>CM056451.1:11797807-14297807 GCA_029783895.1 Triplophysa bombifrons | reverse complement strand
GTCCTCGACCATATGAAGCTTTTGGGACTGAGGCTCAATGCCAAGAAGAGCAATCTAACTCCTCAGCAGAGCATTACATTTCTTGGGGTAGTGTGGAACTCAGTCATGATGCAGGCACAATTGTCTCCTGCACGTGTCGAGTCCATCCTGACAACAATATCCAGAATCAAGATTGGTCAGGCATACACTGTCAAGCATTTTCAGAAAATATTAGGTCTAATGGCAGCAGCATCCAACGTGATTCCTTTTGGCCTTCTGCATATGAGACCTTTACAATGGTGGCTAAAGAACAAAGGGTTTTCCCCGAGGGGCAACCCGTTTCGTATGATCAGGGTTACGCGCAGATGCCTTCGTTCCCTGGCTATATGGAAAAAGACACAGTTTCTAAATCAAGGTCGAAAATTGGGAGCTCAATGTCACAGGATGACAGTGACGACGGACGCATCCCTCACAGGCTGGGGGGCAATAGTAGAAGGTCGCTCAGCCAGTGGGCTATGGACAGAGCAGCATCTCCATTGGCACATAAATTGCCTGGAGATGTTAGCTGTCATAAGAGCTTTGAAGTACTTCCTCCCAGTCCTCAGGGGCCATCATGTTCTAATAAGAACAGACAATACAGCCGTGGTCCCTTATATCAATCATCAAGGGGGCCTGAGGTCGCGCCCTCTCTGCAAGCTGGCGCACCAGGTTCTCCTATGGTCCCAGGAGAAGTTTCTATCTATCAGGGTGACGTACATTCCTGGAGTCCAAAATGTGGGAGCAGACATGTTGTCGAGACAAGGACTGAGGCCAGGAGAATGGAGACTTCACCCCGAAGTGGTGAAACAGATTTGGGAAAGATTTGGTCAGGCCGAAATCGACCTCTTTGCATCTCAGGAGACATCTCATTGCCCCCTGTGGTTTTCAATATTTCCTCCAGCCCCATTGGGACTGGACGCCCTGGTACAGACATGGCCGAGGCGGCGTCTGTATGCATTTCCCCCAATCGCTTTGCTCCCGCAGGTCCTAGAGAGAGTTCGACAGGAAGGGATCAGACTCTTGTTAATAGCCCCTTATTGGCCTGCACGAGTCTGGTTCTCGGACCTTCTAATGCTCTTAGAAGGCCAGCCATGGGAGATTCCCCTCAGGCAGGACCTTCTGACCCAAGCCAGGGGCACGATATGCCATCCCAGCCCAGAACTATGGAAGTTAACTGCCCAGTGGCTTCAGTACTGGAGTTTTTGCAAGAGCGGTTTTCGGCAGGTCTTGCACCTTCTACGGTGAAAGTTTATGTGGCAGCTATTGCAGCCTTTCACTCCCCTCTGCCTGGGAGCACCTTGGGGAGACACCCCTTGGTTGCCCGGTTTTTGCGTGGTACCTTGAGGATGAGACCGCCTCCTCAGGCTAGAGTTCCAGCATGGAACCTCGCTGTGGTTTTGGAAGGGGCTTCCCAGGCTCCTTTTGAACCTATTGAGTGTAGCTCAGACAAGTATTTGTCCCTCAAATTAGCCTTTTTACTCGCTATTACCTCTCTGAGGAGGGTAGGCGACCTTCAGGCTCTATCAGTCTCTCCACCATGTCTGGAGTTCTCTCCAGGTAATATAAAAGCAATTCTGCACCCTAGACCAGGGTATGTACCTAAGGTGCCAAGCAATGTGGCCAGAACATTAGTTTTACAAGCCTTTCATGCTCCACCTCATGAGTCAGCAGAGGATCAGAGACTACACTTGTTATGCCCAGTCAGGGCACTGGGAGAGTATGTTAGAAGATCTTCCATATGGAGGAAATCGGACCAACTGTTGGTTTGTTTTGGACCTCATAGTAGAGGTCAGCCGGCCTCTAAGTACACCATTAGTAGATGGATTGTGGAGGCCATTTCCTTGGCTTATGAGGTGCGTGGACTACCTTCACCTCTGAGAATCAAGGCACATTCAACTAGGAGTATGGCCTCCTCGCAGGCCCTTCTGTCAGGTGCTTCTATGCAGGATGTTTGTGATGCAGCGGGCTGGTCTTCCCCGCACACATTCATAAGATATTACAATCTTGATCTTTCTTCCTTACCTGGTTCTCAGGTACTTATGTCTTAGGATGTGCATAACACCTTCACACTTAGACAGCCACAACTCGTATGGCGTAGCGGGTATTTCGTTCCCCAAAGAGTCATTCCATGACGCAGTGTTGAGTTCCCTCGAAAGGGAACGTCTCAGGTTACGACTGTAACCATTGTTCCCTGAGATCTCTTTGCCATACTCCTTATGACTGGAGCATTTGCTTCATTTTTTTTGCAGAAGCTGGTTTGCATTGCTTCCGCTTCCTTTTTATGCCTTCCGATAGTCACGGTGGTCATGACGTCATGAGTGACGTCATCATCACGCGACTATAAAGCGAAAGTTAGTTTCACACGCAATTCAGACAAGTCACGCTAATGGCGTTTCCCCAAAGAGTCATTCCATGACGCAGTGTCTCGTTCCCTATCTCAGGGAACAATGGTTACAGTCGTAACCTGAGCCTTTTTTTGGTGAACTATCCCATCAAGTGTAAGCACCAACCTGAAAAGTTTTCCATTATGCAGTTTGAAGAAGTTGCCTTTACTCTTGTTTAACTTGTTAACTTGAACTTGATATATGTTACAGCGTGTTTCACAGTTCTTTCATCAAGGCATCTCCTCACTCTTGAGTCGTTTCACAACTGTAAGACCTTCATTTATCTTCATAGAATATTTATATGCTGTGTTTAGGCCTGATATGTTTCTTTGTCATTAACAATACGTGTTTTCAAAGTTTTGTACAAGTAATACAAGCTTACAGGAGGTTATTGTATTTTTATTATTCTTTTGATGAAGTTTTTAAAGAAATCACATCTTAAAGTTTTTAGAGAAGATGTTTTGCAATTAATGTTACCGATATATGCAATATATTTCCCTGTTATATCTATAACAAAATAAAGTCAGTGCACAGGAATTTCACATTCATTCTAAAAGAGATAAACTCTCACATGCTTTACAGCAGAATGGAGGAAAATCTCCAGAGTTGGAAAAAGAGAATCAAGGACAGCAGTGAATGAGAAGAATACGAGCTTACTGGTGTATTATTATTATTCTTTTATGAAGTCTTTAGAGAAACTGCATAATAGAGTTATGGAAGATATTTTTTACATGTAATATATATGACCATATCATCTATAACACAATGAATTTTCCCCAGATGCAGCAGATTAGATCCAGTTCCTGGAGACACAAACATGTCTGATGTGGATGGTGGACCGGTGTCCTGATCACCCTCTGTCAGGGTTTGCTGTATGATAAAGAAACAAGTCGCTCAATACATTACCCCTGACATATTTCACTTAGATATTGTTAAATGTTTAGGGATATTATTAGCTCTTTAAGTGTATACGTGTGCAAGTAAGTAATAGCCTCATTAACAATTATTAAACATGTGAGGTCAATGCCTAAAATATAAACTAAGTGTAATGCATGTAATGAAAAATAAAAAGAATTGAGATTAATCAGCTTTGTTGGAGATATGTACTAATTGACATAGTTCATTGACAAAACACAGAAATAACCCCTATAGGAAGAAATGTAATGTGCTTTGTGTTGTTACCTTATCTTCAGTGTTATGTATTGATAACTGTATCTGCTACTGTACCTCTTTTGGCTGATAACTAAGTTTAAATAATACTGATCATTACAAATAAAGGTGTTAAAGTATCGTTTTGCTTAACTAAGTGTTCATCTACTTTCATTTATGTTTCTTTTATGTGAATGTTAGACAGGCAGACTGTAAACACAAAGTGGGGACACGAGATTCTTGAAGTATCAGAGGATTTATAGTGCAATGGACAAATCTGGTCACAGCGATTTTCCCAAGCAAAATGTGTTCCTCAACATCTTTTGTTAGTGCTGGAATAACAATCCAGTCAAAGAAGATTTCCATAAACCAAACCAATTTGCCTGTACAACCAGAAGGAAATAAGAGATTGAAGTGAATCATATATAACTCAACCTAACATTGACTACTGTACAATCTGATTTATTTATAATACTGTAGAAAAGTTGTTCCGGGACTGAAATGTTCATCCAGGAACATATCATACTTAGTGAAGTCCTGTTCACGGTACAGTATATTTCTCATTTAAAATGTCTTAAAATTTTTCATTGGTTACAAAGCTGCAAGCACAATTTTTTAATGCACTGAAAAAGACATCAGATATTCTGGTTTGTATTAACAAGTTTGTTGTCAGTTTTATACAGGCAGCTGATGTAAAATTTTGTTCGGGTGAAGCTGAGGCATAAACATGTTAAAACAATTAACAAATAAGAAAAGTGTGGAGTGTAAGGGTGTGGGGGGTTGGTGAGCTCCATGCTGGCAATGATACAATGATGTTAACTGTACAGGGAAGGAAAAAATGAGTGAAGCCATATAGCCTACACAGAAAGATTAAGAATCAAAATGTGATGGGATCTAAACATGAAGTTCTAGAACAATAACGTTACCTTTCTCTTTCCGACTCATTTTTCTCACTCCTGAGGTATTGTTTTCTGGACATTTCAAGGCAAATCTATGTTACACAAAAAAAACTAGCCTACATGTTAAATTTGCACCATTATATATATTTTTTTCTATCGTTATTAATAAAGGTGTCTTATCAATATTGTTATCGTTTTTATTGCCCAGCCCTTATTTTGCCCAAATTATTAAATCAAATTGTATTTTATTACTCTACCAGCCTATAGGAGCGTGTACAAACTAGAGTTGGGCATAGATTCTTTTTTTTTAATCTAGATTAATCTTGGAATTAATCTAGAATAATCTAGATTAAAATGGCTCATTTGAATTCTGCCGAAACCATTCAGAATATGTGTGCTACCCAAATAATGATTAAAAGTAAGTATTTGAGAACGGGTGTCTCAAGACAGGTGGCGCATTAGACCAGGGGCTCATCTCCTGTTTCCAAAATGCATCACAAACTGCTTGAGAAAGCTGTTCTACTATGATAATTGGTGATGAAAATAAATTATGTTCAATAAAATGTATTTGTGTTTACTTCCACATTAGCTAAGGGATGCTTTGCGTTTAGGTGGTACTTGAGACTGGAAGAGCGGGTACAGTACATTTACATTTAGTCATTTAGCAGACGCTCTTATCCAAAGCAATTTACAAAGAGTTAGGGAGCAACAAGCGATATGTCATACAGGAGCCATAATACATTAGGTGCCAATACAAATTTACTGGTTTCAACTAAAGCTAGACCACTACCTGTTGAGAGAAAGTTTTTTTTGTAAACCAATTCCACATTGCACAAGGTGCAAACAACCTTAGTCTTGTCGATGTTTCCATTGGGAAGCTTCTTAAAAATAAATTTACCCTAAAGCAACCCGGCGGCTTCAAAGCTGCATCCATGTTAGCACGTCACGTTTGATGTGGCAATTTCACAGTAACGTTATGTTGTGTTCAGACCTATGGCAAGCCAAGGGGGTCATAATTACGCCATAGATTAAACGCGTTTGTATCGGAACGCCGTTTTTGACGGCGTTTTAAACAGCATTTGCGCCGCAAAATACGGCGTCGCGATTCCAAACGCCGTAAAAAACGCGCGAAAAGCCGTTCATAACGCCGTATTTGACGGCGTTTTAAGGCGGCCGAAAAGCGCCGCTTTTGCGCCGCTATCTTGCCATATGACGGCGTAAAAAACGCCGTTTTGGTTGCACAGAGCGCGCGTCTTTTACGGCGTTTCGTCTGTTGTATAATGAGCCCCTCCCACTGATTTCCAAAGCCAGTAAATTTGAACCTTTGTCAACCAATCCCTGATGAACTGAGCCAGACCAGACCAATTTGCCACTGATCATTTCACAGGATTGTATTATGTGCGCAGTGTTTGCTAACATTAAACAAATTATTGCTTGCTTTCTGAAGAAGATAGTCATTTTCTTTGGTAATCTAAGGTTACACAACGTCGTCAACAATTATATAAAGGCCAACCAATCCTATTGTATGTATCCTTCTGATCTCATAAGCTATAGCACATATTGTCTACGTAAAATGCAAAAAAGCAATCGGTTGAAATATTGCATTATATTATCATTGTACTATAAATAATTCCTGGTACACGTGGTGTCTGACAGAAATAAACTTAATGTGCCTTCCGTTTGTGAAATTGTTGGGTGTCATGTGGTCTGCTGAGTAGCACCATCGACTCGTGATCTGTTTTATGGTCGTGTTCCGGTTCGAGGCCCGCTCAGACCACCGGTCATTTTTTACGTTGTTGGTCTTCATCTATTTATCTGTATCGCCGGGTAGTTTTTAGATTTATATTTCAGTACTTAATGTATGGCCAGTATGAAAGGAGGGTCTGGAATTGATTACATCATATTACAAAAATTGATTGATTATGAGGATGCGCAATAATGTTGCGTAATGATTGTTATGTAACAAGCATCTACTCATTTATTCAATATAGCTAACACAGCACAAGTCAATGCCAAATGCCTTGCCGGTTACCTCCGTGAAGAGACTGACGCTATATCGTGTCTGCAAAGAATACAATGAACAGCCAAATTTCCTTTTCAAATGGAAAAATATTATGCATTATTTTCTAATTTTCAGCACATGGATATAGGATTCAAGCCCGGTGACCCCCCCATGCAGTCAAGCCTATGCGAGAACGTGGCAAATTGAGTCGGGATGCGCCCATTTAGCTACAGAAAATTGTCGGTTTGCACAAAGATGGTTGTTAATCCTACGGATCCTTAACTCTCGATGTCAACCAAACAAATTCAATTTTATAAACATAGATAAAAATACCTATAGATGTGGGTTTTGAGTTGGTTTGTGGCAAATGTGGTTGAATTGGATGCACTAATTTGATTTAAGAAAATATCCCAATGTATATATTTTGTCATTTTCTATTTTATTTACGTCTAAAACCCTCTTGATTTTGAATGTAAAAATTCACATAATAAAAGGATTTTCATAAAAATCTTCATTCCACTAATCAAAACACAGTAATAGCCACTACAATGATGTAGCTTCTCATTGGCTCGATTTAAAGTTTTAGATTACACGTTACAATGATTTTTTTGTAAAAACCAATTGTGTTGGGTAAATATGCTTACAGACAAATCTGACCATACCATTGTTCTGCTACAGAATTAATTGAAAACTTTGACACACATTGAATCGCTCAAAATGTCCCGTTTTAAAGGGCTCTGAATATGTTTATGATGTAAGAATGAATTACTACTAACACAATGAGTCAAACTTGAATGGAACCCAAACTGTTCCTTTAAGTGGGCGGGCCTTGAAAAGGAATACCGCGCAATTTTGGTAAGTTCATCAAGTCAAGACTCCAGTGACGGTTAGAATGAGCTAACATTGCGAGTATGGCGGATGGTGGAAACAGACGAATTAACGATCTTCGAGACAAAATGAACGCCCAGTTCAATCGACTGCTAAATGAAGACCCCCCAGAGGAGGAACAGACCAGTCTTCTGGATAGGTATGTGACCCCATTTAAGTAATTATATCTATGTGGGTATTTTAATATAATAAATATATCTAAATATATATATTAGTAATTTTTACCAGTTATTTAGTAATCAAAATTTTAATTTATTCATTATTTAATTAATCACCAATGCACACGTTGTTAAGAAATTTCAATAACCACAGAAATAATAAAATGTACTCGAACGATATACTTGCATATTTAAACGATACACACACTTGTGCAAGAAATGCTTAATATTGTAAAGAGTTGTCACATGGATAAGGTGTTTTTTTATGCAAAACCAGGTAGCCAGGAAGCATTTTAGCACGTCTGGTTCCATCGCACAAAACCAGCGGTGGGTACCAATAGAGTATGCATCGACGTCATTTTCCAACGTGAAAATGTCGGGACATGCTACCCTGGGTGGCAAAAGACCCAGCTTATTGGCTGAGAAAAATAGTAGATATAAAGAAACTGGGACTAAAACACGCAATTATTTGGTGAAATATTTGCTCGGCCGCCTCACAGGCGGGCTCACGAGGAGTTGAGGTTGTAAAGTGACGATAGGTCCATTCCCTCTATAGACCAATTTGGAGTCGACGTCTCGGTTATGTTACTGCCAGCTGCGCGCGCATACTGGTTGTATTAAAACTGTGGAAAACAAAGAAGCAATGAGTGAAATGGAGGAGACAATTGCTTTAAAAACATGTTTTTGTTGTTGTTGAATGTCAGAATAGGAATGGCAAAAATGATTGTATTTTTCCTATGGAATACCGTCGTTGAATATGCCATTTTAAGCTAAACAAGTCATTAAACAAACAGGCTGGAATGACACTATCATTCATTGTGTAATTCTCTAATCATTATACAGGCTATCTGTTCTGGTTTCGCACATCCCGATTGTTTAGAAACGTATAATTAGCCTTTTCACACACAATTATGCTATTCAAAATACTTAAAGACTTACTGCGTCCTACATTCTAGTAGGCCTGGTAAAATTATTATTTTCCAAGTGCCCAGATGGTTTACTGTTTCTGGTGAAAATTTCACCTACTTCCACACTATATAGTAGACAAAATAAGTCATGAGTAGTATATCCATAACTTCCGTATGCAAAAAAGCAGTAGGCGACATTTATTAATCCCATTGTGCCACGGGAGCTGAGCAACGGTCAAATTTTCAAAGTAATTCAAATAAATATAGCGGAAAACTTCAAGGCGGGCATCCGTTTTTAATATACTGTAAGTGTTAATAAATTAATTAATGGTGACTAAATTGTAGGTTGTTGTTAATATGTCATAGATCAAAGAGCATACGGGTCCCATGACCATAAAACATGGCGGACGCAGTATGTCCCAAATGAATTCATACTACTCCCACTCAACTCTTTATAGAACGTAATGTTTCAACGGCCGATACGTAGGTACTTATTCAAATTCAGAACTTACTGTCATAGAATGCAATTTCGGACGCAGTTTAGTGTAGTGCTGTGTCTTACCTTTTCCTTGTACACTCCGTCATAGTGAATAACCAACCTATATAGTGAATACTGTTTGAGTCCACTATATGGGGAAGAATTAAATGAAAATGAGAGCGATTTCAGGCAAGGACGAGTAGCCTGTATTCTGTCTGTCATGGACATTCAACCTGCTTCAACATGTGTTTTACAGGTGTGTCTGGTGTGGTAAAAAGAATAACAACTCTTATATGTTTCTAAGGTTCGAGATGTTTAGAAATTCGAGTGGTAGTGGGCCGATTCGCCAACGAAGGCGCAACAGAGTCCGAGCACAAAGACAAATCACTTTTAAAGTGTCTGTGCTTAAAAACTCCTCCATTTCCCATTACAGATCACATAGGGGTGAGTTTACATAATTTTCATCGTAACATTACTATGTTTTGCTTTTTACCCTGAAAGCTGTGAAATCTATATTTTTATATTTTCAGATTCCACTCCACCCTGCCGTGTTGTAGTGCGACGGGATTTGGATGAAGAAGATTTCAAGAAAGCACTGAGAGATCATTTTCCTGATCTTCCAGAAGATTTTGAGCTATGCAAAGTAAATGGCCAAAGACAGGTCATCCCTTTGCAGTTGGAAAGTTTGAGTCCCGATCATATTTACTCAAGCAGTGCATTGGGGAGATCTGCCCTTTACATTCGTGTGAAGGTGAGTGAAATATTCAGTAGAGTTCTTAAATATTCTAAACGTTATGCTGTCCAAAGGCCTTTCCTTGTTAAATCTGCATTATAAGATCAAATAAATACTTTGTTGGGTTCTCAGTTAGTTTGGCATCTTCATTGGACAACAAAAATATACTAAAAGTCATTTAGTTTGGCTCAGATTTTAACTTGCAAGTTTCTTTTCCTTTAAAACCCATGTGACAGGTTGACCAGACAAACACAAGTTTGCCCACAGCTGGGAGCAGCCAACCTGCCCACACCACCACAAGTGTGCCCACAGATGGGAGCAGCGGAAGTCCCTACACCACCTCAAGTGTGCCCACAGATGGGAGAAGCCGACGTCCCTACACCACCTCAAGTGTGCCCACAGATGGGAGCAGCGGAAGTCCCTTCACCACCTCAAGTGTGCCCACAGATGGGAGAAGCCATAGTCCCAACACCACCACAAGTGCGCCCACAGATGGGAGCAGCGGAAGTCCCAACACCACCACAAGTGTGCCCACAGATGGGAGAAGCCATAGTCCCAACACCACCTCAAGTGTGCCCACAGATGGGAGAAGCCATAGTCCCAACACCACCACAAGTGCGCCCACAGATGGGAGCAGCGGAAGTCCCAACACCACCACAAGTGCGCCCACAAATGGGAGCAGCCAACCCGCCTACACCACCACAAGTGCGCCCGCAGCAACCCCAGTGTAAGTACACAACAGCCATCATGTTCTTCAAGCGAAGTTCATAATAGAAAGTGTACGTTTTCAAATGCAAGATTTCTTGCTGAAATTCAGATTTTTGTTTATTTGTGGTATAAAATATGTAATATTTTATAATATTAAATATAATTATATATAATATTTATAATAAATAAATATTTTTATTGACATATTTTGTGATCCTTAGAGAGGACTTCTATGTGGACTCGTCAGAATCTGACATAGAAGAAGTGACCCTTGCATCTCCAGTGAGGAGTAATAGTCCAAATGTATGTATTATGGATGGATGATCCACAACACTGTTTGTCTCAAAATGTTATTGTCAAGTTGACATAGTTGTGAATCACCCGTATGGTAAATTATTTTTGTGCATATCATATGGGGGTGCTAATTTGAATATTTTATATTTTCAGCTTGACAGAGAACTACCAGATATTTTAAAGGTGTTCTGCGAAGAAAATCTGGACTGTCATACCAGCATAACAGTCATAGCACGACGCAAACACATTTTAAGGGGTGCATGTATGGCCTTATCAAGAGGCTACTTTGAATGGTACAAAACTCCCAATATTGAGTTTGTGGGAGAAATGGCAGAGGACTATGGAGGTCCCAGAAGAGAATTTTTCAGGTACATTAGAACCCAGTTTGTTTATAATGTCCACACTGGCCAATAATGGTTTGGGGGAAAAAATCCTCTGTTTTTTTGCTATAAACGCATTAAACAGCAGTTGGATGTTCATTAAAGAGCAGCGTCTCTCAGCACACCGTATAGCTTACTGATTAACTGTTATTTTTTTAAAGTTACTCTACAACAGACCAATCAGAATTTACCTTTATGCATTGGGCAGGCTCTTTTATCCAAAGTGACTTTTCTTTCTAGTTATACATGAGGTAGTTAAGTATCTTAACAGCATGTGTGTAACAGCATGTTATGAATTTGTATTGATATTTTCCTAAATCTATATCTCTTGGGCGTTTTCAGACTATTATGGCTTTCAGGCTTTAATATTTGACTTTTTTTCTTAGACTCCTCATGATTGAGCTCCAAAGCGCCCTGGGAATTTTCGAGGGCAAACCTGGGGAGCTGCTCTTCAGCTACAATCAAAAGGCTCTAGCTGAAAATAAATTTTATACTGCAGGAAAACTGATAGCCTGGTCCATAGTTCACAATGGACCAGGCATCAGATGCATCAACAAGGAGCTCTTCCTGATCATGTGTGGCCAGAAACCCAACCTCACCATGTTTGATCTTGGAAATTTCTTATATTGTGACATTGCAGAAAAGCTGACAAAGGTAACTACTGTTACCATGCCATCTGATATAGTTGTGCTCTTTTTCAACCAATGTTTTCAACAACTTAGCTAATTCATGTTTTTCAAAAATGTTTTATGATTGGAGGTTGTCAGGTGCAGCACTGCAGAGGAACTGAGAGACCTTAAGAGCTCCCTAGGAGACAGGATTTGTGACTGTGGAGTGCATAGCATTTTCATAGCCTCATTTAGTGATCTGCCCACTGTTTATGGGCAGTTAGTAACCCACTACATCTACCACAGGTAAAGAATGTTTACCGTCACTTTCAGCTGTCTCCATCTCCTAGGTGCACTATGTTGGAACTTAAATAGTGTCCATATTCAGAGTGTACATGTTGTTTCATACATACCCTATATAATAATTTCACAGAATATCATAATATGCTATACAGTTAAGATTGGTGCTCATTAAAATGACTGAAGTAGTCAGAAATGTTCATTTGGAGAGGGTTTACCAATACTTTTGGCAGTATAGTGTATGTTAAGTCGTTCAATCAATCCACCCATTTATATAAGGAAGCAGTAAATAAGGGTATAGGGGAAAGATATTACGTTCACCAGTGGTTTATTTGTAAGACATGCTCTTACTACATGAAAATTACTAAATTTAACAAAGCATTTATTTCATAGGAGTAGGGAAATTATAATAGAGTAATATTATAATACTACAGCTTTATATGGATTTATCTGTATAAAACGGATGATTATTGTGAGTGTTCACTTGTTAATATTCAACACATACAGTGTTTATCTCTGGGCACCTATTGAGATCAGGGTTTTTTAAAGATTTATAGATATTGGGTTTATTACACTGAAGACGCTTTTACATTGTATAACTATGTAGGAACTTGACTTAACAACATGGATTTTATAAGTCACAATATATATTTTTTTCTGAGCAGAGTGGCAAGTATGATTCATCAGTTTACTGCCGGGATTAACTCCTGTGGCCGTCTGTGGGAGGTGGTGTGTACCAACTCGGCGGCTTTCCTCCCCTTGTTTACCGACACAAGAGGTAAACTAAAAAGGAATGATGTCAAAGACCTTTTTGACATTGTCTGGAGTTCACCAGGGAGCAACAGGCGAGACCTGGAGGAGGAGACTGTCTTCCAGTGGGAGTGCTGGTTAATGTCAATACAAGGTGTTTTTTAAACCCACAGGGTTTTTTAATTTAATTATTTTTTGTTTCTTGACCTTATAACATGTTCTGTTTTGCCAACATTCACAGAAGAGGACGTGGCCATATCTTTTGAGGATCTTTTGGCATTTGTCACTGCTGCAGATTCAATCCCTCCACTGGGATTTCAGCAAAAGTGCCACATTGAATTCTATGAACAAGAAGAGCCAACCAGAAGAATTCCCTATGCATCAACCTGTGCCCTGACACTCTACCTGCCTAGAGGTGTGATTGAAGAAGAGGAATTCAAAGAACTTATGTTCACTGCAATTAAAGGATCTCTTGGTTTTGGAAAGGTGTAAACTTGGTTTCCTTATTTTAAGTCACAATGAGATGACATTTGTTATAGATATAAAGTTCTGATATGTTTATCTGTGCATGATGTTTTATCATTGTTTGCTCCTCATTTTCAATCAACAGTAATTTCTACCAATAAGAACCTCAGTAATTTCCGGTTTGGGAGCAGTGGGACATTGCGACACACAGCAGTGGTATATAGAAGTGCTGTTCTATTTGAAATGATACTTTCATAAGTTAACATTTCGTTATAACATTCAAAAACGGTAGAACAGCACTTCTATATACCACTGCTGTGTGCTGCAATGTTCAGCTAAATACTCTAAATGATGCTAAATTGAACTATTTTTCCAGTTCTCTATGCTTTAAGTCTCCCCAACTGGAAACTGCCGAAGTGACCCATGAATATAGCCCATTATGGGGGGTATTGACAGAAATGACGGTTGATGGAAAATGAGGAGCAAACAGTGATAAAACAACATGCACAGATAAACTTTTCAGAACTTTATATATAAAGCAATTGTCATTTCATTGTGACTTAAAATACTTAAATTAAGATGACTAAATTCATGCTCGAGTAAACTGCCTGGGGTTCTTCCTGTTGAAAGCAGAAGTCAAGCATGCATAGAGCCCATTGCAAACCAAAATATATTTATATTTGTTTATGTTTGCAACCTTTCTAATGTTTTTGCAAACATCTGAATCTGTTGGATTTAGTACAGTTCTGGTAAAGATTATGGGGCAGGATCCAAGTGGATTTGATGGTTATAATTTTTTCATGAGAAAAAGTTTTTGTGTAGGCATGTAAAATAAAACTTTATTTTACCAGCATTCAACATTGTTTTTGATTCACATTGACAATCACAAAATCATATTTACATATTATTATAAAAGCTACACAAGCGTTTATTGGCGTTATACAAATGTTGAATGGTGAACAAAATCTGAAAACGTTTGATGTTTTTTGGTAAGACAATATAAAAAGCCTTTGAAACCAACAACATAATAGAACATTATCTTTAGTAAATTTACAAGGTTAGCTCTGTTTAGTCCTTCAAACGTCAGTTACAATATACAACCTACAGCTATATACGACTAGTTCTATTTTGTGATGAACTTCTCATATACTATTGATTATGAGAAGCCAAAAAAGATAAAACATTACAAAATATGTCCATTCCAAGTTCTCCTCTTCCACCACCAAGCGGATCAAATTGTGCAGCAAGTTGCTCACAGGTCGCATTGTCCAAAGTGTAGCGATTTTGTGGTACTGCTACTCTCTCTGGCCAGTCAACCATTTCTGCCCCCTGCCTTCCTGATGTGGTTTGTCCTTGTTCAGATGTTGCGTCAGTTTCATCTGCTGGCCAGGCTGTTGTGCCAAAAATGTCCTGCATTGCTGTGCTGCTTTGTCCTTGTTGCTCCAAGCAGCCTCTAACAAAAATCTGGATGGGGGTCTGATGTCCTTCTGTTCTCAACCCATGGTTGTTCCACTGCCGGGTGAAGGCAGTCAAGTCCCTGTTGATCCTTGGTAAGAAGACATAGTGAAGAGCCCATAAGTGCATCTCATTGTCTATGTCCATTATATCTTCACTCTCCAGGAAGTTGAAAAGATTATAATATACATTGGTAAATCCCCTCCACATGTCACCCCAGAGCCTCTCAATGCGCTGGTTGTGAGTGCTCCTGCCTCTGATAGCACTACCTCTTTCTAGGCCCCTGAAAATGTTCATCATGACACAGACAGCATTGTTTTCGCCTCCATGATCTGTTCTGACCCTAGAAGGCATCCCATGCATGGCCACAGCATTCAAAAAGCAATCCAACACAGTGCTGCTTCGGTTGTTGTTTGAGGCACGGAGGAAGACTATGAGACGACTGTACCCACCTATACCACCATGAATGACAATGCGCCATCTAAAACACAAGAGAAACTGTGTTATAATATAAGAGACTTTAAGTATAAAAATAAAATGCATTACAGTACATCATCCTATTAAATATATTTTCAAAATGGGAGGCATATAGTATTATAATGTCAATGACATATTACTAGATATTACATGTATAAAAAAGCATAGTTTTGGCACCGAAACTTTACCTTATCAATTTGTGATTGCCATCAAGGTGCCACAGAGAGTTTGGTCCAGCTACTCTGTAGAATCGTCTCTGTGGTCTTTGAGACATTGCCCTTAGTGCAGCTGCCCTAGGGTTTATTTGAGCTAAACTCTTCCTGATCCGATGTCTCTGCACCCGAACTCCACCAGCCCGTAACTGTGCTCTGACGGCCTCAGATCCCAGCTGGTCATTCCCAGCCACAATATCCTTTATCATTTCATTGAGGGCGTCATCAGATACCTCGGAAAATGACACAGTATGATTCAAATTGAACTTCCTGGTGAAACAAACATAAAAATAAATGATTATCAAGATAATGATAATAATTGCTAAAAATATAAATTTTCTTGTGGCCTAAGTAGGATTGACCTGTATAAAGTCATGCAAAGGCCATGTGTTTGATAACCAGGAAATACATGAATTGAGATAAAGTAGACTTAAATGCAAATACATAAAGATTAATGTTCATTTCATGTACATATTTTAAAACAAATGTGACCTACATCAAGCAACTTACTTAATGTGTCGTTTAACTGTAGCCAGAGACACCTGCAGAATCTCTGCTATTGAAGGAAAAGAAAAACCACATGACTTCAGAAAAGAAAGTTGCTCTCTAGTGATTCTGTAAGAGGGCGCTCCTCTACCTCCACTATAGATAAGTGGAGCCTGATAACTGGAACTGGCTGCAACAAAAACAATAAATAATTGTGACTTATGGAAATGATAGGGTTACAATGAAATGTCTATGTGACAACAATGTATTAATGAATCACATAAGTGCTTTGTGCTGTACTGTAGGAACTTTTGTCAAATAATCTTTACTATTAGTTTATTTAAACAATGGTCATTCCATACCCATGACAACTTAGTTTAAAAATATCTTTACACACAGTCGATTTTTCATCTTTAGTTTAAATTATGTTCGAAGGAATTCTGTAAAGATAAGGTCTAAACTTGTTTGTATTGTAACAAATACTGAAACAAAACAATACTAAACAAGTTTAAAAAGGTTTGTTCTTAAACTATTTTTGTAAAACTATTGGCTAGAAAGAATCATGTTGCAAAATTCCAAGGTGTTTAAGTTTCACTTACATTGTCGTTCAGTCTGCGTATGTGCATTAACTTCTGCTATATATTCTGCTATATCACGGAGTAATGCATCTGCTGCAGGTACATTGATTAGCCCCCCTCTTATGGGGTCAGATTTGTTTCATTATTCTGAATAAATAAACTACGATTCGCAAATAAATACAGAGAGTTTCACAAACATTTTTTAAATCCACAAATGCACAAAAAGCGAACCATAAATATATGTTAGACGTTCCACAAAAATAAATGGAATTCACAAATAAATACAACGACATTTGCAAATAAAAATTATTTACAAATGTATTTTATTTATATATATTTGTGGATCGCTTTCTTCACATTTGTGGATCGCTTTCTGCGCATTTGTGGATCGCTTTCTGTGCATTGGTGAATCAGTGCACGCATTTGTGGATCAGTGCACGCATTTGTGGATCAGTGCACGCATTTGTGGATTGCTCTCTGTGCATTTGTGGATTTTGAAACATTCCTAGCGTCAAGACGTGCGCACAATCCACAAATAGGTGGACTCCGCCCACTATCTACGCAAGCCAATCGGTTAACTTCCAATTTTGTTGTCCAATAGGCCACGTTCTAACTTCAGCCAATCACGTTTTGCCATGCACTAAGATTCAGGGAGCTAACATGGCGACTAGTGGCGGTCTTAAATGTGTGTTATATTAAGAAATGATAATGGCCTCTTCTTTATACTGTGTAATGATCGCTTGTGTTCTTATACATTGTCCGTATTGTTACATATATGCTGTATTTAAACGTGTATGACTTGATAACAGCGTGCACGGACTGGAGTGGAAAATCCCGGTGACTAGGGAGTCAAAACTGATTTGGTCTGCCAGCCTTTTTATTGTGTTTATGTACCAAAGGGCTAAATTCCGATTTTTTGCAACTGTCGGTGTACTACCAGTATAACGATGGCAGAATTAACCTGAGGGGAATCATCAGCATTGTGAATTTCTATGTCGTTCATAATTCAAAATAAAACGTAATTTCTACAGTCATCTCGGTTTATCCCATTCCTGAATGATCTCTGCTGCTATCGCTACACTGTTCTGTTTACTGTCTAACTCTCTGCCATGACAAAACCATATGATACCTGTCATATACATTATCAATAGCAAGCGTAGTCTTTAGTGGCAGCAGCGTAAGTAGGCTATATTGCAAGATTATCATGTGGGACAAGTCATCCACAATTCCCCACATAGAAATACTATAGTAGTATAATACATTTACTAAACAGCTCACATAATGTGACAAGACACAGGTATCAAAATAATAAAAATGAATATGTAATAGACAATACACATATGAAAAAAAACAATACATGTCAAAAGAGAACCGGATGCCATATTTTATGCATGTGCCATATATACAAGTTATTAGGTGCTATAAAAATGGTGTAAGGTAATGGGATAGCTATATTATATATTAAATCAGTAACATATGTATAATAAATAAATATAAGTGTGAGTGAGTAGTTTAGTATTGCACATATGTATTGCACAGTGAACATTTAACTGTTCAACTGTTCATGGGGTAGATGGCCGGAGGAAAGAAACTTGTCCTATGTTTGGCTGTTTTGGTGCTCGGTGCTTAGTACCGCTGACCAGACGGCAGCAGTTCTAAGAGATAGAGTGCTGGGTGTGAGGGGTCCAGAGAGATTTTGTGAGCCATTTTACTCGCTCACTCTGGATGAGTAAAGTTCTTGCAGTGATAACAGTAGTCTACCAGTGATTCGCTCAGAAGTCCGAAATATCCGCTTTAGTATTCGGAGTTTGTATGTGTCCCGAGCATGTTCACTGAAATTGAGAGAGAATGGGCTATGTCGCCTCTAAATGCAGCAAGTTTTAAATGACTTCATCGATCAACACAAAATTACAATGCTAGAGCACTTCAATTAACTTGAACGTTTAGCAATCTTTAAAAGTACGTCTCTTGATGTACACGAAGCGGAAGGACCATTTTTTTGTTAACAGACTGATTCGAGCCTACCTGAGCATGCTTGTTTTTTCTCAACAAAATCAAGTAAAACAAAATAATTGCCTTTTAATTGCAGGTCACTGGCATTGTAAACCAATATCAACCGATCCCGTCATCCCGGGACACCTTCCGCATATTTTCGGGGATCTCTGTATGAAAATGGCTTTACTGAAATGCCCAGTAATGTCCAGTGCCTTTTGTGCGTTTGTATGGAGAACTCATTCATTTGTACAATTGGCTTCAATTCATTTTTATTTGGCAGTTTCATATTTTGCTTCATACTTTTTTCATCGAAGAAAAAGTTGTGTTTGCCTCCCTTGCATTCTTAATGCCCCCGTTGTGCTTTTATTTGCCATTAAATAATGGAAATAAACAGTATTTTAAAGCTGTCCTATATGTCATTTAAAAGGCAACAATATATACATAATTATAACCCAAAAATAATAATTTATTTAGCACCAGGTAAAATGGAGACGTTTATCGTTTAACACGCTATTGAGAGCACTGCCACATCCATTATTATTATCTACAGTAAATTGATTATCTGCAGTTGTAGCCTATACCAATATTTACTATGGTAAGGTTCGAAAACACAAATTGTATAGGTTTACATCATTTACTTTTGGGGTTGAATTTAAGAATATATTGTGTGCACAAGATCATAGTAAAAGAATCGACATCCTTTGTCATGGCAGAGAGTTAGACAGTAAACAGAACAGTAGCGATAGCAGCAGAGATCATTCAGGAATGGGATAAACCGAAATGACTGTATAAATTAGGTTTTATTTTGAATTATGAATGACATAGAAATTCAAAATGCTGATGATTTCCCCCACGTTAATTCTGCAATCGTTATACTGGTAGTAGCCTACACCGACAGCTGCAGTGCGCATTGCAAACTCTGCGAAACTTGACAGGAGGCACGCGCCGAGTGTTTGGATCGAAATAGCTGCTTAACCATGCAGTAATAGATCATATTTGATCGAATGACAAAATCGGAATTTAGCACTTTGGTACATAAACACAATAAAAAGGCTGGCAGACCAAATCAGTCCTGACTCTCTAGTCACCTGGATTTTCCACTCCAGTCCGTGCACGCTGTTATCAAGTCATACACGTTTAAATACAGCATATATGTAACAATACGGACAATGTATAAGAACACAAGCGATCATTACACAGTATAAAGAAGAGGCCATTATCATTTCTTAGTATAACACAGATTTAAGACCGCCACTAGTCGCCATGTTAGCTCCCTGAATCTTAGTGCATGGCAAAACGTGATTGGCTGAAGTTAGAACGTGGCCTATTGGACAACAAAATTGGAAGTTAACCGATTGGCTTGCGTAGATAGTGGGCGGAGTCCACCTATTTGTGGATTGTGCGCACGTCTTGACGTTAGGAATGTTTCAAAATCCACAAATGCACAGAGAGCAATCCACAAATGCGTGCACTGATCCACAAATGCGTGCACTGATCCACAAATGCACAGAAAGCGATCCACAAATGCGCAGAAAGCGATCCACAAATGTGAAGAAAGCTATCCATAAATATATATCA
This sequence comes from Triplophysa bombifrons, assembly GCA_029783895.1. Lineage (NCBI taxonomy): Eukaryota > Metazoa > Chordata > Actinopteri > Cypriniformes > Nemacheilidae > Triplophysa > Triplophysa bombifrons. The sequence continues at coordinate 14,277,904 of CM056451.1, read as the reverse complement.
ATAAAATACATTTGTAAATAATTTTTATTTGCAAATGTCGTTGTATTTATTTGTGAATTCCATTTATTTTTGTGGAACGTCTAACATATATTTATGGTTCGCTTTTTGTGCATTTGTGGATTTAAAAAATGTTTGTGAAACTCTCTGTATTTATTTGCGAATCGTAGTTTATTTATTCAGAATAATGAAACAAATCTGACCCCATAGAAATCCCGAAGTGTCCAACGCTTCAGGGGCTTGAACTCTATGTAGTTACAGCCGTATTCAGGAAAAACATACTACCACCAGGCGGCCAGGAGAAGATATTGAATGACATACACATTTTAGTACCGCGCGGCTTGGAACACATTTTTGAGTCAGAATTTTTGCCGCGAGTGGTTACGATGTCATCATACCTAATTACTGTTTTCATGGTTTTGCTTTCGTGTGGTTAATTGCTGTAGTGGCATATTTAATTTAATTTGGTTCTGTTATATTGATTTTTCTAAATATTTTTTTTTTGTATTTTGTGAAGTTGCATTGTTGTGGGCAAGTAGAGCGCCTGCTTGCCCTGTTCCTCTGTGGTGCCCGTGCCTGTAGGGTGCCTGCACCCTCGAAGTTTGTGCCAAACCTGTCCCTATCTATTCTTTTCTCAGGAGCTGAGTGCCGAAGGCGGGTGGAGTTGGTGTGGTGGTGTTCCCCACGAGTGCTGTGGTGTGTGTGTACGCGCGCGGGAGCGTGTGAACCCCGGTATAACCAGTGTGCGGTGTGGTGTGGCCTAGTGTGCCCCTAGTCCCCGCTGTCGGATCTCAGCTCCTGTTCTATTTTTGTTTGGCCTATTTTGAGGGGCTTGTTTGCTCAGGTTACTTGTGGTGGTACTCGTCCATCTTGGTCTTTTCTTTGTTTACATTTTATATTTCTTTATTTCCAAGTGATTGTGTGTCAGAATCTTTATTTTTAATAAAAGTATATATATATTTCTACGCTCACGTCTCCTGCCGCTTCCTGAAGTGAACCTGTGTGCTTTAAGGATCTTTGTTTTTGTCCCTGGCAAGTATCTAGGGTGGCGTAGTTGCTCCATTTGGTGGTCGATTGGCGTCTGGTCAAATCAACATGACTTGTGTTTAGAGCTCAGATCAGCGCGTGGTCCACACACCAAGCCGTCACATTTAGAAACAGTTAATTTGTTCTTTGATCAAAGTAAACATTTGTAACATTTTAATACACTCTCTGGTGTGTTTTATCAGCTGAAGAGTTGATTAGTAAGGTAAGTGAATTTCATGCAAATTGGAAAACACTAGTCGACAGATAAATATGTCTGGTGAGTGCAGGATGGAGTCAAACGACTTTTGTGTTTTTTGTTACTTTCGCTTTCTATCTTAAAAATTAAAAGCAATTAAAACAAGCATGCTGTTAATAAAAATTAACAGAAAAGTAAATAATAACATCTATACAATTAAAATAAACCTATCTCAATAGAGCTTTAATCGCCTTGAGCCTACATATTGATAGGTCAGGACATAACAGAAGAGGAAAAATTGTTTTGGTGTTTTGCTGGTAGGAAAAAAAAGTATTTTTGCACCACCTGGTCCTTATTTTGGGAATAACGGGGTGGCCCTTTTTGACAATTATTTTACATTATTTTTGTCATAGTTTTTAAACATTACAAAAAGCTTTGTAAAAACAGAAGATACATTTTATTTCAAACATGCCCTAATGTAATGACAGTTACCTCGAAATTACAATCAATGGAACATCAAATCATCAAGTACATCTTAAAAGCAACCCAATTGGCAACCCAACTTGGTAAATATTGGACAAAACACATGCTGCGTTAAAGTGAAATGGGGTGAGGAGTCATTTTGTTCTCTCAATGTGTTCTCTTTCTGTTTAGGGCAGGAAAATGGAAGATGAACCGAGTAAGTTCTTGATTTGATTTAGCTTTACACTTCAAAATAGCATTATGTGTGTATATTTTGAGTAGGCCACAAACATTTCAGCTCTATTGCTTGTAATGTTATCAGCCTTATTCTTCTGTGATGCTTCTATTAAATCTAAGTCGTGGGTATAAGATTGGTCAGTTTTGTAACACTTGGTTTAACTGGTTTATGGCCTTATGTGTGCTTCGAACTTTGATTACAGTTTTGATAGGGTTATTATTATTATTATTAAGCAAAAGCTATTAAATATTTTTTGTTTTGTTAACATTCTTCAAAATATCCTTTGTGTTCTGCAGAAAAAAGAAAGTCAGTCAGGGTGAGTGTGAGTAAATTATGATTTGAGTAACATGTTACTGATGACCTTTTTAAACTCACGTTGAAATTCTTCTCTGCAGGAAAATAATATCAGCGTCAGTCCACCGCCATGTCAAGGTAGGTTTAAATACCTCTTCTTAAATATAATCTGCAACAGGGATTGACAAACCTGACTTTGGACAAATTGCTTTTAGACTCAACAACATTTTTACTTTCGTGTTTTCTTAAAGGTGCTAGGCTGTCTTTAATTGTTTCCATCAAGTACTTCTATTATTATTATTATTAGTTTAAAGTCTCTTATGTGCTCTACACTAATTTGTAGCGAATAATTTCAAAGACCACCAGGGGTCACCAGACGTCACTTTAAAAATCCTAATCTACAGAACAAGACATGATTTAACCTAATTTAAGTCAAATGAAAAATGTTCAGCTTGTTGTCATTTGGTACTTTTATGTTTTCTCAACTTTAATGCCTAATACTCACAACATGTTTGATCTTATATCTGTGTTTGTATGTATGCTTTCAGGGATGAAAACAAAGTGCGAACGTAAGGAAATAGATCTTCAAGAAAAAGAAAGTCTTCGTGAAGAACTGCAGGATGCAAAAAAAGAGATAGTTTTCTAAAACCGTCAACTGGTGGAAAAGAACAGTGAAATTGCACGTTTGAAACAGCAGCTGGTCCAACATTCAGGTCAGAAATTACTGGTTTAAAAGACAAAATTGTGTATTTAAATAATCACATTTTATAACAAGCACAAAAATCGATTGTTGAAGAGCTATATGTGCAACTGCTGGGGCAGTTTAATCGTAATACTTCACCAGTTCACAAGAACATGTAATCAGAAAAGATAAATGATAAGGGAATATTTTTCATGATGTCCGAGGGGAGGTTTTGATTACAAAAGCTTTGTCAAATAAACTTCATAGTACAACAGATCCTGATAAACCACAAGAACAAGGGTTCAGTGACTGCAGTAATAGTAAAATATGTTTAGTAAATCTTGATTTGTGGATTAACATGGATCAGGTTAACCCCTCCTCTACAACACTTCTAAATGAATCATAAAGAAATACAAGAATTTCATTATTTTAAAATCTCGTTAACTAAATATTTCTGTATAAGAAATGGATACTTACCACAATTTCATTTTAACTTAATGTAATATTATGATGTTTCATTTGATCCTTTTTTGTACTTATGACTGTTTTACTTTAATTCATTTACCAGGGGGACTCAAATTGTTGCCAATTTTGTCTGGAAAAACAAACAACTCAAAGCATGTACGAGTATACCAGAAGAATAATGCGAACAACAGGACTGTGTTTGTACTACTCAACCTCAAGTGTAGATTAAATGCATCACTTTGTGTAATGCCGACAAAGGTCATTGTAATACGGTTCAATAAAAGGAAGGAAGGAGGCGGGTACCGGCGAACATATAAATAAAGTTTAAAACAAACAAACAATAGCACGGAAGTAAAATGCCATGCCAAAAGAACATGTATCCAAACTTAAAACATTAAAATGGCAGTCCTGACGATTCGTCCTTTTTTTTCTGGAAGTTGGCGATGGCTTTCTGGCTGAGGGTAGCCGGCAGGAGTGTCCCGTTTCCTGCTCCTCCCCATTTCACGGCCGATGGCAGCAGGCTCCGGCATACGGTGACAACTCCTCTGCTCCCTCTTCAACTGCAGCCATCCCACCTTGGCCCAGATGCGCGGCAGCGAGGTCTCCGTCCCAACCGAATCCTCGCTTTGGTTACCAGAACCACCGTCTCGGTTAGCCGCTGGGGGACTGCCCGATCTCCCCAGCACCGCGAGGCCCCTCGGCGGCGAGGGCTCTTTTTTTTTCGACATCATGTCTCTCCTTCCTCCCAGGTTTCGGCACCAATGTAATACCGTTCAATAAAAGGAAGGAAGGAAGCGGGAACCGGTGAACATTCAAATAAAGTGTTAATAAAATAAACAAAAAAAACACGTAAGTAAAATGCAGGCAGCCACCTCATGGTCGACTGCCGGCCATAGCATAAGATACAAATGTAAAACATATGTCCATGCCCGATCTTCTCTTGCGGCAGTCCTGACGATTCGTCCTTTTATGCTCCGGAACTCCTCCGTGGGAGATGCGGGACTGATGCGCGCTCAGCTGATTTCCACCATCACTCACACCACAGGCCCTGCCCCACGGCGCCAGTCACGCCTTCCTCGATACAGTCATCTAACAATGCTTTTGGGTAAACCTGGGTATCCACTTGTGGTCATTTAGCCTACTGTAGTACTTCATTACAGAGTGATATCGCCAACTACTGGCCTGCATTCGTTACACTTAGTTCTTAGTTGTTTTTGTGAAAACTGATAATTTTGACAATCTTGTTGAATTTATGTGTAATGTGAATGGGTAAACTGTGTACATATTTGCTATATTATTTTCATGTAAACGTCCTCTCACATTTTAAATATTAAAACTGAAGTTCATCTTTGCTTTTATACTTTTTTACTATCTGAGGTAAAGATGCAGAGACAAACAAAGTGAAGTATTCATTCGTAGGTTGAATTGAATGTATAGTTCCCCTTCAGTCGGCCTCTCAACGTTGTGTTGAGAGACAGACTGGGGATTGATTCTGAGAACCTATCATCTCCAAGATAAAACTAAAACACCAATTGGGATTGGCCAATGGCCCGCCCACGCCAGTCTCCGCCCCGTACAAATAGGTATAAAAGGAAGATGGCGGCGGTCATTCATTATCCTTTGTTCTTCGGAACCTTCTTGGCGTATGGTGTCAAGTTTATCTCTTCGAGGTCCTGCTGGACTTACGACGCAGAGCAGCGGATTTCGCCCTTCGGACGGCGGATTCCCCTCGGCGAGCGGACACTTTCCTGTCGGCGGCGGATTCTCCTCCGGAGCGCGGACTTCCCCTGGGCGTCTCGGCAGCAAGCTACAGATCTAAAAGAACAGGTCCTTTTCAGGACCAATAATTCTCACAGTTCCACTCTCTTCCAGGAGGGGGGACGGATACAATGGCTACCCCAGGTGTTGGGCTTCCAGGCTTGTGGATCAGTTCTGTCCGCACTGTGGGCGGTGTATGATTCAGTCAAGATCCTCTTGACACTCGTGTCGAGGAGTTATGATGCTCAGGGATAATCTGCTTTCACCTTCCACGCTATGGTGGTAAATAGGGTCCAAAGCGTTATATGACCCATTGGGTCATATGGCAGAGCGTTTGGATCTGGTTGATGGGAAGGTCGACCCGTCTGTGCACCGCCACAGGCCTCGCGCCTCGGGCGTTGAAGGTCAGGGTGAAGGCCCTGGGTCGCACGATGTCCATGATACTTGTCAAAGGATCTGTGTCTCAAGCAGGGCTGTATAGTGACACTGTGGAGATTTTCTGTGGTAAAGAAGCAGACTGTTCCGTGACCCAACCATCTATGAATTGCTGAGGTCCTGAGCACAGCCTGCCCTCCATCAGCCCCGCCTCCCCGTGTGGCCCCTCTGATACTGGGCCCTCCAAGGATGGCCTATCAGAGATGTGGAGCATCGCAGGAGGGGGCCTCTACCCTGTTGGGTAACCGCCTAAGAGCGGCCCTGACAGGAGAGCCGTAGGGATGGAGAGTACACTCTCTCTCCGGGCTTCCCCCCAGTGATATCCCTGCCTTCTGCAATCTCCACGTGACGTTGCGTTGGCCGGCGGTAACACTAAGCATGTAAGTAGGCAGAGCAGTCAACCTCTCCAGGGTCCCACCCTTTGTAAGGTGACCGCTCTGTCAGCCACTAACCAGCCTCCCATGCCACGGTGAACCAGACCATGGTTCTTCAGCCTGTTACGCGAGATAGAGGACAATCCATCTCGTTTATGCGATACATTTTCGCCAGGCACCCTCCAAGTTCGGGGCATTCTCATCTAAGGGGGAAGCTCCCGTGCTCAGGCCGAGTTTGCTGCTTCTGGCGGAAGGTCCAGTCGAACCTGTCCCTCTAACCAAGATGTCTTCTGCGCCGGACTTCATAGTACCTTTAATGGGGGGGAGTCTGCGCCCCTCTCCCTATCGAGAAGCTGATACAGAAGCGCATCTTGGCGACAAGAATGTTTGTGGTAATCGACCCGTAGGAAGCATACTCTTACGTCTCCTTCCTTCCGCGGCAGGTCTTGTTGAAGGAAGAACGTATCAGTACTAGGTTGTTCCCTGTTTCCACTTACGGTCATGGGGACCTTGTGCTTCGGCACCTAGACCTTCTGGGCCTATGGGTTAACTGGGAAAGAGTAAGCTCTCCCCAGCGGGAGCTCCTCTAATCTCGGTGTGGAACTAGACTCTGCCCGTATGCAGCATGCTCACCAACGAGCTTCTGAAGTCAGTGCTGAACTGGATGAAACTGGACAGTTGGACTCCGGGTCCCGCTGATCACTTTCAGAGGCTCAAGGGCACGTGACGTCCTCTACGGGTAAACCCGCTTGGGTTGATGCATGTACATCCACTTCAGCACTGGCCTCAGAGTCAGGTTCCTGGGATGGCGGCACACTGGCAACAGGCGGAATATGCTACGCCTCAGTGTCTACGCACCCCAGACCCTGGTCAGATCTGACCCTTCTCCGAGCTAGGCCCGCTCGGGCAGGTCCGAGGCGGGTCATGACAGCGCCTCCCTGCGGGGGGTGGGGTGTAGTGTGCAACGGGCATGCAGTATCGGGCAGTGACGGGTTCACAACTGCCTAGAGTTTTTGGCAGTCCCCTTGGCACTAGGAGGCATCTAGTGCAGGAAAAATATGTGCGAGTCCGATTGGGCCGCACAACTGCCATGGCGTACATCAAAACCATACGCTCACAGCAGATGCCACAACTCACCCGATGCCTCCTCTAACGGAGTTAGCAGGATGATTAATCCCTGTGGGCCACGTTATCCCTGACAACTGAAACAGACAGCTGTTGCCCTCTCTTGTCAGTGAACGCTCGGAGAGTGGCGAATCCGTCCTCGCGCAGTCCAGCTCTTAGGGGCCGGTGTGGCCAGGATCAGGTCCTGTTGCCCCCCAGAATCCCCTTTTTTCCTCTTTGGTACCCCCTGACCGGTACCTTAGCGCACAGCTGGCCGCAGTAAAAGCGGAAGTACGACTTCCCCCAGTGAGCCTCCTTGCACAGGGCCTGTGCAAAGTCGAAGAAGAGCGGCTTCATGTACTGCTTGTTGCGCCTTACTGGCCCAACCAGACTTGACTCTCAGACTTCTCAATTCTGATGACAGCCCCCTCTGGCCGATTCCCCTGACAAAGCCTTCTCGCAGGGGAAGGGCACGGTTGGCACCCCAGGCCAGGCCTCTGGAATCTCCATGCCTGACCCCCGGATGGGCCGAGGAGGCCTTGAGTGGCTTGCAGCTGGCGGTCAGACCGACCTGCTGGATCCCCACCACTACGCATGTGCACGCTTATAGTGGCTCCACGGAGAGAACCCACGGAGTTGCTTGATCCGGTCAGTGTTGACCTTCAGAGATCAGAGAGTAAACTCTTCCCATCCACGTTGAGAGTGTATGCAGCCGCTGTTGCCCCTCATTACGATCGCCTGGAGGGTACATTTCTTGGTTAACATAACCTGGTCACCAGGTTCCTCTGGAGCATGACTCCGGCCGCGCTCCGTACCCTCTTAGGACCATAAAGGGTCCTACATGGCCTTTTGGCCTGTGAGCCCCTCGGAGACGCCTCTTGTCCTTATTACGATGGAGACGCTCTTGATGGCGCTTGCCTCTACAAGAGGGTAGGGACCTCCAGCATTCTTCGTGTCCCAAGGGTGCCTAGAAATTGGGTGGTATGTCTCACTGAGACACCGGCCTGGTTTCGTGCCCGAGGTTCCCACACTCCCTTCCTGGTTCAGGTGGTGAACCTGCAAGCACTCCCCTCTGGGGAGAAAGACCCAACCTCTTACTTGTTGTGACCAGCGCACTGCGCCTCTACTTGGACCACACACAGAGCCTTAAGCTCTGGGCAGCTCTTGTCTGTTCACAAAGACAGCACCAGGGGAGGGTTGTCTCAGACAGAGGCTGGCGCATTGGATTGTGGGCGCCACGACGTACCAATCACAGGATCATCCCTGCCCACTCTCATTGAGAGCTCACTCGCCGGAGTAGGGCCTCCTCGTGGGCGCCGGCCCAAGGTTCCCCTCTGGCAGACATCTGTTACTACAGGTGGGGCTAGGCCCAGTGTCTTCGTGAGGCTCTACAACCTCCGAATGGAACCAGTGTCCCACACCCTACCGTGTAGGACAGGCATCTGGTTGGGCGTATGCCTGCGAATGTGCCTTCTTCCCCCTTCTGGTAAGTTCAGTGCTCTATGTAGTCTCCCTACTTCCCCCCATTGGGTGAAGTATAGGCATTCCATCCATCACTAAGCAATCTGGTAACGGACCGGGCAGATAGGTCTGTTAGAACCAAGTCCGGTACAGGCAGTGTCGACCAGTGACACCCACCAGGGCTGGCCCCCTACGGCCGGGAATTTTTCACATGTGATCTCCTTCGGGAGACCTTGTCAGTATTTCCACAAGTTACCTCCCGTACGGCAGGATGTGGTCTCCATAACACACTCTCCAAGAGGAGAGCAGTATTTTTCCCAGTGTGACAGCTACGGACTGCGCATCACTTACAAGGCGAACGCCCTGTCCGTGTAGACTGTCAGTACAGGCTTCTCAGTATGTCCACTTCTATCCACTAGAAGGTTAAATCTCGTTGCACCGCTCACTCGTGACTCGCCAAGCTAGTCACTGTCGCTCAGCTTGAGGTCGTAATACGGCTCAGCGCCGTGTTAAGATAAGACCCCAGTCTGTCTCTCAACACGACATCGAGAGACCGACTGAAGGGTAACGTCTCGGCTACGTCTGTAACCTTTGTTCCCTGATGGAGGGAACGAGATGTTGTGTCTTCATGTCACAACGCTTTGCCGATCCGCTGCAAGGAGCACCTCTCAGGTTCCTCAGCATAAAGGGTGATGTATGACCGCCGCCATCTTCCTTTTGTACCCATATGTAGGGGGCGGAGACTAGCGTGGGCAGGCCATTGGCCAATCTCCATTGGCGTTTTAGTTTTATCTCGGAGATGATAGATTCTCAGAATCAAACCCCAGTCTGTCTCTCAACACAACGTCTCGTTCCCTCCATCAGGGAACGAAGGGTACAGACATAACCGAGACGTTTTTGACAATATTGTCCTATTAAACACTGCTCTTTTTATTTGAGTGTTCAGCCAAACATAGCAACTAAATTTAGCAAGCAGCTTATTATAGCCCATATTTACCTTTTAAAGGGAAAGTTCACAAAAAAAATATTCTGTCATATATTACTCTCTAGTTGTTCCAAACCTTTATAAATGTCTTTATTTAGTTGAACATACAAAGATGTTTGGACGAATTCTTGTAACCAAACAGTTATTGTACCCCATTTAATAGTAGGACAAATTTGAATGGTACTTTAAAGTGCCCCAAGAATTTTTGCTGTCCTGCATTATTCATAATATCTTCTTTTGTGTTCAGCACCTTCCGTGATAGTCAATGGAGTCCAAAAACAAAAAGCATTTTTGCTCTGTGTTCTGTAGAACAAAGAATTTCTTACTGATTCTAAACAACTCGATGATGAATAAATGATAACAGAATTTAAATTTTTGGTTGAACTATCCCTTTAAGTGTATGCACATTCCTAGCTGCTTTTTTGAGCAGTTAGGGAAGACTGAAGAAGTTGCCTTTACTCTTTCGCATTTGCCGGCTACTTTGGATCTTTGCAGTGCTAATGCAAGATACTGGCTTTACGTTGTTTCTTCATGAATTTGGAGATGAAATGTTAACTAGTACATTCATTATAGTAAAGAAGTTTCACTGTCACATACTTAAGAGTAGAATGGAGGAAATTCTCCAGAGTTGAAAACAAGAGAATCTAGACTCAAATGACAGTCCGCATCACCCATCAGCAGTGAATTCGAGCTCAAATGAGGTCACTGTATTTTTATTATTCTTTTCCTGAAGTGATATAGAAGTCATAGAAGATATTTTTTAATTTACATTATATATTATATGCAATATATTTTACTGTTACATATATAATTAAATAAAGTGGGTGGACGGGAATTTCACATTCATTATTATAGAAATTTAGAGAGATTTTGTCATCTTCAAGGGATTAGGGAGGAATGGTTAAGCATTCAAATACTGTAAATATTTGTACACAAGCTTATCTGAAATAAGATGTATGATGATTTGGATTAGTTTGCAGATTGACACATTTTGTCAAACATTTTGTTTATTTAAACAAAAATCTATTTTTTTCTCTAGGGAAATAAACAGGGATCTTCGAGTGACAGTAGGTTATACTTACATTTCTTCAATAAAGCTTGATATGGATTCTGTAATGTATAAATTCCTTTGAAGAAATTAAAAGCAACTCAAATGAATTAATATGATAAAGTCACTATATTGATTCAAATTTATAGTTTTATATGTAATTATTGATTATACAAACTGATTCATATTTTATTTCTGAATTTCCCAGTGTTGAGAAGATTTTTATTTAAACTTTTATACCAAAAATAATTTCTAACACTGATTAATTCTATGTTGTTCTTAAATATGTTAGACTGAAGTATACTCTATAGTTTTATTTTTCTGACAGTTTTTTCCGCAGATATGAAGCAGATGGGACCCAGTTCCTCCAGTCCAGTGAACTGTTCAGACATCCCGACTAGAGACACAGACATGTCTGATGAGGATGTTCCCAGCAGAGACTCCAGTTTGGAGGAGTAGACATCAATAAAGAAAATGTAATTGTTCAGATTTCTTAATACACTGCTTAGATTTAGTTTTTAAACTAGTCTATTGTTTTGTACCACAAAGCAAATATAAAGTTTGGCAAAAACACAACTACTGTCTAGCCAGATATTTCAGTATAAACCCCTTTGATGTAGAAAACCTTTCCATTTTGCACCGGTCTCCTGATCGTCCCTTGGCAGGGTTTACTGTTTAAAGAAACAAGCGGCTCCATGTACATTAACCCTTACATATTTCACTGAGATATACATAAGGAAATAATTAGCTCTTTGGTGATATTTAAAAAAAAGTGTGTATATACGTTTGCAAATAGTAATTGCCATATTAACAATTAATAACAATTATTAAACAGGTGAATGTGTTAATGCCTCAAATATGTAATGAGTGTAATTTATGTAACAACAAATCAGCTTAGTTAGAGATATACACTCACCTAAAGGATTATTAGGGATACCTGTTCAATTTCTCATTAATGCAATTATGGTGGTGTAATGGTGTGGGGGATGCTTTCTTGGCACACTTTAGGCCCCTTAGTGCCAATTGGTCATTGTTTAAATGCCACGGCCTACCTGAGCATTGTTTCTGACCATGTCCATCCCTTTATCACCACCATTTACCCATCCTCTGATGGCTACTTCCAGCAGGATAATGCACCATGTCACAAAGCTCGTATCATTTCAAATTTGTTTCTTGAACATGACAGTGAGTTCACTGTACTAAAATAGCCCCCACAGTCACCAGATCTCAACCCAATAGAGCATCTTTGGGATGTGGTGGAACGGGAGCTTCGTGCATCCCGCAAATCTCCATCAACTGCAAGATGCTATCCTATCAATATGGGCCAACATTTCTAAAGAATGCTTTCAGCACCTTGTTGAATCAATGCCACGTAGAATTAAGGCAGTTCTGAAGGCGAAAAGGGGGTCAAACACAGTATTAGTATGGTGTTCCTAATAATCCTTTAGGGGAGTGTATGTACTGTCAATATAAACACGGCTCAATGACAATGTAAAAAATATATAATCATTGAAATAATTGTCTGCAACGTATGCGCTGTACTCATACGGTGTCGACCACTTATCTATGTTATGTATTAATAACTGTAACAGCTACTGTACCTCTTTTTGCTGATAACTAAGTTAAAACAATAAAGATCATTACAAAGAAAGGTGTTGTAAAATTATCTTTTAGCTTATCTGAGTTTTAGTATACTTTTATTAATGTGAATGTTAGACAGGCACAAAGTGGGAACACAAGATTCATGAAGTATTAGAGAATTTATAATGTAAAGGAAAAAACAATCAACCTATGGTTACAGTGATTTTCCCAAGCAAAATGTGTTCCTGGATTAACATTGTTTGTTAGTGCTGGTACAGAAGACTTTTCATTTATGAAACAAAAACCGACAATGGTGCAAAACCAGAACTAAGTAACAAAAAACAATAATACTTCCCACATGGGGGACAAAACAAACTAGGAAAATGATCCAAATAATAAAAGACACGAATAGGGAAAGTCCAAGAAGGGAAAAAGTCTTCTACAAGCGACACGAACAAGGTTGTATTCCAGAAAGATGATCATGATCACCCGGGTAAGTTTAGGGGTTAGTTAGCTGGTAACCCCAACTTTCGGCTCCAAAAAACTGAGATAACTTTCAGGGTATGTAAGTAACCATAGCAACTTAGTCTATGAAGATGACATGTTCCAGGGTTAGTTAATTTTAAGGAAATGTTTCTAAGCTTTAGGGGTTGTCTGCAAATGTGTGCGCTTTTGATGAGCATCAAGTGGCCTTGGAAGCACATATTACATATAATTTATAATAATTTTACATCAAGACATTATTATTTAACTTATTATTTAACCTTTTAAGATGAAATAATCTTTAAATAAAATAAATTAAGCTGTTATTATTAAACTATTTGTATTAAATATTCTATATACTTTGAATTATTTTTATTAAAAATCTAAAAAATCACTGGATGTATTTACACATCTTACAATTTCCAACATTTAATGGATGTTAATTGTGAAGTATTTTAACACCGGAGGAATGCATAGCAGTACTCTTGCCACTTATTATGCAATATTTGATGCATTGGGCCTCAGACAGTTGTGGCCTAATGGTAAGAGAGCCGATTTAAATATCAAAGGTTGCAAGTTCGATTCCCAGGCTGGCAGGTTTCTAAGGCTTTATTAGGTGAGCCCCAAATGGGATCACCATAGCGTATTGTTCACATAATAAAACTCTTAAAAATAAACTTAAAAATAAAAATACATAGAAAACTACTTAGAATTAGGGTTTTTCAAACGGACTGTATTCCTTAGTAAAGTCTTTCTGATCCTCAGCCTCCTCCTACAATTGAGTATTGAAAGGCCTTTCTCCAAATTACAATTAGCCTTTCAGGATAGGCCGTTTCCACCTCTTTCAACATTTGGAAAGCCATGGCCTTTTAGCAAACAAAGTCAAAAGAAACAAACAAAAAACCAATGTATGTGTATTTTAAAGTGATATATAAAGGCTACATGATTATTATGCATGGCCCTAACATTTTAAACCTCTTCCTCTGTAACAGCAGACCTTCATCCTCTGCTTTATTCTTTTTTAACATCCATTAGCTGTTGGAAATTGTAAGATCTGTATATTCATCCAGTGATATTTAGAGATTTTTTAATGAAAATAATTAAAAGTATATAAAAAATATTTAATATAAATAAAAGTGAAACTATAACAGCTTACATAATTGCATTTAAAGATTATTTCATTTTAAAAGGTTAAAGTTAATACAAAAATTGAGAATTGGAAATGTACATTTACATTTAGTCAATTGGCAGACGCTTTTATCCAAAGCGACTTACAGTGCACTTATTACAGGGACAATCCCCCTGGAGCAACGTGGAGTAAAGTGTCTTACTCAAGGACACACTGGTGGTGGCTGCTGGGATCCAACCAGCAACCTTTTGATTTACCAGGTCAGTGGTTTAACCCACTGGACCACCATCACTATTACAATGTAATTGTAATAGTGCTGTAAAATTATTATATATAAGTAATCTGTGGTTACACAGCCACTTGACGCTCTTCAAAAGCGCACATATGCGCAGACAACCCCTAAAGCTTAGAAACATTTCTTTAAATTAACTATTACTTAAATACCATTCATCCATCCATCTTCTTCCGCTTATCCAAGACAGCCCCACAACATACAGAGACTTGAGGTACTCAGGGCGGATCTCATCCACCTCCGGTGCCCTGCCATCGAGGAGTTTCTTGACTACCTCGGTGACTTCAGCCCGGGTGATGGACGAGTCCGCCTCCGAGCCCTCAGCCTGTGCTTCTTCAATGGAAGACGTGACGGCGGGATTGAGGAGATTCTCAAAGTATTCCTTCCACCGCCCGATAATATCCCCGGTCGAGGTCAACAGCTGCCCCCTCCTCTGTAAAAAGCGTTGGTAGGGCACTGCTTCCCCCTCCTGAGGCGTCGGACGGTTTGCCAGAATCTCTTTGAGGCCGACCGATAGCCCTTCTCCATTGCCTCACCGAACTCCTCCCAGCCCCGAGTTTTTGCCTCCCCAACCACCCGGGTTGCAGTCCGCTTGGCCTGTCGGTACCCGTCACCTGCCTCTGGAGTCCCACAAGCCAGCCAGGCCCGATAGGACTCCTTCTTCAGCTTGACGGCATCCTGTACTTCCGGTGTCCACCACCGGGTTCGGGGATTGCCGCCTCGACAGGCACCAGAGACCTTACAGCCACAGCTCCGAGTGGCCGCATTGACAATGGAGGTGGAGAACATGGTCCACTCGGACTCAATATCTCCAAACGGAGATTACTTTCAGGGTTTTACTTAAATACCCTGAAAGTTATCTCCGTTTTTGGAACCAAAAGTTGGGGTTACCAGCTAACTAACCCTTAAACTTACCCAGGTATGTCATATAACCAGCTTTTTGGAATACACCCCTGGGGCCCGTTCTTCGTACGTTGCTAACTAATTTAGCTGGATTTGATTGTTGACGATTTGGCATGATCTTGGATTCTTTGTTTCTTCGAAGCTCATCCTAGACTTGCTGTCATAGCAACAGGTGCGCAATCTTAAACCTGCTCGCGAGTAGGCTTATTTCATGTTAACAGGATTAGATCCCGGCTTTATTAGCGGAGGTGACATGGGAAGTCTTTTTAGCCATATCTCGTCCGTTTTTACGTCAGGAATCCGTTGCTGAAGGTGCCAGAATAATTTGAAGAGCTTTTCGAATTAATCGCGTTTTGCAAGATCGACAGGATCCTTTAGCGCAGCGCGGTAATCTACATTATCAACTTGTTGGAGCCACATGTTAAATGTTCGACTCGTCGGAATCGGGCTTTAACAACTGCACAAACAGTTTGTATAGCTTTAAGATTCTTTGCGAGGGGCACTTTTCTTTACACTATTGGAGATGCAGAAAACTTGGGTAAAAGCGCTGTATGTTGTGCCATTCGCAAAGTTTATCTGTCACTCAAAACAGTTTTTAGGGGGCTATATGGTATTTCCAAGCCACTTAAGACCTCAGGCTGTGAAGCAAAAAAAAATTGGCATTGCAGGTACATTATAATTGTTAATGAAGATCATGCAATCATGATCAAGCCAAAAAATAGCCTAGGACTTACAGTATTTGTTCCTCAGGCTTCCCTAATGCTAATGGTGCCATAGACTGCACACACGTCCCCATCAAGGCCCCACCTGGCCCCAGTGAAGGGGATTTTGTGAACCGAAAGGGATTTCACAAGTGTAAATGTGCAAGTAAATGACTATTAATATTCCAGATTAGCAATAAATAAATAAATAAAATAAATTTAATGTAAGCAAAAAGTATGCAGTTGACTGATTACAAAGATTTTAGATGGTGTGTGACTCCATGTTCCACATCACAAATGTGGAAACCACATGGCCTGGTTCTGTGCATGACTCGAGGATTTTCAGAGAGTCACATTTATGCACATTATTTAAACCTGGTAAGGAAAAAATGATTTAAAACTCACTGTATTACATAATTTTATTCTGAGCCTAACAAAACTGCATTTCTCCGGGGTCTTACGATGGGATCCTGCTTGGTGACAGGGGCTATGCCTGCAGGCAATACTTCATGCACCCTTCCCTTCCCTTCCCTGACCCAAACCCTGGACAAGCTCTAGCCAGGACAAGGGCATGCATTGAAATGACCTTTGGCCAACTAAAGGGAAGATTTCAGTGTCTTAAGGGTCTGAGGGTTGCACCTGACAGGGCCTCTGACATTATTGTTACATGTGCCATCCTCCACAATATTGCCACCATCAGAAAGGAGAGGACCCCTGTGGTGGAGGTGTAGCCTGATGATGACCTCCAGCCATTGCACTTGGGCCGACCCAGTGGTAGAGCTGCACGGGACAGAATTGTGGAACACCATTTTTGAATTTTTTTTTTTTACAGAAACACCTTCATTTAATTAATAATAGAAGACAAGACAACATGCTTAGTTCATGGAGTTTTATTTCAATTATTGTTTCTCAAGAAAAGCCAGTGATGGTCATCTTTTGCCTGCAATAAGATATATTGTTATCCCAGGGCAGCAATAGTGCTCTTTGTGAAAAATAGTGTTTTAGCACTTACTCTGAAGTTCTTTTTGAAGCAAATCAATTTCCAGTGCCAGTTTTTTCGTCTTTAAGGTGTCAAGTTCAATTTCTCCCCTTAATTTTTGTTTTTTAAGAGCAAAATACTAAATTTTCTGTTGAAGATTGCGTATATCCCCCTGTGCCATAAAAAAAAAAAAACTAAAGCCTCATGCAACAGAAAAGGAAAAGTAGACTGCCCACCACTGTATCACTTTGTGCTGTAGGCCTGTCTGTAGGCATTTCCTCCTGCAACTCATTTTGCAGTCAGAAATAATATGTACACACCTATAAATTAAATAAAGTTATTTACAAGTACTTCCTCCAAAGTACGGTCATATGAGAGGGTTTCTTCACTGTCCTGTGCAAAAGAAAAATGAGTATTACAAAGTGTTGCACTTTCTTTCCTTTTGATGTAAAGTTAGAAATGTCCACTTACTGCACATATTTCAGCCACCACTTTCTTGGGAACAGGTAAAAGTGTTGGTGTATTATGTAAAACTACACAAAAGAGGAGAACTCAATGGCATTACAATACACTAGGAAAAAATATGATCAATAACATGTTGCAAAATATTTTCACATTTGTTATGCAGTTTTCACCTTCACAAGTCAAAGCAATTGACTCAATATTTATCTGTTGAAATGACTGTACAAGCCATTAGGATTATAGACATAATTTAATGCAGCAACAAATTATTTACAGTGTAGCAAGATGATTTAAAACTAATTTACCTGTAATTAAGGTGTTGCTGTTACTGGTCCCTGTCTTTAGGTCTGATGAAGAGCTACCCCCAGGGATGCCCTTTACAATGGGTCGATTCTCATTTAGCCCAAGGGCCAGCTCTTCTTCCGGAGTATAATGTGGGGGTGCAGGACCACCACCTGTTTTTTTCTGCTCCGCCTTTTTCTTGATTGCTGATTATAAACAGACAAACACATAATTTAAAATGTTTTTGGTAACAGATACTAAACAGTAGAAGTAGAAAGGATTACCAGTTTGAAGAATATTCTTGTACTTCACTTTTACTTGTTCCCATGTTCTAGTGGGTCCTGAGCTGGCTCTGACATTAAGCAATTATGAAATTATTAAAATAAGAATATATACTGTAATAATAAGTGATATAACCATAACATGGAACACTTACGCATTTAATTTGCCTGCTACTTTTTGCCATCCCTCTCTCCTGGCTTTTGCACACTTTGAAGTGTTCCCTGGCGTTTTAAATTATTTTTTCAAACTCAGCATACCCTTCCAGTAATAATTCTTGCTCTGCTGTGTTGAAAAACTGAGCGCGCTCTTTTGCCATGGTGAGCAGCCAGTAGCAGCGTTGCTGATCAATGTTTCTACTATCGATACATATCCCCTTTTAAACAGGAGCATGAACGCGCAATTATCTCACTAACTCAATCCAGCTATACTAATCATATCCGGCAGGTGTGTTCGAAGAACCTTATTAGCCAGATCATGATTAGCACGATAATATCATCTTGGATGTCTTATTTGATCTAGGATGTTTTAAGCAACGTTCTTCGTACGTCGCTTATTACATCCGAGATCAAATGACAAGTTTTCTGCATCGCCAATAGTGTAAAGGAAAGTGCCACTCGCAAAGAATCGCAAAGCTATACAAACTGTTTGTGCAGTTGTTAAAGCCCGACTGCGACGAGTCGAATATTTAACGTGTTGCTCCAAAAGTTGATAATGTAGATTACACCCTCCCGAGAAAAACGATATCTCTCAATCAGTAGATTATCGCGCAGCGCTAAAGGATCCTGTCGATATTGCAAAACGTAATTCATTCGAAGAGCTCTTCAAATTATTCTGATACCTTCAGCAACGGATTCCTGACGGACAAGTCATGGCTGCGAAAGACTTCCATATGACCTCCGCTTATAAAGCCGGGATCTAATCCTGTTTACATGAAGTTAGCCTGGTCCCGAGCAGGTTCAAGCTTACTGAGCTGTTGCTATGACAGCAAGTTCAGGATGAGCATCCAAGAACCAAACAATACAAGATCATGCCAAATCGTCAACAATCAAATCCAGCTAACCGAGTTAGCGACGTACGAAGAACGGGCCCCTGGAATGCAAAATGGGTAAACACACACACACAGTGAACCAACGCGGGACAGGGTGAATTGGGACTAGATAGGGAACACTAACAAGTGATAATTACACAGGGATAGTGACGATCAGGCGACGGGACTCAAACACTAATGGGCGCGGGCAGGACAGGTGAAAAATGACACACTAATGGGGCGCTAACGGTTAACAGGGGGCGGGGCTAGAGGATGCGACACCGTTGAGAGAGCATGGCATTACAAAATAAAAACAATGCCATGCCCTTTTTCAACATAAAACACATGGACAACCATGATGGGTTCTAAACTGGGCCGAGTTTTTTGAGCACATAAGCCAGGGGAAACATCAACCCACAAGGCAGTTCAATGATTTTGTAATTTTACATTTATTTTACTTTGACCACAGGGGGAGTCACAGGTCAAGCACATAACATTGAGCATAGAATTGAATAACGTTGTAGTATCAAAAAGAGTCCTAAATGATGTGCGATCAACACATCAGTGGCGGAGCCAGAGGACTATTTGGGGTGGCAATTGCCACCCCAGACGAAGTCCTTGTCACTCCTGTTGCCACCCCGCTGAAAACATTACACTGTTAGATTTTTACGAACATTTCCCAAATCTCCCAGCGGACGTGAATGCATCCTTACGCAGCACGCACAAGCGTGCAGCCGCAGCGTGCTGTTGCTGCTACACTTTTCATTGATTAAGCTGACACGCAGCACCTTCGTGACGTCACGTGCCCCAAACGGCTCCAAAACAACGCCGACAGCACACGGGATCGATGAAGAGCATTTTGCTGGTATGTACGGCTTTTATTGGTATTAAATTAAACGAAGTAGTGTTTTAACGGGAAGTAAGGGAGACGTTGCACTTTAGTGCTTAGCATTAATACTTCATGAGCATTACTAGTCGTGAAACTGACTGACTAATATTGTCACGCCTGCGTGAATATGCTTAAAACTGGTCGTTAGCAAATGTTCAGCAACAATCACAGACATTAGGTAGGCTTATTCATATTGGCACGTGTAATGCAGCACTAATCTTAGTATAACAGACCGTTGTCATGAAAAACAGAGCGTTGCCATGGACGCAGGATTCTAACCGTAGAGACCGACTGGACTATTTTCTTTAGCGGAAGCAACATAAATAGTTTTTAAATCAATAAACTCCCTTTTAAATCAATATGTTGTGTCAAATTATTTATTTATTTGGTAGGTAGCCAGGTAATAAGCGGGATAATGTATAGCGAGGCGGTTGTTATAGCGAATACAACCCCTTCAGGCTGATTTAAGATCCCTCCGCTTCACGCCGGGCTCCTAAACAGCCTGTCGGTGTTGTATTCGCTATAAAAATATACATTTTGTGGAAAATAATTTATTTTTACCTTGACACCCCTTTGCCACCCCTGTTTTTAAAGTGTAGCTCCGCCACTGCAACACATCCACATGAGTCCACATTCAACAGCAAATATATATTCCACAGATAGACAAGGATCATAATAGTGGCACACATCAAACGTGCTCACCCACAATACACAAGCTCGTTACACAGCAACACTTAAAACCCGATAGAAATTCAAACTGCATTTAAATATACCGCGCAAAGTGATAAACTTGGTAATAAATGAATACATGCAAATCACATATTACTCAAGCAGCATATACATTATATAGCTGTCGTCAATGATAAAACATAACGAGAACATGAGGGATGTATACACGGAAGATCGGGGACCAGTGTGACAGCTCTAATACCCACCTATTGACAAAAAAGCGGAAACAAAGGTCGGGGGACCCCTCACAAATATACACTTTTAATCAGAAGGGGTCTCCCCGACTACAGAAAACAAAGACCAATCATTAAAACAGGTACCTGTATGAACCCAGTATCCTATGGGGTCAGATTTGTTTCATTATTCTGAATAAATAAACTACGATTCGCAAATAAATACAGAGAGTTTCACAAACGATTTTTAAATCCACAAATGCACAAAAAGCAAACCATAAATATATGTTAGACGTTCCACAAAAATTAATGGAATTCACAAATAAATACAACGACATTTGCAAATAAAAATTATTTACAAATGTATTTTATTGATATATATTTGTGGATCGCTTTCTTCACATTTGTGGATCGCTTTCTGCACATTTGTGGATCGCTTTCTGCGCATTTGTGAATCGCTGCACGCATTTGTGGATCAGTGCACGCATTTGTGGATCAGTGCACGCATTTGTGGATCGCTCTCTGTGCATTTGTGGATTTTGAAACATTCCTAACGTCAAGACGTGCGCACAATCCACAAATAGGTGGACTCCGCCCACTATCTACGCAAGCCAATCGGTTAACTTCCGCTTTTGTTGTCCAATAGGCCACGTTCTAACTTCAGCCAATCACGTTTTGCTATGCACTAAGATTCAGGGAGCTAACATGGCGAGTAGTGGCGGTCTAAAATGTGTGTTATACTAAGAAATGATAATGGCCTCTTCTTTCTACTATGTAATGATCGCTTGTGTTCATATACATTGTCCGTATTGTTACATATATGCTGTATTTAAACGTGTATGACTTGATAACAGCGTGCACGGACTGGAGTGGAAAATCCCGGTGACTAGGGAGTCAGGACTGATTTGGTCTGCCAGCCTTTTTATTGTGTTTATGTTCCAAAGTGCTAAATTCCGATTTTTTGCAACTGTCGGTGTACTACCAGTATAACGATGGCAGAATTAACCTGAGGGGAATCATCGGCATTGTGAATTTCTATGTCATTCATAATTCAAAATAAAACGTAATTTCTACAGTCATCTCGGTTTATCCCATTCCTGAATGATCTCTGCTGCTATCGCTACACTGTTCTGTTTACTAACTAACTCTTTGCCATGACAAAACCATATGATACCTGTTATATACATTATCAATAGCAAGCGTAGTCTTTAGTGGCAGCAGCGTAAGTAGGCTATATTGCAAGATTATCATGTTTGACAAGTCTATCCACAATTCCCCACATAGAAATACTATAGTAGTATAATACATTTACTAAACAGCTCACATAAAGTGACAAGACACAGGTAACAAAATAATAAAAATGAATATGTAATAGACACAATACACATAGGAAAAAAAATACATGTCAAAAGAGAACCGGATGCCATATTTTATGCATGTGCCATATATACAAGTTATTAGGTGCTATAAAAATTGTGTAAGGTAATGGGATAGCTATATTATATATTAAATCAGTAACATATGTATAATAAATAAATATAAGTGTGAGTGAGTAGTTTAGTATTGCACATATGTATTGCACAGTGAACATTTAACTGTTCAAATGTTCATGGGGAAGATGGCCTGAGGAAAGAAACTTGTCCTATGTTTGGCTGTTTTGGTGCTCGGTGCTCTGTAGCGCTGACCAGACGGCAGCAGTTCAAAGAGATAGAGTGCTGCACTGTTAGATGTCGCTGTAGATTTAGCAGCACATTACTGTAAAAATCAACAGTAAAATACTGTATTTGTATATTACAGTAAAATACTGCAGTTCATAATGCATTCTGGGTAATTTTGATTGAGCGGGAAACTTTTACAGTATATTTTGGTCTCGCTGTAACCTCGCTGTAGCCTTGCTGTAATGTGCAAGGCAAAAAGTGCGCCACAACGTCAAATCACGTCAAATCACACAGAGCACAACTCCTGGCTGCAGCGAGAGGAGGATATTCGATTTCGGGAAGTTCGGTAAGTTGCAGTCTGGTTTATTTGATGTGTTTCATGCAAAGCTATTATTTAGTTTTAGTATTTTGCACAACAGTTTGTCACAATGTTATTTTAAACGTGGACTAAGAGAGAAAAGGTCGCCAACCAACGTTGCAGTCTCTCTCAGAAATTAAACTAGATGTCCACCCACTGCTTCAACCCGATTTACACAACCCACTTAAATAATCATGAGGGTTTTGTCTTTCGAATTGTTTAAGTTCGTTTACAATGGCAAGGTAGGAAATGACTTGTATGTGGCAATAGATAAACTCCCGTTAACCAATTTACTCCCGTTAACCCATTGAACTAAGACTCCTCGCGAGCTCGGTCTTGGTGGTCTTAGGGTCTCTTGTCTTGGCTTTCCTCTGTTCAGTTACGGGCAGGAAGAAGTATAAGCAGTATTCAGTTCGACCGTATGACAGGCTGACTCGTGAATTAGCTGTGCAATGTGCATGTGCTAAAACAACATTTTCATATCAATCACTCATCGCTATTTGCGTCATGAGTGCGATCTATAGGCTACAGATTACTGCTGTTTTCATTAAGGTACTATGTGAATAAATGGGTTTGCGGTGTTATTACTGTTTACGGTATATCAGTAAAAAGTAGAGATGATGTTCTTTCGAGTGATTTACATTCAGTTGGCCAATAAGTAGTATATGCATATTTGTAGCAATGTTGCTTACAACACTTAAAACTAGTTTTCAAAGACTCAAATCATTGCACGTACTTTCGTAACGAGCAATGCTGGCTCCGCCTTTACGTAATGACACTTTACGTCGGAGAGAGGAGCGCAATCAGCTTGAAAAGTGCAACCCCAAATATCTAAACTCTTAATATAAATGCATAAAGGGGAAACATTTTAAATGATCATTTTGCTTCATTTTTGCTTGGCTATTTTAAATGTATTTAATAAACAGAATGGTTTCAAAATTTCAGCAAGTAACATATTTTTTTACTTGTCTTACAGCTCTTACGTGACAGTTTGGTCCACTTTTGCATCCTGGGTTTAAGGGTTTTCTGTAAGTATTGACCATAATAATACAACTTTTAATTCAAATTTGTTTTTGGTTTTACTAATGACTTTTTAGTAACACTTACAATAAGGTTACATTTGTTAACATAGGATGTTAATACATTTAAAAATTTGGCAATACACTTTTAAATCAACCAATTTATCTCTGTTCACATTAATAAAATTGTATAATGCATTATGAATTAATTAATGTTGAAAAAGATATTGTTCATTGTTAGTTCATATTAGCTAAACCATCAATACATGTTATGGAACAAAACCTTATAGTAAAGTGTTACTGAATTCTCTTTCACCATTTAGTTCACAATTTGTACTTATTTCTATGGCTTACAGATTTTGTTATTTGTTTCTTTTTGTGTTACAGTCTCACCATTGATATTCTGGCTGGATTTGGTCATTTTTGAAACAGGAAAGTCATCCCAGGATGTCCAGTTACAACTGCAAGTCATGTAGTTTCTCGACTACAATATCAAATGCTTTTCACATGTAGAGGAACACAGGAATGTGGCTAATCACCGCTTTATAAGTGGCATACCTGAGTGCCCTTGCACTTTTGAGAAGTTTCAATCTTTTAAGTGTCATATGTATCAATAAAATATGTTTGATGCAAACATTGCTTGTATTGTCTTTTGAATTATATTGTCAAGTATATCTGTTTTGTAATATGAATAACTATAGATTTATATCTAAACTAGCTATGATATATAATATTGATATATAATATAAATAATGGGGCAATATAGGTATTACAGCAAATTACAGTATAATACAAATACAGTAAAAATAGACTAAATTACAAAATATTGTAAAAATACAGTAAAATACTGTTTTGTAGCTATACAGTAATATTTTTTGTACTGTAATAACATATTACAGTACTGTACTGTACTGTCAAATTACAGTAACTTACTGGCGTCTGTGCTGCCAGTAACTTACTGTAAAAATACAAGGAAATCGTTAACAGTGTGGGTGTGAGGGGTCCAGAGAGATTTTGTGAGCCATTTTACTCGTTCACTCTGGATGAGTAAAGTTCTTGCAGTGATAACAGTAGTCTACCAGTGATTCGCTCAGAAGTCCGAAATATTCGCTGTAGTATTCGGAGTTTGTATGTGTCCCGAGCATGTTCACTGTAATTGAGAGAGAATAGGCTATGTCGCCCCTAAATGCAGCAAGTTTTAAATGACTTCATCGATCAACACAAAATTACAATGCTAGAGCACTTCAATTAACTTGAACGTTTAGCAATCTTTAAAAGTACGTCTCTTGATGTACACGAAGCGGAAGAGCCATTTTTTTGTTAACAGACTGATTCGAGCCTACCTGAGCATGCTTGTTTTTTCTCAACAAAATCAAGTAAAACAAAATAATTGCCTTTTAATTGCAGGTAACTGGCATTGTAAACCAATATCAACCGATCCCGTCATCCCGGGACACCTTCCGCATATTTTCGGGGATCTCTGTATGAAAATGGCTTTACTGAAATGCCCAGTAATGTCCAGTGCCTTTTGTGCGTTTGTATGGAGAACTCATTCATTTGTACAATTGGCTTCAATTCATTTTTATTTGGCAGTTTCATATTTTGCTTCATACTTTTTTCATCGAAGAAAAAGTTGTGTTGCCTCCCTTGCATTCTTAATGCCCCCGTTGTGATTTTATTTGCCATTAAATAATGGAAATAAACAGTATTTTAAAGCTGTCCTATACGTCATTTAAAAGGCAGCAATATATACATAATTATAACCCAACAATAATAATTTATTTAGCACCAGGTAAAATGGAGACGTTTGTCGTTTAACACGCTACTGAGAGCACTGCCACATCCATTATTATTATCTACAGTAAATTGATTATCTGCAGTTGTAGCCTATACCAATATTTACTATGGTAAGGTTCGAAAACACAAATTGTATAGGTTTACATCATTTACTTTTGGGGTTGAATTTAAGAATGTATTGTGTGCACAAGATCATAGTAAAAGAATCGACATCCTTTGTCATGGCAGAGAGTTAGACAGTAAACAGAACAGTGTAGCGATAGCAGCAGAGATCATTCAGGAATGGGATAAACCGAAATGACTGTATAAATTAGGTTTTATTTTGAATTATGAATGACATAGAAATTCAAAATGCTGATGATTTCCCCCACATTAATTCTGCAATCGTTATACTGATAGTACATCGACAGCTGCAGTGCGCATTGCAAACTCCGCGAAACTTGACAGGGGTCACGCGCCGAGTGTTTGGATCGAAATAGCTGCTTAACCATGCAGTAATAGATCATATTTGATCGAATGACAAAATCGGAATTTAGCACTTTGGTACATAAACACAATAAAAAGGCTGGCAGACCAAATCAGTCCTGACTCTCTAGTCACCTGGATTTTCCACTCCAGTCCGTGCACGCTGTTATCAAGTCATACACGTTTAAATACAGCATATATGTAACAATACGGACAATGTATAAGAACACAAGCGATCATTACATAGTATAAAGAAGAGGCCATTATCATTTCTTAGTATAACACACATTTTAGACCGCCACTAGTCGCCATGTTAGCTCCCTGAATCTTAGTGCATAGCAAAACGTGATTGGCTGAAGTTAGAACGTGGCCTATTGGACAACAAAAGCGGAAGTTAACCGATTGGCTTGCGTAGATAGTGGGCGGAGTCCACCTATTTGTGGATTGTGCGCACGTCTTGACGTTAGGAATGTTTCAAAATCCACAAATGCACAGAGAGCGATCCACAAATGTGTGCACTGATCCACAAATGCGTGCAGCGATCCACAAATGCACAGAAAGCGATCCACAAATGTGAAGAAAGCCATCCATCCATCCATTTTCTACCGCTTATCCGAACTACCTCGGGTCACGGGGAGCCTGCTCCTATCTCAGGAGTCATCGGGCATCAAGGCAGGATACACCCTGGATGGAGTGCCAACCCATCGCAGGGCACACACACTCACTCATTCACTCACGCACTCACACCCTACGGACAATTTTTCCAGAGATGCCAATCAACCTACCATGCATGTCTTTGGACAAGGGGGAGGAAACCGGAGTACCCGGAGGAAACCCCCGAGGCACGGGGAGAACATGCAAACTCCACACACACAGGTTAGAAGCGGGAATCGAACCCCCAACCCTGGAGGTGTGAGGCGAACGTGCTAACCACTAAGCCACCGTGCCCCCTGTGAAGAAAGCGATCCACAAATATATATCAATAAAATACATTTGTAAATAATTTTTATTTGCAAATGTCGTTGTATTTATTTGTGAATTCCATTTATTTTTGTGGAACGTCTAACATATATTTATGGTTTGCTTTTTGTGCATTTGTGGATTTAAAAATCGTTTGTGAAACTCTCTGTATTTATTTGCGAATCGTAGTTTATTTATTCAGAATAATGAAACAAATCTGACCCCATAGTATCCGGACTGCTGGTTTCCTTCCCCTCTAGCGAACGTGGGGTATTACAGCATTCGAGGACACAACCATCGGTGGCCACCCAAGTCAACTGCACCCCGAAGCCGCAAATTAACCTCCCAATAGGTTCACGGGCACGCACACAACTTTAGCCCATGTGGCGGCGGCACGGCAGCATTGAAAAGAAACTCAGCAGCCCCCTCACACGCAAAACATCCTACATTTATCAATTCATTCTCACCCGCTAACACAAAACAGGCGTGCGCGTCAACAGGTATACCTTCTCCCCATGGGACTTCATTGCCCTCCCATTTATTTGGGTTACGCGGAGTACCAAGGACTACTGTACAATCTGATTGATAATTAGTTGTTCC
This sequence comes from Triplophysa bombifrons, assembly GCA_029783895.1. Lineage (NCBI taxonomy): Eukaryota > Metazoa > Chordata > Actinopteri > Cypriniformes > Nemacheilidae > Triplophysa > Triplophysa bombifrons. The sequence continues at coordinate 14,250,610 of CM056451.1, read as the reverse complement.
GGGACAATGATGTTCATCCAGGAACATGTCATACTTGGTGAGATCCTGTTCATTGAACAGTATATTTCTCAGTTAAAATGTATTTCAAATCTAAAAAGTAAAAAAAAAGTAAGAAAGAATCAGTCATCAGTTACAAACCCTCAAGCACAATTTTTAAAGCACGGCAAGAGACATCATAAATTCTGGTTTGATATTTACAAGTTTGTTGTCAGTCTTATACAGGCAGCTGATTGCCTGTAGCTGTTGCACAAAAGTGTTTCTTTAAGACGCATTTTTTTAAAGTATTTAAGATGTGTGGTTATTAGTGTAATAACAAGAACAGCTGTAATTGAAATAAAGTTTATTTAGAGATATTGTTTATTTGTATATATTTGTATATTGTATTTTATTTTCTATAAAAAAATACCTGTTTTCCTGTATTAGCCCTTTCAGAGATCTATTCCGTGTTAAAAAAGAAAGTAAAAGTGAATTCTAGATTGTTGGCGTGACAACAGCAAGCTAACGCTGCTTGGCAAGGATATTATAAAAACATAGGCTATTTGTATAGTCTTCTGATTTACGATATTTTACTGTTTTATGGGTATCGAGTCATTTCTTCGAGAGGAGATTTTGTGAAGGACTGGAGAGGTAAGTGTTAGCATCATTGAGATCACAGCAAGCATAGTCGTCATTTCACGTTCTCTGATACGCGATACAGTACCCCCTTCTAGACAAAACAACCTTGCATTTGGTTACATGTCGTTATTACCAAAATAACTTGCGAGATGTATGAGATCTCATTATGTAAGAAAAGCGAATAGTGATGTTTGGTTTCATTGATTTGACATGGTTTATGCGTAGCCTGTGCTGGGCTGAGGTTTAGCACACCATATTTGGCCTTGTTTTAGCCTATAGTTCAGGTTGTGTTTAGACGGTTATCAAACGCAAAATTACTTGAATGTGAAACAATCGTTTTGTCAACAGTATGAATAACTGTTACCTGTGAATATTGCTGTACCGTGTACAGTCATGATTTATTCACATTAAGCAGCACAATTTCATTAATTTAATAAAATTTCCTAACGCTCATAACACAGGTTTTCTCAATGCTTAAGATATTAAGACAAAAAGGTTCCAACTGGTTTTGTTTCGGTTTTGATATGACTCTGCAGAACATGGAAGGTTACGTTTCTCAATCATGGGGCATTTTTAATATGGGATGAGCGTTTCTCAACCTCTCAACCTAAAGGGCAGAAGCTCATTTAAGAACTGTTGGCTGTTTCTAAACAGGATAGACTTAACCATTAAGTAGGAGAAGAGAGTTGGGAATCGTACACTTGATTTCTGTAAAACGACCCCTAATTAAGAAACACCTCTTTTGTTGTCCAGGGACTTGGTTCTCCCAGTCTTAAACAAAGCAGTTAATAATAATAAAGTCGATGTGTAATTTTTCAGCATTTAGGAGAAAATGGCAGCCGCAAGCAGCGGTGAGTTCTATCAAAATTGACATTTACGTGTGTACACACATCTTACTGTTTCTCTCATGCTTATAGAATATTTTCAGTTTACTGTCTCAGAAACAGCTCAGAATGTTGAGTTTTAACCTTGGTCTGATGTCAGAATACAATGTCAACTGTATACAAAAGCTGTAAGTAATATTCATAATAAACAATGTTTTTCATGGTGTCAAAACAAAGAGAGAGGAAAACTTGTTTCTGTTGCAATCTAAATATTTGAATGATGCCGATCAAACAATAATTAAATTTTTGTGTCAATATTTTTTACTTTAAATATAAATCGGGTCATAAAAGGGAATTTATTGGAATTTTCAATGTATACAAATCAAGTGACAAAAAATGTTAACTGTTATGAGACTGTTAGATATCACAGGCAATTTATGCTTAAAACAGCCTTCGAAGTGTTGCTTCAGTAACTCTGTAAATCATTGACATCCTTGTAGCTGTCAGTTATGTATTTTTCATTTACAGAAAGATTATTTACATTTTTTAAATAAATTTTGTTGTTGACATTATGATGAATTCCTCAGACTGTTTTCATTGCTTTAACAGGAGAACAAAGCATAGAGAGAAAGTGAGAGGTTGAAAATGGAAGAACCAGCTTTTATGACAGGTGAGTGTCACAAGATTATCAGGAATGACACAAGAATCAGATTTGGTGCAGGAAAAAGGCATATGTAGACAGTTACCATATTCATCAGCTACAGTGCCCTTTCATGTCCACTAGAGGGCACTCTCCGCATCACCCAATTTGCCATATCTCACTGGATTACCCATAACCCTTTGCTGGAGTCTTTATCCATGAATACATTTACATTTATGCATTTAGCAGATGCTTTAATCCAAAGCAATTTACATTGGATTTTATTATACATTTGTTTCTGACTTTTTGCAATACCCTGATCTCAAACCCATGACATTGGCATTGCTAGTGGCATGCTCTAACCACTGAGCCACAGGACTCAAGACACGTGTTTGTGATTTTTTCTATTTAAACCCGCTTTAGTCTTTCATTTGAAGCCAAGTCTTGCTAGTTGTAACACTGCTGCCTAGGTCTGGGATTGGTTTTCTCCTACCCTGTTTCTCTTATTTTGTGCAGTCTTCGTGGAGGGGTATTTCATTAAATTTTTACCTGCTTTTTCCTACATCAAAAATACAGATGGTTTAGGTGATGAATATGATGATGTTTTCTTTCTTACAATAGTAAAGGAATAAATAGTCTTCACATAAATTGTTCAAGGAAAATGTGAATTCTCCACTCAGAGCATTTACACATTTTGTTTCAAAGCAGTTTCACTAAGGTCACACAATGTAGTAAACTATCTAGTCTGTTTCTCAGCACAATTCAATCCAAACTAGTATATTTTATTCTTGTATCAGAATATTACCATTTTTTTGCGATACACTCTCCAAAACCTAATCCAAACATTGTTTGTAAATAATATTAGCACACAAATTATGACTGTATGGTCAGTTGGGGTGGGAACTGAGGTGACAGGGCTCATTTTCAAGGTGGCAGCTGCCACCCGGTGTCACCCCTGTGGACACGCCACTCTCTTCCTGTCTATGGGCAGTTCCTTACAACAACATAAGTGTGATTTTCTTTTTCAGAGTCAATTAAGGCCTTAAAGGATCAAAACACAAAAGAACTGGAAAACAGAGATCGTGACAGAGAACTGGAGACACAAATGTTCGAGAGCGAGAGATTGCTGAAAAATAAAGACATTAAGGATATTCAGGATCAGTTGAAGGAGAATGACACAGAGTTGGAGAATCTGAAACAAATGTTTGAGAATGAGAGATCACTGAAAAATAGAGACGTTAAAGATATTCAGGATCAGCTGAAAGAGAAAGACGAAGAGTTGGAGAATCTTAAAGAAATGTTTGAGAACGAGAGATCACTGAAAAATAAAGACATTAAAGACATTCAGGATCAGCTGAAAGAGTTGGAGAATCTTAAAGAAATGTTTGAGAACGACAGATCACTGAAAAATAAAGACGTTAAAGGTATTCAGGATCAGCTGAAAGAGAAAGACAAAGAGTTGGAGAATCTTAAAGAAATGTTTGAGAACGAGAGATCACTGAAAAATAAAGACATTAAAGACATTCAGGATCAGCTGAAAGAGAAAGACAAAGAGTTGGAGAATCTTAAACAAATGTTTGAGAACGACAGATCACTGAAAAATAAAGACTTTAAAGATATTCAGGATCAGCTGAAAGAGAAAGACAAAGAGTTGGAGAATCTTAAAGAAATGTTTGAGAACGAGAGATCACTGAAAAATAAAGACATTAAAGACATTCAGGATCAGCTGAAAGAGTTGGAGAATCTTAAACAAATGTTTGAGAACGACAGATCACTGAAAAATAAAGACGTTAAAGATATTCAGGATCAGCTGAAAGAGAAAGACAAAGAGTTGGAGAATCTTAAACAAATGTTTGAGAACGACAGATCACAGAAAAATAAAGAAGTTAAAGATATTCAGGATCAGCAGAAAGAGAAAGACAAAGAGTTGGAGAATCTAAATCAAATGTTTGAGAGCGAGAGATCACTGAATCGATTCGAAGAACAGGAAACTGAACAACTGGAGAAACCGAGAATGACAGAACCAATGCAGAATTTAGGTAAGAAATCTGAAAGGAACCAAGTAAAGAGGGTGTAGCAGAAATTCATAGGTTTATGCAATAAATGTAAATTAGACATTAAGACTGGAAACTTTATTTTGAGACTTAATTTTGCAGGTGGAAACAAAGTGTTTGCTGTTTTAGCTGGAAAAACAAATGACAGTCATACGAGGTTTATTGGCTCTCTGAAAACACTAATTCCAAATCTGACAGAAGTTTTTAAAGAGGATGAGAGTGACATTGTTTTGGTTTTCTGTCCTGTTGTTTCTCGACGAGACATCGACATAGAATCAGCACTTAAGAGATTTACTGACTCTACAGGTTTATTGATTATCATCATCTCTACCACAGTTTTTTAAAAGATAAAAGGTGTTTAATTGTCATAAAATCTTAAATTCATTTGTCTTTTTCTGTTCAGCTTCTAAGCTAAACATTCTAGTGGTGCTACATCACACATTCGACCCAGAGAAAACTGTACCAGACAGCAGCAGATGTGTTAACAGGACAGATATACTGACAGTGGACTGTCTGTTCAATGAAGACACAGGATTACTAAAGTGTCAGAGGAATGATGATGCAATGGACAAAGTTGTGAACTTGTTTAGGCAGCCGGTATTTAACAAGATATGCCATACATGTTGATGTCTGTTCTAAAATTCTAAAATAATTTTAAAAATTTGTCACTGTTTACTCTGTAAATTCACATTATAATGTTTTTCTACAGGATTATTCAACGGGAGTCAATAAATATCCACCTAGAAGTAGGTTAAAATCTTTTTATCAATAATGAATCTCTCTAATAAAATTATGCGACTTATTTATGTCAGTTCTTTGCTGTATCATCTAATGCTCAATAGCACAATTTAAACTTCATTACGTCCATTTTTCAACAGACAAATCAACTGTTTCAACAGATAGGACACAGGTAAAAACACATTCCTGCTCAATACTGAAATCTACTGTCTAGGAAAACTCAGCAGTAAAAGTACATAAATGTTTCAGTGAAATTTATAATAATTCCAGACAGTTCAAACTGCACCCTAAAGGATTGTGTAAGAAATTGACATTATTAAAAGTGTTCATTATTAGCAGAAGATCAAACGTTGGTGATTTTTTTAGATATGCAGCCTCTAAACCTCTAATAACATATTTCTATTGAAGTGTTTGTGCAGGTTCTGTACGATCACAGTGATTAGGTTATTAAATCGGTGGGGCAGGAGATTGTTGAAAGCATTTAAAAGTGCCAAAAACATATGTCTGTGTTACCAGCCTTTGATGCCAGTGTTGTAGTATCATGAGTATGCACACAGATGATAGGGGGGGTAAAACATTTAAATAATTGCACATCAGCAGTAATATATGAAACAAACTCCTTATGAATTTGTATTGGTTGGCATAAAGACTATTATTTTGTAATTGCAGCGTAAACGCAATATGTGAGTAATCTCTTCCATATTTTTTTTTATTTCACAGCGGATGAAACTGGGATCTACAAGCAACAGTAAGTCAAAATTACATTCTAGTTTCAAAGTTATTATTGTAGTAGTTACATAGTTTTCATTTCTTGTAAAGTGGAAAATTAGGAAATAGCTTTCAGTCTGCCAACGACGATATATATATATATATTTTTTTTATTAGAAATAAACTTCAACATCATGGCTAAATTTTTCAATAAAATAAAGCTTCCTTATTTCTAAATATTATTGATCATATAAACATATTTTTACGTATAAATATTGAATCTAGTTAATATAATATAATTATTTCGGGCTAATATAACAGTTTTCTGAAAACAAATTACAAATAAAAACAACACTTACTGTAAAGAGGCCTGAGGGTGTCTATTTATCTCAAATGAAGTTTATTTATTATTAGGGCCATATGTTTACCACATTTTTGTAGGTTCAGAAGGTTAAGAAGAAAATTGGCCAGAAAATCACAATACATAATGTCATGAGGGACCACGTTTATTTCGAATAGTGACCATAACAGAAGCACAAACAGAGGAGCAATTCCGTGAAAATATCAACCTTACCATGAAAAAATAAACTTCACAGTTTTTACTATGGTAACAGCACAGATATTATCATTTGGTGGTTCATATACCCATGTGAGATCTCTCTTCAAATTTGTTTTATTTTAAATGCGTGTTTTTTTTTTTCATCGTCAGGTTGGATTGTCACATCCATAACAATACATATTCCTCATAAATGGACACATGAAAATTAAAATAAAATAACTATTTGATGTTCTATAAAGAGGCATCCCTTCTCCATTCATAATTTCACAGAAATCCTACAGAGTTTGTCCTCTCCAAAAAAACGCATCCTATTTTGTCACAGCATGTTTATTTCCCATTTTTTAAATAGAATTTTTTTTCTTAGACTGACATTTTTTATGTTTAGACTCTATCGACAAGGATTTATTAAAATATAAACAGATGGTTCAATATATTTGTAGCAAATTCATTCTCTGAGCATTTTTATGTCAAGTACATAACCCAAATGTCACGTCCATAACGTTGGAATTGCCCAGAGTAGAAAAAAAAAGTTTGGATAATTTAATTTACTTCAGTTTCTAATCCCAGAGATATTAATAGGTGCATAGAAAACTTTTATAAAAATGGTCTTTTCTGTTCTGTTTCTTTTTCAAACTCCATCACAGCATTTCCTGCAGTATCAATATTAAAGCGTTCATGTTGATTCGCTTATCACCAAGGATGTTTTACAGGCCTATTTAAAGCCTTTTGGTGGCCCTTTAAATATACAGTATTTGCTTGCCCCTGAATTGTACTTTACATCTATATTATTCTTTTATATATGTTTTTTTTAATATTTACGTTTTTTTTTTTCAGATGCACAACCAATAAGCTCTAGTACAGTGAAATATTTTGTTACCTTACCTGGAAACAGACAGAAGTATCACTCCGACTTTCTAGATGCCCTACACAGAGAGACTCCAGGTCTGGTGATGGTTTCTACAGTGCAGGAGAGTGATGTCATTCTGCACTTCCATTCTGAGAGTCTTGCTGCTTTAAAAGATTACAAGAGAAGAGGTGAACATTTATTTACACAAAATATAGACTGTATATTGACGTTTCTGGCTGTGTTACAAAAAAAGTATTTTTTTATAATGTCCTTTTATAATATTTTAAATAATTAAACGTAAAATGAAACGTATTGTTTTGCTCTTTTGACTAAATGCTGATACATACTGAAGACTAATGGCCTTTGATCTCTCTTCTCTTTAGACAAGCCTTTTGTTGACATTGTTCTCCATAATACACTAGATTCAACATCTGTCCCAAAGAGCAGTGGATGTTTAAACAATTCAGATGTTTTCATAGTGGACTGTGTTATCTGTGAAGCAGTTGAAGATCTACCCGAATGCAATAAAAACAGAGAGGCAATTGCTGCAGTCTCACAATGGCTAAGCACTAAGGTGACTTAACATTTTTCCTGATTGCTGACACAACTCACACAATGGACACCGATATGTATATGCCTCAAACTTTCATGTCAAACTCAAATTTCAGTCAAAAACAAGTTCACACATTTATTGTTAAATCATAATATCAATTCTCTTTGTACAGATTAAATGGTCACACTGAAGGTGGACAGATCCTGTGGCGCACATTGACAACTGCATGCAAGTGAATTATCAGTTGAAGTAAATGACTGTATAAGTAAAATATAAAATGTTATTCATAGTTCAAGTAATTGCCTGTGACTCTTAATCTTATAAAAGCTTTATATCAGTAAGACTATAATGTAATGCGGTTTGTTCTGTTTTTCATTTGAAATGGGCGTGTGTCTAATTATCTTACAATAAAAGATGATTAAAAATATTTTTCGTTTTCATTACATAAATTATGATCATGACATAGGCATTAAACACACTTTAAACACCTGTTTAATTGGCCTGTTATATTTGTTTCATTTGTTTACACACTTGTAAAACTTGAACATTTACTCATAAAATCAGAGCAACAACCCCTAACATTTTGGTTGATAAAATATATTTACCTGTTACTAAAGCAGCTACCACAACCGAAAGTTAGGTTTGGGTTTATAAATCCACTGTCTTTCACAGACTTACACGGTTAGCTGATTATTTTTTAAGGTCTCACTAGATGTATTGCTTAAAGCCGATTTTCTCAAAACATTCTTGTGAGACAATTAAAATTAATACAAATTACGTACGTTATTTAAAATATTCATCAAGTGGTTATGGATGGTAAGAATTCAATACTATAAGTAATTGAGATTGTAAAGGAGCCATAAAGAAACAACAACATATTTTGTATATAAAATGTTATGCAATATATAAAATATACAGTATATATATAATGTTATTTGTTTAAAATGTTCATGTTTGCTGTTCCTGTGCTTGTGAAAATAGAAAAATAGGTGGATCCCCTCCACGAAAGACTAATGGGACTTTACCGGATAACAAGGGGTGGGGATAGAGCAGTGGTTTTCAATCCTGAGCCTGGGGACCCACCACTCTGCACATTTTGAATGTTTCCCTTATCTAACACCTCTGACTCAAAACATCAGCTCATTAAGTGAGACATCTATGAATTGAACTAACTGTGTCATTTAAAAGAGATATACAAAATGTGTAGAGTGGTGGGTCCCCAGGCTCAGGATTGAAAACCACTGGGATAGAGGACGCAGAGAGAGCATGGCATTACACAATCAAAACAATGCCATAAACTTTTTTAACCATAAAACACATTGGTATGTCATGATCCTGCCACAACACTTGAAAATCATGACAAGGAGAGGCAGGATCATGACATATACATAATTGAGATTGCAAGGAGCTATAAAGAAACAACAACATATACTGTATATAAAATGTTATATATAACATATATATATATATATATATATATATATATATATATATTAGTTAATTTGTTCATAACGTTCATGTTTGCTGTCTCTATGCTTGTGAAAATAGTTCCTGCAACTCTTTCAGAGGTTTATGTTGCAAGTGAAAGTGAAAGTAAAAATGACCTCTACATTTCGTGTGACAGCAGGAAAAGCAAACACTGTTTTGTAAAGATTATTATAGGATATATATTATATAAAAATCACATATATGTTTGCATATAGGATATCTTAATGTTTCATGAGACCATTTTGTGGCAGTTACACGTTGTTTCTGCATTCTTCAGCTCAGAAAGGAGATTTTGGGAAGGAAACGAGGGGTAAGTGCAGTTAGCAACAAGCTAAAGTATGTTTACATTGTAAACATTTTGTCAAAAGAAAGATCTGTTTTTTACAAACAATAACCAATTAAAATCAATGCGTTGCTAATGATGGTGTGATGTAATGTGGTGTTTTTCTCTTTTTAGGAGAAAATGGCAGCTGCAAGTAGCAGTAAGCTCTATTAAAACAATCCTGATTTGATCTTACTTATGTCAGCGTTTGGGAACTGCTTTTGCTTTTGCAAACAAAGAAATGTGCATAATAGTTAACTAAAAACATAAACTTGACATTAGTGTATGCACATAAGTCTTTCTGTTTCTCTTATGCTTTACAGACGAGTTTCAGCTTATTGTCCCTCAGAATGTTCTGGTTAAACTGGGGTCTGATGTAACAGTACCATGTCACCTGTCACCTGAAATAAGTGCTGTTGACATGGAGATCAGATGGTTTAAAGAGAAAGACTGTGTGATTCTCTATAAGAACGGACAGGTGACAGAGTTGAGGAGCTATGAGGGCAGAGTGAATCTTGTAATTCATGAACTAGAGAGAGGAAATGTGTCCTTATTACTGAGAGACTTCAGAGAGTCAGATGCGGGAGTTTACCTGTGTCAGGTCAGCAGTCAAGACATAACAGTGGAGGAGTTAATACAAGTTAATGAACGTGAGTTTTTATATTGTGCTGTCAATAGACAATTTGTGTATTATACATCATAATCTGTGACTGTGAAATATTTTTATCAGCAAGGGAAGATGCTGAAGTCCAACCTGCATCACCATTTCAAAACAAAAATGTACAGCTGAAACCACATGAGGTAAGTGAACGATAACAATGAATATCAATAATTAATTCAGTGTTGTTCAGGGTGTGATCCACTTATAACGTCTCGGTTACGTCTGTAACCTTCGTTCCCTGATGGAGGGAACGAGACGTTGTGTTGAGAGACAGACTGGGGTTTGATTCTGAGAACCTATCATCTCCGAGATAAAACTAAAACGCCAATGGGGATTGGCCAATGGCCCGCCCACGCCAGTCTCCGCCCCGTAATACGGGTATAAAAGGAAGATGGCGGCGGTCATTCATCAGCCTTTGTGCTGAGGAACCTTAGAGGTACTCCTTGCAGCGGATCGGCAAAGCGTTGTGGCATGAAGACACAACGTCTCGTTCCCTCCATCAGGGAACGAAGGTTACAGACGTAACCGAGACGTTCCCCTTCAGTCGGTCTCTCGACGTTGTGTTGAGAGACAGACTGGGGATATATCTTAACACGCCACGGCGCTGAGCCGTATTACGACCTCGAACTGAGCGACACTGACTAGGCTAGCGAGTCACAAGTGAGCGGTGCAGCGAGATGTAACCTTCCAGTGAATAGTAGTGGACATACTGCGAAGCCTAAAATAGGCATTTTGCGATACCTGTACAGACAGTCACCACGGACAGGGCGTTCGCCTTGCAAGTGAGGCGCCGTCCGGAGCCGTCGCACTGGGAAAAAACACTGCTCTCCTCTTGGAGAGTATGTTACGGAGACCACATCCTGCCGTACGGGAGGTAACATGTGGAAACTGACATGGTCTCCCGAAGGAGATCACATGCAACAAAAAAAGGTTTGGCCGTAGGGGGCCAGCCAAGGTGGGTGTGCCACCGGAGGGGAGGTCACAGATTCGCAAACAGGGGAATCAGGTGTGAAGAAGTCAACATACGGGACTACCCAACGGGGGAGTTCCTACGTATGGGGCAATAGTCCTAGTATAGGGGTCCACCTAAGTAGGGGCGACACTGCCAGTACTGGACTTGGTTCAAACAGACCGCTCCGCCCGGTCCGTTACCAGATTGTTAGTGATGGATAGAATGCCTATACTTCACCCAATGAGGGGGAAGTAGGGAGACTACATAGCGCACTGAACTTACCTAATAGGGAAGAAGGCGCTTTCGCAGGCGTACGCCCAGCCCAGTTGCCTGTCCTACATATTAGGTGTAGGACACTGATTCCTTTCGGAGGTTGTAAGCCTCACGAAAGTACTGGGTGTAGCCCAACCTGTAGCTACACATGTCTGCCAGAGGGGCGCCTTGGGCCGGTGTCCACGAGGAGGCCCTGCTCCGGTGGAGTGGGCTCTCACTGCGAGTGGGCACGGCTGATCCAGGGATTGGTACGCCGTGGCGCCCACAATCCAATGCGCCAGCCTCTGTCTGAGACAGCCCTCCCCTGGTGCTGTCTTCTGAACAGACAAGAGCTGCTCAGAGCCAATGCTCTGTGTGCGGTCCAAGTAGAGGCGCAGTGCGCTGGACACAACACTAGGAGGTTGGGTCTTCTCTCCCGAGGGGAGCGCCTGCAGGTTCACCAACTGAACCCGGAAGGGGGTGTGGGAACCTTGGGCACGTAACCAGGCCGGTATCTCAGAAGACTACCGCCCAATTTCCAGGCACCCATGGGACACGAAGAATACTGGAGGTCCCTACCCTCTACAGAGGCAAGCGCCATCAAGAGCGGCCTTCATCGTAACAAGGACGAGAGGCGTCTCCGAGGGGCTCACAGGCCCAAAGGCCATGTAGGACCTACGGTCCTAAGAGGGTACGGAGTGCGGCCGGAGTCGCGCTCCTGAGAACCTGGTGACCAGGTTATGTTAACCAAGAAACTTACCCTCCAGGCGATTGTGATGAGCGGCCATAGCGGCTGCATACACTAAACGCAGAAGGGGAGAGATTAATCTCTAGTCTCTGAAGGTCAACACTGACCGGATCAAGCAACTCGGTGGGTTCTCACTGAGGGAGAACACTAGAGCGAGAGGCGCCACTTAAAAGCGTGCACACGCCAAGTGGTGGGGCTTCGGCAGGATGGTCTGGCCGTCACTGCAAGCCACTCTGGGCCTCCTCGTCCTATCCGGAGGTCAGGCATGGAGATTCCAGAGGCCTGGCCTGGGGTGCCAACCGTGTCCTTCCCCTGTGTAAGGTTTCGTCAGGGGAATCGGCCAGAGGGGGCTGTATCAGAACTGAGAAGTCTGAAAATCAAGTCTGGTTGGGCCAGTAAGGCGCAACAACAGTACGTGAAGCCACTCTTCTCCAACTTTGCACAGGCCCTGTGCAAGGAGGCTCCTGGGGGAAGTCGTACTTCCGCTTATCCCGCGGCCAGCTGTGTGCTAGGGTACCCGTAGGGTACAAAAGCAGAAAAAAGGGGATTCTGGGGGCAACAGGATCTGATCCTGGCCACACCGGTCCCCTGAGAGCTGGCTGCGCGAGGATGGAGTGGCCACTCTCCGAGGCGTTACACTGACGAGAGAGCGCAAAGGCTGTCGGGTTCAGTTTGCCAAGGGTAACCTGGCCCGCAGGGAAAGATCATCCTGCTGACTCCATAAGAGGAGGCATTGGGCGAGTAGTGGCATCTGCTGTGAGCGTATGCCGCCACGGCAGTCGTGCTGTCGACCGGACTACACGTAGTCCTGCACTAGAGGTCTAGTGCCAAGGGGACTGCCAAAAACTCTAGGCAGTAGGGAACCCGTCACTGCCCGCTACTGCCCGTTGCACACCACACCGCACCACGCAGGGAGGCGCTTGACGCGCCTCGTACCTGCCCGAGCGGGCCTGCTCGGAGAAGGGTCAGAAGTGACCAGTGTTTGGGGTGTGTAGACACTGAGGCGTAGCCTAACCCACCTGGTGCCAGTGTGCCGCCATCCCAGGAACCTGACTCTGAGGCCAGTGTTGAAGTGGCTGTGCGTGCATCAACTCAATCGGATTATCCGTCGAGGACGCCACGTGTCCAGGAGCCTCTGAAGTGATCAGCGGGACCCAGGGTCCGGCTGAACACTTCATCCAGTTCAACACCTACTGCAGAAACTGGTTTGGTGAGCATGCTGCGTAAGGGCAGAGTCTAGTTCCACACCAAGATAAGAGGAGCTCCCGCTCTTTGGGGAGAGCTTGCTCTTTCCCAGTTAACCCGTAGGCCAGAAGGTCTAGGTGCCGAAGCACAAGGTCCCCATGACCGAGAGTGGAGACAGGGACCGACCTAGTACTGATACGTTCTTCCTTCAACACGAATATCGCAGAAGGAAGGAGACGTAAGAGTAAGGGTCCTACGGGTCGATTGCCACAACCAATCTTGTCGCCAAGATGCGCTTCTGTATCATAGATACAGAGAGGGGCGCGGCCTCCCCCCCTTAAAGGCACTATGAAGTCCGGCCCGGAAAACATCTCGGTTAGAGGGACAGGTTCGACCGTACTTCCCGCCATAAGCAGCAACCTCGGCCTGAGCACGGGAGCTTCCCCTTAGGAGAATGCCCCGAACCTGGCGGGTGCCTGGCGAAAAATGGATCGCATAACCGAGATGGATCGTCCTCTAGCCCTTCGTAACAGCAGGTCTGTACGAAACCGGAGGATAATCTGCTTCACTGTGCCAGGGAGGCTGGTTAGTGGCTGACAGAGCGGTCACCTTACACAGGGTGAGACCCCGGAGAGGTTTGACTGCTCTGCCTACTTACCTGCTTAGTGTTGCCGCCGGCCAACGCAACGTCACGTGGAGATTGCAGAAGGCAGCTACCACAGGGGGAAGCCCGGAGAGAGAGTGTACTCTCCATCTCCACGGCTCTCCTGTCAGGGCCCCCTGAGGCGGTTACCCAACAGGGTAGAGGCCTCCTCCTGCGTGGCTCCACATCTCTGACGGGCCATCCTACGAGGGCCCAGTATCAAAGGGGCCACCGCGGGGAGGCAGGGCTGATGGAGGGCAGGCTTTGCGCAGGACCTTAGCAACCATAGATGGTCGGGTCACAGAACAGTCTGCTTCTTTACCATAGATCTCCCACGTGGATCTCCAGGGAAGTACGGCCCTCACTTTTGCGTTGCCTCCTGAGCTCGACCGCCCAGAGGTGGGAGCTCTAAGGGGCTTCGCATCAGACAGGAGCAAGCCGCGAACGGCATACTCCAAGTCTAGTGAGCTCAACGTGCATCTCCGGCCCGGGGAAGCACGGCCGTCATCTCTGCGTTGCCTCTTCTTGGGCTCGACCTCCCGAAGGTGGGAGCTCCAAGGGGCTTCGCATCTGATGACCGGAGGTCAGTGTCACCATCCAGCCCAACTTGCGCGGTGCCCAAGAAGGCGGACCTTCCGAGCTTCATCGCGCAAGGTTGAGCCACAGATCCTTGGACCACTATTGTGGACATCGTCCAACCCAGGGCACCCACCCTGACCTTCGTCGCTCGATGCGCGAGGCCTGTGGCGGTGCGCAGCCGGGTCGACCTTTCCATCAACCAGATCCAAACGTCCTGGCATATAACCCAATGGGTCGCCATAACGATTGGACCCTATTGACCGCCATAGCGTGGAGCGTGAAAGCAGCTTGGGAGACCCTGTCGACCCCTCCAAGTGGCAGCATCCGTGGAGTACCACGGCTGCTAGACCACCTGGGTGATCAACATAGCCCCCCAGCTTACCTCACTGTCCAGGAAAGTAATAACTCCCTGAGCCCTTCAGACAGGAGCATGCCGCGGACGGCATACCGACGTCTAATGAGGTCCACGTGGATCTCCGGGGAATACCGGGGAAAAACGGCCCTCACTTTTGCGTTGCCTCCTGAGCTCGACCGCCCAGAGGCGGGAGCTCTAAGGGGCTTCGCATCAGACAGGAGCAAGCCGCGAACGGCATACTCCACGTCTAGTGAGCTCAACGTAAATCTCCGGCCCGGGGAAGCACGGCCGTCATCTCTGCGTTGCCTCTTCTTGGGCTCGACCTCCCGAAGGCGGGAGCTCCAAGGGGCTTCGCATCTGATGACCGGAGGTAGCTATCAGATGTTATGACAGAGCACGTTGTCGGATCTTGCCCGATATGGGACGGTCACCACCGCCCATCCGGGACGAGCTAGGTGAGCGTGTTGGGGCATGAATGACCCACGAGCCGAAGCTGGCGGAGTAACAAACACGGTAATCCCTCATCACCCCCGACGTTCGCCGAAGCGTTCAACCTCGCCGTGGCGGCGGTCACGCACAGGGAACAGACGGGGTTGGGGCAACATTCCGGAGAACGTAGCCGCTGTGACCGCCACACCTGAGGACAACCCATACGTGCAGTATAGGCGTCGTGCCCGTTAGACCCGAAGATGGGTCTGTCATACCCAAGAACACAGCTTGCAGCATCTCATCATCACCACACACCGTTTCCGGTGCGTGGTGTAGGAACAAGACGGTGGGACCGTCTCTTGGGGAACAGTCAGACGAGGGAAGGTGCGAACGATCCGCCAGCCAGGGCTGACGAAGACGTTCACACCCTCACATCACCCTCGCCCCTCCCCGCCGCGGACGGCAAGGCCGTAGCCAATGCCGTCACGAAACGGGAAGCAGCAAGTTGGCGGCTGAGTCCCGTGGGAACACAGCCGCTCGTGACGCAACGTCTGAATCATACACCGCCCGCAGTGCGGACAGAACTGATCCACAACGGCCGCCCCAGATGCCGGAAGCCCAACATCCGGGGTAGCCGCTATGTCCGTCCTCCCTCCTGGATGAGAGTGAAAACTGTGAGAAAATTGGTCCTGAAAAGGACCTGCTCTTTTAAATCTGTAGCTCGCTGCCGGAGGAGAAATCCGCCACCGAGGGAGAGTCCACTCGCCGAGGGGGATCCGCCATCAGAAGGGAGAAGTCCGCTGCTCTGCGTCAAAAATCCAGCAGGAACTCGAAGAGATAAACTCGACATATACGCCGAGAAGGTTCCGAAGAACAAATGATGATGAATGACCGCCGCCATCTTCCTTTTATACCCGTATTACGGGGCGGAGACTGGCGTGGGCGGGCCATTGGCCAATCCCCATTGGCGTTTTAGTTTTATCTCGGAGATGATAGGTTCTCAGAATCAAACCCCAGTCTGTCTCTCAACACAACGTCGAGAGACCGACTGAAGGGGAATGAGGATTTAACGTTTGTTTGAATTATGCTTTTACAACATTTGCTGTATATGAACCATTTACATAAACTTCATTCCCACACCTTTGAGATTTTACAAGTTGATTATTAATTAAACTGGAGAGCTGTCTATAGAACTGTAACTTAAGGATATAGATATAATGTATGAATAGTATTTATATATCCTTTGATGTATTTATTATACAGGTGTATTTTTCCTGTGAAGAGTTTATAAAGTGTGAATTCGGGCCATAAGCTTATTGGAATCCGAATGAAAACAGATTTAAGAAATTGTGTTTTGGTTTATATGATGCTGGATTCTTCAAACTGTTTTCTTCATCTCAACAGATCAACAAAACATGGAGTGAAAGACAGAAAATAAAAATGGAGGAATCTGATTTAATGACAGGTGAGTGTTGTTTCAAAGTTCTGCTTTGTCTACTAAACATCAGGACAGGTGTTTATCATAGCATGTGGTGAATATGGAGAAACTTTACCAGACTTTCAAAGATGAACGCAAAAAATCTGGAACAAGCTAGATTAAAAGGAAAGGAGAAAACTAGGATGTAAGAACTGTGGACTACATAATAAAATTCATTGAACTAAGCAAAGAAAATGACCAAAAGGGAGATGAACGACAAGAACTGCAAGGCAAAATGACAAAGCCTACCAAAAGTTTGTCTGCTAGAAAATCAAGAATCACAAAAGCATCAATTAGAAAAAGCATAAAAAACACACACCGTGAGTCTGTATTCATTTGCTAATATTTGTATTTACTTATTTCGTAGCCATTCATGTTTCAGGTGGAGTCAAACTGTTCTACATGTTGACTGGAAAAACAAATAACTCTCATAAAAGTTTTGTTGACTCTCTGATGAACCAAGTGGAAGATCTGAGAGAAGTTCCTAGTGTGGATGAGAGTGACATTGTTTTGGTTTTCTGTCCTATTGTGTCTCGAGCTGGAACTGATATTGAAGCAGCACTGAAAGTATTTACTGACTCTACAGGTTGTGTGATTATCATCAGAATAAAAAAAACAAACACAAAAGCTGCTTTTTGTACATTTCATAATGTCTTTAATGCATTTCTCTTTTCTTTGAACAGCCTCTAAATTGAAAGTTCTAGTGGTGCTACATCACACGTTTGACCCAGAGAAAACTGTACCAGACAGCAGCAAATGTGTCAACAGGACAGATATACTGACAGTGGACTGTCTGTTCTATGAAGACACAGGATTACTAAAGTGTCAGAGGAATGATGATGCAAAACACAAGGTTATTTCTTGGTTAATAGAGCAGGTTGGTCTATTTCACAATAATAAATAATAATGTAATAATTGCCGTAAAATAAATAACTGGATTCATTACTGATTATTAAATAAGCCTGTGTTGTTATTGTTGTTTTTTTGCAGGGGAAGACAAAAGGTGTTGAAGTATGTCCACGTCAAAATAGATTTAAGGGATTAAAATCAATGAAAAGATCACACAAGTCTGTGCAGGTATGCAGTATTTAAAAATATTTATGTAAAAAAAAAGATAAAAAGTACTGTATTATACTGTATTAATTTAACTATTGTTGTGTGTCTGCAGGATGAAGGTCAATCTGAGACAGTGGGATTAAAAAAGAGGAAAATTATTGAGCCACAGATTTGTACAGGTGAGGCTGTTTTTCCAAGAAAGGACCCAATAATAACTGCTTGCTTTGTCATGCACATTTCACTGTTGACTATTATGATTTGCACTCATCATTTATATTTTATATATTTTTTGCTTTTTCTTCCCATACTAATATATATTTCAGATGACCTCAAAGTTTGCATTATTACGAGTGGAAAAACGAAAGAGACTCAAATTCAATTTTTCAACACTCTGAGTGACCACATTAAATCTCTGAAAGAAGTTCCTACAGTAGAAGAGAGTCACGTTGTTTTGGTTTTCTGTCCTGTTGTGTCTCGAGCTGGAACTGATATAGAAGCAGCACTGAAGATATTTGATGACTACACAGGTGATTTATTGATTATATTAAATCAAACATTAGCGCAAGAAAAAAAACAATACTGTACTTTTGTTAATTCTTAAATATTAGATGAGGATACACAAGTTTTAGAAATTCAGACATATTTTCCTTAAATATGTTTTTTTGACAGCTTCTATGATGAAAGTTCTGGTGGTGCTACATCACACGTTTGACCCAGAGAAAACTGTACCAGACAGCAGCAGATGTGTCAACAGGACAGATATCCTGACAGTGGACTGTCTGTTCTATGAAGACACAGGATTACTAAAGTGTCAGAAAAATGATGATGCAATCGACAAAGTTGTGAACTGGTTAATACAGCAGGTATTTAAAATAATGCTCTAAATATTTTTAAAAGGCTTTATTAAAATGTACTGTATCATTTAAAAACAACAGGTCACTGTTTACTCAGAAATGTCAACTTGTTCTCCACAGGGGGAGACAGCGGGAGTTAAAGTTTGTCCATGTCAAAGTATGTTACTTTTTTCTCAATAAACTGTATAATTTAAGCACAGTTAAACCATTTATCAGTTTTTCCTTAAGGTAATGATATATAGGATCTCTGTGTTTTCTCTGCTGTACTTTTTGTATTATTTGAAACACGCAAGTCATATTTCAGCAGAGCATAACATTGGCCAGATTTAACACAGGTAAACACACTTGCTTAATATTGAAATCTATTATGTAGGTATATTATACAAAAAAAAGTTTTCTAAGTTCAGAGTTTGGGTTAAGAAGTGATGTGAATAGTGTAAGGATATCACTTACTGTAAATCGTCAAAAATATAAAATTGCAATTCTGTGTTGCTAGCAGTATGTGTTTCTAAACAGATGATGTTGGGACTCTTGGTGTTCTAATTTGTATTTACAGTATTACAAGTATTTGAAATTGTCATGGTTATGTTTTGTTCTTTTTTGGTTTTATTTAAGTTTCATTATGTTCCTTAGTTTCTCTGTTCGTTGCTTAATTTGATTCCATTATAAATTATTCTTAATATGTTATTCAGCCACTTTTCCTTCTACATACAGTACGTCCGATGTCTGTTCTGGTTTTGTTTTGGTCAGTGTGCCTGCTTTGTTTTTTCAGTGTTCCTGTGTTTCTTTAGTCAAAAATAGATTTTAGGATTATCTTTCTTCCTTTTCTTGTGGATTATTTATACAGCTGTTACAGAAACAAACTTCATACAGATTTGTGTTGCTTGGCAGAAGAAACACTGAGTTGCTGCAATGGCCGAGTAAACAAAAGTGTTACGTATCTCAGTTGTTAAAATGACACTGCAATTTTTCTCTACAGTGGATGAAACCAGGATCTTCAAGGGGTAGTAAGTTAAACATTTGTTGAATAATAATTGTATATCCATTCTGAAATGAATGACTTTTATTAGAAATAGTTATTAAAATATTAGTTTAAGTTCAATAAATTATAGGCGATTAAATGTAATGATGTCATGTACTAAAGTGTTTAACTCTGTGCTTTGTACAGATCATTAAGGATGGTTGTACAGAACAACATGGAGGTTTAGGAATAATCTTTTGTTACACCATCATTCAGAAGATCCTGTGACTGACAGCTATGTAAATCAACTCACTCTACAGCTGAGATCAACATTAGTCAACACATATTAGCTGCTTGTTGTGATTCACACATGCGAAGTACATATATCTACTATGAGCCTGTTCTTTCCAGCCACAGCACCTTATTGTGTTCATGTGATTTAATTGGTTGTGGCGCAAAAGGTTATGGGTTCAAGTCCCAGGGAACACACACAGCCTAATCGAAAAATGTATAAATTGAATACACTGAAATTAAGGATAAAAGTGTCTGTCAAATGTTTAAATAAAAAAGTGCTAAAATTATCAAAGGTATTTTGTTGAATTACTCCTTACGTGTTTATACTTGAAGTAGTCTATTCATTGAGCCTACAAAACAAATGGCTGCATATTTTATGTGTCTTTCTGGTTACTATGGTACAGTACATGTCATTCTTTAGCTTTAAAGGGAAAATATTGTTAATCTTTATTGTAAAATAAACAGAAATGTTTAAATAAAATTAAAATATATATAAATATATTATATAAATATATCAAACAACTGATACTCTTAAATTGATTCAGCAAATTAAAGGGATCAGCTAAAAATGAAAATTCTGTCACACCTTCAGGTTGTTTTAACTGACTTTATAGATGCTCTAAACAGAGAGACTCTGTGTCTGGGGGTTCTACAGATATATTCTGCACTTCCATTATGTTTCTGTTTTAAGTGACACTTCTACTGATGGACAAAATTATTCAAAGAGAACAGGTGAATAAGAATAACATTTACTTATACAAAATCAATGTCTTGCTGGTTTGTTTCTACTAATGACACAAATTACATTATTTTTCTAGACAAGCCTGTTGTTCTTGTTGTTCTCCATAATACACTTGAATCAAACTCTTTCCCAGACTTCTGTCTGGTTTACACTTGTAAAAAAAGATCACGTCATATTTTAATAAGAAAAATCTTGAATATTTAGGGTTAATGTAAATTTGAAATCAATAATGTAAATAGAAGTTTATAAAACATATTTTATAAATACTGCATTATTTGTGTGAAGTTATTGAAGAAAATTGTCTGCAATGTCAATGTTTGTTCTCAGTTAATGTATTGATACATGCTACTGCGTATCTTGAAATATTTGCATGACAAATTAAATTATTGAATCTACTAATCACAATGACAAATTAAATGTTGTTTACAGTATGTGAAATGTAAAATTTGTGTTTGGTCTTAACAAAAATTTGGTCAATAATTGCAGCCACAGAGTTGTTAATTATTTTAGAAATAACTTTACCGACTGGTTACACCAATCTAGTCTGGTCTTACATTAACACTGCTAACTTTTTGAACCTTTTTAAAGATGAATAAACATAATGGTGTGGCATTTATCCACACCTGAAGATGCAAACACCATCAGAAAATAAGACTCCACAGCACACCGATATATACAACTGTATTTATGAATTAGTGCAGATATAAGCTCATAAATGATTTAATGTCACATTTCTATACAAGTCATCTGCTCATTCCACTCATTTCTTCATCATCATCGTCATCCAAACCCAGTGCTTTGCTGAAGATTGAAACCCTTTTGATAAACATGCACAACTGTTGCATAGAAATCACCTCTATATTCTCTTTCATGCAACTTAATAAGTGTTTTTTCTTTAGTTTCACGTGTAAAACAACTGACTTTGGATTTTGGAGGCGAACCGACACGCAGCCTCCTTTATTTTAGGGCTTGTTTTTTTACATTCTTTCCAAAAAAAAAAAAAAAGACTTGCTGGTGAGGTCAAGCTGGGTTAATGGCAAGCGGGTGGCACTGCTAAATAAATGAAGCAAGGTTTAGCAAAGAAGACTTAATACCACAGTTGATCATATAGAAAAATAAGTTCAATGAAGCGTTCAAAAGAAGTTATTTCAGAATTATCTTGAGTTTGTGTCCAACTGGTGATAGATTCACGGACCGAAATAAGCGCAACAGTGAACTCAGGTGGTTGCTTTCAGAAATGCAGGAATCACGGTGTAGGACAGCATCCGGTGTCTTTCCTAATACTCCAGAGATTGGTGAAATTGTGCTTTTTGCAGACGGACCTTAGATGAGGTCACTGAAAGAAATGACAGATAAAGCTGACGAGTCTGAAAATGAAGTCAGTTTTGGATATGCTTTGGTGGCGGGGTTTGGGAGCTGGTTGGCTGGTTGCTTCAGCAAACACGAAACAGAGACAAACACGGCAACACTTTAACAACAAACACACACGTCCACTCGATCACATTTATCAGAGACAGATATACAGTACAAATCATGTGTCACAATTACCTCTCCATTTATGCAGTTTCTAATAATCAAAGTATGTTTAACACGAGGCAGAAACGCACTCTTGTGTACTTTTGTTTTATTTGACACCAGGAACGTCAGCATGCTCACTGTAGGTTGAAGTTCTGTACCTCAAATGACCAATTTAGATTAGAATTTGACCAAACTTATCTTTACATGCAGATCGAAGTATCCAACACTTTCCAGTAGCTGATCAGGTGTTTCCGTATGTCATATTTTTTTTAGAAGTGTTTAATGTTTTTGGCATACACTCTTGAAAATAAAAGTGCTTTAAAGGTTCTTCACAGTGATGCCATAGAAGAACCATTTTAGAACCATTCAGTTAAAAGTTCTTGAAAAAACATCTCTATATTACCTTTTCATTTCTGAAGAACGTATCTGTCTACACAAAACCTTTTGTAAAGCAGAAAGGTTCTTCGGATGTCAAATGTTCTTTATGGAACCATTTAGACAAGAAAGGTTCTGCTATGGCATCGTGAAGCAGCTTTATTTTAAAAAGTGTACTTTCATCGCGAGTCAATGAAATTCTGTATCTTTGAGTTCTGATCGTGGATCAATCTGTGTAGGGAAATATACAAATGAGACGATGACGTACTTCCTCTAAAATCCATGCCAGGTAGGTCACTTCAGATAATGATGTTTAGTAAGAAAACGTTCAAATTTCAGAGAACAGACAGCACTACGGAGGAGCATTGTTAAGCCTCTGTGATCATGCCTGTAGTAAGTGCAAATGCTCCCTTATCTTTTTCATACTTGTTGATCTGCCTTGAAACGGATGGTCTGAAGCCCTTCTCCTTTTTGGTTCTCCATGTCGCTCCCCGATCCGTCCAGGAAACACGATTTGTTCCGCGCATGCGCGAAAGTGCGTCTACTTCCGGTAATTCCCGTTTTTACGACAGTCGACTCGATGCGTGTCGCTACCCGATCCGTCCCGGAAACACGATTTGTTCCGCGCATGCGCGAAGGTGCGTCTACTTCCGGCCGAAATAATTTACGGCAAACACGATTTGTTCCGCGCATGCGTGAAACTCCGTCTACTTCTGCTCGAAACAATTTACGGTAGTTTTAATACAAATGTTGTTTGTCCATACAGGAAATATATTTTTTAAATAAACTCTGTATAAAAAAAGAGCAATTAACATCAAAAGACATTAAACATATTACAAATTATAATGGTTTGGTGAAACGTACAAATACACAAATAATCCTGTAAAGAGTGGAAAGTAGTTTTTCTCTAATAATCTTTATGTTGCTTTTTATTATATTTTTTGATTCCAAGAAAATACAATATGACAAAATATTATATATGTCAGGAGTGAGAAATAGATTTTTATATATAAAAATACTTCTTTATTTATAGAAAAACTATAAAACTTAAAATGAATATGTGTATTAGTGATTCTCTTAAAACCTTTTTTTTGGCAAAATATGTCAATTAAATAATTAAATAATTGAAATCCTTACCTGGACAAGCAGGATTTTCAGAATTCATCCAATTTATTTATACATTTGTTCCTTATTTTCTTTATTTTCTTAAGTCATTCACTAAATCTCAACCCCCCCACCCAGCCTCTCAATCACACAATCAAACATCTATTCATCTACTTAAATTGCTGATTGAGGAACAGGGCATTGACCTAACTTTTCTAATATTTTAACAAATGTCTGCATTTAAGAAACACACAGAAAAAGTTATTTATGTATTTATTTCATTTATTTACACATTTTGTTATTCCAAACCCCACCCACCCACTCACTCAACCTAACGACGCTCTGAAGGACAGTCAGGAATCTCTCCTTTTAAGAGAAATTTCTGAAGTCGTTCATAGAACACAAACGAATCCATAGCGCTGTCAACCATTTTTGTACTCTACAATATCACCACTAACAGTCTGTCGTAAAACGTGTGCGATAACAGGAAGTGGTGCCAATTAGAACGCATCGAGTCGACTGTCGTAAAAACGGCAATTACCGGAAGTAGACGCACTTTCGCGCATGCGCGGAACAAATCGTGTTTCCGGGACGGATCGGGTAGCGACACTCCATCCTGAAGCGAAACACCATTTTTCCCTATGGTGCCGGATGTAACATAGCTGGCAGACATTTTAGCGAAAGGACGTCATCGCTCTGTGTGCATATACCCCATTGGTGGACAATACTGCATATTCCTAAGGCTTCTTACAGTGGGGAAGCATTGGGTTTTGTGGCATAATGTCACTTTGACTCCTGCTTAGAGATTCTGTGTCAGATGTATTAGAAAGGTGTTCTAGATAAGTCTTTATGTTTATTTTTGTGGCAGAAGGTTTCGAGATAGTGTTGGACTAGAGGTGGCATTGTGATGCATGATATTACTTATTATTTTAAACTCGGCTACGACTAGTAGAAAAACTCAGAAAACGTTAGCTTGACCTCAGCAAGGTGATTTACAACTTAAAAACCAAAGCCTTCAGTACAAATTGGTGAAAGAAAAACACTTACAAAACAATTTGATTTGTCTGTTTTGAAAGAATCCCTGTTTATTTCTGATATTTTATTGTGTATCCTTTCTTTGTAATTTGTACCTATATAATTGACTTGTTGGGGATGAATTGTCCTTCGTTATAGTAACCGCAACAGTTGCCGAGAGACAGTTCTCTGGATATTTAAATGGTAAACGATCGCAGTCTCTGATGAGCATCTGAGCGATTTTACGAGGATCCCGATCTCACTCCCCGGCCAAAAGATAAACAAACAGTAAAATAATATCGGTCTCTATGAGTGTATGAAAGAGACCTCGAAACAGGCGACTTACACGCATCTAAATTCAGCCAGGGGCTCTTTAAACATCGAATTCTTCTTTTAACTTATTACATTTCCGTAGTTTGATAAAAATGATCATTTTATTGTAATTAGTTGCTGCAGTTCATAGAAGTAAATCTCGTTTACTAGTATATATACAAAAATATATTTATATATATATATATATACAATCTTTTTCATAATAGCATGACAAAGTCACAGACACCCTATTTTATGTGTACTAATCGTTTTACAATCAAAAGGTGACGTGAGGGGCGAAGATGATTAAAAAGCAGCATATTTATTGCTGCAGTACGATCAGGAGGGTGACTGATCGTACTGAGCTCCTCTTCGTTCACAAAGGAATAGAGAGGGCCTTGCACGTTAAATTTGTATAGCGATAACCTAATAAATACGATCCATGAGATTATACATAATACATCTGAGCTCCTTTTTGCACGGAGCTGTGTGCACATTCACACAAACACACACATTGTCAGACAGTCATTACACTGCGATTGAGACTCCTCGGCGTGGACTGAATCGCTCGACGTGACGATTGAAACGGTTATCACAAGCAGCGGGTGGAAGACGTGTACAGCCTCAGGTGAGAGAATGGCGTTCCATACTGAACATTTACCCATAATGCACTGAGTGTGTGTATGTCTGTGTGGGGGTGCGTAAGGATGTCAGGAGAATCACATCTACCACAGATTTCTTTCTAGTACTTTCTCTCTCTCTGTTGCACGAGCTCAGAGGAGCGGAGCAGCTAAAACAAGCAGTGTCACTACATACAGTATATTGCTTCATAAAAACGCTTCTAAAATATCAAGGGCTATAGTCATCCACAATAATCTAAAGTGCCTTTTCTGCGAGAGTCGAGCGGGGCATCTAAACAGGCCCTCTGATTGCTGGGATACTTTCATATACCGTTGACATATTCTTTCTCTTGAACACATTGGCACGCACACAGACACGCATCGACGAGGGACACGTCCGTCCTGAAATCAGGCTGTCAGGACAAACAGAGAAACGGAGACAGAGAAACACAAGTCCTGTCTTCTCTCTGGAAAGATGGAGGGATGGATGAGCAACCCCTGGAACCCAGTTCTCCCCTTTCCGCTCTCTCCCCTCGTTTTCCTCTCCCTCCTCGCTCACCGCTTTCTTTCTCTGATGCATCCCTCTTTTCTGAGCTTTTGTCCGATGCCTCTATTTTATCTGATCGGTCTGAACGTTCAGACTTCTCTGACCTCTCCGCCCCCTCGGATGGCTCCGCTCCTTCTGATCGCTCCTTGCGCTCTGATTTGTCAGGGTCGGTGGAGGAGTTTGTGGCTTTTTCCCACTTGGCAATTTCTTCGATCTCTTTTAGGCTAGCATTGATACTGTTGACCCAACCCTTCAGATCCTCCTGAGAGAGGAAAAACACATGCAATTTAGTATTAAGGCTGTAACCGTATATAAATATGATTTTGGCTAATCCTACACTGTAAAAAAGTCAATGTATGATGACATTGAAATGACGATGAAATGAGACAATGTACTGTAATAAGTATATATAAGTAAACTGTAGGTTTTGTTTTGCACTGCATTGAGTTTTCTACTAAAATTAAAAAAATGTCTGTAAAATTATTGGATAATGTACTGGCAGAACATTACTGTTTTTTTACATTGTACATTAACGTCTGTGCACTTGGCAAACACTTTAATTTATTTATTTGAAGTGATGCGCTGTGTATTTAAAGTTTAAGTTTTATTCTTATCTGCATTCTTTGGAAATCAAGATGGTACCATGCTCTATCAGTGAAACTAAAAAGTGTAAAATGAAGTCTCATTTGATGTCTGATCATTAACCATGCAGGTATATAAACAATTGTAATAAAACATTTTTTTTTTTTATAGCAGGCCACACTTGGGGATGGGTTTTGGGGAGCTGGCATGTATGACATACCTCATCCATGGCCAGGAAGATGTAATCCCCATCAGCAGTGGTCCTGAAAAAAAATCATATTTACATTGAAACAAAAAGTGTTACATGTATCTCTTCCTAAGCTTAGAATCCTAATTAAATATTTTAAAGCTTGACATTAACTGGAAAAACATTTATATTGAAAATTCTGTGTAATCCACTTTGTCTTCAGCAACATCATACTGATTTGTTTTACCTGAGAATGAACACATTCTTCTTCTTTTTATATCCATTGGTAGTGTCAAAAGTGCAGATGGCCAGGTTGAGAAGGGGCTCATCATTGTAGGGTGTGGTCCTGTGCCTTGCGTCCTTGTAGAAACCGATCTCTCCTTGTTTGAGCACACAAAACAGATTCACCCACGACTTGCTGTAGAAGGTGCAAAACATTAGTGAGTAATTTGCCGTGACAGATGCATTTTTAACAATGCAATACGCATGTTATTTTAAATCCACTAATATTTGTAGATAAAACTGCCATGATATGCATTCAGAAAACCCGTTAAGATCATAGTGTCACAAAACGTTCAGACAAAAAGTGGTTGCACATAGTTCGTAGGCTTGTAAGAAGTAGCACACCTGTTAGGGCTCCTCTCTTTTCCCTCCTCCTCATGTTTCCTGTAGAGAAATCCTTCATGCTGGATGGTGTGTGTAGGAGGTTGGGGTGTAGTTGCGATGCTCTGCGAAGGAGCAGAACGTGACCTCCGTGGCTCCTCTGGTTCTTTCGGGCGAGGTCTCCGCCGTGGTTTGGGGCGATCACGTGCACGGGGTCGATCCAAGCGGCCCACGGGTGCAGAGAGGCTGCTGGGGGGCCGGTACATCTCCCCTCTTGCCTAAAAAAAAGACATTCTCAGTTGCTTCAGAGAATAATGCAAAAAAGGAAAGTGTGTGTACAATAATGCATTTAGACTGAAGTGGGTTGAACATCAAAAATGTGAAGCTTGTGTTTTAGTTAAAGCACTTACATAAATTATTCAGTGAAGAAAAATATTTTTAGTTGTTTTAATGTAAAGTCTGGGGCTAATTCTCTAGGAGATAAGGTGGATAGGTGGATAAGGTTTTGTTACGCATAATAGACATTTTTCATGAGGGTGGAGATGTGCTTAAACAAAAATGCTTAATAGTTGTAAAAAAAAAATATGTATAGATGGTTTCAAAGCAACAACATAAACATGTTACTGTGCATGCATGCTTTTGTGGCCCGAACTTAACTTCCCGTACACATTTGCAAAAATAGAGTCACTGTAGATTATTTATGAAAACAAGCAAATGAAATAACAAGTAAATTACATTAGCTAGCAAGTTAAAAGTATGACTAGCCAATAATATTTTGGGTTACCAGCAGAAGAACTGTTACTTGGCTAAACTTAAATGCGACAAAGCTACACGACCCATTCAACAAGTTATTTATTTTATCAAATTAATATTCAATAAAACTCAACAAATTGTTTTTTTAATACAATTATTGTACTATACAATATAATTTAAGTCAAATACAAATATCTGTATTATTAGCTACTTAACAATTTTTTTTAAAACAGGATCTGATTGAGTCTCTGACTATAATGTTCAATCTTTAGCTATTGAGGATGACTCATAAGGTAGAGAGCTGAGATAACAATTCTGCTCTCTCACCATTGTGCCCTTGAGCAACACACAGAACCATTATTCTCTAGAGACACTGTACTTGACATGTATTATATATTCATATATATGTGTAAAATGGATATGAATGCTTTTAGTACAAAAACAAACAGGATAAAAACTAAATCCTTATGTTGAAGGTGTGTGAATTGCTTTTCTGCAAATAGTGTCTAAAAAATGAACTGTATGCAGTGTTGGGCAAGTTACTATGAAAAAGTAAATATTTACTAGTAACTTATTAAATATTCAATAGTGTAATTAGATTACTGTACAAATGACTCTGAAGTATTTAACGACTTATTGCTAATTACTTTCTATATCTTATATCAACCTTGATTAGTTAAGTGATTCAAGGATAGACATGAAACAGCTCTTTTAATTTACTCAAATAAATAATATAAAACTTCATAAAGTAGTATAATTAACCAAAGTATTAAAATGTGAGAATAATACATTAAAGCACAGATTTTAAAGTGATAGATTTTGATGTCAATTCCACTATTGCACACACATATATTACACACAGTATTTAGATTAATTACATCAGAAGTAACTGTAATTAAATTACAGGAAAATAGAGTAATCCCTTACTTCACTTTTTCAAGGGAAAAGTAATTAAATAACAGTAACTAATTACTTAGTAACTAGTTACACCCAACACTGACTGTATGTCACATAATGAATATCAGTGTCGAACCAAAATTTAAATAATTATTTAGATGATTAACATTGTCGTGGGTTCATTATAACACAAATGTACATACCTATATGAAAAGTATACTTTAAGTGCACTGTAAGTCGCTTTGGGAAAAAGCATCAGCCACATGCATGGATGTATATGATACAAGGGGTAAGATGATGTGAAACAAAACTATCATAAATAGGAAATCTAATACAGATACATGACACATACAGTGCAAGCTTCTCTCTCCTGAGCTTGTTCAACAATCTCAGCCATAGTGGAACGCTTCTCCCTAAAAAATAAGATCAGAAAGCCAACCAGGTTAGACACACAAGCATATGTACAATTTACCTACTTGTCAAAATCTAAATCCCACATCTAAAAAACAGCTTATATATATATATTTTTTTTTAAATGTTTTTCCTATCAAGAATGTCCCTGCCTGGATCTCCTGAAAAATAAGGTTTAGCTTATTTTTTAGCGGGCAGCGACTTTGGCCCCAAAACTAAAAACCACCCAGACATTTATCTAGCTATCTAAATGAGGACATATGTATCAATATTCATGTATACTTAAAAAGAACATACATTATAATTCTCTGAAGCGAGATTTTCTAATGTTAATTTCAGGGACCATTTTTTATATTCACAAACACTATGTTATCATATGGTCGGTCGTATGTTGCTATAGTAGGGCAGCCTTATTAAAACAGAGACATTTCTGTAAAGCTCACTTGAAGCATGTGTTGTAAAAACCCCTTCATAGATAAACGTGACTTGACTCACCCGGACTGTTTCTTGTCGGACGGCTCTCTCCCTGAATCTGCATCGCTGGAGTCATGTTTTGGTCCTCTTTGCTTCCCGCTTCCCTCCTGCTCGCTAGACGACTGTCTCTCCATTCTCCGACGGTATCGTTCTTGTCTAACTATAAGTGGGAGTTCATTGAGTCGCGCCTGGATCTCCTGCTCGCTGGAGGTCTGTCGGCCAAGGCGGTACTCCCTCTCCCGCCTCAGGTGATCCATCTGCGGGTCGGACCGGCTACCACGGGGGTCCCTCTGTAAACGGCTGTGGATCATCTCCGGCGAGGGGTCCATGCCCATAGGGGGAGCCGGCATGTTTGCTCCTCCACAGGTGAGCTGAGCTCGGTGTGCCTCCAGTAAAGGTGGAACGACCTTGTGAATGTGGTTGATTTTGGGCTGAAGGCAGTCAGCTTTCAGGTGCTGCCAAGCATATCCCATTCTACCACCCCCACAGCCCCTAAATCGTTCAGGCTATGGTAGCCAGAGTTGTCGTCTCCTAAAGCACCCTGTTGGTTTAATCCAGTGTAGCTTGAGCTGTTGACCCCCAAGACACCAACTTGTTGGTTTAACCCAGGATAGCTTGAATTATCCAATACCGAAACACCCTGTTGTTTTAGCCCGTGGTAGGAAAGTCCCTCCCCAACGAGTCCTGGTGGCTGGTTGAGCCCGAGGTAGGATGAGCCATTCATGACAGGTGAGTAGGGGTTCAGGGTGGACCCAAGCCGCTGGGTGAGCGCCTGTGCCATTGTGTGTTCAATGGAGTGTATGAGGTCCGGCCCGGGCTTGGACTCCAGAAGCGAGTCCTGAAGAGGATTACGGAAGAGAGAGGAGGACGAAGAAGAGGATGAGGAGCTGGGCACAAGGCAGGAGAGAGGAAACATCTGCCTGCTGAGGAGTGAGGAGGTGGCGGGCTTGTTCTGTTCCTCCTTCAACTTTTCTGCCTGGAGACAATACATATTTAAAGACATAAATAAAGATATTTGTGTATTTTTATATATATTAGTCATTGTTTTTACAGCGACCTGTCGCAATGAGCTGAAATGGTCTTTCCATGTGGCTGCAGCCTTGCGGAATGCTTCGCGCCTGCGAATCAGCTCCTCTACCTCGTCAGACCCCCCCCCCTGCATCACGAGTGGTTGGAGTGATTGGCTCCTTGATTGTGAGCCAGGGCTGCTCAACCAATCCCGGCTGGGTAGACTTTAGCCTCTGTTGGGCTGTAAGGCAGAAAAAACTTGGAATTATAAAAATCTATTAAATCAAATAGTAAGAATGATGTTGATGTAGGTCACATGAGCCATTCATATCAATGACATTCTCTGTTTTACTTTGTTTTGTCACTAATGGAAATATAATAATTCTTAAAGACAAATATCATGCAAATACAATTTTATGGCTGGTTAGATATATGTGACCCTTTTTGTGAAATTCAGGCTAAGATTAGTAGCACAAAAATTCATTCATACATAAATTCAAAGCGCACGAGTTTCTGGTAGATTGCATGAGGTAGAGAGAAGCAAGACCCCATCACCCAAATAACACCGATCCAGGCCACTCCCTTAACCCGAGACATCCTCTGTTTCATTGGATAAATCACCACCTGATGGACAGCAGTGTGGTCAGATCGAAGTACATGAAGGTAAAATGTGTTTGTGTCTGCATGCTTTGACGCTTGTAAGGGATGTAAATGAAGACATCTGAAGCAGTTTAGCTAAAATGTGTTTATGGATGGGTGTGTATGAGTTATGCATGTCAAGTATGTGTATGATGAGAGTATGTGTATGTGTGAGTGTCCATATTTACCTGATGTCTATTAATAGCGATGGCAACCAGTGTGAGGACAGAGACGTGAACGGAGCAATACTGTGCAAAGCGGCTTACATGGCACATTACCTTCCCAAACACCCATGTACTGTAAACAAACCGCACCTGGGCACAGACAGATGAATAATGCACCTCAGCTGCATAAACAGTATCAATTTATCAAACAAACTATTAAGATAAAAAATAAACAAAAAAGAACCAATACGTTACATTAAAGGGATATTTCACCCAAAAAATGGAAATTCTGTCATCATTTACGGCACCCTCTTGTCATTTCTGACTTTTTTCTTCCACAAAACACATAAGAAGATATTTTGAAAAATGTTGGTAACTGAGCAGTGGCAGCACCTATTCACTTCTATTGTATGGACACAAAACCAATTCTATATCATGCTTTAAATAGAATTGTTGTGTTCTGCAGATGAAAGAAAGTCATGCAAGTTTGAAATGACAAGAGGGTGAGTAAATGATAACAGAATTTTTTAATTTTGGGTGAACTACTGTATCACATTAATGTCATAATCTCTTATTCATTTAGTGGAGACATTCTACAGGAAAATTTACATGGCTGAGACATTTCTATCATTTGCTGGATTAAAACACGGAGGGTAAGATTTACCTTGAAGTGCTCAGAAAACTATACCTCAAGATTTCAAACAGCATCATTTTTGAATTGCATAAAAACATTAGTTTGGTATGAGAATAACAAGAAATAAATGAGTAGTTTGGTATAATTCAAAGGATATATTAAGTGTTCAGGATCTTTCTGACTGTTTTGAAGTCACTGTTTTTGAACTTAAAGTCTGGTTGTATTGTAAAGTAAGAGATAGGAAATACTACTTAGGAATAATTTATTTTTATACTCGAAAATGTCTTGCACGTTAACTTTTCTGATTTCTTAATTTTGCATGACAATTTCCATTGCTATATTTGACATTTATGTAACTACCCCAAAACTGTATTATTAACACAACAACAACGTTCATCTACGATTCACTTACTCTTAAATAAGAAAAAAAGACTTCCAAAAGTAATTTACCAGAGTAAAGGGCGTGTTGAGAAGAGTTATAAGAATGTCAGCAATGGCCAAATTCATAATAAACAAACTCGTCACCGAGTGCATCCGTTTGTTCTTAACGACAACATGACAAACGACCACATTTCCGAAGAGGGAGATAACGATGATAACCGAGTACGCGAGGATGAGCAGCGCTCTGATGGTCGGTCTGTGAGATTCAGACTCAGAACTCGCTGCTCTGTCATATATCGCGTCCACCAGCGAGAAATTAAAAAACGTGGAGAAATTCTGCAAGATGTAAAACTGAGAGAATAAATCCACGGAGGTGTTTCTGAAAGTCATCTTAACGAGATTCCTTCAAAGCAGGTGCCTCAAAGAGGCAGTAGCTACTCACTCATCCACTGCTGGACACAGAACCTCTCGACCCTTGGCACCACCGTAATCGGCGCATTCACACAGCTTCACAGAAGAATACAATCGACGCGGAGTTTTACCTCTACGAGTGCGCGCACACGTGCACGGTGTGGTCTTAACACAATTTAAAGCACCCAATTAGAATCAGTCTATTTTCTGGATAGAAGTCTCAGATATGTAGTTCTGGCAGCATGTGACAGACTGGCTGTGAAAAGAAGGCATGTGGTGGCTGTTTATGTGATGTATGCTGTGAATATCACACAGTCTGCTAATAATGATCTTTTTGAAGGCCCCTAAGCTGTATTCTCTGTGCAACTCTTTTAAGTCCAAACCAACTGTTAAGAACTTAATGAAAGTTGTAATTTCCTTGTGGTGCAGATTCGTTTTTATTTTAAAACATGCCTTTAATAAATAGCAGCAGCGATCTTCAGAAAACAAATTACAGCCTCGGAAATCAGACAGTATAAATATTTGAACAGTTGGCTTGAAAGTTAAATAATGTTTCTTTCAATTTAATGTACACTCCAGGAACCTTTTCACCTTTTCATCGGTCAATGAAATACATAACCTAATGAAACATTTTGCTATTACTTCTCTTATTTTAAGAACCTATTTATTTGACTAATTTTGTAAAGCTGAATGCCACAAAAATGAGAGCAACTGAGCAATGCCATAAAAAAGAGAGCAACTGAGCAATTTCTGTAAGTAGCGGGAATCGAACCCGGGTCTCCGGTGTCACGATCTCCCGACTCTACCACTGAACCACAGTTGTGGTGAAAAAACCAATGCGGGAGAACCAAATAGCAAGCAGAGACATAGGCGGTGGTACGGGGTAAACAAGGGATATTTATTTTACAGGACAAAAAGGCAGAACAAGACAAGACTAATATATTTAAACAAAACAAGAACAAGGACTAACTAAACTACAAAAACAAACACTTGAAACAAACACTAAACTAAAACTTATTAGACAACTCGAGGACACCAGGAACAACGAACAAGGAATGAACATAAACCTGAGGAACTGGAGAACATTGAACACACGAGGTAAGACGTACACGTACAATGAACCAGCACAAGACAATGAACACGAGGACTTTTAAAGGGGAGCAAATCAAGAGGGAACAGGTGCAAGGGATTAACTAATTAACACAAACTAGGAGACAGGAGGGCAGGAACGATGACGCAGACCAGAGAAACAAAGGATCCTGTATGATTCCACCTCAAGACCAAGAATTACCTAACAAGAAGAGGTGGAATCATGACAGTTTCTGGCTGCAGACAATGGTGTGAAAGCAGTAGCCTACTTAATTCTGTATATAGAAGACATATAGCTTGACATCAGTAATAGACTGACAATGTTTTCTTCAAGCAATGAAATTAAAATAGTGAAAGGAGAATAAAATCACATATTTATCAATGCAAACATGTATTCACAAAGATTTTCTTCAGAGTTGTTTTTATTTATTTAAATATGACTAAACTAATTTCTACTCTCTTCCTCCTATATATCTGAATATCCAAGTGAATGTTATTAATTTCATCATGTATGATCAAATACCTGATCCATTATGGCATATTGCTCATTCATACCCCTGTTAAAATTATGTATTGTTTACTGTCCAGATGCAGGGATTTATTACTTATGTTTTGATTTCAGTGACAGGATGACTAAAGTTTCCCAACCTACAATTTACTTTTTTGTTATGTCCATCTCATATAGATGTATTTTTTTGTTTCTTTTTCTGTCACACAAATAAATAATCATCTTCAATTACAGACTTTTCCATTTGAACTGTTTGATTGCCAGGAGTCAGAGTAGCACAATGAGAGTGGGTCAAATTACATAAAACATCAATATTATTTAACAGGCCAGGTGCATACATCCAATGAAACTGTCTATAGAAAGAACACTATTCAATTTTTTTGTTAAAATTTATTCTCATGGTACCTTTTACTGTATGATACCTACTGTATTTTGCTTATGGTTGTATTTCAATCAGTATTGTATTCTTTATTTATTTACACTGTAAGTCCTGTGTAACAACTTTGTGGTATGATTAACTATGTTACAGTGACAGGTCGCTCTAAGGACCTGATATTGGACCAGTGTCTAGGTTCGGTTACAGGAGGGTAAGAATCAAAACACTCAAGACACAGGAAATGACTAATTATATTAATGTATTTTGATTTGTGCAAAACAATGATAATAAAAGCAAATGTAACAACCAAAACAACAATGAAATAAAAATAAATCAACTAAACAATTGTCCTTTTCAATCCCTTGCTGTTCTTTTAGATGTCTTTTGAGCTCTGTTCACTATTTAAATAGCTTTCTCCTATTTACTTCTAGTTATTTAAGTTATATCTTAGTCGTTTAGTTTCTAATTTTAGTTATAGATATTTAGTTCCGCTAACTTTTAGTTTAATAAGAGCTTTTGTTATTTTGGGGTTTAGTTCCTCTTCACTCTTTTAGTTCCCACACATAAAATGATTAACCAAAATTAAAACAAAATATGAGAAAGTAAATTACATTAAATCACGATAGACAAATCAAAACAAATTGAAACAATTAAATTTCTCAACAGTATAACAGTCGATTACTTCTCAACAGAAATGTTCTTTTGTCAATCAAAGTGTAAAATATGTTAGTGTGTGCAAAGAGTCTTTGATGAAGGTTGTATTGCGACAGTCAATAGTGCAAAATGATCAACGTCGGGAAAAGAATCTGATCCTTCCGATCAGAATGTACTCAATGAAAAAAGACAGATTCCACCTGTTTAGTTGAAAGCACTACCGGAATCTTCCGTTTGCGTTTCTCTCAAATCACTGTGGTTCTGGGTAGGCTCGCCATCTCAATGTCAAAGGGTTCATCCAATCACACAAAAAACCTGACCTGTTCACACAAACAGCGTCTTAAGCATCATACACATTTGCACACTTTTTCTTTTAGAACAACGCAATATAGACTCTTTACATTCATCAATCAACCATCTATATATATATATAAATAGTATTTAAATACTCTTTTTCCTCTAGTCATCACATATATAACATACCAGAATATGTCAATTTGTACAATATAACATTTAAGTGCTTAAATGGAATATTCTATCACCTTTCACACTTTTCCTGAACTATTTCACACTTTAAACACTTCAGAAACATTTCAAAACCTTCAATAAACAAATATAACATCCAGTTTTCAGTAAATTGAACAATATTACTGCAAAAACTCACCAAATCCGGGGGTATTATATGTTTGACACCCGCATGGATTTACAGGGGTTCGAATCAGAAATCGTCAATGGTAATATCGCAATCTCGTTCTAAAAACAACCCAATATAATCAAATAATAGGTCTACAGCATAATATATATCATATTATACAGATATTAGAAAGGATTATTTAGATATTTGCCTTGGATTGATCTTGGATTTTTTCTCTCGCTCGCGATCAGCAAAATGCGTTGGCCTCTTACTGCTCCCGCGTCTCGTCTCTATGACGTCACGCGCAGTCGCAGTTTTAAACTGAATATATCATTTCTGCATTTAGTCATTTTATTATTTATTATATTAAACTGCAATGCTTTAAGCAACATTCTATTTAATACTTTTTACCATATGTTAGAATTATAATTATTTGAAAATCATATTATTTTCTTTCTGTTTCTCATATAGCAGGATTCTAACCTGTGTTACACCTGCACTTGCTAATTGCACTTCTGGTTAGACCTAAACAACATTTCGTTACACTGTACTTATATATGTGTAATGACAATAAAGTTGAATCTAATCTAATCTAATAAAACCTGTGTAGTTGAATAAGACGCATATATGGCAAGCCAAACTAGCTTAAATTGTCCCCAGCGTTACTCTTCGTATTTGCATTTGTCTAGCAAGAATTAAATTAGAGAGCTCTTTAAACTGAATTATTACTAGTAAGTATGAAATTAGATAGCTCTGTAATTCAATTCTTAAAAGTTAAAATGTAATTGCAGAGCTTTCTAATTCATTAAGAGAGCTCTCTAATCATAATTGTTACTAGTAAAAAAATAATTATAGAGCTCTCTAATCGTCATTGTTTCTAGTAGAAATGTAATTTTAGAGCTCTCTTATTTAATTCTTACTAGTAAGAATTACTTTGGGGAAAATTTAAGCTAATTTGGCATGCCATACGCACACACGTTAATAACCTATCCGCATTGCGGATGAAGTTCAAGAGACCGATACTATGTAGAGAAGTATGTTTTAAAACTTAGAACATGTCAAATCAAGGAATTTATCCAACAGATCTCCACAAAGTAACTCTTCTAAAGACCCACAAGCTCAACCCACACTAATATAGAGCTGGAGGTAATACTGCACTAAAAAACGAAAGTGAAAGTATGTTTTTAAGAGAACACGTCAGCATGACTTGTGTTTACAGCTCATATCGGCGTGTGGTCCACACAGCAAGCCTCCATATTTAGAAACAGTTTATTTGTTCTTCGATCAAAGTAATACACTCTATATTGTGTTTTTTCACCTGAAGCAGTTGATTAGTAAAGGTAAGTGAATTTCATGCAAATTGGAAAACACTAGTCTATACAGATAAATATGTCTGGTGAGTGCAGGATGGAGTCAAACGACTTAAGCCGGAATGGCATTGTATTGTTTGTGCGCCGAATTTGCTTGATACTCGTTGATTTCGTTGACATGACGTCATGAATGCCTTTAGCAATCCACGTTTTAATGCCTTCTTGGGTTGACATCCTGTTTTTTTAATGTACGAATATTTTTTGAAAAATACAATTACAATTAAAAGCAATTAAAACCAGCATGCGTTTAATGAAATGTAATAACTAACAGGAAAGTGATAGCTCAAGTGAATAATAAGATCTATACATTTAAAATAGAGCTAATCGCCTTGAGTGTACATATTTGATATGTCAGGACATAACAGCAGAGTAAATTTATTTTGTGAGTATTGCTCACAAAAGGGAACAAATTAAGAGTCTTGGCTCCATCTGGTGGTTATTTTGGTAATAACAGTGGTGGCCTCTCTTGAAAACTTGTAGTACAGAACAGTTTTGATGTTTCTAACATTATAAAAAGTTTTGAAAAACAGAAGCTGAATTTTATTTCAAATATGCCCTATTGTAATAATGTAACTAGAGATTACAAAAATGTAACGTCAAATCATCAAGTACATCTTATTTTACATTTGACTGATATGTCATCATAAAAGAACATGTTATGAAAATCTTATTAAATTGCACTTAAATAAAGAAGTTCAAATAAGGATTGTGTCTCTGCTATAACAGAAATAGTGTGTGTTGTTAGAAGTGTAATGGGTCAATGAGTCATTATGTTTTCTCAATGTGTTCTCTTTCTTTTAATGGCAGAAACATGGAAGGTGCAACGAGTAAGTTCTGTTAATAATGATTTGATTTTGCTTTACACTTCAAAATAGCATTATGTGTATATATTTAGAGTAACCCACAAACATTTCTGCTCTATTGCTTGAAATGTTATCAGTATTATTCTGCTGTGATGGTTCTATTAAATCTAATTTGTGGGTATAAGATTGGTCAGTGTTGTAACATTTGGTTTAACTGGTTTAATGGAAATAAGTCAATTTTCCGAATCTAATGTTATATTATGATGTTTAATCTGATGCTTTTTTGTTTTACTTTAATTAATTTTCTAGAGGGACTCAAATTGTTCCCAATTTTGGCTGGAAAAACAAACAACTTACACAAGGAGTTTATTGACACCCTGATCAACCAAATCCAAGATCTGGAGAACGGTCACACAGTGGATGAGAGTGACATTGTTTTGGTTTTCTGTCCTATTGTTTCTCGAACAGGAACTGATATTGAGGCAATAATGGAAAAAATCCCTAAAGGTTGTCACAAATCATATTATTTCCAAAAATGTAAAAAAAAGGAATACTCTTAAACAAGGTTACACAGTTTTAAAGGATTTAAGATATAAGATTTTAATTTCTTTGAACAGCCTCTGAGATGGTGGTGCTAGTGGTGCTACATCACACATTTGACCCAGAGAAAACTGTACCAGACAGCAGCAAATGTGTCAACAGGACAGATATACTGACAGTGGACTGTCTGTTCTATGAAGACAAAGGATTACTGAAGTGTCAGAAAAATTATGATGAAATCGACAAAGTTGTGAACTGGTTAATACAGCAGGTATTGAACAAGCCGTACATCATGAAAAATGCCTAAAATGTATTATTTTAAGAAAGTTAATGTTTACTAAAAGTGTGCGTTGCCATTATTTTGCAGGGGGAGATGAAAGGTATCAAAGTATGTCGGCAAGGTAGGTTAAACTCACTTTTGTTGTAAAATACAACTGTGAAAAATACATTTTTGTTCTTGTGATATAACATTTAGAGCAGTTACACACTTAACTTTTAAACTATCTTTATTTGAAACAGATCACTCACCATCTTTCTGGTCAAGTTGGTTTGGTCATTCTAAGGTGAGAAAAAACACTATTAACTCAAAAACAATAGATGGAATGTTTATGGGTACATTTATATGACACCAGTTTAAACAAAAAAGCATGTAAGCATGTCATGCCCATATGTATTATATGTTCAGTATGTATGAGAATAACCAAAACAATAATGGCTGACTACAGGATTGTGTTTGTACTACTCAACCTAAAGTGTAGATTTACTGCATCACTAAGTCTAATATAGACAAAGGTCATCTAAGAATGCTTATGAGTAAACCTGGGTATGCATGTGCGGTCATATAGCCTTCTGTAGTGCTTCACTACAGAGTGACATCGCCAACTACTGGCCTGCATTCGTAATACTTAGTTCTTAGATGTTTTTGTGAAGACGGATCATTTTGACAATGTTGTTGAATGTATGTGTAACGTTAAGTAAAACGTGTACATTTTTGCTGTATGTGACCATGGGCGAAAAAAACAGTCTAATGGGTAAATTTTTCGAAAATTGAGATTTTTACACCATCTCAAAGCTGTAGAAATAAGCTTTCTATTGATATATAGTTTGTTAGGATAGGACACTATCTGGCATAACAACAACTGTTTACAAAACTGTAATCTTAGGGTGCAAAATACAAAATATTGAGAAAGTCGCCTTTGAATTTGTTAATCAGGTGCACTGTTGCAGGCCATCCACTCACAAAAATAAAGTTTTTGTAAATTTATGGTAGGGAATTTATAAAATGTCTTCATGGAACATGATCCTTAATTAATATCCTAATGATTCTTGGCATAAGAAATATGTAATTTTTACCCATACCCTGTATTTTGACAATTACTAAAAATGTTCCTGTCCTACTTAAGACTGGTTTGTTGTCCAGGGTCACATATTGTTTTCGTGTATACGTACCCTAATGTTTTTAACTTTTTAAATATTAAAATTGAAGTACATCTTCTTTGCTTAAATACTTTTTTACTTTCTTAGGTTAAGATGCAGAGACGAAAAAAAAAGTATTAATTCATATGTTGAAATATTGTTTTTGACAATATTGTGCTATTAAACACTACTCTTTTTATTTGAGTGTCCAGCCAGACACTCCAACTAAATTAAGCAGGTAGCTTATTGCAGTCTATATTTACCTTTTAAAGGGAAAGTTCACAAAAAAATAAAATAAATCTGTCATGAATATCTCTCTAGTTGTTCTTAACCTGTATACATTTCTTTGTTTGGTTGAACAAAGAGAAAGATATTTGGACGAATGCTTGTAACCACACAGTTCTTGGACCCCATTGAATAGTAGGAAAAATTACAATGGTACTCAAAAGTGCCCCAGAAATGTTTGCAGTACTACATTCTTAAAAATATCTTCTTTTATGTTTAGCAGAACAACAAAATATAAAGTATTTTTTTCTACTATGGTAGTCAATGGGGTCCAATAACAATAAACAGGTTCCCTTTCGAGGGAAAAGGAACTGCGTCATGGAATGACTCTTTGGGGAAACGCCATTAGCGTGACTTGTCTGAATCGCGTGTGAAACTAACTTTCGCTTTATAGTCGCGTGATGATGACGTCACTGATGACGTCATGACCACCGTGACTATCGGAAGGCACAAAAAGGAAGCGGAAGCAATGCAAACCAGCTTCTGACATTCAGCAAAGCGTCTGTTTGTGTGTGTGAAGGTTTCTAGTTTATCTTAAGTTATCTTAGATAGATTAGCAATATGAAACGTATGTCAAAGAAGGCATTTAAGCAATGTGTTCCTCCCTGCCCCCGTTTTATTACGGATGGGGATTCACATGAGCTTTGTGTGAAATGTTTGGGAATGGAGCATGCTAAGGCAGCTCTTGAGGGAGCTGCCTGTGAACATTGCTTGTGGCTACCGCTAAGATCTCTTCTCTCACGTTTAGCACTGTTTGATGAGTCAGGCAGTATTCGCAAGCCTCATGGTTCAGGTCCCGCTTCTGCCGAGGCAGTGCGGGGTTTGCAGTCATGGGGTTCGCAGATGGATGTTTTGGGGGGTGAGACGGCTTCGGTCCTTTCTCATCCCTCAAATCCCATTGCTTCTGGAAAGGGTTTGGGAGCCCGAATGGCGGCTTCTCCCGCCCCATCTGGAAGCTCTATGCACTGCTCTAGCTCTGAGTTAGAGAGTGTTAGTGTGCAAGCAGTAGAAACTGAAGATCATGAAACTCCACTTTCCCAGGGATATGAGGAGCTATTAGAGGTTGTTACCCGGGCAGTAGCCAAGCTTAGTGTTGATTGGCCCCAAGATCAACAACAAGTTACACCTATAAGTAAATTAGATGAAAGATACTTAAAGAAATGGGTACAACCTCAACGTCGGGGGTTGCCATTCTTTCCAGATTTACATACTGAGGTATCTAAATCATGGAAAAAGCCATTTTCTTCCAGAATTTCCACCACTGCCTCTAGTTTCTCCTCAGTTATAGGAGCTCGAGAGAAAGGCTATGGCATGATGCCCAAGGTGGAAGAGTCTTTGGCCACCTACCTTTCACCTGAAGCGGCATCATCATTGAAACCCCCGACATTGCCCACCAAGCCATGCCGGATTACGTCAAATTTGGTGGGTAAGGCATATATGGCGGCAGGTCGGCTGGCTCATGTCTGCACACTATGGGTCTTTTACAGGCATACCAGGCCGACCTGCTGGGGGACATAAAAGAGGGCGAGGTTATTGATATAGACCTGCTTAATGAACTGAAGGCAGCAGCAGATCTTACTCTCCGAGCTACCAAGGAGACAGCCCAAGCTGTTGGGCGCTCCATGGGGGCCCTGGTAGCTACAGAGAGGCATTTATGGTTAAATTTGTCTGGTATTAAGGAGAAGGACAAGTCTGTGCTGCTTGATGCACCATTGTCTGACCAAGGTCTCTTTGGGAATGCGGTCGACACTGTGGTCGATCGTTTTCAGGAGGCAAAGCGTCAAGCAGCAGCTTTCCAAAATTTTT
Source organism: Triplophysa bombifrons (assembly GCA_029783895.1). Classification (NCBI taxonomy): domain Eukaryota; kingdom Metazoa; phylum Chordata; class Actinopteri; order Cypriniformes; family Nemacheilidae; genus Triplophysa; species Triplophysa bombifrons. The sequence goes on along the minus strand of CM056451.1, from coordinate 14,207,959 downwards.
TACCTCGCCGTTCTTACCCTCAGGGTCCTGCAGCTCAAAGGCAGCCCCAGCCATCTACTACTAGTGCCCTACATAGGCAGCAGCAAAAACAGAGTGTTGCTACTCGTACTCCCCCTCAGAGAGCTTGGGGGTCGAGACAGCAATCCCAGAAGTCCTCCAGGCAGATCAAGCCAGATTTGAGGACAGTTGTTATCTCCAATCGGAAGGCTGCTGCCAAGAGGTCCTGACGGTACCTCAGCGCTTCAAATAGCACCCATTCTGGGGGGGTTGACAAGTCCGGTTCACCCAAGATGGCCTCAGGAGGCCACTACGTTAACCCCGCCGCCCAGTGCGCTTCGGGGCACGTCAGTTTCCCTAGTACGGGGTCAACAGAATCTACCCATGGTAGACCCTGTAAACATGCTAATAGTTCCACTATCCCCTGCAGGTCAATTACTTCAAGGCATCGATCCGCATGCACCCGAAGCCGATGTCATCACGCTGACTCCCTTAGTGCACTTCCTCCACGAGTGGAGAAAGTTGCCGAATCTGACTCCATGGCTTCTCCGCACCATAGAGAAGGGGTACAGAATTCAGTTTGCTGTCAGCCCTCCAAAGTTCAAAGGGGTGTTTTGCACCGAAGTGAGTTCCGATCGGGCTCGGGTGTTAGAACAGGAAGTACAGTCTCTCTTGATGAAGGGGGCTATAGAATATGTTTCCCCTCACGAGAGTCAGACAGGTTTTTACAGTCGGTACTTTATAGTTCCGAAAAAGGATGGAGGGCTCAGGCCTATTCTGGATCTGAGATATCTCAACAAATCTCTGAGGAGATACAAGTTCAAGATGCTTACGATTCCTGTTATTGTGGCTGGAATCAGAAAAGGCGACTGGTTCACCACAATAGACCTGAAGGATGCATATTTCCACATTTCCATCCTTCCTCAACACCGGAAGTTTCTCAGATTTGCTTTCGGAGGCAGAGCCTACCAATATCTAGTTCTTCCATTCGGCCTTGCTCTTTCCCCTCGCACTTTCACGAAATGCATGGATTCTGCCCTTGCTCCACTGAGACTTCAGGGGATTCACATATTAAACTACATAGACGACTGGTTAGTGCTAGCTCAGTCTCAAGAAATGGCGGTTCGACATCGAGATGTCGTCCTCGACCATATGAAGCTTTTGGGACTGAGGCTCAATGCCAAGAAGAGCAATCTAACTCCTCAGCAGAGCATTACATTTCTTGGGGTAGTGTGGAACTCAGTCATGATGCAGGCACAATTGTCTCCTGCACGTGTCGAGTCCATCCTGACAACAATATCCAGAATCAAGATTGGTCAGGCATACACTGTCAAGCATTTTCAGAAAATATTAGGTCTAATGGCAGCAGCATCCAACGTGATTCCTTTTGGCCTTCTGCATATGAGACCTTTACAATGGTGGCTAAAGAACAAAGGGTTTTCCCCGAGGGGCAACCCGTTTCGTATGATCAGGGTTACGCGCAGATGCCTTCGTTCCCTGGCTATATGGAAAAAGACACAGTTTCTAAATCAAGGTCGAAAATTGGGAGCTCAATGTCACAGGATGACAGTGACGACGGACGCATCCCTCACAGGCTGGGGGGCAATAGTAGAAGGTCGCTCAGCCAGTGGGCTATGGACAGAGCAGCATCTCTATTGGCACATAAATTGCCTGGAGATGTTAGCTGTCATAAGAGCTTTGAAGTACTTCCTCCCAGTCCTCAGGGGCCATCATGTTCTAATAAGAACAGACAATACAGCCGTGGTCCCTTATATCAATCATCAAGGGGGCCTGAGGTCGCGCCCTCTCTGCAAGCTGGCGCACCAGGTTCTCCTATGGTCCCAGGAGAAGTTTCTATCTATCAGGGAGACGTACATTCCTGGAGTCCAAAATGTGGGAGCAGACATGTTGTCGAGACAAGGACTGAGGCCAGGAGAATGGAGACTTCACCCCGAAGTGGTGAAACAGATTTGGGAAAGATTTGGTCAGGCCGAAATCGACCTCTTTGCATCTCAGGAGACATCTCATTGCCCCCTGTGGTTTTCAATATTTCCTCCAGCCCCATTGGGACTGGACGCCCTGGTACAGACATGGCCGAGGCGGCGTCTGTATGCATTTCCCCCAATCGCTTTGCTCCCGCAGGTCCTAGAGAGAGTTCGACAGGAAGGGATCAGACTCTTGTTAATAGCCCCTTATTGGCCTGCACGAGTCTGGTTCTCGGACCTTCTAATGCTCTTAGAAGGCCAGCCATGGGAGATTCCCCTCAGGCAGGACCTTCTGACCCAAGCCAGGGGCACGATATGCCATCCCAGCCCAGAACTATGGAAGTTGTGGGGCTGGCCGCTGAAGGGAGTGGCCTGTTGAATCAAGGTCTGTCAACTGAGGTTGTTGAAACCATTCTTAATTCTAGAGCTCCATCCACCAGAAAACTTTATGCTCCAAAGTGGAGGTTATTCACCTTGTGGTGTAACAACAGACATTTAGATCCAGTTAACTGCCCAGTGGCTTCAGTACTGGAGTTTCTGCAAGAGCGGTTTTCGGCAGGTCTTGCACCTTCTACGGTGAAAGTTTATGTGGCAGCTATTGCAGCCTTTCACTCCCCTCTGCCTGGGAGCACCTTGGGGAGACGCACCTTGGGGAGACACCCCTTGGTTGCCCGGTTTTTGCGTGGTACCTTGAGGATGAGACCGCCTCCTCAGGCTAGAGTTCCAGCATGGAACCTCGCTGTGGTTTTGGAAGGGGCTTCCCAGGCTCCTTTTGAACCTATTGAGTGTAGCTCAGACAAGTATTTGTCCCTCAAATTAGCCTTTTTACTCGCTATTACCTCTCTGAGGAGGGTAGGCGACCTTCAGGCTCTATCAGTCTCTCCACCATGTCTGGAGTTCTCTCCAGGTAATATAAAAGCAATTCTGCACCCTAGACCAGGGTATGTACCTAAGGTGCCAAGCAATGTGGCCAGAACATTAGTTTTACAAGCCTTTCATGCTCCACCTCATGAGTCAGCAGAGGATCAGAGACTACACTTGTTATGCCCAGTCAGGGCAATGGGAGAGTATGTTAGAAGATCTTCCATATGGAGGAAATCGGACCAACTGTTGGTTTGTTTTGGACCTCATAGTAGAGGTCAGCCGGCCTCTAAGCACACCATTAGTAGATGGATTGTGGAGGCCATTTCCTTGGCTTATGAGGTGCGTGGACTACCTTCACCTCTGAGAATCAAGGCACATTCAACTAGGAGTATGGCCTCCTCGCAGGCCCTTCTGTCAGGTGCTTCTATGCAGGATGTTTGTGATGCAGCGGGCTGGTCTTCCCCGCACACATTCATAAGATATTACAATCTTGATCTTTCTTCCTTACCTGGTTCTCAGGTACTTATGTCTTAGGATGTGCATAACACCTTCACACTTAGACAGCCACAACTCGTATGGCGTAGCGGGTATTTCGTTCCCCAAAGAGTCATTCCATGACGCAGTGTTGAGTTCCCTCGAAAGGGAAACGTCTCAGGTTACGACTGTAACCATTGTTCCCTGAGATCTCTTTGCCATACTCCTTATGACTGGAGCATTTGCTTCATTTTTTTTGCAGAAGCTGGTTTGCATTGCTTCCGCTTCCTTTTTATGCCTTCCGATAGTCACGGTGGTCATGACGTCATGAGTGACGTCATCATCACGCGACTATAAAGCGAAAGTTAGTTTCACACGCGATTCAGACAAGTCACGCTAATGGCGTTTCCCCAAAGAGTCATTCCATGACGCAGTGTCTCGTTCCCTATCTCAGGGAACAATGGTTACAGTCGTAACCTGAGACGTTTTTTGGTGAACTATCCCATCAAGTGTAAGCACCAACCTGAAAAGTTTTCCATTATGCAGTTTGAAGAAGTTGCCTTTACTCTTGTTTAACTTGTTAACTTGAACTTGATATATGTTACAGCGTGTTTCACAGTTCTTTCATCAAGGCATCTCCTCACTCTTGAGTCGTTTCACAACTGTAAGACCTTCATTTATCTTCATAGAATATTTATATGCTGTGTTTAGGCCTGATATGTTTCTTTGTCATTAACAATACGTGTTTTCAAAGTTTTGTACAAGTAATACAAGCTCACAGGAGGTTATTGTATTTTTATTATTCTTTTGATGAAGTTTTTAAAGAAATCACATCTTAAAGTTTTTAGAGAAGATGTTTTGCAATTAATGTTACCGATATATGCAATATATTTCCCTGTTATATCTATAACAAAATAAAGTCAGTGCACAGGAATTTCACATTCATTCTAAAAGAGATAAACTCTCACATGCTTTACAGCAGAATGGAGGAAAATCTCCAGAGTTGGAAAAAGAGAATCAAGGACAGCAGTGAATGAGAAGAATACGAGCTTATGGGTGGTAACTGTATTATTATTATTCTTTTATGAAGTCTTTAGAGAAACTGCATATAGAGTTATGGAAGATATTTTTTACATGTAATATATATGACCATATCATCTATAACACAATGAATTTTCCCCAGATGCAGCAGATTGGATCCAGTTCCTGGAGACACAAACATGTCTGATGTGGATGGTGGACCGGTGTCCTGATCACCCTCTGTCAGGGTTTGCTGTATGATAAAGAAACAAGTCGCTCAATACATTACCCCTGACATATTTCACTTAGATATTGTTAAATGTTTAGGGATATTATTAGCTCTTTAAGTGTATACGTGTGCAAGTAAGTAATAGCCTCATTAACAATTATTAAACATGTGAGGTCAATGCCTAAAATATAAACTGAGTGTCATGCATGTAATGAAAAATAAAAAGAATTGAGATTAATCAGCTTTGTTGGAGATATGTACTAATGGACATAGTTCATTGACAAAACACAGAAATAACCCCTATAGGAAGAAATGTAATGTGCTTTGTGTTGTTACCTTATCTTCAGTGTTATGTATTGATAACTGTATCTGCTACTGTACCTCTTTTGGCTGATAACTAAGTTTAAATAATACTGATCATTACAAATAAAGGTGTTAAAGTATCGTTTTGCTTAACTAAGTGTTCATCTACTTTCATTTATGTTTCTTTTATGTGAATGTTAGACAGGCAGACTGTAAACACAAAGTGGGGACACGAGATTCTTGAAGTATCAGAGGATTTATAGTGCAATGGACAAATCTGGTCACAGCGATTTTCCCAAGCAAAATGTGTTCCTCAACATCTTTTGTTAGTGCTGGAATAACAATCCAGTCAAAGAAGATTTCCATAAACCAAACCAATTTACCCGTACAACCAGAAGGAAATAAGAGATTGAAGTGAATCATATATAACTCAACCTAACATTGACTACTGTACAATCTGATTTATTTATAATACTGTAGAAAAGTTGTTCCGGGACTGAAATGTTCATCCAGGAACATATCATACTTAGTGAAGTCCTGTTCACGGTACAGTATATTTCTCATTTAAAATGTCTTAAAATTTTTCATTGGTTACAAAGCTGCAAGCACAATTTTTTAATGCACTGAAAGAGACATCAGATATTCTGGTTTGTATTAACAAGTTTGTTGTCAGTTTTATACAGGCAGCTGATGTAAAATTTTGTTTGGGTGAAGCTGAGGCATAAACATGTTAAAACAATTAACAAATAAGAAAAGTGTGGAGTGTAAGGGTGTGGGGGGTTGGTGAGCTCCATGCTGGCAATGATACAATGATGTTAACTGTACAGGGAAGGAAAAAATGAGTGAAGCCATATAGCCTACACAGAAAGATTAAGAATCAAAATGTGATGAGAATCTAAACATGAAGTTCTAGAACAATAACGTTACCTTTCTCTTTCCGACTCATTTTTCTCACTCCTGAGGTATTGTTTTCTGGACATTTCAAGGCAAATCTATGTTACACAAAAAAAAACTAGCCTGCATGTTAAATTTGCACCATTATATATATATATTTTTCTATCGTTATTAATAAAGGTGTCTTATCAATATTGTTATCGTTTTTATTGCCCAGCCCTTATTTTGCCCAAATTATTAAATCAAATTGTATTTTATAACTCTACCAGCCTATAGGAGCGTGTACAAACTAGAGTTGGGCATAGATTCTTTTTTTTTAATCTAGATTAATCTTGGAATTAATCTAGAATAATCTAGATTAAAATGGCTCATTTGAATTCTGCCGAAACCATTCAGAATATGTGTGCTACCCAAATAATGATTAAAAGTAAGTATTTGAGAACGGGTGTCTCAAGACAGGTGGCGCATTAGACCAGGGGCTCATCTCCTGTTTCCAAAATGCATCACAAACTGCTTGAGAAAGCTGTTCTACTATGATAATTGGTGATGAAAATAAATTATGTTCAATAAAATGTATTTGTGTTTACTTCCACATTAGCTAAGGGATGCTTTGCGTTTAGGTGGTACTTGAGACTGGAAGAGCGGGTACAGTACATTTACATTTAGTCATTTAGCAGACGCTCTTATCCAAAGCAATTTACAAAGAGTTAGGGAGCAACAAGCGATATGTCATACAGGAGCCATAATACATTAGGTGCCAATACAAATTTACTGGTTTCAACTAAAGCTAGACCACTACCTGTTGAGAGAAAGTTTTTTTTTTTGTAAACCAATTCCACATTGCACAAGGTGCAAACAACCTTAGTCTTGTCGATGTTTCCATTGGGAAGCTTCTTAAAAATAAATTTCCCCTGAAGCAACCCGGCGGCTTCAAAGCTGCATCCATGTTAGCACGTCATGTTTGATGTGGCAATTTCACAGTAACGTTATGTTGTGTTCAGACCAAACGGGGATGGCGTGTCAAGCGCGAGTGATTTACACATTAAGTCAATGCAAAGACGCGATAGACCTACTTGCGGCGCGAATCGCACGAATGAAGCCCTGGTCATGTATCGAAAGCCAACAGTATCACAAATCGAGTGCTTTGGATCGCCGTATTAATATTAAAACGCCGTTTTCTTAACGCCACCAGGCGTTAAATAAACGCCGTCTTGCGCTAAATTAACGTGATACGCCACCACGCGTTTAAGTAACGCCGGACGCCGATCGACGTTAAGTTAACGTCACACGTCACTCAAAATGCAAACGTATTAGCTAATATACATAGTCCGTCCTCTTCTGGGTTTGTACGGTCTACGGCAAGTCGGAGGCTCGTGTCATCTCAAATCCATATCGAGCTTAATTTTATGGAAAACTAAAAATGGAAAGAAATAAAAGAAAAACCCGCCTAAAAGAAAAAAATACAACTAGTGCAGTATGTAATATGTCAAATTAAGTCAAGTCATGATTAAAGGTACCCAGTGGTGTTGTCTAGTTTTTTGTAGTGAGTATACTCTGATTCCCCCCCAGCCTACTCATCCGTCCCAGGTCGACAACCCATGAGCACCACCACACTCACGAATGCAAGGATAGAGTATGCCTTTATATGTAATCAAGATTTATTGCAAGCAAGATTTCAATAGCCAATGACAGCTGGGGGGACTTGCTGGTTTTAAATTCAGTCAGTTAAGAGTTTTATTTATGTATACAGTCACTTAAGCACAGGTTTTATCAGCTGGCAATTTTCAATGCACATTAGTGATCCACGGGAAAAGCTATTAAGTATTTCTACATAAACCCATCCTGCTAAAAATAGTATTACATACATTCTAGTGGTTTCCATTTAAATACCATTATGAAACACATTTCTTTATAATTTTTTATTTTATGCCTTTTCTATTGATTCCCATCTGCATCTCTTGTGTTTTGGGCAGGGTTCTATTGTTTTTTTAAGCAAGGCAACTACATAATGTAAAGAATATCTTGTGAAAGTATAAACTTTGGATTTTGATTTAGTTTCACTAAGGCCAAGTCAGAGACTTACAGTAAATCATATTGAAAAAAATGGTTAAAATCAAACTCTGATACTCGTCCCCAGAGATGGGAACAAGTCACATATGGTCAAGTCCAAGCAAGTCTCAAGTCTTAACCATCAAGTCTCGAGTCAAGTCTCGAGTCACAGTTTAGACAAATCAAGCAAGTCAAGTCAAGTCAAGGGTTCACCCCAAGCAAGTCAAGTCGAGTCCTGATAAGTGTCAAGTCAAGTCAAATCAAGTCGCAGTGCTAAAATAAACAGTGGTTAATTTTTTAGATTCATGTTTATTTTTGCACTGAAAAGATGAACTTATATACATACATTATGTATCTTATTCACATTGCTATATATGAATTATATGCATATCTGTGCAACATTAATATCTGAAAATAAAAGTGTTGCTTACACAACAGAAATCCAGTCTGAAATGTATAATACAATCTAATTCAATTTATTTGAAACATCTACACAGAAATGGAAATACTTGTATCAGAGAGAATGACTTAAGACTTAAGCATTTATACAGACTATGCAGCTTATAAACTAAGAATTGTGACTGAAAACTTGACTATTGTATGTTTTAAGTATATGATGCTGTAATACTTGTGCTGTCCATTAAAGTGCACAAATAGGCCTATAGGGAATTTGCATCTAGTTATGGGAATCCCGGATCATTTTATTGCCTTCGATATTGAATCTTGTTTATCAAAATAAACGGATCTTTTTCATTTCGGTAGAATATAAATTAAATGTATGTTAATATAGCCCAGTGATGAAGTTATGATGCTTAATCGTCATCTCTGTGGTGGACGCGCAATATGCAGTTTCATACGTAATATATAATCTGAGAATATTTGTTTTCTATTTGAACTGGTTTCATTATTTTACAGCACAAAACGTTTTGTTGTTATTTTGAGTACAAAAAAATGCAAACAGTAAACAGATTAAAACTATGAAATTATTCTGTGACCGAAAAGTTTTTAAAGAGTGTTTTAAGTGCAAGTGATCTCACCGGCGCGTCCATGTCTGTCATGAATCTCACACAGAGACATGGCGTGGGAACCCAAGTGCAGGCAGACACGGACGGTATTGATGGTAACACGGATTTATTAAACATAAACACTGGCAAAACAGGCAAAACAAAAACCCACGTGGGGGAAAACAAGACAGGGGTATATATACTTAAACAAGAAACATTGACTCACTAAACTACAAAAACACTGGTAACAACACTAACTAACACTTACTTTATAAACTCAAACGAGGACCAGGTACGACAAACAGCATACATGTACAACAAGTATCACCAATATGGGATCACAAACGATGCACGAGCAACGAGACAAAGAAACGTGAGGACTCTTTATAGGGGAAACAACAGAGGATCATAACGAGCAACAGGTGCTGGGGATTAGCACTAAGGAGAGGCTGACGAGGAACGAGATGTAGGGAACAATGACGAGACACGAGAAAGAACTATTCAATCTCACACAAAACCATAGGTTATGCCATGATTCCACTTGAGACAGGAATAAAACATGACATGGTAGTGGAACCATGACAATGTCAGCCGGTCATGCAGTATTTAAGCGAGCTGCAATTCAGCTTCCACACTGTGAGAATTTGGGTTTGCCTGTGTCCCATACATATTGTGTGAAATGTATTGCAATGATTATTCTTCACAAATCATATTATGAGAAATGTGTTTCAATGATTATTGTTTATGCATTATGTCTAACGTTACTTAAGGTCAAGTGCTGACCTAGTTAACAGAATATGTAGAACTCATATTGTCTTATATGTACTTAGTTAACAGAATATTCAGAACATTGTGCCGTCTTATATATACTTATAAGGAGATCATAACATATAAAATGTTAACAGTATTTGTGAAGTCATACAGATAAGCTTTCTCATGCTTTCTCAGTACAACTCCAGAGACATGTCTGACCGGACTGGATGACATGAATCTGGTCACATGACAACCAGAATGACATACTGTCTTTGAATGTTCTAGATGATGGAGAACAGGGAACTAGAATATATGCTGTCTTGACAAAATAATATGATCCGAGGTCTGGTGATCTCGATACGAGGTCTGGTGATTTCCATGACCGAATGTTACTTCCTGTTTTATGCATATAAATAATACCCCTAAAATGTAATAAACTTTGGACTCAGATTGAACTGCACATCTCGTGTCTGTGTCATTCTTGGTCTCCTGGATCCAGAAACTCTGAAGATTCAATCGACTCGACTCTTCAACTTAGAATAACTGAATTTAGACTTAGGGGACAAGTAAGAAATAATCTTACACACACACAGTCCACACAAACACTTGAACATGCGCTCATTTAATATAGACATTAGCCCACATGTAATACAGAGAATCCCTTCTGTATTTTAAGATGATTTTAATGTTTTAAGAACACAATAATCTGGGCTGCGGATTCCCCAATTCATCTACTCATGAGATGAGATGTAGGCCTATCAGTGATGATCGATGATCACATTTCTAATAATAAAAAACAACCAAGGCAAAATTATGACAACAGAAACGATTAATTCATTACATTAGTGATCGTTTTATTACACTGACTATAAAGAAATTACTTTCTTACCTTGCGTCGTGGTTCTAGTAATGTCGGATGAAATTCGACGTTGTGTTTGTCAGAAATCCTTGCGTTGCATACTCTGAACTGGACCGTGAAAATAAAAAAAGATTTGCCAGTTGCAAAGTCCTTGTAGCCAAACGTGACTATCTGAGGAGCTCGACTGTTGTCCGCCATTGTAACGGCCACAACTGTTTCAAGCCGCCAGGCGCGAGAGCAGTTTCCTCTCTATCGTAACTGCTCGTCAGTAATTGGCCGTTACCTTGTTTGACGCGGTTTGAGTTGAGCAGCGTTAAAGGCACAGGCGCTGTAGTGCTGCTGAGTCATGAAGGGTTTTATAAGTCTTTAAGAGTGTTGTGTTTTATTACCATGTTTTAATTGCATATGTTTAATCAAGTTATTTGTTATCAATATAATCATGCTGTAGTGTCATAATTACTGTGGTTCTGTGAAGGAGAGAATATTAGACCACAAGAAACAGTGCGTCCAAGGGGGGTGGAGTGATTAACTGTTATGCCTGAACCAAGCAGAGCATGCAAACACATACCACAGATCTTGTGTTTAGATAAGTGTTGGGTGAACTAGTTGGGGGAAGTTTGGTGTTTTACAGATGCTAAGAGAACAAAGAAGAAGGGTGCGGTTGTCCACAAGCGCCAAGCGGTCATCTCTCCATTGGCTAAAGACTAAACGGTGGATGTCTCAAGAACCGTGGGATTGGACACTAACTACTGAAGCAAGCTTGAAGATACACCCACACATACACATATAAAAATGTAAAACACTGTTTAGGCGGGGCTGATTCTCCGGGACTCTCTGTTGAGTTAGTTGTGTGTGAGACAGCCCAGCGCTGATTTTCAGGTTAATAAACTTCAACTTTATTCAAAGAACGTCTGTACGTCCAATTTTTGGACACGCTGGACATTTTTAAGTCCATCAGTCACAATAATTATTTTAGCTAATTTCATTACTTTACAAAGTTCAAGTCATTGTCGAGTCTTCCATTTAAAGTCAAGTCAAGTCTCAAGTCACTTGCTCTCAAGTCAAAGTCAAGTCAAGTCATTTTCTTACTTCAATCAAGCAAGTCGCAAGTCCTGAAAATTGTGACTCGAGTCAGACTCGAGTCAACTCATGTGACTCGAGTCCCCCACCTCTGCTCGTCCCTAATAACTAGATTTTTCACACACTTTATGTGTGTAAGTTGCATCTATTATTGACATTGATAGTTAACTATAATAATTAACAATGAACATTTGTGCAGTTTTATCAAGCACCTGTTGCACCTAAAGATTGCTTGCAGTGTCTCTAGCTCGACTTTCACAAGGCTTGTAAGAATTCTCATCTCTTATCATCTAAAACAATTATAAACATTGTAGTATAAGTTATCTCTCCCTTTCTCCCTCATGTATTGATTCAACTCACAAACTAATGTTTGTGAAGTTGGCTAGTTAGATACAATTTAAGATGCCAACAGTCACAATATGACTTACAGTTATGTTAATGATAACAAATATGATTGTTTTATTAAAGACTACGCAGTGGTTTTAAAAGTGGGGTGAGTTAAAGGCAGAAAGTATAATACACGGGCGAACAGTGTGCACATTGCGACCCCGGAACACTAACGCGAGGAGCATCTCATGAGGCTCGTCGGACTCATTATCTGTAACACCTGCTGCAGCTGCACGAAGCGCCAGTAGCTTCTGGGGCAGGCTTACGATAACACTGATAGTGTAAATGCTGCCTTTAATGATCTCCTTTGGTTTCATATCTCCTGGTTGCACCAAAAGTCAGTTCGTCGCACTTTTCTGACACAAACGATGTTGTTACGTAACCTTGCGCTTTTTTAAGTGGGTATACGGAAATTATTGATCTTTTCTAGTGGGTATACGGCGTATACCTGCGTATCACGTGGACTACACCACTGAAGGTACCGTAGTTCACCCCAAAACGAAATTTCTGTCATCATTTACCAGTGGTCCCGATTGACTTCTATTGTATGAAGAAAAGTCAATGTGGACGAACGGTTTTCTGTCACTAACTTTCTTTCATATATCTTATTTTGTGTTTATACGGTTTACACATTATCCAGTCATATAGATTTGATAAGTCAAGAGGGTGGGTAACTGATTACAGAATTCTATCTATGTTTATGCGCTTGTCAATGCGTTTTAATACTAGTCTAGAGGTTAGCTGGTTTGGCTTTCATTTGCATTTAACGATTTTGACGGTCTCGAGTCCCGCTTCGACCACTTGGATTTTTACATTGTTGGTCTTATGTTTATCTGTGTCACAGGAATACTGTATCCTTTACGTGATATAAGGCAATCTGGGTTTTCTTGCATCAACAAGCATAAGACATAAATTAATATATATTTAATTCTTATTGAAATAAAGACAAAACACTGAGCTATAAACTACTCTACCTGGCTGTTGATTACTGTTGAATAATACTTTTTTTTTTTTAGTAAGTTTGTTGTTGAAAGCAGTGTGTCTCATGTGTATCATCACTGTGACACAAATCCTTTTGTCCTGTTAAATGGGTTGTCAGTGTTATTAACTTCCTATGTTAGACATTTCTATGGCAGTGAATTAGTATGTGAATTGTAAGGAATATGTCCTTTACTGTTTACTTATATATTCATTTGACAGAAGCATTTATCTTACAAGTAGGAGACCATATAAACATTTTGTCACCCCGTAAGCAGTACCGTTAGTCTACAAGGACATGCTACTATGAGGATCAAAGCTGGAGAAAGCAAGGGAGAGAATGAACAACAATGTTTTTTTTAAGACACAAGACAGTTATTGGTTAGTCAAATAAATGAATTCAGTCCACTTCATTACTTAAGTCCAAAATATTCAAAACTTCCACAAATTTCCCCTCTCATGTGTGTAAATAGCACTGAAGAGCTTTTGCGTTGAAGGGTTCATGCAGGCAGCACTACAAGAAATGACTGAATTTAAAGCTTCATTCATAAAGAACAGCAAAAGGAGACCTCATTGTTATGTTTGAAAGAAGATTTTAATTAGACACTTTTAAAAAAATAGCTATTTAATGTTAAATACATGTACAAATATATATAAATGTACATGTAATATGTTTAACATGACATCTTTAAAAAAAGCACAACGTTTAAGTTTAGCAGGTAAAAGAAACATGTGCGTTTTTTACAGAATCAATGTGTTGCCCACAGCAAAACAAGATCTTATTTACGACCAAAACCAGGGGCCTGTTGCACAAAACTAGGATAAGGGATTAAGCCAGGATATCTTGGTGATCCTGGCTCAATTGATCCGTAATCCGGTTGCACTAAAGCTGGATAGGGGGCAGGAGAATATGTTATGGTATAAATTACCATGGAGATTTATTCTGTGGAGCTAGCCTGCTCCAGACCAGGCTAAATTCCAGGATCTATTTAATCTCATCCCTAATGTCAGTCAGCAATCACCACAAATGGAAACCAATAGTTATTTCATTGCTCACTATACATTGTTATCACATATAACTAGACCCACTGTCATTATTTAAACGTTTGTGATCATTAATTTCAATCATTTTGGATAAATAATGATTTTTAGATGATGTTGCTATCATTAGATAATTTACAGTTTCCCATAGACTATAAGGCTATATATAAAATGATAGAATATTAGGGCCACAGAGGGGAAAAAAAAGTCAAGTCATAATATTGTAACCAGTTGTTTTAAAGGAGGACAGTTGTTAAAATGACAGATGTGGGGCATTTCGTGAAATTGTACTTCAGTATGGTTTCATAAAGAAAGACATGCTGATGTGCCAGAATATTAAGTATCACATTGTCATAAGTATCAAAACTGTAAAAAGAATATGTAGCTTTTCTGCAGAAAGAACCAGCCTCATAAATTTATGACTATCCTTTTTCCTCAGTGTGGCCCTAGTACTCTGTCATATAAACAAATACACATTCCATAGGAATATAAAAACACAATGTGTAACATTATGTTCCTTTATTGAATAAGGACAAAAAGCAAGTAAACCATCAGCTCCTTTCGAAACTGAAGTCACAGTGACTCTACAAGATGGAAAGCACTGAATCAAAGCATATTATACAAAATGATACATACACATTCAAAGGTCTGTATATAACACACCCTGCATGTCTGCACACTAAAATAAATGCAGGACAAATCCATACACATCAACTGAACAGACAAATGAATGGATGCAGTAGCCTCCCTGCAGCCTTGTATTACACACAGTTTACCGCACAAACATCATAAGAGGCCAAATTCGAAAAAAACGAACCCAAAAAAACCCAAATTCCTATGCCACCGCAGGACATATTTAACCAAAATTGAAAGCACACATACTAACTAAAATAATTGAACACATATTGGTCCCTCAGCAGCCGACCACTGTCGTCATCAGGGAAGATTGCCGGATTGTCCCAGTCCATGGCTGGTGGCACTCTGGGGGCCCTCTCCTTCCTCAGGCAGGCCACATTGTGGAGGACAGCACAAGCCACAGTAATATCACATGCCCTAACAGGGCTGACCCTTAATTTGTGAAGGCAGTGAAAGCGTGCCTTCAGGAGGCCAAAGGTCATTTAAACTCTGGCCCTGGTCCTGGTTGTAGGCCTGCTGTGCTTTCTGGGGGTCTGTGAAAGGTGTCAGGAGAAAAGGCTGGCAGCCATACTCCCTGTCTCCAAGCAACACACCAGAGAATTCACCGGTCAACACAAAATCTCATCATTAATACCTCATAAACGCAGTGATATTCTTGACACAGCCATGATGGTTATAAATAGGGGTTGTGTGTCTTACCTTGTGATAGGCACTGATAGATTTCAGAGGTCCGAAAGATTCTGGAGTCATGGACTGAGACATACCATTGTGCAGAATGTTCTTGTATTTGATTTTGACCTGCTGCCATGTCCGTTTTGGCCCGTTCATGTTTAATCTACATCGCACGCACGCACGCACGCGAACATTTAATGGAGTGACACTGCAAAAAATGACTTGGTATTTTTGTCTTGTTTTCAGTAAGAATATAAAAAAAAAAAATTCGCTTGAAATAAGTTTACTTTTTCCATAAACACTTAATTTTAGAAAAGTTCTCTTGTTTCACTGGCAGATTTTTTTGCTTATTTTCCTAGGTAATTTTGCTCAAGAAAATATTTAAGATTTTTTTTAGATATTTTTTTTTTACTGAAAACAAGACAAAAATACGAAGTAAGAAAGACATTTTTGCAGTGCAGTGAGCAACCGACCTTGGGTCCTTTGAAAGGCGCTATATAAATTAAAGTGATTATTATAGCTCATCTATTTATTCAATTAAATGTTATTTATATAGCACTTTTCACAATCGTTTCATTCTGTCAAAGCAGCTTTACATTAATAAAAGCAGGAGAAACACACAAAAAAACGGTGGACAACATAAGAAGCAGAGTACAACGGCTAAGATTAAACCGTACAGAGCGTAGTAACGTTAAATAATAATGTAAGGCTTTAATAATAATTTATCATAGCTTTATACAGTGTGATGGAGTTACTTTACACAATTTCACTCATATCTGCAGTGCATTTCAATTAAAAATGTAACCGTTTCATAATTACAGTACAACTGCGTTTTTGGAGATGTGAATTAAATATTTGAATGGTAATTGTGATGTTTCAGCGGAGCGGTGAGTGTGTAATTGTGCAATACTTACGCATTCAGGCGGTCTGCAATACTTTGCCACGCTTTTTCTCTTTGCTTTATCACTGTGGCGGTGTTGCCTTTCTTCTTAATTATATCTTTTACCTCCTCGTATGCCTCCATGAGGATTTGTGCTTCCGACGGGAAAAAAGTACGCGGCTCTAGTTGCCATGGTAAATCAGTTGATCTGTGATCTGTGGCGGGGTCTATTTGAGTGAGCCGTGAGCGCGCACCTATCCAGGATTGGTTTCACCTGGCTTAATGAATCCATGTCTGCTCATCCTGGCTTGGTCTTTGTGCAACCAATTAAGCCTGGACGCACATGTTTTGTCTTCATTGAGCTCAGCTGAGTCATTTATCCCGGATGTCTTAATTCTACTTTTGTGCAACAGGCCTCAGATCTCCACTTTCGCAATGTTTATGTATATTTGTGCATAATCTCTCCCCTTACACTGTCTCCAGCACGAAAGAAGCACAGTACAGAGGTGTATTTCACGTGGATGTATCGCGTTTGTGATTGTACTGTACAGTTACTGAACAGTGGTCTCACAAAACGACCATTTCTGAACAAATGTATGAAGATATTGTGACAAAAAAAGAAATTAATCAAAATACAGAATGTGTTTATGATGAAATCGCGTATGAGAAAGTCAAGTGATTATGAGACATTCACGGGCGAAAAAAAAAAAGGTAGAAATGTAGCTACTAGTTCTATCGTCTACAGAGACGTACTAATCTTAAAAAAACACCCAAGTAATTTTTTTCTTTGTGCTCCAATTCGTGTGCATGCAGTTTAATGTTATAATCAGCTTTGCGGCCGCACATCCATGCCTGTAACTAGCGGTGCTGGCTCCGCCTTCACGCAATGACGCTGTACGGGGAGGGGACGTGGTCAGCTCGAAATGCATTTTCAAGTCCACATTGAATTTTGCACCTCTCAACGCGCTGTGTAAATGAAAATGCAATCCCAAATCTTCAACCTGTTAATGTTAATGCATTAAGGGAAAATGACATTAGAATTTTCTTTTTGCTTGACTATCTTAAACATATATAATCAATCCGGGAATGTATTTTCATTTTAATTCTGCTACTTATAAAGCGTTAAAAAGTATGCACATTACACATTAAGACTGCTGTTGGAAATGGCAAATGTAAATAATATCTGCACCAAACTTTGCACATGTGGAATAATGGAAAATGTAAATTTAAATACAGAAATGCATTGCCATTTTGAATATTGCATTGCAAATTGAATTTTGCACCACATATACTTCCATACTTCGTAGATATTATAACTTAGAACATGTCAAATAAAGGAATTTATCCAACAGATCTCCACAAAGTAACTCTTCTAAAGACCCACAAGCTTAACCCACACTAGAGCTGGAGGTAATTCTGCACTAAAAATCACGTCAATGTAGTAGGGCTGATACATCTTCATGGCGCTGATTGGTGGATCTGATTATTAGTGGTCCTATCAGTCGATATGGGGGTGTATATATATCCCATGTTATAGGGGTTTTGATTCTACTAGTCCCGCCTCTTTCTTTTGCTTCGGTGTTACATCCGGTCGTCCAACAGAACGGCGCGTTAAGAGAAACCCTGTGACTGACAGTTGGTTGGCGTTGCCCCTCTACAGACGAAAGCTTGAGTGAGCTGGAGTTGAGCTTGGGTGTCTATTACTAATATTTCGGGGGTTGGCTGTGTGCGTACCCGACATACTGAACGAGTGTTTCCCTCGCACATTTGCATGACTAACTGACCCGCAGAGTCACGAGATCGGATGTGTACGGGAACTCCGCCTACAGCTTGTTGAACGAGCCGCAACCGTCCAGACATTCATCTGTTGTTGCTTATCGGGGGTGGGAAGATTCTTCATGATTGACCGTGCCTCTACCAACGAGTAGCTTTCCCGCTTTGGAGCTACACGAGAGTAACCCGGAGGCGCTGTTGCTTCACTGTAAAATCCAATTAGTTTACCTTACTTAAAAAAAGCATGCAAACCGATTGCCTTGAAAAAACTAAGTAAAGTGAAATGGTAATTTTTGAGTTCAACTAACTTACAATTTTTACTTCAAATGTACTTTTGACCTAGTGTGGACTACTCAGAATTAACTATAATTACCAACTTAAGAATTTCCGTTGAATTTACTTTGTTTATTTAAGTTGAGCAAACTCAAGGTGAAATTTCCGGCAACTTGGATTTTTTCAGTTGCATTTACTTTTACCACAGTCCGATTTACTTAATAAAACCATGCAAACCGATTGCCTTAAAATAATCAAGTAACTGTTAATTCAGTTACTTAAGTGATTCCAACATCCATTATGAATCAAACATTCAAATAATCACATGTATAATTACACATAAATTAGTGACAAGAGTTAAAATTCAATTTTAAACATTTTTATTTTGTAAAACATTGACAGACAAATTGTTTGCCGTTTAATGTAAATAGAAGTATAACTACAATGAACAGCCCTGACCTTCAATTGTACAGCTGTTGTTAAATAAACATAATACTTACTGAACAATAATACACTACGATCAGACTTGCTGATCGATAAAACACTATGATCAGACTTGCTGACCAAACAACCAACAGGTTGACAAGTGCATGAAACATTTAAATATGAAATAGCAGATAACTCTGACACACTTGTAAATAAACTGGTAGCAGACGGCCAACACTTCACCACTTTTAAAATGATCAGCTTGTTGGTTTTAAAGGGATAGTTCACCCAAAAATGAAATTCGGTCCATTTACTTTACCCCAAGTTGTTCCAAATTTGTACAAATAACTTGGTTCTGTTGCACATGAAGAAAGATATTTGGAAGAATGTTAGCTATTTTCAGTTGTAGTATATCATTCACTTCGAATTTTAGTATTTTTTCTGGTAGTGAATTATGTGCCAGAACTGAAAATAGCCAAAATTCTTCCAAATATCTTCCTTTGTTTTCATCAGAACAAAGTAAAATAAGCAGGATTTTAATAACTTGAGGATGATTAAAAGATGACAGAATCTTTATTTTGGGTGAACAATCCTTTTAAATGAACCAAAAACAAATGAATCCACTGCCATAAACAGGTAAGAACTTATGCCATACATTCTCACTCTTACACATACTTTTTTTACATCTAACTCAACAAGAGATTTTTAAGAGATTGCAGTTTTGGTGGCAGTTTGTTATGTCCCAAGCCATGCATCACTCTTTGAATACAATTGAAAGTGTCCTTCATGGTATTTGGATAATCCAAATTTAAGGCATATGACAGCCCAAACAAAAAGCACATTGCTTGAGGTAGGTTTGGAAGACAGTCCATTACAATACTTCCCTCAACAATGATGGCAGTAGACATCGGCTCAAGACAGAGAAGATTTGGAGAAAGAGGTAGTTCATCAACGACAGTCAGCAACCCAACAGATACCTGTTTCCAGGTCACATCAACATCCGATGCCTGCATAAAACATTAAAACAATATTACAACAAGGAAATGCAGATAAGCACGATCAACTAAAAATATTATGACCCCATGAACCAAGAAGTTGACAACAAACTGCTATTTGGACTACCAACCTGGAGCTAACGTGATTTATGGGGCAATAATTGATGCAGACAGATGTTGAATCACACAAGTTAATATGTAATTTGTTAGCAAATTCTCTTCCAAATTCTTAGTTCTTTAATATATATCATTAAGAAAACTTACCAGGCAACTGTTGTAGAAGTTACTGGGATCATCACCTAGCAGCACAGGTAAGCCTCTCAGCACAAGGGTACGCCTTGCTGTCACATCTGGTTTCTAGAAGCAGAAAATGAACAGTACAAGTCAATATTACACAGTCAAAAAGACACTAACTGAGGAAGTGATGTAATGGTGCTGTTTGTGTGAACATCATCAAAAAAATATTTAAAGATTGTAAGAAAGGGTAAGTCTCTCTAGTAAATGCAGAAAAGTGCATAAGTGTGACCACTGTAAAAAGATTTCTCTGCTCCTGGGTAAAACTGCTAAAATAACCTCACCTCCAGTGTACTTAAGATTGTGTCAATACAGCAGCAGTGAGGGGCTCTCTGGCAGGTGCCACAAGACTCCTAAAAAAAGACAAATAATACTTTAGTAAAAAGTTAGTTCCTATAGTGTTGTAGCAAATATATTACTGACACTTGCATGCTTTACCAATTTTACAATAAAACACTTACACTTACTTTTATATATGCATATGCTACAAATATATACTTTGACCTAAAGCAAAAAATGTGTAATCAAGTAATGACTATATGACGATGACAATGAAATCGCATATTTCAAGAATCCTGACGGGATATTAAAGGATTTGTTGATACATATACCAATTAATAAACGAACAAATAACCCATTATTTGACAAAAATACTAACCTGTGTGTCAAAGTTTTTAGGGTCCGTAAAAAACGTAAAAGTACGTTACCTTTGGATAAATCGTTGATAATGATCGACATGCAACCAAAAAAATGCATTTTCAGTCTCAGCACGTGGTGAAACAGAAAATGAGTACATAATTTCACACTTGTAAAATTACAAATCCTTTTAGTCAACAATGTAATGGACAAATATGGATCCCAGAACATGTTTAGACTTGTTTAGAACAAGTCTAGTCAGTCAGTCAGTCACATTTATCTAAAATTAAAATACTAGTTCACATACATTTCACAGACATTTCAAAAATATACCACGGACAATTATAACTTGATTGACAACTTACCTTTTTCCTTCAGAAATAATTAAACGGTCTCACGTCGTCCTCAGCTTCTGCAAATCATTAGCACAGCACATGCACCGCTTAAGTTCCCAGATGTATTCACTGCGCATGCTCCATTCTCGGTTGGCGCTTGTTTTTCTTCTAATTTCTGCTCACAGAAAATTTCTGCTCTTCACTGCCTTTCGGTGGTGTAGAAAAGTAATTGGTTCGCTCGGCCGTACTTGCTTTATTTAAGTAACATATACTTAAGGGGACAAGTAAGTTGTTATATTTCCCCTGCAAGTACTCGTAACTTGATAAAAACTAGTAAAATGTATACTTTTTGACAACTGAGTTAAGTTAACAAATCATTTGCGAGTAAGGGGAACAATTAGATTTTACAGTGTTTATCCTATATTATTGTTGGTTTTCTTTTGTTTCATTTGCATTGCTGGTTGTGTTTGCTGTTTGTATTTTCTTTTGTTTTTTTTGTTTTATTCTTACCTTGCCTGGTTGGCATTACTGTTTTCATGGTTTTGCTTTCGTGTGGTTAATTGCTGTAGTGGCATATTTAATTTAATTTGGTTCTGTTATATTGTTTTTTCTAAAAAAATTTTTTTGTATTTTGTGAAGTTGCATTGTTGTGGGCAAGTAGAGCGCCTGCTTGCCCTGTTCCTCTGTGGTGCCCGTGCCTGTAGGGTGCCTGCACCCTCGAAGTTTGTGCCAAACCTGTCCCTATCTATTCTTTTCTCAGGAGCTGAGTGCCGAAGGCGGGTGGAGTTGGTGTGGTGGTGTTCCCCACGAGTGCTGTGGTGTGTGTGTACGCGCGCGGGAGCGTGTGTACCCCGGTATAACCAGTGTGCGGTGTGGTGTGGCCTAGTGTATGGGGTCAGATTTGTTTCATTATTCTGAATAAATAAACTACGATTCGCAAATAAATACAGAGAGTTTCACAAACGATTTTTAAATCCACAAATGCACAAAAAGCAAACCATAAATATATGTTAGACGTTCCACAAAAATAAATGGAATTCACAAATAAATACAACGACATTTGCAAATAAAAATTATTTACAAATGTATTTTATTGATATATATTTGTGGATCGCTTTCTTCACATTTGTGGATCGCTTTCTGCGCATTTGTGAATCGCTGCACGCATTTGTGGATCAGTGCACGCATTTGTGGATCAGTGCACGCATTTGTGGATCAGTGCACGCATTTGTGGATCGCTTTCTGCGCATTTGTGGATCAGTGCACGCATTTGTGGATCAGTGCACGCATTTGTGGATTGCTCTCTGTGCATTTGTGGATTTTGAAACATTTCTAACGTCAAGACGTGCGCACAATCCACAAATAGGTGGACTCCGCCCACTATCTACGCAAGCCAATCGGTTAACTTCCGCTTTTGTTGTCCAATAGGCCACGTTCTAACTTCAGCCAATCACGTTTTGCTATGCACTAAGATTCAAGGAGTTAACATGGCGACTAGTGGCGGTCTAAAATCTGTGTTATACTAAGAAATGATAATGGCCTCTTCTTTCTACTATGTAATGTTCGCTTGTGTTCATATACATTGTCCGTATTGTTACATATATGCTGTATTTAAACGTGTATGACTTGATAACAGCGTGCACGGACTGGAGTGGAAAATCCCGGTGACTATGGAGTCAGGACTGATTTGGTCTGCCAGCCTTTTGATTGTGTTTATGTTCCAAAGTGCTAAATTCCGATTTTTTGCAACTGTCGGTGTACTACCAGTATAACGATGGCAGAATTAACCTGAGGGGAATCATCAGCATTGTGAATTTCTATGTCGTTCATAATTCAAAATAAAACGTAATTTCTACAGTCATCTCGGTTTATCCCATTCCTGAATGATCTCTGCTGCTATCGCTACACTGTTCTGTTTACTAACTAACTCTTTGCCATGACAAAACTATATGATACCTGTTATATACATTATCAATAGCAAGCGTAGTCTTTAGTGGCAGCAGCGTAAGTAGGCTGTATTGCAAGATTATCATGTGGGACAAGTCTATCCACAATTCCCCACATAGAAATACTATAGTAGTATAATACATTTACTAAACAGCTCACATAAAGTGACAAGACACAGGTAACAAAATAATAAAAATGAATATGTAATAGACAATACACATATGAAAAACAATACATGTCAAAAGAGAACCGGATGCCATATTTTATGCATGTGCCATATATACAAGTTATTAGGTGCTATAAAAATTGTGTAAGGTAATGAGATAGCTATATTATATATTAAATCAGTAACATATGTATAATAAATAAATATAAGTGTGAGTGAGTAGTTTAGTATTGCACATATGTATTGCACAGTGAACATTTAACTGTTCAACTGTTCATGGGGTAGATGGCCTGAGGAAAGAAACTTGTCCTATGTTTGGCTGTTTTGTTGCTCGGTGCTCTGTAGCGCTGACCAGACGGCAGCAGTTCAAAGAGATAGAGTGCTGGGTGTGAGGGGACCAGAGAGATTTTGTGAGCCATTTTACTCGCTCACTCTGGATGAGTAAAGTTCTTGCAGTGATAGCGGTAGTAGTCTACCAGTGATTCGCTCAGAAGTCCGAAATATCCGCTTTAGCATTCGGAGTTTGTATGTGTCCCGAGCATGTTCACTGAAATTGAGAGAGAATAGGCTATGTCGCCTCTATATGCATCAAGTTTTAAATGACTTCATCGATCAACACAAAATTACAATGCTAGAGCACTTCAATTAACTTAAACATTTAGCAATCTTTAAAAGTACGTCTCTTGATGTACATGACGCGGAAGAGCCATTTTTTGTTAACAGACTGATTCGAGCCTACCTGAGCATGCTTGTTTTCTTCTCAACAAAATCAAGTAAAACAAAATAATTGCCCTTTAATTGCAGGTCACTGGCATTGTAAACCAATATCAACCGATCCCGTCATCCCGGGACACCTTCCGCATATTTTCGGGGATCTCTGTATGAAAATGCGCTTTACTGAAATGCCCAGTAATGTCCAGTGCCTTTTGTGCGTTTGTATGGAGAACTCATTCATTTGTACAATTGGCTTCAATTCATTTTTATTTGGCAGTTTCATATTTTGCTTCATACTTTTTTCATCGAAGAAAAAGTTGTGTTGCCTCCCTTGCATTCTTAATGCCCCTGTTGTGCTTTTATTTGCCATTAAATAATGGAAATAAACAGTATTTTAAAGCTGTCCTATATGTCATTTAAAAGGCAGCAATATATACATAATTATAACCCAAAAATAATTATTTATTTAGCACCAGGTAAAATGGAGACGTTTATCGTTTAACACGCTACTGAGAGCACTGCCACATCCATTATTATTATCTACAGTAAATTGATTATCTGCAGTTGTAGCCTATACCAATATTTACTATGGTAAGGTTCGAAAACACAAATTGTATAGGTTTACATCATTTACTTTTGGGGTTGAATTTAAGAATGTATTGTGTGCACAAGATCATAGTAAAATAATCGACATCCTTTGTCATGGCAGAGAGTTAGACAGTAAACAGAACAGTGTAGCGATAGCAGCAGAGATCATTCAGGAATGGGATAAACCGAAATGACTGTATAAATTAGGTTTTATTTTGAATTATGAATGACATAGAAATTCAAAATGCTGATGATTTCCCCCACATTAATTCTGCAATCGTTATACTGATAGTACACCGACAGCTGCAGTGCGCATTGCAAACTCCGCGAAACTTGACAGGAGGCACGCGCCGAGTGTTTGGATCGAAATAGCTCCTTAACCATGCAGTAATAGATCATATTTGATCGAATGACAAAATCGGAATTTAGCACTTTGGAACATAAACACAATAAAAAGGCTGGCAGACCAAATCAGTCCTGACTCCCTAGTCACCGGGATTTTCCACTCCAGTCCGTGCACGCTGTTATCAAGTCATACACGTTTAAATACAGCATATATGTAACAATACGGACAATGTATAAGAACACAAGCGATCATTACATAGTAGAAAGAAGAGGCCATTATCATTTCTTAGTATAACACAGATTTTAGACCGCCACTAGTCGCCATGTTAACTCCCTGAATCTTAGTGCATAGCAAAACGTGATTGCCTGAAGTAAGAACGTGGCCTATTGGACAACAAAAGCGGAAGTTAACCGATTGGCTTGCGTAGATAGTGGGCGGAGTCCACCTATTTGTGGATTGTGCGCACGTCTTGACGTTAGGAATGTTTCAAAATCCACAAATGCACAGAGAGCAATCCACAAATGCGTGCACTGATCCACAAATGCGTGCAGCGATTCACAAATGCGCAGAAAGCGATCCACAAATGCGTGCACTGATCCACAAATGCGTGCACTGATCCACAAATGCGTGCAGCGATTCACAAATGCGCAGAAAGCGATCCACAAATGCGCAGAAAGCGATCCACAAATGTGAAGAAAGCGATCCACAAATATATATCAATAAAATACATTTGTAAATAATTTTTATTTGCAAATGTCGTTGTATTTATTTGTGAATTCCATTTATTTTTGTGGAACGTCTAACATATATTTATGGTTTGCTTTTTGTGCATTTGTGGATTTAAAAATCGTTTGTGAAACTCTCTGTATTTATTTGCGAATCGTAGTTTATTTATTCAGAATAATGAAACAAATCTGACCCCATACTAGTGTGCCCCTAGTCCCCGCTGTCGGATCTCAGCTCCTGTTCTATTTTTGTTTGGCCTATTTTGAGGGGCTTGTTTGCTCAGGTTACTTGTGGTGGTACTCGTCCATCTTGGTCTTTTCTTTGTTTACATTTTATATTTCTTTATTTCCAAGTGATTGTGTGTCAGAATCTTTATTTTTAATAAAAGTATATATATATTTCTACGCTCACGTCTCCTGCCGCTTCCTGAAGTGAACCTGTGTGCTTTAAGGATCTTTGTTTTTGTCCCTGGCAAGTATCTAGGGTGGCGTAGTTGCTCCATTTGGTGGTCGATTGGCGTCTGGTCACATCAACATGACTTGTGTTTAGAGCTCAGATCAGCGCGTGGTCCACACACCAAGCCGTCACATTTAGAAACAGTTAATTTGTTCTTTGATCAAAGTGAACATTTGTAACATTTTAATACACTCTCTGGTGTGTTTTATCAGCTGAAGAGTTGATTAGTAAGGTAAGTGAATTTCATGCAAATTGGAAAACACTAGTCGACAGATAAATATGTCTGGTGAGTGCAGGATGGAGTCAAACGACTTGTGTTTTTTGTTACTTTCGCTTTCTATCTTAAAAATTAAAAGCAATTAAAACAAGCATGCTGTTAATAAAAATTAACAGAAAAGTAAATAATAACATCTATACAATTAAAATAAACCTATCTCAATAGAGCTTTAATCGCCTTGAGCCTACATATTGATAGGTCAGGACATAACAGAAGAGGAAAAATTGTTTTGGTGTTTTGCTGGTAGGAAAAAAAAGTATTTTTGCACCACCTGGTCCTTATTTTGGGAATAACGGGGTGGCCCTTTTTGACAATTATTTTACATTATTTTTGTCATAGTTTTTAAACATTACAAAAAGCTTTGTAAAAACAGAAGATAAATTTTATTTCAAACATGCCCTAATGTAATGACAGTTACCTCGAAATTACAATCAATGGAACATCAAATCATCAAGTACATCTTAAAAGCAACCCAACTTGGTAAATATTGGACAAAACACATGCTGCGTTAAAGTGAAATGGGATGAGGAGTCATTTTGTTCTCTCAATGTGTTCTCTTTCTGTTTAGGGCAGGAAAATGGAAGATGAACCGAGTAAGTTCTTGATTTGATTTAGCTTTACACTTCAAAATAGCATTATGTGTGTATATTTTGAGTAGGCCACAAACATTTCAGCTCTATTGCTTGTAATGTTATCAGCCTTATTCTTCTGTGATGCTTCTATTAAATCTAAGTCGTGGGTATAAGATTGGTCAGTTTTGTAACACTTGGTTTAACTGGTTTATGGCCTTATGTGTGCTTCGAACTTTGATTACAGTTTTGATAGGATTATTATTATTATTATTAAGCAAAAGCTATTAAATATTTTTTGTTTTGTTAACATTCTTCAAAATATCCTTTGTGTTCTGCAGAAAAAAGAAAGTCAGTCAGGGTGAGTGTGAGTAAATGATGATTTGAGTAACATGTTACTGATGACCTTTTTAAACTCACGTTGAAATTCTTCTCTGCAGGAAAATAATATCAGCGTCAGTCCACCGCCATGTCAAGGTAGGTTTAAATACCTCTTCTTAAATATAATCTGCAACAGGGATTGACAAACCTGACTTTGGACAAATTGCTTTTAGACTCAACAACATTTTTACTTTCGTGTTTTCTTAAAGGTGCTAGGCTGTCTTTAATTGTTTCCATCAAGTACTTCTATTATTATTATTATTAGTTTAAAGTCTCTTATGTGCTCTACACTAATTTGTAGCGAATAATTTCAAAGACCACCAGGGGTCACCAGACGTCACTTTAAAAATCCTAATCTACAGAACAAGACATGATTTAACCTAATTTAAGTCAAATGAAAAATGTTCAGCTTGTTGTCATTTGGTACTTTTATGTTTTCTCAACTTTAATGCCTAATACTCACAACATGTTTGATCTTATATCTGTGTTTGTATGTATGCTTTCAGGGATGAAAACAAAGTGCGAACGTAAGGAAATAGATCTTCAAGAAAAAGAAAGTCTTCGTGAAGAACTGCAGGATGCAAAAAAAGAGATAGTTTTCTAAAACCGTCAACTGGTGGAAAAGAACAGTGAAATTGCACGTTTGAAACAGCAGCTGGTCCAACATTCAGGTCAGAAATTACTGGTTTAAAAGACAAAATTGTGTATTTAAATAATCACATTTTATAACAAGCACAAAAATCGATTGTTGAAGAGCTATATGTGCAATTGCTGGGGCAGTTTAATCGTAATACTTCACCAGTTCACATGAACATGTAATCAGAAAAGATAAATGATAAGGGAATATTTTTCATGATGTCCGAGGGGAGGTTTTGATTACAAAAGCTTTGTCAAATAAACTTCATAGTACAACAGATCCTGATAAACCACAAGAACAAGGGTTCAGTGACTGCAGTAATAGTAAAATATGTTCAGTAAATCTTGATTTGTGGATTAACATGGATCAGGTTAACCCCTCCTCTACAACACTTCTAAATGAATCATAAAGAAATACAAGAATTTCATTATTTTAAAATCTCGTTAACTAAATATTTCTGTATAAGAAATGGATACTTACCACAATTTCATTTTAACTTAATGTAATATTATGATGTTTCATTTGATCCTTTTTTTGTACTTATGACTGTTTTACTTCAATTCATTTTCCAGGGGGACTCAAATTGTTGCCAATTTTGTCTGGAAAAACAAACAACTCAAAGCATGTACGAGTATACCAGAAGAATAATGCGAACAACAGGACTGTGTTTGTACTACTCAACCTCAAGTGTAGATTAAATGCATCACTTTGTGTAATGCCGACAAAGGTCATTGTAATACGGTTCAATAAAAGGAAGGAAGGAGGCGGGTACCGGCGAACATTTAAATAAAGTTTAAAACAAACAAACAATAGCACGGAAGTAAAATGCCATGCCAAAAGAACATGTATCCAAACTTAAAACATTAAAATGGCAGTCCTGACGATTCGTCCTTTTTTTTCTGGAGGTTGGCGATGGCTTTCTGGCTGAGGGTAGCCGGCAGGAGTGTCCCGTTTCCTGCTCCTCCCCATTTCACGGCCGATGGCAGCAGGCTCCGGCATATGGTGACAACTCCTCTGCTCCTCTTCAACTGCAGCCATCCCACCTCGGCCCAGATGCGCGGCAGCGAGGTCTCCGTCCCAACCGAATCCTCGCTTTGGTTACCAGAACCACCGTCTCGGTTAGCCGCTGGGGGACTGCCCGATCTCCCCAGCACCGCGAGGCCCCTCGGCGGCGAGGGCTCTTTTTTTTTCGACATCATGTCTCTCCTTCCTCCCAGGTTTCGGCACCAATGTAATACCGTTCAATAAAAGGAAGGAAGGAAGCGGGAACCGGTGAACATTCAAATAAAGTGTTAATAAAATAAACAAAAAAAACACCTAAGTAAAATGCAGGCAGCCACCTCATGGTCGACTCCCGGCCATAGCATAAGATACAAATGTAAAACATATGTCCATGCCCGATCTTCTCTTGCGGCAGTCCTGACGATTCGTCCTTTTATGCTCCGGAACTCCTCCGTGGGAGATGCGGGACTGATGCGCGCTCAGCTGATTTCCTCCATCACTCACACCACCGGCCCCGCCCCACGGCACCAGTCACGCCTTCCTCGATACAGTCATCTAACAATGCTTTTGGGTAAACCTGGGTATCCACTTGTGGTCATTTAGCCTACTGTAGTACTTCATTACAGAGTGATATCGCCAACTACTGGCCTGCATTCGTTACACTTAGTTCTTAGTTGTTTTTGTGAAAACTGATAATTTTGACAATCTTGTTGAATTTATGTGTAATGTGAATGGGTAAACTGTGTACATATTTGCTATATTATTTTCATGTAAACGTCCTCTCACATTTTAAATATTAAAACTGAAGTTCATCTTTGCTTTTATACTTTTTTACTATCTGAGGTAAAGATGCAGAGACAAACAAAGTGAAGTATTCATTCGTAGGTTGAATTGAATGTATAGTTCCCCTTCAGTCGGCCTCTCAACGTTGTGTTGAGAGACAGACTGGGGATTGATTCTGAGAACCTATCTTCTCCAAGATAAAACTAAAACACCAATTGGGATTGGCCAATGGCCCGCCCACGCCAGTCTCCGCCCCGTACAAATAGGTATAAAAGGAAGATGGCGGCGGTCATTCATTATCCTTTGTTCTTCGGAACCTTCTTGGCGTATGGTGTCAAGTTTATCTCTTCGAGGTCCTGCTGGACTTACGACGCAGAGCAGCGGATTTCGCCCTTCGGACGGCGGATTCCCCTCGGCGAGCCGACACTTTCCTGTCGGCGGCGGATTCTCCTCCGGAGCGCGGACTTCCCCTGGGCGTCTCGGCAGCAAGCTACAGATCTAAAAGAACAGGTCCTTTTCAGGACCAATAATTCTCACAGTTCCACACTCTTCCAGGAGGGGGGACGGATACAATGGCTACCCCAGGTGTTGGGCTTCCAGGCTTGTGGATCAGTTCTGTCCGCACTGTGGGCGGTGTATGATTCAGTCAAGATCCTCTTGACACTCGTGTCGAGGAGTTATGATGCTCAGGGATAATCTGCTTTCACCTTCCACGCTATGGTGGTAAATGGGTCCAAAGCGTTATATGACCCATTGGGTCATATGGCAGAGCGTTTGGATCTGGTTGATGGGAAGGTCGACCCGTCTGTGCACCGCCACAGGCCTCGCGCCTCGGGCGTTGAAGGTCAGGGTGAAGGCCCTGGGTCGCACGATGTCCATGATAGTTGTCAAAGGATCTGTGTCTCAAGCAGGGCTGTATGGTGACACTGTGGAGATTTTCTGTGGTAAAGAAGCAGACTGTTCCGTGACCCAACCATCTATGAATTGCTGAGGTCCTGAGCACAGCCTGCCCTCCATCAGCCCCGCCTCCCCGTGTGGCCCCTCTGATACTGGACCCTCCAAGGATGGCCCATCAGAGATGTGGAGCATCGCAGGAGGGGGCCTCTACCCTGTTGGGTAACCGCCTAAGAGCGGCCCTGACAGGAGAGCCGTAGGGATGGAGAGTACACTCTCTCTCCGGGCTTCCCCCAGTGATATCCCTGCCTTCCGCAATCTCCACGTGACGTTGCGTTGACCCTCTCCAGGGTCCCACCCTTTGTAAGGTGACTGCTCTGTCAGCCACTAACCAGCCTCCCATGCCACGGTGAACCAGACCATGGTTCTTCAGCCTGTTACGCGAGATAGAGGACAAACCATCTCGTTTATGCGATACATTTTCGCCAGGCACCCTCCAAGTTCGGGGCATTCTCCTCTAAGGGGGAAGCTCCCGTGCTCAGGCCGAGTTTGCTGCTTCTGGCGGAAGGTCCAGTCGAACCTGTCCCTCTAACCAAGATGTCTTCTGGGCCGGACTTCATAGTACCTTTAATGGGGGGGAGTCTGCGCCCCTCTCCCTATCGAGAAGCTGATACAGAAGCGCATCTTGGCGACAAGAATGTTTGTGGTAATCGACCCGTAGGACGCATACTCTTACGTCTCCTTCCTTCCGCGGCAGGTCTTGTTGAAGGAAGAACGTATCGGTACTAGGTTGTTCCCTGTTTCCACTTACGGTCATGGGGAACCTTGTGCTTCGGCACCTAGACCTTCTGGGCCTATGGGTTAACTGGGAAAGAGTAAGCTCTCCCCAGCGGGAGCTCCTCTAATCTCGGTGTGGAACTAGACTCTGCCCTTATGCAGCATGCTCACCAACGAGCTTCTGAAGTCGGTGCTGAACTGGATGAAACTGGACAGTTGGACTCCGGGTCCCGCTGATCACTTTCAGAGGCTCCAGGGCACGTGAGGTCCTCTACGGGTAAACCCGCTTGGGTTGATGCATGTACAGCCACTTCAGCACTGGCCTCAGAGTCAGGTTCCTGGGATGGCGGCACACCGGCAACAGGCGGAATATGCTACGCCTCAGTGTCTACGCACCCCAGACCCTGGTCAGATCTGACCCTTCTCCGAGCTAGGCCCGCTCGGGCAGGTCCGAGGCGGGTCATGACAGCGCCTCCCTGCGGGGGGTGGGGTGTAGTGTGCAACGGGCATGCAGTATCGGGCAGTGACGGGTTCACAACTGCCTAGAGTTTTTGGCAGTCCCCTTGGCACTAGGAGGCATCTAGTGCAGGAAAAATATGTGCGAGTCCGATTGGGCCGCACAACTGCCATGGCGTACATCAAAACCATACGCTCACAGCAGATGCCACAACTCACCCGATGCCTCCTCTAACGGAGCTGGCAGGATGATTAATCCCTGTGGGCCACGTTATCCCTGGCAACTGAAACAGACAGCTGTTGCGCTCTCTTGTCAGTGAACGCTCGGAGAGTGGCGAATCCGTCCTCGCGCAGTCCAGCTCTTAGGGGCCGGTGTGGCCAGGATCAGGTCCTGTTGCCCCCCAGAATCCCCTTTTTTCCTCTTTGGTACCCCCTGACCGGTACCTTAGCGCACAGCTGGCCGCAGTAAAAGCGGAAGTACGACTTCCCCCAGTGAGCCTCCTTGCACAGGGCCTGTGCAAAGTCAAAGAAGAGCGGCTTCATGTATTGCTTGTTGCGCCTTACTGGCCCAACCAGACTTGACTCTCAAACTTCTCAATTCTGATGAAAGCCCCCTCTGGCCGATTCCCCTGACAAAGCCTTCTCGCAGGGGAAGGGCATGGTTGGCACCCCAGGCCAGGCCTCTGGAATCTCCATGCCTGACCCCCGGATGGGCCGAGGAGGCCTTGAGTGGCTTGCAGCTGGCGGTCAGACCGACCTGCTGGATCCCCACCACTACGCATGTGCACGCTTATAGTGGCTCCACGGAGAGAACCCACGGAGTTGCTTGATCCGGTCAGTGTTGACCTTCAGAGATCAGAGAGTAAACTCTTCCCATCCACGTTGAGAGTGTATACAGCCGCTGTTGCCCCTCATTACGATCGCCTGGAGGGTACATTTCTTGGTTAACATAACCTGGTCACCAGGTTCCTCTGGAGCATGACTCCGGCCGCGCTCCGTACCCTCTTAGGACCATAAAGGGTCCTACATGGCCTTTTGGCCTGTGAGCCCCTCGGAGACGCCTCTCGTCCTTATTACGATGGAGACGCTCTTGATGGCGCTTGCCTCTACAAGAGGGTAGGGACCTCCAGCATTCTTCGTGTCCCAAGGGTGCCTAGAAATTGGGTGGTATGTCTCACTGAGACACCGGCCTGGTTTCGTGCCCGAGGTTCCCACACTCCCTTCCTGGTTCAGATGGTGAACCTGCAAGCACTCCCCTCTGGGGAGAAAGACCCAACCTCTTACTTGTTGTGACCAGCGCACTGCGCCTCTACTTGGACCACACACAGAGCCTTAAGCTCTGGGCAGCTCTTGTCTGTTCACAAAGACAGCACCAGGGGAGGGCTGTCTCAGACAGAGGCTGGCGCATTGGATTGTGGGCACCACGACGTACCAATCACAGGATCATCCCTGCCCACTCTCATTGAGAGCTCACTCGCCGGAGTAGGGCCTCCTCGTGGGCGCCGGCCCAAGGTTCCCCTCTGGCAGACATCTGTTACTACAGGTGGGGCTACGCCCAGTGTCTTCGTGAGGCTCTACAACCTCCGAATGGAACCAGTGTCCCACACCCTACCGTGTAGGACAGGCATCTGGCCTGGGCGTATGCCTGCGAAAGTGCCTTCTTCCCCCTTCTGGTAAGTTCAGTGCTCTATGTAGTCTCCCTACTTCCCCCCATTGGGTGAAGTATAGGCATTCCATCCATCACTAAGCAATCTGGTAACGGACCGGGCAGATAGGTCTGTTAGAACCAAGTCCGGTACAGGCAGTGTCGACCAGTGACACCCACCAGGGCTGGCCCCCTACGGCCGGGAATTTTTCACATGTGATCTCCTTCGGGAGACCTTGTCAGTATTTCCACAAGTTACCTCCCGTGCGGCAGGATGTGGTCTCCATAACACACTCTCCAAGAGGAGAGCAGTATTTTTCCCAGTGTGACAGCTACGGAATGCACATCACTTACAAGGCGAACGCCCTGTCCGTGTAGACTGTCAGTAAAGGCTTCTCAGTATGTCCACTTCTATCCACTAGAAGGTTAAATCTCGTTGCACCACTCACTCGTGACTCGCCAAGCTAGTCACTGTCGCTCAGCTTGAGGTCGTAATACGGCTCAGCGCCGTGTTAAGATAAGACCCCAGTCTGTCTCTCAACACGACATCGAGAGACTGACTGAAGGGTAACGTCTCGGCTACGTCTGTAACCTTTGTTCCCTGATGGAGGGAACGAGATGTTGTGTCTTCATGTCACAACGCTTTGCCGATCCGCTGCAAGGAGCACCTCTCAGGTTCCTCAGCATAAAGGGTGATGTATGACCGCCGCCATCTTCCTTTTGTACCCATATGTAGGGGGCGGAGACTAGCGTGGGCAGGCCATTGGCCAATCCCCATTGGCGTTTTAGTTTAATCTCGGAGATGATAGATTCTCAGAATCAAACCCCAGTCTGTCTCTGAACACAACGTCTCGTTCCCTCCATCAGGGAATGAAGGGTACAGACATAACCGAGACGTTTTTGACAATATTGTCCTATTAAACACTGCTCTTTTTATTTGAGTGTTCAGCCAAACATAGCAACTAAATTTAGCAAGCAGCTTATTATAGCCCATATTTACCTTTTAAAGGGAAAGTTCACAAAAAAAATATTCTGTCATATATTACTCTCTAGTTGTTCCAAACCTTTATAAATGTCTTTATTTAGTTGAACATACAAAGATATTTGGACGAATTCTTGTAACCAAACAGTTATTGTACCCCATTTAATAGTAGGACAAATTTGAATGGTACTTTAAAGTGCCCCAAGAATTTTTGCTGTCCTGCATTATTCATAATATCTTCTTTTGTGTTCAGCACCTTCCGTGATAGTCAATGGAGTCCAAAAACAAAAAGCATTTTTGCTCTGTGTTCTGTAGAACAAAGAATTTCTTACTGATTCTAAACAACTCGATGATGAATAAATGATAACAGAATTTAAATTTTTGGTTGAACTATCCCTTTAAGTGTATGCACATTCCTAGCTGCTTTTTTGAGCAGTTAGGGAAGACTGAAGAAGTTGCCTTTACTCTTTCGCATTTGCCGGCTACTTTGGATCTTTGCAGTGCTAATGCAAGATACTGGCTTTACGTTGTTTCTTCATGAATTTGGAGATGAAATGTTAACTAGTACATTCATTATAGTAAAGAAGTTTCACTGTCACATACTTAAGAGTAGAATGGAGGAAATTCTCCAGAGTTGAAACAAGAGAATCTAGACTCAAATGACAGTCCGCATCACCCATCAGCAGTGAATTCGAGCTCAAATGAGGTCACTGTATTTTTATTATTCTTTTCCTGAAGTGATATAGAAGTCATAGAAGATATTTTTTAATTTACATTATATATTATATGCAATATATTTTACTGTTACATATATAATTAAATAAAGTGGGTGGACTGGAATTTCACATTCATTATTATAGAAATTTAGAGAGATTTTGTCATCTTCAAGGGATTAGGGAGGAATGGTTAAGCATTCAAATACTGTAAATATTTATACACAAGCTTATCTGAAATAAGATGTATGATGATTTGGATTAGTTTGTAGATTGACACATTTTGTCAAACATTTTGTTTATTTAAACAAAAATCTATTTTTTTCTCTAGGGAAATAAACAGGGATCTTCGAGTGACAGTAGGTTATACTTACATTTGAAGAAATTAAAAGCAACTCAAATGAATTAATATGATAAAGTCAGTATATTGATTCAAATTTATAGTTTTATATGTAATTATTGATTATACAAACTGATTCATATTTTATTTCTGAATTTCCCAGTGTTGAGAAGATTTTTATTTAAACTTTTATACCAAAAACAATTTCTAACACTGATTAATGCTATGTTGTTCTTAAATATGTTAGACTGAAGTATACTCTATAGTTTTATTTTTCTAACAGTTTTTTCCGCAGATATGAAGCAGATGGGACCCAGTTCCTCCAGTCCAGTGAACTGTTCAGACATCCCGACTAGAGACACAGACATGTCTGATGAGGATGTTCCCAGCAGAGACTCCAGTTTGGAGGAGTAGACATCAATAAAGAAAATGTAATTGTTCAGATTTCTTAATACACTGCTTAGATTTAGTTTTTAAACTAGTCTATTGTTTTGTACCACAAAGCAAATATAAAGTTTGGCAAAAACACAACTACTGTCTAGCCAGATATTTCAGTATAAACCCCTTTGATGTAGAAAACCTTTCCATTTTGTACCGGTCTCCTGATCGTCCCTTGGCAGGGTTTACTGTTTAAAGAAACAAGCGGCTCCATGTACATTAACCCTTACATATTTCACTGAGATATACATAAGGATATAATTAGCTCTTTGGTGATATTTAAAAAAAAGTGTGTATATACGTTTGCAAATAGTAATTGCCATATTAACAATTAATAACAATTATTAAACAGGTGAATGTGTTAATGCCTCAAATATGTAATGAGTGTAATTTATGTAACAACAAATCAGCTTAGTTAGAGATATACACTCACCTAAAGGATTATTAGGAACACCTGTTCAATTTCTCATTAATGCAATTATGGTGGTGTAATGGTGTGGGGGATGCTTTCTTGGCACACTTTAGGCCCCTTAGTGCCAATTGGTCATTGTTTAAATGCCACGGCCTACCTGAGCATTGTTTCTGACCATGTCCATCCCTTTATCACCACCATGTACCCATCCTCTGATGGCTACTTCCAGCAGGATAATGCACCATGTCACAAAGCTCGAATCATTTCAAATTTGTTTCTTGAACATGACAGTGAGTTCACTGTACTAAAATAGCCCCCACAGTCACCAGATCTCAACCCAATAGAGCATCTTTGGGATGTGGTGGAACGGGGGCTTCGTGCATCCCGCAAATCTCCATCAACTGCAAGATGCTATCCTATCAATATGGGCCAACATTTCTAAAGAATGCTTTCAGCACCTTGTTGAATCAATGCCACGTAGAATTAAGGCAGTTCTGAAGGCGAAAAGGGGGTCAAACACAGTATTAGTATGGTGTTCCTAATAATCCTTTAGGGGAGTGTATGTACTGTAAATATAAACACGGCTCAATGACAATGTAAAAAATATATAATCATTGAAATAATTGTCTGCAACGTATGCGCTGTACTCATACGGTGTCGACCACTTATCTATGTTATGTATTAATAACTGTAACAGCTACTGTACCTCTTTTTGCTGATAACTAAGTTAAAACAATAAAGATCATTACAAAGAAAGGTGTTGTAAAATTATCTTTTAGCTTATCTGAGTTTTAGTATACTTTTATTAATGTGAATGTTAGACAGGCACAAAGTGGGAACACAAGATTCATGAAGTATTAGAGAATTTATAATGTAAAGGAAAAAACAATCAACCTATGGTTACAGTGATTTTCCCAAGCAAAATGTGTTCCTGGATTAACATTGTTTGTTAGTGCTGGTACAGAAGACTTTTCATTTATGAAACAAAAACCGACAATGGGGCAAAACCAGAACTAAGTAACAAAAAACAATAATACTTCCCACATGGGGGACAAAACAAACTAGGAAAATGATCCAAATAATAAAAGACACGAATAGGGAAAGTCCATGAAGGGAAAAAGTCTTCTACAAGCGACACGAACAAGGTTGTATTCCAGAAAGAGGATCATGTGACATACCCGGGTAAATTTAGGGGTTAGTTAGCTGGTAACCCCAACTTTCGGCTCCAAAAAACTGAGATAACTTTCAGGGTATGTAAGTAACCATAGCAACTTAGTCTATGAAGATGACATGTTCCAGGGTTAGTTAATTTTAAGGAAATGTTTCTAAGCTTTAGGGGTTGTCTGCAAATGTGTGCGCTTTTGATGAGCATCAAGTGGCCTTGGAAGCACATATTACATATAATATATAATAATTTTACAGCAAGACATTATTATTTAACTTATTATTTAACCTTTTAAGATGAAATAATCTTTAAATAAAATAAATTAAGCTGTTATTATTAAACTATTTGTATTAAATATTCTATATACTTTGAATTATTTTTATTAAAAATCTAAAAAATCACTGGATGTATTTACACATCTTACAATTTCCAACAGTTAATGGATGTTAATTGTGAAGTATTTTAACACCGGAGGAATGCATAGCAGTACACTTGCCACTTATTATGCAATATTTGATGCATTGGGCCTCAGACAGTTGTGGCCTAATGGTAAGAGAGCCGATTTAAATATCAAAGGTTGCTAGTTCGATTCCCAGGCTGGCAGGTTTCTAAGGCTTTATTAGGTGAGCCCCAAATGGGATCACCATAGCGTATTGTTCACATAATAAAACTCTTAAAAATAAACTTAAAAATAAAAATACATAGAAAACTACTTAGACTTAGGGTTTTTCAAACGGACTGTATTCCTTAGTAAAGTCTTTCTGATCCTCAGCCTCCTCCTACAATTGAGTATTGAAAGGCCTTTCTCCAAATTACAATTAGCCTTTCAGGATAGGCCGTTTCCACCTCTTTTAACATTTGGAAAGCCATGGCCTTTTAGCAAACAAAGTCAAAAGAAACAAACAAAAAACCAATGTATGTGTATTTTAAAGTGATATATAAAGGCTACATGATTATTATGCATGGCCCTAACATTTTAAACCTCTTCCTATGTAACAGCAGACCTTCATCCTCTGCTTTATTCTTTTTTAACATCCATTAGCTGTCGGAAATTGTAAGATCTGTATATTCATCCAGTGATATTTAGAGATTTTTTAATGAAAATAATTAAAAGCATATAAAAAATATTTAATATAAATAAAAGTGAAACTATAACAGCTTACATAATTGCATTTAAAGATTATTTCATTTTAAAAGGTTAAAGTTAATACAAAAATTGAGAATTGGAAATGTACATTTACATTTAGTCATTTGGCAGACGCTTTTATCCAAAGCGACTTACAGTGCACTTATTACAGGGACAATCCCCCTGGAGCAACGTGGAGTAAAGTGTCTTACTCAAGGACACACTGGTGGTGGCTCCTGGGATCCAACCAGCAACCTTTTGATTTACCAGTTCAGTGGTTTAACCCACTAGACCACCATCACTATTACAATGTAATTGTAATAGTGCTGTAAAATTATTATATATAAGTAATCTGTGGTTACACAGCCACTTGACGCTCTTCAAAAGCGCACATATGCGCAGACAACCCCTAAAGCTTAGAAACATTTCTTTAAATTAACTATTACTTAAATACCATTCATCCATCCATCCATCTTCTTCCGCTTATCCAAGACAGCCCCACAACATACAGAGACTTGAGGTACTCAGGGCGGATCTCATCCACCTCCGGTGCCCTGCCATCGAGGAGTTTCTTGACTACCTCGGTGACTTCAGCCCGGGTGATGGACGAGTCCGCCTCCGAGCCCTCAGCCTCTGCTTCTTCAATGGAAGACGTGACGGCGGGATTGAGGAGATTCTCGAAGTATTCCTTCCACCGCCCGATAATATCCCCGGTCGAGGTCAACAGCTGCCCCCTCCTCTGTAAAAAGCGTTGGTAGGGCACTGCTTCCCCCTCCTGAGGCGTCGGACGGTTTGCCAGAATCTCTTTGAGGCCGACCGATAGTCCTTCTCCATTGCCTCACCGAACTCCTCCCAGCCCCGAGTTTTTGCCTCCCCAACCACCCGGGTTGCAGTCTGCTTGGCCTGTCGGTACCCGTCACCTGCCTCTGGAGTCCCACAAGCCAGCCAGGCCCGATAGGACTCCTTCTTCAGCTTGACGGCATCCCGTACTTCCGGTGTCCACCACCGGGTTCGGGGATTGCCGCCTCGACAGGCACCAGAGACCTTACAGCCACAGCTCCGAGTGGCCGCGTTGACAATGGAGGTGGAGAACATGGTCCACTCGGACTCAATATCTCCAAACGGAGATTACTTTCAGGGTGTTACTTAAATACCCTGAAAGTTATCTCCGTTTTTGGAACCAAAAGTTGGGGTTACCAGCTAACTAACCCTTAAACTTACCCAGGTATGTCATATAACCAGCTTTTTGGAATACACCCCTGGGGCCCGTTCTTCGTACGTTGCTAACTAATTTAGCTGGATTTGATTGTTAACGATTTGGCATGATCTTGGATTCTTTGTTTCTTCGAAGCTCATCCTAGACTTGCTGTCATAGCAACAGGTGCGCAATCTTAAACCTGCTCGCGAGTAGGCTTATTTCATGTTAACAGGATTAGATCCCGGCTTTATTAGCGGAGGTGACATGGGAAGTCTTTTTAGCCATATCTCATCCGTTTTTACGTCAGGAATCCGTTGCTGAAGGTGCCAGAATAATTTGAAGAGCTTTTCGAATTAATCGCGTTTTGCAAGATCGACAGGATCCTTTAGCGCAGCGCGGTAATCTACATTATCAACTTGTTGGAGCCACATGTTAAATGTTCGACTCTTCGGAATCGGCTTTAACAACTGCACAAACAGTTTGTATAGCTTTGAGATTCTTTGCGAGTGGCACTTTTCTTTACACTATAGGAGATGCAGAAAACTTGGGTAAAAGCGCTGTATGTTGTGCCATTCGCAAAGTTTATCTGTCACTCAAACAGTTTTTAGGGGGCTATATGGTATTTCCAAGCCACTTAAGACCTCAGGCTGTGAAGCAAAAAAATTTTGGCATTGCAGGTACATTATAATTGTTAATGAAGATCATGCAATCATGATCAAGCCAAAAAGTAGCCTAGGACTTACAGTATTTGTTCCTCAGGCTTCCCTAATGCTAATGGTGCCATAGACTGCACACACGTCCCCATCAAGGCCCCACCTGGCCCCAGTGAAGGGGATTTTGTGAACCCAAAGGGATTTCACAAGTGTAAATGTGCAAGTAAATGACTTAATATTCCAGATTAGCAATAAATAAATAAATAAAATAAATTTAATGTAAGCAAAAAGTATGCAGTTGACTGATTACAAAGATTTTAGATGGTGTGTGACTCCATGTTCCACATCACAAATGTGGAAACCACATGGCCTGGTTCTGTGCATGACTCGAGGATTTTCAGAGAGTCACATTTATGCACATTATTTAAACCTGGTAAGGAAAAAATGATTTAAAACTCACTGTATTACATAATTTTATTCTGAGCCTAACAAAACTGCATTTCTCCAGGTGCTTACGATGGGATCCTGCTTGGTGACAGGGGCTATGCCTGCAGGCAATACTTCATGCACCCTTCCCTTCCCTTCCCTTCCCTGACCCAAACCCTGGACAAGCTCTAGCCAGGACAAGGGCATGCATTGAAATGACCTTTGGCCAACTAAAGGGAAGATTTAAGTGTCTTAAGGGTCTGAGGGTTCCACCTGACAGGGCCTCTGACATTATTGTTACATGTGCCATCCTCCACAATATTGCCACCATCAGAAAGGAGAGGACCCCTGTGGTGGAGGTGTAGCCTGATGATGACCTCCAGCCATTGCACTTGGACCGACCCAGTGGCAGAGCTGCACGGGACAGAATTGTGGAACACCATTTTTGAATTTTTTTTTTTTACACAAACACCTTCATTTAATTAATAATAGAAGACAAGACAACATGCTTAGTTCATGGAGTTTTATTTCAATTATTGTTTCTCAAGAAAAGCAAGTGATGGTCATCTTTTGCCTGCAATAAGATATATTGTTATCCCAGGGCAGCAATAGTGCTCTTTGTGAAAAATAGTGT
This sequence comes from Triplophysa bombifrons, assembly GCA_029783895.1. Lineage (NCBI taxonomy): Eukaryota > Metazoa > Chordata > Actinopteri > Cypriniformes > Nemacheilidae > Triplophysa > Triplophysa bombifrons. Next base: position 14,166,671 of record CM056451.1, on the reverse strand, counting down.
TTTAGCACTTACTCTGAAGTTTCTTTTGAAGCAAATCAATTTCCAGTGCCAGTTTTTTCGTCTTTAAGGTGTCAAGTTCAATTTCTCCCCTTAATTTTTGTTTTTTAAGAGCAAAATACTAAATTTTCTGTTGAAGATTGCGTTTATATAGGGTACGGATATCCCCCTGTGCCATAAAAAAAAAAACTAAAGCCTCATGCAACAGAAAAGGAAAAGTAGACTGCCCACCACTGTATCACTTTGTGCTGTAGGCCTGTCTGTAGGCATTTCCTCCTGCAACTCATTTTGCAGTCAGAAATAATATGTACACACCTATAAATTAAAAAAGTTATTTACAAGTACTTCCTCCAAAGTACGGTCATATGAGAGGGTTTCTTCACTGTCCTGTGCAAAAGAAAAATGAGTATTACAAAGTGTTGCACTTTCTTTCCTTTTGATGTAAAGTTAGAAATGTCCACTTACTGCACATATTTCAGCCACCACTTTCTTGGGAACAGGTAAAAGTGTTGCTGTATTATGTAAAACTACACAAAAGAGGAGAACTCAATGGCATTACAATACACTAGGAAAAAATATGATCAATAACATGTTGCAAAATATTTTCACATTTGTTATGCAGTTTTCACCTTCACAAGTCAAAGCAATTGACTCAATATTTATCTGTTGAAATGACTGTACAAGCCATTAGGATTATAGACATAATTTAATGCAGCAACAAATTATTTACAGTGTAGCAAGATTATTTAAAACTAATTTACCTGTAATTAAGGTGTTGCTGTTACTGGTCCCTGTCTTTAGGTCTGATGAAGAGCTACCCCCAGGGATGCCCTTTACAATGGGTCGATTCTCATTTAGCCCAAGGGCCAGCTCTTCTTCCGGAGTATAATGTGGGGGTGCAGGACCACCACCTGTTTTTTTCTGCTCCGCCTTTTTCTTGATTGCTGATTATAAACAGACAAACACATAATTTAAAATGTTTTTGGTAACAGATACTAAACAGTAGAAGTAGAAAGGATTACCAGTTTGAAGAATATTCTTGTACTTCACTTTAACTTGTTCCCATGTTCTAGTGGGTCCTGAGCTGGCTCTGACATTAAGCAATTATGAAATTATTAAAATAAGAATATATACTGTAATAATAAGTGATATAACCATAACATGGAACACTTACGCATTTAATTTGCCTGCTACTTTTTGCCATCCCTCTCTCCTGGCTTTTGCACACTTTGAAGTGTTCCCTAGCGTTTTAAATTATTTTTTCAAACTCAGCATACCCTTCCAGTAATAATTCTTGCTCTGCTGTGTTGAAAAACTGAGCGCGCTCTTTTGCCATGGTGAGCAGCCAGTAGCAGCGTTGCTGATCAATGTTTCTACTATCGATACATATCCCCTTTTAAACAGGAGCATGAACGCGCAATTATCTCACTAACTCAATCCAGCTATACTAATCATATCCGGCAGGTGTGTTCGAAGAACCTTATTAGCCAGATCATGATTAGCACGATAATATCATCTTGGATGTCTTATTTGATCTAGGATGTTTTAAGCAACGTTCTTCGTACGTCGCTTATTACATCCGAGATCAAATGACAAGTTTTCTGCATCGCCAATAGTGTAAAGGAAAGTGCCACTCGCAAAGAATCGCAAAGCTATACAAACTGTTTGTGCAGTTGTTAAAGCCCGACTGCGACGAGTCGAACATTTAACGTGTTGCTCCAAAAGTTGATAATGTAGATTACACCCTCCCGAGAAAAACGATATCTCTCAATCAGTAGATTACCGCGCAGCGCTAAAGGATCCTGTCGATATTGCAAAACGTAATTCATTCGAAGAGCTCTTCAAATTATTCTGATACCTTCAGCAACGGATTCCTGACGGACAAGTCATGGCTGCGAAAGACTTCTATATGACCTCCGCTTATAAAGCCGGGATCTAATCCTGTTTACATGAAGTTAGCCTGGTCCCGAGCAGGTTCAAGCTTACTGAGCTGTTGCTATGACAGCAAGTTCAGGATGAGCATCCAAGAACCAAACAATACAAGATCATGCCAAATCGTCAACAATCAAATCCAGCTAACCGAGTTAGCGACGTACGAAGAACGGGCCCCTGGAATGCAAAATGGGTAAACATACACACACAGTGAACCAACGCGGGACAGGGTGAATTGGGACTAGATAGGGAACACTGCGACCCGTTGAGAGAGCATGGCATTACAAAATAAAAACAATGCCATGCCCTTTTTCAACATAAAACACATGGACAACCATGATGGGTTCTAAACTGGGCCGAGTTTTTTGAGCACCCACAGCCAGGGGAAACATCAACCCACAAGGCAGTTCAATGATTTTGTAATTTTACATTTATTTTACTTTGACCACAGGGGGAGTCACAGGTCAAGCACATAACATTGAGCATAGAATTGAATAAGGTTGTAGTATCAAAAAGAGTCCTAAATGATGTGCGATCAACACATCAGTGGCGGAGCCAGAGGGCTATTTGGGGTGGCAATTGCCACCCCAGACGAAGTCCTTGTCACTGCTGTTGCCACCCCGCTGAAAACATTACACTGTTAGATTTTTACGAACATTTCCCAAATCTCCCAGCGGACGTGAATGCATCCTTACGCAGCACGCACAAGCGTGCAGCCGCAGCGTGCTGTTGCTGCTACACTTTTCATTGGTTAAGCTGACACGCAGCACCTTCGTGACGTCACGTGCCCCAAACGGCTCCAAAACAACGCCGACAGCACACGGGATCGATGAAGAGCATTTTGCTGGTATGTACGGCTTTTATTGGTATTAAATTAAACGAAGTAGTGTTTTAACGGGAAGTAAGGGAGACGTTGCACTTTAGTGCTTAGCATTAATACTTCATGAGCATTACTAGTCGTGAAACTGACTGACTAATACTGTCACGCCTGCGTGAATATGCTTAAAACATGTCGTTAGCAAATGTTCAGCAACAATCACAGACATTAGGTAGGCTTATTCATATTGGCACGTGTAATGCAGCACTAATCTTAGTATAACAGACCGTTGTCATGAAAAACAGAGCGTTGCCATGGACGCAGGATTCTAACCGTAGAGACCGACTGGACTATTTTCTTTAGCGGAAGCAACATAAATAGTTTTTAAATCAATAAACTCCCTTTTAAATCAATATGTTGAGTCAAATTATTTATTTATTTGGTAGGTAGCCAGGTAATAAGCGGGATAATGTATAGCGAGGCGGTTGTTATAGCGAATACAACCCCTTCAGGCTGATTTAAGATCCCTCCGCTTCACGCCGGGCTCCTAAACAGCCTGTCGGTGTTGTATTCGCTATAAAAATATACATTTTGTGGAAAATAATTTATTTTTACCTTGACACCCCTTTGCCACCCCTGTTTTTAAAGTGTAGCTCCGCCACTGCAACACATCCACATGAGTCCACATTCAACAGCAAATATATATTCCACAGATAGACAAGGATCATAATAGTGGCACACATCAAACGTGCTCACCCACAATACACAAGCTCGTTACACAGCAACTCTTAAAACCCGATAGAAATTCAAACTGCATTTAAATATACCGCGCAAAGTGATAAACTTGGTAATAAATGAATACATGCAAATCACATATTACTCAAGCAGCATATACATTATATAGCTGTCGTCAATGATAAAACATAACGAGAACATGAGGGATGTATACACGGAAGATCGGGGACAAGTCTGACAGCTCTAATACCCACCTATTGACAAAAAAGCGGAAACAAAGGTCGGGGGACCCCTCACAAATATACACTTTTAATCAGAAGGGGTCTCCCCGACTACAGAAAACAAAGACCAATCATTAAAACAGGTACCTGTATGAACCTAGTATCCGGACTGCTGGTTTCCTATGGGATTCCTTTTGTGCCAATAAATACGAACGCGAAATAAGAAAAACCAAACAAAAATAAACAACACGAAAGAAGAAATACACTTTGAAAACGAAAAAAATGAACTCCAATTGCAAACTTTTAACATACTTTCAAACAAACTGCATTCATCATCAAATGTTTTCTAATTATTCTTTTCGAAAATCATTGTTTCTGAATACATTGCCCGAGATTTCGTTTGCGCTTCATTATTTTTCGTTTACACTGCAAAAAGTTACGTTCGGACTTCTGGCACAAACCTCTCGCGTGGGCGGGAGTTAACAGTGCTTTACTCTCATTGGCTAGTCAGATTTTGATCGACAGGTCCGTGACCCGGAAGTGGAAGAAGTCTCCGCGGCATCGCGCAACTTTAGAAAGCGATCTGGAGGTGGACGGTGAAGTTACTTGTGATTAGTTACCTTTGTTATTAAACGTTTTTTTTTGCTACAGTTTGGATTGAAATGTACGGAGCCCGGCCTGTCACACGTCGGAGAAAAAAAAACAAGACCTGCTAATCCGTGGCCACAGTTTTGTAATTCGTTTCCTATGGGATGAATTTCGACTCAAAATGATTAACAAATGCACGCACAGTCATCCGTGAACGTGATACACGTTACATTTGTATTTTACGATTCACAAACAAATGCCTTATGATTTGATTCTGTGAAATTTAGATTTGAATAAACACGAAGCGATTTGTACAAATAGAGGCAGATTTGTGATTGCAATGTTTTATTTTGTGTTCATGTATATTGATTTTGCGCATCCCAATGAGAAGTTGTGCATTTGTGGATCCTGTGACGCGCGTGCATACATCCTGTTCGGTTCATTTGGATTTTGAGACTTTCTTTACGCGGTTTTGCATCGGACAATCCACACACACACAACTGCAGATCCATGCGCAACCGTGCAAAAAATAAGAACTACCACTAGATGGCAGGCTTACGGAAATTATAGGTGCTGGTCCTATCGTTAGAATATCATCAAAAAGTTGATGCATTTCACTATTTCCATTCAAAAAGGGAAACTAGTAAATTATATTAATTCATTGCACGCAGACTGATATATTTCAAATGTTTATTTATTTTAATTGTGATGATTATAACTGTCAACTAATGAAAATCCCAAATTGATAAGGCGTTTTAATTTAAAAGACAAAGCATTTTCTCATAAAGTTAGTAGATGCAGTTATTACAATTACAGTGCAGAAGTTGAGTCAATGCAGTTATTAAAGTTACAGTGCAGTAGATGACTCAATGCAGTTATTAAAGTTACAGTGCAGTAAATGAGTCAATGCAGTTATTAAAGTTACAGTGCAGTAGATGAGTCAATGCAGTTATTAAAGTTACAGTGCAGTAAATGAGTCTATGCAGTTATTAAAGTTACAGTGCAGTAGATGAGTCAATGCAGTTATTAAAGTTACAGTGCAGTAGATTTCTGTGCTGTGATGCTGACGGAAACCAGACTGATAATTGTCCAGATTGCCATTTGAGTTTAGGAATTTGTTCAGCTGATTAAAGACGACCTTTTCAATAATCTTGCCTAGGAAGAAAGATTTGTTGGTAGACAGTAAGTTTTGTCTAGATTGCTCTTATTTTAGTTAAGGCTTGACAACTGCAGTTTAGGGACTCTGGGAAAGTTCCTGAGAGAAATAACGTATTTACTATTTTTAAAAGATCTGCTTCTAAACAGTTAAACACTTTTTTGAAAAAGGATGCGGGGAGTGTGTCCAGGTTGCATGTTGAGGACTTAAGATGCGTTACTGTTTCCTCCAAAGTTTTCTGATCAATTTTCTGAAATTCAGATAATGTTGTTAATTCCTTAGATTTTTGTAATAAAGTCAGACTGACTTGAGTGCCATGTAGGGCTTTGCTGACTGCCATTCTGAAATTATTTATCTTCTCAAGGAAAAAAGTTGCAAACTTGTCATCAGAAAGCATTTAGAAGGGGACTTGACTTGGGAGTTTGTTAGTCTCTCTACAGTATTTAGGTCCTAGACCATTAAGTGATTTTGAGACGGTTAATAATACTTTGAAGTTGATTCTAAAAGTAACTGGTAACCAGTGTAAGGACCTGAGGATTGGAGTGATATGCTCAGATGTTTTGGTTCTGGTCAGAATCCTGGCAGCAGCGTTCTGTATGAGCTGCAGCTGTCTGATGGTCTTTTTGGGAAGACCTGTAACTTTAATAACTGCATTGACTCATCTACTGCACTGTAACTTTAATAACTGCATAGACTCATTTACTGCACTGTAACTTTAATAACTGCATTGACTCATCTACTGCACTGTAACTTTAATAACTGCATTGACTCATCTACTGCACTGTAACTTTAATAACTGCATTGACTCATCTACTGCACTGTAACTTTAATAACTGCATTGACTCATTTACTGCACTGTAACTTTAATAACTGCATTGACTCATCTACTGCACTGTAACTTTAATAACTGCATTGACTCATTTACTGCACTGTAACTTTAATAACTGCATTGACTCATCTACTGCACTGTAACTTTAATAACTGCATTGACTCAACTTCTGCACTGTAATTGTAATAACTGCATCTACTAACTTTATGAGAAAATGCTTTGTCTTTTAAATTAAAACGCCTTATCAATTTGGGATTTTCATTAGTTGACAGTTATAATCATCACAATTAAAATAAATAAACATTTGAAATATATCAGTCTGCGTGCAATGAATTAATATAATTTACTAGTTTCCCTTTTTGAATGGAAATAGTGAAATGCATCAACTTTTTGATGATATTCTAACGATAGGACCAGCACCTATAATTTCCGTAAGCCTGCCATCTAGTGGTAGTTCTTATTTTTTGCACGGTTGCGCATGGATCTGCAGTTGCGTGTGTGTGGATTGTCCGATGCAAAACCGCGTAAAGAAAGTCTCAAAATCCAAATGAACCGAACAGGATGTATGCACGCGCGTCACAGGATCCACAAATGCACAACTTCTCATTGGGATGCGCAAAATCAATATACATGAACACAAAATAAAACATTGCAATCACAAATCTGCCTCTATTTGTACAAATCGCTTCGTGTTTATTCAAATCTAAATTTCACAGAATCAAATCATAAGGCATTTGTTTGTGAATCGTAAAATACAAATGTAACGTGTATCACGTTCACGGATGACTGTGCGTGCATTTGTTAATCATTTTGAGTCGAAATTCATCCCATAGGAAACGAATTACAAAACTGTGGCCACGGATTAGCAGGTCTTGTTTTTTTTTCTCCGACGTGTGACAGGCCGGGCTCCGTACATTTCAATCCAAACTGTAGCAAAAAAAACGTTTAATAACAAAGGTAACTAATGACAAGTAACTTCACCGTCCACCTCCAGATCGCTTTCTAAAGTTGCGCGATGCCACTGAGACTTCTTCAACTTCCGGGTCACGGACCTGTCGATCAAAATCTGACTAGCCAATGAGAGTAAAGCACTGTTAACTCCCGCCCACGCGAGATGTTTGTGCCAGAAGTTCGAACGTAACTTTTTGCAGTGTAAACGAAAAATAATGAAGCGCAAACGAAATCTCGGGCATCGTATTCATAAAGAATGATTTTCGAAAAGGATATTTAGAAAAAATTTGATGATGAATGCAGTTTGTTTGAAAGTATGTTAAAAGTTTGCAATTGGAGTTCATTGTTTTCGTTTTCAAAGTGTATTTCTTCTTTCGTGTTGTTTATTTTTGTTTGGTTTTTCTTATTTCGCGTTCGTATTTATTGGCACAAAAGGAATCCCATAGTTTCCTTCCCCGCTAGCGAACGTGGGGTATTACAGCATTCGAGGACACAACCATCGGTGGCCACCCAAGTCAACTGCACCCCGAAGCCGCAAATTAACCTCCCAATAGGTTCACGGGCACGCACACAACTTTAGCCCATGTGGCGGCGGCACGGCAGCATTGAAAAGAAACTCAGCAGCTATGGCGTCCCTTTCGTATGGCGTCCCTTTCGGTCCAAAACAATAACTACCCAGCACACTATGAGGTGCAATATTATGGCGCTCCATTTGTGTCATATGGCGCTCGGATTGTATCGTTAGCGAACGAGACTGACAAGCAAGACATATAACACACGTGTCAGCGTGCGTGTACGTCTCCATTTGTTTTATATGGAGACGTACACGCATATATCACGTCACGTAGACACGTTAGTAACGTGTGGCTGTTGATCTATACAGACGTCACGTAAGAAATCAACGTGTAGTTTACGTCTATACAGACGTCACGTAAGAAATTAACGTGTAGATTACGTCTTTGAGATAAACGCCCGGAGAACGTGCGTCTGCCTAAACGCCTGGAGAACGTGCGTCTGCCTAAACGCCTGGACAACCTATATCTTGTGACAATTAAACATGTTTTTTTAGAGTAAGAGTAAAGTAATTATGATTTTTGGTTTAATCTAAGTTTTAAAACTAGTAATTATACACTCCCTGAATTTTAATAATTGTTCAAAAATAAAATAACGTTTTCTTTTTAATTTGTTAAACCGGCCGAGGAACAAACCTATCAGAGTGAAATAGTCCTTTATGCTTGTTTCTTATCAAGAACATGTAAAACAAAATGATCAAGATAACCATATTCCTGTCATATACTGTCAAAATTGCGTATTTACGAGATTTCTAAATATATACATTTTACTGGTGGGTGGATCACTGTAAATAGACTGCGCATGCACATTTTGTGACACTAATTTAACTTCCCGTAGAAATTCTGCTGTCATGGCAATATCAGCTACCTTAAAAAAAAACTGAAATTCACCCTGAATGATTATAATACATGATGACAAAAGCCCAAAATGTCAGTAATCAGTTATTATCATGATAAACACTTATAAGCCCTCCATATCGGGGCATTGTATTGATTGCAAGAACATGCTCCTCAATGGAATGTTAAGTGTTTTAACTTTCAAATTATGCATAGTTTTTGATGGTTGATTAGATAACAAAACAGAGGAAATAACAATATATACACGCTTAAAAAAACTCTGCACATATAAAAAAAGGCTTGTCTCCAAAATTACTTAAAAAAATTACTTTGTTACTTAAATTAATTTACTTAATTAATTAACTCCTGTGTTTTTCGAGTATTATTCCAATAGGATTCAACAGCATTTGGATTTAACATCACAATCATTAATTCCATTATTTTCTATTGTGTTTTGAGCAGGGTTCTATTCCTTTTTTTTCAGTAGGCCTGGTCTTATATAAGAGCATCGTGTTTGTAGTTCCAGGGGACTAAAATGTACAATATATATATATATATATATTTTCAACCTAGTATAGTGATAGTAACTAATAATAGTAAAAGTAAATGTGTAAAGTTGCATAAAATGGAAACACTCAAAAAGTAGCATATAGGCTAAGACTATACCTCAAATGTTTAGGCTACTTAATGGTTGGATTTCAAAAGTGATAGAATAAAACATGACCATCCAAAATGAACTGTATTTATCATAAAATTTGCTGATGACTTAATTTGATCATTTTATTTTGCACTATTCTGTAAATCTGTTGTCCAGTTGGCATTTCAACCAAATATGGCGCTACCTAAGCGCCGCCTAGTGGCTGATATCCTAAAAAGCACCCAAGGTTCGCCTCTGGTTCTCTACTGTTTCCTCGTTGTTTATGGTAATGGGGATACATAAAAAAAATAAACGGAAACAAACATGTCACAGTTAGAAGGAAACTATGAATGGCTCCAATTACAAGTCAGAAAATGTTCACACATCTATTCGTAGGAAGGGGCACGGGATATAACCTCAAATTTCCACAGATAGGCTGTGTAACATTTAGGGAATAATTAGAAAATATTCGAAAATAAAGAATGACAGATTTTTATCCAGAAATCAAAAGGTGGTCAAATTTTTTTAATGAATAAAACATATAGCCTAATATGGTTACTCTAGTAAAGCTTTGCTTTTGATTCACAGAGTTTGGTTAAACATGAATTTCTCCAATTTTTGCTTTCTAGTGTGACAGTAGCATAATAGCCTTTACTCTGAATATAGTCAAAAACACGTTAAGACGAATGAACGTTGTCCACACATTGGCGAGTCTGTAAGCATAGCTAGTTTAGACGTAAAGACGCACGTACGTTCTCCACACGCATGTTTACACGCACGTCGACACGTATGTGAGCATGGTCAGTAAAGGAATGACACAAATGGAGCGCCATAGACGTAGCTTTGAAAGCTTTTTTTTTCAATGCGTGTGACAAACGTCTGGACAAACGTACGTGTGACAAACGTCTGGACAAACGTACGTGTGGACAAACGTCTGGACAAACGTCTGGACAAACGTACGTCTGGATAAACGTACGTGTGGACAAATGTGGTAATTACAAAAAGCAGGTTGTTTTTAAATCATTTATGCATAACGAAATACTATTATAAAAGTTATCTTTACATATTTTGTGGATTTTAGAACAGTATACACGTTTTGTAGTAAGTGCATAAATACATGTATTTGTGTATATAAATGTTCCAGGTGTTACTTGGTGAACTTTTATGAGTGTGTTAAGGTGATCACTAATTGCTGATAATTGATAACAGATACGTTTAAACTGATCATAGCCTGATTTTAACTTGCATGTTAAATGTACTGTTCTATGGTTTTCTTAAAGCTGCTTCCCGTTTGGTTCTGTTTCTTCTACATGTCTCTCCAAATCATCTGATGCTGACCAGCTCATTAATGGGGATTATAATTAATAGGGACTTTAAACTGATGTGAACCCCTGTTTTATAGGCCTACCGTAGCAGCACAAGAAACATATTGTCTGGAATAAACATGCAGGGCAATGTTACACATTGTTTTAAACTGTGGTGTGAATGTGTAATGTCCTAAAAACAAAAAAGAAACATTGTCTCTGTCTTGTCATGTAGTCCAGTGTTTCCTAACCCGGTTCTGTAGGCACAACAACACTCACATTTTTGATATCTCCCTCATATGGTTGCTTTATGTCTTGAAAAGGTGACGGATTTATAAAGATGTTTTGTAGTGTTTTGGTGTGCCTTCAAGAACAGCTCTGAGAAATATTGACGTTGCCTTTTTATTGGTAAAATACAGCAACTGAAAATGTGTACAAATAAGGAATACAATCATGTTTTAAAGCGCAAAGTGAGTTTACTGTATGTAACATTTCTCTCATCTTAAATCAAGTAAACTACCTTTGGTCAATCAATCATCATCAGTCATTGCATAGGAATGAAATACAATTTCAGAGACAACACACAGAGGATGTTACAATACGACACAGAGGCACTACAATATGATAACCACATACACATAAGCTCATCACAATCCATGTAGGAACATGAATGATGCAGTTAAGACATTAAAGTTCAGGTTTCAAGTACAAAAATGATTGCCCAGTCCATAAGGATTAACATGAATGAATAGTGTTTTGATTGACCTGTATAGCCTTGCTGAGGGTAGAAGGGAAAACAGATTATGACCGGGATGAGAAGAGTCCTTATCAATGTATTTTGCTCTGGAGGTACAGAGTGTTTGCAATGTCCTTTAGTGAGGGGCGAGGGTGGCCAGTGAGGTTCTGTGCAGTGTTTGTGACCCTCTGCAGAGCTTTTTTGTCAGCTCCTGAGCACCCACCATAGAACACCGTAGGGCAGTATGTTAAAACACTCTCCATGGCCGAGTGTGTTGGCCTTCTGAAGGTGTAGTGTATGTGTGACATGTTTGTGTATGATTTTGCATGAAAATTCTGCCATCATTTACTCACCCTCTTGTCATTCTTACACACCCCAGTGCCTAGCAATAAAAGTTATCGTTATTATTTGTACCTCAGCTTTGTTTTGCCATAGATCATTAAGAAATAATAACAGTGGGTAAATATTTTTTACATTTATAAAAATTATAAAAATGATTGCAACTTATTGAGATATTAAGGCCCTACATCTACTCCTAACCTTAACCTTATGAATAAAAATAAATTTTAAGTCTTAAATCAATTTAAATGAAAATAAATGCCATTATGATCTTTAAAGTAGTAAAAAAAACTTGTACTATTTCAGCGGGAGGCAGCCTTGAACTCCGGTCTCCCACGCGCAACAACGAAGACTTAATGACTTGCGCCATTGAGGATCTGTACAATCTGATTGTATGACACAGTTTGTTTACACAAACATGTGCTTGCTGCAAGTTTTATTTAACCTTTTCTTAACCATCTGCGTTGAGTAATATAACTGTGTTTCTGCATTACAGTTTTCGAGTCCTACTATATAAGCATTATTATTGGCTATTTTTTTGTGGTAACAGGCAGAAAGTTACTTAAGACCACACAGCGCAGACATCGCGTTACTTCTCAAGCGTTAGGCGAGGCGACGATAGTCAAACGCTCCTTATCACACGTCATTGGTCACGGCTTTTGGACACGGCAAAGTGCGCGACGATTGACACGAGTGATTGCTTTGTTTGCAATGCAGATGCACAAATCACACCTCATACACACCTCATAAATTTGCACATATTGCACCTCATAGACGTGCGTGTAAACATGCGTGTGGAGAACGTACGTGCGTCTTTACGTCTAAACTAGCTATGCTTACAGACTCGCCAATGTGTGGACAACGTTCATTCGTCTTAACGTGTTTTTGACTATATTCAGAGTAAAGGCTATTATGCTACTGTCACACTAGAAAGCAAAAATTGGAGAAATGCATGTTAAACCAAACTCTGTGAATCAAAAGCAAAGCTTTACTACAGTAACCATATTAGGCTATATGTTTTATTCATTAAAAAAATTTGACCACCTTTTGATTTCTGGATAAAAATCTGTCATTCTTTATTTTCGAATATTTTCTAATTATTCCCTAAATGTTACACAGCCTATCTGTGGAAGTTTGAGGTTATATCCCGTGCCCCTTCCTACGAATAGATGTGTGAACATTTCTGACTTGTAAACCATTCATAGTTTCCTTCTAACTGTGACATGTTTGTTTCCGTTTATTTTTTTTATGTATCCCCATTACCATAAACAACGAGGAAACATTAGAGAACCGGACGCGAACCTTGGGTGCTTTTTAGGATATCAGCCACTGGGCGGCGCTTAGGTAGCGCCATATTGGGTTGAAATGCCAACTGGACAACAGATTTACAGAATAGTGCAAAATAAAATGATCAAATTAAGTCATCAGCAAATTTTATGATAAATACAGTTCATTTTGGATGGTCATGTTTTATTCTATCACTTTTGAAATCCAACCATTAAGTAGCCTAAACATTTGAGGTATAGTCTTAGCCTAAATGCTACTTTATTGAGTGTTTCCATTTTATGCAACTTTACACATTTACTTTTAATATTATTAGTTACTATCACTCTACTAGGTTGAAAAAAAAATATATATTTATATATTGTACATTTTAGTCCCCTGGAACTACAAACACGATGCTCTTATATAAGACCAGGCCTACTGAAAAAAAAGGAATAGAACCCTGCTCAAAACACAATAGAAAATAATGGAATTAATGGTTGTGATGTTAAATCCAAATGCTGTTGAATCCTATTGGAATAATACTCGAAAAACACAGGAGTTAATTAAATAAGTAAATTAATTTAAGTAACAAAGTAATTTTTTTAAGTAATTGGAGTAATGGAGACAAGCCTTTTTTTATATGTGCAGAGTTTTTTTAAGCGTGTATATATTGTTATTTCCTCTGTTTTAATATCTAATCAACCATCAAAAACTATGCATAATTTGAAAGTTAAAACACTTAACATTCCATTGAGGAGCATGGTCTTGCAATCAATACAATGCCCCGATATGGAGGGTTTATAAGTGTTTATCATGATAATAACTGATTACTGACATTTTGGGCTTTTGTCATCATGTATTATAATCATTCAGGGTGAATTTCAGTTTTTTTTTTTTTAAGGTAGCTGATATTGCCATGACCGCAGAATTTCTACGGGAAGTTAAATCAGTGTCACAAAATGTGCAGGCGCAGTCTATTTACAGTGATCCACCCACCAGTAAAATGTATATATTTAGAAATCTCGTAAATACGCAATTTTGACAGTATATGACAGGAATATGGTTATCTTGATCATTTTGTTTTACATGTTCTTGATAAGAAACAAGCATAAAGGACTATTTCACTCTGATAGGTTTGTTCCTCGGCCGGTTTAACAAATTAAAAAGAAAACGTTATTTTATTTTTGAACAATTATTAAAATTCAGGGAGTGTATAATTACTAGTTTTAAAACTTTAGATTAAACCAAAAATCATAATTACTTTACTCTTACTCTAAAAAAACATGTTTAATTGTCACAAGATATAGGTTGTCCAGGCGTTTAGGCAGACGCACGTTCTCCAGGCGTTTAGGCAGACGCACGTTCTCCAGGCGTTTATCTCAAAGACGTAATCTACACGTTAATTTCTTACGTGACGTCTGTATAGACGTAAGCTACACGTTGATTTCTTACGTGACGTCTGTATAGATCAACAGCCACACGTAACTAACGTGTCTACGTGACGTGATATATGCGTGTACGTCTCCATATAAAACAAATGGAGACGTACACGCACGCTGACACGTGTGTTATATGTCGTGCTTGTCAGTCTCGTTTGCTAACGATACAATCCGAGCGCCATACAATCCGAGCGCCATATCCGAGCGTCATAACGATACAATCCGAGCGCCATATAGGAACGCCATAAGCAGCCCCCTCACACGCAAAACATCCTACATTTATTGTGACGTTCTGTTGTTTATCTGGGGAAAAGGAGACCTCTAGTGGTGACTCCTAACGTAATGTTTATTTTGTACTATCAGTCTTGCCGTAGTTTTGAAGAGACATGGTGAAATAAACGGTCGCATATTTTTTCTCTCTGGACTTAAGTTGGCCAGTAAAACGTTTGCCTGTAAGTACAGTCTCATACAGTTATTTTGTCATTAATTACTAAGAATATTAGTAATGAAATCCTTTGTTAACAAGTTTAAGTTTGTTCTAAATGTGTATTTTGATCGTTAATGCTAAAACGCTAGCATCTTAACGCAATTTCCCATTGAAGTTAGCCTTAAGCTAACACATTTGTTTCTGAATGCTTGTAACAGACAATATTCCAATTACGTCTACACCTAAGTAAAATACTGAGATGTATTTTTGTATTTTGTAGTTTTACAGTGCTTCCTGGGTAAAGTTTTGGAAAAAGATATACAAGCTTCATTCTTTGTCTTGGGGAAACTGTTAGCTGTCTGCCGATCTAATTTAACGGGCTAGACCACGTCACCCACACACAGAAGCAGGGGCAGAACATTTATCAATTCATTCTCACCCGCTAACACAAAACAGGCGTGCGCGTCAACAGGTATACCTTCTCCCCATGGGACTTCATTGCCCTCCCATTTATTTGGGTTACGCCGAGTACCAAGGACTACTGTACAATCTGATTGATAATTAGTTGTTCCGGGACAATGATGTTCATCCAGGAACATGTCATACTTGGTGAGATCCTGTTCATTGAACAGTATATTTCTCAGTTAAAATGTATTTCAAATCTAAAAAGTAAAAAAAGTAAGAAAGAATCAGTCATCAGTTACAAACCCTCAAGCACAATTTTTAAAGCACGGCAAGAGACATCATAAATTCTGGTTTGATATTTACAAGTTTGTTGTCAGTCTTATACAGGCAGCTGATTGCCTGTAGCTGTTGCACAAAAGTGTTTCTTTAAGACGCATTTTTTTAAAGTATTTAAGATGTGTGGTTATTAGTGTAATAACAAGAACAGCTGTAATTGAAATAAAGTTTATTTAGAGATATTGTTTATTTGTATATATTTGTATATTGTATTTTATTTTCTATAAAAAAATACCTGTTTTCCTGTATTAGCCCTTTCAGAGATCTATTCCGTGTTAAAAAAGAAAGTAAAAGTGAATTCTAGATTGTTGGCGTGACAACAGCAAGCTAACGCTGCTTGGCAAGGATATTATAAAAACATAGGCTATTTGTATAGTCTTCTGATTTACGATATTTTACTGTTTTATGGGTATCGAGTCATTTCTTCGAGAGGAGATTTTGTGAAGGACTGGAGAGGTAAGTGTTAGCATCATTGAGATCACAGCAAGCATAGTCGTCATTTCACGTTCTCTGATACGCGATACAGTACCCCCTTCTAGACAAAACAACCTTGCATTTGGTTACATGTCGTTATTACCAAAATAACTTGCGAGATGTATGAGATCTCATTATGTAAGCAAAGCGAATAGTGATGTTTGGTTTCATTGATTTGACATGGTTTATGCGTAGCCTGTGCTGGGCTGAGGTTTAGCACACCATATTTGGCCTTGTTTTAGCCTATAGTTCAGGTTGTGTTTAGACGGTTATCAAACGCAAAATTACTTGAATGTGAAACAATCGTTTTGTCACCAGTATGAATAACTGTTACCTGTGAATATTGCTGTACCGTGTACAGTCATGATTTATTCACATTAAGCAGCACAATTTCATTAATTTAATAAAATTTCCTAACGCTCATAACACAGGTTTTCTCAATGCTTAAGATATTAAGACAAAAAGGTTCCAACTGGTTTTGTTTCGGTTTTGATATGACTCTGCAGAACATGGAAGGTTACGTTTCTCAATCATGGGGCATTTTTAATATGGGATGAGCGTTTCTCAACCTCTCAACCTAAAGGGCAGAAGCTCATTTAAGAACTGTCGGCTGTTTCTAAACAGGATAGACTTAACCATTAAGTAGGAGAAGAGAGTTGGGAATCGTACACTTGATTTCGGTAAAACGACCCCTAATTAAGAAACACCTCTTTTGTTATCCAGGGACTTGGTTCTCCCAGTCTTAAACAAAGCAGTTAATAATAATAAAGTCGATGTGTAATTTTTCAGCATTTAGGAGAAAATGGCAGCCGCAAGCAGCGGTGAGTTCTATCAAAATTGACATTTACGTGTGTACACACATCTTACTGTTTCTCTCATGCTTATAGAATATTTTCAGTTTACTGTCTCAGAAACAGCTCAGAATGTTGAGTTTTAACCTTGGTCTGATGTCAGAATACAATGTCAAATGTATACAAAAGCTGAAGTCAGTGTTGTTGATATTGAGATCAAATGGTTTAAAAATACAGAATGTGTATGTTTCTATAAGAACAGACAGGTAGCAGCTGGGGAAAGCTATGAGGGCAGAGTTACTCTGTTCACTAATGAACTAGAGGAAATGTGTTGTTACAATTGAAAAACTTGAAAAGTCAGATGCAGGAGATTACTTGTGTCAGGTTACCAGTCAAGACACAACAGTAGAGGTGACAGTGCGAGTTAATGAATGTGGGACTTATATCACATTATTAAAGAAAGTTGATTTATTATCTATAAAAATGTTAAGATGTGCAAACAAGTCTAAGCATAATTTTACATACACAGTTACACATTTATTTAAAAGTTATTCACTTGTACTATATGACATTATCAAAGTAATTTTCATTTAAGCCTTTTTCATAATTCATGACTATGCAACGTTTTTAGCAAAAATAGTTTCTGATGTCCAACCTGTGAATCAGCCACCAATGTTTCAAAGCAAACATCTTACAATAAATGAGGGGGTACGTGAATGAATAAGTAATATTCGTAATAAACAATGTTTTTCATGGTGTCAAAACAAAGAGAGAGGAAAACTTGTTTCTGTTGCAATCTAAATATTTGAATGATGCCGATCAAACAATAATTAAATTTTTGTGTCAATATTTTTTACTTTAAATATAAATCGGGTCATAAAAGGGAATTTATTGGAATTTTCAATGTATACAAATCAAGTGACAAAAAATGTTAACTGTTATGAGACTGTTAGATATCACAGGCAATTTATGCTTAAAACAGCCTTCGAAGTGTTGCTTCAGTAACTCTGTAAATCATTGACATCCTTGTAGCTGTCAGTTATGTATTTTTCATTTACAGAAAGATTATTTACATTTTTTAAATAAATTTTGTTGTTGACATTATGATGAATTCCTCAGACTGTTTTCATTGCTTTAACAGGAGAACAAAGCATAGAGAGAAAGTGAGAGGTTGAAAATGGAAGAACCAGCTTTTATGACAGGTGAGTGTCACAAGATTATCAGGAATGACACAAGAATCAGATTTGGTGCAGGAAAAAGGCATATGTAGACAGTTACCATATTCATCAGCTACAGTGCCCTTTCATGTCCACTAGAGGGCACTCTCCGCATCACCCAATTTGCCATATCTCACTGGATTACCCATAACCCTTTGCTGGAGTCTTTATCCATGAATACATTTACATTTATGCATTTAGCAGATGCTTTAATCCAAAGCAATTTACATTGGATTTTATTATACATTTGTTTCTGACTTTTTGCAATACCCTGATCTCAAACCCATGACATTGGCATTGCTAGTGGCATGCTCTAACCACTGAGCCACAGGACTCAAGACACGTGTTTGTGATTTTTTCTATTTAAACCCGCTTTAGTCTTTCATTTGAAGCCAAGTCTTGCTAGTTGTAACACTGCTGCCTAGGTCTGGGATTGGTTTTCTCCTACCCTGTTTCTCTTATTTTGTGCAGTCTTCGTGGAGGGGTATTTCATTAAATTTTTACCTGCTTTTTCCTACATCAAAAATACAGATGGTTTAGGTGATGAATATGATGATGTTTTCTTTCTTACAATAGTAAAGGAATAAATAGTCTTCACATAAATTGTTCAAGGAAAATGTGAATTCTCCACTCAGAGCATTTACACATTTTGTTTCAAAGCAGTTTCACTAAGGTCACACAATGTAGTAAACTATCTAGTCTGTTTCTCAGCACAATTCAATCCAAACTAGTATATTTTATTCTTGTATCAGAATATTACCATTTTTTTGCGATACACTCTCCAAAACCTAATCCAAACATTGTTTGTAAATAATATTAGCACACAAATTATGACTGTATGGTCAGTTGGGGTGGGAACTGAGGTGACAGGGCTCATTTTCAAGGTGGCAGCTGCCACCCGGTGTCACCCCTGTGGACACGCCACTCTCTTCCTGTCTATGGGCAGTTCCTTACAACAACATAAGTGTGATTTTCTTTTTCAGAGTCAATTAAGGCCTTAAAGGATCAAAACACAAAAGAACTGGAAAACAGAGATCGTGACAGAGAACTGGAGACACAAATGTTCGAGAGCGAGAGATTGCTGAAAAATAAAGACATTAAGGATATTCAGGATCAGTTGAAGGAGAATGACACAGAGTTGGAGAATCTGAAACAAATGTTTGAGAATGAGAGATCACTGAAAAATAGAGACGTTAAAGATATTCAGGATCAGCTGAAAGAGAAAGACGAAGAGTTGGAGAATCTTAAAGAAATGTTTGAGAACGAGAGATCACTGAAAAATAAAGACATTAAAGACATTCAGGATCAGCTGAAAGAGTTGGAGAATCTTAAAGAAATGTTTGAGAACGACAGATCACTGAAAAATAAAGACGTTAAAGGTATTCAGGATCAGCTGAAAGAGAAAGACAAAGAGTTGGAGAATCTTAAAGAAATGTTTGAGAACGAGAGATCACTGAAAAATAAAGACATTAAAGACATTCAGGATCAGCTGAAAGAGAAAGACAAAGAGTTGGAGAATCTTAAACAAATGTTTGAGAACGACAGATCACTGAAAAATAAAGACGATAAAGATATTCAGGATCAGCTGAAAGAGAAAGACAAAGAGTTGGAGAATCTTAAACAAATGTTTGAGAACAACAGATCACTGAAAAATAAAGACGTTAAAGATATTCAGGATCAGCTGAAAGAGAATGACACAGAGTTGGAGAATCTTAAACAAATGTTTGCGAACGAGAGATCACTGAAAAATAAAGACGTTAAAGATATTCAGGATCAGCTGAAAGAGAATGACACAGAGTTGGAGAATCTTAAACAAATGTTTGAGAACGACAGATCACTGAAAAATAAAGACTTTAAAGATATTCAGGATCAGCTGAAAGAGAAAGACAAAGAGTTGGAGAATCTTAAAGAAATGTTTGAGAACGAGAGATCACTGAAAAATAAAGACATTAAAGACATTCAGGATCAGCTGAAAGAGTTGGAGAATCTTAAACAAATGTTTGAGAACGACAGATCACTGAAAAATAAAGACGTTAAAGATATTCAGGATCAGCTGAAAGAGAAAGACAAAGAGTTGGAGAATCTTAAACAAATGTTTGAGAACGACAGATCACTGAAAAATAAAGAAGTTAAAGATATTCAGGATCAGCTGAAAGAGAAAGACAAAGAGTTGGAGAATCTTAAACAAATGTTTGAGAAGGAGAGATCACTGAAAAATAAAGACGTTAAAGATATTCAGGATCAGCTGAAAGAGAAAGACAAAGAGTTGGAGAATCTTAAAGAAATGTTTGAGAACGAGAGATCACTGAAAAATAAAGACATTAAAGACATTCAGGATCAGCTGAAAGAGTTGGAGAATCTTAAACAAATGTTTGAGAACGACAGATCACTGAAAAATAAAGACGTTAAAGATATTCAGGATCAGCTGAAAGAGAAAGACAAAGAGTTGGAGAATCTTAAACAAATGTTTGAGAACGACAGATCACTGAAAAATAAAGACGTTAAAGATATTCAGGATCAGCTGAAAGAGAAAGACAAAGAGTTGGAGAATCTTAAACAAATGTTTGAGAACGACAGATCACTGAAAAATAAAGACGTTAAAGATATTCAGGATCAGCTGAAAGAGAAAGACAAAGAGTTGGAGAATCTAAATCAAATGTTTGAGAGCGAGAGATCACTGAATCGATTCGAAGAACACGAAACTGAACAACTGGAGAAACCGAGAATGACAGAACCAATGCAGAATTTAGGTAAGAAATCTGAAAGGAACCAAGTAAAGAGGGTTTAGCAGAAATTCATAGGTTTATGCAATAAATGTAAATTAGACATTAAGACTGGAAACTTAATTTTGAGACTTCATTTTGCAGGTGGAAACAAAGTGTTTGCTGTTTTAGCTGGAAAAACAAATGACAGTCATACGAGGTTTATTGGCTCTCTGAAAACACTAATTCCAAATCTGACAGAAGTTTTTAAAGAGGATGAGAGTGACATTGTTTTGGTTTTCTGTCCTGTTGTTTCTCGACGAGACATCGACATAGAATCAGCACTTAAGAGATTTACTGACTCTACAGGTTTATTGATTATCATCATCTCTACCACAGTTTTTTAAAAGATAAAAGGTGTTTAATTGTCATAAAATCTTAAATTCATTTGTCTTTTTCTGTTCAGCTTCTAAGCTAAACATTCTAGTGGTGCTACATCACACATTCGACCCAGAGAAAACTGTACCAGACAGCATCAGATGTGTAAACAGGACAGATATACTGACAGTGAACTGTCTGTTCTATGAAGACACAGGATTACTAAAGTGTCAGAGGAATGATGATGCAATCCACAAAGTTGTGAACTGGATAATACAACAGGTATTTAAACAAGATGCTCTAAAACTATAAAAATTCTTCAATCTGTATAATTTGATAAACATGTTTACTAAAAAGCTCATGCCATTTTTTTGCAGAGAAAGGAAAAGGATGTCAACATTTGTCAATCTCAGAGTAGGTTAAAGCTACTAAAGTCTTATTTCATATAACCAATATGATTTATAGATTTACATTTATCCCCGTCAAGAAATTTAAAGGGGGTTTCTTTTCCCTTATGTTATTACTAAAGTTAAATTATGAAGTTATTCATAAGAGATTATATAACAAATATGATTATCACACTTATTAATGAAACATGTTATGTACTTAAGGTCCTTGTTTGATCTCATGTCTGATTTTGATTGGTTCTTTCTGTGTTTGGAATAAAAAAACATTCACAAGAAAATGGTGCACCGGTTACCAGTCCAAAAAAAGAACCACAAGAACCTGGTAACTGCAGAGATGTGAGGAAGTTGTCAAATAACAAAAAGAGTTTGTCTGAATGTGAGCCGTCGGAAAGCAGTAAATATAAATTATTTGTTGTCTAATAAAAAAAAAATTACTGTTTCAAAAACATAGAAGTATATTTTCTTATGCTCACTTTTGTAAGATTAAACCTGTTTACTAATTTCGTTACAATTTATTTTCCAGAGATAATCAAAATCTTCTCCATTCAGGCTGGAAATACAAATAACCTGCACAAAAGATTTATTGACAGTCTGAAAAAACAAATTCAGAATTTAAAGGAAGTTTCTTCAGTGGAGGAGAGTGACATTGTTGTGGTTTTCATTCCTATTGTTTCTCGAGCTGGAACTAACATAGAAGCAGCATTAAAAATATGCACAGGCATTCCAGGTCATTTAATTATCACATCATTATTAATAACACTGAATTGTCTAATTTTTCTAATACTTTAAGTTGAGCTCATACATTCAAAGATTCAGACAATTTTTCAGACATTTTTTTCTGTTTCTTTGATCAGCTTCTAAACTGAATGTTCTAGTGGTGCTACATCACACGTTTGACCCAGAGAAAACTGTACCAGACAGCAGCAGATGTGTCAACAGGACAGATATACTGACAGTGGACTGTCTGTTCAATGAAGACACAGGATTCCTAAAGTGTCCGAAAAATTATGATGAAATCGAAAAAATTGTGAACTGGTTAAAACAGCAGGTATTTAACAAAATGTGCTATAAGTGTTTTCTAAAATGTGATAAAAAATCATTTTAAAACCGGTCACTGTATAAACTGTACATTCACATTGCAATTGTTTTCCTTAGGGGCACTCAAGGGGACTCAAAATACATGCATGTAAATGTAGGTTAAAGACTCAAAAAGTATGATTTAATCTCAGTTAAGTTTTGTAATCTATTCTGTGAGGAAGCTCATATCACAGTTTAAACTTCAACTCTCAATATTTTAAACAGACGCCTCATCTGGCAGCAGTTCATTTAGTTGGCTTCCAAGTTTTACACAGGTGAGAAAGTTCCCATTTAATGCTGAAATCTATAACTTCTAGAAAAACACACAAGCAGATATTTCATACCAGAAACAGCTGTCTGATAGTTTGATATAAAGAAATAAGTTTATACACCAATCATGTATGAGCCTTTGAAACTATGAAGTGTCAATTAACCTTTCTTTTCAGACTTTTCAAAAATGCCTCCTAGGATTGTGTTACATGTGTAGAAATATATGAGTAATCTCATTGTAACTGAATGACTCCTCAGACAGAAGGCACGTAAAGTTAGAAAGCTTTATTCACACACACAGTGATAAATGAGTAGATATCAATAGTGGATATCAGAGTCTAGGTAAATAGAAGAATAAAGATAACACTGTCCTTGGAAACAGGAGATTGTAGAAACTCTGATATTTGGAAGGTAATCTGGTAGGGGTTACGAGTTGATGCTGGTATACTGGACAAACTTAGATGATTAGGGAAAACTGGATATCAACGAGTAGCCAGAAAATGGTTCAGGAAAAGTCCATATACTTGGCGCTGAAGAGAGTCTGTACGTTGAAAGAAGATCAAACAATGTATGATGGAGTGTGCTGGACTATATACAGATCATGATGAGGGTAAATGAGTGTCAGGTGATGGCGATCTGAAGTCTGGGGATGGGTAACGTGGGGTCGTTTTTTTTTTTTTTTGACGTGGGGTCGGTGTGTTGACTGAGCCTGTTTGTTCTGTGACACTCATTTATAAGGACCTCAATTTTATTCTCTTCACAGCGAAAAGAAACAGGATCTTCAAGTAAAAGTGAGTTAAAATTACTTTCTATAATAAAGTTTGCCATGTATTCCGTAACAAATGACTTATGATTAGTGGTGGGCGATAAAAAAAATGTCGCCGTTAATCTATTCTCAAAGTTGAGTTGGGAGCTGGGTCTATACGCAAGCTATGATGACTTTCACCTTGATATTTTAGCTCGGATGTATACCAGCTTAATTGCACTGTAGGGGGCGAGAACGAGATTTTTCGACTCGCGTGATTCGCGTCATTCGCGCCGCCTCATCATCTCATAACCAGGGCTTCGTTCGCGTCATTCGCGCCGCCTTATCATCTCATAACCAGGGCTTCATTCGCGTCATTCGCGCCGCCTTATCATCTCATAACCAGGGCTTCATTCGCGTCATTCGCGCCGCCTTATCATCTCATAACCAGGGCTTCATTCGTGCGATTCGCGCCGCAAGTAGGTCTATCGCGTCTTTGCATTGACTTAACATGTAAATCACTCGCGCTTGACGCGCCATTCGCGTTTGGTCTGAACACAACATAATGTTACTGTGAAATGACCACATCAAACGTGACGTGCTAACATGGATGCTGCTATTAAGCCGCCGGGCTTGCTTCAGGGAAAATTTATTTTTAAGAAGCTTCCCAATGGAAACCTCGACAAGAGTAAGGTTGTTTGCACCTTGTGCAATGTGGAATTGGTTTACTGTACGGAATTGGTTTACATACAGTTGGTTTAAAATAAAAACTTTCTCTCAACAGGTAGTGGTCTAGCTTTAGTTGAAACCAGTAAATTTGTATTGCCACCTAATGTATTATGGCTCCTGTATGACATATCGCTTGTTGTTCCTTAACTCTTTGTAAGTCGCTTTGGATATAAGCGTCTGCTAAATGACTAAATGTAAATGTAAATGTACTGTAGGAGCAGTTCCAGTCTCAAGTACCACCTAAACGTAAGCATCTCTTAGCTAATGCGGAAGTAAACACAAGTATATCTTATTGAACATAATTTATTTTCATCACCAATTATCATAGTAGAACAGCTTTCTCAAGCAGTTTGTGATGCACTTTGGAGACAGGAGATGAGCCCCTGGTCTAATGCGCCACCTGGCTTGAGAAACCCATTCTCAAAGACTTACTTTTAGTCATTATTTGGGTAGCACACAAATTCTTAATGCCTTCGGCAGAATTCAAATGAGCCATTTTAATTAATTTAATTAATCTAGATTTAAAAAAAAATCTATGCCCACCACTACTTATGATTAACAAATAATATTCAACATCACATTGAAATAGATCAATTAAATAAATCTATATTTCTTAATGTTATGAATAACTTCTTTTTAAATGTTGTTGATATTATATAATGTTTTCCTTAAATGCCGAAGTTCAATCCCAATATTAGAAATCAATTTATTTCATACTACCTAAAATTGAATGTCTAATATTAATTATTTTTGATTCGAAGCATAAACTTGTCGCACCTTTGGGTGGCATGGGATTCCTATGATGACTTAACTGACAAAAGGCTACTACTGCTAATAAAATATTATACTACTTGTACAATAAAGTTAAATTGTAGCTTCTTGCGTATCACTGTTATGGCTGGTGAGGACAAAAATAAAATCGATATGTTTCCAAGCATTCCGAGGCCAAAGTGACACGAAACAGTATGATCAGAACCCAGGCGCAGGCAGGTAAGGGTTAACAAAAAATAGTGAAACTGCTTGAAATAATTTAACAGGGAAAATAAACAGGGAAAAACAGGAAGTACCAAGGATTTTAAAAAAACTAAACACTTTCCACGAGGGGGAACAAACTGACATAATGACAACACAAAAGAACACAGTCTAACATAATATTTTTGTACAGTAATTTACTCATTACTTGTTGTTATACAGTACATAAACCATGAACTATAACTACAGATGGTCAAATTCCATCAAACTCCCATGCTGACGCATGTCCTTGACCATTTTATGCAAAAGCCAGTCTCTTTTTGTACCTGAGGTTGATGGCTTTCTGACTACAGCGCTTCTCCTCTTTCCTCCTCTGGCCCCCATGCGTTGTCTTTGGTCTATGTTAACCAACGATTCATTTCGACAAATAGAAATATCCTAAACTTAGAGCCTGAAAAATAAGCTGTGTGCATATATGAGGATGTTTAATGTGGTGCTGTAAATTGACTTATTGCACCAGTACAGTTCCCCAGTGGACTTTTGTGTCTCAAAACTGTAGCAATATGTACCTGATGATATGTATTTTGTGGCTCTACAAAGTGTTTAGAGCTATATGTTTCCTATGAGACCACGTTGACCAAATTGCATCGATGTCTCTTTCAGTCAAAAACATTTTCACACATACCCATATACAGTGATGTTATTGTCACAATAATAATATAAATTATCTTTGTACAGATTGAGTGATCACACTGAAGGTGGAAACACACTTGTTGATCCATGCATCATTTTGAAAGATCCTGTGGCAGACACTGACAGCATGAAAGTGATTTATTTGTTGAAATTAATGATCTGACAATATTTATAAAAATCTAGTAAGATATAAAATGTTTAAAATATGTGCTTGTGACTTTGATTCTGTTTGGGAAAGCTTTAGTTGTTAAATCAGTATGGAGTATAATGTTGAGCTGTATAATTTTTCTTGCTTTTTTATTTTTATTTGAGTTGTGATTTTAGGTCTTAATCTAACCTCAATTGACATTGCTGTTTTCGTTTTCACTATAATAACATTCATTATGGTTATTACATATTGTTTGCATTAAACACATTTTAAAAACCTGTCTAATTTGACTGTTATATTTGTTTTTCTACATATTTCATCTTTATTCTACACATTCTCAATTCTCAGAAAACAGGCTGTTGAGTTCCTGGTTCTATGAAGTACATCCCTCAAGGACGCTCAAGCTGACCCAGTCTGTTGTGATTGGTCTCCCACTAAGAGTGTGTCTTTGACATGTCTGCTCATTACCATATCCATGTTCCAGCGGATAATGTTCATGTAAATTTTGGAGCCACCATGTTACAGATGCAACTTCTTCTTTAAGCTTTATCGTTACCACAGGGTTCTTTAAGGTTAACATTGATGCAAACAAATTACACTTTACAAGTTTCATAAAACATTAAGCGAATGTGGCGGTGCGATAATGGGACAGGTTCACAAATGAACCAGTTCATCTACTCCCAAAGGATCTGACTACGCCGCCTGGGAGAATTAAACCCAGGAACTAAAAACCTTTCACCCGTGGGTCCCTAGCTCCTGAAAGATAAAAAATATATATTCAATAAATACGAAACTAAATCGAAATCAAGAAACAAACCAATACTCAACCTAAATAAGAGAAATATAAGAATAAAAAAGGGAGTTGTACAAAGTAAAACAAATAAAAATAAACAATAAATAAGCTCACAACAAACACAAGGTTATGTAGACCAATAAGGCATGGCCCGTAGAGAGAAAGCAACTGTAGAGCCTCCCTAACCCAGAAGACCAGACACCAATATCAGTAGCTTTAACGGAGCCTTAGCTGCAGAAACCGCAGAGGCAGTGACCACAGCGCCGAGTGTTCAATAGCAGAAGCTTTAACGGAGCTTTATCGGGAGAAACCGCAGAGGCTGTAGAATTATCAGTCCAGGACAACGAGGACAAGAAAAAGGGAAGATTAAAACTACGGTAAATTAACTGCACGCAGTTCACAGGCCAGGACACACAGTCTTCACCCGACCCGTTGATAAACTGAATTTAGAGCAGTCAATAAATCCACTATATCAATGTAAGAGACATACCAGACGAAAAGGACAGGCTGTAACTACCGTACACAAACACCCACAAGGAAAGATCCGGACGTGACGCATTACAGGCTGCTGCCAACCACATCTAAATAGCCCGCACTGGTCGCTGATTGGCTATCCCAAATGTCGATCGCCACACCTTCACTTCCTCATACTGCCACACATACACATGGAATTTATCAATAATTGCTTGTATTAATACACCACCTTTAAGCCGTCCAAAAACCCGTTGACAAAATACCAAAGCACATGAGTTCATCTAAAAATAAAAGTCCACAAAAAAGGAACAATAATCCCAGCTGGAAAAAGTCAAAGCCCCCAAAAAACAAAAGGTCTCACCTATGTTAACTTCTAAAGGGATTCTGGATTGTATAAGCATTGCCCCAGTAAGCAATTCACAAACAATCCCAGAAAGAGAAAACATTATAATCAACTGATAATGGACCCCAAAAACCGTCAGGCATTCAATGGTCCGTGTGCCTATAGTCTAAATTCATGGCAACATCATTGGGAAGAACAGGGCCGTTTTGCAGTACCATTCTTTGCTGCCTTTTCAGCATGCAACCCCACTTTGAAAATAGATCTAAACATTATTTTTGAAAGAGTAGAAAAGAGATAAAAGTCAGAACTGATCAGTCAAGTGTTGATGGAAGAGATGTGTTTTCAGACGATTCTTAAAGATGGAAACAGAATGTGCTGATTTTGTAGCACCGGGCAGATCATGCCATAAATGTGGAACCGATCCAGAGAAGTTACTGGAGGTTGATGGGGGGACTCTGACACAGCTATGTGTTTGTTCACCTGAACACAAAGGAAGATATTTGGAAGAATGTCATTAATCAAACAGATGTCATCACCCATTTACTGCCATAGTAGGAGAGATAATTAATGGGAGTTAATGGGTGGATGAGATCTGTATTGTTAATGACATTCTTCCAAATATCTGCCTTTGTGTTTAGGAGTACATAGAAATGTGTTCAGGTTCAGAACAATCTGAGGGTAAGTAAATTATGAGAGAATTCATTTTTTGGCCGAATTTTCTCTTTAAGGTATAACACTAACATTACAAAAACTCTCAGTATTTCTGCTGTAAATTACATTATACTATATTTAACTGTTTAACTACTCTCATTTTAACTATTAGTATATAGCAGCCACAATAATTTTATTTAACATGAAAAAGTTGTAAACATTTTGCCTTGACCTGAATTTATTTTTAACCAAACTGAATATACTTGTTTGGACAACATGAAGGCGTAGGCTATATTCTACATCCCGTATATTAGAGCAACAGCAGAAGTTGTTGTGTGTGTGTGGTGGTTTGATGGTGAAAGTGAAAGCTTGTGTGACACGGTTCCGTGTTCATCTCACAGGGCGTTTGTGTGAAAGGTAAATTTGATTTTTTTATAGCATAGTATTAACTACAATACATATACGGACGTGAGACAACTCTAACGGGCCATTTCGAAGTCTTTCCACAGTGGAAGCAGAAGAGGCGGCACGAGAGTTTAAGCGAAGAAAATGTAAGTACGGCAGTTTTCCACAATGTTAGAGAGCATATAACTTGATTCTCAAGTAATTTGGACGAATATTATAGTGCTTTTACTTGACCTATTGATGTGATACGTGACAGAATTTTCCCCTTATATAGGCTATTGTAGTCAGTAAGCCTGTAATAATATTTAATTATTTAAGCTAGTTTCAACGCAACAGGAAGTGAACTTTGAGCTGTTACCATTGAAGTGGTTCCCACACATATTTACTTTATTTGGGGGGGGTGCTTTTTATCCATTCCTTATGATTACTCTGTTTGCAATGGATTAACTAGTGAATAATCGGTTCATCTGTGTCTTCTCTCTTTCCTGATTATTGGGTGCGAGCGTTCACGCGCGTGTTCTCGTGTCTGTGAGGGCGTGCATGGTGCGTGCGTGCGTGCGTGCGTAACCTCACCTGACATTATGGCAAAAAAAAATTTTTTTTAATTATCAAACAATTTACAAACAAACTTGGCTGCATAACATCCGTTTCTTCATAATATAAAACAGAAAAGACATAGCCTGAGGGAGCAGCTCTTAATACAAACAGGAAATATTTATGCAGTCTTGGAAAAAGGAAAAAGATGTAAATAAAATAGATTAAAATGTAAGAAAATTACAACATGACATAAGGGGAGTGTCCCGTTATTGTTCAGCTATTAACCTCAGTTGGGAAGTATTTTAGGGTATCATATATTTTTGTGCTTTATGACCTTTCAACATTTTTAAAGACTTCATATACATTATGGCAAAAAACCCTGCGCTCTGTCGCTACCCGATCCGTCCCGGAAACATGATTTGTTTCGAAACTGCGTCGACTTCCGGCCGAAACAATTTACGGCAGTTACTTTACTAAATGGTGTCTAACAAATGTACACTATTAAGATTTTTTTTAATCATTCAATTGAGGTAGAAATTTGTGCCACATATTAACCGTGACATATTTTGCCAAAAAAAGAGAATCACTAATAAAAACTATTGTATATTCGTTTTTCTATATATAAAAAAAATATTTTTATAAATAAAAAATATTTCTCAATCATAACACATATCGTTTTTTTATATTGTATTTTCATTGGTATTCAAAAATAAATTAAAAAAGTATCAAAAATAAATTAAAAAATGACTTAAAAACTCTTCCGCTCTTAAATAGGGTAGTGTAGCCTATCCCTTGTTCAGTACATTTCTCCAAACCATTTCAAATTGTTCCATTCCATTCCATTCTCTACCGCTTATCCGAACTACCTCGGGTCACGGGGAGCCTGCGCCTATCTCAGGAGTCCATTTCAAATTGTAATTTGTTTAATGTCTTTTGATGTTAAGAGCAATTTTCAATTAAGAGTTTATTATAAAAAAATATTTCCGGTATGGAACGAGTTTTGTCAAACTACTTTTCTTTTTTAAAACTGCCGTAAATTGTTTCGGCCGGAAGTAGACGCACTTTCGCGCATGCGCGAAACACCATCTTTTTTCCAGGGATCGGGTAGCGACACGCTCTACTGAGTTAGGTCCGGTGTACGTGCAAAAAATAACCAATAATCAGAGGTGTATAGTACTTGATTATTTTACCCAAGGGTGACCAAACTCAGTCCTCGAGGCCGGTGTCCTCCAGAGTTTCAATTCAACCCTAATCAAACAAATCAAACAGACCTGTATGTAGCTTCCATGATAGCAAGATAGCAGATGAAAAGAATTGAATCAATGTTAAGTAAACTGTTGATTCTTCAATCTTATGTTGTCAGCCACCAATGTAGTGATGAGTGTTTGCTTTAGTTGGGTTCTCGACTCTTGTGTTTTAATGTAAAGTTTTCATTGTCTGCTGTAACAGAGCTGAAATATTGTTAAGTCAATGACAAACAAGATTCAAAAGAATCAGCTGATGGTGGTTGTTATTGTTTTGAGGTTATATATTGCTTATTAGTGTTTGAAATTCGTGTGATACTTCTATATGATTAAAATAGTGGTGAGGCATCAGATTTTTATTAATTTACAGGAAACAGTTGTTGCTGACTCAATTAGACATGAGGAATCAGTGTATGAAACTCAACTGACAAAACAACAAAATAAAACGTCTAGGTTACGGGTGTTACCTCAGTTCCCTGATGGAGGAAACGAGATGTTGTGTCGAACCGACAGATGGGGTTCGCCCTTGAGAACCTATCACTTCGACTGGTTTTGAATCAGGCCACTGAAATTGCCGAATGAAATTTGCATTCTGGACTCCGCCCCTGGATATCGGGGTATAAAACGGTGAGGGTGTGCTGCATTCATTCACCTTTGTTCTGAGGAGCCTGAGAGCCTCTCACGACTACTGCAGCGGTCGGCACGTGTTTGTGGCAAGAAGGACACAACTTCTCAAGCCCTCCATCACTGAACTGAGGTTACATCCGTCATCAAGACGTTCCCTTTCTGTCGGTCTCTCGACGTTGTGTCGAACGGACAGATGGGGTTTCTATTAAAACTCACCACAACGCTGTGCCGTATTACAATCTCAGCGAAGCGACGAAGTGCTTTCGTGAATTTTGTAATCTTCCAGTGGATAGGTGGGCAGAGGGTCCCAGAGCTTTATTAGAAAAGGTGGGAAGCCTCTACCTTCGTTCCTCACGGTGCCGCAAGGCCACTGGGTAAGTGCACTCCTCGAACGTGGAATGTACTACATAGACCACTTCCTACACTCGGAAAAAAATCTAGTGGAGACACCCTCAGGGGAGAGCTCATGGGAAAAAATATGCGGACTGAGGTAGTTAGCCGCGAAGTGGAGATCCACCTAGGGAGGTCATGGGTTACCAAGGTGTGAACCAATCATGAGGATACATCAGACGGAATCGCCCGAGTGGGGGAGTTACAATGTCTGGTAGCACTAGGTCAGGTTAGAGCTATGTGTGAATAACTCAAATGGTACCCGGCCTAATGGGCAGGGCTGGTCTGCCCAGCCTGCCCCCAGGGGGTGCTTGCTTAGTGATGGATGGAATGCCTGTTCTTCGAACCGTGGGGGATGTTGCCACACAACAAGGATGGGGTTGGGTCTTCCTCCCCAGTGGGGAGCGCCTGCAAGTTCTTTTGTTCCGCTTCCTCGTGTTGTCCCAGAGACATTCCAGGAACCAAGTCGTGATGAGCGGCATTCGTGGCTACATACACTTTCAGCGTGGAAGGGGAGAGGTTAGTCTCGAATCTCTCTTCTAGAAAGTACAACACGTTCCCAATCGAGCAACTCCGTGGGTTTTCTCTGCAAGAAGAGCACCAGGATGAGAAAAGGCCCACTTAAAGAAAATGAGCAGGACTGCACGGGGGTGGAGTCTCCACTCTCCCCGAGGCGTTAACTGACGAGAGAGCGCGTCGGCTGTCTGGTTCAGGTCGCCTGGGATGTATGTGGCTCTCAGGGAGCGGATCACCTGGTGAATTCACAGGAGGAAGCGTCGGTCGAGTTGTGTTAGCTGACGTGAGCGTATGCCACCCTGATGATTGATGTACGCTACGGCAACGGTGCTGTCCGACCAGACCAGCACTTGCTTGTCCTGTACAAGAGGTTGTAGCCTCTGTAGTGCAAGTAGCACCGTCAACAACTCTAGGCAGTTGATATGCCAACACAGGCGGGTGCCCGTCTATCGCCCGACACTGCCTGCCCATTGAACACTGCACCCCAACCCTTCAGTTAAGTGTCGGTTGTCACCGGGACGCGCCGTGTAACCTGCCCAAGTGGGACCCCTGTCCGTAGAAAGGTCATTGAAGACCAGGGGGTTAGGTTGTGTCAGCAGAGAGGCGTAATGACCATACGCTGTCTGCTTGTGTGCCCCGCTCTCCAGGGTACTCGACTCTGTAGCCAGTGTTGGAGCGGTCTCATGTGCATCAACCCAAGGGTTAGCACTCGCGTCAAGGTTGTCATGTTTCCCAGGAGCCTCTGAAATTGTTTCAGGGGGACCGCTGACTGCCTGAAATGTTTCAGGCTGTTCAAAACTGACTGAGCACGTGCTGAGCTCTGGTGCGCTGTCATGGAGACAGAGTTGAGTTCCATACCGAGAAAGAGGATGCTTTGCCCAAGGGAAAGTATGCTCTTTTCTCAGTTGACCTGTAGTCCCAATCGGTTGTAAAACCCAACAGGGTGGCGACCTCGGCCCATGGTACGGGAGCATCCCTGCCTCTGACTAGGTTGAGAGGATGCCTCGAAACTTGGACGGAGGTTTAGCGAATTGGATAGAGTAGCCTAGACAGATCGTTTGCCTTAGCCACTGTGACGGTGTGGGAAGCTCGAGCCAAGCACCCAGGGACCGTGACAGAGGAACTAGGGGTATGATCTGCTTCATCTCCCCTGCAGTAGGTGTTTCGATGGCTAGCAGTCCGGAGCCCTTGTCGAGGGAGGCCCCCGGGGAGGAGATTGGCTCTGCTGATTTACCTGCCTGGCGATGCAGCTCACACACCATCAATTTGAGAGTGTTGAGGGGTGCTGAGTATACTCAACGTTGCGTTCGCCATGACGCCATGGGTTGCCGAACACTGTCGTGAAGAGGTTGAGAGCGGCTGTGAAATACACCCGGAGGTAGAGGGGAAAAGCTCCTTGAAGTGGGCTGTTTGGACGGGGCAGGACCCGTCCCGGATCGACCAACCAGCAATGGAATGTCTGGGGTGGGGCCCAAAGGTATTCTCAGTCTCCCTGGGGTCTTCCCATGAGGGCCGCTTCTGCTTCCGCCGCGGATGCTGACGGGGTGGTGTTTTCCTCTTTGATGTCTTCCTGGGGACCGCCTGAGTTGGGGGCACCGGAGCCGGAGAGCGTTGTAGAGGACCAGGGCTGCTGGGAAGCATACAATGCATGGGACCTCGACGGCCATAGGGCAGCCTAGGCGGCGTGGAGGCTATGCTTGATAGCCTCTGTCTGCTTCTTTACCCTCGCGAGATGGGTAGGTCGAGGAGGCGGACCTTCTCGGCATAACTCATCTGTGCAAGGTTCGTCCAGAGGTGTCGCTCTTGGACCATAAGTGTTTACATCGTCCGACCCAGGGCCCGCGCGGTCACCTTGGTCGCCCTTGAGCGAGGTCAGTGGCGGTGTGGAGTTCCTGCATAAGCGCTGGGTCAGTCTTATCCTCGTGGAGGTCCCTCAGCGCCTGGCCCGGACCTGCAGGATGGCCATAGCATGGAGAGAGGGGGCAGCTTAGCCCTCAGCAGTGTAAGCTCGACACCAGAGATACCGTAACCTACATGCTTTGGACGTGAGTCTAGATCGAGCCCCTAAGGGTGGCGGCCGTCTGCGCTGCAACGAGACAGCACGTTCCACCTGGGGGACATCGACCTATCCTCTAGCTGCCCCACCATCGAGGAAAGAAAGGGTGGTGGAACTAGTTTAACGTGCACGCGCCGAAAAAGGGTCGTTTCCAGGTCTTTCGGAGTTCCTCATGCACTTCCGGGATACACTGCACCAGGAGCGGGCGCTCAACCCCGAGGCACCATGTATCCAGCCGTGAGCACTGGGAGAGGCAATGTGGTGCACTGCAACACAATGCTCGCAGCGGCTCGGGAAAACAAGGCTGACATTTCAACATCCGTTTCTTCCTCAGCTCATTCCCGGAGGAGTGAGCTGCAAGGAATTATAGGATTAAGATGCCAGTAAGTCACCCCCCGATGCTGCAAGGGACATCTCATCATCACACACCGTTTCCAATACGTGGTTAAGGAACGAGACGGTCAGACGAGGTGCGAACGGTCCGCGAGCCAGTGACTGACGGGTTAACACTCACAGTAATCCTCACATCACACTCACTGCTCGCCGAGCGGACGGCAGGGCCGTAGCCACTGCTGTTACAGAACGAGAAGCAGACGAGGAGCTCCGTCCCCACTCCTCGATGAGTGTATTGCACCAATGAGAACAGCGGGACATGCCACGCTGGAGAAACATGCTCTTTTAGAGAAAAAAACTCTAACAGTTCTGGAAGTGCCGAGGCGCCCAGAGGAAGTCGCTGCAGGAAGGGACAGTCCGCTTCATCACGTCGTAGAATCCATCAGTATTTTTCTTGAAGGTCTGTAGATCTGCTGTTTAGTCATAAGCGAAGTCTCCTGTCAAGAGCTCAACTAAAGCAAACACCGATCTCAGTAATGGTGCTTTGATGAAATGTCAGCTTTTTTTCTACATTAATAGCAAGTGCAAAGGTGATATTGATTAAATGCCATTAATATTGACAAATCAACACATTTTAACATGGATTCAATGGTTGCTTGCTGTCAGTGTTTCTATTGATCTTGAAGATGTTGATGAGTTCGTTCAGGTGTGTTTGATTTGTTTGAGTAGGGTAAGAGCTAAACTCTATCAAGTATCTTTATATATTTGAGTGGTTATCCTTTTGGGAAATTTTACTCCACCATATCATAAAGCATATACATGTATAGTTTACTCCACTACATTTCTTAAAACATTTTTTTACCTTAAATATTGAAGTACTTTAAAAATCTACTATCTTACTGTTACTCAAGTAAAACGGTTGTTGAGCAAATTACTTTTTATTGTACTTTTTTATATGAAAAAATTGCAATGTAGTTTTCAAATGTAGTTGTGTAAAATGTATGATAGATGCCATGCTTTATAATGTATTGAAGTAAACACTTTCAAAAGTAAAAACACTAATAAACAAAAGTAACGATACTTGATCCCTGAGAGTTAAAATATTCAATTACTATACATCTCTGCCAATAATGTGGGAATTTTAACAGTATTTTGATGTATTGGACATTTATATTGAGTTTTCATTTTATAGGCCTATTTCACAAGTCTACCCAAACCATCTTTACATTCTTTTATTGCATGTCTTTTCAATGTGTTGCTGTCTTGTGCGCTTCTATAGTGTCTGGAATTCGGGGTCTCACTGGTTTCTTCACTTTTGTAAGTCGCTTTGGATAAAACCATCTGCTAAATGTCTAAATGTAAATCTCATTCATGTAAATCTTAGAGACAAAATGGATGCAGTGGGAGTGAACGTCATAGAAACTGCTACTCTTGGGAGACCCTTCCAGCTGGGGATGCTGTATGACTGCAGAAAAGATGCCCTAGTACCAGGTACCAAAAAATAGTGTGACTGCTTGTTCCAGACAAGCTGACCAATTGAGTTTCATTTAAACAGTTGGGGGAGGGAAATATTGCTAAAATCAACAAAGTTTTTTTTAAGACCTAAGCAGTTTAACAACAATACGGTACACCCTTAAAAAATGTGCTTCAAAGGGCTCTTCAATGCCATGGAACAACCTTTTGGTTCCATAAAGAACCTTTAACACGAAGAACCATTCTGCTTTACAAAAGGTTCTTTGTGGCGAAAAAAGGTTCTTCAGATATAAAAAAGTAAGAAAGAGTTGGTTCTTTAAAGAACCTTTGACTGAATGGTTCTTTCTAAAACCAAAAAAGGTTCTTGTATGGCATCGCTGTGAAAAACCTTTTAAGCATCTTTATATTTAAGAGTGAAAATTAGAACTCAAATAAACAGCACATTACAAATCTAACAAGTCAAGTTACCGTTACAATTATAACTGAACCATTAGACCAATGCTGTAAACCAGAGTGATCATCCAACAGTATTGGTTCTGGTGGATAACAATGTGCATACAGTGGTTAAGAAGGAAAAACAAATGGTTATGAAATGTAATTTATGTTGTATTAACTAATCATTAAGGAGTTATTCCCTTTTATTGATTCATGATTCATGAACCACATGTTCATATTTAATATGCCATATTGTTATTTTCAATTATAGGAATCACACTATGGGGTAAAGAGCAGCTTCAGCAGAGTATACACAGTCATGCCCAAATTAATACAAATTTCAATGTCACAGCTTCAGACTCCATTGAAGAAAAATCTAATTTACTGAACATTGATGGCTCTCTGAAATTGAGTCTTTTAAGTGGACTTATCAATGTGAGAGGAGCAGCAAAATATCTCAGCGACACCAAAAAATCCTTTAAACAGCAAAGACTGACTCTACATTACCATTCAACCACCAAGTTTGAAGAACTGACCATGAACCACTTGGCTTCTGGAAATATAGCTCACTATGAAGCGTTTGATAATGATGCAGCCACACACGTGGTGACCGCTGTGCTGTATGGGGCGAATGCTTGCTTTGTTTTTGACAGAGAAGTTTCATCAGATGAGGACAAAACTACTATAGACGGTGAAGTTAAAGCTACATTTGATAAGCTGAAGGGCATTTCACTGGGTGCAGAGATTGATCTGAACATGAATGACAATCAGAAGAATGCCGTTCAAAAATTCAGCTGTACGTTTTATGGTGACTTTCAGTTGCCATCTAATCCAACCTCTTTTGAAGATGCTTTGAAGATTTTTGCTGATCTTCCAAAACCGTTAGGAGAGAAGAAAGAGCTTGCAGTTCCATTGAGAGTGTGGCTTTATCCTTTAGATAAACTACACACAAGTGCAGCAAAAGTTGAAAAAGACATCAGCATAGATCTAATCAAAGCTGTGGAATCAGTTTTTGAGAGTTTTAGTACAACCGAAATGAAATGCGGTGATCTTCAGAAGGAGCCAACTGCTTTGGCTTTTGCAGCATTTAATGGTCAAATAATGCAGATGAGGGAAAACTGTTGCAGCTATAAGTTTAGTCTCATGAAAAAACTTGGCTCTCTGTTGCCAGAAATCCGTGGGGATCAGAAAAAGGAAACAGAGTTAAATGATCTTCTGCGTGATCATATGGAATCTCCATTCAGAGGTCAGGTTCTTGAACAATGGGTGAAAGAGAAAGAAAAAGAATCTGGCATAATTAAAACATTGATCAGACAACTGAATGATTACGGAGCAAAAGTGGAAGTGAATCTAGATGAAATCTTGATGGATCTGGAAGTTGAACATTTGGTTAGCTACACGTTCACATCTTTTGAGGGTCCAGATGTGCTCCTTTCTACACAGAAGGACTACTTGAGTCAAAAGGGGCAAAAGAAAGAGAGTTCACCCAGCACCAAATGGATGACTGGGCTTTCCTCTGATGCCACAAAGAATATGAGGACCAACACAACTATATTTAAAAACTTGATCAATTCAAAAGAGCGTAAACCAGCCAAATTTATTGTTACATCAAAAGAAGTTAAAAATATTCCAGGTTCCTGCATTCTCCTTTATGAAAATGGATCTGATAAAGACATATGCTTTACTCCTCCATTAAAACCAGCCTGTCCAGTTATTGAACAGATCAAAGGTCACAGTGTAGTCTTTCAGGTACCTCCAACATGTCAAGCTACAGATGACCTCAGGTTAATGTATAAAATAAAGGAAGATAAAGACTGGAAATCTCAACATGTACAACAGAGCAAAGAAACATTAACTCTGAAATATCTAAGTCCAGACACGGAGTATGACATTAAATATACAGCAGTTGGCAAACTGAACTACACTGTAGACAGTGATGTCATCCATATCACAGTCATAGACAAGAAGCTCATAAGTGCCACAGAGTCTGTCTTAGAGAGTCTGACTTTGACTGAAAAAAAGTGCAGTGAACTTATGGATGACGGCAGATCAAAAATATTCGGTGCATTTAACCGAAAGATTCAAGACATGTTGAAACACTGTCAAACCTACAGACAAGACTTAAGCACCAGAATTCAATCCTTGATCCACTCGATTCAAGCTTGTGAAAAAGGCATCTGTGATTTGGAAGATCTTCTACAAGCTCATGAAGAATCTCCATTTAAAGCCACCAGTCTTACAGAGTGGATCACTATAAAAGAAAAAGAATTAAATGTAGTTTCTACAATTTTTCAACACCTTCTGGACTCTGGAGCAGAGGAACATATTAACCTGGATGAAATTTTGTCAGATATTAATGTGGAGAATGTGGTGTGCTACACATTCAGTTCTCTTGAGGAGCCAGATTAGTTGCTTTCTGATCAGGAAAATGACCTAAAACATCAATTGATAAGGAGAGAATCTGAGAAGATGCCTGATGCAGTGTCTCGGACATGGCTCCAAGGAACAGTCCGAGAAAAAATGAGAGAACATTTAAAAGAATTTAAAGACATAATGACTTCACATGGCAGTCAGTCCACAAAGTTTTTGGTTACTTCAAAAGACCACACAATCCATCCAGGTTCCTGCATTCTCTTCTATGAAAATGGATCTCATGAAGCTCTTTGCTTTACTCCTCCATCAAAACCAGCCTGTCCAATCATTAAACAGGTCAGAGATCACAGTGTAGTTTTTAAGATGCCTTCATCGTGTCCTGATACAGTAAAGCTGAAGTTACTGTACAAAATGAAGGAAGAGAGAGAATGGAAATCTCAACATGTGGATAAGAGCCATGATACAGTAACTCTAGAAGATCTCAGTCCAGACACACAGTATGATGTTAAATATACAGCAGTGGGGAAACTCAACTACACCACAGACAGTGATGTCATCAGAGTTGAAGAGGTATGATTCTTATTCACAAAATTATATCGCTGAAATAAAATGTATTGAAGTAAATGATGAAGTTCAAGTAAAATGATGATTATAAAAAGTGTATGCAGGTATAGCCAGTACAGTATATTTTTTGTGCTATTTGCAGTAGATTTGTCAAAAATAGACAAAAAACGTCTTCTTCTGCATGCGTTTATTCTGTACTACTGTAGACAGGGCACAAGACTAACTCATTTTAGGAGCACAAGCAGAACATTTAGGGGCACATATATTAAATAAATATATTAAACTTGTGCATCTTTCTTCCACGATCCTCCAACAGCTATTGAAAGACCTCTCTGTTGGCACTAGATGCCGTAATGCTCAAAATAAAATTAGCAAACTTTTGTTTCCAGATGTCTGACTTGCCCTGCTTTTTGTTTGACAAGTAAACAGCAGCTTTAATTTTCTAATCAACTTCATGTGATGATTACACGTCATTTTTATTCCAAAAACAATGAAAACAGCAGACCTTTAAACTTAGCAGCACATACAGTTGAAAGAAAAAGTATGTGAACCCTTTGGGCTTACTTGGATTTCTTCATAAATTGGTCATAAAATGTGTTCTGATCTTCATCTAAGTCACAACAATAGAGAAACACAGTCTGCTTAAACTAATACCGCACAAACATTATATGTTTTCATGTTTTTATTGAACACAACATGTAAACATTCATAGTGCAGGGTGGAAAAAGTATGTGAACCTTTGGGTTTAATAACTGGTTGACCCTCCTTTGGCAGCAATAACCTCAACCAAACGTTTCCTATAGTTGCAGATCAGACCTGCACAACGGTCAGGAGAAATTTTGGACCATTCCTTTTTACAAAAGTGTTTCAGTTCAGCAATATTCTTGGGATGTCTGGTGTGAATCGCTCTCTTGAGGTCATGCCACAGCATCTCAATCGGGTTGAGGTCAGGACTCTGACTGGGCCACTCCAGAAGGCGTATTTTCTTCTGTTGAAGCCATTCTGTTGTTGATTTACTTCTATGCTTTGGGTCGTTGTCCTGTTGCATCGTCCATCTTCTGTTAAGCTTCAGTTGGCGGACAGATGGTCTTAAGTTTTCCTGCAAAATGTCTTGATAAACTTTGGAATTCATTTTTCAGCAGAGGCTTCCTCCGTGGTGTCCTCCCATGAAGTCCATTCTTGTTTAATGTTTTCCTTATTGTAGATTTGTCAACAAAAATGTTAGAATGTGCCAGAGATTTCTGTAAGTGTTTAGCTGACACTCTAGGATTCTTCTTCACCTCATTGAGCATTCTGCGCTGTGCTCTTGCAGTCATCTTTACAGGACGACCACGCCTAGGGAGTGTAGCAACAGTGCTGAACTTTCTCCATTTGTAGACAATCTGTCTTACCGTGGACACATGGACATCAAGGCTTTTAGATATACGTTTGTAGCCCTTTCCAGCTTTATGTAAGTCAACAATTCTTGATCGTAGGTCTTCTGAGAGCTCTTTTGTGCGAGGCATGGTTCACATCAGACAACGCTTCTTCAGAACAGCAAACTCAAAACTAGTGTGTGTTTTTTATTGGACAGGCCAGCTTTAATCAACACATCCAATCTCATCACATTGATTGGACCCAAGGTTGGCTGACTCCTGGCTCCAATTAGCTCTTGGAGAAGTCATTAGCCTAGGGTTTCACATACTTTTTCCACCCTGCACTATGAATGTTTACATGTTGTGTTCAATAAAAACATGAAAACATATAATGTTTGTGCGGTATTAGTTTAAGCAGACTGTGTTTCTCTATTGTTGTGACTTAGATGAAGATCAGAACACATTTTATGACCAATTTATGAAGAAATCCAAGTAAGCCCAAAGGGTTCACATACTTTTTC
Organism: Triplophysa bombifrons; assembly: GCA_029783895.1. Taxonomy (NCBI): domain Eukaryota; kingdom Metazoa; phylum Chordata; class Actinopteri; order Cypriniformes; family Nemacheilidae; genus Triplophysa; species Triplophysa bombifrons. Next base: position 14,125,454 of record CM056451.1, on the reverse strand, counting down.
TTTCAACTGTATATGCCAACAAGAAAATAAAGTGGACATGTAAAATGGAATTTCCACACCAGGGTTATTATAGTGCTAAACTTTTCCCTGCACTGATTAAATGGTGATTAAATGTAGGCTAACACTAGTCTGTTGTTAGCTAGTTTATTTCACTTTGGACATTAAGCCAACAGGTTAATACCACTCACAGACTATGGACTGCCCACCTTTCATGGTGAAAAACTGGGTTACAGTTAGACACCCTTTCCTTTGTCCTTCCTCTTTCTCTTTTCTCTCTTTCCTTTTTTGAAAACCAGATATTGATATAACGTTACTAGGCAACATTGTGGTCAATGTAGTTCTGTTCCAAATTTGCAGGTCACACATGCGTGAGTACTTGTAAAAAATGCGTGCACTGACTGAAAAACTGCAAAAATGTGACCATTTTGTTGAGCCCTGGTAAGTATTATTACCAGGCAGCATCATGTTAATATTATAATAATTTTTAATGCTTCCTTTAGGGGGGGACAAGGACCACGAGAGATAACGGTGAGTTATATACTTTTCTTCTGTTTCATCATTTGATTTCATTACTTTCTCTTCCCTTTCTCTATTAAAGCAATAGTTCACTTTAGAATTTAAATTTGTCTATATTTTCCTTCCGAAGTGAAAAGATGAAGTGAAATATTTGTTTTAACAAAATGTATGACGATGATGAGTTCCGGCTGTCCTCTGACCTGACGTATGACTTATACGAATGCAGCTTACATGGACGTCAAGTCGGAGGACAGCCTACAGCATAAAAGAGAACTGGAAATAAGTAAAAAGACACAAATGAAGAACAAACCAAAGAACTGCAGATCAAACAAACACGCCTAAACAACGCATATAAAATCAGGCCTTCTAGAAAATAAAGATTAACGAGTGCAACAGTTAAAACCAATTGCTGCCAAAATAATCAAAGACATTGAGGGTAATCTCAATCAGCTTAATGAGAAAACTCATTCAAGAATCTAATCAAACGAATGTTTGAAAAAGAGAGAGTACGGAGTCAAAGAGCTGGAAACCAGAGGAAATCCACTGGAGACACTGAGAAAGACAGAATCAATCAATACTAGGTCAGAAATCTTAAAGCACAGAAGGAAAGATAGTTGACATTCATAGATAGCTTTATGTAATACATGTAAATGAAACAGTTGATGTTCAGAAATTCAGAAAATAACTGGTTTTAAGGTGAATATTTGGTTCTTATATCGCTGTTCTAATTTATTCCGATAATTCGCAAGTATGTTTATAAAACAAACATGTCCACATAATGTAAATGTAGCACCCGTACAGCCACTCTGATTGTTACTTAAGTGAGAATGGTGGGTGCTTGGGTTCGGTGTAGTTCAGGTGGATACCAGGAAGATGCACCTAAAAAGTTTCTAATGAATTGTAAAATCTTTTGACAATAAAATATGTAAAAATAATGAGACCCAGAGATAGTTTTATGTTTAGCAAAATTAGGGTAATGCCCTGGTTTATTTAAACCACAGAATTTGGCAACAGGAATATAAAAGCTTTCCCCAAATCAAAATATCAAACAATATACAAAATAAATAACCAAAAAATTCCCCAAATACTTAAATTACGTAAAAGGAATTGAATATTTCCCTCTTTAGAAATCAATGTCTCCTATTATTTATTTAAATAAATAAACGTTTAATTTTTTTTTAATAGAATTGTGACTCATTTTTGAGTAAGAGATTAATCATAACCTACCCTGTTTCCATCCATCCATCCATCCAGCTTATCCGGGGCCGGGTCGCGGGGGCAGCAGTCTAAGCAGGGCTGCCCAGACTTCCCTCTCCCTAGACACTTCCTCCAGCTCTTCCGGGGGGACACCGAGGCGTTCCCAGGCCAGCCGGGAGACATAGTCCCTCCAGCGTGTCCTAGGTCTTCCCCGGGGTCTTCTCCCGGTGGGACATGCCCGGAACACCTTCCCGGGAAGGCGTCCAGGGGGCATCCGGAAAAGATGCCCGAGCCACCTCAGCTGGCCCCTCTCGATGTGGAGGAGCAGCGGATCTACTCTGAGCTCCTCCCGAGTGACCGAGCTTCTCACCCTATCTCTAAGGGATCGCCCGGCCACCCTGCGGAGAAAGCTCATTTCGGCCGCCTGTATCCGCGATCTTGTCCTTTCGGTCATGACCCACAGCTCATGACCATAGGTGAGAGTAGGAACGTAGATTGACCGGTAAATCGAGAGCTTCGCCTTGCGGCTCAGCTCCTTCTTCACCACGACAGACCGGTACAGCGACTGCATTACTACAGAAGCTGCCCTGATCCGTCTGTCAATCTCCCCTTCCATCCTTCCCTCACTCGTGAACAAGACCCCCAGATACTTGAACTCCTCCACTTGGGGCAGGAACTCTCCACCTACCTGAAGTGAGCAAGCCACCCTTTTCCGACTGAGAACCATGGCCTCAGATTTGGAGGTGCTGATTCTCATCCCAGCCGCTTCACACTCGGCTGCAAACCGTCCCAGTGCATGCTGGAGGTCCTGGTCTGATGGGGCCTGTTTCCATTACACTATATAAGTAAGATTTTAAAAGAAATAGTCTCACAAACTACTGCTTATATCATATAAATATTAAAGAGATATGTTATGTACTTAAGGTCCTTGTTTGATCTCATATCTTGCTTCTTCCTGTGCTTTGTATAAAATAATCCAAATGCCTAAAATCTAGAAGGTCTTCTACATAAAAATGTTGAACCGTATGACAATCTGAGAAAAGAAAATGAAAAACATCCAACAGAACTCGATGAAGACAACAGAAATCCTCAGGTGAAAAACAAAGAAGTGAGCAAACCGTCAAGTGAGAAAGAGGGAACGCCATCAATACAGTTGGAAAGCAGTAAATATAAATTATTTGTTGTCTTATATTGGTAATTGCCATTTTTATAAGATTAAACTTTTTTGACTTATTTCATGGCGATTCATTTTCCAGGGAAAATCAAACTATGCTCCATTCAGGCTGGAAAGACAAATATCTCCCCTAAGATGTTTATTGGCACTCTGGAGAAACAAATTCCAAATCTGATGGAAGTTTCAATGGATGAGAGTGACATTGTTTTGGTTTTCTGTCCTATTGTTTCTCGAGCTGGAACTGATATTGAAGCAGCACTGAAAATATTCACTGACTCTACAGGTTCATTATCATCAAATTATTATTGATAACACTAATTTAATAAATTATATAAATTATTCAAGGTCATAAATTCATGAGAGATTCAGACAATTTTTCAGACAGTTTGTTTCTTTGAACAGACTCTAAACTGAAAGTTCTAGTGGTGCTACATCACACGTTTGACCCAGAGAAAACTGTACCAGACAGCAGCAGATGTGTCAACAGGACAGATATACTGACAGTGAACTGTCTGTTCTATGAAGACACAGGATTACTAAAGTGTCAGAGGAATGATGATGCAATCGACAGAGTTGTAAACTGGTTTATACAGCAAGTATTTAACTAGACATACATCATGAAAACTGCCTAAAATGTATAATTTTAAGAAAGTAAACGGTTTACTAATAGTGTATATTGCCATTATTTTGCAGGGGGAGAAAAAGGTGTCAAAGTATGTCGACGGCAAGGTAGGTTAAAGTCACTTTTGTTGGGAATTACAACTTCTATGAAAAAAACATTTGTGTTCATGTGATATTACCTTTTGAGTTACACACTTATAGCTTTTAAACTGTCTTTAATTGAAACAGACCAATCATCAACTTTTTGGTCAAGGCTCACAGGTCCATTTAAGGTGAGAAAAAAGACTACTTTTTTCAGTTAAAATTTGAAAAGACAAAATCTTTTTTACAAAACATAATCCTAAGAATAAACAATAGACGGAATGTTTAAGAGTACATTTATTTGACACCAGTTTAAACCAAAAAATAACTTTTGCACTTTGGCTATTTATTTACATGACCACAGTGTCTAATGATGATATCATGCCCATATGTATTATAGGATCAGTCTATAAGTGTGTACGAGTATAACCAAAACAATAATGGCGGAATACAGGACTGTGTTTGTAGTACTGAACGTAAAATGTAGATTTATTGCATCACTATGTCTAATGCAGACAAAGGTCATCTAACAGTGCTTTTGAGTAAACCTGGGTATACATGTGTGGTCATGTAGCCTACTGTAGTGCTTCACTACAGAGTGACATCGCCAACTACTGGCCTGCATTCGTAATACTTAGTTCTTAGTTGTTTTTGTGAAGACGGATCATTTTGACAATCCTGTTGAATGTATGTGTAATGTGAATGGGTAAAATGTGTACATTTTTGCAATATTGTTTTTGTGTAAACGTACCCTAATGTTTATAAAAAAAATTATATTAAAACTGAAGTACATCTTCTTTGCCTAAATACTTTTTCACTATCTGAGGTAAAGATGCAGAGACAAACAAAGTGAAGTATTCATTCGTAGGTTGAACTGAATTTAAAGTTGTTGTCAATTGTAGTAGAGTAGGCGGGGCGAGACCGTGGTTCGAGTCCGGTGAGTAATTGTTAAAGGGCGCCAGCCGTGCGCACACCAGGCTCGAATCCCGTAGGAGATTGGGAGCATAAAAGGAACGAGTGACCGGACCGTCGAAGAGAGAGGACCGGGCCCGAACATGTTTTAACTTTGTATTTGTATTTATATTTTGTTGCCGGCGGTCGTCCGTGAGGGGCCGCCGGCTATTATATTACTTTATTAAATGTTTGAATGTCTTCCGGTTCCCGTCTCCTTCCTTCCCTTTTATTGAGATTTATTACAGTGGTGCCGAAACCCGGGAGGAAGGAGAGACATGCTGTCGGAGAGTCCTCGCCGCCGAGTGGCCTCGCGGTGCCGGAGAGTTCGGGCAGCGCGGACGAAGGGTGTCCGCCAGTGGCTGCCCGAAGCAGTGGCTCTGGGGAAACGGAAGTGCACAGTGCGGCCACCGTCAAAACTTCGGTGGAACGGCGACCTTTGCTGCCGCGCCCCTGGGTCGAGGTGGGGTGGCTTTCGTCCAAGTGGGAGCGGGGGAGCTGCCGCCATCCGCCAGAGGCCGGAGCCTGTGTCCGTCCCCCGAGGGGGAGGAGCAGGGGGCGGAAGTATCGGGTGAGCCACCGCCTGCCAGAGGCCGGAGCCTGCATCCGTCCGCCCAAGGGGGAGGAGCAGGGGACGGGGAACTCGCCTCGACTCCCAGATAAAGGAGGAGCCACCGCCGGCTGCCAGGGGGCGGACGGTCGAGCCGTCCACCGAAGCCCCGGGGCCACCGCAAGGCATCGCGAAGGAGAGTACTCGGCTGGTTGAGGAACGAGCGGCAGCATGTCAGTGAACCGGACTATTTTTTTTTTCCTCTCTCCCCTCTCTCTTTCCGGTCACTCCAAGGGCTCCCGTCTCCGTTGTCTCGTCTCGTTGCTGCATGGTGCCCCCCGGCCTGTGAGGGTTGATGGGGGTATGTAGTAGAGTAGGCGGGGCGAGACCGTGGTTCGAGTCCGGTGAGTAATTGCTAAAGGGCGCCAGCTGTGCGCACTCCGGGCTCGAATCCCGTAGGAGATTGGGAGCATAAAACGAACGAGCGACCGGACCGTCGAAGAGAGAGGACCGGGCCCGAACATGTTTTAACTTTGTATTTGTATTTATATTTTGTTCGCCAGCGGACGTCCGTGAGGAGCCGGATGTTATATTACTTTATTAAATGTTTAAAATGTCTTCCGGTTCCCGCCTCCTTCCTTCCCTTTTATTGAGCTTCTCTTCATCAATATTGTGCTATTAAACATTGCGAGTGTTCAGCCAGACACAGCAACTAAATTAAGCAAGCAGCTTATTACAGCCTATATTTACCTTTTAAAGGAAAAGTTCCATAAAAAATAATAAAAAATTGTCATGAATTAAAGGCAAGGCAAGGCAAGGCAATTTTATTTATATAGCACATTTCATACACAGTGGCAATTCAAAGTGCTTTACATAGAAGAAATTAAAATAATAAAAAGAAATAAGAGTAATTAAAACAGTTTATAAAAATAAAATACAGTACAGTACAGACAGTCGGACGAACATTGGCACAGTGCTCATTCATTAAATGCATAGCTAAACAGATGCGTTTTGAGTCTGGATTTGAAAGTGACTATTGTAGGAGCACATCTGATCTCCTCTGGATCTGGTTCCAGCTGCGGCTGGCATAATAGCTAAAAGCAGATTCGCCATGCTTTGAGTGAACCCTTGGTATTTCTAGCTGATATGATCCTAGTGATCTGAGTGATCTGTTGGGTTTATATTCATTGAGCATATCTGCAATGTATTGAGGTCCTAGGCCATTGAATGATTTATATACCAGTAATAATACTTTAAAATCAATCCTAAATTTAACTGGGAGCCAGTGTAAAGACCTGAGGACTGGTGTGATATGTTCATATTTTCTAGTTCTGCTCAGAATCCTGGCGGCAGCGTTCTGTATGAGCTGCAACTGTCTAATGGTCTTTTTGGGAAGTCCAGTGAGGAGTCCATTACAGTAATCCACCCTGCTGGTGATGAAAGCATGAACAAGTTTCTCTAAGTCTTGTCTGGAAACAAAGCATCTAATTCTTGCAATATTTTTCAGATGGTAGTATGCTGATTTGGTTATTGCTTTGAAATGACTACTGAAACTAAGGTCTGACTCTAGTGTCACTCCAAGATTCCTGTCTTGATTTTTAATTGTTTGACCCCTAGAGTGAAGGTATGCGTTCACCTTGAGAACTTCATCTTTGTTTCCAAATGCAATGACTTCAGTTTTGTCTTTGTTTAATTGAAGAAAGTTTTGACACATCCAATTGTTGACTTCATCGATGCATTGGCACAGGGAGTCAATGGGGCTGTAATCGTTAGGTGATAGGGCTAAGTAGATCTGTGTGTCGTCTGCACAGCTGTGGTAAGCAATTTTGTTCTTTCTCATTATTTGGCTTATTGGGAGCATATACAGGTTGAACAGGATTGGCGCAAGAATTGAGCCTTGAGGGACTCCGCATGTCACGGATGTCCACTCAGACTTATGATCTCCTATACTCACATAATAACCTCTCCCATCTAAGTATGACCTGAACCATTATAGGACTATCCCAGAAAGCCCCACCCAGTTTTCCAGCCTGTCAAGAAGTATGCTATGATCGACAGTGTCAAATGCAGCACTGAGGTCGAGTAGTATCAGCACTGATAATTTGCCTGAATCAGTATTTAAGCGAATATCGTTTATTATCTTTATGAGCGCTGTCTCTGTGCTGTGATGTGGTTGGAAACCAGATTGAAAATTGTCAAAGTATCCATTCGCGCATAAGAATTTATTCAGCTGATTGAAGACAACTTTTTCAATGATCTTGCCTATGAAAGGAAGATTTGAGATCGGTCTATAGCTGCTTAATATGGTCTTATCCAGATTGTTCTTTTTCAGGAGGGGCTTTACAACTGCAGTTTTCAGGGAGTTTGGAAAACTCCCAGAGAGAAGTGAGGCATTTACCACTTCTAGAAGATCTGCTTCTTAACTGTTTAACACACTTTTGAAAAATGATGTGGGAAGTGTGTCAAGAGAACAGGTTGATGTTTTAAGGTGCTGTACGGTTTCTTCCAAAATTGTGCCATCAATTTCTTTGAAGTCAGACATAGTAACAACTTTCTCAGGTGGTTTGATTATCTGTCTAACCCCAGGGTAACTCAAGGATGTGCTGATCACCTTTCTGATATTATTGATTTTCTCACAGAAGAAAGAAGCAAACTCACTGCACTTGTTGTCTGAGAGCATTTCACTGGGAATCTGGTTTGGCGGGTTTGTCAGTCTCTCTACAGTAGCAAAAAGAGTGCGTGTGTTGTTTAAATTACTGTTTATAATATTTGAGAAGAAAGTCTGTCTAGCTTTGCCTAGTTCCATATTAAAAGCATGTAGGCTGTCTTTGTAGATCTTATAATGGACTACAAGTTTTGTCTTCCGCCATATGCGTTCTGCTTTTCTGCATTGTCTTTTCATATTTTGCACTGCTGCAAAATTAAAGAGAAAGATATTTGGGCGAATGCTTGTGACAAACAATTCTTGGACCACATTAGTAGGAAAAATGACAGTGGTGTCCCAAGAAATTTTGCTTTTTTACACATTATTCAAAATATCTTCTTTAGTGTTCAGCACCTACTAGTCAATGGGGTCCAAGAACAATAAGCATTTTGAACAAAGAAATTCATACTGATTTAAAACAACTCAAGGGTGAGTAAATGAAGATAGAAATAACATTTTTGGTTGAACTTTCCCTTTAAGTGTAAGCACCTTCTTAGCTGCCTTTTTGAGCAGTTTTCCACTATGCAGATTGAAGAAGTTGCCTTTACTCTTATGCGTTTGCTGGCTACTTTGGATCTTTGCGCTGCTAACGCAAGATACTGGCTTTATGTTGTTTCTTCATTAATTTGGAGATTCAATGTTAAATTAGAAGTATATTTGTAACAAGGTTCAATAAAAGGAAGGAAGGAGACGGGAACCGGCAAACATTTAAACATTAAATAAAGTAATAACAAAGTAAAAAGACAGCCGGCAGCCCCTCATGGACGACTGTCAGCGAACAACACCCACCACAACTGATATCCAGGCCTGTTCCTCTCTCATTGACGATCCGGTCGCTCGTCCATTTATGCTCCCAATCTCCTCCGTGATACGAGACCGATCAAGTACAGCTGACGCTAATTATCACTTACCGGACTCGACTCAATGTCTCGCCTACTTGACTACAATATTTTAAAACATTTGTTTAATTATTACCTCACAGGAGGTAACTGTATTTTCATTGTTCTTTTCATGAGGTGAAAAAGAAGTTATAGAAGATATTTTTTAATTTACGTAAAATATGTATTCTATATAGTTTACCGTAACATCTATAACAAAATTAAGTCAGTCAACTGGAATTTCACATTCACACATTTTGTCACATTTATTAAAACACATTTTATTTCTCTAGGGAAATAAACAGGGATCTTCAAGTGACAGTAGGTTATAATTACATTTCTTCAATAAAGCTTGATATGGATTCCGTAATGTATGACGGAAGGAAGCAATTCAAATGTATTAATATGATGAAGTCAGTATATTAATTAAAATATTTAATTTTTAAGTAATTATTAATTATACAAACTGATTCGTATTTTATTTCTACATTTCTGAATTAAGTTAATCCAAGTTTTAGGAATTATTTTATTCTAAACTTTTATACTAAGAATAATTTCTAACACTGCTCAATGCTTTGTTGTTCTTAAACATGTAAGACTTTTTAAGAGTTTTTTCCACAGATATGTAGCAGATGGGATCCAGTTCCTAGTCCATCCGAATAGAGACACAAACATGTCTGATGTGGATGTTCCCCGCAGAGAATCCAATTTGTAGAAGTGGACATTTACATATAAATATGAATTATTCAGATTTCTTAATACTCTGTTTAGATTTAGTTTGTAAACTATTTTTTTAACATTACAAAGCAAATATACAGTAAGGCAAAAAACCGAATAATACTGTCCAGCAAGTTATTACAGTATAAACCCCTTCAATGTGATAGAAAACTCTATTTTGCACCTGTGTCCTGATCACCCTCTGTCAGGGTTTACTGTATGTTAAAGAAACAAGTCGCTCAATATATTAACCCTGACATATTTCACTGAGATATGGAAATGGTTAGAGATATTATTAGCTCTTTGGTGATATGTAAATGTTTAAGTAAACGTGTGCAAATAATTAATAGCCTCATTAACAATGATTAAACAGGTGAAGTTAATGCCTAAAATATAAAATGAGTGCAATGTATGTAATGACAAATAATAAGGATTCAAATTAATAATTTTATTTAGAGAAATGTACTAATAAACACATCTCAATGAAAAAATAAAGAAATAACCCAAAGGAATAAATGAATTGTCTGCAACTCTGTGGCATCCCCTTATCTATGTTATGTATTGATAAACTGTCTGCTACTGTACCTCTTTTTGGCTGATAACCGAGTTAAAACAATACTGATCCTCACACATAAAAGTGTTGCAAAAGTATATTTTTGCTTACCTAAGTGTTCATCTACTTTCATTTTTGTGAATATTAGACAGGCACACTGTAAACACAAAGAGGGGACACAAGATTCTAGAAGTATCAGAGGATTCATAATGTAATGGACAAATCTTTTTACAGTGATTTTCCCAAGCAAATTGTGTTCCTCAACATCATTTGTTAGTGCTGGAATGACAATCCAGTCAAAGAAGATTTCCATAAACCAAACCCAAACAAGATTGAAGAGAATGAACAGTATGACCCAACAGAACATACTGTACAATCTGATTGATTCATCAGAAAGTTGTTCCAGGACAATGATGTTCAACCAAGAACATGTCATACTTGGTGAAATCCTGTTCACGGTACAGCATTTTTCTCAGTTCAAATGTCTTTTAATGTAAACATTTTTTTAAATTTTTTAAAGAGAATTATTAATTTTAGTAAAAAAGCACAAAGCAAATTTTTTAAAAGCACCGCAAGAGACCTATGAAATTCTGGTTTGTATTTAGAGTTTTGTTGTCAGTCATATACAGCCAACTGATTGTTTTATATATTTTGCCTGGGTTTAGCTGTTGGTTGAAAATGTTTCTTTAAGACACTAAGTTGTGTGGTTATGAGTGTAATAATAGGAAAATCATAATTACAGAAGCCTAATTGAAATGAAAGGTTTATTTGTATATACAGTATATATATTTAAATTTTATGTTATTTTCTATAATATTTTACCCATTGAGTATCAGAGGCTGTTAGTTGCAGTTGTGCTGTATAAACGAGTTGATGGATAATTATTCAGTTAAAAGTGAAAGTAAAAGTGAAAGAGAGCTCCACAATATTGGCGTGAAAGTAAGGAAAGCTGACACTGCTCGGCAAGGATATTATTATAAACATAGATTTGTACAGACTACCGTATTACGCTATTTAAATATTTTGTTGGATTCAAGACATTTCTTCAGCAGGAGATTTTGTGAAGGACAGGAGAGGTAAGGGTTAGCGTCATTCATAGCACAGTCTTCATTTCACCATCTCGGCTACGCCAAATAGAACCAACTTCTAGCCAAAATGTCGTTATTGTCAAAATAACCTTGAATTTGGTTAGCCTACATGTCGTTATTGCCAAAATATATTGCGAAATATATGATATGTCAATATGTAAGCAAAGCCAACAGTGATGTTTGGTTTCATTTCTTTGACATGTTATCTGCGGAGCCTGCGCTATCTAATTTTAGGGATATGGTTATTTTAGTTGGCCTATTAAAATCCTAACACTTTAAACATGTGTTTTTCACAATTCTTAAGATATTAAGCCAAAGAGCTTCAACTGGTTTTGTTTCTGTTTTGATTTGACTCAACAAATGCGGAGAAGTAGGCTGTATGTCTCTGCAGAAGATTATTATGGGGCGTTTTTAAACCGTGATGGGCGTTTCTCAACCTTTCAATCAAAAAGGGCGGAAGCCCATTTCTGAACTATTGACCCTTATTAAACAGCAGCTAAACAAATTTCAACCTTCCCGTATGAGAAGAGAATTGGGAATTGCCCACTTGTTTTTTGCAAATAAACTAAAGTGATTGAGAAACACCCATCCCAGTTTGAAAACGCCCACTTATTGAGAAACACCCCTTTTTATTCCTCAAGCAAAGCATTTAATAATAAAGTCGATGTTTCATTTTTCCCCATTTAGGAGCAAATGGCAGCTGCAAGCAGCAGTAAGTTCTATCAAAGCATTTATGTCATTTAATGGTGCTTATGTCTGTGTTTGCTTGAACCAAAAGAATTTGAACTGCTTCTTAAATACCTCAAATGTGGATAATAATGAACTAAAAACATAAACTTGATAATAGTCTGTGTGTGTACATAAATCTTGCCGTATTTCTCATGCTTTACAGATGAGTTTCAGTTTACTGTTCCAGAAACAGCTCAGAATGTTGACGTTACACTGAGGTCTGATGTCACAGTACCATGTCACCTGTCACCTGAAAAGAGTGCTGTTAATATGGAAATAAAATGTGTGTGTGTCTGTAAGAACAGACAGGTGACAGATGGGCTGAGCTTTAAGGGTATTGTGAATTCTTGTAATTACATTATCAAGTGGTGGAAACAAGTCTAATCATCATTTTCATTTAAAAAATGTACTTCCATGTACGATGAAATCAAGATGATTTTTCATTTATCATAAATCATGACTATGCAGTGTTTTTGACAAAAATAGATTCTGATGTCCAACCTGTGAATCAGCCACCAACCTGTCAAAGCTATCCTCTGACAAAACATGAGGAGGTATGTGAAAGTAACATTCATAATACATTTTTTTAGTTTGAAGCTCTAAAAATGTCACAATACAGAGGTATGAGCACTTCAATTGTGTCAATTTTTTTTAATTCGGTCATCATTTACACATGTTCGAGTTGTTCCAAATCTGTGTAAATGTCTTTGTTCTGATGTACACAGAGAAAGATATTTGGAAGAACTCGTATAACCAGACAGATTTAGATTGACTCACATAGTAGGAAAAAATACTTTATACTTTTTTAGTTCTGTTGAACACAAAAGAAGACATTTTGAAGAAGATAGAACAGCAAACAGTTCTGGAGCACTTTTGACTACCATTGTATTTTCCTACTGCTGGAGTCAATGGGGCTAAAATCTGTCAGGTTATAAGCATTCTTCCAAATATTTTTCTCTGTGATTATCAGAACAAATAAAAATACATTTATACAGATTTGGAACAACTCGAAGGTTAGCAAATGCTGACTTTTTCTTGAGGGGGGTGAAGTATTTCTTTAAAGGAATATGTAATTTAGAAGACACAGTGAAAAAATGATTCCGCTGAAATGATTGTTGGATATCACAGGCAATATCTGCTTAAACCTGCTCCAGAAGTGTTTTTACAATAAGTAACATTGCACATGTAGCTGCCAGTGATGTATCATTATCAGGTAATCATTTAATGTTTTTGGATGATTTGCAGAATCAGCTACAAGAGAAAAACCCTCAAATGACAATAAATGAGAAAAGACCGCCAAAATACACAGTTCAGGAACCTGAAGCACCGAAAAAAACAGAACAGATGATGAAATCAGGTAAGAAATCTTAAAGGACAGAAGGAATGCTGGTCTAGTTCTCAGTCATAGCTTGATGTAATACATGTAAATTAGACAGAGATTATTGGAAAACATGGTTAAATATCAGCAACAAGAGAGACACATCTGGGCAAGCAACAGTATGTTTCATGCTCCTCACAAAAAAATGCTTGTTTAAATTATTCAGAGTTTTGTATTGGTTAAAATGGATAGATTTTCATATGGTTGTAGTTCTACTTCTCCCTTTTGCCAAATCTTTTTTCAGGTGGAATAAAACTGTTCTCTGACTTGGCTGGAAAAACAAATGGTGGTCATAAGAGTTTTTTTGACACTTTGGAGAACCGAATAAAAGATCTGAGAGAAGTTCCTACAGTGGATGAGAGTGACATTTTTCTGGTTTACTGTCCTGTTGTTTCTCGACATGACATTAATTTAGAAGCAGCACTTAAAAGATTCACTGCCTCTACAGGTTTATTTGTCATCATCACCACAGTATTTTAAATGATAAAAGGTGTTTTAATCGTCATAAAATGTTACATTAATTTGTCTGTTTCTTTGATCAGCTTCTAAGCTGAAAATTCTAGTGGTGCTACATCACACGTTTGACCCAGAGAAAACTGTACCAGACAGCAGCAGATGTGTCAACAGGACAGATATACTGACAGTGGACTGTCTGTTCTATGAAGACAAAGGATTACTAAAGTGTCAGAAAAATGATGATGCAATCAACAAAGTTGAGAAATGGTTAATACAGCAGGTATTTAGCACGCCATACATTATGAAATCTGCCTAAAATATATAATTTTAAGAAAATTACTGTTTACTAAAAGTGCAGGTTGCCATTATTTTGCAGGGGAGAAGAAAAGTGTCAAAGTACATCCACGGCAAGGTAAACTTTTGTTTTAAATTACAAATTCAGTGAAAAAAACATTTGTGTTTATGTGATATTACCTTTTGAGTTACACTCTTTTAAACTGTCTTTATTTGAAACAGACCAATTACCAGACACAGGAGTTGTTAACTGGATGTTGTTAACTGGATGATAAAGGTATTTAACAAGATGCTCTAAAAATACAAAAATCATCAAACTGTATAAGATAAACACGTTTACTAAAATAGCCCATGTGACTGCTGACCACTCTACGCTTCAGGTAGCGCACAGCAGTCGAAGTCAGCATCTTCTTTCTGCCACGACCAGGTAGCGTTTCAACAGTGCCCTTTGCCTTGAATTTGCAAATGATGCTTCCTATGGTGGCTCTTGGTATGTTTAACATCTTTGCAATCTTCTTATAGCCATTGCCCTTCCTGTGAAGAGTAATCACCTGTTCTCTTGTCTTCCTGGACCATTCTCTTGACCTCACCATGTTTGTAACCACACCAGTAAATGTCTAGAAGGAGCTGAGTATCACAGTCATTTTAAAGCTGCCTAATTGGTGCTTATTGGGCTTTATTGCTGCTTCCTGATATCCACAGGTGTTTTCAATACCTGATTGAAAACACTTCATTGAACCTCTGTTCTTCAGAGTGGTAGTCTTTAAGGGGTTGAATAATTATGTCAATGAAGAATTCACAAAAGAAACATTTACTACTGTATTACAAAACTAATTGATGTCATTTTAGTTGCATATGGTTCTTTAAGACGTCCTTGTAGGATTTCATTCTGAATACAATTACAAATGTACACTAAATTCCCTAAAACCATTTACAGCATTGGGGGTTGAATAATTTTGAACACAACTGTATATCATGTAAATATTAAAGAGATATGTTATGTACTTAAGGTTCTTGTTTGATCTCATATCTTGCTTCTTTCTGTGCTTTGTATGAAATAATCCAAATGCCTAAAATCTAGAAGGTCCTCTACATAAAAATGTTGCACCGAATGACAATCTGAGAAAAGAAAATGAAAAACATCCAACAGAACTTGACGAAGACAACAGAAATCCTCAGGTGAAAAACAAAGAAGTGAGCAAACCGTCAAGTGAGAAAGAGAGAACACCAAAGACCCTATCAATACAGTTGGAAAGCAGTAAATATAAATTATTTGTTGTCTTATATTGGTAATTGCCATTTTTTTAAGATTAAACTTTTTTTACTTATTTCATCATGATTAATTTTACAGGGAAAATCAAACTATGCTCCATTCAGGCTGGAAAGACAAATATCTCCCCTAAGATGTTTATTGGCACTCTGGAAAAACTAATTCCGAATCTGATGGAAGTTTCAGTGGATGAGAGTGACATTGTTTTGGTTTTCTGTCCTATTGTTTCTCGAGCTGGAACTGATATTGAAGCAGCACTGAAAAGATTCAATGATAAAAAAATTTTTAAAATTATATTAATTATTTGAGGTCATAAATTTATGAAATTTATTTAGACAGTTTGTTTCTTTAAACAGACTCTAAGCTGAAAGTTTTAGTGGTGCTACAAAACACATTTGACCCAGAGAAAACTGTACCAGACAGCAGCAGATGTGTTAACAGGACAGATATACTGACAGTGAACTGTCTGTTCTATGAAGACACAGGATTACTAAAGTGTCAGAGGAATGATGATGCAATGGACAAAGTTGTGATCTTGTTTAGGCAGCCGGTATTTAACAAGATATGGCATACATGTTTATGTCTGTTCTAAAATTCTAAAATAATTTTAAAAATTAGTCACTGTTTATTCTGTAAATTCACATTATAATGTTTTTCTACAGGATTATTCAACGGGAGTCAATAAATATCCACCTAGAAGTAGGTTAAAATCTTTTTATCAATAATGAATCTCTCTAATAAAATTATGCGACTTATTTATGTCAGTTCTTTGCTGTATCATCTAATGCTCAATAGCACAATTTAAACTTCATTACGTCCATTTTTCAACAGACAAATCAACTGTTTCAACAGATAGGACACAGGTAAAAACACATTCCTGCTCAATACTGAAATCTACTGTCTAGGAAAACTCAGCAGTAAAAGTACATAAATGTTTCAGTGAAATTTATAATAATTCCAGACAGTTCAAACTGCACCCTAAAGGATTGTGTAAGAAATTGACATTATTAAAAGTGTTCATTATTAGCACAAGATCAAACGTTGGTGATTTTTTTAGATATGCAGCCTCTAAACCTCTAATAACATATTTCTATTGAAGTGTTTGTGCAGGTTCTGTACGATCACAGTGATTAGGTTATTAAATCGGTGGGGCAGGAGATTGTTGAAAGCATTTAAAAGTGCCAAAAACATATGTCTGTGTTACCAGCCTTTGATGCCAGTGTTGTAGTATCATGAGTGTGCACACAGATGATAGGGGGTGTAAAACATTTAAATAATTGCACATCAGCAGTAATATATGAAACAAACTCCTTATGAATTTGTATTGGTTGGCATAAAGACTATTATTTTGTAATTGCAGTCTAAACGCAATATGTGAGTAATCTCTTTCATATTTTTTTTTATTTCACAGCGGATGAAACTGGGATCTACAAGCAACAGTAAGTCAAAATTACATTCTAGTTTCAAAGTTATTATTGTAGTAGTTACATAGTTTTCATTTCTTGTAAAGTGGAAAATTAGGAAATAGCTTTCAGTCTGCCAACGACGATATATATATATATATATTTTTTTTTATTAGAAATAAACTTCAACATCATGGCTAAATTTTTCAATAAAATAAAGCTTCCTTATTTCTAAATATTATTGATCATATAAACATATTTTTACGTATAAATATTGAATCTAGTTAATATAATATAATTATTTCGGGCTAATATAGCAGTTTTCTGAAAACAAATTACAAATAAAAACAACACTTACTGTTAAGAGGCCTGAGGGTGTCTATTTATCTCAAATGAAGTTTATTTATTATTAGGGCCATATGTTTACCACATTTTTGTAGGTTCAGAAGGTTAAGAAGAAAATTGGCCAGAAAATTACAATACAAAATGTCATGAGGGACCACGTTTATTTCGAATAGTGACCATAACAGAAGCACAAACAGAGGAGCAATTCCGTGAAAATATCAACCTTACCATGAAAAAATAAACTTCACAGTTTTTACTATGGTAACAGCACAGATATTATCATTTGGTGGTTCATATACCCATGTGAGATCTCTCTTCAAATTTGTTTTATTTTAAATGCGTGTTTTTTTTTTTCATTGTCAGGTTGGATTGTCACATCCATAACGATACATATTCCTCATAAATGGACACATGAAAATTAAAATAAAATAACTATTTGATGTTCTATAAAGAGGCATCACTTCTCCATTCATAATTTCACAGAAATCCTACAAAGTTTGTCCTCTCCAAAAAAACGCATCCTATTTTGTCACATCCATAACGCATGTTTATTTCCCATTTTTTAAATAGAATTTTTTTTCTTAGACTGACATTTTTTATGTTTAGACTCTATCGACAAGGATTTATTAAAATATAAACAGATGGTTCAATATATTTGTAGCAAATTCATTCTCTGAGCATTTTTATGTCAAGTACATAACCCAAATGTCACGTCCATAACGTTGGAATTGCCCAGAGTAGAAAAAAAAAGTTTGGATAATTTAATCTACTTCAGTTTCTAATCCCAGAGATATTAATAGGTGCATAGAAAACTTTTATAAAAATGGTCTTTTCTGTTCTGTTTCTTTTTCAAACTCCATCACAGCATTTCCTGCAGTATCAATATTAAAGCGTTCATGTTGATTCGCTTATCACCAAGGATGTTTTACAGGCCTATTTAAAGCCTTTTGGTGGCCCTTTAAATATACAGTATTTGCTTGCCCCTGAATTGTACTTTACATCTATATTATTCTTTTATATATGTTTTTTTTAATATTTACGTTTTTTTTTTCAGATGCACAGCCAAAGAGCTTTAGTACAGTGAAATATTTTGTTACCTTACCTGGAAACAGACAGAAGTATCACTCCGACTTTCTAGATGCCCTACACAGAGAGACTCCAGGTCTGGTGATGGTTTCTACAGTGCAGGAGAGTGATGTCATTCTGCACTTCCATTCTGAGAGTCTTGCTGCTTTAAAAGATTACAAGAGAAGAGGTGAACATTTATTTACACAAAATATAGACTGTATATTGACGTTTCTGGCTGTGTTACAAAAAAAGTATTTTTTTATAATGTCCTTTTATAATATTTTAAATAATTAAACGTAAAATGAAACGTATTGTTTTGCTCTTTTGACTAAATGCTGATACATACTGAAGACTAATGGCCTTTGATCTCTCTTCTCTTTAGACAAGCCTTTTGTTGACATTGTTCTCCATAATACACTAGATTCAACATCTGTCCCAAAGAGCAGTGGATGTTTAAACAATTCAGATGTTTTCATAGTGGACTGTGTTATCTGTGAAGCAGTTGAAGATCTACCTGAATGCAATAAAAACAGAGAGGCAATTGCTGCAGTCTCACAATGGCTAAGCACCAAGGTGACTTAACATTTTTCCTGATTGCTGACACAACTCACACAATGGACACCGATATGTATATGCCTCAAACTTTCATGTCAAACTCAAATTTCAGTCAAAAACAAGTTCACACATTTATTGTTAAATCATAATATCAATTCTCTTTGTACAGATTAAATGGTCACACTGAAGGTGGACAGATCCTGTGGCGCACATTGACAACTGCATGCAAGTGAATTATCAGTTGAAGTAAATGACTGTATAAGTAAAATATAAAATGTTATTCATAGTTCAAGTAATTGCCTGTGACTCTTTATCTTATAAAAGCTTTATATCAGTAAGACTATAATGTAATGCGGTTTGTTCTGTTTTTCATTTGAAATGGGCGTGTGTCTAATTATCTTACAATAAAAGATGATTAAAAATATTTTTCGTTTTCATTACATAAATTATGATCATGACATAGGCATTAAACACACTTTAAACACCTGTTTAATTGGCCTGTTATATTTGTTTCATTTGTTTACACACTTGTAAAACTTGAACATTTACTAATAAAATCAGAGCAACAACCATTAACATTTTGGTTGATAAAATATATGTACCTGTTACTAAAGCAGCTACCACAACCGAAAGTTAGGTTTGGGTTTATAAATCCACTGTCTTTCACAGACTTACACGGTTAGCTGATTATTTTTTAAGGTCTCACTAGATGTATTGCTTAAAGCCGATTTTCTCAAAACATTCTTGTGAGACAATTAAAATTAATACAAATTACGTACGTTATTTAAAATATTTATCAAGTGGTTATGGATGGTAAGAATTCAATACTATATGTAATTGAGATTGTAAAGGAGCCATAAAGAAACAACAACATATTTTGTATATAAAATGTTATGCAATATATAAAATATACAGTATATATATAATGTTATTTGTTTAAAATGTTCATGTTTGCTGTTTCTGTGCTTGTGAAAATAAAAAAATAGGTGGATCCCGTCCACGAAAGACTAATGGGACTTTACCGGATAACAAGGGTTGGGGATAGAGCAGTGGTTTTCAATCCTGAGCCTGGGGACCCACCACTCTGCACATTTTGAATGTTTCCCTTATCTAACACCTCTGACTCAAAACATCAGCTCATTAAGTGAGACATCTATGAATTGAACTAACTGTGTCATTTAAAAGAGATATACAAAATGTGTAGAGTGGTGGGTCCCCAGGCTCAGGATTGAAAACCACTGGGATAGAGGACGCAGAGAGAGCATGGCATTACACAATCAAAACAATGCCATAAACTTTTTTAACCATAAAACACATTTCTATGTCATGATCCTGCCACAACACTTGAAAATCATGACAAGGAGAGGCAGGATCATGACATATACATAATTGAGATTGTATAGGAGCTATAAAGAAACAACAACATATACTGTATATAAAATGTTATATATAACATATATATTAGTTAATTTGTTCATAACGTTCATGTTTGCTGTCTCTATGCTTGTGAAAATAGTTCCTGCAACTCTTTCAGAGGTTTATGTTGCAAGTGAAAGTGAAAGTAAAAATGACCTCTACATTTCGTGTGACAGCAGGAAAAGCAAACACTGTTTTGTAAAGATTATTATAGGATATATATTATATAAAAATCACATATATGTTTGCATATAGGATATCTTAATGTTTCATGAGACCATTTTGTGGCAGTTACACGTTGTTTCTGCATTCTTCAGCTCAGAAAGGAGATTTTGGGAAGGAAACGAGGGGTAAGTGCAGTTAGCAACAAGCTAAAGTATGTTTACATTGTAAACATTTTGCCAACAGAAAGATCTGTTTTTTACAAACAATAACCGATTAAAATCAATGCGTTGCTAATGATGGTGTGATGTAATGTGGTGTTTTTCTCTTTTTAGGAGAAAATGGCAGCTGCAAGTAGCAGTAAGCTCTATTAAAACAATCCTGATTTGATCTTACTTATGTCAGCGTTTGGGAACTGCTTTTGCTTTTGCAAACAAAGAAATGTGCATAATAGTTAACTAAAAACATAAACTTGACATTAGTGTATGCACATAAGTCTTTCTGTTTCTCTTATGCTTTACAGACGAGTTTCAGCTTATTGTCCCTCAGAATGTTCTGGTTAAACTGGGGTCTGATGTAACAGTACCATGTCACCTGTCACCTGAAATAAGTGCTGTTGACATGGAGATCAGATGGTTTAAAGAGAAAGACTGTGTGATTCTCTATAAGAACGGACAGGTGACAGAGTTGAGGAGCTATGAGGGCAGAGTGAATCTTGTAATTCATGAACTAGAGAGAGGAAATGTGTCCTTATTACTGAGAGACTTCAGAGAGTCAGATGCGGGAGTTTACCTGTGTCAGGTCAGCAGTCAAGACATAACAGTGGAGGAGTTAATACAAGTTAATGAACGTGAGTTTTTATATTGTGCTGTCAATAGACAATTTGTGTATTATACATCATAATCTGTGACTGTGAAATATTTTTATCAGCAAGGGAAGATGCTGAAGTCCAACCTGCATCACCATTTCAAAACAAAAATGTACAGCTGAAACCACATGAGGTAAGTGAACGATAACAATGAATATCAATAATTAATTCAGTGTTGTTCAGGGTGTGATCCACTTATAATGAGGATTTAACGTTTGTTTGAATTATGCTTTTACAACATTTGCTGTATATGAACCATTTACATAAACTTCATTCCCACACCTTTGAGATTTTACAAGTTTTACAGTCTTGTGGACTGTGCAGGTATGCAGTATTTAAAAATATTTATGTAAAAAAAAAAGATAAAAAGTACTGTATTATACTGTATTAATTTAACTATTGTTGTGTGTCTGCAGGATGAAGGTCAATCTGAGACAGTGGGAT
Organism: Triplophysa bombifrons; assembly: GCA_029783895.1. Taxonomy (NCBI): domain Eukaryota; kingdom Metazoa; phylum Chordata; class Actinopteri; order Cypriniformes; family Nemacheilidae; genus Triplophysa; species Triplophysa bombifrons. Next base: position 14,104,036 of record CM056451.1, on the reverse strand, counting down.
TAAAAAAGAGGAAAATTATTGAGCCACAGATTTGTACAGGTGAGGCTGTTTTTCCAAGAAAGGACCCAATAATAACTGCTTGCTTTGTCATGCACATTTCACTGTTGACTATTATGTTTGCACTCATCATTTATATTTTATATATTTTTTGCTTTTTCTTCCCATACTAATATATATTTTAGACGACGTCAAAGTTTGCATTATTACGAGTGGAAAAACGAAAGAGACTCAAATTCAATTTTTCAACACTCTGAGTGACCACATTAAATCTCTGAAAGAAGTTCCTACAGTAGATGAGAGTCACGTTGTTTTGGTTTTCTGTCCTGTTGTGTCTCGAGCTGGAACTGATATAGAAGCAGCACTGAAGATATTTGATGACTCCACAGGTGATTTATTGATTATATTAAATCAAACATTAGCGCAAGAAAAAAAACAATACTGTACATTTGTTAATTCTTAAATATTAGATGAGGATACACAAGTTTTAGAAATTCAGACATATTTTCCTTAAATATGTTTTTTTGACAGCTTCTATGATGAAAGTTCTGGTGGTGCTACATCACACATTTGACCCAGAGAAAACTGTACCAGACAGCAGCAGATGTGTCAACAGGACAGATATCCTGACAGTGGACTGTCTGTTCTATGAAGACACAGGATTACTGAAGTGTCAGAAAAATGATGATGCAATCAACAAAGTTGTGAACTGGTTAATACAGCAGGTATTTAAAATAATGCTCTAAATATTTTTAAAAGGCTTTATTAAAATGTACTGTATCATTTAAAAACAACAGGTCACTGTTTACTCAGAAATGTCAACTTGTTCTCCACAGGGGGAGACAGCGGGAGTTAAAGTTTGTCCATGTCAAAGTATGTTACTTTTTTTCTCAATAAACTGTATAATTTAAGCACAGTTAAACCATTTATCAGTTTTTCCTTAAGGTAATGATATATAGGATCTCTGTGTTTGTATTATTTGAAACAGGCAAGTCATATTTCAGCAGAGCATAACATTGGCCAGATTTAACACAGGTAAACACACCTGCTTAATATTGAAATCTATTATGTAGGTATATTATACAAAAAAACGTTTTCTAAGTTCAGAGTTTGGGTTAAGAAGTGATGTGAATAGTGTAAGGATATCACTTACTGTAAATCGTCAAAAATATAAAATTGCAATTCTGTGTTGCTAGCAGTATGTGTTTCTAAACAGATGATGTTGGGACTCTTGGTGTTCTAATTTGTATTTACAGTATTACAAGTATTTGAAATTGTCATGGTTATGTTTTGTTCTTTTTTGGTTTTATTTAAGTTTCATTATGTTCCTTAGTTTCTCTGTTCGTTGCTTAATTTGATTCCATTATAAATTATTCTTAATATGTTTTTCAGCCACTTTTCCTTCTACATACAGTACGTCCGATGTCTGTTCTGGTTTTGTTTTGGTCAGTGTGCCTGCTTTGTTTTTTTCAGTGTTCCTGTGTTTCTTTAGTCAAAAATAGATTTTAGGATTATCTTTCTTCCTTTTCTTGTGGATTATTTATACAGCTGTTACAGAAACAAACTTCATACAGATTTGTGTTGCTTGGCAGAAGAAACACTGAGTTGCTGCAATGGCCGAGTAAACAAAAGTGTTACGTATCTCAGTTGTTAAAATGACACTGCAATTTTTCTCTACAGTGGATGAAACCAGGATCTTCAAGGGGTAGTAAGTTAAACATTTGTTGAATAATAATTGTATATCCATTCTGAAATGAATGACTTTTATTAGAAATAGTTATTAAAATATTAGTTTAAATTCAATAAATTATAGGCGATTAAATGTAATGATGTCATGTACTAAAGTGTTTAACTCTGTGCTTTGTACAGATCATTAAGGATGGTTGTACAGAACAACATGGAGGTTTAGGAATAATCTTTTGTTACACCATCATTCAGAAGATCCTGTGACTGACAGCTATGTAAATCAACTCACTCTACAGCTAAGATCAACATTAGTCAACACATATTAGCTGCTTGTTGTGATTCACACATGCGAAGTACAGATATCTACTATGAGCCTGTTCTTTCCAGCCACAGCACCTTATTGTGTTCATGTGATTTAATTGGTTGTGGCTTAAAAGGTTATGGGTTCAAGTCCCAGGGAACACACACAGCCTAATCGAAAAATGTATAAATTGAATACACTGAAATTAAGGATAAAAGTGTCTGTCAAATGTTTAAATAAAAAAGTGCTAAAATTATCAAAGGTATTTTGTTGAATTACTCCTTACGTGTTTATACTTGAAGTAGTCTATTCATTGAGCCTACAAAACAAATGGCTGCATATTTTATGTGTCTTTCTGGTTACTATGGTACAGTACATGTCATTCTTTAGCTTTAAAGGGAAAATATTGTTAATCTTTATTGTAAAATAAACAGAAATGTTTAAATAAAATTAAAATATATATAAATATATTATATAAATATATCAAACAACTGATACTCTTAAATTGATTCAGCAAATTAAAGGGATCAGCTAAAAATGAAAATTCTGTCACACCTTCAGGTTGTTTTAACTGACTTTATAGATGCTCTAAACAGAGAGACTCTGTGTCTGGGGGTTCTACAGATATATTCTGCACTTCCATTATGTTTCTGTTTTAAGTGACACTTCTACTGATGGACAAAATTATTCAAAGAGAACAGGTGAATAAGAATAACATTTACTTATACAAAATCAATGTCTTGCTGGTTTGTTTCTACTAATGACACAAATTACATTATTTTTCTAGACAAGCCTGTTGTTCTTGTTGTTCTCCATAATACACTTGAATCAAACTCTTTCCCAAACTTCTGTCTGGTTTACACTTGTAAAAAAAGATCACGTCATATTTTAATAAGAAAAATCTTGAATATTTAGGGTTAATGTAAATTTGAAATCAATAATGTAAATAGAAGTTTATAAAACATATTTTATAAATACTGCATTATTTGTGTGAAGTTATTGAAGAAAATTGTCTGCAATGTCAATGTTTGTTCTCAGTTAATGTATTGATACATGCTACTGCGTATCTTGAAATATTTGCATGACAAATTAAATTATTGAATCTACTAATCACAATGACAAATTAAATGTTGTTTACAGTATGTGAAATGTAAAATTTGTGTTTTGTCTTAACAAAAATTTGGTCAATAATTGCAGCCACAGAGTTGTTAATTATTTTAGAAATAACTTTACCGACTGGTTACACCAATCTAGTCTGGTCTTACATTAACACTGCTAACTTTTTGAACCTTTTTAAAGATGAATAAACATAATGGTGTGGCATTTATCCACACCTGAAGATGCAAACACCATCAGAAAATAAGACTCCACAGCACACCGATATATACAACTGTATTTATGAATTAGTGCAGATATCAGCTCATAAATGATTTAATGTCACATTTCTATACAAGTCATCTGCTCATTCCACTCATTTCTTCATCATCATCGTCATCCAAACCCAGTGCTTTGCTGAAGATTGAAACCCTTTTGATAAACATGCACAACTGTTGCATAGAAATCACCTCTATATTCTCTTTCATGCAACTTAATAAGTGTTTTTTCTTTAGTTTCACGTGTAAAACAACTGACTTTGGATTTTGGAGGCGAACCGACACGCAGCCTCCTTTATTTTAGGGCTTGTTTTTTACATTCTTTCCAAAAAAAAAAAAAAAGACTTGCTGGTGAGGTCAAGCTGGGATAATGGCAAGCGGGTGGCACTGCTAAATAAATGAAGCAAGGTTTAGCAAAGAAGACTTAATACCACAGTTGATCATATAGAAAAATAAGTTCAATGAAGCGTTCAAAAGAAGTTATTTCAGAATTATCTTGAGTTTGTGTCCAACTGGTGATAGATTCACGGACCGAAATAAGCGCAACAGTGAACTCAGGTGGTTGCTTTCAGAAATGCAGGAATCACGGTGTAGGACAGCATCAGGTGTCTTTCCTAATACTCCAGAGATTGGTGAAATTGTGCTTTTTGCAGACGGACCTTAGATGAGGTCACTGAAAGAAATGACAGATAAAGCTGACGAGTCTGAAAATGAAGTCAGTTTTGGATATGCTTTGGTGGCGGGGTTTGGGAGCTGGTTGGCTGGTTGCTTCAGCAAACATGAAACAGAGACAAACACGGCAACACTTTAACAACAAACACACACGTCCACTCGATCACATTTATCAGAGACAGATATACAGTACAAATCATGTGTCATAATTACCTCTCCATTTATGCAGTTTCTAATAATCAAAGTATGTTTAACACGAGGCAGAAACGCACTCTTGTGTACTTTTGTTTTATTTGACACCAGGAACGTCAGCATGCTCACTGTAGGTTGAAGTTCTGTACCTCAAATGACCAATTTAGATTAGAATTTGACCAAACTTATCTTTACATGCAGATCGAAGTATCCAACACTTTCCAGTAGCTGATCAGGTGTTTCCGTATGTCATATTTTTTTTAGAAGTGTTTAATGTTTTTGGCATACACTCTTGAAAATAAAAGTGCTTTAAAGGTTCTTCACAGCGATGCCATAGAAGAACCATTTTAGAACCATTCAGTTAAAAGTTCTTGAAAAAACATCTCTATATTACCTTTTCATTTCTGAAGAACGTATCTGTCCACACAAAACCTTTTGTAAAGCAGAAAGGTTCTTCGGATGTCAAATGTTCTTTATGGAACCATTTAGACAAGAAAGGTTCTGCTATGGCATCGTGAAGCAGCTTTATTTTAAAAAGTGTACTTTCATCGCGAGTCAATGAAATTCTGTATCTTTGAGTTCTGATCGTGGATCAATCTGTGTAGGGAAATTTACAAATGAGACGATGACGTACTTCCTCTAAAATCCATGCCAGGTAGGTCACTTCAGATAATGATGTTAAGTAAGAAAACGTTCAAATTTCAGAGAACAGACAGCACTACGGAGGAGCATTGTTAAGCCTCTGTGATCATGCCTGTAGTAAGTGCAAATGCTCCCTTATCTTTTTCATACTTGTTGATCTGCCTTGAAACGGATGGTCTGAAGCCCTTCTCCTTTTTGGTTCTCCATCCTGAAGCGAAACACCATTTTTCCCTATGGTGCCGGATGTAACATAGCTGGCAGACATTTTAGCGAAAGGACGTCATCGCTCTGTGTGCATATACCCCATTGGTGGACAATACTGCATATTCCTAAGGCTTCTTACAGTGGGGAAGCATTGGGTTTTGTGGCATAATGTCACTTTGACTCCTGCTTAGAGATTCTGTGTCAGATGTATTAGAAAAGTGTTCTAGATAAGTCTTTATGTTTATTTTTGTGGCAGAAGGTTTCGAGATAGTGTTGGACTAGAGGTGGCATTGTGATGCATGATATTACTTATTATTTTAAACTCGGCTACGACTACTAGAAAAACTCAAAAAACGTTAGCTTGACCTCAGTAAGGTGATTTACAACTTAAAAACCAAAGCCTTCAGTACAAATTGGTGAAAGAAAAACACTTACAAAACAATTTGATTTGTCTGTTTTGAAAGAATCCTTGTTTATTTCTGATATTTTATTGTGTATCCTTTCTTTGTAATTTGTACCTATATAATTGACTAGTTGGGGAAGAATTGTCCTTCGTTATAGTAACCGCAACAGTTGCCGAGAGACAGTTCTCTGGATATTTAAATGGTAAACGATCGCAGTCTCTGATGAGCATCTGAGCGATTTTACGAGGATCCCGATCTCACTCCCCGGCCAAAAGATAAACAAACAGTAAAATAATATCGGTCTCTATGAGTGTATGAAAGAGACCTCGAAACAGGCGACTTACACGCATCTAAATTCAGCCAGGGGCTCTTTAAACATCGAATTCTTCTTTTAACTTATTACATTTCCGTAGTTTGATAAAAATGATCATTTTATTGTAATTAGTTGCTGCAGTTCATAGAAGTAAATCTCGTTTACTAGTATATATACAAAAATATATTTATATATATATATATATATACAATCTTTTTCATAATAGCATGACAAAGTCACAGACACCCTATTTTATGTGTACTAATCGTTTTACAATCAGAAGGTGACGTGAGGGGCGAAGATGATTAAAAAGCAGCATATTTGTTGCTGCAGTACGATCAGGAGGGTGACTGATCGTACTGAGCTCCTCTTCGTTCACAAAGGAATAGAGAGGGCCTTGCACGTTAAATTTGTATAGCGATAACCTAATAAATACGATCCATGAGATTATACATAATACATCTGAGCTCCTTTTTGCACGGAGCTGTGTGCACATTCACACAAACACACACATTGTCAGACAGTCATTACACTGCGATTGAGACTCCTCGGCGTGGACTGAATCGCTCGACGTGACGATTGAAACGGTTATCACAAGCAGCGGGTGGAAGACGTGTACAGCCTCAGGTGAGAGAATGGCGTTCCATACTGAACATTTACCCATAATGCACTGAGTGTGTGTATGTCTGTGTGGGGGTGCTTAAGGATGTCAGGAGAATCACATCTACCACAGATTTCTTTCTAGTACTTTCTCTCTCTCTGTTGCACGAGCTCAGAGGAGCGGAGCAGCTAAAACAAGCAGTGTCACTACATACAGTATATTGCTTCATAAAAAGCTTCTAAAATATCAAGGGCTATAGTCATCCTCAATAATCTAAAGTGCCTTTTCTGCGAGAGTCGAGCGGGGCATCTAAACAGGCCCTCTGATTGCTGGGATACTTTCATATACCGTTGACATATTCTTTCTCTTGAACACATTGGCACGCACACAGACACGCATCGACGAGGGACACGTCCGTCCTGAAATCAGGCTGTCAGGACAAACAGAGAAACGGAGACAGAGAAACACAAGTCCTGTCTTCTCTCTGGAAAGATGGAGGGATGGATGAGCAAATAAACGCATGGAGAGATGAGTCACTTGCTTTTCCCGGAAGTGCTGGAACCCCTGGAACCCAGTTCTCCCCTTTCCGCTCTCTCCCCTCGTTTTCCTCTCCCTCCTCGCTCACCGCTTTCTTTCTCTGATGCATCCCTCTTTTCTGAGCTTTTGTCCGATGCCTCTATTTTATCTGATCGGTCTGAACGTTCAGACTTCTCTGACCTCTCCGCCCCCTCGGATGGCTCCGCTCCTTCTGATCGCTCCTTGCGCTCTGATTTGTCAGGGTCGGTGGAGGAGTTTGTGGCTTTTTCCCACTTGGCAATTTCTTCGATCTCTTTTAGGCTAGCATTGATACTGTTGACCCAACCCTTCAGATCCTCCTGAGAGAGGAAAAACACATGCAATTTAGTATTAAGGCTGTAACCGTATATAAATATGATTTTGGCTAATCCTACACTGTAAAAAAGTCAATGTATGATGACATTGAAATGACGATGAAATGAGACAATGTACTGTAATAAGTATATATAAGTAAACTGTAGGTTTTGTTTTGCACTGCATTGAGTTTTCTACTAAAATTAAAAAAATGTCTGTAAAATTATTGGATAATGTACTGGCAGAACATTACTGTTTTTTTACATTGTACATTAACGTCTGTGCACTTGGCAAACACTTTAATTTATTTATTTGAAGTGATGCGCTGTGTATTTAAAGTTTAAGTTTTATTCTTATCTGCATTCTTTGGAAATCAAGATGGTACCATGCTCTATCAGTGAAACTAAAAAGTGTAAAATGAAGTCTCATTTGATGTCTGATCATTAACCATGCAGGTATATAAACAATTGTAATAAAACATTTTTTTTTTTAATAGCAGGCCACACTTGGGGATGGGTTTTGGGGAGCTGGCATGTATGACATACCTCATCCTTGGCCAGGAAGATGTAATCCCATCAGCAGTGGTCCTGAAAAAAAATCATATTTACATTGAAACAAAAAGTGTTACATGTATCTCTTCCTAAGCTTAGAATCCTAATTAAATATTTTAAAGCTTGACATTAACTGGAAAAACATTTATATTGAAAATTCTGTGTAATCCACTTTGTCTTCAGCAACATCATACTGATTTGTTTTACCTGAGAATGAACACATTCTTCTTCTTTTTATATCCATTGGTAGTGTCAAAAGTGCAGATGGCCAGGTTGAGAAGGGGCTCATCATTGTAGGGTGTGGTCCTGTGCCTTGCGTCCTTGTAGAAACCGATCTCTCCTTGTTTGAGCACACAAAACAGATTCACCCACGACTTGCTGTAGAAGGTGCAAAACATTAGTGAGTAATTTGCCGTGACAGATGCATTTTTAACAATGCAATACGCATGTTATTTTAAATCCACTAATATTTGTAGATAAAACTGCCATGATATGCATTCAGAAAACCCGTTAAGATCATAGTGTCACAAAACGTTCAGACAAAAAGTGGTTGCACATAGTTCGTAGGCTTGTAAGAAGTAGCACACCTGTTAGGGCTCCTCTCTTTTCCCTCCTCCTCATGTTTCCTGTAGAGAAATCCTTCATGCTGGATGGTGTGTGTAGGAGGTTGGGGTGTAGTTGCGATGCTCTGCGAAGGAGCAGAACGTGACCTCCGTGGCTCCTCTGGTTCTTTCGGGCGAGGTCTCCGCCGTGGTTTGGGGCGATCACGTGCACGGGGTCGATCCAAGCGGCCCACGGGTGCAGAGAGGCTGCTGGGGGGCCGGTACATCTCCCCTCTTGCCTAAAAAAAAGACATTCTCAGTTGCTTCAGAGAATAATGCAAAAAAGGAAAGTGTGTGTACAATAATGCATTTAGACTGAAGTGGGTTGAACATCAAAAATGTGAAGCTTGTGTTTTAGTTAAAGCACTTACATAAATTATTCAGTGAAGAAAAATATTTTTAGTTGTTTTAACGTAAAGTCTGGGGCTAATTCTCTAGGAGATAAGGTGGATAGGTGGATAAGGTTTTGTTACGCATAATAGACATTTTTCATGAGGGTGGAGATGTGCTTAAACAAAAATGCTTAATAGTTGTAAAAAAAAAATATGTATAGATGGTTTCAAAGCAACAACATAAACATGTTACTGTGCATGCATGCTTTTGTGGCCCGAACTTAACTTCCCGTACACATTTGCAAAAATAGAGTCACTGTAGATTATTTATGAAAACAAGCAAATGAAATAACAAGTAAATTACATTAGCTAGCAAGTTAAAAGTATGTATGCCAGTAATATTTTGGGTTACCAGCAGAAGAACTGTTCCTTGGCTTAACTTAAATGCGACAAAGCTACAGGATCCATTCAACAAGTTATTTATTTTATCAAATTAATATTCAATAAAACTCAACAAATTGTTTTTTTAATACAATTATTGTACTATACAATATAATTTAAGTCAAATACAAATAAGTGTATTATTAGCCACTAGCCAGACCAATCAATAAACACAGACCTGAAGTTTACTTTGGGTGTGTGTGTGTATTCGATGAAACCGTCTATAATGTCCTCTTTTTTGTCAATCAAAACTAAACAGGTTAAGTGGTTTTATGCCACAACTCAGCAATGTAAAATCCTCATAAAATCAATTGTACTTAACAATTTTTTTTAAAACAGGATCTGATTGAGTCTCTGACTATAATGTTCAGTCTTTAGCTATTGAGGATGACTCATAAGGTAGAGAGCTGAGATAACAATTCTGCTCTCTCACCATTGTGCCCTTGAGCAACACACAGAACCATTATTCTCTAGAGACACTGTACTTGACATGTATTATATATTCATATATATGTGTAAAATGGATATGAATGCTTTTAGTACAAAAACAAACAGGATAAAAACTAAATCCTTATGTTGAAGGTGTGTGAATTGCTTTTCTGCAAATAGTGTCTAAAAAATGAACTGTATGCAGTGTTGGGCAAGTTACTATGAAAAAGTAAATATTTACTAGTAACTTATTAAATATTCAATAGTGTAATTAGATTACTGTACAAATGACTCTGAAGTATTTAACGACTTATTGCTAATTACTTTCTATATCTTATATCAACCTTGATTAGTTAAGTGATTCAAGGATAGACATGAAACAGCTCTTTTAATTTACTCCAATAAATAATATAAAACTTCATAAAGTAGTATAATTAACCAAAGTATTAAAATGTGAGAATAATACATTAAAGCACAGATTTTAAAGTGATAGATTTTGATGTCAATTCCACTATTGCACACACATATATTACACACAGTATTTAGATTAATTACATCAGAAGTAACTGTAATTAAATTACAGGAAAATAGAGTAATCCCTTACTTCACTTTTTCAAGGGAAAAGTAATTAAATAACAGTAACTAATTACTTAGTAACTAGTTACACCCAACACTGACTGTATGTCACATAATGAATATCAGTGTCGAACCAAACTTTAAATAATTATTTAGATGATTAACATTGTCGTGGGTTCATTATAACACAAATGTACATACCTATATGAAAAGTTTACTTTAAGTGCACTGTAAGTCGCTTTGGGAAAAAGCATCAGCCACATGCATGGATGTATATGATACAAGGGGTGAGATGATGTGAAACAAAACTATCATAAATAGGAAATCTAATACAGATACATGACACATACAGTGCAAGCTTCTCTCTCCTGAGCTTGTTCAACAATCTCAGCCATAGTGGAACGCTTCTCCCTAAAAAATAAGATCAGAAAGCCAACCAGGTTAGACACACAAGCATATGTACAATTTACCTACTTGTCAAAATCTAAATCCCACATCTAAAAAACAGCTTATATATATATATATTTTTTTTTTAATGTTTTTCCTATCAAGAATGTCCCTGCCTGGATCTCCTGAAAAATAAGGTTTAGCTTATTTTTTAGCGGGCAGCGACTTTGGCCCCAAAACTAAAAACAACCCAGACATTTATCTAGCTATCTAAATGAGGACATATGTATCAATATTCATGTATACTTAAAAAGAACATACATTATAATTCTCTGAAGCGAGATTTTCTAATGTTAATTTCAGGGACCATTTTGTATATTCACAAACACTATGTTATCATATGGTCGGTCGTATGTTGCTATAGTAGGGCAGCCTTATTAAAACAGAGACATTTCTGTAAAGCTCACTTGAAGCATGTGTTGTAAAAACCCCTTCATAGATAAACGTGACTTGACTCACCCGGACTGTTTCTTGTCGGACGGCTCTCTCCCTGAATCTGCATCGCTGGAGTCATGTTTTGGTCCTCTTTGCTTCCCGCTTCCCTCCTGCTCGCTAGACGACTGTCTCTCCATTCTCCGACGGTATCGTTCTTGTCTAACTATAAGTGGGAGTTCATTGAGTCGCGCCTGGATCTCCTGCTCGCTGGAGGTCTGTCGGCCAAGGCGGTACTCCCTCTCCCGCCTCAGGTGATCCATCTGCGGGTCGGACCGGCTACCACGGGGGTCCCTCTGTAAACGGCTGTGGATCATCTCCAGCGAGGGGTCCATGCCCATAGGGGGAGCCGGCATTTTTGCTCCTCCACAGGTGAGCTGAGCTCGGTGTGCCTCCAGTAAAGGTGGAACGACCTTGTGAATGTGGTTGATTTTGGGCTGAAGGCAGTCAGCTTTCAGGTGCTGCCAAGCATATCCCATTTTGGGTTCTACCACCCCCACAGCCCCTAAATCGTTCAGGCTATGGTAGCCAGAGTTGTCGTCTCCTAAAGCACCCTGTTGGTTTAATCCAGTGTAGCTTGAGCTGTTGACCCCCAAGACACCAACTTGTTGGTTTAACCCAGGATAGCTTGAATTATCCAATACCGAAACACCCTGTTGTTTTAGCCCGTGGTAGGAAAGTCCCTCCCCAACGAGTCCTGGTGGCTGGTTGAGCCCGAGGTAGGATGAGCCATTCATGACAGGTGAGTAGGGGTTCAGGGTGGACCCAAGCCGCTGGGTGAGCGCCTGTGCCATTGTGTGTTCAATGGAGTGTATGAGGTCCGGCCCGGGCTTGGACTCCAGAAGCGAGTCCTGAAGAGGATTACGGAAGAGAGAGGAGGACGAAGAAGAGGATGAGGAGCTGGGCACAAGGCAGGAGAGAGGAAACATCTGCCTGCTGAGGAGTGAGGAGGTGGCGGGCTTGTTCTGTTCCTCCTTCAACTTTTCTGCCTGGAGACAATACATATTTAAAGACATAAATAAAGATAGTTGTGTATTTTTATATATATTAGTCATTGTTTTTACAGCGACCTGTCGCAATGAGCTGAAATGGTCTTTCCATGTGGCTGCAGCCTTGCGGAATGCTTCGCGCCTGCGAATCAGCTCCTCTACCTCGTCAGACCCCCCCCCTGCATCACGAGTGGTTGGAGTGATTGGCTCCTTGATTGTGAGCCAGGGCTGCTCAACCAATCCCGGCTGGGTAGACTTTAGCCTCTGTTGGGCTGTAAGGCAGAAAAAACTTGGAATTATAAAAATCTATTAAATCAAATAGTAAGAATGATGTTGATGTAGGTCACATGAGCCATTCATATCAATGACATTCTCTGTTTTACTTTGTTTCGTCACTAATGGAAATATAATAATTCTTAAAGACAAATATCATGCAAATACAATATTATGGCTGGTTAGATATATGTGACCCTTTTTGTGAAATTCAGGCTAAGATTAGTAGCACAAAAATTCATTCATACATAAATTCAAAGCGCACGAGTTTCTGGTAGATTGCATGAGGTAGAGAGAAGCAAGACCCCATCACCCAAATAACACCGATCCAGGCCACTCCCTTAACCCGAGACATCCTCTGTTTCATTGGATAAATCACCACCTGATGGACAGCAGTGTGGTCAGATCGAAGTACATGAAGGTAAAATGTGTTTGTGTCTGCATGCTTTGACGCTTGTAAGGGATGTAAATGAAGACATCTGAAGCAGTTTAGCTAAAATGTGTTTATGGATGGGTGTGTATGAGTTATGCATGTCAAGTATGTGTATGATGAGAGTATGTGTATGTGTGAGTGTCCATATTTACCTGATGTCTATTAATAGCGATGGCAACCAGTGTGAGGACAGAGACGTGAACGGAGCAATACTGTGCAAAGCGGCTTACATGGCACATTACCTTCCCAAACACCCATGTACTGTAAACAAACCGCACCTGGGCACAGACAGATGAATAATGCACCTCAGCTGCATAAACAGTATCAATTTATCAAACAAACTATTAAGATAAAAAATAAACAAAAAAGAACCAATACGTTACATTAAAGGGATATTTCACCCAAAAAATGGAAATTCTGTCATCATTTACGGCACCCTCTTGTCATTTCTGACTTTTTTCTTCCACAAAACACATAAGAAGATATTTTGAAAAATGTTGGTAACTGAGCAGTGGCAGCACCTATTCACTTCTATTGTATGGACACAAAACCAATTCTATATCATGCATTAAATAGAATTGTTGTGTTCTGCAGATGAAAGAAAGTCATGCAAGTTTGAAATGACAAGAGGGTGAGTAAATGATAACAGAATTTTTTTAATTTTGGGTGAACTACTGTATCACATTAATGTCATAATCTCTTATTCATTTAGTGGAGACATTCTACAGGAAAATTTACATGGCTGAGACATTTCTATCATTTGCTGGATTAAAACACGGAGGGTAAGATTTACCTTGAAGTGCTCAGAAAACTATACCTCAAGATTTCAAACAGCATCATTTTTGAATTGCATAAAAACATTAGTTTGGTATGAGAATAACAAGAAATAAATGAGTAGTTTGGTATAATTCAAAGGATATATTAAGTGTTCAGGATCTTTCTGACTGTTTTGAAGTCACTGTTTTTGAACTTAAAGTCTGGTTGTATTGTAAAGTAAGAGATAGGAAATACTACTTAGGAATAATTTATTTTTATACTCGAAAATGTCTTGCACGTTAACTTTTCTGATTTCTTAATTTTGCATGACAATTTCCATTGCTATATTTGACATTTATGTAACTACCCCAAAACTGTATTATTAACACAACAACAACGTTCATCTACGATTCACTTACTCTTAAATAAGAAAAAAAGACTTCCAAAAGTAACTTACCAGAGTAAAGGGCGTGTTGAGAAGAGTTATAAGAATGTCAGCAATGGCCAAATTCATAATAAACAAACTCGTCACCGAGTGCATCCGTTTGTTCTTAACGACAACATGACAAACGACCACATTTCCGAAGAGGGAGATAACGATGATAACCGAGTACGCGAGGATGAGCAGCGCTCTGATGGTCGGTCTGTGAGATTCAGACTCAGAACTCGCTGCTCTGTCATATATCGCGTCCACCAGCGAGAAATTAAAAAACGTGGAGAAATTCTGCAAGATGTAAAACTGAGAGAATAAATCCACGGAGGTGTTTCTGAAAGTCATCTTAACGAGATTCCTTCAAAGCAGGTGCCTCAAAGAGGCAGTAGCTACTCACTCATCCACTGCTGGACACAGAACCTCTCGACCCTTGGCACCACCGTAATCGGCGCATTCACACAGCTTCACAGAAGAATACAATCGACGCGGATTAAGAACTTAAGAACTGTTAAGAACTTAATGAAAGTTGTAATTTCCTTGTGGTGCAGATTCGTTTTTATTTTAAAACATGCCTTTAATAAATAGCAGCAGCGATCTTCAGAAAACAAATTACAGCCTCGGAAATCAGACAGTATAAATATCTGAACAGTTGGCTTGAAAGTTAAATAATGTTTCTTTCAATTTAATGTACACTCCAGGAACCTTTTCATCTTTTCATCCGTCTATGAAATACATAACCTAATGAAACATTTTGCTATTACTTCTCTTATTTTAAGAACCTATTTATTTGACTAATTTTGTAAAGCTGAATGCCACAAAAATGAGAGCAACTGAGCAATGCCATAAAGAAGAGAGCAACTGAGCAATTTCTGTAAGTAGCGGGAATCGAACCCGTGTCTTCGGTGTCACGATCTCCCGACTTTACCACTGAACCACAGTTGTGGTGAGAAAACAAATGCGGGAGAACCAAATAGCAAGCAGAGACATAGGCGGTGGTACGGGGTAAACAAGGGATATTTATTTTACAGGACAAAAAGGCAAAACAAAAACAACACAAGACTAATATATTTAAACAAAACAAGGACTAACTAAACTACAAAAACAAACACTAAACTAAAACTTATTAGACAACTCGAGGACACCAGGAACAACGAACAAGGAATGAACATAAACCTGAGGAACTGGAGAACATTGAACACACGAGGTAAGACGTACACGTACAATGAACCAGCACAAGACAATGAACACGAGGACTTTTTAAAGGGGAGCAAATCAAGAGGGAACAGGTGCAAGGGATTAACTAATTAACACAAACTAGGAGACAGGAGGGCAGGAACGATGACGCAGACCAGAGAAACAAAGGATCCTGTATGATTCCACCTCAAGACCAAGAATTACCTAACAAGAAGAGGTGGAATCATGACAGTTTCTGGCTGCAGACAATGGTGTGAAAGCAGTAGCCTACTTAATTCTGTATATAGAAGACATAAAGCTTGACATCAGTAATAGACTGACAATGTTTTCTTCAAGCAATGAAATTAAAATAGTGAAAGGAGAATAAAATCACATATTTATCAATGCAAACATGTATTCACAAAGATTTTCTTCAGAGTTGTTTTTATTTATTTAAATATGACTAAACTAATTTCTACTCTCTTCCTCCTATATATCTGAATATCCAAGTGTATGTTATTAATTTCATGATGTATGATCAAATACCTGATCCATTATGGCATATTGCTCATTCATACCCCTGTTAAAATTATGTATTGTTTACTGTCCAGATGCAGGGATTTATTACTTATGTTTTGATTTCAGTGACAGGATGACTAAAGTTTCTCAACCTACAATTTACTTTTTTGTTATGTCCATCTCATATAGATGTATTTTTTTGTTTCTTTTTCTGTCACACAAATAAATAATCATCTTCAATTACAGACTTTTCCATTTGAACTGTTTGATTGCCAGGAGTCAGAGTAGCACAATGAGAGTGGGTCAAATTACATAAAACATCAATATTATTTAACAGGCCAGGTGCATACATCCAATGAAACTGTCTATAGAAAGAACACTATTCATTTTTTTTGTTCAAATTTATTCTCATGGTACTTTTTACTGTATGATACCTACTGTATTTTGCTTATGGTTGTATTTCAATCTGGAAAAATCTTCTTATGACTGGATTTCCACATAAGGTTAAAGCTGTTGACGTTCAGACTAAAATTGCAAGAATATTTACCCTCACCTGACAGACCAAGTCAAGGGAAATAAAGAAAATCCATTTTTTCACACTTTTATACTGCTCTACAGCAAACAATCATAATTATTCCTTGCATCGCTGTCAATCACACTCCTTCCTCTCTCCCCATTTGTTTGGTGTCAGCTTTGTATGACAGTACAGTGGTGCTGTGTTGACACATTGAGACACAGTGCTGTGCAGTTATCTTTTCCAATATTTCTGTTGTGTCTCCTCATGTTTACATCATTCTTGCTTATTGCTCAACAATATAGTCAGAAAGGATCAGACACTTCCACAGCCATGCAAACAGAGAACAGTAGCCTACTTGATGCTCATTTGCACTAATGGACTACTTTCATAACTGCATTACCACATCCACTGCTCTGTAACTTCAATAACTGCATTATCTCAGCTACTGCACTGTAACTTCAATAACTGCACTAACTTTTCAATTGCACCGTAACTCTATTAACTGCATCTACTCATCTATTGCACTATAACTTCAGTAACTGCATAAACTCATCTACTGCACTGTAACTTCAATAACTGCATTAACTCATCTACTGCACTGTAACTCTATTAACTGCATCTATTCATCTATTACACTATAACTTCAATAACTGCATAAACTCATCTACTGTACTGTAACTTTAATAACCGCATTAACTCATCTGCACTGTAACCTTAATAACCGCATTAACTCATGTGCACTGTAACCTTAATAACCGCATTAACTCATCTACTACACTGTAACCTTAATAACCGCATTAACTCATCTGCACTGTAACCTTAATAACCGCATTAACGCATCTACTGCACTGTTACCTTAATAACCGCATTAACTCATCTACTGCACTGTAACCTTAATAACCGCATTAGCTCATCTACTGCACTGTTACCTTAATAACCGCAATAACTCATCTACTGCACTGTAACCTTAATAACCGCATTAACTCATCTGCACTGTGAAGGGTTTTATAAGTCTTTAAGAGTGTTGTGTTTTAATTACCATGTTTTAATTGCATATGTTTAATCAAGTTATTTGTTATCAATATAATCATGCTGTAGTGTCATAATTACTGTGGTGCTGTGAAGGAGAGAATATAAGAGTGCAAGAAACCAGGTTCAAGAGGAAGTGGTGTGTGTGTGTGTGTGTGCAGCAGTGCTTCCAAAGAAAGAGGAGTAAATCAGCTCAGGAATGTGCAAGAGAGATTAGCTGGCCTGAACCAAGCAGAGCATGCAAACACATACCACACATCTAATGTTTAGATAAGCGTTGGGTGAACTGGTTGGGGGAAGTTTGGTGTTTTACAGATGCTAAGAGAACAAAGAAGAAGGGTGCGGTTGTGCACAAGCGCCAAGTGGTCATCTCTCCATTGGCTAAAGACTAAACGGCGGATGTCTCAAGAGCCGTGAGATTAGACACTAACTACTGAAGCAAGCTTGAAGATACACCCACACATACAAAATGTAAAACACTGTTTAGGCGGGGCTGATTCTCCGGGACTCTCTGTTGAGTTAGTTATGTGTGAGACAGCCCAGCGCTGATTTTCAGGTTAATAAACTTCAACTTTATTCAAAGAACGTCTATAAGTCCAATTTTTGGACACGCTGGACATCAATTGTCCATCAACTGTAACCTTAATAACCGCATTAACTCATCTACTGCACTGTAACTTCAATAACCACATTAACTCATCTATTGCATTGCAACTTTAATAGCTAATGTCTATAATTAATGCACAGTTAAGTCACTTGCACTATTGTATAGTCTAAATTGTTATCTGTTCATAACCACCTGTACATTAATGTTCACAGTATAAAGCCTTCTGTATATATTGTTCATAGTACATACCGACTGTCATATTTTCATAGAACATTCCTTGCCCATTCCATGCCCATTGTATAGTATTTTCTTAATATTGTATTCTGTATTTATTTACACTGTAAGTCCTGCACTTGCTAATTGCACTTCTGGTTAGACCTAAACAACATTTCGTTACACTGTACTTATATATGTGTAATGACAATAAAGTTGAATCTAATCTAATAAAACCTACGTAGTTGAATAAGACGCATATATGGCAAGCCAAACTAGCTTAAATTGTCCCCAGCGTTACTCTTCGTAATTGCATTTTTCTAGCAAGAATTAAATTAGAGAGCTCTTTAAACTGAATTATTACTAGTAAGTATGAAATTAGATAGCTCTGTAATTCAATTCTTAAAAGTTAAAATGTAATTGCAGAGCTTTCTAATTCATTAAGAGAGCTCTCTAATCATAATTGTTACTAGTAAAAAAATAATTATAGAGCTCTCTAATCGTCATTGTTTCTAGTAGAAATGTAATTTTAGAGCTCTCTTATTTAATTCTTACTAGTAAGAATTACTTTGGGGAAAATTTAAGCTAATTTGGCATGCCATACGCACACACGTTAATAACCTATCCGCATTGCGGATGAAGTTCAAGAGACCGATACTATGTAGAGAAGTATGTTTTAAAACTTAGAACATGTCAAATCAAGGAATTTATCCAACAGATCTCCACAAAGTAGCTCTTCTAAAGACCCACAAGCTCAACCCACACTAATATAGAGCTGGAGGTAATACTGCACTAAAAAACGAAAGTGAAAGTATGTTTTTAAGAGAACACGTCAGCATGACTTGTGTTTACAGCTCATATCGGCGTGTGGTCCACACAGCAAGCCTCCATATTTAGAAACAGTTTATTTGTTCTTCGATCAAAGTAATACACTCTCTATTGTGTTTTTTCACCTGAAGCAGTTGATTAGTAAAGGTAAGTGAATTTCATGCAAATTGGAAAACACTAGTCTATGCAGATAAATATGTCTGGTGAGTGCAGGATGGAGTCAAACGACTTAAGCCGGAATGGCATTGTATTGTTTGTGCGCCGAATTTGCTTGATACTCGTTGATTTCGTTGACATGACGTCATGAATGCCTTTAGCAATCCACGTTTTAATGCCTTCTTGGGTTGACATCCTGTTTTTTTAATGTACGAATATTTTTTGAAAAATACAATTACAATTAAAAGCAATTAAAACCAGCATGCGTTTAATGAAATGTAATAACTAACAGGAAAGTGATAGCTCAAGTGAATAATAAGATCTATACATTTAAAATAGAGCTAATCGCCTTGAGTGTACATATTTGATATGTCAGGACATAACAGCAGAGGAAATTTATTTTGTGAGTATTGCTCACAAAAGGGAACAAATTAAAAGTCTTGGCTCCATCTGGTGGTTATTTTGGTAATAACAGTGGTGGCCTCTCTTGAAAACTTGTAGTACAGAACAGTTTTGATGTTTCTAACATTATAAAAAGTTTTGAAAAACAGAAGCTGAATTTTATTTCAAATATGCCCTATTGTAATAATGTAACTAGAGATTACAAAAATGTAACGTCAAATCATCAAGTACATCTTATTTTACATTTGACTGATATGTCATCATAAAAGAACATGTTATGAAAATCTTATTAAATTGCACTTAAATAAAGAAGTTCAAATAAGGATTGTGTCTCTGCTATAACAGAAATAGTGTGTGTTGTTAGAAGTGTAATGGGTGTCGATGAGTCATTATGTTTTCTCAATGTGTTCTCTTTCTTTTAATGGCAGAAACATGGAAGGTGCAACGAGTAAGTTCTGTTAATAATGATTTGATTTTGCTTTACACTTCAAAATAGCATTATGTGTATATATTTAGAGTAACCCACAAACATTTCTGCTCTATTGCTTGAAATGTTATCAGTATTATTCTGCTGTGATGGTTCTATTAAATCTAATTTGTGGGTATAAGATTGGTCAGTTCTGTAACATTTGGTTTAACTGGTTTAATGGAAATAAGTCAATTTTCCGAATCTAATGTTATATTATGATGTTTAATCTGATGCTTTTTTGTTTTACTTTAATTAATTTTCTAGAGGGACTCAAATTGTTCCCAATTTTGGCTGGAAAAACAAACAACTTACACAAGGAGTTTATTGACACCCTGATCAACCAAATCCAAGATCTGGAGAACGGTCACACAGTGGATGAGAGTGACATTGTTTTGGTTTTCTGTCCTATTGTTTCTCGAACAGGAACTGATATTGAGGCAATAATGGAAAAAATCCCTAAAGGTTGTCACAAATCATATTATTTCCAAAAATGTAAAAAAAAGGAATACTCTTAAACAAGGTTACACAGTTTTAAAGGATTTAAGATATAAGATTTTAATTTCTTTGAACAGCCTCTGAGATGGTGGTGCTAGTGGTGCTACATCACACATTTGACCCAGAGAAAACTGTACCAGACAGCAGCAAATGTGTCATCAGGACAGATATACTGACAGTGGACTGTCTGTTCCAAGAAGACAAAGGATTACTGAAGTGTCAGAAAAATTATGATGAAATCGACAAAGTTGTGAACTGGTTAATACAGCAGGTATTAAACAAGCCGTACATCATGTAAAATGCCTAAAATGTATTATTTTAAGAAAGTTAATGTTTACTAAAAGTGTGCGTTGCCATTATTTTGCAGGGGGAGATGAAAGGTATCAAAGTATGTCGGCAAGGTATGTTAAAGTCACTTTTGTTGTAAAATACAACTGTGAAAAATACATTTTTGTTCTTGTGATATAACATTTTGAGCAGTTACACACTTAACTTTTAAACTATCTTTATTTGAAACAGATCACTCACCATCTTTCTGGTCAAGTTGGTTTGGTCATTCTAAGGTGAGAAAAAACACTATTAACTCAAAAACAATAGATGGAATGTTTATGGGTACATTTATATGACACCAGTTTAAACAAAAAAGCATGTAAGCATGTCATGCCCATATGTATTATATGTTCAGTATGTATGAGAATAACCAAAACAATAATGGCTGACTACAGGATTGTGTTTGTACTACTCAACCTAAAGTGTAGATTTACTGCATCACTAAGTCTAATGTAGACAAAGGTCATCTAAGAATGCTTATGAGTAAACCTGGGTATGCATGTGCGGTCATATAGCCTTCTGTAGTGCTTCACTACAGAGTGACATCGCCAACTACTGGCCTGCATTCGTAATACTTAGTTCTTAGATGTTTTTGTGAAGACGGATCATTTTGACAATGTTGTTGAATGTATGTGTAACGTTAAGTAAAACGTGTACATTTTTGCTGTATGTGACCATGGGCGAAAAAAACAGTCTAATGGGTAAATTTTTCGAAAATTGAGATTTTTACACCATCTCAAAGCTGTAGAAATAAGCTTTCTATTGATATATAGTTTGTTAGGATAGGACACTATCTGGCGTAACAACAACTGTTTACAAAACTGTAATCTTAGGGTGCAAAATACAAAATATTGAGAAAGTCGCCTTTGAATTTGTTAATCAGGTGCACTGTTGCAGGCCATCCACTCACAAAAATAAAGTTTTTGTAAATTTATGGTAGGGAATTTATAAAATGTCTTCATGGAACATGATCCTTACTTAATATCCTAATGATTCTTGGCATAAAAAATATGTAATTTTTACCCATACCCTGTATTTTGACAATTACTAAAAATGTTCCTGTCCTACTTAAGACTGGTTTGTTGTCCAGGGTCACATATTGTTTTCGTGTATACGTACCCTAATGTTTTTAACTTTTTAAATATTAAAATTGAAGTACATCTTCTTTGCTTAAATACTTTTTTACTTTCTTAGGTTAAGATGCAGAGACGAACAAAGTATTAATTCATATGTTGAAATATTGTTTTTGACAATATTGTGCTATTAAACACTACTCTTTTTATTTGAGTGTCCAGCCAGACACTCCAACTAAATTAAGCAAGTAGCTTATTGCAGTCTATATTTACCTTTTAAAGGGAAAGTTCACAAAAAAATAAAATAAATCTGTCATGAATATCTCTCTAGTTGTTCTTAACCTGTATACATTTCTTTGTTTGGTTGACAAAGAGAAAGATATTTGGACGAATGCTTGTAACCACACAGTTCTTGGACCCCATTGAATAGTAGGAAAAATTACAATGGTACTCAAAAGTGCCCCAGAAATGTTTGCAGTACTACATTCTTAAAAATATCTTCTTTTATGTTTAGCAGAACAACAAAATATAAAGTATTTTTTTCTACTATGGTAGTCAATGGGGTCCAATAACAATAAACAGGTTCCCTTTCGAGGGAACTCAACACTGCGTCATGGAATGACTCTTTGGGGAAACGCCATTAGCGTGACTTGTCTGAATTGCGTGTGAAACTAACTTTCGCTTTATAGTCGCGTGATGATGACGTCACTGATGACGTCATGACCACCGTGACTATCGGAAGGCACAAAAAGGAAGCGGAAGCAATGCAAACCAGCTTCTGACATTCAGCAAAGCGTCTGTTTGTGTGTGTGAAGGTTTCTAGTTTATCTTAAGTTATCTTAGATAGATTAGCAATATGAAACGTATGTCAAAGAAGGCATTTAAGCAATGTGTTCCTCCCTGCCCCCGTTTTATTACGGATGGGGATTCACATGAGCTTTGTGTGAAATGTTTGGGAATGGAGCATGCTAAGGCAGCTCTTGAGGGAGCTGCCTGTGAACATTGCTTGTGGCTACCGCTAAGATCTCTTCTCTCACGTTTAGCACTGTTTGATGAGTCAGGCAGTATTCGCAAGCCTCATGGTTCAGGTCCCGCTTCTGCCGAGGCAGTGCGGGGTTTGCAGTCATGGGGTTCGCAGATGGATGTTTTGGGGGGTGAGACGGCTTCGGTCCTTTCTCATCCCTCAAATCCCATTGCTTCTGGAAAGGGTTTGGGAGCCCGAATGGCGGCTTCTCCAGCCCCATCTGGAAGCTCTATGCACTGCTCTAGCTCTGAGGAGTTAGAGAGTGTTAGTGTGCAAGCAGTAGAAACTGAAGATCATGAAACTCCACTTTCCCAGGGATATGAGGAGCTATTAGAGGTTGTTACCCGGGCAGTAGCCAAGCTTAGTGTTGATTGGCCCCAAGATCAACAACAAGTTACACCTATAAGTAAATTAGATGAAAGATACTTAAAGAAATGGGTACAACCTCAACGTCGGGGGTTGCCATTCTTTCCAGATTTACATACTGAGGTATCTAAATCATGGAAAAAGCCATTTTCTTCCAGAATTTCCACCACTGCCTCTAGTTTCTCCTCAGTTATAGGAGCTCGAGAGAAAGGCTATGGCATGATGCCCAAGGTGGAAGAGTCTTTGGCCACCTACCTTTCACCTGAAGCGGCATCATCATTGAAACCCCCGACATTGCCCACCAAGCCATGCCGGATTACGTCAAATTTGGTGGGTAAGGCATATATGGCGGCAGGTCGGCTGGCTCATGTCTGCACACTATGGGTCTTTTACAGGCATACCAGGCCGACCTGCTGGGGGACATAAAAGAGGGCGAGGTTATTGATATAGACCTGCTTAATGAACTGAAGGCAGCAGCAGATCTTACTCTCCGAGCTACCAAGGAGACAGCCCAAGCTGTTGGGCGCTCCATGGGGGCCCTGGTAGCTACAGAGAGGCATTTATGGTTAAATTTGTCTGGTATTAAGGAGAAGGACAAGTCTGTGCTGCTTGATGCACCATTGTCTGACCAAGGTCTCTTTGGGAATGCGGTCGACACTGTGGTCGATCGTTTTCAGGAGGCAAAGCGTCAAGCAGCAGCTTTCCAAAATTTTTTACCTCGCCGTTCTTACCCTCAGGGTCCTGCAGCTCAAAGGCAGCCCCAGCCATCTACTACTAGTGCCCTACATAGGCAGCAGCAAAAACAGAGTGTTGCTACTCGTACTCCCCCTCAGAGAGCTTGGGGGTCGAGACAGCAATCCCAGAAGTCCTCCAGGCAGATCAAGCCAGATTTGAGGACAGTTGTTATCTCCAATCGGAAGGCTGCTGCCAAGAGGTCCTGACGGTACCTCAGCGCTTCAAATAGCACCCATTCTGGGGGGGTTGACAAGTCCGGTTCACCCAAGATGGCCTCAGGAGGCCACTACGTTAACCCCGCCGCCCAGTGCGCTTCGGGGCACGTCAGTTTCCCTAGTACGGGGTCAACAGAATCTACCCATGGTAGACCCTGTAAACATGCTAATAGTTCCACTATCCCCTGCAGGTCAATTACTTCAAGGCATCGATCCGCATGCACCCGAAGCCGATGTCATCACGCTGACTCCCTTAGTGCACTTCCTCCACGAGTGGAGAAAGTTGCCGAATCTGACTCCATGGCTTCTCCGCACCATAGAGAAGGGGTACAGAATTCAGTTTGCTGTCAGCCCTCCAAAGTTCAAAGGGGTGTTTTGCACCGAAGTGAGTTCCGATCGGGCTCGGGTGTTAGAACAGGAAGTACAGTCTCTCTTGATGAAGGGGGCTATAGAATATGTTTCCCCTCACGAGAGTCAGACAGGTTTTTACAGTCGGTACTTTATAGTTCCGAAAAAGGATGGAGGGCTCAGGCCTATTCTGGATCTGAGATATCTCAACAAATCTCTGAGGAGATACAAGTTCAAGATGCTTACGATTCCTGTTATTGTGGCTGGAATCAGAAAAGGCGACTGGTTCACCACAATAGACCTGAAGGATGCATATTTCCACATATCCATCCTTCCTCAACACCGGAAGTTTCTCAGATTTGCTTTCGGAGGCAGAGCCTACCAATATCGAGTTCTTCCATTCGGCCTTGCTCTTTCCCCTCGCACTTTCACGAAATGCATGGATTCTGCCCTTGCTCCACTGAGACTTCAGGGGATTCGCATATTAAACTACATAGACGACTGGTTAGTGCTAGCTCAGTCTCAAGAAATGGCGGTTCGACATCGAGATGTCGTCCTCGACCATATGAAGCTTTTGGGACTGAGGCTCAATGCCAAGAAGAGCAATCTAACTCCTCAGCAGAGCATTACATTTCTTGGGGTAGTGTGGAACTCAGTCATGATGCAGGCACAATTGTCTCCTGCACGTGTCGAGTCCATCCTGACAACAATATCCAGAATCAAGATTGGTCAGGCATACACTGTCAAGCATTTTCAGAAAATATTAGGTCTAATGGCAGCAGCATCCAACGTGATTCCTTTTGGCCTTCTGCATATGAGACCTTTACAATGGTGGCTAAAGAACAAAGGGTTTTCCCCGAGGGGCAACCCGTTTCGTATGATCAGGGTTACGCGCAGATGCCTTCGTTCCCTGGCTATATGGAAAAAGACACAGTTTCTAAATCAAGGTCGAAAATTGGGAGCTCAATGTCACAGGATGACAGTGACGACGGACGCATCCCTCACAGGCTGGGGGGCAATAGTAGAAGGTCGCTCAGCCAGTGGGCTATGGACAGAGCAGCATCTCTATTGGCACATAAATTGCCTGGAGATGTTAGCTGTCATAAGAGCTTTGAAGTACTTCCTCCCAGTCCTCAGGGGCCATCATGTTCTAATAAGAACAGACAATACAGCCGTGGTCCCTTATATCAATCATCAAGGGGGCCTGAGGTCGCGCCCTCTCTGCAAGCTGGCGCACCAGGTTCTCCTATGGTCCCAGGAGAAGTTTCTATCTATCAGGGAGACGTACATTCCTGGAGTCCAAAATGTGGGAGCAGACATGTTGTCGAGACAAGGACTGAGGCCAGGAGAATGGAGACTTCACCCCGAAGTGGTGAAACAGATTTGGGAAAGATTTGGTCAGGCCGAAATCGACCTCTTTGCATCTCAGGAGACATCTCATTGCCCCCTGTGGTTTTCAATATTTCCTCCAGCCCCATTGGGACTGGACGCCCTGGTACAGACATGGCCGAGGCGGCGTCTGTATGCATTTCCCCCAATCGCTTTGCTCCCGCAGGTCCTAGAGAGAGTTCGACAGGAAGGGATCAGACTCTTGTTAATAGCCCCTTATTGGCCTGCACGAGTCTGGTTCTCGGACCTTCTAATGCTCTTAGAAGGCCAGCCATGGGAGATTCCCCTCAGGCAGGACCTTCTGACCCAAGCCAGGGGCACGATATGCCATCCCAGCCCAGAACTATGGAAGTTGTGGGGCTGGCCGCTGAAGGGAGTGGCCTGTTGAATCAAGGTCTGTCAACTGAGGTTGTTGAAACCATTCTTAATTCTAGAGCTCCATCCACCAGAAAACTTTATGCTCTAAAGTGGAGGTTATTCACCTTGTGGTGTAACAACAGACATTTAGATCCAGTTAACTGCCCAGTGGCTTCAGTACTGGAGTTTCTGCAAGAGCGGTTTTCGGCAGGTCTTGCACCTTCTACGGTGAAAGTTTATGTGGCAGCTATTGCAGCCTTTCACTCCCCTCTGCCTGGGAGTACCTTGGGGAGACACCCCTTGGTTGCCCGGTTTTTGCGTGGTACCTTGAGGATGAGACCGCCTCCTCAGGCTAGAGTTCCAGCATGGAACCTCGCTGTGGTTTTGGAAGGGGCTTCCCAGGCTCCTTTTGAACCTATTGAGTGTAGCTAAGACAAGTATTTGTCCCTCAAATTAGCCTTTTACTCGCTATTACCTCTCTGAGGAGGGTAGGCGACCTTCAGGCTCTATCAGTCTCTCCACCATGTCTGGAGTTCTCTCCAGGTAATATAAAAGCAATTCTGCACCCTAGACCAGGGTATGTACCTAAGGTGCCAAGCAATGTGGCCAGAACATTAGTTTTACAAGCCTTTCATGCTCCACCTCATGAGTCAGCAGAGGATCAGAGACTACACTTGTTATGCCCAGTCAGGGCACTGGGAGAGTATGTTAGAAGATCTTCCATATGGAGGAAATCGGACCAACTGTTGGTTTGTTTTGGACCTCATAGTAGAGGTCAGCCGGCCTCTAAGCACACCATTAGTAGATGGATTGTGGAGGCCATTTCCTTGGCTTATGAGGTGCGTGGACTACCTTCACCTCTGAGAATCAAGGCACATTCAACTAGGAGTATGGCCTCCTCGCAGGCCCTTCTGTCAGGTGCTTCTATGCAGGATGTTTGTGATGCAGCAGGCTGGTCTTCCCCGCACACATTCATAAGATATTACAATCTTGATCTTTCTTCCTTACCTGGTTCTCAGGTACTTATGTCTTAGGATGTGCATAACACCTTCACACTTAGACAGCCACAACTCGTATGGCGTAGCGGGTATTTCGTTCCCCAAAGAGTCATTCCATGACGCAGTGTTGAGTTCCCTCGAAAGGGAACGTCTCAGGTTACGACTGTAACCATTGTTCCCTGAGATCTCTTTGCCATACTCCTTATGACTGGAGCATTTGCTTCATTTTTTTTGCAGAAGCTGGTTTGCATTGCTTCCGCTTCCTTTTTATGCCTTCTGATAGTCACGGTGGTCATGACGTCATGAGTGACGTCATCATCACGCGACTATAAAGCGAAAGTTAGTTTCACACGCGATTCAGACAAGTCACGCTAATGGCGTTTCCCCAAAGAGTCATTCCATGACGCAGTGTCTCGTTCCCTATCTCAGGGAACAATGGTTACAGTCGTAACCTGAGACGTTTTTTGGTGAACTATCCCATCAAGTGTAAGCACCAACCTGAAAAGTTTTCCATTATGCAGTTTGAAGAAGTTGCCTTTACTCTTGTTTAACTTGTTAACTTGAACTTGATATATGTTACAGCGTGTTTCACAGTTCTTTCATCAAGGCATCTCCTCACTCTTGAGTCGTTTCACAACTGTAAGACCTTCATTTATCTTCATAGAATATTTATATGCTGTGTTTAGGCCTGATATGTTTCTTTGTCATTAACAATACGTGTTTTCAAAGTTTTGTACAAGTAATACAAGCTTACAGGAGGTTATTGTATTTTTATTATTCTTTTGATGAAGTTTTTAAAGAAATCACATCTTAAAGTTTTTAGAGAAGATGTTTTGCAATTAATGTTACCGATATATGCAATATATTTCCCTGTTATATCTATAACAAAATAAAGTCAGTGCACAGGAATTTCACATTCATTCTAAAAGAGATAAACTCTCACATGCTTTACAGCAGAACGGAGGAAAATCTCCAGAGTTGGAAAAAGAGAATCAAGGACAGCAGTGAATGAGAAGAATACGAGCTTACTGGTGGTAACTGTATTATTATTATTCTTTTATGAAGTCTTTAGAGAAACTGCATAATAGAGTTATGGAAGATATTTTTTACATGTAATATATATGACCATATCATCTATAACACAATGAATTTTCCACAGATGCAGCAGATTGGATCCAGTTCCTGGAGACACAAACATGTCTGATGTGGATGGTGGACCGGTGTCCTGATCACCCTCTGTCAGGGTTTGCTGTATGATAAAGAAACAAGTCGCTCAATACATTACCCCTGACATATTTCACTTAGATATTGTTAAATGTTTAGGGATATTATTAGCTCTTTAAGTGTATACGTGTGCAAGTAAGTAATAGCCTCATTAACAATTATTAAACATGTGAGGTCAATGCCTAAAATATAAACTGAGTGTAATGCATGTAATGAAAAATAAAAAGAATTGAGATTAATCAGCTTTGTTGGAGATATGTACTAATGGAGATAGTTCATTGACAAAACACAGAAATAACCCCTATAGGAAGAAATGTAATGTGCTTTGTGTTGTTACCTTATCTTCAGTGTTATGTATTGATAACTGTATCTGCTACTGTACCTCTTTTGGCTGATAACTAAGTTTAAATAATACTGATCATTACAAATAAAGGTGTTAAAGTATCGTTTTGCTTAACTAAGTGTTCATCTACTTTCATTTATGTTTCTTTTATGTGAATGTTAGACAGGCAGACTGTAAACACAAAGTGGGGACACGAGATTCTTGAAGTATCAGAGGATTTATAGTGCAATGGACAAATCTGGTCACAGCGATTTTCCCAAGCAAAATGTGTTCCTCAACATCTTTTGTTAGTGCTGGAATAACAATCCAGTCAAAGAAGATTTCCATAAACCAAACCAATTTACCTGTACAACCAGAAGGAAATAAGAGATTGAAGTGAATCATATATAACTCAACCTAACATTGACTACTGTACAATCTGATTTATTTATAATACTGTAGAAAAGTTGTTCCGGGACTGAAATGTTCATCCAGGAACATATCATACTTAGTGAAGTCCTGTTCACGGTACAGTATATTTCTCATTTAAAATGTCTTAAAATTTTTCATTGGTTACAAAGCTGCAAGCACAATTTTTTAATGCACTGAAAGAGACATCAGATATTCTGGTTTGTATTAACAAGTTTGTTGTCAGTTTTATACAGGCAGCTGATGTAAAATTTTGTTTGGGTGAAGCTGAGGCATAAACATGTTAAAACAATTAACAAATAAGAAAGTGTGGAGTGTAAGGGTGTGGGGGGTTGGTGAGCTCCATGCTGGCAATGATACAATGATGTTAACTGTACAGGGAAGGAAAAAAAGAGTGAAGCCATATAGCCTACACAGAAAGATTAAGAATCAAAATGTGATGAGAATCTAAACATGAAGTTCTAGAACAATAACGTTACCTTTCTCTTTCCGACTCATTTTTCTCACTCCTGAGGTATTGTTTTCTGGACATTTCAAGGCAAATCTATGTTACACAAAAAAAAACTAGCCTACATGTTAAATTTGCACCATTATATATATTTTTTTCTATCGTTATTAATAAAGGTGTCTTATCAATATTGTTATCGTTTTTATTGCCCAGCCCTTATTTTGCCCAAATTATTAAATCAAATTGTATTTTATTACTCTACCAGCCTATAGTAGCGTGTACAAACTAGAGTTGGGCAAAGATTCTTTTTTTTTTAATCTAGATTAATCTTGGAATTAATCTAGAATAATCTAGATTAAAATGGCTCATTTGAATTCTGCCGAAACCATTCAGAATATGTGTGCTACCCAAATAATGACTAAAAGTAAGAATTTGAGAACGGGTGTCTCAAGACAGGTGGCGCATTAGACCAGGGGCTCATCTCCTGTTTCCAAAATGCATCACAAACTGCTTGAGAAAGCTGTTCTACTATGATAATCGGTGATGAAAATAAATTATGTTCAATAAAATGTATTTGTGTTTACTTCCACATTAGCTAAGGGATGCTTTGCGTTTAGGTGGTACTTGAGACTGGAAGAGCGGGTACAGTACATTTACATTTAGTCATTTAGCAGACGCTCTTATCCAAAGCAATTTACAAAGAGTTAGGGAGCAACCAGCGATATGTCATACAGGAGCCATAATACATTAGGTGCCAATACAAATTTACTGGTTTCAACTAAAGCTAGACCACTACCTGTTGAGAGAAAGTTTTTTTTTTGTAAACCAATTCCACATTGCACAAGGTGCAAACAACCTTAGTCTTGTCGATGTTTCCATTGGGAAGCTTCTTAAAAATAAATTTCCCCTGAAGCAACCCGGCGGCTTCAAAGCTGCATCCATGTTAGCACGTCATGTTTGATGTGGCAATTTCACAGTAACGTTATGTTGTGTTCAGACCAAACGGGGATGGCGTGTCAAGCGCGAGTGATTTACACATTAAGTCAATGCAAAGACGCGATAGACCTACTTGCGGCGCGAATCGCACGAATGAAGCCCTGGTCATGTATCGAAAGCCAACAGTATCACAAATCGAGTGCTTTGGATCGCCGTATTAATATTAAAACGCCGTTTTCTTAACGCCACCAGGCGTTAAATAAACGCCGTCTTGCGCTAAATTAACGTGATACGCCACCACGCGTTTAAGTAACGCCGGACGCCGATCGACGTTAAGTTAACGTCACACGTCACTCAAAATGCAAACGTACTAGCTAATATACATAGTCCGTCCTCTTCTGGGTTTGTACGGTCTACGGCAAGTCGGAGGCTCGTGTCATCTCAAATCCATATCGAGCTTAATTTTATGGAAAACTAAAAATGGAAAGAAATAAAAGAAAAACCCGCCTAAAAGAAAAAAATACAACTAGTGCAGTATGTAATATGTCAAATTAAGTCAAGTCATGATTAAAGGTACCCAGTGGTGTAGTCTAGTTTTTTGTAGTGAGTATACTCTGATTCCCCCCCAGCCTACTCATCCGTCCCAGGTCGACAACCCATGAGCACCACCACACTCACGAATGCAAGGATAGAGTATGCCTTTATATGTAATCAAGATTTATTGCAAGCAAGATTTCAATAGCCAATGACAGCTGGGGGGACTTGCTGGTTTTAAATCAGTCAGTTAAGAGTTTTATTTATGTATACAGTCACTTAAGCACAGGTTTTATCAGCTGGCAATTTTCAATGCACATTAGTGATCCACGGGAAAAGCTATTAAGTATTTCTACATAAACCCATCCTGCTAAAAATAGTATTACATACATTCTAGTGGTTTCCATTTAAATACCATTATGAAACATTTCTTTATAATTTTTTATTTTATGCCTTTTCTATTGATTCCCATCTGCATCTCTTGTGTTTTGGGCAGGGTTCTATTGTTTTTTTAAGCAAGGCAACTACATAATGTAAAGAATATCTTGTGAAAGTATAAACTTTGGATTTTGATTTAGTTTCACTAAGGCCAAGTCAGAGACTTACAGGAAATCATATTGAAAAAAATGGTTAAAATCAAACTCTGATACTCGTCCCCAGAGATGGGAACAAGTCACATATGGTCAAGTCCAAGCAAGTCTCAAGTCTTAACCATCAAGTCTCGAGTCAAGTCTCGAGTCACAGTTTAGACAAATCAAGCAAGTCAAGTCAAGTCAAGGGTTCACCCCAAGCAAGTCAAGTCGAGTCCTGATAAGTGTCAAGTCAAGTCAAATCAAGTCGCAGTGCTAAAATAAACAGTGGTTAATTCTTTAGATTCATGTTTATTTTTGCACTGAAAAGATGAACTTATATACATACATTATGTATCTTATTCACATTGCTATATATGAATTATATGCATATCTGTGCAACATTAATATCTGAAAATAAAAGTGTTGCTTACACAACAGAAATCCAGTCTGAAATGTATAATACAATCTAATTCAATTTATTTGAAACATCTACACAGAAATGGAAATACTTGTATCAGACAGAATGACTTAAGACTTAAGCATTTATACAGACTATGCAGCTTATAAACTAAGAATTGTGACTGAAAACTTGACTATTGTATGTTTTAAGTATATGATGCTGTAATACTTGTGCTGTCCATTAAAGTGCACAAATAGGCCTATAGGGAATTTGCATCTAGTTATGGGAATCCCGGATCATTTTATTGCCTTCGATATTGAATCTTGTTTATCAAAATGAACGGATCTTTTTCATTTCGGTAGAATATAAATTAAATGTATGTTAATATAGCCCAGTGATGAAGTTATGATGCTTAATCGTCATCTCTGTGGTGGACGCGCAATATGCAGTTTCATACGTAATATATAATCTGAGAATATTTGTTTTCTATTTGAACTGGTTTCATTATTTTACAGCACAAAACGTTTTGTTGTTATTTTGAGTACAAAAAAATGCAAACAGTAAACAGATTAAAACTATGAAATTATTCTCATCAGTATGACCGAAAAGTTTTTAAAGAGTTTTTTAAGTGCAAGTGATCTCACCGGCGCGTCCATGTCTGTCATGAATCTCACACAGAGACATGGCGTGGGAACCCAAGTGCAGGCAGACACAGACGGTATTGATGGTAACACGGATTTATTAAACATAAACACTGACAAAACAGGCAAAACAAAAACCCACGTGGGGGAAAACAAGACAGGGATATATATACTTAAACAAGAAACATTGACTCACTAAACTACAAAACAAACACTGGTAACAACACTAACTAACACTTACTTTATAAACTCAGACGAGGACCAGGTACGACAGACAGCATACATGTACAACAAGTATCACCAATATGGGATCACAAACGATGCACGAGCAACGAGACAAAGAAACGTGAGGACTCTTTATAGGGGAAACAACAGAGGATCATAACGAGCAACAGGTGCTGGGGATTAGCACTAAGGAGAGGCTGACGAGGAACGAGATGTAGGGAACAATGACGAGACACGAGAAGGAACTATTCAATCTCACACAAAACCATAGGTTATGCCATGATTCCACTTGAGACAGGAATAAAACATGACATGGTAGTGGAACCATGACAATGTCAGCCGGTCATCCAGTATATAAGCGAGCTGCAATTCAGCTTCCACACTGTGAGAATTTGGGTTTTGCCTGTGTCCCATACATATTGTGTGAAATGTATTGCAATGATTATTCTTCACAAATCATATTATGAGAAATGTGTTTCAATGATTATTGTTCATGCATTATGTCTAACGTTACTTAAGGTCAAGTGCTGACCTAGTTAACAGAATATGTAGAACTCATATTGTCTTATATGTACTTAGTTAACAGAATATTCAGAACATTGTGCCGTCTTATATATACTTATAAGGAGATCATAACATATAAAATGTTAACAGTATTTGTGAAGTCATACAGATAAGCTTTCTCATGCTTTCTCAGTACAACTCCAGAGACATGTCTGACCGGACTGGATGACATGAATCTGGTCACATGACAACCAGAATGACATACTGTCTTTGAATGTTCTAGATGATGGAGAACAGGGAACTAGAATACATGCTGTCTTGACAAAATAATATGATCCGAGGTCTGGTGATCTCGATACGAGGTCTGGTGATTTCCATGACCGAATGATACTTCCTGTTTTATGCATATAAATAATACCCCTAAAATGTAATAAACTTTGGACTCAGATTGAACTGCACATCTCGTGTCTGTGTCATTCTTGGTCTCCTGGATCCAGAAACTCTGAAGATTCAATCGACTCGACTCTTCAATTTAGAATAACTGAATTTAGACTTAGGGGACAAGTAAGAAATAATCTTACACACACACAGTCCACACAAACACTTGAACATGCGCTCATTTAATATAGACATTAGCCCACATGTAATACAGAGAATCCCTTCTGTATTTTAAGATGATTTTAATGTTTTAAGAACACAATAATCTGGGCTGCGGATTCCCCAATTCATCTACTCATGAGATGAGATGTAGGCCTATCAGTGATGATCGATGATCACATTTCTAATAATAAAAAACAACCAAGGCAAAATTATGACAACAGAAACGATTAATTCATTACATTAGTGATCGTTTTATTACACTGACTATAAAGAAATTACTTTCTTACCTTGCGTCGTGGTTCTAGTAATGTCGGATGAAATTCGACGTTGTGTTTGTCAGAAATCCTTGCGTTGCATACTCTGAACTGGACCGTGAAAATAAAAAAAGATTTGCCAGTTGCAAAGTCCTTGTAGCCAAACGTGACTATCTGAGGAGCTCGACTGTTGTCCGCCATTGTAACGGCCACAACTGTTTCAAGCCGCCAGGCGCGAGAGCAGTTTCCTCTCTATCGTAACTGCTCGTCAGTAATTGGCCGTTACTTTGTTTTCCGCGGTTTGAGTTGAGCAGCGTTAAAGGCACAGGCGCTGTAGTGCTGCTGAGTCATGAAGGGTTTTATAAGTCTTTAAGAGTGTTGTGTTTTATTACCATGTTTTAATTGCATATGTTTAATCAAGTTATTTGTTATCAATATAATCATGCTGTAGTGTCATAATTACTGTGGTTCTGTGAAGGAGAGAATATTAGACCACAAGAAACAGTGCGTCCAAGGGGGGTGGAGTGATTAACTGTTATGCCTGAACCAAGCAGAGCATGCAAACACATACCACAGATCTTGTGTTTAGATAAGTGTTGGGTGAACTAGTTGGGGGAAGTTTGGTGTTTTACAGATGCTAAGAGAACAAAGAAGAAGGGTGCGGTTGTCCACAAGCGCCAAGCGGTCATCTCTCCATTGGCTAAAGACTAAACGGTGGATGTCTCAAGAACCGTGGGATTGGACACTAACTACTGAAGCAAGCTTGAAGATACACCCACACATACACATATAAAAATGTAAAACACTGTTTAGGCGGGGCTGATTCTCCGGGACTCTCTGTTGAGTTAGTTGTGTGTGAGACAGCCCAGCGCTGATTTTCAGGTTAATAAACTTCAACTTTATTCAAAGAACGTCTGTAAGTCCAATTTTTGGACACGCTGGACATTTTTAAGTCCATCAAATGGTGACCCCGACGTGATTGGCTATTTAGGACGTTTTTAGACAAATTGTAAGGATTATAAAAAGTCCCAAGTGGAGAGGGAAGGCCTGAGATTCAACACAACGTCCGGACGAAAGAAAAAGGTGAGCAGAAACCTGTTAAATCAAACTTCTGCCAATTGACTACTCTAAATTGATTGTGTTGAATTGAAAACTTCCTGATCATAGTTAAATTGTAATTATTATAAAGATTGAAGTTTGTTAATTTGAAATTGACACGGGTGGATGGTCCCCCGAATTTACATGGGTGGTTGGTCCCCCAGGAAGATATAAGACGTGAGGTGAAAGACCCCACGCGGTCTTGAACACGGGAGGTTGGTCCCCCGATATTTAGAATTTACATGGGTGGTTGGTCCCCCAATATTTAGATTTAAACAAGGGTGGTTGGTCCCCCAAATACAAGGGTGGTTGGTCCCCCAAATACAAGGGTGGTTGGTCCCCCAAACGATTTTAAAGAGTATAATGCGCATAGGAATTTTTATGTAAAAATTGTGTATAACTGTGATATACTGTATTATATTATAACCGTGATACTGTGATAAGAGTGATTGTATATAATATAAGATGAAATGTATGCTGTAAGAAGATGAGTTATTCCCTGTAAAAAGAAGTAAGAACATGTTATAGAATTATGTAATGTATTAATTATTATATTTATAACTAGGAATATGAGGTGTGGAGTCAGATGAATATAAGTACATGAAATAGTAAGGATATCATAACCCCTTAGAGAGGGTGAATAACAGAGAAATAGGAGACAGTACATGATAACATAACGGTGTGAACAAAACTAACTGTTTCTGTGTTCCAGATATGGCTGGTCTAAGTATCATCTTATATTTAGCAGTACACATAACATGTGTAACTGCTGAGCCAATACATGCTAATCTTTTTTGGCAATATGCCAATTGGACTGCAAAAGCATCAACAAATGACTAATGTTATGTCTGTCAAGAATTGTGGACGTCTGCAGTGACTTCTGCAGCATCATGTCTTATGCCATGGCCACAACCATGGGCTCGTCTACAAAATGAGTGGTACTGATATTGCGTCGGAAAATAAGTAAATGATACGTTTCAAACAAACTGGACGGGGTTATGTGCCCCCATTCGTTTAAAACACAGGGTCACCTTGGTAAGACTAACTACCCTCAAACAACGGGTAAAAAGAGCAACTTGGACTGATGAAGAAGTCCCTGTGGAACATCAACTGCGTTCCCACTGGTCCCGCTTTTGGGAGTCTTTTGTGTCTGCATATGGTGTAGCCGACTTAATGGCTCAACAAGACATTCTACACTGTTGGTCCATGTCTTTTTAATTGTTTGATGTCAAGAATTAATTCAATGATATATACAACCCCCCAGGCCCTCACTCACTGAATATGCCATTGCTGTTCAGTGATCACATATATTAGGACGGGGATGATGAGGAAGATGTGTGACCTCTTTCGAGGTCAAGAGAGGGATTGAAGGGTTTTATAAGTCTTTAAGAGTGTTGTGTTTTATTACCATGTTTTAATTG
Source organism: Triplophysa bombifrons (assembly GCA_029783895.1). NCBI lineage: Eukaryota > Metazoa > Chordata > Actinopteri > Cypriniformes > Nemacheilidae > Triplophysa > Triplophysa bombifrons. The sequence continues at coordinate 14,067,236 of CM056451.1, read as the reverse complement.
CATATGTTTAATCAAGTTATTTGTTATCAATATAATCATGCTGTAGTGTCATAATTACTGTGGTTTTGTGAAGGAGAGAATATTAGACCACAAGAAACAGTGCATCCAAGGGGGGTGGAGTGATTAACTGTTATGCCTGAACCAAGCAGAGCATGCAAACACATACCACAGATCTTGTGTTTAGATAAGTGTTGGGTGAACAAGTTGGGGGAAGTTTGGTGTTTTACAGATGCTAAGAGAACAAAGAAGAAGGGTGCGGTTGTCCACAAGCGCCAAGCGGTCATCTCTCCATTGGCTAAAGACTAAACGGTGGATGTCTCAAGAACCGTGGGATTGGACACTAACTACTGAAGCAAGCTTGAAGATACACCCACACATACACATATAAAAATGTAAAACACTGTTTAGGCGGGGCTGATTCTCCGGGACTCTCTGTTGAGTTAGTTGTGTGTAAGACAGCCCAGCGCTGATTTTCAGGTTAATAAACTTCAACTTTATTCAAAGAACGTCTGTAAGTCCAATTTTTGGACACGCTGGACATTTTTAAGTCCATCAGTCACAATAATTATTTTAGCTAATTTCATTACTTTACAAAGTTCAAGTCATTGTCGAGTCTTCCATTTAAAGTCAAGTCAAGTCTCAAGTCACTTGCTCTCAAGTCAAAGTCAAGTCAAGTCATTTTCTTACTTCAATCAAGCAAGTCGCAAGTCCTGAAAATTGTGACTCGAGTCAGACTCGAGTCAACTCATGTGACTCGAGTCCCCCACCTCTGCTCGTCCCTAATAACTAGATTTTTCACACACTTTATGTGTGTAAGTTGCATCTATTATTGACATTGATAGTTAACTATAATAATTAACAATGAACATTTGTGCAGTTTTATCAAGCACCTGTTGCACCTAAAGATTGCTTGCAGTGTCTCTAGCTCGACTTTCACAAGGCTTGTAAGAATTCTCATCTCTTATCATCTAAAACAATTATAAACATTGTAGTATAAGTTATCTCTCCCTTTCTCCCTCATGTATTGATTCAACTCACAAACTAATGTTTGTGAAGTTGGCTAGTTAGATACAATTTAAGATGCCAACAGTCACAATATGACTTACAGTTATGTTAATGATAACAAATATGATTGTTTTATTAAAGACTACGCAGTGGTTTTAAAAGTGGGGTGAGTTAAAGGCAGAAAGTATAATACACGGGCGAACAGTGTGCACATTGCGACCCCGGAACACTAACGCGAGGAGCATCTCATGAGGCTCGTCGGACTCATTATCTGTAACACCTGCTGCAGCTGCACGAAGCGCCAGTAGCTTCTGGGGCAGGCTTACGATAACACTGATAGTGTAAATGCTGCCTTTAATGATCTCCTTTGGTTTCATATCTCCTGGTTGCACCAAAAGTCAGTTCGTCGCACTTTTCTGACACAAACGATGTTGTTACGTAACCTTGCGCTTTTTTAAGTGGGTATACGGAAATTCTTGATCTTTTCTAGTGGGTATACGGCGTATACCTGCGTATCACGTGGACTACACCACTGAAGGTACCGTAGTTCACCCCAAAACGAAATTTCTGTCATCATTTACCAGTGGTCCCGATTGACTTCTATTGTATGAAGAAAAGTCAATGTGGACGAACGGTTTTCTGTCACTAACTTTCTTTCAAATATCTTATTTTGTTTTTATACGGTTTACACATTATCCAGTCATATAGATTTGATAAGTCAAGAGGGTGGGTAACTGATTACAGAATTCTATCTATGTTTATGCGCTTGTCAATACGTTTTAATACTAGTCTAGAGGTTAGCTGGTTTGGCTTTCATTTGCATTTAACGATTTTGACGGTCTCGAGTCCCGCTTCGACCACTTGGATTTTTACATTGTTGGTCTTATGTTTATCTGTGTCACAGGAATACTGTATCCTTTACGTGTGTCATGAATCTCGTACAGAGACATGGCGTGGGAACCAAAGTGCAGGCAGACACAGACGGTAATGATGGTAACAAAGATTTATTAAACAAATAACAAGACTAAACAGGTAAAACAAAAACCCACGTGGGGGAAAACAAGACAGGGATATGTATACTTAAACAAGAAACACTCACTAACTAAACTACAAAACAAACACTGGTAACAACACTAAACTAACACTTACTTTGACACGACAACAAGAACATTCAGGGACAGCAATATAACAGGTACAGAGACTGGAACAAGTACAAGAACACGGTCATAGAACAAGGTGTCACAAACAATGCACGAGCAACGAGACAAAGAAACGTGAGGACTCTTTATAGGGGAAACAACAGAGGATCGAAACGAGCAACAGGTGCTGGGGATTAGCACTAAGGAGAGGCTGACAAGGAACGAGATGCAGGGAACAATGACGAGACACGAGAAAGAACTATTCAATCTAACACAAAACCATAGGTTATGCCATGATTCCACTTGAGACAGGAATAAAACATGACATGGTAGTGGAACCATGACAACGTGATATAAGGCAATCTGGGTTTTCTTGCATCAACAAGCATAAGACATAAATTAATATATATTTAATTCTTATTGAAATAAAGACAAAACACTGAGCTATAAACTACTCTACCTGGCTGTTGATTACTGTTGAATAATACTTTTTTTTTTTTAGTAAGTTTGTTGTTGAAAGCAGTGTGTCTCATGTGTATCATCACTGTGACACAAATCCTTTTGTCCTGTTAAATGGGTTGTCAGTGTTATTAACTTCCTATGTTAGACATTTCTATGGCAGTGAATTAGTATGTGAATTGTAAGGAATATGTCCTTTACTGTTTACTTATATATTCATTTGACAGAAGCATTTATCTTACAAGTAGGAGACCATATAAACATTTTGTCACCCCGTAAGCAGTACCGTTAGTCTACAAGGACATGCTACTATGAGGATCAAAGCTGGAGAAAGCAAGGGAGAGAATGAACAACAATGTTTTTTTTAAGACACAAGACAGTTATTGGTTAGTCAAATAAATGAATTCAGTCCACTTCATTACTTAAGTCCAAAATATTCAAAACTTCCACAAATTTCCCCTCTCATGTGTGTAAATAGCACTGAAGAGCTTTTGCGTTGAAAGGTTCATGCAGGCAGCACTACAAGAAATGACTGAATTTAAAGCTTCATTCATAAAGAACAGCAAAAGGAGACCTCATTGTTATGTTTGAAAGAAGGTTTTAATTAGACACTTTTAAAAAAATAGCTATTTAATGTTAAATACATGTACAAATATATATAAATGTACATGTAATATTATGTTTAACATGACATCTTTAAAAAAAGCACAACGTTTAAGTTTAGCAGGTAAAAGAAACATGTGCGTTTTTTACAGAATCAATGTGTTGCCCACAGCAAAACAAGATCTTATTTAGGACCAAAACCAGGGGCCTGTTGCACAAAACTAGGATAAGGGATTAAGCCAGGATATCTTGGTGATCCTGGCTCAATTGATCCGTAATCCGGTTGCACTAAAGCTGGATAGGGGGCAGGAGAATATGTTATGGTATAAATTACCATGGAGATTTATTCTGTGGAGCTAGCCTGCTCCAGACCAGGCTAAATTCCAGGATCTATTTAATCTCATCCCTAATGTCAGTCAGCAGTCACCACAAATGGAAACCAATAGTTATTTCATTGCTCACTATACATTGTTATCACATATAACTAGACCCACTGTCATTATTTAAACGTTTGTGATCATTAATTTCAATCATTTTGGATAAATAATGATTTTTAGATGATGTTGCTATCATTAGATAATTTACAGTTTCCCATAGACTATAAGGCTATATATAAAATGATAGAATATTAGGGCCACAGAGGGGAAAAAAAAGTCAAGTCATAATATTGTAACCAGTTGTTTTAAAGGAGGACAGTTGTTAAAATGACAGATGTGGGGCATTTCGTGAAATTGTACTTCAGTATGGTTTCATAAAGAAAGACATGCTGATGTGCCAGAATATTAAGTATCACATTGTCATAAGTATCAAAACTGTAAAAAGAATATGTAGCTTTTCTGCAGAAAGAACCAGCCTCATAAATTTATGACTATCCTTTTTCCTCAGTGTGGCCCTAGTACTCTGTCATATAAACAAATACACATTCCATAGGAATATAAAAACACAATGTGTAACATTATGTTCCTTTATTGAATAAGGACAAAAAGCAAGTAAACCATCAGCTCCTTTCGAAACTGAAGTCACAGTGACTCTACAAGATGGAAAGCACTGAATCAAAGCATATTATACAAAATGATACATACACATTCAAAGGTCTGTATATAACACACCCTGCATGTCTGCACACTAAAATAAATGCAGGACAATTCCATACACATCAACTGAACAGACAAATGAATGGATGCAGTAGCCTCCCTGCAGCCTTGTATTACACACAGTATACCGCACAAACATCATAAGAGGCCAAATTCGTAAAAAAACGAACCCAAAAAACCCCAAATTCCTATGCCACCGCAGGACATATTTAACCAAAATTGAAAGCACACATACTAACTAAAATAATTGAACACATATTGGTCCCTCAGCAGCCGACCACTGTCGTCATCAGGGAAGATTGCCGGATTGTCCCAGTCCATGGCTGGTGGCACTCTGGGGGCCCTCTCCTTCCTCAGGCAGGCCACATTGTGGAGGACAGCACAAGCCACAGTAATATCACATGCCCTAACAGGGCTGACCCTTAATTTGTGAAGGCAGTGAAAGCGTGCCTTCAGGAGGCCAAAGGTCATTTAAACTCTGGCCCTGGTCTTGGTTGTAGGCCTGCTGTGCTTTCTGGGGGTCTGTGAAAGGTGTCAGGAGAAAAGGCTGGCAGCCATACTCCCTGTCTCCAAGCAACACACCAGAGAATTCACCTGTCAACACAAAATCTCATCATTAATACCTCATAAACGCAGTGATATTCTTGACACAGCCATGATGGTTATAAATAGGGGTTGTGTGTCTTACCTTGTGATAGGCACTGATAGATTTCAGAGGTCCGAAAGATTCTGGAGTCATGGACTGAGCCATACCATTGTGCAGAATGTTCTTGTATTTGATTTTGACCTGCTGCCATGTCCGTTTTGGCCCGTTCATGTTTAATCTACATCGCACGCACGCACGCACGCACGCAGGCACGCGAACATTTAATGGAGTGACACTGCAAAAAATGACTTTGTATTTTTGTCTTGTTTTCAGTAAGAATATTAAAAAAAAAAAATTCGCTTGAAATAAGTTTACTTTTTCCATAAACACTTAATTTTAGAAAAGTTCTCTTGTTTCACTGGCAGATTTTTTTGCTTATTTTCCTAGGTAATTTTGCTCAAGAAAATATTTAAGATTTTTTAGATATTTTTTTTTTACTGAAAACAAGACAAAAATACGAAGTAAGAAAGACATTTTTGCAGTGCAGTGAGTAACCGACCTTGGGTCCTTTGAAAGGCGCTATATAAATTAAAGTGATTATTATTATAGCTCATCTATTTATTCAATTAAATGTTATTTATATAGCACTTTTCACAATCGTTTCATTCTGTCAAAGCAGCTTTACATTAATAAAAGCAGGAGAAACACACAAAAAAAACGGTGGACAACATAAGAAGCAGAGTACAACGGCTAAGATTAAACCGTACAGAGCGTAGTAACGTTAAATAATAATGTAAGGCTTTAATAATAATTTATCATAGCTTTATACAGTGTGATGGAGTTACTTTACACAATTTCACTCATATCTGCAGTGCATTTCAATTAAAAATTTAACCGTTTCATAATTACAGTACAACTGCGTTTTTGGAGATGTGAATTAAATATTTGAATGGTAATTGTGATGTTTCAGCGGAGCGGTGAGTGTGTAATTGTGCAATACTTACGCATTCAGGCGGTCTGCAATACTTTGCCACGCTTTTTCTCTTTGCTTTATCACTGTGGCGGTGTTGCCTTTCTTCTTAATTATATCTTTTACCTCCTCGTATGCCTCCATGAGGATTTGTGCTTCCGACGGGAAAAAAGTACGCGGCTCTAGTTGCCATGGTAAATCAGTTGATCTGTGATCTGTGGCGGGGTCTATTTGAGTGAGCCGTGAGCGCGCACCTATCCAGGATTGGTTTCACCTGGCTTAATGAATCCATGTCTGCTCATCCTGGCTTGGTCTTTGTGCAACCAATTAAGCCTGGACGCACATGTTTTGGCTTCATTGAGCTCAGCTGAGTCATTTATCCCGGATGTCTTAATTCTACTTTTGTGCAACAGGCCTCAGATCTCCACTTTCGCAATGTTTATGTATATTTGTGCATAATCTCTCCCCTTACACTGTCTCCAGCACGAAAGAAGCACAGTACAGAGGTGTATTTCACGTGGATGTATCGCGTTTGTGATTGTACTGTACAGTTACTGAACAGTGGTCTCACAAAACGACCATTTCTGAACAAATGTATGAAGATATTGTGACAAAAAAAGACATTAATCAAAATACAGAATGTGTTTATGATGAAATCGCGTATGAGAAAGTCAAGTGATTATGAGCCATTCACGGGCGAAAAAAAAAAAAAAGGTAGAAATGTAGCTACTAGTTCTATCGTCTACAGAGACGTACTAATCTTAAAAAAACACCCAAGTAATTTTTTTCTTTGTGCTCCAATTCGTGTGCATGCAGTTTAATGTTATAATCAGCTTTGCGGCCGCACATCCATGCCTGTAACTAGCGGTGCTGGCTCCGCCTTCACGCAATGACGCTGTACGGGGAGGGGACGTGGTCAGCTCGAAATGCATTTTCAAGTCCACATTGAATTTTGCACCTCTCAACGCGCTGTGTAAATGAAAATGCAATCCCAAATCTTCAACCTGTTAATGTTAATGCATTAAGGGAAAATGACATTAGAATTTTCTTTTTGCTTGACTATCTTAAACATATATAATCAATCCGGGAATGTATTTTCATTTTAATTCTGCTACTTATAAAGCGTTAAAAAGTATGCACATTACACATTAAGACTGCTGTTGGAAATGGCAAATGTAAATAATATCTGCACCAAACTTTGCACATGTGGAATAATGGAAAATGTAAATTTAAATACAGAAATGGTCCGTGTACGTTTTATTCATTTGATATCCTATTTGAAATAAATTAACGGAAACTGAAAATTGATTTGTTTTTAGTTATTTTCGTTTAGATTACCAAACCAAAAATCAGTTTTCGGCCCGATTTTTCATTTTCGTTTGCCGTTTAATAAACGGATTTTGGACTCAATATGGCATTCAGACTTGTGGGCGGCGCTGTAACGCCCCTTTCACCCGATTGGTCAAATCGTACCATTCTGTACGGCCTTAATTCTCCCCGCCAGAAGAATTCACCTCTAGTCGTTCGTTTTTTTAGTGTATTGTCGCAACGCGAACCAATGCTTATTGTCAACTGTGCGTGATATTTAAGCAGAAATTCGTGTTGTACTGTACAATTGCAAGCCATGCAGTGTGCTGTATGCTATTGATTCGACATCTAACACCCCTTTCACAGACGTTGATCGCAGAAAATTGCTGTAAAATTCCTGGAGAGTGCTGCTGTCAGTGGGATTGATCTAGAAGGGTACCTATTTGTTGTAGTAGTAGTAGTAGTAGAAGTATTAATAAAGTTCCCTGCATCAGAAAGCTCCCTTTGTAAACAAAAGGCAGGGAACAATGCCGTAAGGGCTCTGTATAGTGATGACAAATAAAGTGGCTATAAAAACAAGCGAGAAATTTATGTTCCTCATTTATTTAAAAAAATAGGAGAATAACCTTGTCTGAGGTTAAAAGTCTGCCTGCTTTCATCACCGGTGTCCGGTGTTGAATGTGTTTATGGTGTTGTGCTTTTTCCTGTGTCTCTGTGGATTAAATTATACCAGATTGGAGTATCTGATTGTCTTGAGTGTTCGCTGCACAAACCATGACATCTGTATGTAAGTGTCTCTGTCGACACCTAGGCTACTGTACAGACTCGACTTTCACCTGAAAATTTAGATGTGCTGGTTTTTCTCAACAAATACTAATCTGCTTTATTAATGGGTTTTTCATTCGGTCTGCATGAGTTTATTCAAAAATTGTTACAAAATCTAAACGATAAAACTAATATTGTATTGATGATGGGAGAGTCTACCCGCTACGCAAAGTCTTCTTCAGGACATCCCAAAGATTCTCAATAGGGTCAAGGTGTGGGATCTGTGGTGGCCAATGAGTGAAAATTATGTAAATGTTTCCTGAACCGCTCTTTCACAATTTGAGCCCGATGAATCCTGGCATTGTCATGTTGAAATATGCCCGTGCCATCAGGGAGGAAAGAACCCATTGATGGCATAACTTTGAGTCATTCAGTCAACTGACCTAATTTCTCTGGGCACATAACATTGCTGAAACTATACCTCAAATCCAATGGGACGCTCTTACCTATTTGCTTAGTTGAATCCATGCAGTTGTTGACTGTTTTTGAATGGGCTGTGTATATAACTCTGCTTTATAAATGGGTTTCTCATTCGGTCTGCATGAGCTTATTCAGAAATTGTTACAAAACCAAAATGATAGAACTATATATTTACATTAACATTTAGTCATTTAGCAGACGCTTTTATCGAAAGAGATTTACAGAGAGTTCAGGGAGCAATAAGCGATTATGTCAAACAGGAGCAATCCTACAATAGGTACTGATACAAATAAGCCAAAGATAATTTGGATAATATCTACAGTACACATGGATGTCCAGTTCACAGCATATCTTCAATACTGTATGACAACAAAAGCCCTAGTTTAGGCACAACATGGTTAGCATATCTATAAATCTGGTCTTCTACATATATACCACCAAACACACACACACACAAACACAAACACACACACTGCTCCCTCAAGCTTAATCTCAAACGTTTCCAAAACATAGTGATATGTACATTCTCACAACCAGATAAAGCTATTATTTTAAACTGGAAGCAAAGAGTCAATGCCTACACAAAAAACTACAACAAAAGACAAATGCTAAAACTATTGTTAATCATACATAAAGTGAGGGAAATAATTATTTGATCCCCTGCTGATTTAAGTTTGCCTGCTTACAAAGAAATGTTTATGGTAGGTTTATTTGAACTGATAGAGACAGATTATCAACAAAAAAAATCAGGGGGAAATGTTACATAAAGGTTATAAATTGATTTGCATTTCAGTCAGTGAAATAAGAATTTGATCCCCAAGCAAAACATAACTTTGTACTTGGTGGAGAAACCCTTGTTGTCAAGCCCAGAGGTCAGACATTTCTGATAGTTGGTCACCAGGTTTGAACATGTGTCAGGATATGTTTGAGTCCACTCATCTGTCAATCTTTAAGGTTTCTTGGCTGTCGCTCAGTAAATTGTAGTTTTAGCCTCCTTCACAGATTTTCTTTAGGACTAGGGTCTAAAGACTGGCTAGAACATTTAATGTGCGCTCCTTAAACCACTCTATGGTTGACCATAGTGGTGGAGAGGTTGAAATGGGAGATACAGATTCTGTTGGCATGCATCTTTTATATACATAACAAGATGATTTAGGAGTACTGTCTTAAAGTGACAGGACTAATCTGTGGGCCATGTAGGCACATTACCAATCTTTGGGGCCAGGATTCATGCTTGTTGGTAGGGGATCAAATATTTATTTCACTGACTGAAATGCAAATCAATTTATAACCTTTATTTCCACTGATGTTTTGGTTGATTTTCAGGTTCTATCAGTTAAAATAAACCTAAACATTATAGATCCTGCATTTATTTGTAAGGTGGCAAACTTACAAAATCAGTGTGGGGATCAAATAATTATTTCCCTCACTGTACATACATACATGCATACTGTACATATAATTTACTCAGATCACAATAATTATTGGGCAGAAGAATATTGATTGAATTATTTATTATTGGAATATAACTGATCAAGAACTTATTTATTTATAATAACTACACAAAAGGACATAATTGAATCTATATAGGTGGAGCTAAGGAATCCACCCCTTCACATGTTTTTTATAGATGGCGTGAACTATTTCTCCTTAAAGAATGTTCCCGATCATCATTACAGAATGCTGTTTTAAGTTCAGCAATGTTCATAAACTTGCACTATAAAATTGTTGCTGTTGAAAGAAAATTATTTGTGATAAATTGATTCAAATTTCTAAAACATTTAAGGTCACATTACGTTTGGTTACATGTGATGTTGAGAGAATAAAATAAACGTTTTTGCAGAATTAAATTTTGTGTTTTACAAACTGACATACACATCTGCATGCAGGCTCCCAACTGTGCAGATTCATTGATGTTCCTTATGTGTGATGTTTGTTCTCAGACATACAGCTACGACATATTCATGGCAGTAAAGATTAAATTAATAGATATATTTGTTACTTTAACTGTACGGAGAGTAGATCAAATTGATTGAAAGAGGCTGACACCCCCTCTTGTGGACAGCATTAAGAATTATGGTCATCATGGAATTTTTGGAGTTTGATCTAAATGATCTGTATCCAAGTTCGTGATTTAGAGCCTATTCATACAATTTTTTTATAACAATAAACATTAAAATAAGTGACACTTGGCCCAACTTGCATCAGGAGTAGACTTTGAACTTGAGATAGCGCATTAAGAGAGAGCGCATTTAGGCCACGCCCACACCGTGGAACAATCCAACCGACTTTCTATTGCGGGAAAATGCCTCCTTGCTATTTCTGATTTACAATAAAAGACATAAAAATGCCTAAAACTGCTGTGTGACAAGGTGCACAGCAAACAAGAGAAAGTCCAGTGTGCGCGTCCCTCTTAACCTAGCGGGCCTAAGATGTGCGAGGCTGTCTGGTGGTTGAAGTAAACATATATTAAAGTAAAACACTTGTCTGTATCGCACTCGTACAGACTCTTAATCTGCTGGGTAGAATTAAACCGTACAGAATGATGAGCAATTTGACCAATCGGGTGAAAGGGGCGTTAATGCACCGCCCACATATACGAATCCCATATTGAGTCCAAAATCCGTTTTTTAAACGGCAAACGAAAAATGAAAAATCGGGCCGAAATGTAATTTCTCGTTTGGTGAACTAAACGAAAAAACAAAAAACGAGTCATCTTTCAGTTTCCGATCATTTATTTCAAATAGGATATCAAATGAATAAAACGTACACGGACCAGAAATGCATTGCCATTTTGAATATTGCATTGCAAATTGAATTTTGCACCACATATACTTCCATACTTCGTAGATATTATAACTTAGAACATGTCAAATAAAGGAATTTATCCAACAGATCTCCACAAAGTAACTCTTCTAAAGACCCACAAGCTTAACCCACACTAGAGCTGGAGGTAATTCTGCACTAAAAATCACGTCAATGTGGTAGGGCTGATACGTCTTCATGGCGCTGATTGGTGGATCTGATTATTAGTGGTCCTATCAGTCGATATGGGGGTGTATATATATCCCATGTTATAGGGGTTTTGATTCTACTAGTCCCGCCTCTTTCTTTTGCTTCGGTGTTACATCCGGTCGTCCAACAGAACGGCCCGTTAAGAGAAACCCTGTGACTGACAGTTGGTTGGCGTTGCCCCTCTACAGACGAAAGCTTGAGTGAGCTGGAGTTGAGCTTGGGTGTCTATTACTAATATTTCGAGGATTGGCTGTGTGCGTACCCGACATACTGAACGAGTGTTTCCCTCGCACATTTGCATGACTAACTGACCCGCAGAGTCACGAGATCGGATGTGTACGGGAACTCCGCCTACAGCTTGTTGAACGAGCCGCAACCGTCCAGACATTCATCTGTTGTTGCTTATCGGGGTTGGGAAGATTCTTCATGATTGACCGTGCCTCTACCAACGAGTAGCTTTCCCGCTTTGGAGCTACACGAGAGTTACCCGGAGGCGCTGTTGCTTTATCCTATATTATTGTTGGTTTTCTTTTGTTTCATTTGCATTGCTGGTTGTGTTTGCTGTTAGTATTTTCTTTTGTTTTTTTTGTTTTATTCTTACCTTGCCTGGTTGGCATTACTGTAGGTATGATGACAAAATTTTCAAACACCCCTAAGCTCAAAATGGATGACATGACGAGACAGAGCTGAAAATTCCCTTTCCGACGATACCCGAATTGTGAAAATCAGTTGAGGATTGCGAAAGTTATGATATGTATAATACCGAGGAATATAGTAAAATAGTTAGCATTAACTCCAATGGAAGTCGTGTGACCGAAAATGCTTATAATTAACACATTTTTGCTTGTAACTTCCTTATTTTATCAGATATTTGCACGAAATTTGAAACGAATGTAGAATTTTGTTAGTTCTTTCAAATGAAATCATGAAAATATACTGTTTTAGCTGGAATGGGCATCAGACCCATGGTACCTCACTCAAAACAAATAAAAATTAATAAGCGTTCATTCATATTCATAAACAATTATTTTGAGAATACAAGAGAAAACAACAATACACATCAATTTAATTGTTCATTCATATTCATACAGCACATATTCAAAGCATGAGTAATAATTTCCAGAAAAACACCGTCAGAATGAGTTGAATACAGACGATGTTTTTGTTTTTAGAACTGCGCCTGCAGTACATTCGCTAATCTACCCGCCACAAATGTGACTTCACAATTTCCGCGATTTAGTTAAATACTTTCTCCTCGATGGATTTCGATGGAATTTCGTAAGTAACAAGATAAAACCTGTGTATTTAGGTCCACCTACATTAGTGTCCAAAGCTTAGATGAAGCCCACCGACCGGTTGAACGCAACGCAAATTTTCTGAAAGCCGCGGTGAGCTGAAATCACATTAGGGCTGAAATCCCGAAGTGTCCAACGCTTCAGGGGCTTGAACTCTATGAAGTTACAGCCGTATTCAGGAAAAACATACTACCACCAGGCGGCCAGGAGAAGATATTGAATGACATACACATTTTAGTACCGCGCGGCTTGGAACACATTTTTGAGTCAGAATTTTCGCCGCGAGTGGTTACGATGTCATCATACCTAATTACTGTTTTCATGGTTTTGCTTTCGTGTGGTTAATTGCTGTAGTGGCATATTTAATTTAATTTGGTTCTGTTATATTGTTTTTTCTAAATATTTTTTTTTTGTATTTTGTGAAGTTGCATTGTTGTGGGCAAGTAGAGCGCCTGCTTGCCCTGTTCCTCTGTGGTGCCCGTGCCTGTAGGGTGCCTGCACCCTCGAAGTTTGTGCCAAACCTGTCCCTATCTATTCTTTTCTCAGGAGCTGAGTGCCGAAGGCGGGTGGAGTTGGTGTGGTGGTGTTCCCCACGAGTGCTGTGGTGTGTGTGTGTACGCGCGCGGGAGCGTGTGAACCCCGGCATAACCAGTGTGCGGTGTGGTGTGGCCTAGTGTGCCCCTAGTCCCCGCTGTCGGATCTCAGCTCCTGTTCTATTTTTGTTTGGCCTATTTTGAGGGGCTTGTTTGCTCAGGTTACTTGTGGTGGTACTCGTCCATCTTGGTCTTTTCTTTGTTTACATTTTATATTTCTTTATTTCCAAGTGATTGTGTGTCAGAATCTTTATTTTTAATAAAAGTATATATATATTTCTACGCTCACGTCTCCTGCCGCTTCCTGAAGTGAACCTGTGTGCTTTAAGGATCTTTGTTTTTGTCCCTGGCAAGTATCTAGGGTGGCGTAGTTGCTCCATTTGGTGGTCGATTGGCGTCTGGTCACATCAACATGACTTGTGTTTAGAGCTCAGATCAGCGCGTGGTCCACACACCAAGCCGTCACATTTAGAAACAGTTAATTTGTTCTTTGATCAAAGTGAACATTTGTAACATTTTAATACACTCTCTGGTGTGTTTTATCAGCTGAAGAGTTGATTAGTAAGGTAAGTGAATTTCATGCAAATTGGAAAACACTAGTCGACAGATAAATATGTCTGGTGAGTGCAGGATGGAGTCAAACGACTTTTGTGTTTTTTGTTACTTTCGCTTTCTATCTTAAAAATTAAAAGCAATTAAAACAAGCATGCTGTTAATAAAAATTAAATAATTAACAGAAAAGTAAATAACATCTATACAATTAAAATAAACCTATCTCAATAGAGCTTTAATCGCCTTGAGCCTACATATTGATAGGTCAGGACATAAAAGAAGAGGAAAAATTGTTTTGGTGTTTTGCTGGTAGGAAAAAAAAGTATTTTTGCACCACCTGGTCCTTATTTTGGGAATAACGGGGTGGCCCTTTTTGACAATTATTTTACATTATTTTTGTCATAGTTTTTAAACATTACAAAAAGCTTTGTAAAAACAGAAGATAAATTTTATTTCAAACATGCCCTAATGTAATAATGACAGTTACCTCGAAATAACAATCAATGGAACAACAAATCATCAAGTACATCTTAAAAGCAACCCAATTGGCAACCCAACTTGGTAAATATTGGACAAAACACATGCTGCATTAAAGTGAAATGGGGTGAGGAGTCATTTTGTTCTCTCAATGTGTTCTCTTTCTGTTTAGGGCAGGAAAATGGAAGTTGAACCGAGTAAGTTCTTGATTTGATTTAGCTTTACACTTCAAAATAGCATTGTGTGTGTATATTTTGAGTAGGCCACAAACATTTCAGCTCTATTGCTTGTAATGTTATCAGCCTTATTCTTCTGTGATGCTTCTATTAAATCTAAGTCGTGGGTATAAGATTGGTCAGATTTGTAACACTTGGTTTAACTGGTTTATGGCCTTATGTGTGCTTCGAACTTTGATTACAGTTTTGATAGGGTTATTATTATTATTATTATTAAGCAAAAGCTATTAAATATTTTTTGTTTTGTTTTGTTAACATTCTTCAAAATATCCTTTGTGTTCTGCAGAAAAAAGAAAGTCAGTCAGGGTGAGTGTGAGTAAATGATGATTTGAGTAACATGTGATGTGAATTTTCTTTGCGTGTTCTGAAGAATTATTGTTGAGTCACGAGTTTTGATACAAAAACCACTTTATTAATGGAGTAGGATTGCAATGTCACTCCCTTCTCCGTTTTTGGAGAAGCCCTTATATAGTGTGCTCAACACACACACATTCACACACACACATCCTCTGAGCCCCCCAATATAATGTAAAACAGATGTGTTTTCCTCCCCCAGCTTACCTAGGGTCCTTTGTGTCAGCTAGCATTCGACACCTCAGATAAGAAACTCTTAAAATGATTTTATAATGGTAAACAAATGTAGACATTATTCTTCTATATTTTAGCCAAAAATATCTTCTACATTTCCCCCTTTGGTACGTTATTTACGTACCATTTCTCAGAATACTGTTTCATGATATAAGTCACAAAGTCTATCTAATGACTAAGTAGTCAGAATTTTCTATTACCAATAACCAATCATGCCACAGCATTCTGGAGTATCAGAACCAAACATCTCCCTCCTCCATTGACAAGAAGGAAGTAAAAGATTCCGATACTATAAGACTATAGGTTACAAAAACTTGTTTAAAGCATGTGCGTGCATTAGGTTCTGCTCTTGCCTGTGGTTTTCACAGTTATGTAGAATATATGTATATAAACAAATAAGAGTAAACAAAATAAATTGGTGTAACTACAACAATATAAAGAAAGTATATGGAAAATGGAAGTATAACACATTGTAATAAACATGAATGAAAATTAAAGAAATTAAGATAAAGAAATTAAGATAAAGAAATGCGCATAACAAATGAAATATGAAATATTAATAAAATAAAATAAAATAAAATAATAAAATAAAATGTGCACAAAAACAAAAATAAGGATCCAAAAGTATAACATGTAAAAATTAAAATAAATCATCCGTAACATAAAAGCAAGATAATATGAAAACAAGGCATGCATAATATTGATTAGGTTACAAAATATATTTGATTAGCGTTCCTTCCTAATATTCCAAAGAAGTTTTCTAACTCTCCTCCGCCTGTTGCAAAGTCAATACTGTTTTGTGTAATATCTTTTGATAACATTCTTGTTGAGTCAAATTTGTTTTCTCATCATCATAATACCTTACCATGTCCATCTGTTTAACTGTGGCTTTAATAATTAGGGACTTTAATATGGGTATGGCACAACATAAAAGTAATCCTCCTATACCAATTGTCACTCCAAAGAGTATTCCTAATTTCGCTAACCATTCTCCCCAAACTCCTAATTTTAAATTAAACCAATCCCATGTTTTTTCATCTCTTCCAGCATTAGTTGCTAATTCTATTTGTAATTCTTTGAGTTTAGTCATGGCTTTAGTAAATGTTCCTTCTGGTGATGTATTGTTAGGAATATAAGTACAACATTGGTTCCCAAATAAGACGCACACACCTTCTTTGTCTGCTAACATCCAATTCAGGGCTAATCTATTTTGCCATGTCATTTTACTGGTTGCATCTAATTGTTCGCCTAAAGCAAGTAAAGCTTCATTGGTATAGTTAATGAATCTCTGTTGGTTGTAGTAAATATAATTTATCCATTCTGCATTTTTGTTTGGTGAAATCCAAATTAATATTGATTCAAAACCTGATTTAACTTCGTCTCTTGCTTTAAACTGACCCGGTATTCCTCTAGGCTGTCCTATGGAGTCTATGTAAACTTTTGGATCTGGTGTATAACTTCTCTTAGCTCGGTAATTGATTGTTTTATTCATTTCCCTTGTGGATTCTGAATCCCATTCTATTATTTTGATTTCTTGTATTAATCGTACTCTCGTACATTTTCCTTTCCATCCGAGGGGTAAAGACGACAATAGTTTTCTTTTTCCACATATCCAGAAATAGTCAGCTATTGCTTTAGTTTGATCGTGATATATCTTTGCTGAAGGTAAAGATATAGTTTGATTTTCACAAGTTTCAGCTGGACTTATTCTTTCTCCTCTTCTTAGTCCTGCGGCCCTAAAGGGTTGGAAGTCCCTAGAGTCATCTACATCTAGAAAAATGTCTTTATCTATATTCCAAATGACACTGCACTTCCCTTTAAATTGTCCCATGTTTATAACCCCTGTGGATTTGAAAAAACATTCATATTCCTTACTATAGTCTATGGTGTACAATGGTGGAATTTCTATTTGGTTATCTTGCAGTTTTATACTTTCAGTTATTTCAACATGTTTACATTTAGCTCTCAATAGGGGTATGTTCTTTAGGAGAAGCATGTGGTGATAATTACTTAGGAAACCCAAACATTCAGCTGGACAAAAATATCTTGCAGCTTTTATCAAATGGCAAGAGTCTCTGTTGAATCTAGCACAATGTTCGTAATCGAAAGGATTTGGGGTTACTATCACTTGGCTCATCGGTGTTTTAGTACAGAATAAACAGTCTTTCTTTTTTACCTCTGTGGCTGTAAAGGTTGCCCATTCGTACCATTGATTACTCTGTGCTGTTTCCCACAAAGCATCTAGTTTGGTATCACCCTCATACATGCTGTAATCTTCTTCGATGTTCCTTCGTTGTTTTCCATACAGTTCATTTACAGAGCTGTTACTGGGTTTCGCTGAGGACTGAGTAGTTAATAATAGGGAAGTATGGTTGTGAGTTATAGGATATGGAGTTGTCATGTTGTCTGTAGCTTGAACTTGTGAGAAGCATATGCTGATCAGGCATATTGTCAGAGTTTTCATTTTCACTGCTTTGTTCATTTGCTTCTGCCACACTTTGCAATTCATTGTTGTCAACCACCGGAATTTCTTGCTCATTGACTTCCGGTATTATACTTTCTGTTCCTGTTTTTTCTTTAGGAACTCTCGTGCAGTGGTTCAGGTGATACCAAGTGGTTTTTCCTTCCACTTGGACGGCGGTTGGAGTAGCTGCGGCTACTTTATAAGGTCCTTCCCTTCTCGGTTCGTTCCATTTCCTCCTGAACACCCTTAGATAGACTTCATCCCCTGGGGCTATTGGACAGGTTGTCTCCGTGTCCTCACACGACTCCTTTCTCCTTCCCTGCACACAAATAGCTTTATGGATAGAAGTTAGTTTTTTCATATACGCTCTTAATTCCATTTGCAATTGCTCTAATGGGGGTCCTTTGTATGGGCCTCTGCTGCACGGCACCGGCATAGGTCGACCTGTAAGCATTTCATGCTGTGTTAAATGAGTAATTCTGTTAGTCTGCATGCGGTAACTCATTAAAGCAAGAGGTAATGCATCAACCCAATTCAGTTTAGTACTTGCACAAATTTTGTTAAGCTTGGCCTTGAGAATCCCATTACATTTCTCCACGTTAGATTGGCTTTGTGGATTGTAGATGCAGCCTAATCGTTGTTTTATTCGTAAATGTTGTAATACTTGTTTTAATGTCTTTTGTATAAAGGAAGAGCCATTATCGGACGATAAAATGGACGGAATCCCAAAACGAGGAAAAACTTCTCTTGTCAAAAACTTAATTACTGTTCCTGCCCCCTCATCTGCTGATGGCACTGCTTCTACCCAACGGCTAAATCGATCAACAATCACAAGCATGTATCTTTTTCCCTGCACTCGTTTTATCATATCCACATAGTCCATCACCAAGTGTTTAAACGGTCCTTCCGGGACAGGTATATGACCTATTGGTGCTGTTATTCCCTTTCTCACATTATACTTAGCACAGATCTCACATGTTGACAAAAATTCCGCTACCATGGCGTACAAATATGGAGACCAGTAACCTTGCAATTTAATTTTCCTTATTACTTCCCCCTTTGCACAATGGTCAAAACCATGTGCATCTACGATAAGGCTGTGCAGAAGTGATGTCGGTGCCACAATATGTCCTTCATGTGAACGCCAAATTTTATTAGAATCTGTAGATGCACCTCGTCGATGCCACATAGATTGTTCATAAGGGCCTGCTTGCTGCTGAATTCTGACAATGTCATCTAAACAAGGATGAGGTTCGATAATAACTTCTGGAGCTAATATTGCTACTTGACACCCTGATGCTATTTTAGCTTCTGAATCTGCAGCATTGTTACCTTTAATGACATAGTCATTTCCTTTTTTGTGAGCTTGACATTTTATGATGGCTAATCGTCTTGGAAGCATCATAGCATTTATTAATTGACTTATATGTTCAGCATGTTGAATGGGAGTTCCATCACTTTTTTTAAAGCCTCGCTGTTTCCATACTGATCCAAATAGATGACACACCCCGTGTGAATATGCTGAATCTGTGTAAATGTTTGCTATTTGTCCTTTTGCTATTTGACACGCAGCTATTAGGGCTTTTAATTCTGCTAGTTGAGCAGAGCAGGGCTGTGCGCAATGTTGAGATATTACCGGCACAAAATCATTTTTTTCTTGTCTTACTACCGCATATCCTGCATGAATTCCCAAATGATCTCTGAAACTGGACCCATCTACAAAGTAAGAAGCATCAGCTTCGGGAATTGGGATGGACTCTAGATCAGGTCTTAATCTCGTAAATGCTAAGGCATTAGCTACACAATCATGTGGTTTACCTTCACCAACCAAGGGAATGAATTCTGCTGGATTAACAGTGTTGCATCGTTTAATAGTAACATCTGGATATGTAAGTAACATCGCATAAGATAGGGTTCGGGCCGGAGTTAAAACAAATTTCCCTTGCTCAATTAACTCTACAGTTTTATGGTGCGTGTAAATGAAAACTGGGTATCCCATAGTGATCCTCGATGCTTTTTCATACACCTGATGTAAGGCCGCAAGACCTTGTTGATAACATGGTGGGTATCCCTGTGCTACATTATCCAGTTTTGTACTATAGTATGCTATTGGCTGTTTTTTCCTACCACTGCAGGTGTCCTGCATTAATATAGCTGAGGCAAAGCCATCTACTCTGTTTGCAACATACAGGTGAAACGGTCTACTATAGTCAGGTACACTCAAGACAGGTGCCTTTTGTAACTCTTTCTTAATACTTTCAAAGGCTATTGTGGCATCCGTATGCCATGTTAATGAGGCATTTAAGTTTTGCAATCCTGCTTGCTTCATTATGTCTCTCAATGGAGCTGTCTTTACTGCATAATCCTCAATCCAATCACTACTGAATCCAGTCATTCCTAAAAATGTCAACATTTGTCGTACTGTTTGTGGCATTGGAGCTTCACTTATGCCTTCTAAATGTGATGGCGCTATGGCCTTTGTGCCATATGCTATCAATCGTCCTAAATATTCAACCTGTGGCAGGCAATATTGCAGTTTGGTTTTAGACACTTTATGCCCTCCTTGGGCTAATCTTGTTAGCACTTTCATGGAATCTCTATGACACTGTTCAAGTGTTTCTGAACATATCATGACATCATCCATATATTGAATCAAAGTACTGTCTAGCATGATATCTTCTAAATCAGCTTTGAGAACCTGATTAAAGATATGAGGTGAGTGTGTGAACCCCATTGGTAGACGATTATAAGAATATTGTTTACCAGCATACGTAAACGCAAATAGGTGTCTGCTTTCCTCTGCCACCGGAACGCTGAAAAATGCAGAACAAAGATCAATTACTGTAAAATATTTGGCATTAGGAGGAACATTTGTAAGCAGCGTGTGTGGATTAGGAACATCAGCAGGGTATTCTTCCACGATCTCATTGATTGCTCGCAAATCATGTACAAGACGCCACTTAGTTTTATCTGCTTTACGGACAGGATAAATTGGAGTGTTGCAATAACTGTTTATTTCTATTAACACCCCTGATTTAACAAGTCCTTCTATTGTATTCTTTATACCTAATTCAGCTTCATGGCCTAAAGGGTATTGCATTTTTCTGGGGAGTCTAGCATTAGGTTTAAGTTTCACTTGTACTGGACTGGCTGATTTTACTAACCCTATATCTGTCTCATGCAGGGACCATAGCTCAGCTGGGACTTTTTGTTCAACTTCCTTTATAAGTTCCTCAGTATTATTTTCCACTTCTGTTGCTGACATCATTTGAGTATGCTCCTTTTGGCTAACAATTACTTCTTGAGGAATTCCTAGCAAAGAATTACCACACATAACTTTTATGTAATTTTTGTTAACAGAATGAAAAATTAATGGATTTATTGTAGCCTCCCATTCGTTTTCTTCTGCTTTTTTCATCATTGGTCCCAAATCTTTTGCCTCCCAATTTTTTCCTACGTATAAAGATATATGCGGAATCGAATCATTTACATTGAACCATTTCTTTGTAAATTCGTTTTCTGTTATTTTTAAAGCTGCTCCCTGCTTACTTATTATGATATATTGTGAGATCATTTAAATTTTTTGTCCTTTAGTTCCTTCCTGCCATTCCTTTTCTATGTCAGCATTCCTCAAGGGGTCGTATTTCATTGTGCAGTGAAATCCTGATTTGGGTATCTGTGCTTCAGGAAGCTGTGCTTCAATGAATTTACCCCATTTGTTAATCGTCTGTCTCACATCCTCCTCTATTTGTCCTATCCAGTATACATTAGCTTTCGGCTCTGATATAATCATTTGAGTACCCTTCTGATCTACATACACTCCATCTGAAGAACACCAAATATTAACACCCAATTTACATAATGCATCTCTTCCTAACAGATTAATAGGAGTCTGATCTGATATTAAGACTGGTATTGTCACACTTTTGTTTTTTGTTTGCAAACAAACTGGAGCAGTCATAGGTATTAGTTGTATTTGTCCCGAGAATCCTACTGTCTTTACAAATTTTCCAGACATGGGGAGGTGTGAGGCATAATTTGATTTTACACATGAATAAACTGCTCCTGTGTCTATCATCATTGGTATGGTTTTCCCCTCTACTTCAATTTGCAAAATTGGTTCTTGTTTTGCATTAGATGTTAAAATTGGTAGTTGACACACCCCCCTAGAATTCTCTGGGCATCCCTAGCATCCCTGATTTGTATCTCCCCAATGGTTCACCGGACCTCGAAAAGGTGCTTGCCAACCCATCCCCCTTCCACCCCCAAGGGTCTGAGGCCATGGATTGAATGGACATTTCTGCTTGATATGTCCGAGCTGACCACATCCCCAGCACATTCCAGGAGGCCCATTTCCTCCCCCTCTCCCCCTTGTCCCACTTGTCTGTGGGTTTCTCTGCCATTCTCTCAGTGGTGTCTGCTGGTGAGTAAAAACATTGAAGATGGGGGCAGGGCTCTGGTGGGTCTCTGGAAGAATTCCTGCAGGGAAAGTTGTTTGAATATCTGGTGAAGAAGCATTCATAGGAGCAATTACAGTCATTTGGTTAGAATCTTGTGTTTTTACAACTGCCTGAATCTTTTTCTTATTTTTGCTTGTAAGTTCTTCAAGCTGTAAGTGAGCTAACTTCCGTTGTAGTTCTTTCTCTTGATTTTTCAGGGATTGTTCATTTTTTCTGTATTGTTCCACTATATGGGACACATGGTCAACAAATTCTTTGTGTGATTTGGACGTTAATCCAACGACATCTTCTAACTTGCTTCTTACTACTGATGGCATGGCTTCAGTAATAGAATTTCTGAATAATATAGCCATTAAAGGGTCTTCTTCTGGATTCCCTTCAGTCTCCTGTTTCCATCTTTTTAAGTGTCTTTGAATGTAACTGACCGGATTGTCTGTGTCCAATAATTGATCACCTTTCAGAGCTTTAGGGTTGACTCTGGTTGGGTACTCCAAACGCAATGCCTGCCACACAGCAGGGCGGTAAACATCAAAAATAATTCCGTCTCTGTAATGTGAGTCCACAGCTCTCTCTAAGCCAGATGCTTGTAGGATTTCTCCTAACTTTGCCCCTCCAATAATTTTTGCAAGGAGTGCTTTAATGTCCCCCACAGCTATAATATTGCCAGCCGTCTCATTCTCAAAGATGGTTATCCACTTTCCCGCCCCCTCGTTGATGTCAGGGAGGCGAGTGACAAGCCCCTGTAAATCCCTTGAAGCCCACGGAATATATTCTCCCTGTTCCCCTTTAATCAATATTGGAAGTTGTTCAGCTACCGACCTAAGCCGTCCGGTATCTTTATCACGTGACCACAGACTTTCATCAGATAAGGACTCCATACCCTCTTCCTCAACTCTACCTTCTCTCTTTTCTGATCTGCTCCATAATAATTTCTTCGTTTCTTCAACACATCTATCTGCTTCTTCAATCTTTCTACCTATCTCTGCCTCCATTTTCCTTGCCTCTTCCATTGCCTCTTCTTTTCTTTTAGTCCACTCAGCTGTTTTCTTTTCATTTGGTATCTCTTGTTCATATTGTTCTTTCACTTGTTTCAAAGCTTCCTTTACATTCCTGTAACAATCTAAATACGGACTCTTCGGTTTGCTAGTATATGGCCTGATTTTTGGCCTTGCTCCTGGCTCCATCTGGCCTGTTTCACATAATTCAAAGTCCCCCTCAACTTGCATCTCACCTTTGACCTCTACCATTCCTTTGACTAAGGGGAATTGACCTTCAGAGGTCACATATGGGGGAGGGCTTGCACAAACAGTTCCTGAGACACAGATATCCTCTTTCTGTTTATTTTCTCCTTGAACTATTTTTCTTGCCTGTTCAAGTAATAATTGTCCTTCCTTCATAAACAATGACAAAACTTCTTGTTCTTTTTCTCGTTTTTCCTGTCTTTTCTTATGTTTTTTACCCATGTTTTTAATTTTGTGATTTTTTACCAATGTGTCCATTTGTCCTAATAAAGATAAATCAAACGAACCCTCAGTTGGCCAATTTGTATACATGTTTTTTGTTCTTTTCTGCCATTTCTTTGAAAGTTCAATGATCATTTGTTTGCACAAGGGATATTTCAGACCCATAAGTTCTACAGGCGTTGCAGCCATAATTATTCAATATAGGCAAAACTTTGTACTTTGAATCTCTTAACCCTCAAAATATTATCAGCTATATAAAATTCCTCCGTATTACTTTTTCTGAAGCTTTCAATTACACACAGATTCTCAAAGTGATGTAAAAAACTTCTGATAATCTAATACCATACAGCAATATCTGCCACTTATTCCTATTTGCCAATGTTACATATTATTATTCAACCACTCCTTTGGATAAAGTTGTTCACATTAACAATAGAGATACATTTTATTTTAAATTTTAGACTTTCAATCTCTCTAACCTATACAGGTAAGACTTTAAGCAATTATTGTTCAACATTCATAACCGTTCCTTTATTTGTTTTGGGAACATATTTTGCATACATACATCCGTGTCCCTTTATCATTCAGGGCTCATACTTTCATACTGTATTCCTTTTCTATAGGATTAATATGCTTTATCCCTTTATTTACAGGGTTATATGTAAATCTCACAAATGAGCCAACCACTACGCTCCTCCTGTGTGACACAGGAGGGGTACGCAGTCACCGCTCTGAGATGAAAAATCTATGTCACACTCATACTGCAGTCATGCACACACAGACAATACACATTTTCACACACCAAACCGGTAGCATACCAAACACACCCCCCTCAAGTTTGCCTAAGTCTCCGCTAGGATCAACAGTTGGCCTCCCTTGAACTAAATTTTTGCACTTGTTTCTTGATTCGATCCACAAGGCGACCTAAAATAAATACCATCAATGTCCCTAAGTCTCCACCTGGATCAACATTAGGCCACACTTGAATTAAATACACTTTTGCTCTTGTTTCCACCTGGACCAACAAGGCACCTTAATTAAATACCATCAATGTTCCTAAGTTTCCAACTGGATCAACAATAGGCCACACTTGACTTAAATATAGTTTTGCTCTCGCGTCCCCTTGGATCAACAATGCAACATAAAATAAATAACTACGCGGCCACCACAATTGCATTTCTACCGAAACTGTGAGTACCTACAAATCTGCTCTCTGTTTCAAAGGCAACCTTTGTAGGACTTTTTTTAACCTATAGGACTTATTAGCGCTTTTATTTTTAATACTATTTTTATTTAATATGCATTGTATACTTATATAAGTATTAAAATTTGAAAACTGTTCTCCTCAAGACCAACCCAACAGTAAACATAAATCAATGCATGCATTTATGGATTTGGATCAAAACTCTTTTACTCAGGTACTGCTTAATCATTTTTTCAATTTAGTTCGATGAATTTAGAAGAACTTAGAGTGTCTCACCACAAGCAATATCTGGCAAACAACACAACCTAACTATATAAGCAAAACTGCTTACCTTGGCCAAATTTTGTTGTGTTGCTCGTCCAGAAGTTTGCCCGCTGTGGATCAACTCAGTGTTCTTTCCAAGGGTGTCCCATCTGGGGTGCAAAATCTGATGTGAATTTTCTTTGCGTGTTCTGAAGAATTATTGTTGAGTCACGAGTTTTGATACAAAAACCACTTTATTAATGGAGTAGGATTGCAATGTCACTCCCTTCTCCGTTTTTGGAGAAGCCCTTATATAGTGTGCTCAACACACACACATTCACACACACACATCCTCTGAGCCCTCCAATATAATGTAAAACAGATGTGTTTTCCTCCCCCAGCTTATCTAGGGTCCTTTGTGTCAGCTAGCATTCGACACCTCAGATAAGAAACTCTTAAAATGATTTTATAATGGTAAACAAATGTAGACATTATTCTTCTATATTTTAGCCAAAAATATCTTCTACACATGTTACTGATGACCTTTTTAAACTCACGTTGAAATTCTTCTCTGCAGGAAAATAATATCAGCGTCAGTCCACCGCCATGTCAAGGTAGGTTTAAATACCTCTTCTTAAATATAATCTGCAACAGGGATTGACAAACCTGACTTTGGACAAATTGCTTTTAGACTCAACAACATTTTTACTTTCGTGTTTTCTTAAAGGTGCTAGGCTGTCTTTAATTGTTTCCATCAAGTACTTCTATTATTATTATTATTATTAGTTTAAAGTCTCTTATGTGAGAAGAAAATATGATACACCGTGTGTCAAAAAATGTGATTTATTACCCTAATTTATGGCCCCCTGCTGTGTTTTATGATTATGACCCCTTTGATCGTACACTGTGTGTACATTTATGACCCTAATTTATGACCCCCCTGATGTGTTTATGATTATGAACCCCCTTTGACCCCCTAATTTATGGCCCCCCTGCTGTGTTTTATGCTTATGAACCCTTTGACCTTACACCATGTGTACATTTATGCCCCTTTGTTGTTGATCATAAAAGATGTTTGTAATGTCCAGACCTCGCTGTCACACACCCCCCTTCACATCGGAAGTGATAAGGAATTGGTTTGAGAATGCATGGTCAATGACCTCCTGTGAATGAGTGCAATAAAAAGTTAAAGAAACAACAAGCACTGATGTTGCTATTTTCCAGATATAGTTGTTTCACCTACCACCCCCCTGATCATACTAGGCTATTTAAACAATGTTAAGAAAAGTTGTAGTTTTAAAGTTCCCGCTCTACTGGTACAATGGCTGTTCCAAAGGCTCCTAAAACAGTCCGAAAGGTTATGTGTATTTCGCCCGACAAGAGGATCTGTGGAAATGGATGAAAAGCTTACTTATGCACCTAAGAAAAAATAAAAAAAAAAAGTGAGTTTGGCAAACTTTCTCCATGAATTACCTGCTATTGTCGTGAGTTTTCTTTGTACCATCGTTACCTGAGCACCCCTCCCTCCCATTCAAACTAGATCTTTTAACATGTAAAACATGGTGTGAAAACAGTCTGATGTGGGATGCAATGTATATTAGAGAGAGAGAGTTTAAATTGTGTTATGAGTGTGATGGTACTTCTAAGACCCGTTTTTTAAAATCTTTATAAAAGTCTTGTCACACCTATATGACACCCACACCATCTACCGAAATGTAGGTTTTCTTACAGCTAGACTAACTGCGGGTGGTTGTCTCAGAACAGCATGCATTCTAAGGGTGTTACACTTATCAAGATGTCCCAAAGAAAGATTTTTAATTGGGGTTTTTTTATGACTTTGTAATCAAAGGCTGAGTTCCTGGCGTTATCTTCAATATTTCTAACCCCGTCTCAAAACACAGCATGAAACTAGTGGTCTGTCTTTCTTATCAAGATGACCCGAACAAAGTTTATAATTGGGTGTTTTTAAGACTTGGTAATCAAAGGTTTAGTTGAGTATGAAAAAAATAAAATGCCTTAGAAGGGATGTAGAAGAGATGAGTATGTGGTTTCAGAATGCTTGGTCTTTGTCCGTAATGACTGTGAATGAAGAAATACAAGATGAGTTAAAGAAAAAACAAGCACTGATGTAAAATAAAATTGATAAAAATGAAATACGATAAAATAATATTTTAAAGCCAGGTTTTCAGTTTAAAAGGACTTGCATGTGTTGAAGTGTAATGCAAGCAGTAAAATGATCAAATGAAAATGAATTACCTGCTATTGTCGTGAGTGTTCTTTGTACCATCGTTACCTGAGCACCCCTCCCTCCCATTCAAACTAGATCTTTTAACATGTAAAACATGGTGTGAAAACAGTCTGATGTGGGTGCAATGTATATTAGAGAGAGAGAGTTTAAATTGTGTTATGAGTGTGATGGTACTTCTAAGACCCGTTTGAAATTCTTTTTAAAAGTATTGCTCTGAATCCTGGGTATCTGCTATGTTTAAGGTTTTCGTCATTATCCATAAAATGTGTTTGAGACTATGAGTTGTTTAACAATGTACCATAAACTATAACTTTTCTAATTAACGACATGTTTTATTCCTGTTCATGTAAGAAGGGGTCGCAATACGAAATGTTTGTAGGACCAAACAAGGCGATATGTACTCTGACAAAAGTTTAGGGGGAATGGATCAAGTCAAAGAATAATTAAACTATATATTTTTATTTTTCTTCATCATGGCTGATATTCTACTGCCCCCTTGTGGCAACCATGCAATTAGTGCGGCGGTCGTCAATTTGTGTTTTGCGTTCAAGTAATTAGGGGGTTTACTGTTTTTTCATGCAAATATACATAGCACGTCAGGGGGCGGTACTACCCGCCTCCTTCATTCATTAGGCCTGCGCACACTTTAGACTACATTGTAACATCGCTCTGACGAAGACTCTACTCTTCACGTATTTTTATGACAATGGCTTCGAATCTAGTTGGTAAGTAAAGTTACATTTATTAAGATAGCTTCGTTGTTAAATTTACTTATTTGTTTAACTTTTAACGTTTAACAGGATTTAATGATCTCTGTGTACGATGCAGGATATGCGGAAACAGCATTTGACCAGATTGATCTGCTTTGTGAGTATTATTTCATCTCGATTTACATTATTTTCGAAAATGGTAGATTTATAACTTTTAAAATATAATTTTAATTCTATTTAGTAAATGCTGAATTGATTACTGCCGCAGTTGAAAGCGATAATGCTAATAGCAATTTGCAAGGTAGGATATGTTTTATCTTCAGAATAAAAAAGCCGTATTCTTTACGTTTGGACCTATGTGTGATGTTTAATTTGTTATATTTTTATTACAATATAGTAAATACTGAAGCGATTACGCTTCCCCCTCAAACAAGTGCTGCACACAGCGATTTGGAAGGTATACTTTATGTAACATCTCTTTGCTGTAAAAATAAAATATATATATATATATTGTCTAAAAGCAGTTTTGAAGAAAAATACTATCTTGTTGTTTGTTTCAAATGTAGCATTTGTTACACAACCAGGATTTGAGACTGCAACAACATCTTCAAGTTCTCCGAGTACGGTTAACAGGCTCAGCCGAAAACGCAGACGGGTCGCTATAAATTCGATACCAGCGGATCCTTCAGTACCGAAACAAAACGTTTCCCCACAAGCTATTCAAGCGGTTGGTAACCCAGATAGCATACGGATGTGGGCCGCTGTAGGCAATTATGCGGCACTGGTGGTCTCCTTCCGGCCCGGACAAAATGGATGTGAGCCAGAAGTGGCCCACCTGTTTAATAACAAATGTGGGCCAAAGATCCCAAATCATATGTGGGCCATTTAAGGCAAAGATGTGGCACTAATGGCAAAGTGTAATCTGGATGTGAACCTAACGTGGCCCATGTATTAAATGGTGAATTTGGCCCAAATGTCAGAGCCCAAATGTGGGCCACCTGTGGCAAAAATGCGGCATAGTCGTTTAAGGGAAATCTGGGTCTAAACCCAAAGTGGCCCACATATGTAGCAGCAAATATGGCCCAGTTATCTAAACACATATGTGGGCCAATTTTGGCAAATATTCGGCACAGTTAACTCTGGCAAATGTGGCAAGTGGCCCAGATAAGACATGACAAATATGGCCCAGTTATCTTAAAACATATGTGGGCCACACTTGGCAAATATTCGGCACAGTAAGCTATGGCTTATGTGGCTGTAAGCCTTAAGTGGGCCATATAAGTCATGGCAAATATGGCCCAGTTATCTAAAAACATGTGTGGGCCAATTTTGGCAAATATTCGGCACAGTTAACTCTGGGAATTGTGGCAAATGTCCCAGATAAGACATGACAAATATGGCCCAGTTATCTTAAAACATATGTGGGCCACACTTGGCAAATATTCGGCACAGTAAGCTATGGCTTATGTGGCTGTAAGCCTTAAGTGGGCCATATAAGACATGGCAAATGTGGCCCAGTTATCTTAAAACATATGTGGTCCACACTTGGCAAATATTCGGCACAGTAAGCTATGGCTTATGTGGCTGTAAGCCTTAAGTGGGCCATATAAGACATGGCAAATGTGGCCCAGTTATCTTAAAACATATGTGGTCCACACTTGGCAAATATTCGGCACAGTAAGCTATGGCTTATGTGGCTGTAAGCCTTAAGTGGGCCATATAAGACATGGCAAATGTGGCCCAGTTATCTTAAAACATATGTGGGCCACACTTGGCAAATATTCGGCACAGTAAGCTATGGCTTATGTGGCTGTAAGCCTTAAGTGGGCCATATAAGACATGGCAAATGTGGCCCAGTTATCTTAAAACATATGTGGTCCACACTTGGCAAATATTCGGCACAGTAAGCTATGGCTTATGTGGCTGTAAGCCTTAAGTGGGCCATATAAGACATGGCAAATGTGGCCCAGTTATCTTAAAACATATGTGGTCCACACTTGGCAAATATTCGGCACAGTAAGCTATGGCTTATGTGGCTGTAAGCCTTAAGTGGGCCATATAAGACATGGCAAATGTGGCCCAGTTATCTTAAAACATATGTGGGCCACACTTGGCAAATATTCGGCACAGTAAGCTATGGCTTATGTGGCTGTAAGCCTTAAGTGGGCCATATAAGACATGGCAAATGTAGCCCAGTTATCTTAAAACATATGTGGGCCACACTTAGCAAATATTCGGCACCATAAACTATGGCTTATGCGGCTGTAAGCCTTAAGTGGCCCATATAAGGCATGGCAAATATGGCCCAGTTTTCTAAAAACATGTGTGGGCCACTTTTGGCAAATATTCGCCACAGTAAGCTCTGACTAATGTGGCTGTGAGCCTAATGTGGCACAGATGAGATGTGGCAAAAGTGGCCCACTTTTCTTAAAACATATGTGGGCCACTTTTGGATAAGATTTGGCACAGTAAAGTCTGGCTAATGAGGCTGTAAGCCTAAAGTAGCCCAGATAAGATATGGCGAATATGGACTACTCATTACAAAACATAAGTGGGCCAGTTTAAAACTGACAGAGCCCTTTTTGAGCCAACACATGAAAACGCATGTTGGAACTATGCCTGTAACTCATGAGTTATGCCTGTAACTCATTGGAATACAGACTTACGGTTGGTCTCGTTTGAAAGAAGAAAAGTAGCTCATTCTTGCTAATTTTTTTTAAATAAAAATCACACACACAAAACAATTAAAGGTATGTTGTAATTTTTATTGTAAAAAAAGATAAAGTTTAAGTTTTTCTTTGATTGAAAATACATTAAAAAAAACGGGTCGCAAAAGGATGACAAAAAATCTAAGCACACTCTTTATAAAAAATAATCAATTACTCTCCATACATAAATTAATATAAAGACACCAAGAAAATATGTATTCTAGAGTCTTAGACCTTTCCAATTATATATAGTTTGCCATGATTCGATTAGAAATTACATGCACAATATTGAAGCAAACTTAGGTGTTCCGTATACAGGACGGGTGACAGTCAATAGGCTGCGGTTAGATTATGCGAGTATCTCTGGCTATAGGGGATGAGCGTAAAGTAGCCCTGGTAAGATACGACAAATATGGTACTGTGTCTTAAAACATATGATTTGTCATTTTTTTGTAAAGCTACAGTACATTGAGCATTTTATAATTAGGAGTTAAACCTACCATATTCCTTTGACATGGCTGATGTGGTTAGTAATATAATTTTAGGCCAATTTCCAATTAGTGAGCACTGTGGTTAATCAGGATTAAGCCTGACAAGTGCATCAATTGACATGGCCAAAATATCATTAAATGTATGACAGCCTCTTCTTACATGACTTTGAAACTGTCAAGATCTATGATTAGAAAGCTTCATGTTTAAATAGGAAATATGTCCTGCGTGTTTATATTGAATATGAATATTTATAACAGCATAAAGGTAATTTGCATCCGATTGATGATCAGCTTCACGAATCATGTGGCCAGCAATCGGCTAAAAACAAACCTGACCAATTAACACACATCTCTATTTGTTTTTTTATCCTTTTTTCTATTCAATGAAAACACTTTGCTTCATATACTGTGGTAGGCTTACTGAGACCACTGTTATTGCATATTGCTGACCCATTGTTTAAATTGCTTATATTTTTTACCTCATTTGTAAGTCACTTTGGATAAAAGTGTCTGCAAAATGTAATCCCTCTTGGTACAGGCTATTCTGGATATAAATCTTAATAAAGCCGTAAGTGACATAGTGGTTGTGGATTACCCTGGCTCACGTTTAATTTTAGTAAGGGTTCACAATTTCTCTTTTACACAGTTAGAAACACAGGAAATGATGATGCAGTAAAAGGCTCAGGTCAGATGGAAACCCAGGGCATTGTGGAATTGCACATGGTACATGCTGGATCATTACATCTAAATGTATTTTGTAGTGCAGGTCCTTCACATACTTTGTTTTAGGATTCATGTGCTTACTTGTAAAATGCAAGACTGTAATTCGTTGTTTCTCTAGGGTCGCAACAGTAGCATCGGCACTGTCTGTCTTGTTTGTGGAGTGTCTGCATTCCAGACTTATATCACACACGCACACACAGACACACACACTGACACATACACACGAACACACACACTGACAAGCCGACACATACACACAAACACGCACACGCACACGCACACACACACACACACACACACACACTTATTTTGTCTTACATTTGGTTAAATGTTGTCATAAAAAATCTTTCTTAAAGATGTTGAAATTAAATTATGATTAAGTGATTCAGTTCACAGGACTATAGTGCAACACATAAACATAAAAATATATATTTTGTACTTTTTTATATTATTCATTTTTGCATTATTTTTATTATGCTGCATTACAAGTGAATGCTTTTATTTCGATAGAGACACGATATATTTTTATGTATACATGTATGGCCAATATCAGCTTCAATTCTCTTGCTGTGGCCTACATTCAGGCGGGAGTTACCAGTTGTGGCCCTTTAAATTTGAAATTTGGCGGTTTGAGCGCAAAGGCGCCCTTTCGATCAGTGGACCCCTGTTGGTGTTGGCGGAAAGCTGCGCAAAGGTAAGCTTTTGATAAACTTCTATGTCTGCCTTAATATTATTGTAATTCAGCAAGGCTTAGCTAGCATACAAACAAGTAAGTTTAATTGTTATTTGAAGATAAATATCACGGCAGTTCATCACAGCGTACCATTTGCTGACAGATTGAGCGAATGGAGCTTCCTAGCTGCTAATTATAACACTTACTTTAAATGTACATGCTTCTGAAATATACGTTTATATTACATCATCTCCTCGCCCTCGACTACCTGCTAACACATACTTTTACCGGGCTCTGAAAAATGAAGCAGTGACGTTCGAAGACGGTAAACGGTGACACTTTATTTATATTAAGATTTTTATTTGACAACCGTATAAATGTTAACAAGATAAAGTTAATGTACAACGATTGAATAGCGTTCTCTATATATGCTTTTGAACAATTACAATAAACCTCTGGGCAAAACTACAGCGAGCTTTGAGATGAAAGGCTATGCTTGTATTAAGTAAACGGTCAGCTTTTCTAATAAGAGAATCCCGGTTACTCAGTGCTTCCCAAACTGTCCGTACTGCAATAGATGGAAGCTTGGCGCAGCTCGTTAGGCTACATCATTTTACTTTTCACCATTTCACCGTAATGTGTTCATCAGATTATCAAATACAATGGCGACCCAGTTCAAAACAATACTCTAACGGCTACAAACTTTATTATTTACTATACTTGTCCAAAACACAATATCCAGAAATTTTACTATAGTCTGTAGTAGGAAATATTATAGTATACTACATTATTTGAGCATTTGGGCGTGAAAATAATTTACATGAATCCTTACAAACTGGTTATAAATGTGGATTATACAAAGAGACTTTGTTAGCCTATGTATTAACCAAAAATAAAAAGAATATGGGGGTCTTCTGTGTTTTGGTATGTCTTGGTGGATCTTACCCCTCTGAAGTTTGGGAAGCTCGTCTAGAAGTCTTTAATGCTAACAATAACACACAAATTAGCCAAATGATTTTAGCAGTCAGTGTGCTTGTGTTACAGAAATTTGCTGGTGAGCGGTAAAACAAGAGTGGCAAGTGCACTGTCAACATTAAGGTACATTTGATGCTTCTACATTTTATTCTTTATTGGAAGTACCTATGTACATGTTATCATTTCTTTTTCAGAATACCTGGCTATTGGCGTGTTTCTCGAAGAGTAATTGTTAGTGTGTGTCATGGAGAGGGAAAATTGGAACATTACTCGCAGTAATTTAAGAAAAAGGGCTGTTAAAAGAGTCAACCAGTTGTTTCAACATTTAAATGATGAGGACATTAGCGTTGAAGATAATACTGCAGAAAATAATGTGGAAGACGAAGTAGTTGCGTCGGGCTTTGATTTGCCACCATACTCTGCATCTGATAGTAATGAGGAAAGTGAATCATTTGATGAAGATAGCCATGTTGATGAAGGGAAAGATATTCCTAACAATGATTTAGCTGGTTGTTTAAGAGACTGGGCAACACGTTTTGGCATTTCATTAATTGCTTTGTCTGCCCTCTTGTCCATACTGAAATTCCATCATCCCTTCTTGCCAAAAGATGCCAGAACTTTACTTAAAACACAGACTTGCCATAGTGTTGCTTCCTTGGCAAGTGGATCATTCTATTATTTTGGCATACAGAAAATGTTCAGTCGCTTTTTTGAGAAGCTGACATCAGTTGTTAATAATCATCACAGTTTCAAATTACAATTAAACATTGATGGTCTTCCAATTTTTAAGAGTTCAGGTATACAGTTCTGGCCAATTTTAGGAATGCTCCAGGGATACAGTAGAAAGCCTGTGCTGATTGCTCTTTTCTGTGGAAACTCAAAGCCTCAGTCACTGTCAGAATATCTAAAAGATCTGACTTGTGAGTTGAAATCTATGAGCACTGGATTTGTTGTAAATAGCAAGACCTTCTTTTTGACTGTGTGCAGTGTAATATGTGATGCGCCAGCGAGGGCCTTTATTAAGGGTATTAAGTCACACAATGGGTACAGTGGGTGTGATAAATGTGTACAACCAGGTATTTACAAAAATAATCGCATGACATTCCCAGAGCTTGATGCTAAAGTGAGAACTGAAATATCTTTTATAAATGCAGAAGATGAAGACCACCATTTAAAGCATTCTCCATTTTGTGAAACGTCTGTCCCTATGGTCAGTGGATTTCCACATGACTATATGCACTTAGTTTGCTTAGGTGTGATGCGTCGGCTTCTTGATTTGTGGATCAGCACTTGCGGAAAGTTACATTATCGTATCTCTTCCACACAGGTGACTTTCCTTTCAAACAAACTGCTTGCACTCAGAAGTTACATACCTTCAGAATTTGCAAGAAGGCCAAGGGGCCTAGATGAGAGGTTGCGTTGGAAAGCCACAGAACTTAGGCAGTTCTTACTTTACACTGGTCCAGTCGTTTTGAGGGATATTCTGACTACTGAGGTTTACCAGAATTTTATGCTGCTGTCTGTGGGTATATACATCTTGGCAAGTCCAGCATACTGTTTGCTGTTAAACGACTTTGCTAACACCCTCCTTAGATCATTTGTTAAACATTTTGGAGAACTCTATGGTCAGGGTTTTTTAGTTTATAACATTCATGGTCTGACTCATCTTAGTGATGATGTGAAGGTGCACGGACACTTAGATGTAATATCAGGGTTTCCTTATGAGAACTATTTAAAACAAATTAAACGGATGGTAAGAAAACCTAGCTCACCACTGCAACAAGTTGTACGCCGAATATCTGAACTTCATTCAAACAGTTTAAATGATGAGGAAACATGTAAACCCAACAAAAAATGTAGAATGGTGCACTCCGATGGACCGGTTCCCACTGGCTTTACAGGAACAGTCTCCCAATTCAAAGAACTAGCAATTGATGACATTGTCATCAGCTCATCAGAGAGGGACAGGTGTATTAAGATAAACAACAAGATTGTCTTAGTTCAAAATATAATAGTTTCTCATTTTGAGGAATACATCGTCTACACAGAATATAGACACATCACAAAGTTTTTTGACTATCCCATTGACTCCACAGAATTGGGTATTTGCTTTGTGTCAGATTTGTCACCAAATTTGATGTGCTTTAAGTTAGACAGTAATGTGCAGAAGTGTGTCCGGTTGCCTTTGGAGGTTGGATTTGTTGTTATTCCACTTTTACATGCAGACCCATCCTAAGTTGCAGTCTTAGCATTGTGTTGTGCTGGTTGTGGTGGACAGCAATATTTTTAGCTATACTATATCTATTTTTATCTTGTAGAAAATTATTTATAATTTTGTGCAGATCAACATCAAGTTTCGACTACGGAGACAGTCTGCCTTTGCTAATCTCTTTAGGTTTGTATCCCATGTTTATACTTATGTCTTGAGTTTAAAAATGGATTACTTAGAATTTGTCTGTAAAAAAATTCAGTCATTTTTTATAGTTAAAAAGACAATATTGTTGATATGTATATATAATACTGTTCATAGTGTTACAGCTAATGTCTGGTTCTTTTCTTAGTCATGTTTTACATTGTGGAGTTTCTGGAAACCCAAGAGGTTGAAGTTGTGCCAGCACTGTGGGTTGCAGATGAAATTTGTCAATGGCCAGATCGCTACAAAGCTGACGAATTAGTGAGGGCCATACGCAGCAAGGAGCAGCCTGGACACACATGGGATGCATTTCGTGTTCGGATTTTATATACAGCTGGTATGCATATCACATTTACTTTTATGATTCAGTGGTTTCAACAATCATCTCATGAGATTATTCTATTTTACAGCAAACTACAAAACTGCTCGTCTAAAACTTCCTGAAGCTGAAGCCCACACTGATCTTCAAACAGCAGAGGAAGACGAGGATGACAATCCAAAGAAAAAGCGAAAACGGCTGTAAGTGCAAAAATATCTGTGTTAAGCCCCCTTTAGAAGAGAAATCCAGGCAAAAGATGATTTGAAAACAAACAAGCAAAAACTTTGATAGCTGCTGAATCCTAGACTGTGGCCTGAATCATCATATAAGGAATAGTACAGTGGTCAGAGAAGAAGAGGGATCATAGCCAGCTAGATTAGTTTAATGGGGTTTAGCAGAGGCAAAATCAGAGACAGTCCACAGCTACAAACAAATCCAGCTAGGAGGAATGACAGGTGAGCGTAAGAAGCAGATACTACAATCAGTTGTGATTTGAGACCATGAGAGATGTGAGAGTGGATAACAACGCTGTCAGAAAAGAGATTAAACGAACAGAAAAAAAGATCCCAGGTCCTGATTAATTTATGTTTTAAGTGCCATTAAACTGCTGCTGTGGTGTAGTTTTTATATTTATTGGAAGACACAAGTATGATTAAAAAGAAATGCACAGTGAACTGTATTTTTTTCTGTAAAGCATCACATTAGAACTTAACAATTGTAACAAA
The DNA here is from genome assembly GCA_029783895.1 of Triplophysa bombifrons. Taxonomy (NCBI): domain Eukaryota; kingdom Metazoa; phylum Chordata; class Actinopteri; order Cypriniformes; family Nemacheilidae; genus Triplophysa; species Triplophysa bombifrons. The sequence goes on along the minus strand of CM056451.1, from coordinate 14,030,252 downwards.
AATCATCACTACATGGGAGACAGCAGTGCAGAAAATGCGAGTCATTAGAAGGCCTGGGGCAAATGGGAAAATGGATAGTTCAGGACCAGACTAGAACCAGAAAGAGACATCTTTTGTAATTCTGATTTTTTATTTTATTTAAATAAATTTTTGTTCAATTTTCTGTTTCTATCACAAGGCCAAACATTCGCTTTGAAAGTGACAGTGAGGAGGAAGTTACTGTCAAACAAAAAAGGACATTGCCTCCAGCCCCTAAAATAAAAATGCAGAACTTTGATATACAGTCTGCAATAAGGAGACACGTTCAACGGCCTGAACCTCAAAAACAAATGACAAGCTTGGATCTCAGACGATCTCTTACAAGTCCTGAGCCCAGGGAGTTGGTAAAAAGCCCTGAGCATGGACGATCAACAAGTCCTGAACCCAGCTGTTCTGTGACTAGTCCTCAACCTCATCAGTTAGATGAAAGTCATAGACACTCAGGAACAAGTACTTCAAATGGCCTGGCTTGTAAGTAATTTATGGAATTTGGGAATGTTTTTGTCTATAAACAGTGATATATATGTATATATTATGCGTATATATTTTATTCTGTAGCATCCTTACTAAGGCATTTTTCATGTCATTCTTTTCAGCTCTCCTGCACAAACTTCTTACAAACCAAGAAATGATTATGGAGCAACTTAAAATTATTCAGATGAATCTGAACAAAACAGGCCAACCTGTCCAGGGGCAGGATCCCCTCAAGGGAGATGTGCTGCCGCTCAAAGATGTGGGTGCCCTCCTTGCTTTGGAAAAACGTCTCAGAGAAGAGGAAGACCTCAAAAACAAAATGGTAATAACATTGCCTTACAACATAAAATGATAGGTTAGCTTGTTTTAAGTATTGTTTAGTATTCCCAGCCACTAAAGATGTATTTTGGACAGCAACAATTCCATTTTCTCACTGATGAATGCACATTATTTAACAAGTCACCCAGATATATAGTTCATAACTTAATTGTTCACCCTCATGCAATCCTATGTATTTGATTTCCTTTCTTTAGCTGAAGACAATTATAAAAAAAATTACCAATTTGTTTTTACAAAATGATGGAGTAAAAGCACCCAAGGGTAGTGTTGAAGTCCGTCCTAACCTACACTCCTAAATTCCAACTTAGGGGAAAGTTTAATAATGGCTTTTATTAGAAAACTTTATGATTGAGGCGTTGCTTAAGGTATACATAGTTTTAAATTTTTCTTTTTTAGATTTCTACCTTCAGTGTCATTGGAGGAGTTGACATTAAGGATAGTGTTTGGCGTATTATGCAGCACTGTTTTACCAACCCCCTTGCAAAACAGCTCAACTGGCGTGGCATCAATGGCAAAACAGCTTTCCGTGGACTGCATATGAAAAATGTAATTACTGGTAAGTGTTACATGCATGCATGTCATCAGACTGATGAGTCCATCCTCCTTATCTTGCATGTCCTTTTCTTGAACATTACATTAAAACCAGTGGAACAAACAAGGTCGTGTTGTTAAAGGGGTAATATTGTGTGGCTAAAACAAACATAATAGTGTGTATTTTGTGTAATACAGTTTGTTTACGCAGTTTACAGTTTAAAAAACCTTTTAGTTTATATTCAGTAACAGTAACAGTAACTGAATATAATGAATTATATTGACTTCTTTTCGTGTAGCATCATGCTACAGGGGAGAATAGCCAGAAGATAGTTAATATAAAACCCTTTGTGCATTTGTGATCGTAGGACCGACAAAAAGCTTACGTTAGAATATTCAGTAGCAAATTCTTTAATAGTACAACATACTTAACAGGCTATGAGTGAGAAGTGCAGACTGTCCTTGCAAAGTTGGATTTTCCCCAGTTTTTATGAAGAGCCTTTGTACAATACCATCTACTGCGTTGCACACACTCGGATTTTGGAATTGTGCTGTTTTGGAACAGTGTTGTAAATAAAGCTTAACACTGATTTCTAATTGTGTCCTCATTTGGAATACCCAACTAATTAGTTTGTCTTTAGTACTGAAAAATACAGCGTCTCCACAACACTACAGCAGGAATAGACTCGCTTCTTTCTTTGCTTTAACATTTTGGAAGGTGTTCTTCAATGCATTTACATTTACGTTTAGTCAGTTGGCAGACGCTTTTATCCAAAGCGACTTACACTTATTACAGGGACAATCCCCCTGGAGCAACATGGAGTAAAGTGTCTTGCTCAAGGACACACTGGTGGGGGATGCTGGGATTGAACCAGCAACCTTCTGATTACCAGTACAGTGGTTTAACCCACTAGACGACCATGCTTCTCACGAACTGATTTAGATTAGTGGGGGCGTGTTTAACAAGGCGTTTTAGGGAGGTTTGGATGAGCCTCTGCTTTTAAAAAGAGCATCTCTTGGTTAGAGACTTTGATTTGTGCAATTTTATGTGTCTAATATACGTATGCATAAACAACTTGAAAAAACAAAAACACAGGAAAACATGAAATTGCGTCATATCACCTCTTTAAAGTTATTTTATTGCAGCTGAACAGGGTTATTTTCATATGAGGCTGCAGCAATCACAGCAGATTAGTCAAAACAGTCTCAAAACTGAAACACTCAACAAAATGCAGTGAATCTGCTATTAAGTTATCTATACTTCAGCTCTCACTTAAAGAACTAAGCACTATTTATAAAAGAAAAAAAAATGAAATCGATCAATAGGAAAAATAGAGAAGACTAAGCACAAAGAGTTCAGAACAAGAACTCCTTCAGTACTGTTTAAGGTCAATTTTAAACTGCACATGTTTCATGCGATTGGATACCATGTGGTGTGTGATTGTTTCCAGTTCTCCCCACAGAAAAGTAAAAGTTGTATTGAATAAACTCAGTTGTTTCATGGGTGTTATTTTTCTAACATGGACAGTCGATGTGAACTAATTCATAGCATTCTCCCGTGGAAACTTAGAATGAGATATTTCAATATCTCTACTTGTAAATACAATAAAGAGCCAAAACAAGTAAGGGGGTATGTAAACATTTGAATAGATGCATGTTTGTTTTTTTATTATTTTGTTTATCAATCTTTTAAATTAATTTGGTAATGACCTTCAGAAACTACGAAATATATTCACATAATTCCCAGCAAAAGGCAAGGCATTTTATGTTAACCTTATCGGCCTCGATGGAATCAGAAAGGACTGTTGAAGTATGATCTTTCAAGCAGGTGTCAAATTTGCATCTCTGTCCACCACCAGAATGTCTTTCAAGTGCGCTTACCATTTCAATTTGCAAATCATGTTCAGAAAACAAGAACATTCTGAACATGATGTTAGGGTCACTAGACAGGGATCTAAGATTTTAAAAGTTTTGTTCATATTTTTAGGGACTGTGAGAAACAACAGACTAACAGCAACAGCAACTGATCAAGAGGTTGAGTGTTACATAAAACGATGGCTTCACCTTGCAAGTGACCGAGATGGAGGAAGAAGAAAAAGAGAGGAGCGAAGACAGACCTTCCAGAACATTTGTAAGTCAGTTCCAATGTCTGTTTTATAACATTTCTGAAAGCAAAGCACAACACTCAAAACAAAAGGTAGGAAATAATATTTGTTAACGATATTAATATTTAGTCAGACCTTGTACAAACAAGAACAGAAGTTTAGGGCAGCCGTACAATGTTATTGTCTAACTCTTTGTTTTTTATTTTCCTTCCTGAAATTATATTTTATTTAGGGTATATTTTTTCTAACTTTGTATTTTGACAAATTTATTTCTCTAAATTTGGCTTTTTATCTATTGTTCGTTTTTGTGTGCGTTTCTATGTGTTTGTGTGTGTGTGTGTTTTGCAATTCACCATTGCAAAATCTTTTAATGACTCAACAGTTTATTTTAAAATTCTTTAAAGGTCTGCAAGATCACAACGACACTGATGGGCCCAGTCAAGGAGAACAGTAATATGTTTGCATAGTGCCTGTTGCCATGTTTTATACTGCAAAGTATTAAGAGTTTATTTTATCTTATAAAACCTTTGTGTTCTATTTTATTGTTAATAGTGTTTCCGATTAAGCTGTTTTGTGACTGTTAATTTATTTTTTGGTTGGTTGAATTTAATTTCCAAAAGTCTAAAATGTTATTGTCAATATTATGTTTTATTATATTTTCTATAATATCATATTATGTTATTATTAATGTTATATTCACTTTTGACACAAATTGTCAATAATAATAAATTATTTCAAGATTTTTTTCTGATATACCTCATTTAAACGTAAGCACTTTAGATTATCTTTACTGAAAGTTAAATATTGTTGACAAATTATTCACTTTTTCATCTTTTTGTTTATACAGTTACAAAGCTATTTTGTGTTTGTTTGTTTGTATTATTTATTTTCATTTTGTCGCAATAATTTTCAAAAATGTTAAATTCTTATTGTCAGTAAATAAATTTTACAGTTACTTCAGAAATATTTTCTATTGTAAAATTTTTTGAACATGAAGCCATTTTTTCATTTCTAAACAAATATTAAATATTGTTGATACATGATTTACCTACCTTTGTCATTAAGTAAAATATTTAACTTTACCTATTTAAGGTAAAGTTATAGTTTTTTTTAACTTATTCTAATCTGACCTGTTCTGTCCTAATCAGTAGCTATTAAATGGCCTGCTGGTGAACCACATCTAGTAAATACAGTACACTGCCACAATGCAAAGATTTAATTCAGCAAGTGGGCTGTATGAACATAGCGAATGTGGGAAAGTCTAGGGTTCGAATTACAATCAACAGTCGCGCACATTAGGGTAATTTCTGGTTTATCTGGTTTGTTCTTGTTTTACTTTTGGGTTGTATATGACCCTGATCTGGCATAAAGGATTTTATATGGTATCTGAGAATAAAAGCAATCTGTGGCCCAGAATAGTGTCAGTTGTTGCTGGCTGAAAAGGTGTTATTACTATGGCGTATTTGTGGCCCTGATTTGGCAACCAGGAGCGGACCACCCAAGTGCCATAATTCCATGCGTTATGTCGGCCAGATGTAGGTGTCGTGTGTGGGCCATATCCAGGCCAGAATAAAAGCAAACTTTGGCCCAGAACAGGGACAGATTTGGTTGAATTCTGGCTGATATGTGGTATTGGTATGGCTTATTTGTGGCCCAGATCTGGCAAACAGGAGCGGACCGCCCAAGTGCCATCATTCCATGGTGTATGTGGGCTGGATCTGGACCAGAATAAAAGCAAATTGTGGCCCAGAATAGGGTCAGTTCTGGTTCATTTGGTTGAATTCTGGCTGATATGTGGTATTGGTATGGCTTATTTGTGGCCCAGATCTGGCAAACAGGAGCGGACCGCCCAAGTGCCATCATTCCATGGAGTATGTGGGCCGGATGTAAGTGTTTGATGTGGGCCAGATCTGGACCAGAATAAAAGCAGATTGTGGCCCAGAATAGGGTCAGTTCTGGTTCATTTGGTTGAATTCTGGCTGATATGTGGGATTGCTATGGCTTATTTGTGGCCCAGGTTTGGCAAACAAGTGTGGACCGCCCAAGTGCCATCATTCCATGCGGTATGTGGGCCGTATGTAAGTGTCTGGTGTGGGCCGGATTTGGGCCACAGGAATTTTGCTATCTGGGAAGTGTGAATATTTAGCCTTTTTTTTTTATTACGGATTTGTATATATGTTTATGGAGTACTAATATGATTCTATATTTTGTACTACGTCTAAACAGATTTCTACACAGAAGATGTACCCAGCGGTGATGCTACGACAACCTGGAACAGCATTTTGGACGAGTTCTCGGAGGTCATTTTAACAAACAAAAGCGAAGTCGTGACTTCACCCGGGGTTCAAAGGGCATCTACTACGGAGATTATAACTGTTCCGGCGAAATCATCTGTGGATTTACCCCCCAACCAGCAGCACTTTAACCATGAGTTGATGTTGGAGATAAGCGGGAATTGTCGCCAGATGCAGGAAATTCTGAACATCCACAGTGAACTCACGAGACGGATGTATGGATGTATTGACACTTTATTATCCAATTCGGCGGAGCAAGGTTCGTTAAACAGGGTACTGTTGGAACGTACAGACAATCTTGAAGGGACATTACAAAGGATTGTACAGAGCCATGAACATGAACGCCACAATAGACAGCTAATGGTAAGATTATTGGCTAATCTTAATCGCGCTATTTTACGCAATGGTAGATTTTAATTAAGGTTAAAAACTGTTCTTGAGTAGTTGCTGTTTTTGGAATTAACATCTATTTAGTATTCTTAAAAACAAAATGTTTTCTTGATATACTTTTTGATTGAATTAACCCAGCCGGCATTTCAACGTTGATTCACCGTTGAAACAACGTCAGGTACCATGGTTGAATCAACGGTGAATTACCTTTCGATTTTGCAAAACGGATCAACGTTGATATTGTGACGTCGTTTCACCGCGGAAGAAACAACGTTGATTCACCGTTGAAATCGCGACGTCGTTTCACTCTTGCCTTTCGGGTTATGGTCTTCTGTCGACGTTGAATCACCTTTCGATTTTGCAAATTGAATCAACGTTGATATTGTAACCCTGTTTCACCGGCGTACCTGTCATTTTGCTTAAACGTCAACACTGAGATGTAAACTATGATTTTCGGTACACATAGTGTTTTCAGCAACTAATAAAACTTGCTGTACATGATTTGCAATTCGACGGCATAATTTTTTTTTTATCTTTCTAACAATTAGATGTTCATTAATCTGCAGTGCAGGGATGAGATGCTTCATTTTCTAAAGAAAAAGTTTTGAACAATTACACCAAGTGGAAAAATAATTTTCTTAGAATTTAAATATACATCTATATTCTACATTTACACTTTCACATAATTTATTGAAAAAAATTCTCATTCAACAACAAAGCACTTTCTTAAGGGTTTAATGATATCAGAATGCAGAGGGGAAAAGCTTTTAATTCTAATTTCATACACACTGCAAATATACACAATAGCCTATATATAAATAATAACAAACATATGTACTCATTTCGTGACCAACATATGTACTCATTTCGTAACATTCTAAAATCTCAACAATTAAGGGAAAAAGAATCCAAGTAAAAGTAAGGAAAGTTTGTAGAACAAGAAGTCTTTAGTAAAACTTAACATTTTACTAGCAACAGTCAAAAAAAAGAAGAAGGAAAAAAAGGTGTCTTCAAGTCTTCTTACGGCCACCATCACCCATCCTCTATGGTGCATATATTAAATATTTGGACATGGTCTCCATTACTTTTGTACTGGTTGTGTTGTGTGCATTGACGACTGCATCTAAAGGGAAAAATCAAAACAGCCAAGATCAACAAAATTGCTATAAATTTATGGAAAAGCTTTTAAGGATGTCAAAGTTATTACCCAGCCGGCATTTCAACGTTGATTCACCGTTGAAACAACGTCAGGTACCATGGTTGAATCAACGGTGAATTACCTTTCGATTTTGCAAAACGGATCAACGTTGATATTGTGACGTCGTTTCACCGCGGAAGAAACAACGTTGATTCACCGTTGAAATCGCGACGTCGTTTCACTCTTGCCTTTCGGGTTATGGTCTTCTGTCGACGTTGAATCACCTTTCGATTTTGCAAATTGAATCAACGTTGATATTGTAACCCTGTTTCACCGGCGTACCTGTAATTTTGCTTAAACGTCAACACTGAGATGTAAACTATGATTTTCGGTACACATAGTGTTTTCAGCAACTAATAAAACTTGCTGTACATGATTTGCAATTGGACGGCATAATTTTTTTTTTATCTTTCTAACAATTAGATGTTCATTAATCTGCAGTGCAGGGATGAGATGCTTCATTTTCTAAAGAGAAAGTTTTGAACAATTACACCAAGTGGAAAAATAATTTTCTTAGAATTTAAATATACATCTATATTCTACATTTACACTTTCACATAATTTATTGAAAAAAATTCTCATTCAACAACAAAGCACTTTCTTAAGGGTTTAATGATATCAGAATGCAGAGGGAAAAAGCTTTTAATTCTAATTTCATACACACTGCAAATATACACAATAGCCTATATATAAATAATAACAAACATATGTACTCATTTCGTGACCAACATATGTACTCATTTCGTAACATTCTAAAATCTCAACAATTAAGTGAGAAAGAATCCAAGTAAAAGTAAGGAAAGTTTGTAGAACAAGAAGTCTTTAGTAAAACTTAACATTTTACTAGCAACAGTCATTAAAAAAGAAGAAGGAAAAAAGGTGTCTTCAAGGAAGAGTCTTCTTACTGCCACCACCAACCATCCTCTCTGGTGCATATTTTAAATATTTGGACATGGTCTCCATTACTTTTGTACTGGTTGTGTTGTGTGCATTGACGACTGCATCTAAAGGGAAAAATCAAAACAGCCAAGATCAACAAAATTGCTATAAATTTATGGAAAAGCTTTTAAGGATGTCAAAGTTATTAGGATCACAATTGACCTTATGCACAGTAGCTTCCCTGTTTTCGATAAGCCAGCTCAGTCATTCTCGCACATTATACATCATATATGTCTGCTTCAATTCAAACATCTGCAGTAGCATATTGCAGTAACGTTACTATTATTTGCTCAGACAACTTGCAAAACAGTAAAACTAACATGAAAAAGAATCGTGATAATATTGTGAATCATATTTAACACATAAAATAAAATAAACTCGATTGGATTGTTTTCCATATCGCCCATCTCTTTCATGCTCTTTCCTTTGGCCAGTCTCGCTTCCAATCTCGCGATATTACCGTGAATGGACAGTAATGACGACGACAAACGGAAAATTTAGCTTATGTAACATTACACTTTTTTTCCTGAAATTTTGTATTTGTGTGCACACGTATAATGTCTTAGCCCTTAAAATCGACGTAGCAACCGCAAAAGCACAAAACGACACTGAAGCGGCACGAGTAACGTTAGGCCTCAATCGACATCTGTAAAAGTAACGTTAGCCCTCCGCGACACAAATGTGGAAAAGCATTCCCTGAATATCGAGTTAGTAAATTCATTGAACAAACTGTGCATTTACAATTTCCCAAGAACTGACATAATGCGTTTAACTCATGAACTTGCGTATATTTGTGAAATCAGACTTACCTTTTTGACCCTCGCAGACCACTTTCTATCGAGCTCTTCCCCTGGCCAGACCAGTCTCCCTTCAAATTACGTCCTCGATCAGAAAGACGGTCAGGATAACGGTCATATTTTCAAACATAAAATGGCGCGCACAGTTTCATTGGCCAGTTTCATGAATGACAGACAGATTAACCAATCATAATCAAAGCAAATAAGGTTAAATAACCAATAGGAATTGTTTCAGTGTGGTAAAGCAGCGCAATCTTTTAGTGCTGTTGATAATATTTATACCAGAAGGTTCATGATAAAAATGTAAATGGATAATAAAATAATAATAATAATGATCTTAATAATTTAAAAGGCAGAAATTATTTATTCTGTGCATACATTAATTGATTCAACATATGGATCTTGTAAAAAAAGAAAGTTGATTTATAAGTGTTTTTATTACCCTTTTTCCACCATTTAGCATTTCAATCAAAATTGAAACAACAGCTGTCATTATTTCAACCATATTTCAACGTTGAAGGTTGGTAATACCAGTTGGTTTTCAACCATTTAGCATTAAACGTTATATCAACGTTGTTTCAACGTTGAAACAACAACTGTCATTATTTCAACCATATTTCAACGTTGAAGGTTGGTAATGTACTGGTTGGTTTTCAACCATTTAGCATTAAACGTTATATCAACGTTATATCAACGTTGTTTCAACGTTGAAACAACAACTGTCATTATTTCAACCATATTTCAACGTTGAAGGTCGGTCATGTGCCGGCTGGGAAGGGATATTTTAATTGCTTTTTTCCGGAGATGTTTTAGGGGCGGAGTTTTAATGTGTGTTTTTCGTGCATTTGAGCAATGTGTTTATTTTGCAGGAGTTAAGGGGAATTTTAAATGCTTTTTCCGGAGATGTTTTAGGGGGCGGAGTTTTAATGTGTGTTTTTCGTGCATTTGAGCAATGTGTTTATTTTGCAGGAGTTAAGGGGAATTTTAAATGCTATGGTATAATGTGTATTTCATGTATTTGAACAATGTGTTTTATTTTTCAGGAATTAATGCGTATTTTAAAAACTGTTTTTTTTTCTTCTGAGGAGCTATGTGCGTTAGGTAGGGTCTGTTCTTATTTGTATGTGTGATTATTTTAGTGTGTAATCAGAGGAGAACCTGTCTAACGGGGAAATACTATTTTTAGAAAATGGCGGGTAAAAGAGTGCGGTCAGATGATGATTTAAATGGCAGTCAACAGATGCGTTCTGTAAGAGGTAGAAATGAGGATTTGTCTACACTGAACAGCTACAAGAAAATATCGAACAGCAAATCGAAGTTCTTGGGGGGACTATCGAAAATTTGATATGGTTTTACAATATCTGGATCTCCCAGAGGAAATAGATGAGCCTACATCCCCTAACATAAGTGATATGCTTGAGGAAATTATTCAGATGCAAAATCTGGATTTTGAAAGACGATCTAATATATTACAAACCGGTGATGGCGAGATTAATAATACAGCAGAGCAGGTGCCAGATAACCCTATGGATTTAAGTCAGAATGATTTAGACAGACTTAGGTGTACTGGGGGTAATGTGGCTGATTATACCATTGTACCAAGGCCATTTTTTAATGGTTTAGAGATTCACAGAAATATGAATTTAAGAGAAGTCACATCCACAGATTTGGCCGCATACACTATTTTTGTGCAAGACGCTTTGTCTGAAATCGTGTCGTTTTCCAGACAGTTAGGAGGTGAGGGCTCTTTTATCAATATTAGCCTCAGAGGCCCCAGTCTAAAATCGGATGTGAACGCTTTATTGTGTCCCGGTAATGACTATGACGAGAGACATTTTATAGAGCAGTTTGAAACTGTTGCACAAAGTAATGTTCAGGTGATGGCTGATGACAGTTTGCAATTACATGTATCCATTGCCAGAAGTCGTAATGGTGGTGGTACCCGTAGGAAGATAACTGATATAGCCCATGATGAAGTGCTTAAGAGAAAAAGAACGCACTTATTCTCACCCAGCAACATGACTAACAAATTGTGTTTTGCTATTTGTTTAGCACATTTTCTCGATCCCATGGCAGAGCATGCTGTTTTAGAAAGCAGGGCTGATGATATACAGACTGCTGCAGGTCTCACGTCCCAACAGTGTGTAGGGTTCAATCATGTTGCAATGTTTGAGCAGGTATTAGGTCTAAAGATAGTGGTGTTTCACAGGGCTAGTGGTGGAAAGTTAGAGATGCACAAAACCCATGACGAGCCACACGATAAGACAGTGTTTCTATACTTGCATGATGGTCATTATCATATGATACAATATGTAGAGGCGTTTCTTGGATCTCCTTATATCTGCAGTTACTGTTACAAAGGGTTTACAAACAGACTGAATCATGATTGTAAATATAATTGTTCTGTGTGCAATGACATTCAGTGTTACAAACAGATTAAAAGGTCAATACACTGTCCAGACTGCTTGCGATTCTGTAAATCGTCGTATTGTTTTGATGCACATAAAAGGGTTTCTGGTGATGGATCTGGTAGATCAGCTTGTGATACAACCAAATACTGTAGCAAGTGCGGTAGGCGTTATCACATAGCGCAGGCCCTCCCAAGCCGCATAAATGCCCCGCGCTCTGCTGTTTCTATTGTGGGGTGGATTTAATCCCTGAGGGTACGCATGAATGTTTCATACAACCCACTCCATTCAAAGTGATTAAAGAAAAATACATATTTTATGACTTTGAAACACGCTGTGATGCTGGTAAACACATTGCAAATTATGTTTGTGCCATGACATTTAAGGGCAAGGCATTTGAGTGGGGTGGTGAGGATTGTATCAAGCAGTTCATCCACCAGTTTAGACGGCCTAAATATAAAAACTACACATTTGTGGCACACAATGGTGCAGGTTTTGATAACTTCTTAATCCTAGAATATTACTGCAAGGAGGGACTCTTGCTTAATATAGTCATGCAGGGTTGTAGATTAACCTTCATGTATGACGAGACTTTCAAACAGCGTTACATTGACAGTTTCTCATTTATGCCAATGGCCCTAGCAAAGACACCTGCCGCATTTAATTTGCTAAACACTGAGAAGGGTTACTTTCCGCACTTTTTTAACCGGACAGAGACTCAAAACTTTGTGGGGTCCTATCCAGCCAAGCATTACTATGGATACTCGACGATGTCAGACAGTGCCGGGGTTAAGTTTAACCAGTGGTATGACACACGCGAAGGAAAGATCTTTGACTTCAAGAAGGAGATTGGCTTGTACTGCATGAATGATGTGGTTTTACTCCGTGAGGCATGCATGACTTACAGGAAGGAGTTCATTGAATGTACACAGGTAGATCCATTCAGCTTTACAACTTTAGCATCCTGCTGTATGGGCGTGTTCAAATCACACTTTCTCACCCCTGACACAGTAGCCCTGACACACAATAATGCATACATACACCAGCACAAGACATTCTCGAATGTTTCGATTGAGTGGCTTGAATATGTGAAAAAGACACGTGATGTGGACATTCACCACGCATTGACACATGGTGAGATGAAGTTTGGAAATTTCTATGTTGACGGCTATTACGAACAATCTGGTGTTAGGAAAGCACTTGACTTCGCTGGGTGTTACTTCCATGGCCATAGTGGGTGTTTCAGATCTGATGATTCAAGTTTTTATTTATATAGCGCTTTTCACAATGTGTATTGTTTCAAAGCAGCTTTACAGGGGCAAACAGGAAAAACAGAAAAACACAGCACAGTGCATGATATCAATCCCCAGTCCAAACTGACATATGGAATACATTTGAAAATGTTTAATGATAGACTAGAGGTTTTGAGGAAATCATACAATCTCAATGTTGAGGTCATGTGGGAGTGTCGTTGGAGGGAGCTTAAGAGAACTGATCCTGATGTAATTCACTTTATGTCCACTTACTGTGCACCTGAAAGATTGAAACCACGTGATTCGTTGTTTGGCGGGCGCACAAATTCGTACAAACTGTTACACAAAGCGGGAGAGGGAGAGAAGATTAGGTATGTTGATTTTACCAGTCTGTATCCATTTGTTCAGTCTCGAAGGACCTACCCCATTGGGCACCCTAAAATTATCTTCAAGGATTTTCAAAAAATTGAAAATTATTTTGGGTTAGTCAAAGCTAAGGTCCTTCCACCCCGTGGATTGCTCCATCCAGTGCTACCTTACCGATGTCAAGGAAAACTTATGTTTCCCCTTTGTCGCACCTGTGCAGAAGAGCTAAGCAGAGTTATGCCTTGCACGCACACTGATGAGGAAAGATCGATTTCCGGGACATGGGTTAGTCTTGAATTGTTGAAAGCTATTGAGAAAAACTATGTAGTTGTGAAAATTTTCGAGGTCTGGCATTTTCCACAAAAGTCTGACAGTCTGTTTGGCGGGTATGTGAAAACATTTTTGCGTTTTAAACAGCAGGCCTCAGGCTACCCCTCACATGTAACCACTGCGAAGGACAAACAGGCCTACATCGACGATTATCGTCAGAAAGAGGGAATTCAGTTGGATCCTCAAAAAATCTGTCACAACCCCGCCCAACGTTCAATTAACAAATTGTTGCTTAATTCGTTGTGGGGGAGGTTCTCCCTCAGAGAGAATATTCCTAATTGTAAATTATTGCAAAGTGCTTCGGATTTTTCTGAGTTTATCTTTGGCAGCCGGTATGAGGTGAAATATTTCATGTTTGTGTCTGATGAAGTCGCCTTGGTGCAGTACCGCCATGTAGAAGGGGCAGTTTACGAGACTCACGATGTTAATGTTTTCATTGGAGCATTTACTACAGCGCATGCTCGGCTAGAGCTGTACAACCTCATGGACAGGTTGGGTGATAGGCTACTGTATAGTGATACGGATAGTGTCATCTTTGTGTCTAGAGATGGCGATTGGGAACCGCCTCTAGGGCCTTATTTAGGGGATCTTACAAATGAACTTGATTCAGATGATTATATTTTAGAAGTAGCTTCTGGGGGGCCGAAAACCTATGGCTATAGGACTTTTAAGGGGAAAGTTACGATGAAATGTAAAGGTATAACCCTTACTTCTGAGAACTCCAAAGTCATTACACTCGACTCCTTAATTGGTCTTGTTGACAGCTATGTGGCATCGCCTGACAGCACTCAACACCTCCTTGCCCACACAGACAGCATTGTCAGGAATAAAAAGAACTTTACACTGAGAAACAAATCAGTTGTTAAAAGGTTCAAGGTGGTTTATAACAAACGACAGCTTCTCCCTGATTACACAACTCTTCCCTATGGGTACTAATAATGTTTTTGGGTATAGGGGTGTGCAAGAGACAGATGGTTTTGATTTCAGATTTCAACACCCATTCTCCTGTGTAATAAGTGGACCTTCCAACTCTGGGAAAACGTATTTTGTCAAAATGTTACTACAAAATGCCAAGAGTCTGATTTCTGAAAACATTGAAAATATTGTGGATATATATGATTGTTGGCAACCTATGTACGATGATTTGTTGAAATTGTATGACATTAAATTTATTGAAGGTATACCGCTGAGTCTTAACGATGATCGTTTGTTTCCACCCAACAAGACAATTTTTTTAATTTTGGATGATGTTATGAAAGATGCTAGTGGTAATTCTGAAGTTGAAAGAGTTTTCACAAATTATGTTCACCACAAAAATCTGAGTGCGTTGTATATTGTTCAAAACTTGTTCTGTCAGGGCAAGGCTAGTAGGACCATCAGCTTGAACACAAATTATCTGGTATTGTTCAAGAACCCCAGAGACAATACCCAAATTAATGTTCTGGCCAGACAGATGTACCCCAGAAACACAAAGTTTTTTATGGATTGTTATCAAGATGCTACCCGCATTCCTTTTGGTTACCTAATGATCGACTTTAAAGCGAAAACACTAGAGCAATACCGTCTCAGAACAGATCTGCTCTCACAAAATCCTGTTGTCTACATTCAGAAAAGACCACACTGACGTAATTCGAGATGTCTGCAAGACTCGTAAGAAACCTGGCTCTTTTAAAGTTGTTATTAAAAGCTACACCTAAACAAAGACGTGTTATTTTAGAGGATGCCACAGACGAGTTCATTTTAACATTGTGTGAAGTCGCTCTAAACGTACTTCATGGTAATGTACCACTTACATCGCAGCAATATCAGAAGCTGAAGAGAAGAAGAAGTGAAATCAAAATTGTTGCAGACAAACAGGTTGGATTTAGAAGGAAAAGAAAGTTAATCAATCAACAAGGAGGATTTCTTCTACCGCTTCTAACAGTCGCAATTCCTTTCATTACCAGTTTAATTACTTCTAAATAAGTATTGATGGAGTATGCTGAAAAGATGTTTCTAGTACCACAAAGCCAGTTGGATAAGCTCAAGACCGGCACCCCTCGTGAAACTATTCATCAGGTTGTGGAGAATGACTTGGACATGACTATAAGAAATATTCTGAACCGTCCTGATCTGGGATCATATGAAAAGGCTAAGATGTACACAGCTGTTTTACAGAGATTTTTAACACTGTCTAAACAAAGTGACAGGGAATCCAACACATTAACATTAAATATACCACAGGCTGACAGCGTTGAAAAGGAAAACACTCCTGTAACAGTTAGTGTGAGTGGTGATGATGCTATGGACAATGTTGTGGATAACATTTTAAAGCATGTTCCAAAGAGGAGTGTAAAAAATGTACGATATATTTTAGATAAAATGTCCAAAACTAAAGAGATCACATCCTGGGGTGATTCAGGCGAGTTTGTTTTTAAAGGTAGTACGATCCCTGGTTCTCACATGTACGATTTACTTAGCGGTGTGACGGCACCACAAAAGATTGCTGATGAACGGAGACCACATGGTTGGAGCGAGTTTCTGGAGGCCATTGCCATTTTAAATATACCATACTCTATGGTTCCAAACCACTATGTCAGACGTGCTGTAAACTCATTTAAACACAGATCGTTACAGACTGTAACCGGATCACCTGAGGGTGGTAGAACAAGAAAAAGAATGCGTGTGAACACCCCTTCAACACAATCAAATTATCCGGAAGGCAGTGCATTTCAATCACCCCCTATTAACCCCTCTCGTTGGATAAGTTTTTAAACACAGAGATGTGCATGATTGTTGTTATTGTCGTTTACTTATTATTTTATGTCAGTACAATGTTTTTGCATTTGAATAAAAGCTCGGAAATATCACATTTCTGTTTTTAGTATTTATTGAAAAAACAAATCTGACATAAACATTTCACCTGTTTGTACACACTGAATACAATTTAATACACTTTCATTACATTGAGCATGTTTTAGTTTTTTAACAAAAGCTGACACAATTTTATCATTTTTAATAAAATCATCGCTATACAATCTCATGACATAATCATAATCAAACCCCTTAGCCATGTGGTAGAGAAAAAACACACAATGCTGTCCGCATGTGTCTGATGAATAATCTTGGACTTGAAAATTCGAATACTGTATCTCCTTAGAATTGCATTTTAAAAAGTTTTTAATATTTTGTGGAAATCCTTGGTAATCTGGTTTATTACCAAAACTGTCGAAAAAACATCCTACACCATCCTCCTTTACGTAAATGGCTAACCAGTGTTGTCCCGGCATTCCAGATGGATGTGTGTTCAATATAACCATCAAGGGGAGTTTTTTTAATTGTTTTCTGGGTAGATAGTCGTACGGCAGCACACCAAGAAAATTGATATTGCAGGAGATCTTATCCATCACTGCCGTAAGCTGTATAGTATTCATTATGTTGTATTAATAGTAATCAACCAGTATCTGACGACGATTTGAAACCTCAAGAACACTGTCAAATGTAGCATAAAGTAGCAGATTTATTGTGCGGGGTAGAGGTTGTCTAAAACGTGCTTCCAGTCTTATATTACCACTCTTGATTAGTGATATATGCTGCTAGCATTCAGAATCTGGTGTTAGGTTGAACATATAAATTGTGTATCCAAATAAGAATTCTACTCGGTCAATAGATAGGGACTGATTTTTAAGGTGTCTTCCAGAAGCCAATGCTAACTGGTAAAATTCCCTCACTGCAGACCCGTTTTCATATTCAGGCTGTAGCGGTTTCGCAGGGTGTTGTTGCCCATCAACATAGATGGCTAAGAATTCTAAATCATAATTTTTAAACGCGAAGGGGTTTTTATCATATGAACCTACAAATGCATCATTATCTACCATGGCTAGTACAATGGATTTTGGTAGAGTTCCTAAGAATAGGTTTTCTTGAGTGCTAACCCTGGAACCAACTGGAATGGAAAAAAAATTCAGACATACTCGGTCCATTGGGTATTTAGCTGTGGCTGAGAGCAGGGCCTGCGCGTGGCCCAGCCTTACAGCAGGTGATACTGACACTTTTTTCACAAATAGCGATGCTGAGAGGATGTTTAGTTTATAGGCTACATTGTCACTCCTCATCAAGCAAAATTCGTCTTTACCCCTGGTCATCCTTATTTTAATGTCCACTCCGTTAAGCATCAGTTTTTCTTGAAAGAATATATCGCTATGTATGGGTGTAAGAAGCTGGACCACGTTGCTGCCGTTGGTAAAGGCAGCTCTTTTTGTCAGACCGTAATTACCCCCTGCAGGGTCAGGAGTATCCATATGCCCAGCCGTATCTTTGTAAAAGAGTCCCGCAGAGAATAGGGTTTCCAGGGCACCCTTGCCATAATTTGTGAGCAGTTCTATTATACACCGATAAGGATGTGTACTTGAACTCTGTGATATGAGACGATCCCCAAGCGACACATCAACTTGTGAAAATATTGTTGCTCCTGGATAGTTAATAAGCCCCACGGGAGCTCCGTCTGCGATATCTGTGCCATCAGGATTTGTGATTTTGAGACGTAAAAACAACATTGTGTTGTTCAGATCCACGTAGTCCTCACCAGTTCCAGCAATAAAAAATTCCAAAGGTGTTGAGTCCGATATAGCAGATAAAGGGGGTACTTCAATGTATGTATTTTTTTCAATAGCGGTTTGAGTCAGCGGTACTGTAAACAGGTCCAGTTCGGTTTTTAAACACTCTTCTGACATGCTGTGTAGTAATGCCATGATCTAAAATATTGTTTTAACAGATTTCCTCGCTCTTTTTTGCAGCAGCACCCCTTGTTGTAGCCTTGCGCTTACGTTTGACAACTGATTTTTTCTTTGGTTGTCGTTTTCTTTTCTTCTGCTTCTGACCACTCCTCCGGGTCCCTGGTGGTCTGGTCATTCTTTTGCGAGTCATTACCATCAACCCCGAACCATCTTGACTGTTGTTGTGGTTATTAAAAGAGTGCGATAACGTATTGCTAACAACATCGCTTAGTATGTTTTTTGCGGCTGATTTGAGATGCGGCTTTGCTATGTTAAATCCACGTTTTAGTAGGGGGACCGCCATACGCAGTAGACCACGGAAAAGACCCCCCAGCCCAGCTCCGTACATAACACCTCCCCCGGCATAGCCAGGGATTCCATTGCCAGCCTGATTCTGGTAATATGCCACGTAGCGCATGGGGTCGACATTGTGGTTGTTGTAGTACACCATTCTCCAAGTTTTATTTTCCTAAAAAACGTAGTGTTTTATGGGTCTAAAGTGTAATTTAGCGCAGACCTTTCCGTAACTGAAACGCACGTCTTGATTTTGATCGTCTTTTACTTGTATGCTTATCTCGGTGATGGTAGATTTATTTATCGACACGTAATGAGGTCGGTCGTATCTAACACAGTACGCCTTGTTACTCTCACCTTCTATGTGTACACACCTTAATAGGGGGACATGATAATCACCAACTGATTGATATTCTATTATATCGGTGTATATATACATTGTATAGAAACCCCCATGTTTGTCTGCTTGATGAGGTGCGTACGTAACAGTCTGGTCTCTGGCTTCTATAGCAACACCGTGGTTTAATCCTAAAATAATAGACAACTTTCCGTAAAATGTCAATGAAGTATTCGATGGCCCCTTCAGAAACACTTTATTTTTAACATGGTCGAATCCAAAACTCACACCCGATGGCAGGTTTGTATTGATCTCTCTGATCAAGAAAACAACGTCGTCATAATATCCATACTTTATTCTGCAAAGTTTGTTTGATATCTTTGGATCTCTGTTGATGAAAATCTCAATTTCTTTGTCTTTAGGAGGTCTGTCACTATATATTGTCCTGGCCCCCTCATGGTCCAGAATGAACGCAGCATCGTCCTCATTAAAGGTATACCACGACGTAGGATATTCAAATTCTATCAAGCCTACTTCCCATTCTCCTTTCAGGTTTATAGTTCTCGCTAAGCGGGTTGTAAAATTAGATATTTTATTCTCCGGATAAACGGATGAAGATGCATTGCATGGGAGTGTAACATAAAAGCCAGCCTCAGCCATGGTAGGTTTTACACAAATGTAAACATTCTAGGCGGACAACTCTGTCTTATGGTATCTGTACATCCCCCATTTCTTTTTGATCAATCTATGAGGCAAATTTCGCAGGCCATCCGAGCCATTGAACCAGCAATAATGTTTTTTTACCTCTCTTCTTCTTGTCTAAAATTTTTTCCACTTTAAATTTCTTGTTTTTACATACAAGAATTTTTTGTATTTCTTTTTCATAAAAAACACCCTCGATAACATCTCCATCATAATCACTCAATCTGTAGACAGGAGGGTCTCTTGGGATACATGTGGTTATGGTGAAAAACTCTTGCGTGTAGTTTTCCTCATAGCCTTTGGTAAATGGACCTCTTACTTTAGAAATTCTCACAATATCACCAACTTTATACTTAAATGAGGGTTTGACACGGTGAGATCTGCTATCGCCATATAGATTTTGTAGCACCGCAGCTTCATTTTCTTTGTTTACATCAATAGGTCTCATCTTGATACTCCTATGGTAGGAGGCGTTGTACCCCTGCGTTATGTCTTGAAGTATGTCAATATATCGTTTTGAATTTGTAGCTGTTAAATATCTCCACATCCTACCTTTTAACGTTCTGTTAAACCGCTCAACAACACATGACTTTAATTCAGAAGCTGTTGCGAAATGTGTAATGTTATACTTTTTTGTTAGTTTTTGAAAGTGTTTGTTAAAGAACTCCGTCCCCCTATCGGTCTGTAACCTAACTGGAATTCGTTCTTGCAGTATGGATTCAAAAGCTTTAGTAACTTCGACACCTGTTTTGTTTTTTAACACACGAGTCCAAGCATATTTACTAAAAAGATCTATGCATGTCAACAGAAAGTGATTGTTGTCATTTTCTTTTGCATATGCTGCCATATCCACTAGATCGGCCTGGAACTGCATGTCAATACCGTAGACAAAAACCCTATTTCTTTTGTATTTTAGAGGAGCAGTTTTGTGCAGCGTGTAAGTATCCTGACCGGAGAGCCATTCTTATACCTTTTTATCAGTTAAACGAACACCCGTTTCTTTTAAAACAGCATCTTTTAAACGTTTTTTACCGCCTAAAGAACCAGGGTTTGAAGGTGTGTAATAAATGTTTTTCATTTGTTCTTCAGACATATTGCAGCACCAGCATCCACAAAAGAATAACAGAGATAGTTTTAGTGTTGTGGGGTTTTATTTAAAAAAAGTAAAAGAAAATACATCATACGTCATCCAGACTGTGTAGGAATTTTATACATACAATAATGTTTTTATCAAGAATGTAATCAACAAGTGATTCAATAATATCACACACATCAGTCTGATCATTTCTTGATTTTGTAATTACACATAAATCAGTTACATACGTACACATACATAACAAGTCTATAATTCTAATAGAAGTTCCAAATTCAGTCATCAAATCAAAAATATTTCTTATAGTTACAGCAATTGTTTCACCTGCATTAAGACATATATGCATCAATTCAGTCCGCTCATTTGATACATTTCTTACAACAGACATTAGTTTCTTGAGTTTTGTAAATCGTTTAACATCTACATCACAGCTGTTTACAACAATAACAGGTAAATCAACACCGTCATCAACAATCTTACACAATAAGTTGGACATTTCACATCTTAAACGACGTTTAAGAAGACATTTAACCAGACCTGTTGCATAGCATGAATTCCCCATAACGATGCTAGTCTCTGTCAATTTGGACAAATCCTTTCCAACTGTCCACAGCGTCATAAACAATTTTTTCGCTGTTGGTATCCACAAGTTTTTCTCTGACTTGATGAAGCTTTTCCAAAATGTAGGCCTCGTCACGCAGCTCGTGCAGAATTGAGTCAACTGACCCCTGAATCCTCAGGGGATGGATCCTTAAACCACAATTGGCAAGCGCTTGAGCTATGATGTGTTTCAGCTCTGGTTTAATCATACCACGTGACAGCTCATCAAAGTTAGTGTCAAAAAAATAGGCATCAGGTTCAAACAGACAGCTGTGCCTGATTTGGCTAGGATGGTCGACTTCGCACCCGATACAGAGTTCTTTCATCTTTTTGTTGATAAGATGTTCCAGAAGTACCACGACAGTTGCTTTAATGATCTTGAAACCATCAGCCCGAATACAACCATCTGTGGTGTCGATACCCGCAAAGGCTGCGGCTCCTGCTAACGCACCAGCGTTGCCGTACGGGGTGGTAATGAAAGTCAGGTTATGGTAACCCAGATCAGTACAAAATTTATCCAACCAACTGTTGTCATAAGCTGGCAAATCGTTGTCCATTGGTGTTGCATTGTCGTCAGGCATTGAAAGAGCAGTCCAGGGGTTGATGGGGTGGATGGTGGTTGACAGAGATTCTTGAGACATGTTAGCCGATTGTAACGAGTGAACCATACTGAAGCCGTATTAATGGCTGTAGTAAGTGGGTGGGGTTAAGAGGCGGTCCTTAGAGTTGGTGACACACCTCTCTGGCTGAAACAATTTAACTTTAACGGAAGTGTATCGCTCATAGTGATCACACCATTTAAACATTTTATCAATGCATGAGAAAATGTTGTCAAGCATACGGATATCTTTCCACTGAAACAAAAATATCAAGTCATAGTGCATGTGATGCTCAGACTGTGTAATCGGATAGACATATTCACGGAGCTTTGTCTTGTTGTTGCATCGAAAAATATAAACACTGTCATCCGGTAGCTTTTTACTATGGTCCCCAACCACACGATACCTTGTTTCAGGAATATCTCCATCCCACTCCGCTGTGTACAAGGGGTCATCACCGCAGTCGTTCAAATCTCTCCAAACATAATAAAAAAATATAAACCAGTCTTTGGCAGGAAAAATTAGACGAGGGTCCTGTGACGTGAAATCATCTCCAAGATCACCTGTATAGAGTTCGACCCAGCGCGCTTTCTTGTCAAATAGATAACGTCCCACGCGATTGCCAGACATAGAAAAATCACGTTTTACAAAATCATAGTCTTCATGGAGAAAGTTTGCCAAACTAACTCTCTGTTTTTTCTTAGGTGCATAAGTAAGCTTTTCATCCATTTCCACAGATCCTCTTGTCGGCGAAATACACATAACCTTTCGGACTGTTTTAGGAGCCTTTGGAACAGCCATTGTACCAGTAGAGCGGGAACTTTAAAACTACAACTTTTCTTAACATTGTTTAAATACCCTAGTATGATCAGGGGGGTGGTAGTTGAAACAACTATATCTGGAAAATAGCAACATCAGTGCTTGTTGTTTCTTTAATTTTTTATTGCACTCATTCACAGGAGGTCATTGACCATGCATTCTCAAACCAATTCCTTATCACTTCCGATGTGAAGGGGGGTGTGTGACAGAAAGGTCTGGACATTACAAACATCTTTTATGATCAACAACAAAGGGGCATTAATGTACACATGGTGTAAGGTCAAAGGGTTCATAAGCATAAAACACAGCAGGGGGGCCATAAATTAGGGGGTCAAAGGGGGTTCATAATCATAAACACATCAGGGGGGTCATAAATTAGGGTCATAAATGTACACACAGTGTACGATCAAAGGGGTCATAATCATAAAACACAGCAGGGGGCCATAAATTAGGGTAATAAATCACATTTTTTGACACACGGTGTATCATATTTTCTTCTTATGTGCTCTACACTAATTTGTAGCGAATAATTTCAAAGACCACCAGGGGTCACCAGACGTCACTTTAAAAATCCTAATCTACAGAACAAGACATGATTTAACCTAATTTAAGTAAAATGAAAAATGTTCAGCTTGTTGTCATTTGGTACTCACAACATGTTTGATCTTATATCTGTGTTTGTATGTATGCTTTCAGGGATGAAAACAAAGTGCGAACGTAAGGAAATAGATCTTCAAGAAAAAGAAAGTCTTCGTGAAGAACTGCAGGATGCAAAAAAAGAGATAGTTTTCTAAAACCGTCAACTGGTGGAAAAGAACAGTGAAATTGCACGTTTGAAACAGCAGCTGGTCCAACATTCAGGTCAGAAATTACTGGTTTAAAAGACAAAATTGTGTATTTAAATAATCACATTTTATAACAAGCACAAAAATCGATTGTTGAAGAGCTATATGTGCAATTGCTGGGGCAGTTTAATCGTAATACTTCACCAGTTCACAAGAACATGTAATCAGAAAAGATAAATGATAAGGGAATATTTTTCATGATGTCCGAGGGGAGGTTTTGATTACAAAAGCTTTGTCAAATAAACTTCATAGTACAACAGATCCTGATAAACCACAAGAACAAGGGTTCAGTGACTGCAGTAATAGTAAAATATGTTCAGTAAATCTTGATTTGTGGATTAACATGGATCAGGTTAACCCCTCCTCTACAACACTTCTAAATGAATCATAAAGAAATACAAGAATTTCATTATTTTAAAATCTCGTTAACTAAATATTTCTGTATAAGAAATGGATACTTACCACAATTTCATTTTAACTTAATGTAATATTATGATGTTTCATTTGATCCTTTTTTGTACTTATGACTGTTTTACTTTAATTCATTTACCAGGGGGACTCAAATTGTTGCCAATTTTGTCTGGAAAAACAAACAACTCAAAGCATGTACGAGTATACCAGAAGAATAATGCGAACAACAGGACTGTGTTTGTACTACTCAACCTCAAGTGTAGATTAAATGCATCACTTTGTGTAATGCCGACAAAGGTCATTGTAATACGGTTCAATAAAAGGAAGGAAGGAGGCGGGTACCGGCGAACATTTAAATAAAGTTTAAAACAAACAAACAATAGCACGGAAGTAAAATGCCATGCCAAAAGAACATGTATCCAAACTTAAAACATTAAAATGGCAGTCCTGACGATTCGTCCTTTTTTTTCTGGAGGTTGGCGATGGCTTTCTGGCTGAGGGTAGCCGGCAGGAGTGTCCCGTTTCCTGCTCCTCCCCATTTCACGGCCGATGGCAGCAGGCTCCGGCATACGGTGACAACTCCTCTGCTCCCTCTTCAACTGCAGCCATCCCACCTCGGCCCAGATGCGCGGCAGCGAGGTCTCCGTCCCAACCGAATCCTCGCTTTGGTTACCAGAACCACCGTCTCGGTTAGCCGCTGGGGGACTGCCCGATCTCCCCAGCACCGCGAGGCCCCTCGGCGGCGAGGGCTCTTTTTTTTTCGACATCATGTCTCTCCTTCCTCCCGGGTTTCGGCACCAATGTAATACCGTTCAATAAAAGGAAGGAAGGAAGCGGGAACCGGTGAACATTCAAATAAAGTGTTAATAAAATAAACAAAAAAAACACGTAAGTAAAATGCAGGCAGCCACCTCATGGTCGACTGCCGGCCATAGCATAAGATACAAATGTAAAACATATGTCCATGCCCGATCTTCTCTTGCGGCAGTCCTGACGATTCGTCCTTTTATGCTCCGGAACTCCTCCGTGGGAGATGCGGGACTGATGCGCACTCAGCTGATTTCCACCATCACTCACACCACCGGCCCCGCCCCACGGCGCCAGTCACGCCTTCCTCGATACAGTCATCTAACAATGCTTTTGGGTAAACCTGGGTATCCACTTGTGGTCATTTAGCCTACTGTAGTACTTCATTACAGAGTGATATCGCCAACTACTGGCCTGCATTCGTTACACTTAGTTCTTAGTTGTTTTTGTGAAAACTGATAATTTTGACAATCTTGTTGAATTTATGTGTAATGTGAATGGGTAAACTGTGTACATATTTGCTATATTATTTTCATGTAAACGTCCTCTCACATTTTAAATATTAAAACTGAAGTTCATCTTTGCTTTTATACTTTTTTACTATCTGAGGTAAAGATGCAGAGACAAACAAAGTGAAGTATTCATTCGTAGGTTGAATTGAATGTATAGTTCCCCTTCAGTCGGCCTCTCAACGTTGTGTTGAGAGACAGACTGGGGATTGATTCTGAGAACCTATCATCTCCAAGATAAAACTAAAACACCAATTGGGATTGGCTAATGGCCCGCCCACGCCAGTCTCCGCCCCGTACAAATAGGTATAAAAGGAAGATGGCGGCGGTAATTCATTATCCTTTGTTCTTCGGAACCTTCTTGGCGTATGGTGTCAAGTTTATCTCTTCGAGGTCCTGCTGGACTTACGACGCAGAGCAGCGGATTTCGCCCTTCGGACGGCGGATTCCCCTCGGCGAGCGGACACTTTCCTGTCGGCGGCGGATTCTCCTCCGGAGCGCGGACTTCCCCTGGGCGTCTCGGCAGCAAGCTACAGATCTAAAAGAACAGGTCCTTTTCAGGACCAATAATTCTCACAGTTCCACTCTCTTCCAGGAGGGGGGACGGATACAATGGCTACCCCAGGTGTTGGGCTTCCAGGCTTGTGGATCAGTTCTGTCCGCACTGTGGGCGGTGTATGATTCAGTCAAGATCCTCTTGACACTCGTGTCGAGGAGTTATGATGCTCAGGGATAATCTGCTTTCACCTTCCACGCTATGGTGGTAAATAGGGTCCAAAGCGTTATATGACCCATTGGGTCATATGACAGAGCGTTTGGATCTGGTTGATGGGAAGGTCGACCCGTCTGTGCACCGCCACAGGCCTCGCGCCTCGGGCGTTGAAGGTCAGGGTGAAGGCCCTGGGTCGCACGATGTCCATGATAGTTGTCAAAGGATCTGTGTCTCAAGCAGGGCTGTATAGTGACACTGTGGAGATTTTCTGTGGTAAAGAAGCAGACTGTTCCGTGAGCCAACCATCTATGAATTGCTGAGGTCCTGAGCACAGCCTGCCCTCCATCAGCCCCGCCTCCCCGTGTGGCCCCTCTGATACTGGGCCCTCCAAGGATGGCCCATCAGAGATGTGGAGCATCGCAGGAGGGGGCCTCTACCCTGTTGGGTAACCGCCTAAGAGCGGCCCTGACAGGAGAGCCGTAGGGATGGAGAGTACACTCTCTCTCCGGGCTTCCCCCCAGTGATATCCCTGCCTTCCGCAATCTCCACGTGACGTTGCGTTGGCCGGCGGTAACACTAAGCATGTAAGTAGGCAGAGCAGTCAACCTCTCCAGGGTCCCATCCTTTGTAAGGTGACCACTCTGTCAGCCACTAACCAGCCTCCCATGCCACGGTGAACCAGACCATGGTTCTTCAGCCTGTTACGCGAGATAGAGGACAATCCATCTCGTTTATGCGATACATTTTCGCCAGGCACCCTCCAAGTTCGGGGCATTCTCCTCTAAGGGGGAAGCTCCCGTGCTCAGGCCGAGTTTGCTGCTTCTGGCGGAAGGTCCAGTCGAACCTGTCCCTCTAACCAAGATGTCTTCTGGGCCGGACTTCATAGTACCTTTAATGGGGGGGGAGTCTGCGCCCCACTCCCTATCGAGAAGCTGATACAGAAGCGCATCTTGGCGACAAGAATGTTTGTGGTAATCGACCCGTAGGACGCATACTCTTACGTCTCCTTCCTTCCGCGGCAGGTCTTGTTGAAGGAAGAACGTATCAGTACTAGGTTGTTCCCTGTTTCCACTTACGGTCATGGGGACCTTGTGCTTCGGCACCTAGACCTTCTGGGCCTATGGGTTAACTGGGAAAGAGTAAGCTCTCCCCAGCGGGAGCTCCTCTAATCTCGGTGTGGAACTAGACTCTGCCCTTATGCAGCATGCTCACCAACGAGCTTCTGAAGTCGGTGCTGAACTGGATGAAACTGGACAGTTGGACTCCGGGTCCCGCTGATCACTTTCAGAGGCTCCAGGGCACGTGACGTCCTCTACGGGTAAACCCGCTTGGGTTGATGCATGTACATCCACTTCAGCACTGGCCTCAGAGTCAGGTTCCTGGGATGGCGGCACACTAGCAACAGGCGGAATATGCTACTCCTCAGTGTCTACGCACCCCAGACCCTGGTCAGATCTGACCCTTCTCCGAGCTAGGCCCGCTCGGGCAGGTCCGAGGCGGGTCATGACAGCGCCTCCCTGCGGGGGGTGGGGTGTAGTGTGCAACGGGCATGCAGTATCGGGCAGTGACGGGTTCACAACTGCCTAGAGTTTTTGGCAGTCCCCTTGGCACTAGGAGGCATCTAGTGCAGGAAAAATATGTGCGAGTCCGATTTGGCCGCACAACTGCCATGGCGTACATCAAAACCATACGCTCACAGCAGATGCCACAACTCACCCGATGCCTCCTCTAACGGAGTTAGCAGGATGATTAATCCCTGTGGGCCACGTTATCCCTGGCAACTGAAACAGACAGCTGTTGCACTCTCTTGTCAGTGAACGCTCGGAGAGTGGCGAATCCGTCCTCGCGCAGTCCAGCTCTTAGGGGCCGGTGTGGCCAGGATCAGGTCCTGTTGCCCCCCAGAATCCCCTTTTTTCCTCTTTGGTACCCCCTGACCGGTACCTTAGCGCACAGCTGGCCGCAGTAAAAGCGGAAGTACGACTTCCCCCAGTGAGCCTCCTTGCACAGGGCCTGTGCAAAGTCGAAGAAGAGCGGCTTCATGTACTGCTTGTTGCGCCTTACTGGCCCAACCAGACTTGACTCTCAGACTTCTCAATTCTGATGACAGCCCCCTCTGGCCGATTCCCCTGACAAAGTCTTCTCGCAGGGGAAGGGCACGGTTGGCACCCCAGGCCAGGCCTCTGGAATCTCAATGCCTGACCCCCGGATGGGCCGAGGAGGCCTTGAGTGGCTTGCAGCTGGCGGTCAGACCGACCTGCTGGATCCCCACCACTACGCATGTGCACGCTTATAGTGGCTCCACGGAGAGAACCCACGGAGTTGCTTGATCCGGTCAGTGTTGACCTTCAGAGATCAGAGAGTAAACTCTTCCCATCCACGTTGAGAGTGTATGCAGCCGCTGTTGCCCCTCATTACGATCGCCTGGAGGGTACATTTCTTGGTTAACATAACCTGGTCACCAGGTTCCTCTGGAGCATGACTCCGGCCGCGCTCCGTACCCTCTTAGGACCATAAAGGGTCCTACATGGCCTTTTGGCCTGTGAGCCCCTCGGAGACGCCTCTCGTCCTTATTACGATGGA
Organism: Triplophysa bombifrons; assembly: GCA_029783895.1. Classification (NCBI taxonomy): domain Eukaryota; kingdom Metazoa; phylum Chordata; class Actinopteri; order Cypriniformes; family Nemacheilidae; genus Triplophysa; species Triplophysa bombifrons. The sequence continues at coordinate 14,001,727 of CM056451.1, read as the reverse complement.
GACGCTCTTGATGGCGCTTGCCTCTACAAGAGCGTAGGGACCACCAGCATTCTTAATGTCCCAAGGGTGCCTAGAAATTGGGTGGTATGTCTCACTGAGACACCGGCCTGGTTTCGTGCCCGAGGTTCCCACACTCCCTTCCTGGGAAAGACCCAACCTCTTACTTGTTGTGACCAGCGCACTGCGCCTCTACTTGGACCACACACAGAGCCTTAAGCTCTGGGCAGCTCTTGTCTGTTCACAAAGACAGCACCAGGGGAGGGCTGTCTCAGACAGAGGCTGGCGCATTGGATTGTGGGCGCCACGACGTACCAATCACAGGATCATCCCTGCCCACTCTCATTGAGAGCTCACTCGCCGGAGTAGGGCCTCCTCGTGGGCGCCGGCCCAAGGTTCCCCTCTGGCAGACATCTGTTACTACAGGTGGGGCTACGCCCAGTGTCTTCGTGAGGCTCTACAACCTCCGAATGGAACCAGTGTCCCACACCCTACCGTGTAGGACAGGCATCTGGCCTGGGCGTATGCCTGCGAATGTGCCTACTTCCCCCTTCTGGTAAGTTCAGTGCTCTATGTAGTCTCCCTACTTCCCCCCATTGGGTGAAGTAAAGGCATTCCATCCATCACTAAGCAATCTGGTAACGGACCGGGCAGATAGGTCTGTTAGAACCAAGTCCGGTACAGGCAGTGTCGACCAGTGACACCCACCAGGGCTGGCCCCCTACGGCCGGGAATTTTTCACATGTGATCTCCTTCGGGAGACCTTGTCAGTATTTCCACAAGTTACCTCCCGTACGGCAGGATGTGGTCTCCATAACACACTCTCCAAGAGGAGAGCAGTATTTTTCCCAGTGTGACAGCTACGGACTGCGTATCACTTACAAGGCGAACGCCCTGTCCGTGTAGACTGTCAGTACAGGCTTCTCAGTATGTCCACTTCTATCCACTAGAAGGTTAAATCTCGTTGCACCGCTCACTCGTGTCTCGCCAAGCTAGTCACTGTCGCTCAGCTTGAGGTCGTAATACGGCTCAGCGCCGTGTTAAGATAAGACCCCAGTCTGTCTCTCAACGACTCTCTAGTTGTTCCAAACCTTTATAAATGTCTTTATTTAGTTGAACATACAAAGATATTTGGACGAATTCTTGTAACCAAACAGTTATTGTACCCCATTTAATAGTAGGACAAATTTGAATGGTACTTTAAAGTGCCCCAAGAATTTTTGCTGTCCTGCATTATTCATAATATCTTCTTTTGTGTTCAGCACCTTCCGTGATAGTCAATGGAGTCCAAAAACAAAAAGCATTTTTGCTCTGTGTTCTGTAGAACAAAGAATTTCTTACTGATTCTAAACAACTCGATGATGAATAAATGATAACAGAATTTAAATTTTTGGTTGAACTATCCCTTTAAGTGTATGCACATTCCTAGCTGCTTTTTTGAGCAGTTAGGGAAGACTGAAGAAGTTGCCTTTACTCTTTCGCATTTGCCGGCTACTTTGGATCTTTGCAGTGCTAATGCAAGATACTGGCTTTACGTTGTTTCTTCATGAATTTGGAGATGAAATGTTAACTAGTACATTCATTATAGTAAAGAAGTTTCACTGTCACATACTTAAGAGTAGAATGGAGGAAATTCTCCAGAGTTGAAAACAAGAGAATCTAGACTCAAATGACAGTCCGCATCACCCATCAGCAGTGAATTCGAGCTCAAATGAGGTCACTGTATTTTTATTATTCTTTTCCTGAAGTGATATAGAAGTCATAGAAGATATTTTTTAATTTACATTATATATTATATGCAATATATTTTACTGTTACATATTGTAGTAGAGTAGGCGGGGCGAGACCGTGGTTCGAGTCCGGTGAGTAATTGTGGATTAGCGCCAGCCGTGCGCACACCGGGCTCGAATCCCGTAGGAGATTGGGAGCATAAAAGGAACGAGCGACCGGACCGTCGAAGAGAGAGGTACGGGCCCGAACATGTGTTAAGTTTGTTTTATATATTTGTATTTATGTTTTGTTCGCCGGCGGTCGTCCGTGAGGGGCCGTCGGCTGTTATTATTTATTAAAAGTTTAATTTATTGACTTCCGGTTCTCGCCTCCTTCCTTCCGTATCTTGAATTGTGTTACACATATATAATTAAATAAAGTGGGTGGACTGGAATTTCACATTCATTATTATAGAAATTTAGAGAGATTTTGTCATCTTCAAGGGATTAGGGAGGAATGGTTAAGCATTCAAATACTGTAAATATTTGTACACAAGCTTATCTGAAATAAGATGTATGATGATTTGGATTAGTTTGCAGATTGACACATTTTGTCAAACATTTTGTTTATTTAAACAAAAATCAATTTTTTCTCTAGGGAAATAAACAGGGATCTTCGAGTGACAGTAGGTTATACTTACATTTCTTCAATAAAGCTTGATATGGATTCTGTAATGTATAAATTCCTTTGAAGAAATTAAAAGCAACTCAAATGAATTAATATGATAAAGTCAGTATATTGATTCAAATTTATAGTTTTATATGTAATTATTGATTATACAAACTGATTCATATTTTATTTCTGAATTTCCCAGTGTTGAGAAGATTTTTATTTAAACTTTTATACCAAAAATAATTTCTAACACTGATTAATGCTATGTTGTTCTTAAATATGTTAGACTGAAGTATACTCTATAGTTTTATTTTTCTGACAGTTTTTTCCGCAGATATGAAGCAGATGGGACCCAGTTCCTCCAGTCCAGTGAACTGTTCAGACATCCCGACTAGAGACACAGACATGTCTGATGAGGATGTTCCCAGCAGAGACTCCAGTTTGGAGGAGTAGACATCAATAAAGAAAATGTAATTGTTCAGATTTCTTAATACACTGCTTAGATTTAGTTTTTAAACTAGTCTATTGTTTTGTACCACAAAGCAAATATAAAGTTTGGCAAAAACACAACTACTGTCTAGCCAGATATTTCAGTATAAACCCCTTTGATGTAGAAAACCTTTCCATTTTGCACCGGTCTCCTGATCGTCCCTTGGCAGGGTTTACTGTTTAAAGAAACAAGCGGCTCCATGTACATTAACCCTTACATATTTCACTGAGATATACATAAGGATATAATTAGCTCTTTGGTGATATTTAAAAAAAAGTGTGTATATACGTTTGCAAATAGTAATTGCCATATTAACAATTAATAACAATTATTAAACAGGTGAATGTGTTAATGCCTCAAATATGTAATGAGTGTAATTTATGTAACAACAAATCAGCTTAGTTAGAGATATACACTCACCTAAAGGATTATTAGGAACACCTGTTCAATTTCTTATTAATGGAATTATGGTGGTGGTGTAATGGTGTGGGGGATGTTTTCTTGGCACACTTTAGGCCCCTTAGTGCCAATTGGGCATCGTTTAAATGCCACGGCCTACCTGAGCATTGTTTCTGACCATGTCAATCCCTTTATGACCACCATGTACCCATATTCTGATGGCTACTTCCAGCAGGATAATGCACCATGTCACAAAGCTCGAATCATTTCAAATTTGTTTCTTGAACATGACAGTGAGTTCACTGTACTAAAATAGCCCCCACAGTCACCAGATCTCAGGCGAAAAGGGGGTCAAACACAGTATTAGTATGGTGTTCCTAATAATCCTTTAGGGGAGTGTATGTACTGTAAATATAAACACGGCTCAATATCAATGTAAAAAATATATAATCATTGAAATAATTGTCTGCAACGTATGCGCTGTACTCATACGGTGTCGACCACTTATCTATGTTATGTATTAATAACTGTAACAGCTACTGTACCTCTTTTTGCTGATAACTAAGTTAAAACAATAAAGATCATTACAAAGAAAGGTGTTGTAAAATTATCTTTTAGCTTATCTGAGTTTTAGTATACTTTTATTAATGTGAATGTTAGACAGGCACAAAGTGGGAACACAAGATTCATGAAGTATTAGAGAATTTATAATGTAAAGGAAAAAACAATCAACCTATGGTTACAGTGATTTTCCCAAGCAAAATGTGTTCCTGGATTAACATTGTTTGTTAGTGCTGGTACAGAAGACTTTTCATTTATGAAACAAAAACCGACAATGGGGCAAAACCAGAACTAAGTAACAAAAAACAATAATACTTCCCACATGGGGGACAAAACAAACTAGGAAAATTATCCAAATAATAAAAGACACGAATAGGGAAAGTCCAAGAAGGGAAAAAATCTTCTACAAGCGACACGAACAAGGTTGTATTCCAGAAAGATGATCATGTGACATACCCGGGTAAGTTTAGGGGTTAGTTAGCTGGTACCCCCAACTTTCGGCTCCAAAAAACTGAGATAACTTTCAGGGTATGTAAGTAACCATAGCAACTTAGTCTATGAAGATGACATGTTCCAGGGTTAGTTAATTTTAAGGAAATGTTTCTAAGCTTTAGGGGTTGTCTGCAAATGTGTGCGCTTTTGATGAGCATCAAGTGGCCTTGGAAGCACATATTACATATAATATATAATAATTTTACAGCAAGACATTATTATTTAACTTATTATTTAACCTTTTAAGATGAAATAATCTTTAAATAAAATAAATTAAGCTGTTATTATTAAACTATTTGTATTAAATATTCGATATACTTTGAATTATTTTTATTAAAAATCTAAAAAATCACTGGATGTATTTACACATCTTACAATTTCCAACAGTTAATGGATGTTAATTGTGAAGTATTTTAACACCGGAGGAATGCATAGCAGTACTCTTGCCACTTATTATGCAATATTTGATGCATTGGGCCTCAGACAGTTGTGGCCTAATGGTAAGAGAGCCGATTTAAATATCAAAGGTTGCAAGTTCGAATCCCAGGCTGGCAGGTTTCTAAGGCTTTATTAGGTGAGCCCCAAATGGGATCACCATAGCGTATTGTTCACATAATAAAACTCTTAAAAATAAAAATACATAGAAAACTACTTAGACTTAGGGTTTTTCAAACGGACTGTATTCCTTAGTAAAGTCTTTCTGATCCTCAGCCTCCTCCTACAATTGAGTATTGAAAGGCCTTTCTCCAAATTACAATTAGCCTTTCAGGATAGGCCGTTTCCACCTCTTTTAACATTTGGAAAGCCATGGCCTTTTAGCAAACAAAATCAAAAGAAACAAACAAAAAACCAATGTATGTGTATTTTAAAGTGATATATAAAGGCTACATGATTATTATGCATGGCCCTAACATTTTAAACCTCTTCCTCTGTAACAGCAGACCTTCATCCTCTGCTTTATTCTTTTTTAACATCCATTAGCTGTCGGAAATTGTAAGATCTGTATATTCATCCAGTGATATTTAGAGATTTTTTAATGAAAATAATTAAAGGTATATAAAAATATTTAATATAAATAAAAGTGAAACTATAACAGCTTACATAATTGCATTTAAAGATTATTTCATTTTAAAAGGTTAAAGTTAATACAAAAATTGAGAATTGGAAATGTACATTTACATTTAGTCATTTGGCAGACGCTTTTATCCAAAGCGACTTACAGTGCACTTATTACAGGGACAATCCCCCTGGAGCAACGTGGAGTAAAGTGTCTTACTCAAGGACACACTGGTGGTGGCTGCTGGGATCCAACCAGCAACCTTTTGATTTACCAGTTCAGTGGTTTAACCCACTAGACCACCATCACTATTACAATGTAATTATTTACAGTGTAGCAAGATGATTTAAAACTAATTTACCTGTAATTAAGGTGTTGCTGTTACTGGTCCCTGTCTTTAGGTCTGATGAAGAGCTACCCCCAGGGATGCCCTTTACAATGGGTCGGTTCTCATTTAGCCCAAGGGCCAGCTCTTCTTCCGGAGTATAATGTGGGGGTGCAGGACCACCACCTGTTTTTTTCTGCTCCGCCTTTTTCTTGATTGCTGATTATAAACAGACAAACACATAATTTAAAATGTTTTTGGTAACAGATACTAAACAGTAGAAGTAGAAAGGATTACCAGTTTGAAGAATATTCTTGTACTTCACTTTAACTTGTTCCCATGTTCTAGTGGGTCCTGAGCTGGCTCTGACATTAAGCAATTATGAAATTATTAAAATAAGAATATATACTGTAATAATAAGTGATATAACCATAACATGGAACACTTACGCATTTAATTTGCCTGCTACTTTTTGCCATCCCTCTCTCCTGGCTTTTGCACACTTTGAAGTGTTCCCTAGCGTTTTAAATTATTTTTTCAAACTCAGCATACCCTTCCAGTAATAATTCTTGCTCTGCTGTGTTGAAAAACTGAGCGCGCTCTTTTGCCATGGTGAGCAGCCAGTAGCAGCGTTGCTGATCAATGTTTCTACTATCGATACATATCCCCTTTTAAACAGGAGCATGAACGCGCAATTATCTCACTAACTCAATCCAGCTATACTAATCATATCCGGCAGGTGTGTTCGAAGAACCTTATTAGCCAGATCATGATTAGCACGATAATATCATCTTGGATGTCTTATTTGATCTAGGATGTTTTAAGCAACGTTCTTCGTACGTCGCTTATTACATCCGAGATCAAATGACAAGTTTTCTGCATCGCCAATAGTGTAAAGGAAAGTGCCACTCGCAAAGAATCGCAAAGCTATACAAACTGTTTGTGCAGTTGTTAAAGCCCGACTGCGACGAGTCGAACATTTAACGTGTTGCTCCAAAAGTTGATAATGTAGATTACACCCTCCCGAGAAAAACGATATCTCTCAATCAGTAGATTACCGCGCAGCGCTAAAGGATCCTGTCGATATTGCAAAACGTAATTCATTCGAAGAGCTCTTCAAATTATTCTGATACCTTCAGCAACGGATTCCTGACGGACAAGTCATGGCTGCGAAAGACTTCTATATGACCTCCGCTTATAAAGCCGGGATCTAATCCTGTTTACATGAAGTTAGCCTGGTCCCGAGCAGGTTCAAGCTTACTGAGCTGTTGCTATGACAGCAAGTTCAGGATGAGCATCCAAGAACCAAACAATACAAGATCATGCCAAATCGTCAACAATCAAATCCAGCTAACCGAGTTAGCGACGTACGAAGAACGGGCCCCTGGAATGCAAAATGGGTAAACATACACACACAGTGAACCAACGCGGGACAGGGTGAATTGGGACTAGATAGGGAACACTAACAAGAGATAATTACACAGGGATAGTGACGATCAGGCGACGGGACTCAAACACTAATGGGCGCGGGCAGGACAGGTGAAAAATGACACACTAATGGGGCGCTAACGGTTAACAGGGGGCGGGGCTAGAGGATGCGACACCGTTGAGAGAGCATGGCATTACAAAATAAAAACAATGCCATGCCCTTTTTCAACATAAAACACATGGACAACCATGATGGGTTCTAAACTGGGCCGAGTTTTTTGAGCACCCACAGCCAGGGGAAACATCAACCCACAAGGCAGTTCAATGATTTTGTAATTTTACATTTATTTTACTTTGACCACAGGGGGAGTCACAGGTCAAGCACATAACATTGAGCATAGAATTGAATAAGGTTGTAGTATCAAAAAGAGTCCTAAATGATGTGCGATCAACACATCAGTGGCGGAGCCAGAGGGCTATTTGGGGTGGCAATTGCCACCCCAGACGAAGTCCTTGTCACTGCTGTTGCCACCCCGCTGAAAACATTACACTGTTAGATTTTTACGAACATTTCCCAAATCTCCCAGCGGACGTGAATGCATCCTTACGCAGCACGCACAAGCGTGCAGCCGCAGCGTGCTGTTGCTGCTACACTTTTCATTGGTTAAGCTGACACGCAGCACCTTCGTGACGTCACGTGCCCCAAACGGCTCCAAAACAACGCCGACAGCACACGGGATCGATGAAGAGCATTTTGCTGGTATGTACGGCTTTTATTGGTATTAAATTAAACGAAGTAGTGTTTTAACGGGAAGTAAGGGAGACGTTGCACTTTAGTGCTTAGCATTAATACTTCATGAGCATTACTAGTCGTGAAACTGACTGACTAATACTGTCACGCCTGCGTGAATATGCTTAAAACATGTCGTTAGCAAATGTTCAGCAACAATCACAGACATTAGGTAGGCTTATTCATATTGGCACGTGTAATGCAGCACTAATCTTAGTATAACAGACCGTTGTCATGAAAAACAGAGCGTTGCCATGGACGCAGGATTCTAACCGTAGAGACCGACTGGACTATTTTCTTTAGCGGAAGCAACATAAATAGTTTTTAAATCAATAAACTCCCTTTTAAATCAATATGTTGTGTCAAATTATTTATTTATTTGGTAGGTAGCCAGGTAATAAGCGGGATAATGTATAGCGAGGCGGTTGTTATAGCGAATACAACCCCTTCAGGCTGATTTAAGATCCCTCCGCTTCACGCCGGGCTCCTAAACAGCCTGTCGGTGTTGTATTCGCTATAAAAATATACATTTTGTGGAAAATAATTTATTTTTACCTTGACACCCCTTTGCCACCCCTGTTTTTAAAGTGTAGCTACGCCACTGCAACACATCCACATGAGTCCACATTCAACAGCAAATATATATTCCACAGATAGACAAGGATCATAATAGTGGCACACATCAAACGTGCTCACCCACAATACACAAGCTCGTTACACAGCAACTCTTAAAACCCGATAGAAATTCAAACTGCATTTAAATATACCGCGCAAAGTGATAAACTTGGTAATAAATGAATACATGCAAATCACATATTACTCAAGCAGCATATACATTATATAGCTGTCGTCAATGATAAAACATAACGAGAACATGAGGGATGTATACACGGAAGATCGGGGACCAGTGTGACAGCTCTAATACCCACCTATTGACAAAAAAGCGGAAACAAAGGTCGGGGGACCCCTCACAAATATACACTTTTAATCAGAAGGGGTCTCCCCGACTACAGAAAACAAAGACCAATCATTAAAACAGGTACCTGTATGAAGCCAGTATCCGGACTGCTGGTTTCCTTCCCCGCTAGCGAACGTGGGGTATTACAGCATTCGAGGACACAACCATCGGTGGCCACCCAAGTCAACTGCACCCCGAAGCCGCAAATTAACCTCCCAATAGGTTCACGGGCACGCACACAACTTTAGCCCATGTGGCGGCGGCACGGCAGCATTGAAAAGAAACTCAGCAGCCCCCTCACACGCAAAACATCCTACATTTATCAATTCATTCTCACCCGCTAACACAAAACAGGCGTGCGCGTCAACAGGTATACCTTCTCCCCATGGGACTTCATTGCCCTCCCATTTATTTGGGTTACGCCGAGTACCAAGGACTACTGTACAATCTGATTGATAATTAGTTGTTCCGGGACAATGATGTTCTTCCAGGAACATGTCATACTTGGTGAGATCCTGTTCATTGAACAGTATATTTCTCAGTTAAAATGTATTTCAAATCTAAAAAGTAAAAAAAAAGTAAGAAAGGATCAGTCATCAGTTACAAACCCTCAAGCACAATTTTTAAAGCACGGCAAGAGACATCATAAATTCTGGTTTGATATTTACAAGTTTGTTGTCAGTCTTATACAGGCAGCTGATTGCCTGTAGCTGTTGCACAAAAGTGTTTCTTTAAGACGCATTTTTTTTTAAGTAATTAAGATGTGTGGTTATTAGTGTAATAACAAGAACAGCTGTAATTGAAATAAAGTTTATTTAGAGATATTGTTTATTTGTATATATTTGTATATTGTATTTTATTTTCTATAAAAAAAAACCTGTTTTCCTGTATTAGCCCTTTCAGAGATCTATTCCGTGTTAAAAAAGAAAGTAAAAGTGAATTCTAGATTGTTGGCGTGACAACAGCAAGCTAACGCTGCTTGGCAAGGATATTATAAAAACATAGGCTATTTGTATAGTCTTCTGATTTACGATATTTTACTGTTTTATGGGTATCGAGTCATTTCTTCGAGAGGAGATTTTGTGAAGGACTGGAGAGGTAAGTGTTAGCATCATTGAGATCACAGCAAGCATAGTCGTCATTTCACGTTCTCTGATACGCGATACAGTACCCCCTTCTAGACAAAACAACCTTGCATTTGGTTACATGTCGTTATTACCAAAATAACTTGCGAGATGTATGAGATCTCATTATGTAAGCAAAGCGAATAGTGATGTTTGGTTTCATTGATTTGACATGGTTTATGCGTAGCCTGTGCTGGGCTGAGGTTTAGCACACCATATTTGGCCTTGTTTTAGCCTATAGTTCAGGTTGTGTTTAGACGGTTATCAAACGCAAAATTACTTGAATGTGAAACAATCGTTTTGTCAACAGTATGAATAACTGTTACCTGTGAATATTGCTGTACCGTGTACAGTCATGATTTATTCACATTAAGCAGCACAATTTCATTAATTTAATAAAATTTCCTAATGCTCATAACACAGGTTTTCTCAATGCTTAAGATATTAAGACAAAAAGGTTTCAATCATGGGGCATTTTTAATATGGGATGAGCGTTTCTCAACCTCTCAACCTAAAGGGCAGAAGCTCATTTAAGAACTGTTGGCTGTTTCTAAACAGGATAGACTTAACCATTAAGTAGGAGAAGAGAGTTGGGAATCGTACACTTGATTTCTGTAAAACGACCCCTAATTAAGAAACACCTCTTTTGTTGTCCAGGGACTTGGTTCTCCCAGTCTTAAACAAAGCAGTTAATAATAATAAAGTCGATGTGTAATTTTTCAGCATTTAGGAGAAAATGGCAGCCGCAAGCAGCGGTGAGTTCTATCAAAATTGACATTTACGTGTGTACACACATCTTACTGTTTCTCTCATGCTTATAGAATATTTTCAGTTTACTGTCTCAGAAACAGCTCAGAATGTTGAGTTTTAACCTTGGTCTGATGTCAGAATACAATGTCAACTGTATACAAAAGCTGAAATCAGTGTTGTTGATATGGAGATCAAATGGTTTAAAAATACAGAATGTGTATGTTTCTATAAGAACAGACAGGTAGCAGCTGGGGAAAGCTATGAGGGCAGAGTTACTCTGTTCACTAATGAACTAGAGGAAATGTGTTGTTACAATTGAAAAACTTGAAAAGTCAGATGCAGGAGATTACTTGTGTCAGGTTACCAGTCAAGACACAACAGTAGAGGTGACAGTGCGAGTTAATGAATGTGGGATTTATATCACATTATTAAAGAAAGTTGATTTATTATCTATAAAAATGTTAAGATGTGCAAACAAGTCTAAGCATAATTTTACATACACAGTTACACATTTATTTAAAAGTTATTCACTTGTACTATATGACATTATCAAAGTAATTTTCATTTAAGCCTTTTTCATAATTCATGACTATGCAACGTTTTTAGCAAAAATAGTTTCTGATGTCCAACCTGTGAATCAGCCACCAACGTTTCAAAGCAAACATCTTACAATAAATGAGGGGGTACGTGAATGAATAAGTAATATTCGTAATAAACAATGTTTTTCATGGTGTCAAAACAAAGAGAGAGGAAAACTTGTTTCTGTTGCAATCTAAATATTTGAATGATGCCGATCAAACAATAATTAAATTTTTGTGTCAATATTTTGTACTTTAAATATAAATCGGGTCATAAAAGGGATTTTATTGGAATTTTCAATGTATACAAATCAAGTGACAAAAAATGTTAACTGTTATGAGACTGTTAGATATCACAGGCTATTTATGCTTAAAACAGCCTTCGAAGTGTTGCTTCAGTAACTCTGTAAATAATTGACATCCTTGTAGCTGTCAGTTATGTATTTTTCATTTACAGAAAGATTATTTACATTTTTTAAATAAATTTTGTTGTTGACATTATGATGAATTCCTCAGACTGTTTTCATTGCTTTAACAGGAGAACAAAGCATAGAGAGAAAGTGAGAGGTTGAAAATGGAAGAACCATCTTTTATGACAGGTGAGTGTCACAAGATTATCAGGAATGACACAAGAATCAGATTTGGTGCAGGAAAAAGGCATATGTAGACAGTTACCTTATTCATCAGCTACAGTGCCCTTTCATGTCCACTAGAGGGCACTCTCCGCATCACCCAATTTGCCATATCTCACTGGATTACCCATAACCCTTTGCTGGAGTCTTTATCCATGAATACATTTACATTTATGCATTTAGCAGATGCTTTAATCCAAAGCATTTACATTGGATTTTATTTTACATTTGTTTCTGACTTTTTGCAATACCCTGATCTCAAACCCATGACATTGGCATTGCTAGTGGCATGCTCTAACCACTGAGCCACAGGACTCAAGACACGTGTTTGTGATTTTTTCTATTTAAACCCGCTTTAGTCTTTCATTTGAAGCCAAGTCTTGCTAGTTGTAACACTGCTGCCTAGGTCTGGGATTGGTTTTCTCCTACCCTGTTTCTCTTATTTTGTGCAGTCTTCGTGGAGGGGTATTTCATTTAATTTTTACCTGCTTTTTCCTACATCAAAAATACAGATGGTTTAGGTGATGAATATGATGATGTTTTCTTTCTTACAATAGTAAAGGAATAAATAGTCTTCACATAAATTGTTCAAGGAAAATGTGAATTCTCCACTCAGAGCATTTACACATTTTGTTTCAAAGCAGTTTCACTAAGGTCACACAATGTAGTAAACTATCTAGTCTGTTTCTCAGCACAATTCAATCCAAACTAGTATATTTTATTCTTGTATCAGAATATTACCATTTTTTTGCGATACACTCTCCAAAACCTAATCCAAACATTGTTTGTAAATAATATTAGCACACAAATTACGACTGTATGGTCAGTTGGGGTGGGAACTGAGGTGACAGGGCTCATTTTCAAGGTGGCAGCTGCCACCCGGTGTCACCCCTGTGGACACGCCACTCTCTTCCTGTCTTTAGGCAGTTCCTTACAACAACATGTGATTTTCTTTTTCAGAGTCAATTAAGGCCTTAAAGGATCAAAACACAAAAGAACTGGAAAACAGAGATCGTGACAGAGAACTGGAGACACAAATGTTCGAGAGCGAGAGATTGCTGAAAAATAAAGACATTAAGGATATTCAGGATCAGTTGAAGGAGAATGACACAGAGTTGGAGAATCTGAAACAAATGTTTGAGAATGAGAGATCACTGAAAAATAGAGACGTTAAAGACATTCTGGATCAGCTGAAAGAGAAAGACAAAGAGTTGGAGAATCTTAAAGAAATGTTTGAGAACGACAGATCACTGAAAAATAAAGAAGTTAAAGATATTCAGGATCAGCTGAAAGAGAAAGACAAAGAGTTGGAGAATCTTAAACAAATGTTTGAGAAGGAGAGATCACTGAAAAATAAAGACGTTAAAGATATTCAGGATCAGCTGAAAGAGAAAGACAAAGAGTTGGAGAATCTTAAAGAAATGTTTGAGAACGAGAGATCACTGAAAAATAAAGACATTAAAGACATTCAGGATCAGCTGAAAGAGTTGGAGAATCTTAAACAAATGTTTGAGAACGACAGATCACTGAAAAATAAAGACGTTAAAGATATTCAGGATCAGCTGAAAGAGAAAGACAAAGAGTTGGAGAATCTTAAACAAATGTTTGAGAACGACAGATCACTGAAAAATAAAGACGTTAAAGATATTCAGGATCAGCTGAAAGAGAAAGACAAAGAGTTGGAGAATCTTAAACAAATGTTTGAGAACGACAGATCACTGAAAAATAAAGAAGTTAAAGATATTCAGGATCAGCAGAAAGATAAAGAGAAAGACAAAGAGTTGGAGAATCTAAATCAAATGTTTGAGAGCGAGAGATCACTGAATCGATTCGAAGAACAGGAAACTGAACAACTGGAGAAACCGAGAATGACAGAACCAATGCAGAATTTAGGTAAGAAATCTGAAAGGAACCAAGTAAAGAGGGTGTAGCAGAAATTCATAGGTTTATGCAATGTAAATTAGACATTAAGACTGGAAACTTAATTTTGAGACTTCATTTTGCAGGTGGAAACAAAGTGTTTGCTGTTTTAGCTGGAAAAACAAATGACAGTCATACGAGGTTTATTGGCTCTCTGAAAACACTAATTCCAAATCTGACAGAAGTTTTTAAAGAGGATGAGAGTGACATTGTTTTGGTTTTCTGTCCTGTTGTTTCTCGACGAGACATCGACATAGAATCAGCACTTAAGAGATTTACTGACTCTACAGGTTTATTGATTATCATCATCTCTACCACAGTTTTTTAAAAGATAAAAGGTGTTTAATTGTCATAAAATCTTAAATTCATTTGTCTTTTTCTGTTCAGCTTCTAAGCTAAACATTCTAGTGGTGCTACATCACACATTCGACCCAGAGAAAACTGTACCAGACAGCATCAGATGTGTAAACAGGACAGATATACTGACAGTGAACTGTCTGTTCTATGAAGACACAGGATTACTAAAGTGTCAGAGGAATGATGATGCAATCCACAAAGTTGTGAACTGGATAATACAACAGGTATTTAAACAAGATGCTCTAAAACTATAAAAATTCTTCAATCTGTTTAATTTGATAAACATGTTTACTAAAAAGCTCATGCCATTTTTTTGCAGAGAAAGGAAAAGGATGTCAACATTTGTCAATCTCAGAGTAGGTTAAAGCTACTAAAGTCTTATTTCATATAACCAATATGATTTATAGATTTACATTTATCCCCGTCAAGAAATTTAAAAGGGGTTTCTTTTCCCTTATGTTATTACTAAAGTTAAATTATGAAGTTATTCATAAGAGATTATATAACAAATATGATTATCACACTTATTAATGAAACATGTTATGTACTTAAGGTCCTTGTTTGATCTCATGTCTGATTTTGATTGGTTCTTTCTGTGTTTGGAATAAAAAAATATTCACAAGAATATGGTGCACCGAGTACCAGTCCAAAAAAAGAACCACAAGAACCTGGTAACTGCAGAGATGTGAGGAAGTTGTCAAATAACAAAAAGAGTTTGTCTTAATGTGAGCCGTCGGAAAGCAGTAAATATAAATTATTTGTTGTCTAATAAAAAAAAATTACTGTTTCAAAAACATAGAAGTATATTTTCTTATGCTCACTTTTGTAAGATTAAACCTGTTTACTAATTTCGTTATAATTTATTTTCCAGAGATAATCAAAATCTTCTCCATTCAGGCTGGAAATACAAATAACCTGCACAAAAGATTTATTGACAGTCTGAAAAAACAAATTCAGAATTTAAAGGAAGTTTCTTCAGTGGAGGAGAGTGACATTGTTGTGGTTTTCATTCCTATTGTTTCTCGAGCTGGAACTAACATAGAAGCAGCATTCTCAAGGACTCCTCTCACCCCGCTCATAGACTGTTTACTCTCCTGCCTTCCGGTAGGCGCTTCAGGAGCCTCCGGACAAGAACCAGCAGACTAGGAAACAGCTTTTTTCCCAGAGCTGTTTCATTATTGAACTCTGCCCCCCACTGATTTCACTACCTCTCATAACTTTAACTTAATGCTGCTATTACAATTTTTACATTGCACTACAGGGTTGCCATGCATGACTGAACTGTACACACCAGTACTTCATGTATCTGCTGTACCGGACTGTTTACACACTCACAGCATCATTTGCACTCTATACTGCTCACTTGCACACGAGGAATATTATACTGAATGCTCATTTTCACTAATGGACTACTTTCATAACTGCATTAACTCATCTTCTGCACTGTAACCTTAACAACTGAATTTACTCATCTACTGCACTGTAACTTCAATAACTGCACTAACTCACCTACTGCACTCTAACTCATCTATTGCATTGCATCTATCGCATAACTAACTGCATCTACTCATCTATTGCACTATAGCTTCAATAACTGCACTAACTCATCTACTGCACTGTAACTGTATATCTGCATCTACTCATGTATTGCACCGTACCTTTAATAACTGCATTAACTCATGTACTGCACCGTACCTTTAATAACTGCATTAACTCATCTACTGCACTGTAACTTTAATAGCTAATGTCTGTAACTAATGCACACTCAAGTCACTTGCACTATTGTATAGTCTATACTGTTATCTGTTCATAACCTCCTGTACATTAATGTTCACAGTATATAGCCTTCTGTATATATTGTTCATAGTACATACCGATTGTCATATTTTCATAGTAAATGCCCATCGTAAATTATTTTCCTAATATTGTATTCTGTATTTATTCACACTGTATATCTGCACTTGCTAATTGCACTTCTGGTTAGACCTAAACTACATTTCGTTACACTGTACTTGTATATGTGTAATGACAATAAAGTTGAATCTAATCTAAAAAAAAAAAATTAAAATATGCACAGGCATTCCAGGTCATTTAATTATCACATCATTATTAATAACACTGAATTGTCTAATTTTTCTAATACTTTAAGTTGAGCTCATACATTCAAAGATTCAGACAATTTTTCAGACATTTTTTTCTGTTTCTTTGATCAGCTTCTAAACTGAATGTTCTAGTGGTGCTACATCACACGTTTGACCCAGAGAAAACTGTACCAGACAGCAGCAGATGTGTCAACAGGACAGATATACTGACAGTGGACTGTCTGTTCAATGAAGACACAGGATTCCTAAAGTGTCCGAAAAATTATGATGAAATCGAAAAAATTGTGAACTGGTTAAAACAGCAGGTATTTAACAAAATGTGCTATAAGTGTTTTCTAAAATGTGATAAAAAATCATTTTAAAACCGGTCACTGTATAAACTGTACATTCACATTGCAATTGTTTTCCTTAGGGGCACTCAAGGGGACTCAAAATACATGCATGTAAATGTAGGTTAAAGACTCAAAAAGTATGATTTAATCTCAGTTAAGTTTTGTAATCTTTTCTGTGAGGAAGCTCATATCACAATTTAAACTTCAACTCTCAATATTTTAAACAGACGCCTCATCTGGCAGCAGTTCATTTAGTTGGCTTCCAAGTTTTACACAGGTGAGAAAGTTCCCATTTAATGCTGAAATCTATAACTTCTAGAAAAACACACAAGCAGATATTTCATACCAGAAACAGCTGTCTGATAGTTTGATATAAAGAAATAAGTTTATACACCAATCATGTATGAGCCTTTGAAACTATGAAGTGTCAATTAACCTTTCTTTTCAGACTTTTCAAAAATGCCTCCTAGGATTGTGTTACATATGTAGAAATATATGAGTAATCTCATTGTAACTGAATGACTCCTCAGACAGAAGGCACGTAAAGTTAGAAAGCTTTATTCACATACACAGTGATAAATGAGTAGATATCAATAGTGGATATCAGAGTCTAGGTAAATAGAAGAATAAAGATAACACTGTCCTTGGAAACAGGAGATTGTAGAAACTCTGATATTTGGAAGGTAATCTGGTAGGGGTTACGGGATGATGCTGGTATACTGGACAAACTTAGATGACTAGGGAAAACTGGATATCAACTAGTAGCCAGAAAATGGTTCAGGAAAAGTCCATATACTTGGCGCTGAAGAGAGTCTGTACGTTGAAAGAAGATCAAACAATGTATGATGGAGTGTGCTGGACTATATACAGATCATGATGAGGGTAAATGAGTGTCAGGTGATGGCGATCTGAAGTCTGGGGATGGGTAGCGTGGGGTCGTTTTTTTTTTTTTTTTTGACGTGGGGTCGGTGTGTTGACTGAGCCTGTTTGTTCTGTGACACTCATTTATAAGGACCTCAATTTTATTCTCTTCACAGCGAAAAGAAACAGGATCTTCAAGTAAAAGTGAGTTAAAATTACTTTCTATAATAAAGTTTGCCATGTATTCCGTAACAAATGACTTATGATTAGTGGTGGGCGATAAAAAAAATGTCGCCGTTAATCTATTCTCAAAGTTGAGTTGGGAGCTGGGTCTATACGCAAGCTATGATGACTTTCACCTTGATATTTTAGCTCGGATGTATACCAGCTTAATTGCACTGTAGGGGGCGAGAACGAGATTTTTCGACTCGCGTGATTCGCGCCGCCTCATCATCTCATAACCAGGGCTTCGTTCGCGTCATTCGCGCCGCCTTATCATCTCATAACCAGGGCTTCATTCGTGCGATTCGCGCCGCAAGTAGGTCTATCGCGTCTTTGCATTGACTTAACATGTAAATCACTCGCGCTTGACGCGCCATTCGCGTTTGGTCTGAACACAACATAATGTTACTGTGAAATGACCACATCAAACGTGACGTGCTAACATGGATGCTGCTATTAAGCCGCCGGGCTTGCTTCAGGGAAAATTTATTTTTAAGAAGCTTCCCAATGGAAACCTCGACAAGACTAAGGTTGTTTGCACCTTGTGCAATGTGGAATTGGTTTACTGTACAGAATTGGTTTACATACAGTTGGTTTAAAATAAAAACTTTCTCTCAACAGGTAGTGGTCTGGCTTTAGTTGAAACCAGTAAATTTGTATTGCCACCTAATGTATCATGGCTCCTGTATGACATATAGCTTGTTGTTCCCTAACTCTTTGTAAGTCGCTTTGGATATAAGCGTCTGCTAAATGACTAAATGTAAATGTAAATGTACTGTAGGAGCAGTTCCAGTCTCAAGTACCACCTTAACGTAAGCATCTCTTAGCTAATGCGGAAGTAAACACAAGTACATCTTATTGAACATAATTTATTTTCATCACCAATTATCATAGTAGAACAGCTTTCTCAAGCAGTTTGTGATGAACTTTGGAGACAGGAGATGAGCCCCTGGTCTAATGCGCCACCTGGCTTGAGAAACCCATTCTCAAAGACTTACTTTTAGTCATTATTTGGGTAGCACACAAATTCTTAATGCCTTCGGCAGAATTCAAATGAGCCATTTTAATCTAGATTAATTTAGATTAATTCCAAGATTAATCTAGATTTTAAAAAAAATCTATGCCCACCACTACTTATGATTAACAAATAATATTCAACATCACATTAAAATAGATCAATTAAATAAATCTATATTTCTTAATGTTATGAATAACTTCTTTTTAAATGTTGTTGATATTATATAATGTTTGACTTAAATGCCGAAGTTCAATCCCAATATTAGAAATCAATTTATTTCATACTACCTAAAATTGAATGTCTAATATTAATTATTTTTAATTCGAAGCATAAACTTGTCGCACCTTTGGGTGGCATGGGATTCCTATGATGACTTAACTGACAAAAGGCTACTACTGCTAATAAAATATTTTACTACTTGTACAATAAAGTTAAATTGTAGCTTCTTGCGTATCACTGTTATGGCTGGTGAGGACAAAAATAAAATCGATATGTTTCCAAGCATTCCGAGGCCAAAGTGACACGAAACAGTATGATCAGAACCCAGGCGCAGGCAGGTAAGGGTTAACAAAAAATAGTGAAACTGCTTGAAATAATTTAACAGGGAAAATAAACAGGGAAAAACAGGAAGTACCAAGGATTTTAAAAAAACTAGACACTTTCCACGAGGGGGAACAAACTGACATAATGACAACACAAAAGAACACAGTCTAACATAATATTTTTGTACAGTAATTTACTCATTACTTGTTGTTATACGGTACATAAACCATGAACTATAACTACAGATGGTCAAATTCCATCAAACTCCCATGCTGACGCATGTCCTTGACCATTTTATGCAAAAGCCAGTCTCTTTTTGTACCTGAGGTTGATGGCTTTCTGACTACAGCGCTTCTCCTCTTTCCTCCTCTGGCCCCCATGCGTTCTCTTTGGTCTATGTTAACCAACGATTCATTTCGACAAATAGAAATGTCCTAAACTTAGAGCCTGAAAAATAAGCTGTGTGCATATATGAGGATGTTTAACGTGGTGCTGTAAATTGACTTATTGCACCAGTACAGTTCCCCAGTGGCTTTTGTGTCTCAAAACTGTAGCAATATGTACCTGATGATATGTATTTTGTGGCTCTACAAAGTGTTTAGAGCTATATGTTTCCTATGAGACCACGTTGACCAATTTGCATCGATGTCTCTTTCAGTCAAAAACATTTTCACACATACCCATATACAGTGATGTTATTGTCACAATAATAATATAAATTATCTTTGTACAGATTGAGTGATCACACTGAAGGTGGACACACACTTGTTGATCCATGCATCATTTTGAAAGATCCTGTGGCAGACGCTGACAGCATGAAAGTGATTTATTTGTTGAAATTAATGATCTGACAATATTTATAAAAATCTAGTAAGATATAAAATGTTTAAAATATGTGCTTGTTACTTTGATTCTGTTTAGGAAAGCTTTAGTTGTTAAATCAGTATGGAGTATAATGTTGAGCTGTATAATTTTTCTTGCTTTTTTATTTTTATTTGAGTTGTGATTTTAGGTCTTAATCTAACCTCAATTGACATTGCTGTTTTCGTTTTCACTATAATAACATTCATTATGGTTATTACATATTGTTTGCATTAAACACATTTTAAAAACCTGTCTAATTTGACTGTTATATTTGTTTCATTTGTTATTTTACATATTTCATCTTTATTCTACACATTCTCAATTCTCAGAAAACAGGCTGTTGAGTTCCTGGTTCTATGAAGTACATCCCTCAAGGACATTCAAGCTGACCCAGTCTGTTGTGATTGGTCTCCCACTAAGAGTGTGTCTTTGACATGTCTGCTCATTACCATATCCATGTTCCAGCGGATAATGTTCATGTAAATTTTGGAGCCACCATGTAACAGATGCAACTTCTTCTTTAAGCTTTATCGTTACCACAGGGTTCTTTAAGGTTAACATTGATGCAAACAAATTACACTTTACAAGTTTCATAAAACATTAAGCGAATGTGGCGGTGCGATAATGGGACAGGTTCACAAATGAACCAGTTTATCTACTCCCAAAGGATCTGACTACGCCGCCTGGGAGAATTAAACCCAGGAACTAAAAACCTTTCACCCGTGGGTCCCTAGCTCCTGAAAGATAAAAAATATATATTCAATAAATACTAAACTAAATCGAAATCAAGAAACGAACCAATACTCAACCTAAATAAGAGAAAGATAAGAATAAAAAAGGGAGTTGTACAAAGTAAAACAAAAACAAATAAAAATAAACAATAAATAAGCTCACAACAAACACAAGGTTATGTAGACCAATAAGGCATGGCCCGTAGAGAGAAAGCAACTGTAGAGCCTCCCTAACCCAGAAGACCAGACACCAATATCAGTAGCTTTAACGGAGCCTTAGCTGCAGAAACCGCAGAGGCAGTGACCACAGCGCCGAGTGTTCAATAGCAGAAGCTTTAACGGAGCTTTATCGGCAGAAACCGCAGAGGCTGTAGAATTATCAGTGCAGGACAACGAGGACAAGAAAAAGGGAAGATTAAAACTACGGTAAATTAACTGCACGCAGTTCACAGGCCAGGACACACAGTCTTCACCCGACCCGTTGCTAAACTGAATTTAGAGCAGTCAATAAATCCACTATATCAATGTAAGAGACATACCAGACGAAAAGGACAGGCTGTAACTACCGTACACAAACACCCACAAGGAAAGATCCGGACGTGACGCATTACAGGCTGCTGCCAACCACATCTAAATAGCCCGCACTGGTCGCTGATTGGCTATCCCAAATGTCGATCGCCACACCTTCACTTCCTCATACTGCCACACATACACATGGAATTAATCAATAATTGCTTGTATTAATACACCACCTTTAAGCCGTCCAAAAACCCGTTGACAAAATACCAAAGCACATGAGTTCATCTAAAAATAAAAGTCCACAAAAAAGGAACAATAATCCCAGCTGGAAAAAGTCAAAGCCCCCAAAAAACAAAAGGTCTCACCTATGTTAACTTCTAAAGGGATTCTGGATTGTATAAGCATTGCCCCAGTAAGCAATTCACAAACAATCCCAGAAAGAGAAAACATTATAATCAACTGATAATGGACCCCAAAAACCGTCAGGCATTCAATGGTCCGTGTGCCTATAGTCTAAATTCATGGCAACATCATTGGGAAGAACAGGGCAGTTTTGCTGTACCATTCTTTGCTGGCTTTTCAGCATGCAACCCCACTTTGAAAAAAGATCTAAACATTATTTTAGAGATAAAAGGTAAAAGGCAGAACTGATCAGTCAGGTGTTGACGGAAGAGATGTGTTTTCAGACGATTCTTAAAGATGGAAACAGAATGTGCTGATTTTGTAGCACCGGGCAGATCATGCCATAAATGTGGAACCGATCCAGAGAAGGTACTGGAGGTTGATGGGGGGACTCTGACACAGCTATGTGTTTGTTCACCTGAACACAAAGGAAGATATTTGGAAGAATGTCATTAATCAAACAGATGTCATCACCCATTTACTGCCATAGTAGGAGAGAAAATTAATGGGAGTTAATGGGTGGATGAGATCTGTATTGTTAATGACATTCTTCCAAATATCTGCCTTTGTGTTTAGGAGTACATAGAAATGTGTTCAGGTTCAGAACAATCTGAGGGTAAGTAAATTATGAGAGAATTCATTTTTTGGCCGAATTTTCTCTTTAAGGTATAACACTAACATTACAAAAACTCTCAGTATTTCTGCTGTAAATTACATTATACTATATTTAACTGTTTAACTACTCTCATTTTAACTATTAGTATATAGCAGCCACAATAATTTTATGTAACATGAAAAAGTTGTAAACATTTTGCCTTGACCTGAATTTATTTTTAACCAAACTGAATATACTTGTTTGGACAACATGAAGGCGTAGGCTATATTCTACATCCCGTATATTAGAGCAACAGCAGAAGTTGTTGTGTGTGTGTGGTGGTTTGATGGTGAAAGTGAAAGTGAAAGCTTGTGTGACATGGTTCCGTGTTCATCTCACAGGGCGTTTGTGTGAAAGGTAAATTTGATTTTTTTATAGCATAGTATTAACTACAATACATATACGGACGTGAGACAACTCTAACGGGCCATTTCGAAGTCTTTCCACAGTGGAAGCAGAAGAGGCGGCACGAGAGTTTAAGCGAAGAAAATGTAAGTACGGCAGTTTTCCACAATGTTAGAGAGCATATAACTTGATTCTCAAGTAATTTGGACGAATATTATAGTGCTTTTACTTGACCTATTGATGTGATACGTGACAGAATTTTCCCCTTATATAGGCTATTGTAGTCAGTAAGCCTGTAATAATATTTAATTATTTAAGCTAGTTTCAACGCAACAGGAAGTGAACTTTGAGCTGTTACCATTGAAGTGGTTCCCACACATATTTACTTTATTTGGGGGGGTGCTTTTTATCCATTCCTTATGATTACTCTGTTTGCAATGGATTAACTAGTGAATAATCGGTTCATCTGTGTCTTCTCTCTTTCCTGATTATTGGGTGCGAGCGTTGACGCGCGTGTTCTCGTGTCTGTGCGGGCGTGCATGGTGCGTGCGTGCGTAACCTCACCTGCCATTATGGCAAAAAAAATTTTTTTTTTAAATTATCAAACAATTTACAAACAAACTTGGCTGCATAACATCCGTTTCTTCATAATATAAAACAGAAAAGACATAGCCTGAGGGAGCAGCTCTTAATACAAACAGGAAATATTTATGCAGTCTTAGAAAAGGAAAAAGATGTAAATAGAATAGATTAAAATGTAAGAAAATTACAACATGACATAAGGGGAGTGTTTCGTTATTGTTCAGCTATTAACCTCAGTTGGGAAGTATTTTAGGGTATCATATATTTTTGTGCTTTATGACCTTTCAACATTTTTAAAGACTTCATATACATTATGGCAAAAAACCCTGCGCTCTGTCGCTACCCGATCCGTCCCGGAAACATGATTTGTTTCGAAACTGCGTCGACTTCCGGCCGAAACAATTTACGGCAGTTACTTTACTAAATGGTGTCTAACAAATGTACACTATTAAGATTTTTTTTAATCATTCAATTGAGGTAGAAATTTGTGCCACATATTAACCGTGACATATTTTGCCAAAAAAAGAGAATCACTAATAAAAACTATTGTATATTCGTTTTTCTATATATAAAAAAATATTTCTCAATCATAACACATATCGTTTTTTTATATTGTATTTTCATTGGTATTCAAAAATAAATTAAAAAAGTATCAAAAATAAATTAAAAAATGACTTAAAAACTCTTCCGCTCTTAAATAGGGTAGTGTAGCCTATCCCTCGTTCAGTACATTTCTCCAAACCATTTCAAATTGTTCCATTCCATTCCATTCTCTACCGCTTATCCGAACTACCTCGGGTCACGGGGAGCCTGCGCCTATCTCAGGAGTCCATTTCAAATTGTAATTTGTTTAATGTCTTTTGATGTTAAGAGCAATTTTCAATTAAGAGTTTATTAAAAAAAAAAAATTCCGGTATGGAACGAGTTTTGTCAAACTACTTTTCTTTTTTAAAACTGCCGTAAATTGTTTCGGCCGGAAGTAGACGCACTTTCGCGCATGCGCGGAACACCATCTTTTTTCCGGGATCGGGTAGCGACACGCTCTACTGAGTTAGGTCCGGTGTACGTGCAAAAAATAACCAATAATCAGAGGTGTATAGTACTTGATTATTTTACCCAAGGGTGACCAAACTCAGTCCTCGAGGCCGGTGTCCTCCAGAGTTTCAATTCAACCCTAATCAAACAAATCAAACAGACCTGTATGTAGCTTCCATGATAGCAAGATAGCAGATGAAAAGAATTGAATCAATGTTAAGTAAACTGTTGATTCTTCAATCTTATGTTGTCAGCCACCAATGTAGTGATGAGTGTTTGCTTTAGTTGGGTTCTCGACTCTTGTGTTTTAATGTAAAGTTTTCATTGTCTGCTGTAACAGAGCTGAAATATTGTCAATGACAAACAAGTCAATGACAAACAAGATTCAAAAGAATCAGCTGATGGTGGTTGTTATTGTTTTGAGGTTATATATTGCTTATTAGTGTTTGAAATTCGTGTGATACTTCTATATGATTAAAATAGTGGTGAGGCATCAGATTTTTATTAATTTACAGGAAACAGTTGTTGCTGACTCAATTAGACATGAGGAATCAGTGTATGAAACTCAACTGACAAAACAACAAAATAAAACGTCTAGGTTACGGGTGTTACCTCAGTTCCCTGATGGAGGAAACGAGATGTTGTGTCGAACCGACAGATGGGGTTCGCCCTTGAGAACCTATCACTTCGACTGGTATTGAATCAGGTCACTGAAATTGCCGAATGAAATTTGCATTCCGGACTCCGCCCCTGGATATCGGGGTATAAAACGGTGAGGGTGTGTTGCATTCATTCACCTTTGTTCTGAGGAGCCTGAGAGCCTCTCATGACTACTGCAGCGGTCGGCACGTGTTTGTGGCAAGAAGGACACAACTTCTCAAGCCCTCCATCACTGAACTGAGGTTACATCTGTCATCAAGACGTTCCCTTTCTGTCGGTCTCTCGACGTTGTGTCGAACGGACAGATGGGGTTCCTATTAAAACTCGCCACAACGCTGTGCCGTATTACAATCTCAGCGAAGCGACGAAGTGCTTTCGTGAATTTTGTAATCTTCCAGTGGATAGGTGGGCAGAGGGTCCCAGAGCTTTATTAGAAAAGGTGGGAAGCCTCTACCTTCGTTCCTCACGGTGCCGCAAGGCCACTGGGTAAGTGCACTCCTCGAACGTGGAATGTACTACATAGACCACTTCCTACCATCGGAAAAAAATCTAGTGGAGACACCCGCATGGTCTCACCCTCAGGGGAGAGCTCATGGGAAAAAATATGCGGACTGAGGTAGTTAGCCGCGAAGTGGAGATCCACCTAGGGAGGTCATGGGTTACCAAGGTGTGAACCAATCATGAGGATACATCAGACGGAATCCCCCGAGTGGGGGAGTTACAATGTCTGGTAGCACTAGGTCAGGTTAGAGCTATGTGTGAATAACTCAAATGGTACCCGGCCTAATGGGCAGGGCTGGTCTGCCCAGCCTGCCCCCAGGGGGTGCTTGCTTAGTGATGGATGGAATGCCTGTTCTTCGAACCGTGGGGGATGTTGCCACACAACATGGATGGGGTTGGGTCTTCCTCCCCTGTGGGGAGCGCCTGCAAGTTCTTTTGTTCCGCTTCCTCGTGTTGTCCCAGAGACATTCCAGGAACCAAGCCGTGATGAGCGGCATTCGCGGCTACATACACTTTCAGCGTGGAAGGGGAGAGGTTAGTCTCGAATCTCTCTTCTAGAAAGTACAACACGTTCCCAATCGAGCAACTCCGTGGGTTTTCTCTGCGAGAAGAGCACCAGGATGAGAAAAGGCCCACTTATAGAAAATGAGCAGGACTGCACGGGGGTGGAGTCTCCACTCTCCCCCAGGCGTTAACTGACGAGAGAGCGCGTCGGCTGTCTGGTTCAGGTCGCCTGGGATGTATGTGGCTCTCAGGGAGCGGATCACCTGGTGAATTCACAGGAGGAAGCGTCGGTCGGTTTGTGTTAGCTGACGTGAGCGTATGCCACCCTGATGATTGATGTACGCTACGGCAACGGTGCTGTCCGACCAGACCAGCACTTGCTTGTCCTGTACAAGAGGTTGTAGCCTCTGTAGTGCAAGTAGCACCGTCAACAACTCTAGGCAGTTGATATGCCAACACAGGCGGGTGCCCGTCTATCGCCCGACACTGCGTGCCCATTGAACACTGCACCCCAACCCTTCAGTTAAGTGTCGGTTGTCACCGGGACGCGCCGTGTAACCTGCCCAAGTGGGACCCCTGTCCGTAGAAAGGTCATTGAAGACCAGGGGGTTAGGTTGTGTCAGCAGAGAGGCGTAATGACCATACGATGTCTGCTTGTGTGCCCCGCTCTCCAGGGTACTCGACTCTGTAGCCAGTGTTGGAGCGGTCTCATGTGCATCAACCCAAGGGTTAGCACTCGCGTCAAGGTTGTCATGTTTCCCAGGAGCCTCTGAAATTGTTTCAGGGGGACCGCTGACTGCCTGAAATGTTTCAGGCTGTTCAAAACTGACTGAGCACGTGCTGAGCTCTGGTGCGCTGTCATGGAGACAGAGTTGAGTTCCATACCGAGAAAGAGGATGCTTTGCCCAAGGGAAAGTATGCTCTTTTCTCAGTTGACCTGTAGTCCCAATCGGTTGTAAAACCCAACAGGGTGGCGACCTCGGCCCATGGTACGGGAGCATCCCTGCCTCTGACTAGGTTGAGAGGATGCCTCGAAACTTGGACGGAGGTTTAGCGAATTGGATAGAGTAGCCTAGACAGATCGTTTGCCTTAGCCACTGTGACGGTGTGGGAAGCTCGAGCCAAGCACCCAGGGACCGTGACAGAGGAACTAGGGGTATGATCTGCTTCATCTCCCCTGCAGTAGGTGTTTCGATGGCTAGCAGTCCGGAGCCCTTGTCGAGGGAGGCCCCCGGGGAGGAGATTGGCTCTGCTGATTTACCTGCCTGGCGATGCAGCTCACACACCATCAATTTGAGAGTGTTGAGGGGTGCTGAGTATACTCAACGTTGCGTTCGCCATGACGCCATGGGTTGCCGAACACTGTCGTGAAGAGGTTGAGAGCGGCTGTGAAATACACCCGGAGGGAGAGGGGAAAAGCTCCTTGAAGTGGGCTGTTTGGACGGGGCAGGACCCGTCCCGGATCGACCAACCAGCAATGGAATGTCTGGGGTGGGGCCCAAAGGTATTCTCAGTCTCCCTGGGGTCTTCCCATGAGGGCCGCTTCTGCTTCCGCCGCGGATGCTGACGGGGTGGTGGTCTCCTCTTTGATGTCTTCCTGGGGACCGCCTGAGTTGGGGGCACCGGAGCCGGAGAGCGTTGTAGAGGACCAGGGCTGCTGGGAAGCATACAATGCATGGGACCTCGACGGCCATAGGGCAGCCTAGGCGGCGTGGAGGCTATGCTTGATAGCCTCTGTCTGCTTCTTTACCCTCGCGAGATGGGTAGGTCGAGGAGGCGGACCTTCTCGCCATAACTCATCTGTGCAAGGTTCGTCCAGAGGTGTCGCTCTTGGACCATAAGTGTTTACATCGTCCGACCCAGGGCCCGCGCGGTCACCTTGGTCGCCCTTGAGCGAGGTCAGTGGCAGTGTGGAGTTCCTGCATAAGCGCTGGGTCAGACTTATCCTCGTGGAGCTCCCTCAGCGCCTGGCCCGGACCTGCAGGATGGCCATAGCGTGGAGAGAGGGGGCAGCTTAGCCCTCAGCAGTGTAAGCTCGACACTAGAGATGCCGTAACCTACATGCTTTGGACGAGAGTCTAGATCAAGCCCCTAAGGGTGGCGGCCGTCTGCGCTGCAACGAGACAGCACGTTCCACCTGGGGGACATCGACCTATCCTCTAGCTGCCCCACCATCGAGGAAAGAAAGGGTGGTGGAACTAGTTTAACGTGCACGCGCCGAAAAAGGGTCGTTTCCAGGTCTTTCGGAGTTCCTCATGCACTTCCGGGATACACTGCACCAGGAGCGGGCGCTCAACCCCGAGGCACCATGTATCCAGCCGTGAGCACTGGGAGAGGCAATGTGGTGCACTGCAACACAATGCTCGCAGCGGCTCGGGAAAACAAGGCTGACATTTCAACATCCGTTTCTTCCCAAACTTTTGCGAGCAGTCCACATCGTCAATAGGCTAATAGGCTCGAGGAAATGGTTTCGCGGACGCAGCGCGGGGAAGACCCCAGATTTTTCGGGGGTCCGACGTCGGGGTCAACCGAAGGGGGGACCGCCCCGAGCGGACCTGAGGCGAAAGATCGGACCCCCGCCCAAGGGGGTCCGCACGGGAGGCGCGCCATGCGAAGAGGCCAAATGCTGCGCTTCGGCACTCTTCCACCAGGGGGCGCAAAGACCGTCCACGGCCCAACTAAAATGAATGGGGCTCGTTCCATGGCCATAGTCCAGGGGTGGGCGGTCAGTGCTTCCCCCGAGTGTCCACGAACGTGATATTTATCCCACTTCCCAACTATCTTTGGCAAGTGGTCCTGGGACCCCAATTCCTCTCACTGATTGGTCCCTCTTTTGGCGGGCGACGCCCCCTGACACGCCCCCTGTACCACCAAAGCACTATTTGTCCACTAACCAACTACTTTTGCCAAAGTGGTCAGGTGACCACCAGGGTCGACCCCCAACCCCCCCCCGTACCACGGAAGCACTATTTGTCCACTAACCAACTACTTTTGCCAAAGTGGTCAGGTGACCACCAGGGTCGACCCCCGCCCCCCCCCCCGTACCACGGAAGCACTATTTGTCCACTAACCAACTACTTTTGCCAAAGTGGTCAGGTGACCACCAGGGTCGACCCCCAACCCCCCCCCCGTACCACGGAAGCACTATTTGTCCACTAACCAACTACTTTTGCCAAAGTGGTCAGGTGACCACCCGGGTCAGACCCCGCCCCCCCCCCCCGTACCACGGAAGCACTATTTGTCCACTTGCAAACTAATTTTGGCTTGTCCACCTGCAATTTATTTTAATGGGCCACACGTATTAAGTTCGTGGACACACTATATAATAATCTATATGCATTTTGGACCCTGTTAGTCTGTTAGTACACTTATATAGACATACATATGTTAGCAGCAACTCACAGAATGCTTATTTATGCTTTATTATGCATAAAAATGAATTTCCACGAACTCACTACACGTGGCCCATTATATAAATTGCAGGTGGACACTTCCTGTATGACTTAGTGAAAAACGGGGTAAATGTCCACCTGCAGTTAATGAGAATAGTCCACACATATGCAGTTGGTGGACACACTTTATAGGAATCTATATGCATTATAGACCCTGTTAGTCTGTTGGTACACTTATATAGACATACATATGTTAGCAGCAACTCACATAATGCTTATTTATGCTTAATTATGCTTAAAAATGAACTTCCACGAACTCACTACACGTGGTCCATTATATAAATTGCAGGTGGACATGTCCACCTGCAGTTTATAGCAATGGGTATAGCATATTAACTTGGTTAACTTGGTGGACAAACCCCCAAAAGGTGGTTGTCCACCAACCTAAAATGCCTAGTCCATACAAATAAACTACATGTGGTCATTTCCACCTGCAGATTACAGTAGTAGTCCACACATATGAAGTACGTGGACACACTTTATAATAATCTATATGCATTTTAGACCCTGTTAGTCTGTTAATGCACTTATATAGACATACATATGTTAGCAGCAACTCACAGAATGCTTATTTATGCTTTATTATGCATAAAAATGAATTTCCACGAACTCACTACACGTGGTCCATCACATAAACTGCATGTGGACACTTCCTGTATGACTTAGTGAAAAACGGGGCAAATGTCCACCTACAATTTATTTTAATGCAACACACATATCAAGTTCGTGGACACTCTTTCTAGCATTATGTCCACCAACTTAATACACGTGGTCCACTCACATAAACCACATGTGGACAGGCAATGCAAACATACTAGAAAATGGATGCGTTTTCTAGTTAGAACAGACTGGAAAATGGATTGCTTTTTAACAACGTTTCATATGGATTTATTTATGTCCAAGTGTGTTTGAGAACACTCTTTTGGACACGCGTATGTTAGAAACAACTGGTAAAATGATGAGTTTGACTTAAATTCTGGTATCTACTACGTTGAATGCGATGTTGTCCACGTGCAGTTTGTAGAATGGGACAGAAATAAATTATTGGTGGACATTGCACAGAATGGGCATTTTAAACGTATAAATATTATATTTTGTTTTAAAAAAACACAAAACTCGATGGCCACGCCCCCTCAGACAAACATATGTCAGTCCCGAGCGTCAAAAACCAGGTTCTGGTAAAAGTAGTTGGGAAGCTGCCAAACAGTGGTTTGGTGGTCGGGGGCGTGGCCATGGATGGGTCAGCGGGGTCGAAGGTCAAATTGACACCCATAGTTGATCAGTGGACAAATAGTGGTTTCGTGGTAGCTGGCACCCATGGGCAGTAAGCTGGTACCCGCCTCCCAAGAAAACAAATGAATCGCGGGACTCATATGAAGTTGGAGGACAAGTGGGTAAGCCGACTTACATGGGATAAACTTGTGAGGGACGCATATGCTGTTCGTGGACAGGGGTCTTTGGGGTCTTCGAGGGGTGCCATGGCGCGAGGGCACCCCCAGTGGTGTCCTCACACCCCCTATCCGTGGCCAGCAGATTTAAAAGTGGTCTTACCACAGGGTAAGGTGAAATGTCCACTTCGTCATTTAGATATGCGCTGCGTGTCAGGTTTTTTCACACTACGATCCAACGCAACACTGTGCGTCAAATGGCTGGCATTTTCAAGAGGCTTTTTTCCACGAACCCCCTATTTGTGCTTCCTCAGCTCATTCCCGGAGGAGTGAGCTGCAAGGAATTATAGGAGTAAGATGCCAGTAAGTCACTCCCCGATGCTGCAAGGGACATCTCATCATCACACACCGTTTCCAATACGTGGTTAAGGAACGAGACGGTCAGACGAGGTGCGAACGGTCCGCGAGCCAGTGACTGACGGGTTAACACTCACAGTAATCCTCACATCACACTCACTGCTCGCCGAGCGGACGGCAGGGCCGTAGCCACTGCTGTTACAGAACGAGAAGCAGACGAGGAGCCCTGTCCCCACTCCTCGATGAGTGTATTGCACCAATGAGAACAGCGGGACATGCCACGCTGGAGAAACATGCTCTTTTAGAGAAAAAAACAGTTCTGGAAGTGCCGAGGCGCCCAGAGGAAGTCGCTGCAGGAAGGGACAGTCCGCTTCATCACGTCGTAGAATCCATCAGTATTTTGCTTGAAGGTCTGTAGATCCGCTGTTTATTCATAAGCGAAGCCTCCTGTCAAGAGCTCAACTAAAGCAAACACCGATCTCAGTAATGGTGCTTTGATGAAATGTCAGCTTTTTTTCTACATTAATAGCAAGTGCAAAGGTGATATTGATTAAATGCCATTAATATTGACAAATCAACACATTTTAACATGGATTCAATGGTTGCTTGCTGTCAGTGTTCCTATTGATCTTGAAGATGTTGATGAGTTCGTTCAGGTGTGTTTGATTTGTTTGAGTAGGGTAAGAGCTAAACTCTATCAAGTATCTTTATATATTTGAGTGGTTATCCTTTTGGGAAATTTTACTCCACCATATCATAAAGCATATACATGTATAGTTTACTCCACTACATTTCTTTAAAAAATTTTTTACCTTAAATACTGAAGTACTTTAAAAATCTACTATCTTACTGTTACTCAAGTAAAACGGTTGTTGAGCAAATTACTTTTTATTGTACTTTTTTATATGAAAAAATTGCAATGTAGTTTTCAAATGTAGTTGTGTAAAATGTATGATAGATGCCATGCTTTATAATGTATTGAAGTAAACACTTTCAAAAGTAAAAACACTAATAAACAAAAGTAACGATACTTGATCCCTGAGAGTTAAAATATTCAATTACTATACATCTCTGCCAATAATGTGGGAATTTTAACAGTATTTTGATGTATTGGACATTTATATTGAGTTTTCATTTTATAGGCCTATTTTACAAGTCTACCCAAACCATCTTTACATTCTTTTATTGCATGTCTTTTCAATGTGTTGCTGTCTTGTGCGCTTCTATAGTGTCTGGAATTCGGGGTCTCACTGGTTTCTTCACTTTTGTAAGTCGCTTTGGATAAAACCATCTGCTAAATGTCTAAATGTAAATCTCATTCATGTAAATCTTAGAGACAAAATGGATGCAGTGGGAGTGAACGTCATAGAAACTGCTACTCTTGGGAGACCCTTCCAGCTGGGGATGCTGTATGACTGCAGAAAAGATGCCCTAGTACCAGGTACCAAAAAATAGTGTGACTGCTTGTTCCAGACAAGCTGACCAATTGAGTTTCATTTAAACAGTTGGGGGAGGGAAATATTGCTAAAATCAACAAAGTTTTTTTTAAGACCTAAGCAGTTTAACAACAATACGGTACACTCTTAAAAAATGTGCTTCAAAGGGCTCTTCAATGCCATGGAACAACCTTTTGGTTCCATAAAGAACCTTTAACACGAAGAACCATTCTGCTTTACAAAAGGTTCTTTGTGGCGAAAAAAGGTTCTTCAGATATAAAAAAGTAAGAAAGAGTTGGTTCTTTAAAGAACCTTTGACTGAATGGTTCTTTCTAAAACCAAAAAAGGTTCTTGTATGGCATCGCTGTGAAAAACCTTTTAAGCATCTTTATATTTAAGAGTGAAAATTAGAACTCAAATAAACAGCACATTACAATTCTAACAAGTCAAGTTACCGTTACAATTATAACTGAACCATTAGACCAATGCTGTAAACCACAGTGATCATCCAACAGTATTGGTTCTGGTGGATAACAATGTGCATACAGTGGTTAAGAAGGAAAAACAAATGGTTATGAAATGTAATTTATGTTGTATTAACTAATCATTAAGGAGTTATTCCCTTTTATTGATTCATGATTCATGAACCACATGTTCATATTTAATATGCCATATTGTTATTTTCAATTATAGGAATCACACTATGGGGTAAAGAGCAGCTTCAGCAGAGTATACGCAGTCATGCCCAAATTAATACAAATTTCAATGTCACAGCTTCAGACTCCATTGAAGAAAAATCTAATTTACTGAACATTGATGGCTCTTGCTCAAGGAGCAGCAAAATATCTCAGCGACACCAAAAAATCCTTTAAACAGCAAAGACTGACTCTACATTACCATTCAACCACCAAGTGTGAAGAACTGACCATGAACCACTTGGCTTCTGGAAATATAGATCACTATGAAGCGTTTGATAATGATGCAGCCACACACGTGGTGACCGCTGTGCTGTATGGGGCGAATGCTTGCTTTGTTTTTGACAGAGAAGTTTCATCAGATGAGGACAAAACTACTATAGACGGTGAAGTAAAAGCTACATTTGATAAGCTGAAGGGCATTTCACTGGGTGCAGAGATTGATCTGAACATGAATGACAATCAGAAGAATGCCGTTCAAAAATTCAGCTGTACGTTTTATGGTGACTTTCAGTTGCCATCTAATCCAACCTCTTTTGAAGATGCTTTGAAGATTTTTGCTGATCTTCCAAAACCGTTAGGAGAGAAGAAAGAGCTTGCAGTTCCATTGAGAGTGTGGCTTTATCCTTTAGATAAACTACACACAAGTGCAGCAAAAGTTGAAAAAGACATCAGCATAGATCTAATCAAAGCTGTGGAATCAGTTTTTGAGAGTTTAAGTACAACCGAAATGAAATGCGGTGATCTTCAGAAGGAGCCAACTGCTTTGGCTTTTGCAGCATTTAATGGTCAAATAATGCAGATGAGGGAAAACTGTTGCAGCTATAAGTTTGGTCTCATGAAAAAACTTGGCTCTCTGTTGCCAGAAATCCGTGGGGATCAGAAAAAGGAAACAGAGTTAAATGATCTTCTGCGTGATCATATGGAATCTCCATTCAGAGGTCAGGTTCTTGAACAATGGGTGAAAGAGAAAGAAAAATAATCTGGCATAATTAAAACATTGATCAGACAACTGAATGATTACGGAGCAAAAGTGGAAGTGAATCTAGATGAAATCTTGATGGATCTGGAAGTTGAACATTTGGTTAGCTACACGTTCACATCTTTTGAGGGTCCAGATGTGCTCCTTTCTACACAAAAGGACTACTTGAGTCAAAAGGGGCAAAAGAAAGAGAGTTCACCCAGCACCAAATGGATGACTGGGCTTTCCTCTGATGCCACAAAGAATATGAGGACCAACACAACTATATTTAAAAACTTGATCAATTCAAAAGAGCGTAAACCAGCCAAATTTATTGTTACATCAAAAGAAGTTAAAAATATTCCAGGTTCCTGCATTCTCCTTTATGAAAATGGATCTGATAAAGACATTTGCTTTACTCCTCCATTAAATCCAGCCTGTCCAGTTATTGAACAGATCAAAGGTCACAGTGTAGTCTTTCAGGTACCTCCAACATGTCAAGCTACAGATGACCTCAGGTTAATGTATAAAATAAAGGAAGATAAAGACTGGAAATCTCAACATGTACAACAGAGCAAAGAAACATTAACTCTGACATATCTAAGTCCAGACACGGAGTATGACATTAAATATACAGCAGTTGGCAAACTGAACTACACTGTAGACAGTGATGTCATCCATATCACAGTCATAGACAAGAAGCTCATAAGTGTCACAGAGTCTGTCTTAGAGAGTCTGACTTTGACTGAAAAAAAGTGCAGTGAACTTATGGATGACGGCAGATCAAAAATATTCGGTGCATTTAACCGAAAGATTCAAGACATGATGAAACACTGTCAAACCTACAGACAAGACTTAAGCACCAGAATTCAATCCTTGATCCACTCGATTCAAGCTTGTGAAAAAGGCATCTGTGATTTGGAAGATCTTCTACAAGCTCATGAAGAATCTCCATTTAAAGCCACCAGTCTTACAGAGTGGATCACTATAAAAGAAAAATAATTAAATGTAGTTTCTACAATTTTTCAACACCTTCTGGACTCTGGAGCAGAGGAACATATTAACCTGGATGAAATTTGGTCAGATATTAATGTGGAGAATGTGGTGTGCTACACATTCAGTTCTCTTGAGGAGCCAGATGAGTTGCTTTCTGATCAGGAAAATGACCTAAAACATCAATTGATAAGGAGAGAATCTGAGAAGATGCCTGATGCAGTGTCTCGGACATGGCTCCAAGGAACAGTCCGAGAAA
Organism: Triplophysa bombifrons; assembly: GCA_029783895.1. NCBI lineage: Eukaryota > Metazoa > Chordata > Actinopteri > Cypriniformes > Nemacheilidae > Triplophysa > Triplophysa bombifrons. Next base: position 13,966,070 of record CM056451.1, on the reverse strand, counting down.
AAATGAGAGAACATTTAAAAAATTTTAAAGACATAATGACTTCACTTGGCAGTCAGTCCACAAAGTTTTTGGTTTCTTCAAAAGACCACACAATCCATCCAGGCTCCTGCATTCTCTTGTATGAAAATGGATCTCATGAAGCTCTTTGCTTTACTCCTCCATCAAAACCAGCCTGTCCAGTTATTGAACAGATCAAAGGTCACAGTGTAGTCTTTCAGGTACCTCCAACATGTCAAGCTACAGATGACCTCAGGTTAATGTATAAAATAAAGGAAGATAAAGACTGGAAATCTCAACATGTAAAACAGAGCAAAAAAACATTAACTCTGACAAATCTAAGTCCAGACATGGAGTATGAGATTAAATATACAGCAGTTGGCAAACTGAACTACACTGTAGACAGTGATGTCATCCATATCACAGTCATAGACAAGAAGCTCATAAGTGCCACAGAGTCTGTCTTAGAGAGTCTGACTTTGACTGAAAAAAAGTGCAGTGAACTTATGGATGACGGCAGATCAAAAATATTCGGTGCATTTAACAGAAAGATTCAAGACATGATGAAACACTGTCAAACCTACAGACAAGACTTAAGCACCAGAATTCAATCCTTGATCCACTCGATTCAAGCTTGTGAAAAAGGCATCTGTGATTTGGAAGATCTTCTACAAGCTCATGAAGAATCTCCATTTAAAGCCACCAGTCTTACAGAGTGGATCACTATAAAAGAAAAATAATTAAATGTAGTTTCTACAATTTTTCAACACCTTCTGGACTCTGGAGCAGAGGAACATATTAACCTGGATGAAATTTTGTCAGATATTAATGTGGAGAATGTGGTGTGCTACACATTCAGTTCTCTTGAGGAGCCAGATGAGTTGCTTTCTGATCAGGAAAATGACCTAAAACATCAATTGATAAGGAGAGAATCTGAGAAGATGCCTGATGCAGTGTCTCGGACATGGCTCCAAGGAACAGTCCGAGAAAAAATGAGAGAACATTTAAAATAATTTAAAGACATAATGACTTCACATGGCAGTCAGTCCACAAAGTTTTTGGTTACTTCAAAAGACCACACAATCCATCCAGGTTCCTGCATTCTCTTCTATGAAAATGGATCTCATGAAGCTCTTTGCTTTACTCCTCCATCAAAACCAGCCTGTCCAATCATTAAACAGGTCAGAGATCACAGTGTAGTTTTTAAGATGCCTTCATCGTGTCCTGATACAGTAAAGCTGAAGTTACTGTACAAAATGAAGGAAGAGAGAGAATGGAAATCTCAACATGTGGATAAGAGCCATGATACAGTAACTCTAGAAGATCTCAGTCCAGTTGAAGAGGTATGATTCTTATTCACAAAATTATATCGCTGAAATAAAATGTATTGAAGTAAATGATGAAGTTCAAGTAAAATGATGATTATAAAAAGTGTATGCAGGTATAGCCAGTATATTTTTTATGCTATTTGCAGTAGATTTGTCAAAAATAGACAAAAAACGTCTTCTTCTGCATGCGTTTATTCTGTACTACTGTAGACAGGGCACAAGACTAACTCATTTTAGGAGCACAAGCAGAACATTTAGGGGCACATATATTAAATAAATATATTAAACTTGTGCATCTTTCTTCCACGATCCTCCAACAGCTATTGAAAGACCTCTCTGTTGGCACTAGATGCCGTAATGCTCAAAATAAAATTAGCAAACTTTTGTTTCCAGATGTCTGACTTGCCCTGCTTTTTGTTTGACAAGTAAACAGCTGCTTTAATTTTCTAATCAACTTCATGGGATGATTACACGTCATTTTTATTCCAAAAACAATGAAAACAGCAGATCTTTAAACTTAGCAGCACATACAGTTGAAAGAAAAAGTATGTGAACCCTTTGGGCTTACTTGGATTTCTTCATAAATTGGTCATAAAATGTGTTCTGATCTTCATCTAAGTCACAACAATAGAGAAACACAGTCTGCTTAAACTAATACCGCACAAACATTATATGTTTTCATGTTTTTATTGAACACAACATGTAAACATTCATAGTGCAGGGTGGAAAAAGTATGTGAACCTTTGGGTTTAATAACTGGTTGACCCTCCTTTGGCAGCAATAACATCAACCAAACGTTTCCTATAGTTGCAGATCAGACCTGCACAACGGTCAGGAGAAATTTTGGACCATTCCTTTTTACAAAAGTGTTTCAGTTCAGCAATATTCTTGGGATGTCTGGTGTGAATCGCTCTCTTGAGGTCATGCCACAGCATCTCAATCGGGTTGAGGTCAGGACTCTGACTGGGCCACTCCAGAAGGCGTATTTTCTTCTGTTGAAGCCATTCTGTTGTTGATTTACTTCTATGCTTTGGGTCGTTGTCCTGTTGCATCGTCCATCTTCTGTTAAGCTTCAGTTGGCGGACAGATGGTCTTAAGTTTTCCTGCAAAATGTCTTGATAAACTTTGGAATTCATTTTTCCATCGATGACAGTAATCCGTCCAGGGCCTGAGGCAGCCCCAAACCATGATGCCCCCTCCACCATATTTCACAGTTGGAATGAGGTTTTGATGTTGGTGTGCTGTGCCTTTTGTTCTCCACACATAGCGTTGTGTGTTCTTTCCAAACAACTCAATTTTGGTTTCATCTGTCCACAGAATGTTTTGCCAGTAGTGCTGTGGAACATCCAGGTGCTCTCTTGCAAACTTCAAACGTGCTGCAATGTTTTTTTTGGACAGCAGTGGCTTCCTCCGTGGTGTCCTCCCATGAAGTCCATTCTTGTTTAATGTTTTCCTTATTGTAGATTTGTCAACAAAAATGTTAGAATGTGCCAGAGATTTCTGTAAGTGTTTAGCTGACACTCTAGGATTCTTCTTCACCTCATTGAGCATTCTGCGCTGTGCTCTTGCAGTCATCTTTACAGGACGACCACGCCTAGGGAGTGTAGCAACAGTGCTGAACTTTCTCCATTTGTAGACAATCTGTCTTACCGTGGACACATGGACATCAAGGCTTTTAGATATACTTTTGTAGCCCTTTCCAGCTTTATGTAAGTCAACAATTCTTGATCGTAGGTCTTCTGAGAGCTCTTTTGTGCGACGCATTGTTCACATCAGACAACGCTTCTTCAGAACAGCTAACTCAAAACTGTTGTGTGTTTTTTATTGGACAGGCCAGCTTTAATCAACACATCCAATCTCATCACATTGATTGGACCCAAGGTTGGCTGACTCCTGGCTCCAATTAGCTCTTGGAGAAGTCATTAGCTTAGGGTTTCACATACTTTTTCCACCCTGCACTATGAATGTTTACATGTTGTGTTCAATAAAAACATGAAAACATATAATGTTTGTACGGTATTAGTTTAAGCAGACTGTGTTTCTCTATTGTTGTGACTTAGATGAAGATCAGAACACATTTTATGACCAATTTATGAAGAAATCCAAGTAAGCCCAAAGGGTTCACATACTTTTTCTTTCAACTGTATATGCCAACAAGAAAATAAAGTGGACATGTAAAATGGAATTTTCACACCAGGGTTATTATAGTGCTAAACGTTTCCCTGCACTGATTAAATGGTGATTAAATGTAGGCTAACACTAGTCTGTTGTTAGCTAGTTTATTTCACTTTGGACATTAAGCCAACAGGTTAATACCACTCACAGACTATGGACTGCCCACCTTTCATGGTGAAAAACTGGGTTACAGTTAGACACCCTTTCCTTTGTCCTTCCTCTTTCTCTTTTCTCTCTTTCCTTTTTTGAAAACCAGATATTGATATAACGTTACTAGGCAACATTGTGGTCAATGTAGTTCTGTTCCAAATTTGCAGGTCACACATGCGTGAGTACTTGTAAAAAATGCGTGCACTGACTGAAAAACTGCAAAAATGTGACCATTTTGTTGAGCCCTGGTAAGTATTATTACCAGGCAGCATCATGTTAATATTATAATAATTTTTAATGCTTCCTTTAGGGGGGGACAAGGACCACGAGAGATAACGGTGAGTTATATACTTTTCTTCTGTTTCATCATTTGATTTCATTACTTTCTCTTCCCTTTCTCTATTAAAGCAATAGTTCACTTTAGAATTTAAATTTGTCTATATTTTCCATCCGAAGTGAAAAGATGAAGTGAAATATTTGTTTTAACAAAATGTATGACGATGATGAGTTCCGGCTGTCCTCTGACCTGACGTATGACTTATACGAATGCAGCTTACATGGACGTCAAGTCGGAGGACAGCCTACAGCATAAAAGAGAACTGGAAATAAGTAAAAAGACACAAATGAAGAACAAACCAAAGAACTGCAGATCAAACAAACACGCCTAAACAACGCATATAAAATCAGGCCTTCTAGAAAATAAAGATTCACAAGTGCAACAGTTAAAACCAATTGCTGCCAAAATAATCAAAGACATTGAGGGTAATCTCAATCAGCTTAATGAGAAAACTCATTCAAGAATCTAATCAAACGAATGTTTGAAAAAGAGAGAGTACGGGGTCAAAGAGCTGGAAACCAGAGGAAATCCACTGGAGACACTGAGAAAGACAGAATCAATCAATACTAGGTCAGAAATCTTAAAGCACAGAAGGAAAGATAGTTGACATTCATAGATAGCTTTATGTAATACATGGTAATGAAACAGTTGATGTTCAGAAATTCAGAAAATAACTGGTTTTAAGGTGAATATTTGGTTCTTATATCGCAGTTCTAATTTATTCCGATAATTCGCAAGTATGTTTATAAAACAAACATGTCCACATAATGTAAATGTAGCACCCGTACAGCCACTCTGATTGTTACTTAAGTGAGAATGGTGGGTGCTTGGGTTCGGTGTAGTTCAGGTGGATACCAGGAAGGTGCACCTAAAAAGTTTCTAATAAATTGTAAAATCTTTTGACAATAAAATATGTAAAAATAATGAGACCCAGAGATAGTTTTTTGTTTAGCAAAATTAGGGTAATGCCCTGGTTTATTTAAACCACAGAATTTGGCAACAGGAATATAAAAGCTTTCCCCAAATCAAAATATCAAACAATATACAAAATAAATAACAGAAAAATTCCCCAAATACTTAAATTATGTAAAAGGAATTGAATATTTCCCTCTTTAGAAATCAATGTCTCCTATTATTTATTTAAATTAAATAAACGTTTAATTTTTTTTTAATAGAATTGTGACTCATTTTTGAGTAAGAGATTAATCATAACCTACCCTGTTTCCATTACACTATATAAGTAAGATTTTAAAAGAAATAGTCTCACAAACTACTGCTTATATCATATAAATATTAAAGAGATATGTTATGTACTTAAGGTCCTTGTTTGATCTCATATCTTGCTTCTTCCTGTGCTTTGTATAAAATAATCCAAATGCCTAAAATCTAGAAGGTCTTCTACATAAAAATGTTGAACCGTATGACAATCTGAGAAAAGAAAATGAAAAACATCCAACAGAACTCGATGAAGACAACAGAAATCCTCAGGTGAAAAACAAAGAAGTGAGCAAACCGTCAAGTGAGAAAGAGGGAACGCCATCAATACAGTTGGAAAGCAGTAAATATAAATTATTTGTTGTCTTATATTGGTAATGTTATGATTCCACCTCTCCTTGTCAGGTATTTCTTGGTTTAGAGGTGGAATCATGCAGAATCCTCTGTTTCTTGTGGGGAGAGATGGTTTTGACACTTATGGCCTTCCATGTGGTGTTGACACTCATGGCCTTCCATACTCTCCCCGAGTCGCGTCATCGTTTCCTACCCTCCTGTTTCATAGTTTGTGTTAATTACCTTCCCCTATAAAGAGTCCTCTTGTTTCTTTGTCTGGTGCGCGTTCATTGTATGTGATCCCTGATGTTAGCTGGTCTTTACAAAGTCATTGTTCCTGTTTCCTGTTCCACGTGTCTCAGTAAGTGTCAGTTTAGCGTTTCTTCCCAGTGTTTGTTTTCTTAGTTTAGTTAGTCCGTGTTCTTGTTTTGTAATATATATATATCCTGTTTGTTTTCCCCCTCGTGGGTTTTGTTTTGTTTTCATAGTCTTGTTTGTTAGTTGTTTATAAATAAATACCTTTTGTTAACCCCTTCATCTGCCTTGTCCTGTCTGCCTGCAATTGGGTTCAACCTTGTCTCCCCGTGACAGGTAATTGCCATTTTTATAAGATTAAACTTTTTTGACTTATTTCATGGCGATTCATTTTCCAGGGAAAATCAAACTATGCTCCATTCAGGCTGGAAAGACAAATATCTCCCCTAAGATGTTTATTGGCACTCTGGAAAAACAAATTCCAAATCTGATGGAAGTTTCAATGGATAAGAGTGACATTGTTTCTCGAGCTGGAACTGATATTGAAGCAGCACTGAAAATATTCACTGACTCTACAGGTTCATTATCATCAAATTATTATTGATAACACTAATTTAATAAATTATATAAATTATTCAAGGTCATAAATTCATGAGAGATTCAGACAATTTTTCAGACAGTTTGTTTCTTTGAACAGACTCTAAACTGAAAGTTCTAGTGGTGCTACATCACACGTTTGACCCAGAGAAAACTGTACCAGACAGCAGCAGATGTGTCAACAGGACAGATATACTGACAGTGGACTGTCTGTTCTATGAAGACACAGGATTACTAAAGTGTCAGAGGAATGATGATGCAATCGACAGAGTTGTAAACTGGTTTATACAGCAGGTATTTAACTAGACATACATCATGAAAACTGCCGAAAATGTATAATTTTAAGAAAGTAAACGGTTTACTAATAGTGTATATTGCCATTATTTTGCAGGGGGAGAAAAAAGGTGTCAAAGTATGTCGACGGCAAGGTAGGTTAAAGTCACTTTTGTTGGGAATTACAACATTTGTGTTCATGTGATATTACCTTTTGAGTTACACACTTATAGCTTTTAAACTGTCTTTAGTTGAAACAGACCAATCATCAACTTTTTGGTCAAGGCTCACAGGTCCATTTAAGGTGAGAAAAAACACTACTTTTTCAGTTAAAATTAGAAAAGACAAAATCTTTTTTACAAAACATAATCCTAAGAATAAACAATAGACGGAATGTTTAAGAGTACATTTATTTGACACCAGTTTAAACCAAAAAATAACTTTTGCACTTTGGCTGTTTATTTACATGACCACAGTGTCTAGAGCCTGTGAAAATGATGATATCATGCCCATATGTATTATAGGATCAGTCTATAAGTGTGTACGAGTATAACCAAAACAATAATGGCGGAATACAGGACTGTGTTTGTAGTACTGAACGTAAAATGTAGATTTATTGCATCACTATGTCTAATGCAGACAAAGGTCATCTAACAGTGCTTTTGAGTAAACCTGGGTATGCATGTGTGGTCATGTAGCCTACTGTAGTGCTTCACTACAGAGTGACATCGCCAACTACTGGCCTGCATTCGTAATACTTAGTTCTTCGTTGTTTTTGTGAAGACGGATCATTTTGACAATCCTGTTGAATGTATGTGTAATGTGAATGGGTAAAATGTGTACATTTTTGCAATATTGTTTTTGTGCAAACGTACCCTAATGTTTATAAAAAAAATTATATTAAAACTGAAGTACATCTTCTTTGCCTAAATACTTTTTCACTATCTGAGGTAAAGATGCAAAGACAAACAAAGTGAAGTATTCATTCGTAGGTTGAACTGAATTTAAAGTTGTTGTCAATTGTAGTAGAGTAGGCGGGGCGAGACCGTGGTTCGAGTCCGGTGAGTAATTGTTAAAGGGTGCCAGCCGTGCGCACACCGGGCTCGAATCCCGTAGGAGATTGGGAGCATAAAAGGAACGAGCGACCGGACCGTCGAAGAGAGAGGACCGGGCCCGAACATGTTTTAACTTTGTATTTGTATTTATATTTTGTTCGCCGGCGGTCGTCCGTGAGGGGCCGCCGGCTATTATATTACTTTATTAAATGTTTGAATGTCTTCCGGTTCCCGTCTCCTTCCTTCCCTTTTATTGAGATTTATTACATTGGTGCCGAAACCCGGGAGGAAGGAGAGACATGCTGTCGGAGAGTCCTCGCCGCCGAGTGGCCTCGCGGTGCCGGAGAGTTCGGGCAGCGCGGACGAAGGGCGTCCGCCAGTGGCTGCCCGAAGCAGTGGCTCTGGGGAAACGGAAGTGCACAGTGCGGCCACCGTCAAAACTTCGGTGGAACGGCGACCTTGGCTGCCGCGCCCCTGGGTCGAGGTGGGGTGGCTTTCGTCCAAGTGGGAGCGGGGGAGCTGCCGCCGTCCGCCAGAGGCCGGAGCCTGTGTCCGTCCCCCGAGGGGGAGAAGCAGGGGGCGGAAGTGCCGGGTGAGCCACCGCCTGCCAGAGGCCGGAGCCTGCATCCGTCCGCCCAAGGGGGAGGAGCAGGGTACGGGGAACTCGCCTCGACTCCCAGATAAAGGAGGAGCCACCGCCGGCCGCCAGGGGGCGGACGGTCGAGCCGTCCACCGAAGCCCCGGGGCCACCGCAAGGCATCGTGAAGGAGAGTACTCGGCTGGTTGAGGAACGAGCGGCAGCATGTCAGTGAACCGGACTATTTTTTTTTCCCTCTCTCCCCTCTCTCTTTCCGGTCACTCCAAGGGCTCCCGTCTCCGTTGTCTCGTCTCGTTGCTGCATGGTGCCCCCCGGCCTGTGAGGGGTGATGGGGGTATGTAGTAGAGTAGGCGGGGCGAGACCGTGGTTCGAGTCCGGTGAGTAATTGCTAAAGGGCGCCAGCTGTGCGCACTCCGGCCTCGAATCCCGTAGGAGATTGGGAGCATAAAACGAACGAGCGACCGGACCGTCGAAGAGAGAGGACCGGGCCCGAACATGTTTTAACTTTGTATTTGTATTTATATTTTGTTCGCCAGCGGACTTCCGTGAGGAGCCGGATGTTATATTACTTTATTAAATGTTTAAAATGTCTTCCGGTTCCCGCCTCCTTCCTTCCCTTTTATTGAGCTTCTCTACATCAATATTGTGCTATTAAACATTGCGAGTGTTCAGCCAGACACAGCAACTAAATTAAGCAAGCAGCTTATTACAGCCTATATTTACCTTTTAAAGGAAAAGTTCCATAAAAAATTGTCATGAATTAAAGGCAAGGCAAGGCAATTTTATTTATATAGCACATTTCATACACAGTGGCAATTCAAAGTGCTTTACATAGAAGAAATTAAAATAATAAAAAGAAATAAGAGTAATTAAAACAGTTTATAAAAATAAAATACAGTACAGTACAGACAGTCGGACGAACATTGGCACAGTGCTCATTCATTAAATGCATAGCTAAACAGATGCGTTTTGAGTCTGGATTTGAAAGTGACTATTGTAGGAGCACATCTGATCTCCTCTGGAAGCTGGTTCCAGCTGCGGCTGGCATAATAGCTAAAAGCAGATTCGCCATGCTTTGAGTGAACCCTTGGTATTTCTAGCTGATATGATCCTAGTGATCTGAGTGATCTGTTGGGTTTATATTCATTGAGCATATCTGCAATGTATTGAGGTCCTAGGCCATTGAATGATTTATATACCAGTAATAATACTTTAAAATCAATCCTAAATTTAACTGGGAGCCAGTGTAAAGACCTGAGGACTGGTGTGATATGTTCATATTTTCTAGTTCTGCTCAGAATCCTGGCGGCAGCGTTCTGTATGAGCTGCAACTGTCTAATGGTCTTTTTGGGAAGGCCAGTGACGAGTCCATTACAGTAATCCACCCTGCTGGTGATGAAAGCATGAACAAGTTTCTCTAAGTCTTGTCTGGAAACAAAGCATCTAATTCTTGCAATATTTTTCAGATGGTAGTATGCTGATTTGGTTATTGCTTTGAAATGACTACTGAAACTAAGGTCTGACTCTAGTGTCACACCAAGATTCCTGACTTGATTTTTAATTGTTTGACCCCTAGAGTGAAGGTATGCGTTCACCTTGAGAACTTCATCTTTGTTTCCAAATGCAGTGACTTCAGTTTTGTCTTTGTTTAATTGAAGAAAGTTTTGACACATCCAATTGTTGACTTCATCGATGCATTGGCACAGGGAGTCAATGGGGCTGTAATCGTTAGGTGATAGGGCTAAGTAGATCTGTGTGTCGTCTGCATAGCTGTGGTAAGCAATTTTGTTCTTTCTCATTATTTGGCTCATTGGGAGCATATACAGGTTGAACAGGATTGGCGCAAGAATTGAGCCTTGAGGGACTCCGCATGTCATGGATGTCCACTCAGACTTATGATCTCCTATACTCACATAATAACCTCTCCCATCTAAGTATGACCTGAACCATTTTAGGACTATCCCAGAAAGCCCCACCCAGTTTTCCAGCCTGTCAAGAAGTATGTTATGATCGACAGTGTCAAATGCAGCACTGAGGTCGAGTAGTATCAGCACTGATAATTTGCCTGAATCAGTATTTAAGCGAATATCGTTTATTATCTTTATGAGCGCTGTCTCTGTGCTGTGATGTGGTTGGAAACCAGATTGAAAATTGTCAAAGTATCCATTCGCGCATAAGAATTTATTCAGCTGATTGAAGACAACTTTTTCAATGATCTTGTCATGATTCCACTATCATGTCATGTTTATTCGTGTTATTTAAGTGGAGTCATGGCATAACCTATGGTTTTATGTGGGAAAGACATAGTTCTTTCTCGTGTCTCGTCATTGTTCCCTACACCTCGTTTCCTCGTTAGCTTTCCTTGATTGTTTATCCCTTGCACCTGCTCCATCTTGTTATCTCTCCCTATAAGAGTCCTCATGTTTCTTTGTCTTGTGCCGGTTCATTGTTGTTTGTATGCTCCTGAATGCTGTACATTTACCTTGCCTGTCTAGTTCCTGTTTCACCCCAGTCTTAGTAAGTGTTTAAGTTTAGTTTATATTAAGTGTTGTTTAGTCTAGTGTCAGTCAGTTCTGGTTTTTGTTGTTTGTTTTACAGTCTTGTTTTACCCCATCGTGGGTCTTTGTTTTGTATTTATTTGTTTAATAAATCTGTTCAACCCCTGTACCACCGTGCCTGCCTGCACTTGGGTTCTCCTGCCTTGTGTCTGTCTCTCTTCTGAAACATTCATGACAGATCTTGCCTATGAAAGGAAGATTTGAGATCGGTCTATAGCTGCTTAATATGGTCTTATCCAGATTGTTCTTTTTCAGGAGGGGCTTTACAACTGCAGTTTTCAGGGAGTTTGGAAAACTCCCAGAGAGAAGTGAGGCATTTACCACTTCTAGAAGATCTGCTTCTAAACTGTTTAACACACTTTTGAAAAATGATGTGGGAAGTGTGTCAAGAGAACAGGTTGATGTTTTAAGGTGCTGTACGGTTTCTTCCAAAATTGTGCCATCAATTTCTTTGAAGTCAGACATAGTAACAACTTTCTCAGGTGGTTTGATTATCTGTCTAACCCCAGGGCAACTCAAGGATGTGGTGATCACCTTTCTGATATTATTGATTTTCTCACAGAAGAAAGAAGCAAACTCACTGCACTTGTGGTCTGAGAGCATTTCACTAGGAATCTGGTTTGGCGGGTTTGTCAGTCTCTCTACAGTAGCAAAAAGAGTGCGTGTGTTCTTTAAATTACTGTTTATAATATTTGAGAAGAAAGTCTGTCTATATTTGCCTAGTTCCATATTAAAAGCATGTAGGCTGTCTTTGTAGATCTTATAATGGACTACAAGTTTTGTCTTCCGCCATATGCGTTCTGCTTTTCTGCATTGTCTTTTCATATTTTGCACTGCTGCAAAATTAAAGAGAAAGATATTTGGGCGAATGCTTGTGACAAACAATTCTTGGACCACATTAGTAGGAAAAATGACAGTGGTGTCCCAAGAAATTTTGCTTTTTTACACATTATTCAAAATATCTTCTTTAGTGTTCAGCACCTACTAGTCAATGGGGTCCAAGAACAATAAGCATTTTGAACAAAGAAATTCATACTGATTTAAAACAACTCAAGGGTGATTAAATGAAGATAGAAATAACATTTTTGGTTGAACTTTCCCTTTAAGTGTAAGCACCTTCTTAGCTGCCTTTTTGAGCAGTTTTCCACTATGCAGATTGAAGAAGTTGCCTTTACTCTTATGCGTTTGCTGGCTACTTCGGATCTTTGCGCTGCTAACGCAAGATACTGGCTTTATGTTGTTTCTTCATTAATTTGGAGATTCAATGTTAAATTAAAAGTATATTTGTAACAAGGTTCAATAAAAGGAAGGAAGGAGACGGGAACCGGCAAACATTTAAACATTAAATAAAGTAATAACAAAGTAAAAAGACAGCCGGCAGCCCCTCATGGACGACTGTCAGCGAACAACACCCACCACAACTGATATCCAGGCCTGTTCCTCTCTCATTGACGATCCGGTCGCTCGTCCATTTATGCTCCCAATCTCCTCCGTGATACGAGACCGATCAAGTACAGCTGACGCTAATTATCACTTACCGGACTCGACTCAATGTCTCGCCTACTTGACTACAATATTTTAAAACATTTGTTTAATTATTACCTCACAGGAGGTAACTGTATTTTCATTGTTCTTTTCATGAGGTGAAAAAGAAGTTATAGAAGATATTTTTTAATTTACGTAAAATATGTATTCTATATAGTTTACCGTAACATCTATAACAAAATTAAGTCAGTCAACTGGAATTTCACATTCACACATTTTGTCACATTTATTAAAACACATTTTATTTCTCTAGGGAAATAAACAGGGATCTTCAAGTGACAGTAGGTTATAATTACATTTCTTCAATAAAGCTTGATATGGATTCCGTAATGTATGACGGAAGGAAGCAATTCAAATGTATTAATATGATGAAGTCAGTATATTAATTAAAATATTTAATTTTTAAGTAATTATTAATTATACAAACTGATTCGTATTTTATTTCTACATTTCTGAATTAAGTTAATCCAAGTTTTAGGAATTATTTTATTCTAAACTTTTATACTAAGAATAATTTCTAACACTGCTCAATGCTTTGTTGTTCTTAAACATGTAAGACTGAGTTTTTTCCACAGATATGTAGCAGATGGGATCCAGTTCCTAGTCCATCCGAATGGAGACACAAACATGTCTGATGTGGACGTTCCCCGCAGAGAATCCAATTTGTAGAAGTGGACATTTACATATAAATATGAATTATTCAGATTTCTTAATACTCTGTTTAGATTTAGTTTGTAAACTATTTTTTTAACATTACAAAGCAAATATACAGTAAGGCAAAAAACCGAATAATACTGTCCAGCAAGTTATTACAGTATAAACCCCTTCAATGTGATAGAAAACTCTATTTTGCACCTGTGTCCTGATCACCCTCTGTCAGGGTTTACTGTATGTTAAAGAAACAAGTCGCTCAATATATTAACCCTGACATATTTCACTGAGATATGGAAATGGTTAGAGATATTATTAGCTCTTTGGTGATATGTAAATGTTTAAGTAAACGTGTGCAAATAATTAATAGCCTCATTAACAATGATTAAACAGGTGAAGTTAATGCCTAAAATATTAAATGAGTGCAATGTATGTAATGACAAATAATAAGGATTCAAATTAATAATTTTATTTAGAGAAATGTACTAATAAACACATCTCAATGAAAAAATAAAGAAATAACCCAAAGGAATAAATGAATTGTCTGCAACTCTGTGGCATCCCCTTATCTATGTTATGTATTGATAAACGTCTTGGTTACGTATGTAACCTCAGTTCCCTGATGGAGGGAACGAGACGTTGTGTCGAGAACGACAGATGGGGTTCGCCCTTGAGAACCAATCAACTCTGACTACTATAGAAAAGGCCAATGAAATTTGGCGAATGAAATTTGCATGCCGGGCTCCGCCCCCGGAAATCCGTTATAAAAGGAAGCCGGCGTGCATCATTCACTTACCTTTTGTTCTGAAGAGCCTGAGAGCCTCTCACGACTGCAGCAGAATACGATACGTGTTTGTGCCATAAGGGACACAACGTCTCGTTCCCTCCATCAGGGAACTGAGGTTACATACGTAACCAAGACGTTCCCTTTCTGTCGGTCTCTCGACGTTGTGTCGAGAACGACAGATGGGGTTGCCTATGGAAAACGCCACAACGCTGTATCGCGTCACAATCTCTAGCGAAGCGACGGTAACAAGCCTGGGCGTGTCAGCTCGATGCTTTCGCGAAACTGTAACCTTCCAGTGTGGTGGTCGGGGGGTACCAGAGCTTTCTTGGAGAAAGATGGTTACAGCCCTGACCGGTAACCTTTCACGGACGGGGCCTTAGCTCTCTACAGGCGAGAGGCCGTCCGGCTCGGGTTTACACCGGGTAAGCGCCACTTCCTTAATCAGGAATGCGCTGCAGAGTCCACCTCCTACCCGTGGGGAGGAATATGGTGGATATAGGTATGGTCTCGTCCTTGGAGGAGAACGCATGGAATGTGCGGACTGGGTAGTTAACCGCGAGGTGGAGGTCCACCTGGGGAAGTTCATGGGTTACCAGGAGTGGGAACCATTCTCATGAGGATACATCAGACGGAACAGCCCACGGAGGGGGTGTTACAGACGTCCGGTAGCACTAGGTCCGGTTAGAGCTATCTGTGATAGTTCATATGGAATCCCGGCCTAAGGGGGAAGGCTGCTCTGCCCAGCCAACCCCCAGGGGATGCTTGCTTAGTGATGGATGGAATGCCTATTCTTAACCAGTGTCTGGGTAAGAAGGGAGGTAGATGAGGTACCAGTTTCTTAGCCATGTGTTTGGGTAAGAAGAAAAAGATAGATAGCACACTGACCCAACCTGTTAGAGGGTGGAATGGTGCTTTCGCAGGCATACGCCCCCCCGGATGCCAGTCCTACATGTCGCCACGTAGGACGTGGGCTGACACCGGGTTTACGCGAAGGTTGTGAACCTTTGCGAAGGTGTTTGGGCGTAGCTCAACCCGCAGCTCTACAGATGTCTGCTAGAGAGGCGCTTCTGCCAGTGCCCAGGAGGTGGCTAAAACTCCGTGCGGAGTGAGCCCTCACTTCCAATGGACATGGGAGATTCTGAGATCGGAATGCCGTCGTAACGGTTTCCACGACCCAGTGTGCCAGCCTCTGTTTGGAGACAGTCTTCCCCTTCTGCTGTCCTCCAACAGACACGGAGCTGGTCAGAGCTTAAGAGCTCTGCCTGCGGTCCAGCACATACTGGACACAACACTGATCGGGTTGGGTCTTCCTCCCCTATGGGGAGCGCCTGCAAGTTCACCACTTGGCCCCGGAGGGAGTAGTGGGAACTTCTTGGGCACGCATCCGGGCCTGGGTCTCAAGATAACGTGAGAGTTTTCAGGGCCGAATTTAAGGCAATCCGGTGACACGGAGGATGCTCGATGGTCCCCTACCCTCTTGAAGGGAGTGAGCGCCGTCAGGAGGGCCGTCTTGCTCTGTGAGGAAGATCGGATTCTCCGAGGGGCTCTTGGGGGGCACTGAGGCTCCCCAGGACCACTTAGGGTCCCAAGAGGGTATGGAGCGGAGATGAGGCGGATTCCGCCCTCTCGCACCCCTTAGGAACCTGGTGACCAGGTCGTGTTGCCCTAGAAACTTTCCACCGACTGAGTCGTGATGAGTGGCGATAGCGACTACATACACATTCAGTGTGGAGGGGAGATGTTAGTCTCCAGTCTCGTAAGAAGGAAAACACAATCCTGATCGAACACCTCGGTGGGTCTTTCTCGTTGAGAGAGACACCAGGACGAGAAGAGGCGCCGTCTAGAGGCGTGTAACCGCCTAATAGATGGGACCCTAGCCTTGGTGATGGTCTCTGCCATAGAAGGGGAGTAGCCATCTCAGGATCTTCTCGTCCCGTCTAGAGACCAGACATGGGTGTGCCAGGGGTCTGATCTGGGATGCCAGAACGTGTCCTTCCCCTGATAGAGCAGGTCCTCTGTCAGGGGAATGGTTCAGGGGGAGTCGCTGTCCAGAGCATCAGCTCTGAAGCCAAGTGCGGTTAGACCGGTGGTGTAACCAATAACACTTGGTGCTCCTTCTCCCTGACCTTGCACGGTATTTGTGCAAGGAGGCTCCTGGGGGAGGCGGAAGGTGTGCTTCCGTCCGTTCCCGCGGTCAGCTGTGCGCCAGGTTATCCGTGTCGAGGGCTCTGCCTCTGACAGGGAATACCAAGCGGGCAGATGGTGGTGTTACGGGAGGCGAACAGGTTTACCTGGGCCTACCCGAACAGCCTCCAAATGAGCTGGACTGCGCGGGGGTGGAGTCATCACTCTCCACAAGGCATAAACTGGCGAGAAAGCACGTCGGCTGTCTAGTTCAGTTTGCCCGGGGTGTGTGTGTGGCCCGCAGAGAACGGGTCACGTGTTGACTCCACCGGAGGAGGCGTCGAGCAAGTTGTGTTAGCTGCTGTGAGCGAACGCCACCCTGACGATCTGAGTACGCTACAGCTATAGTGCTGTCCTCGGACCAGCACGTGCTTGTCTTGCATGAGAGGCCGTAGTCTGCTCAGTGCAAGTAGCACAGCCCACAACTCTTGGCAATTGATATGCCAGCGCAGGCGGGGGTTCGTCCAACGCCCCGCCTGCGTGCCCGTTGCACACTGCACCGTACCCCTGCAGGGAGACGTCAGTCGTCACCACGACCTGTCTCATAACCTGCCCAGAGGGACCTGAGTCCGTCGAAAAAGTCATGGAAGACTAGGGGTTATGGTGGTCGGAAGCAGGGCGTCATCACCATGCGCCTGCTGCCGGTGTGCCACGCTCTCCTCGGAACTCGACTCTGAAACCAGTGTTGGAGCGGTCTCATGTGCATCAACCCGAGGGGTATTAACCCGCGAGGATGCCATGTCCCAGGAGCCTCTGAATTATTTCAGGGGGACCGCTGTCTGCCTAAAATGTTCATTTCAGACAGTTCAACACTGGCTGGGCGCGAACTGCGGACAGTAGCGCCGACATGGTGACAGAGTTGAGTTCCATACCGAGAAAGAGGATGCTCTGCACTGGAGAGAGCTTGCCTCTCTCTTGGTTGACCTGGAGTCCCAATCGATCTAGGTGCCGGAGCACCAGGTCCCTTTGTGTACATAACAGATCTCACGAGTGTGCCAAGATAGGCCAGTCGCTGAGATAGTTTGGTACCCGCTCACCTTCCTCCCCTCAGGGAGAAAGGGCGGTTTCCACGATCTTCGTGAAGACCGTGGAGACAGGGACCGACCGAAAGGGAGGACTCTGTACTGATATGCCCGCCTTTCGCACGCGAACCGTGGGAACGGCCGGTGTCGAGAAGGATCGAGACATGAAAGTAAGTGTAACAAGATTCAAGATACGGAAGGAAGGAGGCGAGAACCGGAAGTCAAATAAATTAAAGTTTTAATAAATAATAACAGCCGACGGCCCCTCACGGACGACCGCCGGCGAACAAAACATAAATACAAATATATAAAACAAACTTAACACATGTTCGGGCCCGTACCTCTCTCTTCGACGGTCCGGTCGCTCGTTCCTTTTATGCTCCCCATCTCCTACGAGATTCGAGCCCGGTGTGCGCACAGCTGGCGCTAATCCACAATTACTCACCGGACTCGAACCACGGTCTCGCCCCGCCTACTCTACTACAGTAAGCGTCCTTTAGGTCGATTGCCACGAACCAATCCTAACACCTGATAGATGTCAGGACGCGCCTCTGCGTGAGCACCCTGAACGGCAGCTTGTGAAGGTGCCCTGTTCAGGGTACGCAGACCTGCAACCCGCCGTCTTTCTTTGGAATGATGAAGTGCGGGTCGTGACCCACTGAACATCTTGGTTTTAAGGGACGAACTCGATGCCTGTTTTGCCAGAAGGGTGGTGACCTCTACCCGAAGTACGGAGGCGTCCCTGCCTCTGACAGAGGGAGAGATGATGCCCCTAAACTTGGGAGAGTCTCTGGCGAACTGGATCGAGTAACCAAGACGGACCGCCCTCATTAGCCAGCGAGACAGTGTGGGCAGCTCTTGAGCTCCCAGGGACTGTGACAGGGTGACCAAGGGGACGGTCTGCTTCATCATTCCCACGGGGGGGTTCGTCGGCTGGCGGAGCTAACCATGTCGCGGGGGTCCCCGGAGGGAAGGTTGGCTCCGCCTTTTTACCTGCCTGGCGGGACAATGGCACACACTGTCTGTTTGAGAGTGGTGACAGCTGTCGTATGTGTACGACCTCACGCCTCGCCAGGGTGTGAGGTCGGTTCGCCGTGCACAGTCCAGTGGAGTGTGCGATAGGCTGCAAGTACACCCGGGGAGAAGTAAAAACTCTGCGAGTAGTGGGCGCCAGGCCCTGAAAAGGTGACGAGGCAGGAGTCGTCCCGTACCGACCAATCAGAGCCGTGGCTGTGAAGGTTTGGGCCCGATGTTTTTCTCCCTTGGGTCTTCCCGTCAGTGTCCCTTCTCGAGAGAAGGTTGCTGACGGGGTGGAGGTTTCCCCCTCGACCTCTGCTTCCGGGTTGCCGCCTGTGGGGGCACAGGAACCGGAGCGATGTCGAAGGGGTCCAGGGTTGCAGGGAAGCAGACGTCACGTGAGATCTCGGAGGCCTGTAGGCGGCCGAGTCGCGGCGTGAGGCTAATTGCCACTGTCTGCTTCACCGTCAAAAACTGCTGAGCGCAGTCCTCGACGGTGTTACCAACAACCCACCTTGCGAGATGAGTGCATCAAGAAAGCGGACTTCCTTGGTGTCACTCTTCTGCACAAGGTATAGCCGGGGGTGTCTCTCTCGGACCACTACCGTGGACATCGTCCGACCCAGGGCCCGCGCCGCTACCTTAGTCGCCCGTAGAGCGCTGTCAGTGGCGGCACGGAGATCCTGCATTATACCCGGGTCGGCCTTACCCTCGTTGAGCTCTCTCCACGCCGTGGCCTGGCGGACCTGCAGGATGGCCATGGCGTAGAGAGGAGGCAGCCTGGCCCACGGCAGTGTAAGGCCTCGACACCAGTGATGTCGAAGTCCCACACGCCCCGGACGGTAGGCGTGGCCGATTCCCCCCCAGGAGGTAGCCGCCCGCGGCACAGGTGCACCGCAGGCGCCCGAGCCACCCGGGGGATCTCGACGTAGCCTTTGGCTGCCCCACCAACGAGGGAAGTAAGGGAGCCGGTGCTAGTTTCACTGGAACGGTCCGTGAATGGAGGTTCCAAGTTTTACATAGCTCCTCATGCATCTCCGGGAAAAACATGGCACCCGGGGTGGGCGTGGTTTGCACCGCGCTCCGACCTCAGGAACCACGCATCTCCGGGTTAGCATGGATGACATCACTTCTGCTTCCTCATAGAAGTCCCAAACTTTTGCGAGCAGTCCACATCGTCAATAGGCTAACAGGCTCGAGGAAATGGTTTCGCGGACGCTGCGCGGGGAAGACCCCAGATTTTTCGGGGGTCCGACGTCGGGGTCAACCGAAGGGGGGACCGCCCCGAGCGGACCTGAGGCGAAATATCGGACCCCCGCCCAAGGGGGTCCGCACGGGAGGCGCGCCAAGCGAAGAGGCCAAATGCTGCGCTTCGGCACTCTTCCACCAGGGGGCGCAAGGACCGTCCACGGCCCAACTAAAATGAATGGGGCTCGTTCCATGGCCATAGTCCAGGGGTGGGCGTTCTGTGCTTCCCCCGAGTGTCCACGAACGTGATATTTATCCCACTTCCCAACTATCTTTGGCAAGTGGTCCTGGGACCCCAATTCCTCTCACTGATTGGTCCCTCTTTTGGCGGGCGACGCCCCCTGACACGCCCCCTGTACCACCAAAGCACTATTTGTCCACTAACCTACTACTTTTGCCAAAGTGGTCAGGTGACCACCAGGGTTGACCCCCAACCCCCCCCGTACCACGGAAGCACTATTTGTCCACTAACCAACTACTTTTGCCAAAGTGGTCAGGTGACCACCAGGGTCGACCCCCGCCCCCCCCCGTACCACGGAAGCACTATTTGTCCACTTGCAAACTAATTTTGGCTTGTCCACCTGCAATTTATTTTAATGGGCCCCACGTATTAAGTTCGTGGACACACTTTAGAATAATCTATATGCATTATGGACCCTGTTAGTCAGTTGGTACACCTTAATAGACATACATATGTTAGCAGCAACTCACAGAATGCTTATTTATGCTTTATTATGCATAAAAATGAATTTCCACGAACTCACTACACGTGGTCCATTCACACAAATTGTAGGTGGACATGTCCACATGGAGTTTATAGTATTGGGCATAGTATATTAGTGGTCATGTCCACCTACAATTTATAGTAATGGGCCACACGTATTAAGTTCGTGGACACCCTTTATAGTAATCTATATGCATTAACGACCCTGTTAGTCTGTTAGTACACTTATATAGACATACATATGTTAGCAGAAACTCACAGAATGCTTATTTATGCTTTATTATGCATAAAAATGAATTTCCACGAACTCACTACACGTGGTCCATTATATAAATTGCAGGTGGACACTTCCTGTATGACTTAGTGAAAAACGGGGCAAATGTCCACCTACAATTTATGTTAATGGGCCACACATATTAAGTTCGTGGACACACTTTATAGTAATCTATATGCATTATAGACCCTGTTAGTCTGTTAGTACACTTATATAGACATACATATGTTAGCAGCAACTCACAGAATGCTTATTTATGCTTTATTATGCATAAAAATGAATTTCCACGAACTCACTACACGTGGTCCATTCACACAAATTGTAGGTGGACATGTCCACATGGAGTTTATAGTATTGGGCATAGTATATTAGTGGTCATGTCCACCTACAATTTATAGTAATGGGCCACACGTATTAAGTTCGTGGACACCCTTTATAGTAATCTATATGCATTAACGACCCTGTTAGTCTGTTAGTACACTTATATAGACATACATATGTTAGCAGAAACTCACAGAATGCTTATTTATGCTTAATTTTGCTTTAAAATGAATTTCCACGAACTCACTACACGTGGTCCATTATATAAATTGCAGGTGGACACTTCCTGTATGACTTAGTGAAAAACGGGGCAAATGTCCACCTACAATTTATTTTAATGGACCCCACATATGCAGTTCGTGGACACACTATATAATAATCTATATGCATTATGGACCCTGTTAGTCTGTTAGTACACTTAAATAGACAAACATATGTTAGCAGCAACTCACAGAATGTTTATATATGCTTAAAAAATGAACTTCCACGAACTCACTACACGTGGTCCATTCATATAAATTGCAGGTGGTCATGTCCACCTGCAGTTTATAGCAATGGGTATAGCATATTAACTTGGTGGACAAACCCCGAAAAGGTGGTTGTCCACCAACCTAATATGCCTAGTCCATACAAATAAACTACATGTGGTCATTTCCACCTGCAGATTACAGTAGTAGCCCACACATATGAAGTTCGTGGACACACTTTATAATAATCTATATGCATTATAGACCCTGTTAGTCTGTTGGTACACTTATATAGACATACATATGTTAGCAGCAACTCACAGAATGCTTATTTATGCTTTATTATGCATAAAAATGAATTTCCACGAACTCACTACACGTGGCCCATTATATAAATTACAGGTGGACACTTCCTGTATGACTTAGTGAAAAACGGGGCAAATGTCCACCTGCAGTTTATGAGAATAGTCCACACATATGCAGTTGGTGGACACACTTTATAGGAATCTATATGCATTAACGACCCTGTTAGTCTGTTAGTACACTTAAATAGACAAACATATGTTAGCAGCAACTCACAGAATGTTTATATATGCTTAAAAAGTGAACTTCCACGAACTCACTACACGTGGTCCATTCATATAAATTGCAGGTGGTCATGTCCACCTGCAGTTTATAGCCATTGGTATAGCATATTAACTTGGTGGACAAACCCCCAAAAGGTGGTTGTCCACCAACCTAATATGCCTAGTCCATACAAATAAACTACATGTGGTCATATCCACCTGCAGATTACAGTAGCAGTCCACACATATGAAGTTCGTGGACACACTTTATAATAATCTATATGCATTATAGACCCTGTTAGTCTGTTGGTACACTTATATAGACATACATATGTTAGCAGTAACTCACAGAATGCTTATTTATGCTTTATTATGCATAAAAATGAATTTCCACGAACTCACTACACGTGGCCCATTATATAAATTGCAGGTGGACACTTCCTGTATGACTTAGTGAAAAACGGGGCAAATGTCCACCTGCAGTTTATGAGAATAGTCCACACATATGCAGTTGGTGGACACACTTTATAGGAATCTATATGCATTATAGACCCTGTTAGTCTGTTAATACACTTATATAGACATACATATGTTAGCAGCAACTCACAGAATGCCTATATATACTTAAAAAATGCATTTCCACGAACTCACTACACGTGGTCCATTATATAAACTGCATGTGGACACTTCCTGTATGACTTAGTGAAAAACGGGGCAAATGTCCACCTACAATTTATTTTAATGCAACACACATATCAAGTTCGTGGACACTCTTTATAATAATCTATATGCATTATGGACCCTGTTAGTCTGTTAGTACACTTAAATAGACATACATATGTTAGCAGCAACTCACAGAATGCTTATTTATGCTTAAAAAATGCATTTCCACGAACTCACTACACGTGGTCCATCACATAAACTGCAGGTGGACACTTCCTGTATGACTTAGTGAAAAACGGGGCAAATGTCCACCTACAATTTATTTTAATGGACCCCACATATGCAGTTCGTGGACACACTATATAATAATCTATTTGCATTATGGACCCTGTTAGTCTGTTAGGACAATTAAATAGACATACATATGTTAGCAGCAACTCACAGAATGTTTATATATGCTTAAAAAATGAATTTCCACGAACTCACTACACGTGGTCCATTATATAAATTGCAGGTGGTCATGTCCACCTGCAGTTTATAGCAATGGGTATAGCATATTAACTTGGTGGACAAACCCCCAAAAGGTGGTTGTCCACCAACCTAATATGCCTAGTCCATACAAATAAACTACATGTGGTCATTTCCTCCTGCAGATTACAGTAGTAGTCCACACATATGAAGTTCGTGGACACACTTTATAATAATCTATATGCATTATAGACCCTGTTAGTCTGTTGGTACACTTATATAGACATACATATGTTAGCAGCAACTCACAGAATGCTTATTTATGCTTTATTATGCATAAAAATGAATTTCCACGAACTCACTACACGTGGCCCATTATATAAATTGCAGGTGGACACTTCCTGTATGACTTAGTGAAAAACGGGGCAAATGTCCACCTGCAGTTTATGAGAATAGTCCACACATATGCAGTTGGTGGACACATTTTATAGGAATCTATATGCATTATAGACCCTGTTAGTCTGTTGGTACACTTATATAGACATACATATGTTAGCAGCAACTCACAAAATGCTTATTTATGCTTTATTATGCATAAAAATGAATTTCCACGAACTCACTACACGTGGCCCATTATATAAATTGCAGGTGGACACTTCCTGTATGATTTAGTGAAAAACGGGGCAAATGTCCACCTGCAGTTTATGAGAATAGTCCACACATATGCAGTTGGTGGACACACTTTATAGGAATCTATATGCATTATAGACCCTGTTAGTCTGTTGGTACACTTATATAGACATACATATGTTAGCAGCAACTCACAGAATGCTTATTTATGCTTTATTATGCATAAAAATGAATTTCCACGAACTCACTACACGTGGTCCATTCACACAAATTGTAGGTGGACATGTCCACATGGAGTTTATAGTATTGGGCATAGTATATTAGTGGTCATGTCCACCTACAATTTATAGTAATGGGCCACACGTATTAAGTTCGTGGACACCCTTTATAGTAATCTATATGCATTAACGACCCTGTTAGTCTGTTAGTACACTTATATAGACATACATATGTTAGCAGCAACTCACAGAATGCTTATTTATGCTTAAAAAATCCATTTCCACGAACTCACTACACGTGGTCCATCACATAAACTGCAGGTGGACACTTCCTGTATGACTTAGTGAAAAACGGGGCAAATGTCCACCTACAATTTATGTTAATGGGCCACACATATTAAGTTCGTGGACACACTTTATAGTAATCTATATGCATTATAGACCCTGTTAGTCTGTTAGTACACTTATATAGACATACATATGTTAGCAGCAACTCACAGAATGCTTATTTATGCTTTATTATGCATAAAAATGAATTTCCACGAACTCACTACACGTGGTCCATTCACACAAATTGTAGGTGGACATGTCCACATGGAGTTTATAGTATTGGGCATAGTATATTAGTGGTCATGTCCACCTACAATTTATAGTAATGGGCCACACGTATTAAGTTCGTGGACACCCTTTATAGTAATCTATATGCATTAACGACCCTGTTAGTCTGTTAGTACACTTATATAGACATACATATGTTAGCAGAAACTCACAGAATGCTTATTTATGCTTAATTTTGCTTTAAAATGAATTTCCACGAACTCACTACACGTGGTCCATTATATAAATTGCAGGTGGACACTTCCTGTATGACTTAGTGAAAAACGGGGCAAATGTCCACCTACAATTTATTTTAATGGACCCCACATATGCAGTTCGTGGACACACTATATAATAATCTATATGCATTATGGACCCTGTTAGTCTGTTAGTACACTTAAATAGACAAACATATGTTAGCAGCAACTCACAGAATGTTTATATATGCTTAAAAAATGAACTTCCACGAACTCACTACACGTGGTCCATTCATATAAATTGCAGGTGGTCATGTCCACCTGCAGTTTATAGCAATGGGTATAGCATATTAACTTGGTGGACAAACCCCGAAAAGGTGGTTGTCCACCAACCTAATATGCCTAGTCCATACAAATAAACTACATGTGGTCATTTCCACCTGCAGATTACAGTAGTAGCCCACACATATGAAGTTCGTGGACACACTTTATAATAATCTATATGCATTATAGACCCTGTTAGTCTGTTGGTACACTTATATAGACATACATATGTTAGCAGCAACTCACAGAATGCTTATTTATGCTTAAAAAATCCATTTCCACGAACTCACTACACGTGGTCCATCACATAAACTGCAGGTGGACACTTCCTGTATGACTTAGTGAAAAACGGGGCAAATGTCCACCTACAATTTATGTTAATGGGCCACACATATTAAGTTCGTGGACACACTTTATAGTAATCTATATGCATTATAGACCCTGTTAGTCTGTTAGTACACTTATATAGACATACATATGTTAGCAGCAACTCACAGAATGCTTATTTATGCTTTATTATGCATAAAAATGAATTTCCACGAACTCACTACACGTGGTCCATTCACACAAATTGTAGGTGGACATGTCCACATGGAGTTTATAGTATTGGGCATAGTATATTAGTGGTCATGTCCACCTACAATTTATAGTAATGGGCCACACGTATTAAGTTCGTGGACACCCTTTATAGTAATCTATATGCATTAACGACCCTGTTAGTCTGTTAGTACACTTATATAGACATACATATGTTAGCAGAAACTCACAGAATGCTTATTTATGCTTAATTTTGCTTTAAAATGAATTTCCACGAACTCACTACACGTGGCCCATTATATAAATTGCAGGTGGACACTTCCTGTATGACTTAGTGAAAAACGGGGCAAATGTCCACCTGCAGTTTATGAGAATAGTCCACACATATGCAGTTGGTGGACACACTTTATAGGAATCTATATGCATTATAGACCCTGTTAGTCTGTTAATACACTTATATAGACATACATATGTTAGCAGCAACTCACAGAATGCCTATATATACTTAAAAAATGCATTTCCACGAACTCACTACACGTGGTCCATTATATAAACTGCATGTGGACACTTCCTGTATGACTTAGTGAAAAACGGGGCAAATGTCCACCTACAATTTATTTTAATGCAACACACATATCAAGTTCGTGGACACTCTTTATAATAATCTATATGCATTATGGACCCTGTTAGTCTGTTAGTACACTTAAATAGACATACATATGTTAGCAGCAACTCACAGAATGCTTATTTATGCTTAAAAAATGCATTTCCACGAACTCACTACACGTGGTCCATCACATAAACTGCAGGTGGACACTTCCTGTATGACTTAGTGAAAAACGGGGCAAATGTCCACCTACAATTTATTTTAATGGACCCCACATATGCAGTTCGTGGACACACTATATAATAATCTATTTGCATTATGGACCCTGTTAGTCTGTTAGGACAATTAAATAGACATACATATGTTAGCAGCAACTCACAGAATGTTTATATATGCTTAAAAAATGAATTTCCACGAACTCACTACACGTGGTCCATTATATAAATTGCAGGTGGTCATGTCCACCTGCAGTTTATAGCAATGGGTATAGCATATTAACTTGGTGGACAAACCCCCAAAAGGTGGTTGTCCACCAACCTAATATGCCTAGTCCATACAAATAAACTACATGTGGTCATTTCCTCCTGCAGATTACAGTAGTAGTCCACACATATGAAGTTCGTGGACACACTTTATAATAATCTATATGCATTATAGACCCTGTTAGTCTGTTGGTACACTTATATAGACATACATATGTTAGCAGCAACTCACAGAATGCTTATTTATGCTTTATTATGCATAAAAATGAATTTCCACGAACTCACTACACGTGGCCCATTATATAAATTGCAGGTGGACACTTCCTGTATGACTTAGTGAAAAACGGGGCAAATGTCCACCTGCAGTTTATGAGAATAGTCCACACATATGCAGTTGGTGGACACATTTTATAGGAATCTATATGCATTATAGACCCTGTTAGTCTGTTGGTACACTTATATAGACATACATATGTTAGCAGCAACTCACAAAATGCTTATTTATGCTTTATTATGCATAAAAATGAATTTCCACGAACTCACTACACGTGGCCCATTATATAAATTGCAGGTGGACACTTCCTGTATGATTTAGTGAAAAACGGGGCAAATGTCCACCTGCAGTTTATGAGAATAGTCCACACATATGCAGTTGGTGGACACACTTTATAGGAATCTATATGCATTATAGACCCTGTTAGTCTGTTGGTACACTTATATAGACATACATATGTTAGCAGCAACTCACAGAATGCTTATTTATGCTTTATTATGCATAAAAATGAATTTCCACGAACTCACTACACGTGGTCCATTCACACAAATTGTAGGTGGACATGTCCACATGGAGTTTATAGTATTGGGCATAGTATATTAGTGGTCATGTCCACCTACAATTTATAGTAATGGGCCACACGTATTAAGTTCGTGGACACCCTTTATAGTAATCTATATGCATTAACGACCCTGTTAGTCTGTTAGTACACTTATATAGACATACATATGTTAGCAGCAACTCACAGAATGCTTATTTATGCTTAAAAAATCCATTTCCACGAACTCACTACACGTGGTCCATCACATAAACTGCAGGTGGACACTTCCTGTATGACTTAGTGAAAAACGGGGCAAATGTCCACCTACAATTTATGTTAATGGGCCACACATATTAAGTTCGTGGACACACTTTATAGTAATCTATATGCATTATAGACCCTGTTAGTCTGTTAGTACACTTATATAGACATACATATGTTAGCAGCAACTCACAGAATGCTTATTTATGCTTTATTATGCATAAAAATGAATTTCCACGAACTCACTACACGTGGTCCATTCACACAAATTGTAGGTGGACATGTCCACATGGAGTTTATAGTATTGGGCATAGTATATTAGTGGTCATGTCCACCTACAATTTATAGTAATGGGCCACACGTATTAAGTTCGTGGACACCCTTTATAGTAATCTATATGCATTAACGACCCTGTTAGTCTGTTAGTACACTTATATAGACATACATATGTTAGCAGAAACTCACAGAATGCTTATTTATGCTTAATTTTGCTTTAAAATGAATTTCCACGAACTCACTACACGTGGCCCATTATATAAATTGCAGGTGGACACTTCCTGTATGACTTAGTGAAAAACGGGGCAAATGTCCACCTGCAGTTTATGAGAATAGTCCACACATATGCAGTTGGTGGACACACTTTATAGGAATCTATATGCATTATAGACCCTGTTAGTCTGTTAATACACTTATATAGACATACATATGTTAGCAGCAACTCACAGAATGCCTATATATACTTAAAAAATGCATTTCCACGAACTCACTACACGTGGTCCATTATATAAACTGCATGTGGACACTTCCTGTATGACTTAGTGAAAAACGGGGCAAATGTCCACCTACAATTTATTTTAATGCAACACACATATCAAGTTCGTGGACACTCTTTATAATAATCTATATGCATTATGGACCCTGTTAGTCTGTTAGTACACTTAAATAGACATACATATGTTAGCAGCAACTCACAGAATGCTTATTTATGCTTAAAAAATGCATTTCCACGAACTCACTACACGTGGTCCATCACATAAACTGCAGGTGGACACTTCCTGTATGACTTAGTGAAAAACGGGGCAAATGTCCACCTACAATTTATTTTAATGGACCCCACATATGCAGTTCGTGGACACACTATATAATAATCTATTTGCATTATGGACCCTGTTAGTCTGTTAGGACAATTAAATAGACATACATATGTTAGCAGCAACTCACAGAATGTTTATATATGCTTAAAAAATGAATTTCCACGAACTCACTACACGTGGTCCATTATATAAATTGCAGGTGGTCATGTCCACCTGCAGTTTATAGCAATGGGTATAGCATATTAACTTGGTGGACAAACCCCCAAAAGGTGGTTGTCCACCAACCTAATATGCCTAGTCCATACAAATAAACTACATGTGGTCATTTCCTCCTGCAGATTACAGTAGTAGTCCACACATATGAAGTTCGTGGACACACTTTATAATAATCTATATGCATTATAGACCCTGTTAGTCTGTTGGTACACTTATATAGACATACATATGTTAGCAGCAACTCACAGAATGCTTATTTATGCTTTATTATGCATAAAAATGAATTTCCACGAACTCACTACACGTGGCCCATTATATAAATTGCAGGTGGACACTTCCTGTATGACTTAGTGAAAAACGGGGCAAATGTCCACCTGCAGTTTATGAGAATAGTCCACACATATGCAGTTGGTGGACACATTTTATAGGAATCTATATGCATTATAGACCCTGTTAGTCTGTTGGTACACTTATATAGACATACATATGTTAGCAGCAACTCACAAAATGCTTATTTATGCTTTATTATGCATAAAAATGAATTTCCACGAACTCACTACACGTGGCCCATTATATAAATTGCAGGTGGACACTTCCTGTATGATTTAGTGAAAAACGGGGCAAATGTCCACCTGCAGTTTATGAGAATAGTCCACACATATGCAGTTGGTGGACACACTTTATAGGAATCTATATGCATTATAGACCCTGTTAGTCTGTTGGTACACTTATATAGACATACATATGTTAGCAGCAACTCACAGAATGCTTATTTATGCTTTATTATGCATAAAAATGAATTTCCACGAACTCACTACACGTGGTCCATTCACACAAATTGTAGGTGGACATGTCCACATGGAGTTTATAGTATTGGGCATAGTATATTAGTGGTCATGTCCACCTACAATTTATAGTAATGGGCCACACGTATTAAGTTCGTGGACACCCTTTATAGTAATCTATATGCATTAACGACCCTGTTAGTCTGTTAGTACACTTATATAGACATACATATGTTAGCAGCAACTCACAGAATGCTTATTTATGCTTAAAAAATCCATTTCCACGAACTCACTACACGTGGTCCATCACATAAACTGCAGGTGGACACTTCCTGTATGACTTAGTGAAAAACGGGGCAAATGTCCACCTACAATTTATGTTAATGGGCCACACATATTAAGTTCGTGGACACACTTTATAGTAATCTATATGCATTATAGACCCTGTTAGTCTGTTAGTACACTTATATAGACATACATATGTTAGCAGCAACTCACAGAATGCTTATTTATGCTTTATTATGCATAAAAATGAATTTCCACGAACTCACTACACGTGGTCCATTCACACAAATTGTAGGTGGACATGTCCACATGGAGTTTATAGTATTGGGCATAGTATATTAGTGGTCATGTCCACCTACAATTTATAGTAATGGGCCACACGTATTAAGTTCGTGGACACCCTTTATAGTAATCTATATGCATTAACGACCCTGTTAGTCTGTTAGTACACTTATATAGACATACATATGTTAGCAGAAACTCACAGAATGCTTATTTATGCTTAATTTTGCTTTAAAATGAATTTCCACGAACTCACTACACGTGGTCCATTATATAAATTGCAGGTGGACACTTCCTGTATGACTTAGTGAAAAACGGGGCAAATGTCCACCTACAATTTATTTTAATGGACCCCACATATGCAGTTCGTGGACACACTATATAATAATCTATATGCATTATGGACCCTGTTAGTCTGTTAGTACACTTAAATAGACAAACATATGTTAGCAGCAACTCACAGAATGTTTATATATGCTTAAAAAATGAACTTCCACGAACTCACTACACGTGGTCCATTCATATAAATTGCAGGTGGTCATGTCCACCTGCAGTTTATAGCAATGGGTATAGCATATTAACTTGGTGGACAAACCCCGAAAAGGTGGTTGTCCACCAACCTAATATGCCTAGTCCATACAAATAAACTACATGTGGTCATTTCCACCTGCAGATTACAGTAGTAGCCCACACATATGAAGTTCGTGGACACACTTTATAATAATCTATATGCATTATAGACCCTGTTAGTCTGTTGGTACACTTATATAGACATACATATGTTAGCAGCAACTCACAGAATGCTTATTTATGCTTTATTATGCATAAAAATGAATTTCCACGAACTCACTACACGTGGCCCATTATATAAATTACAGGTGGACACTTCCTGTATGACTTAGTGAAAAACGGGGCAAATGTCCACCTGCAGTTTATGAGAATAGTCCACACATATGCAGTTGGTGGACACACTTTATAGGAATCTATATGCATTAACGACCCTGTTAGTCTGTTAGTACACTTAAATAGACAAACATATGTTAGCAGCAACTCACAGAATGTTTATATATGCTTAAAAAGTGAACTTCCACGAACTCACTACACGTGGTCCATTCATATAAATTGCAGGTGGTCATGTCCACCTGCAGTTTATAGCCATTGGTATAGCATATTAACTTGGTGGACAAACCCCCAAAAGGTGGTTGTCCACCAACCTAATATGCCTAGTCCATACAAATAAACTACATGTGGTCATATCCACCTGCAGATTACAGTAGCAGTCCACACATATGAAGTTCGTGGACACACTTTATAATAATCTATATGCATTATAGACCCTGTTAGTCTGTTGGTACACTTATATAGACATACATATGTTAGCAGTAACTCACAGAATGCTTATTTATGCTTTATTATGCATAAAAATGAATTTCCACGAACTCACTACACGTGGCCCATTATATAAATTGCAGGTGGACACTTCCTGTATGACTTAGTGAAAAACGGGGCAAATGTCCACCTGCAGTTTATGAGAATAGTCCACACATATGCAGTTGGTGGACACACTTTATAGGAATCTATATGCATTATAGACCCTGTTAGTCTGTTAATACACTTATATAGACATACATATGTTAGCAGCAACTCACAGAATGCTTATTTATGCTTTATTATGCATAAAAATGAATTTCCACGAACTCACTACACGTGGTCCATTCACACAAATTGTAGGTGGACATGTCCACATGGAGTTTATAGTATTGGGCATAGTATATTAGTGGTCATGTCCACCTACAATTTATAGTAATGGGCCACACGTATTAAGTTCGTGGACACCCTTTATAGTAATCTATATGCATTAACGACCCTGTTAGTCTGTTAGTACACTTATATAGACATACATATGTTAGCAGCAACTCACAGAATGCTTATTTATGCTTAAAAAATCCATTTCCACGAACTCACTACACGTGGTCCATCACATAAACTGCAGGTGGACACTTCCTGTATGACTTAGTGAAAAACGGGGCAAATGTCCACCTACAATTTATGTTAATGGGCCACACATATTAAGTTCGTGGACACACTTTATAGTAATCTATATGCATTATAGACCCTGTTAGTCTGTTAGTACACTTATATAGACATACATATGTTAGCAGCAACTCACAGAATGCTTATTTATGCTTTATTATGCATAAAAATGAATTTCCACGAACTCACTACACGTGGTCCATTCACACAAATTGTAGGTGGACATGTCCACATGGAGTTTATAGTATTGGGCATAGTATATTAGTGGTCATGTCCACCTACAATTTATAGTAATGGGCCACACGTATTAAGTTCGTGGACACCCTTTATAGTAATCTATATGCATTAACGACCCTGTTAGTCTGTTAGTACACTTATATAGACATACATATGTTAGCAGAAACTCACAGAATGCTTATTTATGCTTAATTTTGCTTTAAAATGAATTTCCACGAACTCACTACACGTGGTCCATTATATAAATTGCAGGTGGACACTTCCTGTATGACTTAGTGAAAAACGGGGCAAATGTCCACCTACAATTTATTTTAATGGACCCCACATATGCAGTTCGTGGACACACTATATAATAATCTATATGCATTATGGACCCTGTTAGTCTGTTAGTACACTTAAATAGACAAACATATGTTAGCAGCAACTCACAGAATGTTTATATATGCTTAAAAAATGAACTTCCACGAACTCACTACACGTGGTCCATTCATATAAATTGCAGGTGGTCATGTCCACCTGCAGTTTATAGCAATGGGTATAGCATATTAACTTGGTGGACAAACCCCGAAAAGGTGGTTGTCCACCAACCTAATATGCCTAGTCCATACAAATAAACTACATGTGGTCATTTCCACCTGCAGATTACAGTAGTAGCCCACACATATGAAGTTCGTGGACACACTTTATAATAATCTATATGCATTATAGACCCTGTTAGTCTGTTGGTACACTTATATAGACATACATATGTTAGCAGCAACTCACAGAATGCTTATTTATGCTTTATTATGCATAAAAATGAATTTCCACGAACTCACTACACGTGGCCCATTATATAAATTACAGGTGGACACTTCCTGTATGACTTAGTGAAAAACGGGGCAAATGTCCACCTGCAGTTTATGAGAATAGTCCACACATATGCAGTTGGTGGACACACTTTATAGGAATCTATATGCATTAACGACCCTGTTAGTCTGTTAGTACACTTAAATAGACAAACATATGTTAGCAGCAACTCACAGAATGTTTATATATGCTTAAAAAGTGAACTTCCACGAACTCACTACACGTGGTCCATTCATATAAATTGCAGGTGGTCATGTCCACCTGCAGTTTATAGCCATTGGTATAGCATATTAACTTGGTGGACAAACCCCCAAAAGGTGGTTGTCCACCAACCTAATATGCCTAGTCCATACAAATAAACTACATGTGGTCATATCCACCTGCAGATTACAGTAGCAGTCCACACATATGAAGTTCGTGGACACACTTTATAATAATCTATATGCATTATAGACCCTGTTAGTCTGTTGGTACACTTATATAGACATACATATGTTAGCAGTAACTCACAGAATGCTTATTTATGCTTTATTATGCATAAAAATGAATTTCCACGAACTCACTACACGTGGCCCATTATATAAATTGCAGGTGGACACTTCCTGTATGACTTAGTGAAAAACGGGGCAAATGTCCACCTGCAGTTTATGAGAATAGTCCACACATATGCAGTTGGTGGACACACTTTATAGGAATCTATATGCATTATAGACCCTGTTAGTCTGTTAATACACTTATATAGACATACATATGTTAGCAGCAACTCACAGAATGCCTATATATACTTAAAAAATGCATTTCCACGAACTCACTACACGTGGTCCATTATATAAACTGCATGTGTACACTTCCTGTATGACTTAGTGAAAAACGGGGCAAATGTCCACCTACAATTTATTTTAATGCAACACACATATCAAGTTCGTGGACACTCTTTATAATAATCTATATGCATTATGGACCCTTTTAGTCTGTTAGTACACTTAAATAGACATACATATGTTAGCAGCAACTCACAGAATGCTTATTTATGCTTAAAAAATGCATTTCCACGAACTCACTACACGTGGTCCATCACATAAACTGCAGGTGGACACTTCCTGTATGACTTAGTGAAAAACGGGGCAAATGTCCACCTACAATTTATTTTAATGGACCCCACATATGCAGTTCGTGGACACACTATATAATAATCTATTTGCATTATGGACCCTGTTAGTCTGTTAGGACAATTAAATAGACATACATATGTTAGCAGCAACTCACAGAATGTTTATATATGCTTAAAAAATGAATTTCCACGAACTCACTACACGTGGTCCATTATATAAATTGCAGGTGGTCATGTCCACCTGCAGTTTATAGCAATGGGTATAGCATATTAACTTGGTGGACAAACCCCCAAAAGGTGGTTGTCCACCAACCTAATATGCCTAGTCCATACAAATAAACTACATGTGGTCATTTCCTCCTGCAGATTACAGTAGTAGTCCACACATATGAAGTTCGTGGACACACTTTATAATAATCTATATGCATTATAGACCCTGTTAGTCTGTTGGTACACTTATATAGACATACATATGTTAGCAGCAACTCACAGAATGCTTATTTATGCTTTATTATGCATAAAAATGAATTTCCACGAACTCACTACACGTGGCCCATTATATAAATTGCAGGTGGACACTTCCTGTATGACTTAGTGAAAAACGGGGCAAATGTCCACCTGCAGTTTATGAGAATAGTCCACACATATGCAGTTGGTGGACACATTTTATAGGAATCTATATGCATTATAGACCCTGTTAGTCTGTTGGTACACTTATATAGACATACATATGTTAGCAGCAACTCACAAAATGCTTATTTATGCTTTATTATGCATAAAAATGAATTTCCACGAACTCACTACACGTGGCCCATTATATAAATTGCAGGTGGACACTTCCTGTATGATTTAGTGAAAAACGGGGCAAATGTCCACCTGCAGTTTATGAGAATAGTCCACACATATGCAGTTGGTGGACACACTTTATAGGAATCTATATGCATTATAGACCCTGTTAGTCTGTTGGTACACTTATATAGACATACATATGTTAGCAGCAACTCACAGAATGCTTATTTATGCTTTATTATGCATAAAAATGAATTTCCACGAACTCACTACACGTGGTCCATTCACACAAATTGTAGGTGGACATGTCCACATGGAGTTTATAGTATTGGGCATAGTATATTAGTGGTCATGTCCACCTACAATTTATAGTAATGGGCCACACGTATTAAGTTCGTGGACACCCTTTATAGTAATCTATATGCATTAACGACCCTGTTAGTCTGTTAGTACACTTATATAGACATACATATGTTAGCAGCAACTCACAGAATGCTTATTTATGCTTAAAAAATCCATTTCCACGAACTCACTACACGTGGTCCATCACATAAACTGCAGGTGGACACTTCCTTTATGACTTAGTGAAAAACGGGGCAAATGTCCACCTACAATTTATGTTAATGGGCCACACATATTAAGTTCGTGGACACACTTTATAGTAATCTATATGCATTATAGACCCTGTTAGTCTGTTAGTACACTTATATAGACATACATATGTTAGCAGCAACTCACAGAATGCTTATTTATGCTTTATTATGCATAAAAATGAATTTCCACGAACTCACTACACGTGGCCCATTATATAAATTGCAGGTGGACACTTCCTGTATGATTTAGTGAAAAACGGGGCAAATGTCCACCTGCAGTTTATGAGAATAGTCCACACATATGCAGTTGGTGGACACACTTTATAGGAATCTATATGCATTATAGACCCTGTTAGTCTGTTGGTACACTTATATAGACATACATATGTTAGCAGCAACTCACAGAATGCTTATTTATGCTTTATTATGCATAAAAATGAATTTCCACGAACTCACTACACGTGGTCCATTCACACAAATTGTAGGTGGACATGTCCACATGGAGTTTATAGTATTGGGCATAGTATATTAGTGGTCATGTCCACCTACAATTTATAGTAATGGGCCACACGTATTAAGTTCGTGGACACCCTTTATAGTAATCTATATGCATTAACGACCCTGTAAGTCTGTTAGTACACTTATATAGACATACATATGTTAGCAGCAACTCACAGAATGCTTATTTATGCTTAAAAAATCCATTTCCACGAACTCACTACACGTGGTCCATCACATAAACTGCAGGTGGACACTTCCTGTATGACTTAGTGAAAAACGGGGCAAATGTCCACCTACAATTTATGTTAATGGGCCACACATATTAAGTTCGTGGACACACTTTATAGTAATCTATATGCATTATAGACCCTGTTAGTCTGTTAGTACACTTATATAGACATACATATGTTAGCAGCAACTCACAGAATGCTTATTTATGCTTTATTATGCATAAAAATGAATTTCCACGAACTCACTACACGTGGTCCATTCACACAAATTGTAGGTGGACATGTCCACATGGAGTTTATAGTATTGGGCATAGTATATTAGTGGTCATGTCCACCTACAATTTATAGTAATGGGCCACACGTATTAAGTTCGTGGACACACTATATAATAATCTATATGCATTATGGACCCTGTTAGTCTGTTAGTACACTTAAATAGACAAACATATGTTAGCAGCAACTCACAGAATGCTTATTTATGCTTTATTATGCATAAAAATGAATTTCCACGAACTCACTGCACGTGGTCCATTCACACAAATTGAAGGTGGACACTTCCTGGTTGCCATATTTGTAGGCCTTTGTAGTTTTTCTCGATAATTACTTTTTTGTCGAATTTATTCATATATATATATGATTAAAGAACCATCTTATTCCCTTAGTACACTTTATTAGACATACATATGTTAGTATCATTTCACAGAAGGCTGAATTATGCCAATAAAAGTGGTTCTCCACCAATTGAATACACGTGGGCCATTTCTATAAGCGTCGGGTGATCGAATTTAAAAAAAAACTACAACGGACTACAAATATGGCTCCCGACCGGAAGTAGCTTCCGGTTTTGTGCCATGTTTGTAGTCCTATGTAGTTGTTTTATCTGAAGCGCTTGTTTAGAGTGAGAAATAGATCGTTCCACAGAAAGTTTATAAAACGCTAGAAGGACTTTAAGCAGGTATAAGTTTGCTTACTATAAAATATACACTAATAACTTATTACACTTTATAAAACGTAAACATGTTGGCAAAAAGTCGTAAGATGCTAAATTGGGTCTAAAAGTACTTAGACAGCTATTATAAAACGCCCAAAAATGAGAAAAACATAGAAACTGTCTTTAAAATAACACAGTTTACTCATAGAACAGTAGAAACAGTCAAAAACAATGCACTGAACAATTTAAGAACATGTTTATTAAATCATGGTCGAAACACAACAGAGCACTTGATCAATGCAACATTAGATTAATGTATTACACTTATACATGACTTTATCCAAGGATCAGATTTGTTTTATGTAAATTTGTACAAAATATATAACATTTCTGTTAGATTTAATTTCCGCATAAATGAATACAAGCCTGTAAATAAATGAAGTGTGAAGTTGTTAAACTCACTGAATACATTCCTGGCTAGATAGTTGGAGGAAGGGTTTCCCTCTGGTTATATGGGGGGATTCTTTCTAAGCTAAACATTCTTTGTCTGACCTGCTATACCTTATTTGGTCATTCTGTGAACCCCTGGACATTCGAAACCATCTGTGAACCCCTGGGCATTTGAAACCACCCAGAGGTGTTTTAGTACCTATATAAAGGCTTGTAGAGTCTAAAATAAATGAGTTCAAAAGCTTGATGCCTTTGTGTCTAGTTCTTGTGCTCCCAGATCTGCAGAAGAATTCTCTCACAACATCCAACGTATTTCTGATTTGATTTTCAGTGTAATCCAAAACATAGAAAGAAACTTAGTGTTCGAAAGGAACTAAAAGTTTAACAATTGGGGGCTCATCCGGGATACTCATCGGCAGTCCGGGAAAAACTCTGTGTTTTGAAGACCGCGCTAGACTGAAAGACGTTCTACGGGTTCCAGCAGTATAACACAGGTAAGAGTTTTTTTTAAAATAACCTTCCTGTGATATACTGTTGATGGCAGTTACCACACTTTTGTGCTGGGTTTCTGTATTTGCGTGTGGCGCTCCGTGGCGTTACCCGGGGCCAGGTTACGTCCTTAGTAGTCGAGAGATACACGACGCGCGTATTTTGGGATATTTACTTTATTACATACATCATTGTAATAATTAACGAAAAAAAAGGGAGTTGGATTTTGTGTGGGAAGTTTTCGTTTTTTTTTTTTACTTTCTTCTTACTAACATTTGCTTTGTTCATTCGTTGAGTATGGGACAAGAAATATCTAAACCACTACCAGCTGAAACGCCGGTAGATTTTATGTTCAGAAATAACAAGGGTTTTTGGACACAACCCTTTGTTGATAATTTGGCTGGATGGTCTGAAAGCGTCGGACCGCAAATTGATAAATATCCCAGATGTGGATCTTTTAAGAAGGATGATATGGCGCTAATGAAATCCATGGTAAAGGGTGGATGGGGTGATCCCTAATGGGATTATAAATATATGTGTGAATCGTATGAAATTTGGCAAAAACTGAAAAAAATATGGTTCAAGGTCCCGAGCGTGTTAATAAATCGAACAAAATATCGATCGTTGCGCCGTCAACAGTAAAGACACCGCCACCTTATGATACAGCCGTGATTTCTGTCCAAAATCATGCTCCGAACGGTTCAAATTTGTATCCCTCATTGCTTGCTTTTCCCTCCACTCCACAACCCCCTCCCCCTCCCCCTCCCGAGTTAAACAAAGAAACTTTACGACCTGCAGCACAGCCATCAATGGCGTGGGTGCAGGAGGGCCCAAGAATTATTCTTAAACCAGCAACAATGACAGACATTGATACTATTTGTAAATCTCTCCCGAACCCGAATAATTCTAACAAATTTGTAGATGTTTTGCGCTCACATACGCGCTTTGCACAATTGGCTGGAGGGGATTATAGATCGATTTTATTACGAGTTTTATCTGATGATGTTACTGAATCGTCTTTAATTGTGGAAATCCCTGCTTTGAGTCTTGATAATGATGAATTGGAGGGCTCCGGTATACAGCGAGACCCTCATGAATTTTGGTGGGCCGATCCTGATAATGTCACTACATTTTTCGAGCAGGTCAAACGTTTTCTAGATGTCCGTGCTCATGTTTGTAGAGATCTGACCCATGCCACAAACACCAAACAAAATAGGGGTGAATCCGCGTCTGCTTTTGTTTCTCGTTTTAAACGTGTGTGGGAAGAAGACGCTCATATTCCAGTAGGCGGTGAAATGTCTACACTGCTTAATGCATGCTTAAATAATATGAATCCTGATTTGGCACGTTTGGTTCGTGTAACGACAGCAAATTTAATGCAACAAACTGTTGAAAATTTTTGCAAACGCATTCGTGAGTTAGATGCATCTGGTGGTTTCTCTTCTTTTTTGTTCAAGCCGAAACAGGAAGTTATGCTGGTAGCTTCTCAACAGCAAATGGCTGCAGTGTCGGTGCGTACGAGAGGGAACCAAAGGGGCGGACCTCAATATAATCGGGGCCCGCCTCGGGGAGTTCTTAAAAGGTCCGAAGTTTGTCATTATTGTGGTAGACCAGGCCATTGGGAAAGGGAGTGTAGAATGAAACAGGAACATGACAACGAACGTCTCACTCGAGCACCACAGATAAACCAAACTCAAGCACCACTATATGGCAGTGGTTCTGCTGATCAATATCAGGTGTCTTGGGTGAATAAAAAGGGTGAACAAAATAATCCAAAACACCTTTAGGGGTGCCCACAGAGCGATTTCAGTCCAAATGCACAGTCAATGATTTGTTTTTCTTTTAGCAATCGCACAGATGAACTACCCATTGTAAGTTTAAAAGTAAATGGGGTAGATTACTCATTTTTAATCGACACTGGTGCTACGTGCTCATCTATTTCTGCTAAATTTTACGAAGGGCCGATCACAAATCATACTATGCGCTCTGTTGGGGTTTCCGGGACTGAAGTTATTTGTCACATGACACCTGCCATTGATGTAAAGGCACTTAATCATCCGCCTTTCTTTCACAAATTTGTTATTACTCCAAATTCACCATTGAATCTTTTGGGCAGAGATCTCATGCACAAACTTAACATTGAGATTGTATTTTCAGACAGCTCTGTTAATTTTTCTTTGCTTTCAGATGTCCAAGATGCAACTGTAGAATTAATGCCACACTTCATGAGTAAAGATGAACCACAACAAGTTAAATACAACATTGCTGAGGTAAACCCGTCGTTGTGGTCACAGTATAAAGATGAATCAGGTTTTGTTGGTATACCTCCTTACAAGGCGAAATTAATCACACAGAAGCCTGTGTACATGAAGCAATACCCATTGTCACCTGAAAAGGTTGAGGGTATTCAACCGATAATTGACAATTTTTTGAAACAAGGGGTTATTGTCCCCACTCACTCACCTTACAATACACCAATTAATCCCATCAGGAAAGCTGATGGAACGAGTTGGCGTTTGACACAAGACTTGAGGGCTATTAATTCATTAATAATTCCTCTGGCCCCGATTGTGCCTGATGTGCCAACTATTCTGAATTCTATACCACACAATCACACTCACTTCACGGTGGTGGATTTGTGTGCAGCCTTCTTCTCTATCCCCGTCCATGCAGATACACAACCGTTGTTTGCATTTACATTTAAAGGTGCTCAGCTGACCTGGACACGCCTTGCTCAGGGTTTTGTTGATAGCCCTGCCGTCTTCTCCGCGGCGGTGAAACGTGTTTTGGACACAATAACTGATCTGCCATCTACGGTATGTGTCCTACAGTACACTGATGACATTTTAATCTCCGCTGAAACTGAGGCTGATAGTTTGCAGGCCTCAATTGTTGTTTGCAATGTGCTTGCGAGCGCTGGATTTAAGGCCTCGAATGACAAACTGCAGTGGGTGCAACCCAAAGTCCATTACCTGGGCCACATCATTTCACCGGGCCTGAAAGCCATTTCAGCTGAGAGGGTGCAACTGATAAAGACTATGCGAACTCCTGAAAATGTGACACAGCTACAAAGTTTTTTGGGATTGGTGAACTATTGTCGTGCATGGATACCTGACTGTGCGTATCATGACAAAAACCTACGATGTCTCATTCAACATGGCATGGGTCCAAGGGACTCATTGAAGTGGACTTCTGAAGCGAAAGAACATTTTGATGCGTTGAAGATTGCTATCACGCGTGCTCCTGCCTTGGGGCTACCAAACTATACAAAGCCGTTTCATTTGTATGCGGGGGAGGCTATAGGTGTCGCAATGGGGATTTTGACCCAAGAGCATGGTGGGAAACCACGTCCTATCTCTTATTTGTCCAGACAATTAGACCCAATAGTCCATGGGATGCCTGCATGTCTTCGTGCAGTGGCTGCGGCGGCGGAGATGGTAAGAATGGCTGAAAAAATTGTTTTATCACATCCTTTGATTTTATACACCACTCACCAGGTGGGTGTTATTTTGCATAATTTAAAGACACAGCACATGACGGCCCAGAGGAGGTCTGGCTATGAAGCAACGCTGTTAGCCACAGAAAATTTAACCATTAAGCCCACTTCGGTTACTAGCCCAGCATTTCAGTCACTGTATGGCTTATCCACATTGATAACTGAGACCGTACCTCATGATTGCATGAATGATATTGAATGCTTCACTGCGGCCAGGGTCGATCTGAAAGATACGCCCCTGGATGGGGGGGAGCATTTATATATAGATGGCTCATGTTCAAGACCATCTGATGGAGTGTATCTGTGTGGATATGCCATTGTGACAAAGGAAGGTGAGAGGGTGGAGGCATACCGTCTTAACCATAACTCAGCACAGGCTGCAGAAATAATTGCATTATCAAGAGCCTGCGAGTTGACAAAAGGCAAAAGAGTTACCATTTATACGGATAGCAAATATGCGTATGGGGTCGTTCAAGACTTCGCCCAGACTTGGGCTAGACGAAATTTTCAGACATCTGAGGGCAAACCAATATCACATGCAGAGTTGGTGGGAGATTTATTACAAGCTGTAATGTTGCCATCTGAACTAGCTGTAGTGAAGGTCAAGGGACATGTTTCAGGAGATGAAACAGACGCTGTTGGGAACAGAAATGCTGATGAAATGGCCAAATGGGCCGCAGAACATGCAGAGTTTTCTCCATATCAGAGAGCGCAGAGTAGGGACGTAGAAACAATGATGTTTGCACATGTATCATGCGTTCCTGACATAGATTTGAAAATTTTGCAAAGTCAACCTACACAGGGAGACGTGAAACATTGGGCAGAAAATGGATGCGCACCAGATGCTGACGGTTTGATAAGAGATAAAAATGGTAGAATCGCATTACCAAAGCTTTCTTTGGTAATATTGATAAGACATTACCATGGTATTTCGCACAACAGCGCGTCTAAAGTTACACAGATGATTAATCGCCTGTATTGTATACAGGATACAGCAAAAATGGTCAAACTAATAATATTCTCTTGTTTGATATGCGCCAAAACAAACCCTCACAGAAAAACGCCACACGACGCATTACCATTTCCAGAAGCGCCTTTTCAGTGTCTTCAAATAGATTTTTCTCATATGCCAGCGGTAGGAAATCTAAAATACATATTAACTATTGTCGATAGGTTTTCAAAATGGCCTGAAGTATTTGCATGTGCAAAGGAAGATGCTAAAACGGTTGTAAAAATACAATCGAAAGAAGTTATTTCTCGTTATGGTATACCAATGACAATAGAAAGTGACAATGGGAGCCCATTCACATCGAAAGTTACCAAATTATTGGCTAAAGCGTCAGCCATAAATTGGCACTATAAAATACCCTATCACCCACAGTCGTCGGGGGTGGTAGAACGAACACATCGAACAATCAAAGACAAGATCACGAAAGCCTGTATGGAAACAGGCAGGAAATGGCCAGATGTGCTACCAGCCGTATTGGCAGAAATGAGAATGACCCCATCCTCAACGACAAAATACTCACCATTTGAAATTTTGATGGGTAGACCTTTCCCGACCCCATGGGTCAAAGGTCGCGCAGGCGTTTCTTCCCTAGGTGACATGGAGGTGATCCTGGATGACCACGTGATTTCCCTTATTGATAAACTGAATTCTGTGTGTGCTGATGTTTCTCTTTCTCTCCCTATACCATCAGATAAGCCCACCCATAATTTCGTTCCAGGCCAACAGGTGCTGATTCGTAGTCTGAAACCAGTCGCCGTGGGGGAACCGAGATATCTTGGGCCAGCTGTAGTTATTGCTGTAACGAGAACTGGAGTGCTAACGGATCATCAACCGCAGTGGATTCACGCATCCAGACTGAAGCATCTGCCAACATCTGCATTACCAATTGACACTGTAGGGCCTAAGAAGCCTGCCCAAAGTGTGTGACAGGGCACTGGTGAGAGGGCTTGCGCCAGACAGAAGATCCTTGCTCTAGTAGTGAGTGAGGGGGCCATCTGTCGGCTGAACATAGGGCCTGGGCAAATTTTGCCCCATTTATAGCTTCCTGATCACCTCTGAAGGTTCCCCTGTTACACATTTGGGTCCCAATTGTCCAATATGTCAGTCATATTTCTGGTATTGATCCTGGCCGGTGCACAAGGAATTAAACTAATAGAAGAAGATGATTCATGGTTGGACCGTGACGATCCACCACTTTC
Source organism: Triplophysa bombifrons (assembly GCA_029783895.1). NCBI lineage: Eukaryota > Metazoa > Chordata > Actinopteri > Cypriniformes > Nemacheilidae > Triplophysa > Triplophysa bombifrons. The sequence continues at coordinate 13,922,014 of CM056451.1, read as the reverse complement.
ATATGCCACAAACATGTGGGGGAGATTGGCTAATTACACCGTAAAGACAAGTGACATTATAGTTGTTGTACTTATGTTCCAGATAATGATGCAGATGGACATTTGATCGACCAAGGAATTAAGAACATCACAAGAGCAGTTGCTGAGATGACCAGCCGAGAGAGAAATGGAGATGAATGGGAGTGGAGTTTGAATTTTTCCAGCCTTTTCAGTAAAATCGAACATTGGCTGATTTTAATTGCAATAATTATTTCATGCATTCTGGTTTTGCTTTGCTTATGGCCCTGTATTATGGCTATGATTCGCCGTGCATTAAAATCATCTATAAGTGTGATTATGAAAGGTTACCATGTTGCTCAGCCAAGACCAGGAGATAAGATGACCATGAATCCGAATGTAATGTAAGGACAGAGATGAACAACTCTGCTCCGACCGGACGTGGTCCTTAGATTAGGAATTTTCTTTATTATTTAGCATTTTTACTTTTACTGTTTACCATGGATGCGGAAAATGTATTGGTAAGTCATAAATGACTTAAAGAGGGCAACTGTTAGATTTAATTTCCGCATAAATGAATACAAGCCTGTAAATAAATGAAGTGTGAAGTTGTTAAACTCACTGAATACATTCCTGGCTAGATAGTTGGAGGAAGGGTTTCCCTCTGGTTATATGGGGGGATTCTTTCTAAGCTAAACATTCTTTGTCTGACCTGCTATACCTTATTTGGTCATTCTGTGAACCCCTGGACATTCGAAACCATCTGTGAACCCCTGGGCATTTGAAACCACCCAGAGGTGTTTTAGTACCTATATAAAGGCTTGTAGAGTCTAAAATAAATGAGTTCAAAAGCTTGATGCCTTTGTGTCTAGTTCTTGTGCTCCCAGATCTGCAGAAGAATTCTCTCACAACATCCAACGTATTTCTGATTTGATTTTCAGTGTAATCCAAAACATAGAAAGAAACTTAGTGTTCGAAAGGAACTAAAAGTTTAACAATTTCATAAGATATTGCTTCATCTGCCTTGCATTTATTAACTCCTTTTCCAAAACCATTCTTTATGCTAAAGATAGCATAATCACAGCAGTTCACTTTATTTACTCTGATGCTGTTACTCGTATTGTCATTACAGCGCGTTCATGCATCACAGTCTGCTTTATGCAAGATGCATTCTGTCACGCCAACACGTGTTGTTATTACAGCACATTCATGCATTGCGCTGCTTTTAACCAGATGCATTCTGTGACGCCAAGAGGGTTACAGAATGCATAATGCATAAATCAGACTGTGATGCATGAACGCGCTGTAATAACAACACATGTTGACGTCACAGAATGCATCATGCATAAAGCATACATGATGCACGAACGCGCTGTAATAACAACACCATACACGACTTGTCATTACAGTCCGTTCATGCATCACAGTCTGCTTCATGCAAGATGCATTCTGTAACACATACACGTGTTGTAACAATTTGTTTTGTATTTCTCTTTAGAACATGACGAAGTGTCCCCTGTGCCCAGCGGCGATGACTGGAATAAGGCAACACCTCCGCGATGTGCATAAAATTAAAAACCTCATGGAGCGGGATATTCTCATCAAGCTGGCCAGGGGCAGAGTTTTCCTGAAAGATGTTTGTTGTCCTCTCTGCAGGATTTCATTTAGATACGTTGAAAAGCACCTTCTGAATGGTCACAAGGAGCTCACGGCAAGTAACATTTTACTCAGCATGTCTGTAATCGTCATCAACATTCAATTAAAACATAATCTTGCTTGGTATAATGACAACTAACAGGAAATTTATTTAGGTGCGCAAACGGACAAAACTTGTCAAAAAGTTAAAGTGGCAAGCTGCCATTTTAAATTTGAGTGAGCTGCGACAAATCCGTCCAGCCATTCCAATGGTGACCACGCTGGACCTCAGTAACAGATCCCACGAAGCAACCTGTTCACCCAATGAGGAGGCACCGGCAGTGGAGATGGGACCCGCGACTGAGGTGGGACCGGCGATGGAGGTGGCACAGACGTCGGAGGTGGCACAGACGTCGGAGGTGGCACAGACGTTGGAGGTGGCACAGATGTTGGAGGAGGCTCTCGGCTTTGGGATTTCACCAAACATAGAAACCGAGATGTTCTCTGACTTACAGCAGTTGTTGTCAGACATTATAAAGCCTGCGCTATTACTGGGTAAGAATCAATTCGTCATCATAATGTGCCATCCAATGATCTAATCGATTAAAGATTAATTGATTCTTGTTATATTGCAGATGAGCCTTGGCAAGGGCAAAGCCTGGACCAGTCCAGTGAATTGGAAACTGTCAATTTGTGCCAAATTTTAGAAGATTAGTGTTTGTTAAGTTTATTTATTTCATATATCTATTTATTGCTCTAATTGTTCTTGTGTGTGTATTTATAATGTTTATTAAAGTTTTATATTAAAAGGGTTGTCCTGTGTTTTTTTTTTAACTTAAAAGGCAAAATGGAGCACTTCATGAGTTATTGATGGCATATGCACTTCTTATAAAGTGTCCTAAATGAATTATGTGCTGTTTGAAGCAGTGAGTGGTAACTTCCTGTATGACTTAGTGAAAACTTGTAAAATTACCCCTGCAATGGGCAACACATATGAAGTTCATGAACAAGTTGCTCATTCCTAAACTGTAACTTTATTTCCACTAATATGAATCACCAAACACCATAATTCGCTTAGTACAGCTCATTGGAAATACATTTGTATAAGTTTACTTTCATGTTTAGGTCTCTATGCCCCTATTATTTTCGAATGTAATAAAATATCTCAGGTAAGCATTGAAGGTGAAATTATCTCATGTAAGTATTAAAAGATCTCATGTAAGTATTAAAAGATCTCATGTAAGTATTGATGCATCTCATGTAAGTATTGATGCATATCGTGTAAGTATTAATGCATCTCATGTAAGTATTGATGCATATCGTGTAAGTATTGAAAAGCATATCATGTAAGTATTGAAAAGCATATCAGGTAAGTATTGAAAAATCTCAGGTGAGTAATGAAACATTTTATTTGATCACACAACATTATTATAAAACATTCAGAATAACACACACAGCACACACATAGGAACAATATTATAAGTAAAATTAAACACGTAAAGAATGTAATGTGAACAACTGTATAAACAAAGAACAACACACAACAAAATTAAACTATAAACATGATAAGAGTATGATGCCTTTTTTGGGCTAGATTACTTTTTGGGGCTAGTCAGCCTTAGTTTTGCTCGGTCAACCAGTTTCTGTGCCACCGTTTTCCTGGGCGGTTGGTCCAGTTTCAATGGGGAAAGACACACCTGCAGCCGCTGTCTCGTCTTGATTGGCGAGAAGGAAGCCAGATGATATTTCGGCCTTTTCTGCGCCGACCGAGGTGGCTCATCGTCACCTGACTCCTCTTCGGGCTCCTCGCTTGAATCCTCCCCGTCGGATTCCTAGGAATAAACAAGAGAAGAGGGCAAATTAGTGTGAGATACTGAGGGAGTGAGTAAGCGAGCGAGCGAGTGAGTGATTGACGACCACTTACCCGCATAGACTTGGTTAATTTAGACCTCCTCGCCCGCCTCTTGCTTCCCGGCTTGATGCGTTCCATCTTTGCGCTTCCGCCCACCTCAGAGGTTGAATCCACGTGGAGGAGAGTGGCCTCGAACAGCATTCTATGCTCGGCCGCCTGCTTTGCATTTAGGTGGAGGGCATAGAAGCGGTCGGCCGTGGCAGTGTCGTGGCACATGAATTGGGCAATTTTTTTTCGGTCGTCGGGGGTTGTGTGCATTCTTAGCCTGGAAGAAGACAGCAAGAAATAAATTAGAAGGAGACACATCTGATCCCTAAAGGTCTAGTGTTTACATGAATTTATACTCACGTATGTCGCTATTGACGTCCTGACGTCCGTGAAGTTAGGGCTTCCCGGCAACCCCATCTCTACCCATGCGTCCTGGAAATGGGAATTTAAATTCTTGCAAGGGTTGGGCTTGGAGGTGCAAAAGAAATAGATGGAGTTCGATCCCCCGACGAGCGTTTCCCTAATTTTGAGAAAGTCCTCCATCCACCCATACTCCTCTTGCGTGAGGGACAGCTGGGCTGCCCCGAAGGCCTGGTTGGTCTTGTGGGTTGCGATCTGTAGAAGAGAAAGCAAAGATTGAGCAAGTGAGTGAGCGAGAGCGAGTGAGGTGTGTGAGAATGAGAAAGTGAGTTACTCACGTTGATTAAGATGTTCCCAGCCGGGTCCGTTTTACGGGCACTGGCCACCTCTTCCACCAGCATATTCTGAAAAACGCCCCCGCGGTGCCCGTAGATGGTGGCGAGGTAGGCGGTCAGGTGCCCGTAAAACCTCCATTGGTCTCTCGAGGTGGGAGAATTCTTTAACTTCTCTGCAAAGAAAGAAAAGACAAGAGTCATTAGAGGATGAAATGCAATACGTCTTAAGCTTGAAAAAAGTGAAAGTTTAACTCACCCAAAATGGACGGGATGATCTTCCTTGCCTTTTCTCGGCACGCCACCAGATGAGCTTTTGACAAAAGCTTCCCCTCCTTTGCCGTCTTCACCGCATACTCGTGGGTCACTACCTTTCTCCTCATTCCCTTAATCAGGGTGCGCACCTCTCTTCGAATGCCCACCAAGATGGGCTTCGATAGGCGGGAGGTGGCTGGGGGGGTCTCTGACAGGTAGTCCAGGAACTGGGCCACGTTTTTGAGGTAGTGGTGGATGGTCGTCTCCGTAATATGAGACGCTCTCAGTTTGTCCATCCACTGCCTGATTTTAGGGGTGTCATTTAGGAACAACATGTTCCCCAAAGTGGATTTCCCCTCTGCCATGTATCCCAGAAAATGCTTGATTCTGAAAACTTTGGAGGCCACATTGTTCTTCAGTTTAGCAGAGGGGTCCGATCCCTCCTGGTGGGCCTTGTACTCATTGATTAGATCATCTGCAGAAGAAAGAGAGACGCTATTACTCAGTGAGTCGGATTCAAGATCAAGAACAATCTGCCATTGTCTGTGAGATCTGTTTCCCCTGTTGATGGTTAAATCGCATTTACTTTGTCGGGTTTTTAACACACTATAAGTCTAAATTTGATATAAAATCGAAACTTGCAATGTATTTACAAATGTAAATAAATGAAATAAATGTTCCACACGTGCACTCTATACTGCTAACTTGCACAACAGGAATATTATACTGAATGCTCATTTTCACTAATGGACTACTCTCATAACTTCATTAACTCTTATACTGCACTGTAACCTTAATAACTGCATTAACTCATATACTGCACTGTTACCTTTAATAACCGCATTAACTCATATACTGCACTGTTACCTTTAATAACCGCATTAACTCATATACTGCACCGTACCATTAAAAACACATTTACTCATCTATTGCACTGCAACTTTAATAGATAATGTCTATAATTAATGCACACTTAAGGCACTTGCCCTATTGTATAGTCTAAATTGTTATCTGTTCATAACCACCTGGACAGTAATGTTCACAGTATGTATGTAGCCTTCTGTATATAATGTTCATAGTACACACCGACAGTCATATTTCATAGAACATTCCTTCTGTATAATATTTTCCTAATATTGTATTCTGTATTTATTCACAATGTATATCCTGCACTTGCTAATTGCACTTCTGGTTAGACCTAAACTACATTTCGTTACACTGTACTTGTATATGTGTAATGACAATAAAGTTGAAATCTAATCAAATTCACACTTACTTAGGGCGCCGACGTGCTCCGGGTAGTAGGGAAGTTCATCCTGCGGCTCTTGCTGGGATGTGGAGGCCGAAGGGCTGGCGCTGACACTAGCCGGCTCTTCCAAGGGCTGCTCACTCGGCTCCCCTTCGTCTTCGGGCTCCAGTGTGGACAGCAATTTCTTCGCTGCAGAGCCCATAAGAGATGAGGGGAGGGAGGCCGTCCTCCTCTTTAATCGCTTATACCTCCTGGTCACCTCCTTCAGCGTGGTGGCCAGGATGTCGTTTTGTTTGTTCAGCTCGGCGTTTTCATTAAGCAGCTTGGCCCGGGCGCGCTGGCATTTTTCTTCCGTGCATGTCATATCTTCCTCCTGGTCACTTTGTTGAAATTCTCGGTCATCGGAGAAGTTTTGGATCTCGTCCATATCAAGAAATGTGGCAATCGGGATCGCTGGGCAGGTGGCACGGAGGGCGGCGAGCTTTTCAATGACCACCTTCCTCTTGAAGTCCCTGATGGCATCCCGTTGTGCCCTCTTGGAGAGCTCCGTGTGGCCAAGGATGTGGCGGTCCAGACGAGAACTGGTCTTCCCACATCCCGGGATAGTACAGGTTCCCACCCTGTAGGAAACGCGGCCCGATTCTAAAGAAAGAATTAGTTTCCTCTCATCGGAATTGATCACCTTGTGGGTAATCCGGAGATGTTGAGACAGCTGGGCATAGATCCGGTGGCACAGTGGGCACGTGGAAGGCATCTCAGCTGAATTTTTACTCAGTAAGCACAAGAACAAACGCTAGTATCAATGAACCGATGAATGCTGAGTGAAAAACTTCCCTGCAGATAATGAATGTCCTAGGAGAAAGTTGTTTTAATTCACACTAGAAAGTGTATCCAAATTCCAGTAAGAATGCACCCTAGTTGTATTCATCCACACTAGAAAATGTATCAAAATTCCAGTAAGTTGCGTTCATTCACACTAGAAAATGTATCAAAGTTCCAGTAAGTTGCGTTCATTCACACTAGAAAATGTATCAAAATTCCAGTAAGTTGCGTTCATTCACACTAGAAAATGTATCAAAATTCCAGTAAGTTGCGTTCATTCACACTAGAAAATGGATCCAAATTCCATTAAGTTGCGTTCATTCACACTAGAAAATGGATCCAAATTCCATTAAGAATGCACGTTGTTAATGCATCACGGTCTGCGTTATGCATGATACATTATGTGACACATACATGTGTTATCATAACAGCGCATGAGCACATCACAGAATGCGTATTGCATGACGCATTGAGTGACGCATACAGCGCGTGCATGCGTCACGGTTTGCTGTCATAACAGCGCATGTATGCGACACGGTCTGCTCTATGCATGATGCATTCAGTGACGCATACAGCCCGTCACGGTCTGCTCTACGCATGACGCATGCAGTGAAGCATGCAGGTCGCGCACGCATGGCGGAAGGCCTTCAACCTGTCACCTATCCAATACGTTTACGTTTTTCTCCCTAATTAGACATTTGAGGCCAAACTGAGCATTCTACAAGTTGTTGCTAACATATGTGTGTCTAATAAAGTGCACTGACTGAATGATGTGGTAGTTGATGCATTTAAATGTATATAAAGGTACATTTTTGCTAATAAGTGGGTTGTCCACCAACTTAATACACGTGGCCCATACAAATAAATTGCTCCAGGACATCTCCCGCAAGGCCGCCGGAGTGTCCGACGATCCCAAAACCTCACGTGCACTTGCGTGCCGGTCCCCCGAGAGACATACCGAAAGGGCAAAAGTCTTGGTCCTCCGGAAGTATTTTGTAACCTTTTTAATGTAAATGAAAAGGCCCAATGCTTTCAATGGCAGAGACTCAGAAACGAGGCCTGTTTTAGCTATGTGCTCATCCACTTTTAAACCCTTTAAGAAGAAGCCACGGACTCTAAACTGCTGGGCCTGATTTGAGGGTCCGTGACAGTGGTCACTGCAAAGGCTCGATGGCCTCCGACCTTAGGAACCTTGTCTTCTGGACCTTTGTTTTCACCCTGACCTTCAACATATGAGATACCCGATTTTTGTCAAAACTGAACATTTCACGAGCTGTTTCCTAACCCGTGTGTGTCTAAAAGAGTGTTCTCACTGAAAAGCGTTGTTCCTGACAACTAGAAATGAATACATACATTTTAAATATTGTTAAAAAGCATTATGTCCACCAACTTAATACACGTGGTCCACTCACATAAACCACATGTGGACAGGCAATGCAAACATACTAGAAAATGGATGCGTTTTCTAGTTAGAACAGACTGGAAAATGGATTGCTTTTTAACAACGTTTCATATGGATTTATTTATTTCCAAGTGTGTTTGAGAACTCTCTTTTGGACACACGTATGTCAGAAACAACTGGTAAAATGATGAGTTTGACTTAAATTCTGGTATCTACTACGTTGAATGTGATGTTGTCCACGTGCAGTTTGTAGAATGGGACAGAAATAAATTATTGGTGGACATTGCACAGAATGGGCATTTTAAAGGTGTAAATATTATATTTTGTTTTAAAAACCACAAAACTCGATGGCCACGCCCCCTCAGACAAACATATGTCAGTCCCGAGCGTCAAAAACCAGGTTCTGGTAAAAGTAGTTGGGAAGCTGCCAAACAGTGGTTTGGTGGTCGGGGGCGTGGCCATGGATGGGTCAGGGGGGTCGAAGGTCAAATTGACACCCATAGTTGATCAGTGGACAAATAGTGGTTTCGTGGTAGCTGGCACCCATGGGCAGTAAGCTCGTACCCGCCTCCCAAGAAAACAAATGAATCGCGGGACTCATATGAAGTTGGAGGACAAGTGGGTAAGCCGACTTACATGGGATAAACCTGTGAGGGACGCATATGCTGTTCGTGGACAGGGGTCTTTGGGGTCTTCGAGGGGTGCCATGGCGCGAGGGCACCCCCAGTGGTGTCCTCACACCCCCTATCCCTGGCCAGCAGATTTAAAAGTGGTCTTACCACAGGGTAAGGTGAAATGTCCACTTCGTCATTTAGATATGCGCTAGGTGTCAGGTTTTTTCACACTACGATCCAACGCAAGACTGTGCGTCAAATGGCTGGCATTTTCAAGAGGCTTTTTTCCACGAACCCCCTATTTGTGCTTCCTCCTGAACTCGACCGCTGTGGGTGGAGCTCGGATTCGTCAGATGTCAGTCTCCCTCCGATGCTGCGAGCGACATCTCATCTACGTCACACATCGTTTCCGAGTGTGTGCATGAGAATCCGGACGGTATGCCACCGCCGGCTGGGGAACGTTCAGAAAAGCGAATCGGGGTGCGATCGGCCCGTGAGCACTTGGCTGGCGGGTTTACGTTCGCAGAGTTCCCCATATCACTAACGCTGCTAACGTGGGTGGTCATCGGGGCCGTAGCCACAGATGTCACAGCCCAGGTAGCAGACGAAATGGTGGCTGGTTCCCGTAGGAAGACAGCCACCCGTGACCGCAACTTCTGAATGACAATCTGCCCGCAGTGCGGGCAGATGTGTCAACGAACGCTGCTTCAGCGTGCTGGACGCCCAGACACCTAACGCAGCGATCGTGTCCATCCCCCTCCTCGATGAGGGTGCCGCACCCAAGAGAACAGCGGGACATGCCGCGCTGGAGAATGCTCAGTTAGTCCTGAAAAGGACTTTTTGAGAAAAAATCTCTAACACCTCCGGAACCGCCGAGACGCCCAGGGGAAGGTCGCTGCAGGTAGGGACGATCCGCTGCAACACATCGTAGATCCGGCAGAAGAAGAAGAAGAATTCATTGAATTCGTTCTGTTCGTAGTCATGAGCGAAGGCTCTGAAGAACAAAAGGTAAGTGAATGATGCACGCCGGCTTCCTTTTATACCGGATTTCCGGGGGCGGAGCCCGGCATGCAAATTTCATTCGCCAAATTTCATTGGCCTTTTCTGTAGTAGTCAGAGTTGATTGGTTCTCAAGGGCGAACCCCATCTGTCGTTCTCGACACAACGTCGAGAGACCGACAGAAAGGGAACTGTCTGCTACTGTACCTCTTTTTGGCTGATAACCGAGTTAAAACAATACTGATCCTCACACATAAAAGTGTTGCAAAAGTATATTTTTGCTTACCTAAGTGTTCATCTACTTTCATTTTTGTGAATATTAGACAGGCACACTGTAAACACAAAGAGGGGACACAAGATTCTAGAAGTATCAGAGGATTCATAATGTAATGGACAAATCTTTTTACAGTGATTTTCCCAAGCAAATTGTGTTCCTCAACGTCATTTGTTAGTGCTGGAATAACAATCCAGTCAAAGAAGATTTCCATAAACCAAACCCAAACAAGATTGAAGAGAATGAACAGTATGACCCAACAGAACATACTGTACAATCTGATTGATTCATCAGAAAGTTGTTCCAGGACAATGATGTTCAACCAAGAACATGTCATACTTGGTGAAATCCTGTTCACGGTACAGCATTTTTCTCAGTTCAAATGTCTTTTAATGTAAACATTTTTTTAATTTTTTTAAAGAGAATTATTAATTTTAGTAAAAAAGCACAAAGCAAATTTTTTAAAAGCACTGCAAGAGACCTATGAAATTCTGGTTTGTATTTAGAGGTTTGTTGTCAGTCATATACAGCCAACTGATTGTTTTATATATTTTGCCTGGGTTTAGCTGTTGGTTGAAAATGTTTCTTTAAGACACTAAGTTGTGTGGTTATGAGTGTAATAATAGGAAAATCATAATTACAGAAGCCTAATTGAAATGAAAGGTTTATTTGTATTTACAGTATATATATTTAAATTTTATGTTATTTTCTATAATATTTTACCCATTGAGTATCAGAGGCTGTTAGTTGCAGTTGTGCTGTATAAACGAGTTGATGGATAATTATTCAGTTAAAAGTGAAAGTAAAAGTGAAAGAGAGCTCCACAATATTGGCGTGAAAGTAAGGAAAGCTGACACTGCTCGGCAAGGATATTATTATAAACATAGATTTGTACAGACTACCGTATTACGCTATTTAAATATTTTGTTGGATTCAAGACATTTCTTCAGCAGGAGATTTTGTGAAGGACAGGAGAGGTAAGGGTTAGCGTCATTCATAGCACAGTCTTCATTTCACCATCTCGGCTACGCCAAATAGAACCAACTTCTAGCCAAAATGTCGTTATTGTCAAAATAACCTTGAATTTGGTTAGCCTACATGTCGTTATTGCCAAAATATATTGCGAAATATATGATATGTCAATATGTAAGCAAAGCCAACAGTGATGTTTGGTTTCATTTCTTTGACATGTTATCTGCGGAGCCTGCGCTATCTAATTTTAGGGATATGGTTATTTTAGTTGGCCTATTAAAATCCTAACACTTTAAACATGTGTTTTTCACAATTCTTAAGTTATTAAGCCAAAGAGCTTCAACTGGTTTTGTTTCTGTTTTGATTTGACTCAACAAATGCGGAGAAGTAGGCTGTATGTCTCTGCAGAAGATTATTATGGGGCGTTTTTAAACCGTGATGGGCGTTTCTCAACCTTTCAATCAAAAAGGGCGGAAGCCCATTTCTGAACTATTGACCCTTATTAAACAGCAGCTAAACAATTTTCAACCTTCCCGTATGAGAAGAGAATTGGGAATTGCCCACTTGTTTTTTGCAAATAAACTAAAGTGATTGAGAAACACCCATCCCAGTTTGAAAACGCCCACTTATTGAGAAACACCCCTTTTTATTCCTCAAGCAAAGCATTTAATAATAAAGTCGATGTTTCATTTTTCCCCATTTAGGAGCAAATGGCAGCTGCAAGCAGCAGTAAGTTCTATCAAAGCATTTATGTCATTTAATGGTGCTTATGTCTGTGTTTGCTTGAACCAAAAGAATTTGAACTGCTTCTTAAATACCTCAAATGTGGATAATAATGAACTAAAAACATAAACTTGATAATAGTCTGTGTGTGTACATAAATCTTGCCGTATTTCTCATGCTTTACAGATGAGTTTCAGTTTACTGTTCCAGAAACAGCTCAGAATGTTGACGTTACACTGAGGTCTGATGTCACAGTACCATGTCACCTGTCACCTGAAAAGAGTGCTGTTAATATGGAAATAAAATGTGTGTGTGTCTGTAAGAACAGACAGGTGACAGATGGGCTGAGCTTTAAGGGTATTGTGAATTCTTGTAATTACAATATCAAGTGGTGCAAACAAGTCTAATCATCATTTTCATTTAAAAAATGTACTTCCATGTACGATGAAATCAAGATGATTTTTCATTTATCATAAATCATGACTATGCAGTGTTTTTGACAAAAATAGATTCTGATGTCCAACCTGTGAATCAGCCACCAACCTGTCAAAGCTATCCTCTGACAAAACATGAGGAGGTATGTGAAAGTAACATTCATAATACATTTTTTTAGTTTGAAGCTCTAAAAATGTCACAATACAGAGGTATGAGCACTTCAATTGTGGCAATTTTTTTTAATTCGGTCATCATTTACACATGTTCGAGTTGTTCCAAATCTGTGTAAATGTCTTTGTTCTGATGTACACAGAGAAAGATATTTGGAAGAACTCGTATAACCAGACAGATTTAGATTGACTCACATAGTAGGAAAAAATACTTTATACTTTTTTAGTTCTGTTGAACACAAAAGAAGACATTTTGAAGAAGATAGAACAGCAAACAGTTCTGGAGCACTTTTGACTACCATTGTATTTTCCTACTGCTGGAGTCAATGGGGCTAAAATCTGTCAGGTTATAAGCATTCTTCCAAATATTTTTCTCTGTGATTATCAGAACAAATAAAAATACATTTATACAGATTTGGAACAACTCGAAGGTTAGCAAATGCTGACTTTTTTTGGGGGGGGGTGAAGTATTTCTTTAAAGGAATATGTAATTTAGAAGACACAGTGAAAAAATGATTCCGCTGAAATAATTGTTGGATATCACAGGCAATATCTGCTTAAACCTGCTCCAGAAGTGTTTTTACAATAAGTAACATTGCACATGTAGCTGCCAGTGATGTATCATTATCAGGTAATCATTTAATGTTTTTGCATGATTTGCAGAATCAGCTACAAGAGAAAAACCCTCAAATGACAATAAATGAGAAAAGACCGCCAAAATACACAGTTCAGGAACCTGAAGCACCGAAAAAAACAGAACAGATGATGAAATCAGGTAAGAAATCTTAAAGGACAGAAGGAATGCTGGTCTAGTTCTCAGTCATAGCTTGATGTAATACATGTAAATTAGACAGAGATTATTGGAAAACATGGTTAAATATCAGTAACAAGAGAGACACATCTGGGCAAGCAACAGTATGTTTCATGCTCCTCACAAAAAAATGCTTGTTTAAATTATTCAGAGTTTTGTATTGGTTAAAATGGATAGATTTTCATATGGTTGTAGTTCTACTTCTCCCTTTTGCCAAATCTTTTTTCAGGTGGAATAAAACTGTTCTCTGACTTGGCTGGTAAAACAAATGGTGGTCATAAGAGTTTTTTTGACACTTTGGAGAACCGAATAAAAGATCTGAGAGAAGTTCCTACAGTGGATGAGAGTGACATTTTTCTGGTTTACTGTCCTGTTGTTTCTCGACATGACATTAATTTAGAAGCAGCACTTAAAAGATTCACTGCCTCTACAGGTTTATTTGTCATCATCATCACCACAGTATTTTAAATGATAAAAGGTGTTTTAATCGTCATAAAATGTTACATTAATTTGTCTGTTTCTTTGATCAGCTTCTAAGCTGAAAATTCTAGTGGTGCTACATCACACGTTTGACCCAGAGAAAACTGTACCAGACAGCAGCAGATGTGTCAACAGGACAGATATACTGACAGTGGACTGTCTGTTCTATGAAGACAAAGGATTACTAAAGTGTCAGAAAAATGATGATGCAATCAACAAAGTTGAGAAGTGGTTAATACAGCAGGTATTTAGCACGCCATACATTATGAAATCTGCCTAAAATATATAATTTTAAGAAAGTTACTGTTTACTAAAAGTGCAGGTTGCCATTATTTTGCAGGGGGAGAAGAAAGGTGTCAAAGTACGTCCACGGCAAGGTAAACTTTTGTTTTAAATTACAAATTCAGTGAAAAAAACATTTGTGTTTATGTGATATTACCTTTTGAGTTACACACTTTTAAACTGTCTTTATTTGAAACAGACCAATTACCAGACACAGGAGTTGTTAACTGGATGTTGTTAACTGGATGATAAAGGTATTTAACAAGATGCTCTAAAAATACAAAAATCATCAAACTGTATAAGATAAACACGTTTACTAAAATAGCCCATGCCATTTTGGGTTGCAGAAAAAGGAACAGTTTGTCAACGTATTTCAATCTCATGGTAGGTTAAAGGCACTTATTTCTTATTTAGTATAACTAATATGATACATTAATCCCTGTCAAGAAATTTCAAAGTGTATTGACATGGTATTTTTAATATTTTACATAAAGTCCATTTAATTTGGAATTTTAATTTTGAAGTTAATCATGTAAATCTGGCAATATAAAATTATCAGCAAGAAAATAAACCTGTTCAGCAATCGCCACTGTTTACCGTCTGATGTGTAAGATATTAAAAGAAAGAGTCTCACAAACTACTTACAATTGTGTTCAAAATTATTCAACCCCCACTGAAATTGATTGTTTTGGTTGGTTTGACATTGATTATGATCATTCAGTCATCCTGCTTACAATTAAATCAAAGAGGCACGTGTAGGTCAGACAAATATAAAATAACATTTATAATGAAATAACCACAAATGTCTTTTCTGAGCTCACATCATTATCAGTTTTATTCAACCCCCAAGTGACATTCAATCTTAGTACTTAGTACAACATCCTTTTACGGTTATAACAACACAAGTGTCTTGCAGCGATCTACGGGTATCTTCGCCCATTCATCATGGGCAAAAGCCTCCAGTTCAGTCACATTCTTAGGCTTGCGCACTACAACTTCTTTCTTTAAGTCCCACCAGAGGTTCTCAATCGGATTTAAGTCTGGTGACTGCGATGGCCACTTCAAAATGTTCCAGCCTTTAATCTGCAACCATGCTCTAGTGGACTTGGAGGTATGCTTGGGATCATTGTCCTGTTGAAAGGTCCAACGTCTTCCAAGCCTCAGGTTTGTGACGGACTGCATCACATTGTCATCCAATATCTCCTGGTACTGGAGAGAATTCATGGTACCTTGCACACGCTGAAGCTTCCCAGTACCTGCAGAAGCAAAACAGCCCCAAAGCATGATTGACCCCCCGCCATGCTCCACAGTAGGCAAGGTGTTCTTTTCTTCATAGGCCTTGTTCTTCCTCCTCCAAACATAGCGTTGATCCATGGGCCCAAACAGTTCTAATTTTGTTTCATCAGTCCACAGAACACTATCCCAAAACTTCTGTGGTTTGTCCACATGACTTTTGGCATACTGCAGTCGACTCTTCTTATTCTTTGGGGACAGCAAGGGGGTGCGCCTGGGAGTTCTGGCATGGAGGCCTTCATTACGCAGGGTGCGCCGTATTGTCTGAGCAGAAACTTCAGTACCCTAATCTGACAAATCTTTTCTCAGTACCTCAGCAGTCACACAGGGACTTTTCTCCACTCTACGCTTCAGGTAGCGCACAGCAGTCGAAGTCAGCATCTTCTTTCTGCCACGACCAGGTAGCGTTTCAACAGTGCCCTTTGCCTTGAATTTGCGAATGATGCTTCCTATGGTGGCTCTTGGTATGTTTAACATCTTTGCAATCTTCTTATAGCCATTGCCCTTCCTGTGAAGAGTAATCACCTGTTCTCTTGTCTTCCTGGACCATTCTCTTGACCTCACCATGTTTGTAACCACACCAGTAAATGTCTAGAAGGAGCTGAGTATCACAGTCATTTTAAAGCTGCCTAATTGGTGCTTATTGGGCTTTATTGCTGCTTCCTGATATCCACAGGTGTTTTCAATACCTGATTGAAAACACTTCATTGAACCTCTGTTCTTCAGAGTGGTAGTCTTTAAGGGGTTGAATAATTATGTCAATGAAGAATTCACAAAAGAAACATTTACTACTGTATTACAAAACTAATTGATGTCATTTTAGTTGCATATGGTTCTTTAAGAAGTCCTTGTAGGATTTCATTCTGAATACAATTACAAATGTACACTAAATTCCCTAAAACCATTTACAGCATTGGGGGTTGAATAATTTTGAACACAACTGTATATCATGTAAATATTAAAGAGATATGTTATGTACTTAAGGTTCTTGTTTGATCTCATATCTTGCTTCTTTCTGTGCTTTGTATGAAATAATCCAAATGCCTAAAATCTAGAAGGTCCTCTACATAAAAATGTTGCACCGAATGACAATCTGAGAAAAGAAAATGAAAAACATCCAACAGAACTTGACGAAGACAACAGAAATCCTCAGGTGAAAAACAAAGAAGTGAGCAAACCGTCAAGTGAGAAAGAGAGAGCACCAAAGACCCTATCAATACAGTTGGAAAGCAGTAAATATAAATTATTTGTTGTCTTATATTGGTAATTGCCATTTTTTTAAGATTAAACTTTTTTTACTTATTTCATCATGATTAATTTTACAGGGAAAATCAAACTATGCTCCATTCAGGCTGGAAAGACAAATATCTCCCCTAAGATGTTTATTGGCACTCTGGAAAAACTAATTCCGAATCTGATGGAAGTTTCAGTGGATGAGAGTGACATTGTTTTGGTTTTCTGTCCTATTGTTTCTCGAGCTGGAACTGATATTGAAGCAGCACTGAAAAGATTCAATGACTTTACAGGTTCATCATCATCACATTATTATTAATAACAAAATTAAAAAATATATATTAATTATTTGAGGTCATAAATTTATGAAATTTATTTAGACAGTTTGTTTCTTTGAACAGACTCTAAGCTGAAAGTTTTAGTGGTGCTACATAACACATTCGACCCAGAGAAAACTGTACCAGACAGCAGCAGATGTGTTAACAGGACAGATATACTGACAGTGAACTGTCTGTTCAATGAAGACACAGGATTACTAAAGTGTCAGAGGAATGATGATGCAATGGACAAAGTTGTGAACTTGTTTAGGCAGCCGGTATTTAACAAGATATGCCATACATGTTGATGTCTGTTCTAAAATTCTAAAATAATTTTAAAAATTTGTCACTGTTTACTCTGTAAATTCACATTATAATGTTTTTCTACAGGATTATTCAACGGGAGTCAATAAATATCCACCTAGAAGTAGGTTAAAATCTTTTTATCAATAATGAATCTCTCTTATAAAATTATGCGACTTATTTATGTCAGTTCTTTGCTGTATCATCTAATGCTCAATAGCACAATTTAAACTTCATTACGTCCATTTTTCAACAGACAAATCAACTGTTTCAACAGATAGGACACAGGTAAAAACACATTCCTGCTCAATACTGAAATCTACTGTCTAGGAAAACTCAGCAGTAAAAGTACATAAATGTTTCAGTGAAATTTATAATAATTCCAGATAGTTCAAACTGCACCCTAAAGGATTGTGTAAGAAATTGACATTATTAAAAGTGTTCATTATTAGCAGAAGATCAAACGTTGGTGATTTTTTTAGATATGCAGCCTCTAAACCTCTAATAACATATTTCTATTGAAGTGTTTGTGCAGGTTCTGTACGATCACAGTGATTAGGTTATTAAATCGGTGGGGCAGGAGATTGTTGAAAGCATTTAAAAGTGCCAAAAACATATGTCTGTGTTACCAGCCTTTGATGCCAGTGTTGTAGTATCATGAGTGTGCACACAGATGATAGGGGGTGTAAAACATTTAAATAATTGCACATCAGCAGTAATATATGAAACAAACTCCTTATGAATTTGTATTGGTTGGCATAAAGACTATTATTTTGTAATTGCAGCGTAAACGCAATATGTGAGTAATCTCTTTCATATTTTTTTTTATTTCACAGCGGATGAAACTGGGATCTACAAGCAACAGTAAGTCAAAATTACATTCTAGTTTCAAAGTTATTATTGTAGTAGTTACATAGTTTTCATTTCTTGTAAAGTGAAAAATTAGGAAATAGCTTTCAGTCTGCCAACGACGATATATATATATATTTTTTTTTTATTAGAAATAAACTTCAACATCATGGCTAAATTTTTCAATACAATAAAGCTTCCTTATTTCTAAATATTATTGATCATATAAACATATTTTTACGTATAAATATTGAATCTAGTTAATATAATATAATTATTTCGGGCTAATATAACAGTTTTCTGAAAACAAATTACAAATAAAAACAACACTTACTGTTAAGAGGCCTGAGGGTGTCTATTTATCTCAAATGAAGTTTATTTATTATTAGGGCCATATGTTTACCACATTTTTGTAGGTTCAGAAGGTTAAGAAGAAAATTGGCCAGAAAATCACAATACAAAATGTCATGAGGGACCACGTTTATTTCGAATAGTGACCATAACAGAAGCACAAACAGAGGAGCAATTCCGTGAAAATATCAACCTTACCATGAAAAAATAAACTTCACAGTTTTTACTATGGTAACAGCACAGATATTATCATTTGGTGGTTCAAATACCCATGTGAGATCTCTCTTCAAATTTGTTTTATTTTAAATGCGTGTTTTTTTTTTTCATTGTCAGGTTGGATTGTCACATCCATAACGATACATATTCCTCATAAATGGACACATGAAAATTAAAATAAAATAACTATTTGATGTTCTATAAAGAGGCATCCCTTCTCCATTCATAATTTCACAGAAATCCTACAAAGTTTGTCCTCTCCAAAAAAACGCATCCTATTTTGTCACATCCATAACGCATGTTTATTTCCCATTTTTTAAATAGAATTTTTTTTCTTAGACTGACATTTTTTATGTTTAGACTCTATCGACAAGGATTTATTAAAATATAAACAGATGGTTCAATATATTTGTAGCAAATTCATTCTCTGAGCATTTTTATGTCAAGTACATAACCCAAATGTCACGTCCATAACGTTGGAATTGCCCAGAGTAGAAAAAAAAAGTTTGGATAATTTAATCTACTTCAGTTTCTAATCCCAGAGATATTAATAGGTGCATAGAAAACTTTTATAAAAATGGTCTTTTCTGTTCTGTTTCTTTTTCAAACTCCATCACAGCATTTCCTGCAGTATCAATATTAAAGCGTTCATGTTGATTCGCTTATCACCAAGGATGTTTTACAGGCCTATTGAAAGCCTTTTGGTGGCCCTTTAAATATACAGTATTTGCTTGCCCCTGAATTGTACTTTACATCTATATTATTCTTTTATATATGTTTTTTTTTTATATTTACGTTTTTTTTTTCAGATGCACAACCAATAAGCTCTAGTACAGTGAAATATTTTGTTACCTTACCTGGAAACAGACAGAAGTATCACTCCGACTTTCTAGATGCCCTACACAGAGAGACTCCAGGTCTGGTGATGGTTTCTACAGTGCAGGAGAGTGATGTCATTCTGCACTTCCATTCTGAGAGTCTTGCTGCTTTAAAAGATTACAAGAGAAGAGGTGAACATTTATTTACACAAAATATAGACTGTGTATTGACGTTTCTGGCTGTGTTACAAAAAAAGTATTTTATTATAATGTCCTTTTATAATATTTTAAATAATTAAACGTAAAATGAAACGTATTGTTTTGCTCTTTTGACTAAATGCTGATACATACTGAAGACTAATGGCCTTTGATCTCTCTTCTCTTTAGACAAGCCTTTTGTTGACATTGTTCTCCATAATACACTAGATTCAACATCTGTCCCAAAGAGCAGTGGATGTTTAAACAATTCAGATGTTTTCATAGTGGACTGTGTTATCTGTGAAGCAGTTGAAGATCTACCTGAATGCAATAAAAACAGAGAGGCAATTGCTGCAGTCTCACAATGGCTAAGCACCAAGGTGACTTAACATTTTTCCTGATTGCTGACACAACTCACACAATGGACACCGATATGTATATGCCTCAAACTTTCATGTCAAACTCAAATTTCAGTCAAAAACAAGTTCACACATTTATTGTTAAATCATAATATCAATTCTCTTTGTACAGATTAAATGGTCACACTGAAGGTGGACAGATCCTGTGGCGCACATTGACAACTGCATGCAAGTGAATTATCAGTTGAAGTAAATGACTGTATAAGTAAAATATAAAATGTTATTCATAGTTCAAGTAATTGCCTGTGACTCTTTATCTTATAAAAGCTTTATATCAGTAAGACTATAATGTAATGCGGTTTGTTCTGTTTTTCATTTGAAATGGGCGTGTGTCTAATTATCTTACAATAAAAGATGATTAAAAATATTTTTCGTTTTCATTACATAAATTATGATCATGACATAGGCATTAAACACACTTTAAACACCTGTTTAATTGGCCTGTTATATTTGTTTCATTTGTTTACACACTTGTAAAACTTGAACATTTACTAATAAAATCAGAGCAACAACCATTAACATTTTGGTTGATAAAATATATGTACCTGTTACTAAAGCAGCTACCACAACCGAAAGTTAGGTTTGGGTTTATAAATCCACTGTCTTTCACAGACTTACACGGTTAGCTGATTATTTTTTAAGGTCTCACTAGATGTATTGCTTAAAGCCGATTTTCTCAAAACATTCTTGTGAGACAATTAAAATTAATACAAATTACGTACGTTATTTAAAATATTTATCAAGTGGTTATGGATGGTAAGAATTCAATACTATATGTAATTGAGATTGTAAAGGAGCCATAAAGAAACAACAACATATTTTGTATATAGAATGTTATGCAATATATAAAATATACAGTATATATATAATGTTATTTGTTTAAAATGTTCATGTTTGCTGTTTCTGTGCTTGTGAAAATAGAAAAATAGGTGGATCCCGTCCACGAAAGACTAATGGGACTTTACCGGATAACAAGGGGTGGGGATAGAGCAGTGGTTTTCAATCCTGAGCCTGGGGACCCACCACTCTGCACATTTTGAATGTTTCCCTTATCTAACACCTCTGACTCAAAACATCAGCTCATTAAGTGAGACATCTATGAATTGAACTAACTGTGTCATTTAAAAGAGATATACAAAATGTGTAGAGTGGTGGGTCCCCAGGCTCAGGATTGAAAACCACTGGGATAGAGGACGCAGAGAGAGCATGGCATTACACAATCAAAACAATGCCATAAACTTTTTTAACCATAAAACACATTGGTATGTCATGATCCTGCCACAACACTTGAAAATCATGACAAGGAGAGGCAGGATCATGACATATACATAATTGAGATTGTATAGGAGCTATAAAGAAACAACAACATATACTGTATATAAAATGTTATATATAACATATATATATATATATTAGTTAATTTGTTCATAACGTTCATGTTTGCTGTCTCTATGCTTGTGAAAATAGTTCCTGCAACTCTTTCAGAGGTTTATGTTGCAAGTGAAAGTGAAAGTAAAAATGACCTCTACATTTCGTGTGACAGCAGGAAAAGCAAACACTGTTTTGTAAAGATTATTATAGGATATATATTATATAAAAATCACATATATGTTTGCATATAGGATATCTTAATGTTTCATGAGACCATTTTGTGGCAGTTACAAGTTGTTTCTGCATTCTTCAGCTCAGAAAGGAGATTTTGGGAAGGAAACGAGGGGTAAGTGCAGTTAGCACCATGCTAAAGTATGTTTACATTGTAAACATTTTGCCAACAGAAAGATCTGTTTTTTACAAACAATAACCAATTAAAATCAATGCGTTGCTAATGATGGTGTGATGTAATGTGGTGTTTTTCTCTTTTTAGGAGAAAATGGCAGCTGCAAGTAGCAGTAAGCTCTATTAAAACA
The DNA here is from genome assembly GCA_029783895.1 of Triplophysa bombifrons. Classification (NCBI taxonomy): domain Eukaryota; kingdom Metazoa; phylum Chordata; class Actinopteri; order Cypriniformes; family Nemacheilidae; genus Triplophysa; species Triplophysa bombifrons. The sequence goes on along the minus strand of CM056451.1, from coordinate 13,900,398 downwards.
ATCCTGATTTGATCTTACTTATGTCAGCGTTTGGGGACTGCTTTTGCTTTTGCAAACAAAGAAATGTGCATAATAGTTAACTAAAAACATAAACTTGACATTAGTGTATGCACATAAGTCTTTCTGTTTCTCTTATGCTTTACAGACGAGTTTCAGCTTATTGTCCCTCAGAATGTTCTGGTTAAACTGGGGTCTGATGTAACAGTACCATGTCACCTGTCACCTGAAATAAGTGCTGTTGACATGGAGATCAGATGGTTTAAAGAGAAAGACTGTGTGATTATCTATAAGAACGGACAGGTGACAGAGTTGAGGAGCTATGAGGGCAGAGTGAATCTTGTAATTCATGAACTAGAGAGAGGAAATATGTCCTTATTACTGAGAGACTTCAGAGAGTCAGATGCGGGAGTTTACCTGTGTCAGGTCATCAGTCAAGACATAACAGTGGAGGAGTTAATACAAGTTAATGAATGTGAGTTTTTATATTGTGCTGTCAATAGACAATTTGTGTATTATACATCATAATCTGTGACTGTGAAATATTTGTATCAGCAAGGGAAGATGCTGAAGTCCAACCTGCATCACCATTTCAAAACAAAAATGTGCAGCTGAAACCACATGAGGTAAGTGAACGATAACAATGAATATCAATAATTAATTCAGTGTTGTTCAGGGTGTGATCCACTTATAATGAGGATTTAACGTTTGTTTGAATTATGCTTTTACAACATTTGCTGTATATGAACCATTTACATAAACTTCATTCCCACACCTTTGAGATTTTACAAGTTGATTATTAATTAAACTGGAGAGCTGTCTATAGAACTGTAACTTAAGGATATAGATATAATGTATGAATAGTATTTATATATCCTTTGATGTATTTATTATACAGGTGTATTTTTCCTGTGAAGAGTTTATAAAGTGTGAATTCGGGCCATAAGCTTATTGGAATCCGAATGAAAACAGATTTAAGAAATTGTGTTTTGGTTTATATGATGCTGGATTCTTCAAACTGTTTTCTTCATCTCAACAGATCAACAAAACATGGAGTGAAAGACAGAAAATAAAAATGGAGGAATCTGATTTAATGACAGGTGAGTGTTGTTTCAAAGTTCTGCTTTGTCTACTAAACATCAGGACAGATGTTTATCATAGCATGTGGTGAATATGGAGAAACTTTACCAGACTTTCAAAGATGAACGCAAAAAATCTGGAACAAGCTAGATTAAAAGGAAAGGAGAAAACTAGGATGTAAGAACTGTGGACTACATAATAAAATTCATTGAACTAAGCAAAGAAAATGACCAAAAGGGAGATGAACGACAAGAACTGCAAGGCAAAATGACAAAGCCTACCAAAAGTTTGTCTGCTAGAAAATCAAGAATCACAAAAGCATCATTTAGAAAAAAACACACACTGTGAAAAAGATGTCTGTATTCATTTGCTAATATTTGTATTTACTTATTTCGTAGCCATTCATGTTTCAGGTGGAGTCAAACTGTTCTACATGTTGACTGGAAAAACAAATAACTCTCATAAAAGTTTTGTTGACTCTCTGATGAACCAAGTGGAAGATCTGAGAGAAGTTCCTAGTGTGGATGAGAGTGACATTGTTTTGGTTTTCTGTCCTATTGTGTCTCGAGCTGGAACTGATATTGAAGCAGCACTGAAAGTATTTACTGACTCTACAGGTTGTGTGATTATCATCAGAATAAATAAAAAAAAAAAAAAGCTGCTTTTTGTACATTTCATAATGTCTTTAATGCATTTCTCTTTTCTTTGAACAGCCTCTAAATTGAAAGTTCTAGTGGTGCTACATCACACGTTTGACCCAGAGAAAACTGTACCAGACAGCAGCAAATGTGTCAACAGGACAGATATACTGACAGTGGACTGTCTGTTCTATGAAGACACAGGATTACTAAAGTGTCAGAGGAATGATGATGCAAAGCACAAGGTTATTTCTTGGTTAATAGAGCAGGTTGGTCTATTTCACAATAATAAATAATAATGTAATAATTGCCGTAAAATAAATAACTGGATTCATTACTGATTATTAAATAAGCCTGTGTTGTTATTGTTGTTTTTTTTGCAGGGGAAGACAAAAGGTGTTGAAGTATGTCCACGTCAAAATAGATTTAAGGGATTAAAATCAATGAAAAGATCACACAAGTCTGTGCAGGTATGCAGTATTTAAAAATATTTATGTAAAAAAAAAAGATAAAAAGTACTGTATTATACTGTATTAATTTAACTATTGTTGTGTGTCTGCAGGATGAAGGTCAATCTGAGACAGTGGGATTAAAAAAGAGGAAAATTATTGAGCCACAGATTTGTACAGGTGAGGCTGTTTTTCCAAGAAAGGACCCAATAATAACTGCTTGCTTTGTCATGCACATTTCACTGTTGACTATTATGATTTGCACTCATCATTTATATTTTATATATTTTTTGCTTTTTCTTCCCATACTAATATATATTTCAGACGACGTCAAAGTTTGCATTATTACGAGTGGAAAAACGGAAGAGACTCAAATTCAATTTTTCAACACTCTGAGTGACCACATTAAATCTCTGAAAGAAGTTCCTACAGTAGATGAGAGTCACGTTGTTTTGGTTTTCTGTCCTGTTGTGTCTCGAGCTGGAACTGATATAGAAGCAGCACTGAAGATATTTGATGACTCCACAGGTGATTTATTGATTATATTAAATCAAACATTAGCGCAAGAAAAAAAACAATACTGTACATTTGTTAATTCTTAAATATTAGATGAGGATACACAAGTTTTCGAAATTCAGACATATTTTCCTTAAATATGTTTTTTTGACAGCTTCTATGATGAAAGTTCTGGTGGTGCTACATCACACATTTGACCCAGAAAAAACTGTACCAGACAGCAGCAGATGTGTCAACAGGACAGATATAATGACAGTGGACTGTCTGTTCTATGAAGACACAGGATTACTAAAGTGTCAGAAAAATGATGATGCAATCAACAAAGTTGTGAACTGGTTAATACAGCAGGTATTTACAATAATGCTCTAAATATTTTTAAAAGGCTTTATTAAAATGTACTGTATAATTTAAAAACAACAGGTCACTGTTTACTCATAAATGTCAACTTGTTCTCCACAGGGGGAGACAGCGGGAGTTAAAGTTTGTCCATGTCAAAGTATGTTACTTTTTTCTCAATAAACTGTATAATTTAAGCACAGTTAAACCATTTATCAGTTTTTCCTTAAGGTAATGATATATAGGATCTCTGTGTTTTCTCTGCTGTACTTTTTGTATTATTTGAAACAGGCAAGTCATATTTCAGCAGAGCATAACATTGGCCAGATTTAACACAGGTAAACACACTTGCTTAATATTGAAATTTATTATGTAGGTATATTATACAAAAAAAAGTTTTCTAAGTTCAGAGTTTGGGTTAAGAAGTGATGTGAATAGTGTAAGGATATCACTTACTGTAAATCGTCAAAAATATAAAATTGCAATTCTGTGTTCCCAGCAGTATGTGTTTCTAAACAGATGATGTTGGGACTCTTGGTGTTCTAATATGTATTTACAGTATTACAAGTATTTGAAATTGTCATGGTTATGTTTTGTTCTTTTTTGGTTTTATTTAATTTTCATTATGTTCCTTAGCTTCTCTGTTCGTTGCTTAATTTGATTCCATTATAAATTATTCTTAATATGTTATTCAGCCACTTTTCCTTCTACATACAGTACGTCCGATGTCTGTTCTGGTTTTGTTTTGGTCAGTGTGCCTGCTTTGTTTTTTCAGTGTTCCTGTGTTTCTTTAGTCAAAAATAGATTTTAGGATTATCTTTCTTCCTTTTCTTGTGGATTATTTATACAGCTGTTACAGAAACAAACTTCATACAGATTTGTGTTGCTTGGCAGAAGAAACACTGAGTTGCTGCAATGGCCGAGTAAACAAAAGTGTTATGTATCTCAGTTGTTAAAATGACACTGCAATTTTTCTCTACAGTGGATGAAACCAGGATCTTCAAGGGGTAGTAAGTCAAACATTTGTTGAATAATAATTGTATATCCATTCTGAAATGAATGACTTTTATTAGAAATAGTTATTAAAATATTAGTTTAAGTTCAATAAATTATAGGCGATTAAATGTAATGATGTCATGTACTAAAGTGTTTAACTCTGTGCTTTGTACAGATCATTAAGGATGGTTGTACAGAACAACATGGAGGTTTAGGAATAATCTTTTGTTACACCATCATTCAGAAGATCCTGTGACTGACAGCTATGTAAATCAACTCACTCTACAGCTGAGATCAACATTAGTCAACACATATTAGCTGCGTGTTGTGATTCACACATGCGAAGTACATATATCTACTATGAGCCTGTTCTTTCCAGCCACAGCACCTTATTGTGTTCATGTGATTTAATTGGTTGTGGCGCAAAAGGTTATGGGTTCAAGTCCCAGGGAACACACACAGCCTAATCGAAAAATGTATAAATTGAATACACTGAAATTAAGGATAAAAGTGTCTGTCAAATGTTTAAATAAAAAAGTGCTAAAATTATCAAAGGTATTTTGTTGAATTACTCCTTACGTGTTTATACTTGAAGTAGTCTATTCATTGAGCCTACAAAACAAATGGCTGCATATTTTATGTGTCTTTCTGGTTACTATGGTACAGTAGATGTCATTCTTTAGCTTTAAAGGGAAAATATTGTTAATCTTTATTGTAAAATAAACAGAAATGTTTAAATAAAATTAAAATATATATAAATATATTATATAAATATATCAAACAACTGATACTCTTAAATTGATTCAGCAAATTAAAGGGATCAGCTAAAAATGAAAATTCTGTCACATCTTCAGGTGGTTTTAACTGACTTTATAGATGCTCTAAACAGAGAGACTCTGTGTCTGGGGTTTCTACAGAGCAAGAGAGTGATATATTCTGCACTTCCATTATGTTTCTGTTTAAAGTGACACTTCTACTGATGGACAAAATTATTCAAAGAGAACAGGTGAATAAGAATAACATTTACTTATACAAAATCAATGTCTTGCTGGTTTGTTTCTACTAATGACACAAATTACATTATTTTTCTAGACAAGCCTGTTGTTCTTGTTGTTCTCCATAATACACTTGAATCAAACTCTTTCCCAAACTTCTGTCTGGTTTACACTTGTAAAAAAAGATCACGTCATATTTTAATAAGAAAAATCTTGAATATTTAGGGTTAATGTAAATTTGAAATCAATAATGTAAATAGAAGTTTATAAAACATATTTTATAAATACTGCATTATTTGTGTGAAGTTATTGAAGAAAATTGTCTGCAATGTCAATGTTTGTTCTCAGTTAATGTATTGATACATGCTACTGCGTATCTTGAAATATTTGCATGACAAATTAAATTATTGAATCTACTAATCACAATGACAAATTAAATGTTGTTTACAGTATGTGAAATGTAAAATTTGTGTTTTGTCTTAACAAAAATTTGGTCAATAATTGCAGCCACAGAGTTGTTAATTCTTTTAGAAATAACTTTACCGACTGGTTACACCAATCTAGTCTGGTCTTACATTAACACTGCTAACTTTTTGAACCTTTTTAAAGATGAATAAACATAATGGTGTGGCATTTATCCACACCTGAAGATGCAAACACCATCAGAAAATAAGACTCCACAGCACACCGATATATACAACTGTATTTATGAATTAGTGCAGATATCAGCTCATAAATGATTTAATGTCACATTTCTATACAAGTCATCTGCTCATTCCACTCATTTCTTCATCATCATCGTCATCCAAACCCAGTGCTTTGCTGAAGATTGAAACCCTTTTGATAAACATGCACAACTGTTGCATAGAAATCACCTCTATATTCTCTTTCATGCAACTTAATAAGTGTTTTTTCTTTAGTTTTACGTGTAAAACAACTGACTTTGGATTTTGGAGGCGAACCGACACGCAGCCTCCTTTATTTTAGGGCTTGTTTTTTTACATTCTTTCCAAAAAAAAAAAAAAAGACTTGCTGGTGAGGTCAAGCTGGGTTAATGGCAAGCGGGTGGCACTGCTAAATAAATGAAGCAAGGTTTAGCAAAGAAGACTTAATACCACAGTTGATCATATAGAAAAATAAGTTCAATGAAGCGTTCAAAAGAAGTTATTTCAGAATTATCTTGAGTTTGTGTCCAACTGGTGATAGATTCACGGACCGAAATAAGCGCAACAGTGAACTCAGGTGGTTGCTTTCAGAAATGCAGGAATCACGGTGTAGGACAGCATCAGGTGTCTTTCCTAATACTCCAGAGATTGGTGAAATTGTGCTTTTTGCAGACGGACCTTAGATGAGGTCACTGAAAGAAATGACAGATAAAGCTGACGAGTCTGAAAATGAAGTCAGTTTTGGATATGCTTTGGTGGCGGGGTTTGGGAGCTGGTTGGCTGGTTGCTTCAGCAAACACGAAACAGAGACAAACACGGCAACACTTTAACAACAAACACACACGTCCACTCGATCACATTTATCAGAGACAGATATACAGTACAAATCATGTGTCATAATTACCTCTCCATTTATGCAGTTTCTAATAATCAAAGTATGTTTAACACGAGGCAGAAACGCACTCTTGTGTACTTTTGTTTTATTTGACACCAGGAACGTCAGCATGCTCACTGTAGGTTGAAGTTCTGTACCTCAAATGACCAATTTAGATTAGAATTTGACCAAACTTATCTTTACATACAGATCGAAGTATCCAACACTTTCCAGTAGCTGATCAGGTGTTTCCGTATGTCATATTTTTTTTAGAAGTGTTTAATGTTTTTGGCATACACTCTTGAAAATAAAAGTGCTTTAAAGGTTCTTCACAGCGATGCCATAGAAGAACCATTTTAGAACCATTCAGTTAAAAGTTCTTGAAAAAACATCTCTATATTACCTTTTCATTTCTGAAGAACGTATCTGTCCACACAAAACCTTTTGTAAAGCAGAAAGGTTCTTCGGATGTCAAATGTTCTTTATGGAACCATTTAGACAAGAAAGGTTCTGCTATGGCATCGTGAAGCAGCTTTATTTTAAAAAGTGTACTTTCATCGCGAGTCAATGAAATTCTGTATCTTTGAGTTCTGATCGTGGATCAATCTGTGTAGGGAAATATACAAATGAGACGATGACGTACTTCCTCTAAAATCCATGCCAGGTAGGTCACTTCAGATAATGATGTTTAGTAAGAAAACGTTCAAATTTCAGAGAACAGACAGCACTACGGAGGAGCATTGTTAAGCCTCTGTGATCATGCCTGTAGTAAGTGCAAATGCTCCCTTATCTTTTTCATACTTGTTGATCTGCCTTGAAACGGATGGTCTGAAGCCCTTCTCCTTTTTGGTTCTCCATCCTGAAGCGAAACACAATTTTTCCCTATGGTGCCGGATGTAACATAGCTGGCAGACATTTTAGCGAAAGGACGTCATCGCTCTGTGTGCATATACCCCATTGGTGGACAATACTGCATATTCCTAAGGCTTCTTACAGTGGGGAAGCATTGGGTTTTGTGGCATAATGTCACTTTGACTCCTGCTTAGAGATTCTGTGTCAGATGTATTAGAAAAGTGTTCTAGATAAGTCTTTATGTTTATTTTTGTGGCAGAAGGTTTCGAGATAGTGTTGGACTAGAGGTGGCATTGTGATGCATGATATTACTTATTATTTTAAACTCGGCTACGACTAGTAGAAAAACTCAAAAAACGTTAGCTTGACCTCAGCAAGGTGATTTACAACTTAAAAACCAAAGCCTTCAGTACAAATTGGTGAAAGAAAAACACTTACAAAACAATTTGATTTGTCTGTTTTGAAAGAATCCTTGTTTATTTCTGATATTTTATTGTGTATCCTTTCTTTGTAATTTGTACCTATATAATTGACTAGTTGGGGAAGAATTGTCCTTCGTTATAGTAACCGCAACAGTTGCCGAGAGACAGTTCTCTGGATATTTAAATGGTAAACGATCGCAGTCTCTGATGAGCATCTGAGCGATTTTACGAGGATCCCGATCTCACTCCCCGGCCAAAAGATAAACAAACAGTAAAATAATATCGGTCTCTATGAGTGTATGAAAGAGACCTCGAAACAGGCGACTTACACGCATCTAAATTCAGCCAGGGGCTCTTTAAACATCGAATTCTTCTTTTAACTTATTACATTTCCGTAGTTTGATAAAAATGATCATTTTATTGTAATTAGTTGCTGCAGTTCATAGAAGTAAATCTCGTTTACTAGTATATATACAAATATATATTTATATATATATATATACAATCTTTTTCATAATAGCATGACAAAGTCACAGACACCCTATTTTATGTGTACTAATCGTTTTACAATCAGAAGGTGACGTGAGGGGCGAAGATGATTAAAAAGCAGCATATTTGTACACGTACGGAGGGTGACTGATCGTACTGAGCTCCTCTTCGTTCACAAAGGAATAGAGAGGGCGTTGCACGTTAAATTTGTGTAGCAATAACCTAATAAATACGATCCATGAGATTATACATAATACATCTGAGCTCCTTTTTGCACGGAGCTGTGTGCACATTCACACAAACACACACATTGTCAGACAGTCATTACACTGCGATTGAGACTCCTCGGCGTGGACTGAATCGCTCGACGTGACGATTGAAACGGTTATCACAAGCAGCGGGTGGAAGACGTGTACAGCCTCAGGTGAGAGAATGGCGTTCCATACTAAACATTTACCCATAATGCACTGAGTGTGTGTATGTCTGTGTGGGGGTGCGTAAGGATGTCAGGAGAATCACATCTACCACAGATTTCTTTCTAGTACTTTCTCTCTCTCTGTTGCACGAGCTCAGAGGAGCGGAGCAGCTAAAACAAGCAGTGTCACTACATACAGTATATTGCTTCATAAAAACGCTTCTAAAATATCAAGGGCTATAGTCATCCACAATAATCTAAAGTGCCTTTTCTGCGAGAGTCGAGCGGGGCATCTAAACAGGCCCTCTGATTGCTGGGATACTTTCATATACCGTTGACATATTCTTTCTCTTGAACACATTGGCACGCACACAGACACGCATCGACGAGGGACACGTCCGTCCTGAAATCAGGCTGTCAGGACAAACAGAGAAACGGAGACAGAGAAACACAGGTCCTGTCTTCTCTCTGGAAAGATGGAGGGATGAATGAGCAAATAAACGCGTGGAGAGATGAGTCACTTGCTTTTCCCGGAAGTGCTGGAACCCCTGGAACCCAGTTCTCCCCTTTCCGCTCTCTCCCCTCGTTTTCCTCTCCCTCCTCGCTCACCGCTTTCTTTCTCTGATGCGTCCCTCTTTTCTGAGCTTTTGTCCGATGCCTCTATTTTATCTGATCGGTCTGAACGTTCAGACTTCTCTGACCTCTCCGCCCCCTCGGATGGCTCCGCTCCTTCTGATCGCTCCTTGCGCTCTGATTTGTCAGGGTCGGTGGAGAAGTTTGTGGCTTTTTCCCACTTGGCAATTTCTTCGATCTCTTTTAGGCTAGCATTGATACTGTTGACCCAACCCTTCAGATCCTCCTGAGAGAGGAAAAACACATGCAATTTAGTATTAAGGCTGTAACCGTATATAAATATGATTTTGGCTAATCCTACACTGTAAAAAAGTCTTTAAAAATAGGAGACAATGTACTGTAATAATTATATATAAGTAAACTGTAGGTTTTGTTTTGCACTGCATTGAGTTTTCTTCTAAAATTAAAAAAATGTCTGTAAAATTATTGGATAATGTACTGGCAGAACATTACTGTTTTTTTACATTGTACATTAACGTCTGTGCACTTGGCAAACACTTTAATTTATTTATTTGAAGTGATGCGCAGTGTATTTATAGTTTAATTTTTATTCTTATCTGCATTCTTTGGAAATCAAGATGGTACCATGCTCTATCAGTGAAACTAAAAAGTGTAAAATGAAGTCTCATTTGATGTCTGATCATTAACCATGCAGGTATATAAACAATTGTAATAAAACATTTTTTTTTTTAATAGCAGGCCACACTTGGGGATGGGTTTTGGGGAGCTGGCATGTATGACATACCTCATCCTTGGCCAGGAAGATGTAATCCCCATCAGCAGTGGTCCTGAAAAAAAATCATATTTACATTGAAACAAAAAGTGTTACATGTATCTCTTCCTAAGCTTAGAATCCTAATTAAATATTTTAAAGCTTGACATTAACTGGAAAAACATTTATATTGAAAATTCTGTGTAATCCACTTTGTCTTCAGCAACATCATACTGATTTGTTTTACCTGAGAATGAACACATTCTTCTTCTTTTTATATCCATTGGTAGTGTCAAAAGTGCAGATGGCCAGGTTGAGAAGGGGCTCATCATTGTAGGGTGTGGTCCTGTGCCTTGCGTCCTTGTAGAAACCGATCTCTCCTTGTTTGAGCACACAAAACAGATTCACCCACGACTTGCTGTAGAAGGTGCAAAACATTAGTGAGTAATTTGCCGTGACAGATGCATTTTTAACAATGCAATACGCATGTTATTTTAAATCCACTAATATTTGTAGATAAAACTGCCATGATATGCATTCAGAAAACCCGTTAAGATCATAGTGTCACAAAACGTTCAGACAAAAAGTGGTTGCACATAGTTCGTAGGCTTGTAAGAAGTAGCACACCTGTTAGGGCTCCTCTCTTTTCCCTCCTCCTCATGTTTCCTGTAGAGAAATCCTTCATGCTGGATGGTGTGTGTAGGAGGTTGGGGTGTAGTTGCGATGCTCTGCGAAGGAGCAGAACGTGACCTCCGTGGCTCCTCTGGTTCTTTCGGGCGAGGTCTCCGCCGTGGTTTGGGGCGATCACGTGCACGGGGTCGATCCAAGCGGCCCACGGGTGCAGAGAGGCTGCTGGGGGGCCGGTACATCTCCCCTCTTGCCTAAAAAAAAGACATTCTCAGTTGCTTCAGAGAATAATGCAAAAAAGGAAAGTGTGTGTACAATAATGCACTTAGACTGAAGTGGGTTGAACAGCAAAAATGTGAAGCTTGTGTTTTTGTTAAAGCACTTACATAAATTATTCATTGAAGAAAAATATTTTTAGATGTTTTAATGTAAAGTCTGGGGCTAATTCTCTAGGAGATAAGGTGGATAGGTGGATAAGGTTTTGTTACGCATAATAGACATTTTTCATGAGGGTGGAGATGTGCTTAAACAAAAATGCTTAATAGTAGTAATAAAAATAATATGTATAGATGGTTTCAAAGCAACAACATAAACATGTTACTGTGCATGCATGCTTTTGTGGCCCGAACTTAACTTCCCGTACAGATTTGCAAAAATACAAATAAGTGTATTATTAGCCACTAGCCAGACCAATCAATAAACACAGACCTGAAGTTTACTTTGGGTGTGTGTGTGTATTCGATGAAACCGTCTATAATGTCCTCTTTTTTGTCAATCAAAACTAAACAGGTTAAGTGGTTTTATGCCACAACTCAGCAATGTAAAATCCTCATAAAATCAATTGTACTTAACAATTTTTTTTAAAACAGGATCTGATTGAGTCTCTGACTATAATGTTCAGTCTTTAGCTATTGAGGATGACTCATAAGGTAGAGAGCTGAGATAACAAACTGCTCTCTCACCATTGTGCCCTTGAGCAACACACAGAACCATTATTCTCTAGAGACACTGTACTTGACATGTATTATATATTCATATATATGTGTAAAATGGATATGAATGATTTTAGTACAAAAACAAACAGGATAAAAACTAAATCCTTATGTTGAAGGTGTGTGAATTGCTTTTCTGCAAATAGTGTCTAAAAAAATGAACTGTATGCAGTGTTGGGCAAGTTACTATGAAAAAGTAAATATTTACTAGTTACTTATTAAATATTCAATAGTGTAATTAGATTACTGTACAAATGACTCTGAAGTATTTAATGACTTATTGCTAATTACTTTCTATATCTTATATCAACCTTGATTAGTTAAGTGATTCAAGGATAGACATGAAACAGCTATTTTAATTTACTCAAATAAATCATATAAAACTTCATAAAGTAGTATAATTAACCAAAGTATTAAAATGTGAGAATAATACATTAAAGCACAGATTTTAAAGTGATAGATTTTGATGTCAATTCCACTATTGCACACACATATATTACAAACAGTATTTAGATTAATTACATCAGAAGTAACTGTAATTAAATTACAGGAAAATAGAGTAATCCCTTACTTCACTTTTTCAAGGGAAAAGTAATTGAATAACAGTAACTAATTACTTAGTAGCTAGTTACACCCAACACTGACTGTATGTCACATAATGAATATCAGTGTCGAACCAAACTTTAAATAATTATTTAGATGATTAACATTGTCGTGGGTTCATTATAACACAAATGTACATACCTATAAGAAAAGTATACTTTAAGTGCACTGTAAGTCGCTTTGGGAAAAAGCATCAGCCACATGCATGGATGTATGTGATACAAGGGGTAAGATGATGTGAAACAAAACTATCATAAATAGGAAATCTAATACAGATACATGACACATACAGTGCAAGCTTCTCTCTCCTGAGCTTGTTCAACTATCTCAGCCATAGTGGAACGCTTCTCCCTAAAAAATAAGATCAGAAAGCCAACCAGGTTAGACACACAAGCATATGTACAATTTACCTACTTGTCAAAATCTAAATCCCACATCTTAAAACAGCTTATATATATACATATATATTTTTAGTGTTTTTCCTATCAAGAATGTCCCTGCCTGGATCTGCTGAAAAATAAGGTTTAGCTTATTTTTTAGGGGGCAGCGACTTTGGCCCCAAAACTGAAAACCACCCAGACATTTATCTAGCTATCTAAATGAGGACATATGTATCAATATTCATGTATACTTAAAAAGAACATACATTATAATTCTCTGAAGCGAGATTTTCTAATGTTAATTTCAGGGACCATTTTGTATATTCACAAACACTATGTTATCATATGGTCGGTCGTATGTTGCTATAAAACAGAGACATTTCTGTAAAGCTCACTTGAAGCATGTGTTGTAAAAACCCCTTCATAGATAAACGTGACTTGACTCACCCGGACTGTTTCTTGTCGGACGGCTCTCTCCCTGAATCTGCATCGCTGGAGTCATGTTTTGGTACTCTTTGCTTCCCGCTTCCCTCCTGCTCGCTAGACGACTGTCTCTCCATTCTCCGACGGTATCGTTCTTGTCTAACTATAAGTGGGAGTTCATTGAGTCGCGCCTGGATCTCCTGCTCGCTGGAGGTCTGTCGGCCAAGGCGGTACTCCCTCTCCCGCCTCAGGTGATCCATCTGCGGGTCGGACCGGCTACCACGGGGGTCCCTCTGTAAACGGCTGTGGATCATCTCCAGCGAGGGGTCCATGCCCATAGGGGGAGCCGGCATGTTTGCTCCTCCACAGGTGAGCTGAGCTCGGTGTGCCTCCAGTAAAGGTGGAACGACCTTGTGAATGTGGTTGATTTTGGGCTGAAGGCAGTCAGCTTTCAGGTGCTGCCAAGCATATCCCATTTTGGGTTCTACCACCCCCACAGCCCCTAAATGGTTCAGGCTGTGGTAGCCAGAGTTGTCGTCTCCTAAAGCACCCTGTTGGTTTAATCCAGTGTAGCTTGAGCTGTTGACCCCCAAGACACCAACTTGTTGGTTTAACCCAGAATAGCTTGAATTATCCAATACCGAAACACCCTGTTGTTTTAGCCCGTGGTAGGAAAGTCCCTCCCCAACGAGTCCTGGTGGCTGGTTGAGCCCGAGGTAGGATGAGCCATTCATGACAGGTGAGTAGGGGTTCAGGGTGGACCCAAGCCGCTGGGTGAGCGCGTGTGCCATTGTGTGTTCAATGGAGTGTATGAGGTCCGGCCCGGGCTTGGACTCCAGAAGCGAGTCGTGAAGAGGGTTACGGAAGAGAGAGGAGGACGAAGAAGAGGATGAGGAGCTGGGCACAAGGCAGGAGAGAGGAAACATCTGCCTGCTGAGGAGTGAGGAGGTGGCGGGCTTGTTCTGTTCCTCCTTCAACTTTTCTGCCTGGAGACAATACATATTTAAAGACATAAATAAAGATAGTTGTGTATTTTTATATATATTAGTCATTGTTTTTACAGCGACCTGTCGCAATGAGCTGAAATGGTCTTTCCATGTGGCTGCAGCCTTGCGGAATGCTTCGTGCCTGCGAATCAGCTCCTCTACCTCGTCAGACCCGCCCCCTGCATCACGAGTGGTTGGAGTGATTGGCTCCTTGATTGTGAGCCAGGGCTGCTCAACCAATCCCGGCTGGGTAGACTGTAGCCTCTGTTGGGCTGTAAAGCAGAAAAAACTTGGAATTATAAAAATCTATTAACAAATATCATGCAAATACAATATTATGGCTGGTTAGATATATGTGACCCTTTTTGTGAAATTCAGGCTAAGATTAGTAGCACAAAAATTCATTCAGGAATTTAATTTCACTATAATTTCAATCTTTCGCTGGGTCCCAATTCGCACAGTATCCGTCCTAAATAGTATTCGAAAATAGAATTAGTATGTCCCAAATCATAGTATGCTGAAATGAGTATTCTCAAAGTACCCTAATGGTCTAGTGTTTCCGGTGAAAATTCAGTGTGAATCCATGGACACAATGGCCCAGAACCGCGAGAGGTTGAAGTTTAGTGACGCAACACTGCATTAATAACACGGAAAAAAAGATTAAATCGCTAATTTAATAAATGTATGTATACAGTATACATTACATACAAAATAATAAATGAATAAATACTTAAATGCAAGGAAAAGCTGTATTTTGATGTCCGTGACAGTTAAGGACCACAGTGTCGTCTAGGCAATAACGGCCAACCCCGTTTCACATTAGTATGTCCCAGTGCGTGCATACAGTTTTGCATAAGCACTAAAATGTACATACTTTTCCAAAGCAAAAACAGTACATACTTTAAGGGCATAGTATAAGTAGGCTAATTGGGATGCAGCCTTTGACTTGGCCTTACTTAGTTGATATTAAAGTAAAATATAAAGGAGAAAAGAAAAAAGTTAGAAAAAAGTTCATCACAAAAAATTACTTCAGCTTGGTTTTCACAGGTAGGGTCACATATTTATGCCATATTTATATCTCTGGTGCAGCAAACAAAGAGGTCTAAGATGAAGCCATCGAAACTGTAGACTGGCAATTATAACATGACAAGAACATCACAACAACGTTATGATCACTGACCCAGTTGAAGCTTCTCCCAGTGCTGCTCCCATCGGTCATTTAAATCTTTCTGCTTTGCTATCACATAGTCCAGCTTCTCCTTAACCTGGATGGAGTGAGAAGGACATTGAAGTCATTTTTAAATGATTTGCAACCTTTTAAGTAATCGTTAAAAAAAAATTCCCTCATCATTTACTCACCCTCTAGTCATTTCCAACCTGTATGACTTTCTTTCTCTTTACAGAACACAGAAGAAGATATTTTGAAAAATGTTGTTAACCGGCACTCATTCACACACGTTGGTTTTGTGTCCATACAATAGAAGTGAATGGGTGCCGGCATTGTTCGGTTACCAACGTTCTTCAAAATATCTTTGTTCGTGTTCTGTGAAAGAGTTGGAGTAAATGATGACAGAATTTTCTTGTTTGTGTGAACAATCACTTTAAGCTAGGCCATATTACTAAAAAAGACTCCATATTTTCAGCCTTGCGACAATATATTTGATAGATCCTGTCAATATATTGCATTCATATGTTTTCCCTGAAATTACTTTAATCATTTCCAACTGACTTAAAAATGTTAATGCAAGAAAATTAAGTGAAATGTAGTTCAAAATCTGATTCATAAAAAATGCAGCCATAGTGTGAAAATTAAGTAAAAATGAAATTTCTAAACACAAACCAGAAAACACTGAAAAAACATACTCATACTCATACAAAATAAAAAAACTTTAAGAACTCAGGTTCAAGCATTTGTGTACCTCTTCAGCCGCAGGGTTACGGGCCGCAAGTAGCATCTTTCCCATCTCCACGCAATGCACAAAGTTCTTGCTCTTGTTGTCCATCTTAATTTTCAGGCTCTGATGCTGTGACATCATCCCCTCCAGCATAGAGATGTCCCTGACACACACGCAGCGACCCACCCAGTGCCACAACCCATGCCCAGATACAAACCAGACACACACGCGCACACATTAACCATGCACATTTGACTCCTGTGTAAAATTCAACTGTACATTCAGAGATAATGTTGTATAATTTATCTGGTACCTCGCGCTGTCAGCCGGGCCGATCTGTCCCATGATTCCATCCATCCACATGCTCAGTTCCCGCACCATGGCGAAGAACTGGATCTTATCGGTAACCGTGGTGACCTGTACACGACTGCCCTCGCACGCAACGAGGAGCTCTTTCCAAGCCTGCATCACTTCCTGCTCACGGCTCATAATGGCATCTGCCTTCTCTCCGGCGTAAATGGCTCGCAGCTGAGCTGCGTTTTCTTGCAGCTGACGTACCTGAAGAGGGAAAGCCATCAAGTTGTTATGTCATACTACTGAATTTCCTCACTTTATTTAAATTTCAAAGAATCTGAAAATAATTGTTTTTTTCTGGTAATTTGTTATTTCTAAAGCAGTGAATATATGAATTTTTGTTGTTGCATTTAGTTGTAAGTATCATTGCAGTATTATTGGTGTTTATTAAGACACTACAAACTACATAAAATCATAATCTGTAGAGCTGTCAAACGATTACTAATGATTCAGAATAAAAGTTTGTGTTTCCATTATATATGTCTGTGTGTAATGTGCATTAATTTTGTATTTATAAAAACATATAAAACATTCAAATACATGTATATATTTCAGAAAAATGCAAAATATGAAAATTAATATATAATTTAAATGATTGGTAAATATAAATAAATTAGTGCTGGGTAACGGCAATTTAGTAAAATCGTGATTAATCGCATGACTTTTTCTGTTTACAGTAAAATTCAATAATGAATTCAAAAGCAGTGTATTGTGATCTTTCATTTTTAAAGCACTGCTATAAGAACAAAAGTGCAATAAGATTTGGTCTGCAAACACTTTAAACAAATGATGTGCAGTATTTCCTTTACATAGCATTTAATTAATAGCAATTTTGAATTAAATATTTATTGTAAATCTCAACTCAAACATATATAAATATAAAACCAAAGCTATCTGCCACTGCCAGGCCATTAACGTTCGGTCTAGTTTGATAATAATGATTATTGATTTCATTGCTTATGCAAAAAAACTCTCTGTCAACACTCTTTCAACACAATGTGTAAAGTGTACTGTATTTAAAAGTGTATTTAAAGCACATCTTTAACAACGAATTGCATGCTCCTTTTTCATTGTCTTAACAATTAATTTAAGGAGAACACAATTCCTTTAATATGGGTGAGTGTTTTAGGACCGTCCTTTGTTGTTTGATGAACATTATAAACAAAGATCTTTATAATGCTGCTGCCCCTTTAAGAGCGCTCCATTCAGATATACGGATCTAATAAACTGTGACGCGTCCGTTTTGTTTCGCAGCTATTAACAATCATAAAACGCACTACTTTTACTTGGACTATTGCTATTATTGGAATTTAGATGTAATTTTTTGTTTATATGTTCGTTTGGTATGAGACAAAATATTTTCTGCATTAGCCCCATAGCGTATTTCTGCATACAATAAACGCTACACAATTCGTTATCGTTGCTGCTTTGTACTTTAGCCGGGGAATTTTTGTATTCTGCAGACTATTGATTTCCTTCTGCTTTATCGTCAATAGCATTAAATAAGCCTTTTGCACCCGCGCATGTTACGTCTTTGTGGGGCGAGGGCACTGATGGATAAGAGATTGGCTGAAAGAGAGTAGAAGAAAAGAAGTGGTCTGTTCTATCAACTCCGTTGAAGAGACTTCAAACGAAATGTCCATGTAAGAATGCAATAACGCGTTAACTTGCCCAACCCTAAAATAAATACATGTAAATAGTTCCTAAATATCTATACATGTATGTGTATGTGTTTATAAATACAAAATAAATATGCACACTGCACAGACATATATATTATGTAGACAAATACTTTTATTTTGGATGTGACAATATTTTTTAATTTATTGATTGCTTTTTAGTATTGAGGCCATCTACATTTTTAACATTTATTAATATTTAATAATTTCTTTATAAAAGTCAATTAATGTTAACAGTGACAACTTTTGATAAAAAAAACTAGTAAAACTAGTAAATGTTGAAAATAACATGAACATGAATAAGATATGCAGTAGAAATATTGTCTTTGTGTAATTTTAGCTAATGCATGACCTAATGTTAACAAATACAACCATAATGTGTTACAGAATTTACTTTTAGAAAATTCATGTATTTAAAAAAAAATCCATAATTTTCTATGAGAAATATATGTCTAAATAAATTGCAATGCACAACAAAAATGTCCCTTCCTCAAACTAGATCCCACTTGCCTCCATCCAACCAGCAAATAAAGGTTACAATAAAATCCCGACTCATGTCACACTTAAATCTCCAGTTTCTATAGAAAAAGAAATGGTGACAAACCTCATGACAAAATGGTGATACTCTAAATACCCTTTTCAAGGAACGAACATATAGTCACCAGACTAAATCTTATTTTAATCTTAAAATACAAATATCCCCAGCTTCAGTTAATATTTTAGAAAAAATGTATTTGAATATAGCCCCATGTGATAGTTGTAACAGGTGTAAGAGTTATAATGTTTTTGAGTAGAAATGGGAACTTCCCTGGCTGGGTCAGGAGGATGAACAGTTATTTATCGCAGCTGTCGCACCTGGTCAGAACAGGTGCTGACGTGTGCGGTTGTGTGTGTGTTACCTGGGAGACCAGCAGCTGCAGGGAGTGCTCAAAGGAGTGCAGGAGTCTCTGAAGTGTGCCAGGGTTGGCCGAGCTCACTTGACAGGACCTCACCTCCGGCAGCTGCCTCATCTTTCCTTCAATTTGGACCAACACCTACAAAACACGGAACATGCACTTGCGTAACCACTGAGCACATAGTTTAAGCATTTACCTCCTTAAAGAAAGCCCACCTGTTATCATAAGAACTTTTCCTGAGTTTAAAGCAAACATCTATTTTCACCGCTTTATATTATTACAGCAGCTTTTTTGTGTGTATAGTGGTCTTGTTTGTGTTTTTTTTCTATTACCGTACATTTTTTTCTGGATCCAATGAATGCAGTTGACCTGCTTATTTTGTATATGTGTATATGGATCTGTGAATGTTTTCATGTTTGTTTCTTCATGTACCTCTTGACAATCAGTAAAAAACTTATGCAGCTGGTAGGAGGCAGCAAGCATCTGTGCTCTGGTCTCCATGAGCTCCAGCAGATCCGCCCAGGACTCATTCAGTCCGTCCTTCCATTCTGCGATGGTGGCGGCATCAGAATGACTGCAGTCAATCATTTCATTCACCATTTTGTTAACGGAATCCATCTGTTTCTGGCCCACTGAACGCGTCTCAGACGAGAACCGAGTAAAGCTCTCCTGTAGAGCCTGGAAGCACCATAGAGCAAAAAAAATGCATTTTACAGACTGCAGGGCTCCAGACTGCGACCAAATGGTTGCATTTTGCGATCAGTTTTCGAGACAGGTCATGTGCGACCTTCAAATTTGGAATTTCTTCGAGATGTTATTTTATAGAATGTCATCGATGTTTCCTGCTGCCGTCGCGGATGCACACACTTCAGGTCGTCATTGACAAGTTTGCACACACACACACACAATGTGAGTGCATTACTAAACTACGCTGTGATGGATTTTTTGAGCCTGAGGACGATAATTTATTATTTGATACGTCTAAAACAATACTTACCACAAAGGAGTTCAGGAAACGAATGTCAGACGAATGCTCATGTAAAGTATTTTTTGACATTATATTTACATTTAAGTGCCCTTAATATTTTTAAATGCGGCATACACTGTGACTTACATTGCACTGTACTATACATTTGTTTCTGACTATATGCAATCCCCTGGGATTGAACCCATAAACTTGGTGTTGCTAGCGCCATGCTCTAACTACTGAGCCATATGAAAGCTAATACAATCGAGACCTTCCATTTTGATTCACTGAGTAAAACTCTAAACAATAAAAAAAAAAAAAAATTTGACAAGCATAATTTCTGTTGGTTTCAGCTGAATTTAGATTACTAACTTGGTCTGGTGCATTCAGAGTTTAAACAGTTTTTCAGCCTGTGTAGGCTCTGCCTCTTTTTAAATAAGCAGAACCAACTCTCCTGTCATCAAGTATTTGTCAGTATCAGTAAAACAGTTATTTTGAGGGAAAATGTGAATCA
This sequence comes from Triplophysa bombifrons, assembly GCA_029783895.1. Classification (NCBI taxonomy): domain Eukaryota; kingdom Metazoa; phylum Chordata; class Actinopteri; order Cypriniformes; family Nemacheilidae; genus Triplophysa; species Triplophysa bombifrons. The sequence goes on along the minus strand of CM056451.1, from coordinate 13,880,013 downwards.
TTGCATTGCAGGCTAATTTCAAGGGGTGCTGCAACGATGTGTGATGCATTCAGACTTCTTTACAATGTTAAACGTGCTGTCTTCTCATCCTTAACATGGTCAACTTTTCAAAAAACGAGTTGGGCGTATTACGTAGTATTTCTGTGCTCGATACACTCATCCAGCGATCGTACAGGTTTCGGAAAGTTTTTTTCGAAAATATAAAACTGTTTCGTAAAACATTTCTTTGTCCCTTATTGGACTATTCTCCTGGAAAAACACGCGGCACGCCCACGCGGCAGCAAGGAGAGCAGGGGAAGGAGCTTGCGCAGACATACCTTTCACTTGTGTGCAGGATAGAATGAGAGAGCATACGTTTGCGAAGTTCAGGTGTTTATTTGTTCACTGCATTTGGGTGATGAATGTTATATAAACGCTGGATATAATGCTTGATTTGGAGATTGTTTGAAACTGATATATGGAGCCGTCCAAGCGCTAAAAGATGACGGACATGAACCTCATGTGGTGAGTCTGTGTTTTGTTAGCAACCAATTCGCAACCAATTTTACTGTGATCGACTTTATGATCAATTACTTTGTTAATAAATATTGGGAAATAAGACATTTTGAAAACTGGGTCTTTAAAATTACTAATCTCTCTGGATTTAAACATTTTGGGAAACATTTGAGATTATACAAGTACACAATTTAACAGTTTATATATATATACTGTTACAACGGAGTCACAACAGTAGCATAAATACCTCTTTGGCTTTTGGTTTACATTATTTATATTACGTAAAGCAATCAATTACATTTTGATAAAAGATTACATAGACAATAATTTATTTTCCTAAAAAACTGGCCTGAATTAGGTCAACAGATCAGACACTTGACATTGTGTTGTGTGTGTGATACCGTGACATGCTCCAGGTTCCCTCCGAGCTCGGTGGAGCTTGCTACAGCCTCTCTCTCAGTGATCCATTTTTCCAGCGCCTCCACCTCTCGCTTCAGCTGATACAGCCAGTACTGCTGCTCCAGCTTTGTCTTTCTCTGCTCAACCAGATCTTTCAGAGACACGTAGAGCCTGTCAATATGAGCCTGCTGTTTGGTGATCTGCTCACTGTGAGACACAACGAGAAACACCCTGTGACGCCAAAGACATCCAAATCTAATGACCAATAAAATGCCATAAATGATTGTGTGTAACTGATACACATTTATGTGTCTGGATTTACCTGTCGGGGTGTCCCAGCTCAAGCATACGACGGCACAGCTGGGACAGTGAGCTCACGGTTTCAGCATAATTCTCCACTGTCTGCTCTAAAGCCAGTTGCTCCTTTAGTAGTTTAAGAGTACTCACTTCATCCTGCAGACAAAGAGGAGAGGGAAAAATTGTTAACCCAGTGTCATTCTAAACCCAGTTATCTTATGTTGTAAAAGATCCTAACATTCCTGAAAAGCGGTCCAATAATATGATACACTACATACATCTCCTTTTTCCTCATTGAGAACCTGAAGTTTCTGTCCACTGAGCCAAGACTCCGCCTTTGCTGCCTGTGTATAGTACTGCTGGGCGTGGTTTACAGCTTCCAGCATCACTGAACGACGTTCCATCTGTACCTGTAGCACCTCCCACAGCTGCCTCACGTGCCCTGCCCCCTCCCGCACAATCTCCACCTCTGGGGTTTGCAAAGCAGCGACAACCTCCGCCCTATCCAGCACTTCTTCCAGCCGTCCTCTCCGAGCCAGCATTTCTATCTGCAAAGCCTGAGGACCGAATAAACATGATCCAATATCCGGTCCAGCAAATCAACATTAATCTCAGAAGCAAATCAAACAGCTCCAGGTCAAATAATTAAGATGACAGGTAATTCATAATTAATACATTTCAGATGCTATTTAGTTGAACAGATTTGTCTTTGAGATTGAGAGTGATTGACCGACAGACTTCAAAAGGTATTTATCTCCCTTTTGGCTGTCGGCCTAAATTCCAACATGGAAATAAATCAATTCACAGATGCTCATCCACTTTCATAACTTTAATGGCATCACAGTTAAGGAATAAAACATCCTCTTGCATCATTTGATGAGGTCAGCTACACCAGATCAAGATGTTCCCTAAGGTCTGGTTAACACATGACCGCATGGCTCTAGTGTCACAGAATTTATCATCATCCAAGAATACCACCATTTTCCCAGCACACCTTGGGACCATTTGTGGTGGTTTATTACACGCACCACAGACTCCTAGCACCTGCGCCTTTTACTTCTCATGGTATTAGAATTCTTATCAGGGCTGTAAATTGATTAACAAATGCATTGGAATGCATTACATTACATTCCAGTTAATCATATTAACATATTTTTGTCTGAGAGGGGCTTGAATTGCTCAAATACCAAAATAATAATTTATAGCAGAATTTCCAGGTTGGGACACAGATTAGTCTTGTGGTTCAGAGAATTTTCCAAAATCCTGTCCTAGTAGGGTTCAGAAAAGGATTCCCACCTCATGGCTTTTTATTAACAGTTGGACATTCTGGAGACTGGTGCCATATTCTGTAGATGAGGCCAGATGCAACCGCTCCTGAATCCATATCTACGGAAGATAAAAAAACAAAAAGGTAAAGATAAATATAAATATAAAAGTTAGATTTTGGTGAAAAGTTTTTGCTAGTTGCAGTTCAGTTCTTTAGATATTGGGTGAGTAAACATTGACACACTTTATTTTGTGTGAGTGATGTCTTTAAGATGACCACGCTTTGAAACTTCACCTTGTGCTAAAGACGCTAACTAAACTATAAAGAATAAGAATAGCCCAAGATTGCAACAAACTGAAAAAGACAAGAGAGAGACACTCACAATCTCATCTTCCAGGTCCTGGGTGACCTGGTGCATTTCTTTCGAAGCCAGAAGGATACGCCTTCTTTCCTTCAAAGGCTCAATGAGACGCACGATTCGTGTCTCCGCCATGCCTCTTGGCTCCTCCCCCTCCAGTCTTCGCTGATCAGCTCCGGCTCTCACTTCCCCAACACCGTGATAAAGCTGCATCTGGGCTTCCATCGACTGAGAAAAGATGAGAGAAATTACAAAAACATGTTCTTAAGATTTCAAGGTGCATAACCGATCGAGATATTTTTATTGGATGTCGTTGGTTTAGACCCTCACTTGAATCCTCTGCAGTTGCTGGCTAAAAGTGGGGCGGGGCTGTAGAAGGGTGGGTTGAGTGGTGTGGGCGGAGCTCAGTGTGGGTGGCTGGTCCTGTATGATGGTGAGATGCTGGTCCAGGTCACTGAGGCTGTTGACGGGTACGTCACTAGTACGGTGATTCTGGGTTTCAAACAGCTGCCGGGCCTTGACCTTAGTGGTGTTTTCTAGGTGAGACCAGCACTCTCTGATTTCCTTCAACTTTATCTGCACCACTGAACGTAACTCGGGCTGTTCCTGAATCAGCTCCTCGCCCTCCTACACATACACACACATAGACATTTGTTTTTTAATTATGAAACAGTGAAAGACATGGGTTTGGTTACAAACCTTCTTCGAAATATCTCCTCATGTGTTTTCCATGAGAAAGTTATACAGGTGACATAATGGTGAGTAAATGACAAAAGACTGTTCATTTTTGGGTGAACTATCCATTAACACAATTCCATTCACGATAGGAAATTTCCCACGTTTGGTGCCCACAAACTGACTCACACAGGACACATACACAAATGTAACGTAACCCTCTGACTGTCTCTGACCCTCACCACTGTATGCTTTCAATGTGGGTGAGTGTGTGTGTGTGTATGATGGAGAGAGATCAAAGTAAGGGGAGTATCTGTCTCTTCACAGCTATGCCTAAAGTCCAGCCTCCTAAAATAGGGCACAAACACACTTTCTCTCTTTCTCTCTCTCTCTCTCTCTGCAGGGGAGAATGAACCTTTACACACTGATGCAAAAAGCCAATCAAATAAACTTACATATATTATCTTTAACAGATAATCTCTCTCTATCAGAGAGCTGTGTGTGTGTGTGCACACATGTGTCCATATATGTGTCCGTTTGTGTTTCATAATGCAGTGCAGCATTTCTCCTTTTGGCACAAGTCGCCTGCTCCCCCCGTACTGCGGAGAGAAAAAGTGTGTGTGTAAGAAAGAGAGAGAAACCATGAGACAGAAAAAGATAAAAAAGATGGAAAAACACGAAGAAAGAAACAAGTTGAAACAAAGACAGTCAGAGATGATATAAGCTGGTATGGGAGATGCAAAAATAAAAAGAGAGAGAAACTGATGGATTTGAAAGAATAAAGAAGCAGAGACAGATAGAAAGGAATCCATATTCATGTTATGTTTCGTCATGTGTTCATGTAACCGGTATGGCCCTCGGTTTCTAGAACTAGGAAGCAAGGTCAGCTCTGAGGACACCATTGTGTCCTGTGATTGGTCCAGCCATCTGTCTGTCATCGAGGATGCTGTGCTGAGCGAGACTGGAAGTGGGGGAGGGGGTAGGGATGTAACCCTTCCAAAAGGACGAAGAGTTCTTCAATCACAGTGGGACTCGATGTCACCACTTTTGCTGTTTCTCAGGTTACAGCCTCATTTACTCACATTTCCGTGGATACATACCACTGTATATGCATGAGCGTGTTTGTGTGTGATTTTGTAATTGCCCTCAGGGCTACAAAAAACATATTCATAAAATACTGGCAGCCATCTTAGTCCAGTTCTGGGCTTCAAAGAATGAAAAATTTCACACAATTTAAATAAGAGGGGACTTACAATTTAATGGAAGACTTGTGCTCAAGTCCTCTAAAATCTCACTTAACAAATATTAGCAATAATTTTGTATTTATTTAATTGTTTTATGTTTCCTATTAGTGTATTTTTGTTTAGATTATTGTTACAATTTTGATACATAAATATATATATAAATAAATGAATAATTGTGTGTGTTACAACGAGTAGCTTACATTTAAACTATAAACTGTGCTTTATGAAAGACTAACCTTGAAGAAATAAACTCAACAGTCTAATGTGTTAAAAGTATTTGGACATAACCTTGACTTGCTCTCTAATGCTCGCTTCGATAACTTTGGAGCTTCTTATATAAATATAAAAAAGATCCTGAATCTCTTGAATTTTGTGAATAATCAGCCACATACACACTGCAGCTGTCAGTATTTCTGTATGTACAACTTTTATTTATGATTATTTTATTTAATTATCTATTTATAAATGTGATTTATATTATTTAATCAATATGATTTTAATTATTTATTAAAACGATTATTTGTAAGAGTGATGTTTTTCTGAAACTAAATGTGCATTAAATCCACACTGTATATACAGTACAAAATAAAATTTAATATCTTGTCGTGAGTAGAATATTTACAAGCGCATCACGGACGTGTCTTTCTTCAAGCGCACTGCAAGCAAATCAAAGGACAGCATTACATTTGATAGACAAGCAGTGTTTAAAAGCATCAGCTCTTAAAACACAAACAGAAGACGTTACATTTGTAGAGGAACTATAAAGTGCCAAACAAATAATTTTAGAAAAAAGTGAAACCAAAATGGGACATCTGTCATGTAATCACCCAATTAGTATTTCAACTACATCAGGTTGGTAGTTAACAATGAAAAAAATTAACTCAGAATTTTGCTCAAAAACCTGGACCGGGTAGTCACCTGATCAGTCTTTCAACTACTGAAGAAGAGCCAAAAGTGTCAATACAACTCTGAAGAAGAGCATATCGTTAACATACGCTGTATATTGAATACAAGCATGTTTTTTTTTTTACACCTGTAATTTATGTCTTTACCATTTATTTATGTTCCAATTCATATTTTAATTCTGTCAAATAATATCTAAAAATTGTTTGAAATCTTTTAACTCAAAAAGAATGAATTGTAACAGTTAAAAAAACAGCCTTGGATTTTAAATAAAATAAAATGTACTGCATAATGTGGTAAAAGGTTAAAACTTATAAAACTCAAACTGATGGAGCAGGTCATAAATGCACTTCCTAGCAGTAGGCTTACTGTGGTCGAAATAGCTTGTAAGAGTAGCAAATATCATACAATTTTGACATTCATGTTTCTGGTTTGCACCCTAGGGACAAACTATAGCTATACTCTATGTGGAGATCACTGCAATTTCATGAGTAAACAAACTGGAATAAAACCTAAGAAAATAATTGAGTGGCTTTACTTCTGCATTTAAATGTGTCACTCATAAATCCTTGCAGTGTGTAGGTGTTCATTGTGAAAAACAGACACATCTAGAAGTCTTCAACGTAAAATGCAATAATTCTAAATTCTAAGATGACCTTCAAAACTGTAAAATAGCTCTTTTTTTATTTCTGATAGAGAATCTGCATGTCTGAAACAAAACCCTGAAGATCAGAGAGAGAAAAGGAAGCATGTTAGCAGATTGCAGTGAAAGCAGAATAAGACTCTGTCAGACCAGACTGAACGGACAACTGGCTGACAATTCAAAGTCAACACGCAATACACACAGGCATTCAACTTTGACTTTGTCAGCTGAGTAAAAAAAAAACAATCTAGGCAGTAACACAGAATATTCTACATACTTAGACCTACATACGTTTCCAATGCACCTGCTATTGAGCTTGGAACCTAATTTTCAACAGCATTCACAGAATAAGGAGCTATTTCACTCTTTGGGATTGGTGGGCATGTTTGATATGGTCCATTGGAATTGCTCAAGGCTTTGAAAATACATTGTTGTACTTGAAACCACAGTTTCACAAAAGCCCTGGAGATTCATGACAATCACATACATACTGTACAGTAGTAAAGTACCTGAGAATACTAATTCTAACTGGCATTTACAGATTTTATGCACCACATTCATTAAAACCAGTGGTGGAAATGGCATACCAAGACATTCTTTCTCAACGCAAAATGTTTGTCCCATACATGATAAAGAACACTGATAAGAGGACATGTTCTCTGTTGTCATGGGAAGAATTATCAGATCATAACCCAGAGAGATTACTGCCTTTCATAATTCCAGTTAGAGGAGCACCTCCAGGCAAGCTCTGACACAGACATTTTGGAAAAACAAGACTGACATTTCAAATCAGCTTGAAGAAACATAAGCATAATTGTTATTGTGCAAAACGTACAGTCAGCACAAAGACCGGGAAGTCTGCATTTTAAAGGTTTTGTTCCTCTGTGAAGTGTGAATACAATCACACTGCAATTGTTTTACCACACGAAATGAAACATCGAAACAAGAAACATGAGAAGAAACAGAAGGCCCACAACATCGAATAAACGTGCATCAATCCACCACGCGTACACAGACTGAACGATCACAACTCAACGGTGACTTAGCTTGAGTTATAATTCACAGAATGATCAATGCAGCAGAATGTGCGTGAAATGTCATTGGGCCCGTTTACCAAAAACTTATTTAGATCAGATCGGAAACCTTTTCTAGACAGATTTTTAGCAGTATTTAGATTGACCGTTTCTTCTTAACCACAAACTTCAGCACGTAACCGCAATCTAAACCAAATACACGTGACACACCTGTCCTGACCAACACTACCACATTCTAGCATCTCTGACCATAGGGTTTCATATCATTAATAAACAAACACATGTACTTGTGTAAAGGACTTTTATTATATACAATGTTTATTACGTATATAAATTCATTCCACTTATTGTTTCCCTCGTTTAGCTAATTGGCATGTGTGTGCGCATGCTTAATGGAGCTTTTGTTACAATTTGGCACAATATTGAGCACATATCATTCAGGCAATTCGGCAAGTTAACATCAATTGCCGGCATGAAAGGAGAATGATGTCAGTAGCTGTGTAGTCACGCAGCAACACATAATGCCTCATGTCACACAATTCTTTGTCTTTTTATGAGCTACACAACCAGCAAAAACACTGACTGCCTATTACACATTCAGACTTATTAACATGCTAATCATATTAATGTCACACAAGATACTGAAGCGAATTGAAACTCAGCCATCATACATCACGTGTACCTGAACGTCCTGTGGTGTGTCAGGTCACAATAAGCAATTTATTAGGAAAGCATTTGCTGGATCAAAACAGGTCACTTGGGATCAAATATTGTTTTGTATGGCATCATAAAACATGTTATATACACATCAGATATTATACTTACAGGATAATAACATTCATGTGAACATACATGCGGATGTGACCACTGTGGGTCTTCATTTCTCCACCCTATTTTCGCTGCCATCACTGACATTTTTATTAGTAAAGATTTTTTCTTGTCTTCTTTTACACTAACAAGATCACTTCTTCTTTTTTGAATGAGAACATTATTAAAGGAACAGTTCACCCAAAGAGGACATTTCTTTCATCATTTACTCATCCTCATGTCATTTCAACCCTTTCTTCCACAGAACACAACAGAAAATACAACTTTTGACCCCATTGACTTTCATTGTATGGACATTTCTCAAAATATCATATATGTGTTTTGAATGGGTAATCAGATAATCATTTATACTTTCGAACCCTTTCAGAATGTGTCCTAAACCCATCGTTCACTATGTCCTGAATCTGTGCTAAACGCAATACTAACCCACTGACAAAAACCTCTCAAACATCCTCTCGCCCAGTCACATTTGTCCTCATCCTTGGCCGATGCTAAATTCCCGCAACTCATCCTTAACCAATGCTGAATCTGTTGTTAACCAATCCACAGCCTGCCCTCAACTAATCCATAATTCAAGCAATTCTGATTATGTCATGGACACATCCACCATGCCTGAATCCATTCTCAATCGATAGTGAATCTGTCATCAATCCATTCTCTTCTTTAATCAATCCTCCACTTCCTTTTAACAGAATCTTTGATCGTCACGTTTCTTTTTAGCAATCCCTCATGCCTCTATATTCTTTTCCACACTTTTCAGTACAGTAAGTAAGGTCTATGAACACTGCTCACTTTAATCAAATAATGCTTAAGAAGCCATTCTAGCATATTCTCTGTCTCCTATATGTTTACATATACATTACATACCCCAGTACATTTACGAGAAACTGTGGTCATGTACAAAGATTTGCCAGCGTGTTTGATCATGGAGTCACCTGCAAAGCAGCTTGTATTCGTATCTCCCACCTGTAAATGAATTGCTTCCCCTTATGTCATTTCAGCTACGGTGACTCACCTGTTCGATTTTGGCGAGCCATTCTTTGTTGCGGGCGAGTTCGGCCATGAAGGCCTGGTGCTTCATCCATTTCCTGTGCAGCTTCTGAGCTTCATCCCGAGCTCCATCACGAGCTGTCAGCATCCTATTGGCCTCCGAGAGCTCTGCTCAGCTACACCACACACACACATGCACAGGGCAATTCAGCAGATGGTTACGACACTGACACGCTCGGTCACTATCTTTTATCATCCATCACATACACACGCATGCACACCAGCAGAGAAAACCAAGGACTAGGCCCCTCCAAACCAATCACTCCTGCATCCTTAACACAGCACTGCGACGGCACAAAAAATGCATTCACATCCACCACAAATATACACACACACACACGCACCCCAATAAACCTCCAGAGCAGATGAGAGAGCAGCACCTCAGCAGAATGTGCAGCAGCAGCAGGGTCTGAAGCTCAGGGGCGGGGGTTCTGCTGGGTCCTCATGTCCTCCAGGTTAGCGTGCAGGCCCCTGCAGTTCTGCTGCAGTATCCGTGCGTCAGTCCAACGCTTTGAAAAAAACAAACGGCACACACACGTAGAAAAACACCGAAGCGTTCAGTCTCCTAGAGAAATCTTCTCAACCTCGCTGACGTTTCCAGAATAGTGTTATAATCCAACAATGTCCAAGAGGGAAACCAAAAGCTGTCAGGGTGAAGCTCTAGTTTCAGCGCTGCGGCCGAGTCGCTACACCGTCCTGCTGTCGACCTGGATGGATGGATGGGGGGGATAAGTGGGAGGAGTCGCTGTTGTGCGTGAATGCTGGGGGTGTGTGTGTGGGGGCAGATTTAGACACCTAAAGACACAAGTTACCCTCTTTGAATGAGCTCACCGTTCAAACATCTGTGCTGCGGCGAATCCGACGGCTGCAGTGTTAGCAAACCGACACGCGTGTGCTTTTGTGGGCAGATTCTCATGTGCTCTAGTGTGAATGCAGTGCAGCATGCTGCAGTCTCTCTCTCTCTCAGCGCAGAGCGGAGAAAAACGCCTCAATCCCATCAACAGACTTCACTGCAGTGCCTTAGAGTGAGGGAGGGCGGGAGAGAGAGAGAGAATGAGAGAGGGAAGGGCAAGAAAGAGAGAGAGGGAAATAAGGGAGGGGGTGGTAGATGAACGCAAAGGGGGGCGGCAGAGATAGAGAGAGTGAAAGAAATAGAGGAAATCTAGGTAGAAACAGAGCGTGCCAACACAAAATGCAACTTTGGTGGAAAAAGAGTGACCTAAAAGGCAGAAAAAATCGGAAAGCGGGGGTGAATTAGAATACATACATATATTCCAAAGAAGAAAAAAGATAGAGAAAATGGCAGGTGTAAGAAGAAGTGGGCGACGTTTTTCATTGTCAAGGGGCGTTTAGCTCCACAGTGGGGGCGGGTGTGTGGCTGTGTGTGTGTTCGGGGACAGTCAGATATGAAGAACAGATTGGTTTAGAAAACAACCACAGGGATGCTAAGGTACTGGAGGTCATAGCCTCAGCAGTTGTGTTGGGAAGATGCCATACAGTAAAGAGGGCGCAGAGGTTGTGTGTGTGGGGGGGGTGTTAGGACACAGCATTTGAAAGGAGGACGAGTATATGTCACATTTGTGCGGAGCTGGAGGTAGATGGCTGAACCAGAGAGGTGGACCGTGTAATTAGAAAGGTCAAAAGGAAAACACAATGGTTCAATGAGAGATATGTATAATGTGTGTCTACGGCAGCTGTCATGATTTGCAAACAGCTGAGTGAGATAAGACGACAAAACACACACGTGCCTTATTCCAATTTAAAGAGACAGGCGCGTTTTAGAAATGCCTACAGAAAAAGACATTTGAGCAGGAATATGTTTGCAGAACCAGCCATTAGGAAACTGCTTATTCTCTTTATTACAGGAACAGTTCGCACAAAGATTTAAATTTTGTCTTCATTTACTCTCCCTAAAGTTGTTCCAAATCTGTATGAATGTCTTTGTTCTGATGAAAACAGAGAAAGATATTTGAAAGAATGCTCGCAACCAAACAGTTCTGGCCACCATCGACTACATTTGCTCTAAACTTTCAGAACACAAAAGAAGATATTTAAAAAAATGTAGGAAAGCAAACTGCTCTGAGCCGTTGTAATTTTTTCCTATTATGATAGTCAATGGTGGTCAAAAATTTTTGGTTGCAAGCATTCTTCCAAACATCTTTCTCTGTGTTCATCAGAACAAAGACATTTAAACAGGTTTGGAACAACTCGAGTGAGATTAAATAAGGACTGAATTTTTATTTTGGGGGAATTGTCCGTTTAACTAATACAAACTACTATCGAAGAAAATATTATAAATACTGATACATTTCCAATGTACAAAAACATATCTCGATACGATTTCTGAGGATATTTTATAACGTTAAATAGCAATGTCACTTAAATTATAAAAACAACATGCTTTTTAAATTCTTTTTTATCCCAAGAAATACAAACAGTCAGAAAAAGACCTTGTCATTCTAATCCATATAGTTTCCATCCTGTTAATTCTGTTCTCAGAGATGTTCTGCTTCCAAATCAGTAAATGAACATTCCTGTTTTTATCACAATCAAAAATAACTTGTAACTTTACTGCTGTTTCTGTGATAGAGACTACAGGTGAACGTTAGTAGCAATAAAGAATTTTTAGAGGAAGAAATAAAACAATATTTACCATTAGTTTGCTAATTCTGACAGATTTAAACAAATTAGGGAAAGGATTTTCCTGTTTGGCCCCCTAGTCCTAATACAAGGAGAATATTCTAAACTTCTATATTTTAGAAACTTCCCTTTAACAATTCTTAGATAATTTGGGAATAAGTTACACACAACATAAAAACTAAAGATGACATGCTGAATGTGGTTTTATGAATGTTACATCAATTGCTTGCAAATATTTTTAAAACCAGGAAAAATGTAAACAGGCAATGAAACCTGCTTTTGTGATCGCTTCTATATTGCGCGGTTCGTGCGTGCATGCTCCCCATTCGTTTATTTGTTTTCATATACTGGTTAGCTGCTACCTCAGCTAATATTTAGCACCTTGAATTTTTTTAAATAAACTTATTTTTACGCACATACCTTTACGTACTGGACATAACAAGTTACTGGACGTTTGCTACAATGCGGGAAACACAAGATACAGTTGACCTTTTGCCTCTGACGTCACGCCCACACGCTGTTGCACGTCTTTTGGTTTTTCGAGACTGTTTGAAACATTAAATTAATTAATCATTTAAATTAATTGTGTTTTAAAACACAAACCAAAATACTGCCAAACAAATCAGTTAACCTTAAGAATTTAAATCAGTTAACCTTAAGAATATTTTGAGCACTATATGTCACCTATTCATAGGACTGAGTACATGTTAAGAATAATAATTTTACATTTTATATACAATAATTAAAGAAACATAATTGACTAATGTGAAAACGTTTGAGAAAAGTATCCCTAAGTTTTCTTTCCTTTGTTCCCGTACAGAATTTACCTTGAGATCATTCGATTATTTTGCTCAATTGATCTATCAATAAAACCCCCCATCACGAAAATGTACATGATGAATCCAACTTTGAAAAATGAAAATTAAAGCAGTTTAAAAAAAATGATTTATTTGTATGCATGTCGTCCACTAGGTGGCAGCCTCGCCTGCTAGCAGCCCGTGCGGCGCCCGAACCGGTAAAAGTGCAGTGAGTGACGTAAATTCTTCCTCTTTGCTCCTGCGCCGCGAGGGCAACCATGGTGCGTAACACTGTTCCGTTGATTTTCTGCGATATCCGTTTTAATCCTCAATTTGTGAATAATCTGGACCTCAACAAACTCTATAATTCTAACCTTTATGGCATTGACACAACTTAAAATCTTATATTGTGTAGTTTGTGAAATAGATTAAGTGCTTTTTCCCCTCATCTATTAGCAGGCGACCCAACTCCTAATGTAGACGTTTCTGTTGGCTCGCACAGTACTTTAATTGGAGATTGTTAACAAAACGACAAGTGTCTTGTGTGTTATATGTTGCTATATTTATTATGTCTGTATATTGTGTTCATTGGTATTTTTAGTTTGTTAGTACCGTACTAGCGCTGATTAGCATAAGGGCTAGTCCTCTTGGTGTGTTACGGCGCTTTACTGAACGCTTAGATTTTGTGTTATTGCGGCTAGAACGGTTTATAACGTGCATGCATTTGCAGGTGAACGTCCCGAAGACACGCAGGACGTACTGCAAGAAATGCAAGAAGCATCAGCCCCATAAAGTGACCCAGTACAAGAAGGGAAAGGATTCTCTGTACGCCCAGGGTGAGTCCACTACCATCGTAGGAAAAACCTGATATTTTTTCTCCTGTTGAACAGTGATATCTTTAAAAATTTGTGAAAGCAAACAATTCTGGGGCATCTTTGACTACATTATTTTTCCTACTATAGAAGTCTATGACGACACAGAATTGACTAACATGCTTTCAAAATTTTTACTCCGTGTTCATCGGAACAAATTCACTTGCACTGGAATTATACATGAAATGACATGAGGCCGAGTGAATGACAGAATTTTCATTTTTGGGTGAACAATCAAACAACGGTCACATTTCAGTGACTTATGTCTTATCTGCATTTATTGGTTGTTTACAGGGAAGAGGCGTTACGACAGAAAGCAGAGTGGTTATGGTGGACAGACAAAGCCTATCTTCCGTAAAAAGGTGTGTGTGAATCTAAGTGTCCGCAGTATGAATGCTCAAGTTTTATGTTTGGTGTAAATTTGCCTGAAATCTTGTCTGTTGGTGGTGAATTATGTATCTTTACAGGGTTATATGTAAAAGTGGACTGGTCTTGACATTTTTGTCCTGAATAATACTAATTTATCTGATTAGTCGATATACATTCTAATCCTGAGTGTTGACGTGAAATGAAAAATATAAAATGCTCGTTTTATACATGGGTGTATTAGATGTAATGCGTAAATCGTGTTTTCCCAATTTATAACTTTCACATTCATCTTAGTTATCACATGGTAGATGGAGAATCTTGTAACATGGCCAATTTTTAACCCTTTTCAAGTGTTATAATGTCCAACGTACATGTATTTTGTCACCTGGCAGGCTGTTGCTGACAAATAAACATGGAGTAAACTTTAATTTACATTAACGACATTGTAACAATACAAAGTGAAGCAAAGGTACGCTTTAATTGTTTACAATATAATATTTCCTATACACTGTGGATTTCTATTCTTATGTAGGCTAAAACCACAAAGAAGATTGTGCTGAGGTTGGAATGCGTTGAGCCCAACTGCCGCTCCAAGAGGATGTTGGCCATCAAAAGATGCAAACACTTTGAGCTGGGAGGAGACAAAAAGAGAAAGGTGAGTCGCCAATTCTGCTCCTAGGGATCAACTGTTTAGCTCTTACCATAATCAAACACACCTGAATGGGCTTATTAAGGTCTTCAGAATAGCTTGAGATGTTTGAGATGGTTGGAAAAACTGCAGGACTGTCAACCTCCAGAAGCATGGTTGGCAATCTCTGGCTTAAGCGGTTTTATAGTGCAAATGCATACTTTTTAGGTCTAAATTGTAGAGAAAACTTTGTATATAACTGCGCACTTCAGAATTAATGTCTGATGTTTTGGCCACATACTGTTCATTTGTAGTTTGTCTATAAAATAAAAAATGAAACAGACCTAATTTTGGTTATAGTGCAGCACAGAAGATAAATGCAATATAGACTTTATTAGAACACCATTATTTCAAATCCTAAATGTTTTTTCTTTCAAACGCTAAGCGCTTTGGATGGCTAGGAGTAAATGGAACCTTAAAAAAAAAACCTCTCAATTTGTCTCTTTCTGCTTCCTTACAGGGCCAGGTTATCCAGTTCTGAGCTGGGCCAGATGCTTTTTTGTGGTTTTCTATCACTGTCAATAAAAGTTGTATACAGTATGTTGTCCATGTATTTTTTCTGCACATCACTATCAATGTTTTCATGTTTTCTTAAATCTGTCGGAATTAAGTTAGCGAAGACTGTCTTGTGTCATCAGAAACGGCATCAACATGTCTTTAATAGAGGCAACTAAGTGCTTTTCCTAGTCTGAAAATATTAGTCTGAATCCTCTTAATCAGGCTTATTAGGTGAATTGACAAATAGAGATAATGGAAAATAGGAATCTAAGGTTTAGTTAACCCAGAAATGAAAATTCTGTCATGAATTACTGTTGTTGTTCCAAACCTGTAAAAATGTCTTTGCTTTGAATGCAGAGAAATAATTTTTGATTGTAACTTATTGGTTCTTGGACCCCATTGACTACCATACTAGGACAAATGTAGTCAAAAGTGCTCCAGAACTGTTTGCTGTCCTACATTCTTAAAAATGTTCAACAAAACAAAAAAAATAAAGCAATTTTACCTATTATTGTAGTCAATGGGGTCCAATAACTGTTTTATAAGGGTTCTTCAAAATATCTATGTTCATCAGAACAGAAGTTTATACAGATTAAGAACAATTCTGATGAAAGTAAATGACAAAAATATGTTTAGGTGAGCTATCACTTTACCCAGGCAACTGCAGCATGAGTAATGCTGAGGAACCTTCCACACAAAAAATAATTGTTTATATACTGTTCTTACTGTAAGACTAAAAAAGCCTTGGCTGTTTGCTTATTTCTGCTACATCTTACTAGAATTCATTATTAAAGTTTTTTTTGATGGGCTCATGTGCAAACTCTGACCTGCAGCTTTTAGGTTTTGAGAATCAAGAGACCAAAGGTAAAGTAATTCAACAAATACATTAAAGGTTGATTTTTATCTTTGTAAAAATATGTGGTTTTTGACACATGCATATTCACACCCATGCAGACGAGGAAAATGTGTTGCACTTCTGACATGAACTTGCGCCAGTTTGCTTTAAAGTCCTTGATAACGTGGTGCAGGTATATTTCGATCTCGCAAAATGGGATGTTGGGAAGGGCTGCAGTCATGAGGAGTTGAGGGTCACATGATCTTAAGGTCGCAGGGTATGATGAATATCCTCATGTCTAAGAACTTTGTACGTGACCCAGTAGAAGACGTTGAATACGAGAAAGCTAAGAGGGAAAACGGCCCTTGAGATGGTGTCGATCCGCTTTGCTCGTTCCACGAAGCGGCGGCGGATATCAAAGAGCACGTGGCCAGGCGGAAGGCCCACGAACATGGCAGCGGCCTCAGAGAGAGGCCCGTCCCCAGACATACAAGTGTCCATCCCGTATCCCATAAAGTACAAATCCGGATTCTGTGATTCCTGTTTCTGCTCGTCCTAAAGAAACATCATTTAGTCTCAAATCTTCAACCTTATCGTTTTCACACAATTCATTTGTGACAAAATTGCTCCTAAACCGATAAATGCTCTAAATTCTAAGAACTCACATTTTCTTGTTTATTCGTTTAACTCTCAATTTTTATTTGTTCTATTGTAGGCATATCATATTTTTGCATGAAGTTATTTAATCAAATAGGAAATTCACTAGGTAGCAATTTTGCATTAAAAGTGCATAATACGTAACATCAAAAGATAAGTTTTGTATATGTGTGCTTTGTGAGTTTACCCGTGCGCAGGCGCTGCAATGGCGTTGTGCATTTCTGGATGGCGTGCTCCCCGTCACAATGTTGCTTTTGTTTTTCATCTCTGTTCCTTCAGCCTGTCCAGAGGCCTGAACACAACACAAAATGCTTGCTTAAAATTGATTTATCATTTATTCAAACAACAAAATATTTCCTTCCCGTGCATTGCTCAACAAACTAACTGTAACTTGATTTGAAACCGGGTCACAGTCTACCTTAAAAATCTCCAGTGGGAATGCCATTTTTACAGTGATGTCTAATTTGTTAAGACATAACCAAGCCGGCAATTCTACATCCGCACAGCAGCATATTCATCATCCATAAGCCATTTAGAGTTTTAGACATGCACTTATTCGATTAAAGTCCCTACGTAGAAAAGTAAAAATGGTTTGACAGCCAGTTTATTGTTAGTGTTGATATCTTTTGTCGGTTTCAGCTGTTTTTTGGTGTTGTTTGATGTAGCAGCCTTCTTTGACTATTTCAGTTTTTCCCTTTTGGTTTCCAGGTTTCCAAATATAAATATCCAAACACATAAGCATTTGTGAGATCAGCAGTGACAGTATATTTGTACCTTTGGGAAAGAAAGCTTTTCTCAACGTGAGATGTGGTCAGTTTGGTGTTTGTGTTGAATCACGTTGTTTACAGGTCACAGCTCTGGGTGAGTTTTGCACATAAGATATGACAATCGACTGCACAATGCCTTACATGACTAAATAGCTGTGTGAAGCAGTGTGCACATGTGTGTGTATTTTTATGTACATTGTGCCTGAATGCACTATAGTGTACACGCATGTTTGCGTGTTGAATGCCCGACAGCAACCCTTAGGCGTGTGAGGGGGCCAATGAACTCAACCACAACAAGTACACTACTGTTCCACACACACACAACCTGCCCTGCAGGGCGATGGAGGGAAGATAGAGGAGGAATACCAAACGACAGAATGGTGTAATATTTATTCTGTTAACTCTTTCTGGAGTTATGTGAAGGTTTACAAAGTAATGATGTTCTCTCAGAAAGCTGGTTAAGAGCTGAACAATGGAGAAAAGTATCTGCTGAATAATACACCTGTGAAGAGTCTGGAAATAGGTTTCTATTCCTATTGTAGAAAATGAAACAAACATGTTTGGCTTCATACCTGCCCTCTGTGTTGGTTTGTGTGTGTTACGCAGGTTTAATTTTTGTGTTTTCGTGGGCAGTGCTGCAGTCCGCAGTGGAGATTGAGGACACCTGTGCCCAGAAATGCACCCCTGCCAGATTATACACCTCCTTCAGTAACACGCTGTCCGATTGGTTTATTCTAAGGGGGTGCATAATCTGGCAGGGGTGCATTTCTCGGCGCAACACCAGCGTTTTATCTACTAATAAAGCAACATCGTCCTCTTCCTCGGGAGCCCCCACCTTCCGCGTTTTGTTATGTTGTTGTTTTGCCAGTTTTTGTGTTGGCGTTATATTTTTGGGCCATAATTCTGCATCCTTTCTTTTATTTTGTCACAACCATGAGCCAGGCTGTGACAGCTTCTTTTACAAAATAAAATTATATGTTTTTATCGAACAATTTTTGCAAGCAACCAGATTGCAAATGTGTATATAAACTGGTTGAAAACATGTCTTCAAGGTGCTGTGTGCTTTTTTGAGGAATTATTGACACAAATGCAATATACTATATATATCTATGTGTTCAGCAAGGGATAATGTACATGAAAATCTGAATTTGAAATATTTGATTAGCTCATTTTTACCGAATGCTGACCTTCCCGAGGAAAAGCTGTTTACTTTCATTTTTAAGGTAAGAAACAATGTTCAAATGTCACCAACAGGCAATTTGGTTTAATCATTTGTAAATAAGATGTAATAAATGTTATTGAAAGACATATTTATTTTCAATTTGTCAAAAAAAAACAGTCAAAATGATTTACAACCTCACCACTAGATGCCAGTCAATTTTATATACTGGACATTTAAATCAGAACATTTTTGTTTATTCTGTCTAACAAACTTATCATACATCATAAATTATCATACAACATTTTGCTATAGCTGTTAAAGGAGTGAACGCAATCAATCAAACGGCATTGGAATACATTGAGACCTTTTTTGTGGAAAGAATGAAATGGAATAGTTATTGGAATTTTGTCATCATTTATTCACCCTCATGTCATTTAAAACCAATATAAATTTCATAAATCTAGAGAACACTAAAGAACATATTTTGAGAATATGAGAATTTTGTGTCCATATAATTGAAGACAGTGGGGACCAGTGTTGTTTGGTTACCAAAGATATTACCCTATATTTTGGACTACATATAGTTTGGAATAAGATGATTTTCGTTTTTAGGGTGAACTGTCTGTTAACCTGACCTTGCCATATAGAGACCAGCTGGTTGTCATCATGGAAGATCAAGGATCCTCAGTGGGTCAACACCAAGTGTTTTTGAAAGGCACTTACGGCTCTGTGGCGTTGTTCCTCCCGCAATTTTCTCCTAAGTCTGAAGAATTCTTTGTGCTGCCGAGAGACAAAGTTAACGGCTGCATACTCCAGTAAAGCAGCAAAGACAAACAGCAGGCACACTGCCATCCAGATGTCAATGGCCTTCACATAGGACACCTATGCACATGCAGAATAATGATTACAAAAACACTCCGTATTAGAGCAATATACCAGTGAAATACAAGCATTCCTAACATTAAAAAATAAATAAATAGTCTCCTTGAAGGGACAATTAAATCAATAGTTGCTGGTGTATGGATGGATGTTTTTTCAGTTTCCTACCTTAGGCAGTGATGCTCGGGACCCAGAGCTCTGTGTTGTCATGGTAAGAACTGTAGTAATGCCCAGCCCAACACGGGCAGGGGCAGCATCCATATTGATCCAGAAAGAGACCCAAGACAGGATGACTGTTAAAAGGCTGGGGATGTACATCTGGATCAGGTAATAACCCATCTGCCTCTCCAGATGAAACTTTACCTCTATACAGGTAAACCTACCTGCATGAAACAAACACTAATAGTACGCATAAAAGATAAATGATTCTTATGATAAGGATAAATAAATGACCTTAAATGATGAGAATCGAGAGGTATGCAATTATATATTGTATATGTAAACATTATCTGAGCATGCATATGTTTTTTTCAATAATGCTTTGTTAAATTGCCCAAAAAATCCCCTATACCTAAAGGACTAGTTCACGTTCAAATACTACCACGTAAGCGGAAGTACCGAGTCAGTGTTTACAAATTGAACGTGCAAGTTTTCAACGTTATTACGTATTACGTGAAGTCATGAACACGCATCGCAGAACAGAGCAAGGTGAGCATTTGTGTTTATAAAGTATATACATATTTCTTTTTGGTTTCGCTAGATAAGACCTTTATTCATCGTCTGGTATCATTTAAAGCCCTTTGAAGCTGCACTGAAACTGTCATTTTGACCTTTAACAGTTTGGAGTTGATTGAAGTCCACTATATGGAGAAAAATCCTGAAAGTTTTCATCAAAAACCTTCATTTCTTCTCGACTGAAGAAAAAAACATAAACATCTTGGATGACATGGGGGGTGAGTAAATTATCATGAAAATTGAATTTGAAGTGAACTACTCCTTCAATTTAATGATGGTAGCCAAGACCTTATCTATGGTGCACTTAGTATTTTGTAGTGAAAGTGCTGGTACCAGTGTTGTAGTGTTTTGTACAGTAACCAAGGTCATTCTCCTCCTTCAGGACAAACTGGGGCAGCACAAGGTCATCAGCCACTTGCACTGGGGCTTCATCCAACCACTGAAATATCAGATCATTCATAGTGTAGCCAACTACACGAAAAGAAAGAGAGAGAGAGTCATGGGCGTACAGAAGAGAAACGAAAAGAGAAAGTGTAGTTGTTTCAAATGTCATGTCTTACAGCTCTCGAGTTGCATAGTGCAGGTCTGTATGTCCATTGGGAAATTCTTCAGATCCATAGGACATGACAGGATCAGAGTAAGTCTAAAGAAAGAGTAAACGATAGAGAAGTGATCCTCTTAAAAATGTAAATTGCTCCATCATTTGTCTTTTAGAGATTTTCAGTGCTATATTGCAACTCACACATACCGACAGCATTTACAGATTCAAATCTTTACAGACATTGTTTTCTCTTTTGAACCCAAAGAAAAACTCATGTCATTCATCACAAGTAGTCATTTTATTCTAACCTCTAGATTTTTCTGTGGGACCCTAGAGGTCTGTAAAATATAAAGAAAATATATTAAATTGGGGGTCGCTGGATTGGAGGCCCAGGATGCAACCCTGTAAAGGATAAGCGGGTTTGGAAGACGGATGGGTCCCTGAATTGGCTGACGGTCCCTGGACCCAGATAAAAAAGTTCCAGATTTATCAAAGCAAAAGCAAAATCTTTCCAAGCGTACCCTGGAACTTTCTTAAATACACCTGGTTGGAAATCAGTGGCCTACAGGATAAATTGTCAGCCTTCTGAGCTGAGCATTGTGGATGCAGGTCCCATCTGGATTGCTTAAAAGCATCTGGGTGTCCTGTGTTGGAGACTTCACGAGAGCAAAAGAACATCAGGTTGAGTGAGAATGGGTTGAATGAGAATGGCTTTGAGTCCCCTAAGGTCTGCTTTATAACGGGGGGTTGGATTGCCAGCGCAGGATGGCAATTTTGAGTAATATGGAGTAATGTGAATGTAAATCCAGATGCTGAAAGATAGATGATGCTATGCTGGATCCTTCCATACATTTACAAAAGCAGTTGATCATATTTGATGGTTCAGCGCATTTCTGATTATCTTTCGTTTAACAGTTTTGAATATTTCATGAACCTCTGGGGGGCGATATTTCACCTGATGCTGTACAGCACATTTCCATTCTGGAAAATCCTCAGCAGTTTGTTGTCTGTGGTGACCTCATGAAAGTTGGCTCCTTTCTCATTGGCGAAGAACAGGTCTGGTTTCCAGATGGAGTCCAGCATGGATGGGTCTAGATCCAGGGAGTCATCTGGATATTCTTTGTATGCCAGCCGAGGGTCATTCCACTGCTGCCGTAGAAAAACATTAAGCCGGTAGTCCTGCCAAGTAGGAAAAAAATCATAAGATAATGATTACAGATTCAAATACACCAATGAGTAAAAGTGAACACCACTTCTTGAGTATGAGTATATTTGCATATTGGCAGGTGAAGAATAAGTGTGAGATAGGAGAGACCATTCCTATATTTCTTTCAGTATTTAGGTAAAATTATTATTTTCGTTTCATTCTGTGAATTATTTCTTTCAAATTTCAAATAAAAAGATTGTTTTTGTTTGCATTTATAGTAACAGGTCAAAATAACAGAAAATAATCTCTTTATTTTTACAGACCTCAAGTTCATATTCATAGTTAAACAAAATAACAGTAATATTTGTGCATGTATTTAGAAATTCATTTGTTTATTCAATAACCTTGATTTTTATCAAAGTTTTCAAGTGTCTTGTCATGTTGGGTCACTTCATGTTACTCCTGAGGTTTCATTGGATTGGACTGGAGTGGTCACAATACATGCTGACTTAATAAAAATTTGAAGTGGTCACTTAGTTTGGAATATTAATGAATTTAGAGATTATAAGATTCCTAAATAGTGTTCTTGAGTGTTTTATAGTGTTTATGAGCAAATTTCTTATTAGTATATTTGCGATGATGACATATATACGACAAATCAAAAGTTTGGGATCACTCACTCTTTATTTATATATTTTTCCACATTTTAGAGTAATAGTAAACTCATTAAAACCATGGAATAATACAATTATACCTGTGTTTATTATGTTGTGACTAGAAGCATTCAAAATAAATGAACTCTACATTTTAATTTAGCACCTTCAAAGTAGTCACCCCTTGACTAGAATTTGAAAAATCATTCTCTTGGCATTTTGTAAGCCAGCTTCTTGATGTCTCAGTTTGGGACGCTTTTTAAACAGTTTTGAAGGAATTTCCATCTATGTTGGACTCTTACTGGCTGCTTTTATTAATGATTTTGTCTAAGTAATCCATTTCAAAAATCCATTTCTAGAAAGAATGACACAATAATATTTTTTGTTCACATAAATTATTTCAAATATTGAAACATTCACCTTCCGATTAAAAAAATTAAGAGCACGAGATTGACCAGTATATGTGTGTCATTCAAAGCAGACTAGTTTGATGGTGCTCCGAGAGAGTTATGTGTATTTGATTTGTGTGTTTGTGTGTACCATGGTGGTCTCTGTGATGGAGCCGAAGCTGTTGATAAAAATGTTGCATGTAACATTAACAGGAGGACCTGAAAATATGAGGGACAAAAATTACAAACAAGTATAGAAAATCTTTCTTTTTTCTTGAATGCAAAATATACATTATACTTTACTATACATAGGCCCAGTTTCACAGACAAGGCTTAAGGCTAGTCCCAGACTGAAATGAATGTGTGACCTGTCTTAACTGAATATAACTTGGCCAGAAATGTTTTAAAATATTTCAGTGCCATTGTTTTGTCTCAAGATGCACACAAGATATATTCTTCTAAGGCATTTTTATAAAAGCTACATAAATTTTCTTAATTCAACTAACACATAATCTTGGTTTAAACTAAGCCGTGTCTTTAAAACTAGGCCATAGTATGATAAACAATTCAGACAGAACTGACCTGCGGATTGAATGTCTATGATAAAAATGTCTCTTACAATGAATTACAAAATATTTTTAGTATTATCAAATGCTTTTACATAAAACATACTTAATGATCTGAAATGAAGCATTTTTACAAGCAAGCTTTTGCTCACGCACAAAAGAAACACTTAGTGAACCAGACAACTGTGAAATGCATGATTTACTTCAAATGACATCTACATATGGCTATGTTGATTCAGTCAATACGTTAATTAGAACTCAGTGGCTGTGAAATGTCTGCAGTAAATATTTCATAGCAGTGTTTTATTTATTGATGAAACATTCATAACATTAGTGATATTTATAGATGATCAGAGGGGACTTTCCCTCACACGCTCTGACAGCCACATGCCTGATGTAGGAACAGACATGAAATATACAGGAGCTCAGAGACAGAGAGAGAGAGAGAGAGAGCAGAAAGAAAGAAACAAAGAAAGAAAGAAAGAACGAAAGAGCAAAAAGAGCAGAAAGAGCAGAAAGAAAGAATGAAAGAAAGAAAGTAAGAAAAATAGAAAGAAAGAAAAAGAATGCATTTAGGTCTTTGGGTTAACATTTACTCAAGCAGACAGCAAGGCACATCAAACGGCCCTGACGCCAACGGAGAAACTGCCCCTCACAGATTCTTTTGTGTCTGCTGTGACATTTTCTACAGAGCGAAATCTACCGTGAGCTGACAGCCGTATCCTGCATGTTTCTGAAATCATCCTCATCACCGCGCGAGTTAAAATTGTGTGCTAGGTTCTATCTGTTTCCACTCCGAATGCCTTTCATTGTTTCTTGTTGAATGTTGAATCTTTCTGAAGGTGTGGATGGTAAAAAATAGACTGGAGAACCCATGGGATGGTCACATAGTTTAATGAGCTCTTTTGTTGCTCTGTGTTTCTGGCTGCAGCACTATTTCTACATGTGAAGCTCAGAAAGAATGTAAATATATTTTCTGCTGAGGCCATCCATTTGTGCAGAGTTCCTGCCACAAAAACAATCTATGTACGATTAAGCCACGCCAGTGATTTTTACCAATGTTCTGTGTTTTATTATGATGTTTCACAAATCATCAAAATATCACTGAAAGAAAGTCATGGTTAGAAAGTGAGAATAAGAGTAGTATGAGAGAGAGAGAGCCTTTCAGAAGTCAAAAGCAATGAGACAACAATTTTCTAAAGCATAACGGTTCCAAAGAAATATTTTTCTTTCCTTTTGAAGAAACAGAAATGTGCATTGCACTAAAGCAAATGGATCACGTACCTTTAAAGTTGGGTCTGATCCGAGCGTCATATCCTGAAGTTTTCCCCATTAATTTATCCAGGAAATCAGATGGTGACATTGGCTTCACCCTGCTGCTGGGAGATTTGAGCTCTTTACTAAAAACACACCTGAGAGAGATAGATAATACACCTCAGACACATCAACACCCTTCCACAACAGATTCCCCCAACATATTTCAGATGAAATTCTTGCACTGATTCTATTTAGCATGATTCTTAAAGGAGCAGTTCACTTTCAAAATAAATGTTCATGATAATTTACTCACCCCCATATCATCCAAGATGTTTATGTGTTTGTTTCTTTAGACGAAAAGAAATAAAGGCTTTTGATGAAAACATTCGTAACGGTTGAAGGTCAAAATGACAGTTTCAGTGCAGCTTCAAAGGGCTTTAAACGATACCAGACGATGAATAAAGGATCTTATCTAGCGAAATGATCTGTCATTTTCAAAAAAAAAATGTATATGCTTTATAAACACAAATGCTCGCCTTGCTCTGTTCTGCGATGCGTGTTCATGACTTCGCGTAATAAGTAATTATGCTGAAAACTTGTCAATTCAACTTGAAAACACTGACTCTGGACTTCCTCGTACGTCAAGCGTGACCTTTTCGAAGCAGTAACGTTGAAGCTGCACTGAAACTGTAATTTTGGCCTTCAACCGTTTGGAGTCCATTGAAGTCCACTATATGGAGAAAAATCCTGCAACGTTAAGGTTTTTCAAAAACCTTCATTTCTTTTCAACTAAAGAAACAAATACATAAATATCTTGGTTGACATGGGGGTGTGTAAATTATTGTGAAGATTTATTTTGAAAGTGAACTACTCCTTTAATACTTAAAAGGATAGTTCTGTCATCATTTACTCACCCTCATGTAATTTTAATGTAATGGCTTTATTTCTTCTAAAGAACACAAAATAATATATTTTAAAGAATGTTGGTAACAGAAAACCATTGGACCCTATCACTTGCATTGGTTTTGTGTGCATACAATAGAAGTGAACGGGGACCAACGTTTTTTGTTTACTAACATCCTTCAAAATACCTTCTTTTGTGTTTTGAAGAAGAAAGAAAGGAATTGAAAGAATTATTTTGAGGTGAGCGTTCCATAGCAAATTGGTAAAATTCCTAGACATTATGTCTTTGAGACAAAAGTAAATATTAAAGTATACCACAGCATTTATTACAATGTTTAATACTACAAAGTACAGTAGTACACATTAAATACAGTTAGTGAAGTACTACATAATAAGTATAGTATGCATTGCAGTACACACTAAATAGGTAAAGTATAGTTTTTTCATGTGGGTTGCTTTATGCCATATAAGATTTTTTTTCCAGTCAGTTCCAAATTTGAACTGTTTTCATCTAGATTTTGGAAATTCTTTTGGAAATACACATGGCTTCTTTTTATAGATCTGAGTTATGAATTTCCACAACATTGCACAGCATCCTGATACAACTTGGTATCGGGACATTTCGTATAGTATAGTAATGTAAGGCATGTAAGTATCGTGAACACCTTATCAGCACCTGCTTCAGTTTAACACTATTCCTGTCTGTTTATCTGTGTGGTGCCTGTATTACAGTGTCATCTCTATTGGTCTGGATGTAATTGTGGGTCGTTGTATTTGTTAATATTTCATTAAGCGAGAGTTAAGTAAAAGTTTAAAAGGGGTAAACAACAGCACGCCCTCTCAGGCGACGTAAACCCCCACACTTTAAATCTTTTTCTGTATTAAGAGAAATTTTCTGGCCCAGTTCCTCTGCAATTTTCCTGTCTGTTTGTGAGCGGAACCGTGTCAAATTCGCACAACAAATAAGGAATCACAATGAGACACAATGAATTCATCCTCAGGTGAAGCTCTTATTGTCACTCTAGAACGCTGACTTATTCCAGATAATAATAGTGAAATCTCATTATGTGGATCTGAATTTAAATCTGTTGTTTCAGTGACTTCAGACAGAGCTGTCTCTACGTCTCAACCTCATACTTCAGAGACCCAGATACAAAAGGCAAACAAACACCCAGGCAAACACACAAACCAAACACAAGAACGCTCCGCGGGATTAAAATAAACCCATCACCCATGAAGGCTTCTGGACTGCTTAACACAAAAGAAGAGCTTGCACAAACACACACATGTAGAGAAATTTAAACACATACAAACATCAAAACATACACAATATAGTCACCTTTTTTAATGGTTTTAATAAAAGAAGTGAGGAAATAAAAGAAGTGTGAAAAACTCACCTGATGACACCTTCAAATATCCACAAAACCAGGAAAAGCTCCAACAGGATCCTCCACAATAGAGAAAACATCCTTTCACTCCTCAGCTGCCCGATTTTCTCCTCCGGTGTCCTGTGGCGAACGCTCAATAAGCAGATGTGCTCCGGAGGGGCAGGATGCCCATGCTGATGCTGTCTGATCTCTCCCTCACTTGCATCTGACTGTACAACGCATCCCCAGACGGGCACACTCAGAGATGAGCATCTAGGGGATCTTTCGGCTCATGTTTTCTCTGGCCACACGCTAGCCTGAGGTGCGGTTATACCACGGAGAGGGGAGAAGGCAACAGGGCGTAAGATGTGTTTAATGACTTTTAGAAGAATAAACAACTGTGACACGACTCTACCTGAGGGGCTACTGATTCACATCCCGGGACGCATCGCAAGAGACGGAAACCTGTCCATCTATCCAACTCTTCGGAAATCTGCTTGTGGTCTGCATGATGACATTAACTCGATAGACCAAACTGTATACAACACAGAGAAGTCCACAGGTTTTATTTTGCATTGTTTCCTGGGTAAAGTTTTACTACAAATTATATAATATGGAAAAAAAATGGAAGAAAAAAGGTAAATGAATCTACATCTTCGATGTGGTCTCAGATCTTTGGACACCACTTCATAAGTCATAAGAAAGTGTATTTCAACTAGTTACCATTTCTGTTCTTTACATGACTAGGGATTTTTAAGGTCCTACTTTGGTTAATGGAGTGACCAACAATAAGTTTATGTACATAGAATGTGTAAAAACATTATTTCGTAATAATAGGTAGTAATTTTTACCTTACTTTTTGACTGACTCTCAAATTATTTGTTCCGCAATTCATGTGTCTAATCCCCTCCTTTCCGCTAGCCTAGTCTGCTGTGATTGCTCTACCGCGAATGAGGGTCACGAGCTACAGTGTTTGGGGAGTTGAGTGAAGTTTTCGCATGCAGTCCTAGCAAAACTTAGGCGGTGACTACATGTAGTGACGTAAATCCGTGGCGGTTCGCAAATCGGACTAGGGACGACTCGTTTTCGTGATTCAGAGTCGACTCCCTTTTTTCCAAGCCAATAATCTTGTTATTCATTCACCTTCGAATTTACAACTTGGCAGACTGCTTACATTCACACACGGCAACATTGCACACTACATGAAATGTTATTTTCATGATCTCATGTTATGTACTCTTTAAGACTAACATGATACTATACGTTTGTATCTGAGTATGTGCAATCCTGGATCAAACTCATAACTTTGGCGTTGCTAGTGCATGCTCCGAGGAGCTATAGAAAACCTATCTGCGTTTGAAAGCCAAAAATAATACATATGTGAGGTTACAGACACTACAGGAATTTAGAAAAAAATCTTTGTTTTGTCAATAACGCTTATGGGAAAAATTTCCTTGAAAATTGTATCTTTCCAAATTTCTTTTTTAACAAGTGGAGAAAATCTTTCCACTAAAAGAACATTACCTGACAAAATCGGTTGCTTGACATATATTTTTTTGTTGTATTGCTGGAAGCTATAAGTGTCTTCAGATGTGTACAGAAACCTAAAGAAACCATTGCTTTCGTCATTAAAACAGAGGAACCGTACTACAGGTAAATGCCCATACAAAACTGACTCGTATCAGTCTGGCACAAAAAAAAGCCAATAAATATGGAATAATTTGAAAAATCATGTGAATACGGAGAAGAAATGACTGCAACAAGAAAATAAGCGAGAGACAGAGCTTTGTGTGCATGTTGAGTCAGAGCAGAAAACTAGGCCAGTGTTAATTTTAATGCATTTTTGCTTCACAGTAAACCAAACCAGAGGAAAACAGACCCAGTTTCTCTGTATAACCACACACACGCAACAGTCATGTCCACGACGTGTTAAAAAGGAGACTTGACCTCAGGAGGAACCACATAGACCGGAAAAGAAACGAGATAAAAATGGACCATCACTCACACACACTCCACCGTTTCTTTTCTTGAATTAGTCTAAACCAATCATGAATCATTCGTCATATTAAAATCTGATTTCAGCACAACGATTTAAGACATTCATGCATTCTGAAGTGAGAATAGCTGATGCCTAAAAGAGGAGAATATTGTGTGCGCGTGCAGGGGTCACTAACATCCACCCATATTCATATGCTTGAGGGAACATCAGAGTCCTCAGCAAACAGAAACCGCTTGCGTTTCTGTGTAGTCCAAACATTTGATTTATTCTTATCTACAGAAGGCAACCATCCATCAAAATGCACCAAGTTACCTTGCAAAAACAAGAAAATAAAATGCTGGGTTTGCCACCATGAACGAATGTTGTTCTCTTGATGAGTGGTCAAGTCATAATACGCGCTGAAAATAACCGAATGATTCAGAATTCAGGGAGCAGAATTGCTCTTCATGTCTATCACTCTGCAGAAGGACGTCACGCAGCGAGTAAGTTCCTATTACTCGGCCTGTAAATCAGAGCACTGGTGCGTGTGGAAATAGGTCACGTCTCTCATGGAGGACGTTGGAGGTGTAATGAGTCTTAACATATTGAGATGCCCCTTTACACGTGTCAAACGCCTCAGGGTTACATCCATTTCAGGCAAGTCTGCGTTCACACACAACAGAGGCAAATCTTCTCTGACAATCCCAAGCACTTTAGACCGCAAGCTCTGAAACTGGATTCACATGCACAATCTTATTGGGAATTGTAGTAATATACATTTTATTTGGCTTTCAAATTGAACCCGTTGCTTTAATATTGCTTACAGAAAATATGTTGCCAATTGTCAGACACATTTGTTTGTGGGTTTGTTCCTTTGGAGCGCATCCACTACAACACAACCCGGTCTGGTTTTACATTTAGATTTATGCATTTGACACTTTTATGAAATTCGATTTATTGACCACAACAGAAAAATAACTAATCACAGAAAACAAACTTTAAATACAAAGAATGTAGAATTTGTTCAGTAGAAGAAGAGCAGTACAAATGTATTAAATCCACAACCATAATGAAACCACAGTGCCACCCTGAGGCTCGGAAGCTGCACTGCATGTCCTGTTCCCCAGAGTTCAAGGCCAAAACTGTTGACAACAGGCTAATGTAATCCAGCATGTGTTTGTACTCTGTATGTGTGTGTGTGTGTGTGTGTCTTTTCACAAGTTCACTTCACAGTGACATAAAATGAGTTTCCTTGACAGAGTGGACGGAGAAAATTAGTGAGATTATTCATTCCTCGTGGATGTTGAAAAGCTTGGCCACCTCGTTCAGATCTGCATGCTCCTCTCCATCTTTGATTATCTACAGACACAGAGAATAAAGAAAAATGATCTCATCTACCAGATGAGACACAGGAAAGCAGGTTCAAAATAAAAATGGATGAATAGAGCCTGAAAAACATCTCCGCTTACCTTTCTTGCAATGGGCATTCTGTTAAAGACATTCCACAAGACGATACCGACCACCACTTTGTCCCTCAGGTAGAAAATCACTCCTTTCCCATAATCCCCTTCCTTCTGGCTAGGAGGGGCCGTCGCTGCAGCCTTCACTGCTCCAGCGACTTCCTCAGTCTCGCTCTCAGAGCGGATGCCAGTACCTATAGTCAGGGTGGATAAAAAACGAATGAAGTGATTGTTCATCATACTCCGTTTTCAGGACTGAAAATCTGACACTTGAAGTGGTAATCCTTTGTCGCAGTGATCTACGTGTTAGCAAATGTTTGCGTACCTGATTGCTCTGCCGCAGCTTTTGGTGTGTCCTTTGCTGTGGCTTCAGCAAACACTCCTACGGTGGGCAGACTGCTGTCCACTATACCAATGGCTTCATACCCCACATCTGGGCCCAGATCACTCCTGTAGACAAGGACATATATTGTAAGTATAACAGTATTCCGGTAAGATATTTTATGTACTATAAAATATACAGAAAAGCGGTAAGTCGATTTTGATTAAAGTGACTGGTGTATTTCATAAATTTTGTGCAACTCAGAACTAAAGGCTGGATTACATTACAAGACTTAAAAGTTTAAAAACTAGACATCATTCCCTTGCAGACTTTTTGAACGTTTATATAGAAAACGATACATAAAAAATCTGCAGACTGGCCCAGACTTTCTGCAACAACTCCAGACTAACAATCTGGGCAAAAATCTTGTAGTGTATTCCAGCCATTACTCTCCAGTCCAAAAACTAAGCTGCAAAAATGTACATTCTGACAGCATCCACAATATGAATAAAGTAAATAAATTATTCAGATCTTAGCAGTCCATAGTGTCAGGGTGTGTGTGTGTGCCCTTGCATGCATACCAGAACATGGACTGGTGCCAGTAGGGTTTGTTGGCTCCTGTCATGTTCTCTCCAGCCAACCGACCACTGACCACCGCATGATCGTGATGCTCCACACGCCTACGGCCCAGTTTGATGTCATAAAAACATGCAGCATCTCCCGCCTAGAATGCAAATGTGCTCCAATTAGAAGCAAATCAATTCCAAAACAACAACCAATACAGTTTCTCTGTAACCCCGTAGTAAAAAAAAGTATATTTTGTTTTGCTGTGAAAAATGGCATACGTACCACCCATATATTGGAGCGAGCCTGGAGCTCAGCATTCACCCGGTACCCTCCGAAATCAGAGTCCACCTCCAGCCCGGCTGATTTGGCCAGTTCCACACTAGACTCCAAACCAACTGCTGCCACAATGTGCTCCGTCGTCACCTAAAGCCACAATATGCATTGAAGTTAATAAACTGATCACAGTTCATTCCAAACTAAAATGATAATACAAAAGATAACCTGGCGAACTCACCTGTCGTCCATCCTTTAGTTTGATCTCCAGTTTCCCATTTTTGTAGTTCACATTTTTAACCACTGCGTCTGTGATGACATTCACACCCTCTGCAAAAGGTCAAAGCGTTAGCGGTGCTGAACTTCAAAACGTCAATCTGTTCAAACAGGTTTCCTGAACACACTGTCATTGTTTGGCGAACTCACACCATTGGTGGAGTCGATGTTTCAATGTCAGGCATATCAAACAAACAGCGATGTTTCAATAGCACAGTGCACGTGTTCACATTTTTGAAGAAGTGAACATGCAAATGGTTTACTAACAATTGTCTCTGCTTATTTAGGTTGGGATAAGCGTTAGAAACATTTTGAAATAAGAGTAGTTACTTTTTAGGAACAACCTTGCTTTTTACACAAATGTTTTGCAAATATAAATGATTTACATTATACTGCTTGCATACAAATAAAAAAGCAAATCCGTGGCTTTCTGTGATTATAAATATTAATAAAAGCATCATTTGACAGTTTAAGAGATATATTGTGATGACCCTCTCACCTTTTCTGACTTTCTCAGTGGTCCAGTTACTCAAGTATTCAGGCAAAACTTTTCCCATGTTCCCCTTCTCTGGAAACAATTGGATCACCTCTAAATCAAGATCAGCGGCTGGCCCAATGTAGAAATGAACGCAACGCGAAAGAATGAGTAAACTATATACATAATAATTGTATATATATATCAATCCATTATAACATAAATTTATGAATAACTATTTAAACTCACATCTGCGTCCGATGGCACATGCCAGCTCGCTACCCAGAAAACCTCCACCAATGATTGTGATGGATTTCACTTCTCGGGAGATCTTCTCTAGAGACCTAAAATCCTCAACCTTCCAAAAAGACATATGAAAGTTAGATTATCTAGGAACATACAGGAACTAATAAAACAGAGTAGTACTTAAAACATTTATTTACACAGACATTTCTATCGCCAATTGTACAAACGCTACACTGAATGTGTAAGTTTTACTGAACAATGCCCCCTACAGACAGTATTGGGGCTTTACACTGATGTAATTTATAAACCATCTAAAAAGAATGGTTGAAGGTAAAAGAGCTTATCTAAAGTTTAAAATCTTAAACTGTATCCAAGACTTATAGTCTTCGAAACTGATCAGACTTTTAAAGTCAACATACATTAGTTTTAATATGACACTAAACCAGTTAGCATTAAAAGACTTTAGTCAACATACTTTCCTAAAAAGCGTTGTCCTATTCTTCACCTCCTCTCCTGCCCTGTCAATCACTTGCAGGTTCCTAGGTACCCCACCTATACACACACAAGAATGTGTATAAATGCACATAGTTATACACTCTATTGCTGGTTATCTTGTAAGTTTGTTTCACCTGTGGCAATGAGGCACTTATCATAGGAGATCTCTGCACCATCACTCAGTTTGACTTTATTTCCCCTGACGTCCATGTGAACCACCTACACAGTGGAGACAAACATACATTCAGGGTTATGATCAGGACGACTCTTCCACATAGTTTTGCATCAATAGAAACACTTCCTCCTGCTCACTGATCAATTTTTTATTCATACACCGGAATTAGAGCTGCACGATTCTGGATAAATTGAGAATTCCGATTCTTTTGTTTCAAACAGAGATTGCGATTCTGAATGATGACTTAAAGTAATACACAATTTACTAGAGGTTTTGACAAAAAAATAGTTTATTTAGGCATGTAATATGTTGGACTTTGCTTCAAAATTATTACATATTGCATGGTTAACCTACAGTTACTATTGTGAGAAATGTTTAACCACAAATTCCATAAGCAAACTAAGGTTTTTCTTTTTTTTTTACTTTAAATGCAAACGTTTAACTTCCTAAAAAGTATAAATGCATTGAAGAAACTTGTATATTAAATATTTTTTCTCAGTGAAACAAATTCATACGGTGATACTTATTTTATTTTATTTTATACATTTGCCTGATATCTACAGACCGCTTGAAGTGGTCTTTACAGAATAACACTACTGATAAACATAAAAACGCAGTATTCTCACCTGTAAACGGTTTAAAATAACCTGAAAACATGAAATGATGGGCAATTTGACGAAAAGCTTTAATAGCGCAACTTCTCTATTAGCGTTAATACAGTGATAGGCCCCACACGCTCTGAAGATGTGCTTTACCATAATGACTGATATGAGCGCTCACTCGGATTTCTCCGCACTACAAACTACAATCGTTAGTTTCATTTCAAACATGTCCAGTTAAGATATGAAGCATAATCAGAACAATGTATCACAATCCTGAAAGACATTCATAAGAACACTTTTGTTGTCAGGCTGTATTTACTTTATATGTTGGTCTGTTATTTGGTGCAAGATTAATTTCAAATCGAGATCACAATCTTTTAACGATTAATCGTGCAGCTCTAGCCGGAATGGCAAAAAATCTGATCCGGGCATCCTGCAAATGCAAAGTCAGTACTGAGAAATGTATTTTGTGGTGGTCATTTTGTGAGATATGACCGGGGGTTCTACCAACATCCGAATGAGGCAAATACTTTTAAGATGCAAAACTAAATGGCTGTGAACAGGAATGAGATCTGAGATCTCCAATAGACATTCCATCATGATATCACTCGTATTGTAATGAGAGAGAGTGACCCATATTTGTGTGTATAAACAGAATACAGAAATATCTCACAATCTTGAGAATTGAGTTTCTTGACCGTGGGTTTCTTACCTTGCGACCAGTGAGCACAGCCACACCGCCGTTCTCCACCTTTGCGAGATCAACAGGACTGATGTAGAATGATGGAGGCTGGAAATAAATACTGAAAAAAAGTAAATAACAATTTTTACAAACAATCGTATTAAATCTTAATGAAGTAATGGATGTAGAATGTTATTTATAACACCAGAGACGTGTGTGGTTTTGGATTGATCACTCAGACACACACCTCCTCTCTTTGCCGTTCCACTGTTTGAAACGCAGCGTTTCCGTGACCTTGGGGTCATCTGAGAACCAGAGTTCTTTAGAGAGAGGGGGTCTCATGTAGGGCAGGTCAGATTCTTCCGTAACAATCAACACCTGTATGTGTAACAAACACAATTAAAACCTTGTCGAACATTTTGAACGATCTTTAATAATTCACAGAAAGGTAATGAGCAATGTGGAGATTTAGGAGGAATCTAGTGGTGTGGTTGCAAATTGCAACCAATGGCTCACTTCACCCCTCCACCCTCCCTTTCAAAGAACTACGGCAACTAAAACAGGACAAACTTGTCGTCATGTTTTCACTTCTTTGCCGAAGAAAAAAACATGTTTACGAAACGCATTCTGTAGACAGTTACTGTATGTATACTATTTTGCATTTCTGTCAACAAATCCTCCAAAAAAAATGACACACTTTCTACATTAACGTTATTAAGACCAACATTAGACTCACCCTGGCACCAGGATCACATGCCCGAATAGATCTAGCTGCAGCGAATGCAGCTGTGCCTCCACCAATTAGCAGATAGGGGGCGTGTTCAGGGACATCAGAGTGAGCGGCAGTGGGTTCAGGGGGCACATCAGCGGAAGCAGGTTCAGCGGTCACAGCTGGTCAAATAAAGAGCAATTTAGTAAAAACAAATAAATATGCTCAAACACTGAGTGACAGAAGATGAGGCCATAACTGCGTGGACAAATTTTGAATGACAAGAAAAATCTCCCAAAAAAAAGCACAAAGTGGAACAATCTAAGAAAGATGAAATAGGTGCCCATATATGTGAATGAAGTCATTATCACTATCTTTATCGCCATTGTGTTTAAATAGTTCCCATCCAGTTAAAACTGGACTCTTACCACTCTCAGAATCAGGAGAAATCTCTGGCACATGTTCAGCGATGGGTACCGGTGCTGGCTCAGCTTGTTAACCCCGATGTAAGAGGAGAGCAAAGACGTTAACTTCAATTTTCAAACAAAAAACGTTCCTTTACCAAATCCTCGATCCATGCAGATGTGTCAAGCTTACCACTTTCAACAACAGGAGCTATGGGCTCTTCACTCTGTTTAACTTCTGGATTGTCCGGTTCAGGTGATTCTAAAACCGGTTCTGAACTAGGAGCTTCCACAGTTTGTTCAGTTACAGGCTCTTCAACAACAGGTTCCGATACAGTAGGTTCTTCAACAGATGGTTCCGTGACAGCAGATTCTTCAGGTTCCAATGTGGGAGCTTCAGCAATCGCCTCTAATTCCACAGAACGGGCAGAACATATATGTTTGACAAAGCATCAAAATAAAAATCTCACTCTAAACGGACTCTCTAAATGCTTTAAGATTCCAGAGTTGTTGCAGATTATGAATAGAAAAGATGAAAAGTTTGGAATCATTTGGGGTTGGCTGATGAAAGAGCAAGTATCGTTTTCCAGGATATGGGGATGAATATGTAGTGTAGAAAAGTGTAAAACACAAGGAAGAGGAAAATAGTTCTGGATGGATGTGAAAACATCTGATGAAGGTGAAGGAGTCTCACTGGATCTTCAGGGTTTGGGAGCGCAACAAACTCCGCTATCATAATGCACATCATATATTCTCAATGAAGCTTCTGTTCATTAGGTTCTCTCATTGTTCTTCGATGTTCTCTTAAACTCAAATTAAAACACAATGACATCTCTTATATTCTCCTCTTTGTCGCAATTATCCTCCCATTCTTGGTTGTTAGTGCAGATGACCCTGTATTTGTTTTTTTTCCAGAGCTGGGTCCATGTTTGCTGGTGACCATCAAAAAGTCCAACAAATGCAACTTGAAAATAAACGGGAAAAAGTTTTCTTTCCAGAACTTGATCTTCAAAGCTTCAGCTGCATTGTGCAGGCAGGATACTGGGCGGATCATCTACAGACCAACTGGATAATATAAGTGTCTAAATATCTTCATAAACATTTTGAAATGGACAACGACCAAGCAGAACAGCGAGTACAAAACAGTACCAATAGTTAGTGAGATGAATGGTTAAAAAGCAAAGAATATAATGATGTCCTTGAGATAAGGTTTGGTTGGCTGTTGTGGTTTGATGATGTGTGACGCATAGAAAGACAATGGAGCGGTAAAACATGGAGGAGAAGAACTTCAGGAGTGTTCACAAAGACAATGAAAGAATTGTCCACCTCAGTCCAACCATTAATGAGCAGAAAACCCGAAACTTGACATTTGTACCATATTTCCTTCTCAATTTGTAAAGGAATTCACGATAATTTATAAGAAAAGCAATGGATTTCACTCAGTTGGGTGAGGAACGTCAATGGAGTTACCCAAAAGGCAAATAACATGAGAATAAATTCTCAAAAGAAGTCACATTCTTTACATAAAGGACAGTTCCCCTGTGTAAGAAACACTTGAAAAAATTGTTCCATAAATAGTTTGTCAGATGTTTTACCACAAAACCATTCAGAAAAAAAATTGCTAGGCTTAAACTTTTCGATTAAAAAAAGGGTTAGGAGAGTTTAGTACAAACATGTCCCATGCAACATATAATATCCTAAGAATTCTGAAAACTGACACAAGTTGGTCAGACACAAGCCAAAAGGAAAGAAATAATAAGACAGTGGAGAATAAACACAACAGTATAGCTAAACAGCCAAACCTGCTCTAAGAATATTAGCAGTAAGTCACGAATAGAGTTAGTAAGTGCATATAACCATAAAAGCAATTATGATAATGTTTATATTCGCAAAACACTGCTTTTACTCAATATACAATATTTGGTCATTTGAAGCTGCAAGATAAACATTGGATGCAATTTCTCCTCGAGTACTCAACATTACCACAATAATCCTATACCCTAGCGAGTGCAGTGACATGCATATTTCTCCATGCATATCTAAACGTATCTAAAATGACAAGCTTCTGTTGTAATATCTACCACCCTATACACCCTATACAAAATGGAAAAATTTCACAAACCATATTGTTGTGGAAATGACACAATTCTACATAACATGTTACATAAGTCATTATTCAGATGAATTAATAAGTCCTACGGGGTCTCGTACTGCACGAGTACAACATTCTGTGCTTGTAACTGCACTCACACGGAATGTCGACTATCCCGTGTTTGCATGTGCGCATCTCATTAATTTAGCCATATTAAGACCACAGAGCAAAAAGCACAAGACACCTTAGGAATGGCTAGACTTCGATTAAAAAGATCATTTTTAGAAAGCCCAAATGAAACATTCTTCACACAACTGGCAAATTCCCTGTAAAATCAACATTTTATCAAGGCTCTTGTTTAAGGAGTTAAAAGAATGACATCATCAGAGAGGGATCTACACTTTTAGATTAAAATAATTTTGTGTGGTTTGATTTGGACGGTTGAATTCTTCACCACAAAACTAGGAATGTGCACTAACAAAGTAAGTTAAATTTTGATTTCATGGGGACTTGATAGGTTATGTAAAGAATGTTCATATGGAAATTTTTTGAGTGATCTTTATAGTCCAAGCTGAGATTTTCCTGAGGTGTCTTGTGCTTGTGCTACACCTTTAGGCTTGCATTAGACTTTAAGCAAGGCATCTTTTAAACAATTAGCCAATCAGCAGGAAGTGGAAATGCTCTGTGGTCAATATGCACTTACATACGTTATATACACATAAAGATAGAAAGATGCTGTTTAAATGGCTTCTCACCTTCTTTTGGTTCTGCCACAACTTGAGCTAAAACACAAAAGACAAGACAACAGTATGACAGATTTTAATCACTGATCTATATTAATCTCTGTGTTGCGCCTACAACCCTAAATCAACGGCAGGAGGTGAAGCCAACGGAAGCGATCACGCCGCCATCTTGGTATACCCAGCTGACAGAGAGCTCCATTGACTTGGTCAAAATGACAATCTAAAATAACCGTTTTTTCAGCTTATTAGGCACGTGATAAATTGTTAGTTCACATGTGTGTTACTTCTGATGTTTTTTCCAATGTTAATGTTTATTTTGGGCAGAATATTGGCGTATAGAAATCAATGTATAGAAGGTGAGGTGTGTATTGCACACTGTTGTAATGGCACATATATAAATGTTTAAAATAAAAGCTTCATGACATATACAGCTTGTTTTTATCCGTATTAAGATTTCAGAATAAGCACATGTGTCATATGTTGAGGTGTCCCGTTAGACTGCTGATCTGATATATATGCACTGTAATACACATGAATGTAATTCACTCTTTATCTAATAAGACGGGAAAATTTCAGACTTCAAAAAATTAACCATTTACATGCTTAAGACATTTGCATTGTAAGAATGTACTGTGAGACTTTAGATATAAAACCAGGACTGGTAAGGTCATTTTTATCATTACTAAGTGATAACTCCCAATTCATTTAATAGATAGGATAGTTAGGACATACCAACATGGCAGCGCGGTACCTTCATTGTAATGACGTCATGAGTAATCCAATCATTTATATATATCATTGGTTTTAATTCAAAATAAATGTGGCTTAAAGAGGCACAAACCAGGACTATTTAAGTTTTTTCAAAGAAAAATAGCTTCACAGAAGCACAACTGCTTAAGAAATTAGGCCAGTTATTTTTTCATTGGTGAGTGTATTTGTTAGTCTATATACGCGTGACAATTGTATTCACTTACATACATCCTCAGCTGCTTGTGGCCCTTGTTTTGGTCTACTGGCAATTTCTAGCATACGCTCATTATACCTTTCCTTGTCCCCTGAGACAGTGCGGTAGGTCTTTAAAGACACAAACAAACAAATAACACTCAGCTGGAATCGTACATCTTTGAATGATAAATGCTGCCTTTATTCAGTTACAGTACAAGAAAGCAAGAAATATGAAAACGAGTCATAAAGGCATACTCACATAAATACCTGCTCCCAGAAATGTTGCTCCAACCAGAACATAATAAAGGGTGTTCTCCCCGCCCCCTCCTGTTGACCCTGATGACATCTGGGCCTTCTGCATCATCTCCAGCCTTCTCCCATGTCTCAGCACTGAGTGGATCATGAAACAAATTTATTACAAAACAACAAATTCATAAAGCTTATAACAAAGGGGTATTTTTTAGATTCATTGGATTGTAATAAAGCTAAATCTAAACACAGCAAGAACTTTAGCTGCACAAAAGAAAGCTTGCAGCTGTGGGTCACGTCACGAGGGCCGATCAGAAAGAGCGCGTTTTTTTTATGTTAGATGTGCCTCTCAAATTATTTTGAGTTGGCAGGGAGCGTTTTGCGTGCTGCTTATGTTGAAAAAAATCAACTCTGAGCAGAAAAGCACTTGACGTCATGAGCCTTTTTTCCACTTTCCAATCTAATGAGTAGAGATGTGGGGCTTCCGTTGTGGTGACAGAACTTTACAGTTGCTTGAAACATCCGGAGACCAAAGACATAATATATACCTAGACGCAGCTGCAATACGTCAACGGCTCCGCCATATTAGGTAGAGCCCACTAAACTCATAGAAGCCAATGGGAGAGCTGAGCTTTTTGGGCACAGTTATGTTTAAATTTCTTTACAGAGTTCAATGGTTTACGATATACGTAGAGTAAAAATGTATCATGTCCCTAGGTGCTTAAAATCTCTGTAGTTATACTTTTAAATGAATCTTTGTCATAAGGAATTGTGAAATATACATTAATTTAGCCTGTTATTCAGGAGAATCCACTAGATGGCACCATGTTCAGTAATAGGCCATGTTAGGGATATACACAGGTCATACAACAGATTAAAATAACCACACTTGGAAGTATTATAATAAAACACATCATGTTAAGATTCTGAGATTTATTTGAATCATCCAACAGAACAACCAAGGTAAACGGATCTAATTTACATATCTAAAAAAAAAAATAACTGGTGAAATGGCTTTTTCGCTCATAATTTATACAATTTCCAAAATAACACATGCTCTTTATTTAAATAATAAAGTATTGGAATTAGTTGAGAAATTAAACCGTTATTGTGCTTATAAGAAGAAAACCGTAGCTTCAACATTCACTTGTATGCGTTTAAAGTTGGCTTTTGCCCTGACCAATATGGCATCTGCATTGACGTATAATCCAGCAGACAATGGCACGTCTAGGTTTTATATATAGGGATGCAACGATAGGATTTTTTGGGCCGATACCGTCCGATACTGATTTTAACAAACAACTATTGGCAGATTCCGATATGGGTCAATTGCATACAGTACTATACAATGCTAGCTAGTTTTTCTGCATTCAATTAATTTTACTGACGATGAATTGGATCCATTTAACATTTTAAGAGAGGAACAACTGTAAATGTGCCTAAATGTAAATGTAAGTTAAGATAAAAATACAATAAGACAACATTGCAGTCTTCAAAGGTTATTTTTGCCATCCAATATTTATTTTATTAAAAACTTGAACTCAAATTTGACTTAAAATTGATCATTTCTTTAATATATTTAAATAAAGTCTGTGCTGTTGCTATTTAAAGTAATTATTTTACTTCGAGAAAAAAAATAGGATTTTCAGACATCCAACTCACTGCCTCCATGTAGTTAGTTAATAAACCAGGGACCTGGGAAATCCGTTTGACTTTTTCCCGAATTTCATTTTTTCCGTTTTTATTTTTCTGGATTCTGTGTTTTCTTTTATGTGTGGTGTTAAACTAAATTAACTATGTTAATATGAACCAGTATCTTTCAGATTCTCGGGAGTGTAAATGCGGGCATAGGACCCTGTAATTTGATCCAGGCATTAAAGTTTCCATAGTGATACATTTCCCTCAATGTATGTAACCGCATAGCATTCATTTATTTACTGATTGACAGTTTATTGAGTCACAAACTAGCCAGAGTGCAAGTTTAACGCCACTCTTACCTTGGCACAATTACAACACTTATATGTTGTACCTGTTGTATCAAATATATAAATTAACACAGAATGTCCATACAAAGCACTTATATTACTGTTTATTTGTGAGTATCCCTCAATGAATGTAACCGCATAGTATTAACTGATTGATAGTTCATTGAGTCACGAATGCAAGTTTAACGCCACACCGACCTTGGCACAATTACAACACTTGGCGAATATTCGACCAGGTGTATCATAAACACATATTAAGACGAAATGTCCATCAAAGCAATAATATTACAGTTTATTAGTTAAAGGGTGTTGTGCGTGACAGCGTGGGGAAGATTGACACGACTGTGTACCGCAGACAGCGCAACCTAACATTTGGACGGTAACAGTTCCCGCACAGCACGCACGAAACTGAAAAGTTATCGTATCCATGTATTGCCCTGAGTGTTTAATGATTAACGTCAAACGCATTTTCTGCTAGACTGAATTGAAACGAGATCTCCAAGTTTACAGGCGATCCACAGAGCCACTTTTTTAGCCGCTAACTTGCCTGATTTTCTTGCATTCTG
Source organism: Triplophysa bombifrons (assembly GCA_029783895.1). Lineage (NCBI taxonomy): Eukaryota > Metazoa > Chordata > Actinopteri > Cypriniformes > Nemacheilidae > Triplophysa > Triplophysa bombifrons. Next base: position 13,837,854 of record CM056451.1, on the reverse strand, counting down.
TAGACACAAAGTGGATGAGGCCCGAGCCAGCGGAGCCAGTTTGTTCCATGCGGTCTTACACTTAAACATCGCTGTGATAACGATAGCCTGGAAAAGTTCACCACCACGCTCAACGCACAAGGCCGGAGACCTTCTCGGGTCATTCAGATGAGCTACTGGAAGCGATTCCGGTCTACGCTGACGATCCGCCCTCTCCCCGCACTGATTGGCTGCAGAGTTTACTGATTATTCGATGATTGGTTTGTGTGGCTGCCTGTTATATTATATTAGCGTCGGCCAATGATGATTGGTTGTTTGTAGAGTTCGTTTTACACACGCGACAGGTCGTGTGACAAGATTCCGCCCATTTCACGTCCTGCAATATCTTACTACTCTGAGAAAATAGATTTTTGTATTATTTATCTATCTTGCACCTTTTATTTTCTAAATAACCTAATAGTTACTTTGAGTATTATTGCATCTAGAATGTATATTTGTAAAAACTGTATACTCTTTCTTTTCATTCATTTTCAAAACGTCTTAGGAAGAAACTACATATAATAATAATATGAACGTATCAATGACAACAAGTCAGTGAAATGAAATCAGGGGTGCAGAATGCAATAACATTGGGAAAAGGTATCAAAAGACTGTATTTGATCTATTGAATGCACCCACAATGTGGATTATTTTCTTTGTTAAAAATATATATACATAACAAAAACAAAAAGATTTAACTACCTAATAAAACAACATGGAATAGTTTTTCTTTCTCATTCATGAAGATTTTATAAATGTGTTATTGACTTATTATGTTATCATTTGTGCCGCTTGGAGCGGAATGAGATCGTAAATTGTAATTGGATGAATTTCTCAGTGTGTAACCTTTTTTGGTTGTATCCTTCTAAAAATAAAATAACATATTAATAATTTCCCTCTCTAGTTTTAACAAACAACCTTTGACAATAAATATTTTTTTAATCTCCTAATGCGTTGCTTGAAATGTGTTTCTAGATTTGTTTCTTTTAATTTATGAAAGTGCTCATAAGTTTTCAATTACATTGGATGCAAGCAGGTTGTTTAGGCATAAACTGGGGCGGTGCTTTTATATGGGACTTTCCAACGTGGAAAACAAACTTATGTGCGGAAGAGCAGAAAACAGCACACACCGACCTTGGACTTCGGTTAGGATACCAGCCTCGGATTACTTTCGCTTTCTGTCATGAGTATTCTGCAAAACACCCTTGCAACATGACAGCAAACCTTCAAATCAGTGCCAATTATTGCCAGCTGGACGAAATCCCATCTGAAAACAAACATGCAAGAGGACAGTACAAATTCTTCTTGGTTCTGACTTTATTATTAGGCACGGAAATGTTTGTCACGGCATGTGTTCTGTTAAATTTTTGGGAGGATATTCGGAGAGTGAGTTTCTTGTGATCCCAAATTTTAATCAAATATTTTTAAGAGATTCAAACAATTTACGAGAAAACGAAAATCAAAAAAGCATTCGGTTTTAACTAGCCTATTTTCTTTATATTTTTAAGACTGATGAATCAGGCTATCCAGTCCACTGTCTTTCCTCAAATCTCACCCAAACAACAAGTCGACAGATCTCAAGTTGTGACTTGTTGAATGAAGAACTGCAACGAAGTGCACAACAGGTATTTGCAATCAAGAATCTAAAAACATTTTAACATCGAGAAATGTAAATCGGTTACTCAATTTTGAATGTAAAATACTTTTTGTGCAGAGATTGCTGTTGGACATACAGAATTCTCTACTTGAGTCTTTAGGAGGTAAATATCATTTATAATACTATAAGCCTACTTTTTATTCCCACTCGATAACTATTAATGCATTAGATTGTTTCTATTCATATTAGCAATGTCAGTTGTAGTGCAATTCTTTTGTATTTTACAGAACACAACATCACTGATGTTTTTAAACCAGCCGTGCACGTAGGAGCAAAACAAGAACTTAAGCAGTTTCAGGGGCCGCAAATGGGTAAGACCTTTCCCAACATCTGAAACAACTCACTGCTTTCCCATTGTGTAAAACGCACAAAATTTCACTTCACCAGATGGGTCTCTAGACGTGGTTTCTACACTGCATCGTATTCAGTGGGACAACACGAAGGGTCAAATCAGCCAGGAGGGCTTAATGCGCCTCAGCCCCAGCGGAGAAATAGCAGTGCCACAAGACGGAATTTACTTCGTTTTCGCTCAGGTTCATTTCGAAACACACATAGGAAATGGTTTGCATTTTGTGCAGTACTTATACAAGAGGACAGCGTCTTATTCGTTGCCAGTGATGCTCGCAAAAGCCGTGGTTACCCCTTGCATGAGCGGCAGTCCAGGTGTACAGCTATATTCCAGTCACCAGGGGGCGCTGTTTCGCTTGGAAAAGGGTGATAGGCTTTCCCTGTACGTGTCAAACATAAGCGCCTTAAGCTTTCATCTGGAGGCAACTTACTTTGGGGCATTTATGATAAACTAACAAGAACGCTTGCAATTCACACAAATTATACATGTATGAAATATATATTTTTCCAAGTAATCCTACACATGAATATATAAATACATTTAAATAAAGGTTTCAAGACGATCAACTTAGCACATTTATTTGCAAGTTCATACATATCGATTTTCTCAGTGAGCAAGATTCTCAGTGATTTATTCATGGATATTTAAACGGGTCCTTATCAAAAGGTTATCCTTGCATTTTTCTGTTTTTGTGAGGACTGTGCAGCAAGTTTCCTTTTGGTGCTGTTAATGGTGCATAAATTGTGCTTTTTTTAACAGGTCTCATGCGCAAAAAAATACAAATACTTAAAACTGTTTGTAATTTTACCCAAGAATACTGTCGGCAACACTGGACTGTATGTAACATGTAGTAATTCATTTATTTCAAGTTGTATGGAAGGCAGGCGTTTCAGAGGCAAAGACAAAATCTAATGTCTATAATGGAAATGATCACAGCTGTGTAATTACAAAAACAGAACAACATAATAAAAAAAGGAACAATGGAGCTATACAATGCTGAATGTTGACCCTGGGCCTGTTCCCCTGCACAAAACTCCCTTTTGGTTGAGAAGGATTCAGAGTAATCATTGCAAGGACCTTTCACCAATTTATCGGCCAGAACTGGACGCAGTTTCTGGAAACAGCCCCTTGAGGCTCCTGGGGGTGAGAAATTTTAAGGGGTAACTTAAAACTATTTCATTCTATGTTTAAAATGTTTGCCCAAACAAATCCAATTTGTGCAATGCACACGAAGGCTCTACAAAACATCTACTTAAAAATATTTTACAGTATGTAAAAAAAAAAAAAAAGACATTTAGGAGATGGTCTCAGAATCTGCGGCGTTTGTTGGCGCCAAAGTCAATAGGAGGTCCAGGACGGGGGAAAGGAAGAGGCAATCCACCAGGATTATTTGCAGAACCCTGCTAAAGAAAAAAGACAAGAGCTCACACACTGTATTCTCTGCATGATGGGCTGAATGTATGTGGCAATGATCTGTACCTCATTGGGAGCCATACTGGCAGGTCCTGCTGCTGCGGTATTTCCACCCATGGGGCTCCTGTTCACGGCCATTCCCTGACCTTTCACCCAAATGGAGGCAAAACAGAGATTAATACATTACTAATATATATATATATGTTAAAATTCATTGGTGTGCGGAAAAGTTTCGAGTGCGTCTTTTTTAATCAGATGTCTATAAGTTTCTGCATATCTTTCTCACCTCCTATTTGCATCCTCATATCTGCATCTCTCTGAAAAAGCAAACAACCATTATTTCAAGTCATCAGAGATTAAAAATTTATCACTGTGTAAATAGTGCAGCAGATCATGGCCAATGCAGGACGTTTAGGCTTACTTTCTCAGAGAAGTTTCCTCCCTGGCCCTGCTGTCTCCTCATCAGGTCCTCAGTGTGGGCACGAAGATCCTCTTCTCTCCTCCGTCGCTCCTCTTCTTGACGCAGCTCCATCTGCTTCCTCTTCTGCACCTCCTGGTTGTGAGCTTCCTCCATTCTCCTCAATTCCTCCTGTCTGCGCAGGAGATCTGAAGAAAGAGACGTTTCTAATTTAATCGAAGGGTTTAACTTTAATTTTGTAGATATTTCATGCCCCCCAAAAAAATCAAGATGTGTAGAAGCTTCTCTTCTACATACATCAAAAGAAACATCAGTAATCTTTGCTGTAAAGGGTCCGAAATGTTATTTTTTAAAAGAACATTACTTACCTTGTCTCATCAGCATGACTTGGTGCTCATGTCGCGCTGCTTCCATTTCAACCTCTAGTTTCTCTTGAGCCTCTTTGATGTTTCGCTCCACCTGTTCGTACTGTTGCTTCTCCATCTCCATCAGTGCCTTCCAGCGCATTGCATACTCGTACTCGAATGTACCAGGCTGGGCGAACCGGGGTAGCTGCTCGCGCTCCCTGATAAACAGAATGAATGAATGTTGATTGCCGGTTAAAAAACTTAGAAACAACAAAATACAAATGCATCTACATCAACAACTGAGAGAGTTACATTTTCTATTTTGCTCTAAGGGCTCTCTCATTTGTAACAATTAAATAAAGTAACATTAATCATCATGGATGGATGGATGACTTATTTCATATTTGAATTCAAAGATCCATAAAATACATCATTTCAGTGACTTTACAAATCATCGATAACGACCAGTTGACAGCATATCACTTACATTTAGTCATTTAGCAGACTTGCACATGAAAATATGAAGGAACTCACTTGTGGTACAAGGCGTTTTTGTTAACAAGTCTCTCAGGAAGTCCCTCATCTTCATCCTCCTGGTCCATCGGCTCAACTGTAATAGGCCGGGGGAATCTGCATATGGGGAGCAAAGTTAAACAAGCAACTATGAAAATGATTCCTAAAGTGCAGCAGACAAGCAGACTTACGCTGTAAGGAGAAAAGCTCCTTCTGTGCAGCGGTCCAGAGCTTTCCTAGCAGAGGGTTTGTTGGTAAACTCCACAATGCCTTTCCCAGATGGCCTGCCGCGGTCATCCACGATGACAATGGCCCGTTCGATCGGGCCGAACACGGAAAAGGCCTCCTCTAGGAGCTCGTTGGACACAAACTGCGGCAAGTTTTTGACCGTCAGCGCGGCACCATGGGTGGCAAAACGCACGCGGATTGGCCGACCGCGGAAAAGAGAGTCATCCAGTTCTGCCTTTGCGATTGAAGAGAGGGTCCTTGTTTCCTAATGAGGGAAGATAAGCGTGTCAGGGTTAATCAAACTTTGAGTCAACATTTTTCAAGATCCATATGTCCCTTGTTTTTGGAGAACCTTTAGACTTCGAAAGAACTGAAAATGCACAAGTTTAATCTTTTAAGGGCTAGTTCACTCAAAAATTAAAATTCTGTCATAGTTTACTCACCCTCAGGTTGTTTCAAACCTATGTAAATGTATTTTATTAATTTATTTGTAAGAATGTTAGAGATTTTCAGTTCAGTGACATCATCCACTTCCAAAGTAAGACAAAAAAGATTGCATCTTTTTTGTTCCGTTGAACACAAAGTGAGATAATTTGTAGAATTTAGGAAAACAAACAGTTCTGGGGCACCTTTGACGACCATTTCCTTTTTCAGTCAATGATGTCACAGAATTGAAAATGGCTACCATTCTTCCAAATGTCTTTCTCTGTGTTCATCAGAAATAAGTAATTTATACAGGTATGAAATGACATGAGGCTTTTCATTTTTGGGTTAACTATCACTGTAAGAAAATCTAACCCAAAAGATGATGTTGGGGAGAAAGAAAAAGTAAGGATATTAGTAATTAATATTTACATAAAACTATTAAAATCCGTATACCATTAAGGATTAAGAACAAAATAGGATTAAGGAATAGGAATAAACAAGTCTTATTTCTGGTCAGACTCACCAGTCTGATGAAACCAAAGCCTCGGTCCTTGTTGATGAATACTTCAGAAGGTTTGCCATATTTGGAGAAGAGATTCTCCACATCCTCCTCTGTGGTTCCTGCAGGCAGGTTGCCCACAAACAACCTGCTCCTCTGCGTATAAGTCTTCTCTCCTGGCTTCCTGAAGTTCTGTAGGTCTATAGTAAATCCAGCATCTGGAGAAGGATATCTTCAGTCAGTGGGTTCATATTAATCTAGATGCTCTTATGATTTTGACATAAAAACAAAACAACCACTGCGCAACATTCAAACAGTCCAGCTAGGCAACACAACTGTTGCTCATAAGATATTTTATTTGCAGCATGCAGTCAGTGTTGTGTCCGAGGTGGGTATAAGAACAACCCAGTAAACCTTTATGGTAGGTATTATTAACCTAAACTCTGATTGCTTACTTGAGCTGCCCGGATCTCCAGCATCAGTATGCTGGCCATTGCTGTCGCCTCCTGACGGAGTCCTCTGTTGTTCCTGCTGGGGGTTGGGCTGCTGTCGCGGAGGACCGTGGTTCTGCTGCTCTGAACGATGTCCTCTGTTTTCCTGCATCTAATAAAGATTAGAATTGTATTTAGCCAATTTGTATATCCATGCTGAAATCCATTCTTGCTGATGCAAGGATTCGCTGAGTTTCAGACACCTCTGTCATTTTATTAGTACACACTCAATAAATCCAAATTTGATAAATCAATGCATTTACAAATAACAAGCAATTAAATGGTAGAGTAACTATTACAATCGTAAATAGTATACTAACAAACAATCCCACAATCTTAACACGTTACATTTTTGTTAGTGCTATTGGTCAATTCGAGAGTCTGACTTCTTATGAGTAAATTGTTGTCTTTGTTATACATATGATTTGTGTGTGATGTTTTCGATGTATCGTGTGGTCCAACAACTGATCTGTTCGTTATTAAGAATAATACTCAATATATTGTTATATTATTATTTAAAACGTACTGTATGTTTTTTTTATGTTTCTTATTCAAATTAATTAGCGTTTTGGCTAACGTTAACTGTACCGGAGCCTTAGTCGGGCTCAACACAGCTTGCAAGACAGGCCTGTGTCCAGCCGATATACATCGAGACGTTTAAAGCCAAATTCAAAGCATGCATCGTATGCTATAATATGAACACAACACACTTATTTACCTTCGAACACAGCCTTTTTTTTATCCGATTCAAAAACACACGCAGCGTCGATCACAAAGAGGAGATGGGCGGAACAGCTCACAGCGCAACCTGCTGCCTGCTCTAACTGCTCATTGGCCGGCGTTCCTCTGTCCGGCCTGAGCTGTGCTGTTTTCTATTGGTTTATTTCACGTCAATAAAATGACACAAGGACAGTTCAAGCGTTTAATTGGTCGGCGTCGTTTTTGAACCATTTTATGAAATTCCATAGGTTGTTTGGGACAGGAAGTGACGTGTAGCAAGCGAGCGGCGTAGATTGAAATTTTATAGCGCCGACCATTGTCGAACCGAGAAAGCGCAGTGAACAAAGTCAATAAATTCATATTTTCTATTCATTGACAGAATAACTGACACGACACTTGAAAAAAAAAAATGTTGCCAAAGACATATTTATATTATTTGCACAATAACATTGTCATAAAAACACAAAAAGAATGCCCCCTGCAGTTACACAATGTCAAACCTTTTTAACACCAAAGTCATCAAGTTTTTATAAAGGTAGAGTTATGGAGTACAGTTGTTCCACATTAGAAACGCTTATGAAAAACTTCATAACCTCCCATTCATCTAAACATATGTCCTCCTCATTCAGATAAGACATTAACTATGCAAACAGATCTTCAGTTTAATTCGTATACTACGATCGGTTCACCATTTCTGGATTTTGGGTTTAAACCGAACGAGTCCAGTTTGGAAGAGAATGTTGATGTTACTTGGGTTTGACTCTTTTTGCTCCTTCCTTGTAGTCCTCCATAGTGAGTCTGTAGCCCCAGTGTTGAAGAGTCTGTCTCACAACTGGGGAAACGCTGAAGTTATCATATTTACAACCGGACCGAACCACTTTTGTAATGAGGTTATTCCGCCAGCGACCTCTGACACCTGCACATTTGGCCCACCGACTGATCTGGCGTTCATCATCCTGTGTTCTTCGGCCCTGGTAAAATCTGCCGGGTGATAAGGTATTTTATTTGGAGATATATTTTATTTGACTATAAAAGCATTAGCAGCCATTTAAAATTGTTGCATTTGATTTCTTGACACATTTGAATAAAAGTGAAACCACCATAAGGGTGATGTAACGCTTTCAGTTCTAGAAATTCACATACGTTTTATTACTTGTTATGTTCCATGTAATTCAATACTGTACAACTAATTGATCACATTTTTGGGTTGGAGCATGTGGAAACAAAATGACTTAATATGTCTATCCCTAATTTGGACAGAATGAGGTAGTCTTGCCTGCAGTACCACTGGAACCATCCATATGGGTCTTGAGGAACAATCCATCCACTGCTTTCCCACATCTCTAGACTGCCTCCGCACTTTACCTTGTAGGTGTTAACATTTTCCCTGTATGTTGATGATGCTACCTGAAATAAACGCAACATTGAAACATACCTAGATAGAATACTCAAAGTAAATCACAACTTAAAAAAATCATTTAGGCCAAAGGATGCTCTCAAACTGTGCTACACCATAAGTAATAACTCATGGCCCAACTGGTATAGTGTTAACAATACTCTAAATGCTATAAAAGTATTTAAAGTACAAAAAATATAATACAGATATATAACAAGGGTCATGGAGAAAAAGTCTGATTTCAAGCTGATTATGCTGTTTCGGGAAATTATGAACGGTGTATTTGCTACACTGAGGCAATCTAGATATTATCAACTCGTTCATTCATTTTTTTTGCATGTGCAAGCAAGGTCTTAAACCATATTTCATGGGTTTCCCTATTCTCTCTCCTATTTCTTCTTATATTACTTCTCACATGATTGTACTCCTCACATGATTGTACTCAATCAAATTCACTTTTTTTTCACAGTTTTTCTTTTTTTATCTGAATAGTTAATCTGTTCATATACAGCAAAAACAACAACACACAGCCCACCAACAAAGTACAAAGCAGCTGCACATGAAAACATGTTAACTATAAGCCATAAATTGAAGGAATACATCACAGGCAAATCAAAATGTCCCAATCTTTTACTCACCCTCAAGGCATCCTGACTGAATATGACGATTTTCTAGAAGAATCTAGAAAGTGCATCCATCGATCAAAGAACTGTTCGACACGGCTCTGTGGTCTTAACAAAGGTTTTCTGAAGCGAATCGATGCGTTTGATTAAGAGAAATATACATATTGACAGCGCTATTAACGTTGACGTATAGCTTCCTTTTCCCACTCGGCTGCACATAAACCTGAGGCTTGTTTTTCCGGCAAATTACGGTGACAAAATAATCCTGTGTAGAGGAGGTGGCATTTTATTGGAACAAAACTGAAAATGCTGCGTTTGTCACCAGAACTTACGATGCGCCTGCGTAATTTCTACCGCGTGGAAGAAAATTATGCGTGGTATTATAACTTTGACTGCATTATACCTTTGTTAAGACCACAGAGCAGTTCGAGAGCAGCTGTGTCGAGCAGTTCTTTGATCGATGGATTCACTTTCAAGACCTTCAAAAAGTCAATGCCCATTCACTCACGTTCTACCGCTTGGAAGTAAAATAATATGTGGTATTATATACATGTATATTTAGTCATTTAGCAGACGCTTTTAACCAAAGCGACTTACAAAGAGTTTAGGGAGCAATAAGCAATATATTATAACTTCGACTGCATTATTCTGCCTTGAGGGTGGGTAAAACATGGGGAACTGTTGATTTACCTGTGAAATATCCATTTAAATTTATAAAATAGAAATAGTAACAAGAGCAAAAAGAATAGATACACTCCCATTCACAGAAGACACACAAACACACAGCGCACACACACAAAAAACAGGGACACTTAGCGAACACAAACAGTCGTGCACAGAAACACAGACAAGAGACAGAAGATAAAAGAAGAGAAACACTGGTAGTATATTATGCAGACTATATATTCTATATGGGAATTTCACATGAACTAAGCTCAAATAGCTCTACCGTAAACTTCAATCTAGGCAAATCTGAATCTGAACTCAATCTCATTTATCAGCTAGAAAAATTCATCATCCTTTTGACGGAAGTGTTTCTCTGTGATTACAATTCAATGCAAATAAATGATACCTGTGAAGAGATTGTAAGCCCTTCCAGCCAGTCTTTGGGAAGCTCTTGCCAAACGTCTTTATAGTGTTGCTCTGTAACAAAAATTATTTATTATGAGGTCCGTCCATAACCAGGGACTCCAGATTTCCACCTGAAGATTCATGCACAGAGCCAAGTATACAGGCGAGCAGTTTCAGTGCAGAAGAGAGACTTCTCAGCTCTGCCCTCGTGTCCAAAGACTGCTGGCTTGGTCAAAAGCTGGTAAGCTTCGTTTCATATTATTCACAGATTTTATTCACAGTTTCTTCGATTAATATTTACCATAAAGTGCCAGTTGATCATAATAAAAATTAAGCAGTTTCTCAGCATAAAGCGACATACTTGTGATGCTGGAGTAGATTGGCCTGAAATAGGTGCCCCCAAAACTGCCTGCCTGCAAAACCTCTTTGGGAGTCATGCTAGGTGTGAACTCTGGGTGGTCTGCAAAATTGTGAAACATTAAGTATACTGTTTTCCATATGTTGAATATACAATGACAAAAAGAGCACAACATTCTTGCCTTTAAACACAAGTTGTCCTTTAACATTCCTCTTTTCTTCATATGTGTTTTTGCCGCCCTTGGACTGTTTTTTCTTCTCATTTTTAGACCCGTCTGTTGATTGGGCAGATCCATGTTTGTCCGTGCCAGAGAGCTTGACTTTGGCTTTTGTGGTGTCCAGTTTACCAGCTCAAGAGCAGAGAAAAGAACATTAAGTTACTTAATACCAATGTACGGATAGATGGATAGATAGATAGATAGATAGATGGATAGATGGATAGATGGATAGATGGATAGATAGATAGATAGATAGATAGATAGATAGATAGATAGATAGATAGATAGATAGATATCTCTGCTCTCTTACTGTCGTGTTTTTCTTTTATTTTCGGTCTCTTTCTGGTAGGCGCTGTGGTGTCCCCCTCACTTAATTTTCTTTTTATTTTCTTGGTGCTTTTCTTGTCTTCGTCACTCATTCTTTGGCTTTTTAACAGCAGCAGACCCAACTAGTAAAAATACTAAATTAATCTTTAGACGCTTAAACGTTATGCTTAGAAAATGTGCGAGGACGGTGAACTACTAAGAAATGAAACAATAACAATGAACTACATAACAACAGGACAGCTCTACCGATTCCGCGTTTTATGAAACACGGCGTAGTGCTCAATCTGCGCATGCGCACGTGAGACGCTGGAAGTACCCACTCACGTAACGTGTTTTGTTTTACTACCATCATTTTATTCAGATCATATTTTCTATATATTTAGTTATATTTAAATGTTTTTATGTCAATTCTCTTTTCGTGCCGTGAAAAAAATATTTTAGTATTTTATATTTTTTTCGTTTGTTTTTATTTCGTGCTTGGGTTCTAATGAAGACGTTCCAGTTCCCGTATGTTATAAGCCTTTCTATTTGTGACCTTGTTGCAGTCTACAAATTCATAGTCAAAACATCTCTCTCTCTCTCTCTCTCTCTCTCTCTCTCTCTCTCTCTCTCTCTCTCTCTCTCTCGCTCTCTCTCTGTGTGTAAGAGGGTTAATTACTATGATTTTAATAATATATTAATCTAAAGTATATTTTAGAGGTGCACTTGTATGTTGCGTCCAAATTGAGTTTCTGCGTTGAACTTTATCCTGTACTTTTTCAGACATTCTATACATGAAGGGGTTACATTTATCTTTCGTTAACCCATTTTTAATATTTAAATCGGGTAGCCTGAGTTTATAATCACTTGATAGTCCGAATTTAAGCGTCTACACATCTTAAACAGGTGAAATTAACACTCACAGTGTATATACAATCTACACACAGTGTATAAATAATCCACAGGACTGTGGATAATATATAAACTGTGAGTGTTAGTTTGACTTTTTTTTAACACTCTCGATTTTATTGTGCGCTACTTTATCCTGCGCACCCTATAATAAAATCCATTTTTGCTTCCTTCTCTGAAGCAAAACTGTTGTTAATGTTAGCAAATGTGGTGGTCCAGATTGAATCCACAACTCTTTATCCTAATCGCTGCTCGTACTGGTTGCTGCCCAAGGCGTTGAACAGCTGACAGGGCGCTTGAAGAAGAAACCGAGTGGATGTCGGCGCCGGGGATGCGACGCAGCACGCTGCTAAAGTCTGTGCCGTGATGAACGTGTGTGTGTGTGTGTGCGTGCGTGCGTGCGCGTGCTGCGTCCTATCAACAGCCCGGAGTGTGTTAGTCACTGTGATCCGAGGTGACAATCCAGAGACAACTGTGGGATTCAAAATGCAGGTAGTAGGAGAAGCCCATCAAACGTAATTTCATTGGAGCTGCTGTAAAATTAGAAGGGGGTTCTACTAAAAAGATGTCGTGTGATGAAAAATCATTTTATAAATGCAAAACTGGAAATGTTGTTCGGAATGCAAACGGGAATACCTGTTCGTGTCTTTGTTTTTTTCCCGGAAGAGGGGATGAAAGGTGAAACTTTATTGTGGCGTTACAGTGGTCCCTAAGAATGGCGAACTTCAGCTGTATGGAGAGTTTATCCAGAAGTAACCAGTGCCTCGCCGCGAAAAGCACGTCTCCCGGGGTAGCAGCCACCCTCGCCGGCGTGCTCATCTTCACCACCGTGGCTGATATCGTTGGAAATCTTCTGGTCATCCTGTCCGTGTATAGGAACAAGAAACTGAGGAATGCAGGTGTGAAAATGTGTAACGTCAAGAATTTTTTGTCACATAGGCATATCAGCTGTTTAAACTTCCTTATTAAAAAGATAAATGCAAGACTTGTAGAGTAGGAGTGTTTAATTTTATAAAACATATCTATACTTATATATAGCAGCATTACGTTATCATATGTTGAATGAAGTTGCTCCCAGCTGTTGTTGTGAGTTTGCCATGGCTAACTCTTATGATTTGATAATGATTATTAATTACAACATTTACAGGGAGTGAAATGGCCATAATATGCAGAATATGAATTCACTTACATTTATCTGAATTACATTGCAAAATATATTTTATCAGTTTGTTTCCATTGGATTTGAACCCACGACCTTGACGTTGTTAAAATTAAGCACAGCCAGCCAGGCTGCATAAATCAAGCAAAAAACATAGGTAACATATCTTTTTTTTCAGTATTCCTCTTTTAGCATGCAGATGTCCAGAGTTACATAATAGACACCAGCAAAACGTGGCTGTCCTGTTTTATCAGATAATGAAACAAGACCTGAGATGTTAAATGACATGTTTCATCTAATTTTATAGAAAGCGCATGGACAAAGACTTTGAATCCTTTCTTGAAAGCTGTATTTCTGATAGCAGAAACAATTTGGCAGCATTTAATATTGTCAGCTTTCTTTCTTTCTTTCCTTCATTTCTTCTTTCTTTCTTTCTTCCTTCCATCCTTCTTTCCATTCTTTCTTTTTTCCTTCCTTCCATTCTTTCCATTATTTCCATTCTATCTATCTATCTTTCTTTCTTTCTTTCTTTCTTTCTCTCTCTCTCTCTCTCTCTGTCTCGCTCTCTCTCTCTCTCTCTCTCTCTCTCTCTCTCACACATAGCCCGTACCCTTTCACGATATATATACATTTCTGCAGCTAAACTGTGTATACTTGTACCTTGTATATAATGTTATATTGTTATCGAATGTGTACATACCTCTACCTAAATCGTACATATTGGGACCTTTTTAAAGGGTACTGTCCCAGTGACAACTTTTGTATCTTTTTTCTGAGAATGTATGAAAATGCTTAAGGAGAGCAGATAGCAACTGAAGAAAATTTCATCTTATAACTACCCACATCAAACCCATCAAGTGTGCTGCTTATGAGTTTAAAACACTTTGGGGAATGAGACATTCTCCTGCGCTCTCTTGATTGGAAGACAGTGGGTAATGGTCCATGCCCCATTGAAAGAGATAGGCTGAGGAATTATGAGATGCACATCGAGCGCATATACTCTTTAGATCATATTGTTGAACAAGAAAGAAATGTGTGCTCCATTTGCATGGTGTCGCTCTATATGCGTGCAATATAATCGTTAAAGCATTTCAATCTCAGCAGTTGCTCCTATTGTTTTGGCACCACGTTTAAACCTCACTGTCTCATGCAGTGTTTTCTCAGTCTGCATTTAACCACAAGCTGCTTTATTAGCCTGTATATATGCCTTACGAATGAAGTTCCAGCATTGCTCAGAGACATATCATAACAGAGACAAGCACTGCATGCACACAGAAAAAGGGACGAATCCATCTCAATGACCTGGTTTTAGACATATCATTAAGGCTGTTATAGGGGAGGAGCCTGGGTCAATTTGGAATGCTAGATTCAGATGACCAATGTAACAGGAATTTCAAATGTGATGGAATGTAAAAAGGATCCTCAGAATCCTGTGCTTAGTGTCCAGAATGTTGTCAATAGGAGAGGCACGCTATGTGGTCATGCAATTTTTGTGCTCGCTTTTTTCTATTTATGGGCTTTTAATGCCTTTAAGGACAGTTCAAACAGACGGCAAACCATTTGGGAGAGAGGGAGAGAAGTAATGAGATCAGGACATGACACAGACTCTTTATGCATTGTGAGCATATTGTGCCACGTTGCCAATGTGATTTATGTGTTTGTCAAAAAATACTGCTAAAATCCTATAGAGAAATTGGATGTTAAGAATGATCACTCACACATCGTAACTTTGCAATAAATAAATATAAAATATTATGCACCGTTGATTCTTTACTTCAATAGCAGTTACATTGTAACAGCTCTTCCAGTATGCCCTGTACAACAGTGTCTGGCATCAGCTGCTTATGGACAGATGATTTCATAAAAAAGGTAGTGAACTACTCTCGGTGTATAACTAAACATAGGCATTTAGGGGAAAAGGGGGGTTGTTCAATGTTCAATCAAAGTTTCTATTTTCTATCGTACTTTCTTCACTTCTACGCTTGTCTTTGTTGTATTAGTACAGGTAGTATGAGTAATATCTGCTTTGTGTATTATATTACACCATATGATTATATATGGCACAAAAGGTTCTTTGTCGAGGAAAAGCGTTACAGACTAGACGGTTTCAGCGGCAACAACATAAATGTTATGTGATTTAAACTTAATATCCAGTCGACGTCCCCAAAGAATAGCAGTAGAGTTTTAATTCAATTCAATACAATTGACATTCAATAAACTATTAATATGAATTAAATATTAAATACATTTTTACAATATAACCAAACACAGACCGGAAGTAAACTAGGAGCATGCGTATCGTCTATAAAAAGAAAAAGGAACCTTCTTGGAAAATTTGATTGAAAGGTTCTATGAGAAACCGAAACGTTTCGTATGTGAATTACCGTGTGTTTAGCACCTTTATTTTTAAAAGAGCAGACTCTGATATGGACCATTTTGGGGTCATATGGCGGGAATACGTGTTTGTTGGCCATGCATATATTAAACACGTAAAATTGCAAAAATCAAATCTAAAAAGCGAAATTGTAAAAAGATTATCTAAAAAGCGAATGCTCACCCAGACTTGCTTGAAATGCCTCGTGAAACCACACCCCCACAAATCCACGTCAGTTCGTGGTATGATTTGACTAAGACCGCCAAAATGTACGCAAGTAAGGTGGGTGTACCTGTCAGTAGAATTGCTTTTGAACCTGATGTTCCAAATATGGTAAGAGGCGTTACATTTCCCTCACACACTTGCAGTATTCGACCAATCACTACATGCTGCTTAACTGGCCAATCATAGGACACCTCGCTTTTCAGAGTGATGAGCTTTGTAAAAGATCCACGCGTTTCAGGGAGGCAGGGCAAAGAGAAGATACAAACATGCACGGTATGTGGAATTACAGCGTTTTTAACCTTACAGCGGTCCTAACCATTTGCCCTGCCAATCTCATATTAATCTTGAGTACCTATAGAGTTGTATTGCATACTTTGTATCTTCGAAGAGTATTTAGTTTGATCACATTTCTAAAAGATAGATACAGCTGTAAGATTATTTCCAAAATCATACGCCGCGTGCGGGGGGAGGGGTAGGGTGAACAAAAGCACATTGCCAACAAAACACAGACTTCAGTTTCACTCACCGCATCCGGTTCATGTCCGGCATCTTTTAGCGCCGGTACAACTCCATATATCAGTTTCAGACGATCTCCGAATCCGGCGTTTTATCCACCGCTTATATAACATTCATCACCCAAATGCAGTGAACAAACAAACACCTGAACGTATGCGTTCTCTCTCTCTCTCTCTCTCTCTCTCTCTCTCTCTCTCTCTCTCTCTCTTTCTCTTGACCGCCTGTTTTACATTGTGAAGACGTCTGAATGCATGACATATCGTTGCAGCACCCCTTTAAATCGTGTTTACACATTGCATTACATCTTAAACAAACGATAATATTAGTTTCAGCCATGTCATTTTACCTCTTTAATGACTAAGAAACACACAGCTTTTCTGTTCACCACCCGTTAAAAACGCACATTAACCAGGCGTCAGTGGTTTTAGTTCACAGTGATGTACAATGTTCTTATATGGTCAATTTTAGCATACATTGGCATCTTTGATAATGTGTGTGTGTGCAGAAAAGAGATAGAATGTAAATACTGAATATCCATGATGTCATTGATGGTCTCTTGCTTGGGCTGTGCCCTCAGGCACAACTGTCTGACATACACAGAGTCACATTTACATTTGAGATTAAGTCTGTCGGTCAAGTTCAACAGCCAGAAAACAACCCATGGTACACTTGTCTCGATTCTCGTACATTTTAACCTTGACAGATTAATATAATCATTTTCATATCACAGTAAAAATATGTTTAGCTTGAGTGGGTTTGTTCTGTCAAATGGCACGGCTCCTGAGAGGAAGGTTGGCTGTTTATTATGACTGCCAGGAATAATAAAGCAATATGGAAATGAAGGTTAAAAAATATCCCTGCTTTATCATGCACGTACGTAAACCCGTTAAATACTGTTAGTTCCCAAGCTTGAATATTCAAGCTTCCAAAACCCACCTTAATAGATCTGGGGAACATTTTAATCCAACAGTATTTATTTAAGAAACTCAACGATGACCAAATGTCCCCACAAAGATAGTAATACCAGTATTTCTTTATCTTGTGGGGACATTTTTTGGTCCCTATGAGTCTATGGAAACATGGTGTGTGTGTGGACTGACAGGATGAGTGGTCTGTGTCTTCAGGGTCAATGAAGGAACCAGTATATCACGATGCTTATTATTCAAATCAGAATTAAGATAAGTAGCAAAGAGAGATATGGAATGCAGAGCTATAACAGACTTTGTTTTAAAACAAGCCTGCAAAATACATTTTACTGTTATATCTAACTCCAGCACAGATGCTCCAGATGAGAGGAGCCAGAGTGTCCATTAAATATATTTATCACAACATGAACTCTATACTGAAATCAGCCAGAAAACATTCCCGAAGCTACTAATAACCTCTAACTACCTCAGGGAGGTACAGCACAGGTAATTTCATTTTGATACTCCCATCTTAAATTAGATGACTGCATATGTCTTTTCTTTCCTTTTAACACACAATGTTAAATCATAATTTTAGTTCACAAAAAATCTTTAACCATCTCCCCACAGATGTGTCAATACATCATATTTTATTAGACTTACACTGGTATTCTGCTGTGATACTGACAAAATCAGTCAGCGTTAATGAAGCCATACATTTGAGGCAATGAAGACGAAGGAAATGAAGATGATCTATTAGGAGGTTCTCAATCAGTGCAAGAAGCCCAAAATTTTTTATGAAACTTGCAGACAGCACGAAACTGTCTGGATTTTATCTCTACTGTTAACAACTGTGAAGTTTGACCATGAGTTGGAATAGATGCTAGCCAAAAAGTCCTTAATGTGGATCCATCTTTGTAATTTTCTCCCGTTTACTATTTGGCAATGTTTTTAGTGTGAACATTGCAGGATCTCCAGAGAGCTGGTGATATTTTAAGCTCAACTTTGTGACGACTGTTATAAGATCATCTCTCTGCCTGCTAATAGGTGGCGTATCATAAAATCTCTTGGTAATGGAAAAGCTTGGATGTCTGTTTGAATGCATTTTCTCATCAAACATTAAATTACACAAGATCCCTGCTGGGCTTTTGCCATGCAGTCTCATTCTCAGGCAGGTTGTTTGGGCGCATATTTTACTCCAGATCAATGTTGAGATGCCATGTTGGTGATGCAGTTAACATTGGTATGGTGTAGATGATCTCATATGTAAAGCATTACTTATTTGAGACAGAGCAGTGTACTACATTTAATAAAAGATTATGATTGTGTTCTCCTTTTGATTACTTGCTGCATTTTTATCTTTAAAATAATGTGCATTAACTTTGTTAAAAATATACATTTGCGAATGGTTTGTCTTAAAGCATATTAAAAACACTTGATCTTCACCAGAGGGGTTGTTAATATATTTATATTCTATGACTCATGCACACACAGTTCTCTGTGATTCAGGGTTGCAGAACATATGTTCTTGTGTATGGTCAGTGTCATGATAACTATGAGAGGGGGCGAATTATATAGTTTGTTACAAGATAATCGTTTGGATTTATTGTGTTCCTGAGACTGTCATCATTTAAACCACAGACAAAATAAACCCTGTTCACTCTCTCTGGGTCTCCAGAGAGGGAACGTATGCCACACATGATCCCTGTGAAATAACCCTGTCATTACGTCATTGGTTGTATTTCCCTCAACCTTTACAAAGAATTAAACAAAATAAAATTTTAATCTTTAGTTGAGCTTGAGAAAAGCGATAAAGAGAAGGGATTCGCACGTCATATCTCATACTCTGGCATTAACTTATAGCGGTCTGAAGGTTTGATTCGCTGATGGTTATCCCACTGGGCCACATGACCATGATCTTCTAGCATCACCTTCATATACACTCACCTAAAGGATTATTAGGAACACCATACTAATACTGTGTTTGACCCCACTTCGCCTTCAGAACTGCCTTAATTCTACGTGGCATTGATTCAACAAGGTGCTGAAAGCATTCTTTAGAAATGTTGGCCCATATTGATAGGATAGCATCTTGCAGTTGATGGAGATTTGTGGGATGCACGCTCCCGTTCCACCACATCCCAAAGATGCTCTATTGGGTTGAGATCTGGTGACTGTGGGGGCCATTTTAGTACAGTGAACTCATTGTCATGTTTAAGAAACCAATTTGAAATTATTCAAGCTTTGTGACATGGTGCATTATCCTGGTACATGGTGGTCATAAAGGGATGGACATGGTCAGAAACAATGCTCAGGTAGGCCGTTGCATTTAAACGATGCCCAATTGGCACTAAGGGGCCTAAAGTGTGCCAAGAAAACATCCCCCACACCATTACACCACCACCATAATTGCATTAATGAGAAATTGAACAGGTGTTCCTAATAATCCTTTAGGTGAGTGTAGATAAAAAGTGAATGTTGCCAAAAATACTATAACATACTATTAAATGTGCTTCTCTGACATAAAGGGAAAGCATCTTTATGCAATTTGCTTCTAAAACAAGAGGTATTTACTGTAGTCTTGGTCAGAAGTACACGGTTTTAGAAATGACGTCTTCATTCGACCCTGACAACACTGACTTCCCATGTCATTTTAAATGTGAGTGCAGGAGACCCACAGTGACCTTTGTGAATTCCTCTGAGTTCTGTAACTCCATTACCATGTGTTTGTAGTTTTATTATTGTTTGCCAGACGTTAACTACCTTGTCCAGCCTGAAATCAGTCTTGAGCACAGATCCGATCTCAGTGATAAACTGCTGAAAACATCGGACTGCTATGGCATTTTACGGGTGCTAAAAAAGAACCTGCAGTTGAGCTGGTTGTTCTGGTAAGTTATGGTGCAATACCATATGTTCAATCCTAGGGAACAACAGATTAAACGTGTTGGATCTTAAATGCTAATAAGTTGATATTGATGTTAATAATAAAGTATTAATTTTGGAAAAGGTATAACTTTGGAAATAAAGTAAGAGTTAAAAATGATCAACTGAGTTAAAACAAATTATTAGAACTTAAAGGGATAGTTAACCCAAAAATTAAAATTCTTTCATCATTTACTCAACCTCATGTCATTTCAAACTTGTATGAATTTGTTTCTTCTGCAGAATACAAAAGAAGAGTATGTTGGTATAGAAGATACAAATGTAGAATGTTGGTAACCGAAAAACAGCAGAACCCATTGACTTTGTGTTGTGTAGTGTATATACAATAGAAGTGAATGCGTATCACCATTGTTTGGTTACCAATATTCTTCTAAATATCTTCTTTTGTGTTCTGCATAGAAACAGGTTTGAAATGACAAGATGGGGAGTAAATGATGACAGAATTTTTATTTTTGGCCGAACTATCCTTACTCTTATAAGGCAGTTGGATAGGCACTGGTACTCTTTCACACTGAAACCTTATAAGACCATTATTAGACCACCAGTAGCCTATTATCCCTGATAATGATACTTCTATTGAAAGTAGAAATGTGTAATTTCCTTAAGAGACAAACACCCAATACCCCATCAAAGTTAGCATCATCATCATTTATTATGACATCATCCTTGTGCTATTTAAACCTGTATTACTTTCTTCTGTATGGACGCAAAACCTCTGAGATATTTTTGTGATCCACAGTTATATTTTGTACGACATAAGGGTGAATTAATGATGAAATGATTTTTGGGGGGTAAACTATCCCTTCAGATTACTTGCCTTTATCCAAAGCAATTTACACCAACAAGTAAACCCAAGTAAGTCAGGAGGCAAAAATATAAAAATGTAAAGTTTCAACATTTTAGTTGGGGAAAAAAACAATGTTGTAGTTAAGTAGAAGATACACAATTAAGATGTGATATCTGTATTTTTTTCTAAAATAATGACTCCTGTATAATGCATTTTCACAGAGAGCCGAAGCAGCCCTGTTTATTATCCTATGTGACACGCTTGGGGCTTATTGGACTCGTGCTAAACCGAAGGCAAAGGAGCGTACCAAACCTCTCAAACGACACATCCTGTTAACTGTGACAAGCTGTGACAGATTTTTTGGCAGACACCAGTCTACACGTCCCTTTGATTTAAAGAAATGTTTACATAAATCTTTTACAATGCTTTGGGTGATACAGTGATAAGAGACCGGTTTAGGCTCTTTGAGGAGATACTGTAAGCAGGTCTAAGACACGATTGGGTGTGTTTGTGCCCAGCAGTGAAACCGTCATTGTGGTTAATACAAAATTGGTCCAGTTGTATCTGGCGTCTCTTTTGGTCGAAAAAGTTTGAAAAGACCTTTGATTCATTGAGACCTAAAGACAATCTGCTGTTTGTTATGACTGTAAAAATTGTTCTTCAAACTTAACCAAAAAGAGATCATATGATAAGCAGAGCCTGGTTCAGACACATGCAAGGCTAATACCGACCGATGTTAACTAAGAAAGATGAACAGATGTTTTTCTCCAGTTTCTGGTACAGGGTGATAAAACCCAAAAACATTTTTTGTTAGGCAACCAATTGTTTTTTTTGTCATACGAGTAGTAGGGAATATGTATCCACCTTTTTAAACTGATCAAGTTTGGGTTTTAAAAGGTATAATATAGAATGACCGAAGTAAGTCAGATAAGATTCCAAAGTCTCTTCAGTTATTTTCCTCATGAATCTGACCTTAACAAATAACATTTTCTGGCACGTAATGTTCTTAGTCCCCGTGGTGCGAGACGGAGACCGCAAGATTTGATTGTTACGGAGGGGAAAAGTGAAAGTGAAAGTGACCTGTTTTTGTCAGATATGGTGACCCATATCCGAAATTTATCTCTGCTTTTAACCCATCCAGAGAGTAGTGAACACACGCACAGCAAGTGGTGAACACACATACACCCAGAGCAGTGGGCAGCTATCGCTGCAGCGCCCGGGGAGCAAGTAGGGGTTAGGTGCCTTGCTCAAGGACACCTCAATCGTTACCCGCTGGACCTGAGGATCGAACCGGCAACCTTCTGGTCACGAGTCCAACCCTCTAACCATTAGGCCACGACTGCCAATGAGAGTACATGTATGGAAAATGCAACCAAAACAAGCATGACCTGATCATTGTTGCGGAGAGCCAAAGAATTATTGAAAATCCTGCCATTAGATTTCCGTTAAAGACTTGCTTATGAGGGCAGTTCCAGTAAAAAGACATTTTCATGGAGACAAAATTGGGCCATTTGTAGAGAAGATGGACTTGTCTGACCATCTTAAAGGTTTTTTGAGATGCAACATCCGGCTGAATTACTAAGCACTTAAAGACAACTGTGTTGAGAACAGTTTGAGACCTAATTTAAATCGACAGAGTAAACATTTATTATAGTTTTATAATTGAATTATGAATTAGATGGTCTGGATTCTTTCAGTTAATGAATACCGACTCTCTCTCTCTCTCTCTCTCTCTCTCTCACAAACACACTGCGTGGTTCTTACTCAAACAAGACTTAATTGTACTTAATCCAATTCGTTTTTTATTTTTCCCTTTATCTTCAAATTAATTTCTGACAAATATTTGATATAAATATTTTTATTACCCATGAATTTGCTCCTTTACAGTAATTTGATTCATAAATGGCTAAATCTAAATAAGCCAAATTAATGAAGAGAAGTACAGTAATTGGATTGAGAATGATTATTTTTGATTGTGATACCACAGAATAAAAATAAAATTTTTAATAGACACAAGGAGACAAGGTTACTCAATTTTCCTCATAAAATAAAAGGCATACTGTCCAGATAGCAGACAGCAGACCTTGTGTTCCCCTTAAGGGCCGTTTACACTGACAGCAATTCGCAGTGACAAAGCAACTAGAACATTTGAGGCGACATGAGCAACAGAGACCGTTGGCGATGCATTAAAGTTGAGCAGAGTTCAACAAAATGTAAATGCACAACATGATGACAGCATTATCTACCAATGAGAGTGCAGACTAAATAGCTTAAAGGGATACTCCACCCAAAAATTCTGTCATCATTTACTCACCCTCAAGTTGTTCCAAACCTATTTAAATTCTGTTGTTCTGTTGAACACAAAGATAGATAATTGTGAAAGAGTTAGCAACTGACATTTCTGAGGCACCATTGACTACCCAGGTAGAAAAAATGTTGTATCATTTAAACACGAAATTAGATATTTTGAAGAATTTAGGAAAGCAAACCATTCTGCTGCACATTTGACTACTTCTTTTTTTATACTATGGTAGTCTATGATGCCTCATAAATGTCAGTTGCATTCTACCAAATATCATTGTGTTCAACATAACAAAGAAATTACAGGTTTGGAACAACATGAGGGGAGTAATTCATGACAGAAATTTCATTTTTGGGTAGAGTGTTCTTATAAGTCGTCCACCTCGTGTTTCAATTAATAGCAGTCGAGTCGAAACAACAGTCACACTTCATAACTACTTTACAAGGTGGTTAATTTGGTTATGAATTGTATAATCTTGATGGTTGGGGCTGTGTTTGGACTTAATTCTTGCTTCATTGTTTCATTATTGCATTTTTTACGATTCACTTCGAAAAAATCCATTTGAATTGTTCCTGTAATTCCTGTAAGATCAGACTGGTGGGATTGTATGCTAGGGAGTAAACGTATCAGGGAAAAAAGTTATTGTTTTAATATGGTGTCACAAAATGGTGTGGAAAAAATACACATTTCCGATTTTCTCTCACAGCGTGCAGTGAAATACTTTATTTACGATGGTTTGACATCTTATGTTGCCAAAGCATCAGTACACACAGAAAAGCTGTGAAATAAATGAAGTATTAATAATAATAACACAATTTTAAAAAGGTGCCTATTTATACTTCAAATATGAAGTCTACAATAAAATAAAGCTGTTTAAAATGATCATTCTGTTATATAGCTCATAATATGTTGTACTTCCGAGTAATACTCACTATGCTTTTTGTTACTTCATCTCTCTCACTCTTTCATTGTCATAGGTAATATCTTTGTGGTGAGCCTTTCTGTTGCTGACCTGGTGGTGGCGCTGTACCCCTACCCTTTAGCCCTGCTAGCTATCTTCCATAATGGCTGGAAGATGGGTTCCCTGCACTGCCAACTGAGCGGGTTTGTGATGGGACTGAGCGTCATCGGCTCCGTTTTCAACATCACGGCTATCGCCATTAACCGCTACTGCTACATTTGCCACAGCTTTCGCTACGACCGCCTCTTTTCACGCCGCAACACCTGTCTGTACCTGTTCCTCACTTGGATGCTGACAGCTCTGGCAACTGTTCCCAACTTCCTCGTGGGTTCCCTCAGTTACGACCCGCGTATCTTCTCCTGCACATTCACCCAGACGGCAAGCTCATCCTACACCATCTGCGTCGTGCTGATACACTTTCTGGGTCCGCTGGCCGTGGTGTCTTTCTGCTACCTGCGCATATGGACGTTGGTGATCCGGGTCAAAGGTCGTGTCCGGCACAATCCGAGGGTTAGAGCGGCACACCTGAAGAACTTCCTGACGATGTTCGTGGTATTCGTGCTGTTTGCCGTGTGCTGGGCACCTCTGAATTTCATTGGGCTTGCTGTGGCGGTTAATCCTACAATGGTGGCCCCAAATATCCCGGAATGGCTGTTTGTTATGAGCTACTTCATGGCGTACTTCAACAGCTGTCTGAATGCCGTCGTGTACGGGTTGCTCAACCAGAACTTCAGGCAAGAGTACAAACAGATTCTTCGTGCTCTCTGTAGCCCGAGAGCGCTGTTCTCTCAAAGTTCAAGATGCAACACGGAGGACGTAAAGAGTAAACAGTCGCCTGTGGCGACCAATAACAATGTGAAGGAAGTGAACGTGTTTAGGGGCGGAGTGACCCAAACTCTGTTCTAGTAGATCTCGAAGAAGAACAGCCTATCAGAGGCAACAGTGAAGCACCCCAATATATCCTCTTTGGTGGTATAAGTGAGGCCTGTAAAATTTTCATGGAGACAAAATTGGGCCATTTGTAGAGAAGATGGACTTGTCTGACCATCTTAAAGGTTTTTTGAGATGCAACATCCGGCTGAATTACTAAGCACTTAAAGACAACTGTGTTGAGAACAGTTTGAGACCTAATTTAAATCGACAGAGTAAACATTTATTATAGTTTTATAATTGAATTATGAATTAGATGGTCTGGATTCTTTCAGTTAATGAATACCGACTCTCTCTCTCTCTCTCTCTCTCTCTCTCACAAACACACTGCGTGGTTCTTACTCAAACAAGACTTAATTGTACTTAATCCAATTCGTTTTTTATTTTTCCCTTTATCTTCAAATTAATTTCTGACAAATATTTGATATAAATATTTTTATTACCCATGAATTTGCTCCTTTACAGTAATTTGATTCATAAATGGCTAAATCTAAATAAGCCAAATTAATGAAGAGAAGTACAGTAATTGGATTGAGAATGATTATTTTTGATTGTGATACCACAGAATAAAAATAAAATTTTTAATAGACACAAGGAGACAAGGTTACTCAATTTTCCTCATAAAATAAAAGGCATACTGTCCAGATAGCAGACAGCAGACCTTGTGTTCCCCTTAAGGGCCGTTTACACTGACAGCAATTCGCAGTGACAAAGCAACTAGAACATTTGAGGCGACATGAGCAACAGAGACCGTTGGCGATGCATTAAAGTTGAGCAGAGTTCAACAAAATGTAAATGCACAACATGATGACAGCATTATCTACCAATGAGAGTGCAGACTAAATAGCTTAAAGGGATACTCCACCCAAAAATTCTGTCATCATTTACTCACCCTCAAGTTGTTCCAAACCTATTTAAATTCTGTTGTTCTGTTGAACACAAAGATAGATAATTGTGAAAGAGTTAGCAACTGACATTTCTGAGGCACCATTGACTACCCAGGTAGAAAAAATGTTGTATCATTTAAACACGAAATTAGATATTTTGAAGAATTTAGGAAAGCAAACCATTCTGCTGCACATTTGACTACTTCTTTTTTTATACTATGGTAGTCTATGATGCCTCATAAATGTCAGTTGCATTCTACCAAATATCATTGTGTTCAACATAACAAAGAAATTACAGGTTTGGAACAACATGAGGGGAGTAATTCATGACAGAAATTTCATTTTTGGGTAGAGTGTTCTTATAAGTCGTCCACCTCGTGTTTCAATTAATAGCAGTCGAGTCGAAACAACAGTCACACTTCATAACTACTTTACAAGGTGGTTAATTTGGTTATGAATTGTATAATCTTGATGGTTGGGGCTGTGTTTGGACTTAATTCTTGCTTCATTGTTTCATTATTGCATTTTTTACGATTCACTTCGAAAAAATCCATTTGAATTGTTCCTGTAATTCCTGTAAAATCAGACTGGTGGGATTGTATGCTAGGGAGTAAACGTATCAGGGAAAAAAGTTATTGTTTTAATATGGTGTCACAAAATGGTGTGGAAAAAATACACATTTCCGATTTTCTCTCACAGCGTGCAGTGAAATACTTTATTTACGATGGTTTGACATCTTATGTTGCCAAAGCATCAGTACACACAGAAAAGCTGTGAAATAAATGAAGTATTAATAATAATAACACAATTTTAAAAAGGTGCCTATTTATACTTCAAATATGAAGTCTACAATAAAATAAAGCTGTTTAAAATGATCATTCTGTTATATAGCTCATAATATGTTGTACTTCCGAGTAATACTCACTATGCTTTTTGTTACTTCATCTCTCTCACTCTTTCATTGTCATAGGTAATATCTTTGTGGTGAGCCTTTCTGTTGCTGACCTGGTGGTGGCGCTGTACCCCTACCCTTTAGCCCTGCTAGCTATCTTCCATAATGGCTGGAAGATGGGTTCCCTGCACTGCCAACTGAGCGGGTTTGTGATGGGACTGAGCGTCATCGGCTCCGTTTTCAACATCACGGCTATCGCCATTAACCGCTACTGCTACATTTGCCACAGCTTTCGCTACGACCGCCTCTTTTCACGCCGCAACACCTGTCTGTACCTGTTCCTCACTTGGATGCTGACAGCTCTGGCAACTGTTCCCAACTTCCTCGTGGGTTCCCTCAGTTACGACCCGCGTATCTTCTCCTGCACATTCACCCAGACGGCAAGCTCATCCTACACCATCTGCGTCGTGCTGATACACTTTCTGGGTCCGCTGGCCGTGGTGTCTTTCTGCTACCTGCGCATATGGACGTTGGTGATCCGGGTCAAAGGTCGTGTCCGGCACAATCCGAGGGTTAGAGCGGCACACCTGAAGAACTTCCTGACGATGTTCGTGGTATTCGTGCTGTTTGCCGTGTGCTGGGCACCTCTGAATTTCATTGGGCTTGCTGTGGCGGTTAATCCTACAATGGTGGCCCCAAATATCCCGGAATGGCTGTTTGTTATGAGCTACTTCATGGCGTACTTCAACAGCTGTCTGAATGCCGTCGTGTACGGGTTGCTCAACCAGAACTTCAGGCAAGAGTACAAACAGATTCTTCGTGCTCTCTGTAGCCCGAGAGCGCTGTTCTCTCAAAGTTCAAGATGCAACACGGAGGACGTAAAGAGTAAACAGTCGCCTGTGGCGACCAATAACAATGTGAAGGAAGTGAACGTGTTTAGGGGCGGAGTGACCCAAACTCTGTTCTAGTAGATCTCGAAGAAGAACAGCCTATCAGAGGCAACAGTGAAGCACCCCAATATATCCTCTTTGGTGGTATAAGTGAGGCCTGTAAAATTAATCCGAGACATAGGCCTTGAGCATGCAAACAGACTATAGCAGGTTGAGAATATGCACTTGAGTTCCTATAGAGATTGTTGGATGCCATAGCAACCAGCACTGGAAGACATTTTTGATGCTGTGTGTTCTTTGTATATCCTTTATATGTGTATTTTTTGTATATCTGTAACGAATAGGAAAGATCTTATAAAGAAAAGAGGTAAACGTCCGATAATGGAAAAAAAGACTGAATTTTTGTACTGTACATAATGTGATTTGTCTACTGTATTCTTACGTTTTTATTTTTGCAACAAAAATTATTTTGGTTAAATGTTTTGATACGTTCCAAATGTTGTGATATGTTCCAAATTCTACATGTCACTACAATCAGAGTGGACAGTTTCAGTCTGAGTGGCCTGCATGTAATAATATTCAAAAAGTAAATCCATCTTTATCCTTTTAAGTCCTTTCCTCCCTTCTTGTGACTTATCACCAGTGTTGGGTGTAACTAGTTACTAAGCAATTAGTTACTGTAATTTAATTACTTTCCCCTTGGAAAAGTAAAGTAAGTGATTACTCTTATTTTTCTGTAATTTAATACAGTACTTCTGATGTAATTGTAAAGACTGTAATATATTCAATATTGGAAATTACATAAAAAGTCTAACTTAAAAATGTATGCTCTAATGCATCCACACATTTGTATGCTTTGGTCAGTTAATAAGAATAATTTATGTAGTTATTTATTATTTATTTGAATGAATGAATTAATTAAGCCGTTTCATGCCTATCCTTAAATCAAATCTAATCAAGGTTGATGTAGGATGTAATTAGTTATAAGTAATTAAATACTTTTTGGAGAGAGTAATTTGTACAGTAATCTAATTACACCATTGAATATGTAAGTAGTAACTAGTAATTAATTACTTTTTCAGAGTAACTTACACCTTATCACTGTGTCGATGCACAAAAACCACTCTCTCTCACACCAAAATGCCAACACCTCCTCCTACTTTTAGACTGAACACCTCTGCAGCGGGTGATGACCTAATGCCTGCAACCCAACACAGTTTTCACAATGCAGCATTGAGGTTCTACCTTTCACTTAAAAAACATCATCCCGTGTATACTCTGCAAAGTCCCGAGAGGGCTGGATACAAACGGCCAAATGTTAATCAAAAGTGGTTCCTTTAGTGATTTACATCAATAAAATAAACACTGTTTTTGTTAACATTAGAAGTAGTATGTCCATAATAATAGGCAAATGTTAATATTCTTTATGACCTGAACCAAAACATAACACCCAGTAACACAACAGCTGCACGAGGCAGGAGTGTTTGTTCTTTAACAAACTCCAGAAAAAGTAGGAAATGTAAGACATGATTTGTAAAAAAAAAACATTTGAAGCTACACAACAGATAAGGTACAGCCCCCCATCCCTTACACAAACAAACGAGGACTTGTTCATCACTTGAGAGCAATGATATATTATCATCGTCAGCAGCTCGTGCGCAGTTGGAGGTTCGCATGTAGGTGCAGCGGCGCCCCCTATCGTATTCACAGGCGACCAAAACGTTATTCACGATCATGTGACAAAGACCCGGAAGCGCAAATAATTCAAGATGTCGGAACTAGGAATTACGTACGCATGATTTTCTTTCTCTCTCTCGTCAGTGAATAAAAAAACAAAATGCAAAATTACGAAAAGACGCCAGTGGGCCCCGTGGACGGAACCGCGCCGGATTTCAGGGGGTAATGTATATTTGAATGTACATATTCATACTGCACGTGACCCCTCCATTAAAATAAGCCTCACCGAAGACACATTACTATGAGAAATAGACACATTAATATTACATGCATAACAAATGTTTAATATGTAAATGAATTTTATTGTGTAAATGTATGTAGTGTAAATTTGAAAAGCCTCGTGAATGCTCACGAGTCTCAGTGAATCATTGATCTGTATGAATGAATTCAGTTTCTCTTGATAATGATTAATATTTTAACTGTAGTAAAAGCATGTTTTCTTTGTTTTTTATTTCTTAAGGGATGGTATTAACGAATGGCAATAAAATATTTCTCTCTCTACCTTACTTCCCTTCCTCTCCAGGAATGATGGCTCTCTTGTATCTGTTCTGAGGACACTGCTGTTTTTCACTATTTTGATGATAACTTTACCAATCGGACTGTATTTTGCCTCAAAATCTTTTCTGTTCGAAGGTATTTGTTTCCTTTGTCTGTTTAAGTAAAGACAAGTTCACATATCATATATATATATAGAAATACTTTATATGACCCTTTCTGTATATGTATTAACATAAATATCAACATTACGTCGGTGCAGAATGTGAAAATATTAGTTTTATGAAGTTATTTTTTGTCTGCTAATGCGAGTGTTTAATTGTCAATTTATTTCTTATCCACAGCCTTTCTGGGTTACTCCAACAATGACAGTTATTTCTATGCTGCCATTGTTGCCGTGCTAGCAGTACATGTGGTTCTGGCACTCTTCGTTTACGTAGCATGGAATGAAGGATCCCGTCAACAAAGAGAAGGAAAACAGGATTAAAATGGAGAGACAGAAGGAGGAAAACGCACACATAAACACACCAGTAACAGCATATTTGTCTATGTGTGTGTTTACTTTTCAACTGATTGTCTTAGACTGTCAGAGAGAAGATGATTAATTGCAAATAAACGGTTGAGGTCATTTTAGGCCTTGCTGGAAGTTTTGCTCTGTGTTTTTCTGCAGAGCTAAAACAAGTTTGTGTTCGTATAGTTGTTCATTGCTAGCAGTGTCATTAGCTTCCCCAGTTCAGAT
This sequence comes from Triplophysa bombifrons, assembly GCA_029783895.1. NCBI lineage: Eukaryota > Metazoa > Chordata > Actinopteri > Cypriniformes > Nemacheilidae > Triplophysa > Triplophysa bombifrons. Next base: position 13,807,153 of record CM056451.1, on the reverse strand, counting down.
TATCTGATAAATCCAACTCTACAATTAAAATAGATTACACACGGAGACACTGACACATTTGAGCTGTAAGAACAGAACAGCTCCAAATATTTGAGCCTAAAAGCACTGAATTTAAAAAGATCTATGTCCCTCTAGGATTTCATGTCTTCCCTTTAACATCACAAGGTGATATTGTGTAGAAAGTTGGTTAAACCTGTATGTGTGTAGTTCATACCCAAAGTTTGATCATTTCACGTTTTATATGTCGTTTTCTGCTTTATAAATTTTGCTTTATAAATGTTAAAATGACACTGTCGAGTGAGGGTGGGAATATTGTTTTGTGTTCTTTTGACTGACTTTGTCACTTTGTAGCTATTAAATCAATACTCCCCTACCTTCCAAAAATAATGTATACGTTTGTTTTGTTTTCACACACACACAATATAAATATATGATTTATGTGCAAAACGGGGAAATTAAAAACCAACAGTATACGAATCACCTGGCTCTTGTCAGCAGCACCATCTGCAGCAAAATACATATAATTCATAGAATTTTTTGTTTTTAAGTAATCTTATTTTCTATAATGATAATGAGATAAAGATCAAACCAGGCTTGCTAGTTAACAGAAACTTGAGTTTAAAGAAACCTTCCAAAATAGTTGCAATGAATTCTTAAACAGAAATGTGTACTTCAAACACTTTTGTTTACATGTATATAACTGTGGCAGGTCTTTTGTGATAAGTCAGTGTCATGGTGTGAAATTTAGCCTGCTAGTGAAAGCTCAACAAGGGACAGTTAAACAGCTTTTTATAATATTAAGAAAAACAACCAAACAGGCGTCATCCTGATTCTGTTTTCTTGTAATTCTTCAAGATTGTTGGTTTGTATTTTCTCCATGCTGTCTTTCATTTATGTGAGTAGTGGGAAGTTTGGTGATTACCAACACTCTTAGCTATTTCTTACACTTTCCTTTTTGAGCTGGACACTCGTAACCACAGGGCTGCGTTTCCCAACTAAATGCATTGTCAAATCAATCATACAAATCATCATAGACTTACGTACCGTATCCCAAAAGCTTTGTAACTTAATGGCTGGAATACACAACAAGACTTTTAAAACAGATTTTTTTTTAAACTAGACATAATAGACTTGCAGACTTTTTGACGTTTCATATAGAAACACACTAAGTGATCAAATCTCCAGACTTAAATCTGAGCAAAAGACTTTTAGTGTATTTGAGTAAAGTAGCACTTGAAAATCTTCGTAGATCTACGGGTGCTCGGTGTAATCGTAAATTCCTTAATGCATCGTAAAATGACATATTTATGTGGTCACCTGCAGGACAATCTTTCGTCTTTCGCGAGTTAGAGGTATGGTAAATAATCGTTTTTCTTACTAAGAAATGGGCCAACATGCATAGTTTTTTAACGATTAATTGATATTGTTATGAATTAATTTAAACATCTTAACACATATATATATATTTATAATATAGTGTGTGTCTAATTTAAACTCAAAGACAAAACAATGAATACTTGTTGGCGACCAGGTCAATGTTGTGTCTGGAACGGCCTTAGCTAACCAAGTGTATGCCAACTCGATATCTCTTATTCATTTTCATATTTCTTTTCAAAAAGTTTTAGAAAAATAAATCTCTATGAACTTGTATGAATTATACTGCAGGGGCGTAGATCAACAGCACAAAATAATTTCCAGTCTTCTACTTTGTTTAGTTAAAAATAAATGTAATCACGTAATTGTTATTTATTTTCAGAATTATTATGTTTTATTGTTTTTTATAAATTTATAAATAACCTTTTTGCAGTAAAATATCCAAAAACCACTAGGTGCCACTTGTTGCAACAGGGTTAAGCTCTAGACGTCATAGGTGAAAACTTCCCGTGAATTTTAGAAGGTGGATCAACCTGAGGTCCTGAGCACATAAGACAGTGAAAGATGTCGTCGAAATCATAAATAAAACATTTCTGAAGATACCTGACTCTGAATGAGCTATATATACAGTACTTTACATTTACCTAATTTAGCAGAAAAAAAAAACTTTTTTTGTCTTAAGCAAGAGGTCCCACATTACCCCTGTTCTTAAGGACCTTCATTGGCTCCCTATTGCTTTTAGAGTGCAGTTTAAAATTTAAGTAATTACTTACAGAGCCTTGCATGGTCAGGCACCTTCCTATATTCAGGATCTATTATATGTACATTCTCCTGGTCGGTCTTTAAGGTCCTCTGAATAGGACCTTCTAACTATCTCTAGAACACGTCTTAAGACGAAAGCTGACCGTACTTTCTGTGCTGTGGCACCAAGGCTATAGAACTCTGTCTCTCTAATACTGAGATCAATTGGCTCTGTAGACTCTTTTAAAAAACATCTAAAGACGCACCTTTTTGGACAAGCTTAATATATACAGTTGGGCTGTTCTTAAATTCCTGAGACATTCTTTGTAAAAATGTTTTTAGTCTTTATTTTCTTATAGATATGTTTGATTTGTTTTTCTGATAGTATTGTAAAGCACTTTGTGATTCCTTGTCTGTGAAAGGTGCTATATAAATACATTTACTTACTTATTTACTTAATAAATCATGGTTCAATTTGGTAAAGAAAAAAAATCTGATATTAGAGTAAAAGAAGATCACTTCAGATCCAGTTAGTGGAGAATCTCCTACAAACTGCTGACTCAGCTATAAGGCTAAGCAGGACAAAAATAAGTCCAATTGAACCAATTCTAAGAAAGTTGGCCTACTTCAGTGTTAACTGTGTTTCACACAATTCCCATTTCAAAAATAAGGGTGAAGGGTCTCACGAATCTTACGATTACTATAGCGACCTGCGTCACGTTGGGATCATGCCTGACGGATTTGTCAAAAAAGGGTTTGGATAAATTCTACTGGTGTTGTGTTTCATAAGTACAGCTGCTAAAGCATACTGAGCCATAAAACAAGATACTGTGAAAAAAGGAAAGAGACAGTGATTTGTCTGGGAGACAGGAAAAGTACAGAAAATGTGTGTGGAATTACTGAGACCATGCCTGGGTGGAAGAGGAAGAACGGAAACAGTGAATTTCTCAAATTTCATGGTTTCCCATTCATTGCATTCTCTCAATTCTACCATTGCAGCTTATAAAACAACTGAGTAATCCTGAACTTCAGGGGCTTATCAGTATATTCTTATCTGTATGGTAACCATGGCGACTTCATTTGGGATTCTTAACTTGTCAGATCTTAAGTAGCTAGGAAGTTCTGTAATACTGCTCCACACTACCCTTTGAAAATCTACATAACATTACATTTTAAAAGATTAAAATTTAAAAGGTCAAATTAGTTGAATGTGTCACATAAAGAAGCCTGTCGTAAATTGTCACATAGGAAGTTGTGACATGAAGGGCATTATCTCAAGGTTGTGTAAAAAAAGTTCATAAAAGTGTGCATGCTGGCTCAGCTCCCACAGGTCATGGTACCCTAGAGTAAGGCACTTAACCCCATGATTGCTCGCGGGAGACTGTCCCTGTAAATTTGAAGTCTCTATGCTGTATACACAGTAAGTTCTTATATAATGGCCTAATGTTTCAGGAGAGCAGATAAACTGGACCAAGAGTCTTCCAGTTGAGTCTTCTAAAAAGAAAGAGAAAATTATGCAAAAGAGGGAAGACAGGAACAATGTGCGAATAGAAAATAGAGATCTGACTGAGACAGTGCAGCAGCTCTTGCTCCTCAGCAGGGGGACCATTACACATAAATAGGACAAGGATGGCTCTTATCCAACTGTTCCTCAGACATAGCAGTCCTGACCTGAAATCAACACAGTGCCTGATAGAACCACTACCAGCTTCGCGATTTCTGCTTCACTCATTCTTTTTGCCTCACCACCCACTCCCTAGACACACAGGGATTACGGAGATTCTGTATATTTGTGCGTCACAATTATTAATCCATGACTGTGCGTGTGTCCGTGAGTGTGCATACATTCACAAGTTTATGGGTGGGTACGTGTGTGTTTGAATCTCCCCCTATTATTCTCTTTGTGTCACCCTGTCGTCTAAACACACATGCAGCTTGGTGAGAGGATGTTGTATAATCCTTCCTGCACGTATGTAAGTGTGAATCTCTACAATTAAACAATGCGTGACCTCATTAAGGTCAAGAAGTCCTGCTAATTACTTCATTAACATGCACAAAGATTAGCTTACATCAACACTTGCAAGAATATTAGATGTTTATGCGTTCACAGCTCCATACATCCTTTTAATGTTGAATAAAACATAATGACCACATTAACCTCATGTCAGTATAAACACACATGTTTTTTTTCCGTTTTGGTTGATCACCATCGCTGAACCAATAGGGCCACTGAACTAAATATTAAAGAGCTGATGAGACTCTAAACATAGCTACGTTCTCTAACACTTCTTGTCAGTTCATTCAGACGAGAGGCACTTTATATAGCTGGATGCATACATGTACAACACCGAGTAGAAAGATAAGTTATTAAGAGGAAGGGTGGGACTATTTAAGTTAAAAGTGTTTTTGATAAACAGGAATCTACACCCTAGCTACAGGTTAGTTTGGGTACATCATTGCAACAACATAACAGCATCACATGCTAGATGGGATTTAGAAATTCCAATATTTACTTGCGCCCATGCCTATTCCAAACCTGTATGACTTTCTTTCTTCTGAAGAACACAAAAGAATATGTTTTGAAGAACATGGACCCCCACCGTCTTCCATTGTATGGACAAAAAAACATGTCTTCTTATGTGTTTCAAAGAAGGAAGAGTCACAGGCATTAAACCATGGATAGTCACTAGTGTGGCTCATGGGACGTATCCAGTAATGTGATCTAAAGAAAATAAGCCTTTGGCAAAGCCATGGGAGCTTTGGATAGAAAGCGGTCCAGACTGTCAGATATTTTTGTTGAAAGTCCAGTCTCAATCTGCAGAACCAGAACCTGTTCCCCGAGTCAAACACATGCGCTAAGTTGCCATAGACACAGCAGCTTGAGCTCACATCCTGTATTTTGATTGTGCAATAGTAACTAAGGGTGATTCACCGTCTAGCGACTATTGCCATGGAGACTGTATTCTCACTCAAATTATCTTGTAGTTTTTAAACAAATGCTTAAAGTCTAGTCTGAGGCAGAAAGAGAAAATGAAGATAGAAATTGCTAACTGTGGCGTGACCCACAGAATCCAATTGAAGACTTAAAAACATGATTATTTAAACTCTGAATTTAGTGATGTTTTAGTTTGATGTTAACCATTTTCTCTGTCCCTTGATCAGACTTACATTTATAGCAGATGCTTTGATCTGAAGCGACATGTATTGCATTGTATTATACATTTTGTTTCTGACTATATGCAATCCCATGGAATCGAAACCATGCTCTTACCACTGAGTCACAGGAATTGTTCTTTATGGACATGCTGGGGTGCTGCTTCATTGGGTCAGCTGCCATGGCACGGGTGATTCATTCAATGTATAGACTATTGTAAAGCATGTTTAATGCCACAACAATGTGATTTAAATTTAATGCCTGTGTTACTTTTTAACAGGAAAATTCAATGGTGTATTTCTTTGGCTGCAGCACAGTGACTCGGTATAGATCATCTGACTGACCTCTGCTGGCAGGCGTTTCATTGACAAAGCACCGCGGAGTGAACCGTCGGCAGATGGCAATCACAGTCTGCCATGACCTAGATACAGACCACAGCAGCACGATCCAATTAACCCACCGCCCGCCTGTCGTACAATTATTCGTACAGTAAGAAAATCGTATTTTAGTCCACATATACGTCAGCCATACGTGTTAGTGTTGATCTGAATGTGGGCATTGTAAATCGGACACTCCTTGATCTAACTGGCTGGGGGTTACGGATGACGCAATTTATGAGATCGTACAGCAGAAGTAAATCAGGGTGATTTTTATCCGAAAATAATATTACATAAATTGTTTAAACATATTCAAATTCTTTGAAATAAAGAACAATTCTTTAATAATGTTTTTTTACTTTTTATAAGTATTGTTTTTGTTGTTACGTGCATTTATTTTTTACATACCTTGAGTGCCACTAAACAAAGCACTTTTGTAGTAACGCTAATCACAACCGCAAATGTACGCAAATACACCTCATGAAACAATCGCGTTTACATAACAAAACTCCCACGCCATTTGGGAAGCTCGAGCGCAACTTTCAAATCCAAAGCTCGGCCTGATTGACTGACATTTCAGTAAATGTAACGTTAGCTTGGCTTCCTGTCTGTAACCCGTACGCCCCTTTATTACCACGCGAAGAACTGGCCTCACCTAGACACGGCGTCCTTAATTCTCCGCCGATGACATTCTCTGGGCGCCTTTCAAACCGTTTGAGAGCAGACTACAGAGTCCGGGAGCGCGCGCACGCTCTGCGGGAGGGTGTGTACGCGCGCGCGCGCCGATGCTGGCGAATCCGTGCTAGCCTCGCTCCGGCCGACCACACCCCTTTTCTCCTTTTACGGTTGGACGACGGCAGATGACGTAAAAATCGAGGTGTGCGCTTTGGAAAATGAACATCAGTGAATGAAAAAGGCGCTCTGGAAGTCACTCATTGCCCGCAGAAACGGTGCCGGTTATGTAACTCGATTTCATGTGTAAGTCAAAAGAATCTCTCGGTTCGTCTCTTTTCTGGACACTCCTAACAACTTTTCTGTTGAAGTCGGTGTCTCGTGTCGGTCTCTGGTTAGGTGAGTAGAGACGGGTGTTTCTTGGTTTAGTTTGTGAAATTAGAGCATACGAGAGAAGTGTGTCATTGTGTTAAAGGCCCCCGGTGCATGGTTCATAACGAGTTCACTACGAGTTCATAACGAGTTGACATGGTTAGGAAACCGACAAGGTGTTTTAGATATTCTGAGCGGTTTTAAACCTATTCGTTGTTATAGGATGAACTGTAAGTAAACTTGTGTTTTCCTGTAGTAAGTGTGTTTTTACGATTATTTGACGATTTGATGTTTTAAAAGATTGATAGTTCGGTAAGTCTGTGTACTTTGTTCTAAACTTTTAAAATGATGTTTTCTACTATAGTTACAGCCTGAATGGTGGGTCAGTTAATGCAGTTCCTTATTTTGCTCATTCATACTCAATCATTACCCTAGTTTGACGTCTGTGGCTATTTACAATGAAGGTCAAGAGCAGCAGATGTTGTCTTGTTTTTTTATATAACCGATTAGGAACGTAATTCACAGGTAATGCTTTGATTGGTTAAGTAGACATCTTTATTGAAATGTGCACTTAACAGCTCCCTGAAATACAAACAGTTATGAAAAGATCGCAAGTTATGTAACTCATGGCTTGAGAATCATGAGCCGGTGGCAGTGACGTCATGCCCTGGATTTCAACGAAAGGAATAAAAGTTCACTGGATGTGTGCGCGTGCTCCGGTCGCAGCTCGGCTACTCGCTCAGATTTTCCATTTAATTTGTGTCTCTGGTTACATACACAAGTTTTACCTTTGAGAATCTATTACATTCTGTTCTCATTAAATGTCGACATATGTGTGGGATAATGGAAATGTTGTGTTGAGTTGAATATTTACAAATAGGGGTAAGTTATCCATGATTTTTAACGCGATCACCTGCTGAAATGTATTATGCAGGCTTTGCTGTGTACATTCTCCGCGAGGATTATATGTACAGTACACCGATCTGCCTCTCTGTGACGCGCGTGAGCTGCCTATGTCTGTGCGTGTTGGAGCGCGAGTGTATGGCAAGCCAATGGTGTCAGAATTCGCTATAGTTTAAATGCGTTTATATCCCAACGCCGTATTCGACGGCGTTTAAAACTGTAATATCGCCGCAGAATACGGCTTCGCGATTCCAAACGCCCTTAAAAACGCGGGAAAAGCCGTCTATAGCGCCGTATTTAACGGCGTTTTCAGGCGCCCAAAAAGCGCCGTCTTGGTTGCACAGAGCGCGCGATAATTACGGCGTTTTTCCTGTCGTATAATGAGCCCCTCCCGCTGGTTTCCACAGCCAGTAAAAATTAACTGTTCTCACCCAATCACTGATGAACTGAGACAGACAAGACGAATTTATCGTGTAATGCCTTTGAATATACAGGATGTTATATGGGCAGATTTACAGTTACTGTACCTCTGCTAAAATTGAACATATCATAGCTTGCTTTCTAAAGGAAGGACTTTCTCTTTTTAGAAATGTAAAGTAACACAGCATGGTCAGCAATTATAACATTCCAATCCAATTGTATGTTTCCATGCTTATTACATATAGTGCCCAGTTAATTGCTTACGTTAGAAAGGAAAAAAGTAAAGGATCGAAATATTTTAGTAGCAAATTTCCAACGCCAGAAATCATTCCTGGTAGGCTATAAGGATTAAGGTCAGCCAGACTCAAACGTAAAATTTCTTTGAAATCTGTATAAACTACAATGCTCAGTGGTGTGCTCGGTTGACTCGCATTGCCTTTTTATCCCGCTCTGATCTGGGGTTTATTTCGACATCATGGGTTTGGTTATGTTTTTCTGTGTCTCATGTTATGTTATTTTATATTTATATCACAGCATTTATTACGTGGTCAATATATAAAGAAAGTCAGCAATAATTCTCTTTTTAATTGACGAAAATTTCCACAACCGTATCAACATTCAGTTGATGACTTGCACTTGACTTTGCTGCTAAAGCCTACTGAACTCACACATCACTGCAGTGGACTTTCTTGCTCTTTAGTTTGACATTTTGATTCTGTTTTAGTTGGTCTTTGGGTTGTATTTTTTGTTTGTTTCGTGTTTAAGAAGCTGCGAATAAGTAGCTGGATTCAGCGTCATAAAAATACTGACACAGAAAGTGCGCCTGGACTAGGATGTAACTTACATCTTGCAAAAGAATATAGTATATTTGATAAAAAATGTATAGTGCATGATTAGTCAATAAAATAAGTCTGTTTCTCAAAGAAGTAAATTGTAAATACAAACTTTGTATTAGCACCTATTGTTTTATTGCTCCTGTATGACACATCGCTTATTGCTCCCTGAATTCTTTCTAAGTTGCTTTGGATAAAAGTGTCTGCTAAATGTAAATGTAAATATGAATTGTATATTTTGTAAATTCATTCATTTGGTTACTGACTTCACTGGTCGGATGTCTACCAGAAACATCAGAACAGTTTATGGAAAAATGCACGGACAAATATTTTTCTATAACACTTGTTAATTAGAAATGCTAAGAAAACTGAGCCAATTGTTTACAATTGGACAGTCACATGCATTTAATAGGGCACTGAGCAAAAGACAAACATCAGAATTTTTACTTATATTGGAGAATCTTTCCAATTTTTTTTAACTGGATTTTAATCATGTCATAACTCATAACCTAACGAGGTAAAGCCAGTTTGTTTTATAAAGCAGCACCTGTCACTTAAGTTCTCTTCCACTCTCTTTTATCTATGCTGTGTTGTGAATACAGGCTTGCTCTGTGTGGGCAGCTTACTTGGCCCTGTTCTGCTAAATGTTAAATGATTTTGAACGAAGGTTCTCATTAGTAGAAAACCCACACTGGCTGAGTCACAGATAGACAAAAAACCACAACCCCGGGGGACTTGGGGGTTTTGCTGGCTATGACAGGTACATCCCTCCTCTGGTGTGAGTGTGTGTTAGGTAACAGATGACACAGTGGCCACTTCTGGGCTGTTACAGAGCATTTGCACGGGGAAACTGGGTTACTGGGGCATGGCCTGCAAGCTTCGCCCTAGCACGCAGGCAGGCATATCACTGTGACACGCCAAGCAAAAATGGCAGTGAGCTGCTGCTGTCCCTTAACATGCTAAGAGAAATGCCGGCCCTTTAAATGCAGTGCTTGAAATTAGACAAATTCTTCACATTCTTGTTTGGGGCTACAGAAACAAGGCATTTTTCTGCATTAACCCTCGCTGAACATCAGTTTTTACAATGTAAACAGATTGTAATAGTTGTTAAATCATGTCTAGATGGCCCAGTGGTGCTCAAAGATGAGGTGAAATGAGGGCCAGAGGTCGGTCACATGTATGGAGCCATAAGTTCTAGGGAAAACATAACATAAAGCATGTAACTTTGTTATGTTAAGGACAAAATGATTCAACATAGTTTAAAGTTATTTATTCCATATTTTCTACTCTACAGATTTAACAAGATTTAAGATAGAGCACCCTCATGTGTACAAACAGGATGAAATTTGGAGTACATAGCAATTCCTTCAATTTGGCGCTTAGAACATGCTTATTGCGAGATGACAATATTATATGATGAAATTAGAAGATGACAGATATTTATATTTAATAATGTTGGTCACGCTCCTAGCTGTTTGTTTGATTTGCTTTTAAAATATAGTTTGAGGGCTATGCCGTTTCTTTTATTTCAAGGATTTAACAACTGTCTTCTGAAAGTGTTTTGCTAGTTTGATGCAAATGTGACCACAACACTCGATTTGCTAAGATGTTTTATTTAGCTGCCTTATTTAATTTCCTTATAGCATAATGGATTTTTTAACCCCGTATTATTTCTCTTTCTAGTCCAAAGAAGGATCTTGTCAGTGTTGTTTATTGTTTCTTTCCATCTCACCACCTGGTGCATCTCTTAAGATGTCAAGTTCTCTGTTCTCTAGTCATAATATCTCCTTCTTTTGTCTGCAGAAGAAAGTCATACAGGTTTGAAATGACAAGAGGATGAGCAAATGGTAATTACGACTGAGCAAAAACTACATAAAGAGCAAAAACCTGTAAGCTGGTATCTACTCACCGTCCGATACATTTCTCAAAGCTCTTGTCAACCTATTCAATTGTAGTGTTTCTTTAGATTACTTTAATGTTTTAAAACCCTTGTAAATTTTTTAGGCTGATCGTATTCAACATATTCATCGTCATCATTATTAATAAGAGGTGAACAACAAAAAATAAAACAGCAAAAAAGGCTTTAAAATCCAAACGGCTTTTATCATATTCAAAAAAATGCTCACCAAAAAGCTCACTGGAAATAAAGTTTACCCCAGTTTTGTTAATTATTAATATTTTTTAATATTTAATAATTTCCCTGTTAAAAAAGGTAATTCTTGACTCCATAAGCTTTGCAAAAGCGTCTTTAAACTCGAACACTTACACTTGAAGGTACACAAATATGAATTTTTGTTTCATCTTTAATAATATGTTTGAAAAAAGGGCAGAGATTTCAGTTGTCTCAGGGAGGATGTCAGCTCTCTTCTTTGATGTTTTACATTAATTTTTTATAAAGCTGTTGCATGTTTGCATCCCACTGCTAAGCTTTCTATAGCCGCATGGCAGAATGTTTAAAAAATGTTTCATTGCTGATACGCCAAACCATGCGTGTGATGAACGTTTGAAAAACAAACTAACAGGTTAAACCACATCAAATCTTTTATTGCTGCAATTTATGATCTATTTAATGAAGCCTATCCCTGCTGGAAGTAAACAAAAGGGATACCTTCCTTCAACTGATATAAGTTATGAGAACGTAACGAAATTACACATAACAAAAAAAAATTCATATTCTCTCGAGATTTCAGTATAACTTTTTTACTGTATGTTTATTATATACTGTATGTGTTCAATATAAAACTAATGTGTACATATAACATTCGATGAGATTTAAAAAAATTATTTATCGTTGAGAAATTACTCAAGCAGCGTCATCTAAAGCATTTAAGGTGGCACTGCACTCGAAATATTTTTTTTGCAACTTTAAAATATTGTTGTATTTATGTCGCAGCCATATCACCCTAAAGCCCAAGACTGGTTGTGCACAGGAGCTTAGCAGGGCTGAGCCTGGTCAGTACCTACATAGGAGACCTACTGGGAAGACTAGGTTGCTTCTGGAATAGGTGTTAATGAGGCCAGCAGGGGGTGCTAACCCTGTGGTCTGTGTCGGTCCTAATGCCCCAGTATAGTGACGGGGACACTTCTGGTGCAATATGGATTTGGATACCCAGGTGGATGCTGCACATTGGTGGTGGTTGAGGTGATGCCCCCTTTCCATGTCAAAAATAATTATTATTATATATGCCTTCACAGTAATTAAAAATGAATATTAATACTGATTTTTAAACTGCTGCTTACAATATCACCTGAAAGAGTCTTCTAGCTCCCCTGTACTCACTTTTTCTGTTCTACATTAAACCATCTGCACACTCGTACTCCTACCACCATCACTTTTTTTATTGAAATTATTCGTAATTGCGATGATAGTGTTTGTAATGCTTTTGACAGAAAATTGACAGAAGAAAAGCGATTGTAGTCACAACTACGGCTGTTATGCTTCTTTCAGCTGGCTTTCTGATTGGGTATCATTTCGTTCCACTTGACAATCAACAGCGTTCTTGTGCAATTTTCCTTGGGGTTTCCGCTAAACATCAGGATTTCTGATCGTAAATATTCAACATGTTGAATATTTATGATTTGCATTCGAGGAGCTCCGATGTTCTTCCGATCAGGTTAATTCCCTCTTAACACACATCACACCATAGGAATATCCCATAAAATAATCTGAGGAGCTGTTTAAAATCATCGGGAGTTTGCCTAGGATTATCAGAAGTGGAGAAATCGGCCCGATTTATTATCTCGTGGTGAGGCCCCGGCATTACACAATCTAAACGTATAAAGAGCGTTTTCTGAAAGGTCCACTTTATTAAATTTAAAGTAACACCTCACCTAAAAATAAAAATTCCATCCTCATTTACTGTATTTGTTCTGATGAACATAGAGAAAGTTATTTTGAAGAATGCTTGTAACCAAACAGTTCTTGGACCCCATAGACTACCATAGTAGGAAAAAATCTGTTGAACATGTAAGAAGATATTTTGAAGAATGTAGGAAAGCAAACAGATCTGGCTCACTTTTGACTACCATTGTCATTTTTCCTAATGGTTGTAACTGTGGTTGAACTTTGGTAACTTTTGGGTGAATTGTGCCTTAAATATAAGATTTATACGATTTTGACTATTGGTTTAAACAGTACATACAATGGCTAGTTGGATTTTATGTAATCACTGAATAGTTATACCTAACAGGTGAGTAAGGGAGTGTGTATGTATTGAAGCTCTGGCCAATGTCTGTGTCATAGGGAAAATGGGGTTAGTTGAACAGCTGAATGGAAATTCATCACGATTATCATGTGAGTGTTACGTCCAACAAATGTATAAAGCCACGAGTATGTGCTGGAGATCTCTCTGGAAAGATATTCAAGGTTCAATGGACTCACAGGCCATTTGTTAAAGTCACAGGGAGTTTCACTCATGCAGGTCTCTAAACAGTAAACACAGAAAAAGACCAGAGCACAGAAGCAGTTTGAAATGTGATTTTTGCAGAATCCAGCATTTCTTTTCCAGTTTGTAGAGTGTATTGGAGTATAGTTGGGTTTGTTGTATGGCTAAAACTGTAAATCTGACTCAGAATTTTTGACACATTTGCTGGTGGAGAACAAACCGTGGGAATTCTTTAGGGAGACTGTAATTGATGTTCTTCGACTATGACGTAAGTAGATCTGCATTCAACTCCAAGACACAAATTTGTCTGTTTTGGACTGTTGCACTTTATTTGGATTAGTTTAAAATGTAATTTTTTCACTATTGTTCTATATTCTAGTGAGGATAAAATATGTTTTGCATGTTCATTTTTGTGCTACTCTGTTCCATGCAATGCAAAAAATCTCAGGGGCGCTTTTGTATATTCAAACTTGCAGACTTGTCAGATTTGATGGTAATGATTTAAAATAGCATTGCTTACAAGTGAAATGTAAGAACTATAGAGGACAGCAAGATTTTCAGTTAATTATGGCTTAAAGGGATAGTTCACCCTTTTATAAATCTAATTTTCTCACCGTCTTGTCATTTCAAATCTTTTTTTCTAATACGGAAAACAAAAACTTTTTTAAAGATTGTTGGTAACCGAACAATGCCAGTACCCGTTGTTGCACTGGTTTTGCAATAGAAGTGAATGGGTACCGCCATTGTTCAGTCACTAACATTCTTCAAAATATCTTCTTTTGTGCTTTACAAAACAAATTCATACATGTTTGAAAGGCTAAGAGAGTGAGTAAATGAAGACAGAATTTATATTTTTGCGTGTCACTTTAAATTGAGTTCTGCTCTTCACACAGAGCTATTGCATGAGATCACATGCCTTGGGATGCAATGCAAGTCAAGTGCACCATAGCTGTCACTTTCACTTATGACATGTTCCACAAAACATCTGCTACTGTATTTTGCCATGTATAAAAAAAGAAAATCATATGGATTTTTAACAAATGATGACAGAATTTTCCTTTTAGGGTGAATTTTTCATTGAATCCCAACCTGGCCCTAAATTCAGCCATAATCAAAGCCTTTTAAACCTCAATTATGTGCCAAAACCAATTTTAGGCATCAACCCCAAGAGATGTAGTTTTACTCGGTATAAACGACTGGAGATGGTGCTGGGGCAGATAAGTTTTATTGGCCGTAGAAGGTCTCGCGGGGCCGAAGCAGCTGTACTGTTGCCTCATGATTACGTTAAGTGAGTGGAAGTATGTTGCACATGACTGCAGAGGGAATGTTTGGTATTTGTGTCGCACTCCGTAACCTTCTAATGGTGTCATATGCGATGTTCAGTATACAATTATATACAAACGTCATTCTTGTCTCAAATGCCCCTTCTCTCTCTGTCTCTCTTTCTTTTTCCCCCAAGACTCACACAGCCTGCCCTCAACTGTTTTTCTGCTTTATATTCGTTTTTTCATTTTACTTTATGGATTATTTCCTTTTAGTTCTGCTGGGTAGTACAACTGTGTTTTTGTGCATGTGTAGCTTGACTTGGGCTTCTCACCTCAAAGATACATTTAATAAACCTTAATATTAAACATTATGTTATGATGTGTTCTTTGACTGATGGTGTGGAATGCTAATGGATGGTTCTCCAGCTGATCTGAGCTGATATGTGCTGACTTTCACACAGCCAGAGCACTTATTACAGTATACTGGAAACATATATGAGTGAGTGTGCATGTGGTAGGTAGCGAAACATAGCTTTCTTATAACATGAAAGAGTATTTCAGGTTAAGACATTGTTTAATCCATTCTGGCACTTCAAGCCTGTATGGGGTCTTTATTTATCCAGGTTTCTAGGTTAGGCCTATTCTTAACTCTACTTAGAACATCAGAGTCTGTTCAGGTTAAAACTATTCCTGTCCACTGCAGGCTTAATTCTATTACAGTTCATCTGATTTTGGCATGTTCGTAGTGGTTGAAGATTTGGCCGTAATTATATAAAATTATTTAATATTACTTTTTATTATTGTATTGTGTCTTATATTAAATAACATATTTTTTGACTGCTGCATAGATTTTTTCAGCTTTATTGTGCTTTTGCTTTTTGAAAACGCTGCCATTTTCGTTTCCATGTTAACTGCAAGACGGAACTTTCTGAAAACAATGACATTTCCCGCATGCGTGTTACACGCTTAGTCGCGCGAGTATAGCCATAACGATATGGCGGCATCCCGTACTGTAAGCTCTCACTGTTCGACTATGGATTAATGTTTCTCCAGCAAAATGTGGATTGGGTGCACCAATAAGACCACAAAGATACACTATTTACGCCAGACTTTAAACTAGGGCTGCACGATAAATCGAAAAGAAACCGGATCCGATTTGGCGGTTGGCTGTGATGTTTTATGCGCAGTTTGTAAGTGAAATACTGGTAATTGCAGCGGCATCCGAAAGCCAGCAGGCGCTTTCGCATAGAACTCAAATGCTCCATAGAGGAAGTCCCACGCGTATAACCAGGAAATGCCATCTTCCTATCTGCATCTGGCATCTTTCTATCACTTTTTTTAAGCCTCCTCAGGTATTTTCATGATAATAAAGATAAGGATTATGTTACTTTTTTAAATGCATGTTCATAGTCTATTAAATGCACAGGGCTTTCAGATGGAGCAGCATTTCAAACAGATCACAGAGCGGTGATTCACAAACAATATAATCGCAGCCACTGCGATTTCACAATCGATTGAATCACGATTTGATTGGGAATTGTGATTAATCGTGCAGCCCAACTTTAAATGCATATATACATCGACCAACGGTATTAAAAAGCACTTTTTACACAACAACATTGCCATCCACTGGCCTGGCATGCAAACTACATCGTTTTTGTCTGTTTTCTTGTATCTGTGTAAATGCAGACCGTTTTTATAACGCTGTCATGTGTACGTAAACACTTTTCAGTTTTTCATCGTGTGAACGTGGCCTTAGTCATGGCGGAATTTTCATTTTTCGGTGGAGTTACACCTTTAACTTCCAGAAGAAGCTACTAAAGCTGCCAAACACACCATCCACTTCATTATTCCAGGGGAGAAACCACAGAACAAACAAACATAGAGACTGAGTAGCTTCATAGCGTGAAAGACTGACAGTTTAAGAGGGATCTGCGGAGGCATCTCTGATTTCCAAACACAATGACATAGACCACGTCGAGCTGACCACCCTTTGGGAGGTCAGATTAGGGAGGAAAAATGATTCTGAGCTGGTGCTGGGATCCTGCAGGCAGGGGTGGAGTACTCAATGTGGGCCACTTGAAGTAGACTGAAGAGGATTTATAGCTCACACACTGTGCAAGGTGTATTCTATTAGCCATCAAAGGTGTAAAGGAGAAAAGCCATCCTATCCACCACAGGGGCTGCTGAAAAGGCCTAGAAATAGTCCCCCAAATGACATGCAAAACATTGCTTGGATGTCCCAGTTGTTGGTTGGATGCAACGTCTAACCAAACAAACATCGCCAGGTAAAGCTGACCACTGAAACCTTCTCAAACAAGAATGAAATGTTTGCTTTAAAAGAGTTCAGTAGCGTGCACGTTTTTATCAGACCAAATGTGCTTCAGTCAACCGTATAAACAGCTCTGTGTCACAAAGAAGCCGTTACTCAAATATCACCCTGTGGAAGCTCGTTTGGAGCATAGCTGTGACCCAGTTGCGATGTGGGAAAGGATTTTGTGGTTGGATGAGAGACCAGGTTTTCCATAGGATCTAACACTACGGGTAATCTGGGCGTATATGTTAAAATTGAAGATTTGAGAGTAGCAAAATACTGTATAATGCTTGTTAATGACGTATATGTGAATGTTAAAGTGTTATCCAACAGTGATGTGTAAATATTGGCTGAAAAATATGTAAAAAATTAATTGAATTAAAATTGCTTATGCGATAATTTTGTGTTCTAGTGTTTGTGTGTATTGGGAGAGGGTGTTTCTTTGGACTGGTGTGAAAGCTACCCTTTATCTAAGAGCGTTTGTGTATGAATGTTTTGGGGCTGGGTGTGGAGGCAGCAATGCATTGTGGGATGGACGACAGTTTGCTATCCCAATCTGTGCTCACACACCTTGGGTGTGGCTCCAGTCAGACAAATTGAAATATGGACTTTCGGTTTTGGGGTTTGTTACGTCAAGTATAGAAAATATGGCCAATATTAGCAAACCGGTATTTGTTTTTCCAACCTAAGCCTTCCAACAAGTTTCCAACATGAGCTTTATTCACAAGTGTTTGTTTACACAAAAAAATCTTTGTAGCTGTGAGGTTTATTTCAATGTTTTATGTTCAAGTATTGAACTGTCCAGCTCCTTACTGATGATGTCACATTATGACTCACTTTGACTGGATCTTTATAAATGCTTTGCTGTTTCCAGAGAGACAAGAAAGCACTCTCCGTGTTGGCGTGCAGGGATCTCAAACAGACAAACAAACTTAGGCTAATGTGGAATCAGTGATGTCATCACGAATTACATCATTTTAATAACTCAATTGTTTGTCTTAAAAAGCAGTGCGAAGAAATGAAGACATTTGTCTCTTGCCCAAATTTTATCCTGAGAAACAGACAAGTCCCCTACGGAACTTTAGAAGAGACCTCTTTAGTGCCTCAATCTGTGCACAGATTTGCCAAGATACCAGACAGAGGTTTCCAAATTCATGTTTTAAATCAAATTGTATCAAATCAATATTAGAGCTTCATAATATTCATTCAATAGTTGTCTCAAGGTACTGGGTGTAAGGTGAATACATGCACAAAACATGACAAGAATTCCTCAGCTATGAAAGAGAAATCTCTAAGCAATCCAATGTTTTCTCTGGGATGGATAATGTATTTAATACTTTATAAGGTTCTTTAAAGCAAATTTAGCCAGTGGCCTTATTTTGTATATCTGCCAACATAAAGAATTAGTATTTTGGCTCTCACTCACTCTCGTTCTCTCTCTCTCTCTCTCTCTCTCTCTCTCTCTCTCTCTCTCTCTCTGTTTTGTCAGACTGTGGAGATTGTTTGAATGGTTAATATTAATGAAATCTAATGAACGTTTTGGATATAGAAGTGAATTATTTATGCTTTGTTAGTGCCGCTGCCCCGCTAAAGAGATTGATGGTTCTTTAATTATAAACTAATGAGAGGAGACCACAAACAGTCATTACACTAAAAACATCAGAGCGTTAGCCAAGGGGCTCTTCTAACACAAAAACCATGTTTGATAAATTGGTGCAGCCTGTATCAAATCAAATATTAAGATGGTTTGGTAGGTTAATAAATGGCTGGTTAGAAAGGGTAGTTGTTGAAAGGTTATTTTGAATGCAGGGATGGAGTAATACATTCATTACACTGAATTTAAAAAATAAAATGCACAGCATAGAAAAGTTACAATGGAAAATAAAGAAGAAATCTTATGGTTAATAATAATAACAGTTTAATTTCTGTCTTTAATGTGCACCGTTTGCATCGGACTGTTGTGAGAGGTCAGATATTCGTCTATTGAAGCTAAGATGATTAGTTAATATGTAACATTACATTTTTTATTTTTGAATATACTCCAGAATGTTATGAAGAGTGATCAGATGAATTGCATAGTCCTTCTTTGCCATGAAAATTAACTTAATCCCAAAAAACTTTTCCACTGCATTTCATTGCTGTCATTAAAGGACCTGCTGAGATCATTTCAGTAATCATTTTGGTAACTCAGGTGAGAATGTTAACAAGCACAAGGCTGGAGACCATTATGTCAGGCTGATTGGCTTAGAATGGAAGACTTGACACGTAAAAGGAGGGTGATGCTTGAAATCATTGTTCTTCCATTGTTAACCATGGTGACCTGCAAAGAAACGCGTGCAGCCATCATTGCGTTGCATAAAAATGGCTTCACAGGCAAGGATATTGTGGCTACTAAGATTGCACATAAATCAAAAATGTATAGGTTCATCAATAACTTCAAGGAAAGAGGTTCAATTCTTGTAAAGAAGGCTTCAGGGCGTCCAAGAAAGTCCAGCAAGCGCCAGGATCATCTCCTAAAGAGGATTCAGCTACGGGATCGGAGTGCCACCAGTGCAGAGCTTGCTCAGGAATAGGGATGGATACCGAAACTCGGTACTTTATCGGTCTCGGGGCTAAATTATGAAAGACCGAAGTATCGATAAGCTCTTACGTTAACGGTTCTGCTATCGGTACTTGAGAAATTAAGAAAAACATTTCCTCTTTTTTATTGCTAAATAAACGTTACCTAGCATTTTAACTGACCAGCCATTTCTAATTTGAGATAATATTTAAGACATTTACCTGCATTTTCGTTATTCGCAATCTCGCGCTGCACGCGAAATGTACGTCCGTCCCACACTACACAGAGCTCGCGCGCACACAACACGAAAGCTCGCGGCGCGCATAATAGAGTGACGATGGCGGAGAGAAACAAACGTTCTAAAGTCAGGCTACATTTCACCCGAGTATACAGATAATGCTCGTTTCAACAAGTGCAACAAGACTTTTGCTTGTAAGAGCGGTAACACAAGTAATCTAGCTAAACATCTCTCTAAAGTGCATTATGTGCAGACAGAGAAATGGAAAGTTTTCGACTGCCTGCTAGCTAATAGTTCATCATCCACGTCCTCAGGTGCGTATGCTAGCCTAGCTGTCTTCCTAAATAACTCCCGACATAAACATTGCATAAGGTTTCTTTAAATTAGTATGTAACAATTTAATAAACAATCATCGCATAAAAAATTTGCCTACATATAAATCTTTAGAGTGTGTTTTTTTATGCAGTAGCCTAAATAAATCTTAAACATAAAAACTGCTTTCACAGTACTGCGTTTAAAATGGATGAATAATAATAAATTATGCTTAAGAAATTATAAAGCAGAGCTTTGTGTAAATTGCAAGAGGTTACAAACCTGTATAATTATTATTATTATTATTAAACAAAAACATCAAAAAACATAAACAAATTTAGGACCACATGCATTTTATTTTAATCCTCTATGAATAATAGGCGGGTATCAGTCATCTTTTACCTGCATTAAGATATGTTAGGTCAACGAATGTAAAGAATACGAACGTTTTAAAAAGTGAAAAAAACTCCAGCTTTAGTTTTGTCTCTCATAAAAAAAACACAACAAAAAAGTACCGATAAGAGTACCGTTAAAGTACCGGACCGATAAGTGGTATCGATAAAAGTAGTAGTACCGTTAAAACCTTAACGATACCCATCCCTACTCAGGAATGGCAGCAGGCAGGTGTGAGCACATCTGCACGCACAGTGAGGCGAAGACTTTTGGAAGATGGCCTGGTGTCAAGAAGGGCAGCAAAGAAGCCACTTCTCTCCAAAAAAACATCAAGGACAGATTGATCTTCTGCATAATGTATAGTGAATGGACTGTTGAGGACTGGGGCAAAGTCATATTCTCCGATGAACCCCCTTTCCGATTGTTTGGGGCATCTGGAAAAAGGCTTGTCCGGAGAAGAAAAGGTGAGCGCTACCATCAGTCCTGTGTCATGCCAACAGTAAAGCATCCTAACACCATTCATGTGTGGGGTTGCTTCTCATCCAAGGGAGTGGGCTCACTCACAATTCTGCCCAAAAACACAGCCATGAATAAAGAATGGTACCAAAACACCCTCCAACAGCAACTTTTTCCAACAATCCAACAACAGTTTGGTGAAGAACAATGCAATTTCCAGCACGATGGAGCACCGTGCCATAAGGCAAAAGTGATAACTAAGTGGCTCGGGGACCAGAATGTTGAGATTTTGGGTCTATGGCCTGGAAACTCCCCAGATCTTAATCCCATTGAGAACTTGTGGTCAATCCTCAAGAGGTGGGTGGACAAACAAAAACCCACTAATTCTGACAAACTCCAAGAAGTTATTATGAAAGAATGGGTTGCTATCAGTCAGGATTTGGCCCAGAAGTTGATTGAGAGCATGCCCAGTCGAATTGCAGCGGTCCTGAAAAAGAAGGGCCAACACTGCAAATACTGACCCTTTGCATAAATGTCATGTAATTGTCGATAAAAGCCTTTGAAACGTATGAAGTGCTTGTAATTATATTTCAGTACATCACAGAAACAACTGAAACAAAGATCTAAAAGCAGTTTAGCAGCAAACTTTTTGAATACAAATATTTATGTAATTCTCAAAACTTCTGGCCACGACTGTATATTTGTGTTTTTCAGTTTATTCATGTCTGTGTGTACGTTGCAGTTTTGAACGGAGTTCTAGTACATTTACTTTTTTGCAATTTGTTGTCTCTGAGCTTCTGTCCACTTGAATCTCCGAATGCATGTGTATGCATACACAATATAGTTAGAACCCATCCTTGTTCATTTCTGAATTCACTACCATAGCAATGAGTAGTGATGGTAAACACTCAAAAACAAACTCACAATTTAGGCATGCAGACAAAACTGAAAAGCATTTTCTTAATCTGACATGTTTACAGCCGATTTACCTGAAGTGCCTCTATAATTGTAGCCCCGCCTTTCATCAAATAACTCCTCCCACTGACCCACACATTTACGAAGTTGACACCCGTCGAAACCTGAACATGTGTATAATTGAAAAACTATTGGAGATGCCGAAAAGCACTGAAGTAGTTGAATTTTTTAAATTATAGACGTTTTCATCTTGACAGCATAAACAAATGTATAATAGAGTGCCTGTAGATTATTTCTGATAACAATGAAAAGAAACCGAGAAGAACCGTAACTTGGTTAAACTTGTCTCTCCAATATTTTGAATTTAGGCTCCGATACCAAGCTCAACCACTAGTTGTCAATGCACCATACTGTTTCTTTAAATGCTGCAAAACTACCGGACCCATTCAACAAATATATGGAGTTTATTCAGACCCAAAACTCGCGCTCATGAAAACCGTATGCGAGATTTAAGCGTGCTGAACAGTTCCACGAGCGTAAACACACACTCGCGAGAGCGCATTTATGCTCAGCGAGCGCGCAGAACAGTATCCGCGCATGGAAAAGAATCCTTGCGAGTATCGAAAGCCAACAGTATCACAATTCGCATGCTTTGGATCGCCGTATTAAGTTACTTAAATGGCACGCGTTTAAGTTACGTCAGGCGCCGATCGACGATAAATTAACGTCACACACCAATCAAAATGCAAACGTATTAGCTAATATACATAGCCCCTCCTCTTCTGGGTTTGCGTGCTCTACGGCAAGTCGGAGGCCCATGTCATCTCAAATCCATATCCAGCTTAACCTTGTGGAAAAACAAAAAATGGATAGAAATTAAAGAAAAACCTGCATATTAAAAAACCCACATTACTAATGCAGTATGTTCCAGTAAGCTATGTGTAAAATGTCAAATTAAGTCAAGTGAGGATTAAAGGTACCGTATTTCCCCCCAAAACTATATTTCTGTCATCATTTACCAATGGTCCCGATTGACTTCCATTGTATGAAGAAAAGTCAATGTGGACGAACGGTTTTCTTTTACTAACTTTCTTTCAAATATCTTTTGTGTTTATATGGTTTACACATTATACAGTCATACAGGTTTGAAAAGTAAAGAGGGTGATTACAGAATTCTGACTATGCTTATGCCACTAACACCATAAGTCATTGCTAGTCTAGAGGTCAGCTCGGTTGGCTTGCAATCACATGCTGTGTCTTTGACTGGTTCGAGTCCCACTTGGAACAGTTGCGGAATTTAAATAGTATGTTTATCTGTGTCACAGGCATTGTTTATTTATATTTCAGCATTTAATTCGTGGTTAATATATATAGAAAGTCAGGAATAAGAGCTCTTTTTCCACAACAAGCTACCGACACTGTCCAGACAGCCACGCCAACAGCCTTTCAATAATCACCTTCAATAGTATTGTTTCATATGCTTTGTCGAGTAAAATTAATTATATCTAAAATCTCGGCTAAAAGTCAATTCCACATACGGTATAGCGTCAATCTCTTCATGGCGGTAAAGGGAAATATGTAGATAATGTAAGCGCACCATGGTAGGGTGCTAATGAAATGTAAGTGGGCAGGTGATGTGCGTTAAGGTGATTATTGAAATGCTGTTGGCGAGGCTGTCTGGACAGTGTCGGGAGCGATTGAGAAATTTAGAATATACTGTAAGTTTGTTGTGGAAAAAGAGCTCTTATTCCTGACTTTCTTTACATATTTACCACGAAATAAATGCTAAAATATAAATTAAAAATCCCTGTGACACAGATAAACATATCAAGACAAACAATGTTAAATCTGCATGTGATTCCAAGCAGGAATCGAACCAGTCAAATACACGACATGCGGTTGCAAGCCAACCATGCTGACCTCTAGACTAGCAATGATGTATATTGAAAGTCACATAAGTATAGTTATAATTCTGTAATCACCCTCTTTACTTTTCAAACCTATTTGACTGTATACTGTGTAAACCGTATAAACACAAAAGATATTTGAAAGAAAGTTAGTAACAGAAAACCATTTGTCCACATTGACTTTTCTTCATACAATGGAAGTCAATCGGAACCATTGGTAAATGATGACAGAAATTTCGTTTTGGGGAGGAACTACGGTACCTTTAATCCTGACTTGACTTAATTTGACATATTACACATTTTACACATAGCTTACTGGAACATACTGCATTAGTAATGTGATTTTATTTTCCGCGGGTTTTTCTTTAATTTCTTTCCGTATTTTGGTTTTCCACAAGGTTAAGCTGGATATGGATTTGAGATGACACGGGCCTCCGACTTGCCGTCGAGCGCGCAAACCCAGAAGAGGAGGGGCTATGTATATTAGCTAATAAGTTTTCATTATGAGTGACGTGTGACGTTAAATTAACGTCGATCGGCGCCCGGCGTTATATAAACGTGTTGCGGCGTATGACGACAATTTAGCACCAGATGGCGCTTATTTAACGCCTGGCGGCGTTAAGAAATCGGCGTTTTCATATTAATACGGCGATCCAAAGCACTCGAATTGTGATACTGTTGGCTTTCGATACTATGCTCTTTCAATGGTCTCGCAACTGCTCAACACTGGCTCGCTCGCTCGTTGAGTTGACTTCTGAGACTTTGGAGACGGGACAATGGAAGATGTTAAGTTATGTGTTTATTTGTGACACTCTGCTTTGATTTTAGATTGGTTGTTGTAAAGGGGCTTTGCGGCGAATTCAGCTATGTCTATCTTTATTATTGGGTATTATTTCTTGGTTATTTTCAAATGCATAGCTCATTTCTTTATGGTTTGTGTGTTTGTGGTACGTTACCTTAAGGTCCTTAACTGTTAGTTACTTTGTCAGTTTAGACAGTGAGTATGTGTGTTATGTGTTTTTCATTTCATCCATTGTAGAGACATACGACAATTCTAAGAGAGAAGAAAGTACCTCAGCTGCATTGCTGTACAAACTGTTGCAGCCTTTAACAGGGCCCCTTTTGCACAGCATTGGCAGTGGATGAAGAGGACAAGGAAAGCTCCCTCAGTGTCTCATGGAGCACCTGGAAAGTTCCAGGGAGCCCCTTACATTTTTGTTTTTTCATTCCTGGAAGACTTTTTTTATTTTGGGACTGAAAGTAAACTCTTTTTTAAGAGTTTTAATAACTATGTGTTTACTATTTCTGTTGCAATTATTCATACACTATATATACATCTAATAAAATGTTAAAATATGTTCTGTTTGAGTGTGTTTTGTTGAAATGTTTGTTTATATAAGAAATGAAATTATTTTCTATTTA
Organism: Triplophysa bombifrons; assembly: GCA_029783895.1. NCBI lineage: Eukaryota > Metazoa > Chordata > Actinopteri > Cypriniformes > Nemacheilidae > Triplophysa > Triplophysa bombifrons. The sequence continues at coordinate 13,782,140 of CM056451.1, read as the reverse complement.
TTTGCATTCTGAAAAATAATGTATATTTGACATTAAAAGTCTACACTTTTTCTCTAAGTGTTTGCTAAAAACTGAACAGATATTGATTATTTAGATATTAATTATGAACATCAATTAATAATTTGATTTCTGAAAAATAATTTATATTTGTTTTAATAAGTCTACACTTTTTCTCCAAGTTTTTGTTTCAAAATAAAAAAGACATTGATTATGTAGATATTAGGAGCACAAAGTAAACATTATATCTAGTAAAATAGCAAGCACTATGCAGATACAAAAAACATTTAGGTTATGATATTGTATATTTCAGATATTGTACATAAGTCACCAAAATCTATGCGAATATAAAAACATAAGCCACAAAAACTGATGGTAGCACGATCTGCGCTAAACCATTTATGGTTCCGAGACTGGTTGTCTGGATTGTGTATCCTAAAATATGTGGTGCTGAAGACCCACCCCTTCTGCCCTGTGTGTCTTAAAATGAGTGGCTGCGGACCTGCAGCTGGATATATATCCGTGGAATTGTTCTGCGTGCATAAATCCCGCGCGGCTGTTTTTGGTCTGAATAAACTCCATTCAAATTGTTTATTTCATAAAATAAACATACAACAGAATTTAACAAATCATTTTGAAACAATTATTATAGAGAAAAATGATAATACAAATTAATATTAACATAAATTCAAAATAAATAGATATATTATTAGACACTAGCCAAACACAAACCGGAAGTTAACTGTGGTTCAGTCACGCACGTCCAATGAAATGTCTATAAAAGCAATTTTGTTAAACCCAGAAAGATAATAGACTTCACAGCAGATAGTCAATCTCTTACTCAGCCCACCTCCTCCATTCTCTTCACTTTCTGTGATGTTGCCTGCATGATTAAGTGATCAGGGTTCTGTTTGATACAAAGTAGCTCACTGTTAAATTAAAAACATGCCATTTTAATTATAGTCGCTCTTCCCTTAATTAGTTTGTGTTTTTCCCCTCTAACTATGAATTATAGACCCTCATTTTTTTCTCTCGCCTGATCTTTCTCTCTCTGTCTCTATTCTCTTATAAAGAGTTGAGAAGTATAACAACCTTTCAATGCCTCTTGATCATTAAGCAAAAGGAAACATTCACACAAACTCACAAACAGCCTCTTTTACTTAATGATTACCTTTTCATTTACGTGGGTCAGTCCGCATCAAGTTAATTACAATTGTAAAAGAACAATGTGGGACAGTCGAGGGACAGTAAACGGATATAATGTGGATAATTACAACACACATGCATAAATGACCAGTGCTTCTAACAGCCTGTATGTAATGATGACAGAGCTCTGTAAATAGACGGCTGGGCAGACAGTCTGATAAAGCCGTGGATGTGTGAATAGATGGAGAGACAGAAAGCAGTTATTTTCCCAGCTGAGAGGGAAAGATGACCTGCTGTGAAATGGTTGTTCATTTTGGAGGTATATTTTTCACTGTAGGGCTTTAAACATCTCTTCGGTCCTTTGAGATTGAGGGGGAACTGCTGCTGACATACATGATCTTGTGTTGGGCTCAACAAGAGAAGTAGAAAGTTTAAAGCTTTAGTTCACCCTATACAATGAGAATTCACTCAGCCTTGTGTCATTCAAAACACACATTCTTTTATGTCCTCACAAAAGGGATTTTTGTCTGTACAATAACAGTTTCCAGTGAACACGGCTGTCAAATTCCTGTCAAAAGCACCTTAAGCGGAGTCCGAATGATTTCTGCACTTTATTCTGTTTTATATGGTGTTTTTGTAGCTATAAACCTTTGTTGTATTGGTGAAGAAATTGAATATCTGTGCGTCTAGTCATTGGTCGTTGACTGCTCTTTAGAATTTTTGTGTGCAAAGATTTCAGGTTTCCTTGATATGTAAACATATGTGTTTTGTAAATTCATTGGCGAATGTTTGGCAATACAGATTATAGATAAAAATAAAGAAGATAGCTACTGTAAGTTACAACAATAGACGGAGAACGTAGCTGTCAAATGTGTTGACAAATGGCTTGTTGTACCTGTTTGACAGTTGTTTGGTTACATTCTTATTAGTCTAATTGCTGAAATCACGTACAGGATGAGTATTGTGTCGTATTTGTTTTCATTTCTTTGATTGCTGAAATGATATAAGGGAAAAAAACATGAACTAGTTCTACACTTTAAAACTTTGTTTTAATTTCCAGCAGGTTTGCCAGTAACTTACTGTAGATTTAATGTACAATTTAGTTTTATATATTTTCTTTCATAAAACAAGACTAAATATCTTTGGTCACTTTCTTGTTATGTAAATGTATCGTAATTTAAGAAGTTTTAAATATTTTTACATAAAATAAGAGATAAATGCGTTTTTTTGCAGTGTTATGTGCTAATGCCAGTCTATTCTTGCTCATTTTGAATCTCAAAAGTCAAAGTGTTTACATTTTGATTAAAGTATTTGAAAACAGTACTAATTGGTACTAATTCGAGTATTAATTAAGTATTAGTTCAATCTAAAGTAAGTTACTGGCAAACTGTATTAATAGTTAAAGCAATTACATTCATTCAGCCTTGAATAGCTGACTGATTTATAGTGAAATCTATCAAATATACTTAATATCATATTGTTTGTTTAGGCATTTCAGGCACATTTTTGTGAACCCATAACTAAACATAGTATGTTATAAAGAACCTAAAAAAGCTCTGATTTTATCAACAGAGACAGTAACAAGAATGATGGAGCGCAAACAGTCAGCATTTCAAATGTATTGAGAGGACTGTGAGCCTGTTTACAATTAAACGGGTGGCATCAGGAAGCAGACGTTTGTATGTGGTTATAAATTAGCTGCTGAAGTGAATCAGCATGCGTCTGTGCAGGACCTGGTGAACTAACCGCATCAAGCAACAATATTTGCTCTAATATATTCATGAATTTGGCTTGATGACTTGTTGCATATTTGTAAAAGCAATCTGTGGGAAACATTGCGACAAGTATTTCTGCAGATATGCATGTTTCTTTGTGATATGTAAGAGGCATGAAGTACACTTTTATAGATACTATAGATGTGTTCAATTGTTTTGTGAGAATTAATCTGGGCTTGGTATGATCTCAAAGGATTGTGTTGTTGGGACAGAGGCCATCTTTCTGGTCTGAGGGGAGTGGCCCTATGCAGTTAGCATCCAATGACTGGCTTATGAATTCCTTATGAACAAATCACTTGACCTTTATATAAGGTTTGCAACAGACAGTTGTAGGCTGTAACCCACACACCCTTATCACACATCACATTTAAATTTTGTTCCTGTCATTATTTCTTGCTTGATGTTTAACATAAAAAAACACCTGGAGCGTTGACATGGAAGAATCATTGTGCTTTTCCTCTAACAATCTTTGAAACTCCGCTATAAACCATTCGGTTCGTTCCATCTCCCTTTCTGCCTCTCAGTTCCTCCTCCTCGCTTGCGTTGCTGTTCTACTGACCCATATTCCTTTTCTAGTTCTTTAAAGCAACAGAGCCGCACTCAGCCTCCCAAAGTAGCACCGACATCAATAAACCCCAGTGACAAGGCAAAATATTGAATGAACGAAAGAAAGAAAGAAAGAAAGAAAGAAAGAAAGAAAGAAAAAAGAAAGAAAAGAAATATAATTGTCCTAGGGATTATCTTTATTTGTTGAGCTCCATTTATATGCCATGACACAACTCAATCTGGAAAATAAATAGTCAAAACACCCTCAAATCATCATCCATCATCAATACGATTGCATTACTTACAGTTTTAAAATAAGTTTTTATGGTACTTTTGCTTGAATATCATGGTGACAAAAGAAATTAAAGTGTTAAGTGTAACGCAAGCATTTAAATCCATTCGGTGAGTACATTTACTGCAAAAGACTTCGTGTTGCTAAGGTCATACAGTGAATGTGTTTCAGAAGAGCAGCCTTGTTGGATGGAGGGTCTGACGGAGGATTCTGTGTTCGCCATGGCAACCATCTGAGTCCTGAAGCTGTGATTCCAACAGCACACATTATTTCTGTTTAAGATGTTTTAGTGTATATACATCTAAAAGATGTTTGGCACATCTTCTAAAAGACAGAAAACAGATCTGATGTTTGCAGAAAATTACTGTTATATCTGGAGACTTGAATGTTTACTTTGAAAACTAATGTTTTTTGAGTTGAAACTTTACTGTGTATTGACAAACAGACACCTTACAAAGTGTGGATCAAGGTGTTTTAAAACTTCTATAAAGTTTTGTTTTATATTTATCTTTGCTTTTTACATACTCACATTTGTGGAAATACAGATGGCTCTGACGGTGGCTGTGACTTTGCACATCAAATTCACATATCTGAGGCGGTTTATTGTATCATTAAATGTATCATTATTTGGAGTGACACTGAAACAGACCTTGGTTTTACTGCATTTGGCAAATATGTGAGAAAACTGCCTGAGAGGAGTGCAATGTTACAGCAAGGCTTTCATACAGCATGCTTCAGACAGGCAGCTCAGTGCCCTGCAACATGCAAATTCATGTAATTCACACCATGTCTTATAAATCCCATCTAGCAATCACTCTAATGGCTTGTCTTGTACGGTCAGAGATTTTGAATATAGACTATTTTGCTTTGCATCTTTAGAATCAGCAGAATTTGAACCACATTTGTTGATGTATTCAGAGTTCCTTTCAACGTGTTCTTTTCTTTAAGCTGCCAAAAATGAGATTTCATTGACATCAATTAGTCTTGTTGTCAGACTTTGATCTTAATTTATGGGCTTTGCACAAACTTGGGCTATAGGTTTGTCGTCTTCCAGGAAAATGTTACTGCCCTGTGGTAAAACGAACAACTATGAGTTGTATACGAATATATGATTCAGCCCCGCATATACACAAGGGCTGACAACAGCCAGGGATACCAAAAATGTTAAAAAATATGTTTTGGGGTATTTATGTCCTTACGTGCGGATATTTTCTCAGCTGAGTGTGTGTGTGTGTGTGTGTGTTTGTGTGTGTGTGTGTGTGTGTGTGTGTTTGAGGCTGCGGGCGGTTAGTGATGTCGTTGGTTGAGTATTGAGCTCCCGTCTGACCTACTTTCGTACTTCGCATCAGCTCAGCGCTGTTTACAGACGCTCGTGAACGGAGGATGAGGACCCGGTAACGAAAAAACCGCACGGAACCCGTTGCAGAAACGCCGAGACACGTTTGATACAATATAGTGTATAGTGGGATTCCTCCGTTTAGGTGTTTCGTGCAGTTTCGTCCGGTTTCCCACTTTGGAGTGCATTTTTGTGGATTGTTTATTGTAACGACGTGCTCGTTCGTGGCTTCCAGTGAGGCGCGGACGGAATGTTCACCGATAGCCGAAGTCCGTCGCGGAAATGGACGGTAAGATTTTCTTCGTAGTTCTACAGTTCAATACAGTTCAGGTGTGGAACGGTTTTAATATATAGATTTAAAGCTTAGTTGTTTGCATCCATGAATCAGTGAAGCTCTCGTGTACGAGCTACACTTGAGAAGCGAGTGGAAATATAAGGTACGTTAATAGAGTTGTGATTCATGACATTTGATGCTCGAGGTTCGCGGCTGCGCGGAAGCGAACCGCGCTGCTCGCGGGAATGTGTCACGGAGATCGTTTCCTAATGTTTTCATTCCCGGCGTGATGGGATGTGCAAGTGCACAGCGTTTACAGTGGAATTATATGAGTGAAAACTTTACATTTTTGCCGGTATGTTTGGTGATCCCACTGTCTTGATTTAGGACAGGTTGAAATTCTTGCAATGCGCCCTAAATGGGTCACCGTGAAGTCAGCAGATCTCCAGTCAGCGTAAACCAGCCAGTTTTGACTGCATCGTTGAAACTCTGACCCTGTTACTTTTGTAACTTTAAATGTGATTTATTTAATTTTTACCCGTGTGAAGAAAAAAGTCTGTCTTAAAATACGCGCTTCTCTCTCGTGCTGTGTCCTTGGACTCCGGCTGCTGTTTTGGCTGAAGGTGCGTGTTTGGGTTCTACATTTTGTGGTTTATGAGTTAAAAAAATACGTTTAGGTACAAGTGCGTTTTATAAAGGAGTTTTTTTAATTAGTGGTGTACTGCGCACAGTAGGGAGTAGGCTACAAAGAAGCACAGATAACAAACTGTTAAAACAAAAACCACAGAACCGCAACAACATGTGTTTTGTGGTAAGTTGTGTGTTGTGATTGTTTGTACTGTATTTATGATTGATGTTGTAAATTGTCTTTATGTTGCTTGCTGCTGTCCTCTTGGCCAGGTCACTTTTGTAAAAGATTTCTTGATTTTTTGAAACTGGATAAATAAATTAATTAATTGAACATTGAAGCATTTTCGGATTTCATTGGTGCTGCAAATCCCCATTTTGCCGTGGAAACGTTAGTACATAATCGGGCAGCGAAACCTCACAGTTCGCGAAGCCGCCATATTGTTTTGGCTATACTCGCGCGACTGAGCGCGTAAAGGCGGGTATACACTATGCGATTTCAGCGAAGCTCTTGTTAAATAACAACTCACAGTGTAACAGTAAATCGTATGTGAAGTAAACATCAAGCTCGCGATTTATGTGCTCTCAAGCTCGGCTTCAACAGTGCGATACACTGACGAGATGCGACCAAAAGTTACACTTTGAGACCCGTTTTTAAAACTTTACGTTTTTAGTCCCCTAAAACGCCGTTTCCGTGTAAACGGACAGCCAAAACGCATAAATGTTTTTGTATTTTCACTTGAAGACGTTCTCGCTTAAACTGTGTAACAAATCTCCATAAAAGGGAAGGAAGAGTCAGGAACCGGAAGACATTTAAACATTTTAATATAAATAATAACAGCCGGCGGCCCCTCACGGACGACCGCCGGCGAACAAAACAGAAACACGGAAGTAAAACATAAATACAAACACGTTCGGGCCCGGTCCTCTCTCTTCGACGGTTCGGTTGCTCGTTCCTTTTATATGCTCCCAATCTCCTACGAGATTCGAGCCCAGTGTGCGCACAGCTGGCACTCATTCACAATTACTCACAAGACTCGAACCACGTTCTCGCCCCGCCTACTCTACTACAAACGGCCTCTTAGTTTCTTGTGGAGATTGTTGTATGTTCATAAAATGGAAAAAACCTTTGTGAATGTTTGCATACTGGTGTGGTTAAGTGTGTATGGGTATGCTATGTAAGCCTATATCTTATATGTTCTAAACAGTATATGTGGCATTCTGGAAGTGATTCACTGAAGTTATGATTATTTTAATAAGTGTGACTGGTGTGAGTCATTGTGTATGTATGGATGGATATGTGAGTGTGTATGGACTATGGAGTGTATCTTGTCCTCTTGTGTGTGTGCAGTATGGAGCCCTTGGTTAAGGGTGTGGGCTCTGGGCCTCATGGTCATGTATTGTAAATAGTATGCAATAGTGTTGCAATAATTCCCTCACCTCTCACACAGGGATCAGACTGTTCAACTCCTGGAAATCACTCTTTGTGCTCTCTCTGTTTTTCTGTTTTTCTCTCGACAGCAGTGTATTACGAATTAGAGTTCCACAGACATCAATGTCAAGTCTGCGTTTGGCACATATTTCCCAGAGAGACAAATTAGACAGTGTTTATTAGAAGGGTTTATGGATGCCAGGGCCCCTATATCTTCTCCATGACCTGTCTGTTATACTGTGTGTCCATAAATGAGTAAGGTGCACTTGAACTATTCACTTGTTTGATGAAAGCCACACTTAGTGCAGAGAGTCCACAGTGCAGATGCATCATTCCAACAGCAGGGAATCAGCACTTAATAAGTCTTAATAGGCTAAGAGCCACAGTGTTTTTTGTATCTATCAATAAAGTCATTCTTAAATCAGTGTTTGTATGCACTCTTCAATGATGCATCACTAAAAAAGTATTATTTAGAGCTGTGTTACCTTAAGTACAGGTTTGCATTAGTTTTAAATTACATTTAATTTCTACTGAAAACAAAATTATAGTTTTATGGCTCCATTCAGTGGTTTATGCCTTATTTCTCATATAACTTGAATGAGCTGACAATTAACAAAAACATAACATGCATAAGAACACTAAGAACAACTGGATCCGTATCATTTGTGTGGGTGTGTATAACATCGAAAGTTTTTTCAGCCACACACAAACACTTAAACGTTTAAGGCTATATATTCAGGACAACATGTTGTCATGTGATTGATTGTTTGTAAAACTAATGAAAAACATGATTTGGAGGCTAAATGGGTTCATACATCTATCGCTATCTCTGATAGTATGTATAGTTCTCTTCTGTTCTAAATATGTTAAAGATCAGGTAACACACTCAGTTTCAGTCAATGTCATATTAATTTTGAGTGCCTATACAGTAATATTGCATACTTCATAACTTCGAAGAGTATTTAGTTTGATCAAATGTATAAAAGAGAGATACAGCTGTACAATTATTTTTGGAAAAAGACAACCTGCTGGATAGGGATGGGTATCGTTAAGGTTTTAACGGTACTACTACTTTTATCGATACCACTTATCGGTCCGGTACTTTAACGGTACTCTTATCGGTACTTTTTTGTCGTGTTTTTTTTATGAAAGACAAAACTAAAGCTGGAGTTTTTTTCACTTTTTAAAACATTCGTATTCTTTACATTCGTTGACCTAACATATCTTAATGCAGGTAAAAGATGACTGATACCCGCCTATTATTCATAGAGAATTAAAATAAAATGCATGTGGTCCTAAATTTGTTTATGTTTTTTGTTGTTTTTGTTTAATAATAATAATAATAATTATACAGGTTTGTAACCTCTTGCAATTTACACAAACACAAAAAAAGTTTATGTATTTCATCGCTACAAATGAATTTTTTAGGTAAGCTCTGCTTTATAATTTCTTAAGCATAATTTATTATTATTCATCCATTTTAAACGCAGTACTGTGAAAGCAGTTTTTATGTTTAAGATTTATTTAGGCTACTGCATAAAAAAAACACACTCTAAAGATTTATATGTAGGCTAATTTTTTATGCGATGTGTGTTTATTAAATTATTACATACTCATTTAAAGAAATCTTATGCAATGTTTATGTCTGTGTTATTTAGGAAGACTGCTAGGCTAGCATACGTTCCTGAGGACGTGGATGATGAACTATTAGCTAGCAGGCAGTCGAAAACTTTCCATTTCTCTGTCTGCACATAATGCACTTTAGAGAGATGTTTAGCTAGATTACTTGTGTTACCGCTCTTACAAGCAAAAGTCTTGTTGCACTTGTTGAAACGAGCATTATCTGTATACTCGCGTGAAATGTAGCCAGACTTTAGAACGTTTGTTTCTCTCCGCCATCGTCACTCTATTATGCGCGCCGCGAGCTTTCGTGTTGTGTGCGCGCGAGCTCTGTGTAGTGTGGGATGGACGTACATTTCGCGTGCAGCGCGAGATTGCGAATAACGAAAATGCAGGTAAATGTTTTAAATATTATCTCAAATTAGAAATGGCTGGTCAGTTAAAATGCTAGGTAACGTTTATTTAGCAATAAAAAAGAGGAAATGTTTTTCTTAATTTCTCAAGTACCGATAGCAGAACCGTTAACGTCAGAGCTTATCGATACTTCGGTCTTTCATAATTTAGCCCCGAGACCGATAAAGTACCGAGTTTCGGTACCCATCCCTACTGCTGGAGGCAGACAGTGGGATGGGACTACAGCACCACTACACAACAACACATCATCGTATCGCATCGCATAATCCCTTCGTGTTTTTTACATTATGCACGTACACGCCGATTGCCAACAAAACACAGACATATGACTTAGTTTGATTTACCACGTGCAGTTCATGTCGGGCATCTTTTAGCACTGGGACCTTGCCATCTATCAGTTTCAAACGATTTCCAAATCCAGCGTTATATCCACCGTTTATACACTCACCTAAAGGATTATTAGGAACACCATACTAATACTGTGTTTGACCCCCTTTCGCCTTCAGAACTGCCTTAATTCTACGTGGCATTGATTCAACAAGGTGCTGAAAGCTTTCTTTAGAAATGTTGGCCCATATTGATAGGATAGCATCTTGCAGTTGATGGAGATTTGTGGGATGCACAAAGCTCCCGTTCCACCACATCCCAAAGATGCTCTATTGGGTTGAGATCTGGTGACTGTGGGGGCCATTTTAGTACAGTGAACTCATTGTCATGTTTAAGAAACCAATTTGAAATGATTCGAGCTTTGTGACATGGTGCATTATCCTGCTGGAAGTAGCCATCAGAGGATGGGTACATGGTGGTCATAAAGGGATTGACATGGTCAGAAACAATGCTCAGGTAGGCCGTGGCATTTAAACGATGCCCAATTGGCACTAAGGGGCCTAAAGTGTGCCAAGAAAACATCCCCCACACCATTACACCACCACCATAATTCCATTAATGAGAAATTGAACAGGTGTTCCTTATAATCCTTTAGGTGAGTGTATATAGGGATGTAACTATTCACTCAGCTCACGATGGGGTGCGATTCACGATTCACAATATTTATATAACATCCATCACTGAAATGCTTAAACAAGTTGGAGTGCTGGGGGAGTGTTTCAAGCACAGAAATACTATGACATAGCATGTTATCCCGCCTTTAATAAAAAAACAATATAAAGTTGATTCATAAATGTATGTTAAGCATTTGAACTAGGCCTATTGGATAGTGTTGAATAGGCCTCATTCATGAAACCGGAGTGAAGCAAATAGCAAATTTGTAATTTGTTTGTAAAACCAGCACAGCGTGCAGTATTGTATTCAATTTAATGTGACAGATTATGTAAAAACGATTTAACTAGCAAGTTTTGGATAAATGTGTCTGGTTGTGTTTGAAGTCTGTATCCATATCTTTAGGCTAATGAGGCATTGACACTGCTGTTAATTCACACAAGCATTGTTCTACAGCTCTGTGTGTTATCCTGTCACTGCTGTAACATGCTTCCTTGATTTCCCCTCATGCACCACCACTACCCAGTTTGACCCTTGACCTGCTTCTGAACCCAATTAATATTTTTACACACTCTTCCATCTCCTGGCGTGTTTGTGTTCATGTTTGTTTGTGTGCATGTGCGAGTTGATAAATAACAGACGGAGAGAGACAGAGAGTTCATTTTATGAGACTGATAAAATTATTATCTGACCTAGTCTGTACTATGTACGTTTCTTGAGTGCTTTGAGGTGTGTTTGTCCATGTTTAGATATTTAGTTGTGGATTATAAGAAGAAGTGTGTGACAGCCCTTCAGGATGTGTGTAGGATGAAATATGTGCATTTTCTCATGAGGTAATAAGCGATATTGAACTTGGAACTTTGGACTAAACAGGTATTTGGACCAAATGTCATTTTTGACCCTGTGGGGACATTTCTGGTCCTCATGAGGAAAACAGCTTAAAAAACAACTTAAATTATGCTATATATTTATTTGAAAATATAAAGCTGCTGAAGAGTTTGTGTGAGGGTTAGGTGATAGACTATACCTACTGTATACATGTACGGTATAAAAGTCATAATTGGCCCTCATTTTTCAAGCGAACGTAGAAAACGGCGTACATCCTAGCGAAATAATCATCCAACGACAACATGTGATTCGTTAAACTTTCGTATGCGGCCAATTCCGTCGTATGTCTAATCGTACCTTATAAATGCGGCGGCTGAAATCGATCGTAATTTACATATCATGCCTCTATAAATGAATGTAGAAATTACTGAATATTTGTTTTACTGATAATCAAATAAACATTGCACAAATACTAAAAACATTAAAGCATGAGTGTTGTCTGTTTTCATTAGAATGCCTATTTGTCAATTAAAGAAGATATCACCTTGCAAATAGATAAATTTACCCAGTACTTGTAATTATATTGATTATTGTAGTGTTAAATGTTTTACTTTTAATTGTGTATTTTAATTGTCATAAATAATCTTAGAGGTAGTCTAAAATCTCACCCGTTTTTTACACCAAAGCATCCGTTAATCTTGTGACGTCAAACAATTAAAAGTTCATATAATTAGGCTAGAAAAGAAAATACTTTATTTATTTAATGAAAATAAGAAATTGCTTTGGAATCTATTTTTCAATTGATATACTAAACAAACAAAAAAATTACAATATGAATTTTAAGTAATATTTCTATTTGTCATTATCTCCTTTCAGTTACCAAAAAGCTAAAGCGTACTAGACCTTCACCTTATCTCAAAACTTGCGTACACGAGCTGAGACCTGTCGTGAGATTTGATCGTAGCAACCGCTCATGATGATCAATGCCAAGTTTTACGTGGAAGCACAGTTTCTGGCGTACGATCGTTTGATAAATGACGGCCATTATGTGTGTGGAAAGTAGCCATAAAACATGGAAACCCAACATGTGAGTCCAGTGTCAGTCTATACTGCCGGCTGTAAACAAGTTTCTCAAAATGAGCTCAATAACCGTATCACCGGGTGTGGCTTAAGGTGGATTATGTGTGGCCAGTCAGGTAGAAGGAACTAACACACACACACACTTGCGCGCTTACTTAAATATCTAAATCTAATGTTAATTATAATTGATTAATGATTCTACACCATATAATTTTATTATTATTACAAGGGAAGTTGTACTCTTCTCCAACTGTCCCACAGACAGACCAATGATTTTCTATGTAGTGCATCTGAAAACTATATTGTGCATAATATTTGCCTTGGTCCTATTTGACTTGATAAACTGCAATGTACTGTATGAGATAAAATGTAATTAACTAAAGACAGAGTTTGTGAAATAGGCTACATGTTTTGTTTAAGTATTCAAGTATTTGGGTAAGGATGAGTTGCCTGTTGATAAGACTTTAAGGTCTTTCTGCATAAAAGAGAGATTTTCTGTGGCTCCCTTCATGTGATCACCCAGTCCCTTCTTTCATTTTTGGTGGTCCATAAAAATGCCATAAACAGTTGATAAATGTCTTAAATGGTTTAAAGTGCTGTTTGTGGTGTAGAAACAATGAAAATGAAAATAACATGCTCATGTTGAGCAGGATATCTTAGTTTGGCAAACTCAGTGCTATTCAAATTCAAGTTATTGAATGACATCAATGTTTGTCATACTTTGTTCTAGTGCTAACTTCATTTACTTTTCATTGCTCTTCCTAAATTTGCATGTCAACAGATTGATAATCTCTTAAATTCAAGATTTATTGCTGTCGATGTTAAAGGTTTCAGTGTTGGCAGAGAGTTTAATGTGTTCATTATTAGCAGAAAATTGGCTGTGCTTTTTGTTAGCAGACAGTTCAATTCTACTGTTTTCATTATTTCCAGTGTTTTTTGTGTTTATTATACTGTGTGAAAAGTTATTGCTTGAAGTTGTTTTTTGGTCTTTATAAGAAGAGATTCTTAAAAAAAAGAAGTTTTCTGTGCTTATATTTTATATCAGTTGGCGGTTTATTTACAATTTGTGAAGAATCTGCTTTGGTTTGACAGAACGTTAGCTGTGCTCATCAGTGGAAAGCTGTATTCATTATCAATAGGGAGTTTGCTGTTTTTATTATATTTGTGGATAGATGTAAATGTTAAAGTATTTTGTTAAGGTGCTGTATTCTTCCATCCATCTCACAGCTACTAGTTTTTGCTTGTCTGACCATGATCACAGCACTTGATATATAGCAAAGTTGAACAGAAATCATAAAGAATCACATGTTGGGCTCGGGAGCAGACTGAAGGTATGGATATGGTGTGTGAAAGACAATCATAGCAATCGGTTTCACATTTGTGTTCATTTTCCAAGACTGATGCAAGACCTGGCTGTATAGCAAGCTCCAGATCAAAATATTGATAACAAGGCAGCAAGGCTGATAAAAACTGAACTTGTTCTGTACACACTTTCACTTGATCCTAAATTGGAAGATTTTCCAAGATGTTTGTTTACAGACTGACCTCAAAGTTTTGTCACTGTGGTGCTTGCGTGTTGCATTGTGAAACATGTAATGTGTGTGTGTGCTTTTGTAGATGTGAATATAGGTCACCAGAAGAGGTGCGTGTCTGTGAGAGAATGCGTAAGAACTGTCAAGAATCCTAAATTAAATCAACAAACCGCATTAGACTGTGTTTGCGTGTGAGCAAAGATGTTTTAAGTAGTTTCAAAAACACAATTTATCTTCCAGATCCATTTAATAAATGTATTTTTTGCATCTATGGACACGACGAAGCAGGAAACCAAATCAGATTATTGAATGTATTTCTCTGCATTCAGAATCTGTATAGCATGTTGGAAGCCCTGCAGCCATGTGCAGCTGTGATGTGTGGGAATAATATATCTCATTACAAACCGTGTGTTCTGAGGGCTGACGGCATATGCGTCCGTAATTATAACCAGCGGTTTGAATGGTGATGTTGCCACCGAACTGTCACATCTGTACTTCCACGTTTAAGATATTCAAATGTTTTTTAAACGGTCCATGGCAAATTACAAAACCTCGAGCAGCATGAACTGACATCTCGAAAGGAACCAGAGAAAAGAGAAGGTGTCGGGGTTTTCCACCCTCTGATTGCAGATTTTTGACCAAGTCTTTCTTGGAATTCCAGAATGGAATAAATGTGTTCATTACAAACAAAAAATCAAATATTAAAGCAGCCACATGTAGTTAGACATTAGTAATAGCCCAAGCATCTATGTGTGGTAGAAACGGGCAGAGTGAACAGAGCGAATGTGATGTGCCATAACCTTACCACTATTAGGGATAGTTCACATAAAAATTCTTCCACCGTTTACTCACCCTCGTGGCATACCAAACCCATTTCCATGATTTTTCCTTCTTGTATGGAACACAAAAGAAGATATTTTGAAAAACGTCGGTAATCAAGTAACATTGACCCCCATTGACTTGAATTCGATGGTCACCAAACTACTGAGACATTTCTCAAAATATCTTCTTTCGTGTATCTTCTTTTATGTTCACTGAAGAAAGACAGCAATACAGGTTTTGAGTGACATGAGGGTAGGTGCATGATGGTCAAACTATTATGTGAACCATCCCCTAAACAACTGACAACATAGGGGCCGTTCACATTTTCCAACTTTTGCGCTCGCAAATTAGTTATTTTAAATGCAGATGCACAGCAACCGCGCTCAAACAGGGAGTGATGCGGTCACGACGTGGTGCTGCACGTACATTTATGCCGCATCGAGATAAAAATATTTCAACTTTTCAGAATGCCACACGTGCACCTCATGTGACAGGAACCTACCAACCAATATAGAAAAGCTTGGTGAAGATGGAGACTCAGACGATCAAAGCATAAATACATTTGGGAGCAGAGTTATTGCAAGGTATTTTCTGTGCATATATCCCTTGTTTATACATCCTTGTCTCGGCTTGCATGGCTCATGGTTGCTTAACAACGACGGATGCCTGGAGAGCGCAAATTCTTAGCTAGGCACTTTGGAAAAAAGTGATAAGCAGTGCGGCTCGCGTTTTCGATGCTGGCTGCAAACGGTTTTGGACGCGAAATATGAATCGCCCTATAATTTGTCTATTGTTCTGACAGCGCTTGTGCTGTCATCAGTTACATTCATGCCATAAGTTAATAAGTTCTTACTACTTATAAGTCATACATAAATGGCAATAAACACAACGCTTGTTAAGTGAGGCCTTTAATTGCCAGGAATCTCATAAGAAAACAAAAGATTAATTTGGTAACTGAATTAAATCCCGTTCTCTCTAGACATGCTCTAATCCTCCCAATGACTGGTAAAATTCTGTGCCAAGACTCCTCATTATTATTGTCTAAACACACACACTTTGGCTGATCTATTAATGCCCAAGCACAATTGGGTTTTACCTGCATTGGGTGTATTGTGGTGGTTCTCAGGTGGTTTTGGCGTTGAGACCAAGATTATGCATTGTAGATCATGTAAAAGTAAACAAACATCCATTATTGAAATCTATTTTATTATTTAACTTTTTTACGAGGCTAGTTTATTACACAGAAAAAAGATGTTCTTCTGACTGATGGATGAAAAAAGACTTGGGTGGGACAGGGAATGGACGAGGGTATAAACAAGGTAGTCGGAAAATGAAAGCATCAACCAGACTACTCTGATTTTCTCTCGGTTGTGTTAGACGTCTTTGATCAGTTGAACATCATATGACTGTAGTCTGATTGACATTTACTACCTGAAATTAATGCTTGATTTGGTTTAAAAAATAAGAGAATGTCATGCAACTTGTCCTTGTTGACATCTGACTGATTTACTTTCTACTAGCTCAGGGTAGATTTTTGCCAAAATACTGTGAAGTTTGATTGGATGTGCTGGTTTCACCAACAAATGACGTGGGAAGCGCTTTTTAATTCCTTTTCAACGTTTAAGGTCCAGTCTATGTAATTTGTGGCATCTAGATGTGAGGTTGCGAATCACAACCTACGGATCACTCCACCCTTTCCCTTCCGAAGGACTACGGCAGCTGACACAGTACTAAGTTGTTATCATGTTTTCGCTTCTTTGCCGATGGGGATCACGCATTTACGAAACGCGCAGTTTGTCTGTTTAGATCTACTGTAGGTAGAAACAACATGTAAGGGGACCCGCGGTGCATCTAGAAAGTTAGGCACCAATACTAAGCTCATGTACTCGTACTTGTACATGTAATATGCACCGATTCCAAAGACCGATACCTCATGTGACAGAACTGACTGAAATTTGTTGTGAAATTTGCTTCGAAAGTTGTGACAAGCACATAAAATTATAACTTTAAGGTGGAGTTGTTTGTAATTATGAAGCTATTCTACATTTTATTAGTCTCACTGTATTGTGAAAAGGTACAGGCATTGGTACAGTCATAATAAAATGGAACCGGTGCATCCCTATAGACAGAAATAGCTCATTCCAAGGTAATAAAAATGTCTTTGTAATGCACCTCTGAAGACATATATTATTATATATTATATTATTGTCCGTATCGGAATAGGCCGATAAATGGTCAGTTTCAATGTTATCGGTATCGGCCGATAATTACATTTAGGCCGATATATAATAGCCGATAAATTATGGATCAGTTAAACCACTTCAGCTGCATGCTGCTCACAGTTCAGTATTGTAGAGTCTTTCTGTCATGATCATTCACTTACGGCTATTAGCAAAAAATTGTTGATGTAGTATGTAGATATTCACGAATGTGTAAATTATTGAAACCAAACCATATAGTTTGAAACTGACTGCTGTCTGAATGCTTTCTTTCTTGAGACCGGTTAGACTTGTGGCTATTGAGAACAGCTTTTTGGGTTGCTCTGGAAGAACATCTTTAATTTGTTTATTCACTTAACATTATACCAGAAAAGTTTAAAAGAAGAATTGAAGAATCTTTAATTAGTGTAAAGAATGCTTGGTACATGATTTTCAGTCTCAGAAAATGTTATGGTATTTAGATAAGGTATATTGGCCATTATTTCTGTTATCGGCCTCCAATGTTCAAGAATTATCGGTTATTGCCCAAAATGTACATTTCGGTGCATCCCTAATAGTTATGTATACTATATTGACTTTCTGTTAATAGATACCCCCAAAAAATACACATTGGACATTTAACACAATGCTAAAACTACTGTTTCGTTTGACAGGAGTACTAAAATACTTGCCTTTTTTAGGGTATTCACAAGCAAACGCACACACTCTCTCTCCGTCGCTCACACTTTGTTGCTCCCTCCCTAACTGATTGTCATTCTCCCTCTTTTTCTCTTTCTTCCTTTCTGTTGTTTTGGATTATAAAGAGGTCGGTGTAAAGGATGTTTCTAGGTCACGCCACTCCTTGCCGATGCAATGTTTCCTATGGGTTGTGCCAATACTGTGTTATAGTTTAAGCCAGGGTGTCGTCACGATACCTGCCGCACGCTTTTTATTTGCTTGGTCATCAGATGGCGCATTCAACATTTTTAATCCAGAAGTTTATAAAGTGAGTAAACTCAGACATAGTCTGAGTGTTTGAGAAGCGGAAGGTCTAATAATGGGACTAAGATGTATGATTTTAATAATTAGACACAAAAATGCTTTGATACACCCAAAAACGTAATTGTGGCTAAGTTTAGTGTGAGAAATAGAGTGCTTTGACACATCACAGTGGATGATAAGCAGGTTTTGTGGTGCAGTGACCATCAACATATTCATTGGTGTTGGTTACGGTAAGGGTGCAAAAGAACACTTTCTATTGACCAAACTTAAGATTTATCAAATACACTGCCTGTGATATTACACAGCTTAATCGATATGAATTCTAGGAGCTTTTACGTGAATTTAATTTGATATATTCAGTGTCAACAAATGGAAATGACAACGAGCTATAACAAACTTTATTTTCTTTCACAGGTTCTGTAGTCTGAACAACTAACATCATGGAACAAGAACAGAGATTTATTGACAATTGACAGTATCTTGATGATAAGCTAGTGTTTGGCATTTTCGAACTGGCAACCTGTAAGGACAAGCAGCAGGCATTGGCAGCCAGTCATCTGTAGAAGGACACCGGCTGCTAGCCATTGGAGATTTTTTAGTAGCGGCTAAGCACTTGCATTCGGTGGTTAGTGTGTGTCCTCTATTAGAATTATTGGGGGTGCTTTGAGCATAGAGGACACGAATGGGACACAACAGCCTTCACAGACGGCCTGAATGGGAGAAGGAGTGAGCATGGACAACCTTTCAGAGTTTGGAGGTCTCTGTCCGTCCAGCCGGAGGGAATGGGAGTGAGTATACACTGCTGTTATTCATTAGGTCACCCCTAATCTGAAACTTGTTCATATTGACACACATGTTATTGGAGTTAGTTAAGGAAGCCATGTAGAATAGTACCAAGTATTACACAACGTCTTATGGAGAAATGACAAAATACAAGCTTGTGAATGCAATATGACAAAAGTTTCATTTTTATGATACTGTTATTTGAAGTGATGCTTTCAGTTTTAAAGACAAAATTTTGTTCTGATTGCAGCACAAGCAGTTGTGTGGATGATTTAATGGATGAAGATGACAAGGACAGAGCAAAGAGGTACCATCATTGTGGGATATTTGTTGATAGTGAAACACTGTAGTAGACGGAAAACTTTAATTATGAGACTTTCGCTCTCACACCTACCACATCTGCCTTCCACGCTTCCTTTCACTCGAAATAAAAGACTTCCTTATGACAGGAAATGGCCAGGGGTTAATGGATTTTTTAAAAGCTAATTTGTCAAACCAGTTCTTCAATGAAGTGAGGAAAAAGAATAATTCTTTGTCAAATTTTCTTTGACAAAGCAAAATTATAAAATGGCAACATAGTTACTGTGCACTGCATTCAAAGGTGTTTATATAACTATTGTATCTTTACCAAATATGTTTTCTTGACTGCATGTTTCCCCATAATTGGCATCATCTGAGAAAGGGACAGTTTACTAATTCATTTTATTTTTGCAAAGAAAAGCAAATATGCATTGCAGTTAAGTTTAAAACAGGCAACATAATTAAATTAATAATAAGTGTCTGTATATAACAGTTAAAAAATAATCATAATATTGTTGTGACCCAGATATTTTGATGTTGGTATATTGCCCCAGCTAATTCCCACCCATCATGTACAATACGGGTGTGCAGAATGTCTACTGTATGTATTTAGGTCAAGATGTGCTCCGTTTTACCTTAATTCTCTGTAGTTATCAAAGGTTATCTGAGGAAATCGCAAACACATTATCTTCACCACAGACACACATTTTCTCTTTGTGTTTAGGCTTTTTCAGGGTCAATATGTTTGTAAAAATAACCTATTCACGTGTTTTATACCATTTTTGTATAACTTTATGATGGTTATATTGTGTTTTACATATGCAGTAGATACCCAGAAACTCTGTGTCATAAACAATTTGAGTGTCATCTCTCTCTCATTATCTCCACAGGGCGTCCCGTAATAAATCAGAGAAGAAGAGGCGAGACCAGTTCAATGTTCTTATTAAAGAACTGTGTACGATGCTGCAGGGTCAAGGTCACCCTCGCAAGATGGACAAATCTACCATCCTGCAGAAAACCATTGACTTCCTGCAGAAACAGAAAGGTCAGGGAAATGATCAAGGTTTTTTGAAGTACAAATGGTATTAAAGGGGTATTAAACATTGGATAAAGGTTATAAAAAAATAAAAAACCCTAGTTGAATGCAGCCACGTACGCCTCTTGAACCACAGAGAAAAATGTAATCTGATCGAAAATTATTACATTGTTATATACGTTGTATAAAATGCTTTGGTTCACCTAGGCGTCCCTTCCAGTCATATTAAACTGGTGATGTTTCATTTCATTTGCAGTTATAATATTTATTTTGTCATATTTAAGTACTAAGATATCCTTATACAAGAACCAGTGTTCAAAAACAACACTTTGCTTCCCTGGACAAGTTCATTCGCAAAATCAGATAACTGTTTTTTTTAAATCATGTTTTTACTAAGCATTTCAAGTAATATCAAAAAAACTACATTTGGGTTGTTTTGATTAAATAACAACAACAAAAAATACAGCTAACTGACAAAAAAAAACATGATAACATTATAAAAATCATTAATTAAAATACATTAGAAGTTTTTTTTTCAAATAAAATCTTCTGTTAGCAGTCATTGGACATCTTACATTTCTTAAAGGAATAGTTAACCCGAATATGACTAATCCTCATGCCAACCCAGATGTACAGTATATGAATTTGAGAGTTTGAAGACAGGCGAGTCCCTGTGAGATTAAACGTTATTGATGTCCCACCATATTGAGTTTGTGTTCCGATCTGCTTTTTTACAATAATGCACAATTTTTCACTTTGGCTAAAAAATAAGCTCAAAATAAGAATAGTTATCTCTGTTAAATACATTGTTTTGATTTAGGAGACATTTATTTACCTCTTGAAGTTATTTGGATTACTTTAATGATGGATGTGTGTGTTTTCGGGGCCTTACTACTATGGGCACTGTGGAAGAAGATAATATGATGCCATTTAAATATAAAATTATCCTTTGTGTTCAACTGAAAAAAGTAAGTCATACATCTGGGGTTAAATGAGGTTAGATGAGGGAGAGTAAATGTAGAAAGAATTGTCATTTTTAGGTGAACTTTCCCTTAAAGAAAATGAGAGAATTTTCAAACTTTTTCCTTTAATAAAAACCTTTTTTAGAGATCTGATTGCTAGAGCTAATAACTGACTGAAGAGTATGGTTTATTTGATAAACTGGCTTTAAGGAGCCAAGGTATTTTCTTGTTACTATTACTTTACCAAAAAGTATGTGAACAAGTCAAACATTTATTTCCCCCACAAAAAAAACGCCCAAAATATAGCTTTACAAATACCAAACAGAGCTAACGTATCAGTCGTAGATGGTAATTGAACTTACATGTCTTTGATTTGAATCGCTCGCCAAACATCATTAAGGGTCACATTATCATCTGATGATATCATATACCAGTAACCTGCCCACTGGTGAGTTGGCCAGATATTTTATTTACGAGCCAATTTTTACTCTGTGTTAATTTTGCACCTTGGTTAAAAGGGAATATATTCTTCTGCATCTCTTGGTCTTCGTCTGAGGGGAGCAAACTGCTTCAAACTTCAAAGCGGGCCTCTTCCTCAACACCTCTGTGTACCAGGAGCTGCTCTGTTATGGCCTAGTTCCATATCCTGTCTGAATCCAGGCCACAGCTGTCAGGCCGTCGGCAGGACCTTTAGTTGCTCCTATAAACAGTTCTGTCATGTCCAGCTTCCCCCATAATTCCTTGCTGCCTGATTTCCATTTCTTTCCATTTGATCTGTTCCATCCAAACTTAGCCCACAGAATCAATTTTCCAGAATTCCACAATTGCGCTTTATGTTCTCACGGCATTCCAAAACCTTTCCCCCTATTTGATGTTTTTCAGACATCACAGCTCAAACGGAATCCTGTGAGGTCCGGCAGGACTGGAAGCCCTCTTTCCTGAGCAATGAGGAATTCACCCAGTTAATGCTGGAGGTAACCGTCACGTCTACCTCATCCACTTTAAGTATTTTCCTAATCCTGTGGGGATACTTTACCCTTTAGCTGTAGTTAAGTACTGGGCTGTCAACACATCTTGTATTTTTCTAGGCTGTGAGATCCCTTACAGTATTGCTTCTGCCTAAAGGTGTAGCCTACTTTGAAGGAAAGTTAAATGTGTGTTGAAATAAAGAGAACTTGTACAAATCTTTCTTTAATCTGACATCAGAATCAGTGGAGGAGTCTGATCCCTGTACACTTCTTTCCAGCTGTTCATAGGGAATGTTTGAATTAGTCGCACATCAAGGAAATATTTACACATGAACATTTCCATTCAAAAACAAACTCTGGGTTCTCTCTGTCCCAATATACTGAAAGTCTGAGAGACTGAAACACCCATGTGGATGCAACTACAAAACAGAGTTTTGTGTCGTTTTCTGCATATATAGAATTGATTTACATACTTTGTTCTGAATAAAGTTGTTCCTCTCTCTGCAATTCCTCCGATTGTTCTGTGGATTTTTTCCTTAAAGGAATAGTTTACTCAAATTAAAATCACAGGTTTGTTATGCTTGTGCATATTGGCACATAAAGATGCATTGAGACAGGTTTGGAGCAAGGTTTTTACTTGTTTTTACTTCAAGTTTATTAATGTACTTTATTAATGTTGTATTGTTGGCAGCTTTACATGAAAAAAATAATTATAAAAGATATATATGTATATAATACACACATACGAATTCATGGTGTCATTGCAAAAAACTTCAACTTTTCATAAGACTACAGGACGTGTTGCCAGAGAATATGATATATGCCAATTTTGGGGGACAATTCCTTGACAGGATTTGCTAAATCATAAAATCGTTGTTTGTTTTGTTATGACAGGCATTGGATGGATTCCTGATAGCTCTTACTACTGATGGGAACATCATATATGTTTCTGACAGTGTCTCCTCTCTCATTGGTCATCTGCCGGTAAGTCGGGACGGGGTTTGGGTTGGTTGTGATGTTGTGCAAAAAACTAAAAAGTCTTGATTCTTTACTTATTACATCAGTAGTTCTCAATGGGGGCTGGGGCCACAAGATGGATCTAGGGATAACAGTTTTGTGGCATTTTATGACATTTAGAAAATTATCCTAAATAAGTGTAATAAACATCAGAAAAATAAAAAGAACTGATTGTATAATAAAATATTGTTTAGTCTTAATCAAGTTCTAATTTTAAGATTATATGTCTTTTTGAGGGGGGCACAAATACATTTTATTAGATGAATTCTGCATTTTAAAAACATGTTTGCCAAAATCATGATATGAAGAATGCAATTGTCATGCTTTTCTAAACTTAGGTAACTCAGCCCACGCACAGCAGCTTTTCTGTAGGCTGTGGGCAGCAACCCACAGAAATCACTTCATATTTTGAAACTTTAAATGTCTTATTTGTATAGTGTCTACAAATCATGAGATGTCAAATGCTTGTCTTATGGTGGTGTTCCTAATTTTTTTTTTATTACATGGCTTTACTTTTGATAGAAAAAGTCGAATAAAAAGCAGCTGGCTGTGTCAGTTCATAAACCAGAATCAACATACAGCCACAGAGAAAATTAAGAGACAATTTAAAAGACCATTTTCAGTTTTTCAGTTTTTCAGAATTTACTATTTCTAGGTATGTGTTCAGGTAAAATCGCTTTTGTTTCATTCTGTGAACTACTAACAATATTTTTACCAAATTTGAAATAAAAATATCCTTTCTATTTGCATTTATTTGCAGAAAATGAAAACTGGAGAAACAGGTCAAAATAACAGAAAAGATGCTCTGTATTTTTTCTGTTATATACGGCAAAGAAAACATGTTCATATTCGCTTTCAAGCAATACAACAGTTATATTTCTACATGTATTTAGGAAAGGTTCTCAAATTCTTTTTTGTGTAATAACCTCAGCTCGATCACAGGTTTTCGTATCTTTCACATTGGTGTTGTCACTCCTGAGGTCTGCTTTTGTTAAAATTTAACAGACACTGGACTGGAACGGCCACAATACATCTAGAAATGCTGCTTAAGTGAACATTTGGAATGGTCTCTTAACTTTTTCGCGCCTGTATCCCTCTTCCTAATGCTAAAAAACATTCACATTACCATAAAACTGTCTTATGTAATCTGCTATGATATTGTTGTTATATTCCTATAATGGTCAGTTGCATCACAGTCCTACCATCATGCCCTTTGACCTTATTAAACAAGAGCTTAGCACACCCCTGTTGAGGAAGAGAACAGCCTGCAGTCAGGAAGCTCTTAAGGTCATGTCTGGCCGTTGTTGTGGATTCATCTACTCTGACTGCCCTAATAGTCTCATGATTTTGAAGCGATAATGCTTTACAATGGTTGTGTTCTATTGATATATTGTAGGATTTACAATCATCAAGCTTTTGAGGTTTTATGGGTAACAAATAAAATTGATGCTGTACATAAGCGCTGGAAATGAGGCGCACTGTGTATTTCTGATGGAGCGGGGAGTGACGTTGCCATGGATACTGTTGTGTCTCAGTCAGATATGGTGGACCAGAACATTTTGAACTTCCTGCCGGAACGAGAGCACGGAGAGGTGTATAAACTTCTGTCATCACACATGCTTCTGACAGAGCCGTCTGCCGTCGACCTCATCAACAGCAGTGAGTATACAAACACAAAAAATGCCTGTTTTAACACAAAGATTTAAATTTAAGTACTGTATATTCACACAAAGACTCAGATGACCCCTATCAAAATGACTAAGTAGAATCTTTATGATTGGCCACCTGTAATATACTGCGAGTCAGTGCTCTGTTATTAGCTGGCTGTGGTGTGCTCTATGATTAGACTCAAGTCTAATTATAGTCTCTCTGTGTGCCCTGTAATACAGATTATCTGTTACGACACACTCATAATCCCACACATAGCTCTAACCCTGATCCCAATCCCTAAGAGAGAGAGAGACCGGTAGAAAGAAACAGACTGAATAAGAGAGTCAGAGAATTAATAGATGAAAATGACGAATTGTTCTTGGCCGGTCGCCCTGTTCATACTGGTCACACTTAGTTCAGTGCCCACACACACACATACACACACTGTGCTCAGGGTCTGTCAGGTCATTGTACTCTATTTTAGGCTAATCATCAAAGGCACACTGGGGCCACAGCCATAATAGACCATTAAACTCAACCTCCAGTGTATGTGTGTGTCTTGGCAACTGAATTGCTCTGTTCTTATAGCTGCTAACAATGTCTTTCCTTCCTGTTTTTATTTCCCCTCTTCTCTCTCTCTCTCTCTCTCTCTCTCTCTCTCTCGCTCCCTCTCTCTAATCATCAGGTGAGACGCACATCGAGTTCTGCTGTCATTTAGCGAGAGGAAATGTTGACCCAAAAGAACCGCCCACTTACGAATATGTCAAATTCGTTGGTGATTTTAAGTTTCATAACAATGGTGGGTTTTAACATCAGCCCGACTCACACACAACACCAACTGAGCTGATTCATGCATAGTCTGTTGAATCATACGGCTCTCATCGCATTCTGTGAGCAAGACAGCGTTTTCAGTCAGCGTGTATTTGTCTTGCTGTCCATTTGGAGTGGGAACTTTTGCATTCAACAAGATTTTTGCGCCATCTCCTCATTTCACATTCAGTAATAGTCATTTTTTCAGAATGTACGTTTTTTTTGCTAACACTTCAGTATAGGGGGCAATTCTCACTATTAACTAAGTGTTATTAGTATGTCTATTAT
Organism: Triplophysa bombifrons; assembly: GCA_029783895.1. Taxonomy (NCBI): domain Eukaryota; kingdom Metazoa; phylum Chordata; class Actinopteri; order Cypriniformes; family Nemacheilidae; genus Triplophysa; species Triplophysa bombifrons. The sequence continues at coordinate 13,756,406 of CM056451.1, read as the reverse complement.
TGGCATATTGTCTGTGTATTAGTTCTAATAAAGCACATATTCTGCATGATTATACTCTACATCCCTAATCCTAGCCAATACCTAAACCTAATAACTACCTGACTAACTATTGATAAGCAACAAATAAAGAGTTAATTGGGGGAAAAGTAATAGATAATGGTTAAAATTAAGTGTGACCATTTTCCCCTGGAATTTATATTAACGTTTTTAATGGCTCATATTGAGACGACGTTGGCCTACCTACAGTAGTTTACCTCTACGGGCTGACCAATCAGCTTGCAGAACCAGAACTATACAAAGTACACATTTATAAAGTACAAATAAACTTGTCCTGCCATCCTTGTAGCACAATTTTTAGACAGAACATTGTTCATTTTTATGTAAATGTGTTAAGCGATTTAAATATCCAGTGTATGAAATTAAGTGCCATCTAACGGTGAGGTTGCGAATTGCAACCAACGGCTCACTCCAGCCCTCCCTTTCGAAAGCACTATAGTGGCAGACCTAGAACAAAGATGTTGCAACATTTTTGCTTCTTTGCCAAAGGAGGTAGCGTATTTACGAAACATGCTCCGTAGGGCAGTTTATTCGTTTAGGGCGACATGGCGAATTTCATGCAAGGGGACGCGCGGTGTATGTAGATAGAAATAGTTCATTCTAAGTTAATAAAACATAACGCTTTGTTACCTAAGGTCTTTATACACCTTTAAAGGTGTATGCACAGTATATGGGCCATCCTAGAGAATTGGTGCAGAGTTGGAACATCTTGATTTTTTTTAATGGATGTAAATTGTATAATATCAAAGGATCACATTTCTAGTTTTTGTGCAGTTAATTTTTATTTGTAATTTCAGAAAGTTTTGAAATATTCTTCCTCACAACAAAATTTTGTTTCTACTGAAATTTAGTAAGGATAATATTAACATTTTAAGTTTTTAAAAAATATATTTTTACGATCTAAAACATTTTTTTTCACATGTAAATCAATAACAGTTCAAATTTTAACAATATTTTGAGTGTCATTTAAGAGATTTGTTGTATTTTGAATCCAATCTTTTGACAAAACCTCTCGTTTCGGTCGTGACACACACATTTTCAGTAGTGATGGTAATGTTTTGGTAGTGATCACAATATTTAATGTGCACAGCTGAATCAGAATTTCAACATTTTATGTTGATACAAATATATAGCAGACACACATTTGACAGTTAATATCTAATGGAAAACCTACAGCTCACATACTATATCACTACTAAAACATACTAAAATTCGAATTAATGGCATAACTGTATGGATTTTTGTTTATTTCCCCAAATAATCGATTAAGTGTTCCTTTTTATCACTACCAAAAAATTTTGGGTTTACTTTTGAGCCACACAAGGTTAGCAAGCACTGTTCTGAACAGATGTAAACATAAAAACTATGGTTTTGGAATAACGGCCAAAAAAGTTTGCTTAATTGGAGGAAAAATATGTTTGGTAGTGACGTTCCTTAAAGTTGCCCACAGATTTTCAGACTTTTGAACACATTTACTTCAAAATGATAAAACCGATCGTAAGCAGCCAAGTCTACTCACCATGTAGATTTTAGAGAGAGGGACACAGTAATAATTCTTGATAAATAAAGTATGGCTAAATCAGTTTACAATGTTTTACAATGTACAATGTGTTTCGGTAGTGAAATAAAAATCAGGGACACTTTTTTTACATAAAGTTTAATCATTTAAAAATAAAATAAATATTTTTGGAACTTAATGCAAAAACTAAAAATAAATTTCATCTTCATAAATTAAATTTAGGGTTTCGGTTTCATGACACCCATCTTTCAATTGAAAGTACACAATAAATGATAATTTTATATATATTAAACTTACAGATATTATAAATATTATTGTGGCTTTGGATAGATGATAGAAGGATCTTAAGATTTGAAAACTTTTTAAATGTGTTTTTTTTAACGGCAGTTTGCAAAAATCTGTAGAAAGGCCTGCATTACATTGCATTTCTCTCAATTGATACTCCAAAATATACACATTGCACCTTTAATTATAGAGAAAACAGTCAAACGGTGCGTGTCTGTTTTTACAGTGGCTCTGTCCTCTATAAACGGGTATGAGCTGGCGTTCCCACGCACACTGCAGTCCTCACTGGAAGAGCAGATCTGTCTCGTAGCCACGGTGAGACTGGTGACCCCCCAGTTCCTGAAGGTAAGCGAGCACCTCCACAAACTACACACATTGATTTGCTTGTATACACACTTAATATTACATACAAACTACATGTATTCAACATTGTGTGAAAGGAATGACACTCCTATTGTGTGTGTGTTTTAAAGGATCTGTCTAACGTGGAGGATGTATGTGATGAATTCACATCGAGACACAGTCTGGAATGGAAATTTCTCTTCTTGGATCACAGGTGTGTCAAACGCTGCTGTGACTGAATTATGCAAACGTATCTTCTCTGGGTTTGGTTGGTGAGAGTTCAATGTCATTGGTTTGATTCATTCATCGGTTGCTGACCCATTTACATTGGTTAATTCAGCCTTTCCGCTGTCCCAGGAACATCTGCGGGGGCAGAAATGTCGTCATTTCTCACGCACATATTTTAATGGGATCTCTTTTTTTCTGTGGTGGCCATTCATAAATTCCCGGGCAGAGATTACCTAATCAGAATGCATTTCTGACCCCACGAGAGTTACATAACTGTGTGTGTCTAGGTTAGGAACTGGATGTCCTGTTCCCTACAGATCTAAAAATGGACGCTCAAGCTGCCTTATAAAGGTGAAATGTGTCCTTCCTGGAATGCTACTGTCACCGAGTCGACTTGCAAACATGCCAGCTAAACAGATAGTCCTGCCCCAAAGAAAGCGTTTTAAAAAGACGTACACTTTTTGGGGAAATTATGTATTCTGTACTTATCTGAGTAGCCTGATCACAGGCGTTTTACTTTACGTTATTAATCTCTGGTTGCCATGGCGATAAGTGGCGTTACATGCTCCTCATAAGCCTCCGTGTTGTTTTATTCCTCGGGTCACAGGAGTAAGCAAGGAAGTGCACCTTTTTTTGTGGATTAAAGAACAAACAGCAGTGTTTAGGGTCGTGCATAAAAAATGAGGGGTGTAGTGGCTCTTTTAATGAGAGCGGACATTCTGTTTCAAGTGTGTGTGTTTTTCTCCACAGGGCCTCTCCTATCATTGGCTACCTGCCCTTTGAGGTTTTGGGGACATCGGGTTACGATTACTACCATGTGGACGACCTGGAGCTCATTGCTCAGTGTCATAAACAATGTAAGTGTTATCTCTATGTCTCTCGCTCACTCTCCCTTTCTGGCTTTTCAAACTAGGTCAGTTTACCGTCTTGGTACAGTGATGTTTGTTTTAATCACAGAGTATGTTAAAAAAGACAGAAACAAACTCTCCAATTTTTTTGGGGAGACTGATGATCTTGCGTCTGTGTGTATGTATTGCAGTGATGCAGTGCGGGAAGGGAAAATCATGTTACTATCGGTTCCTGAGTAAAGGACAGCAGTGGATCTGGCTGCAGACACACTATTACATCACATACCACCAGTGGAACTCCAAACCAGAGTTTATCGTCTGCACACACAACGTGGTCAGGTAAAAACTCACAAAACTACATACATATGGAAAGTATGCACATACCAAAGCTCACCGCACACAAATTAGCACTTAGACACATTCATTCAACTAGATGCCATTTTAAGTCTCTCTTTAGTTTCCTAAATGCTTCCTAAACGTTTTAAACACTTTATTGCATATTTGTTTTAAAAGGATAGAATATAGGAATCTAATCCATGTGTTAATTTTTAATAAATGGTTTAACAAAGTGTTTTTTAATACTCTTTGTCCACCTAGTGGTCAGTTTGCGTTACTACTGATTTAAAAGTTTTGCTTGAGGCTAAAAAACACTACATGACTTTTGCTCACATTCAGTCTGGACTTGTTGCAGAAAGTCTGTGTCAGTCTGCAGATTTGATCACTTGGTGTGTTTCTATCTGAAACATTTAAAAAAGTCTGCAAGTGTTTGATGTTTAAAAAAAATCTGTTCAGATTTCGTTAAGTGTATTCCAGCTTTTAAAGTGATAGTTCACCCAATAATGAAATTCTTTGATCAATCACACACCATCATGTCATCTCAAACAGAAAGAAAAAAAGATATTTTGATGAATGTCTGTAACCAAACAACATAGGCTGCCATTGATTTCCATCTTTTGAACACAAAATCAAAACTTTTCTCAAAATTAGAAACAACACGAGGATCAATAAATTATGACATGATTGACATGATCACTACTTTTAAGTAAACTATTCCTTTAAAGTAAAAACTATGAAAACTTTTATCCCATCTCGTTCATGATCTCATTTAGCATGTTTAGTGTACATTATTCCAAAGTATAAAAGAGAATTTAATTTTTCATTATAATGTCATTTGTTCTGCGTCTTAAATGGCTTTCTTACCAATCATGTCCCGCACTCCATTTTTGTCTTGTAAAATATCCCGTTTCACTCAGGACACATTATGGAAGTAAACACAGATGCAAACGCACCTGGAGTCCTTTACTGATGGACAAACAAGTTACAAGTAAACACAAAATGCTAAATTTGCTCTCCCCCTCTCTGTAAAGTTATGCTGAAGTCCGAGCGGAGAGAAGGAGAGAATTTGGATTAAAGGAAACCTCATCTGATATGGCGACGTCCTCAATCAAGGTGCTAAGAACCACAAGGATGCACATTTGTATGAGCTTATCTAAACTGGGACATGTTACCATACAAAGATTTGTTTTATTTTTTTTAGGAGCAGGAGGTGTTTTTAGACATGTGTCCTCCCATGGATGCTCCGCGGGACAGAATCAGCAGCACGCGATCGGTGTCGTCGCCAAGCTCTATAAAATCATCGCACACGGCGCTGTCCGACTCGGCATGTGAGCACTTTAGCATGTTTGGCACACCGTGCATATTCATGAGAAAACCATATGAAAGAAATCCTGTGTGTGTGTGTTTAGCAAACTCCTCGGTGAGGTACACAGAGCCATGCCCGTCGTCACGGCAACCTGCCTCCATCGGTCCAGAGAAGTCATCCAGCAGAATGCCACACAGCGGATCAAAGGTACAAACACACATCCACAAACTGTCGCACTGTGTGAAACAAGTTTGTGTGTGTATCTAAAACCTTCCATTGTTTGTTTGTTTCTAGAACCGGATAAAAAGGCAGAGCTCTTCCGAGCCTACGTCTCTCTCCCCCTCCTGCAGTCAACATTCCACCATGGTCAGTCTCCCCCAACCCCTCTCTTTCTCGATTCATTCTCCCTCTGTTTCTCTTTTGTTGTGTAAGTATAGCTGCAGTTTAGCGCGGTTGTAATCTTAGAATAGAATTGTGTGGCTTTTCTTGGCTCGGTGTATAGTGGGGTGAGTGAGTGTTCTCCATGTTCTCTTTCTGTGTGGGTTGCAGACACAAGCTTTGTACGGATTCCAGCAGCCTCATTTAGGCGTAATGCATCAACTGAAGGAACAGCTGGAAGAGAGAACACGCATCCTACAAGCTGACATTCAAACCCAGCAGCAAGAGCTGCACGACATTAAAGAGAAACTACAAATCGCTAACTTACAGGTACACACGCAATCACATATGCATGCATTATTAGAGCCTGATGTCCAGTGTTGGGTGTACCTAGTTACTAAGTAATTAGTCACTGTAATTTAATTACTTTTAATTGGAAAGAGTAAAGTAATGGATTACTCTTATTTTTTCTGTAATTTAATTACAGTTACTTCTGATATAATTGAACTAAATGCTGTGTAATATATTCAATAGTGGAAATGACATCAAAATGATAAGACTAACTTTAAAATGTATGCTCTAATGCATCCGTCTTACATTTGTATGCTTTGGTCTGTTACTAAGAGTGATGTTGTAGTAGAGTATGCGGGGCGAGACCGTGGTTCGAGTCCGGTGAGTAATTGTGGATGAGCGCCAGCTGTGCGCACACCGGGCTCGAATCTCGTTGGAGATTGGGAGCATATAAAAGGAACGAGCGAGGTCTGGGCCCGAACTTGTGTTTGTATATGTATAAATGGTTTACTGTGTTACTGTTCGCCGGCGGTCGTCCGTGAGGGGCCGCCGGCTGTTAAACTACTTTATTTTCATTCACTTCCGGGTACAACACACTTCCGGTTCCTATAACAACACTTTTTACGATCCACATCAATCGGAGATTCTTTCTTTGTCCTCTGCACACGCTTTGGACTCTGCACACATGATTTCCCAGCCGGTCTCTCTCTACGACGGTCCGGTCGCTCGTTCCTTTTTATGCTCCCAATCTCCTACGAGATTCGAGCCCGGTGTGCGCACAGCTACCTACCACGGTCTCGCCCCGCGTACTCTACTACAGATGTATGAAGGTTTTTTTATTTTGAGTAAATTAAAAGAGCCGATTCATGTCTATCCTTTAATCAATTCTAATGAAGGTTGATGAAGGATATTTAAAGTAATTAATAATAAGTAATTAAATACATTTTGGAGAGAGTTTTTTGTACAGTAATCTAATTACACTATTGAATATGTCATTAGTAACTAGTAATTCATTACCTTTTCTGAGAAACTTAACTAACACTGGTGATGTCACAGGAATTCATATCTATTTAACAAAATGGCTCATTGGTATGAACTTGTAGGAAGTGAGTTGTATGAAAGCGTACAATTACAAATAAAAAGAAATACTAAAGTCTCTCCCCTGAACTTAACCGTCATTGGCTTGAAAGCAAATGACACCAAAGTGTATGAATGAATGTCAATTCCGATACACTGGATTTCCAAATTCACAACTTTTTAGGAAATGGAAAAAACACTTTAGTTGTTGGTTAGATATTTGTAAAACCCAGTTAAAAACATAATAATAATGATTAATGTAAAAAAAATCAGGAGATATAAGATTTCTAAATTACAGCACCAATATTTTGTTATCAGTATTCAATATTTCAAATTTGCTTTTATTTTTATATTTTTTGTTTTCATGGTAAGTGTTCAGCAATTTTGTTATGTCCATTTAATTATTTATTTATTTCCTTGTTTATTGCTATATTAGTTTAATACTGTTTTTTGTTTCAGTGTTAGTCTGGTTTAATCATCCATAACGCATGTTTATTTCCCTTTTTTAATATTTTTGTTTTCATAGACTGACATTTTTTGATTTTTAGACCGTCGGCCAATGTCAACGCTTGACCTCACTAATGCTCTTCTGTAGGGAATAAATCCCCATCATAGATGTGCCTGCATCTGTTGGAAAGCCTTCTCAAAAATGTGGAAAGTGTTGGGGGTAGACAAACTCCCTGTTAATCCCAATGCACAAGCACATACTCTATGAGTGTACTGTTTGTGTGCACACAGACCCATAGCCGTATGTAGTGTATTTTTAAGCAATGCAGTATTGCTTCTGTTTGCTGCTGAGAACACAGAGCATTTATTGTACTGATCTGATTAATAAAGTAGTAAATAGTAACATGGATGGTTCTATACATTGTGTTTGGAATCATGTGTTGGCAGATGCTACTTCAGCAACCTATACAGGGAGAGTTTGCCGCTTCAGGTCCACAGCAGAAGGGTCCAGGCAGGGCGACCCAACATGGCACACACCCCAAACCTCAACACTGTGTCTCACATTCACCTCACACACTGCACAGAGAACCGCCGAGTAGCTCATCTGCTCAGGTACACTTACTCGTATATAAATATACATTATACACCACATATACATGTTCACATAAACAATTTCGGTTGTTTTTTGTGTGTTAGGTGCAGCCAAGACTGGTGCAGAGTGGACAGATGCAGGCTGTCAGTGTTCCAATGCAGACACACACGAGTCTGACCACACCCTTCTACAGCAATCCAATGATGTTCTCTCCGAATCACGGACACAGAACCCAACACGACAACCATTGCCAAAGACAAACACACACCGAGTACAGCCAGGATCCACAGTTACGGTAACACAACACGCATTGAAACATGAACAAAATACACAACACATGCGCTTTTTGAGCGTGGGAAGCATCTCCATCACTTAAAGAATGACAGGATTGGTTTATTTCTATTATAGTTCATAAAAAATTCAAGCCACCATTTATTCACCCATGTTGTTCAAACCCTGCATATGACTCTTACTGTGGAACCCAAATGAAGATATTTTGAGATATTTTTTTGATTTTTTTGTTCTGTAAGTCATTCAGGTGAAGGTGAGTAAATGAAGGAATTTAATTTTTTTGGTGTACTATCCCTTTAAATCAGAAAGGGTGGACCTGTATCTTTACTGTTTGGAACCTAATTTCCTGTCAAGCTGGCTTTGGTTGTAATAGGCCATGTTCTCTCATAAACAGGATGCTGCTGAACCAGCCAATGCAGACGCTTGTACCAGACAGCAGTGGCGGAGCATCTTCTCAATGCAGTTCAGCTGTTCTACAAACCAAGTCAGTTTATGCTAGTGTATTTTTGCTTCCAAATCTCATTTCTTTTCTGAACGTTTTTGATTTGTTTGTTTGTGTGTGAACATTACAGATATCCTCTAGAGCAGCAGATGATGGCTCCACCCTTCCCTGTGCAACAGATGAATTGCAACGCTGTACTTGTCCCCTCCCCTGTCTTCACCTCACCAATCATGATCCCCCATAATAGTTTCATCTCCCACCAGGCCACGCCCACCTACACGCCTCACCCGTCAGTTACGCCGCACAGCTTACCACTACAGCAGCCTCAGCAGTTCTTTCAGGTAAACAAACCACAAATTTATTCAATATGGGCCTTGAGTCTTTTTAGTCGGCAAAACAACTGCATCGACAAATGAGTCACATTCAACAGTTCATAAGAATGACTCATGAGTCTCATATTCTTTGTCACCCTTTATTTTATGATTCAGCTCATGAATTATACAAAAACAATTTTGATACCAATTTTTTTTTTTTTTTCACAGATGCAGCCTCAGGGTCTGATTCACAGTGCTCCCACACAGGCCTTATTCCATACCCCAAATGTTCCACAGCAAAGCACCGTGGGATACCTACAGCCACCCCAACAACAACAACAGCAGCAGCACCATCATACCCAGTCCGGCAACCTGTTGGACTACAGAAACATGCTCCCCCGGTAGCCCCGCTCCCAGGGAGAAGCCAAGAGTTTGCAGAGAAAGCATGCTGAGCAATTAGCTCTGTGGCATGAGTGAAAGGAATGATGGGAAGGGACTATCGGCTAAGGCTCCCTCTGGAGCCAAATCGAGAAAGCCAAAGTCCCTCACAGTCCCCATGATAGCGCACGATGGCATACCAAGGCTCTGCCCTGCCCAGACCGCCCACAGATGCTGGGATGCGTTGGAGGAGCCCGAGGGGGCGTGACCCATCTGGTATTCGTGGAGGCAGGGGAAGCTCGGAGCGGTCGAGCGGATGCTCTTATTGACGATATTAAGAACTGGATGCAAAGTGGATATGAAAGATGTTAAGACTTGAGCTGCGGTTATATTTGTTCCTATGGAGGTTTTTGGCACTTGTTACAGCTAGATTGTGTTATCTGGAAATTTCAACAGACACAAGAGAGACAAAATAAACCAATCAAGAAATGCCTTGACAGTTGGGTGATAGAACAGCTGTGAGTGATGTCACATTTTGTCATCACATACAAAAATGAGTAACAACACAAGTTAAGTGAGAACCCCCCCCCCAAAAAACAACAGAATTGAAAAAAAACTGCAGGGCTCATCTTCACAGATCATAACCTACAAATCCTTTTCTTCTGAGCTTTGTTTATGTGCTGTTGTTTTGGAGGAGAGGAGCCAGGCACAGGAAAGAACAGGGTCAAACCTCTCTTGTACTTTAGCTTTATGGCCAGACAGACATTATGTTAATATTAACATATAGAAACTTGAATAACGTTCAAATATTTAAGAACAATTTTAGGGTCAACAATTAACTTTTCTACCTTTGTTCCGAGATCTACTGTACATATTATTCCTCCACATGAGTTATGAAAGCTCATTAAGAACAGACGTACATTGCAAATCTCGTTTTTTTTCAGGTAAAGCGTGTTGACTCTCTACACGAAAGGTTCTCATTTGTTATTTTGAGATGTTTCAGACATTTGTGACCCAGATGGTCAACATGTTCACACAGTGAAACTGTAGTGATGTTGTCAATATCAGCACAGCAAAGTATGTGTTTGGTATTTGTTTAAGTATTCATTATTTTTCAATTGATCTGTGAAAATCTCATTGTCAGTATTATACAGAGAAAAAGCTCTGTTTAATTTGGGTGTTATAGCAGTCGTGTGACATTTTTGCGTGAGATTGAATGATTTAAGACAATCTTAATGTGATGACTTTAAACAGGGCACAGGGCTGCAGAATTAAAGGTAAAGTTCACTTTAAAAATTAACATTCTGTCATTATTTACACGCCCTCTCGTCATTTCAAACCTATATGACTTTCTTTCTTCTGCAGAACACAAAAGAAGATATTTTGAAAAATGTTGGTAACAGAAAACCGTTGGTCCCCATTGACTTGCAATGGTTTTATGTCCATACAATAGAAATCAGTGGGGACCAACGGGATTTTTCAGAATATCTTGTGTTTTGCTGAAGAAATAAAATGACAACAGGGTAAGTAAATGATGACAGAGTTTTAATTTTGAAGGTGAATTATTTCTCAAATATTTTCACCTACCTGTATAACTTGGGCTCACAAATACGTCTCAAATATTAGCCAAAACATGCTTATTGGGCCTTCTTCATGAAACACAACCATAATGTTTTGCTTTTGTTTCATGAATAAGAACTTATGTCTCCCATTCCTTTCATTTTTATGTTTTGTTTGTCACTCAATAGTCAAACATTTTACCTCTTACAAAAGATTTGAAGAAAAACATCAAGAAATCACAGAATTATTTTCTTCTTCATAAGGACTTTAAGCTGTGCTCTCCCCTGTCCTGTCAAACCTTGCACATGTAAAGACTGGTGCTGATTATTTTTGTAAAAATCTTATAAGTCTAAAATCAAGGTTCATGAAAGCTTACAATACAATACAAGCCCTTCTGCATGCTGTGCAATAAAAAAAACAAGAATGTTTGTCATTTATACTTATAAAATATTTTTGTTTGTTGGCAGGTATGTTTTCTTGTATTAGCAAGAGACATTTCATACTAGTAAAAGCCTGTTCAAATGAAAAATATTTTTGTATGATACTTCACATTCCTTTAGGTATGTACAGCAAAGTTTGAAACTCCCGCACGCTCTCAGGTGCAACATACACGGGTGTTTTGCTTTAGAAATCAATGTGTGCTTTCCCAAGCACCATAATTCAGTAGTTTTGACCGATTAAATTACCCAAAGGAAGCACTCCAGAGATTATATTTTAAATCTATAACCCTTATATTAAATTTCCCATTATTCTAACACTATATCTAACTGACCTGCCCATTTGAACCATTTCTAAACATTTTCCAAAGGTTTTTGTAAAGAGTCTGAATTGAATAACTGGTCATCTCATTCCCAAGGTCGAACTAGAAAAATGTTTGATGTGTTTTTGTATCTTTATACATTGAATATGCTGTTTGTTGCAGCAGTTCTGTGGACATGGCTTGGTTGTGCATGAATCCAAACAGCAACGGTTATGAGACTAAAATACACTACAAGACTTTTGCTCATCAGACTTTCATTCTGGACTAGTTGCAGAAAGTCTGTGCCAGTCTGCAGATTTGATCGGCTAGTGTGTTTCTATGTGAAACTTTCAAGAAGTCTAAAAGTGTATGATGTCTAGTCTGAACAAAATCTGTTTATATTTTAAAAGTCTTGTATTGTATTCCAGCCATTAGTGGGTTTTATCTGAAACCTTTAGAAAGTCTGCAAGTGTACGATGTCTAGTTTAAAAAAAATCTGTTTTGATTTTAAAAGTCTTGTCGTGTATTCCATCCATTAGATGAATGCACGGCTGAGTTAGTAGGACACTGTATAATGTGCCAGGGTGTTCAGTACCAGTGCCTCTTGTTTTCACTCAAAAATAGCAAAGGCTGTTTTCAGTCATGTGCCAGCCATTTTAGAGAAACATCTGTGTGCATCTTACCCTGAACAAAACCAGCTGCTTCCTTCTGGTTCCTTAGTTTAACAGCTATTGTGGTGTTTTCTCAAATATTTTGCCAGCCAGACTCAAACATTTAGTCTCAAATGCTCCAAGGTTTGATTGTTTTACTGTGTTCATGTGTTGGCTGTGTTGTTTGCACATATGGATGTTTGCATCTTTGTGTCTATTGGGCTGTGAGTGGTGAAGGAAAACTGACCCTCTTTTCTCTCCTGTGAAACTTAGCTCTGCTTGTGGAGACTGCACTTTATTCTCATCCCCCCGCACTTATTTTCTTTTCATTTTGTAGATTTCACTCTGGCCTGGAATTCTCCCCAAAGTGTCTGTTTTCGGTTCAGGCCTTGTGGGTTTGTGTGACTGTGTGTTGAGAGTATGAGAAGAGAAGAAATGACATCTGGTGTAAACAGCCATCTCTGCCGATACTCTGCAAAAAACACAAGATGTTGTAATATATGATGTATAAGCAAGATATTTAGAAAATATAGTTGTTTATTTTATAAGATGTCTAATAGAAATACATTTATATAAATTGTCTGATCTGAAAGTTAAAAACTGAGATATTTTGTAACAGTGTCTTATTTGGAGGGGAAGGTAAAGGCTTTCTGTTTTGCAGTTCAGCGAGTTGGTGTTGCACAGTTGTTGTATGGCTTGTTTACCCCTTTTTTCTTCTGTGTACATAAACCATCACAACAAGCTTTAAATATTGTTAATTATTGTTTTAATAAAATTATTAATAAAAAGTTTACATTCTGAAAGAGCTTGGATGCCTGTTTTAGTGACGCTGAATCAATAATCCTGGTTTATATACATTAAAAAATGTCGTTTGGTATGCATTTACAAAATAACAACATTACAGGCTAATATTAAGAAGAGTAGTACAGTTTTAAGTCATTGTAGACTAAGCTAAACAGTTATACAATATGATAAAACTGAGACACAAAAAATCATTTTAAAAGTCATTTTAACATGAAGAGTTTGGTTCCAAAATGAGAAGACAACGTTTAAAAAAAATCATGTTTTTATTGTGTTTAATTGTGTTAGTCAGCTGTACTTGATTAGTTATTATGGCTTAAATCAACACAAACCAACTGCAGTTTGATTGAAATCAGTTTGTTTGATATTAATCAAAATGCACCATAAAAAACATGAATTTTAATTATTTATTTTGGAATCAAACTCTAAATATGTAATATGTTGAGACGCAATCAAATATTTGTTACAGGTCTCAATTATCTGTGGTTGCCTAGCAACGTAAACCCGCAGTCAGCATCTGAGCGCAGCCAATGCGATTCGAATTTAGATTCGTATGAATTGTGTTGGTTCAAATTAACAATAATGCTAAAATATATTAATAAATACTTTTTAATCATTTTGCCTCTAGGTGGCGGTGCACTGATGTACAGTGTTCAGTTTTCCGCTGCACGGGAAGAAGAAACACGAACTAGCCGCGCGCTTTGTGTTTACGTTTCGCGAGCTTCGAGATAGTTTTCAAGACAATAATGGCAGTATTCTTGATCCACGTGAGCTACAAAATATCCCTTGCCTCACAAATGTGTTATGTTTGTAGGAATACGTGCGGTCGTGCAAGATACGTCTAGCCTGCAACGCGGGACTTAGCCTGCTAGTCCATCACGTCTGTATACGTTTGACATATAAGAAACTTCTCTAAGTGTATGGAACCGCTCCCGATCAGATGTTGGGTTAATGAGTATTTTGATCTGACTTCAAAAGTTCCCTAACGTTGCTCTCAGTAATGGCAGGTTCCGCAGATCGCAGTGACAGCGGGTCCGGATCTATTCTGCATGCCGCGCTTCAGCAGCTGTCGGGGGCATTGAATCTTTCCTTAACCCTCGAAAGCCCGCTATCCGTGGCCGTCATCGCTGTTGACCGCTACCTGAGTCTACATCCCACCCCTGAGAGCTACAGCTACGACCTGACAGTCACGGACGGCCGGTGGAGGGTAAAGTTTCAGCTGGCGGAGAGTCTGATCCGGTGGGTAAAGAACGGCTCGCTGCGGTGCGGTGTCGGGGTTCGCCTGTGCCGTCTGTCAGTTGTCCACGATGAGACGAGACTGGGTCACAGTTACCTGAGGATAGACGGCATCCACAGCATCACGGAAATGCCTGAGATGTTTGACAACATTAAAGATGTGGATAACATCCCTCAGTGGTTTCGGGATGATGTGATTCGCACTAATGGACCTCTGCAGCTGACTAGAAAACATTATTTATCGTTGTGGATAAACGATGATCCTCACGGGAGTGTGTGGATTGCCAACAGCCCGCCGCCACACGTGGTTTTAGATGGTATGAAAAGCGGGCGTGGAGTAGAGCAAAATAGGGATTTGTCAAATTGTAGAGCTATAATGTAATATTAAATGTATTATATTGTAAGTCACTTTCGATACAAGTCTGCCAATCTCTTTTTTGCACTTTATTTGATTTGGGAAATAAATGTCTCTTCTATGGTTAATGTTGTTCTCCTCCCTTTGTCAGTGTCTAATATTACTTTTCTTGGGGATCTGGAAGCATTCCTTCACAGCTCCAAACGTCCTCTTCCACTTCTGGTCCGAATTCTGCACAGATCCAGAATCCGGTATTATGGAAAACCTGGACAAAATATTGACTTCCCATTTCAGGTAAGCTGAGGTCATGGCTGGTTTAGTCTGTTGGACACAATCATTTATTTACTTCTGCTGCACCACATTGTGTCATCTGTCTTTCAGGTGTACTATGAGGTGGCTGATCAGAGTGGCATTATGTCAATGGTCTTATGGAATGAACTTTGCCCTGAATGGTTCCATCGGCTAACAGTTGGCTCGGTTCTGTACTTGCAGCAATTTGCTGTAAAACCCAGTTATCAGAAACGCTCAAGGCCGCAGATCAGCAATCTTTCACTCATGACATTCCGCTCCATCGGTATGGACTAGACTAGACAGTTTTTTTATTTCATGTTTGTTTTATTCAGGTGTGAATTAGGATTATTGTACCATGCCCCCAGACAAAGTCAGGTAATGTCAGCTGTTTGTGTTGGGTAGAGATCAGCTTGAATCCTCGAAGTCCAGCAACTGTAGTGACAGTGGTTCCACCAAAATGTGTTCAGCCTCAGTGGGAACTTCCTGATGTCCCATACAACTTTACCACAAGGTACACACTCACCACCCACAAAATTAATTGTGTTACGACGTCTGATACATTTAGTGAAGTGGATCTTGTTTTAAGTCTGTATTTAAGTGAGAAGTTTATAAAATGTGACCCTGGACCACAAAACCAGTCTTAAGTAGAACTGGAACATTTTTAGTAAAAGACAAAAATATATTATGGGTCAAAATTATCGATTTTTCTTTTATGCCAAAAATCATTAGGATATTAAGTTAAGATCATGTTCCAAGAAGATATTTTGTAAATTTTTCCTACCTTAAATATATTAAAACTTTAGTTTTGTGAGTGGATGAACTGCCACAGTGCCTCTGATGAACAACTTCTAAGGCAATTTTCTCAATATTTAGATTTTTTTGCACTCTCAGATTCCAGAGTTTTAAACGGTTGTATTTCAGCCAAATATTGCCCTTTTCTAACAACTCATACATCAATAGAAAGCATATTTATTCAGCTTTCAGATAAGGTAAAAATGTATCATTTATAATAAAAATAATCGCAAAATTTACCCTTACGACTGGTTTCATTGTCCATAGTCACAAATATTTAATGTCTGTGATCAGGTCAGAAGTGGAAGCCAACAGTAACCATGCCTGTGACATCATCGGTCTGGTGACATATGTAGGCCGGCTTGAACGAATCAGGAGCAAAGAAAAGTCAGGTATTTAAATTTGATTAGACAGCTTTGTGTCTTTCATAAGGCTGCTTGTTGTCGAACAATCCTGTTATCTTTATAACTGCCAGTCAAATGTGCTGCCAACACAATTATGTTTGTGCCTGTGACAGGACCGGATAAATTCTGGGCATATCGGTGGGTACATGCGGTGGATGGGACAAGTGACTCTCCTTTTATACTGGAGATCTTTTCTTCATCCCAGCCAGAGATCTTCAGCAATATCTGCCCCAGTAAACATCACACCATGTCCTTAAGTAGCATTTCATAAAACCGTATAAGTTTAAACCACATCATTTTACTTCTTATACTAAATTTCCTCATTTCATTGTTTCACTTTATTTGTCTTTATTCCACGTTCTCTTTTTCTGTAGTGACGTATCTGGTGTGCACTCAAATGAGGGCGTGTCAGGAGGCGGGTCGTTTTGTCTATTTGACTAGCAGCGCAGAGACTCAGCTCTTCATCACAGGTGAATTCCAGTCACAACATGTTGTCGACCCACAGTCAAACAAGGGCAGAACCAAAACCTTTCTTACTATATTATGGGTATGAATTGTAGAAAACTACATTCAATAAATTCTGCAAATCCAATCTGTCTTTACAGTTAAACACCTTAATAAACATTCTAAACAATGTCTTGATGACAAAACAATGCCCACGGTCTCTGTCAAGGCTGGATTACACTATATGATTGAGATTTTAAAATACTACCTCAGTATAAAACAATAGAAGTTAACTAAAAGTCTTTTTTGAATGATATCAATATATGTATGTGTTTGTACAGGCTGTCATAAAAAGCAGCCGTATGTGAATGAGCCAAAGGTAAAAGCATTCATCCAGTGGACAAAGACACTTAAAGACAGTGTCATGCTGCAGAAGACTGCTGTCGGAGGACACTACAGCTACCCCCCTGCCCCACCCATCTTCACCCCGACCACCAAAACCAACACAGCCAGTAAGATCTACCCTCCTGATATATATGTAGATTTCATGAGTCTTATCTATCTTATCATGAACCTTATCTATAGACTTTATTACTTTCTGAGATAATTTTACATTTGTATTTGTATCAGTAACTTAAATTACAAAATACAAAATCATCTGACAATCAACAAATTCTAATTGTTGTGTAGATGAAACATCAATCATAGCAGTTGCTGAACTGAAGGGGGAGCTAGAGAGTATGCAGTACAGAGAACATAAGAGAGTGGCCATACAGGGCTATGTGGTAGCTGTGCAGTACCACTCCTGGCCTCCAGGAGATCAACAACCTGGAGTCAATGCTGCACAAGAAACATCACAAAGTCACCAGCAGGTCTGTTTTTATCAAATATGAGTCAATCAGTTGCAGCAGTCACAATGAGTCATGTTAGATTATTAACTCTTTCACCGCCATTGACAAGATATCTCGTCATTAAAAAAAAGTAGAGTTATTACCGCAATCAGTGTTTGTACTGTTTTACAGCAGGTGGCGCTATTACACACCTTTGGGAAAAAGTACAGAATCCCAGAACCTAGTGTAATCTGGGCGGAATCTTTGACAAAAACATTAATTATCTCAGCTGTTTAATCAAAATGAGGCATTTTTTAAGAAACCTACCCACATCTACGGTTGGGTGAAAATGTTAAAAAACGCTGGCGTAGGCGGGCAACATTTTTTTAAAAAGGCTGGCGGGGAATGAGTTAAGGTGTCTTTCTTTCCATAAAAAATGATATAAATATCGATAATAAAGATATAAATGTTTTACAGCAAGAAGTAAGTAATGCTGGATCGTTTAGGCATCACATCACGATAGACTCAACCTCTACTGATTCAGATTCTGCGATTCCACCCAAACGCAAGAGACTGCACTCAAGGTTTGCCTTCCTCAACCAGTCACTGTTGTATTTTATATCCATTGTGATGTTTCATGTAGTGTTTTATTCTACAAATGTTTTTTTTCTTTCCAAAAAAGTAGTGTAACGCAATAGTCCACTCAAAAAAATAAAATTCTATCATGAATTAGAATTACTCATCCTCAAGTTGTTCCGACACTGTATACATTTTTTGTTCTGTTAAACACAAAAGAAGATATTTTGAAGAATTTAGGAAAATAAACAGTTCTGGGGTACCTTTGACTACCATTTTTTGACAACCCCAGAAATCTTAGTTGCTAATATTCTTCTAAATATCTTTCTTTGTGTTCAACAGGACAAAGAAATTCATACAGGTTGGAACAACTTGAGGATGAGTAATTTATGATAGAATTTGCATTTTTGGGTAGAGAATCCCTTTATGGTCTTCAGTTGCTAACTGATGCTATTTTTATGTTTTTATTATATTTACTGTGCTTTTAATGTTGAAAAACATGGCTTTGTTTACTTGTAATCGCATAATATGTTTACTTCATTAATAAATTCCTGTTGATCTCATGTCAGTTAAAATCTTTTGTTTATTTAGGGTAAAGCAGCGTCAGTATTTTACTAGATCCAAAGTACAGTCTGACAGGTACTGTAAACATTTCAACACAAAGTACAGTTTCTCTCGGTTCAGCTTGTATATTCTGCAGCTATATTTAAATGTTACTTAAATTTAAATTGCTTTTTAATAAAAGCCCTAAATTATTTTAAAACTTCTGCTTTCAAAGCCTGTTGAGACTGAAACAGAGAATCTGAGTACTAGCCTTTTTGCTTGATATATATTTATTCCACTTTGTAGACATTTTTTTACCAAACTTCTTAAAGAGCAACCATTGCTGATGCATTCATGTAGCTACTAATATAACTCCCGTCTCTTTGGGCTCTTAGTCAGGATGGCTTTACCTCTCATGTGGAAGAAGAGCATAGTAATGAAGCAGAACTGGAAGAAGAGGAGTCTGAGAGTGAAGATGAACACATGCCGATCAGACATGCAAGACAGGCAAGAGAAGGTGCCGTACCTCTCCACACATAACACTATTATTACTTTAAAGTGTTATTTTATGTTATGTGGTATAGAAAGATATGTTTTTTTGTTGTGTTTTTTAAAGTGATTGACCAGAGGCTAAATGGTTCTCCATATGCACAAGCTGCCAGCCAACCTGCAGCATTATGGGAAAGCAGCATATGGCCACTGGTGAAGCAAAATGTGACGGATCACTTCTGTTGTGGCAGGCTGGATGAAGGAACCATTGCCGAAAAATTTCATTTTGATGACCGTGAAGTTCTGCTTCAACACCTGAACCTGTGCCCAGCTAAATGGACACCAGATCTTACCCCACAGACACATACTCACACACCCGTTGCCTGCACCGGCTACTTCATACTCACAATACTGGGTAAGAACAGCGGTATTGAAGTTACTCACACAAGTCCAAAAGATCATGTGTTGTATCGTACTCTTTGTTTCTTACTCTGTTCCAAAACAATGTTAAAGTCTCAGCCTGACTGGGTTTGTGATAATAAATGGAGCTCTTTTCTTTTCTCAGGCCTTAATCAAAAGGCTGCAGTAGATATTCTGTTTTTGCCTGTTGTTACCCTCGATGACCCCAGAGCTGCTGGAGTGCCCCATAGTCACCATGACAACTCTCTGCTGTCCTGTTTGACGACAGGACATGTTTATGTAGAGCCAGACGGTACTTGCCCTGATCCAGGTGTGTTTTGTCTTGTGGTTTACTTTTATGTACACATTGCACATATCTCTGCTTAATAATCTGTGGGTCCATCTATCTGCAGGGTCGTTGATGAGTTCTGCCCCTCAGATGGAGTCAGAACGCGTGGTGTGTATCATTGATCTGTGTCTGCTTGGAGAGAACAGAATAGAAACGATCTGCTCTAAACTGTACAGAACAGCAGACATCTGCCAGCCCGAGAGCACTTAGAGAAGCCACACGTCATGAAAATCATGTGTAAATGATTTATGTATGCATGTTAATACACCAGGATGTAGAAATGTTGGTCAGCGCTGATGCTAATATAATTTTTCATTTTAAATGCTTTTGTTTGAATAGCCCAAAAGCTAATTTTTTATTTTTTTGTAATTGAATAATATGTGCATTGGTTTTGTATAGTTTGTTTTAGAAAACTTTATTTTGAGGAATAAAAATGTTTACACAAAGAAAAAACATTGTGTTTGAAATCTTTATTATCATCACCTGGCATTCCTCTATTTCACAATGCAGCGGTATGCCATAAAGACATGAAGAGAGAACAACTGAAACATTTAAATAATTTAACAGATGCGCTGCTCCCAATTAGTGCACTCGGAAATACTGCAATCTGAAAAGCATCCAAAACTGCTGAATAGTTTAAGCATTCCACATTTGATTAGTGTGTGTGTGTCTGAACTCTGGAGAGTATGAACATTTCATAATGGCTAGAAAACATGTTCAATGATCAAATAAACACAAAGCCTGATTAAAACATCTCATAGATAAGACTTGACACATTACACCAGTAAATGTATATTTCAAATGTTATTGCTCATAAAAATACATTTTGGTTGTTGTCCAGATTTCAATGTAATTTTCACAGTAAAAATGAGTACAAAGCCATTTTCTGTTACATCCGGAAATAAAGGTCAGAATGGTTAACATGAAGATGACAATAAATGTATATTAAATTAACCCTGGGATCTAAATGAGATATCGTTCTGTAGTGTCTTTCTTAGAAAGAGGTTTAACTCCAATGTAGGTTTCTACACATATGTGGCTGTGCACGTGTGTGATCTCTGCAGCTGAGGTACGAGTCGGACATCAAGACACCTGGATCATTGATTAAACATGAACATCTGAATCCCAAAACTATCAAACAGTGCTGGAATCATGGCGTTCAGCTTCGTGTACTGTACATGTCTGCGTCCTCGGGATTGGCCTGGCCGTGGTCAACTAGAGCTGGGTCAGGAACAAAGTGTGACTTCACTAAAACAGAAGAAAATGAACTTATTAGAGTGAGAAAGACTAAGTGCTTCTTTTGTTACTTTCTGTAAACTCTTGTTTCCTCACCAGCTGCTGACTCAACATTGACCTGTTGTACCGGAGATTCAGATGAGGGAGGTGCTTCAACTGCTGGAGAAGGGGCTGTGGCCTCATGAACAGGAGGTGGGACCTCTTCCTTACTTGCTAGGTCGGCCGGTGGTGGGGTGGCGGATGCTTGCTCACTGGGTATAATTTCTTCTGAGTGTGTGGCGGGACCTGGTGCAGGGGCCTCAAGGTCTGTGCTAGAAGGGGTGGCATGTGAAACATCTAGAGTAACATCAGCTTCAGAGACCGTTTCAGTGGATGTTGTCTCGTGGGCAGATTCAGAAGCAGTGTCTACAAGAGTGTCTGCAGGAGTTATCTCTGAAACAGTTTTGACCACAGGGTCTGGAACAGGAGGTTCAGGTACTGTTTCTATAGCTTTCTCCACAAGCTCAGGGGCATTTTCAGGTTCAGTATGTGATGCAGCAATTTCAGATACAAACTCCACTGCTGGGACAACTTCTGGCAGTGATGTCACTTCCTCAGCTGGAATGACAGGGGCCAGTTCAGACTCGGGTGTGAGTGAAACTGGATCTGGGATTGTTACAGAAGCAGCAGACTGTAATGAAAATAAATGTTCAAAATGGCATTGCAACATATTTTAACATACAAGTAGGCAAGCTGACTATTACAGTAAATGTGAAATGAATTTAACAGCTTTTTGGCTGAACTTACAGCACATTCTTTAAGGATTTATGATTTTAAGGCGTCGGAAATTTAAACTCGTGTCAAAATTACTTGAGCATTATGCAAGCAGATGTGGATTACCTCCATGCTACCAGCAGGCATGATGATCTCTCCCTTTGGTTTAGATTGAAACATTGAGGCAGCAGATGAGCTAACACTGTACAACTTCTTACCAGTGATCTGTAAACCATAAACAGAAAGACAATGGAATAAAATTACAGATTTCTGGGATTGTTCACCCCCAAATTAAAAAATCACTCCAATGTTATTATTTGGTATGACTATTTCTCCAGAATACAAAAAAATTGAAAACATTGTTAACAACATTGGCGTCCACCTCAAAATGGCAGTTTTGAACAACGCGAGGAGAAATAAATGATGAAAGAATTTACACTGTTGGGCAAACAGTAAACCTTTATCCCTTAAAGGTTTACACCGAAACTTGAAAAATATAAAGTTGTGTGCTAGAGAAGGAACCTTCAGGACTCCGACAGTCTGTATGGGGTAACACACTGCGGTACCGAGTGCAGCCAGACCAAAAGGAAAGAGAATCTTCTTCAAACGAGAACCTGGGAGACAGGACACATTTCATGCAGTTTCTGCTTTAAGTCACCAACAACAGTATTTACTTTCAAGGACCAGATTATCCTGATAAACTGCGAGAGGGCCAAAGTATTTACACTTGCGTTATCACTGTCGGCAAGAAGCTATTTGCAGGTAAAGTCTATGATATTCAGTTTACCCTTGCGGGCCAGAATGAGGCCACCCAATCCGGACACAGTTATGATACCAACTCTAGGCAGAAAACCAGGTGGTGGATTTCGAAGGAAGTGATACGTGTCTAAAACCAGAAGAGGTCGGGGTTAGTCACATTTACAGTAATTTTTCCTCCTGCTCTCTCACACATCAGACTCACCTTCCCCTGCCTGGTAAGAAGATATGACTCCAGTCTTGACTGAAGCGAGGGCATTCTGTAAATGAAACAGAGAGTTGTAAAAGATCATATTTCAAAAGCTTCTCCTTCCTCCATCAAACAATGACTACATCACCACAGAATGTATATATGAGCTTATGTATCACACCTGCACGCCTCTGACATACGGCTGCAGGCCCACCCTTAAAGCCCCCAGCCCTGTTTGCACCAGACCAGAACGTTCTTCCACAAACTGAACAGCATGATGATCGGAGTAGATAGACAGCTGGAGAGAGAGGGTGAAAAAAATGAAAGGTCATGGTAATGTCTGATATTGCGTCCTGGTCCATGTAGACATTGCCTTGGGTGATACAATATTTCATACCGTGTGTTGTGTGCTCTTATTGCATACTGCACATGTTGGAAAAAGCAAGTGTTTTGTACACAGCAAATTGTACTGCACACCTTATACATACTGCCCAAAGAAGTATGTAGTATACTATTCTGAACATAGTTTGTCTTTTTACCTCTTTTGGAGAGATTAGCTCCTCGCTTTTTCTACCACCAACAGAATAAATTCTAAAGGAGCCCACGCCCACTACAGCAGCAGGAAGTGCTGCATACTTCAAAATCTGAGGATCAAACATATCATTAGTGTATCAAACTTTGACTTCAATTCCTCACACATGTCAAAGACAGGAACCAGAATCCTGCAATCCAGTACATATCCATCACTGTCCCTATCTACATTCATTTTTCCATGTGAAATGATTTGGACTACAATAATCAGCTTTGGACTGCTGAGGGACTACGTTTGTTTATGATCCACTGATCTTCAGATAAGCACATTATCTATAGGTTTAATGTACTGAAGCAGGGGTTCACCGTTCAGTACATGTCATTATTCTAATCCAATTCAACCATCATGCCCAAACAGTGCGTGTTATTTTCCATATGCTACATTCATAAGGCACAAGTGCATTCTGTTGTCCATGGGTCTTTTGAGTGACAGAAAGGGACATACAGATAACAGCTTCTCAAGCCAACGTGAGCTGCCTAACTTATTTATATATAGGTACGGCGAATAGTGTGTAGATTTAGTGTCGTTTTGAGAAGGAGACAATACTATTTTTTGTGTAAAAAAGACAGGTTAAGTAATTTGCGTATGTGTTTGTGAGAGAGTGAATAAGAGCACGATCTCCAAACCAATTTTACAAACACGTCGTTCGAGTTCTGTCTAACCGCTGTAAAACGCAAGTTATGTAAAAATTAGAGTTTACAAGATCCGTTACATCTTTACGTTTTACATTTAATGCACATGACTAACTCACCTTGGCCGCCATGCCGGTCCCGCCCCCTTCACTCGCACTACGGAAAGCAAGAGGAGTCAGAAAATTCGTCAGAACGCGTGAGTGTATTTCTTCAGCTTTGACTCTTTTAATGCTATTATTAAAGCTATAAAAAGCTATGATGTAATATTATAATCTAAGGCGACAGCATCGCTAATAACTATTCGAGTCTGTTGTTTCATTGGCTGGACTCGGCTTGTTAAGTGTGCATTTATTTGTCAGAATCCTTACTTTTATTTTAATTTCAGAGACTAATTAGTGGGTCAAACATGTAATTTTTTTAACCATTAATGAAAAATCTAATAAATCCATAAAACTGCATGTGACCAAATATTTTCTGATAAATGATTTATTATTTCCCATGTCACCTTTATCCTGTATATTACTATTTACAATTTCTTGTCATTTTTACTAACTAATGTAAGTGCATAAAAACAAAATGAAAAGATTCTATAAATTAAATATTACCTTTTTTTCCCACCACGTTGAAAAGGCATTTATTTACCCATGCATGTATTTAACACATATTTGTACACATTTTGTGGGTAATGTGTTCATATATATTGTGTCTCACATCTGAATGGTGCATTTTACATTATGTTATACTTCTAATTGAAATGAATTTGAATTGAATTAGATTTTTCATCATGTTTAAATGCCACCTTAAAATCATCACACGACACACAAATGCAGAGTGAAGAGAACTCAGTTTATTAGTTTAACATTTTACAATCTGTATTATATATATTTATATATGTATTTATATTTCTGAAAGCAAAGAGGGTTAGCCTTGAATAATACTGTGAATAAATATCAGGATCTTCCTGGTGTTTTAATATACAGAAGGGGAATTTTCTGAAAGAGAACCTTGAAAAAAGAGCAATATGTTCCGTCTCAATGTTGCAGTGCAACTTACACCTTATACAGCATAGCCGTGTGGGGGAGAGGGGGGACATGCCCTTTAAACCACAGTGAAACCCCGATGGCCTGGAAAAAACACACGTACACACAACACACGCACACACAAACATGGAATGAATGTCCTCGGCAACGCTGTGAAGAGAAACAATGACTCGAAACAGTGAATTTAGTGGGCAGATGATTTTGTGAGTCGCTTTGGTAAGACGGCATCGACCACAAACATAAAAGTATTGTCTTTGTGTAGGAAGTGAGTGTGTGTGTGTGTGTGGTTGTGTGGTTGTGTGTTCCAATGAGATATACAGTTAACAAACTATTGAATGAGTACATTCTATTCAATTAAAGTACATCCCACAAGATTCTATAAAAGTGACAATCAAACATAACTTACATTGAGCACATATGGAGGTCTGTTGCATTTCAATGACATTTTAGGTATAGGGGACATTTTGCACTCCACCGCCTGGTATAACCCAATAGATTTTTTTCATTTAAATCGGAAATCTCAATTCTTCTTTTATTTGTTTTATCCACTTCTATCCAAATCCTGATCCACTGAAGCCTAAAAGTCTGAAAGGGAATTTAACTTTATATTTCGGAGCTAGCGGAGTCTGTCTGAGGGACACATACGTAAAAAAAAGAAAAGAAAATAGCGACCTGAATGTAGCCCAAAGCTCAGAGGTAATGACCAGCAAAGACCCGGAAACAAGCAAAAACAGTCATAACATCAGAGAAGCAAAGCTTTTCGTCTTTTGTCGTCTTTTTTGTAGAAAAAAATAGAGAGTAGAAACGTTCTGCTTTGGCAGAGTTAAAAGATTGCATTCACGAGTACAATTCACAGTTTTAAACAGAGGATGCAGCTATGCAAATAATATGTTCTTATATACAGACTGTTCTCTGGCCTGATAGCATATAGTAATATTTTTTAAACCATGCATGAGTTCAGCTATAATATAAATATTCTAAAGAAGCCAAATTTAACACGTTTCTATCTGCCAGGAGTTCATCTTTTCCCATGTCCTAACATCCAGTATATATGTAATTAAACTCTCGAAAGAGCCATGTCCGTTTTCTCACGCACTTGCACACACATACGCGCAGACGTATTCCAACACTCTTGCTTGCTTTAAGAGTTGTATAGAGTAACACAGTAGGGCGGTGTTGCTTGGTAACAGAGTGAAGCCTGTTGCCCATGGCTACATGAGTGCTCTTCCTGCAGCATTCCGAGGGAAGGAAATCAAACGAAAGATTTAAATAAATGAATCAACAAAATCTTCGAAAGATATAAAAAAAGATTTTTCAACTCCAATCAGAGACAAAAATAAGATATTGTTTTTTTAAATGCGCTCCCATTTTGTTCAACTGGTGGTCAATTAATCTGACAAGATGATTCTTCAGGCATGCAATAGTGCACCTCACGGGGTCTTTCTTCTATCCCTTCCAACTTTGTGCCCGTGATGAAACATATTGTACAGAGTTTGCAATGAGCCACATAAGTGCAGATAATACTTTCTTTTCCATGACGTGTCTATGAGTCTCCTGACAGTGTCGGGTTAGAGCAGATGGTCACAGGACAGTCGGCGACGTGCCTGCATTCTAGAATTTCGGAGGCTGGGTCAGTTCTTTAAGATCGATCTTACAGTGTATTGGTTCAATCTGTCGCTCGTGATCCGAGGAGGGCAGTATTAGGTCATCCATCGAAGAAAAGTGAGGACAGTCTAGATCCACAGTGCTTTTCATTGTATGTGTTTGTCTGTTTCACGGTATTTGTATATATCTTCACGTCTTTATTTGAGCGTGTTTGTTTGTCGCCTGGATGTAAGTTTCACACATGTGTTTCTATGAAAGAGTGGGTGTGCATCATCAGCGTTGGTGAGAGAGGTGAAAGGTCGTTGGAATCACTGGGTGGTTCCAACGGGGCGGAGCTGAACTCACAGATATCCAGGAAGAGCTCATGGTTACGTTGCTTCCACTCACGAAACTTCCGCGAAGTCAAACAGGGGTCATCCAGAACTTGACTGATTATGCCCAAGTCGCCTTCCTTCGCCTGTGGGTAGTGAAAAAAATCAGGAAAATAACAAAGCAAGGAAGTGATTAAAGATTTTACGTTAAAAATAACCAATTTAACCTAGATCTAAAAATAAATCAATTATCTTTGCTATCTGCGATCTGATTGGCTGAAATACTGGAAATTCTTTAATCACTTGCAGATTCGGAAACTTAAGTCCCTGAATTGTCATTTGGCACTCTGGGAAGATAACTACAAGCAAAACTAGCTCTAACTAGCATTAACCTGCTTAAACCAAACATAACAGTCATTCTTAAAGGGATGGTTTACCCAAAAATGAGATTTCAGTCATTACAAACCTGTATGACTTTCTTTCTTTCTATGACCAATGCAAGTCAATGCACCACCGTTATTTGCTTACCAACATTTTCTTTCGTGTTTTGCAGAAGAAAGAAAGTCATATAGGTTTGAAATGACAATAGTAAATGATGACAGAATTTTCACTTTTGAGTGAATGATCACTCTCTAGATTTGATCCATGACCTGTATGTTTGCATACCTTCAGTGTAGAGCGAAGAACTCTTATGCGATGGAGTCGTTCATTTGTGTTGGGATCATTACTTCGTTTGATGAAGGAGCGTCTGAATTCTTGTTTGGTGGAAGGCCTTTGCTGTCCGAAAGCGGAGAGACTCGCCTGCTCGAGCGATCGATACAGCTCCTGCAGACCATCTATGCAATCAACTGCCTTCTCTTCACTCTCAGGTCTCCTGCTTCTGAGTTTACGCACCTCCCTTTCCTCCAGCTCCTCTTCCTCCTCTTCCTCATGGAGATGAGTTCTCGGCCTCAGAGTGCCGTGCATGTGCGTGCGTGCGCTACGGTGCCCGTGTCCCCCGTGTGCCTCGCGGTGGCGTGGGAGGCTCTGGCTGCGCTGCTTGTGGGTGTGATGACGGGGGCGGGACTCCTCGCTGTCTGTCAATGGAAAAGGCCCGTCACGTTCCAGGGGGCGTCGGCACTGGGCGGGGAGCGTGGCCTGCCGGAGCTGATCGGGTGACAGCAGGGTAGGCTCTTCCGCTTCCACTGTCTGCAGGTAGTGTAGCCCCGTACTGGTCAGGGGGGTTTCAATCAGGTCCTGCCATGACCGACGTTCTCGATGGGAGGATCGGCAAGAGGAGTGGGACTCCTCCGCGGAGGAATGCGAAAATGTGGAGCCGCTGGAGAAATGACGCTCAGGAAATGGACTGGACGAAGTTCCCTGAGAACAACAGACAAAAAACAACGAATAGAAAATTTATTCAATTGGATCGACACGATCTCACAGGAATTCGTGTGAATTCATACGGTCTTATCCGTGCATTTTGGTACGGTTTGCTTTTGCGCCAGTGACGTTGGGTCAAGGGGAGGGGCTTCAGTATTGCTTTTTCTCAAATGCCGTGACATCAGGTTGAATCGGATTCATTTCATTCTTGATCGAAAATGAATTGGAACATACAGTGTGAAGTGGTTGAACTCACAGAGGGGTTGTGGTGGTACGTGGCCTCCTGTTTGAGTGTCATTGACCCATCCACCTCATCCTGGTCGCTCTCACTCCAGTAGTCTAAAAATGACATCGCAGTCAAATGTACATGACATCAGTTTGCAGCATATTTGTTTTTGAATGAGTCAGCGACATCACAAAACTACTGGCTTATGATATCCTCCCAAAGTGGAATCTACCTTCATCGGGGCGTGGTACGGGGTCATCGGGTGTGTAGCCAATCGCAGCCAAGCCTAATCGATTCATCCACCTGAAACAGGAAGTTTGAACATATGAGCTAATAGCAGGGTGGGGGAGGTTGAAAGATGCTTTAAACTGACCGCTCACCTGTTCATTTCCTCTAAATGATCAGTAGCAAAAAAGAAACTCTTGATTTTGGGATGACATGCTTTGAAGGCACTGAAAAACAAAGAAAAATAGACGAAAGCTCAGACTCAAGTATCTACTTTTTACTGTGTGTTTGATCCGCACTTATGTGGTGACCAAGATTTCTCTATAGCCAATGGGTTTCAAACCCACCCAGAAAACAGCAAACCCATCAAAACAGAGAGAAGGCGCAATTAAAGTTGTTTTTCAACACTCACTGTTTCCTCCTGCACTCAATCGCTCTGTCTATCCGAAACTCTGGCAGACAAATGAAGCCCTCTGCTTTTTCATCCTGAACACAGAAACAGAAGAAATCTTTATCCATTATAAATACAGCACAGCTTGGATGGATGGATGGATGGATGGAGTTTTGCAGCATTTCTGAATTTGGCCTGCCCCATAGAAACACACACACACATTCATCCAGCCAGCCAGAAGGGAGGAGAAGTGTGTTTGCTTACATTCTGATTGGTGTACCAGTACAGGTTGGAGTCTTTGAGAACAAACCAGTACTTCTTCCATTTCTGTGTGAAATAGCCGGTGGCGTCTTTCTTCTTCCATAACCAGCCTTCACAGTCGCCATGACCCAGATCTTTACATGCAATACGTCTCCTGCTGGCACTACTGAGGGAACCTACACACAGAGCGTATTATTGAATGACAACCACATCTGACAGAACAATATTTAAAAATACATTTAAACGTACACTATGCTTGACAAACACAGCTGACAAAGTAAAAGAAGAATCTCAAAATTGTACCTTTGCTTTTTTTCTTAGGTTTGGTCCTCAGAGAGGCATAGTGCACAGACTAGAGAAGAGAAGCAACACATGAGAGGAAAAACGCCCAGCGCATAAGAAGAACGGCTTGTTTCAGAAGGCTCTTAATCAGGTCACCCTAATGAAGCTAATCGCTTTCATTTGTTGAGAGCACTCACAACAATATTCACATGCGTCTTTATGAACAAAAACATTATAAAGATTCAGTGTTTTAATTTACATTTCTTATAGAGTTTTCATATAGAGGTATAATGTAACATTTATTGCATGACAAATAAAGTAATCAATCTTTCTAAATGATGAGTTGTGCCCACCTACAAAGGTAAAAAAAGCAATCATTTCAAACCTGTACGACTTTCAACACAAAAGAAGATATTTTTAAGAATGTTGTTAACTGGCCCACATTCACTCACATTGGTTCTGTGTCAATACCATAGAAGTGAATGGGGGCCAGTTCTGTTCTGTTACCAACTTTCTTCAAAATATCTTCTTTTGTCTTCTGCAGAAAAAAGACAGTCAAACAGGTTTGAAATGACAATAGGCTGAGTAAAAGATGACAGAATTAACCATTTTCATTTTTGGGCGTTTAGTATCATTATGGAAATATGTGAATCATCGAATTGTCAGAATTATCTGAATAACATCCGTGAATGAGTTTTACCTTTCTCATTGATGCCCCTGCTTGTCTGTCAAGACCTGAACTGGGATACCTTAAGAAAAATATAGAGAGACAGGCATTATAATTGTGTAGTCATTTAAATACTATTATACACTTAAAAGTTAAATCATTTAATTACTAGCCAAAATTAGGAAACAAATCCTCTGTAAAGATTCCAATTAAAAAATATGTAAAGCAATAAGATATAAAACACAAAATTAAATGTTTTTCTCATTCGTGCCTATCAAAGCCAGGGTGTGGACATAAGGTCTGTGTTTGTGGTCGGCTTTACAACTCATTTTAACTGAAACACAACTCTACATTCAACTGAACCTTAGCCAGACAGACAACGCTTTCGATTCTTCAAAGTAACACATCATAACAGCAGAGAAACAGAGGCCCACCACAGACATCTAGAGCACCAAACTCTCACCAAACATCTGAAACCATACAGCTTCAGCCGCATAGGAAAAAAAAACTCCTGAAAGATTCTTACATAAGCCCAAAACTTTCTATTCCTCACTGTTAAACAAATGATGGTTCACTAAAGGTCCAGTGTGTCATTTTTGGGATGATCTATTGATAGAAATGCATTGTAATATACATAGCTATGCCTTCAGATGTGTATAAAGAGTTTATACAATGAAGCTTTATTTCACAATGATATTTTTATTACCTTAGAATGAGCTATTTCTATCTACATACACTTGCATGTTCTTCGCCATGTCTCGTGGTGTTTCGAAAGGGAGGGGTGGAGTAAGCGGTTGGTTTCAATTTTTACAACCTTGCCACTAGATTTCACTGACTGGAACTTTAAGACATTACTTTCTACTTGTCTGTAAACTAATGTTCAATAAAACTTACTGTCGTATTACCAGCATTAATGCAGAACCTGGTGTGACTAGTTTAAAATCCTTATATTTAAAGAAGTTTCATTATTCAAAATATGCTCAGTTTTTTTCACATACAGTATTATTATTAACTTAAATAACTATTCATGGAAACATTTGCCCAAATACAAAACTACCAGGTAATAAAATAAAAAAGCTGTTCAAAAATGCAGAACATAACGCATCAATAGAGCCTATTTAGTGTTTTGTGAAACCTGGTCTACTACATCACAATGACGTAACATCAACAAGACAGATCGATATATATATACTACTGTATTTGAACACCAGAACTTATGATATTTAAGTTGTTTTTAAAAACATACTTAACAAAAAAACATTAATGGTGGGCATCTTGAGACCAAACAACCACACAGGTATATTTTAAGATAGGTTAATGCAAGTTGTTTTTTATTATTTTATACACATCTAACATTTAAATTAATCTGGGAGGTCTGTGTGGGAAACCGTCCCTGAATTTTGGACCCCCACCGCAAACCCACAGTTTGCGTATGTGTGTATCCACTTTCACATTTCTGATTTCACACAGAGGCTGTTTACAGGTATTTTAAAGCCAGAGCAGCAAAAAATGGCCCGTTAAAATATTCAAGAAACATAAAAAAGTGGAGTTCAGCAAAAAGATAAAAGTAAAAAGTCTATGGTGCATGTGTGTTACTCACCTATCGGCATCTGCCCGGAGTGTGTCTGAAGCTCTCTGATGCAATAAAGAGAATGACAAAGAGAGGAAGAGAGATGTGAATTTCCTGTGTTACGAAATGAAACAAATCTGTGTGGGGGTATTTGTGTATGGTTATATGGCACAAACGTGTGCTCCATCCCGTTTCATAGATATTATGTGACCCTGGACAACAAAACCAGTCTTAAATTGCACGTGAACGTTTTTAGTAATCGGCGAAATCACAAGGTATGGGTAAAAATGACTGATTTTTCTTTAATGCAAAAACACATTAGAATGTTAAGCAAAGATCATGTTCCATTATGATATTTTATAAATTTCCTACTGTAAATGTATACAAACTTTATTTTTGTGAGTGGAAGGCCTGCAACCTCAGATTAACAATTTAAAAGGGGATTTTCTCAATATTTTGCTTTTTTGCACCCTCAGATTCCAGCTTTGTAAACAGTTGTTGTTCCGCCAGATAGTGTCATATCCTAAAAAAACATATATCAATAGAAATAGGGTCTTTCTTCAGCTTTCAGATCATGTAAAAATCTTAATTTCGAAAAATTGACCCTTCAGACTTGTTTTGTCGTCCAGGGTCACATATGGACCAGAATTTACCAACTTTCATTTAACACCTCTAACTTAACTTAACGTGAGAACAGCTCTGATTAGGTTAACATGCTACTCACATGGTAGTGTGGCATTGTGTTGGAGTCGGGCACGGGGAAGGGCAGCCCCTCCGGGGGACCTGTGTCCAAACGCACAGGTGGAGCAAGCATAGAGGGGCTGATGGGAAAACTGGGACTGCTGGGATTTCGGCTTTTCTTCCTGGATCGCCTGCTTGTATCACGCTGAGAAAACTCTGCTTCTTCCTGAATCAAAAGAATCCTGTCGTCGCTGAGGAATCGCAGGAGTGACGAGTCTGAATCTGAGGGAGGAAGATCAAACATAGGGGTCAACGTCCCCGTGGCCATTTTGGTAACACTTCTGGACAAACTGGCATTAGAATAGTTTGGATACACTTGGATGGGTAAAGAAGTGAGCATATTCTGACACCTTCCTGTTTGTGTGTGTCTGTGGTTTCCCCTCATGGAGATTTGCTTTCTATTTTTATCTGTGCTAGTGTCACCTGCGCATTCTCTGTTCTATTCTAGGAGTTCTGTTTCCACACATTAGAAAGCTAAGAAACACGCTACTAATAAATGAGTCATTTCACATGCTGTTTACAGTTCTCTTTTCACCTCTCACATCCCAGAAAAAACAAAAAGCAAAGTTGACAACTTTCTATTTACGTAACACAAGAAACGTCCTGACTGAGATTGTCATGCATGAAAGAATGAAATAAATAATTGAGTGAAAGTAATCGATATTTATGGATGAAATTGTATACAAAAAAGGAAAACAGGAAGTAATGTCATATAAATGCTGCTTTTGTGATTTTTATGAGAAAAAAGTGAACAAAGCGCTGAACGCTGGACTCTAAATTCTTTGCAGTTCCTCAGGCTAAATGGGGCAGAGCTAATAATAATAAGCATTTGTTTGTCATTGCATCGAAATACATGAAATTGCAGGGGACTCAGCAGTGCTTTATAAATAAATTAATAAATGTAAATAAATAATGTTGCTTGTTCAAAGACAACTGCAACTATACTTTCAGCTTGCGCTTGCAAATTCATTGCAAACAGGTCACAAACTCTCTTCGCTCTTTTACTCAAAGCTCTCAAATGAGATGTTCATTTTTCTTAGCAAGCGGCAATGTTACATTTCAAGTATTTTACGTTGAAAACCGACTTAAAAGAGTATATAACATGAGATCATGAAAATTACATTTCATGCCATGTGTAATGTTGCCGTGTTTGAAAGTAAGCGGACTCCCAAGTTGTAAATCGGGAGTCGGCTCTGAATCACGCAAACGACTCATCCCTAGTCCGATTGGCTCACCGCCGTGGATTTACGTCACTACATACAGTAGCGCTCAAATGTTTACACACCCCTTGCAGAATCTTGAAAAAGCTAAAACTTGTGGAAAAATAAGAGGATTCTTGAAAATGAAGGTTTATTTTTAATTTAGTCCTGCCCTGAGCAAGTTATTTCACTAAAGAAATGTTAACATGAGGTTCACACTAAAGAATAATAACAGAATTTCTAAAAATAGCCCAAGGCAAAAATTTACACGGCCATGATTTTTTTTATATACTTTATTTAAAGCTTTACAAATTTACAAAACAACCCCCCAACCCTTTGCCAGCAAATAAACAGCAAATCAATTATGAGTATCAAGGATATTCAATATACACGCCACTGATTCTTATTTTTTTATTTATACATCTATGTAGTGGAGTAGGCGGGGTCAGACCGTGGTTCGAGAATCTCGTAGGAGATCGGGAGCATATAAGAGAACGAGCGAGCGGACCGTCGAAGAGAGAGGACCGGGCCCAATCATGTTTTACTTCCGTGTTTTTGTTGTGGTTTGTTTTTGCCGGTGGTCGGCCGTGAGGGGCCGCCGGCTGTTATTATTTATATTAAAACTCTGTTTAAATGTCTGCCGGTTCCCGACTCCTTCCTTCCCTACTTTGAATCGTTCTACGATCTTATTTTTTCATTTACTAATGTCCTTCAGAAGATTTAAAAATACATAAATGTTTTTCAGGGGAATTAAATCTATATATTTACATAGTTTACACCTTAACCATTTTACCATCATACAGTTACTGCTGGACATAAGTCAAATATCCAGAAATGCTGAAAAAGCAAAGATTGTGGAGGACCTGGGTGATTGTTTTGAAGATAAAGGACTAAACATAAAAACTGTCATTGATTGTTTAGGTAACATCATACAGTATTAAGAATCATGGTCGTGTAAAGGGGCTATTTTTAGAAATTCTATTAGTATTCTTTAGTGTGAACTTTATGTTTACATTTCTTTAGTGAAATAACTTGCTCAGGGCAGGACTAAATTAAAAATAAACCTTCATTTTCAAAAATCCTCTTATTTTTCCGAAGTTTTCATCTTTTCCCAGGTTCTCCAAGGTGCGGTAAACTTTTGAGAAAAAACTGTATGGTCGCCGCTTACATTTTGCCAGGACTGCCCACGAAAACTTCACTCTTCTCCCCCAAACACTGTAGCTTGTGAGGCTGATTTGCGGTAGACCAATCACAGCAGACTAGATCATCTGACCAATCACATCAGACTAGGCTAGCGGAAAGGAGGGGATTAGACAGATGATCGCACAACCAATCATTTGAGAGTCAGTCAAGAAGTAAGGTAAGAATAATGACCTATTATTACGAAATAAAAGTGTTTTTACACCCTTTCTGTACATAAGCTTGTTGCTGGACACTCCATAAACCAAAGTAGGACCTTGAAAATCCCTAGTTATTTAATCTTTAAAACATTTTTTAAATAAACTGTTTTGCACAAGGGGTGAATTTATTTGCTGGGTTTTTCTGCTCTAATGTCCTTACAACACTGAACTCTGACCTACAAATCTTCTCAGAGATCATCATCTGTCCAGCTGTTCCTAATGCCATGGCAAACAGCCTTCATTTTTCTTGACTGACATAAAAAAATCCCTCCTGGGATGTAAACAATGCCTACAATAAATAAAAGCCCAACGACAGCTAAACTGAGGCACACAAAAGATAATAATGGAGGTGAAAATAAGAGAGTTAAAGAGTGTGCTGTGAAATAAAGTGTAGATGAAAGTGGGTACCATAATACTAAACACAAAATAATTCCAATTAAAAGTTAAATGAAGGTAACAGTTCTGTTTTCCTTGCACTTTAGGTTGTCGTCTAGTTTGTTGTGACAGGATTTTGAAGCCCTGTGTGCTGTATTTAAGCATGAGGTTTGTTTCTTGTCGATTTTTTTAAGCACATTGCATTTCTATCCTGTGTTGGGTGGCACGTGTCCATTATTTGTTTTTCTGTGTGTCATGCGCTCTCCTGTATCATGTCTTGACCCTGCCTCCTTGTTTTCTAATTTACCATCCAATGTTTGCTGTCCTTTTTGTTGTTTCCATGTCAAATTCAGTCTAGCTAAGTCAAATGAAAGCAAAAAAATCAAACAAAGTCTTTAGTATTTATTTGTTTAGACCTGTGGGTTTTTGCTTTTTTTGCACCCTCAGATTCCAGCTTTGTAAACAGTTGTTGTTCCGCCAGACAGTGTCATATCCTAACAAACCATAGGCCTATTTGCTTGAACAAATTTTTTTGCAACTGGGTTTTGTCTGCATCTCACCTGACAGGCACCAGTAATAAAGGAAAACATGTTTTAAATTAGAAGCATTACTATAAAGTGTGTAAAGTTTCGACACCTCTGCTTCCTCTTTTGTAAACTCCAGATTCTTGTGGTTCGGTCAGCCACTCAGTTCCCATGGAAACCTGCCGGGGGTCACCTACAGGAAGACATGCAACATTTAAGAGCGTCTCCGCTCTCTCTGTTTGCATTATTGTATGTAGTAGTACATGGGCTCACTAGTGGAAATGCTCTGCTTTGTAAATAAGTAAATAGCCAGACATTCTGCAAAACGTACAGCACGTAACACAAAAAATTTTAGTACTTACTAAAATATAAAAAATGTCTCATTGGAATTTGGGAACTGTTTGATATCTCTATTTTATTAAAATGTAGCATAAAGTGTGCAGTATATGTAGACATTGAGCAGTATGATGGGCATGTCATATTCTGCTCTCTTACTGTGAGTTGGGGTCCGGTCTCTGCGCCGCAGTCCGGTATTTCTCCCAGAATCCTCCTCCAGGAGGGGGAAATACTGCCCCCCCAGCACCTCCTGTTCTACATAATAACCAGGAGAGTCAGAGCCAAACACTCCAAAGCCACCACGATCCAGATCCTCCTCTCTAAAAGAAAGAGAGAGAGATTCATATGCAGGGCTAAAATGGGAGTCCAAGGTAGTAAATTACAAGGGGGGGCAGAGTTCCAGTGCCAAATGTAGAGAATTTCTCATTTCTATCCACAAAATAGCCTCTATACAAATGTCATACATAAACATATCATATTTTCTGCATATTTTCTTGGTTCCCCATTTAGGGTCTCGGTCATTTCTGCCACTGGTAATATGTAAATACCTGTGTCCATAAACAGGGGACAGTATAAACACATCATGTCCCCCAGATGTGTCCACTCCAGGTGAGAGTCCTACTGACCCGAGCGTGCTGGGTGGGGTGGGAGAACCACTGCATGGACTGGTGGACAGAGGCTGTCGATCAAACACAAAAACAACATCTTGCTGTCAAGAAAAATATATAAGAAATAATTTAAATGGTAATAACATTTTAAAGAATATGGTAAGGATTATTAATTTGGGCACAACAGCATCAGGGAAAATATCTCATGCCTTAATAATCTGTAATGAAAGTGTTCAGAAAATCTTTCATGTAAGTACCGTTTCTTAGACATGGCACGTTTGTTCCACTAGAGGGCAGAACAGTGATCATAGTGTGTTCAAAAATGATGATAGCGTTTCCCTTAGCAACAGTGAGCACTGCATCAGTCAGTTAGTAATGGGAAAAAGCATAGCAACAAGCATGAGAGAAAACCTGGCAACAAGGGGCAGAGGAACCATGTCCACTGTGGGCATTTCAGTGCAAATCTCTTCTTTAATTCTTTAAACACTTTTTCTACATCAGCCTGTCTGTCCTTCTCTAGCGAATTAATTCTCAAATATATCCCAAATCATCATTTAGAATGGGTTTAAAATCAGAGAGATATCAGTGAATAAGTCCTTCAGATGTGATGAAACGTAAATCCCGTGTGAATTCATTCATGAGTCCACTCCATTCCAGTGTGTCGTGACTGTGGGTAAAGGACACATGTGCGGCTTAAACTGCATCTGTCTGATACTTGTATCCAGAGCAACCACGGAACTCTGGGTGCCATGGCAACAAGCCGTACAGAACTCATTCACTGCTGTGAGATGCGCTCATGCACACATACACACACACGCTCGCACTCAATACATATTAAATTGATACACTTGAACAAACACGGTGAACTATCCTGACAGTACACACACCTGCAGGGCAAGTGGTTTCCAGCGGGCGTTCTTTAGCAGCGCAGGGGTTGAGCCGAGAGTGTTTTGTGGTCTCTTCTTCAGTGTGAGAATGACTCCGCTCGGATCCTCTCGGAGACAATTGACTAAATTCTTCAGCTGCCAACCAACCTGAAAAACGAATGAAACATGATTACAAATATATTTTTGTATAAAACCAATTCGTTCGACTATTACCATAGGTGGAGTGTTGATATTTTCCTTTTTCATTACAGTAAAGCAATTGTTTATCCAATTTCTTGCTACTGTAGTTTATTTTCATTACTAATACAGTAGTGAAGAACATGTATAAATGATGTAATTGTAACTATATTAATATTATATATTATTATTTTCACATTGCATTAATGTTGTTTGTTCCAGGGTTTGTGACATCCAGTTATCTCCAAATGAGCACAATCAATCATATCTCTACAAACATGAATGCACAATTATGCACGGTGATGCAAGCGCAACACATCTACACACACACATACATATGACAGCATAACATTGCACACAGTGATACACACCACCGTCTGGTGATTGACCTGAATGACCTCATCACCAGCATGAATCTTTTTGCAATGATCTGCGGGAGACTGCAGGAAAGAGATAGAGAGATCAATTACCCTGTTCATTAAATCTGACAGCAACAATTACACACTTCTGTGTTGTGTTGTATTATTGCATCACATTTGTGTGTATGTTAATTTTTTTCTTATGAAGAAGCCTTTTCAATGAAACCTCATCTGATCTTTCTACTTTTCAGGGATTGAACTTGAAAACTTTCAGAAGCTAGTACAAACCGTGCCACAACAGTCTATAAAATGTTTTGGAAGACCTTAAACAAGCATTTCAATTTGTTATATGGCTTGTTTTATGAATATAGAAGGAAAGAGCATTTGCAAAAACAATGAAGAATCATTTTCGTTAAACTACAAATGTGCATTAGGAATAAAAAATAAAACAGCTCTGTTCTTTCTGCATGAACGTGTGGTAAAAAGGGAATGTAGCTTAATTCATCTACGTATATAAATGATTTAACAACATTACTGGAACAATCATCTTTTCCGAGCTTCGCTCCAGCCAGCACTGAAATCAAGTGTCTGTTCTGTGCACATGACCTGGATCTTCTGTCCCCACAGAAGAACTACAGCACAGTATGTGCTGGCTGGAGAACTGTTGCCAGAAATTAGTCTATCATGAATCTAACCTGCATCTCATGTCATTCCGAGTCTGCGTGCTCTTGTTTTTTTTTTAGTGTAATAGAATTTTAAACAATATTTATGGAACTTTTCTCAATAAAATATTTATAGTGACCAGAGGCTGTCCAGATATAAAAAAAAACTCAAGTATATATAAAAAATATGTGATTTTGTTACCATATTTCAAGTCTTCTGAAGACATGTGATAAATTTGTGTCAAAGACAGGCTCAATTTAAAGTCATTTTGATCAAACCATTAATGAAAAACACATAAAGCACCTGTGGTGGATTGTTGGATGCTGCTGGTTCCCTTTCTGTCGGTCTCTCGACGTTGTGTCGAGAACGACAGATGGGGTTCGCCCTTGAGAACCAATCAACTCTGACTACTATAGAAAAGGCCAATGAAATTTGGCAAATGAAATTTGCATGCCGGGCTCCGCCCCCGGATATCCGGTATAAAAGGAAGCTGGCGTGCAGCATTCATTTACCTTTTGTTCTTCAGAGCCTTCCCTCATGACTACGAACAGAATGAATTCAATGAATTCTTCTTCTTCTACATTGCTGAATCTACGACGTGTAGCAGCGGATCGTCCCTACCTGCAGCGACCTTCCCCTGGGCGTCTCGGCAGTTCCGGAGGTGTTTGAGATTTTTTCTAAAAAGTCCTTTTCAGGACTGACTGAGCATTCTCCAGCGTGGCATGTCCCGCTGTTCTCTTGGGTGCGGCACCCTCATCGAGGAGGGGGATGGACACGATCGCTGCAATAGGTGTCTGGGCGTCCAGCACACTGAAGCAGCGTTCGTTGACACACCTGCCCGCACTGCGAATCCGAGCTCCACCCCCACTGACTCTGACGAATCCGAGCTCCACCCCCAGCGGTCGAGTTAGGAGGAAGCAGAAGTGATGTCATTCATGCTAACCCGGGGAAACGTGGTTCCTGAGGTCGGAGCGCGGTGCAAACCGCGCCCACCCCGGGTGCCATTTTTTTCCCGGAGGTGCATGAGGAGCTGTGTAAAACTTGGAGCGCTCCACGGACCGCTTCAGTGAAAACCAGCTCCGCCTCCCTTACTTCCCTCGATGGTGGGGCAGCCAAGGACTGCGTCGTGACCCCCCGGGTGGAATGTCCGCCCACGGTGCACCTGTGCCGCGGACGGCTACCACCTGGGGGGAATCGGCCACGCCTACGGTCCAAAGCACGTAAGACTTCGGCATCACTGGTGTCGAGGTCTAGCGATGCCGCGGGCCAGGCTGCCTCCTCTCTCTGCGCCATGGCCATCCTGCAGGTCCGCCAGGCCAGGGCGTTGAGAGAGCTCCACGAGGGTAAGGCCGACCTGGGTATAAAAGCAGGATATCCGTACCGCCGCTGACAGCTTTCTACGGGCGACCAAGGCGGTGGCACGGGCCCTGGGTCGGACGATGTCCACGGTAGTGGTCCAGGAGAGACACCCCCGGCTATACCTTGTGCAAAGGAGTGACACCAAGGAAGTCCGCTTTCTTGATGCACTCATCTCGCAGGGTGGGTTGTTGGTAAACACCATCGAGGACTGCGCTCAGCAGTTTTTGAAGGTGAAGCAGACAGTGACAATTAGCCACATTTTTACACGCCGTGACTCGGCCGCCAAAAGGCCTCCGAGATCCCGCGTGACGTCTGCTTCCCTGCAACCCAGGACCCCTTCGACATTGATTCCGGTTCCTGTTCCCCCACAGACGGCACCCCGGAAGCAGAGGTCGAGGGGGAAACCTCTACCCCGTCAGCAACCTTCTCACGAGAAGGGACACTGACGGGAAGACCCTAGGGAGAACAACATCGGGCCCGAACCTTCACAGCCACGGCTCTGATCGGTCGGGACGGGACGACTCCTGCCTCGTCACCAAAGCCGGGCCCTTTTCAGGGCCTGGCGCCCACTTACTCACAGAGTTTTTCCCGTTCTCCCCGGGTGTACTTGCAGCCAATCGCACACTCCACTGGACTGTGCTCGGCGAACCGACCTCACACCCTGGCGAGGTGTGAGGTCGTACACATACGACAGCTGTCACCACTCTCAAACCGACAGTGCGTGCCGTTGTCCCGCCAGGCAGGTAAAAAGGCGGAGCCAACCTTCCCTCCGGGGACCCCCGCGACAGATGGTTAGCTCCGCAAGCCGACGAACCACCCCCCGTGGGAATGGTGAAGCAGACTGCCCCCTTGGTCACCCTGAACAGTCCCTGGGAGCTCGAGAGCTGCCCACACTGTCTCGCTGGCTAATGCGTGCGGTCCGTCTTGGTTACTCGATTCTGGCAAACAGGCATCGAGTTCGTCCCTCAAACCAAGATGTCAGCGGGATACGACCCGCACTTCACTATTCCCAAGAAAGACGGGGGTTGCGCCATAGGTCTGCGTACCCTGAACATGCACCTTCAAAGCTGCCGTTCAGATGCTCACACAGAGGTGCATCCTGACATCTATCAGGTGTCAGGATTGGTTTGTGGCAATCGACCTGAAGGACGCTTACTTTCATGTCTTGATCCCCTCGACACCAGCCGTTCCCACAGTTCGCGTTCGAGGGGTGGGCATATCAGTACAGAGTCCTCCCTTTCGGTCTGTCCCTGTCTCCACACGTCTTCACGAAGATCGTGGAAGCCGCCCTTTCTCCCCTTCAGGAAAAAGGTGTGCGGGTACTAAACTTTCTTGACGACTGGCTTATTGGCACACTCGTGAGATCTGTTGTGTACACAGAGGGACCTGGTGCTCCTGCATCTAGATCGATTGGGATTTCAGGTCAACCGAGAAAAGAGCAAACTCTCCCCAGTGCAGAGCATCCTGTTTCTCGGTTTGGAACTAAACTCTGTCACCATGACGGCACAGCTGTCCGCAGCACGCGCCCAGTCAGTGTTGAACTGCCTGGAACACTTCAGGCAGTCGACGGTCCCCCTGAAACAATTCAGAGGCTCCTGGGACACATGGCGTCCTCCGCGGGGGTAATACCCCTCGGATTGATGCACATGAGACCGCTTCAACACTGGCAACAGAGTCGAGTTCCGTGGACAGCGTGGCACACCGACAGCTGTTCGGACAGGCACAGATAGACCTCTTTGCCTCCCGCGACACCACCCATTGTCTGCTTTGGTACTCCCTGACCGAGGCCCCCCTCGGCACGGATGCCCTGGCGCACAGCTGACCACGGGACGGGCGGAAGCACACCTTCCCCCCCAGGAGCCTCCTTGCACAGACACTGTGCAAGGTCAGGGAAGAGGAACACCAAGTGTTTTGGTTACACCGCACTGGTTTACCTACACTTGGCTTCAGAGCTGATGCTCTGGACAGCGACTCCCCCTGAACCATTCCCCTGACAGAGGACCTGCTCTCTCAGGGGAAGGACACGTTCTGGCATCCCAGATCAGACCTCTGGAACACCCATGTCTGGTCTCTAGACGGGACGGTAGATCCTGAGATGGCTACTCCCCCTATACGGCTGAGACCATCACCCAGGCTAGGGTCCCATCTACTAGGCGGTCACACGCCTCTAGACGGTACCTCTTCTCGTCCTGGTGTCTTTCTCAACGAGAAAGACCCACTGAGGTGCGTGATCAGGATTGTGTTGTTCTTCTCTCGAGACTGGAGACTAACATCTCCCCTCCACACTGAAAGTGTATGTAGTCGCTACTGCCACTCATCACGACTCAGTCGGTGGAAAGTTTCTAGGGCAACACGACCTGGTCAGCAGGTTCCTAAGGGGCGCGAGAGGGCGGAATCCGCCTCATCTCCGCTCCATACCCTCTTGGGACCCTAAGTGGTCCTGGGGAGCCTCAGGGCCCCCCAAGAGCCCCTTGGAGGTTCCGATCTTCCTCACAGAGTAAGACGGCCCTCCTGATGGCGCTCACTTCCTTCAAGAGGGTAGGGGACCACCGAGCATCCTCCGTGTCCCCGGATTGCCTTAAATTCAGCCCTGGTAACTCTCACGTTATCTTGAGACCCAGGCCCTGATGCGTGCCCAAGAAGTTCCCACTACTCCCTCCGGGGCCAAGTGGTGAACTTGCAGGCTCTCCCCATAGGGGAGGAAGACCCAACCCGATCAGTGTTGTGTCCAGTACGCTGGACCGCACGCAGAGCTCTGAAGCTCTGACCAGCTCCATGTATGTTGGAGGACAGAAGAAGGGGAAGGCTGTCTCCAAACAGAGGCTGGCGCACTGGGTCGTGGACGCTGTTACGACGTTATCTCCCATGCCCATTGGTGAGGGCTCACTCCACACGGAGTTTAGCCACCTCCTGGGCACTGGCAGAAGCGCCTCTCTAGCAGACATCTGTAAACCTGCGGGTTGGGCTACGCCCAAACACCTTCGCAAGGGTTAACAACCTTCGCGTAAACCCGGTGTCAGCCCACGTCCTGCGTGGCGACATGTAGGACTGGCATCCGGGGGGGCATATGCCTGCGAAAGCACCTTCCCACCCT
Source organism: Triplophysa bombifrons (assembly GCA_029783895.1). NCBI lineage: Eukaryota > Metazoa > Chordata > Actinopteri > Cypriniformes > Nemacheilidae > Triplophysa > Triplophysa bombifrons. The sequence continues at coordinate 13,712,996 of CM056451.1, read as the reverse complement.
CCAAGAGGTTGGGTCAGTGTGCTATCTACCTTTTCTTCTTACCCAAACAGATGGCTAAGAAAATTGGTACCTCACCAACCTTCCTTCTTACCCAGACACTGGTTAAGAACAGGAATTCCATCCATCACTAAGCAAGCACCCCCTGGGGGTTGGCTGGGCAGAGCAGCCTTCCCCTTAGGCCGGGATAACATATGACCGGATAGTTCTAACCGGACCTGGTGCTATCAGACGCAGTAACACCCCCACCGTGGGCTGTTCCGTCTGCTATACCCTCATGACAATGGTTCCCACACATCGTAACCCATGAGCTTCCCCAGGTGGACCTCCACCTCGCGGTTAACTACTCAGTCCGCACGTTCCATGCGTTCTCCTCCAAGGACGAGACCATACATATATCCACCATATTCCTCCCCACGGGTAGGAGGAGGCCTCTGCAGCGCTTCTCTGATTAAGAGTTGCGCTTACCCAGTGTAAACTGAGCCGGACGGCCTCTCGCCTGTGGAGAGCTAAGACCCGGTCCGTGAAGGTTAGCGGTCAGGGCTGTACCCATCTTTCTCCGAGAAAGCTCTGGAACCCCCCGACCACCACACTGGAAGGTTACAGTTTCATGAAGTTTCGAGCTGACACGCCCAGGCTTGTTACCGTCGCTTCGCTGACATTGTGACGCGATACAGTGTTGTGGCGTTTTCCATAGGCAACCCCATCTGTCGTTCTCGACACAACGTCGAGAGACCGACAGAAAGGGAACGTCTTGGTTACGTATGTAACCTCAGTTCCCTGATGGAGGGAACGAGACGTTGTGTCCCTTATGCCACGAAGACGTATCGTATTCTGCTGCAGTCGTGAGAGGCTCTCAGGCTCTTCAGAACAAGAGGTAAATGAATGCTGCATGCCGGCTTCCTTTTATACCGGATATCCAGGGGCGGAGCCCGGCATGCAAATTTCATTCGCCAAATTTCATTGGTCTTTTCTATAGTAGTCAGAGTTGATTGGTTCTCAAGGGCGAACCCCATCTGTCGTTCTCGACACAACGTCTCGTTCCCTCCATCAGGGAACTGAGGTTACATACGTAACCAAGACGTTCTCACATGCTTTGTGATGAAATAGTAACATAAAACCTGTGCCACCACAAATTGCATGAATGATTTTATGTGAAAGTGTACAATGAATAATGAATTTCTATCCGTTTCTCAGAAAGCTATTGCATGACTTAGGGATACCGTTTTGCATAGCTCAAATCATATGGACTACTGTTATGATGGTTTTGTGGTGCTTTTACTAAATATTTTCACATCTACATTATATTCAAATCAAATACAAAAATGATTAATTTTTAGAGCATGTGGTCACTATAAACTGTTGAAAAAAAGAAAGATTTTAAAAAGTTATTGCTTAACAGAAAAAATAAATGCAAATGTATTTGAAATGACATGAGGGTGAGATAAAATGACAGAACTCACATTTTTCATTTGTTTCTCGAGAAGATAGCACATGCCTCCCTAACACACAACATCATCACCATTGAAGACCTTGGACGTTTGCATTAAAAACAACTGATCTTGCTATAAAAGTGTTAAATGTGAGGACTAAATGGTTTTGTATTATTTATACACAGTTCTAAAACATTCATTACGGAGATTGAAAACGACCAAAAAACACACAACTTACATTCTCTGTGGTCCCAGTGATCACATGAAGACCATCATATGTGGACTTGATGTACATGCCCTGAAAAAATATACATAAATACATAAATATAAAGATACAAACATAAATATAAATATATGCAACCCAAAATACACTGCTGTTGGTGTTCTTTTATTTCTGTTGATGACAAAGGGGACATGGTCATCGTTATTTATTACTTACCAAGCCTTCACTGGGCATAACATTAGTCAGATGGACGACCTCTAGGTGGGCAGACTGTGACACCAACGAATCGGATGATAACGAAATAATGTGCTCACAGATACCTGATAGAGTTTTACACTGAAAAGAGACATTGAGAGAATAAAGAGAGAGAGATACAATGTATTGTCAGTCTGTATTTTTGATTCGGTATCTTTCAGTCAAATTATATGGGTTAATAGTGCAATTAACACTGACAACTTAAATTGAAAAAATGATCATATCATTGTACATATATTTGTTAAAAAGCATACCCAGCATCCAAAACATACGCCATACAAAGCCAGCCTTTTCAGAAAGGAAAACTGCAACAGTCCATATCATTTACATTCCAAAAGAAAGTGCCATAACCCTCATTACAACATAATCCAAATCGGTTTAATTCATGAGCTATATGTAGTTTAATTTATGCTATTTTGTCTTTCATCTTATTTTCTTTATTGTCTGTCTGTCTCTCCCACACTTTCTGTTCTACGGGCAGTCATCCTGAAGGGAGAAAAAATCATAATCTGCATTATTCAAGATTATTCAGAGTTTTGCTTCAGAGCAGGCTAGATACAAGTGACTTCACAATCACGTTTCAATTCAAATGTATTTTTGGGCTGTGTGTAAGTGGAGAAAATATGTGTTCTTTTAAAAAGGCTTTGGATTTTCTTTACATAACGGCACCCCTTAGGATTCCATAGTAAACAGATTACAATTTTTCCTGCATTTTGCAGAGTCGAAATAATAAAACTTAAATTGCATTTCATCTGAACTATTCCTTTGATATAAAATTTGAAAAAGTAATTTATATATGACACCTGTGTGTGCACATTTGTGTAAAATATAAACAGGTGGAAAATAATATCACTCACCACATGTAGAATCTTATTTTCAGTTTCATATACTGTGCAATCCTGAAAAAATACATAAATGAAAACATTAATAAAGTGCTACGTTAGTCACATATCAAAACACTCAAATACACGTCTACATCTCTCTAACTCACACACACCTGCTGTACTATAGTTGTTAGTTCTAGACAAAGCTGAACGATGTTGTTCTTCAGCACTGAGTACTCAGAAACACTGACAAATGGAGACCTACGAACAAAACATACACAGAGAGATGAGGCCATTACAGCAGACAAACAAAAAGCCCTGTTTCATATTCTCAATAATGTCATTTGCTCCGTTCATTTCATTATTTCTCCATTTCTATTTCATCCCATTTAAGTAATAAGTGAAAGCTTGGCTTATTTTGATTTTATTTCAATTCCATTTAGTTAGATGTGAAGCTATTTTCAGCTCTGCCGAGGTTCTGTTCAGGTCAGTATCGTTACCTGTCCAGCCATGCGAGCAGATTTTTTGCCGCTCCGATGAGGTCAACGACCGAGGTCAGGAAGTCATTGGGAAGGCGCCGTGAGACCCGTCCATCATAATGGCCCCCGCGACGGCGACCCGTTATGAAGTTCTGCAGATTCTTAGCCGACGCGTTGAGTTTGTGTGACAAAGTGCGCAAATTTTCTGTCTCGAGACCATAGTTCTGCAACAGGATAAATATATATATTTTTCAATATGAAACAACCAGCTTTGTCACATGACACTTCTGGGACAAGTATTTATTTTTAGGTCGAGCTACACCGTTGTAAAATGGAAGCTGGAAGCACAACAATCAATTTTGTAGTTTGTATTTCACACACATAAAAGCAACACCATGCAAGTGTCAGCAGAATATAACAGAACCAACACCCTCAGAGTGCCATCGCAGCACGTGTAGACAGCCATCTCTACCCACTAACAAGGTTACTCTGAAATAAAACGCTGCCTACGCTGTGATATGCTATTAAAAAAAAATAAACTATGTCTCCATGCAGATGAAAACACTATTACTCAAAAAATAAATGTGATTTTCTTAGAAGTGCTTCTTGGTGAGACTGCTGTTCTGAAAACCCTCGTTTCTGTGAATCGATGTTTAATTCAGTATACGTTCCATCACGTGAATCACGATTCATGAGTTTTGTGGTTCTCACAGATTATTCTCTTCGCAATTCCTCTAGGCTTGTTCACTGTGCTAATGAATTGCCTATGGAAAGCGATGTTCTCTCAAGTGTAGCCGGACCAGCCCCCCGTCCTAGTTATTTTACGTAACGGAGGGCTTTTCCCTCTTTCACTCCTCATTTTGTCTTTATATGGTGCGTTTATTGGTCCCCGCAGTGCTGATCTGTCATCATTTTCTCCGCCGAATGGAAATAGACCTCGGCTGTCGTGACTGTCGTTCTATTATTTAACGCACGCTCCACAATTGCCGCCTCAATAAGAGGCAACAATGCATATTAATATGCAGAAACCTATTTACTGCTCCAACTGTTATTAAAATAAAGCCTTATATAAATAGGCTCGCAAGTGAGCTCTTTGTAATGTTGTTTATGGCACCTCGGTAAAAGGTTTAAGAGGCATCGTTTGAATCGAAGTAGTTTCCGGCGAGCTATGCTTTTTAGGGAAGATAGAAGAGAACTAGAACGATTTTAGATACAAACTCTCGAAGGAGGAAGAGATTACGGCGGTGATACTGTTGACGTTTTTAAAGTGAATTAATAAATCTTTCTGTGGTATATGAATTCCTCTAGCAGCCAATCAGGATCACACGCGGCCTACCCACACCCCCACCTCTGGTTGTGTACTGGTTGGGAGATTCCCGCTGGGTGCTAATCATTCAGCGTTAAGCAGAGTTTGATTAAAATGTCTGTTGTGTCATTTATACAAAACAAACACATCATTATCACAGCTAGACTCTATCGCACTCTTTCACACAAACACACACCAGTGCACAGAGTAAGTCCACAGCCTCCAGAATGAGCTCCTGGTGTCCGATGCGGGTCACGCCAAGCTCTTCTAGTTCCTGATGGGTAATATGAAGTAGCTGCTCTCCAGTGATCTGCTCTCTCTCAAATGTCCTCATGTACTGCAGCAAACAGTCGTCCAGTCCTGGGTGAAAGAGCGAAAGATTCTGGTGAGAGGGGCAATACGTTTTTACTTTTAGGTGCGTTTTGATAATGTAAAAACGACAGCACTCCGAGGATGTTTCACTGTTTCATTGCCATGTTTTCTTAATGTTGAGTATATATTTTTTATCTTTTTTGTTATACATTACATACATAAAAGGTAATACTTCCACGCAAATAAGGATCACTGACAATGCTTTAGCAATACAATCACTAATCACTTACTAAAGTCATCAATAGACGGATAGAAATTGTCGCTGTCCTTCTGAAACCTTGGATGTCCAAGTTAGCTGTTTTTCAAGAAACGGAAAAAACTGTACTTCTCCAAGTTGAGAAGCACTTTTTACTAGGTTTATGATTTATGGCGTACAATAAAAATCACAAAATATGGAGATACGAGGATGCAGAAGGATAGCAGCGATATGAACATCGTGATAGAATATTATGAAATATGTTAGATGTTGGATATGAAAGAAAATCACAACCAGATCAAAATCTTTTCAGCATTTACTCACCCGTTATTACAAATGAGTCAATGACATAGAACAACCACTAGTCAAGTGATGCCAGCGACATTATTAATAATTGTATTCAATAAATGATAAGAATTTGTGGCTGAAATATGAATCTCAAGTTAATGGTATTTTTAAAACATTTATAGCAGTTGCATGCGATTTTGAGGAAAAATATGTTTGTTCATTTTGTTAATTTAGGAAGACATCGTTATAGAACAAAATATGGAGATGATTACTAAACCAAAACTCAAAGGAATGCAAATTTTTTGTTTCTAAACACTTTAAATTCTAAAGTTAAATACTAGTGTTCCAATGTTATGCGTGTTAAGGAAATAAAATCATTTAAGATAAATCACAGTTGCACCACATTACATTTTTTAAGGCTATGGCCAAATGATAGATGAAAAACAAAAGTTTTAATCTGCATTTACACCACATTCTTAAATTTGGATAGCTGCAATTTATATTATTATTTACAATAACGCCTTATGCCAGGGCTTCTCAAAGTCTACTTTCAAAGGTCCAAATCTGAATTCACGAGAATGTCAAAGGTCCGGACAATTGGTTGTTTCAAAATTAGTTTTTTAATAGACATCCTTATAACTTTTTATAATGAATTAACATTACTTTTTTGAAAAAAGAGAGTATTTTGCTTTTAAAATAAATTTTAAAAACAAATCCAAAAGTGGCAAAACATACCAAGAGGTATAAGCCAAAAATAAAATGGTGCAAAATATAGAGCTGTTGTAGTTTCGTTGTACTCACCTCTGTGTTGTGTGGATACTACTTTTCAAAATATCTGTGTTTTGATTCATGTTGCCAATTGACATTTCCACTTTTTATAATTCCAACTGTCTCGTTACAAATTAAACAGAACGGCTTTGTGCTGGATTGGGGCCACATGAATCCGTACCTCTCTGTCCAGTCATCTTTAAAAGCTCTGTTTTCTTCGTAAACCTTTTTTTTTAATAACGGACATCCTCACCTATAGAGCCGAGCACTAGTGATGCGCGGATGGCGGTTAAATCCGCGGGCGCTGTGGATGATCCGCGGGTCGGGTGGGTCGGGTAATAAAAAAATACATTCTGTCGCGGGTGGATGATATCATTATAAATATTAACAAAATTTCTCTAAAAATGTTTTTTTTCATTTTTCATCAGGCAGGCACTAATTTGCACTCATTTATGCGCGTGCCGGCAGAAGAGAGGCAGAAATGGAGGCGAAACAGATCCGGGAGGGTGGGAGAATTAAAAACAAAAGGAAGGAAGGAAAGAAAGAAAGAAAGAAAGAAAATTACCGTGTGTGAGCGTTTTAGCGAAGTTTGGGTATGTAATATGCAACGACGGTGAGGAATTGTGTGTGTATATGAAAGCCACAAGACCTTGAATATGGTACATCATGTGTGAGTTAAATCGCAGGATTAGATTTAAGCATTTGCAGGACAGTGCTAGAAAATGTACCGTTATCCAGTCATTCGTGTGTGTTTATGTGTTGCAGTGACAGAAACGGCGATATTCAAGTCTGAAGGTAGTAACGCCTGTGTTTATTTTATTAAGAAAATGTAGGATAATCTGGCCGAAGACAAAATTTTGTTTTATAAATGAATGTTCCTTTAAAAGCATTTTACGATCAGCCATCATTGTACCATCAGAGATTGGCAGATTAGTTCTGACGTCACTGAATCTGATAACATCGTGTTTAAAAAAAAAAGAATTAGAGTAATTAAAGTGACGATCGGATGCGGATATCTATATCAGAGAAAATTATACCTGCGGGCGGGTGGATCATTTATTTGAAGCAGCGGTTGCGGGTGACATTTTTGCTCATCCGCGCATCTCTACCGCGCATGGACCTCGGTGAAGTGTCGTTTTATTATCCCACTCGATTACGTCAAACGTCATACGCTTACTGGATTTCACGGAAGCAATTGACGTCGCACTATCGCGAGAGTGATTCAAAAGCAAATGACCAGGCGGGTTTCGTCTCTCTCTCTCGCAGTCATGTGATGTCATGCGTCGATTGGTCTGAGCGGAGCGGAGCCACAAGACAAACAAGCGGGTCCGGATTTAATTCCCTGCGGGTCCGGATCCGGACCGGAGTCCGGACTTTGAGTAGCCCTGCCTTATGCGTTATTGACCCAAATTCACTTTCTTGAATTTTTGAAGAATCTTCAAAACAACAATTTAAGTAAACTGGGAATGATAAAGGCCTCCATTTCCTACAGTCCAACACAAACACGTCTGTGTCGGAGAAGGATGTGTACAAGTAGGCATACACTGAAAACATTGACACATGTTTCGCAGATTAACACAAATTGTAAACAGGTTTCTTGATCACTACCCTTCCTGCCATTGGTCAGAAAACAGAGAGTCCCGCCCAATAATTTAAGTCAACTTTGTCGAAGGGGGCTGGTCAGGACCCTCGAGAAACAATATCCTGATCAAAACCGGTGTTTTCACTTTAGAAAGAACTGAGAACTCACACTGAGGCACTCAAAAACAAAGACAGGATTGTATTTTACCATGGTCAAAATTACACTTTAAACATGTAATCGTCACCCAGATGGTTGTTAACTGTAATTCTCTGAGTGTAGAATACATCTCTAACTCTTCTGGTTTAGAGTCCACCAAGCTGTGCTAATGCATTTCCCCAGGCATCTGATTCAAGAACAGCTGACAAAGGAAAACATGTATTAGGTTCCTCCCACTGAGCGAGGTGAGTCATGGTGAGGAAACCCCTTAGAAAATGATCAAACACGCGCTGAAAAACACACGCTCACAAACAGCGATCCATTCCAAAGGCAGCTGCTTCTGTTGTATTTGTCTCCGTCTTTGAATTTTACATCGATTGATAGATCTGTTCAGCACTGACATTTATTATTTGATCATCTCAGTGACCACGTTTACATGGACAACAAAAATCTGATATTAAAGGGATAGTTCACCCAAAAACTCAAATTTGCTGTTTATTTACTCATCCCCTGGTCATCCGAGATGAAGGTGACATTTTTTCTTGAGTAGAACCATAAAGAAGATTGTTTGGTAAATCTGCAGCCCTCTTTGCTTCATATAATGGGAGTCTATGGGGTCCACCTGTCTAAGAGTTCCTAAAGCACATAATTCCAAAGAAGGGACTATCGCTCAACACTCCCTTTCTGCAGGTGGCGGTAAACGCACCAGACGCTGGCATGTCATCCGCCACCAAAGAACTACAAGAAGAAGATCGAGATCGGGACGTGTGCAGAAGCTGTTCAGTATGACTAATATTATTAAAAATGATGTTCAGTTTTATGAAAATATCGAACGATTTGCTTCACAAGATGTCAACATGTCACCAGGAGGCGCTCTTTTGGAATTATGTGCTTTAGGAACTCTTAGACAGGTGGACCCCATAGACTCCATTTATATGAAGCAGAGAGGGCTGCGGATTTACCAAACAATCTTCTTTATGGTTCTACTCAAGAAAAAAATGTCACCTACATCTCAGATGGCCTGGGGGTGAGTAAATAAACAGCAAATTGAAGTTTTTGGTTGAACTATCCCTTTAACACGGTTAAGAAAATACTCTGATTAAGAATGGACCATGTAAACAGAGCTTTTTGATTAGCTTAATCCATCTAAACTCTAAACAAATCGAAATAAGATGGGTTGAGTACTGCTATTTTAGTCGCATTATCAAAGTACGGTATAGACACTTACACACCTTAACCGCACTTTTACCGGCGCCTAGGAACTTTCGCGACATTTTGGGACAGTTTACACACACGCACAGCAGTGGACAGCCATTTCGTTTTACGGCAAACAACATTGCTTCAAGTAAGAAAGCACATTTTGGTCCGAACGGGAAACAAGCAAGATCCCAACAATTCTAGAAAATAAACGAAACACCAAAGTATCTGGTACCATGGTGAGGACAAACTGTTGATACATGAAATGGAGGGAACGTCGAATGGCGTCGCTTAGAGACGTAATGACGTCTGCCATTAATAGAACTACGTAGTGTTACATAAAACGGGAGCACAAAAGGCATATTCTTAAAGCAACTCATGCAAACACCTCAATCGTAATATTAGCTTACTCAGAATAACGCAAATAATTTGATTACTGACGTCCATGTAAACGTGGCCAATGAGAGCAAATTCATCAATGTGCAGTCGTAAACATGTCTTTGCCTCTACTGCCTTTTTCTTTGGTTATATTAGAACAATCAAACACATTCCAGCTCTTTTGTTTGTTTGAATGTCAAAATCAAACAAAACAGCTAGAACATACAGGGCCTGCAGGAGATTTTCTGATAATTTTCTGATAAATAGTTACATACATTGTCACCAACTTGCAATGTAAAAAAAACGAGCTTTGGCTCAGTGGTCAGTGCACCAGACATATATACTGTGCGTACGAGTTGTTGGCTCATAGGGACACAGGTTCAAGTCTGACCTGTGTCATGTCCCAATTCTGCACCCCGTCTCTTTGCTCCTGTCTGTCTACACTGTCCTATATATATAAATAGAGTCCATATATAATATAATGAAAAACTAAAATAGGCTGCAAATGTACAAGATGGGTGCAAAAGAACATAATTTTACCTAAAAAAAATGTTTCCGTTGCGCCCTTACTTTCAATTTTATTTGATCTATTATGGTGATGATGTGGCTTTTTGATATATTGTATGACATTGGTGTTTTATAATATTCTTGCCATCATTTGGGTCCATAGTGCAAACTGCAATACATTAAAAGGTTTATTTCAACCACTGAATGTTAAAGAAAACACCTCATTAGGTTGCTACAAAGATGGAGCAAAAGGAAGAAAAAAATATCTGTTGGCTTGCTATTCTATCTTCAGTAGATTACATACGAAGAACATGCTTCATGGGAAAGAAGACACAAAACATTAAGATGAATCAATACACATTTTATGAGCAACATATTGATCCAAAAGTGTGAACACTTTACTTTAGAAAAATTTTTTTTAGTTCATTAGAAAAGATTAAGATTTGAGAAATGAAATAAAAATATTCCAGCATTATCAGCAGACTTATGAGCTTCTGGCCATTTTCCAATGTCATTTTCACTACGGATAGTATCCACTGTGTATCTTTAAATTTATAGGAAAAGAGAGCGAGACCTTGAAGTGACACGTTTTGACAACTATGTTAATAATAGCTGTTCATTAAGGGTTGCTATAAACAACTATTTTCCAGGAATGGAGAGATTGACCAATCAGAATCTAGTTTTCCAAAGAACCATCTACTGTATATCATATAACTGTTTCTATTTTTACACGACTGTGGCGCTGCACTTGTAAGTCGCTTTGGATAAAAGCGTCTGCTAAATGACTAAATGTAAATGTAAATGTAAATGCTGCATAGCAGAAGCCAGAGGGAAACTGTAAATTTGCTGCTGAGGCCCGTTTTACGTTAGTAAAAACGGCTTACAGTATAAATGCACATCACAAACCCCCTGTTGCACTTATAACTACTGCTTTTGTGTGCCATGGAAAAGGTTCCTTGAATCACTTTTGCTGTCCAAACATTAAAAACCTATTTAGAAACTGGTGTATAGGTGGCAAGTATTATTTATGTATGGTAAATAATTATTTTAGTAAAGTTTTGGTTTTGGTTCATGCAAGGTTATTTACTATTTGAAATAACGATTGACTGGAGCTTTCTGTGTGAGTAAAAGAGAACCTGACCTTGAGGAGGTGATGAGTGCTGAAATGTTCACCTCATGTAAGGTGTGGGAGAGCGGAGTACCTTCTCCGGAGCACAAAGTTTGTTTTGGGTTTATTTAATTGAAGGCATGCATTAAATCAGTATTTTTCCATTGCATGAATAACACAGAACTCAGTATAAACATAACCTTAAGTTGATCTTAGAACCATTGTCACCAATGGAGCTACGATCAACGTAGGCGTACAATGCTTTTGGGAAACGCAGCCCTAGCCTGACCTCTGTGGTCTGGTCTCACTCTTTCCAGTGAAAACTGTGTTTGGAAATTCAGGCCAAATTATAGAGACTGCGGAGTTCTTGAACAGGAAGTTGTGATTGAATTATTTTCCGAAAAGATTTTTATTGCGGGGCATTGTTTTCCCCTTCCATTGGGCCTGGAGGGGAGAGCTAAAAATGCCGGGCCATTGGACAGTGATCAGGCCCGCAGATGGCACTAGGGACGGGGGGACATGACCCCCTCTGATTCATGACCCGATCTGCCCCCCTCACTGTCCCTACTGAAGGCGACAAACATCAGTAAGAATGAGGACTAATCAGGGTCACCGCTATTTACTTTAGCCTAAAAAGTGGCGGACAGGCCCGCCGCTCCTTAATTATTTTGCAGTCACTGCTTCAGAATCAGGTTTCCGACGTTTATGTTCTCTGTGCTGTCTGTGTGCTGCTGCTAGCCTGCTACGACTACTGACCCCGCCCCGGGGTCCAATGAGGAGCTGTTAGCTGCCTCAATTGTGCCTGCAGTAGCGGTAACCATAGTGATCAAATGTCATCGTCTATGACTGAGACGATGATTTTTCGGGACTGAAAAAAATTGACTGTATAACTGCTACATAAAGGCAAATAGCGAATGAACGTTTTGGTGGGTGATAGACAAATAACAGTTTGATCATGCATTGCTAGTGTTGACAGGTAGGCCTTGGATCATCATTGTTTATCCATGATTTAAAAAAAGAATCCTCCAATGACTTTTTAGTGCAAACCACTGGCCAAAAGTAACTACTTGAGCACTAGGTAAAGCCCAAATTATGCAAAATAACTAACTGAGTTAAAATCATTTGTTGACAGCTTGGTCACCCCCAGTTAAAAAATCCAATCAGCGCCCCTGACAGTCAGTAGTCATACCTCTTTTTTGTTACTAACGTTATGTGTTGAAGAGAAGTTGAGAAGGGCAGAGGAGCTTAATGTTTTTGATTAAAGATTACAAGTGCAAATTAATTCAATAAAAAAATAATGGTGTGCACGGGTAAATGTTGTATAATAATCACTGCAACTCTGTGTAAAACACTTAGAATTTGCCTGTTTGATTTCATGGTGAGTTTAAAGACTTCAAAGAAATATAAAAAAATGGTTGTGGATTTAGATGATACATTTTAAATGCTTGGACCTAATTTTTTGATAGTCAATAGGTAAGGGATTTCGGAGAAATAAGCCCCGGCAGTGTGATCAGTCTTGTATCACACTGAAGGGGCTTATTTCGCGATAACAGCCGACTGCTTGTACATTATCCCACTTATTACACACCTACTTGGCACATGAGAAAAAACAGGACATGAAATGTGAATTTGAAATGTCAATCCCATTTGAAACGTTGTTTGACATTACGTATTTTAAAAAGTAGCTACTGGTGACATAACCTCAAGCATGTTAAATGCAAATTTTCTATTACAATTCCGCTTTTCCACTGCATCTTTATTTTCCATTTACAGTTATACTGTAAATCCTACAATTTCTAAATTCTTGGCTGGCAAATAAAGAAAAATCCTGGTATGGTAGGACAAAGGCACTGGTGTGCTTTAATTACTGTTATTTTATAGGCCATATAATATCAATATTTGTGTTTATTTATATTTCTGTTTTCGACAGATGCTTCCTTTCCAAAGAAGAGACAATAAATATAAATTGCAATTGATGACCTGCACCAGAAAACCCCCAAGTATTAAAACGAAACCTAAAAGTTCCAATAAAAACTACACCAGAACAACTTCTGGAATACAAACAAGTTTAATAGGTTTCCAAATGAAACCAATTTATCTCTGGTCAGGTTTTATTGGATGAAACAGGTGAGCTAGTGGCTTTTGGAGTGTGGCCACGTTTTGATAACAGAAGATGGTGAAAATACATACTCTGATAAGTAACAGATTAGAGCAATAGTAGAAATGAATTCTGGAGGAAGTGAGTTGCCAATGTTCACTGTTATCTGAAACATGCTTTGAAATGTTATACAATATTAATCTAACTCTCCTATAACAAACCATAACATTAAACAAAACTGACCCAACAATAAATGCAACTATTGACTTAAACACAACATCCACTCAACTACTGTGCCAAATGTATAGCCACATTGTCCCGTCATCACCTGCTTAGTATCTTATATCCCAACCTGCATGATTTTTTCAAATGTAAGCTTGAAGGCTCAAAACTAGTCCAGCATTAGATCTTTACATTACAATTAGAGTAATGTTAGAGGAAGCAGATTATTATTCAAGACACCATGGGTATACACATTTCTGCACCAGGTCAAGCTTCTTGTCACTCTGCCAAGGGTAGAGGGAAATAATCAAATGCACACACACACACAATGTATCACCGAAAAAATGTCAATGACATCTGGTCCAACACAGCAAACAATAAATACCAGTAAACAGTAAATACATTTAAAATCTGTTAAAGTGACATATGTTTGCTTGTCCGGAACCTCTAAGAAAGTCATATGCAGTTGCGGAAAATAGCAAGTCCCAGCAGACTGACCCTGGATCAGGTGCACCGAGGTCTGATATGTCAGCAATAATTCGAAAAATGATCCACAAGCAGCTGCTTTATAATTCGTTCTTTATCTGAAACAGGGTGCAGAGTTTCTGAAAATGAAAAGCCTCCTGCACAACTGGCCGTGAAACCTAGTTCTATAAAACACAGAACTGGTTCACTACTTGGATTGCTTCACACATTCCAAAAGACAAAGCCTTATTTCTGTATCAATCGAGAGACTGGACAACAATATGTCTAGAGTTGTTTAACGGATAAAAGGACACAGAAGAGATTTTATGGCTAAATGTGGGCCGCACATTGTCTTTAGCTCGTTTTCAGCAGTGTGGCTGTCTTGGACATAAAGATAAAGAATACAAGTGCTCACCTTTCCATTATAAGGTTGTTGGCAAAGATTTTTGATCTATGAAATGCTCAGTCTTTAGAGATTATGAGGAGGAGAATTCGTGGGCACTAATGCCCTTACACTTCACTTTAGATTAGATCTGATCTGATCTCTCTGGTATTTTGGTTCTCTGTCTCTCCACCACAGTTGCTGCATTGTGTCTTTATGTGTCATCTTCACAGAGGAGCGTGTCATTAATGGAAAGGTGTTTGGAAATCAAATACACGCTTTCAATTTTACTCCCCACTGTAACATGCCCCTGAGGTCTGACTGCATGACGAAACCGCAAGCGGCATTCGTCCGATAGTCTATTTCCCGAAGCGTTTGCGTGTGGGGTGGGGGGAACGGCCGAAGCTCAGCTGGTTTGCACAGATATCGTCATAGGTCTTCTAGTCCCTGGATTTCGCGCATCCGCACCGCAACACACTGGAAAAGGCAGAGCGCAGTCCGCGCAACGGCCTGGTTCTGTCCATGGTGCTAGTTCTCACCGCGAGAGAGGGAGATTTGTTCACTGAGGCTGGAAACAGTCTCTCTCTCTCTCTCTCTCTCTCTCTCTGTCGCACTGTGCACTCTCTATCTGTGTGTGCAAATATGTACGTGTGTGTTGTATGAAAAAGAAATGTCGTCCTTTGTGTCATTATAAGCGTCCTTTCGCTCATCTGCTTGCAAAACACGCGTGAGCGCGCACACAGACTCACACACATATCACGAATCCTAGACCACACGCGCACACCCCCCTCTCGCGCGACGCGTGTAGCTCTGCGCGGATCACACACACCATAGTGCGCCGAACAGAGTCGCAAAATGGCACACAAGCGCGATCAATACCTCACTGCACGGAGAGTCTCATCCGTTCCGATCCAGCATGCAACCTCTACCCTGTACCCTTCTGCCCCCCCCCTGGCTATATGTCATATGTGTAGGGTAATAATCGCATTCATTTGTATTACCTTTCATCCAGTCCAGCACCTGCTTCGGGGACCATTTACTGATGGGTTCCATGACCAGCGCCATGGCTGGTGCGCGTTGATTTCCCGATTGAATTCTGTATGGAGCGCGCGGACCATCCGAACCCCGAGAAACAGAACAGCTAGATCACGGGGGGACATGTGATTCCGTTACATGGACGGCGACGCGCGCGCGGCAGGAGCAGAGCCGTTGGATACATTCTCGCGAAGAACTGCGACGGTGAGAGATCCACGCGCGCGACTATACCCCGCCCCCTCCAACTCTCTCGAACGGCCTCTCTCTCTTTTCACTCTTCCAAGCGCGCACCTGCTTCTCCAGTCTACGAAGCAGAGATGCAGAAAAAAGTGTCTATCGCCCCCCTCCCTTTCACACTCGCAGCGCTGCAGTATCACATGGGTCAGCGGTTCCGTGAGCGTGGGGACTGTTCGGTGACACTACCGATAAACACTGAGAAGCTCCACTGGGTCCTATTCTGAGAGCCTCCTGTGGGTGAGAAACAAACGAGTGTTTTGCAAACGGCTACTTGGTATGCGTGCTTGTATGCGCATCGATAAATAGGTAGGACCGTTTCTGGTGCGCAAGAACTCGCTCTCCAGTCCGCGCCTGGAAAAAAATCTGCGCGCCCGTTCGCTTACGTCACCGCAGACCCATTTAATCGTACAGGAAATTTGGAGTGTGCGCCTTTTGAACCAATAGCTGAGCTGCAGAGTGAGGTAACCACCGCAACCGACCGAGCCAGGGAAAGCGGGTCACCCGATAAAATAGACAGAGAACCGAGTCTGTCCAAATCAAATGATTGGAGACCCAGAAAACAAAGCAGTTTGGTGAGCTTTAGTCATGTATGCGTTTACATTCCTGTCCCACCACCAAGGGGCACGAAAATGTAAAAGATCTAGATTAAATGTTATTCTGGCACAGGACATTTCCAGGCCCCGTGTAGAGAGAGCGCATGAGAAAGAGGAGAGCGGTCCATCTGGTATTGTGGTGTGCCTCATGGTTCCAGGCTAAAGAGCCTGTTTAGATGCCCACAGAGCAGCTACAAGAGTGTGAAGTAGCCATGTTGGCACAGATATCACACATTTACAGATCACAGCTAACAGTTAATCCTGATGATGATGCTATGAGTTTGGCTCCTATGTACCAGTGCCAGGGTATCAGCGTGCACATAGACAGACACACACACACAAACGCACACTCGTATTCACACACTTTATTTCTCATGGCCCATTACCTGTCATGTTAGTACCTCCCTATATCTGACGTCAGAGAGACGTCAAACAGAGAATGTCAGCAAATATGATGAAAGATTTAAATACCAATCCAGTACTTTATTCATATATGATGTTTAATTTAACACATACTTTACAAAAGGGAATGTATTTAGCTGTAAACATCGAAATAATATGAAACAAATGAAGTCTTAGAGCACAGAGTGAATGACAATGTCATGGCCAGTATGACATAACCCATCGTGAAGACATTGGACGCTGTTCTGCACGAACCCTGGTAATCTACGTCCAGTGTAATGTATCAATAACACCAGCAGGTGGTGCGATTTAACAAAAAAAGAGTAATTGTCCACTCACGTTGAATAAACTTCATTCTTATTTCATCTCAAATAACTAAATATAGATGTATTAATTATTAACATTCACAAAAAGGATATTTGCTGAAGACGTTTCAATCAACATAGAAAATTAAAGTTGGAACAGGACTGAAGGAAGCAGTAACTTTTGTAAACGTCCTTACATAATCTACGCATGACAGGTCGGTTCCTCTTTTCTTAGAACAAACTGTGGTAATACTGTTTAGTAAAACTTAAAATGAAAATAAAAGAAAGGATGGGAGGTGATAAGTAAGGAGAAAAAAGACGGAGTCATAATGTTGAAATTGTGCTTCTGGTTTCTCTAGAAGTGACCTCTGGTTTCATAGAAGCTTTTTTGCGTGGCTATTGGTTATTATGATACACTTAATGAGTGTTTACTGGACCAGTAAAAATTTCTCTTCTCTTTCTCTCCTATCTGCATTTCGCTTCTGCACTAGTTTGTGTAATAATCTTGCACGTACTAAACCTGGCATTGTGTACTAATACACCTTGTTTAACAAATTATACACGCACTTGATTATTAGCTCTATGAATATAATGGTCCAGTTGCAAACTTGATTTTTTTATTTTTATCAATGTACATCATTATATATGACCCTGGATCACAAAACCAGTCTTAAGAAGCATGGGAATATTTTAGTAAAAGACAAAAATACATTATTGAATGGTTCAAATTTAGAGTTTTTTTCTTTTCTGCCAAAAATCTTTTTTTTTCTGCCTTAAATATATAAAAACTTTATTTTTGCGAGTGGATGACCAGCCACAGCACCTCTGATTAACAACTTCAAAGGCAATTTTCTCAATATTTTGTTTTTTTTTGCCCCCACAGATTCCAGAGTTTTAAACTGTTTTATCTCCGCCAGATATTGTCTCATCCTAACAACTCATACATCCATAACGATGTAAATCCAGATGATGTAAAATCTCAATTTGGAAAAATTACCCATAAGATTGGTTTTGTTGTCCAGGGTCACATATATAAAGAAAAAGATGCAATAAAAATATCTATTCTGTATGTTTCATAATTTCCTGTTTTTACTCGCGTCACTGCTGTCTGTCCTAATACATGTTCACTGTAAAGCTGCTTTGCAATAATGCAAAAACTCTGAAAGGTGCTATAAATAAATCCAAAATTAGAACTGAACTGAATACTGCAGGAACTTAGGACAAATTACCACGTTAAATAAGGCATTTACTAAAAGCAAATGTGGACACAGAAATACATTTTTGTTGAAAAACTTA
This sequence comes from Triplophysa bombifrons, assembly GCA_029783895.1. Lineage (NCBI taxonomy): Eukaryota > Metazoa > Chordata > Actinopteri > Cypriniformes > Nemacheilidae > Triplophysa > Triplophysa bombifrons. The sequence goes on along the minus strand of CM056451.1, from coordinate 13,694,892 downwards.
ACAATTTTTCCCAGTTAAAATGATCTACATTATGGAGTTCAAGTGATTTTCTGCTGTAATCCACATCGTTCCCAATGCCATTGCTAAATGATTTGTGTTTTGGTAAAAATACATGGAACCAAGAGAGGGAATTTAATGAGAACAGGACTGACGTTATAATGATGAGTGCCTGCGTTTACGAGGGTGGCTCTTCTGCTTCTGAGATACGCAGCACAGGTGAGCTGAAATGGGATGTGGCCGGAGCTGAACAGGTGCTCAAGTACCGCACAACATTTTTGTCCATCTCTTCCCGATTGGTGCTGTGCTCTTTCGGTACGGTCAGGCTGGTGGACACCAGTGTTGGCATGACATCAGTACCAGGCAATGATGATCCACAGCAAGCCATGTTGTGCATGTGCTGACAAAACACCTCCAGCATTTGGATCTCCAGATAACCATTCAACATGGAGTTGGTGAGCCTCCTCTCCCAGCCAGCACCCTGAGCGCTCTCCATAACAAGATAGCCCTCATCCTGCTGTGTTTCTGCCTTTACCTGTTGATTTTGATCCCGAGAAGGTTCCAGAGAGCTCAGGTCCAGAGATTGTAGCAGTGGCACCTTGTCCTCCGAGCTAAGTGGGTCTGGGTTATGAGGACTCCAATGATCCAGCCGGTCGCCTGCAAGTCGGAGGTCCGGATAGTCTTTATAGAAGCTGGGACAGCACCAGGAGCAATACAACGTCATGCCCAGGTGATCTTCCCCACCACAGCGGAGAATAGGCACAGCATTGCTGGGTTCAGAGGCCCGGCAAGGTCCTGGCTTTTCAGGGCCTACAGGCCTACAAGCTGACAGGAAGAGAAAAATGTGTGAGGAACCAAAGAATGTGGAAACATTCTAGATTTGATACGAAGTACTTTTGCAAGCACTTAAATGAGGAAGTACAAAATGTTAATAAGATCATTTTTAAGTTTTTGAAGGATTTTAGTGAATCTTTTTCTTTTGCATTGCATTTAGTGTAATCATTTACAAGATAGAAATACTTTTAAATATAACAGCATCGTGTCATTCACTACTTTAATACAGTACATTGTTTTTGACAGTAATTGTTGCATCATAAATTAAATGACAAGGAGAAACTTTATCTTTTACAAAACAATGCATCATTATTGCTATTACACAGTTTTAAGCTTGTATGCTGTATGTCTTTTCACTACTCTTAACTCATTTCACCACCTGAATTTATTTGTTTTTTCTGTGTGTGAGCTGAAATTCTCTCCAGCATCACACTTCCTTCCTGAACTTAATGTTTTTACATATATTAACTGTTCAAGGACTAGGACCACTCTAATCATCTAGGATTAATGAGTTGATATTTTACACCATTTTTCAAGTTAAACATTAAAAAAACGGTAATTGGTCATATCATTTCATGTTATTATGCATATGTATGATATTATAACGTATTACTATTAACCCATAATTCTGTGGTTACCCACCTCTCACACTCTGCGGTGTCAGAGATGATCTGGCAGCAGCGTTCGCCATACAAGGTTCTTGGCGGTTGATGGGGCTGCGTGAGTGTGTGTCATTGTGTTCAGCATGATTCCTGGCGTCATATTTGCAGTTCAGAACATGAAGGAAAGCTTCTCCGAGCATGATAGCCACCTACACTCACAAAACCACTTTAATGAATGTGTTATTAAACATTTTATTCAATCACTTTTTTCAGAGTGAGTCAATTACGGGAACAGAAAATAATCAAACAGGAAAGTGTCAAATTAAACTCAGTAAATTCAATAGCAAATCGTAACATCAAACTGATAAGAAAAATTGAATGTAACATAACATGTTAAATATAATAGTTTATGCAAAGCATATCATATTGAATTATTGAATTATGCAGACCACGCACACACACATTCTGCACATTAGCTGCACTTCCTTCCTTAATAAATGAATAATTACAGTTAATTTAGCTTGAATGTGACCATGCTAGACATAAAAAGATTGCATAAATCAAACAAAGATCACTTCAATTTCACTATTATCTTGATCTATATCATGATCTACTATATCACTGTGTATCTATAAATGATTGCAGTCTTTTGAACAATAAAACTTAAAGGAATTGTTCACCCATTAACTCACCCTCAAGTTGCTCCAAAAATATGAAAATTTCTTCCAAATATCTTTCTGTGTGTTCAACTGAGAAACAACTAGAGGGTGAGTAAATGGGCACACGATTTTCATTTTAGGGTAGTGTCCCTTTAAAACCTTTAGACAACTGTGTAATCCATTATGAGCAGATTAAATGCGTTGTTTTGTGGTTAAAAAACCTGAAAGAATACAATATGTACTAATTTCTAAAGAATGAAAGATATAACGAAATGAAAGGCTCTTACCTTGTTTTAGAACAGTCGGGTACCTGTTTGTACGGGTTCTATCTATCTATCTGTCTATCTATCCCATGGATTAAATGTTTCGAAGGTCTGTAGACTGTCGTCTCTAACTGCTCACTGAGGAAGTAACGACAGTTATAGATCTCTGTTTTACACACCCAAGAACTTACACAGATTATGCCTCTGCGTGAATAAAGCAGAAGTGAGATTGTGGCACACACACGCTTTACAAAAGCAAGCAGACACATCTGTACACCTGCTTTAAAACTCTAGTCATGCAAATAGCCATCCATTCAAAAATGATGCTGTTTAGCAACACAGGAGCATGAAAGACGTTCTGTAATCAGATAAATATTAACTGTTTTCATTGTGCTTTGGAACATCCAGGTGCTCCTTTGCTAACTTCAAACGTGCTGCAATGTTTTTTTTGGACAGCAGTGGCTTCCTCCGTGGTGTCCTCCCATGAAGTCCATTCTTGTTTAATGTTTTCCTTATTGTAGATTTGTCAACAAAAATGTTAGCATGTGCCAGAGATTTCTGTAACTGTTTAGCTGACACTCTAGGATCCTTCTTCACCTCATTGAGCATTCTGCGCTGTGCTCTTGCAGTGATCTTTACAGGACGACCACGCCTAGGGAGTGTAGCAACAGTGCTGAACTTTCTCCATTTGTAGACAATCTGTCTTACCGTGGACTCATGGACATCAAGGCTTTTAGATATACTTTTGTAGCCCTTTCCAGCTTTATGTAAGTCAACAATTCTTGATCGTAGTTCTTCTGAGAGCTCTTTTGTGCGAGGCATGGTTCACATCAGACAACGCTTCTTCAGAACAGCAAACTCAAAACTGGTGTGTGTTTTTTATTGGACAGGCCAGCTTTAATCAACACATCCAATCTCATCACATTGATTGGACCCCAGGTTGGCTGACTCCTGGTTCCAATTAGCTTTTGGAGAAGTCATTAGCCTAGGGTTTCACATACTTTTTCCACCCTGCACTATGAATGTTTACATGTTGTGTTCAATAAAAACATGAAAACATATAATGTTTGTGCGGTATTAGTTTAAGCAGACTGTGTTTCTCTATTGTTGTGACTTAGATGAAGATCAGAACACATTTTATGACCAATTTATGAAGAAATCCAAGTAAGGCCAAAGGGTTCACATACTTTTTCTTTCAACTGTATACAGCGTGGGAAAAACTAAGATACCATTCCAAACTTTCATTTAATCAGCTTTTCTAGATGTATTGTGGCCATTCCAGTCCAGTATTTGTTTAATTTCGCTTCAGTTATTTTGGCCTGTTTCTTCAGTTTTCATTTTCTGCAAATAAATACAAATAAAAACAATATTTTTATTTCAAATTAGCAAGAAATATTGTTTGTAGTAGTAAATATTTTTTAATAGTATGTAATGTGCACTACATTACACCATCTACAACGGACTCGGCGTGGCGCGATGGGAGGCGACAAGAGACAATAGAACGTATTAGAACTCATTCTAATTATACGTTTTGTCCACACTGGATGCGGCACGGCGCGACAATCCCATTTGAAACGTTGTTTGACATTACATATTTTAAAAAGTAGCTACTGGTGACATAACCTCATGCATGTTAAATGCAAATTTTCTATTAAAATTCTGCTTTTCCACTGCATCTTTTTTTTCCATTTACAGTTATACTGTAAATCCTACAATTTCTAAATTCTTGGCTGGCAAATAAAGAAAAATCCTGGTATGGTAGGACAAAGGCACTGGTGTGCTTTAATTACTGTTATTTTATAGGCCATATAATATCAATATTTGTGTTTATTTATATTTCTGTTTTCGACAGATGCTTCCTTTCCAAAGAAGAGACAATAAATATAAATTGCAATTGATGACATGCACCAGAAAACCCCCAAGTATTAAAACGAAACCTAAAAGTTCCAAACTACACAAGAACAACTTCTGGAATACAAACAAGTTTGATAGGTTTGCAAATGAAACCAATTTATCTCTGGTCAGGTTTTATTGGATGAAACAGGTGAGCCAGTGGCTTATGGAGTGTGGCCACGTTTTGATAACAGAAGATGGTGAAAATACATACTCTGATAAGTAACAGATTAGAGCAATAGTAGCAATGAACTCTGGAGGAAGTGAGTTGCCAATGTTCACTGTTATCTGAAACATGCTTTGAAATATTATACAATATTAATCTAACTCTCCTATAACAAACCATAACATTAAACAAAACCGACCCAACAATAAATGCAACTATTAACTTAAACACAACATCCACTCAACTACTGTGCCAAATGTATAGCCACAGTGTCTCGTCATCACCTGCTTAGTATCTTATATCCCAATCTGCATGATTTTTTCAAATGTAGCTTAAAGGCTCAAAACTAGTCGTTAATGTTAGAGGAAGCAGATTATTATTCAAGACACCATGGGTATACACATGTCATTATAAGCGTCCTTTCGCTCATCTGCTTGCAAAACACGCGTGAGCGCGCACAGACTCACACACATATCACGAATCCTAGACCACACGCGCACACCCCCCTCTCGCGCGACGCGTGTAGCTCTGCGCGGATCACACACACCATAGTGCGCCGAACAGAGTCGCAAAATGGCACACAAGCGCGATCAATACCTCACTGCACGGAGAGTCTCATCCGTTCCGATCCAGCATGCAACCTCTACCCTGTACCCTTCTGCCCTCCCCCTGGCTATATGTCATATGTGTAGGGTAATAATCGCATTCATTTGTATTACCTTTCATCCAGTCCAGCACCTGCTTCGGGGACCATTTACTGATGGGTTCCATGACCAGCGCCATGGCTGGTGCGCGTTGATTTCCCGATTGAATTCTGTATGGAGCGCGCGGACCATCCGAACCCCGAGAAACAGAACAGCTAGATCACGGGGGGACATGTGATTCCGTTACATGGACGGCTATACCCCGCCCCCTCCAACTCTCTCGAACGGCCTCTCTCTCTTTTCACTCTTCCAAGCGCGCACCTGCTTCTCCAGTCTACGAAGCAGAGATGCAGAAAAAAGTGTCTATCGCCCCCCTCCCTTTCACACTCGCAGCGCTGCAGTATCACATGGGTCAGCGGTTCCGTGAGCGCGGGGACTGTTCGGTGACACTACCGATAAACACTGAGAAGCTCCACTGGGTCCTATTCTGAGAGCCTCCTGTGGGTGAGAAACAAACGAGTGTTTTGCAAACGGCTACTTGGTATGCGTACTTGTATGCGCATCGATAAATAGGTAGGACCGTTTCTGGTGCGCAAGAACTCGCTCTCCAGTCCGCGCCTGGAAAAAAATCTGCGCGCCCGTTCGCTTACGTCACCGCAGACCCATTTAATCGTACAGGAAATTTGGAGTGTGCGCCTTTTGAACCAATAGCTGAGCTGCAGAGTGAGGTAACCACCGCAACCGACCGAGCCAGGGAAAGCGGGTCATCCGATAAAATAGACAGAGAACCGAGTCTGTCCAAATCAAATGATTGGAGACCCAGAAAACAAAGCAGTTTGGTGAGCTTTAGTCATGTATGCGTTTACATTCCTGTCCCACCATCAAGGGGCACGAAAATGTAAAAGATCTAGATTAAATGTTATTCTGGCACAGGACATTTCCAGGACCCGTGTAGAGAGAGCGCATGAGAAAGAGGAGAGCGGTCCATCTGGTATTGTGGTGTGCCTCATGGTGCCAGGCTAAAGAGCCTGTTTAGATGCCCACTGAGCAGCTACAAGAGTGTGAAGTAGCCATGTTGGCACAGATATCACACATTTACAGATCACAGCTAACAGTTAATCCTGATGATGATGCTATGAGTTTGGCTCCTATGTACCAGTGCCAGGGTATCAGCGTGCACATAGACAGACACACACACACAAACGCACACTCGTATTCACACACTTTATTTCTCATGGCCCATTACCTGTCATGTTAGTACCTCCCTATATCTGACGTCAGAGAGACGTCAAACAGAGAATGTCAGCAAATATGATGAAAGATTTAAATACCAATCCAGTACTTTATTCATATATGATGTTTAATTTAACACATACTTTACAAAAGGGAATGTATTTAGCTGTAAACATCGAAATAATATGAAACAAATGAAGTCTTAGAGCACAGAGTGAATGACAATGTCATGGCCAGTATGACATAACCCATCGTGAAGACATTGGACGCTGTTCTGCACGAACCCTGGTAATCTACGTCCAGTGTAATGTATCAATAACACCAGCAGGTGGTGCGATTTAACAAAAAAAGAGTAATTGTCCACTCACGTTGAATAAACTTCATTCTTATTTCATCTCAAATAACTAAATATAGATGTATTAATTATTAACATTCACAAAAAGGATATTTGCTGAAGACGTTTCAATCAACATAGAAAATTAAAGTTGGAACAGGACTGAAGGAAGCAGTAACTTTTGTAAACGTCCTTACATAATCTACGCATGACAGGTCGGTTCCTCTTTTCTTAGAACAAACTGTGGTAATACTGTTTAGTAAAACTTAAAATGAAAATAAAAGAAAGGATGGGAGGTGATAAGTAAGGAGAAAAAAGACGGAGTCATAATGTTGAAATTGTGCTTCTGGTTTATCTAGAAGTGACCTCTGGTTTCATAGAAGCTTTTTTGCGTGGCTATTGGTTATTATGATACACTTAATGAGTGTTTACTGGACCAGTAAAAATTTATCTTCTCTTTCACTCCTATCTGCATTTCGCTTCTGCACTAGTTTGTGTAATAATCTTGCACGTACTAAACCTGGCATTGTGTACTAATACACCTTGTTTAACAAATTATACACGCACTTGATTATTAGCTCTATGAATATAATGGTCCAGTTGCAAACTTGTTTTTTTATTTTTATCAATGTACATCATCATATATGACCCTGGATCACAAAACCAGTCTTAAGAAGCATGGGAATATTTTAGTAAAAGACAAAAATACATTATTGAATGGTTCAAATTTAGAGTTTTCTTCTTTTATGCCAAAAATCATATTTTTTTCTGGCTTAAATATATAAAAACTTTATTTTTGCGAGTGGATGACCAGCCACAGCACCTCTGATTAACAACTTCAAAGGCAATTTTCTCAATATTTTGTTTTTTTTGCCCCCACAGATTCCAGAGTTTTAAACTGTTTTATCTCCGCCAGATATTGTCTCATCCTAACAACTCATACATCCATAACGATGTAAATCCAGATGATGTAAAATCTCAATTTGGAAAAATTACCCATAAGATTGGTTTTGTTGTCCAGGGTCACATATATTGTCATGGTTCCACTACCATGTCATGTTTTATTCCTGTCTCAAGTGGAATCATGGCATAACCTATGGTTTTGTGTGAGATTGAATAGTTCTTTCTCGTGTCTCGTCATTGTTCCCTACATCTCGTTCCTCGTCAGCCTCTCCTTAGTGCTAATCCCCAGCACCTGTTACTCGTTATGATCCTCTGTTGTTTCCCCTATAAAGAGTCCTCACGTTTCTTTGTCTCGTTGCCCGTGCATTGTACCAGTTTTGTACCAGTGTTTCTGTTTCAATGTTACTGTTCAGTGTTCATGTCTTGTTCCCGTTTTCTAGTAAGTCTTAGTTTAGTGTTTGTTCCAAGTGTTTGTTTTATAGTTTAGTTAGTCAGTGTTTTCTGTTAAAGGTATCCTGTCTTGTTTTACCCCATCGTGGGCCTTTGTTTTGCATGTTTTGTTTAGTGTTTATTTGTTAAATAAATATCTGTTACATCTATACCGTCTGTGTCTGCCTGCACTTGGGTTCCCACGCCATGTCTCTGTGTGAGATTCATGACATATATAAAGAAAAAGATGCAATAAAAATATCTATTCTGTATGTTTTATAATTTCCTGTTTTTACTCGCGTCACTACTGTCTGTCCTAATACATGTTCACTGTAAAGCTGCTTTGCAATAATGCAAAAACTCTGAAAGGTGCTATAAATAAATACAAAATTAGAACTGAACTGAATACTGCTGGCACTTAGGACAAATTTCCACGTTAAATAAGGCATTTACTAAAAGCAAATGTGGACACAGAAATACATTTTTGTTGAAACACTTAACAATTTTTCCCAGTTAAAATGATCTACATTAATGAGTTCAAGTGATTTTCTGCTGTAATCCACATCGTTCCCAATGCCATTGCTAAATGATTTGTGTTTTGGTAAAAATACATGGGACCAAGAGAGGGAATTTAATGAGAACAGGACTGACGTTATAATGATGAGTGCCTGCGTTTACGAGGGTGGCTCTTCTGCTTCTGAGATACGCAGCACAGGTGAGCTGAAATGGGATGTGGCCGGAGCTGAACAGGTGCTCAAGTACCGCACAACATTTTTGTCCATCTCTTCCCGATTGGTGCTGTGCTCTTTCGGTACGGTCAGGCTGGTGGACACCAGTGTTGGCATGACATCAGTACCAGGCAATGATGATCCACAGCAAGCCATGTTGTGCATGTGCTGACAAAACACCTCCAGCATTTGGATCTCCAGATAACCATTCAACATGGAGTTGGTGAGCCTCCTCTCCCAGCCAGCACCCTGAGCGCTCTCCATAACAAGATAGCCCTCATCCTGCTGTGTTTCTGCCTTTACCTGTTGATTTTGATCCCGAGAAGGTTCCAGAGAGCTCAGGTCCAGAGATTGTAGCAGTGGCACCTTGTCCTCCGAGCTAAGTGGGTCTGGGTTATGAGGACTCCAATGATCCAGCCGGTCGCCTGCAAGTCGGAGGTCCGGATAGTCTTTATAGAAGCTGGGACAGCACCAGGAGCAATACAACGTCATGCCCAGGTGACCTTCCCCACCACAGCGGAGAATAGGCACAGCATTGCTGGGTTCAGAGGCCCGGCAAGGTCCTGGCTTTTCAGGGCCTACAGGCCTACAAGCTGACAGGAAGAGAAAAATGTGTGAGGAACCAAAGAATGAGGAAACATTCTAGATTTGATACGAAGTACTTTTGCAAGCACTTAAATGAGGAAGTACAAAATGTTAATAAGATCATTTTTTAGTTTTTGAAGGATTTTAGTGAATCTTTTTCTTTTGCATTGCATTTAGTGTAATCATTTACAAGATAGAAATACTTTTAAATATAACAGCATCGTGTTATTCACTACTTTAATACAGTACATTGTTTTTGACAGTAATTGTTGCATCATAAATTAAATGACAAGGAGAAACTTTATCTTTTACAAAACAATGCATCATTATTGCTATTACACAGTTTTAAGCTTGTATGCTGTATGTCTTTTCACTACTCTTAACTCATTTCACCACCTGAATTTATTTGTTTTTTCTGTGTGTGAGCTCAAATTCTCACCAGCATCACACTTCCTTCCTGAATTTAATGTTTTTACATATATTAACTGTTCAAGGACTAGGACCACTCTAATCATCTAGGATTAATGAGTTGATATTTTACACCATTTTTCAAGTTAAACATTAAAAAAACGGTAATTGGTCATATCATTTCATGTTATTATGCATATGTATGATATTATAACGTATTACTATTAACCCATAATTCTGTGGTTACCCACCTCTCACACTCTGCGGTGTCAGAGATGATCTGGCAGCAGCGTTCGCCATACAAGGTTCGGGGCGGTTGATGGGGCTGCGTGAGTGTGTGTCATTGTGTTCAGCATGATTCCTGGCGTCATATTTGCAGTTCAGAACATGAAGGAAAGCTTCTCCGAGCATGATAGCCACCTACACTCACAAAACCACTTTAATGAATGTGTTATTAAACATTTTATTCAATCACTTTTTTAGAGAGAGTCAATTACAGGAACAGAAAATAATCAAACAGGAAAGTGTCAAATTAAACTCAGTAAATTCAATAGCAAATCGTAACATCAAACTGATAAGAAAAATTGAATGTAACATAACATGTTAAATATAATAGTTTATGCAATGCATATCATATTGAATTATTGAATTATGCAGACCACGCACACACACATTCTGCACATTAGCTGCACTTCCTTCCTTAATAAATGAATAATTACAGTTAATTTAGCTTGAATGTGACCATGCTAGACATAAAAAGATTGCATAAATCAAACAAAGATCACTTCAATTTCACTATTATCTCGATCTATATCATGATCTACTATATCACTGTGTATCTATAAATTATTGCAGTCGTTTGAACAATAAAACTTAAAGGAATTGTTCACCCATTAACTCACCCTCAAGTTGCTCCAAAAATATGAAAATTTCTTCCAAATATCTTTCTCTGTGTTCAACTGAGAAACAACTAGAGGGTGAGTAAATGGGCACACGAGTTTCATTTTAGGGTAGTGTCTCTTTAAAACCTTTAGACAACTGTGTAATCCATTATGAGCAGATTAAATGCGTTGTTTTGTGGTTAAAAAACCTGAAAGAATACAATATGTACTAATTTCTAAAGAATGAAAGATATAACGAAATGAAAGGCTCTTACCTTGTTTTAGAACAGTCGGGTACCTGTTTGTACGGGTTCTATCTATCTGTCTGTCTGTCTATCTATCTATCTATCTATCTATCTATCTATCTATCTATCTATCTATCTATCTATCTATCTATCTATCTATCTATCTATCCCATGGATTAAATGTTTCGAAGGTCTGTAGACTGTCGTCTCTAACTGCTCACTGAGGAAGTAACGACAGTTATAGATCTCTGTTTTACACACCCAAGCACTTACACAGATTATGCCTCTGCGTGAATAAAGCAGAAGTGAGATTGTGGCACACACACGCTTTACAAAAGCAAGCAGACACATCTGTACACCTGCTTTAAAACTCTAGTCATGCAAATAGCCATCCATTCAAAATGATGCTGTTTAGCAACACAGGAGCATAAAAGACGTTCTGTAATAAGATAAATATTAACTTTTTTCTTGCGCTTTTGATTATTCGCGCTACAACAAAATGCACTAAACTGGGTGAGCGTGCGTCACTAGATCAGATCTACAAAATATTGTAAAGGAAGTTTTGCCCTTGGATTTAAAACCTCTTTTTGCGCTCAGGGTTTCGCGCGTAAAAGCACAGCGGAGGTGAGAATCTGGCTCCTATGTGGTTGATCTAGATGCCCGCCGATTGGTCAAAAAGCACATCAATCATAGTGTCGCCGCGCCCCCACCCTCCCATTCAACCACTGGCTCTAATGTAGCCCTGTGTTTACTACAGAATTAGTGCATAGCGGACGACAGTCTCCTGAACTGTGAACTCCGAATAACAAAAGATCACTTGTTAGTTTTGCATAAAAGAAGAAAAAATTCCCACACTCAACATGCCCAAGAGAAAGGTATGTAGAAAAGCCGAGCGCGGCATACGGCTACACTTTTGCCCTTACTAATCAGTCGTGAAATTTGGAAGCCCTCGAGACAAGGGTTTTTAATAGAAATTGAGGCGACTGCTTTAAAATTAGTGGGTAAGTAAAAATCGGTGTTAATTTTGCGAATTTTCCCCCGCCGGATCGCGGTGTTTTTGTCGACGGCACCGCGTTCAGCAGGAGGGTTTTAGTTGAGCAGTGCTGTGCTGAGGCTCGGCTTGATCTCATGCCCGTGCAGCCGCAGCCATGCTGCCCTCTCTCCATCTCCAGCACAGCCCGACGAGAAAACCGACGATTATAAGCCCGATCGTGGCTTAAAAGCCGTCAAATAGGGACTAAAAAATAGGGGGATAACTCGTTTTTTCGAAACGAGTGTGATTTTAGGAAAAGTCGGTCACGTTAATAAACAATTTTAATGCATTTTCTTTGTTCGCCGTGGAAGAGGGGTGTCATGACGCCTGCTTGACGGTAGGTGGCAGCGCTGAGGCGGGAAAATCGCGCCCCTCCTCCTTATTGAAATATGTGTATCCCATGTCGTGGAATACCTCTGTAAAATACTTTTTGCATTTTTGCTTACTGACGAATAAACTGTGCGTTGTTGTGTGCTATCCATCTGTTAATGCCACGTTAACTTTAATAAAGCATAACGAAAAGAAAAGTTGGGCTTACGGTGTACCAACGTGCAGAATAGCACAACCCATCTCCGTCTCTAAAAGTTTTTCCTGCCTTTTATGTGCATAAAATGTTCGTTTTTTAACTTTATATTTGTTTTGTGTTTATCCAGGGAGCTGATGGGGAAGTCAAGGAGGAGGTAAGAAAGATGCATTGCTCCATGTACATGAATGCAACTCTGCCACATGCCTTTGCATAAACTTTTTCTTTCTCTCCTTGTAGCCTCAGAGAAGGTCTGCTAGATTATCAGCGGTATGTCTTTTTTTCTATACTTAGCTTTAATGTCTTTATACTTTATTTCTTTAGTTTTAGAAAGTGTTATACCTTAAAAATAATTTAATGTGAGCGCCGATCTCAGATTAACTACAGGACTAATAGGGATCTATAAAAGTCTGCCCAAGTTAGTTATGTTTTGAAAGTAAACTGATTTATTAAGTTGCTTATCAATAGTTTAGGAACATTAAAAAACATCCTTTTGCATTGACCACGTGTTCTTTTTTCTCTCACAGAAACCAACAACTCCCAAACCTGAACCCAAACCCAAAAAGATTCCCAAGGTACAAATAGTAATTATACTTTCATAGATGCGCCATGAGTTGATCCATGATCACGTATGTGTTACTCGTATTAATACTTTTTTTGTCTGATAGAAGGAGAAGGAGGTAAATGATAAAAAGGAAGAGAAGAAAGCAAAGGTAAAGCCTGACGAATCCAAGGAGGAGAACCAGTCGGAAAATGGGGAGACTAAGACCAATGAGGTATTCATTCACTCAGTCTATCTCATAAGGTTATAAAAATATTGCAGCAGGACATAATTCAACCAATTCTGCAAATCTTTTTAAAGAAAGACATTTTTGACCAAAACTGAAGTAGCAGGATTCTTATTTGTTTATCACTTTCAATTTTCAGGTTGAGAAAACTCCAGACGAGGAGGCAGAAACTGAGAAGGAGGACCCGAAGACAGAGTAGCACCACACCTGGTCATCCGTCTGACCGTCCATTTCTTTCCCCTTTTCTTCCCTTTTCCAGTTTTCTCTCTCCCTCTCCAGCTCTCTCAATAACCTCCTCTCTGCCCATCACCACCAGAGGAATATTTTTATCAGCGAATTTGTAAATACTGGTTCAGGTTTTTAGCACAAAAAACAAAGCTGACTAATAGGTCTTGCCGCGGCTATATCAGGTGTCTACAACATGAGCGGTGTAAAAAAGGCGGCATCTTTCTTTTGTTTTATTGTTTTTCTTTTTTAGTTATTTTATTTTTAAAGCGGATGGTCTGTAGCTTGGTTTTGGAGTGGGAGGTGGGTGTTGAGTGTTGGGTGGTGCTATGTTCTGCTCTCAGTCTGTATGTTAGTGCTTGTGGTGTTGTTCTGGAGTCTGTGGCGTTTCTGTACGGGGTTTGTTTTATTTTTTTATTTTAAACATAATGGATTGTCTTTAAGAATGAGGAATGCATCACACAAATGTAAAAGACAAGTGAAAAAAGAACAACATTCCAGGATCGGCATTAGATGGTGAATCCTGGCTTTTTAAATATGGTAACGCCTTTGCAATTTGTTGAAACAGTTTAATGGGACTTTCTTTGGAAGCCAAAAATACCTTCTGTTGTTATAAAGGACTTTTTTGAAATTATGGGATTCCAACAAAACATTTAAAGTGTTTTTGAAGTTTTTTTAACACTGAAAATTCATCTGTGAAAAAGTGTCCCCTATAATGCTCTCGGTCTCACTCAATAAAATCCATCATTGGAGTTTTCCTCAAGATGTCTGCTGTGGTCTTTTTAATGGATTTGATAGCTTTATTAAGAAGTAAAATTCATCAGTTAAATCATGTCTAAATGAATATGCAGACTTTTCATGAAATTCTGTTCTGTAAACTATTACTGTATTTGATGACAGGTCCCAGTTCATTTCTTTTTACTGTGGGTTATACCATTTTAGCAACAGATTTGGTGGTTTCATGCAGTGTTTGATTCCTAACAAATGATCCTTATCACCTCAGTGCCCAAATGTGAGTGAGACCAATAATCCCTAAATATAAATATCTGTTTGCTCCATTTGTAAATATTGTTGATGATATTTGAGACTATTTGCAAAAACTATGTAAACAGAATATTGTTCTGCTACTGAGTGTATCCTCAAGATGTGCCCTACATGTTGCTACTATTATCCAACACACGCAGTGGTTAGGACGCGAGATATATACAACTCACTCCAAATAGTATAGGATCTAAAATGATCATCTTTCAATGAAAACGTGATTATATGAAGGGTGTATATGAATGAATTGTCTCTGACATCAAAGTGAATTGATGAATGAATGCATGTTTATGATTAAGTTCGAGCATCTATGACCTGCTCAGTCTGAGTCATATGAGGCTACAGACTGACAACCTATAAATCCTGTTTCACATGTCTGCAATTACTTTGTAGGACAAATGAATGGTATATTTACAACAATTTTATTTGTAGTAATTAATTGTAAATGAATTAGAGCTTTAATACACTGTACATTATGATCTAAATCATACAAAGGAGAATAATGTAAATAATTTTAGGGCAAAGTATGAGGCTGATGTTTGTGCATCAGGAACATCAGTGTATGTAGAAACATTAAATGCACACATCTTGTTAAACAATTAAAAGGTCTTATGGCTGTATTGCATTGTAAATACATTTGAAAAATGTAACATAAGACTTAAATATGATATTTATACAACATGTTACATAACAGATGTAGTAAATTACGGTGTAGATTACAGTTTCCCTAACACGCTTGGCAGTTCTCCCCAGATGTCGTACACAGCCTTTGGAACACAATTTTTATGTAAAACCCCGCCATGTTATCTTTTTAAAATAAATAACATTTCGAAAACCACCCAACTGCAAAGCATGCAAAATGTCCGTCTCTGTGGCTGGCAAGTGTGCTCACCTGGGCTTCCCCCAGCGGAGAGGCGTGGTACTACAGGTGCACATGCGCACAGCCGCCGCGCGGGGGAGCTCAGACAAAGCAGCTCGAACGGTGGCTGCAGGCCGAAACACTGAAAGCAAATACAGCACAGGCTACTCTTAGCAAGCGGACCCCCACAACAAAAACACTCGGGAACCTCCACCCAGCGCCCGGCTCGGGCCATGGCGGCTGAACCGTGCTCTCAGATTGAAGCGGGTACGGTGTTTATGAATGCATTTATTTCCAAGAGACTTTATGCGGTGTTTTAGCATTAGCCCGAGAGGCTAAGCTAGGCTAAGCTAAAGCTAACATCTGGTGTTGTGTGTGTTTTACTTTCTCTGCAGAGTTGTATTTCTTGATTGCCAGATTTTTGCAGTCTGGACCATGTCAGAAATCCGCTCAGGTGAGATGGGCTGTAAGTGGCCGTGTTTAGCATCGAGTGTGTGTTACGGTTTGTGTAACGCGCTGTGTGTCTGTGTCTTTTGCAGATGCTGCTGGAGGAGCTGCACGAATATGAGGTGAGTTTCATCCCTCTTCTAACACTCGAACCCGTTATGTCAACTCTGATATCCCAACATCCGCATCTCTTCATCCCTGCGCGTCTGGGAAACGCGTGTGTAATTGATGTCTGTGGTGTTTTTCTCCGTTGCGTGTGCAGATCATCCCGAAGCGCTGGAGCTGGGACGGGAAACAGTTTAAGCGCAGCTTTGAGGACTGGGTGAGATTAAATAAACTCTCGCACACATACACACACACACACACGCGTGAAATTTGGCACTTAACTCTCACAGGTGCCTTTCTCTTTTATATATCAGTGCACAAATCTCGCGACAAATTGACGATGTGGTGGTGTAATTGAGAACATTGTTAATAATATATACGAGTCTGTTTTTTTACTTTGTTTGTAAGTTTTTATTTTCGGTGTCAAATTTAAGGGATTGGTTTTGAAACGACAGGCTTTGTGCGTGCCGGGGGTGGTGCCTGCGTTGGGACGAAAATATATATACAGAAGGGATTGGTGGGCTAGTGCGTCACTCAAAACCTCCAGCCAATCAAAGCCCGGTTGCTGCTGTCGAGAACAGGAAAGATTGGACGAGGAAGGTTTTTGATTGGCTGGGATGAGGCAGGGGGGTTGTGTGTGAAAAAAGAGGCGGGGTTTCAGCAGGCTGTGTAAATATGTATTCACAGATAAACGCAATTGTTGTGAAACTGTTGTATATGGGAATGCTTTTTAACACAGAGATTTGTTTGCCACAGGTTACAGGATTGTTTTCAAAGCACTGATCATTTTTGTATTCGTGTGTTTTAGGTGTTAATAAATCAGCACATACCTGCAGATTACCTGTTACGTGCGTGTGAGCAGATTGGCCCGCTTGTAGATAAACACATTTCTCCTAGTGTACCCGGCATACACAGTTTACTGGGCACAGGACGGCAGTCTTTACTGCGCACAGCAAAGAGTAAGAGCCTTACTCTTTGGGTCCACACAAGGATAATGCACCCAGCAAGCAATAAGAAACAAATGTACACATGCAAACTCTCAATATGGCTTATTAAAAAAAAATTTTTTCCTACTGCGTTAGGTACTTCACATACAGTATGGAGTGGTTCTGCAGTAGCTTCCCTGCACAGGGGGCGGCCGCCAGAACCGTCTATCAGCTGTGCCATACCCCCAAATATAGGTGAGTCCTGCCCTGTCCCATAATCAAATACCAGCCTTGGGTGTCATAACTAACAAATTGACACAAACTGATAGTTTTGTCCAGTTTAGACCATTTCGCTTGACACCCAGTTAACTTCTTCTTAACTTGTTATTATTGTTTCTAATAACATAACTACTTATATTTTATTAATTTTGTAATATTAATTAATTAAATAGTATAATACTTGTATTAAATAAATAATTTGCTGTAGATTTGTGTGTTAATCTTATTAAATAAACAATTTGTTGAATCGGTCCTTCAATTTGGTCGCATTTGAAGAAACAGTATGGTACGTTGACATCTACAGCTTGGTATCGCCGTCTAAATTCAAAATATTGGAGAGACAAGTTTAGCCAAGGATCGGTTCTTCTTGGTTTCTTTTTATTGTCATCAGAAATAATCTACAGGCACTTGTTTGTGAATGTGTACCGGAAGTTAGTAAACGTTTGTAACGTTTGTTTATGTTGTTAAGATGAAACCGTCTATATAAGCTGAGCCTTTTCTTTCAACTACATATAGAAATAGTGCTTTGTGACTTTTGATTGATGTGCATAGGGGTTGTTTAAAGTGTTTATTTGTGAACCGAAATGGTTTTAATCTTTCGATACAGTGTCAATCATGGGTGCTCGACGAACTACAGGAGTGGCTCGATTTGCCCAAGCCCTCCCATCCTGGATCTATCAGCAAATGAAAATGCATCGGAGGATTCTGGGTCACCTCTCATCTGTGTACTGTGTGGCGTTTGACCGGACCGGGCAACGCATTTTTACGGTAATGTATTTATTTGAGTAAAATCGTGGCTTAAGAATAGAGTATCGAAGGAGGAATAAAAATGTTTTTTTTTAACTTATTCATACAAATATGAAAACGTATTGTTGATTCTGTCGCCCATATAACATTTTGTTTGGAAGTTTGTAATCTGGTTTCATGTCTTTCTCTAAGGGTTCTGATGACTGCCTTGTGAAGATCTGGGGGACTGACGATGGTCGTCTCCTTGCCACCCTGCGAGGTCACTCGGCAGAGATTTCCGACATGACGGTGAACTTTGAGAACACGCTTCTAGCCTCTGCCAGCTGTGACAAGATCATCCGTGTGTGGTGCCTCCGTACCTGTGCGCCTGTGGCAGTATTACAAGGACACACTGCCTCCATAACCTCAATACAGGTGGGTATGAGGCAGTTTTACATTTATGGATTGACCTCACAGGAGAATATAGGGAGCAAAGGCAAATTTGTCAGTTCAGTTTGGTTTCTGTGTGTTTAAATGGAAATTCACTCTGTCTGTGTGTCTGCAGTTTTCTCCTTCAGCATTAGGTTCCTCTCGGTATCTTGCCACCACTGGGGCAGACGGCATGGTTTGTTTCTGGCAGTGGAACTCGCTCAGTATGAAGTTTGTGTAAGTATGACTGTGTTTGTGTAAATCTTAACTGTATAGTTCACACAAAAGTAACAATTCGGTGATGAATTCCTCATGATCTGTAGATAACTCTTTCTTCTGTGAAACACAAAAGAAGAACATGTTTTAGTGGTTTTGTGTCCATACAATCGAAGTCTGTTGGTGCCTGGTGTTCTTCAAAATATCTTTTATGTTCTGCAGAAGGTAGATAGTCGTATAGATTCGAAATGAGATGAGGGTGAGTGAATGATGCTAGAATTTTCATTGTTGGGTGAACTATCACAGGAATAGTTCACCTTCATAATGAAAGTTCTGTCATCGTTTGCTCATGATGTTGTCATTTTAAACCTGTGTGACTTCTGTGAAATACAAAGATATTTGCAAAAAGTTGGTGACCAAAAACCATTGGTCTCAATTGACTTCTATTGTAGGAAAAAAAAGTCAATGGGGACCAACGGTTTTCCGTCACCAACATTTTTCAAAATATCTTCTTTGTGTTCTGCAGAAGAAAGAGAGTTCAAATTGATACGTTTAAAATGAAAACAGAAAGTGTTAATAATGACAGATATTTTCATTTTGAAGGTGAACTTTACCTTTAAGCGAATTGTTTATTTGTCTCACAACAGAGATTAACTTTCTTACCTTATAAAAATGACAATGTGCTGTGTGTTTGCAGTGATAAACCTGTGAAGTTTATCGAACGTTCTCGTCCTGGAGTTCAAATTTCCTGCTGCTCCTTCAGCTCTGGTACGTTACCCCCCTTCGCACACATTTTTCATGCATATTCAGGGTCATCTTAGGACTTAAGTGTAATTCTGACCTTTGACCTCAGGGGGGATGTTTCTGGCCACTGGAGGAACGGATCACATGATCAGAGTTTACTACCTCGGCACAGAGATGCCCATGAAGCTTTCGGACCTAGATGCCCATACGGTGAGAGAGGGAGGGAAACAGACAGTCAGAGAGATGAGAAATATGGAAATTATAAAATAATTTTGTAGAATCATAGTCAAAAGACAGAACAGAGCCTTCTGTGTGATTAAAGGAATGTAATGCAAGCTGGACGTACTGTAAGGAGATTACAGGAAAATATAAAACTTCAATGTAAAATTTCTTGATGAGATATTTTGTTTTCAGGACAAAGTTGTAGCTATTCAGTTCTGCAATAACACTGATGGGTAAGTAGTGTTATCATTGTACAGTAAGTGCAGTTTTTTCTGTATGATTGAGATTGTTGTTGATTGGATGTTTTGTTTTGTTTGGGTTTGTCTGATTGCTCTAGTCTCAGGTTTGTGAGTGGTAGTCGGGATGGTACGGCTCGGATTTGGCATTACCAACAGCAGGAATGGAAAAGTATCGTGCTGGACATGACTACTAGATTACCGGGGTTAGTGTGTGAACACTTTATTGTGACAGCCGACAGGTTTCTGTTGCCAAGTATGGATTAAGCATGATCATATGGTGTTTGCATTGTCATGTAGTAAAAAAATTCTACTACTAATACTAGTACTCTGTGTGTTTCCTTTTGTTATTATGAGCAACTGTATGAACATATGTGTTGTTTTTACAGGAATGCTGTGGTAACAGGTGATGATAAATCAACCAAGTTGGTGGTGACCATGGTCGCGTGGGATCGCTGCGACCGCTCTGTCATCACAGCCGTTTCGAACTGCCTCCTCAAAGTCTGGAACTCGACAAATGGGCAGTTATTACATGTGCTGTCGGTATGTGTTTGTGTGTGAGAACTTGGATCAGTTTTCTGATTGGTTGGTTTATGCGGCCTGTGAGGATCACCATGCGTGGTTATTTGCCTGTAGGGTCATGATGATGAGGTGTTTGTTTTGGAAGCCCACCCCTTTGACTCGCGAATCTTGTTATCAGCTGGCCATGATGGTAACATCAATATCTGGGACCTCAGCAAAGGCCATAAAGTCAGAAACTTCTTTAACATGGTGAGGACGTGTGACTCATCTGTCCTCTTTTTAATTATAAATCACAGATGTTGAAAGAGAAAAATATTGCCGTTTAGAAGTGAAAACTTTTACTTGTTTCCTCTTTCATCGTTTCTTCGTAGATTGAGGGTCAGGGTCATGGCGCTGTGTTTGACTGCAAGTTTTCAGTGGATGGGCAGCACTTTGCTTGCACAGACTCTCATGGTCATCTGCTCATCTTTGGCTTCGGGTGTAGCCAACTTTATGAAAAGGTCTGTGCTTGTGTTGGATCAGCTGGATTCGTAACTTTTCGAGCAGATGATTGAAACCTCTGTTCTTTGTTACAACTCTGCACTCAGATTCCAGACCAAATGTTCTTCCATACGGATTTCCGGCCACTGATCAGGGACTCCAATAATTTTGTACTAGATGAGCAGACACAGCAGGCTCCTCATCTCATGCCGCCACCATTCCTGGTGGATGTGGATGGGAACCCCCACCCTCCCCGCAATCAGCGTCTTGTGCCAGGACGAGAAAACTGCAAAGAGGAGCAGCTTGTACCACAGCTTGGCTACATGGCTAATGGTAACTTCTTCAGATCTGTGGCTAATTTTGGCTAAATGTATGTTCTTTTTTATACGTAGGACTTCTCTAAGTATACTTTGTGCATCAGCCTTATTTAGCAGGAATAAAGACGAGATAACCTGTTTAATGTTTCCTAGGTGATGGGGAGGTAGTCGAGCAGGTGATTGGCCAGCAGACCGCAGAGGAGTCTCAGGAAGAAAGCCCATTGGATGATCTGATCAGACAGCTCCAGCACCAGCATGATGAGCGGCTCATCTCAGGAAGTCCATCAGGTTCGGATGATCTAATATTAAAGCATCTCTTACAACATTTCAATGTGCCTGTTGGATTAAAGAATGTAAACTGAAGCTGCTTTTCATGTTCAGGTGCTGAAGGGGCTGGTGGTCCTCTGTCCCCCCCTAACGTTGGTCTGCGGCGTAGCGGACAGGTTGAGGGCGTGAGGCAGATGCACAATAATGCCCCACGCAGTCAGATGGCCACTGAGCGAGACCTGCTGGCATGGAGTCGTCGCGTGGTGGTTAATGAAGTACAGTGTGGCATTTTCAGGTAAATTTTCTAAAAATATACTGATGTTAGTACGTTTAAGGACACAAAGGCAAACATTTAACTTGTTGGTTACCAGCCATTTTTCAACCCCTGGTTTACATCACATCAATATACCCGCAGTATAAATGTACATCTGTTTCAAACTTGAAAATATACGCAATGTTGTCGAATTAAATTTTTGTTTGTACTCAAAAATAAACACTGTTGATGTTATATGTTTGTGTATGTTTAGAGTCATGGAGGACTGCAGGCAAGCGAAAGGAGAGGTGGAGCGGTCTTTCTACATCATTGAGAAGAAAAAAAAACCTGCACTCACAACAGGAGTGAGTGTTACACACGTACACATATACACAAATATATCAATCCGTATATAACACTCGTTCTCTTTCTGTAGAGCGAGACAATAGGTCAGAGCGTTCGCATTTTACGAAGGGCTCAACGGAAGCCACAGCAGCGGAGACACACGTATCAAACCCGCTCAACCCGAGACAGGAGGCGTAGCTCAACCACACGCACGTACACGCGTGAGGAGCACAGCACAAGAGAATCCAACAGTGATGCAGAGGTAAAAACTTCAGCCTCAAACTACCAGGATGTTGATGTTTCCTTTATTCGATTTGTTCAGTTAAATAAACTGGATGTGTTCAAGCAGCAGGAAGAGGAGGAGGAGGAGGAGGAGGAGGAGGAACAGAATGAGAACAGTGACGTGTCGTCGGCTGAAGCACAGTGGGAGAAAGACAGCAGTTCCAGGTTCAGTGTTTGAAATATAGTGTCCTAGCTTTTCACAGAATCGATTTTTTTTCAATTCCCATTTCATTAATGCAAAATTTTAAAATTGGTCTTGAACAGAGTTCGGCAACTTAAGTCATGTGTGCAATTCAAAACTTTCTTTAAAATAGTGAGATGTTTGTAAATGTATATGCAGTCATGAAACTTATTTAATTGTGATGTGACGCAGTAAACTTTTTAAAGTAATTTTGGTTTGAACTAGGGCTGTTAATAAAATGAGTCACATGTTGTGTTTTAAGGGCAAAAGTGGTTGAGGTTTTCACGAAATGTTTCATTTGGTTTTACAGTGACTCTTCCAGCGAGTATTCTGATTGGACTGCAGATGCGGGAATTAACCTCCAGCCCCCTAAGCGACTAACCAGAAGGCAAGCCCGTCTCGCCAGGTGCAGCAGCTCAGAGGAGGAAGAGGAGGAAGAGGAGGAGGGTGCAGGGCAGAGAGAAGGAGATGATGAGAGAGCGAGCAAATTACCAGATAAAAAGAAGAAACCTAAACAGACCAAACAGCGGGTGAGCATCAATCTATTTCTCATCCATTGATACAACTTAGTATTCAAATGTACCTGACGTAAATGTGTGTGTGTGTTTAGTCTGTACCTGCTGGGGAGTTAGAGGAATGGTTGCCCCCATCTTGGATCATGGAGACCATTCCAAGACGATCACCTTTTGTACCTCAAATGGGAGATGAGGTATGTCTTTGTTAAATGTAGAAACGTTTGGCCACACGAAACCACATCAATACGTCCATTTGAATTATTAGACAAGGTGGGATTGTTATGCTTTAAAATGGTTCCATATTAGAGGTTTGCATGTCTGCGTGTTATATTTGAAGCACCCTGATGCTTGACACATCGTTTCTATACACAAGCAGCTTACTGCAGTCATCTTTCCTTTTGCAGTTGATATATTTCCGTCAGGGCCATCAAGCATACGTCCGAGCCGTGCGTCGTGCCAAAGCATACAGCGTCAATCCTCAGAAACAGCCCTGGAACCGCCTGGACCTCAGAGTAAAGAAATAACATCCTTGTTAGAAATAATCAAGGCAAAATTACATTGGTGTACCCTTTTTTTATGATCAAAACTTTACGTTGATTGTTTGTCTTTTATGTAGGATCAGGAGTCTGTGAAGGTAGTGGGTATTAAATATGAGGTTGGGCCGCCCACTCTGTGCTGCCTCAAACTGGCCTTCCTGGACCCTACCTCAGGGAAAATGACTAAAGAATTCTTCAGCTTGAAGTATGTATACTCATACTGACAAACACTCATAAACAATTGTCATATAGTTTTTGTTAACATTACAGTTAAAGGTATGGAGGGATTGTAGTCTTACTGATATTGGATAAATATACCAGATACTAATACAAAATAGTACATGATAATGTTTACATCATCGATTTTTATTAGTAAATGTAAAATTGTTTATTATGGTTGTCTCTTTAGGTATCATGACATGCCTGATGTCATTGACTTTCTGGTGCTACAACAATTTTATAATGAGGCCAAAGAACGAAACTGGCAACCAGGTGTGTTTATTTTTTCTTCTTATTTGGATGACATAATCTAATTGAAATTTAAAGTGCACAGTAACTATGGCTCTTTCAGATAAGCACAGGTAGATAATACGAGACATCGTTCTCGGATTTACATATATGCCTATTGCAGATGATTTCATCTCGTGCTTCTTGGCTCATTTGAGGTTTTCACAGCATGCGTGTTCCCTGAGAGCGGAAACTATTATCAATGCACTGCTAACGCCAGGCCAAGCTTACAGAAGTGTGTATCTGCAGGTCATCGTTTCAGAAGCATCATCGATGATGCCTGGTGGTTCGGTTCGGTGGAGAGTCAGGAGCCATTTCAGCCTGAATATCCCGACAGCCTCTACCAGTGCTACGTTGTGAGGTACAGTCTGATGAGGTCATGATCCAGAAAATGTGTTTGTGTTCTTGATCAGTTGCTTTGGGACGTTACGAATACATGTGTTGTCATACAGGTGGGATAACGGAGAGAGAGAGAAGATGAGTCCGTGGGATATGGAGCCCATACCTCAGGAAGGTAATGACTTGCTTTTCTTGAGCTCTGAGTTAAACCAGCCGATGCTCTGTCGTGTCTGACTGTGTGATTGGCAACCCACAGCTCCAATCCCAGAGCACGTTGAGGACAGTGTACCGGTCACAGAGGATGAGCTTCAGTCGCTGCTGTACACCCCACAGGAGGGCGAGTGGGGGCTACACATACGAGATGACGAGTGTGAGAGAGTCATTACCGCCATAGATCAGCTGCTGACATTCGGTAGGAGAAACGCACAACGAGACTATGGCTGCGTCCAAATACTCCCACTTGCAGTCCTTGCACTTGACCACTTGACTGATTCATGACGTATTTCCTGTTTTGGCCCAAGTGTTCAAGTGGGCGTGAAGATCCCAAGTGAGCATGTAGAATTTCTAGTCGGTTGGGACACAGTTAGCAAGTGCAAACATGTAACGTTAATTAATGTTACGTTTCTTATTATGTGATTTTACAAAACACATGACTCTAAAGTTCACCAAATTCACCAATAAAATGTGCAACACTACGCTTTACTACAAAATTATGTCATATGTAATTATATAGTCAAGTTAGATTAATTTTTATAGCGCTTTATTTGTATTGTATCAAAGCAGCTGTACCCCCCCAAAA
Source organism: Triplophysa bombifrons (assembly GCA_029783895.1). Lineage (NCBI taxonomy): Eukaryota > Metazoa > Chordata > Actinopteri > Cypriniformes > Nemacheilidae > Triplophysa > Triplophysa bombifrons. The sequence goes on along the minus strand of CM056451.1, from coordinate 13,669,946 downwards.
AACACATGTTAGCCAAACATAGAATTAATAAAGATATAGCCTGACCTTAAAGAGTTTTCAACATCTCGCGAGACCCGAGCTTCATGATTTTTATCTGGAATGTGATGCATGATGGGATACGCTTAGAAACGGTATTCAAGATAGTGTGCGTTAAGGGCACTGCACTATGGTGTTTTTAAGACATTGGACAGACTTGCACTCTTACTTCCTGTCACATGCACGCGCTCTTAAGTGGCCAAGTCCGCAAGTGGGGGAATTTGGACGGAGCCAAAGATTTAAGTTTCAAACTTTGTCTAATCACACCCTTGTGCATTTAGACGTGGCAAAGCCCTTCTCCTGTCCCGTCGATTTAAGAGAATATCCAATGTACTGTACTGTTGTGGCCTATCCCACCGCCCTCGGCACCATCAGAACAAGATTAGTGCACCGTTTCTACAGGTAAACACAGCGCTCAGTCACAAAAAAATACACTTGCCGGAGTTCTCTAATTTCTGTGTATGTGTAGGCGAATATCAGCGTTGATGTGGGAGGTGCGTTACATCGAGCATAATGCTCGAACATTTAACGAACCACAGAGCCCCATCGTCACGGCAGCTAAAACGGTCACTGACGTCCTGCTCCGGTTCATCAGGTGAGAAACCGCACATGCCGCTACTTACATCAAAGCTGCGTACCCTTAGGTCCACCTGCTGGGCTCAGTCTCCACATGTAGCTTTTCATTATTCATGCTCATCTGTGTTTCGTCATAGGGATCAAAGCTCCACTGACATCTTGGATCTATACAATAAGATGAAGACTGAATTCAGCAGCGCAGGAGAGGAAGAGGTGAGTCTGGGAGTTTGAGCATGTGTGAAGTGTGTATGTATGGGACTGTGCAAAGCCAGGCAGGTTTCACAAAGGAAACATGGTGATCGCCCCGATGCAGAGCAGAGGAATGCTGGGTGATGCAATTGACCAATCAAAGTAGTGTTTAAAGGTGCTGTGTGTAGTTATTTGTGATGCAATCTGGGAAAACCACATAGGATGTCACAATGGGACGAGTTCAAGAATATAAAAAAATAGGTTGAAAGTAAATCTTTGGTCAAAATTAGTTTTTCGTTAAATTATCAATCTGTAACATCTTGTGTCTTATCTCCGAAAACATCTTGGCTAAAATTGCTTTTTTATTTCTGGAAAATTGCGATTTACAGTGGCAAGCTGATGTTTAGGACATGTCGGTGGAGGTTAAGTAATTTTCTCACAGGTTTCTCTCTCTAAACACGGTTCATATATTAAGTCACCAAATAACGTGTGGAATGAAGGTGTATCAATGCACATTTCCCACTTGTGTTGTGTAAACTACTGCGTGGAAAGTTTGTTTTATACAATGTTATCGTAATATGGCGGAGATCACCCCCTGAAGCAGCGGGAGTTTTCCCCGGTGGACACCTGCTCATGTGAGCCGCCTCTGGAACGTGATCGCGACACGTACATGGGATGATTCAAAGTTCAGAGACAATCCCCATCATAAACAACGGAAAGCTTGCTTCACTACTCTCTTAAGTTTCCGTTCTCCTCAGGGTAAAGTTAGCTAGTCTCCTTGTGTAGTGATGCAGTGCTTTTAGCGCACCTGACAGAATGTGGCCAGCACCATTTTCACATGAGCACTATGCATTATTTTCACTTTAGTTTAATGATTTTCATACGGTGTGTTTTATATTTTTCAACACTAGGGAATGTTATTGTTAATAGAGTATTACTTGACTGTTGTCATTGCTTTTTTTATTGCCAACTTTGGTCTGCCGACTGCGGATAACCATAACTTTTCCATACAAGATATGAACAAAGGAAATTGGAATAGGAAAGGGCTGGAACCCAGCTTTAATATGGTATCAAAATTGAAATATGTACAATTTCACTATGTGTTGGGTTTTCCCAGTCCGCATCACATTTAGATAATCTATTGACAGAAGTGTAATATAGTATACATAACTATGTCTTCAGAGGTGTATAAAGACCTTACATAATGAAGTGTCATGTTTTTATTATCTTAAATTGAGCTATTTCTGTCTACATCCCCTTGCATGGAATTCGCAATGTTGTTTCTACAGTAGCCCTAAACGGACAAACTGCTCTACAGAGCACGCGTTACGTAAATGTGTTATCTCCTTCGGCAAAGAAGAGAAAACGCGACGACATCTTAGTCCTGTGTGAGCCTCTGTAGTGCTTTGAAAGGGAGGGGTGGAGTGAGCCGTAAACTATAAACTATTCAGTGTTTCTGTTTGTTCTGTAGGAGACGGTGGATGTGGATTCAGACACTCCCTGCACCTCCACTGGCCAAAGGGTGAGAACTTTTAAACGCATTTTTATACGAAGTCCAATTTGTTAGTAAGACTGAAATTCATCGCCTGTTTCAATACAGCTACTTTGTTTATAATAGCTTATTTTGTTTGTCTGTTTTATTGTATTTATGTGTGGCATAAATGTGCAGTGCTTTATAACTAAATAAACGAGAGAGGAAATCAAAATGTTTATCTACTCTTACCATTTTTAGAGGTCCGATAGTGTGCCTCAGAAACGGGGCGTGGTCTTGGATGTAAATGCATGGCACGGACAGTGCAGGGAACTTCTAAGGAGAATGATGGCAAGCCCAGACTCACATGCGTTCCGCCAGCCTGTCGACCTCTTTGCATACCCGGTAACTTCTTTCCTCTATTTTTCTAACCACTTCTGCTGTCTGTCCCCTCTTTTTCTACCCACGTGACCTTCTCACGTCGTTCAGATCTAATTTGAAACTCTCTGTTTCAGGATTATCGTGACATTATTGATACTCCTATGGATTTAGGCACTGTTTCTGAGACTTTGATGGGTGGAAACTACGAGAATCCGGTGGAGTTTGCCAAAGATGTGCGGCTAATTTTCAGTAATTCCAAGGCTTACACACCAAACAAAAAGTCACGGGTAAGACCGGCACTCTTTGCTGTATTAATGTGGTTTTGATTGTGTTTGTAGACTATTCGTGTGGATCTACATTGTAAAACAATGTTTGTTGTCTTTCAGATCTACAGCATGACCCTGAGTCTGTCTGTGTTCTTTGAGCATCAGGTGATTTCCATCATCTCAGATTATAAATCTGCTGTCCAGAATGAGCGCAGGAATCTCAAGAGACTCAGTTACAGCAAGAGATTACAGTCCCTTCCTAACAGGTAACACGTATCCGCACACACGTAAACCATCATGTAACACTTTACTAGAGCGCAAAAAATATAAATGCAGTGGCGAATGTATAGATCAAGGATGTGATTTTTCCGTATAAATAGGGATTTCCGTATCTTTTAACCTCGATGGGATCACCCACGTAAATCGCATACCTTTGCATAAGAGGTCTATATATATAGATAATGTTTTAATGTTAAATCATATCATAAAGACTAAAATAGGCCATTTCTTAATTTGGCTTGAAACTATACTAATGGCAACTACACAAATGGCCGATCTAGTCACTGTAAATAAACGCGTTGAAGTCTCTACTGAAAGCATACATTTAAAAGAACTAAAACGGCAACGCATGCGGAAATTGGAAAAACGCTGTATGAATGACGTAGATGCGCCCTCTAGTGGCTGTGTATGGAAGTTTCTTGTGGCCACAATATTCTTTACTTTTTGTGTTCAATTATTGTTTAAGGAATTATTGCTGCTTACAATAAAATTTAAAGTTGGCCTAGTATAAACTACTCAAGGGCCATTTGTAAATGCCATCTTATTTGACATTAGCATAAGATATTTGCACAATCCGTCAACCTTTTTTTTAAATATTGTTTAGGTGACTGTTAAACTAATATTCAAATTGATATTTCCAAAATTCCCAGACGGAATTGGGAAGTCATAATAGTTTGTTTTTATGCCAAGTGAAAATTGTATTAGTTACGTTAAAGACTTTTTTCGGGGGGGATTGGGGTTGGCGAGGGTGCGTACGTTCTTCCTTCTTTTTTGTCCTTGGCTGATCAAAATCCGGATAGATTTATACATTTACATTTATGCATTTAGAAGACGCTTTTATCCAAAGCGACTTACATTGCATTATCCTACACATTTAGAAATAGGTATTTGCAATCCCAGGGATCAAACCCACAACCTTGCGTTGTTAACGCAATGCTCTTACCGCTGAGCTACAGGAAAGTATACACGTATACACCCAAGCATAACAGTTTCCTTTGTGCTTGCAGCCCCAAAGGAAAACAAAAATCAGGGAAGAAAACCTCCCAAACACCAGCAAAGATCTGCTCACGGAAAACCCCACAAGGTGTGTTTGTCTGTCTGTCTTTGAAAGTCATATTTATATTTATTTTGGGTGTGGAATCCCTTCAACACATAACACACAAGTGTATCCACATGCAAATAGTGGTCACTCACAGAACATGTGACACGTAACTCACAGGTGTAAACTGTAAACCTGATGGCCTAAGACTGATTTTAATACCAGATTTATTTTTCTCAATCAGATTTGAATGTTGAAGTTGATGAAGACAGTCAGTCTTCATCTTCATCCAGCACTTTCTCCTCCTCTACCTCATCCTCTTCATCAGGCAGAGTTACACGCAGCCGAGTTACACCACAGAAACTCTCAGGTATGCATGCGCAAACATTTATATCGCACTTTTTTGTCTTTCCTTTGAGTTAATTGTGACTTGCGCTCTTCGTAGATGCCAACGGTCTGGTGTCAAACGGAAGTCGAAGTTCACGTAGACGTGCAGCATTGACAGAAGAGGGAGAGATCTCTGAATCCGAGAGGTCTGGTACATCAAGCACATCGTCATCATCATCGTCTTCCTCCACATCGTCGTCTTCGTCAGAGAGCGAGGACAGCGAGGACGAGGTGGCTGCCTTTGCTGACGGCGGCGATCATGACTACAGCAAAGCTCCTCAAACCCAACAAAAGGGCAAAGTGGCAGCTGCCTCCGTGGATGACTCCAGCCGCAAGAGAAAAGGAGAAGAGGAAACGACAACTGAACCAATGAAACGCATGCGGAAAACAGAGTTACGAGTGGAGGAGGAAGAGGAGGAGCCTGAGGAAGAGGAGGAGCCTGAAGAGGAAGAGGAGGAGGAAGTGGAAGAAGAGGAATCTGAAGAGTCTGAGAAGGAGTCTGAGGATGATGAGGCTGCTCAGTCAACAGGAAATACTGGAAGTCAGAAGTCAACTCAAAGGACTGCAAAGGCGGCGCGGGTCAATACTCGTAACCAAGGACGTCGGACAGTTTTGTACAACGACGACTCTGAAGAGGAGGGGTCAACGACAGACCCGCTGAACCTGGGAATGTCACGCTCTGGAAGAGTCCGTCGAATGACTGAAAAAGCGAGGGTCAGCCATCTCATGGGCTGGTCGCACTAAGACTTTGGCATTTTATGACCCAAACACTGACTCACTACAGTGATACTGCAGGGATTTTCTTTTTAGGCTCTTTCTTTTATGTTGATGACTTTATGTTAATGACTCTTCCTGGACTGTGGTGCTTTCTCTTGTTTGTGGTTTCCGTGGAAACCACCATGCCATCAACTAATCTATCACCTCTGCCTTATTCTGGTCCAGGGCAGTAAGAGTCAACTCTCCTCCTCGCGTCCAGTTTATCGTTCCCTCTGTTAAACTTCACTTCTTCCTCCTGTGTGACAGATTTATTTTGATCCCAATTTGGTGTGTTTGGTTTCCAGTTCTCGTTCTGAGGAATTTCTGTCTGTTCACTTTATGATGATCAGAAAGATGGTGCTGCTTTCCTCTTCCTCCATCATTCTAGCATTCGTTTCATTCTCTGTTGGGAAATCAGTGTTTAGTTTCTGACTTTGCCATGCGGGACAACGGGGGACACATGTTTACCATCAAATTGAGATGACTTGACTCTACTATTAAATCAGGTTGTACACTTACCTCTGTTGAGTAAAAATAATATCATCCTTTTTTGTCATAGTTGTAAGCATTGCTCTTTTTAGATTTTTGTGCGGTTGTTGGATTGGTCCAAATCTCTCGGATGCATTAACTACTTCCAGATTGTGCTTAATATCCATTAGAGCACAGATACGAGGAGGATTATGGGAAATGTGGGAGAAAATGCTTTTTTCTTCTGTTCAGTTATACAAACCCACATCAAACTGTTTTTACAGAAAATATTTATTTTTCCACTGCTGTATAGTAAACTTTGATTATTTTTTTTATCTTACACTAAGGAGAACAACCGTAATAAACTTTGCACATTTATGTCAAGTATGTGGCAGCTGATTTGAGGGTAAGAAATCCCAATCCTGGACTCCGGTTCAGATACAATGTAAATTAAAACTGGTTACCCTCAAACCATCTTACTGTTAATTTTCTTGCATTTTTATTTCATTATATTGTTTCTCTGCTTCATCATGTACACTGAAGAGATTACGTTTTGTACAGGGATGAAATAGAACCCCTCTCTAAAAATGGTTTAACATGGTTATCTGATCAATTTTGTTGTCTATTTTCATAATGGTGAATAGTTGGCATTATTGATTTGAGAGATTAGATGTCAAAGCTGGGTTCGATTTGTCAGAGGGTGTTTCTGAAAGAAAACACTTATTACATCCTTTTATTTGGTACTTTGCATTATTTTCCTCACCCCAATCCAGTCCCTAGACCGCACTTGTACATCAGCAGCCAATCACAATGCAGAAAAATAATTCTAGCCAATCAAGATACTTCGTTAACCTTCTCAGCCTGTGTGTTTCACGTCATTTTTTCCTCTCCAAGCTCATTTTAGCTTTCCGTGGGGTTCCATGACATTTTAGCATTCCGTGGGGTGGCAGACATATAAAGGTTGCGTTACAATAATACTGGAGGTGGTCGTGAAGAAATTACGTAAAATGTAATAAGCTTACGTGCGTGTCTAATTTTTTTACACGTTTTGGATTGTGAGTTTTTTATATAATAAAATGGTTAAACTGTTATCGTCTTTTTTTTGACGCAAAATGTAGATACCTGTCCGTTGATGTATGTCCAAAAAATGTTGTGTCACGCCTGGCTGTATTTAGCAGTGACGTAACCGCAGTCGCCGATCCAAGCGCATGACTGTGACATCACGCCAGTTGTTTGGATAAGCAGGAAGTGAATACGGGTAAAATACAACAAACGGAGCGAGAGATACGGCGAGGACAGTTACAGAACTACATAAAGCTGGTCAAAAAGATAGCTGAAACTACCTGGACCCTTGAGCTCGGGACTGATTCTCAACTGGAAATAACAGCACGCGCGGATCGTAATGTCGAACATGGAGAGTATCCTGAAGAGGACCGAAGGGTCGGGCCCGGTTACTTCACTGGCATTAGCACTGTAAACATGTTAACTTAAGTTATTTACGGGCAGAACATGGTGGTATTACATTTTGATTTGAAACCTGTTACGTTAAGGTGTGTTACTTTACTGCTGTATGAAATCAAATAACCCACTTTCTGTTTATCTTAGAGGTTAGATAATGTTTCGTGATTGGACTGTCCCTCAGATTTTTTGGTTAACAATAGATTTTTAAAGGCAATCTAAATTATTCGGTAAACTACGTTAGTTATATTTTTTGTATATTCAAGGTAAAGGGTGAGCGAAGCTCAAGGCTAGATTCGGAAATTCAACGTAGAGAGTAACCCTGTGACGTTAGACGTCCCCACCTTCGTTTTATTTAGGTGAATTCTCAGTCCAGCCTGTCAGTCAAGTTTGTTCAGTGACTGGACAATGAAACTTTTTTCGTTTTATTGTGCTTTATGAGGACGTAATTCGTTATTTTTACCTTTCTTAAACATGGTCAATCCCTTTCCTATAAACTTTTTTCCTTGACATTCGACATCAGAGAATTTGTTTAACCTCAAGTTTGCAGCCAAAGAACTTCAACGCAACTCTAAGAAATGTGATAAAGAAGAGAAGGCAGAGAAGGCCAAAGTCAAGAAGGTAAACTGCAGTTTTCCCATAATAAAGAAAAAGCTTCTGTATCTTTAATACATGTATGAAACACAGGGCTGTTTTTTTATGAAAATGTACATAGTATGGAATTTTATGTTGCTTAGTATGTAAATGTTGTTTATTCAGGAGTAATGTTTTGTCCTAGAAAGGGCAAGGAAATCTGACGGCTTTATTCAATTATCTAGGCAATCCAAAAAGGTAACACGGAGGTTGCACGGATACATGCAGAAAATGCCATTCGCCAGAAAAACCAATCCGTGAATTTCCTCAGAATGAGCGCCAGAGTTGATGCTGTGGCTGCTCGAGTACAGACAGCGGTCACCATGAACAAGGTACACACAAACCCACCCAGCGCAACTAGATTATTTCTCAAATAGATTTTTAAGATAAACAATTTTACTTTTTTCTACAGGTCACCAAATCCATGGCCGGCGTGGTGAAGGGAATGGATGTTACCCTGAAAAGCATGAACCTTGAGAAGGTGAGTGGAAGAAAGAAGGGCATCTGCATCTGGGTCTTAAATATTTTGAAGTGTTTTCAGTGCAGTGATTTGATGGTAATATTGCATTCTGATTGTTCAGATATCTGCTTTGATGGAGAAGTTTGAACGACAGTTTGAAACTTTGGATGTACAGACGTCTCAGATGGAGGACACAATGAGCAGCACAACAACACTGACCACACCACAGGTGAATCTTAACACACTCACGTACAACAATGTGTATATGTTGAAATCTCTTGTGATGTAAACAGAGTTATTTGACTGTTTTGACACCATTCTGTGATTTAGGGTCAAGTCGATGCATTGATGATGGAGATGGCAGATGAGACTGGGTAAGATCTTTATAAATGTACATTTATTCATTAAGCAGATTCTTTTATCCAAAGCCACGAAAAATGAAAAAAGCATTGTACATTTTGTCTACAAGTGGCTAACAATGTGCTTTGTTTATTAGCTGGAATATGTTTTTTTTTACAGTTTTCTATAGATATTTCCAATTGTCAAATAATATCAAAAGTGCGTGTTATTAAAAAAATATTCTAATGTTAAAGGAAAACTTAAAATTCTGGTAACTAGTTTAAAATCTGTCTTTACAATGTATATGTTTTCAGGCTGGATCTCAATTTGGAGCTTCCTCAAGGTCAGACTGGATCAGTGGGAACCAGTGTTGCTTCTGCAGAACAGGTATTATAATGCATACACAACATATTGGGATACAAACACGCATGTCAAATGTCTTCTATAACAGTTTTGTGTTTCTCGCTCTAGGACGAGCTCTCACAAAGACTGGCTAAACTCAGAGACCAGGTGTAAAGAAGACCGGCTGTGTGTTTGAAAGTGAATGTTTGTATGTTTGAGTGATCGAGGAACATGTCGCTGTTTACTGACTCCTGATAGAAATGGCTTCACTATTTTTCCATGTATCATTTTCTTGCGGTTGAAGATGTGTATGGATGAATTCCGCAGCTTTTCAAATCCACTCTAAAATGCTGAAATGAAACTGTTAACTGCACAACAAAAACTGAAAAACAAACAAATGAATATGTTATAAGACACTGCTGTCATCAGTTTTGGGGGTCAGCTGTATGTTTTCAGTCCCTAATAACTGGGTTGATTATGTCGAGTGTAATGTTTCTTCGTAATATTATTCATTTTATTGCTTTCATGTTTTAATTATCTGATGTCTCTGAAATGTTTTATGCCAGTGTAGCTATATGTTAACAAACACCAGCATTGGTATCGAACAAATGTGTTGGGTGAATATGTTACTTCTGCTTCTTTCTGCACATTTTTGCCTCCATGCTTAAGTTGATTGTGGGAGTTTGTAACTTAAAATGCATGTTATCAAAAACTGTTTTGAATCATCTTTTCTGGGGGTAAAAGCCCTGTTTGTTTCAGACATTGGTGGCCATATTTTATCTTCTGAAGTCTTTCTGAATAAGACAGCATCTCTTTATTTTCAATTGTTTATATTTTGGTTAAAACCAAAATTTAAAAATGCCTTGGGCAATATACGGCTCTATCCGCTGGTTCAGATAAGAAAATAAATATAGTGTGTATATAATAAACATTTTGCATTTCTTTATTCTTTGTTGTTGTTTTTTTGCAGGTGTTTTATGGAATGGTATGTGTTATACTAAAGAGAAGTCAAGATTGTTGATGTGACACTGTATTTCAGAAGAAGGACTGTGTGTTTTCAGCTTGGATGGTTTTGATTGGCCCACTAGGCTCGTGGGTTACAACTCCTTGAGGTTGTGATTGGAACATTGGGTTCAGAGTTAGTGCAGCTGTTACTGGTACACTACTTCTAGAACTGTCCAAGGGAAAATCTGCTGCTCTCAAACTATAGATTCTTACCTGATGTTGTGTATACAAACATCAGTTATTCTATTGGATGGCATGTACTATCCCCCCATTTTGTTTACATATGCTTTTGCATTTTGCAAATGTATTTATCAAACAAAAAAAGCTAACAGTGCTTTCAAACGGTTTATCGGTACTTGCATTTTCTAGAATTTGAACCAATGGGATCTGTGTTTTTAATGTCATTTGAAACCTGTCAAAGGGATAGTTCCCCCAAAAACGAAAATTCTGTCATCATTTACCCTCTTGTCATTTCCGATCTATATGACTTTTGTCTTCTGCAAAATAAAAAAGGTTTTCTGAAGAATGTTGGGAACCAAGGCAGTACCCATTGACTTGCATTGGTTTTGTGTCCATCTGATAGAAGTGAACGGGTAGGCTACTGCCATTGTTAGATAACCATTATTCTTCTTTGTGTTCTGCAGAAGAAAGAAAGTCATACAGGTTTCAAATGACAAGGGAGTGAGTAAATGATGACAGAATTTTCCTTTTTTTGATGCACTGTAAACCACAGGAACGTTGGAACGTCTTTATAACTGGGCAACTATTTTTGCATCTCACTGCATAGCAACATCCTCTTAAAGGAGTAGTTCACTTTCAAAATCAAGTTTTATGACAATTTACTCATCCGCATGTCATCCAAGATGTTTCTGGTTTTTTTTCTTTAGTCGAAAAGAAATGAAGGTTTCTCCATATATTGGACTTCAATGGACTCCAAACTCTTGAAGGTCGAAATGACAGTTTAGTCAGATCTTATCTAGGGAAACCCAAAAAAATTATGTTCATGCTTTATGAACACAAATGCTCACCTTGCACTGTTCTGCGATGCGCGTTCATGACTTCACATAATACGCAATTATGTTGAAAACATACACGTTCAACTTGTAAACACTGACTCGGTATTTCCGCCTACGTCAAGCGTGACCTTGTCAACGTAATTACATATACATATACTACATAAGTCATGAAAAGGCATCGCAGAACAGAGCAAGGCGAGCATTTGTGTTTATAAAGCATATACAATTTTAAATAAAAATGTTCGATTGTTTCCCTAGATAAGACCTTTATTCATCGTCTGCTATGGTTTAAAGGCCTTTGAAGCTGCACTGAAACTGTCATTTTGACCTTCAACCGTTTGGAGTCCATTGAAGTCCACTATATAGAGAAAAATCCTTGAATGTTTTCATCAAAAACCTTTATTTTTTTTCGACTAATAAGAAAATTAACAAATACACATTGGATGACATGGGGGTGAGTAAATTATCATGAACATTTATTTTGAAAGTGAACTACTCCTTTAAGTAAAGCCCAGTTGTATAGGAAGTTTATTTATTTTTATTAACTAATAACATGCAAAAAAACTCTTTCTCTTTGCCTGAATTTATCTGACTAACTCTCATTTTATCTCCTCCCCTTCTCTCTCTCTCTGCAGCTCTACCCCTATAAACCCTGCCATTAATTCTCTCCCTCCCTCTATATTTTGACTGGGCGGATTTCTAGATGTTTAAGAGGGATAGATGCACTGATTTGAAAATAACACTGTTTTAAGTATGTAGAAAAATGTAATTTGATAGAATAAAGCATGAAGATTTGAAACACTTTTTGCCAACTTGTGATGTTGGAATGTCTGTGTTTCTTAATGAACACCAAGATGTATCATGGACCAAGTTTTTTTGGATCTTGAAGAAGAGGAGCATCTGACGGTGAGTCGATGAATCTAGACGAATGCAGACAGATTTATTCAAAGAATTATGTCTCTCATAGATATTTCCGGAAAACTCACTCCCACAGAAATACTTTTTAAACAATTCTCTTTTTTTTGCATTTTTTACATACAAATCCCTGCTTCTTTATTAATTCTGTTAATTTTATATAATTTTATTTTTAGTGAATGTTTGATGAAATTTTTTACTTCAAGCAGGTTGAAAACTATTTAAAAAAGAGCTAATTTTCACAGTGAGTTCTGTTTGAAAGTTCATGAAACGATGTTTAAATGTCTTACTGTAAAAGGTAAAAAAATACTTACAAACCTAAAACAAGTGTTTCAAAATCAGATGCATATTAACTGTACATGCGTGTCATAAGAAGAGTTGTTAGCTACCCTGATTTCCCACGAGATATTGTCTGTGTGTGTTTGTCCCGAGTGCCGGAGCTGTGTGTCACTCGGTGTTCTGTGTTTCTTTAATGATGGGCTGATTAACAAAAACATTGTTAACATTCATCCAGACATGGCTCCATCCATCACTTCATCCATACAGTGCTGTTCCGTCAGTTATCATGAGATCATCTCTCAGACCCGATTTTGGAGATGGTTTTAAATCTCTCTCTGTCCTTCTGTCTGTCACTCACGTTAAGCCGAGGGGATCGTCATAGTGACCAAATTCCCAGGTGAGAAATGTTTGCTGGCAGCTCCCCTGACCTGTTGTCCCTCTGCACTTTTTTCTCTATCTCCATCTCTCTGGTTTTCTAACATGTGCTCATGAGACATTGAAAGGGCCACATTGTACTAAATCTTAGTAGTGACTGCAGGAAAGGGATCACAGTAAATTGTGAGGCACTGTATGTGTAGGTAGTTTAGGGAAAACAAATTGTTGTGGGGGATTAGCAGGAATGCTGTCCTTGGTCTCGCTATGGACAAAATAATTCCATGTCATTTTTTTTATGGTTTTTGTTTCCCCTAAAATGCCAACAGTTTTGAATAGGGGGTCAATGTATGATGTGGGTGAGGATTAGTCTTTAATAATTATTACCTTACAACATTAGAAGTGCAGGCTGTGTCCTTATTTAGATGAGTTGGTCATGTATTTTTGTGTGATTATGTACTTGTGGTTTTTTGTGTAGTATGATGGGCCAGGCAACAGCTGAGGGATCTCCCTGTTCTCATCGTCTCTCTGTGAAAACTCAAGAGGATGAGCCGGACCGAGCAGAGAGTGTGCTCAGTAGGTCAGTGATAATAATGTATTAATGTGCTCCTGGTCATGTTTGGCATAATTCATCAGTGCACACATTATTCAGTTGAAAAAATATTTAACGTTATGTTGGAAAGAAAAAAAAACATTAAAACAACCTTATTAATTAATGCCACCTATGTTGGAAAACAGGTTGAAAATGTTCATATATTATGAAGTGATACACTTTTTTTTAAATGTGAACAGTTAGGAATAATAATAAATAATGAAACCATTTTTACAGACTCTGTAAAAAATCCTGTTAAAATCTAAATATTCTGTCAGCAGTACATGTATTCTGTCATCCTATGGAAAAACTGTTAAAAAAATTACTGCCATATTTAAATTAAGATAAAAATGTACCTATACGTGTCTACATACAATCATATTCCATTTTTAACTATTTCTCAGATCTCAGTCAGCGTGTGATGACACATCCTCTGAGCTTCAGCGAGTAGCCGCTCTAGAACCTCGGGATGAGCCATCCAGAAACTCATTTCGAGGGAGAGGGGCACTGTCAAGGTTAAGTACACAAACATGTGCACAGACATTACATTTACATTTAGTCATCTAGGAGATGCTTTTATCCAAAGTGTCTTACAAAGAGTTCAGGGAGCAATAAGCGATATGTCATACAGGAACAATAATATAATAGGTGCCAATACAAAGTTACTACTTTCAGCAAAAGCTAGACTAATACCTGTTGAGAGAAAGAGAGAGGGTTAGTGTTTTTTCCCCTCCTTTCTCTGTCAAGTATTCACAGAAGAGATGGGTTTTAAGTAGTTTTTTTAATGTTGTGAGAGATGTGGTTGACCGAACTGAGTTAGGAAGATTGTTCCACCAGAAAGGAGTTGTGAAGAAGAGTGAGAGGGAAAGCGATTTACAGTCCTTATATGAAGGCAATACAAGACGCTACAGGGTTCTTGATTGGGGGTTGGAGTGTAGGAAGGTGCGAATGTATGCCGGTGCAGATCCAGGGATAGTCCTGTAGGCAAGCATTAATGACTTGAATTTGGCTAGTGGAGACAGAAGAAAAGGGGTGTCACATGAGCCCTTTTGGGCTGTTGGAAGATGAGGCGTACTGCTGCGTTCTGAACCAGCTGGAGTAGTTTGTTAGCCTTTTGAGGAAGACCAGCAAGGAGAGCATTGCAGTAGTTCAACCTTGAGATTACCAGTGCCTGGACAAGGAGTTGTGCCGCATGCTCATTTAGATAGGGTCTAACCTTTCTAATGTTGAATAAGGCATATCAGCATGACTGCATAATCTTTGCAATGTGATCATTGATGGACAGCTGTTCATCAAATATGACTCCAAGGTTCCTGGCTATTTTGGAAGGAGGGATTGTGGTATTGCCAAGTTGGATGGTGAGATCGTGTTGCACCGTGGGGTGTGCCGGAAACAAGAGTAGTTCTGTCTTGGCAGGGTTCAGCTGGAGGTGATGTTCTTTCATCCAAGCTGAGAAGTCTTCTAGGCAGGCTGTAATGCGAGCTGCTAAAGTAGTATCATCTGGGTGAAACGAGATGTAGATCTGGGTGTTGTCAGCATAACAGTGATACAAGAAGACGTGTGGCCGTATGATGGGTCCCAGGGATGTTGTGGAGATGGAAAAATGCAGCGGTCCAAGCACCGATCCCTGAGGAACCCCAGTGATCATGTGGTGAGCAGTGGACAGCGAACCCCTCCATGACACCCTGAAGGATCTGCCGGAGAGGTAAGATTCCTAGAGATGACAGGGTTGCTAGCAGTATCTGGTGATTAACAGTGTCAAACGCTGCAGATAGGTCTAGCAGAATCAGGACCGGGGATTAAGATTTTGCCTTGGCTAGCTGCTGTGCTTCTGTGAACGATAGCAGTGCAGTCTCAGTGGAGTGGTTTGTCTTGAAGCCAGACTGCTTGTCATCCTTTAGTTTTTTCTGGGATAGGTAGTGAGACACCTGGGTTTGAAAATTGCCCTTTCAAGTGTTTTTGCAATAAATGGGAGGAGAGAGAGAGGTCTGTAAATTTCGGTAGTAGAGGGGTCCAATGTGGGTTCTTTAAGTATGGGCGTGACCTGGACCTGTTTGAATGTGGATGGAAAAGTGCCGGTGAGCAGGGAGGTGTTGATGATGTGTGTGAGTGCAGGTGTGAGTGTGCTGGATATGGCCAGAAGGAGATGGGAAGGGATTGGGTCAATTGGACAGGTGGTGGGGTGGCTAGAGAGAAGTCTGGTGACTTCATACACACCTTCAAAAATGTAGCAGTCCAGATTTGACAAAAAAGTTTTTGGTTGCTTTACCAGATTGGTGAGTCTGGTGGTCATTCTGAGAGACTGGGCACACAGAAGTCTGGTAGAGGAGGAGGAGAGACCAGACTCCTTCCTCGAGAGATTCCGTGGACCCGAAGTACGAGCCATTCCAAGCCGAAGAAGCAACAACCAACCAGATGCCAATGGCAACACCAAAGGAAACACAAAGTAATATAACAGACATCATGCACGCATACAATACTGCACACGCATGCACTTTCTTTAAAACAAATAGTACTTGGTTGTTATTTTGTTACCTTAAGTTACATTCATAAAGATTTAGGT
This sequence comes from Triplophysa bombifrons, assembly GCA_029783895.1. Taxonomy (NCBI): domain Eukaryota; kingdom Metazoa; phylum Chordata; class Actinopteri; order Cypriniformes; family Nemacheilidae; genus Triplophysa; species Triplophysa bombifrons. The sequence goes on along the minus strand of CM056451.1, from coordinate 13,654,124 downwards.
GAACAAAAACCTTTTTGAAGACCACTCTTTATTAAAGTACCTTTTATTATTAGTCTTTTTTGATACATGGATTTACAAATAATTGCCAATTGCAAACATCCTATTGGTATGCAGATAATCCATGTTTGTCATATGTTCTGTTTTTGTCACAGGAAGGCATGGGAAACATTTATTGTTTCACCTTCTGATGATTTATACTATTATTGGCTGTTCTTTATTGCCGCAGCTGTGCTCTACAACTGGGTTCTGCTTGTGGCCAGGTACGACTTTTCACCTGTCCGCTTTATTTACATATTCATTATTACCTTAATTGTTAAAGGAGTAGTTCACCTAAAATTTGCCCCAGTTGACTTTAATAAAAATTACAATGGAAAGTGAATGGAGGCAAATTTTGAAGTGACCTACTCCTTTAATATGCGACTAACCAAGCGTCACTTTTCATCCAGAAGTGTTTAATCCCCTGTGTTTGTGTATTTGTTGCTGGTGTAACTAATTGCTATGATGTTGAAAGACTTCTGTTATGCTTGTCACTTTCCCATCAACAGAACAGCCCTCTGAGAACAGTTTGATTGACTGCATGTGTGTGGGGGTTTTAGTATAAGCTCTCTTGCTGTGATATGTGTTACAATGAGTGACTTCGTATTCATTTTCTTCATTTTGTGATTTCTTTAGAGCATGTTTCGACCAACTTCAGACTGAAAATTCCATTGTTTGGCTGGTTTTTGATTACATGTGTGATTTTGTCTACATACTGGATTCATGCATGCGGCTAAGGACAGGTATTAATGTATATATTAACATACAAACTCTCAACATTTCTTTTTGCTAATATATATACAATTTTCGTAGAACAAAAATGCAACAGTGCAAATAAAAAACTATTATTACGAACCAAAAACTTTTATATAGATAACTTTGACTGAATAATGAAAAAAGGGCAGCCAGTAAGAGCACAGGATAGATGGGACATTGTTATAAAAATAGATACATATTGTTTAAAAGGTTCCTCAGGGTAAAACCCCACGAAGATGCTTGATAAAATACCAAGATAACATTTCTGCAAAGATTCTAAAACAGTTTTGATATGCCTCATTTTTTTTCTATAACAATATTAGTTAACTGCACTAGTTAACGTAAACTAACAATTTAAGATACGTTTAAAGCATTTATTAATCATGTCAATGCATGTTAAAATTATAGTAACTAACATTAACAAAGGCTAATATATACTAATATGCTAATGTTGCCCATTGTTAGCAAATGCAATTGCTTCACATAATTCACTTTTCAACAGATATGCACATCGATTCTTGGTAATTGTTTTGAATTGAATATTTTTCATTAAAGGTGCAGTTTGTAACTTTTTTGCTGTAAAATATCCAAAAACCACTATAGGCCATTTTTACATATTTTGTTCCGTTGAGTAGTTACAATATCTCAATTCTTCCCAACTATTTGAAAATCGGGAGAAATTTTTCATTTTAACCAGTGACACGGCCGTGTCTGTCGTTACCAAAGAAACTAGAAGGAGAGCCTGCAACCATCAGCGGGATGCAGGAAAGGAGACTAGAGGATGTTATATGATTGGCTGAGGTGACTCACTTGATTCGTGTAAGCCGTTATGCTTTCTTCAGACCTAATAACACAGTCTCTGGCGTTACCCTCGGTTTCCTCTTGCTCAGTAGAAACCATGACAACAGACTTGTGGACAAATCTGAAAGTATTACTATGCGGTATCTGTCAAGCAACAATCCCATTATTCCACACTCCCTCACAGCGTCATCAAGCTACGCCGTTGGTGTTGTTTTGAATATATCTGTTTTGAATGCGTGCCCTCTAGCGGCGGATTATACAAACTGTGCCTTTAACAGTAAAAGTTGTCATGATTTATTTAAAGTGTGGATGGATTTTGCTCTTATGAAGTATTTTTCTGCCTTTCAGGTTACCTAGAACAAGGACTTCTGGTGAAGGACTTAGCAAAACTCAGAGACAGCTACATTCATACACTTCAATTCAAAATGGACGTTATCTCCATCCTCCCCACTGACCTGGCATACATCATCTTGAGCATCGACACCCCACAGCTACGTTTCAATCGTCTTCTGCGCTTCTCCCGTATGTTTGAGTTCTTCAACCGAACAGAGACGAGAACCAATTACCCAAACATCTTCCGAATCTGGAACTTGGTTCTTTACATCCTGGTCATCATCCACTGGAACGCCTGTATCTACTATGCCATCTCAAAATCTCTGGGATTTGGATCTGATCAGTGGGTTTATCCCAATATTACCTCCTCAGAGTTCGGAACTCTTAGACGAAGTTACGTGTACTGCTTCTACTGGTCCACACTGACACTCACCACCATCGGTGAGATGCCGCCACCAGTACGAGATGAGGAATATGTATTTGTGGTCTTTGATTTTTTAGTCGGAGTCCTGATTTTTGCTACCATCGTGGGTAACGTGGGCTCCATGATTTCAAATATGAACGCTACGCGGGCAGAGTTTCAAGCACGCATTGACGCTATCAAACATTACATGCACTTCCGCAAGGTCAGCCGTAACCTTGAGACACGTGTCATCAAATGGTTTGACTACCTATGGACCAATCAGAAAGCAGTGGATGAACAGGAAGTCTTAAAGAACCTTCCAGACAAGCTAAGGGCAGAAATCGCAATCAACGTTCATTTAACCACTCTGAAGAAAGTTCGCATCTTTCAGGACTGTGAGGCTGGCTTGTTGGTAGAACTGGTGTTAAAACTACGCCCTCAGGTATACAGTCCCGGTGACTACATTTGCCGAAAAGGAGACATCGGAAAGGAGATGTACATTATCAAAGAGGGAAAGTTAGGAGTTGTCGCTGATGATGGAGTGACACAGTTTGCATTGCTAACGGCTGGGGGATGTTTTGGGGAAATTAGCATTCTGAACATTCAGGGTAGTAAAATGGGAAATCGCCGGACTGCTAACATTCGAAGTATCGGCTACTCTGACCTCTTCTGCCTTTCGAAAGACGACCTCATGGAGGCTGTGACAGAATACCCAGATGCTCAAAAGGTCCTGGAAGAACGTGGGAGGGAAATTTTGAGGAAACAGGGGCTTTTGGATGAAAGTGCTGCTGCAAAGGGAGGCATTCTTGTCATGGAGACAGATGAGAAGGTTGAACGTTTGGAGATCTCGCTGGACGTTCTGCAAACACGTTTTGCCCGGTTGTTAGGGGAGTTCACAGCAACTCAAAGCAGATTAAAGCAAAGAATCACAGGGCTTGAGAGACAGCTGTGTCATACAGGTCTCGGGCTTTTGTCAGATCAAGAGATCGACTTCGATAGTGATGGCAATGCGACACGAGCCAACTCAACCACACACACGCATGCACAACTGGACACTGAGAGGCCAACCAACACAGATTCCCAGCACTCACCCAGGAATTGCAGGGGTCATGACTGAACCTAAAAGCAGAATTGATTTACAAATGCTTTACATTTTAGGCTTGGCAATTAGATACTTACTAAATCTTGTTACAAGTACATGACAAAAGTAAGAGCATCCCAATCAAATTCTTATACTGTTTTCATGGGGCCTGATGTATAACAGTTGTATACACACAAAATGGCCATGTTAAGTGTTATACATGAGGTCCTGGACTGTATAATGAGAAGTGCTTCATTAAAGTCACAGTTCACAAAAAAATCTGTTAAAATGCATTTACCCTCATGACGATTCAAACCCCTTTATGACTCGTTCTTCTGTGGAACGAGAATTGTCTCAGTGGTTTTGTGTCCATTCAATAGAACTCATGTGTTCCAATGTTGTTTGGTGATAGGCCTACCAACGTTCTTCAAATTGTCTTTTTTTGCATTTTGCATAAGAAACAAACCCACAAGGGTGAGTAAATGACGAACGAATGAGTAAATGTTCATTTATTTAGGTGAACTAAGTGTGTGCATTACTGTACATCCCTACCACACACAGATCTAGATTTGACCATCTCTGTCATATTGATGATCATTCACACTCTCAGTTTTGAAAGTATTTTAGTATTGTAAGAAATAGCGTACAAAACAACTGCTGTTCGAAAGTCCAAAATGTTCAATCATAAACCTGTTCTTGTTTTTAAGTCTGCATGTTGAGCACACAATAACTTACTCTGCCTTTTGATTATACAAAGATAAAAACGAATAAAATATTGTTATTGATCACAATCATGTCTGTTTGCAAATCTTTCTTACTCAAATAAAGCTAAATAACAGACAGTTGATTCTTGTTTTTGGTAATGACGCAGTGTGTGTAATAATTACGTCATGGGCTAAAGTAACGGAAATGACGCAGCGGCGGCGTTTGAGGTGCGCCATTTTAAGCTGTCTCGCGCAAGTTCCTCTGGGAAGATGGCGGGCAAAACTGATTAAGCTCTTGCGCGACGATAAATATGAGTTTTGCGCCGATAAATGTGAAACGTTACAGCGCCAGTAGTTTAGTTGCGAAAGAAGCTCGGCGCGGAGATAAAGCACCGTGCTGAAGGGCGATCATGTCGGCCGAGGTCCTCAGGTAACTTAACGTTAAGCCCTGCTAATCTCCCTTGGTATTTGTGTACATTTCTTCACATAAAACAAATTACTTCAAGTCATGTAGTTGAATACATTTACGCATTGATATTTCTTGTAATAGGAACGAATGTTTGATCGTGTTTTGACTAGCAACACAGATCAAACAAAGAATGAGATCACGATTTAGGGAGACAGTCGTGTTATTCATGTTTAAATCATGAGGTGCTCCCTTTCAAACAGGAATCATGAATGGTTTTGTTTACTTCGGGTATATATGTTTAAATGTCTGTTGAGTGCACTTTCATGCGTGATTAGAGATGAAATTAGGATGCGGCTGTCATGGAGACGAGCTGTGTCTTCTCTCCTCAGACCCGGCCCGGTGGCTGGCGCAGGCAGTAAACTCGGTGAGCTTATTGGCAAACTCCATGAGTACATGGAAAGTGCAACAGAAGGCAAGGATGAACCTACTTTACCCGGACATTGGAATGGTAAGCATGGCATGCAATACAAGTGGTTCTTTGCGTAAGCCGGACCGAACATTTCCTACAACTTGATGTTTTTGTCTCATTGACAGGAACTGTGGCCAAAGAGTACCTGGAGATGAAAGCCAAAGCCCATGCTGCTGAGGAGGTAGAGATGGATGGTCTTGCTACATTACATACATTTATCATTTTAATTTGGGTCCATAATAACTTTAAAACGCATGTCAGGGGATGAGAGGTAGGATCGTACTTAATCGAGGGCACCACCTACGTCACGGTTTGGTCAGCTACCCGGATGCGCCCCCATATTGGAGATACTCGGATCTAAACAAAAGCATTGAGTGCACGGTTAATGTACTACATAAGATGTTGTTCCACTAATTTATGATGTCTAAACCAAGGGAAAAAACGTGTGGAAGCTGCTAAATCATATAGAGACGGACTTGGTAACCAGGAAATGGGGCGATATTTTGACAAACTAAAGTTAATAGGTGGTTAACAGGTCTTGCCTATTTATAGGAAGTACACCAGATGTTTTTCCCGCTCCAACCAAGAAGTACAGCCCAAAATACATAATAATCATTGAAACTTGCAAGCTCCGTTCGGATCAGTACCGCCAGTATTGCCGACTTCTGGGTGGATGATGTGTCTTGAAAACCCTCTTTACACAATTTCCAGAGATGTTCTTGCATGTAATGTTGTTTGTTTTGCAGGCCCGTGGCTCCTCAACAGCAGGACTGTCATCCTTCGGTCGTTCAAGAAGGTTTGTTCCGAACAGTGATGCATAAGATTCCACTTTCTGCTTGGTGAAGACTTTGAAGTATTTAAATTTCTGCTCCCACAGGAAACCGACTGTTGTCACAAAACACAGTGGGTTGAATGAGTCCGATGAATCTTCTGAGAGTGGAGCAGAGGATTTGATATCTGTTCACTCCAATGACCTTGACAACAACTTCCTGCCCAAAGGTTCTGCCCCCGGCCTATTATTGTGCATATCTCTGATTGAGTAATCAATAGCATCAGTTTCACTTTATAATATTTTGCATTGAGGAAATTGCCTTTATTGTTTTTTTTATTATTCTGAGAAACTGGATTTTGGATCCTAGTTGGTACCAACAAAGTTTATTTTATGTGCTCATTTCAAGTTAAGTAGTTGAAAACACAAGGGCTGAGAGAGCGCTAGAATGTTATTGGTAGTTAAAATATAGAATGAACTAGCATGAACAAATTTTGTCCGGTGAGAAATGTGCATGGATCTGTTAAGCGTGTATCCTAGGTTTACATAAACTGAAGTTTTAAATTTCTGATCATTTGACCCAGGAACGGTGTTTGTGCTCCCGGAGCCTGTGGGAAATGAAAGCCGCGATGATTTTCGTGGCCCGGAATTTCGCAGCAGACGAGTTCAAAAGCAGCAAAAAGATGCTGCTGACAGACGGAAAGGTGAGAAAAGCATTTTTAAATGAGCGAAAATCTTATTTATTTCACTTTATTTACAAACAAAGTGAGACGTTTCAAAAAGCTTTCTGTCTTAGAAGACATTCTAGTAAAGAAATCTAATCATCTAACCTCAAGTACAGTCAGAGAGTTCCCAACCACCCAGTCTCAAAAGACCACCTTTATAAAACGCATGACACAAAGAATTCTTTACTCTGAATCTTTTATCAGCTAACCTTGAATTTTATACAAACACTTAAACATTGAAGCTACACGTGAAAATGTGTATAGTTCCTTTGTTCATTGAAAACGTCCGTTTGCGACAGATTATTATAAGATTGTCAGTGTCTATTTATTTGCTTATGGACTAGGGATGGGCATTTAAAGCAAAAATAATATTCGAAGATCGATGAGAACTATTCGAAAATTATTCGAAATTCGCACCCCTCCCCCACATGGACGCATTTACTGTATTACACACATACAAACGGAGAGAGAGAACATTTACGCTTTAAATCCCTATGATGGCACACTGCTTTATTTATTATAGAATAGGCAATCTTACATCAAGCCATACATTAAAATAACTTGCTGAAACATTAATATATTAACAACCGAATGAAGGCACTTATTAACAGTGTTTTCCTCTACTGTCTCTTGACTGACATCCTTTAGGTTTAAGGTGCGTCGTTATTGACAGCGCCACCCTTTGGTTACATGAACACGTTACACGTGAAAACACAGCGATTTTTTTTTTTTAAGATGGCACACACTATTCGAAATTCTATATTTAAATAAACTAATCAAATATTCAAAATTCGTGACTCATCCCTATTATGGACCATCTGTGATGCTTTATTTAGCTATGCACGTGTCAGGGTATGTGATGCAAACTGTATTAACCTGTGTTTGTGTCAGGATACGAGAATGAGAGGGTAAACTGCTCTGCATGCGGTCAGCAGGTAAATCCTTACCAGCGTGACTCGGTCTATAGGCACCCTATGCTTAACGTGCTGATCTGTAAGGTATGTATATATGAGTGATTTTTCTTATTTAATGAACAACGGTGTGTCTGTGGTGCTGCAGTGTTTTAGAAGAATCTGCTTGCTTGCTTTCTAGAGTTGTTTTAAGTATTATATGAGTGACGACATCAGCAAGGATTCGGAGGGGATGGACGAGCAATGCAGGTACACGAGTACAGAGTTTATCATAGAAAATGTGTTGGATTGAACTTTTGGTGTTTGTGTTATATAATGTAGGGTTGTTTTTATGCCATGAGTTAAGCTTATTGTTTATATAGATGTCTTTGAAAGCCTATATAGGGTGTGATTTGTCCTTTATTCAGGTGGTGTGCAGAAGGAGGCAGTCTGATTGGGTGCGATTACTGCAGCAACGCCTTCTGTAAGAAATGTGTGCTGCGTAACCTGGGCAGGAGGGAGCTGTCCAGCATCCTAGAAGAAGAAAGGAAGTGGTACTGTTATGTGTGCAGTCCCGAGCCATTGATTGAACTAGTGTTGGGCTGCGACTCGGTTCTGGACAACTTAGAACAGGCTCAAAAACCAAGCTCAGTTCGAGGAAAAGCAAAGGTTGATCGCGGAGCACCCTTTATGATGAAGCCAGGAGGAGGCCCGGTGCCCTCTGCAGGCCTTTACCAACGAATGCAACAGTTTGTAGACGTTACTTCATCGCTGAACCACTCTTTCAAGGCAATTGTTCCAAGTGGAGCAGGGGAGGAAGAAAGGAGAATTGGGCAGCTAAGGATGTTTCGTGCTGTCTTGGATGATCTACAAGTTGCCAACATTACATTACAGGTACAGAGTAAAAAAAGATGTGCGTTACATTTTTTTATCATGAATTTTCAATTTACCTCTTAAATTGTAATCTTTTTTACTTTCCATGTGTTTCTGTACCATCATCGGGAATGTGCAAGAGATTTGCTTTCAATTGATTAGTAATAACTTGACATAGTTATAATATAGTAATAAACTAAATATAACATGTATACACACACACACACAGCTGTGGAAAAAGTTAAAAGACCATTTCAAAACTACTTATAGGTTTTTGTTTAATTCTGTGAACTGCTAACCATATTTGCCACAAATTTGTGTTTTGATAAAGGTCAAAATAACTGTATTTATTGTAAAAACTCAAAGACATCAATTGCTGCAAAGAAAACAAGTTCACATTCACTTTAAAGCAATTCAACAGAAATATTAGTTCATGTATTTAGGAAAAGTTCAATAAGTATATTTTGAAGTGATAATCTCAATTTTTTTATCACAGTTTTCACATGTCTTGTTATGCAATCAGGCTTTCACATTGCTGTTGAACTCCTGAGGTTTGATTGAGTGGAAATTCAACAAACACTGTACAAGAATGGCCACAATACATATAGAAAAGCTGATTAAATGAACATTTGGAATTTTTTACTCTAAATAATTTTGACTCTTTATATGATCTCACTAATATATAATCTTTCATTGCCAAACAGGTATCACAACAGGGATACGATTAAAAATTTTGAAGTTTGTAAATGGGGATGTTTCTTTAAATGTCTTATTCTGTAATTGTAGGAAGCCCTGGACCATGAGCTGATCGGTACCAAACATCGCAGCGTTGTTTCTATTGAAACTAATAAGTCTAAAGGGAAGGCAAAACGGAGAAAGTCAATGCCGTCACAGAACTCTGCTCTCACTAAAGAGCTAGTGCTCAAACTCACTCCTGTACCAGTCTGCACAGGAGCTATCGGTTCCACCTCTCTTTCCATCCCACCATCACCTGAAAGACTGAAGACAGAGAGCAACATAACAGATGGAGAACTGGAGAAATGTGGGGCAGTGGTGGAGGACAATAGGGTGGAGATTGAGGTAACGATTGAGGAAGAAGTGGTTGAGACTTACTGTGGTAATGATGCTGAAGAGGGCGACAATGAGGGCGACAGTGAGGGTGACAGTGAAGGAGACAGTGAAGGAGACAAGACCGACACAAAAAGTTTGTCATTAGCAGAGGACAATAAACGTTCCCCACGCGTGAAAACCACGCCGCGCCGTCGGCGCACCACTGCGAGCCCAGCGGCTGAGCATGCTGGTCTAGCCGAAGATGACTCTGATTCCGATGAGGTGCCTGAAGTGCTTCTTCAGACCGCTGCTGCTATGGGGAACAGTGAGGAGGAGGGTCCGGTGGGTAGCAGCGGGGACGGGGATGAGGTAAACCAACAAGTCAGGAAGCAGCGGCTCTTTGGGCTGGTGAAAACCACGCCTCCGGACAGAAGCTCTCGTAAGCGAAACCTCAAAGATAGATCATCATCATCGTCTTCATCCTCTTCTGCATCTTCGCGGAGGGGCTCTCAGGACCAGGGGTCAGCGGCCAGAATGACCAGGGGAAGAGCTCGCAAAGTCGCCAGGGTGACAGAACAAGGTGGGAGTTCCTCAAGTGATGTTGGGGGACAGGAATTGGAGAGCGGGCAAAGCAGCGACTCGGATGATCAGAGGATCAAACCGTTGACGGAGGGCGTCACGTTGCTTGGCTCTGGAAATTTTCAGCAGTCTTCCGGTGAGATCCTTAGCCACCTACCCTTTTATATATATTTTTAATAATTTCTGAAAGGATAAAATCTAGTCCAGTCCTACTTTTAATTGAATATGCTGTTTCTCGTCATTTTTCTCGTTTACTAATTTATGTTCTTGCTCTTTCTAGGTGATGAGATGGACATCCAGCCGGCTTCTTCATTGTCTGTGGACGATGATGATTTAGAAAATAGGTACGATTCTGTCTGCATCAGGGCCACGCACACATTGTCCCAACACAGGTCTTCTCCACCGGACTCCATTGCCCTGCCAAATCCCACTGCAAGAGTTTTGACCCGACCCTCATTAAAAAGCATGTCGCATACATCCACCTGCACCACCGCCAGACATGGCTTGTAACACAATATGTGTTAAAATCACTACAACCACATCGGCCGTTTACAGAAAACTCGCAAATGGATGTCCTCCGTTTCAGTTTTACTCCTTTGACATAGACCACTGCATAATACCTGAAAGCTTAACTGTCTCTGTTCTGTCTGTGCAGCTAAAAAAAAGCTTTATAGAGCGTAGCAAGAGTGGAACTGTGTTTGGATCTGTTGGATCCTGTGTTCAGTAAGACAGCCAACTTCTTGTGTGTGTTTGTGTTTTAGGGATCAGCTTCCTGATTCTCACGATGTAATGTTTTCGGTGAGTCAGAACAAACGCTGTGTGGTTTGCTAACGGTAGGTGTTACAGTAGTTTCACATAACATAACATCGTTTTTGGCAGTGAAATGTCATTGTTGGTGGAACACAATGTTGCAGACAGAGAGGAAAGCAGTATTTGTTAAAACGCTTGTTTTGAAAGCTGTTGTTTGTTCTTGTTTAGCAGAACAGTTTTGTGACAGAAGCATGTATTGTTAAAAATGTTGCATTTGTTAAGAAAGGGAGCGTTTCTGTAGTTTCCATTTGAAACCCTCTAAAATGGATCTTTGGCAGAATTGGCAGAAAGGCAAGCAAAGATTGTCATCTGAGATGATGGATTTCATGGATGTGAAATTTAAAGCAAGGGTAAATTGACTAGCGCAGGTCGATGTTTTTGAAATGGTGCTTAAGAGCAAAAACTTAGGTTGTGCCATGGCCTAGTGGTTAGTGCATTGTGTCTTGAGCAGTTTTGTGCCCTTGTTTGAGTCTGGTTCATTGCCCAGTCCCAATTCATTTCCTTCTCTACTCTTTACTGTCCCTATAAATAAAAGTGAACTGGTCAAATAAACCCAAACCTGCTTACCAGACCCACAACAATTCCACCCATTTTTAAACTCAGGTGTTTATAGAGTAGCAGCAGGTGGCAGTGATGTTGTGTTAGTCCCAACATGCAGACTTTAAGCGTTCCAAACTGAATTTTGTGTAGTCAGAGGTTTAAAACATTGTTTGTTTGGAGGTTTCGCTAAAGAGTATAGTTTTCAATCTCATTTTAGACATTTGTTTGGTTTTGTGTTTGATATACATGGCTGTTGAAGAGAGGCACTCAACTCTTATTTATTCTTTCTCTCTCTTTCCTCTGTTTTGTCTCTGTTCTACAGCTTAACAGGGTTCCCACGCATCCTGGAAAACCTGGAAAACATTGAATTGTGCAATACGTTTTTCCAGTAGTTGAAAACACGTGGAAAATTACAGTGATGGATGAAATTTAATGTTACGTACTATGAACTGTATCTCTGTGTCAGTAACAAGGCTTTCATCTTTCATTAAAATAAAAACAATGAAGAAACAAATCCGAATTTGAAATTAGGGTCACTTCCGATGAGGTTTCGTTAACTTTGGACAGTCAAGTTGTTTTATGTAAATATCATTCACATTTTGTCTTGCTTTCTATTGTCATGGACAAAACTCGGTCTTTGCTCTCACGTCATCTTCACGCACGGTTGAACTCTACCTAGTCAACTTAAAAAATGAGTGATCAGAATCTTCCAGGTAAAAATGCTGCTAGCCTTCATCATAAAAGTTGTGGTAACTTAAGATAAACAGAACATTCGAGCAACAAATTATTTATTGCAACTAATGTTGGCTAGATGTTGTTTTGTGTGTTCGGACAATCTCGAAGAAAGTGAACATCTAACGCACATTAGCTGTGCATCTATAACCATGCCAAAAACCAAAATACCTCAATGGGTAAATTACCTGTAATTTACTTGAACCTGTTAAAAGCAACTGAAAATGTAAGTTTCTCTCGCAACCAACAGCAGGCTCTTGGTGAGTTGTTTTAATATTAATAATCTGGGTCAAATAAAATCTCTTGGCTGGAAAAGTGGGAACCCTGCCTAACCTGAAGTAACATGCTTGTGTTAATATGTTAACCCCCTGCTGTTTTCTCACCTTTCTGTCAAACTGCTTTTTCCTATTTATTTTAGTTCTCATGTACGGTGAAACTTTGTAAATGGACAAACAATCACAAAAGTATTTTATGTGTCGCAAGTATTACATGGAAATTTCCTTTATTTGATAGTATTTATTATTTTGTTATTATAAAAAATATGCAAAAAACACTTCCCTTAAAGGTTGTTTTTCAAAAGACTGAAACATGCATAGTTAGAATATGCGAACGAAAGGGAATGTACAAAACTCTAAAAACTGTATACGATTGTAGTTGTAATAAACATTTTTACCCCAAACAGTCGCCTCAGTGCATTTGTATTTTTGTTTGTGCTGGCAGATTAAATCTGTGGTTATCAGAAGTGCTCACTCAGTTTAAAGAGATGGTTAACCAAAAGTGAATATAATGTCATCATTTACTCTTCCTCTTGTCTTTTCAATCCTGTATTGCTTTCTTCTGCAGAACACAAAAGATTAGACATTTGAAGAATGTTGGTAACCGAGGCATGGCGGTACCTATTGACTTCTGGTTTTGTGTCCATACAATAATAGAGGGCAATGCTGTAGTTCGTTGACCAGCATTCGTCAAGATATCCTCTTTTGTGCTTTGCTGAAGAAAGTCGTACAGGTTTGGATTGAAAAGAGCATGAGCAAATTACAGAATTTAGATTTTTGGTTTAACTACCACTTTTAACTGAACTCTACACTGTTTGCCTTTAATTCCTCGCTTCCATTTCCTGATGGCCTTTCATATATTCAAATTTACTTTTCTAATAGATTTTAACATTCATTAAGCAAAATTATTGGGTAATTCAGACCAATGGAGTGCACCATGGAATGACCTTATAATATTTATTTTAATGATTTTAAAGACCTAAGGTACTGAACAAGAAATTTTAGATGGATGACTACTTCTAGTAAATCTGAATTAGTCTCATCTTACATTTTGATTGTCTTTTTTCTTTCTCTCTCACTCTGTTTTTACTATCCTGCAACTTTCCATCATTTATTCTATAAGAATTGCAAAAAAGATCCTGCTGGCTCAAATCAGAGCTAATCTCTCCTCATCTTCTGAGCCGGACAGCAACTCTGATGAACAGTCAGAGAGCGAGAAAGGAGAGCAAAAGAGTAAGAGAGGGACGCCCAAGACCACGACTGATGAAGGTAAGTGAAGGTCATCACTGAAACCTTGGCAAACATGACCGCAAGATCTTTCCAACTTCAGCACTTTTTTAAGAAGCATCCTTTAATTTTGTGTAGCTGATTAAACTGAAAAAGGTTTTTTATAAAGTATATGTATAGTCAATTGTACTCTTTTACTTCAAGCGAAAAAAATAGTAAACGTTGATGACTTTTTACGTGAGCATGAGTAACATCAAACAGTGCTTAATAGATCTTCATAGATTAATAATAATAATAATATATACTCTTTAATTTTACAGAATACAAAAGCTCAGATTCCACAGGTTCACAGTCAGGGTCGCGGCATCGACACAAACTGCTGAGACATGGTCTTAACTTACCCGAGGCAGAAGCTCAAGGACTTAAGCAAGGGGAAAAGAACAACAACAAAAGAGAAAAACAAAATCAAGATCTATTGCATGCTAATGGCAAGTGAAATGCTTTTTTGATTCTTGTGGACAGACCTTTAGCATTATGTATAAAACTGCTTAGATTTCACCTTTGATACTAGGGATAGTTTTGAAGGAACTTTGAAGAATGTTGGTTTCCATTTACTTCTATTGCATAAGGACAAAAAAAAACTTCCATTGTATGGTTTCTCTCAAAATATATTTTTGGTGTTCCACAGAAGAAAGAGTCAGATACAGGTTTTGAATGATATGAGATGGAATAAATGATAACAGAATTTTTAACTATTTTACTATTTAAGTGTGCGTATGAGTGAGATATGTACGTGGAAAGTTGTTTGCACGTTTAATTGCCTATTTTGTGCGTACGCAACATTTATACACAAAGCTCCAGTTTGATTTTAATTTGTTTTATTTTTACCCTAGCGAGCACAGATGAATCGAGCGACTCTGCCTTAAGTGAGGAACTCAGTGAGTCAGAGAATGAGGAAACGGGGTAACGTCATCTGTTTTTTATAAAGATGGGCTATGAATTCATTACCAAATAAGCACCTTTTTAGCTACTGCCGATCATTTAACGCAAACACATGATAAGAATGAAATGACTTGAACTGTGGCTTTATTTGAATATTCTGTAGGTTACAAACCCCCAGTCATACTGAGAGTCCGACAAACAGTCCTGATGAGCCCACCACTCCTGATGTTTGTATACTATCCTCTATCAGTCATGCTATCTTTGTTGGCCCCTCAGTGAACAAGTTTTTTTGTGATATGTTAAGAACGATGTTTCGATAATCACTGAGGAATGTTTGAGGAGAACCCCTCACGGCAGGAGGCAGATCAGGGCACTTCTGGAGGTGGATCAGCTGGCACAGGAGACCCAGAGCGCTCTGAAGGAAGAAGAGGAGCGCAGAAGAAGGTTAGCAGAGAGAGAAAAACAAAGGCTGGAAAACGAGAGGCGAGAACGAGAAGAAGCAGACTCTGAGGTGATACACTGTCTGGGACTATTCTGTTCTGTAAATGTTATATTGTATCTACTTAATGAAATTTATGTGACCAGAGCAAATTGAATTGTTTTGTTTCACTGTTGTTTTTCGTCACCATGCTTTAGGTCATCCTCGTATCTGAGAAACCAGCTCATAGCTTTGCCCCACTGGTTTTAGAGCAAGATGACATAACGCACAAGCCTGTGGTGGAGGTTCAAATGCACTTTCTGAGAAAACTCAAATCACATCAGAGAGATGGTGAGAGAGACGTCTATACTTTTAGGTGTTGAAGTTAAAGGGAAAATTTGCCATGCCTGTACGACTTAAACTTTCGTAACGAAACAACTGACTTCCCAAACATGTCTCGAGATGTCTTCTTTTGTGTTATTTGTGCGGCTTTAGGTGTGCGGTTTATGTGGGACTCGTGTTGTGAATCTGTTCAGACTGTGAAGTCATCTCCGGGTTCAGGCTGTATCCTGGCGCACTGCATGGGACTGGGCAAGACCTTACAGGTAAAGGGCATGCAGTTGTATTTTTTTTAATACTTGTAAAGTCTTCAAAGACAGTCTGACTGTGTGTGTGTGTGTGTGTGTGTGTGTTTCAGGTTATTGTGTTCCTTCACACAGTGTTGTTTTGTAAACGGTTGCCTCTGAGGAGGGCTTTGGTTGTGTGTCCTCTCAACACGGTGCTGAACTGGAGGAGCGAGTTTGACAAATGGCAGAGGGGCTTGAGACCCCACACTTTGAGGGTTAGAAGAGTTTGACATTTTTTCTGAACTTGTGTTGTGATCTGGATGAAGTTGACTTTATCATGAATATCAGATACATAATTACTAACCATGCCAAAACCTCTCCACCAAAGACCTTTGTGGTCACTCATTAATATGAATGTAAATTTAGGATACAATTTTAAGTTAACTGTAAGCACATTAATAAATGAACTATTTTAATTTTTGAATTTGTTTTTGTACAGGAAAAAAAACTATAATGTCTTGCCCCGTAGACTTTGCAGAAGATTTTACTTGCATTATTGTTCATCATGACACTTTGTCCCTCACACACAGGTTACAGAGCTGGCCACAGTAAAGTCTTTAGCTGTCCGTCTTGAGCTGTTGAACGACTGGTTTCAGAATGGTGGCGTGATGATCATTGGTTACGAAGCTTTCCGGAATCTCACATACAATACTGTGAATAACATCCAACATAGAGAGGCCATCCACTCTTTGCTGCTGAACCCTGGTAAATGCATCTGAATAATCTACCTTCAAATACTGTGACAGAAATAACAAGATGAATTGAAGCGTTTGATTTGATTGTCAGGTCCTGATTTGGTGGTGTGTGATGAAGGTCATATCCTTAGGAATGCGGAATCCAGCATCTCAAAGGCCATGCGTGCTATCCGCACGCGTAGACGAATCATATTGACTGGCACACCGCTTCAGAACAACCTGGCTGAATGTAAATCACTCTTAAATCTTCACACGGTTGTCAAAGGTTAAGTAAATGGTGGCAGACGGCTGTCGGTGTCGTTATTTTCACAATTCTGTAATTGAAATTATGTCTCATGTTCTAGATCACTGTATGGTAAACTTCATTAAAGAGAACCTGCTGGGTTCTCTAAGTGAATTCCGGAACCGTTTCATTAATCCAATCCAGAATGGCCAGTGTGCAGACTCCACCCCTGCTGATGTCAGAGTCATGAAGAACCGGTCACATGTCCTCCATGAGCTGTTGTCAGGATTTATACAGGTAAGAAAGAAAGAAGTATAAAGAAAGCTTAGGAGAGTGAGAGCTTGTGTTTAATAGGGTTTGTTTTTCAGAGGCGAGACTACTTTGTTTTAAAGTCCTGTCTGCCCCCCAAGTGTGAGTATGTGCTGTCAGTCAGGATGACACCTTTCCAGTGTCAGTTATACGCACACTATCTGCAGAAATACACAGGTCAGAATCACACATGTACTCGGAGAATCTTTCGATTAACAACACACAAACACTGACAGGCTCACCTGTCTTTTCTAACCTGTGTGTAGGAAAAGGAGTGAACCGTTTGTTTCAGGACCTTCATATTCTGAGTTTGATATGGACCCATCCCTGGTGTCTTAAACTTGCACATCTGAACAAGAATAAGGTCCTCGTGCACATTTATTGGTCAGATAAACATCCCAACATTCAGTTGTTTTTCTCCTTTACATGAAATTTAAGCTTATAATATATGTCCGTATGCAGAGGAAAGAGGAAGAGCCTTCTTCAGACTTCACGGCACTGGGTGTGAGTGTAGGGAAACATTCTGGAGAATCGAATCATTCTCAAAGGTACTGTGTGTTTAATATCAGATAAGTGTTCACCATTGTCTTATATACTTTTGCATGCTTACTTACTAAACTTTTCAGTAATGTCATTTGGTTTTATTATGATAACGTTGTGTAATTTTAAATAATTACGCAAAACTAATTTTTAAGTATAGTTATTGTATCCTTGTAATGTAGACTAGGTTTCAAGCTATTTTTGAGACATGTTTCCACTTTATCTGTCCTTCAGTAAAGAAGCAAAGACTACAGATGTAGAGGGGGAGGCAATAAATAAGGCTGAAAAAGAGAGAGATACTGATTCAGTCAGTCGGCCAGATGTCATTAACTCATCCACAATGGAAATTCCAGGTGAGAAATGTTGTACATGACCACAGTGTCTTAGGTCTCTCTGTCACTTCCTCTCCGCTTCGATTTTAGGCTGCCTTATTCATATCACACATTTTTTTTCCAAAGCATTTGCAAATAAAGTACAGAATCGCATATAGATAATAGTATAAAGAAAAAACTGAAGAAATATACCCCATGCCAGAGGTTTTCAAAGTGGGGTCCGAGGACCCGTGGGGGTCTGCAGTCCGTAGTATTAAAATTGTGCTATTTTTATTAGAACACTTAAATCGCCTTTTTTGAAAGAAACCGTTTTTAAAGCACTTAGGAATTAAAATGATTAAAGGAATGTGTTTTTATTTATCATTATGAAACGTGGCTGAAGTGTTTAGGTTGGAAAAACAATACACATACAATGCAAATTGTGGTAAATCATGCTTAATAACTGTTATAATTTGGAAGAATTGTCTCACCTTTAAGGGGTCATTGTTCCCGAAACTTGAGAACCCCTTCCCTATGCAAGAATATCGTATGTTGTTAAACAGTGAAAATATTACCAGTTGAAATCAAAAAGTGTAAAAAACAATGCTGTTGCCACCCAGCAGTCTGTGTTTTTAAGACACCTACTTTTTTAGAGGCCTTGACATGCGCAGTTTCAGCCAATCTCATATTAATCTTGAGTACCTAAACAGTAGTATTGCATACTTCTTATCTGTGAAAAGTATTTAGTTTGATCACATTTATAAAAGATAAAGCTGTGCGATTATTTCCGAAAGCGTACAGGGGGGGGAAGGGGTAGGCTGAACGAAACTACGTGTGCACTCATTGCCAACAAAACAGGTATCAGTTTCACTCACCGCATGAGGTTCATGTCGGGCATCTTTTAGTGCTGGGACGGCTCCATATATCAGTTTCAAATGATCTCCAAATCCAGCGTTATATCCAGCGTTTATATAACATTCATCACCCAAATGCAGTGAACAAACGAACACCCGAACGTTGCGATCGTTTTTTGACAAGTTGACCATGTTAAGCATGAGAAGACAGCACGTTTAAAGTGGTAAAGAAGTCAGAATGCATGACACACCGTTGGACCATCCCTTTAAGACAACCTTTTTTCTATTGTTCAGGGTTAAGTGGTGTAAATGGGCCATGTGCAGAATGGTATCTGCCATTTCTAAAAGAATCCGATGCAAAAATCCTCGAGCATTCTGGGAAATTGCAGTTGCTACTGGAGATTTTACACTGGGCAGAGGAACTGGAGGACAAAGTGTAAGGAATTTACACCTAGTTAAAATTTACTTGAGAATTTCTATAGCTTTGATTGTTGTTATAATGAAATAAAAAGATTCATAAAGCTAAGAATAGCACCACTGACAAACACAAATGCTGCTTTGCTGTGTTTTAGGCTGGTTTTTAGTCAATCTCTAATCTGTCTGGATCTCATTGAGAATTTCCTGGAATATGCCAATGAGACCAACGGGAAAGAAGAGTGCCCATACAAAGGTACACATGAAGTGATTTTTATATAATTGTAGATATGATTTTTGTTGATTTGCCATGCACATGATATATTATTTATGTTTGTGTTTATATTGACAGGAAAGAAATCATGGGTGAAAAATAAAGATTATTATCGTTTGGATGGGACAACCAGCGCCTGTGCTCGCAAGAGATGGGCTCAAGAGTTCAACAACCGGAAAAACCCAAGGTAGGAATGAAAAAAGTTTAATTTGTAGATGATGTGTAGTATGCTCTTGCCGTGACTCTGCTGGTTTCTCTCTGTCAGAGGGAGATTGTTTCTGATCTCCACTCGTGCTGGATCTCTTGGGATCAATTTGGTGGCTGCAAACAGGGTTGTGGTGTTTGATGCATGCTGGAATCCGTCATATGATATCCAGAGCATCTTCAGAGTCTATCGTTTTGGACAGAACAAACCTGTATCGGTGTACCGTTTTCTGGCCCAGGTATACATGCAATTACTAGTATTCTTAAATAAGGATAATTCAATCTTTTTAAGTTTAATCAAACATAGATTATACTACAAGTTTTGTATTTTATATTGACAATTTTGTGTTTTATTGAATTTTTGAACATAACTAATAATTAATATTGAATTCTTTATTATTTTTAGAAGTGTAACGATGCACACAGCTCACAATTACGATTGTATCACAATATTTTGTTTAAGAGTCAGGATTGTAGAATTGACAACAATTTTAACACAGAATCAAGAGATTCTTAAAGGTCCAGTGTGTAATTTTTTTGGAGGATCTATTGACAGAAATGCTATATAATATACATAACTATGTGTTCAAAGGTGTATAAAGACCATAAGTTTTTATTACCTTAGAACGAGCTATTTTTATCTACATACACGGCTGGTCCCCTTACATGGAAATCCCCATGTTGTTTCTACAGTAGCCCTAAACAGACAAACTGCTCTACAGAGCGTGTTTTGTAAAAATGTCATCTCCTTCTGCAAAGAAGTGAAAACGTGACAACATTTTAGCTCTGTGTCAACCGGCGTAGAGCTTCGAAAGAGAGGGTAGGAGTGAGCCGTTGGTTGCAATTCGCAACCTCACTGGTAGATGCCGCTAAAGTTCATACACTGGACCTTTACAGGACAAAGTTACAAAATTGCACAAAATTAAACATTAAGACGTTATATATGTTGATGCAAGTTACCAACCAGTAGGATTAAAGAGATGTATAATAATAAAACATTACAAAACATTAATCTTAACATTTAATCAATAAATAATTACACCCCTAATGATACATACAAGATATTTGACCATTACAGACACATTGGTTTTTTTATTTTCCTCTTTTTTGTATGGATTATTATGTTAGAATTTTAAAAAAATAATTACAAACTGAGATAATCGGAATAATATTTTTTCTATACGTAGGGAACCATGGAACAGAAAATTTATGAGCGGCAGGTTGCTAAGCAGTCTTTGTCCTCCCGTGTTCTGGACCACCAGCAGATTCAGAGACACTTCACACACAGCGAGCTGAATGAGCTCTACCGCTTTCAGCCAGACCTTCAACCCAGCAAACACACACAAGCACCTTTGGTAAACACGGATAAATGAACTTGCTGTGTCCACTGTAGGAACGATACTCGTGTGTTTATTACCTTTCTCTTGTCCATCAGGATGAAGTGTTGGTACTACTTCTACAGAGTTGTGGGCATCTCATAGTGAGTTATCATCAGCATGACTCATTGTTGGACCACCGGGAGGAAGAGGAGCTCAGTGAGGAAGAGCGCAGAGTAGCCTGGGATGAATACCGTGCAGAGAAGAGGGTATACACTCACTACAATTGTTGGTTGCATCAAAATATGAGACAAGTCTATAAGTAAAGTCAGCACCTTTTACAATCATGAACTGGTTTTATTGGAGAAGCTATAGCAAGTAAAAATGCATGCTGATTAATTTATACATATAGAAAATTATGCAAGACAACACGGATGGGGGGGAAAGTTTGTAACACTTCTGCATGTGTCAGATTGGTGCACATGCCCACTTGTTATTTGTCTACTTCAGGCATCTGTAGTTATCTCCAATCTACCTCCGCTAATGCAGCACAGCAAGGCCGCGAACCAGGAGTTAAAGGTAAAATTTCACCTCAGACCTTCACAGATTTAGTTTTGCGCATGTTTCTATGAGAAGGTGTGTCCACCTCTTTAAATATTTTATGGACGTTTGATGATGTGGACTGTCTCTTTTTCCTCTATTCAGCAAATGCATTATCATCAGAACATGCTGGCTGTTCGAAACCTTACCAGTACAACAACACTTCCAGTCAAACAAGGCAGTGCTCCACCCTTCGCTGCACGGCGTCCTCGTGACCTTGCCACCTTCCGACCTGAGCAACCTGGAGGAGTTTACACGGGGTTAAAAACAAATGCCAGACCTGATTCCTCACTATCCCAAAACTGAAAAAGACAGTGTAGGGAGTAGTTTGTGTTGGCCTTAGAAAGAAAAGCTCATTTGTGTTCGAACAAATGAGTGTAGTGTCATAATACTGAAAGATCTCAGAAGAACGTCTATCCTGCCTTACTGACACACATTTTCAGTTTATTAAATGAGGATGTGTTAGAATTCTTCTGACTGTCTATACCTCAGAACTAATAATAGTGTGTTTAACTCTTTAACACAAACCTTTTTTTATAGAAACATAAAGGTTCCCTGACCTGTGCACAGAAACACTGTTGTCTTTACTTAAATGCATTGTCTTATTTTTGAAACCAATGAAGCAAAGCAATAAAAATGTTTATACTTTGTCCTGTGGGGGCGCTGTAGTGGTTTAATGGTTTGGGTTCACTGGTCCAGTCACAGATGCCCAAGTGCACAGTTTGTCTGGCGGTCGCATCGTGATGCTGCGGTCCGCGTGTCTCCGGCGCTGCGCGCTGCTTCTCTGCTGGATTCCGCTTACGATCGTTGTTATTGTCGTGATGTGGTCGTATTACGCCTATGTTGTGCACTTCTGTTGGTGTGAGTAATATTTTTGAAAAGAAATGGACATTAAAACTTAATAATTCTTTGTGGAGAAATCGTATTACTGCTCGTTCTTTTAGTTAGAGGTATTTCAATGAACAATTTTGGTCGTCGAAATCGGACTGTGTATTCGTATAATCTATAGATCATATCTATACGATTTATAACACATTTGAAATGATCAGATTTCTTTGACTGTTGTATTAGGACTTTTGTATGTTAGAGTGACTTAAATAACACGATTGTGGCCAGTATAAAACCCTCACGAAAGAATTACTGTAGACAACTTTAGAATTTACTGCACTGTTGTAACTTTGAAATGGTAAATATCCATTATTAAGTTTATACATTTATTATAATGCATTACGGTAGTGTTGCAATTAGTATAATATGCTACACAATATACCGTGTGCTAAAGGAAACAGAACTGAATCAGATGTATTGACTTTTGTTTATATTTATGTGCAGTTTTGCTCACATGTTCGACGCAGAGAGGTACGGCAAATCTTAAACATTTGACATCCGTTTGTGTTCTTTATATTTATTTGACCTTAAACAACACATTTCGTTAGTGTATAGATAACTATATATTTTTCTCGTGCATTCTTAGTGGCTTTTTTGTGCCTGTTCCACGTGTGTTTTGGGATGTTCTCGTGGTCCTTCTGGAAAGCCGTTTCGACTCCACCGTCCTTTCCCTCGGCGGAGGTACCGAAGCATCATAACGTTCATTGTGTTTGTGTGTCATTTCATTCTTCTGCCAGAAGTCAGACCGCTTTTCCTTTGTGAGATATTCTGACTGGAACTGTGGAGAACCAGAAACTTCAATGCTTTAAACCTACTTTTATAGCTTTTCTAAAAGTTGAATGTGATTGAAAACGACTAAAAGTCTGGCAGATGAAAATCTTGAAGTATAACGCTTTTACAATATGTGCAGCATGAAGCATGAATTGTCTATTATTGAATGAGCAGGCTATATTTAGCAATATGATTTGGGGGACAACATCTTTAGTTACACTTATATGAGGTAAGCTTCGTCATCTTCAGTTATTCTTTTTTGGCTTTAAACCTGACAAGAAGGGTTGTCCACAACTATCAAATATTTGCCTAAATGTTTACATTTTTTGGGGGATATAATACAAGAATAATGCAGTATTTTTACAGGTTCTTTGGTATTGTCCCATATTTTGGGTATTTTGTAACAGTGTTGGGCGTAACTAGTTACTAAGTCATTAACTGAAATTTTCCCTTGAAAAAGTAAAGTATGGGATTACTCTGATTTTTCTGTAATTTAATTACAGTTACTTCTGATGTAATTCAACTAAACACTGTGTGTAATGTATGTGTGTGTGCAATTGACATCAAAATTTAAAGTCTAACTTTAAAAGTTGTGCTTTAATGTATAATTCTCACATTTGTTATACTTTGGTTAAGTTAATTATACTACTTTATGAAGTATTATATTATATATTTGGGTGAAGCAAAAGAGCTGGTTCATGTCTATCCTTGAATAACTTAACTAATCAAGGTTGATGTAGAATATAGAAAGTAATTTGTAATAAGTAATTAAATACTTTTTGGAGAGAGTCATTTGTACAGTAATCTAATTACACTATTGAATATGTCATTACTAACTAGTAATTCATTACTTTTTCAGAATCACTTACCCAACACTGTTTGTAACATTGTATCATGCCATTCTTTTATGTACCATTTGAATTTCACGATTAGTTTATCAGAGATCACTCCTGCTTTGTACTGGCCTTCATCCCCCACTGTTTGAAAGAAATAAAGAGAACTTGAAATGAACTTGTGCTCCATTGGAGGTTCACCTGTCCACCTGTCCTGCAAGTTATTCAAATCAGGCATGTCATACGTGACACTTGAGCGTAAAGGAAGCCCCTGTCCTTCTCAGAGCACAGACATCTCATTTACTAATTGTATGTGTGCTTGTGCGTGTGTCTTTGCTCAGTTTCAGCTCGTTCCTTCAGACTCGCCGCTTTATGAGCAGGAACACGGAGATTCGGAGAAGAGTCACATTCTTCTGGAAATCTCCCAGAGGCTTCCAATTCACACCCGAACAGCAACCGGAGGTCAGGAATCCCATCGATGCAGTGACTATAATTGACAAAGTATAAATAACATCACAATTTTATGGGGCAAAACAGAATGACAATCTTATACGGTAACTTTGTGTTAGAACAGATCTTTTTTAGGCTGAATGGCCAACGTTAATGCTTTTGGTTATGAATTGTAAGATATTATACATCGAAACAGACAAGCGAAAACCATAGGTTGGATAACAGTTTTTCAAAGAGCAATTCCATTCGCCTAAAAGTCGTAGCACATTTGTTATTTATTCGTTTGCTTGTTTGTGTGTTCATCTCAGCTATCAGGTTCTGTCATGACTGCCAACTGATAAAACCAGATCGCTGCCATCACTGTTCAGTCTGCCAAACGTAAGAATCATCTTGTTTCTCTCTCTCTCTTTATTTCTGTGTGTGTGTGTATCAGTGCATCTTCCACCCATCTACTCGCTCTTTCCTTAATGAAAGGGAGACACAGAAATGCGATCTGTGTGTGTGTGATAATTACAGGATGTCATTGAAGTACTTGGTGACATTTATTTGAGTGGACAGAGTGAATCTTCTCAAATGAGTTGCGGTCTCCGTCAATATCACATTCCCGGCCTTTGATTAAAGTCAAAGTGTGTGTGTTGGAGAGAGAGAGTGAGAATGACTGTAGTTTTTTGGAGATTTTGAGCGTGTGTCTGATTACACTGGGGTTTTTATTATTATTTAATGAGAAAAGTTACTGTGGCATGTGCATCACACTGCTTCAATCCTGCGGTCTGTGTCCTCTCTCTCTCTCCTTGTAGGTGTGTACTAAAGATGGACCATCATTGCCCCTGGTTTGTTAATTACTTTCTGATTTATAACCCATTGCCTGTTGTTTAACTGTGTGTTATTACATTTTTAAAAAGTGACACCTGTTCTCTTGTTCTGTGCGTGTTGCGTGAGCACGTCCAGGTTAAATAACTGTATTGGATTCTCCAACTATAAGTTCTTCATGCTGTTTCTCCTCTACTCACTGCTGTACTGCCTTCTCATTGTCACCACCATTACACCGACCTTCATCAGATTGTGGCTGGTGGGTGGTCTTCGTGCTTTTTCCAATGTATATTTTAAACAGGACTTATGTTGACCTTGAGTCGTGGTGCTCTCTGCCAAGCATTGATTTAAATTGAGGCCCTAATATTAATTTGACGAAATATTCACGAGCTGAACTTCGTATACAGTTTTCTAGACAACAATATCAAGGTCATGGCTTAGATTTCTAGAGGATGAAAAAGGCTTCGGTCCAATGCGTATCAACAAAATGTGATGTGTAAAGCTTTATTCTTGGTATTAAAATAAAATGATGTTGATGTGAACTTAAACTAGACAGGAAATCGAAAAATGTAGATGTAAAAATTAACTTTGACCACGAGTTATAAAAGTGCTATTAAAGAATTGTTCTTTTCTATTCCGTTGCTTTAACTAATGAATTATACAACCGCATTATAGAATGTTCTTATGCCAAGAATTTATTTCAATATATCATCAATATTTGTGATTTACACTGAATGCTGATTTTTCTCTGTTTATGTTCTCTCTTTTAGGGTCAGCTGTTTGATACTTGTGTTAAACTGCATGTTTTGTTCCTGATGTTGGTGTCCGCCATGTTTGCAGTCACCCTTTCTTTTCTGCTTATCTTCCACATCTGGCTGCTTACTCGCAACAAAACTACACTTGGTGAAACCTTCATATCATACATGCATATACATACATTGTTTGTAGAGAGGTGGATAACGATTGTCTGTCTCTCTCTCTCTCTCTCTCTCTCTCTCTCTATCTCTCTCTCTCTTTCAGAGTGGTTGTCAGTCCCATTTTTTGCGGATGGACCAAGCAGTGAGGTTTTCGATGTGGGTGCCCGAACAAATTTCTTACAGGTGTTTGGAAAGAAAAAGGCACTCTGGCCATTTCCAGTATATAGCAGGTCACTTCCATTTTCCTGACATTTTGCATTGCGCTGCTGAACCTTGTATCTACATATTGTGCGATTTTGTTTTGGTCAAAAATATATTTTTTGTCACCTTTAATGTTTGTCACTGGGTTTTGCAAATATCTTACCAACAAAAAGTAGAAAAAGTTCTTGGCAACTTGAAAAACACTTATCATTTAAAAAGTACAGTGTTTTTTCTATTTCCTTAAAAACAGCAAATTTGGGCATTTAGAGGTTTTGGAAAGACAGCGACAATATTAAACATCCGGACAAAGGACGTAACGTAATGTAACCTGGGCTGTGATTATTTTATTTCATTACCAGGTTTCTGTTTTTTGGAAACAATAAACCGTGTACACTTGCATAAAACTATTATTTATAATAATATTATCATTAGTGTTAATAAATCTAAATATTTAAGTAATTAGTCTAGCTGAAAATACACTTTTGTTTTTTTAACAATTCTTTTTAGCAATATTGTAAAAATAGTTCCTGTGAGATCAGGTTGGTAAAATAACTCCACAATATTGAATGATTTATGGCTGTGTGTAAAAAATTCAGAATACATTTTCAAAATTGTCCAGGCATAATTATTTTTTGATTTGTTGTAATTTAACACAATCATCATTTATTCTCCAATTTCTCTGTTACAGTGAAGGGGATGGACATTCATTCCCCTTGAAATGGCAGATGTCCTCTCACAATACTTTAGCGATGAATGGGCATCGTGATATGAAAGTCATGGGTAAGAAATATTATATTTGCTGAAATCAATCAACAACCAGTTTTGTGTATTGGTTCATCAATCAGAGCCTGGTTTTAGGAGAGTTCTCGAATTATGTGTCAGTGAAGGGTGGTTGCGTAAATCTTTTATTTAGGAGGAGAATGAATTTATCTCAGTTCTCACGCTGTCTCTGAAGGGGATCTCCTTGCTGCTTTTGTAATTAACTTAAGTGTGCCATCGCAAAGAGTAGGATTACGAACACACATGCTCTTACATTCCCCGCTGCTAAAACACACTGAGCACATGAGACCAGAGCTTTAAAATTACCTCTTAATGTAGAAACTTAAAAAAAAGTTTTTTTTGGAAAAAGAGATTCACATTGTAGGTTTACACTGCCTCCTAAAGGCAAAGCCAGGACTGTACAACCTAATATCAAATTCTGATTTGAGTCATTTGTCTCTGTTCTGACTTCAGTCTCACCTGAGGGTGTCTCGGTTACCATAGCACCACATGACTAATGGAATAAGGTAGGAGAAGTGCTTTAACACCGCCGCTATGGAATTGTCCTTGAAAATGAAAGTAATTAGACACCCACTGACAGGCATTTATTTGTTGGATTTCAAGGTTGAGAAAATGTGACATTGCCACAAGTCTCTGGGATGCTACAGAAATCTCAATCAGAGGTTAACAGCAGGCAGCCCTAAGGCAGACGAGGGTGAACACCTGCCTGCACGCTCAGTTTTCACCTGGAACACTTCCTGTGAGAGAGATCAGGTCTCAGAAACCGCTTTTACTGATCAAGGTGTGAGAGAGCTTTATCGGATGTCTCTTCTGGGTGATAATGTTTTAACAAATATTATTTTGTGCTGAAAAGCTTGGTTATTGTTTTTCGTGGTGGAAGTGAATTTTTGGTTTACATAATACACTCCATAAGAGCGTCAGATATTTTGTACAGATATTTTTTATAAGAAAATAAACAGACGTTGTTTAATACAAAATATTTTTATTTTCTTGTTTGCATCATTGTAGAATGTTCAGGAACAGTCTAGAACAAAGTTTGTTTTTCCTGGTAGGGTCTTGGGTAAGCAGGTGAACTAATGATTTGACATTTTACATGGATACACAATAGAACCAATTGAATAGAGAGACCCGCCCAGATGAACCAATCACACGCACAAACACACTCCATGGGCTGGTCAGGTTTTACAGAAACAATAATAAACACACAAAAGCGACTTCAGCTGAAGTCAAGTAAAGGTATCAGCAGGGTAAAGGTGTCAGCTGAATAAAGGTGTCAGCTGAAGTCAAAAAAAGTGTAACCGGTTAATTCAGTCTGTGCCAAAATACCTCTGGCCGAAGTGCGTCGGCGCAACGGCATGAACCTCAGTTGTCAGTATAGTGATGTCAGGAAATTCCTGAATAATGGACTGGGCACCTGCACACAAACGAGACATCAGGACGGCAACTTGACAAAAGAAGATTCAAGACGTATTCAAAAGGGGAATAGCTGTGTCTTACCATGTGGAGTGGAGAAGAGACTTAGTAGTATGATGTGTTTGGCTTGCAGGCCATGTTCATTCAGTACTCGTATGGCTTCTATGACAGTGTTTCCTGTACCTAAACACACAGACAACAGCTGTGTCTCGTTTCGGAAGGCTGCATCCTCCGGAGGTCTCATTTGAAGCCTGCTACGTCATTGAGGCTGTCTCGTTTCATTAAAGCAGGTAGGACACTCCATATGCACCCTTCTAATGCGACCTACTTTCACTAGAATTCGGAGGTCACGTGTGGTGTATCCTTCGTTGCTAGAGATAACCTACAATTCTTTGCGTCGGCCAACATCTGTTATTTGAAAAAACGGCAGCAGCTGCACATTCAATCAAATATGTGGTGATTGAATGTTAACAGTTTACAATTTGTGTCACGTTTGTGTAATCTTTGCAGGCATATGTGGTAAATAGGTTTACAAGCGTTTAGTGATTTTAGTGTTTAACATTTTAAAACAGTAAGGCGTTTTTTTTTATATTTTTATAACTCTTGGGATTGTTCAGGATCATGTAGAAATCATTAGGATCAATTTAATTAATTAATTTGACAGGTGTGCGATTGCAAGGTGGTACTTCCTGTTTCCTTTTCTGACAGTATGTCCTACGAATGACATATTTTAAATTAAAATTCCTCGATATACGGCATCTTGGATGATACCTCTTGAAAACAAGTACACAGCCATACGAAACGAGACACACATATAGTATTTTTTTTATCTTATGACACCTCCCATGGAATTTCGCCTGGGTATAGAGTTCTACTCACTGAGGATGGGGTACATAAGCAGCACTTTCCTTCGGCTGATGTCTGGAGGAAATTTCGCATAGTAAACTTTGGCCTTTTGTGTCTCCTCGTCGCTCTGGATCAGAATCTTCCCAATACGGATGGATCTGCAGCAGTCCCTCAGGCCCTGCTCCATGGCCTCGCCTGCACACACAATACACGTTTACAACATGATGTGCATGGCGCACACACATTAAATGGGGCATGCCTGTGTGACAGAAAGACCCACCGCTCCTCATGATGCTAACCCCACAGTTTCCCTTTTCAAACTTCACACCGTCATATTTGTGTCCTGCATAAATGTGTTAAAAAATTATACAAAACATTGCTCCTCTGGTATGACACTGTATATAAATCACTATAGTAACATGATCACCTGTTGGCGTGGTTACGGTGCATTCACTGTATGGAAGTTGATTTAGACCTTCCTCTACCACCAACCTTATCTGAGAGTAAAACAAACATATTAAGCAACTCATTGCAAACCAGACATGACAGCTCTACTTTTAGCTACCGAGAATTCATAGTTTATTATTCAATAACACGTCAAAGTCAAACATCATAGCCAATTAACCAAACTGATCCCGCCACAATGTAACAATAAATTCACACACTGTGTTTATTGCAATATGACGTACACACATGACGTGCTTTGTAAGGTACCTCGAGCAAGCGACTTTACTGTGACTCTCTGTATGTCTAACACTTTTAAACACACTTTTATACACAAAGACGGCAGTCATGCCGGCACTATTTGCGCTTATTCTTACCAATCTATCAGCACAAAACACAAAATCACCTCTACTGGTAGTTCTGGGAGAAACAAAAGAGAAAGATTAAAGTCAGAATTGATCCGATTTACATAACAATCTGGCAAGACACTGATCATAGAGATCTACATTGTTGACTCCGTACACGCGCAGTTTTATGTCTGTACAGTACATGATGTGTAACATGTGGCCTGTACAGAGACAATTGATGTCGGGTTTAAACGCTGAATGGACACTCACTTGTCCCTAATGATAGTCTGAAGCTCTCGTATTTGGTCATTTAATGGCAAGAGTTTCAACTGAGGTCCTATCTGTCGGTGGATGTCGCTCAGGGTTTGGTTTTGACACGGCTCTATGTCATCCTGACTGGAATCGGCAGCGCTACTGCTACGGGCAAAGCGGACGTGCTTCGCGGCGTGCTCGGGGCTCTCTAGCTGCTGGTTATGGCAAGGCATCTTCTCGATAAGAAATGTTTCCATATGAATAACACCACAAAACAAAGAAATCAGTACACGACGCCAACTGGTCCACTGATAGCTGTTCCACAAGCAATTTCCCAGTGTGACTACCTCGCCATGTCTGAACTAGACGTCCACGCACACTCTGGGAACAACAAACTTGCGTCACATCCCCTGGTTTCGTGGTTGCGTAGAAATGATGTCAATCAAAATGTCATTGCCCTAAAGGGGCGGGACACTGCGGGCCTGATTCAAGTGACAGCCAGGGGCGCTACGAATGTTTCTATTCAGCAATGGTTACAACTTCAAATATGTTTCTTAATGCATCTACAAAACTCAAAATTATTTGTTATACAATTCATGTAAGTACGAGTTATTTTTGTGGGTGTGCGTGTTTAACGTAATATTGTTATGCTGTATAAATTAAAATATATAAGTATGCGAATTAAGTAATTTACCATTTAAATCGTATTTTAACCAATAAAGAACATTGTATCAAGTTATTGATATGTCTTCATACAGCCCTCGTAAGGGAGGTAGAAATATAACACGGAATTTTGAAAAGGAATATTTTAAAGCAGAGGGCCAAGGAGACTTTAATCGCCGCATCGCTGCATGGAGAATTAAACAGAAAGTAGGCTTTCTACAACTTCTCTTTTTGTTCCATCAGTTCAATCCAATTTACATGAATTATTTATTCCAGCTTTGCCATCAGTTATACTTACTAGTTATTATTTATTCACTTTAGACACCTGCTTTTGTTACAGCTGTTTATCTATGAGAAATAATCTGCAATCAACGCTTAAAACCATTAAAATCGCAGTGCGCATGCGTGTGCCTATGCACCTGTTCAACAGTGACGCGCGCTCCCGACTACTCAGCGCGCCGCCGTGCGAAATATGGGGGCGCGCTCTTTATGGCAGGTCTCGAAAGAGGGGGAGCAGCAGCGCACGAGCGCGCCGTCGTTGTCAGGGCCGGGGTACAGCAGGGAAAAACACATACACACGCACGCACACCCCCGTCTCTCTCACACACGCACGTAGGGCAAAAACAAAAGCGACGTTAACGGAGGCGAGACCGTACTAATGCTGAATAGCGGGAGGACATGAGCATGCGGCGTGGAGCAGGGGCTGCAGCAGACCTTTGTTTGTTTCCTGGAAACCCTGGAGCGCGAGGGAATAAAATGGAGTGGTAGGAGCTCTGAGGCGCGTCCACCTGCTGCTACAGGGGAGGCAGTCCGGGCTCGCGAGAGAGCGGAAACATGGTGAGACCGCTTCATTGAAGGGAGCCAAAAACATATGACAACATTCCACACGCTTGACGGTCAAACGGAGTCTAAGGAGCGGGAGGGACGAGCGGCCCTGGCGTAACGGGAGGTGAGTATGTGGGCTGTGCGTGTTTGTGTGCGTGATGCGGTGAGTGGGCCAGTGTGACGCGCGTCAAACGCTGCAATGGGGGAGACATGGAGGAGCAAGTGTCAGCTGTCATATTGCATCCATATTGCACAGGTGTGAGTGAGGTAGAATGGACAGTAATGGAGGAAAGGCTTAGTGTCCTGGGAAAGCTATGAGTAGCGAAACATCGTTTGAGGGGACAGAAAGCATTGGTTCTCATGACGAATACGCGAGGCACACCACACTGACAAACACTCTCTGTCTCTCTCGCACAGACCATCCCCCAAGCCAAAGCCGTGAATACATACGCACTCATTCTCACATGAAATAACAAAAACTCTCATGTTGGAATATTCTTTAGGTACCGTTTTACGCGCGATCATTTTCGCTGCTCGTCGCTTTTGGTCTATGCGCACGACTCGGCGCCTGCGACCGATGCGGCATTTGGCGATACGAGAAGCAGAACAGAAAGGAGCATATTATAGCGCACCAGGCCTTTAATAATTAAGGGTGGACTCAAACCTGTTACGTCTCTCTGAATAATGTAAATTCTCTCTTGTCATCCGAAATGTTGAAAACGTGGTTGTATTTCAGGCGCTGACTGGGACGGTCCAGTTCAGAGATACGGTTTGATATCATGATGTTTAGAGTATGACGATGTGTCGGTCACCGGACACCTGTCTTGGGATGCTGGTATGGAAGCTGCCTTGATGCTGTCAAGCTACATAGGACACGTAGGGCTCTATCACTCAGTATAGGAGGTAACAGAGCTAAAGTTCCCTCATGAATGTATCCAGTCACCAAAATCAATAACACAACCAATCGATGAAATAATCAATCAGTCAGCTTACATCTGTTTGTTTTTTTTCTCACAGAAGAGATGCAGAGAGTATATTAAAATATTTTACTGTGAGTTGCGTGGTCAGTCATGCACGGCAGTCTTTCTTAAAATGAGTAAATGCATGACCATAGATGTGGGAATGCTTTTTTGGTTGCTTGTTTGACTGATTAACGGGGGACAGATTGCACCAGATTTATTGATCTCGGGAAAGATCAAACAAACACACCAACATGGATTCAGTCTCTCTTTCTATCTCTCACACAAAGTCTCTCTCTCTTGTAATTCCATTGTCTGTCTCCTGGGTGGATGTTGAAGCTGAATAAATATTAATTTCGTTTTTAATAAAAGCAGTTTGCAGACAGTGCCACTGCCCTGTTCTCCATCTCCCTGTCTGAAAACGGCCTTAACGTTCAGAATGAACTCACCCAGGCTGTTCCTGGATCTGCCATGTAGTTTATCGTGTAGTGTTTTGGATACCAGAAACGAACAAGTTCTTGATCGTTCGTCGCCTTTAAAAATTGTATAGTTTTGTCTGCATTCTTCATTTCTTGCACTATAGTTCACTTTGTAGATTAAACCTTTTTGATTTCTAAAAGTCTCTAAATGTACGCAATGTAAAGAAAAAAACGTCATATAATATAAATAAATTGTGGCAGAATAAGATCTCAGTTTAGAAAAAAATCAATTTATGAGAAGGGCAACAGTAAATGTACATTTGTGTCAATATTGTAATATGAACTTATGGAAATCCTTTTCTTATTCTGTTATATTTCTGCAAGCAATATATTCTTGAACGGTGTCATAATCCCCATTTATATAAAATATTAGAATAGAAATGGCTTACGGAAATAAGTATGCCAAAAACTGATTAACAGGTTTTGTCGAGTCAATTACAGCAAAAATCTTTATTTTTGGGGGAAAAATGCATGTTCAGCAATGTAGTTTTGCTATTAAAATTCTGTTCCTATTATGAGTTAGTTATGTTTGTAGAACCGGGCCCTGGGCATTGAAGCAGAATGCCTACTCAACACTTTCATTGCTCCTCTGTAATTCATAGATCTTCATTAGGTCAGTTCTGCATTCCTATGTAAATGTGCCCATTGGGAACATCTCAAACTGTCATCTCAAAACATCTCACAAAAGAGATTCCCCCAGTAGCATTTGTAATGGCATCATATTTATTTATTTATTTATTTTAGTAAAAGTCTGCATGTATTTTTACGTTTACTTATGTGGCAGACCAGTCTGACACACATAGTGCCTGGGGGCCAAGAGAGAGGGTGCACTCGTTCTTTTCTCATTCTCTGCCGTTATAGAGCTCTTTTATTTCTTTCACATTCTCAAGAGTTGCACTTCAGTGAAGGGCGATCAGGGGACAGAATGATGTAAAACAATACAACTCATTGTAATATTGAAGAGAGAAAGTGAAAGAGGGACCCAAAAAGGGAAAGAAAGAAGTTACATTTACAAAATATCTGTAAAAAGTGCATTGATTTGATTGCAAAGGAAATGATGAATATTTCATGCAAAGTTATCCAAAACATCAATGATCCATTCTTAAGCCTTTTAGAGTCAGCTCCTGACTTTAAAAAAAGCATTTAAACCTTTAAAAAAGACTAATGGTTTATCGGTTCACCTGTCAAATCCAGATTCCAAGTATATTCTACATTTTCTTTATTTTAAATGTTTTTATAATTCACTGTTGCCTGAATTTAAGGACAACATACTTGCCTCTAATCTCTTACTGTGTGTTTCTACAGGCTGGTCAGTGGTAATTATGTTATTGAGAGAGAGATTCAGTTGAGATTTATGGATGTTCTACCAGAGTCACGATTCTCAGGGGCAGATCACAGCCCCTGCCCAGGAGATACTAATGAAAATGGTAAAGAGTTCCTATGCACATTATAGTCATAACGTGAACATTAACTACAGATTTGATTTATGCAGGTCATGTTTTAATGCTATTCTATGTTTATGTGAAATTATTTTCTTAATTTCTTTAGACTGATAGTGTACATATTTTTACCAATTTTTGTTAAAGAAGACTTTTAAACCTTTGAGATGTTTATTCTTTCTTTTTTATCCTTTAGAACCACATGACCCGTTGGCAGATGTGTCACATGATCTAAGGCGCTGTGATGACATCGAGCCTGCTGTGCTGTCCCTTCCCTCCCTCTGCGCCCAGAGTCAAACAATTGAAGGGCCTCTTAGCCCAGCTGACTTACATGATGGGTCTGTCTCCAACACCACCTCTTTGTCCTCTCTCTCTTCATTCTCCTCTCTATCCTCCCTCTCATCTCTATCTTCTGTGCCCTGTTCCAAACCTGTAACACCCTGGTCTGTGGCGCAGACCTGTGAAAGGTCATCTCTCTCTAACATGGACTCCAGGGGTGGGGACTGCCTTAGCTGTCTGATCCCAAAAAACCCATCTGAACCGGAATCCTGTGAGTCCGTGCTCAACTTTGCTAGTATCAACTTGCAATGCCTTGGCCCCACCCCCAGCACAGGTCGCTATGGTGACCAGGTTCTGTCTGACCAGCTACTCAGTGGCCCCACCCATCCAGGTGGAACCAGTGATGGGGCTGAGGAGGGGAGGTCGACGCAGGAGAGCGAATCGGATGAGGACCCTGCATCCAGGAGCATATATGAAGGTCTTGGAGAGGAATCGCAGGACTGGAGCTGTTTAGAGACTCTCATCAGTGAGAGCCGTATGGAGCTGTTGGATTTATGCTCCCGCAGCGAACTTGCAGTTAATCTGTTCTGTGAGGAAGATGTGGAGAATTACATGTTTCAGGAGGAGGAGACAGCACTCAGTGCTGATGTCTGCTCACTCAAGATACGCTATGAGTCCTATCAGGATGGAGTGGAGGAGAGGAGCGAGTCTGCCCTGCAGGATGAATCTCAGCTAGGCTTCTTTCCCAGCTTACCTTGCAGTAGAAAAGAGCCAAAAGAGAAACTAGACCAATCAACTGAGATTAAAACTGATGATCATGTGACCCCCAACATTAGCCCAGACAATAACTTTCTTTTTGATCTCAGTAACTCGCCAGATGATTCTGGTGAATTTAGTGATGACAGCTCCTGCACGGGCTCCCCCGACCATGGACTCTCACTTCGCCATGGCCGCCTGTCCAGAGAAAACTCCAGCTCATCCAGCCAACTAAGCTACCGCCTCCGGGCTAAGAGGAAGGTGGCCTACCGTGAAGATTACCTGTATGACGTAGACTCCATAGAAAGTGAGAGGAATGCAGAGAAACGTGACAAACAGCCAACAGGCCTCAAGAAAGAGCGTGATGATGACTGGTGTCCAAAGAAGAAACGACGGTCCAATCGGAGAGAGCCTCCTGTTATAATAAAATACATCATCATAAACCGTTTTAAAGGCCAGAGGCACATGAGAGTGAGGCTGGGACGAGTTGACCCATCACCTGCTGCGGTCTGTCTGAGTCCAAATGCTCTTCTGCACTTTGAGAGACTTGCACCATTAAAAGCCTACTGGCAGAAAAGAGAGAAGGAACAAGAGGAACAGAATAGATTGACAGCTACAGAAAGAAACAAACGTCTCAATGGCTGTAAGAGACCAAGCGCTATGCTCAAACGAAAGCACAGGATGGCCAGACTTCGAATCCAGCAGATCCATGCAGTAGAGAATTCCCGCCCATGCCAAACTATAGTCGTCTCCACCAACAATCAGAAAAGCACAGAGGAACCAAAAGAGGAAATTACCTCCATTAAATACACTGCCAGGGCTAAAAGCAGAACGCAGGAGAGGGAGGAAAGAAGGAAGGCAGGTAAAACAGGGAAGATAAAAAAATTCAAAAGTGAAGCAAGGTTGAAAAAAGAGGCTGAAAGACAGGAAGTCCCTGAAGCCTCAGAGATTGAGCAGTGCACCACATGTTTACCAGAAAGCCTAAATGACTCTTCGGAAGGTAATGTTGTTTCAAATGACATCTCCAGTAGTGATCCTGAAAAATGCACTTTGACCCCAACTGCTCCAGGGACTGCTGGAAATGCAGACCTCCTCCCAGGAGGATACCTACAGACACTTCTGGAAGCTTCGGAGTTATCCAACAATGGTAACATTACATATTTCCATTCAGGGCTGCAGAATGCCACAGCACAGACCATTCAGACTTGTGTCCTCTCTCCCCCCTCTGAATCCGAGCTACCGCACTCTCCTCCACCTGTGCATGGGCCACACCACACTCAGTATGCTGAGCCCAACCTTAATGAACCAAACCAACCCATTTCATGGCCATCCCAGCCATCTGCTGAACAGCTACCCTTCTCCCCTGACATCCCAACGCAGTCTCCTGTGATGCCACCAGGCTTTCCCACACTGTTACCTGTGTTAGCAGAAGATGGCACACCTGTGGCAGGGTATGGTCAAGTGTCTCTATCAGGGTGCAGACAAATGACGCAATATGAGGAGTCCCAACCTGATGCTGATTATGGGATGAGTCCTGCGGTGTCTCGAACTGACAGTGGTGTGGGACGACTAGTGAGCTTTAACTCATTGGGGTCACTTTCAGCCACCTCTAGCAATTATAGCTCACTCAGTCTAAGAGAAGGAGAAAGAGAGGAGGAGATTGGTGAGATAAACGATGGCTTTCTACCACACTGCAGCCCCCGACTTGTCCTGCAGCAAAGTCTTGAGGAGGTTGCTCCACTTCGAGAGTCCACCGACCTCCTGGATATCTCCAACTTTACACCTGACAAATTCCGTCATTCGTCACTATCTGAGATGTCCCCACCAGACACACCCAACTCTTCACCACAGCTTCTTGGGAATTGTGGGAAAGTTGGAGAGTTCTCAGAGTCGAGAGAAACAAATGTACAGTGGAGTTGTGGAGTTGTCCCGCAGCTTGATCAAGATGGAGGAGGAAACACGCACCTCCTTCAGATACACTCTTTTAACACAGAGGAGGAAGAAGACGGGCTTAGGGATCACAAGGGTTCGACAAAGAAGGTCGGGAAAAATGGACAAGGAGCTAAAAAGACCAAAACTTCTAAAATAGTCAAAGGAGAAAAAGTAAAGCTCCCACGCCAGGGCTCTCGGTCTGTGCGGAAGATAAAAGCCTTGCTGGAAGGAAAAGCAGCAAAACATGGCGGAGGGTCAGGGAGCGGTGCCTCGTCCCCCACCCCATCACTTGGATTAATTGGAGCTCAAGGGGAGTGGCCTAACAATGGGGGACTATCAAACGATGACCAACGAGAATTTCAAGAACCATCAAACATCCTGTCCAATATAGTGTCTGGCATGGCTGAGGTACAGCGCTTCATGAGGGCCTCTGTGGAACCACTTTGGGGGCCCTGCCTGTCACCAGGTCAACATGCCCTCCAGAGCCAGACACTGAAGATTCTCGGTAGTGCGGCTGACCTTAAAAAGCGGGGTGGTGCCTCGGGGGGGGGTAAAGGGAAGAAAGGGGTTGGTCGTGGTGCTAAAACACTGCCTAAACTTCTGCCACCAGGATTCTTTCCTCCCCTTGGATTGGACTGCCTCCCACTTCCACACCGTCCAGCTCACAAAAAAATGTATCGCCACAAAAGCAGCACTAAGTTTGCGCGTGAGGAACTCTTGGCAGGCAAAAGGGACATAAAAGGAGTAGCATTGACCGCTTTGGTAGAGAAACGGAGGTAATATTTTTTCTCTGCGTTGTGCCCCTTCTCTCCTTTCCCTTCCCTTGCTCCCTGCCAATTCCTCCTAAAATCCTTACCACATTTCAGAGCTGCATGGCACAGACTTTACCCACAATACTTTGCCTGACCCACTGGAAGGCAGGCACATCCTGCATGTCAGCCCTGCTAAACTACCTACTAGACTGACTGAAGTCTCACTGTCATGGCTGCACCCTACTCACCATTGCTGCTTTGTTGCATTTTTACCTGACAAATTTTCAGTTTTTGTTTGTGTTTTGTTTTTCCAAGAAGACAAAATGCCTTGAGTCTATGGATTCTTCTTAAGTGTGGTGTTTATCTTAATATCATTTTTTTTGTCTTTTTGTTTTCCGTTGCAGCTATAACACTCTATGTGTTAAATCAGTGTCACAGCACCAAGCCCAGCGTCTGCTCTGTCTCTCAGAAAATGGTTGCCTTCTGTTCAGGGGTCAAAAGTCTTGTGTAGTATTTTGTGATAAGAATGATTTTCCCCTTTTTACTGTGCCAAACTCTCAGAACTTTGGGCTTTGACGTACTAAAAGACGGGCGAAAACGTATCGGTCTCAAATGAGATTTCTTCATTATCATTGTTTGTTTATAAGTTGTGAAAGGTGGGGTTCATTCATCTGTGCTCCAGTGAATCTCCTCCTGCCAGTATCAAAATGCTGTTGTACACTAACATATGCACTATTTACAAAACAAGATTATATCAGACATGTCTAAATTAATGTGCCAAACTATGAACAATTACATGTACAGACATTTTTATCTACATAAATATTTGCTGTTTTATAATGTGGCAGTGACGGGGACTGTGCGTGCCTGGGATGGGGGGGGTGGTTGTCAATATGAGATTTACTCCTGTTGCATCACATTTGTATAAACAGCCAGCGGTAAGGAGTCATCTCAGTAGTCAAAAGAAAAACGTTGTTGGTTTAATTTCTGTATTTTACACTCCTGACTAGTTTAAAATAAGAGGCATGATGTGAGAGATGCATGACAAGAATTAGGGTGAGGGGTTGAAATAATGGCAGCAGAAACATTGGTAGCCTTTCATTCAAAAAAGTTTCTGGTTGGTAAAGATTGTGTAACAAAGAGATCCTTCCTACTTACACAATATATAATGCATTCTAACTTGTTTACATCTCAAAACTTCTAGTTTAGCTCTCCTATGTTGTTCTGCTCTGTTGAAGTTTGCTCCATGAAAAACCAGTTACGAACAGGACCAAATCTTATTTTTTTATTTCTTTTGTAATTTGTCGCTAGTGGTGTGCATGCATTTAAAACATGATATGAATATGTGCTGTGAATGCTGATCCCCAAATTATTACTTTCTCTTACTCTGTTTTTCTCTCCTGATTTCAAAACCATTGTTTTTCTATTGCTGTTGGAATGTTATTTGTTGTGTTTAAAAAAGAGGGAACGATGCCAGCCCCATGTTCTGTTTAGTTCATTACTTCAGGATCTTTTCTTTTGAGATTATGCCAGGAAGGTTTCATTGCTCATGCGGAGTTCTTTAACACTTTAAAGTTTAAGAACTCTTCCACTGTTTTTGTGCAAATGCTCTTACACTCATTTGGCTTTTCCTACCTTTAAAACATTTCTATGAAAATGTTGGGGAAAACAGGTGCAGATGATGGGTGACACTCCACAGATGGTGGTGTGATTCAGACGTGAGCTCCTCTAAAAAAAACCTCTTGATTTTAAGGGGAACTAATTAGAGTTTTCCATGCCAAAAAAGCTTCATCGAGAAGAATCCAGCAAATGTTAGCCTGTAGAAATATTTTTTTCCTCCATGCTGAGCGAATGGCGATGTAACACAGTTGGTTCAGGTCTGTTGGCTCAGGGAACCCAACTGCATTCACATCTCTCATTCCCACAGCTGCCCATCTATACATACAAGCTGCTCTCAGTGCTGCCCCCTGCTGTACTGTTTTTAAACGGCGCTGCTGTTGCTAAACCTAAAAGAAGGACTATCTATTGAAACCTATAGGACATCTGTGATGTCCATGCAGTGAGCTGTTTTTCACATTTTGAGAGCAGAGCTAACTGACATATGTCGGTGGTTCTAGAAAAGTGTTTTTCCTCTGTAAGTGCATCATGTCAAATTAAAACAGGCATATTAAAACTTAATCGTGCCCTTATTATGAATGTATTATATTGTCAAGTTTTCATGGTTTATTTGACACTACATTACTTGTAACTACTTTTGCCTTTTTCTCATCAAGGAAAAAATAAACTGTTTCTACTACCTGGTCAGTCTTCACCAGGTGGCTTCTCAATGACTCTTGATGTAAGAAAAAAAATTAGGACCTGTATATTTTTCATTGTGCCAATTTGTAACATATTTTCTAAGTGTATATTTTTCTTAGAAAGTGATGTGAGGTCGTTCTTACTGTGGCTTCTGTTCTTTCCCTTTTCAGCAAGTGAAAAGGTTGCTACTTGCCATGATGTTTTCTTTCATTTTCTTTCTCTCTCTCATTTGTTTTTTGTTTGTTTGTTTTAAATATAAAAATTTTTAAATTCTAAAAAAAATTAAAAACATGAAAAACTATTGTAAAGGAGAGAGAAGGAGAGCAAGCTGTGACTCTTTGTTGAGTTTTTTTTTTGTAATTGGACCAATCTTGTTGTAAGAGTGTTGTGCTC
Organism: Triplophysa bombifrons; assembly: GCA_029783895.1. NCBI lineage: Eukaryota > Metazoa > Chordata > Actinopteri > Cypriniformes > Nemacheilidae > Triplophysa > Triplophysa bombifrons. Next base: position 13,613,209 of record CM056451.1, on the reverse strand, counting down.
TAGTAAAAATATATATTAATTTAAAGATAAAAAAACATGAAAACAGACAGTGGAACAATGACACTAATTTGTGATCTCATTGCTGTTTTATAGATTTTCATGTAAATTATTCTAGTATTATGTTTTTTGTTGTATATGTCACAAAAGTTGAAATATTTGTGATCAAGCCTGTATGGTGACAAATGTAATATTGGTAACTTGCTGAGTTTTGTAATCATGTTTATGGAATAAATATTAATTAAAAGAGCTTTTGATGAGTTTCAGTACTGTGTATTCTATGTTCTTCAAGAAAATGGGGAAAAAAGGATATTTTATTATGCCTTCCAGCTCTGCCCATAAAATAAACCATACAGAATGGGCTAGGACCAGATTCCAAACATGTGAATACATAGCAATTTGAGAGAAAGTTTAAAATTAAAATAGTTCATAAAAACCGTCTACTAACTTGCATTATCCAACCGACAGAGTGAGTTCTCAACTAAAAGTCATTTTTTTAATGAGTTAACGGCTTGAATATTGATTGATGTGGTCGATCCTGTGTCCCCTTATTCTCATTGGTCAAATTAGCTAGTCTTCCAAAACGTGACAATAAAGAATGGTACGGCCACAAGATCATGTGGTCAAGTAGATGTATACATTCTTATCTCGTGGCCAGGCCACGCGATGTGAGGGATGAAAAGATCCTATGTTGAGGAATTGACATGCATTTTTGTATTTGATGAGTAAAACAGACCTGCATGACCACCATCTGGGGTAATGAAATTCAAGGATACCACGAGGAGGCGTTTGAGACAGTTTAATTAAACCCACCAGATTGTGACATTGTGTAAGATTTTATTTATATTTTACCAAATGCTACGCTTCTTTTTATAGTTTTCTTCTACTAATGCTATGCTATTATGTTTTTATTAAACGTTGTGTTTTATTCAAATATGCTCCATTTATTAATTTACTGTAATGTGTACATAACATGAAGTTTTGTTTATGCCCATATAGTTAACTGCTTTTTATATGGAGGATAAGCATATTTGCTGTCGTTGCTCAATGCTAAATTCAATCATATTAATATGAGGATATGTTTAAGGAGAGCGTTTTGAAAATACTTTCTAGAGTGATTCTTACCGTAACACGACAAAACACGTCTTACCCGAAGGGCCTCCCACCACCTGGAACAAAATTCAGCTTTTTAATCTTTGACCTTACACATAACTTCATTGAATTTTTGTCAATTGTGCATTTTCTCTGGGTTACTTTCGTGCGTCTGCAAAGAACGTGAAATCGAAACATCATCCTAACGTCCGTGTTGTGTTTGTCTGCCAGTCATCCAGCCCCGAGAAATTTGTCCAATCACAGGCCCGAGAACAGAGCGCGCCGCAGTGTGTGGGCGTATCTAATGTGCGGGTGGGCGGGGTCTTTGTGGTACATAGCACTTTCGCTGAGCGGACGGACCCAAATCGGAGTGGACAACCGGCACCAGGCCCTCTGCATCTTAAGTGAATTATATTTTCTCTGATTTGGAAGAGATCCTTTTAAATTACAGTGTTTTTAGTTGAACACTGTACACCCTTCACACACGATAGACACCACGGATCAGCCAAGAATGCCAAACATAAAGATTTTTAGCGGCAGTTCCCATCCGGATCTGTCGCAGAAGATCGCCGATCGACTTGGACTCGAGCTGGGAAAAGTGGTCACTAAAAAATTTAGTAACCAAGAGACGTGGTGAGTTATTATATGCTGAATAGAAATCGAAAGCGTTCGTTACCGCAATGTTTTGGCGACGGTGGGGTAAACGCATGGAGACCAGTGCGCCACAGTGCTGTTTTTTTAGTTGTAGTTTTATACGTTGAAAGATTCCGCCTTTCGGAATGAGTTCTCTCGAGTCAACGGACTCAGTTTCCCAGCATGCATCTGCCGTATACGCGTTAAATTGAAGCCGCTAATGCTAATTTTAAATGCCCTATCTGGCCTCCTCTGCCATGTGAGGAGTCATATTTCTATTAATCGCACTCTCAGCATATCACTTAATGCTTTCTTGTTTTTAATGCTATCAGTAGTAGCAGCAATGCTAGTACTAGCATATGTAAACATTTAAATGTTAAGCAGTTACACAACCATTCTTGTATCGTGAGATGACAATGTCATGTCTACTCAGGTATCTTTGTTAATATAATTGACATTTAGGCCTCCTCCGTGTGGCCTTCGAAGATATAATGTCTCTCTCACTTTTTATCTGAGAATGAAATGTGAGAAATGCACCTTTGTGCAACAGCATCTGTTTGGTCTGTTTCAAGTTAACAGTGTTTTCTGCAATTCTTCAATTATAATATCAATTGTCTGTTCAAATCAGTTGATCAGGTGGACTAATATAGATTTGTTCTAAATTATCTTACTGAGCCTTGTCTGTGTCTGCAGTGTTGAGATTGGGGAAAGTGTCCGTGGAGAAGATGTCTACATTGTTCAAAGTGGCTGCGGGGAGATCAACGACAATCTGATGGAGCTGCTGATCATGATCAACGCGTGTAAGATTGCGTCTGCGTCCAGGGTTACAGCTGTCATTCCCTGCTTCCCCTATGCCCGGCAGGACAAGAAGGACAAGGTGGGGGTGAGGGGAGCAGCTTGCTTATTCACTATTAACATTAACATTCACAAACACTTAACACACTCACACACTAACAGGTTCACTATTGGTGGATCCATGTCGGCTACTTTTCTGTGAGTCTTTCAATGTGCTGTCACAGTACGTGGCATGGTTATATGTTTGGTTCCTTTGTATTTGTCTTAATCTAGTAATTTATGTTGGTAGTGATGCTACTATTCTGTAAATGTATATTTTCACTTTAGAGTCGAGCTCCAATCTCAGCCAAGCTGGTTGCCAACATGTTGTCTGTCGCTGCAGCCGACCACATCATCACCATGGACCTGCATGCTTCTCAAATTCAGGTATACTCACATTAAAATTCCCTTTGGCTCTAATAGCACAGACGAATCCTTATCTCTCACAAACATGCACCAAACGACCAGTGGTCTAGCTGAGTTCAACTGGGTGGGCCGTCACTTTTGCATTTTGTAGTTTTGACTACACGAGAACAGTTTGTTTTCGCTCTGTTTTATCTTTTCGTAAGATATGGTTTAGGGTAGAGTAGATGTTTTTTGCAGATGTTTATACAAACTCATAGATTTTCATATCTACATTGCTAGGGGTTCTTTGACATCCCGGTGGATAATCTGTATGCTGAGCCTGCAGTCCTGAAATGGATCAAAGAAAATATCAATGAATGGAAGAATTGCACCATCGTCTCACCTGATGCTGGTGGAGCCAAGAGGTGTGTTTTCTGACTCTGCTTCTCCACTTATCTTTTACATTAGTTATTTTTTCTTTCTTTATCCTTCTCGCATGTATTAAGGCAGAATGTGTTGATAATATGAATATGTTTTGAATATTTATATTCAAAGAGCTAACTCAAGGCATTTTTATTCTGAGAAATGTGGATTATAATAAAAAATTCAGACTCTTGAAGAAAAAGGACCGTGGACATTAGTGTGTTTTACTCTTTTAGGTGTGGAGGGTAAGGACATTTGTTTTTTCATGTGTTCATGTTATGTATCTGCGTGCGTTGGTTTTCTGCTAACTGTGGATGGCCATGTACATTGTGCTGGTGATCTCTTGTATTTATATATTTGTTTGAAGCTTTTGAAAACGGGCTAATTTAACCAGGCTGCAAATTTAACCCAACACACGGTTTGTTCATGGAGAAATGGACTTACAATGCCCCGTTTTGTGACAACCTAAGTCACACATTTGAATAAAATCTTGAATAAGAGTGAGTTGATTCACACTGGAGTATGTAATATGTAATGTAATGCATGTGGCCTCTCAGTCAAGCATGTGACACTTCTGGAAAGGCACAAATGCGTTCAAGGCCCCCCATTCAGAATTGTTTAGGAATGTTCACTGAGAATTGTGTGTTCTTTTATCAGAGTGACATCCATCGCAGATCGGCTGAATGTGGACTTTGCTCTTATCCACAAGGAGCGGAAGAAAGCGAACGAGGTAGATCGGATGGTGCTGGTTGGGGATGTGAAGGACCGTGTGGCCATTTTGGTGGATGACATGGCAGACACGTGTGGGACGATATGCCACGCAGCTGACAAGTGAGTACACGTAACATACATCATTGGATTCATACACATTTTCTGCAGAGATTATGAATTACAGGATTGGCCTGTTTGTTTTATTACATCTGTGCTGTGTGTTTGCCGACCATCAGGCTGGTGTCTGCGGGGGCCACTAAAGTGTATGCTATTTTGACTCATGGTATCTTCTCGGGGCCTGCCATTTCGCGGATCAACAATGCCAACTTTGAGGCAGTGGTGGTCACCAACACAATTCCACAGGAGGACAAAATCAAACACTGCAGCAAGATTCAGGTATCTAATATGAATTTCTAAAATAAGCAGATCTAATACATGGATTAGGGCTGGGTTACAGTATCAGCTTTTATCAACATATTTTATTTTGTGTTAAAATTTTTGTAGTGCATCCCCTGTCCTGCAGATGACACCATACACATCTGTCAACTATCCTGTCCATGAAATTGTTAACTGATTTTGTTCTCTTTTCTAGGTGATTGACATTTCTATGATCCTGGCGGAAGCAATTAGACGGACACATAACGGAGAGTCTGTGTCATATCTGTTCAGCCATGTGCCCTTATAACCTGCACACACATACACGTGTCATGACTTGCATCATTACGTTTTTTGAGGGAGAGTCATTGCTCGGGGCCCGTTTTAAGCCATGTTCCCTTATAAGACTTACAGACACACACTTCACATGTGCTTTTTCTGAACAGTGTATGTAGAGACTTAAGCCTCTCTGTGGCTACCTGCAGCCCTTCCTTGCCGTGACATGTGCTAACTCGCCATTTTTAAAGGACATTGTTCATCTAACAACTTGATACTTATTTCCAACTTGTACACTCCACTCAGTCTCTTCCATTAGTTGGTTTTACTGTCAAATTTGGGACATGCAAAGTGACCTGCATGTTAGACTGAGGATTCGCATCACTGTCTGCCTCAGAAAAAAAACTAGGGAGGAAAAACTGCTTACACTGGAAAGTCTCCAATGCTACGTCTCCATAAAGTTATGTAACCTAAAGGTACGATGGAAATTCACGAATATTTATGAACATCTTTGTTTTAGTATCTAACCTGTGGTTTGGAGTAGAATAAAAAAAGAATTGGTTACACCTCTTTAGAATGCCATTGCAATGGCAGCTGGAATACTTAGATACTCCTTGGTATCTGTCTTTGTTTCGTCTCAGGTTTCATTTTTAGATTCTTTTTTTGCTTTAACAGTTCTCATCTCTTCAGGGTCGTTTGAAAGGGTGAACGCCCTAGATCATCTTTTTTTTTAACCATTTGATGTTTATGTTTACAGTCAGGCAGCGTTTTTGATTGCTTGAAGACTGATCTGCTTTGAAGTGCCCTTTAGTTTAGACTGAACACACATGTTATGCTCACACACTCACTGAAATACTATCAAGTAGCTTTTGGGGAATGGGCCAGATCATTCAGCTGTTTAGCCATATGTTTTGCATTTTTTTTTTGCTTATATCTGTGTGAGTTGGTGTTTTAAGTGAAGTTTCTTTTCTATACTACTTAGGATAATATATACATAGCGAGCTACAGGACCGAAAGCTTTCACTAGAGTAGTCTCACATGGGTGAGTTCAAAAAGATGACAGAGATTCATTTGAATGGTCAGTGCCGTTTGCCTTAACGAATGAGAACAGTTGTATCTCGTTTGAATGCAGAATGACAAGTAAAGCTTTACAGATATGAAATGAAACCTGTTTTTGTCTTTATTTTGTCTATCATTGTTTTTCAATCAGGGCCAGTGACTTGCATATTTTATCTAGAAAGACATCCTAATGATTGTTAAGTGATACTTTATTGATTTGTGACTGAAATAATAACAATCCAGTCACTTGTCTACTTATTTTTTAGTAAGAAGAAATATCCAAATCTTAAAATCTTACTGTTTTATCAACGGATTTCATCCGAAGTGTTTAACAGCGTTTAGCAAGCATAAAACAAATGTAATCCGTATTAATTTGGTAATACAAAAAAATGAATGGTAATTATTAAAAAATGCACTAGATGGCGCGCTGTATTAAATTTATTATATGTGCGATTACCGTTCGGACAGAAGGAACACTTGAACCAATACGATTATTATCTTGTCACAGAACCATAACAATTCGTTGAATGTATTTTTGTCCTTTATCCAGGTTCCAGTTAAGGCAGTTTTAGCGTCAATTTTATACTCTGTCCGTTGTATCTTTATCTCGGCAACCGATTACGGGATTGTCTTATCGTTCAGAGCAATGTTCCCACGACTCCATAGTGCGAGCTATCCCGTATCATCCACTTGTCTATTTATGGAAGCCTGTTTTAAAGCAATGTACGTATGACACAACGCGGTACAGCACAAGCAAAAGCAGGTTATCCTTAATATCATAGAAAGTTACTGCTAAGAGGGATGTTGTTCTTTTATCTACCAAACGAATAGAAATGTACTAGAGAGAAAGAAAGAGAGAGACTCGAGGCTTTCGCCTAGTTACCTCCTTTCGACCTTCTCAACTTTTAACCCCGCCGCGCGCAAGCCTCGCGCTCAGTGATGCTGACCGACGAGCGCAGATTATTTAACAAACAATTTAGATCCTGAGCATCAGTTCTGCACCAAAAAGGCGAGTAAGTTACTTTTCTTTTTTCTCCTTACGATATGCATATTTTTCTCCGCCTTTTTAGGGTTTGGGAAGCATTTACAGGAGCGAGCAGATTTGTCACGGAGGAGATGCACTGGTGCACTGGTGTTGATGTGGGCCTTGTCATCATTATTTCAGTGTGAGGGTGGACATGGCTTGTCATGAGTGTGTGAATGAAAAAGGTGTGACGACAGAGTAGGCATCATGCTAACGGGTGACAAAAAATGGATGGAGAAAACAGAAACGCGACAGAAAAGAGGAGACCAAGAGCAAGTGAGGGAAATTGTTTGAGAAGAGTGATTGAATCATTCTGAATTTCGCAGCTAGTCTTTTCAAATCTGCATTAAGGGACTTTTGTAAAAGATTTGGGAGAAATAAAAATTCAACTTTAGGACGATTTTTAAATTGGTAGCTTACGCCTTCACTGCAGAATTTATCAGCAGCAAACAATGAGGTAAGATATAATACAAGTAGGCTAGGACTTTGAATTGGGGAATTTAGATAAAAATAAAGTAACTGTATTATACTTTGGTAGGATTTTTCGCGTGCCAAACGACAGACTTGTTTTTCAAAACGGGTAACACGACGTTAACGTTAACGTTAACCAATTGTTGAAGACATCAACAAACGAGCTTTACCTATTAATGCAAGACAGCGCTGAAGATTGCATTTTAAACTGCATATGATTTTAACAAGATGTTTTTACTGACATGCAAACAGATTTCAAACGAATGTAAAACAAGCAACTGGTAAAATTGGGTTGTTTATGATTTCTGTTAATATGAATTATTTTCAACTGCTAACTTTCTTTTTAAAACGCCATATTTTTATGATATAGTACTTGGAGACATCACCTGCTTTCCGTGGCTCTTTTATTTCACTCTATAGTTGTATTCGAACGGCGTTATGTCGCATTTAGAGTTGGGATCCGTACTGTCCTGTTCTGTCGGCAATTCTCCAGCGAAGGATTTTGAGAAAGATAGAAATTCAGGACATCACAGCCGGAAAAGAGCCGGGTCGCCACCACCGCAAATTCAGCTCTCCCAACAGGTCAGCCATATCACGTGAGAATGCAAATATACATTGTAATCATTTAAAACGTAAATATAATTTTTCGATTTTAATGTTTATAATTTTTTACCGATATTCTGATTGCTTTTGTGTGGTTTACTGTGTAGGCCTTTAACCTATCCCCCTTAAAGTCGGCATACAATAAGGAATAATAGCCTACTTCAATTTCAAAATACTTTAAAAAGAAGTAATTTTACTCTTTAATAGACTATAATAATTAACAATCGATTAATTTAGCTGGACCTAATCATTAATACAACAATGCAAAAAATGTTTACACAAATAATTAAAAATAGCTTTCTTAGTTAGAGTCTATTATTTATATTTACATATTTTTCTTTTCTACCATTGCGTGCAGGGCATGGAAGGTATCAAAGTTTATTTGCACGAACGAGATCTGTGGGCAAAATTTCATGATGTCTCTACAGAGATGATCATCACTAAAGCTGGCAGGTGAGCGACACTGTTTCACTGTCTGATCGTCTCCTGTTTTTATTTTTTTAAACAGTTTTATTGATTTATTGTGCGTAAACATGGACTACGTAAAACGCTACATATGATTCATACTCCGTAAGACAGTTTTGTCTGTTAGGCAAACTAAAATGTAAAAATGTGATGTTGTTGTTTGCCAGTCGTTGTTGATGTCTCTTCAAAATACAATATTCATCTCTTTCAGACGAATGTTTCCCAGCTACAAGGTGAAAGTAACAGGTCTTAACCCTAAAGCAAAATATATCTTACTGATGGACATTATTTCAGCCGACGAGCACCGGTATAAGTTTGCCGATAACAAATGGTAAGATCTAAAATTAAATAATTATATTAAAACTAATTATGTGAAATTCTGATAATATTAACAAAATAAAAAGAAAGTATTAGACTGTTAATTGCTTCCAAATATGTTTTGCATTAATAGAACCACAGAAGTACTACATTAATCCGTTTATGAAACAAAATCACAATGTTGAGATTTGATCAAAAGTTGTAACCAAACTGTGCAACACAAAATAATATATTTTTAAAGTATAGTCAACCAAACAACACCGGCCGCTGTTGGATGGACACAAAACCACTGAGGCATTTCTCAAAATATCTTATTTTGCATTTCACAGAATGAAAATTCATATATATATATATATGTATATATATATATATATATATATATATACACACGGTATAAATTGTACCACATGAGGGTAAATTAAGCCATATTTTTTTTTTTATCTCTTCTAGTTACAGAAAGTTCACAGCTTATTTCTATTTTTATTTTTTGACTGGTCCAAACTCTTCATGTCTTATGTGCTGTGCAGGTCCGTCAATGGTAAAGCTGAGCCTGCAATTCCAGGCAGACTTTATGTCCATCCAGACTCACCAGCTTCAGGTGCTCACTGGATGAGACAGCTTGTCTCTTTCCAGAAACTCAAACTTACCAACAACCACCTGGACCCTTTCGGACATGTTAGTGATGACAGTCAAATTTGATTGAACATTAATTTCATGTTGATTATTACTAATAAACTGAATCTTAAAAATGTTCTCCTGTTTCCGGTGCAGATCATATTAAGCTCCATGCACAAATACCAGCCTCGGCTACACATAGTAAAGGCTGATGAGAGGAACAGCTTTGGCTCCAGCAACACAAGTTTCTGCACACACTCCTTTCCTGAGACGGCTTTCATCGCTGTGACTTCCTACCAGAACCACACAGTAAGACTTAACAGCAGCACCCTCTGATCACCACTAGATTTACAGAAAGCCCCAGAGAATAATTGTATATCCCTAATCCTTTGGTGTTTTAATTCAAGATCACTCAATTGAAGATTGAGAATAATCCATTCGCCAAAGGCTTCCGTGGAAATGATGATATAGAGCTGCATCGCATGTCCCGTACACCGAGGTTAGACACACTACATTAGATACGCCCACAGAAACATATAATTCACTTTTAGCGCACTACAATGAGTTTGTGTGTATGTGTAACAGTGCATAACTAATGAATAACTTTCTTCAATTTTCGTTTATGTTTGTTCTGTGTACCCTCCACTTCAACTTTATATCCCCCAGAAGGGCAATTATTTAGTAAAGTGAGAAATCGGATGTCATTGCGTGTTTCGTCTCATAGCCACTGATGATGTTTTTTTAGACACCCAGAATATGTTGTCCTTTTACCTTGCACGCTTGGGGAACCAAAGTCAAAGCTTTGTGTTGCACATTGACAACATTGGATGTGACACACGAGAGAGAGATATTTATAGAGAAACAATATTAAGAGCAGAGCGGCACAACACACTGTCACACACAGAGGTCATTGAAGGGCTAATGTTTGTGTGTGCGTAAAGAAATACAGAAAGACAGAGGAATGAGTCAGATTGGGAAGGGGGTAGAGAAAGGATAGTTTGCTTCCGTAATTGTGCCTTAGCTTAATAATTTAATTAGAAATGATCTGTTCTGTAATATCGCTTTCCCCCCTTTGCCCTTCCATGCCAAACATGCAAAACATTGCCACCACCTATCCTGCACCCTCTCACACATTTGCTCCGTGCTCCCTTTTTATGTGACTCACTTATGCACTTTTTACCATAGTAAGGAGTACCCGCTGGTTCCACGCAGTACTGCCAGACATAAAATGGCTCCACCCTCTCCAGACTGTCCATCTCAGTCTGAGTACACCATGGCTCAGAAACCCAGCCCAGGCTACACCTGTTCTGACATTTCAGGTACACCTAACACTCAAGGGTTTTCGCTTTTGTGACAGCGAATTCTCTCACTTCACAAGGGCACAGAAGACATACATAGGACACTTTTAAGTATATCTATGAATAAATAATGACAGAACGTTTTTGGTTAAATGACCCCTTTATTTAAAAGCTGATACGAACCAAGTTTCAATTCTTTATGCAGGTGATCATGACCACAACCTCACTGAAACTCCTCCCATCAATGACCCCCCCTACCATCTCTTCACCTATCAACTCTCTCCTGATGTGGCCACTGCGCACAGTGCTCCCCGCAGTATGGACATGGCGCAGAATGAGCCTTGCATGTATGGAGGGTCTCAGATGGGCATAGAGGACCTCAGGTGGGCATCTTATATGGACAACACAACTTATCAAAGCTTTTCCTCTGCTAAAGAATTGGGTGGGTCATTTGCCCCCACCCCTGACTTCTCTCAGGAACTGTATCCACAATACACCTGTGAGGTGGGTGTCCAGTCACATTGCATGATGAGTGATTTCTCAATTTATGCCTGCAATCGATCGTTCGGCCAAAATCAACAACCAAACAGCTGGTGTGGGGGCAGCTGAGCAAGTATGTGTGGCGAGTGTGTGTTCGTGTGAGACTAAGAGTCCGTGAATCATTTTGCTAACTTTCCCATAACTTCACCCTGAAATCAAAGGTTTCTGCCTAGTTGATAATGAAACACAATGTCATCATTTATTTATTCTAGGGCTGTGCAGAATAAAAGTTTATGTTTACATAATATCATTCTGTGTACAGTGCATATTTATTTTGTATTTATAAACACGTACACATACATGTATACATATTCAGGAAATATTCACATGTATTTATTTATACTTGCCAATAATTAAAATTCTATTTAAATGTTAAGTCATTTTTGTATTTTTCTTAAATATATGCATGTAGGTGTGTGTTTTTATAAATACAAAACAAAAATTCAAGGTACACAGAAATATATTTTGTAAACACAATTTTTTATTCTGGATACGATTAATCGTGAACATCCCTAGATATGTTTTTCAAAAACCTGTATTTATTTATTTTGTGGAACACAAAAGAAGATGTTTTGAGGAACGTCTCAGTGGTTTCGTGTTCCTACCATGGAGAGGATGTTGTACCAATGTTCTTCAAAATATCTTTTTTTGTGTTCTGCAAAAAAAGAAAGTTGTGCAGATTTGGAATGTTATAAAAATGAACAAGAAGGACGTTTCATTTTCAGAGTTTGTTTTTTAACTTTAGGCTCGTAATAATTGAATGCATTTATATTACATTTAATATATATGTTTAAATGAATATTTAATATTTTGTTATGCTCACAAAATATTTGAGATAGAACCACAAAGGGCTTGACTATAATACTATAGAAGGTATTTTCCTTTGGAGAACCATTTATGTTCTGATGCTTCAAAGAACCTGGAAACCAAAACATGAATCTGACAAACCTACATTGAAACATCAAGATCATTTTAATATCAACCTCATAGATGACCAAAAAAAACATTAGAAAGGCTGTTTTAGTGAGTGGTGAATTCATTGCAGAACAACAAATATCATTTGTGTGACTTTATTTTTGAAGTGCGTGTCTAAAAATTTCAGGATTTCAGGATAGCTGGTGAACTGGGAGATTTTCATTTGAAGCTGAAAAGCAAAATCAGATACCATTTTCTCTTATCCTGATCCTTGTGATGGTTGTTTGCACGTCCCCTGTTAGTGACATGTTTTTGTAATTGATCAAATATGGAGTATGATGTGTGAATCTTTAACATTACCACACCTTGAAACAGATAATTTCTGTAAAAAATCAAATCAAATTGTAACAATGGTTGAGTTGTTTTACTATGGTCAGTAGTTTTGATCTGATTCTCTCTAAGAATATTTCGCTTTAGTAATGCTGATGTACAAACACTAACAAGCTGATATTCAAAATTCTGTCAGATATGAAATTACATTAAATATTCTATCCGCCCAACATGTACATGCTTCAGCCATAGATGAATTGGAAGGGGGCCCTTTTTTAGTTTAGTTTTATCTGTGTTATGATGGGAAAAGTGAATGCTGTGTACTGCACGTGTCACATTCCATTAAGGGAGCAGTGATGTTACCGATCCTGTCATGGCCCAAGGCAAAAGATACACAGAGAGAGAGAGAGAGATAAAGAGAGGGAGAGATAGATAGTGAGAGAGACTGGGGGAGAGGATGGTATCAGCTGGACATTTATTTATAGACAACACAGTGCAATAAGAATTTCATGAGTATCTACCGCCATTTAAAAGGTTTTTCCCATGTTGTGAAATTCATGTTCAGGGTATTTATTATAACGTCAATGTGTTATTATAAAGTATTTATTGCTTTTAAATACTGTGTTTGTTGATATCTATTTGTAATGCTGTAGTTTATTTTTGAGGCATTTTTGCTTTAGTGTGCGCCAATTGAAGAATTTTTGTGTTTTATGAAGTGTTTTTTTTTAAACGTTTTTAAATATGAGACTTAAATAAAATGAAAATCCACAGTCTGTATGTATGTTGTGTTTACTACACCCTACATGTACTGTACATGTTATGTATTTGAGATTCCAACTTGATTTCCAAAATGTTATTTGTTCTAGCTACAAAAGCAATATGTTTATCCATCTGCACAGTTTATCCTTTTGGGGTTGCATGGGATTTTTGTCGGAATATGGGTGGATTATTATATGATTAACGTCAAACTAATAAATGAATACAGATGTAGTGGCTTTAAGATGTTTTTCATTACAAGCTCTCATATTATTTTTTAGAGAATTAAATAACATAAGGCTATTCCAAACCTAGGTTTAACCATTTTACAGTCACGGTTTAGAGTGTGTTTTGTGCCAAAATGCTGCGGATTCACAACACATGTACTATAAGAGTTTTAGATGTCTAGAGAAACAAGACAGGAAAACCACCAGAAGTTTTTCATATCATGAATGACTTGAAATTTATTTTGGAAAGATCCAGGTTTTTTTCATACAACTATGCTGACTGCTTAGACTAGAGAAAAATAATGTTGGCATTTTAAACGAATATCCTAAAACGATTGACGTTTTAAAATGCCATTTTTTCTAAGAGGCCTCATGAATTCTCATTGTTTCGTGGCTAAAGATTACATCATAGAAAAAACAAGATTTACTGAGCTCAGAAAGCATTGACTGATTTAACCTTTTAAAATAAAATGACTCCTAACAACAAACTGTAAATGTTCCATGTTTTTACACTAGGCATCTATAAATGTGTAAATTCAGGAGTGCCATATGAATTTGAGAAATGCATTATCTCAAAGGAGTTCTGGGATTTGGATAGCCAACTCCTTAAGATGCAAATCTGAATCCAAATTGAAATTAAGTCTTTGGAATGCTTTTGACCCTGACTGGATTTCCCGGCTCAGTTAAGTATTCATTTACTGGTAATTAAGTGATCTGAGCTCATTTTCTCAATCCTAATGGCATCATCCAACTCGTACAGAAAACACGCCACTGCCCTCAGTACACTCTGCAGCACATGGTCTAATAAGGGCCCTTTTACCCCTCTAACATTAGCCTGTAATGCTATTAACCCATTCATTGTAAAGATGACCACTTAAGGGAAATGTAAAAGCGAAATATGCCCACTTAAGCAAATTTATTGCGATGTGGCAGGATATTGAAAGGCGTTCATCTTAATGTTTGAATCTTTGCAGGTCACGATGTTTAATTGTTTGATTTTCCTGATCCTCCTTTCAAGCTTCGATAAACAATAACAACAAAATGTGTTGTTTTATAGAGACTGGCCTACATGTAGTCTTGATTTACGCAGGCTCTTTATTTATTGTAACATATAGTTTTCGTTTTTTTGTTTCATCTTCTCATGACCTCAACGCAAAGCTAAACAGTAACTGTTAGGTGTTATATTAGGTTATATTGGGTAGTTACCGGAAGCCATAGTTCTCCTTTAAAATGAAAAGTCTCATTATTTTCTGACCCTGTTGTCATTTTAAACCAATTTTCTTTCTTCTAAGGAACACAAGAGAAGATATTTTGAAAAATGTTGGTACCAAACACTGTTTGTCCTTGACTTCTACTGTAGTATGGACATAAAACCCTATGGGGACTAATGGTTTTCTCTTACCAACATTTTTCAAAATATCTTCTTTTGTGTACTGCAGAAAAAAGAAAGTCATACAACTTTGAAACAGTGGGGAATAAATGATAACAGATTTTCATTTTTGGTGAATAACAGGGTGAATAAATGATAAAAATTAAATGAAAAGTTGAAGTATTCCTTTAAGAGAAACAGGTGAATATGAGGCGAGACAAAAGAATAATATCATTATCAAAATTTTTATATTTTGGCTTCTCTTATACTTGACTTGAAAGGTGAAGTTTGTTTAATCAGTTTATTGTAGAATCATATTGACTTGACAATTAAAGAGAACCATCCAATAATACATCCAATAATATATAAAATAACATTTCTCCCAAAATCTATATGCCCAGGCCAGTATATTCTATTTAACTCTACACACAGATAGTTATAGAGGAGATGGTGTAGCCACATTTGTAGCACAATGTATGTCAACGGGACACTTTTTTTGTTCATATTTCAAATAAAAAGAATTATTCCTCTTCAATGACTGATGTAATGCCAATTAAGATAAATTTATCGAAGAGAAAAAGAACACTTCATTGTCAGCAGTTGTAAACGATCAGTTTTAAATTCCAACATCTATACAGATTCACAGTGGGTCAGGGCATGGCTGTGTGTATTTGATGCTTAGTGGACCAAAACACTCATATTGAAGCCCCTCCCCCAATAACAAGAAGATTCCCTACAGAGATCCTCAAGAGTCAAAGCTTGCACTCATTTTTTTCAGACTTTACTATGGTATTGATATATGAATATGTTCTTTGACAGGTACAACAATGCTCATTTTACCTGCAGACAGTGTAATTCCTAAGGATATGTTATTTCTGTATATTTAATAAATGCATTTATTCATCCTATTTTGGCGTCTTTTTCTAAATTTGTCCAAAATGTTTCTGTGGTTGATAATGTGTCACAACCAAAATGCAAACAACTCAAGAGCAAGGAAAATAGTTACTGCTGCCTGGCACATAGTGTAGATGATGTAGGGGTGAATGGGGCACCCCTGATACATCCCCGCCCCACCCTCAAACGTTACGGGCCAGTCTCCTTCGGCAACAAGGAGCCACTGTCACTCTCCATTAGCAAGAGAGTCCTAATCCTTCCACACAAAACTGCCATAATGATATCACTAACCACGGGTGGCACCGCCGGCCAAACAATGTGTGTGTGTGTATGCGTGCAAGACCTAATGTCCACAGCTTGACCTTTCACAAACACTTGTTTCACCAATCCGAACCTTTTTGAAAATGTCTTCCTACATCTTTTGTGTCTGCTTGAATATGGTTTTAGCAAACTGAAATGTCTGGCCTTCTAATTGACCCCAAATATACTACGCACACTGTGTACATTTGCTGCTGTGTAGTTATATGTAAATTATGTGTCATTATTATGTGTACAATACACACATTGTGTACATTTGCTGCTGTATAGTTACATTTACCTCACGGCTTGACTATTGTAATGCTCTACTTAGTGGTTGTCCAGTATCATCGATAAACAAACTACAGTTAGTTCAGAATGCTGCTGCCAGAGTTCTTACTAGGTCAAGAAAATACGATCACATAACCCCAGTTTTAACATCGCTTCACTGGCTACCCATTAAGTATCGTATTGATTTTAAAATTCTTTTAATTACTTACAAAGCCCTGAACGGTTTAGCACCTACTTACTTAACCGAGCTTTTATCACGTTACAACCCATCACGCTCCCTAAGATCTCAAAACTTAGGACTTTTGACAACACCTAGAATAACAAAATCCACCAAAGGGGGACGAGCTTTCTCATACGTAGCACCTAAACTCTGGAATAGCCTTCCTGATACTATTCGAGGGTCAGACACACTCTCCCAATTTAAATCTAGATTAAAGACACATCTTTTCAGCCAAGCTTTCACTTAATGCATAGTTAATGAACAGCAGCTACGCTAATTATCCTCTTTATTCTCTTTCCGCCTCTGCCTCGGGATGCCCATCCCGAGGTAGGAAGAAGTTCCACCATGTCCAGACGACCGACAGATGCCCATCCCCAATTTGAGATCACGCCAGCTACAGCTGCAGACTGACTGACCATCCCAGCTCCATCTAAGGCAATTCCACCACCAGCCAAGAGAATTATATGACCATCGGAGCATCCCAGCCCAGACCACTACATCCCCAACCAAGAGCAAAGACGGACTATTTGGCTTATTAATGCTGAAGTTACAATATTTGGTATTAAATGCTAAACTTAAATCACATGTCACCAGTTTGAGTGCAGCTATGACATGTCAGAGGGGATCTGGCCCTCCCGGCTGAGCCTGGTTTCTCCCGAGGTTTTTTCTCCATTAATTAATCATTGGAGTTTGGGTTCCTCGCCACAGCAGGGCAGTGTTGGCCTGCTCACCGGGAGACTGCATTCATTCATTTATTTATTTATTTAGAAATTAGCTATTATTTATTAGTATGATCTTACTCGTTGTATGAATACTATGCACTGTGCTGTGTTTTAACTTTTCTGTTTTTCCTGTTTGCCCCTGTAAAGCTGCTTTGAAACAATACACATTGTGAAAAGCGCTATATAAATAAACTTGAATTGAATTGAATTGACATTTAAATTATGTGTCAGAAATGTGTACAAGAAATTTCTGTAAAGTATTGTAATTATTTGTTACTTGTAATCTGTCATACTGCCATGTTGGTCGGAACTGCACCCAAGTCTTTCACCTTTGCATTTGTGTATATGGTTGAGTGACCATAAAGGGACTTGATTTGAAAAAAAAATGGATTGATTTCTTTTCAGGCAGTAAAAATATGAATTTTGTCCTTGCACAATACAGATAATACTTGGGAGCTCAAAAGTCTGCATTCAATTGGAGATTATTGATAATCCATAAATTGAAAAACAAATATTTAAAACATGAATCACTTGTTTACTGTCTATGGCTGTTTAGTCTCAAACAATATTATTCCACCCCGTTGCACCGCAGCATTCTTGCTCAATGCTGTTTACTTTCTATAAACAAGCCCTCTGTTGTCAACACTAAACGATGCATTACAGTTGTCAAACAAACAAACAAATGCACTCTGACCCTGGCCCAGCGGGACAGCCGTTGTATCTTATCACCACAACCGTTAAGTAATGGTAAACATCAGCATCCTAAATATTGAGTGTCTGCTCACTCCCTCACCACTGTCATGCTCTTGAATAATGAATTTCGCCTGTGCTTGTTGAGTGTCTGATCATGTGTGAATATGGAGATACACACAGAGACAGAGCAGCCTTTATTTACTGCCAGTCTGATATGTGTGGTAACACTGCAGTTATATGTTTTCATTCAAAGATCTGAGATTTGACCAAAGGGTTAAATACAGACCACTTTGGAAAACGCAAACAACACTGGTCCAGAAGAACTTGCAGTTTCAGATTTTTCTCATGGCAGAAACGTTTGAACTGAACATTTATAACTCAATCAAAATATTAAATTCATATCTTTAAGATTTAATTATATCTTGGAGTTAAAACACTTCTGGACTAGTGTTTAGATGTTGCAAAATGGTGTAGATAAGTACCCCTTTTAGAAGATTTTGCAAGGGCCTGTCTGTGATATATGACAATTCAATGTCGCCCCAAATTTGTATGTAAACTAAATACAGTACAAACAATAGAAAGACCACAGATTTTTTAAGCAACATTTACTGGTGAAAATGATTATTGTTTTAACTGACAATTGTACATTTTTTAATTAAATTACTTAACATGTTACATACATTTTTTATGTAATAAACTATTTTTTCTACACACTATTTAATATAATTGAAATTAAATGTAGCTTTAAACTCTAAATAACTATACAAAAGGTGCATTTTTGTCACTTAATATATTTTTATATATTATATAGGTTATGTATATTTTTGTGCAAATAGGTCACTGACCTTAAAAATCGTGTGAGCGAAAATTAAAGAAAGGTATTTGCTCGTGAGAGCTGCTTTGGACATAAACATGGGTGTTAGAGAACCGTTCCTCTAATTTCGCCCTGGTGGCCCTAATGCATTGGGTGAATAGGTGACAGAAGACCGAAATCATGTTTATGAAATATAAATGAAGGTTTGGACAAGCGCACGAAAACAAAAGGACTAGAAAAAACATATAAAGACACTTAGCGTATTTGAATTTACCATATCTAGTCCATTATGTATCATAAAAAGTAATGTTTCATGTTCTCGCATTGTTATTGCGGAGGAATTATTTATTAAATAACGAAAAATATATTAAATTCTAATGAGTTGAACAACAAAGTGGCTAAAATGGCATGAAGCTTGTCTATTTAAACGGGCATCCGCACGGAAAAACGTATAGATCTACTGTTTATTATAGGCTATTATTATTATTATTATTAGGAAGAAGACTAAACGCAGAGACTTTGATATAGGCTCCTTCTTTTAATATTAAATAATAAATATCGACATTGATTATTCACTAGATAAACATTTGAAAAAGTATGAAAAAATAGCAAGTAAAATCACCAAATACATGGGTGAGAATTACAAAAATGGGTTTGACCATCATTTGGGAATTTACTTCGCCACTGGAGGGCAACATACGCTGAGCTCTTATCGTTGCTGTGGAAACGAAACATGCAAAGAAAGTTTGTCCATCTCTGCCCAATGAGCGTGCGAAATCTTTTCAAACTAACAACACCAAACAGACAGTAAGGATGAACTTGAATTTGGACGATTACATTCGGACCATTTTCGAGGAGCAACTTTCGTTGTAAGTGTATTTAATTGATAAACTCCATCACGTTGTTGTTGCTAATCATTAATCTGCCTGAGATTCAACGAGTGTGGCGGGCTTTGTTTGTGCTGATGTGGAGGGGGTCGCATATAGTCAAATACTGTATAAATTTGCTTTGCAGAAACGAAGCAGAGCAGCAAATTGATTCAACATCGGTGGCAACGATGCTTTTGGAAAAGCGCCAGGAGGAAAAGCGTGTAGACCGAGATCTGAACGCTCAGAAAGAGGTGGTTGTTGAAAAATATTTACAGTACATTTATTTGGAGTTAGAAATTGTTGTAGGCGTTTTAGTTTACATTTGCTGTATGATGTCAGGAGCTTGAAAAACAACGGGAGGGATTCAGACGGAGGAAAGAAGACATGATGAAAGAGGAGGAAAAACTAAAGGCATACGTCCTGAGTTATGACCCATTTCTAAAAGTAAGGCAACATCCTGCATCTGACTTGTATGCATCATGTGTTACACATATTCTTAATATTTGTATTAATATTTCTGTTATAATTGTTATGTATATTTAAAAATATTCATTGTCTCTTTGAAGGAAAATTATTCCAAACAGACTCTTGCCTTGAGGAAAGCAGAAGCAGAGAAAGCTCAAATTAGACTCAAAATACATACAAATAAAGAGCTTCAGATCGAGCTTGAAGCCCTGCATGCCCGAGAAATGCTACTAGAGGCTCGTGTCAAGAAAGCTAGTATCATTCAGCGCTTCCTGGAAAGTGCTGTAAAGATGTCTGTAAAGGTAGGGAGGAATATTGATTAATAACAAGCCGACAAAGCTAACAAATACGCTACTTTCAATTGTGTTTCACATATCTAGATGCAACACAAGTCGCCTTTGTTTTTGTTTAGTAATGCATTTTATTTCTCTCTCTTAATCACATTTGAGTTCGAAAGCATTGGTCAACTTATAGCCCATTGTCACCTGATCCTGTCTATCCGTGAGCAGCTAGTGAACAAACAGACTGCAGCAGAGAAAGAAAGAGAACGCATCGGGCTGGAACTGAGACAACGCAAAAATGAACAGAGTGTTATTTCCCTGGACTGCAGTATCAAACTGGCCCAGCAACAGACACGGCTAGATAACATACGTGCGCAGGCATACAGAATGGTAAGTATGCACACATTCTATGCCACCTGTGTCTTCTGGAATATTTTATCCCCATATGCTTCAAAAAATGTACTTGTTCTACAGGAAGACATTATGAAGCGCATCCAGTCTAAGGCTGCAAAAGAGACACTTCTTTTGGGTCAGATAAGGGTCACAATCCTTAATCTCTATTACATGATTAGCAAAGGTCCTGTGGATGTTGAGAACACCTTTGCGCAGTTGGAAAAGGTGAATAATGCAGAAAACACAACAAATACAATACAAGACAACTAAGTATTTACTTGGTATTGTGAAATTAGAACTAAACTGGATATGAAATGGAACAGTAGTACAGTGTATGACATGAATGAAATTATTAGGAGGTACAGACATTTTTTTAAGTATCACACAGCAAAATGTGATAAACTGTGACAAACAAATTTGATCACAATTATAACTACAATTTTTAACTGCTGTTACTGCTTTGATAAGATAATCTTTATTTTTTTTCAGATTCATAACTATTTCCTGGTTCGTACTGGGGCAGATAAAATGAAAGGCCATTCCATAACATGAAACGAGATGTTTTGTGTGTCCACAAAAAATATCCAGATGTGACGAAATGCATTTCATCAGCATTGTGCAGTGGGGTGGGAGAGACAGGAAAGAAACTATATAGAGGTTAAAAAGGGTTACTAATTAAAATGTTCATGTTTTCCCTAGTAATGAAAGTGTAAAATATTATCAAAACATTCATGTGGAATAAATGTCATACATAAGGTTTCATCCTTATTAATTATAAATATAAATTTTATGAATGCTTACAAGTCTCAGCAGACTTATGTCATTGTTTTCATCAAGTAAAATAAGTATTTGCGGGTCTGCTTTCATCTCTTCATTTTCCTTTTTTCCCCTTTCCTTTTTTTCCTTTCTTAGGCTTTGCTTTGGCTTTCATGGCCTTGCGCACACAAAATCCTCTCCAGACGGCCTGTATGACTACGGCTGCTTGGCTCTGCAACTCTCTGTCTCTCTCTTGTTGTTCTCTTTTCTTCTGAGCCTGCTGTCGCTCCTCCATAATCTGAAAGTATTCTAGAACCAGAACGGCAGCATGTTCCTCCAGCTCTCCCAGCTCTGCCTTCTCTTCTTCATATCTTTGAGTAATTTCATCCAGCTCGACCTGCATACACACAAACCACATTCATATGGACCCAATAAAAAACACTTTTTTTTAATCCTAAATTTTAAATGAAAACTACTATTAGTTTTAATGGAACAGTTCACCCAACAGTGTCTTCATGTACTCACACTCAAGTTGTTCTAAGTCTGTATCAATTTCTTTGTTCTGATGAACAAAGAGAAAGATATTTGAAAGAATGCATTGACTGCCAAAGTAGGAAAAATTACTTTATAAACGTCTTTGTTCTGTTTAACACAAGGAAAGCAAACCGTTCCGGGGCACTTTTGACTACCATTCTAATTTTTTCCCACAATGGTAGTCAATGGCGACAAACAAATGTTGGTTACAAGCATTCTTCCAAATATCTTTCTATGTGTTCATCAGAACAAAGAAATTCATACAGATTGGTAACAACTCGAGCGCGAGTAAATGATGACTGAGTTTTATATTACTTTTTGAGTGAACTGTCCGTTTAATGTTAATTTGTCCCAAAAGTTTTCTACAGTTTAATGATCAAAACCACATGGTGTGTTTACTAAAATAATGAAATAGATTTAACACAATTTAATATAAAACACTGAAAAACCACTGCTTAAAAAATCTTTAATTGATATCTAATGTAAAGTCAGTAAAGCTGAAATATCTGTGCTTTACATGACAGCGGGTGCGTAGATTCGTAAAAACGGCACGTAAGTGTGTGTATTTTCTTGATAATAAATGTGGAGCGGAAATCAACAGTAAAGTCAACATCAGTAAAGATCACCTCTGTTAAAAAACCTACCTGCTTCTCTCCCATCTCACTATCATATTTCTGGATCAGGGTTTCGATCTCAGTGTCCTCCTTGTATTTTTTCTGCAGAACAAAGTCAGCAACATTTAGATTCAAATAAATATGTTGTATCTATTTGATAAATTTACAAAATTTTTGTTTCTGTTTGAACCCTAAGGACATCTCAGCACGCTTAAACACTCACCTTACGTAGCTCCCGTTCTCCCTCCATGTACTGTGCAATTACAGCATTTAGTTGAGCTCTCATTTGATCGACCTCTTGCTGCACGTGAGCCCTTTTCCCCTCTGAAGTTTTCTTATCCGATTGGTTCTGTTTCTCAGCTTCCTTTTGAGTTCGGACCACAAACTCCTCCAAGCCCTTTTCCATTTCATCCAGTGAGCTCTTCAGCTGGTTTATTGTCCGGGTCAACATAGATATCTACAGAGGAGAGAAAGCCAGGTGTAAAAAAATGAAATAAAAAAGTTTGAGAGAAGAAAAACAAACATGGAGAATTTTTTTATTTGTCAATCAAAATACACGTGGACTTAAAAGACAATAAACATTGAACATTTTTTGCCTATATGCTATCATCTCACCTCCGTGTCTCTGTCTTTTATTGCCATGGCAACCTCTTTGTCCAGCGAGTCTATCAGCTCTAGGATGGCATGGTGATGTAGACTGACTTCTTGCATCACCTGGCTACGTTCTTGCTCCTCTGCCGCGGTTGTAAGCAGCCTTTCCAGCACAACCTCCTTTAACTCACACAGACCGTCTCTCAGCTTCTGAGACACTATTTCTTCCTCTGTGTTTTTCTCTACATCTTTAAATATCTCTCTAGTTGTCAAACCTTTCCTAAGGAGTCGCAGAATGTCACGGAAGGAGTCCTGAACTGACTTTACTGACTCGGCTTGTTGTATCCTCAGTTTACTTCCATCAAGACTTTTATCAAGTGTTATAGCTTGGTGCCTCTCTCCTAGAGTATGATGTTCTTTCAGGGCCCTGGCCACCTCTTCTCCCAAGTCTAAGGGAAATGTTTCTGGACAGATAAGTAAAGTGGGTAGAAGAGAGACTATCTCCAGTTGATGGATACAATCATCTAGTACTCCAGAAATTAGCTTTGCTTCCAGTGATCCCAAAGTCTTTTTGGAAGGGCTGACAAGCCTTAAGAAGTCTGTTTTGGTTCTGTTGGGGAGGTTATGGGCAAGTGTATGAGACAGTCTGTCTTCAGCAGCAGGAACAGGTGATTTTGAGGCCATCATTTAAATTTTCTTTGACAAAGAGAGAGAAATGTAAAATCAAAACAGCTAATAACACTAAGTTAACAAAAAAATACCCCAGAAAAATGCCCCGAATTTACCAGATAGAAATATAACAAACAAGACATCATGAAGCCTAGAGTATTACCGTGTTAAGGTTGGCAGAATCTGTGAAAATTAATCTTCACTGACAGTGGACTATACAGCCGAACACAAACTGCGATGTTATTTACAGAGTTGCTATGACACCCGTTGTCATAACATTGTGAACTTCAACCTGCTCTCTAGGAGCTATGTTTATACATAGCATTCTAGTGCATATATTTATAAAACCCTGATATTATTATTGGTGTTAGTCATAGATATATGTGCTAGTATATTTGAATAAATGTATTTTAATAGTTTATAGATGGGGACTTTAATTGTGAAATTATATCTCTTCCGTCTCAGTTGCCAAAAACGGCATTGTCGCAAAACACATATGTCGTCAAATTATCCTGTTTGTCGTAGACAGTTCTTTTATTTATAATGTCAAAACTCGTTAAAACAGTGTTTTTCCTTTGTGAAGTTGACTTGGACTTGTGTTAAGTTTAAAAGACACCCTATACTTTAATCTTCTGTTTTAATGTATTTCAATACCAGACGCCGATAATGACGTAAACAGACAGACAGACTCACTTACGGTTTTAATGATTTAATGGTTCAGTTTAATTTTAAGCACACATTTTAACTTTATTATCTCGATGTCTAAGAGAGGATAAACGGGTTGTGCATCTCGTTTTGTTTAGCGCCGGTCAGTGTTGAAGTTTTTAAGCAAGGGTTAGTTTATTGAACTTGCAGACCGTGTGTCCTCTAAAACAGCGATCTGCTGATCATCTCTCCGGTTCGGCGGGATGGCTGACGGGGACGACGACGTGCCTCTGATTTTGACCTGGGACGATGCGAACAGCGGACTGCTGGAGGAGGAAGAGAGTGCGTATATGTCAATATTATCATTACAATACAATTTAATTTAGCTGATTTTTATTTAGGACTGGCATTTCACAAGAAATTAAATCAGTTTGAAAGATATTTGCGTAACAGTATCGATCTTTTATTATTAGGCATTTATCACATTTCTGTGTCTCTGGCATCCATCATGTGCCTAAAGACACGCCCAGTTGCCCCCTGAAGAAGAACTCAGTCATGCCTTTTGTCTTCTGAGACTGACCTGTCAGATATGGTATGAAAGCCTCATTAGCTTGTTAAGTTGATATTTGGTTGATAAGATATTGATGATGTTTGGGATAATCTAGGGTCAGATCCTGACCAGGGCCCGTATTTATCAAGAAAGTGCCATTTTAGTCTCAAGTGCTGAGAATTCATGAAATTTACTCCTACTTCCAAAGTTAAGGATAAAAACATGTTATCACATTTCTTAAAGCTAAGAATCACTCTTACTCTCCCAATTATTTAAGACATCTTGAGAGGTCTCTCAAGTGATTAGGAGCTTCCACTAGGGGCTTGTGATGGCGCTGAGGAGACAGACATGTGGTGGACAGAGGGGTTGACCAATGGAACCGTAGATTCAGTATTATACACGGCACGCATAAATTCGGTACTTTCCTGCATCGGTGTAATTGCTGTATGGACAGGACGTTGATTGTGTTCCCACCACTTTGTCTAAAGTATGATTTCGCGAAAGGAATTTATTAATGAAACAACACCCACACATCATTTTCATCATCTTATTTACATTAAATAAACTTCTTTGTACGCAAGATTAAAGGCACGCAGTCCATATACAGTCAGTATTGACTCTATGGCTCATCAGTAGTGTTGTATGTTCTCATTACGCTGTATTGCTATGGATCGTTGTCTTGTTATGCTCTCTATTGCATTGGATTTGAAATATTTTTTGCATATTCTTGTTATGCTGTATTGTTCTCAATGGTACGTGTGATTTCACATGAAAGGAAAAAATGATACCCTAAATAAAATTGTATTTAAGCAAAACTACTCGACTAAAGCAAATAAAAACAAATGTCAGGACCGGAATAGTGTTTATCTATTTCATAATGTATTCTCTCGAAAAGTCTTTGTTGTCATATGTGTGTTGAATATAACACACATATATATATAAAGTTAAGAGTTTCCACTTAAAACCTATTCACAACGCTGCTGAGAGCAACTTTTTACTAAGGAACAGAAATAAAAGTTAAGCTAAGGAAAAGGGCGGGGTTGACCTCATTGCAATGGATAATGTCTGCAAGTTTACTGACTATGACCAAAGTGATTGGCAAATAGAGGATGGGTGTCTGTCAGTCAGTCTAATCATATAAATATTATTGAATGATCTTAAAAAATATCTATTCATATTCAAATAAAATATTGTAACATATAATATTTGCCGTATTCAAATTAATATTATATAATATTCACTAATTGAACAAGTGAAGATTTAATTTACAAAAACAGATAACTCTTTTTTTTTAATTCAAGTGTTTATTTTGCATTCGTATTAATATCAATCAAATCGTTTGTCTTTCATAATTTTTATTAAGTCCTAGGAGTAGTGAATAGGAGTCCTATTCACTACTCCTAATGTCTCACAGGTTTAGGAGCTAGTTTTTGCGTTAAAACCCTTTGAGAAATACTCTTAGCACAAAAGTTAAGGAGTCCTAAAATTAGGACAGACACGCACATTATTTTCAGCAAGTTGGGAGCTACTTTTAGCCTTAAGATGTTCTGGGCCCGTATGTTTTTACGTATCTTAAGAGGAAATTATATTCTTAAATGTGTCCAAATTCTGAGAATGACGTCATTTGACTCTTATTCCTAAATTTAAGAAGCCAAAATGGATACATATTTGTAATTTTGTTGCGCAATTTTTGAACTTCAATTTTTTTCTTTTGCATCTCTGTAGACAACTCTGTTTGAAAATGAAATTGCAGGTTACTTTATGTAATTATCTTCATATGGGTTGAAGTCAATCAATGTTAAATGTCGATTAAAATTATAGCTCAATATATTAATCAGTATAATAAACTTACCGTTGTAAATAAGGCAGACAGTTTTCAACAATGATTTTAATGTACATGCCCAATAACAAAATTTTGGTTTATTTTACCCAAATAAGTTATGGATTGCAGCTGTATATATAAATGAACTACAATTTATACTGTGTATATTCCTCTAATGTCTGAATTCTGTCATAAATAAATAGTGCCATGCTGCTCTGACTTCACCCTTACCGGCTCCCTATTGGCTGAAAAGTCTCCTAATCTTAAAAGGTCGTACTTAACTAAGATTTTTTTGACACTGAAGTCTCTAAGAGCATTTTTGATCAGTTTTATACATACGGGACCTGATCTTTTAACATTTACTTTGCCTGATTATGGCCTCAGTTAGATGACAAATAAAGGTTCATAACCTTTTTTACAACATTTAAATCAGACAACGTTGAGGTTAAAATGTATATAAATGAATGGGTAAACAATTTTTTTAGATATATTGCAAAGCATTATCAACATTTCTTATAAAGATCTCAAAAACTGCACGTATTAAACTATTAAACTGTTTGTTGTTCAAAATGATTTGATCTTACACTGTGTGCAGTTGTCAGTGCTCATACCAGTGTCATTGGGTAGAAAACAGTTAAATTGTCTGGTGTTCCCCACCCTGACGGTAGAGGGCACCACAATCAAGTGAACGCCCTTTGCTTTTGTCTTTTAAAAGTGCAGTGAAATCAGTGAGGTCTCCGCTCCGAAAATTTTTAAGAGATCTGAAGAGGTCTCCTAACCTAGTTAAGAGTAACAAGATGGCAGTACAGAGGCGGAGACATGGACTTTACAACAAAGAAACAATGTGTTGGAATGATATGATGAAAGGGAGTAAATTAAATGATACAATAAAATAAATAACTGTTAAATCCATTTTTTTAAGGATTTGCAGCTTTGGTCTTTCTTTATATACAGCAGTGAGTGCAATATATAGAAGAAGGATGTGATTCAGCAGCTTCATTATTTAAATGAACTGTTAAAACTCAATTAAAATTATATAAAACTGAGCCAAAAATGTAGACATATTACATATTTGTATTTTTTTTTATATTTAGAATTCAACAGAAATCCCACCAAATCATACAGCTCCATTTATCAATCACTATTGTAAGTGTGCCGTTGTAAATCAGGGGAAGGTTGGCCGACCCTGATTTTTATACTTGCCCAATAACTGAATTTTCGTTTATCTTACCCAAATAAGTTATGCATTGCACCTGTATATATAAATGAAGTAAAAAAAACAACAATACAATATTTGTAATGTCTTAATTCAGTCAGAAATAAATGGTGATATTTTAATGTGAATTCACCCTTGCATGCTCCCTATTGGCTGATTTAGAGGTCAAGGTACCATTTTGTGTAGTCCTTAATTCAGAACACTTAAGTCCGAACTAAAGAATCAGTCTTGCACTTTACCGAGAGTTGCTTTTAGCTTCTTTATAAAAGTCTCCTACTCTCCTTCTTTTTACTAAGAATTTTTTGAGACTGAAGTCAAAGCGTAAGACTACTCTTAAGAGCATTTCTGAGAAGTTTTATACATACGGGCCCAGCTTCTTCACTGAATATAGATCAAATTGTCTGTTGTTTATAAAGTTCTTCATATATTAATCATAATGACATATCTAAAGTGTAATGTTTGGGAATGTGTTTAAGAATACTTTATAAATCTTTAAGCTTTTTGATGGGGATAGGGTTTTGTGTAGGCCTGTCGAGTGAAGCATCCCGACCACAGTTGTCATGTGTTTACGGTCAACCACAGCAGCATACCAGCCTTTGTACAACACACCTACAGAGACAGAAGAGTTGAAATGCTGTGTCAGCTTTACACCACACCGTTTGTGGCCTCGCAGCCCACTTACAAATGCATTATGACGGTCAAAACAGTCGGATAGGAATATGGACTTGATGTTTGAAGCTTTTGAGGATCTGAGTCAGTAACCAAAATGAGGCCAGTTTTTGCGTTCCTTTAGTTATACATGAAATTTCTTTCAGAAATCCACAGGAAAACAAGTCTGTAATCAGTCGTCAGTACCAGGACAGAACAGAGTTTTTCTTTATCACATTGTTTTTGGAAGAAACACGGACATTGAAAACTGAAAGCTGAACTGAAGATCAGAAGCCTTCACTTCTCCATGCTTTTACAAAATGTTTTTGCTGTCAGACTGAAGATTGTCTATGTTGGAAATCTTTGCCATGGATGTGTTTTCACACTGCCAGCTTTGTTTACCCTTGTTCCTTTGTGTTAAAGGAAAGCTGGATCTTAGTTTTTGGAAGAGGACTGAATAGAAATCCATGATCAGTGCTGTGTATCTGTTTATAATTGATATGACGGAGTCAACACTGTAATTGTTATGCGAGGACTCAATGAAAGCTGTTTACAGATAGTTGAGAGCCACTGAACTGAATGGCTGTTAAGTAAATGATTCAGTCAGCTTGTATTTGGTCTAACTAAAAGCTCTTAGCTATTTGTGCTTTAATTGTCTTAACATTAAATCATATTTTGCCTGACAGGGAATTTTAAAGTGTGTTGTTGGATTATGCCTATATTTATTGCTTAAACAGGAGTAATGGTAAATATAGAAAAAAAGGAATAGAAACTTTTGCTTCCTTCATGTGACTGAATCATATGAAACCCTCAGTCAACAGAAATGCCTTTTTAGAACACATCCTCAGATGACAGCTGTGTATTTGGGCTTGGAGACAAACTGATGCATATACAAAACTTGGATTACAACAACAACAGGAGGATGTTCCCAACACATTGAAATCTGAGGACTAGTGTGAGCAAAGCTGATCGGGGGTCTGCAGGAAGTTGTCACTGTGTTTGGGAACAATGCTTGAGAATATCCAATGGACTGCTTGTTCCGCCGGGTTACACAGTGATATTTGATCCGTCAATGCCATTTTCTGACCACACGTCCTATGAGAGGGAAAAGAGATGCAGATGCCAGGGTGGGATGCGGACTTGCCTGCCTAAGACATTATATCACTGATATTTTTTGGGGGGGGTTTGTTTTTACTTTAGCAGTGAAATGTTGGGAATCCTGATTACTTGTAGAATATCAAAATTTTGTTTTAGTCTTGTGTCTGACGTGCATATTCATCGTTTCATCTAAATCAAAAAAAGTTGATCTGAATCAATGTCTTGGCATAGTGAAATCTGCCATAATCTTATTTGTTACATCAGATGTGAAGTTTTGCCTGATGACTTTTTTCTGAGTTATCAAAAAGAAATGAACTCTAGTGAGTACATTTTCCTCTTTTGAGGCATTGTGAGCATCACCACAGGATTCTCTTCTGCTTTCGGATCTTTGAATTGCAAGGCTCGTGCGAGAGGACAGTTAACCCTTACAGCTACTTGACCAATAGTAAGCTTTCTGTCTGACAACTGGGGCCCTGGGCCCATCACAGAGGCTGCTATGGAAACCAGTAATACATATAAAAGCATGACAGGGCTGACGCATGATTGGCCGGTCCAAGCGTCCACATTCTCTCAGCAGTTTGAGTGTGTGGGTATGTGAGTTTGAGAAAATCAGATTGAAGCTATCGTGCTTGTCAGCTGAATGAAAAATGTTGATATTATTTAATTGGGCTTGTCTTTTTGTTGTTCACACAGATGGGCTAGGAAATTATGATACTGTAAATAATTTCGTCATTCCAGCCTCAGGAGCAACCGAACCCAGGGCCCAGAATTCACTGCGGCACAGCTGGGAAATGAACTACCAGGAAGCAGCAATATACCTACAGGTAACAATACACATAGTTCAATTTTATTTATACTGTACCTACATTGCACTTTTCACAATATGCATTGTTGCAACGTTTAGCGCAACAACTTTAGGAAAAAATAATGAGGATCTTTTTAAAACAAACCAAATGACCGCTATTGAAAACACATGAATAAACACTAAAATAAATTGTAGAGCTGTCAATCTTTACTTGCCTCATGATAAGATACACCACGTCCACCATTTGTGGGTATTTGCGGAAAGACTACAAAGCTATATTAAAGACAGATAAATATAAATAAATGTCTAAACATGCAAATAACAGCTGTATATAACACACATATATCTAGGTTTTAAGTAAGTCTGCTTGTTTACGTTCTAATAGACTCACACTTTACGGAAGTGGCTCGTCAAAGCGGCACGTCAAAACTAAATCGCAACTCGCGTTTCATTGATTTAACTTCGAGTAGATACAGATGCATGTTGAATTGTTGCTTTACGGCATTAACAACAACAGCTGTACAAGTGCAGAAATACATAAGAAGCTTAATTTACACGCAGCTCATTGGAAGAGAGATAGTGAGGGACTCACAAGCGCCTGTCTGCTCCCGCTCTTGTGTTTGAGCTGCCTGTCATGCTGTTACGTCGACCAATGATAAATTATCAATCATTCATATACATATGCTATATGAGATATTTTCCGTAATTATCGATCATGAATAACATTTGAAATCGTATTTAAAACACACAATCCCGTAACACTAGGGATCTCATTAAGTGCCACTATTTGTACGCGTACCACAGTTTGAAAAGCAATACTCTAGATTATCAAACACAATAAAAGCAACATATTGACCCCTTGCCTATTTGTCTGTGTGGTGTTTTTTAGGAGGGAGAGAACAATGACAAGTTTTTCACTCATCCGCGGAATGCAAACGCGCTCAGCGCATACCTGTTCGCTCATAATCATCTGTTCTACATAATGGAGTTGCTGACTTCAGTGTTGCTCATGCTCCTGTCCCTCTCTGAAGCTCCTGCAGTCCCCTCTCTCCGCCTGGACGTTTATGTATGTGCCTTTTGAATATGCATGTGATTTTATGTGAACATTAGAAAAACGTTTTTATGTTTACTTCATCGGTTAGGTTCATGCTACTCTGGAGTTGCTGGCGTTGGCGATGGTGGCGTTTGAGTTGTGTATGAAACTCCGGTGGCTTGGGTTTCACACATTCATACGACATAAGAGGACCATGGTGAAGGTAAATGGGCCTGCAGAACTGGGTAGATTATTTATGAATTGAAACATCTACTGATTACAGATTGCATGACAAAATGTGTAGTTAGTGAGGCAGTCTCTTAGATTGCACATTTTGGGAAACATAATCTAATTACTTTGGGATTACATTTAAATTACTTTTGATAAATTTGATGTTACTTATATCGCAGCAGGATTATTTTGAACTAATTTGACAGATACAACAAAGAAAAATATTCCATACTTTATCACCAACAAGAGCACTCATATTACTTGTTTAAGATTAAAGTGAGACAATATTTCTTGTCAAGGTCTTGTGATATCAGCATGATGAAGTTTGAAGGTGAAAATGGAATTGAATATATCTGCCACTTTTAAATCATATTGTAATTCATAAAAACAGGCGTTAAATTACATGTCTTAATTCAGTCATGAATAAACGGTGCCATGCTGCTATGAATTCACCCTTGCAGGCTCCCTATTGGTTTAAGAGGTGAAGGGCGGCCATTTTGTGTTTAAATCATTGCAGTCCTTAATTTAAAACACTTAAATCAAAATTTAAGAATCATTCTTAAACTTGACTCAAAGCTGCTTTTAGCTTCTTTATAAAAGTCCCCTACTCTTAAAAAGTCCTACTTATTGCCACACTTCAGTTTTGACACTTAGGTCAAAGTTTAAGACTTCTCTTCTTAGAGGATTTTTTTTACATATGGGCCATGATAACGTAATCCAGATTACATGTACACTGTCCAACTCTGTTTGTCTGTTTGTAGTAAGGCTGTAATGACCTTTCTCATAAAAAGTTTGATTTAGCATCACAGAATGTTTCTTTGCTGGAGGTAAAAATACGTTTTAAGTTTGTTGCATGCACCTATTTTATTCTTTTGTGAAGGGATAACTGTGCGTTTTTGTTGATTTTCAGTTTTAAAATCTGTATTCGTTATAGATTTATATTCACAGAAGTCTTTTTGAGGAATCCTGATATCCGCTCCTTTTTGTTTGCATTTCAGGGGTGTGTCCTGTTTATTCAGTTCATCGAGGCGATTGTAGTCTTAGTTCGGCAGACGTCCCACCTGCGTGTGACGAGAGCCCTGCGGCCCATCTTTCTGGTGGACTGTCGTTACAGTGGAGCTGTTCGCAGGCATGCAACAATTTTACACAATGCTTTACACAATTGAAGAGTATCTCATGAATATTGGGAGTGTTTTCTTCACACACAGTTTATTTAAATATAATTATGTATGGTAATATTGATTTACATGCCTCAAAATTGTCAGTCTCTAACACATAATGTTTCTCGGTAGCTGATTTTGTACAGCATATGTATGGTTACATCATGATAACATAAAATTCATTCACTTCATGGTGCTTATCAACATGTTTTTTTTTGCTCTCTGATTTTGCCTTCCTTCAGAAACCTGCGGCAGATATTTCAGTCTCTTCCACCCTTCATTGATATTCTACTGTTGCTGCTTTTCTTCATGGTCATCTTTGCCATTCTGGGTTTCTGTCTGTTCTCCCGCAACGCGGCCGACCCTGTTAGTACATTACACACGCACGCACACACACACTCACACACTCACATATTACTGTTGTGTTCAATTCATTCCTCTCACATATCCTCATGTACTTTATTTCTGTCTTCAGTATTTCAACACATTGGAGAACAGCATTGTGAGTTTGTTTGTCCTACTGACAACTGCAAAGTGAGTATGTAATCCAAAGAAAGCACACATCCCACACATTTCTGTCAAGGAAACGGTAGATTTACAGTGATCTCTCTTTGTGCTTTAGAGCGAGCCATCTCATGTTTCTTTAGAAAGTGCGTCTCTGTAACAGACGATGCTTGGAATTTAAATGTTTTCTACATGACCACGATTTTCAGTGTTGATGTTTTCTTGTGTTTGACAGCTTTCCAGATGTAATGATGCCAGCGTACTCAAAGAATCGTTGGTCGTGCATTTTCTTCATTGTGTATTTGTCCATCGAGCTCTACTTCATCATGAACCTGGTCTGTTTTCTACAACAACACAGCTATTTGCTTTCACAAGTTTAAGAGTCACTGATATTTGTAATTGTTTTTTAAAACCGCAAACACGCTTTAATCTTAAAAAAAAAAGAAAAAAAAGAAATGCCTTCATATAATAAACCAGAAACACAGGCAATCACCGTTTTGTGTTAACAAAGTGTAAATAAACTGTAACAAACAATAACGTAATGGGTAGGTTTTTTCTTTGAAGCAGTATTTATGGATGTGCGGTTAATTCTTGTTTATTTCTTAACTTCTATGTCTCGCTTCGTAGCTCTTGGCGGTAGTCTTTGACACCTTTAATGGAGTCGAGAAGATGAAGTTTAAATCTTTGCTTCTACACAAGCGGTCTGCCATCGACCACGCCTTCCAGCTGCTGGTCAGTCGACAGGTGAGCAAAAGAACAAATCTGTTCACACTACGTCTTTATAGGATTATTTGTTTATTTCACTTTGTATGTGCATGCTTGTGCTTTTGTAGAGGCCAGATGGAGTGTCTCTGAAGCAGTTTGACGGACTGATGCGATTCTATCGGCCTCGAATGAACGCACGGGATTGTTTCCTCACCTTTAAGGCCCTTAACCAATCAGGCGCAACTATGTTGAGGTAGTCATGCTACTTATTCGAGTGCTTACACTTCTTAATTTAGCAGACGTTGAGGTCTGAAGTTCTTGCTGTGTTTGTATTGTAGCCTCCAGGACTTTTATAGGTTTTATGAGGTGATCGGGCTCAAGTGGAAGGTCAGATTTCATGCACTCCCTCATGATCAGATTTCAGGGAGTATGTTAAACACCTCTGAGCTGAAACATATTGTGTTTATTTCACAGGCTCGACGGAGTGGGGAGCACTGGTTTGATGAGCTACCTCATACTGTCTTTCTTATCTTTAAAGGTTTTTATTGTCACATGAATTGAAGTTTCATCTGTAATATGATTATGAATATTAATAAACTGCTTGGGTTGAATTGTGATGATTTTTCTATTTTACCAGGAATTAATTTACTTGTGAAGTCCAAAGCCTTCCAATATGCAATGTGTAAGTTAGAATAACTTACTCTTAAAACATTTATTGAATACATGATTTCTTTATACTTCTTTATCATATCATTATATTCTCTTCTATTTCTCTTGGTTTGTTTGTTTTAGATCTGGTAGTAGCGATTAATGGCATTTGGATCCTGGTGGAGACAAACATGTTAATTGGTAAGATCTGCCATGTCTGACAGTAAGAGTGTTGGGTGTGTAAATCCTGTTGAATGCCCCTCTAAAATATCTAATTTCCCCGCACAGATGGGGTCTCGTGGACTCATGTCGTCCCCTGGAGTTACATTGTTTTCCTAACAAGTAGGTGAAATCTGAACGTATAAAATTCTCAGTGAAAATGGATTATGTTTAATCCCTGTATCACTCTCTGGGATGAAGTTTATGGCATCGAGGTCTTTTTGAAGATTACGGGTCTTGGTCCTATGATATATTTCAGCTCTGGATGGAACCTGTAGGTACACGCGCACACATTTTATTAAAGGAGTAGTTCACCTTCAAAATGAAAAGTCTGTCATCATTTACACGCCCTCTTGTCATTTCAAACCTGTTGGACTTTCTTTCCTCCGCAGAAAAATATATTGAAGAATGATGTTAACAGCACCCCATTCATTTGCATTGGTTTCAATAGAAGTGAATGGGGCGCTTCCAAATATCTTCTTTTGTGTTCTGCAGAAGTACGAAAGTCATACAGGTTTGAAATGACAAGAGGGCGTGTAAATGATGACAGAATTTTCATTTTGAAGGTGAACTACTCCTTTAAACGCACATGATTTACTACACGTTTAAGACACAAAAGCACATTGTCTTACCTCTGCTCTTCCCAGCTTTGATTTCGCAGTAACAGTCTTTGCCTTTCTGGGATTGATTGCTTTGGCCTTTGATATGGAGCCGTTTTACTTCATTGTGGTGTTGAGACCTTTTCAGCTTCTCCGGTATGTGTGTGTGTGGTTATTCTCTATATAACTGCTGTTTGGTTTACCTATACATTTCTGAAATGTGTAGTGTTTTGTTCAACATGACTTTAACTTTAAAGAGACCCCATAAAATCATAAATAGTGATGAGTCATGTAATTCACACATTCAAGTTAATTTGTTATATAAATAGTGTTACTTTCAGATAACATTCAATTTAATTCAAGTGTATTGCTTTGAAACTGACTTTTCTCAGTCTCCCCTTCCTCTTGTGAAGGTTGTTTAAAATTAAGCAGCGTTATCGGAACGTACTGGACACAATGTTTGAACTGTTCCCACGTATGGCCAGGTATAGAAAAAATCATCTTTTTCAGCTCAATACTCACAGACATCAGCATTTCTCTCACAACACTCACTCTTTTTCTCTCTCTGAATGTAGTCTAGGTCTGACTCTGATTATCTTCTATTATTCCTTCGCCATCGTTGGAATGGAGTTTTTCGCCGATGTTGTTTATCCAAACTGCTGCAAGTAAATTCCTTTAATTCTGCTAAACGTCATGTTTATATTAAATTACATTTAGTGGGTCTTACTGCTTTAAATAACAAAATCTAATCCAATTGCTCACGACCTTAAAATATTTCACTAATAAAAGAATTTACTCTTTTTCTTTGAAAGCACCAGCACTGTTGCTAATGCATATCGTCAGATTAATGAAACCATTGGCAACCGGACTGTGCTGTTGGAGGGATATTACTATCTCAACAACTTCAATAACATCCTGAGCAGCTTTGGTATGTACAGACACACCAAATCATCCTTCTTTCTGTAGTCATATATTTGTCACTAATCATTTTCTTTTTTGATGTTTCAGTCACTTTATTTGAGCTAACAGTGGTGAACAACTGGTACATCACTATGGTGAGTCTAACACTTTTTCACATCTTCAGAACACACTGCTGTCCGACTGCATGTGATTATGATCTCTTTCTGTTTATTTAAATGTCACTCTTTAATGCTTACTTCGTGTGGCTCTTCAACTTCTTGCTTATGTGTGTGTGTGTGTGTGTGCGTGTGCGTGTGCGTGTGCTTGTGTGTGCATGCACCAAGCCGATTAATAAATACCACCAGTCTGAGCAATTCATGTCTTTGGTTCCACAGGAAGGCATCACGTCCCAAACCACCCATTGGAGTCGCCTGTATTTCATGACTTTTTACATTGTCACCATGGTAAGGGTTTGTATGCACATGTACAGTATGTACAATGGGACCCAAAAGACAGAAACATAATAATTCTAATTTAAACAGTTTAAGATAAAAAAACTTTTAAAGGTCCAGTGTATGAAATGGAGTGGATGAGGTTGCGAATTGCAAACAACGGCTCACTCCTCCCCTCACTTTCGAAGCACTGCGGTGGCTGACACAGAACTAAGATATTGCCACGTTTTTGTTTCTTTCAAAGGAGATGATGTATTTACGAACATTCTGTACGTTCTGTAGAGCAGTTTGTTCATTCAGGCATACTGTAGAAACAACATGCCGAATTCCAGGAAAAGGGACCTGCACTATGTAGATATAAATAGCTCATTCTGAGGTTATAAAACCATAACGCTTCAATATGTAGGTTCTTTATATACCTCTGAAGACATAGTTATGTATATTATGTTGCATTTCTGTCAATAGATCCTTTAAAGGGGTGATATGATAAGGATGAAACAAATATTATGGTTTGTTTTAGATGTAATGCAATGTGTATACACGATTTAAGGTTAAAAAACAATGTATTTTCCACATACTGTGCATGTTTGTATCTCCTCTTTGCCCCGCCTCTCTGAAACGCGCTGATTTTTTACAAAGCTCACCGCTCAAAAAACGAGGTGTGCTATGATGTTACTCCGTTATAAAGTCTTAGAATTTTACAAGTACGCCCACCTTACTTGCTTATAGATTTTGGCGTTCTTAAAATGGATTTATAGTCGAGCGTAGGTCCTACGCCGTAGCCTATGCAGAGCCGCGTACCCTCCATATTCTGACGTGCACCTCTCTAAAAATGTCAACTCAATGCGGACAGCAAGCGCTGGGATTGGTCTGTTTGAAACCCTCCGTCAAGTCAAAAAACTCTGCGATAGAGTCATGTTTACTCAAACGCATTTCCAAATGAATTATCTAATTAACTAATCTATTCATTAAGTAAAATATTTGTGCTTCTGTATTAAACATCTGCAACAAAAGTGACTGTTTCCTTGCCGCTATCACTGCTAACGCTTCTCAAGCGAGCTGCTTCTCCTTCGGCTCTTGTCTTGGTTACACGCATATGGACACTACGCCTAGTGGTCATTGCCTGTCGACGTGGACAACGAGAAGTATAAATGAAAACCGACACGTAGGATACGTCATAAAGGCTACAGTGTATGTCCACTGCTCGAGTATAAAGCCAGCTTCAGTCAAGTCATACCACGAAAAGACGTAGATTTGTGGAGGTGTGGTTACACGAGGCGTTTCAGGCAGGTCTGGGTGAGCATTCGCTTTTAGATAGAATGCATCTTTTGTTCCGACACTTTTATTTTTCCATGCATGGCAAACTTAACACACAAAAGAAACAGAAAAACATGTGCTCGCGCCATTTGACCCTTTAAGAAATTACACATTGTACCTGCAAATGATTATGATTTAAGAAAGGTTTGCAATATCACGTTAAAAATCCAATAATGTAAAGCCCATATTTTTTTACTCTTATTGAAGCAGACAAAATGTTTTTGTGTTGTCCTCAAATTATGCTGGCAAAACATGGATCATGAGAGATCCCGGATCTTTGGAGTCCACTCAGTATTGAAATCAAAGACCGCTGTGTTATTTTTCCCAGTGTTTAAATGCCTCTGTGTTGTGTTTAATACAGGTTGTCATGACTATAATTGTTGCCTTCATACTGGATGCGTTTGTCTTCAGAATGAACTACAGTCGGAAGAACAGAGAGCCGCTGGGAGACCCAGGAGGTTCTGAATATTCATAAGATAACACTTTCAATAAAATGAGGCGATTTCGTGGTGCGGAGAACGATCTTGTAATGGCTTCATTTCGTTGTGTGTGTTTTAGATGAAAAGGGGATTGTATTTGAGACAGAGGTATCTCAAACCGAAGCTCTTCAGACTCTGGACTTATACAAACACACACTGCGCAACACAAATCTAAGCTCACTTCAGGGGATGTGTGCGACTCTGGAGCGGTGCGGGGTGAGAGCTTACATTCTTATGCAGTCTATGATTGTGATTTAAGGTATCTATGCATGTGTTTGTTTGCTTTCTAGATTTATTAAAATGTACAGAATGTTTTTTTGTCTTTGCTCACAGCAGTCTTCATTAGTGTTTCTGGGTCGAAGGTCACGTACCAAGAGCGACCTCAGTATGAAGATGTATGAGGAAGAGATTCTGGTATATAACTCAATGATGAATAGAAGGATACTATAGATTTCTCTTAATGGAAATCACATTTCACAATTATTGAATGCAACATTTCTGTCATGGGTAGTAATGGATTATTGGTGAACAGATTATTTAAAATCAGCTTTTCTTTAATAAGACATGAAATTCAACATGAAATTCAAGTGATGCACTGACAAGTCTATTGGGTATGAAACTTGAATTTTATAATTAAAGTCTAATATTAAATATCTGTTTAAACATAGATATGACCAAATTAACACTCCCTAGAATCATTCATTTTAAGTTATTCTGTGATAATTGGCTTTAATGACCTTGTCTTACTCAAATATTATCATTTTCAGACACGCAGAAGAATGTTTGTGTAAAGCGGTTGTTTGTTTTTGTCTGAAGGAATGGTACGAGGAGTATTCCACGGCAAACCTTCAACCTGATGAGACATTCCACAGAAGTCTGAACAGCCCTGAGGCCGATGCAACAGACAGCATAAATTAACTCGCACACTCACACACAAACTCTGAACAATACCACAGCATCAACTAACACACTCACTTGTACCTCTGAGGGACCTTGGGTTCGTATTCCTCATCAAGATGGAAAGCACAGGTGCACGCCGTGACAACTCCTTTCTCCCTGCTTCCACACGGAGACCCATAGAACATCTTCACTTAAAGCCTTATTCCCCGCCTCTAAAAATGGTTCCATGGCCAATCAGGGAAGCTTAAAGACCAATCACGTGACATGCACTATGTCCAGGAACCGCCTCCTGCCCCTCCACGAATGCACCTCATCACATTTGCTTTGTGCTGGATGACACTGAATGATTCTCTTATGGATTGGTCAAATTGAAACCAGCGATTGAATGTATCTCTGGGAGATGAAGCAGAACTGAATGTCAGGACTTTCGCACTAAGGGCTCTGTTTCTCCAGAGTCAGAGGTATTGCTTAACCAACAGATAAACAATGATAAACAATGATAATAAACTAATGCGTTTTTTAAACTAAAGCTGCTTTTTGCTGGGACCTAAAGAGAGGCTTGTTTTGCTCTTTATATGGAAATGAATGCACACCAATTTTGTGTATTATCAAGTATTTAAGACACCGATACAACCACCGATTTGTCAGTACAGATGAGTTTTGAAAAACCAGGCCTCAACCTTTCAGATTATTCAAAGTATATATTGTCTCATTCTTATCATGTAATCCTTACCCATAAACTCTCCGCAATT
This sequence comes from Triplophysa bombifrons, assembly GCA_029783895.1. Taxonomy (NCBI): domain Eukaryota; kingdom Metazoa; phylum Chordata; class Actinopteri; order Cypriniformes; family Nemacheilidae; genus Triplophysa; species Triplophysa bombifrons. The sequence continues at coordinate 13,572,747 of CM056451.1, read as the reverse complement.
TGTGTAGGATCCAATTCAGATCCAGTCACAATCGTAGTGTTAAAGTATACAGTTTTATTATTTTAATTAATTCCTCATGCCAGATTTCACTCCAAATTCGTTCCCAAACCATAATATTCTTTACAAACAATAGTGTGTGAAGATGAGTTTATTATTTTGTTGTTTTACACACAGTGCTTATACACAAACGTATTTATTTTAACAAGAAAAGCAATAGATTTACATATATTTTGACCGTTATCAGCATTATATTATTTTATTAATGTCCTTACGCTTTTAAATGAAGTTGAAAGCTCATAAATAATTGTTTACTCTCATCTTCTGACTTGGAGGGTCATTTCTGCACAACTTGGTTGTTGGTTGTATTTGCACTGTAAGATGCACAGCCTAAATGCTCCGTGTATAAGGGAACATGATGCGTACAAAATTGACACCAAAACCACACCTGCTCCTCTTATAATGTTGGATTTACCTGTGTATCGGTCCTCTGTCTTTGTTCTTTTGTACAGTAATTACTAGTAAATAATACATTTTAATGAAATGTCTTTTAATGTTATTAATAGCTGTTTGTTATTTTTATATGTAATGTGGGTGGGTATTACTCATTGTGTTCCCTCCAGTTACCAGGGCGAACACCCAAACGTATGTGGGGTTTCAGCAGTAACAACATAAACAAATGTTATGTGGCCCAAACTTAACTTCCGGTAGGCCTCCACAAAGAATCTATAACTGTTAAGTAGTTTTAATGTAATTTAATACAATTAATATACAATAAAACATTTAATTAAATATAAAATAAATTGTTAAAGTCCCAGTGAAATAAAAAATTACACTGCCTGTTTTTTCATGAAGTATTGCCGTTTATTGTAAATAGTTAATCAATGTGGGTCATTCTCTTTTTAAAATTCGTGTGCCCTCATAATCTTAAATTAAAATCTAGAAGTGCCATCCTGCAATGACCTCGATCTTAAATGACCTATGTTAGACGGCCTGGGCGTAGCATCCATTAACTCCTCCCCTTCATCTATCATTCTGCTGCCAGTTCCATTTCAAAATGCAACAGCTGTTTTTAAACATCCAATCAAATTGCAGAGAAAGACGAAAGCCACGCCCATTTCACTCGGAAAAGCGTCAAAATACGGTATTCATAAGGTTCGCAACTTCCGGTTCACGGGTACTTTAACGGAAGTTAGCTTCGGGCCAGGCGCTTGCGTCTGCAATCGGCATCTAAAAAGTGTCTGTCCGCTCAGAAGCACTGAAGGGAGTTCTCCCTACTTCTTCCCTAAATGCTGCAACAGGACCGAACAGCAGATGATGTAAGTTACTAATGCACTTATATAAGATATGTTTTGACTGGCACTAACAGTGTAAAACAGCCAACTTTCGTAATGTATCTCCTACTCTTCATTTTCGTTCTGTGTGGTCAGAGGATGTTTGTGTTGCAGAACAGCAGGGGGTAGCACAGATTCATATCCATCATCAAAGAGCGGAGAACTGATTTTGCTGTGTCTGACAGAGGATATGGTAAGATTATTAGGTTTCATTTTTATCTAGATGTGTGATTTTAGACTGGATGTCATCGTTAAACTATTTAGACAGTCGCTTCTCCTTTCCAGATATAGTAATGTGAAACGTGTTTTCTTTTCACTTTTGTTCAGACTGTTCTGATATCAGACACTCAGTTGAAGGCATCACAAGTTAAAACAAAAAGTTAATAATAAATGGTACAAATACTGTACACAGTAAGTTGTTGGTGCAATATATTCTTTCCTGGTTTTGCATGGGTTGGGTGTCCTTAAAAGGAAAGTTCACCCAAAAGGGATGTCATCATTCACTTGCAAGATGTTCCAAACATGTATAAGTTACTTTGTATTGCTGAACAGAAAGGAGAATATGTGGAAGAATGGTGGTAGTTTTAATTATTTTGTTTGAGTAATTTTAATTGAACAAATTATTATGTAAATCCAACTAAATTTTATTATGTTAAACCCATTTAAATTAGTCAGTTTACTTATTTAAATCGCACTTGTAAGTCGCTTTGGATAAAAGCGTCTGCTAAATGACTAAATGTAAATGTACATTTATTTTGTGTTGAGACTACATAAATAATTTTTGTAGAAAAAACTACATTGGGAATTTATCTCCCAGCATGCTTTGTATCTGACTGCATTAGGAGATTAATTTTCAAGATTAAAAGTCACTTTAAGTGTTTTTCAGTAAAAAGAAAGATTTTTTTATTGATTTTATCTTTGAGAGTTTTTGTATTATTTTTAAGTTTGGGTTTTTTACTTTACCGTTGTTCAGAAGAGCTGTGCTTGTGTACGTATGCAGTACAGATACCACCAGTCTCTTCTTACTTGACTGTCTATGTTGTAAAAAATAGCTTATTTCAACATGAATGTAAGTGTTCTGTGAAGTTTGAGTCACATGTTTTTGTTCAGCGTATAATTTTTTGTGTACTTTAAGTGACATTTACTTGATATTTTAACAAAAATAAATTTGTTTAATAGGTAGAATTACATTTATTCTGGTTAATAAATTGTACTTTTTTTTTTTGTGCAAACTGTTACGAGGATTTAAGTAAATTCTACAAGTTATTTTTTCAGTGTGTATTTGTACGAAAAAGCAATGACATGCTATGCCCTCTATTAAATTGTATTTTGTACCAGATAAACATACATTTAGAAAAGCCATCAGTCTGCAGCAGATGAGATGTCAACCTGAGGTAAGATGATACATTAGTATAAGAATTTATTAATAAACTGCTGAAAATTCTTTTCTGAATATTTTCTGTATATATGTTTATTATTTAACATGTTTGTATGAAATCACTCATCTGTCACAATACTGTATACATGTTGGAACAAGATTTTGGTGCTGTTATTGATTGAGTTTTGACATTCGATGGAAGACTGTTAATACTTTCTGTGTCCACAGCACATATGTGACATGCACACAATAGCATTCTCACACATTTTGGTCTATTAATAGAATGTTTAGGTTCAACCCATGAGCCTGGGGTGGTGGTTTGTGACTGTGTGGTTCTGTACATTGTGGCTGGTTAATCCCTTCAGACTCTCCCACAAACCAGCATCCTGCCCCTCCATGACCCTTCCTCCCATCTCTCTCTCTCTCTCCCACTCCCTCTCCCTCTCCCTCTCTCTCTCTCTCTCTCTCTCTCTCTCATCAGTCACTTGATAGAACCACTTATTATTTTATAGGGAACCAGACCAGAGGGGTCTATCGTATTTGTGATAAAAAAGTTAACTGTCTTTGGACTTGTGTGCGAGTTGTGCATGAGTTTATTTATAGACGGTTTCATCTTAACAACATAAACAAATGTTTATGTGAAACACACTTTTGTGACACCACATTAACTTCCGGTACAAATTCACAAACTATAGAGTGCATGTAGATTATTTTTGATAACAAGCAAAAGAAACCGAGAAGAACCGATGCTTGGCTAAACTTGTATCTCCAATATTTTGAATTTCGACTGCAATACCAAGCTCAACCGCTAGATATCAATGTAACATATGTTTTTTTAAATGCGACCGAACTGCAGGACCCATTCAACAAATTGGAATCCGAAATACTCTATGGGCATTTTCCAAACGGAAGTATGCCCTACTCCCTTCTAAGGGCTGAGCCCTTGAAGTTAACTCATTAAAGGGTATAGGGCATTACTGTCTCTCGAGTATGCGTTTAGAACTCTCTTCACAAAGGGAATGACTGGCCAAATGTAAGCTTTACAATGCCGCACGGACACTCTGAATGCAGCGCTCGTTTGTTGAAAATTTACAAAAATTTTCTTTTTCAATATTGTTTAATTTTGTCTTTTTTCACTTTGTTTTTTCACTCCACTTGGCATTAATAGAAGGGAATATATGATAAAGGAAACCTATAAACAAGTACAGTAGCTATTTTTAAACATATTAAACCTTCCTACAAACTAAATGATCTTTTTTATCTTATATTCTTGCCATGTTAAATCATATGCATCACTGACAAAAGTAGTCTTAAACAAATACAATTACATACAACTAAATGATTGTACTTACATTTGTAGATTATTTAAAAATACGGCATCATATTTGCTTCAAAATGCGTTGCGAGAACTCGTAATCCAAGATCACATGATCACAAACGGAACTTACTTCCTTGAAGTGACCATGGCATTTACCCTTCACTAATCGACTTCTGAAAGGGTTCTTCGCGAAGGGATTCAGGTATTCCCCTTCATTTGGAATGCCCCTACAAAGGGCATCCCATTCACGAAGTGCCCTTCAAGGGTGCACAAATGCGGTTGGGAGAATTCCCAGGAAGCCTACTTAATTTAAGTAAATACGTACTTAACGAGGGCTAAATGGGTACGTACTGTTTTGCCTGAATGGCCCTGCGTCCCAACTGGGATATATATATATAAGTGACTACAATTATGGCTGCCAGACCGAAGGGTCGTTCCAAACCGAAGTGCTCATAACTGGCCTCTTCAAAGGGCACTTCAGAATTAAGTATTTCGAAGGGTAAAACTGATGGTCAGACTCCCATAATTCTATGCGCAGATTCTTTGCGTGGTGAAGCCGCCTCCTTATGGGCGCGATGATGAAGTAGATGTGCACTTCAAGTAACAGTTGTTTGGTCCCCTACACCCTTCAACCCAAAGGGTAAACCATTCGAAGGGCTTAGGGCAAAGGGATGACCCCTTCGAAATGGAACGCAGGGTGGGTGTAGTATGAATGCGATTGGCCGTTGTCCACCATATTCACGTAATCATGTGACGTAATTACCTTTTTTTCCTTTTTATTGGCGGGTGGCAACATACGTTTGAGGTGCATATTTGCACGCCACCTACTGTACTGGAGAATAGGCCAGAGATTAGCCATCTGAAGCAATGACAAGTGAAACAAATTAAGTTATGTGAGATAGTGGTATTAATAACCTTTTTTTAGAAGTAAACGACACATGAAACAAAGTTTTCGATTTTCTTCAAGTACTGTACATTCAGAGCTTGAAATTCAGAGAATGTATTTTCGTTTTTATCTTGTAGGGCTATATTCCTTACAAGCGAATTAGTGATTTTGCCATGGGTTTTCTCACTTAAGTTTTGGCCATTACAGGCCCATTCATACATCCTATTGTTTATTGTACGTGCATGAAAGTTGGCTGAGACTGTTTTGCGGGCTGTGCGTGGCATTCTCATGGGAAATAGAAGCATCTCAAGTAGGCTATCCATCACTGAGTGCTTCAAAATCTGGGCATCCGGGAATTTCTCGCCTACTCTTTTTTTTTAATACTGACGAACATACTGTTCAAGTACTGTTTTCTTCTACTACATAGTAGATAAGTATTCGGACGCAACAAGCCCTTCTAAATCTCGCGAGAAGTACCAAAGTAGTGTATCCCATTTCGGATGTTTATTTAAACAATTGTTATACAATAAAATAATAAGATAAATTAATATTAACATAAATGAAATGAAATATTAATAATTATATTATTGGATACGAGCCTAACACAAACTGGAAATTAACTGGGGGTCAACGGAGTTACAAGTTCCCATGAACACATGCATTAAATTGTCCATCAGGGGGTAGGAATGTTTAGGATTCAAGTGTTTTGTTGTGATATAAAGGTCACCTCCCATTTTTCTGTCAAACTTAGTTTTTCTACCAAACTTCCAAATCAAAAGTGTTTTTGTTTTTAATTAAAATCTTGAAACTTTTCTGTGAATGTTGAGGTTCAAACAAGAGATAAGCCGCAATGAGAACACACAGCTGGATTTTGAAACACACAATTTTATAGTCCAAATAAAACTTTCTGCCAAATCCAATAATACAGGTCATTTTTCATACCAGCTATGTGTAAAATTTTCATTTGGCAGTATTTATAAAGGATTCCCATGGTTACTCTTGAAGTCTGAAGGTTTTAAGATCATTTTTGCGCTCGTGTAAGGAGTCAACACATTCTTTTTTAGCTTTGGCCACATTCAAAACGAAATTAAATTCTAAAGCTATTTGTTGTAACCCTGAACGGCAAAACATTATGGACTTGCCGCATCCAATCTAAGTAATGAGCTTGGCCAAAAGAAACATCTGGATACAAGATAAATGTTGGACAAACAAAAGAAATCAAGTCAGAGTTACATTTCCAATCAGAATTCAAACATTTCAATGAATATTTAATGAACCCTTGAAATAAATTAAAAGCAAATCTAAAAAATGTTGTCAGTTTGCCAAACTGGATAACTCACCCGTTTTATCATATCAAATTAACTATTTGGTGAACTGTTGTGTACCATGTGAAAAACGGCCTGTTCATTTTAAGTTGCTCTCATAATTTACATAATTATAAACATGCCGTTGTCTTTCTGATGCAAAGCACATTAATGTAATGTCTACAGAGAGACATGCAGTATTTAATGTCAGAGTGAGTTGTGCATGTTATCCTCTCAAATTAAACGTGTCAATAGTAAACAGTGATTGATCTTAGAAATAACCTTTACAGAGCCTCTTTGAGAACATTATTCCTGCCATCATGACCATCGACTCTTTTTTTCTATTTGTGCCTTTCCCATTCACATAAAATCAACTCTTGCGTGTCTGTCAGTTAGAACACTGTAATTTACAGCTGTTGTTTTGAAATGATCATTGCTAACAGATGGCCATGGTGGCTGTTTTTCTCGAGTTCAAACTGAATTTCGTTCATATTCCTGTGTTTTAGAGCAATCTATTGATTAACTCTCTCTCTCCACTGATGGATCAAGGGGAAGTTTTTAAGTAGGGGGGATTTTAAAGTGACAGATGACGGATAAAGATCTAAGTAAGTGGCCCCCTTGGAGGTCAGTCGTGCCGGATGTCACACAAACACAGGAAGACACAAGATGTCCAAAAGCATTTGTACCCCGCAAAGCAAACCGTGACTGGTTCACAAGAATACATTGTGTTCTTCCTTAAGCTCCTTTTTCATTTTATGTTATAGCTGCAGTTTCGCTCATCTGTCCAAATGACCCAACCCTGATCTGGATTTAGCAGTGTTATCAATCTGGAGTTCCTGTATCAAATCAGTCGTAAAATCAACAATTCTTGTGGAACAAGATTGCTGATGTCCAGCGCAACATAACTGTTGCATAAAACAACATATTTTTAACCCTCTCACAAAGCTCTGAGTTGGTGCGAAATTGTTTCCTCAAGCTTCTCTACTTTGGCTCAAGAAACATTTTATTAGAACTTGGTTTGGCAACCGTTGAGGGACCCAACGCTGTTTGTCAGTTGGAGAAGCCGCATGTTCTGTATCTTTGTTTGGAAGAAAACTGATGGCTCTAACATGCGCACAGTTCTGCGTAATATCATCAGCAATCACCCCAAATTTCTGTTTATCGTAGCACTTCCCATTTGAGACATCATTATCTGGCTTATTATGAGATTGTTGTGACACGTCTGCCTGTGAACTCTGAGGGGTCGCTGGGTCATTGCCGCAGTAACCAGAGAAGAGAGGGTAACGGGGAGCCTCTGACGTCTCTGAGTTTCCTGTGTTATATGAGGCTTATCTGGTTTCACGCTCTGGGTAGAATGTGAATCAAACCAGTCATTTTAGTGGCAGAAACCGAAGGTCATGGGACGCAGGGGACCAATAACTTTATCAGCAGAAGTACTGACAATTTACAAGCTGTTCCTGAGATTAGACATGCAGTTTTATTCACAGCAAGAGGTTAAACATTACTTCTGGTGTAGGCACAAATAAACTCTATGCACAATAAATACTACTGTAGCACATCTGTCTTTCATTTTTCAGATTGGTCGATATGTATGTAACACTCGAACGCTTCCTTCTGGATACGTTTGCAGTCTCAGCCTCTCTCTATCTCTCTCTTTCTCTCCCTCTCTCCTTCCCCTCTTTTACTTTGGCATTCCCAAAATGCTGCAGAAAACAGAGGACATGCGGAGAGATCCTTTTAACACGAACACAGTCATATACAACTAGGAAGAGAGCGTTCTAACTTTTTTCTCTCTCTCCTCCTATATCCTTCTCGACCCTCCTTTTCCCAGTGGAACGGATGTGGACATATAAAAAATCATTTTAACGCATGCTTAATATGGTTTGCTGTTTACTCCCTTATATACTCACATGGCTGAAAGGCTCTACTTCTAAAATGGACAAGTCTAAGGGGCTAAGAAGGATTAATTAAGCTCGATCAGATAGTTTTTCAGCGGGACACGTGGACTAAAGTTTTACGGGCACCTTCAGAAGAGCAGAGGAGCACTTTAACTTTGCGCTGGAAACTGAAGGGTATGTTAATATGATAGAAGCACGACTGAGTTCTGTGATAATTCATGAGTTTTTACTTAAGGAATTGTAATACTTACATTGTAGTTATTACATTTTTCTTGAAATATCTTTATTCTTCTCAAGATCTGGAAAATCAAATGCATGGCGGAAAATGGAGATGGGATTTTTAGGGATGTTGCTAACAGGTATTAGATAATAGAAACTATTCCAAAAAGACAGCAACTGATTTTCGTTTGTCAAAAGAGCGTATCATAATAAATGGTGTACACAGTAAAAAAACTATCAACTTTAGCTGCCTTCAATGTTTAAGTTAAATAAATTAAGCTTTATGAGTTAATTTAACTTAATTATATTGAACTGACAAAAAAATTGAGTAGAATATTAAAGTCAGTTTAATATAAGTTAAGTTTAATTGACATATAAAGCACATTTTATTTAATTTTAACATTTAATGGAGCTGTTTGTTTTTTACACCATTTAAGTTTCACCGTAAAACTTTGCTTTATAAGTAATTTAAACTTTTTTGACGTTACTTTAACTTACTAAAATAAGTAAAAAAAGCTATTTTAACCCAGTGGTAAGTTAAAATGAAGCAATTTTAACTCACCACGGTGCAAAATTTTAATTTAACTTGAAAAGCCAAGTTGCTTGTACTTATAAATTGAAAGGAGTCAAAAAATCTTTACAATGTTTGGGTATTATTTACAAAAGGACAAGTAATAAATGTTTGTATTTCTAAATGTTTTATTGCTAGACCTCACACGTCTTATAAAAAGACGTAAACACTCTTTTGTACACCTTACAAAAACTTTTATTCAATATTTTCGATGACTTATTCAGAATTTATGTGTTTACAATTGGTCTTGTCAGGCGTTTCTGTAATTCAGGTCAGCCATTGTAATTCAGAACATGTGTTGCGCTTAAAACATGTCGGGATCATTTCCTACAGCTGTGAGAATTAGTTTGGGCTCAGAGTGTGTACTGTTAAAATCAATCTTCATAAATGAATAATCATGACAGCGGCGAGCGGATATAAACTATGATAAACTTTAGTCATTGTGTCCTATAACACGACAGTGACCAGATTCCCAATGACATTCAGTTTAATTCAATTTTATTTGATGCAATGATTTTTGTATGCCAGATCTCTCAAATACAAATAATCATTTCATTATATGTTAGATTTAAATCCATTGCAAATAAAAAACAATAAGCATCAGTTTTAAAATAACCCACATTTATATTAACCTAAATAATTTGCATAAGAAGTTCACCATTGAACAATGATTTGCTCTCAACTTTGCTCATTCTGATAGCTATATAATTTTTCTTTACCTGTTGGAAATGCATGCCACAGTGAATACATTGCCTGAGCTCTTTGAAAAAACATGAACCAAATATCCGGGCATTATATTTGATTACTATTTGGGGGTAGCATAGGACCCCCCTAAAAGATATTGCAGCCAATCGAACGTCTTTACATGTCCCACGCCTATGTTAACAGTAACCAGATGTATTGTGGATACATTCTACTGAGAGCTATAAAACACATCTGTGCTGGAACCAAACTCACCACAGCGATGGTCACACACACACATTTCATTACTTCCATTCTCACATTTCTCTCTCTCTCTCTCTCTCTCTCTCTCTCTCTCTCACTCACACAAACATTATCTTTCTCACACTGACAGAAGAGGATAATGTAACTTCAGACCCAGGAGACTGTTGACGATCAGTATGCAGAGGGATGATGTCCTCTCTATCTAATAACACAACAGGCTGAGAATTGTGGCGTGTACAAGCGTGGGACACATCCTTTAAATAGTATGAAGATTGAATGAAGTTTTCCATCTTTGAAGATTGAATGAAGTTTCTCCATCAAGCTTTTGAAAGTCTGCGTGTGTTATTCTTGAATTGTGAAACCCTGACTTTGATTTATAGCTGATTTGCTGCTTTTGGGCTGACATTCAGGACTTTCACAATCTTTTAGTGGGGGGAATCGAGAGGTTTCAGTAAAGGTTTCAGATAAACATGATAGACAATTTTCATCAGGCAAGAACATGTAACAGTTCTCTCTCTCTTTGTTTTTCTTCCCATAACTTTAGAACTCCTGAAGTGTTCTGCGCATCAAGGGTGTCACTATGGAAACAGACTCACCCTTTAACTTGACCACACCCAATGTATCAACACTGGACCACAACACTACAAGCTCATCATGTGACTACATGTCCCTCTCGACCTTCCGGTACCAGAGGACAGTAATCCCCGCATTGTACAGCCTCATCTTTTTACTGGGTTTCCTTGGTAACATGCTGGTGGTGTGTGTGTTATTTCACAGTTCGGGCCGGAGGACTGTAGCTAACACGTATCTGGTGAACCTAGCGATGTCGGACTTGCTCTTCCTGAGCTCTTTGCCATTCTGGGCTGTATATTACTCTCTGGATTATAATTGGATTTTTGGGACGGTTATGTGCAAGCTTTGCGGGGGTTTGTTAACCATAAACGTCTATGCTAGTATATTCTTTATCACTTGTATGAGCGTGGATCGGTATCACGCCATCGTCTACCCGCTTCATTCCCAGAGCAGCAGAAGCGTAAACCGGGCCAGGTGTGTCAGCGCTGTCATTTGGGTCGTGGCAGCTCTGACCACGTTGCCCACGGTTGTGTTCCGTGACATACACGCTTTTCCAGAAAACAACATCACAGCTTGTGTTATTTATTATCCCAGGCCCCTCTGGCACACCGGGTTAAGTCTCGCCAAGAACACCCTCGGATTCTGCCTGCCGTTTTTTGTCATAGCAACATGCTACAGCCGCATCGCCGTTCACCTGCTGGCCACCCCGAATCATCTGGAGCAAGATTCGGCGCGGTTGGTCCACGTCTTGCGTATGGTCGTAGCTGTGGTGTTGGCGTTTTTCTTCTGCTGGTTTCCATTCCATGTGCTGACGTTCCTAGGAGTTTTAATAGATCTGGGGGTGAACTGGGATTGCTGGGTGCTTCAAGCCGTTCATAAACTACTGCCGTTCTTTCTCTGCCTCGGATTTTCCAACTCTGCCATTAACCCATTCCTCTATTGCTTTGTGGGAAATCACTTCCGGGGGAAGCTGTGGCAATTTTACGGAGTGGCGCTGAGACAGAAAAGAGATTCAATTAGCACGAGACTGTCGTCCTTCTCCAGGAAGCTGAGCGACCTTAAAGAAACTGCGCCTATGGAGATCATGGAGTAGTAGAGCGTACAACTTATTATTTGTTATGATATCAAACAGAAAGGGACAATATCAATGTCAGTCACTGGCCTTAATACTGTTCTGAGCCCTGTCATTGGTCCAGGAGCATCACAGCAGTTGGGTCACATTCTGTATTCCCTGGTATCTGCATGTTGATATAATAATAGCTTTATTAATAAAAGTCTGTTGGATGACACTGTTTTGCTTCAAAAGCATTAAATGACCATATCTGTTTATGCGAGTAATATATAGACAATATGCAACTATGTATGTATTAATGAAATTGATCAGACTCTTTCCAGGAACTGTGACTTCACGGTTTGATTTTAGCTGTTAGGCCAGTGTAATTTTTGACCTCCATATCATTTATTCATTCATTATGTTGCTGAAGAGCAAAGTTTTGTTTTTAAACTGTATATAAAATGGCAAGGCAATTTGGAAACTGTGTACAAAAAAATGATTTTTGTTGTAAAAATTAGTTGTTGTAAAACACATGAAAATTATAAAGGACAATAAATTGTTCACATGGACACAATATCAGTTTGTTGAATTCTGTGTTTAGATTATTTTACAAACATTTCTTTTCAGGGGCTACAAATTTTTTTTTGTAAAAGGTTTTCTCTGGAATTATGACTGAAGTCATAAAGAATGAGGATATGTTTGCTTTTACTATAGTACAGTACGTGTCTATTCTTGCAAAAGTACCGATCCATGTGCAAGTATGATGAAAAATGTACATGTATTTTCCCAAACTAAATACATAATAGAATAGACTTAGGATAAAAAATAAACATAGGTACAAAAATGTACAAGAATTACAAAAAAATATTGTTTTGGATAAACCGCATCTGCCAAAGGCCAAAGACCACAGTAAATCACAATACAGAGTTGATGATTATTTATAACAAAGCCTCATGGGAATTTGTCACATTGTTACAAACTGTAATCTATTCATTTGTGTTCACGGACACTAATTTCCGCCGTTTTTTCGTGTCACCCAGCACGACTTTCAAGTTAACGTGTTTTAATATGCAAAATCTGTCATATGTATAATGTATGAATATCAGAGCAATCTGATGGGAATTCATAGTTATTTTTCGAGGGGGCTCATACATGTAGCTTGAGTATTGAAAGTGGTGCTGAGTGACACGAAAACAGGGGGAAACTCGCGTCAATGAACATGAATCAATAGATTCCATATTTGTGAATACATCTCCGATGTGACTGTTCTCACACTTGAACTCGCGATAAATGATCACACTCGGCACTCTTTTTGGCCTTTCTCACCTGTCGTCTCTAATACTGTAAGTGGAAACAGCTGATCTTCATGGCAACCACACATACTTTCTGAGACATGGAATCTGAAATCAGCTACAATTAACCCTGATGTTTCAAAGTAGTTTCTGGGCCAGTTTCTATTGATGATATCATCACCACCTTTCAATAGCTTTTAGGCTTCACTGTAAAAAAATCCTTGCTTATAAATCTTCTCCCAACAAATGTAGTAAAGTATTATAAAAGGTTGTTTTAACACGAGGAGTCTATTACATTTACATTTAGTCATTTAGCAGAGGCTTTTATCCAAAGCGACATACAGATGAGATATATAAGGACAACAACAAAAAACTAGTCTTATATAGCCTACCACATTATACAAAGCTACGTTTTTTTTGGGGGGGGAATAGTAGAAAAGAGATTGAACTCAGAACTGATCGGTCGGATGTTAACGGAAGAGATGTGTTTTCAGACGATTCTTAAAGATGGATACAGAATCTACTGATCTTGCAGCGGGCAGATCAGGCTTTTTTATGAATGCTAGATAAGATGGGTCTAAACATGTTGCTTATCAAGATTATTATGTTAATTGGACTTGTTTCTACAATGATCAAAGGGGTTGAAGTTACTAGTATGCACTGCTTGTAAATAGTGGTTACTATTATTTAAAAGGATAACTGTTTTATGGCTTATGGTCGATTGTCACCATGCTGGAGGGTTTGTGGGTTCAGTGTTGAGGTCAAGTCTTGCTATTAAAACAGTTCATTCAATACAAATACATGTACTTAATTCAACCACTTCTGGAAAATTTTAGGTATACTATACAGATATTTTAACAGTAGAGTAAAATATCCTTGCATTAGATTTCTAGTACACAAATACTAATTAACCATCAACTACTATTTTGTACAGTACATTTTCTAGTACATTCTTTATCACTTGTACGAGCGTGGATCGATATCACGCCAACATCTACTCGCATCTTAGACTCTGTTCTTGTGTAAATGAATCTGGAAAAACCTGCTTGCAGTATCTAGTAATAGGATTACTTGTTAACTGTATTTCCGTGAAATTTGTGGAAATAGTTCCTCTGTAATGTGTAGTATGTCTCGTGTTACTGAATGTTCCAAGTAGCTCTATGCCCTTTTGTTGAAGTAATCCTTTGCTATGAGTTCATGCAACTTGGACTATTATTTTCCATGTTAGAGAATGTTTTATATATAAGGAAATGGCAGCAGTAAACGTGGGGAGGCTGTTTTCAACAGCACTGGAATTTAAGACGGATGAAAATAGCTGACAGTTCAAATAGTTTTTGCATAATAGTTAAGAATCTGGATTGACACCAGAGGTTTCGGTAGCTGTCTTGATGTTATCCAACTGGAGATTTACATCCTGTAGATTACAATCCTGTTTTATTATTAACATGCCCTCAAGAATCCACCATAACATCAGTGTACCTAAAGTCCACTTTTAGGTGACAAAAATGATTTTTTTCTACCTCAAGCCTTCAGCCTCTGAATTTTAAATTCCATTGTGTTGCAAGTGTTATAGAATAAGGAGTGCATCATGGGAAATAATCACCTGTGGAAACATTGTATCACAAATTACTTAAATTGGCTTTTTTTAAATGTATATGCCAAAGAATGTGAATTTAATGTAATATGCGTTTTTTTTATTTTCTCAAAGTGCCACCAGCTGTGAGCACATGTGTTTGTTTTGATGTCTGCTGACAGAGACATTTATTCCTACTCTTCCTACATGACTACATCACATCATCGTGCAAACATGCAACACAGTTTTTTTGCGAACAGATAGATTCTGTACCTGTAACATTATATAAAACCTGTGCATGTGATCACCAAATCTTTGGTTCGACCCTTTTTCCTCGTTTTGTCATTGCTTCAAACGGAGTACAGAAAACCATGATCTTGAACTACAGACTAACATCAAGGAACTAATTCAAAGGTGTGTTCATTTGTTTTACTGTGGGTGGGTATGTGTGTGTGTGTGTGTGTGTGTGTGTGTGTGGGGGGTATTGCATGGGAGGTGTGATTGTTGTGTGCATATAAATATCTTGTGGATGCTGTCAAATAAGTCACAGACTGAGCTGAACAGATTTCACACAGGTAAGAACTATTCAGTTACCAGATTTATGTTACATGGATTTTACAGTAGCAGGGATGTGCAGTTTTGAACACATTTGAGTTTCTTTCGTCTGGGTTTGAATTGCATTACAGGGGTTCTTCCTTTTTTACTGTGATCAATGACAATTCATCAAAACAAGCCATTAAGATGATTTCACTATTCTGGGAAGTGCGGAGGAAATCCGGCCATTATGTTAGGGACTTTACAGATACGTGATGTTGTGCTGTTTGATCTTAGAATTATTTGTGTGTATGTCGCCCAGGTTTTGTTTACATTGTCCCCGTAAGAATATGACATGGCATGACTCACTGTAAATATATATTTTGTGGGTGTCAAAGGAAATGTCTCCACCATGAAAATGTGGAATACATAAATATATATCTGTAGGTTTGGCAATGAAATTGCAAATACAAACAAACAAGCAACTCAAGAACTAACATCTACAATAAATGGCATAGAAGTGATTCACATTATTTGAATTGCTAGTAATTTATTAGTCGGTTTTGCTTTAAATCTAATAATGTCAATATGTTAGATTTATAGGTAGCTTATGAGTGTGATGGGTACAATATATTTTTTTCTGCCTTAAGTGACTTAAGTTTAAGGAATTACTCTTTAACATTTTATCAGGTTGAGCTGCATGTAACTTATAAAAGTTGAAATTGCTTAACACAGACACTGAAATTGAAAGAAGAAATTGAAAAGACCAATTTGATTGTACTTAAAGCAGAATTTTTTCACATTGATTGTACATTAATACTGTAAACATAGCAATTTGGCCAGATGACCTCGGGAATAAAGTTTCAAAAGTCTGTCTGTGTGCATCAAACAGACTCTGAAATTTAAATCTCAATAATAGAAATGTGTAAAAGTGGAAGAGCTCTGTAATCTTAGTCAAAGCGCATTTCACATACTTATATAAACACACAATATCGTCACACAGATGTGTTGCTCCTGTGTTTCATGACCCATTGAACTGTTCTTCCTTTCTGTCATTGTCTTGAATACTTTTCACAGAGATATTTTTAGCTATTTACAACATTAGAACCACTTAAGCAAAAAGCATAAAGAATACCTATAAAAGACATTATTTCAAGTTCCAAACAGTAAGGACAATCAGTGCCGGCCCGAGCCTCTTGGGGGCCCTGAGCAGAATTTGATTTGGGGGGCCCACTCCCAGCAAGCGGAGTCACCTGATTTAAGATTATTGACACAAATGTCATGCTATAATGTTACATTATAAATGAATAGAGTGAGGTTATGTATTAATACAAAATAAATAAATAAAATACTCAATAGATACTTAAATAAAAGACTTTACTCTTAAACTTCTGAATACAAACTGTCACAAAACAAGAAATAAATAATTAGCAAATGTGCAAATTCAAATATAAATGAAATGTGCAATCTTTTAAATAAAACCAAAATAGACAAACATTCATATAATCAAAAATAGAATGTTACAAAAAAATAGATACTTAAATAATGAAAGCAAACATAAGAACAGCAAGGGTTCAACAATGACAATTGTACAACAATGACCTTAAAATCGTTCCTTGCTAGCTTTTCTGGAGGCAAAGTCACTGATGACATCATTGTATGGTATTGCTTGGCCAACTTTGTTATCAATACTAATGAATGCAAGTCCACTTAGTCTTAGTATATTTTAACATTCACTTCAACACACATAGCAATGCTAGCGGGCATCCCTTTAACTTAGAAGGTTAAGTTCCCCTTCGGCTGTTTTCTCCAACTTAAACTGATATCTATAATCAATACGTGAAATACACCTGGAGAAATGTATATTAATAATGCGAGACATTTAACTGTTGATGGCGGGGATCTAACGTTAGCTCTGGCGATGGCTTATAAGATCACGAGTCATGGCTCGCAGCTACCTAAAGTGACGTGAGCACAATTTGTCACTAATCATGCAAACATACCTTTATCTGCTCTTTTTTCTACTCCTCTGTCCTTTTCTTTTTTCTCTTTTCGGCACCAGAGGGATACATCCTTTTTTGTGACATGGCTTGTCATTTATTAATTACAGTGACACGCACTTGCGCGCAGGCGCGAATTGTCAATGCACGCGAAATGTGACTAAGCGCAATTGCGCATTATTCAACCGCTAGCAGTCACAGCAGCAGTTGTCGGCAAATCAGAATTTTCTTATCTTGAATTATTAATTTCATTTATAAGTTCATATTCATTAATTAATTTATTAATTCATTTATATAACTTTTTTTAAGTTATTTAATTGTCAAAACGATTTGGGGGCCCCCTGGTGGCCAGGGGGCCCCAAGCAGCCGCTTAGTTCGCTTATGCCTCGGGCCGGCCCTGAGGACAATGCAAAGAATTTTCCTGTGTGACAGCACTTGAGTTTCTGTTGTAGATTAGATGCTAGATAACCCTGACACTGAGGGAAAAAATGTGGTTGGGCTGCTTGTTTCTTTGGACCTTGTGGAATGCATTTTCCTGTTTGTGACAAACTGAACCTGTTCTGAAATACGATTAAATCTATGGAAATTA
Organism: Triplophysa bombifrons; assembly: GCA_029783895.1. Taxonomy (NCBI): domain Eukaryota; kingdom Metazoa; phylum Chordata; class Actinopteri; order Cypriniformes; family Nemacheilidae; genus Triplophysa; species Triplophysa bombifrons. The sequence goes on along the minus strand of CM056451.1, from coordinate 13,555,282 downwards.
CTGACACCTTGATAAACAGCATAGATGAGGATGTACTCGTGATGCCCACAAGAAAAAATTTCACACACATAATATATGAAATGTATGAAAATGAAAATAATTTAATTTCATGTATCTATGCTTCCAATATAGATATTGAGTCAGAAAGAATAAATCACCATGGCCAATGGTATGCACACACACACACAAATGCACCCATCTGTGAACAAAAGGACATTCTAACAGGAAATTTTGTGTGCTTTTAGATGTTGACAGACAGACTGTGTTAAAGATGATAAAGGTACGAAAAAGTTGGAAAAACGACAGAAGCTGGATTCACAGCTCTCAAGTGGACCAAGATGTGCAACAAACACGGTACGTTTATGCTTATACTGTCATCTACTGGTTTAGCAAGGTAGTATCAATCAGCCCAATGTGTTATTCGCTGTATACAAAATCTCTCTCTTTTGTTCTCTCTCTCTACAACAGTAAGGCTCCAGTAAATTTGTTTTCAGCCGAGGACAGTCCTGTTTCTCCAGCCCCCCAGAGCCCTGCCTCTACTAGCCCTCCGTCCACTAGTTTAGATTCAACCACACCTCATCGAAGATCTTATATTCAGTCAGCTATACAAAAATTTGAGTAAGAGCTATTTTCATTTTTCCTGTGTGTGATTCTATATATTCCTTGCTTTTGCTTTCATATGTTACATTGTTCCATCTAATAACTCAACTATGTTCCTCCTTAGAGCTTTAGGCTCAACTGAAAACCCACCTGTCAAGAGTAAGACCTACCAGGACAAAAGGTATGAAATTGATCTTTTTATAGCACAATCCCTTTAAAAAAAAAAAGTTACCCTTAATTTCCTCATGTGCAAGTTGGAAATAAAGAAGAATTATTGGAAGCTCTTACTGTATATGTACAAATATTCGGCTTAACTGGCATCTGACATTTCATAACGTGTACGCATATATTGTATTTTTAATAATTTTTCTGCATGTGTTTCAGTACACGTGCAGAAGAAGCACATAAGACTCCTGAAGAGAAAGATGTCACACCAGTAGAGAAAGCATTGGATACACCGGCAGTCACTGCTTTAAATGAAACGAAGACAACTTCAGATATTCCCGAAGAGGAAAAACTTGAGACATTTAAAGTCGCATCTGTAGAGAAAACAGTTGAAATACTTGCTGGCGCACCTGCAGAGGACACATTGGAGACATCTAAATGTACACTTGTAGAGAAAAGAGTAGAAACATCTGCAAAGGAAGCACTGGAGACGGTTTTGGTCCCATCTGTATATGAAGGAGTGAAGACATCTTCAGATATTTCAGGAAAGCAAGAAATGAAAACACTGAAAACACCTTCAGTCACACCTGTAGAGAAAGCACTAGAAAAACCTGTAGAAACACATGTAAAGAAAGCACTAGAAACACCTGTAGGCACACCTGTAGAGAAAGCAATTGAGACACCTGCAGTCACACCTGTAAAGAAAGCTCTAGAAACACTTGTAGAAACACCTGTAGAGAAAGCAGTGGAAACACCTGCAGGCACACATGTAGAGAAAGCAGTGGAAACACATGCAGACACACCTGAAGAGAAAGCAGTGGAAACACAGGCAGACACACCTGTAAAGAAAGCAGTGGAAACACCTGTTGAAACACCTGTAAAGAAAGTTCTGGAAACACCTGCAGGCACAGATGTGAAGAAAACAGTGGAAACACATGCAGACACACCTGTAGAGAAAGCACTGGAACCACCTGCAGTCACACCTGTAAAGAAAGCAGTGGAAACACCTGCAGACACACCTGTAAAGAAAGCTGTGGAAACACCTGCAGTCACACCTGTAGAGAAAGCACTGGAAATACCTGCAGTCACACCTGTAAAGAAAGCACTGGAAACACCTGCAGTCACACCTGTAGAGAAACTACTGGAACCTCCTGTAAAGAAAGCAGTGGAAACACCTGCAGTCACACCTGTAGGGAAAGCACTGGAAATACCTGCAGTCATACCTGTAACGAAAACACTGGAAACACCTGCAGTCACACCTGTAAAGAAAGCACTAGAAACACCTGTAAAGAAAGTGGTGGAAACACCTGCAGTCACACCTGTAAAGAAAGCACTAGAAACACCTGTAAAGAAAGCGGTGGAAACACCTGCAGTCACACCTGTAGAGAAAGCACTGGAAACACCTGCAGGCACACATGTAGAGAAAGCACTGGAAACACCGGCAGCCACACCTGTAGAGAAAGCACTGGAATCTCCTGTAAAGAAAGCAGTGGAAACACCTGCAGTCACACCTGTAGAGAAAGCAGTGGAAACACCTGCAGTCACACCTTTAGAGAAAGCACTGGAAACACCTGCAGACAGACCTGTAGAGAAAGCACTGGAAACACCTGCAGACATACCTGTAGAGAAAGCACTGGAAACACCTGTAAAGAAAGCACTAGAAACATCTGCAGTTACACCTGTAGAGAAACTACTGGAATCTCCTGTAAAGAAAGCAGTGGAAACACCTGCAGTCACACCTGTAGAGAAAGCACTGGAAACACCTGCAGTAACACCTGTAGAGAAAGCACTGGAAACGCCTGCAGTCATACCTGTAAAGAAAGCACTGGAAACACCTGCAGTCACACCTGTAGAGAAACTACTGGAATCTCCTGTAAAGAAAGCTGTTGAAACACCTGCAGTCACACCTGTAGAGAAAGCACTGGAAATACCTGCAGTCACACCTGTAACGAAACCACTGGAAACACCTGCAGTCACACCTGTAAAGAAAGCACTAGAAACACCTGTAAAGAAAGCGGTGGAAACACCTGCAGTCACACCTGTAGAGAAAGCACTGGAAACACCTGCAGGCACACCTGTAGAGAAAGCACTGGAAACACCTGCAGCCACACCTGTAAAGAAAGCAGTGGAAACACCTGCAGGCACACCTGTAGAGAAAGCACTGGAAACACCTGCAGCCACACCTGTAGAGAAAACAGTGGAAACACCTGCAGTCACACCTTTAGAGAAAGCACTGGAAACACCTGCAGACAGACCTGTACAGAAAGCAATGGAAACACCTGTAAAGAAAGCACTAGAAACACCTGCAGTTACACCTGTAGAGAAACTACTGGAATCTCCTGTAAAGAAAGCAGTGGAAACACCTGCAGTCACACCTGTAGAGGAAGCACTGGAAATACCTGCAGTCACACCTGTAATGAAACCACTGGAAACACCTGCAGTCACACCTGTAAAGAAAGCACTAGAAACGCCTGCAGTCACACCTGTAAAGAAAGCACTGGAAACACCTGCAGTCACACCTGTAAAGAAAGCACTAGAAACGCCTGTAAAGAAAGCGGTGGAAACACCTGCAGTCACACCTGTAGAGAAAGCAGTGGAAACACATGCAGTCACACCTGTAGAGAAAGCAGTGGAAACACCTGCCCCCACACCTGTAGAGAAAGCAGTGGAAACACCTGCAGTCACACCTGTAAAGAAAGCACTGGAAACACCTGTAGAGAAAGCACTGGAAACACCTGCAGTCACACCTGTAAAGAAAGCAATGGAAACACTTGTAAAGAAAGCAGTGGAAACCCCTGCAGAATGCGAGACGTGTCTAGTCTCGTGTGTACATGGATCGTTGAACGTATCTTTAAGTGAAACTCGATTGAGGTAAGTTACTCATCTGTAAAGAAACCTTAACTCACATGAGTTCTGTGGAGTTCCTTATCTGCAAATAAATCTTAAATTCACTGTTAATGTAGCAGTTCACCCCAAACGGAAAATTGCACTCTAAAAAAAATATGGTGATTTTACGTGAAACAATTTACACTTAAAAAAAGTTATACAAAATTACAACTGTTAAATCAATGAAATATAAACAATTTAAATTGTATAAATGCAAATAAAAATGAATTAAATGTGAGTAACTTAAATACCTATATTATAATTCACCAAAATGTATGTTTAAAATATAATCTATTAATTAAATACTTTTTTCATTCAATAAACTTAAGTAATATATGTAATTTTTAGATAAATTAACACATTTAAAAAAACTAAAACTATTATTATTAATATGTCTCAATGCAGATATCAGTAAAACATTTTTAAAGATCTTTATTTGTATTTTTAGAGCGTCTTATTATTTATTCACTCTCATGCCATCCCAAACTTCCCTTCAGCTGAACACAAACCATATTTTTTTATTGAATAATCTATTACTTTGTCCGTGTATAGGTCCCAGCTTGTTAAAGCTCTAAAATTAACCTCTCTCTGTAAGAACGCAAGCTTTAAAAGATACAGTACAAGTCTGAGAGCAACACCCTCTCTCTTTCTTATTCTGTCTCTCTCTCTCTCTCTCTCTCTCTCTCTCTCTCTCTCTCTTCAGTGTGAAACACAAGCCTATGTGTTGCTTCTGCCACCAAACCATAGATGGGAATGTGAAAATTACCATTGACAATGCTGAAACTTGCCATCCAGAATGTTTCAAGGTTCACATCTTAAGTTTCATCCTCTGTAGATTGTCTTTCTCCACATACAGTAAATGATGCGCTGCAGTGTGAACATTAATGCTTTGTGTTTGTATGTGTTTTACAGTGTGACCATTGCAAAACGCCTCTGGGTGATTTATTGTGCACCATGTACCACCATTGTGGAAAAGTCATCTGCCAGAGATGCTTTGGGGATGTCTAGATTAGATAATACATCCCCACGGCAACCGACCCATCACCACAACCAGTCACGGATGTAGACATGACAATCAAGCACTCCTCTCACATCACTACTGAGTTTGAAAATACAGTACAAAAGTTTAAAATAATAGATTCACTCTTCAGTAAAAATAGCTGTCATAGGGGTATATTGCGTATAAATATAATATAGTGTACTACATATGTTTATCATTGTGTGTATTTAATGTCCCTGTCTTGTAAACAGATTTGCTAAATATTTCTTATCTTTTATAGTTTACAATTTCACTTTCTCATAAATGTGAACGCTGACATGTGAAATGAAGTAAATAGACAGATTTCACTCCGCTGTCATGTTCAAATCGAAAGCATTTTAAAGATGATAACATGACTCACATTGAAATTAAACATTTGAACAATGTTGTGTTGTGTGATAACCGTGGTATTAGCGGAAAAATTGATGCCTCATTTCATTACCACCTCAGGGTGTGCATTAACTTTCGACTAATTGAACGTCACCTAGGAAACTTACAAGTGTACACTAAATGACCAAACGTTTGCTACCACGAGTAGCAACTTACTATCCAAATTGTGGCGAAAGATGTAAAGTGGGAGGAGTTGGATCTGGATCCAACCACGCCCCCCTTGTGTTCTGCAGTGAGGACTATCTCCAATGAAGAGACCAAACACACATTCCGCTTTTATTAAATTAAATGAAAGTTTATTGCATGAGTTTCACTGAAAGTCAACACACAATTTTATGTAAACTCAATTCTATTAGAATTCTGCAGAATTTAATAATCATTTCCCTTAATTTATTAGATTAACATCTTCAGATCACTTTTAGTTCTTTGAAGTGAGCCAGAATAAGAAAAACATGATTAGTTTCTTTGATCGAGCACCATCATTGATCGGGTTCAGTTTACTGCCAGATACAGTTAGTTATAAAAACACACACTTATTCACAGCCGTCCACAATCATACATACCAACCCAGTCTCACGACAGTTCGTGGCAAAGATACGAAATTTGGAATCTATTAATGCGTGATCCTGGACACGAATATCCCCATTTTTTCCTGTCAGTCAGCACAACTTTTTTTAATGTCACTTAGCACGACTTTCAATACACAGACTGATATCAAAATAAGTCGTACATATTTTAGTATGTGGCTAACCAACAACTTACTTCACCCCAAAACCTGAAGTCACAACCGCTAAGGCTAATTTTGCTAAAAACGCGAGTGTCACGAGGTGGCAAAACAACGATAAATGGCTCCCCTAATCCCGCCCCTAAACCTAACGTCACAGGGGAAAAGTAAAAACACACCAATGAGATCTAAGGAAATAGGAATTCACACGAATGAGCCACCTTTTGAAATAGATATGAATTCCCACGAGATTGCGTTAATATATATTTCAACATATGAAAGATACCGCGTTTTAAATAAATTCGATTGAAAGTCGTGCTGGGTGACACGAAAAAGGGGGAAATTTGTGTCAGTAAACACAAATTCATACATAATAGTTTGCGAGACATGGTTTGACATTGACACTAAAATACTGAACCCAGACTTACAGGTCACTGCTTGTTACAGCGCTGTATCTTTATATGTCTCCGAATATAAACCCATTTCATATGTCTGAGGAGACAGACTCTCACACCACAGAATGAGGGAGATAACATAAAGTCCTGGTAAAACTGCAAGGCATTAATATGATCATAAAGCTACATACTATCCTTAAAACAAACCTATGACATTGAGAGAAAGAGCAGAGCGCGTTCGCGCAAGATGTGTTCTGCCGTTTTTAAGCGTTTGGTGCTTATAGCGATAACGCGCAGCGTTTGCTGCATCAAAATCAAAATAAGGACCCGTTATTTTATGGTTAGTATTAGGTGTGGGTGGGCATTACCTATAAAAACCAATCAGATAACCTCCCCACCCTATCAACCAATCAGAAGTAGGGGAGTCAAATCTCACGGCAAGTCGAACGAGTTTGCCGTTAAAACGCACTCGTTTGTCTACTTATAAGAAACAGTAGAACGAACTTTGCGCGAGTGTCTGCGTATGTGTAAAACAGAAAGACAGAAATACAGAGGCTAGATTCCACTCCTCCAGAGATCTACAGTACATTAATTTGTGGTGTTAAATGTAGTGCATCGATGGATTGTTATTTTCTTTGATCGATATTCTGCAGTGTAGGTTTGAAACCAGGGGTGAATCTGTAGACAGAACTCTGCAGGGGTATCATGGAGCTCCTTGGGTTTCCTCACTGGCCACCATGACCACAGAAATGGAGTCGTTTGGAAAGACACCGAAAAAACGATCTAAACCTAGCAACGGATGCCCTTCCTTCCAAGAAACCTTAGAACAGCATAGTTGTAGGTAGTGGCAACCACATAGAGGAACTAAAGCACGAGACAAGAAACAAAAGAAACTCAGTAAACAAGACATACACCAGTATTCAGTGCTTGACAATCCAAATACTCTGTAGATTACATGTATGTCATGCATATTATTTTTACATGTTTATATAAATGTATGTGTGTAATAATTTTTGTCCACAGAATTAGTTCATCCATGTTCTCCTAGATTAAAAGAGCATAAGAAATGTTCAGGAAAAGGGAGTCAGTCAGTTGAGTGGTCAGTTGCTGATACTAGTAGGGTAAACCAGCAGTGATGAATCTAAACATCCACCAGCTGTACTTCCGTACTGAACTTTTGGCAACGGCACTCACAGAATTTGTCCTCTGACTTCACAGAATTCTGTCAAAATACATCCATTCATATTTTCAACACAATCTCATATAATTTCATTGCTATCTAAAGGAGCAACGTGGGATTTTTAGAAGGATCTATTGACAGAAATGGAATATAATATACAAAACTATTTCTTCGGAGGTGTATAAAGACCTTGCGTAATAACCGGTATGCTTGTATTACCTCAGAATAAACTATTTCTTACTATTTCTATTTTACTACATACAGAGCAGTCCTATGCATTGAATTTGCGCCATGTTTTGTACAGTAGCCCTAAACGGACAAACAACACTACAAAATGTGTTTGCTCTCCCTCTATTCTGCGGTACATTGTTTTATCCAAAGTGAACGTGCTGTGCAATGCAAGTAATAATAATTATAATACAACAAATGAATAAGTACACTGCTTCCAGATAAACAATGACACTCCAAACTGCTCCGTTACACAGTTAATATAACAGTAACAACAACAACATATCTTGGTTCTAAAATTTTACATACATACTGATCCGAATCAAAGCAACCTCATGGGGGGTGATTTTTAGAAGATCTTTCTCTCCAATGTCTCTTTACTGGAAAGTATATTAATAGGTCCCAAAGTGTCTCTGCTGGAAGGTCTTTATAATATTACCGTAGGTCCTGAAGTTAATCCTTCTTTTTATACTTAAGATCCGAAAACCCTTTATTTCAGGTAACAAATAAGACATCACTATTTCTACAGTCATTCTAATGCCCGCATGTTCTCTGTGTTTGGACTGAGAAATTGGTTACAATTCTCATTCTCACCGCTAGTGGCCACTATAAATCCCACTCTAAACCTTTAAAAAGTGGCTAATTTCTATGATCTTATTTTTAACATTTGCTGTGATCTGCTATCTCATCAGTTATGGTTAGGTTTAGCGACGGGGCTTTGTTTAGCTTTTTTTTAATTTCAATTCAATTATATGAAAACTTGTCAGTATAATTGTTAATAATTATCTGAGCCACAACACGACATGACTGCTTCTTATAAGATGTTTGGTTTCTGATTGAATGACTAGACTTAGTGTGTTAAATGTCAGAGGTGAACAATGGAAGATCACTGACCAGAGCGAAAAGAGTGATCCCAGCTCCAACAAACGCACAGATGTAAAGGTCGTAGGTCACGTAGAACTAGAAAGATAAACAAAAATGTAAGTAATAGGGTCTTGAAACTCTTGAAACTAGAGTCTTGCTTGCATTCATGTGTGCATCTGACCTCTGCTGTTTTGCAGATGTTAGCTAGTGTAGTTCCACAAACAACACCTGGCACAGCATTCCAGGGAAGGAACCCTTCACAAAACAGAACACATGCATGACAAAAATGCATTACTGCTCTAAAGTTTAGGGTATACATTTTTTCACATTTTAGGATAATAGTAACTCCATTAAAACTATAGAATAAAACATGCTATGGGAATTATATACTATTAAAAAGTAAAGCAAATGTTATATTTTAGCATATTCAATGTAGCTATACTTTGCCTAGAATTGGTAAAAAATTTACTTTTTATAACACACGTTTAAAAAAACTACTTTTTAAGTCTCATCCTGTTACGCTTTTTAAACAGTTCTTATAGTCTCTTTGTTAGAAACTTGAAATGACCAAAACTTTTAAACAGTACAATAAGACATGAAGACGTACCGTACTGCCGTGCATCTATGCAGACCCTTGAATGCTGGTTGAAGATAGTGGTTTCAGACAGAATGTTAACCTTGTGACAGGAACTTTCCATGTTATAAAGAAAGAAGACAGGAATGGCCGTAAAGCCAAAGATGGCCAACCAGATCGCGGCAAGCACGTATGTCAGAACAATTAACTGGAAAAGAGAGATCAGCCAATCATGTAATAGCAACAACACACTTGATTCCAAACTTACAAACTCTGCACACGTACTTACTGTCAGGCTGACACAGCGCCCAAAGCTGGTGCTCTTAAACTCTCCAAAGGTCTGTTTTACGGCACTGGTGGTGTAAAAACCTTCGGCCAACAGCAACAGTCCATACAGGAAGAAGAAGGAGGCCAGACCGTAGATCACATATTGAAAGTATTTTATACTGAAACACACAATACGAAAGAGTGACGCAAATCTATAGGTCACATTGAATGGGACGAAATAAAGAGAATCACTTACAAATCAGCCAGCCCCGTGAAATCCTGGAGCTCTCTTGCAAAGTACAGCTCTACCAATTTATATGTGTGAGACAGCGCCTCGTGGCCTCCCCCACAGAAGAGGGCCACTCCGGTGTAGCAGAGCAGGGTGGCCAGGAGGCTGGTGTAGGGCACAGCGCCCAGGCAGCGGATGCAGCTGTCATAGCAACCTGTGGGTGAGTAATATATGAACACACCCGCTGCGCATACGGCACACACAATGCACACGCACATTTATACGCAATGCACCCTCTCACCTCTGGACAGTCTTAATTATGTTCAGACATACATCGTCAATAGAGGTGACACAAACACACATGGCCTACGTGGCCCAAATCATTAAACTAACATACTTGTCATGTAAGTGGACTAAAATGTACTTTTAAGTACACACACACACACAAAACGCTTTACAAATAAATGTGTTAGTCTCGCAAGGAACCTAAATGCAGAGAAAATGAACGCGGGCGATTCCAAAGCCCTTCTTAAAAGGACCAAAAATGAAAACACACTCCTATGGAAATGAGGAAAAAACTCTGTGCCTTATACGCAAGACATCTGATCAGTTAACAGACAAAACAAATGCGTCAATAAAATAAAATCAATACTTCTTTCTTTTTAAACTGAAGCAACTAAACAGAAGCCAAAAACAATAAGCTCCAAAAGGTTCCCAGCGATCCCTTAATGTAAGTGATGGGTAGCGTTGTGGAGATGATCAGATGAAGATCTCAGATCACCTAGCGCTTTACACAACCACGGCTGTTTCACTGGAAACATCGACGCCACTGAGCTGAACCCAAGCAAAGAGAGTTGTGCAAACGCCGCAGAGAGCCTTCTCCGTTGCCGTGATATCTAAATGCGGGGAGGTAATTTCCTTCTGTTTCTTCAGATACACTCTACTGTTCACCTCAAGGAAGAAAAAAACTCATTGCTTAAGCTGCTTCTCTTTCTCTCTCTCTCTCTCTCTCTCTCTCTCTCCCACCCTCCCTCTTCTTCCCCCTCACTCTTTCTGGAGTAGGCTCGTATCAGGGTGAGAGAGGGTTTGTGTGTGAGTGTTTGATGTTTTGTGGTCAGAAAAAGAATCACTTGTGAGCGTTATAATGGCTTTTGTTTTAACAACAAAACAATCATTGTGAACAAGCGGGCGCACCCACGCTCACCAGTGTATTGCGTCATTGCGTTTTCTCCTGTGGCGGCACAGACAGACACACACTGACACCACTGCAGTGTTTTACCCGGGGGCAGGGTCACGGCAGGTCATGCAAATTCCAACTTTTGTTTTTAATCTTTTCGTTAAAAGTGCCGACACTGATAATAATTGTAATACTATTGGATAAGGTACTGCGGTTTTTCTTTGCCACACTCTCTCTTTGAGACCTTGGATTGTTTTTTTTCTAAACTTTTGGCAAACTTATTTGAAATTTGAACCGAACAGACACTTGGTCTGAAGATATTTCAGTGCATTTGATGATTTTAGCACATTTAAAGACACATTTTAAGAAATTTAGAACCCTAAAAATGAATCTGGAGCAAAAATGTTCAATGTATGTTGTTTGTGAATTCCTTTAGATTAAAGCATCTGCAGAATAAATTAAATATGAATGCAACTGGGTTTAAACCCATGAGAAACAGCAATTCAGATATGCATTCTACTGTAAGACATTCAAACATGATTCTGCTGAAGGTTGATATAAAATCTCTCTCCAGCTGTGCTCTATTGTATTTTAGTCCGTCAAATAATATAGGGCATGTAAATATATACATAACTTCATACAATCACAATAAACATCTGTCTGTTATCAAACCGGCATTGTGCTGTAGAAGAGTGACACGAAGGAAAGAAGAAAAAGGAGAGAACAAATTGACCTAAAGACCCGGTGTGACCTCTGGTTTGAGTCTCCTGAGGTTACTGGTCGTCTCACTCACACCTCTAAAATATCGCAGTAACTCTCAGAGCCAATCACAAACTGAGCCAGCCTCTGAATTAATCTGTTAGAAAGCATTACAATATTTTTATAACTTCCATCATTACAGGAACATAAGCACCAATTGTCTGACTATAATATATTATGCCAATAAATGAAAACATCTCAATAAGTCCAAAACATATGAAACGCACAAAACTAGCTGATCTATTTCATTTATGCATATCACGGCAGTGGGTTAATATTGGTTCAGGTGAAATCAGGTAAACTTACCCATGTGAATATGTGTATGTGAACCGCGCTCAGTCTCTCTGATGTGCCGTGCAGTTTAATCTCCTTCGATGCTTTTATGATTCTCACTCACTCTATTGTCCCTGAAACAATAAACAAACCCCGCTACTATCTCTCTTTCACACACAGCACACACACACACATCGAGGCCGATCTTAAAGATGCAGCATCCTTTTACACTGCCAAATAAAGTGTTGTAAAAAGTTTGGGTGTCTCTGAGAGAGAGTGTTTGTGCATGTTTGTTTGTGAAACAAACACTTAATATCTTCATGCATGTGAAAAGATAAACAAACAGGCCAAAACATTCACGCACAGACTCTAGTCAGCTCTCACCTCTGAACTCTTCATGTCCTTTTTTTTAATTCTGACTCTAGTGAACATGAAATGGTTAATGTGTCACATGATTTGAGAGGGCTCATGAGATATGTAGGAATTGGTTAATAGACACCTGCTCACCTGTTGTCGGTTAGGAGGGGGTGAATGCAAGAAGTAAACTCTTTGTTGACCAACAATTAACATCCATACTATTTTTGCAACTTATGTGTGGAATAATAAATGGAGTATTGGAAAGATTCCCGTTTTTGGATGATGTTTTTTTTGATGCGTCACAAATAAAGCACTCCCAGTTTAGCCTCTCAGCGGCTTTTTTGAATAGCATGGCGCCACTACATTTAGTCAACAAAGAACCATTTGCAACGGATATATTGAAACGATCAAAGCCAACTTCGTATCACAGAGTGTAGGACTCTATTAGAAAAGAGGATATTTCTAGAACGGGTGTCCAGAAATTTTCATCCAGTCGGTGAAACCAGTTGGATTGGTTGGATCAATATCACTGGATGTTAATAATGTATAAGTTCTTGACCAAAACTTTGAACATGAGAATGTTTAGATTGGACGAGGTTGACAACTATGCAGAATATGCCCCATTTAACACAACTGGCATTGTGTCATTGAGGAGTTGATACTTCGACGGTGGGCTGAACCCACTGCTAAAGCTTATGTACAGGTGGTAACACCTCAGAAGTTTAGACAGTCTGTTGTCAGACTAGCTCACGACTGAGTTGCTATACCATATGGGTGTGAGAAAAACCTATGAAAAGTGCAGCGTAGATTCTTTTGGCCTGGAGCAAAAAACAGGATGTGTGACAGATTACTGGTAAGTCAAATAAAGATTCCTGTGGCCCCTCTTAAACCTATTCCACCTTTATCAAAACCATTTGAATATTTGTTGATCGATTGTGTATGGCCTTTACCTCACTCCAAGACTGGCCTTTACCTCACTCCAAGACTGGCCATTCACATCTACACACTGTTTTCTATTTATCCACTCATATCCAGCTTCATAGCCTGTTATTTCTATTACTACAAAGTCTGCTCTTAAGGCATTACCTAACTTTATGTTGACGTTCGGCATTCCTAAAGTTATACAAACTGAAATGGGCTTAACTTTCATGAGTCGACAACTTCCTAAAGTTTTGCAACAATTGAAAATCAGCCATAACATTTCCAGTGCCTATCATCCTCAAAGTCAAGGAGCCCTTGAAAGATTCCATCAGACCTTAAAGTCACTACTTGGGTCACATTGTGTGGAGCTTGCCTCCGATAGGGAGTAGGGCTTGCCTTGATTACCTATGGGTGTCAGAGAAGTTACTCAGGAGAGTGTAGGATTCAGTCCTAAGGATTTAGTGTTCGGACATTAAGTTTGTGGTCCCCCTGCAGTTCTTGCTGACAAATGGACTCCGTCTGAACCCTCACAATATGTACTGGATTATGTCTGTGGTTTCTGGTACAGGCTGTATGAAGCTCGAGCAATTGCTTGGGGAAGTTATTCAATGGAAAAGTGGTGTCTCGAAATTTTCAAGCGGGAGACCAAGTGTTGGCATTGTTCCCTCTTGTAAATCACCCTTTCAAGCTTGTTCTGCAGGACCTTTTTCTGTTCTGAAATGTCTTCCTGGTCAGAATTATCTTCTCAAAACTCCACAACATTACAAAGGAGTACAGGTGTGTCATGTAAATCTCCTGAAACCTTATTTGTCTCCCGCATCTCCTGCTGCGTTACTAACCACTGTGACAGATCACTCTTTACAGTTGAATGAAGAGGTGATCTCCTCTCAGAAGAGTTTTTCCTCCAATTGGATTGAGAAGACGGCGTTTGTTTTCCTTCCAGGGGTATTGTTGAAGGACGATTGAAAAACTAACTCATCTTTTAACACATCTTACTTCACTTGAGAACAGTGATATTGTACAGTTGTTAAAGTCTTTTCCACATTTGTTTTCTGATGTGCCTAGTTGCACCACGTTGATCGAACACAATATTGATGTTGCATATAGGGTGAACCCCATGAAACGCCAACCGTTGAAGAAGGAGTTTACTTATCTGCTAGATAATAATCTGGCTAATAAATTGGCTAGTGCTCCTGTGCGTGTTGCACTCGCCTTTCTAAACCCTTCTGTTTAGAAGTAGAAGCCAGCGAGAATGGAGCTGGGGCTGTACTTATGCAGAAGAGTCAGGATGGTATTGAACATCTAATTTGTTACTTTTCTAAAAAGTTTAATGTCCAACAGCAAGTTTAATTACTTGGTGGAGAAAGAAACATTGGCTCTCGTCCTAGCTATCCAAGATTTTGAAGTTGATGTGGGGTTGGCCACTAATCCAATTGTTGTTTATACAGACCATAATCCTCTAACCAAAGGATTATGCGATGGAGTCTAATGTTATAAGTGTATTCTCCGGATATTAAAATTGTACGCGGTAGGGTTAATCTTGTTGCTGATGCCCTATCCCAAACACGAAGAGTATGTGTTTTGCTGTTTTCTTTCTCTCCCTACACTTACTATCCTTTTTCCTAGGGCCCAGGAAGCAGAGAACTATGAGCAGGGAAGATTTTTGATGGAGGCTTCATCTATGAGTTCAACCATTTTATTTATATTACTATGAATATTTTTGTGGGAGGGTGTTACGCCCACCTGTCGCCCCCTACTGGCGCTACTATACAGTGCAGGTGCTGCTGGGACAACAATAATCAAGTGGTTTGAAAGCTGGTCAAGTATAAAAGGCTATGATGTTTTTTAGTCAGGGGCCGACCCTGAAGCGAATCTGGCAGCTATTCCCTTAGCTAAACAGAAGCTCTCTCCTGGAGCTCTCCCGCTCTCTCTCAGACATGTGATGTTTTCTCCTGTTTTTTAAAGTTATCTTTTTCTACGAATGTTTTTATTTAATATCGAATTCACACGCGTGCGGTTTTTGTTTTTCCTAGACGTCAGTATATATTTTCTTGTAGGTTCTTATCTTGTAAATACATTTGTTGATTTGAGGTATTTGATGGATTAATTAAGTTTCTTTTGTTTTAGACATCTCAAACAGAAAAACAGTGCATCCAACTACTGCTCAAAAATCAAGCTTGTGAGGTAACGTTATTTGTGAACTTGTCAATGAAGTACGCTTAAATCCACTTTGAAATCCACAATTTTCTGTAGATAACACAAGTGCAGATTTAGCGCTGTCTATTCAGTCTGTAAAAGATGCTACATTATCTAAATTTTATACTGCATAATATTATCTCCACGGAAAAACGTCAATAATTTTCCCTCACGCTTACCTCTTCACCTTGGTTGTGCAACGGGGATAAATTCTACGCAGAACATAGGTCGCATTTTATGTCCGGACTAGTTTTACGACCAGGTGTACGTCCAGCTGGTGCAACCGGCCCCTGGAGTTTAAAGCTTGTTGACGGATTAGCTTTTGTGTAGAAAGTAATTACGTTATGTTAATTGAGTTGATTATGTTTGTTTGCGTGTTACTGTGATGTTTTAGTTGGGAGATTTGTTGAATATGTGATTGCTGTTGATTTGATGGATCATACACGAAACATGAATGACGCTAGAGCTGATAACGTCATTGACGTTACAATGGAGTCTGATAAAAGGGATATTAAAGTCACCGCTAAGCCTTGGAGAATTAAATAGAGAATCTTCAAAAGGAATGAAAAACCAATGTAAATAAGATTATGGGTCTCAAACCAGAAATATAAACCCTGTTCTAGAGAAAAGAGAATGCCTCACAAGATGCCAATAAGCAACATGTTATGGTGATTCCTCTACTTCCAGGAGATGAACAAGAAAAAGAGAACGAGTGGTTTCTGAGTATCATGAAATACATAAATACTTTCTGATGATGATGTTCAACATTAGTTAAATGATTCAGAAGGATTTTATGAGGATGTTTGTTCTGTGTAATCTCCTGCACGATCTGTTGCTGGTGCAATTAATGAAGAGTGTTTAAATGCTCAAATGCCAGTTCAAGCGTCATTCATGGTTATAGCAGACAACTTACAAGATGACATCAAACCAAGTGACAGTGCGTCAAATGTGGGAAGTAGAACATCCAAAAATCAGAGTCCATGAAAAGTGGCATCTGTGGCATCCTCTACTTCTTCTGTTCGTCTCAAAGCAGAGACTGATTTGGCAGCATGAATGGCACAACTGAAAAAGAAAAGAAATTAAGATAGGTCATACATTAATTTTAGTCTGGGACTAGTCTTTACCCTTGTCTGTGAAACCGGGGCTGAATTATTATTAATACATAAAACAGCCATTGCTCAAGAAATCTGTTATATTCCCTCACTTCTTTGTTTTTGTTGGCAGAGTACAACAATATGAAATGGTTAGTGTAAGCAATCACTTCACGATACACGTTAACCAGCAGTCTCTTCAACTGAACCGCAAAAATCCTTCAGGGTTACACTGTACCTATTCATAGAAATGCGGCGTTCATGTCTATCCATGCAGTCATATAGGCCTACGTTCCCGTTGCTCACTCCACCCTAGCTTGCCTACCGATCAACCTGTCAATTCCCTCTCATCCGGATTCATTAAAACTAAAATTAACCAGTTACATCCCACATCCACCAAACATCAAGGTGAACTCCTCTGCTTCAGATTTTTATAAACGAAATTCCATTTTCACCCCTAACAGTCAAATCTGCATAAAAAAATTCCAAGAAGATGTACAAGGCAGTGTCGCCATTACACGCATTCATAACTTCGTGGCGTCGCTTGCGCCAGCACTGCATGTCATGTCCAAAGACTCTAAATAAGGTTAATTTTCTTGTAGATTCCACAACAACGTGAATATTTTTTGTGTCTTCTGAATTGCCTCGTCACCCTGAAACTAACTTTTCAGATATTCCAAAGTACCCTCTCAGACACTGCTTACACTCAACTTCGAAAGCCTCAGATCCTAAAGCATTATTTCCGAACATGTTCAGGTAAACACTCCTAAAAATCAATCTCTCAACCCGTGCAACTTCCCGATGAATTTTCTCTACAATATCACAAGATGGCCAAGTCGACATCACTTCTTCCATTTATCCGGATCGTTGGCATGTGTTCGGCATAAGCTGCCGCCGAAAACTTTTTTTTTGTCTGCCTAACTTCCAGCATCAGAAACAGCCCTAAACTTCTCAAGGATCAAAGATCCCTCACTAGCCCACGCTGCAAGTGTGCTCAGTTTACGGATAACCTTCCTTAAAGAATGGAACAGCCTATCCTTCTTTCATAACATTCTCTCTCCATATATTCAACTATTCAGGGATGCTGGTTTTGGGGGATTTTTACAAGGCCGCTGGTTCGCATCTACGTGGCCCCCCATTGGATATACCGCAGTGAGTCACTAACATCCCCAGCACGGTTCGAGTATCCTTTGATTGTCTCAGCCTTCCGTAGGGGAAATTATGGTCCACAATCAGCATCATAAAGGCAATGAAGCAACCGCGCATTACATTAACAAAAGTCGTTCCCATTTCCTCGCGCTAATGTCTTTCCTAAGATGCCTTGTTTGGGTCTCAGCCAGTACTTCATAATGCGAACACACCACTTAACACCAACAAATCACCCATAGCGGAACATCTCTGCCTAAACACTGCCCTGTGTCGAGGAACCCAAACCCCAATGATAAATAAATGGAGAAAACTCGTTGACTTTGATTAAAAGTTACTGAGTAAATGTTTATAAAAAATAAAAGCTTATTAGTTGTGATTTAGGACATTTCATTTGTTGAAACTGTTAAGGTCTAATTTGATCTTATTTGGTGATTGATATCAGAAAGTTCTTGAAGATGGAGTCTTGAGGGCTGGTGACAGGCTCGGTAGGGCATCAATGCCTGTGTAATCTAAACACCCTGTAATTTTGGCAAAAAATGTCCATGTCTCTGATCTGCTTATGCATCATATAAGTGTAGTCTTTGTTGACCAACAATTAACATCTATAATATTTTTGCAGCTTGTTTTTGGAGTTATAAATGGAGAATTGGAAAGCTTTCCATTTTTTGAGAGGATGACGTCTTTTCGGATGCATCATATATACATCACTCCCAGTTTAGCCTCTCAGTTGCTTTTTTGAATAGCATAGCGCCACTACAGTGACATAAACATCCTTGTTTATACACACACGCAGTTTGAAACAGAGTGAGGGAGGTGTGACCCTTGGAGTCAGATTGGGACAAGGGCACATTCAATACAATGCCACTGTGTCCGAAATAGAAACACACATAGGCCACTATGGTTCTCTCTCTCTTTCTGTAACAAACACACAAATTCTCTCACTCTCACAAACACAATACTATTACAGTGACAAACACAAAAGGGCCAGTGTGTGGTTTGAAATAAACATTTTGAGTGTTCATTTTCCAATCTCCATCCTTCATTTTACTTGACAAAATAAAATAAGTCACACATGGACTTTCCATCCTCAGACCTTAGGCGATAGTTCCCACAAAAATTTAAAATCTTGTCTTCATTTATTCACTCATATGTCATTGAAACATATATATGACTCTTTTGTCTGTCCATATCATAATTAAAAAATATCTTCTTTTATGTTCAGCAGAAAAAAGAAAGTTATATAGGTTAAGAATGATATGCGGGTGAATAAAATATGAAATAATTTTTATTTTTGGTCAAACTATTCCAGTAAAGTAATGACTTCACATAGGTTTTAATACTAAGAAAATACTAACTTTCACTCAAGATATTTTACGATTATTTAAAATAGTGATGTCAACTTCAAATACCCATTAAAAAATGGTTTCGGACAAGTTTCATTATATTTTGGCACATATCGGATATTTAAAGGACATTTTTATAGGTTTTTTATTTGTCCCTCGTAGCCAAACCTGTTCTCGCACGCACAAACATACACACACACAAACCAGTGATCGATGTCCCCTTTTGTGACTGTGTTTAGACAAACATTCTGAAACTTCAGAGTCAGTGAATTGAAGAAGGAGAATGAATTGTAGGCAAACTTAATATTTACTGCAAATTTGAGGCAGAAATGTACAGAGTATAAAAGAACAGACTTCTGCAAGCTATTAAACCAACAGACCTGAGCAGATGCACACAGGTCAACCTCAGCTAGGAGAGACAAGCTAGTGCATCCATCTGTCTTTCCCTTTCAAATTCCAAATGAACTCAAACTGTTGTAAATACTGCAAATTCTTTTATAAAGCTGTTGAACTTCCACACAAACACATTAATAGACAAACTTTCTGCTGGTTGCCAAGGAAACCGTGTCGTAAAATTGGCACAAAATACATGCCAGGGACGGAGTATCACAAATAATCTAACCATCTGGCAGGATATGACACCATTAGGCTACTACACTTTTGTTTCACCTGTGCAGTTCCGAAGTAAACACAACATTTCAGAACGATCTTCATCAGAGAAGCCCTGTGTTCGTAACATATCACCACATTCGTGTTTCATAGGAAAGAGTAACATCATAAATTCTCAGCAAAGCCTGTACGTCACATCACAGCATGAGTGATGTCATATCACAGCATGAGTGACGTCACATTACTGTATGAGTGATGTCATATCACTGATAAATACTGAAAAGAATCTCAATGCTTTCGAGTTTAAACATTTCACGAAACCTATCGAACTCAGATACAATACAGAGTTAAAATGATCAAAAAGCCTTTTCACAAAATGATAACATTTAGCAAGACACAAATTATCTAAAGATGTTTAACTTGATAATTGTACACTATAAAGCTTGATCCCCCCTCACTCTCTCTCTCCCTCGTTCAGGAATAATCATAAACCATACAGACATTGTGTTTTTTTAAACACGTTATTTGATCTCATGTAATATACAACCATCTGGTTATACCAAAAGCAAAATGTACCACTCACCCATTCCTAGAGAAAAAAGAACATTTTAATATACTGTTTTTGTGTGTGTGATATAAAGGAAAAAACGATTCAGGGTTCAAAATCAATCTGAGCTTATTTGCTATGGAATAATCAGATCTTAAAAACGATTAGAAATCATTCTTACAACACATTCAAAAAAGCTGTCTGTACATTGACGTTAATAGATATGTTATAGCTGTACAATAGTAGTTAATATGTTTGTTATTTTATGTTATATATCTTATAAGTGCTTGGTTGGTTCATGATGGTGTTCTGAAACGCTGACACCAGCGCCCTCTATTGTTCTTGCTCTATGCTCCTCTGCAGAGCCAACCACCTGCAGGATTTTCGAGTCCTTTAGTGCCCCCTAGAGTCAGGTGCGGTATTGCAGCACCGCCTCGCGTCTGACCATTGTGTTCGTGTTTGTTCCACGGAGAAATTTCTACTCATAGAATGCGTATGCTGTGTCTCTAGACCAAAGTCAGACTAGAAGCAGTGTTCATATGTTTGTTAGTGTGTTGCACTGACACCCATGATACTGTTTTAGTTCATCCTGGTTTGTGTTTATGGGCTGCACTGATTCACGTGAGTGCAGTAAAACTTGAGGCGATTGTGCTCATGTTATGTATCAGTTTCACCTGCAATTGTACTTTTAAACACAAGTACAACAGTTTGCACCTGTTTGATCTGGTTACGGTAATGTTGCTGTGTTGTAGGGATTTGTAACATTGTTGTGAGTGAGCATTAGTTTGTGTTGCATTTTATACGCGTGTTGTTGAGTGCGGGTGTGGCAGAGTGGTGGAGTTGTACCCATGTGTAAAGGTGTTATAAGGGTGCATGCTGGGATACCCCATCAAAGAATTGGGTGACATCGTAATGGTGTTGGGTGTCATGGTAACACTGTTGGGTGTCAAGGTTGCAGTGTTAGGGGTCATAGAGCCGCTATTTGGCGTCATGGCGACTGAGCTTGGTGTCATGAGCGGGATGTCATCCGGCGATCGACGAAGGGTGAGCGCGTAATCCCGCGGAGACGACGCTGGGGTGAGACGTAGGGGATCGCACAGTGATCCTTCTTCTTGGTTATCCCCTGAAATGGAGGTGGGCAAGTAACTGAGATCATTGGGCGGGGTCTGGCGCTGAGGTGCTGTCTGAGGGGGCGTTTCCTGACGACTCCGCTTGTCCTTGCGATAGTAGAGCGCAGCGAAGGCCAGGACGTTAAGGAAGAGGAGAGAAGCCCCGACGGCGATCGTGACGCTCAGCTCAGTGGAGTAATCGCGCGGATTGGCGATGACAAGTGGCCCGCTGCGTGCTGTGGATTGAGGGGGCTGTTTACCAGGGGTACGAACCTTGTTGGCCCCTGGGCGAGGCGTTGCACTGTGAGAGCCGTGGGTGGTCAGAAGAGGTGGAACCCTGGTGGTGGTGGACGTGTAGTGGAACATGTCATGCAGGTTGTAGAGGTGAGGTACCAGGTGCTTCCAGAAAGCAACTTTAGTAGCACGGTAATGATCCCGAACACGTGGCTTTAGCCCAATGTGAAGGTACAGCTGGTCATGGGGACTGTACTTGGCCCAGGTCACTTCCTCGAAACGGTTGGCTTTGGTGTGGATGAACTTGGTGTCCTGAGGAACTGGCTTGTTTGGATCACTGAATGGACAAACAAAAACATAAACAATCTTTAGATATATTTTGATCAATTGTCTAGTTCGATACATAGGTATCCAATTTGACCCCCCCCCCCCCCGCCTGTGAAAATAAAGTATTTTTTTGTGATTTATTGATTTCATTTATTCTACGTAATGTAAAGAACGTTCTGTGAAAATATAATTTTGATGTCGTAATTGACCAAGGAAGGACATATCAAAGATTGAAATCAATGATTAGGAAACCAACCTCAAAACAATAAAATGTGGTTAATGAAATCATTCATTTCAGTATTGTAAATGAAAATTTGACTACTCTGCTTCAAAATCACAAAAAAATATCACATATCTATTTTAGTTTTTTCGGGGGGATAATCAAAATTCTAAATATTATAATAATATTAATTATATTATAGGACTAAATCTTGGATTTCACGGACAAGATCACAAATGTGTGTGTTAGTGTTTAAATTTGGGTAACTGCTGTGTGTTCCTAATACATGTGCATTTTTAAAAAACCTGTACCATCACTTTCTGTCCTACAGAGGGTGCTGTTTCATTAACTGCTGATTCACGGTTTTACATAAAAAGGGAATGAACGAATTGCTCCTCCCACAACTTCTGCTCTCTATCTCTTTGTGACCTTCATCAAGGTCACATTGTCCTCTAAACATCATTTCACAGATCACACCTGTTTCCATATTAAGCACCGGCTGGTTGAGATGTCAGTTAATAGAGCTGTACTGTGACAAGGTGCTATAATGTAAAATGCTAATTGCTTTGTTATCTGATGTCCTGTACTGCACTGGGCACAGAGTGTAATTCATTGTGGAATGTCAGGGATAGTTAAAAAATGATTCAGTCTTTCTTTGTGTTGAGATAATTAGAAATAGAGTCAAGCTGCAAGTATATGAACTACAACTGATAACAGTAATAAACCCAAAACTGTAGGGCACTGATTAAATGTAGGTATGCACAACTTCATTTTGTATTCACTATGTATTACTGCAGATTAACAGTTAAAAAATACAATTCTGCCACTTTTACCCTGCTTTTGGACCCCTTTGCCTTCCAATATACACTGGAAATATATATATTTATTATATATACGTAAGTATTTTTGTCTTGTTTTGTAGTACAAATATCTTCATATCTTATATCTACAGTAGATACCTTTTCCACGAATGCAAAATGTCCTGAGAAATTAATAAAAAAGAATTAGTTTTCTAAAAAAATATATTAAAATGAAGTCACTGGGCTTAAAACAAACAAATCTCCCAATGGGCTAAGAAAATAAACCTGAATAAAGTGTTTCCCCTTTTATTACGTTTTCTCAATCAATTAGCATTTTTTACTTGTTTAAGCATAAACTTGCATTTTTATATTTTCATTCAGAAACTTAAGTTATCTTATCTTAGAAATGTCCACTGGAGAAAAATACTAATATTTATATATATATATATATATATATTCATTTAAAATAACCTTTACTTTTCATTTTTTGGGGATAAAATACTTTCTGAATTTCTAATTGTTAAACATGTGTTGTTTATTTGTATACGGTTTAATAATATGTATTTTTTGTGCTGTTCTGTCTGTTTTACCCTGTCTTTGCAAAGTTGGTCCAGTAGGTCATGACGACGGCGCTCAACATGATATCATTGCGGGAGAAGTTGCAGGGAAAGAGTTCTGTCGGGCCAATAAGTGGAATGCCAAACACGTAGGGCAGCTCATCGCCATGTGCAGAATCTGCCCATGGGGGTTTCATGGGGCTCTGGCAGTGATGGTAGAACGCGTAGAAGAAGGTCGGCGAGCCATAGCGAGCGTGCAGGTCGGCTGTGACCACAGCTGGCTCTACCCACTGATGATCCGTAAACATGGCCACCAGAGTTTTGCGACGAGTCTCAGGATTATCTCGATCGGCCCAGTCCGTGTACATGAACTTAATGGTCTCCCTGAGCGTGTCCTTCCCTTCTGGATATCCATACAGACCGTCCACAAAATCTGATACTGCAAAGTCAAAATCTGAGCCAGAAACTCCACCCTCCTCTGGCTCTACCACGCCCTCTACAAAACGGAACCCCTCCCCCTGGTTGACGCCCAGCATGATGTCATAATTAAGGAACTCCCCCTGCTCCATGAGCACTTCGGGGTCATCAGGTATGAGGTCACCATCGATGACAGGGCCGAAGGCCACATGGAAGCGTGCTGGCTGAATTTCCTGCTCAACCAATTCTTTGTAGCTACGCTTCTGCATGCAAAGGACCAGGTCCTGTGGGGGGGGAACACACACACACACACTGAATCTGCTTCATAAGCTATACAACTGACAACAAGCATATTCTGAGTGTTTTTAGTTGATATGGTATTCTTTGTGGTTGCTAAGGCATGGACCACCGGTTGCTAGGGTATTAAGATCTGTTGAATACTAAAGTCTAAAGGATTTTCTGCAAAATATAATTTTATAACTAACTTCAAGCAATTTACTCTTACGTGTGTGTCAAGAACGTTACACCCAACACGCTCTGCAAGGAGACGTGTGTATTTCACAGGCTGATAGTTCACAGACCAGCTGGATAGAGCTGACCCACTCTGAATGATTGCTCTGTGGAACAAACCTACCGAGAGAGACATAGATAGAGAGAAAATGTCAGAAACAAATAAAACATGAAATGTCATATCAATATTCCAGCTCAATAATTCTCTTAATATTGTATTTGTAAAGGGCAGAGTTACATTATCTTTCGCGTGTCATAAAAGAGGGTCAATGCACAACCTCTGTGTGAATATTATGACCCACACAATGATAAGATGACTCACAATTACAACTACACTATGGTAAGTACAACAAAATTAATTTACATTTTTCATCCACTCAGCTCCCGCCAACCGGTCAGCTAATATTCAGCATCTATTTAACAGTTAAACAGTTTTTGTGGCCATGTGCAAGGCCCGTTCTTGGCCTGCTCCATGCATTCTTCTGTTCTTCAACACTTCTGTTCAGCCATGAAAAGAATTTCATAACTAGCACACACATCTCTGACTCATGCAAATGACTCGACTAAGAAACTGTGTAGAAACAACAACTTTAACACCCAATCGCTACCGTACATCCTACCGGGATGTCCTACTGGGTGGAAAACAGGGCCACCCCCCTAACAGATGGGGTTGAGTTTCTAAATTTTGATGGATGAAGCTCAAGCCATCAGCTCTCGTATTGAAAAGCTCGGTTGATGCTCTGATATTTTCTGCTGAAAACGGGAATATAAATAGAGCTTTGCTTTATTGCTGTCATGCGGAAAATATTTTTACAACATTTAATTTTAGTTCAATGCAACTTTCAGGCAAATAAAATGACATGGAATTCACATCAATATGCAGATTTATCACAGTGTTAAATTTCTGCTGAATAGCTTTTCTAGTGAAGAGTGATAATTATTTTTAATTGTTTGAAGTAACAGTTGGTGTGGAACAGTGAGAATAATTTAAAAAGAGCTTAAATCTTAATATCCTCGGATCATTGTAGTTCAGAGATGCAGCAAGAATACATAAAGGGCTAAAAGCCAGAGAGGCAGAGAGAAGTCCCTGGGTAAAAAATACCAGATTATCTATAAAAAAGAAAGGTGGGGATTACAACACACACCATCTAGAATTATTTTAGCATGTAAATAAGCACATCTGGGTTTTTATTAGCCACCAGAGGAGCACTATAAAATGATATGTAAAAATCATGATTCTTTAAACGCACCTATAAAAATATGGATTAAAATGATATAATTTGGTCGTAAAACTAACGCTCCCAATATGGATGTGACACAGCATCAGATTTTTTTAAATGGACAAAATAGAGAGAGAGAGGGAGATGAGTAAAAGCAGAGGAAACAAACTGTTATCAATACATTGGAGCAAAACAGTGATGTAGGATCAATATCCCTGCAGGTGTGTGTGATTAGCTCTGATCGCTGTAAAACCCACTCGTACACACACACACCCTCAATGTGACGGGCACACCTACACGTACTCGAGGCCCACAACAGAGGGATAGGGCTGATGAGGCAAGAGATGAGTTACCATGGTTACAGCAGAGATTACCGTGGTAACGGAAGCTGGAATGTGTCAGTGGTCATGGTTGCAGAGGCAGCTGTCTCAGCATTAATGCAAAAATACACAGTTCTCTTATGGAGACACATCTTGAACGGCCATCAAATGTTATTTTAAACAATCTTAAGTGAATAGTTCCTAAAATTGCAGAATATTATACAATAATGGGAGACGGGTGTGAATTCTGACCTTCGGAATGATGTGAAAGAGTTAGCAAACTGACACAGGACGCTCCGATTCCTGATCCAAACACCGTCACACGGCCGGGATCGCCACCAAAATATCCAATGTTCTTATTGATCCAACGCAGAGCCTGAATCTGATCCAGCAGACCGTAATTCCCTTTAGCAGCCTGATCACCTGTGCTCAAAAATCCTGAGAGAGATGCGGACAAAGATGAAGAAAGAAACACAGAGAGAGCGGGGATTTGTACTGTACTTATAAATCGTCTTGACTGCTTATCAACGGTCTTGTGTCTTTGGTGATTCCTTTAGTTTCTTGGCAACTACAAATGTCTTGAATTGTCAAGAATTGAATAACATATAATTTATGTATCGCAGCTTAAACAGACCCAGAGATTGTGGGTAAATATTATCACAGCTGCAATATCTATAAACCCTTCACTGAACAACCCGAGAGGCTGCATTAACGTAATGAAGGATCTGCATGCTTTATGTATTCCTGTAGCTCAGCTGGTCGAGTATGGTGCCAACGCCAATGTCGTGGGTTTGAGGCCCAGGGAAAGCACAAACACGATGCGATCGGAATAAAATCACCTGCAAGCTCAGGAAAAATCGCACCGTGTACGCCCGACTTTTGCTTTGGTTAATATTGTGTTTTGGTCTTATTGAGTTATGGTCTCTGTGTACTGTTGTTGCTGTTTCTGTGCACTGGATGCTCCTGTCACCAAAACAAATTGCTTGTGTGTGCAATAAAGCTCTTCCTGATTCTGATTCTGATTAAACATCTGCAAAATGTATTAATGTAAATACCTCCAGGACCAAACCAAGGCTCTGCTCAGACTCGATTTTGACTTCCAGAATCCTCGGGATAGTAATACGAATGAGCGCTCACTAACCTTCCAATACGTGTGAGTACCTACAAACACTATGAAACATGCAGCAATAAAGTGTTTAAATTCACAGCGAAAGCTTTGTGAACAGCTATGTTCTTTATGAGAACGGTATACAGCCTGCCAGGCGATCTTGGTGCAACTGTGTTGTACTGGGTGCTTTCTGCTGAGTACAGTATTTTAACCACATTTCTTTCTTTCTAATATTATTACATCTGACAGGCTTTCAGCGATGCTGTATGTCTGTAAGGTGATAACCATATAGGTTTAGTGCCTTAAAGGTCCAGTGCATGTCCAGCGGCATCTAGCTGTGAGGTTGTGAATGGCAACCGACAGATCATTCCACCCCTTCCGAAGCACTACGGTGGCTGACAAAGGGCTAAGACGTTGTCACGTTTTCGCTTCTTTGCCGAAGGAGAATATAGAAACAACATGGTGAATTCCAAAAAATGACACACTGGACTTTGAAAAGGTTCAGCAGTGTTGCTCTATCAAGCCGAGATTGTCGACATGGATTTTGGCTTTTTTATTCTTCTATAGGCAATGTTCTTTTTGTGTTTGAGCAAAATCCGCCGTGTGTGAAAACTCTTGTTTTGACACTTTCGTCAGCGAGATTAAACAGGATCAGAGCTCTTTAATAAACATGACAACAGAAGAGTTCCAACACTGAATGAGACTACTGCTAATTTAGCACCCCAAAGCGTTCGCAAAGCATTTCTGTGCTCTTCAAAAGATTTCTATGATGCTTTTAAAGAAAATGACGTGTTTCGTTTGCAGCGACAGTGTCTGATTGTTTATAATGTTCTTAGTCAACGTTTATAAAATGATTTGAGCAGATATTCTATGGCAAAGTTACATACCCAGTATTCCAACCCTGTAGTTGACTGTGATAACTATGACATTGCCGTAACTGGCCAGCACGCTGCCGTCCATAATATTCCCAGTGCCCTCCATGTACGAGCCACCATGAATAAACAACATCACAGGACGTGGGTCATCGCGAGAGTCTCGAAGCCCTACACACACACAAACACACACACACACACACACAAACACACAGGTTTGATTAGTAAAAGCAGTGCTATGTTTTTGCAAACTACAATTGATTTTCACATCAGGCTGTGTTCTATTTCTGGCTCTAAACTGAACGATAACTACTAGATTTGCAGCAAAAAATAATATGACCAATTTATTAGTATTTATTCTAATAGTACAGATTTGTTCATACAGTAATTTTTCAACATGTTTCATTATATTCGTAAACCCTCACAAGTACATCCAAATCTGTACCCACACACACTTGTGTGCAAAAAAACATAACGCTCTCAACATTCAAAAGGGTTTTTATTCACAGCTGCTCGAAATCTCAAAGTCCACAGAGATCTTTTCCACCGCTGACAGACTTCAGCTTTAAATAATCTATTGACTTCTCAACATTCAGAACACAAGTGACTCTAAAGCAGAATCTGTCCTAATAATAACCCGCCAAGAGCCGCCTCTGAAACTTCCTTTTAATTACAATTTTTTTTAGTTAAATTAATTACAATGATTACAGTCATTTCACAGTGAAGTGTTGTCTTTAAAAAAACGTTTATGAATAACAGGAAGGAGGGGCTGGTGAGAACATATTGTGGGCGCCTTCGAAATTATTATAACCATTAATTTACACAATGATTCACAGAATGGCGACAGATTTAAATATAATGTATAGGTACAATGATAATTATTTACACTTCAACTAGAGTAAATGTAAATATACAGTAAAGGTACTTTAGTAGAAGTCAAACCATACAGGGTTAACATAAAGGAATACTGATATGCTAATATCGAGAGAGCAGGTCAGATGATGTTATGCTGAACACATTTATAAACATATATAATACAATTGAAGAGTTTGGTTCCAAAATGAGATAACTATGTCTTAAAAAAAATCAAAAATCATGTTTTTTATTATGTCATCATGTTTTATTGTGTTTTATTTTGTTAGTTAGCTGTATTTTATTTATTATAGCTTAAATCAAAACAAACCAACTGATTTGATTGTTTCTTTGATATTAATTGAAATGCACAATAAAAAAACATGAATTTAGGAACCAAACAGCAAATGAGATGTAATGTGAATTAGTTTCAATTAATGTAATTGAAATCAAATTTCGCCCAAATTAAAGGAGCATTTTACAATGGCAAAGCCAAAGTATTAAATACTTAAACACCCCATCTCTTCTATCTCAGCTTCATTTCATGTTGTTACCACCCCAACCAGGGCAAGCCCGCTGAAACGCTGCATAAAATCATCCCGAAAATGATGCAACAGTGTGTAAATATGATCCAGATTATTCTCCCTCACATTAACCACGTCAGGATAATGAATTATGAAAGAAACATTAAAAGTGACTTCAACTAAAATAATGATGAAAAAGAAATACCGTCATCCTCTGTACGCTCTGTGTCCGCTGACATGTCGCCTGGTCTCCTTGTGCCTAGACAGAATCAGACAAACAAAGAGAATGAGAGAGAGAGAGAGAGAGAGAGAGAGAGAGAGAGAGAGAGAGAGAGAGAGGGAGAGAGGGAGAGAGGGAGAGACAGAGAGACTGCAAATTAGAAAAGAAGGATACAATATAAACTTGTGTAAGGGGGCTGTATAAAGCTCTAAATTACTGTGTGACCGGCCGAGGCTCACTTTCTCACTCTGAACCCTGCAATATTAAAGCTTTCAACATTTCTTAAAGAAAAATCAAACAGTATGGGTAGCTTGCTATTTCTTTCACTTAACCCAAAACAGAAACTCTCGTCCTTCTCTAAAGTGGACACAAAAGCTCAGGCCCAGCTTTTAGGTATGAAAATGAAAAATCATGAGACGTGAAGGGCTGTACATCTCCTGCCTGATAGCTTATGAAATCGACAGTTATCGTATTGCAAAACGTGCAAGGAAAGAATTGTAATCAAAGCTTGCCACATGAACTGAACCAGACAACACAACACCGAGATAAATACATGATTTAACCACAGGAACAAAGAGGACATGAATGTAGTATATGCGTCTGTTCTGGGGAAACTGTAGCTTTCCAAGTTAAACTTATAAACTATACGCTAGTAGTCAAACAAACAAAAAACTCTGATTTAAACACTCATTTGAATATCTGCGTTGTTCAAATTTCATATTTTAGCTGAATTTCAACCCAGACAAATACAAAGAGGATTGGGAATATGAATCTTATAAGTGATCTTATAGGTAAATCAGGATCTTGAAGTGAATCTTTAAAGAGTAAGTAACATTAAATTATGAAAATTACATGTCATGCAGTGTGTTATGTTGCCATGTTTGAAACTAAGCAGTCTGCCAAGTAATAAGTCCCAAGGTGTATGAATAACAAAGATATTAGCTTGTAAAAAAGGGAGTCGACACTGAATCATGCAAACGAGACGTAACCTATTCCGAGTCTCTAACCGCCGCGTATCTACGTCACTAGAAACAGGCCATGCCTACCTTATGCTGGGACTGCGCAACTTCACTCTCCTCCCCCAAACACTGTCGCTCGTTCGTGATGCCTGTCCATCTTGTCTAGAACCTGTGTTCTACGTTGTGAAACTAACTCTACATAAAATTGTTGTTGGACACTTCATAAACCAATGTAGGAACATAAAAATCCAATGTTTCTTTCTCTTTAATGAAATGAACCATCTAAATGAACTAATTCATGAAACTTATGTGTGCAAGAGTGTGTGCGCGCAGGCATTTTGTGTTTTCTCACCACGTTGTGTTGGTACGTATATATTCAAATACAGACAGTCTTCACTCTGCTCTTGCATGTATGTAGCGACCGTGTCAAGGTTGTAGGTGGCCCACACCGGCATCATGATGTCGGGGACTGCGTTGCGAATGGTCTGTGGGCAGACGGGAGGGAAGCGAGTGGCGTTTCGAACGCCGGACCAGGCTGATGGCGCGTCGGGCGGCATGAAGCGTTTCTCTCCCACAGGTGGCGCAGCATAAGGCACGCCCAGGTACTGATCCACAGGGCCCAGCCCCTCTGTCGCCACAGCAACCCGCATGCCCCTGAGTCTGCCAAGTGCTGTGTTTACTGTGGGCTGGTAGGTCAGCGCTGTTGCCATGGAGACCGACCGCATTAACCATACAAGGAGCCAACACAGGGCAAAAGTCAGAGGTCGGCAGAGCAGGT
This sequence comes from Triplophysa bombifrons, assembly GCA_029783895.1. Lineage (NCBI taxonomy): Eukaryota > Metazoa > Chordata > Actinopteri > Cypriniformes > Nemacheilidae > Triplophysa > Triplophysa bombifrons. The sequence continues at coordinate 13,524,292 of CM056451.1, read as the reverse complement.
GGGTAGGCGGCAGGTAAGCTGATGACTGTGTGTGCCACATCGTCCCTCTTAACAAGACACACACACGTCGATACTAATAAGTCTCTGATTTACGCTTGCAGCTTTTATGAAATTAAACTCTAGCACTCAAAACCACAGCACACGTGCAGGTAGATCCAGCGGGCGTCTCCATAACCAGATGTCCAACACCAAGCGCTCCATTCTATTGGTTGAGCATTTCAGCAGGTAATGGTGTTCATTTTTCCAGAATTAAGGCCATTTGAGCACAATCCTGAAACACACAAACACTGGTTATAAGAGCTGGATTCCTTATCTCTCAACACACAATTCACCAAATATGTCCAAATCCTTCGAAAATGTATGTTACTTCTTACAGTGGCCACAAAATCCACAAAAGAATACATTTCGAATCAATTCTACATAATATACAATATAATGTCCAAAATAATATAAAAAATTAGATTAAGAAATATAATTATTAGGCCCATATATAGCAGAAAAATATAAATAGCAAAAATATAGATACTATTTAATTTTTTTGATTGTCCACTTAAAAATGTGTTTAGTTTACATGATGAACTACATATTTATTTATTCTTGGTGGTAGGGCACCTGTGATCTTGTGGGCGACAACACCTTTTGGATGAGGCAATAGTTTTTTTGTAAATTTGTAATATTCTAATGCAATATAAAGCATTACAAATTTTATACACACTTTAGCCAACGGAGAAAGAAATACAACAAAAAAATGGAGATGATCCCCTCTGCAGAACAAAAGATCCAGGGAGCGAGGTTGGATCCAAATCAAACTCCTCCCACTTTATAAATTTAGCTGTGATTTGGAGAGTAAGTTCCAACTCGTGGTCGTCAACGTTTGCTTTCATCAATGTCATCATTGAGTGTATGTCTGTAAGTTATGATCACGGTTGAATATTTGTTACCCTAAATCTAATAAAATACGTTATTACAAATATGTTAATAAATAAAAGTTTGTTTCCATCAAAAGAATAACTTGTAACAGGTAGATCAACAACACGAGTATGACTGCTGCAGAAATGTGTTGACCAATCAAGAAGCAGGAAAAAGACTGGATCCAGTGTCGACCAATCACAATGCAACTGGAGCAGACTGGATCTGGATTCAACCTCGCCTCCTGGATGTGGCGTTCTGCAGTTAGAAGCTACTGACAAAATGCAACAATAGTCGGTTTTAACAGACGCATGCGCCTGGCTCTAAGTCATGTTCTGTGTTTGCTTATAATATAACAATTTATTTAATATTGAATTTATATTCATCTTTGATGTATTTACAAAACATGCACAGTAGAGCGGTTTGTCTAGTTAGGGCTCCTGTAGAAACAACATGGCAAATTCCATGCAAGTGGACTCGCGGTAGCTTGTTCTAACGCAATAAAACATAACGCTTCATTATGTAAGGTCTTTATACACAGAAGACCTCAGAAGACATAGTTATGTATACAATATTGCATTCCTGTCAATAGATCCTCCAAAATTGTACACAAAGCACATTAAATCCTGGATCCTCACAGAGCTCCAGACCTGCGGACAAGACAGCACAAGAGATCAGACCTGGACACCAGTGTATCTCATGATAGGTGGAGTATGGGTCGCACGGGGTTTGAGAATAAAGTAGCGCAGGTTGTGTGAATGAATCGATATGCAACACTTCAGCCACATATGCGCAGAGCACCCGCTTTATCTGAAATCAATGTATGTGCACAACGCTGTGGGACAGCAGTGTGTAAAGGCGATGGGTTGAAAACCACAGCATTCATTAACCTGCACTGCAGTGATGATAACCAACCACAAAGCGAAAATTCACATCTTCAGCACAACCCTCCACACAATACCTGGTCAAAGATCAGGCCTGGAGGTCTTATGACTGGGTAAGATTTATAGATAGTTACATGACTGTCTATCAATACATTGCATTAAACGGTTCAAACTATCCAGCCCCAGTGACTTGAAATCAATGCACAACTATACCTTTCATGTTTTTAAAAAAGAACATTACAGACCAACAAAACTAAATGAGTGGATGCATTGTTTTTCAGTAAGACTCAAATAAAAAAAGCCTGTTTTGGATTTTCACATGTGTAATTTCCATCATTTATGACAGATGTACAGACATGTAGAAGTTATGCATACTCTCACATTCAACCTGGTCGTGTGTTGCTGGCCAAAGACGCATCTCATTGACCAGCCTGAAGTAAATCCATGTATGAAACATTTTATGGCCATAATTTCATGCGCCACTAATGTAGAAGGTTCATGTACCATTTGAGATTAGGGAACCCGGCCATAGTGCTAATTTCATTATCGTTGCCTTTAACATTTTATTAGTAAACAGTTGTTCTATTTTTGTTTTTCTTTACGTGCGCATAAGCAGTTTAGACAAAAAAATCTAAAGAACTGAAGGGACACCCAGTCCAATTGTACCATTCCCTCATCATCCCTGTAGGGATACTTACAGAAATTGCAAATCCAAAAGCTGTAAGCTTTCTTAAATCTTTAAAAGACATACACACCCTTGGCAAGAGAATTACGGATTTGCAAACATTCAAAGGGATTCAAAAGGCTCCTAAAAATTCAGCCCCAGACCTTTTATCAGGAGATATACATATATAGATAGAGATAAACATTCTAAAAATACTAGAAATAAGAAGTAACATTAAAATAGCATATATCAGCAAAACACAAAGCAATGTAAAAGAAAATAACTTGGCAACTTAGTATCTATGCTTGGTCCTCCTAAAAGTGCAACTACATTAATTTCTAAAAAACCTGTTGTGGACTTTTTTTAAATAAGTTAATTTCCATTTCATTTAACTTTTGAGCTGCAAACAATCCAAGATGTCGAAAATACAAATATCCATCCATCTCGCAATCAGAAGGCATCTCTGGCATTATTACGCCAAACAACAACAACAACAATTTCTCTAAATTTTTAAATACTCAGCATTTTTCCAAAATAAAAAATAAATAAATCCATATTTGTTGTCTTGTCACACAGTATGAAAGGGTAAAACAGACATTTAGATATATGCTCTAGTTAAATTTAGGCATTTGAAATGTTGATAATTTACACATTGTCAAAACAATTCACAGGACATAAGAGGTGGAAATAAAACCAAAAGGATGTAATAATAAAATAAATAAAAAATAACAATTTTGATTTGAACTTTTACCATTTACCAGACAAATACTGAAGACAACCCAACAAATCATGAAATTAATTAATAGCATTAATCTTTTATTAAATATATAAACATACTATAGTGGGAAGACGAAAAGGCACTGCATAGTAGACTAGATTTTGCATGATAAATAATTACTTAAAATAAATCTACTGTTTTCTGTTAAGAATACATTTTTAAACGGATCATTTGCTGTAGATTCCCTGCTGTCGCTGTCCGTGGTGCTGACCGGACTCGGTACCTTTGGAATTGCAGCAAATACAACCTGTAATGTGGGTCAGTTTATCAAGGCCCCAGTAAGAGGATACGAGCATTCGTTTATTATGGTGCCCATTTTCCAACAGCGAGCAGACTGGAGGATGGCGAGCCTGAATCAGGTCAGCTGTATGGGGTAGTGATGTGTTGCATGATTAGGGCCTTGATATGTAACCCACATAGCTGTGCGCTTAAATCAATCTTAAAGTCCATATAATCTCCAGGAAATATTGCATTTTTACGGTTTTTAAAGCCATCGTATTATACCTTACCAGTGCTATATAGCTGCTTTCTTCTGCATTCACTAGGAATGGGGTGAGTATGTATTCCCCGGACTCACGGCGGGGACGGTGAAAGAGACTCTCATACGAGAGATGAATACCAATGGTCTTATCCCCCCTCCTCCTCCTCCTCCTCCTCCGTAGCTCCGACTGAACGGTGCAGTGGCGGGATGGCGCGCGGATAATAAACTATGCGGGGGAATATCGTTACGAAAACACACTCAATGCTCAGTATTCGCCGCAAATTCGATAAAAGTGAGCCCGTGAGAATGCACGATCTCTCACGCGAAACGCTTAATGTCAGTGGTTTAAAACACTGTATCGTAAATGTAGAATACGACGCCTTTCGAAACGTGTGCGCGGGCAGAGCGATCGTCTTTTCACTAAGCTTTAAACAAACCGAGCCAACAGATGGCAAAATCACCATGACAACTTGGACTCGGTAAGCGTCTCGCTTCCTCGATTCATCCACTCGGGCGGTGGTGGCACCGGTTCCTGACTGGCGCTCCCGCGTACGGCCGTTACCTTTCCAACAGGTGACGAACTGCAGCTTTTAATTCACACGCTCGTGGCGTCACGCGCCGCCCGTGATTAATATATCAGCGGGTATTAAGTATGCACGCGGAGAACGACTCGACCCCCGAGTGTCCCTCGCGCGCACGGGCTAAGGGCCTGTTAAACAGCCAAATAACGGGTCTGGCTGAGGTGTTTTCAAACAGACGTGAATAAGTTTATGTAGACTGGCAGAGAGTGGTTTTACAAATGCATGCATTTACGACGATCTAATCACTATGATTAATGCATCATTCTGCTCAGATGCAGCAAATCATGGCTTTGAGGTTTTCCGAACAACAATTCTCTCTTTCCTTTTACCCTCTCTTACACACACACACACCGTGACCCCTCGCGATGGCGAGCTTTCCCGCTGCAGATGGTCAAACGAATGAAACGCCGTAAAACGCATCAAATATATAAAATAAAAGCATCTCTAAATCTTTGATCAGGAAAAAATCATCTTCGTGTGAGCCCTTTCCCTTAACACAAGCACTGCGGCGCATTCATTAGACCAGCATTCATTGTTCAATCCAAACGCGTTCCACACTCACAGAAACCAATTTATGATTAAAACAACCCACGTCTTATATTAACAAGCATCGGAAAATTCATCTATTTCTTGGTGCCTGAATAACGCGGGGGGGTTCGTCATTACATCAAGCAGATTTTGAGAACCGACGGCGCGCATCCGATCAGCCATAAATGAGAAAATTTGGGCTCACCTGCCGAATCTCTGAGCCGGTATCGCATCCGAGCTTGCACTGTGATAATCTCACATCCCCACATTCTAACCATCCGACGTGCCTCCTTTTTTCCCGTCGAGCCGTGTGAACGACGCTCTGCTCTTCTTGCGTTTTTCTTATTTTCAATTAACGTCAATCTCCCCGGGTCTATTTTAAGCGCGCGCTCTGTGCGCGGTCGCGGACGCAAGGTCAGGAGCGCCCACTGCCACGCGCGTTGCCAGGCAACCGAAGGGACACTAGTGATCTTACAAACCGGCAGCAAAACAAAATAAATAAATAAGTAAATACGGCGAATAAGCAGCAAGGGCTCGTCTCATTCAAACCAGACATGCAGCATATACAATCAAACATCATACAGTCGTCGGGGAATGTTACGGCACTGGTGGGGTGTGGCGGATGCATCATCGTTTATTACGTCGTTTATTATCTGAATAAAAATCCAATTTGCAGAATGCAGCAATTAACATAAGTCAGAGTAGTATGAAGACGGGCATTGGCTGATTAAATGCGAGGATCAAAATCATGCTCATCCTTTCATTGCCGTATACAAATAGGTGGTTCCATGGATTGAACCAGCAGCCTTCTAGTGAACGACTTTTAATCACACCAGCCTACATTTCCCATATTGTATCGAGAAATAAAGCAGAACAACACGGGTTCTAAAAAACTATTTTAACAACAAAGCTGTTAAACTGTCAGCTGCTGCTATGCAATATGCACTACATTTAGATGCACAGCAGGTTCTTATTTTCACAGCAGGTGGCATGCATCGCAAGTGTGATGCATGCTATTTGTGAGTTATTAGAAGAATGATTATCTCCTTGTTTCACATTAGAAATGCTAATTTGCAGTCCTCTCCTGGTTTGTAGCGAAACATCTCAATCAGCATGAAACATGATGATTTTGGTTCAAAAGGAAGTTATGCAATGCTGTTAAATTTAAATTAACCTTGATCAGTAACAAACAAAAACTTAAGAAAACATTAAAGTACATACTTATTTACATTTTCATAACGATTTGTGGAAGGAAATTGACAGTCATGAGAATGAGTGTGTCAGGTGTAGTTTAACAGCTGCCAATCCAGCTGTTTGAGAAAAGAGGAAGCAATAGTTCACTTCTGAGTGTAAGAAACAGCTGTAAGAACCAGACTAAAATGTATGAATTTTAATGCCTATGTTCCAGATTGTTGTATTGCTATTGGTTACAATATGGAGACCCCATATTTAAATACATACAGAATGAGATTTGAGAGGGCAGAAGGTTATCGAGTCATATGGACTACATATTAAAAGATGTGGTCATTACTCATTTTATTATAAAAAAAGACGCATCAACATCCTGCCTAACATTACATTTTGTATTCGTGGAAATGTGTTTGTTTGGAATACCAATTGGTAAACAACCACTGAATGAGATGTGAAATGAGTTTGGTTTTAAAGACTATATTTGACTCGAGCATTGAAATCACACACCAGTCAGTAAAGGTTTGTCTTAAATCGGTCTTTATTTACAAAATAAATGCAATAATTCAAGAGTCGGATGCAGTCATGCAAGTGGAAGAGATCATTGCTTCCCTTAGGATGTATCTCCATCGCTTCTTACTTTTTTATTCTGTCTCTTTTATACTTTTTTGATCTAAACATGGATAAAGGAGAAGCAGAGGGTTGAACCAGGGTGGGTCGGGGAGGCCTCATTGATGGGAAAGCTGTTTTCATCCTTTACATGCAATTTTACTTAGAAATCCGCGATATACATTTTTCTAAATAAATCTGAATATTACCAACTAAAGAAATTTAAACAGTGTTGTTATGTGGATTTATAAATTGAAAGATTCATGTTTTCTTATTTTTATCAATACAATGAAAAGAGGTCCCTTTTTATTCCAGCGACGATCACAGTAAAGTAACAAAAAACTATTACAAACAATGAATTCAAACTTAAACTTACAAAACTCATCTAAATTGTAAAATGTTTATCACTGTGGAAAATTGCAATCTCTTTGTTTAACCTGTTGCTGATGCTTGTTGAATGTGCTGTTTTTATGTCACTTTTTTACAGAATAAAGTATATTTAAAATCCCACAATCAGGTTTACTGAAGGAAGACAGAAATTTTCTCACACACGCTCACACCTGCACTGTATACAAATACGACACTTCATCTAAACTAAAGTTGCTAAAGAAAAAGAATCTAAAATTGTGAATTGAAAACACAGACAAGTAGTTCTCTGATGCCAGAAGATATCTAACCTTTTTCATGACATACAGGTTATAGTGTTGAGAACACAAAATCAATGGACCGCTTAACAAATTAGTAAACAAAATCATTAATGTATTCTACAGTTTGCATAATTTGTTCTGCAGACAACCCTTCTTGTGTGAGTTGTCATGGAGACACGATTATTGTCACTCGTGAAAACGGTGTCATCATCAAGTATGAGATAAACCAAATCAAACCTTCTCTTTCTCTCCTCTTCTAATCCGATACAATTTTCAGACCCAGCACCCAGCAAGACATCTCAAGGAATTTGGTGAGATGGCCTGCATGTTTTGATGTTCTGCCACTGGTTCAGTAAGGCACTGAGAGAGGGCCGGTGGGTGGTTGGTCCATCCATCCGATAGTCTATCGCTTGATAATTGGGTCAGGTTGTGGTCAGTACAGAAAAAGAGTGTTCAGGAGATATTTGGATGAGAGTGTGTCCACTTTCTAAAGGGAAGTGCAGTCAGACAGAGAGAGAGAGAATCTATCCCACGCCACATACGATATGATCGGCCAGGGACAGGCTTCCAACCTGAAAATAAGAAAAAACTGAATCATTAAAAAGATGGAGCAACGCTGTAAATGCCAGCAACTCTGAACAGGCAGAGCATTCTAACTTATGCATGCCACACTTTCAACGTTTATTATACAGAACCTCGGACTATGAAAAAGACATATGTGATTTGTCAAAACAAATATTTCAGATATCTGTCGTAGCAGGAACAGTTTTTCAAGAAGATTTTACAGCAGCTTTGAAGTTTTAAAGCAGGAAGCTTGACTTACCTTAGAACTCCACCAGATGACCTATGACATCGCAAACGTCATCATGCTATCCTCTAAATTGTCATTTAAAGGGGTCATATCTTGAGAATTTTTATTTTTTGCTGGATGGACTTCAAGCGAGAGATCGCCCAAAAAGGAAAATTCTGTCATCATTTACTCATTCTCTTGTCATTCAAACCTATTTGACTTCTTTCCTTAAAGAATGTTGTCAACTGGCCCCCATTCACTTGCATTGGTTTTGTGCCCATGCAATAGAAGTGAAAGGGGGGCGGCACTGTTCGGTTACCAGCTTTCTTCAAAATAGCTTCTTTGTTGTTTTGCGCAAGAAAAAATGTCATAAAGGTATGAAATGACAAGAGATTGCCCGTATGCTGCAGATGGTGAAGTGTGTGTAAAGAAGCTTGTTCTTACAACAGCTGCCTGGAATTTTACCTTGGCATCTAGATGCCGTTTTTTATCCTGGAAAGTTATAAATGGCAATTATCGTTGACATCTAGGAAATCACCTGTTGTCAAAATCAAGAAACCTCAACCAAGAAGCCAAGTCCCGCAGTCAAAAAAGAATAATGACAGAGCCCGCGCTAAAACAAAAGTAAATATCGGCAGGGCTTTTGAGAGGTGGTGACAGCTCTGGGATTTGAAGGAACTGAAGACTAATGCCGGCTTTCTTCCTGCTGAATAGGAAAGACATTTACCTTATAACCATTAAGCGGCTAGTGTAAATAGTGCAATTTCATCTGACTACGAAATTCGAGATCGAAACAAAAGTAATGTGATTTATTTTCAAATATTTATGTTTGTATTTGGTGAAGATGAAGTGAAAAATATTAGGTAGAAAACTAAAATAGGAATGTTTAGGGTGCAGAAAAGCGATACAAAGCATGATATGTCCCCTTAAACAAATTGCCAAATACTATTTCTAAACTAACCATTATATCTTGACGCTCTCGGTTCCATAGACGTTATAGCCCTCTCTGTATGTAGTAAAACTCTGTGCGGTGGATGGAGGAGCTGGTTTGAAGTTCTGGGCGTTTTTGGTGAGTTTGAGGCGTTTGGTCTCCTGGTGCGACTTATAGCAGAACTCCACCAGAGCTACAGTCATGGCAAGACCCAGACCCCCCACCAGGATATAAAACACGCCAGCCACGTTACTGAGACTCAGTGCACTGGTCTTATCCTGTGAGGGGGGAGAGACAGTTAATACACTGCCACAGTGAAATGCATATCAATCTTCTATAAAATGACTTCAATTGAGGAGCTTAAACAATTGCATGCATGCTTTCACTACCCAGCATGCACTCTTTAACACCCATACATTCACACGGTGGCGTGTTCACACGTTCTCTCTATTAGTTATGCCACCAGTCAGTTTGTTGGCTCCGTGTCGACTAGTCGAGGAACGTTATTTATACTTGGCAAGCACATGAGGAAAATTCCTCCAAAGCAGTCTTAAATAGCTACCTTAACTAGTGGAATTTAAGCAAACCAGCATGACTTCATAAGGCTTTGCTTGATTTAATGACATTAAGTCATTTACATAATTCAAACAATGACCCACCGACTAGTCGACAAGTAAAAATGAGTAGTTGTGTGAGCCTCTTTTACGCACGCATGCGCGCGCACACACACACACATACACACACACACGTGCTTTGAGGGAAGATGAGTGCAATTAAAAATAAAGCTAAAGAGGGGGATGGTCAAAGGGCATCAAATCATTATGAGGTGTGCCCAGGGTCAAAGGTTAAAACTGATAGATTAAACGCTTAGGCGGGCTCAGGGGAGAAAGACGTTATTTCTCTCTCCACTTATTCCTTTTGGAATCACTTTACTGAGAAACAAAGCTCTTAATCACACACACAAATGTACCTATTTATGACTTAACTCTGAAACGTTTTGTAGTTAATAATTAGCATTTCGTTTTTTTTTAAACATAGCATTTTACCACAAATTTGTACTTAAAGGATAGTTAAGTAGGCAAACCCACCACATGCACAAACACACACACACACACACACACACACAAGCAGCCAGTTCTGAGTCTGTTGCGCCCTCTAGAGGCGAAGTAGAGTCAGTAGAGCAACATGACAAAATCGCCTGCCATCAGAGATCTATAGTGAAATCCTCAGGCATCTTCGGACTGCCATCTTAACAGAGGAGGATAGGAAGAGGAGGAATATTAATGTTACTATGGCAATTCCCCTCTCTGAACTACTTCTGCAAGCTTCACAGCCTTCAAAACTCATTAACAGACACCTGCATGCGACCATCGCCACACCCCAAAACATAGACAAGCCTCAACGGGAGCTCTGCTGCTGTGACCACGAGCCCAACATCACTACGTAGAAACACTCTCTATACACTATGCCCGTGAGAGGGCACCAAGGAAACCGGAGCTCTGTAGCATAACTGTCTTGAATGCAAAGCTAGAGACCTGTTCTTGAACACGGTTACCATGGTTACAGGCCCATATAGTGGGTTGCACGGTCTCGTAATGGGGCTGTTGTGCAGGTGCACTCGGGACATGTTTTCGGAGTTAATTAACTTATTTATAAGACCGGATTACATTCAGTAGTGTGATAACACAATTGTCTTGTATGTTCATTCAATGGAGTCTCCAGGCATCATTGTGTGGTTTCCATTAGGCTGATGCCACTGGAACAGTTACCGGGCAAGAGCAAGGGAATAAATTAGGCCTCCTACAGGGGGCGCCGTGCAGCTCGAAAAAATCAAAATCCACCAAATCAGGACAACTTTTAGCTCACCGGAGATGTTCGTTCGTCCATAAATACCAAAGACGTGTCCCAGAAAACTGCCTGGAAATGTGTTTTGGATTTTTGTTTAAAGCCAGAACTTAGTCTTCATATGTCATTCTGTCTTTTCTTTATTGGCACAATTTGGCCATTGCGCCTGAGCAACTGTGCTTGTTTTAAATTCCGTTGTCATGATTAATGCCTGTTGCCCAGGGATACTGAGCGAAGGCAAAAAAAAAATTCTCGCCCGGCACAGCGTTAAAGAACAAGATGAAGACGATTCCTAAATGAATCAGTAAACACACGAAGACGAAAATTGGGCCACGTCACAGCAGCAGAAGAGGAAAAATCTCCAAAATATGTAACTAATCAAATTCTTAAGCGCTACATTATGGTTATGAATGCTTATTACAAAGTACCTTCATGTAATACTTCATTACCACATCATTAAAATGATGAATTACTTCAATGTTTGGTTCGGAACGTTAAGTGCTTTCTAAATGTGCCATGCTGTATATCTTTCTGTATGTGTGTGTTAGTTGTTTCGTCTCATAAATACTGTTGTGCTAGAATTACTGCGAATGATCTTCATGTTACATAAGCCCTGAATTAAGTAAGGAGCCAAATCCATTAAACCAGCAAATGGTACTGGGGCTCCGCTGATGTGGTTTGTAGAATATGAAGATTGTTTGTTACATAAGTAAACAAGTAAGCAGACTAACCTTACTCCCAGAGTCTTTGGTCCCACATTCACCCTTATCGTACCACCACTTGTTTTTCAGCTTGTCTAAGATGCCTTGTTCACTGAGTTTCAACACTGCAAGGTTTACAGGAGTTCTTCACGAGGGGAAATAACATAAATAACATGGCACCGTTATGTTATTTTATGTTATTAAAACTTAAACCTACCAAACATCTGTTAACCAAAGCGATACTGTAGGACACCTGGCCTTGTGCTGTACCGTATAGAGAGAGAGTGAGAGAGTGACAGAGAGAGAGAGGGACAGAGAGAGAGAGAGAGAGAGAGAGAGAGAGAGAGAGAGAGAGAGAGAGAGAGAGAGAGAGAGAGGGAGAGAGAGAGAGAGAGAGAGATAGAGGATGCAAGTAGAGCTAGCCTTAGTGTTACCTTTGACCTTAGACCTGCCAGTGCTACCTACTGTTATCGCTTTGAGTAATCGGCACTCACTGTTTCAACAGAGACAGAGAAAGTAACCATGGTAACACAGCCAAACAGAGTATTATTATAAAGAGCATAGAAAAGATGACTTTTTATATGTTAATGGTGTAGAAAAAAACTTTATAAAGAGCAATTACTTGACTAACAGACAAACAGGACCCAGCAAGTCAGAAGGGGAACCAGTCTGTGATGGGTGAGGACGGAAGCCAAACATCTTACAAAGAAAAACGCCGACCTCATGTGAATACACTCGATTACTTTAAAAATGCTCTCCGCAAAAACGTTTCTTTGTTTGTGGAACGACAGATGGAGAAGCAGCCTCGACTGTCCTGGCAGGAAACGGTACTGTTCATTACCAGTGCTGTATTCCTGCTGGGCGTTTTGGTTTGTAAGATGTTGGTATGTCATCAGCAGGACTGCTGGGAAACTCAATTTATTTTCCTTCTGCTAAATGATGAGAGTTGTTATCCGGCAGAGCAAATATACCATACTTACCACAGTAAGGCAAACAGCTATCAAAAATGGAAGGCCCGGTGTGGTGGAAAATACCTTTTTAAAATAAGCAGTTTATGGAGTGATGTACATTTAAAGTTTGTTTTTCCACTTTCAGAACATCTAGAGTAAAATTGTGAAAAAGGTGCTTGTGAGTCTCTACTCTTTACATACAGCTGCGTAAAAATGAATAGACCGCTACCAATTTTCATGTAAAATCAGCATTTCTAGATGTGGCTAATTCAGCCTAGTGTTTGTTGTAAAAAATATCTAACCAGGGGAGTGACAAAGTTATTCAACAGAAGTGTGAAAGACTGACAGAATGACAAAACACATGAAAAAAATATTTTCCTTAAAACATGTACATCTATTACTAAAGCATTGCTTATAAGTAAATATGTTATTGCTCTGATCTCAGTATTTGAGCTCTGAAAAAATAGCCAAGTGTCTATTATTTTGAGCTGTTTAGGGTCGTTCAACATTATAAGGATAGATATAAAGATAACTATAACTATATTTGCGTCCACAATATGCCGGCAAAGGATGGATGCTCTCTCTGAAGGCTAAAGGTGCGCTCAAGTCCGGAACGTAAAGCATATATTCTGCCAGCTTGCTGACTCATAAGCGTTACATATATAATATCCTGCCATAAGCAGACCGCTTTCCGACCACTACAGTCTTTAATTCTGACATAAAAGCTGTGTTGCGATCACCAAAAGTCAAACATGATCTGCCAGAAACTGTAGTATGTTTTATCGTTCATCAGCTGGGAAAAAATTGTTCTTAAAGTAATCCCAACGATATCGCTCTCTGTATCTTTATCGTTATTGTTATGTGTGGACCCTGCTATTCTCCTGAATTAAAAATGATTTTTAAACGTTATTTTTTTAGTTATCGTTATAATGTGAACGGGCCTTTTCTCCAGTGTTCATTTTCTGCAAATAAATTCAATAGATATTTTATTTGAAATTTGGTAAAAATGTTGTTAGTAGTTCACAGAATGAAACTAAAATGATCCTTAATGATACCTAAACACATACAAATAAAGTAGATTTTTTAAATCAAGATTTTTTTTTTTCTGCGGCTGTATATGGGTTAGTAATCTAAGTCCTTTAAGAATAATTGATAAGCTTTCAAAACGCGTAGTCTCTCACATCCGCCATAACGGATAAAAAGGCACTTTAGTGGGAAATTTGCTTTTAAGAACACAAGCAAAAATCATATTACAATAGAAGTATCAAACTATATAATATATATTTCAAATATTTTGGCTTTGTTCAGTGTATTCGTCTGTGTACGAACCGTACGGTATATTTGCCGGGATTGCTGAACAACTCCAATCACGCATTTTGGATCAGATTCAGGTCAATAAATGAGATGCATGCAGTTGCGATGTCATAACAGACTAGACACCCTCTAGCCAGCATGCTCAACTTATCAATGTCCGGACTAGGCGGCCATTTTGGTCTCCGAGTTTAGAGCACAGAAGGCATTTATGGGTGACAGCCAATTAGTGTAATGAACTCGTTTTGAGGACCAATCGGGAATAAAAGGGGCTGCCTTGCCCGCATGATAGGCTGAACACAGGGTGACCATTCCGCAGGCACATGGGCTGAAGAAAAATCTGTATGTGTATGTGTGACCGCAGACATAATGCATGAGGGAATGAGTTTGTGCTAGTCTGTGCATTCATATGCAGATGAATGTTTGCTTTGTGAGTCTAAAATACGGCAACAGATCCTTCTCCGCATGTAATGTGCTCCAACTGTGTTATTTAGGAGGAATTGTTTCATTAGAATTCTCACGTTTCCTGTGATGTTTTTTGTCCATCCAGGACTGTGCTGTGTAACCACCATCAGGGGCACTATGGACTTTTTCGGTCCAATTCAGGGCATAATATGCAAAGAGGCTTGGCGGCTTTAGATGTATGCATTGAAATATTTTCCCCAAATTGCTACAGAGATGCAAAGTTGGATAGTCTTTATGCTTTATTGTACCGCTACCCACAAACACTGTCCTGTACATACAATAACCTGCCGAAACTCAGAGTTTTTCCTGGCTCAAAATGAGGCGGAGGTGGTGCCATTCTGATCTTGTACACTTACACGTAGGCCTACTGTACCTTTTAGTGGCTTAACCAAAGTGACTTTGACATATTAAAAGTTCTAATGAAATTAGATGAAATTTACAATTATTAAGTTTTATAAAACCAAACAGACATGTTTTTTTAATGAAATAAAGCTTTTTATCATATTCAACAAACTTTTCAGTCCACAATAACCAACTGAATTGAGTCTTACTAAATGACTAAAATGAGCAAAACTCCTTCACAACTTGCATTCTCTGTGGTTAACTTTAAATGATTCAATGATCTCTTATATTCGCTAGTGACTGAGAAGTTTTTAAATAAATCGGTTCAAATGAGTGGATCGGGTGTGAGTCGTTTTGAAGGCAATGTGTCTTCATACTGGCGTACTCGCTGTGTACAGTATATGCTGATTCAACGATCCAACTGCACATTACAATGATGCACGTCATGTTAATTTAAGTGCTTGGATTCAAAACAAACAGCCGCGAAACACAGCCAGCTCTTCCTCAACTCTTTTTAGTGCCTCAGTGTGCTGATGACGAAACAGCACCTACACTGTGGCATAATGCTGCAACTGCAGTTAAAAATAAAGTAAAGATACCCGTTTTGGCGAGAGTCTCCAATTTCTATACACAGGAAAAACCCTGGAAACCTACTTCAAGAGTCCTGCCCTACACAAAATGTAACAGATCAGTGGAGAGCCACATAGATCCAAGTGTATTCCACCTAAAAAAAAGCTGATTCCATCCTTACGGTACACAAAACAAACCTGCGAGCAAATTCAAGAATGTAAACATCCTATTAATAATAATAATTCATTACATTTATATAGCGCTTTTTTGCCTGGGCACTCAAAGCGCTTTAACATGGAAAGGGGGCATCTCTTCAGCCACCACCATTGTGCAGCATCCACCTGGATGATGCGACGGCAGCCATATTGCGCCTTAACGCCCACCACACACCAGCTTATTGATGGAGAAGAGACAGTTTTTTAACCAAGCCAATTGGTATATATTAAAGGTGCAGTTTGTAAAAAAACATAACTGATCGCTCTAAAAACGTTAGTGGCTTGCTAGATGCTAGACACCACTTCTGCATTTGTCCAGGACACTGTTGTCATGCGGTTTCTACGTCAGTAAAGGCCAATAATGAGGCCAGTAAATGACGCCATTGACAGGCGACGGCACAGCCCCGTGTTACGGTTTAGAATGCCGACTTTCTTATGATTTACAAGTAGTTACAAACATTTGAGATATTGTAAGTACCTCTGAACAAAATATATAACACTAGCTTAGTGATTTTTGAATATTTTACTGCAATATTGTTATAAGTTTAGTAGATCTATCAAGTTGGACCTTTAAGCCGCACTCTCTGTGAATCTGACTTTTAGACATTCCTCTCCTCCTTTGCTATCTCATTTCCATTAGACAAGTAAACGGTCATCCCCGATCGCAGTTTGCCTCATTATATAATACGGAACCGTTGCACACAACCTTGCCGATTACTCGGATGTGGTTGTCTGGGTGCGATTGAGGCTGACCTTCGAGTCCCCTCCCCCGCTGCCGCACTCTCCCTTGTCGTACCACCATTTATTTTTCAGCTTGTCCAGGAGGCCCTGCTCGTTCAGCTTTAACACCGCCAGGTTTACAGCACTTCTTCAAACGGCAAAACACAACTCGTGAGAAAAAGAACAGGTTCGTGAGAAATCTAATCATGAGCAGACGGTGGGAGCTTTTGTTAGGGGTTAATACAAGAGGAGAGAACGGTTCACCGGTTTACCGATGAGCGGTCGGGGCCGTTCGATGGGTTAACTAGTGAAGCAGTTCGACTGGTTAATCGTGTTAGCTGCTGGGTACAGACTGAAGCATGAGTGTGAGCTAGGTGGCTGTGGTGCTGAGTGGACACAAAGAATTAGCGAGGACGAGGGGAGAAAAGAGAGAGAGTGCTGGTGAATGATGGGATGGATGCAGGGACCGTCTGTTTTAGGACGGGATATAGCGTGTGCATGACTTGCCAGGCGGCAGGCAGTACAGCGAAAAACTATTCAACAATTAAAACATTATAAATTGGCAATCAAGGCACAGATCAAAGGACAGAAGTGGAAAAACGGAAGAAATGAGAAAATCAACAGCAACAGGCATTACAATGTAAAATACAGTAAATTAACAGGCTAAAGGTCTTCGCACATACAGTCCGAAATTTTCGTATTTGCCCTTCGTCTGTACGATGTCTCTGAATTGTTAAAAAAGATGCGAAAAACGCAGTAAATAGAACCTGGTCAGAATCTTTATATAACGAAAATATTGGAGGCAGTGTGTAAATGTGATATACACAACGTGAAGACATATTTTTTTTTAACGTAAGTAATTTCAGACTGGATGTGCAATGGGCTTTAGTGTTATTTCTGCTGAAGACAAAAACACACAATAAAACATTACCACAACTTACAGTACATAAAGATTTAAATTAGATAAAACACGCAAGACACAGTTACCTTATCATGTACCGCAAGAAAGAGAAAGAGTGATAAAAAATATAATGGTTTTACGAGGTTTGAGGAAGAGAGAGAGATGAATGGAAATGGTGAAAAAAATATGAAGCAAAGAGAGAGAGAGAGAGAGAGAGAGAGAGACAGAGAGAAAGGAGA
Source organism: Triplophysa bombifrons (assembly GCA_029783895.1). Classification (NCBI taxonomy): domain Eukaryota; kingdom Metazoa; phylum Chordata; class Actinopteri; order Cypriniformes; family Nemacheilidae; genus Triplophysa; species Triplophysa bombifrons. Next base: position 13,507,043 of record CM056451.1, on the reverse strand, counting down.
GATGGTGGAATCAGGGTAGGTGGAATACTATAACAACAGAGGGAATTGTTATATTATTCCACCCACCTTAATGCCGACCCTTTGGGCGTGGCCACACCGTAGCCCTTGGAGTCCAGGTTCCCTCCCACCTTCATAGTGTCGCAGGGCTTTCTCTGCTCGATGTATTCGTTCATGGTGGACTCGAGCAGGAACGCAAACTTTCCCTTCGACTTGCGCACGCGTGCCACTCCATCAGGGGTCGTTTTGACGAACACGGACGGCTCGGCCGATTTCATATAAGACCACATCTTCTCATAGACTGCAATCTTTGAACGCTGTGAGAGAAAGAGACAAAAAGACAGTCACATAAAACAAAAAAAGCTACGGTACATATTGATTTTTCATGTCTGCAACATATTTGTTTTGGCTGTATAATCAATTATATGGAGTGTTTTGATGTTTAACAAAAAAGACACTTGGACTTCGATCACAGATTCTTTTTAATGAACTAAATATATTTTATCCAAAAGTTGAAATTCTTCCCTATTATATATATAATTATTTTTCTGTGTCTGCAGGAACTTTCATCTTTGATTTTGGAGATCCCTTTCACAAATGGCGAGACCTGAAAAGAGCCAATTCTAATTGCTTGTTTTGAAATGAGCCTGGCTATTGAAATAATCACAGACAAGGTCATTTCTATAGAGAAAGAAGGCCCTGACATTTTAAGAGAGAGGTAAGATGGTACATTGTGAGTTTCTGTAAGGCTGTTGCTTTTATGACATGAAAACCATCTGAAGGCCATTGTTAGGCACGACGTGAAGTGGAGCACTAGCCTCAAGTACCTTATTGTTTTTATAAAACGGTTACCACACAAGACAAATATTAAAGCAACAATCTGTAGTTTTTCTACCTTAAAGTAATTTCTCTAAAACAACTTCAGTGGTAGAACAAGTTTTAAGTCATAAATAGTCATACCTCCACTCTCTCTCTGACAGTACACGTTTACATCCGATCAAAAAAAACTTTAAGAGCACTATATACAGGACTACGAGAGGGATATTGCATTTATACTACAGTTCGATGGCACACTTGTGTAGATAACTCAGAAACACCATAGGAGTGTCTTTAAAACCCTTTGGTCTTTCATGGAACTGGGGAACTACTTTCTTCCACCACAAATTCCAGCCCCGCGGGACTCTCATGACCCGATACGGATTCTTGCAGCGCAGGATAAAATCTTGGGGGAAAAAGACGGTAGTGGTCAGAAACTCTGTGGACGTGAGTGGGTCTTTGGTCTCCCGACATCCTTCTAACTGACCACATGTAGAGCCTGATCTGAGGACTGTGCTATGCATATGCTGCGCACGTGGACCAGTTCTAACTCCGTTTATAGTTTGATTTGCACTGGCCCCCAGACAGAACGGAAGAGAGAGCGTTCATGTTTTTTAGAGGGGAGATGGTCATCAGGACATTTCTTACATGGATGTTAAAGAGTAAGTAGCATAAGATCATGAAAATGACATTTCATGAAGTGTGTAATGTTGCCGTGTTTGAAAGTAAGCAGTCTGCCAAGTTGTAAGCCCGAAGGTGAATAAATAACAAAGTTATTGGCTTGTTAAAAAGGGAGTCAACTCTGAATTACGCAAACTGGTAAGGTGAAACCCCGCCATCTCTATCTATACACTGTATATAATACATAACCTGTAAACCGTAATTCAGCAATGATGGTAGGCGTTCCATTTGTGACACATAATGAACACTGTAACACGTTCAAGGAATGGGAAGAAGGAGGCGGGAACTAGCGAACTTTCAACAACTTTTAACAACAAAATTTTGCACAAGCTAGCTATAAGCCAACGGGTTTCGTTTCATGCTTATAGTTTGAGTGAAAGATGTTGTATTGTATTTAATTTATTTTTCTCTGTGACATTTTGTCATTTGACATTTAAATGTAAGAACAATGTTGTATATTGACAAGACGATACAAAATAACTGATATATTTCCTATTGGGAAATTTAAATGTGAGATCTTTTGAGATCTGGAAACGTTATCTAAATTTAGAGGGATCCGTCGGGTCATGACGAAAATCATAAAAAGCAAACTGTACTGTAATGCACTTCTAGGTGGTTGCCCTGCAGGCCTATTACAAAAACTGCAACTGGTTCAAAACTCGGCAGCTCGAGTTCTTACACGTACTAAAAAGTATGAGCATATAACCCCGGTTCTTTCAACCTTGCACTGGTTACCTATAAAACATCGCATTAACTTTAAGATCTTGCTTATTACCTATAAAGCCCTGCATGGTCTAGTGCCGCAGTATTTAAATGAACTTCTATTGTATTACAGACCTCCACGTGCATTACGCTCTCAGGAGTCCTGCCAGTTGGTAATACCTAGAATTTCAAAATCAAGTGCAGGTGGTAGATCCTTTTCTTATCTAGCGCCTAAACTGTGGAATATTCTTCCCTGCAATGTCCGGGAGGCAGACACACTCTGTCAGTTTAAGTCTAGACTAAAGACGCATCTTTTTAATCTTGCATACACTACACTTCCATAATATTAATCCTCAGAGGATTTAGGCTGCATTATTTAGATCAACCGGAACCTGGAACACATCCAACAACAAATGATGTACTTGTTGCATCAAAGAGTGCAGAACAGTACTCTACTCTCAGCCAGTCTTGTCTCTCTGTTCCAAGGTTACCGCAGGAGGCAGTTCATGCCCAGACCTGATGGCAGAGCTGAGAATGGGAAGCGGTGACCTGACAAGAGCTAAGAGGATAGAGCTGGATAAAGGGCGTGGCAACTTTGATTTTCCTATAACATTTCAAATCCTATTAGATTGTTAATGATAATCTTAAATCTACCATTTACCTTATTAAGCTTATTTTTTTATTTTTATTTAGCCTTGTTGTGCAAGCACTGTTGTGCCTGTGCAGAGGCAGCAGCTTTTGCCAGAGGGGAACTGGAATCCCCCGGTCGGGCCTGGGTTCCCCTGAGGTTTTTTTTCTCGATTAGAGTTTTGGGTTCCTCGCCACCGTTTGCATATTGTTTTGCACTATCTTCCTGGCCGGGGGGTCTGCTTTAGAATTCAGAAATTAGAAATAATTAATATATAAGAATTTATAGTCCGTTTAATATTTGACCTGTGGTTCTCTCTCTCCTTTATCTCAAATGTGTCCTTTCACTGTCCTTTTGTGCGAGTGTGTTTGTGTGTGTGTGTGTGAGTGTGTTTGTGTGTGTGCGTCTATGTCAATGTGTGTAAGTATGTATGCATATTGTGTGTGTGGAGCATTTGTATGTCTGTCTTTTGTTGTTTTCCACCTTTTTCTTGTTTTTACAGGTATATGCCTTTAGTTGTTTTACTTGTAATCTATTGTGTCTCATGTACAGCTGCTTTGTAACAATGAAAATTGTAAAAAGCGCTATATAAATAAAGTTGTGTTGAGTTGAGTCAAATAGCGTGTGAACACAGAGTGAATTTTCAGTGGGTGCGGAATAACATTTAGCGGGCGCGGGACAAAAAAACAGTCCCGTGCAGACCTCTAATGTGCAGTGTGCTGCTTCGGATACGTTCTAAGTGAGAAATAACCAGGCAGGACGTGCATGTGAATGAAAGGGAAAGACCTTTAAAAAGCAACCCACCGAGAATGTGCTAATCCCAATTCTATTATTTTAAGCGCATGTTCGAGACCCTTGCGTATCGCGCAGTATTTTTTTTTAACTATGACATCAGAACGCTGTGAATAAATTGCTAAGAGACGCTGCCAACACTGACAACATTTAGCACTTTAGTGTGTGATCCAGTTGCCACCTAGTGGCCATTTTCGAGTATTGAAGTTTGTGGTTCCATACAAAGAAAGTGCTATCGCATCACATGTACTGCTATTTGCAGATGGCAGTGCACGCATTTATATGTAAATTTATTAATGTGCAGTTTTTATTTTCACATCTAAAAAATGAGAAAATATCACAAAAGTAAACATTCTGGAAAGGATCAACTGCTTCGTGTGTGTTTGTTTGCTTGTTAGCTAGCTGTCTAACTTCTTCAGAGTGACGCAGTTGCAAGGACAACATAGTCCGAGTTAGTTTATTGGCGGAGTGATACAAACAGTCAGTGAAACGGTTCAACAGTCAGTTCCTGTCGTGATCCTGGTGGAAAATTGCATGGCTTGAAGCCAATCAAATTCGAGAACCAGAAAGAACTGTTGTATAAAGTATATTATCATACCCTACTAGTATATCAGCACACATTTGCTACCTACAATGCATCCTTCCTTTTTAAGTCTCTAGTTTTATAGACAGAGAGTAAATTAATGGAGAGTTTATAGACCTCACAGTGTACTTATCCCAATAATTCTGCTAAATTTAAAGGTCTAGAATGGGATTCATAGAGGCCACTAGAGATGAGATTGTGAATTGCAACCAATCTCTCAGTCCAAACACAACAGTGGCCACCACAGAACAAAAAGATGTCGTCGGCTGAGACAGGGTGTCTTTTCATGTTGACGCAGGGAAGAGATCATGCAGGCATTAAAAACACTGTAGAAATAGTGATTTCTTATTTATTACATGAAATAAAGGGTCTGTGGATCTTAAGTATAAAAAGAAGGTTAAAAGTCAGGCAGGAGCCTGGACCTGCGTTAATATAATAAAGACTTTCCAGTAGATCTTCTCATGTTGACGCAGGGAAGAGATCATGCAGGCATTAAAAAGACTGTAGAAATAGTGATTTCTTATTAATTACATGAAATAAAGGGTATGTGGATCTTAAGTATAAAAAGAAGGATAAAGTCAGGCAGGAGCTAGGACCTGCGTTAAAATTATTAAGAATTTCCAGCAGAGACGCGTTAGGACTCGTTGTCTAAAGGCTTTTACCAGAGATAGTCATAGATATCTATGGAGATACTTTCCAGCAGAGAGACATTGGAGAGAAAGATTGTCTAAAAAGAAAGATTACTTTGATTCAGATCAATATGTGAGTGAACCACTGAACTGGTAAATCAAAGGTTGCTGGTTCGATCCCAGCATCCACCACCAGTGTGTCCTTGAGCAAGACACTTTACTCCATGTTGCTCCAGGGGGATTGTCCCTGTAATAAGTCCACTGTAAGTCGCTTTGGATAAAAGCGTCTGCTAAATGTAAATGCAAATGCAAATGCAAAAAATGTGAGTAACATTGGTTACTCATTATTACAGCATAACTAAGATATGTTGTAATTGTAATATTAGCTGTGTAACGGAGCAGTTTTGAGCGTAATTGTTCATCTGGAACCAGTGTACTGCTTGTATATACTTGTCTCATTGTTGCTTATTTTATTCATTTGTATTATTATTCGAGTGATCTAAGCTATGAAAAAGGTAAGAATTTAGAACAGCACCTTTGAGGTATTATTCTAAGGTAATAATAACCTAACTGTTCATTACGTAAGGTATGATGACATCGTTTTGTATATTGTATTGCATTTCTGTCAATATATCATCAAAAGAATCCCATACTGCTACTTTAAGTCAAATCTTCATAAAGCTGAAGCTTCCTTAACCAATATTCTCAGTGTCCAGCTCTTGCGCGAGTAGCTATATATGTCCACAAGGCAGGCAGGATATCTCTAGAGAGAACACACACCTACGTTTAATAGGACAAACAGACAGTAACGCTTTTATAGGACACAGTTCTACACACACATGGCACATATAAGTAGGTTACCTTGACCTCCAAACAGCTGGTATGTGTGTGAATGCGTGCGTGTGAATTTTCCTGAGAGCTTTTCAGGCACAAACTGGAAGTGGCGTGATTGTATAAACTCCCTCACACGTCTCCTGTGCACTAAAACAAATACGCTGCAGGGCTCCAAATGTTTCAATTCATTTCCGATCGATCTCTCTCTCTCTTTCACATTACACACTAAACCTTTACCTAGTATTTTTTTAAAGACCAAAAAAAATAGATGGTCTGTTACTGCAAGTTTAACTTTCTTCCATGGAACACAAGAGAAAATATTTTGAAAAATGCTGTAAACTGGCCCCCTTTGCATTGGTTTCGTTTCCATACAATAGAAACGAATGGGGGCCAGTACTGTTCGGTTACCAACTTTCTTCCAAATATCTCCTTTTGTGTTCTCCAAAAGAAAGGTTTGAAATGTCAAGAACCAATCCAGCCAATCTACTCTATATAAGGCATATGGAAATCAGAACTCACATCTACTGTCCAAGCATGATATTAAACAGCTGCAGTAGTGCGCTATGAACACAAGGTGGAGACTGTACCATCTCTCTTATCTCTCAACGTCTCTCTTGTCAGTCTCTCTAGTCCAACCATGTGTCGGCTTCCCACCTGTCAACACTGTTCTAATTTAGTCAGCTACAGGATGACAACTCAGGTAAGGGAGAAGAGCAAAGGCCTCCTCATTTCATGTGTTCTTTCTCTTTATCTCTGTCTCTTAACAATTGTATATTGACAGTGATGTGTGAGTAAGACTGTCTGAATATATGTGTGTGCTTTCACACACACATTAGGACGTAATCATGACATTAAGGCAAAATGACAGGATGATCTCATCAGCAGTGGTGTATCTGGGTCATCCTAAAACTGCCCTGTTCACTGTCGGCTCAAACACACACACATACATACAGTACATAAAGACACACGCATACACAAGTGCACACTCTCCCTCTGGCCATCTCGAATGAAAACAGTGTCTGGCTGAGATTCAGTAAAAACGTTTTTTGAGGAGGTCGGAGGCTTTGCTGCGCTGCCTTCAAACGAGCTGCAGGTTTGCTGTCGGGTCTAATATACCTCGCGCTGCCGACTTCTTGCGTGCCGTGTATTACATGGTGACAGGTCTACAAGACAATTAAGTTTGAGTGTCTGCTCAAGTTTAAGTTCTAAAAGTGACATGTTTTCGCTGTATCTCCCTTTTCTTAATTTTGAATGGCTGGATGATTTGACAAACCCCATTCTATTCACTATATTGAGCTATGGAATCTGCAAATTTATTGCGTCGATTTATCTGACTAAAATTAAGTTACTTTTCTAGTCGGAAATCCACACGCCCAAACCTTTTTTGGGGGGAATCGCCTACCATACTATATGTGACCCTGGACCACAAGACCGGTCTTAAGTAGCACAGGAAAATTTTTAGTAAAAGACAAAAATACATTGTATGGGTCGAAATGATTGATTTTACTTTTAAGCCAAAAACCATTAGAATATTAATTTAAATTCATGTTCCATGAAGATATTATGTAAATTACCTACCTTAAATATATAGAAACTTTATTTTTGTGAGTGGATGGCCTGCCAAAGTGCCCCTGATTCACAACTTCAAAGGCAATTTTTTCAATATTTAAATTTTTTTGCACTCTCAGATTCCTGAGTTCTAAACAGTTGTATCTCAGCCAGATATTGTCATATTCTAAAAACACATACATCAAAATGAAGCTTATTTATTTACCTTTCAGATTATGTAAAAATCTCAATTTCGAAAAATTTACCCTGTGTCAAAATTTTATGAAAATGATACATCATCTAAAGGCTAATTACATAAGATTTACATTGATGAATGGTATGTTAGGACAATATTTGGCCGAGACAGAACTATTTGAAAATGTTAAATCTGAGTGGGCAAAAAAATATTATATCTCAAAATCAGTGGCGGCTGCTGGTCTTTCAAAGTGGGGAAGCTCATTTCACAATGAATGAACAAACGATCTAAAAAAAGATATTAAACTATACGGAGGTAATGTGGGAATTACATTAAACTGAAACAAGGAGTGTGGTGTATAATTGTGTGAAATGTATGATGAAAATTGGCTAGAAATTTCGGAAAGCAAGTACCAAGAAATAGGTTGCAGCAGTTTGTCTTTCGACTACACTTGCAAAATCCGCAATGGGACTGAGATCGAATAGCTTCAGCGTCAGCGACTTTTTATAGAACAAAATTGCTGTCAATCAAAAGGAGATGCAATCTTTCGACAGACCCTCCAATCATCACGCAGACGCTCGGAGTCCGGGCCAGCCCACTCCTCCATTCATCCCAGAGACGCTGAGCGTCCGTGGTCGGGACATAATCGCAGCATTATCCAATGACCGTCTTGTTTCTAAGCACTGAAAAAAACTGTTTAAAGCAGCCCCATTGAAGTCAATGGACACTGGGCTTCAGCAGAGTGATGCACTGTACGCTACGGGAATGAATGAGAAGGAAATCGAGTCAGCCGACCTAAGTAGCTGATTCTGAACGAAATTGTTTTCGTTCGAGATGAACGTGTTTAACACATTTTTTGTCAATAAAATGTTAACATAATAGTACATATAGGCCTGTCACGATAACAAATTTTGCTGGACGATAAATTGTCCAAGAAATGATCGCGATAAACGATAATATTGTCGATCTGAGACCATTTTCATCTAGAATAATGATAATGGCATAACGATACTATAGGGCAGCATCTCTCTAGCAATCAAGCGAACTACACTGTCGGTGAGTGCACACCATTTTGAACTGTCCTGTTTGTACTTTGTTTGTCGACTAAATGCCCCAGTTATGGTGCACTGTCGGGAAGACGAAGACGGCCCGTCTGTTGTAGCTTTTTTTTTCTTATCTGGGAAAACTGCAACGGATGATTGTGTTTTAGGTGCATGTGCATGTTTGTTGTGTTACCGGTTTTAGTCGATACTGTTTTAAAACAAATGCAACATACCGGCTCGCTCAGGTTAAGTGGTTCACCACGGTCATTTGGTTTGAATCCGAAGTGCTCCCCCACTGCAGCTGTCGCGTTTGGCTTTGAAACCAATTCCATGTCACAACTTGCGTCTCGTCTTTTCGCTCTTCTCTGCAGTCGCCTTAAACACTCCCGCCTTCCCACACAAAGTCCATGTGACTGACAAGCGCCGCCTCCCCACACAAAAGACAATGCAACTGACAAGAGGGTTCGCTTCTCCTATGCTAAGGAAACGAGAGTTGTCATTCAGTCGCGGATAACAAACAAGTATGCAAATGAAATTATCGCGGCCGGAAAAATTATCGAGGTCATTCTTTTTTATCGTGCGATTAATCGATTTATCGACTATCGTTAAAGGCCTAAGTACATATATTTGACCATTCATTTTTTGACAATTATAGGGGAAGCTGAGCTTCCCTTGCAGTCTTAAAGAAATCGCAACTGCTCGAAATGTTAAAGTTGTCCATCAGAGAGGCTGCAGCAGGCCGTTGCCAAGAAGAATTTACAATAATATCCTAATGATTTTTGGCATGAAAGAAACATTTTGTGTACAGTATGAGTCACGGATAGTATGTCAGAAACCTCAGTATGAAGAGAACGTTTTTTTCCCATTCTAATGAACTGTATATGAAACGACACATTTGATGGCAACTCACCCTGAAAAATTCTTTGGTGGAACCAGAGTCCAGTGTTCCATAGGCGATCTCGGTCTGCTTGGCGAGGTCTTCTGCGCTCTCTATAGGTGACACCATTCTTTCCACCGTCAGGAAAGCAGCCAGATTGGCAGTGTAGGATGAAATAATGATCAGAGTGAAGAACCACCACACACCCCCAACTATACGTCCAGACAAAGACCTGCGAGAGAAATAGCGGGAGAGCGAAGAAATCCCCTCAAACCGATCAGTAAGGTCAAATCAGAGCCATTGAGAGAGACCCTGATAGCACACATATATCTGGCTTACGTCTATTTGACGTCTGCAAGACATCTACAATACATAATTTGCTCATCTGCCATTCATCTTGGAGATGTTTGCTGTCAGACGTCATGTAGACATCTAGAAGATGTCTGTGAGATGTTTATGATTTAGAATGGATGTAAAGATGCTCTTTCTAAGATGTTTAGCAGATGTTTTTACGCAGCAGGTCTCCAGATCTTTAGCAGACGTATTACAGACATTCAGACCTGTCCGAGACATATTACAGATGAGCAAACTATATATTGCAGATGTCTTGCAGATGTCAATGCAGACGTCAAATCCCTGATAGCACACATACATCTGGCTTACGTCTAGTTGACATCTGCATTTACATCTGCAAGACATTTACAATAAATAGTTTGCTTATCTGCAATACATCTTGGAGATGTCTGCTGTCAGACGTCATATAGACATCTAGAATATGTCTGTAAGATGTTTATGATTTAGAATGGATGTAAAGATGCTCTTTCTAAGATATTTAGCAGATGTTTTTACGCAGCAGATCTCCAGATCTTAAGCAGATGTATTACAGACGTTCAGAAGTCTATGAGACATATTACAGATGAGCAAACTATGAATTGCAGATGTCTTGCAGATGTAAATACAGACGTCAAATAGACGTCAGCCAGATGGATTGTGCTATCTGGGGAGAGTCGCTTCAACCCGGATGACTCCAATGGAAAAGTTTTTTCACAGCAATGGCGGTTCATGGAGGCTATCAATAGTTCGTGGAAGTTACTGGTAACGCATGGAGTTGCGACTAAATAGACCAACTGATGTAAACATTTAACCGATTAAAAGACGAAAGCCATTTACTGAATAAAAACATTAAAAGAAATAAAGCATTTCAAGAGAGAACATAACTTCCTGGAACTATTTGAAGGCTCCATGGATCACGTGACGCTCCAGCATTTTGGACCTCCGTTGGCAGAACTCTCTCTCTAAATGGCTCTGGGTCAAAAGTTAACAATTGGCAATTGTCTCTTAATCCATACCGGTCGACAAAAAGACACCAACACAACTCAAAGCGGAGTTGGGATAAATCTGTCTCACGAGAGACAGCAGAGGGATAAAGATGAGAACAGGGTCACAAAGATTTCAAGGAATATGTAATGTATGTATGAATGAATGAATGATGACAGATCATCTTGATGGAATGAGTGAAGAGGGCCGACACTTCTCCACTGAAACAGTTTATAAACACCAAACTGCTGACGTTAAAATAGAGACACGCAGCAAGAACACGGTAGCCCTCCAAGAAACAGAGAGATAAAGAGTGAGTGAAAGAGAGACAATCTTTACATTTTACAGTCAACACATGGAGAATATAAATTATTTTAGTTGGTGCCCTGCATCACTTACATTGAAAGAAAGAAGAGATAAAGAAACTCTTGTTGTGACAGTGTTGTGATAACCGAGACAATGTGATTGTGAGTGAAAGACGAACAAGTGATGATAAAATGAAGTGATAAAGCCACCCCAAATAGAATAACATATATGCACCATGAAAGAAAAACCGACCATAAAATGCAAAGATGAGGGGAGAGACAAATATGGAGACGTAATAACGGGCCAAATGCACCAACCTTGGCGAGATATCGCATCCTTGCTGCATGAAAGCTCCAAGTGAAAACCAGAGACTGTTAAAGATGCCAAAGTCGTTGGGCGGGTCGGGTGGCGTCTGTGGATCCTTCACTTCTTCATTTTCATCCAGGTGCCATTCGTACGGACTAAAACGACTCACCAGGAAGAGAACCACGCTGACGCCGATGTAGGCAAACACAATGCACATCCAGATCTCATACGCCAGCGGGTCCAGGAAGGAAAAGACCCCGGGCTTGGACTTCTGTGGTTTCTTGATCATGATGGAAATGCCCAGACTCATGAAGGGCTTGGAGAAATCTATCACCTCCTCTCGTACCAGGGTTATAGTGAGGGGAGCCACAGCTATATCCGCTCTCTGGAAATATGGAATAGAGTAAATCTTAGTTGAACAGATGGAAAACCAAAGCGATGTTGTGGTACGACACTGGAAATGTGATGAATGGCCTGGCTTTGAGACAAAAAAAATTTTATTGATCTTTGACGTGTTAAAGATCTCATGAAATAAAAATGAGAGTTTTTGTGGTTTTCATGCCTATTAGCCTTGAGGCCAAATTTTTTTGTATATGCAGTTGCTAACTGGTATTTTTATGAAAAAGAATTAAACAAATAAATATGAATCTGTAAAAGCACATACATCAACGTGGGAAAGAAAATTCATGTCAGAAATTGATTTGGGTCTTTAAGTGTCACAAGAGCAGCTGGTTCACATTTTACATTTAAATGTAAAACCATTTACAGTGCTTCTGTCCCCTACTTATCTCAGTTTCCCTGTTAATGCAAACAAGAGCTCAACACAGTTTTTAAATTAAACTTTTTAATGAAACTGTGTATTATAAGATCAAGTCAGTATAAAAAGGATGCGATAAAAATCCTTCAATGATATGCATTTGATTAGGGGTGACCCTGAATAGTCGAAGATTCGATGTTTCGATTGGAGGAGCCTGATTCGACTTATACAGTTGAATCTTCGCACAGGTGTTATGCGATGGGGGATCACGTCATATTGGTTATTTGGTGTAGCACTGACTGCACCGCCAAAAATATTATTTACGATGTAAAGAAATGGGACATTTTAGGGTTGGGTACTGAAACCCTGGCGCATATGAGCGTAAAGAACGTGCTGTATTCCCGTATGTAAAAAATAATTCATTATCATCTAGTAGTTTTAAAAAGAGTTTTAAGGCGAGATATGGTCTAGTAAGCGATGTTTAAGGAAAATGTTGACAATTTCACTATTGGTGGCTAGTGTTTTGAATATGTTGCCCTGCTTTTCAGAGATTTTGCCTAAACACAATTCTGATTCGACTATGTAAATCCTTAGTCGGGGACACCCCTTTATCTGATATTTTAAAGGGACAGTTCACCCAAAAAATAAAAACGATGTCTTAATATACTAACCCCCAAATTGTTCCAAATCTGTATTAATTTCTTTGTTCTGATGAACCCAGAGAAAGATAATTGGAAGAATGCTTGTAGCCAAACAGCTCTGGGGCACCATTGACTACCAGAAGGGACAACTTTTTAGAACAAATACATTTATTTAGCAATTTTTCCTACTATGGTAGTCAATGGTGCAATGTTCACAAACATTCTTCCATATATCTTTGGTTTCTAATGGTTTTTTTTATCTATAAATGTACACTCCTTAGGTGCAAAAGTACAACTTGGGTAACTTTTTTTGACACAGTACTAACTGGGTTTATGTACATACAATGATTGCAGTATGAGATCACTTTAATTAAATTTCTAAATGTATCACTTAAGAACACTGACCGCAACCAAGACTTGGGTGACTTCAGCAACACCGTGAAACTACAAATATCATTTTAAAATCACACGAATGTCAAAATAAAATCACCAAAAGGTTGAAAACGACAGCAAGCGGTAAACATCTGGTCAACTTTTATTTTGACAGTGATGTCTGTGATTTTATTTGTGGTCTTCTAAGTGTTGTTGGCTTCACACAGCTATCATCCCACTTTCCCATCTTTCCAACACTCACCCCATACACCAACTCCCCCACCATGCCGTTCCAGGTCTTGGTTTCGGGGTCGCGAGCTCCGTACTTTCCATCGGCCACAATAGACAGTTTGTACTTTATGCCCACATGCTTGGCGATTTCTGATGCCAAGTCTACACAGTAGCCCTCGTATCGATCATTGCCTTCCATCTGCATATAATTCCTCTTGTACATTACGTATGGAGCTTCCTGTTAACCAAATCAAATCAGGTTCAGTTGACTCGCACCCAAAATCATTCACACACACACAAACAAATAGACGAAACTATTACTCTACGTGAAACCATGCTTATATGTCTCTCACACACATACTCTTCATTCATTTCACTCATAAACATGCAAAATGTGTCTCATAACAACAATGCGACTGACAGACAATGAGCCAAACAAAGCTAGGGTGGCAGTGAAAGGTTGATTTGACTTAAAACTGGGTTTGGGTGTTCGCTATAAATTCAAGATTCCCCATTTGGAGTGAGAGAATCACATGGGTGTAGTGAGCTAGTTGCAGGTACACCTATTAGGGGACATTGCTAGTCTAAAGCAAGCCAGGCCGGGGGGAGTTTTGTCACTCACATGTACATGTACAGGGCATGCAGGAAGAGTGCTAAAAAGGAAGGAGATGTTTTCTCACATCTGTGTGGAACTTTGTAACAAACTCTCTTGTCATAACACCAAATATAAGCAAAATCTTAACTCTTTTTGCTTACATATGATCAACATCTCCTAATTCAAGCCAAAATGTTCGTATGGCTTGCCTTTTATTTTAAACATAGACTTTTTGCATTTTCCCTTACTTTTCACTGCCAGTTTTATGCATTTTGTATATACAAGCACATCTGCCTAATCTGCGCAGAACAAACGATTGCTTTCACATACGCCATCGGAATCCTACTTTCCCATTCTGAATCTACCTATGAGGTCATCGTAGGCAGAGTCAGAAAAATGCTGTCATCTCCTTTAAATGTAACATAGGGCGAACCTTATGGTACATTTAAATATGACTTTCCTCCTCTAACTAACTCATTTAAGGGACATCCTGATGTGTTCACTTATGGCAGTCTAACCTTGACAAACATTTTTGCTTAAAAGTTCCTAGGTTCATTACTAAGTTTATTCTTTTCACCAAGGTTGGATTTCTGGGACCTTCAGGTTATTTAAATTATTATTTAGCATATTCACCCTTTGATTAATATTTCTTAAGTATTGTCTTCAGTCCTCAAATCCAACGCCCCATCCCCCTGCCCTTAGGTTTTCAAATGAAATTTTCTAATGAAGAGATTATGATTATAATTATGAAACTCCCTTAAAGCCCAGATATGACCACTGTCTGGTTCTTTACTTCCAGCATTTCACTGATATTGTTTAAAAACATGTCAAGCATGCATAACATTTCCGCCTGCCTTATATTGAACTCGGTGCATGTCTTTCACAAAATTTTACGACTCATTTGAGTTTCTTAGCTGCGTTTACATTAAATTGTATAATTCTTCAACATTTTGGGATTGTGGATCACTTAAGCAGTAAAACCACCTAACAGTCTAGTTCTAAGGGAAAACTACTTCCCCAAGTAATGACCTTCGGTTTTTATTAGTCTATATACAGTGTTGGATGTAACTAGTTACTAAGTAATTAGTTTCTGTATTTGAATTACTTTCCCCTTAAAAACGTAAAGTAAAGGATTACTCTTATTTTTCTGTCATTTAATACAGTTACTTCTGATGTAATTAAACTAAATACTTTGTGTAATATATTAGTGAGCAAAAGTGGAATTGACATAAAATTTAAAGTCTAATGATAAAATCTGCACTTTAATGTATAATTATCACATTTGTAATACTTTGGTTAAGTTAATAAGAATACTTTATGTAGTTTAATATTATTTATTTGAATGAATTAAAAGAGCCGTTTCATGTCTATCCTTGAATCACTTAACTTATCAAGGTTGATATAAGATATAGAAAGTAATTAGTTATTAAATACTTTTTTGGAGAGAGTCATTTGTACAGTAATATAATTACACTATTGAATATGTAATTAGTAACTAGTAATTAATACCCAACATTGTCTATGAATAATCTTTACTTCATACCCCCCTATATCTTGAAAAAGCCTTTAGACTTTTATTTTATAATACATACGTTTAGCTTTTAAAATAAACTATACATCCACATCGTGCAAATGCACCAAAACAATCCAAAATGTCCAAACAATGTTTTAAACGAGTAAATTATTTCATATTTTTGTTCGTTCAAAACTGACAGACAAGTTTGAGCGCCACTCATTGAACTGCTATCTGTACTGTCAACTTTAGTAATATTATCTATTATTCACATCACAGGCTTCTCTGGTCCACTTCCCCCACATTTATCACATCACCGACTCCCTGCTGGGACAATATAGTCATAGTTTAGGAAGCTTAATGAGAACTGTCTGCCCCATTAAGGTACTCTCTGATTGGACAGCTGGAAATTAAAAACAGGCCCTCAGCCGGGTAATGCAGAGCTCAGAGGAGACAAATTAAAGACTCCACAACCTTTTCTCAACATTTCAAGTGTGAGAAAACCATCGGCCGTGTCCGTCACGCTTGTCTTTTCACGCTGTTTGCACGTCTTAGGCAGTGTTGATACTTACGTTTGGCGAAGTGTAAGAACAGAAGAGAGAGGGAGAATCTAACCTACTTCTTATCAAAGCCAGTATTGTGATGTCACTGCTACGACAGGCCACCGAGATGGAACTGAAAATGCTTTGGCACTCACACGGATACAGTTGAAACACTCTTCTGTGGTCGACTGTTTCAACATGTAGTGAGTGAGTGCAAAGCAACTCAAACGGAAAAAACGTTCTGCCCCCCCGGGATGCAATGCAAAGGTGACACTAAACCTGAGAGGGCAGAAGGATCGCGGTTCAGCATATTTACAAGCAGCTTTAGGTAGTGTACCATAATAGTAGTGACCACAATGGTTCTGTTTTCCACAGAGGAGGATTCGTTGGTAACCTGCTGCTCCACTATATAAACAAATTTCTCATTCTCGTTCCAGTAGCCAATCTGCGAAGGACAAAAACAACAGGGGTTGATAAACAATTAACCAACAGGAATACAGAAAGAAGCAACACAGCACAGATAGGAAAATGAAATGGATTGTGGGTATGAGTGCAATGTTCCAGTTATTCCCAAGCAGGAAATCTTAAGTGTGAATGTCAAGCCCAAAATGTTTTGATGGCATGCCAGTGACAGTCCTGTCTCTCTATCTTTGATCCCTAGGCAGGATAAGATAGGACATCAAAAAATCTTCGATATAAGTGTAAGACTTCTTTTTTTGGGTGTTGTTCAGTGTGCCAGGGGACCTGGACTCAAATCTTGAACTAATATATATCTTATATATATACAATACATATATATATGTCTTGACAGTTTTGATAGCTTGCTTTGTTGCATTGGGGGGAAAGTCACACAAGTGAAGCAACACGAGGGTAGGCGGGTGGAAGAACAAGTGGGCGAAAAATCAGTACAAGGTGTGACTCGATGACACTAACATGGGAATTGATTTGGATGGATTTCTTTCATAGAGTTTTAGGCGAAAACCATTAAGTTCCTGAGATGAGACACAATTATGCTTTCAACAATGCAAGAATTGACGTAATGTACTGATGGTGTCCTCCAAGATCCACAAACCTTTCTGGCTCCTCCAGGTTTTGTTTCATAAACATCAATGGTGTAATTCAATCGTCGTCCGAATGAATCAAACTGAATATTTCCCGTCATTCCCTGAACCTGTACCTGAGGGATGAGAGCAGACAGGAACAACAGTAATACCCACAAACTAATAACCACAACAAAAAATTAAATCCCGGCACTATTACACAATATCATCAATCCAACATTTATAAATACAAACAACGGTGTACATTTACATCCAATAAATAACTTTAATCGTTTTTTCTGACATTCAGAGGACATCGCTCTAGGTTAGTATTGTCTGGTTGAGGTCCTTTCTGGACCTCTCCTACCATTTTGAGAGCTCTCTCAATGTCGATTCCCTGGCTCCACGGAACAGCTGGATTGGCGAGGCAATCGCCCGCACTCCCTCGGCGGGAAATATCCACGCGCTGTCGTCTCAAATACCGAAATGCCTCAACTATTACCAGGATGGCATCGTGAGTCAGGGCAGAGGTGTACTAAACATTAAAAACAAACAGATACGCTTAAAGGGATAGTTCATCCAAAAATGAAAAATCGGTTATCATTTACTTAAGCTCATGTAATTTCATACCTGTTTTTCATATTACTTTGTTCAAAAGAAAGATATTTGAAAGAAGGTTAGAAATTTTCAGTTATGGGACATCATTGACTACCATAATAGGAAGACTCATTGGACCCTGTCGTACACCCTGCGCAATGCGGCACAAGGCTAGTGCAAGTGTTTTTGCTAGTTTCAGCCCGACGCAGTTCTCATTTTTCCATCCTGCATCCAGTTGTTTAAATAGCAAATGCATTTGCGCTCATTTGTGCGCCCATGAGCATGCTAGACTTAAAAAGAGATGTTTTCAGATGCAGTTTTGGCACGTTGCTATTTTGAGGAAGTAAAAAAAGAGTCCGTCATAGACCAAATCAAACCTAGTCTAAAGTCTAAAGCCAACGGCGCAATATTTGTTTGTAAATTAAAGAGCGCTTTAGTACAAAATGCACCTCTGGGCGGGTCCACAACGCGCTTTCATTTTACAAATTAGACAGAGGGAAGCGCAGCAGCACGGTAACATGCCAAATATGAAAAATAAATGGATTACAATGTAAAATATTACTATACATAAAGGTAAAATCTGGCTTGTCCTGTAGATTGTCTTCTCGCGCGCTTTAACCTCGCGCACGAGCACATGCGTTTCCTCTCTGGAGAAGCGTCCAGTTTTTGCTCTTGCAAATTCCGCCGTGTAAATAGCGAATCAGCCATGGCGCAAGCGCAACTGGCTCTTAAAGGGAATGAGAGATAGACTCTGATTGGTATTAAATATATATACAAAAAATATATATATTTTATTTCCTGCTATGGTAGTGGATGATGTCCTAGAACTGAAAATTGCTCACATTCTTCCAAATATCTTTCTCTGTGTCCATTAGAACAAAGAAATTTATACTGGTTTGAAACAACCTGAGGGTGTGTAAATGATTTTCCATTTTTGGAAGAACTGTCCCTTTAAAAAGGTATACAAACAGAAACATTAAAAAACAAAAACGCAACACAACAATCATGAAGAACCCTGACTGACAACTCAGAGCAGTTCACTGCATTTTATTTGAGACTTCAAATCAGATTTTGTGACACCTCTGCTGTTAAAAGATGGCATCCCTCGACAGAACAATTTATGAGACATGGAGAATTTCATCCACACAGGCATGAAAAACGAGAGCCGGTTAATAATACTACCGCATGAATGCTAAATTAAACTCATCAAAATATGTTACCATATATTACACGTCATAATGCACCATAAACATCCCACAAATAAACACATTACAAATGCACATAAATACACATAAAAAAAAGAGAGAGACCTTCAGCGGAGTGTTTGTAGACTCAGGAAACTCTCTCTCATCGAGTCGGTCCCAGCGCTGGAGGAACTGCTGCACAATAGGACTATCGGGGTTTATGATTTGAAACCCGGTTATGTTGGCGCCACCTGAGAACACCTTATCCAGACTCATGTTAGAAAACCCCTGCAGAGGACAAGTCAAAGTGGGTCAAAAGGTCGAACACAGAATCAGAAGATGAGCTCTGTGTCTGTGTTTTCTCACAAGATTAGCCAGGATGTAATGATATCCTCGGCTGTTCTTTCCTGAGAGCACAACCTGGAAAAAAGAGCATTTCAAGCACAGCTGAGTGAGCTGGTAAAAATATTCATAATAAGAAGTATTATCAATAAAACACTATAGACTGTATATGTTTGAAATATGTAAGCCAACATTACTTTACTTGTGAATGTGAACATTTTATACTGTATTTAAACTGTACTACAGTTTGCTCAGTTTCATTTCATTTTTATGACACACAGTTTTGAACCCCTTCTTTTTGTGCATTATGTAGTGACTGGATCAGGGTGAGAAAGCCATTCAACCTCTCACTCCCTTTTGTCTTGGTTTCAAGATAACATCTTCAAAGACCGTAGCAGACCTAGCTCCATGGGGTCTGGTTTTAGGGTTTAAACTCTCTAAGATAGTGTGATAAGCATTTGGTTTCCCTGTAGGAGGTTTACGACTCATAGGCTTCAAAGCATAAGTGATTAAGTCTGTGTCTCATCTCTAACTTAACATCTGAGGCTAACCAGAGAAACTTCTCTGACAATAGGAACTTATGTGCTTAAACTATCCTTTCTGTAAATCTATCTAAATGTCTAGGTTGTTTGTTGCCGCTCGTGCTATTTTATATACTCTGTAACTGTTAGATATGCAAGTTTTGATTCAGGGTTCATTTGACGTATTCATACGTTCACAGTTCAATGCCTTGCATGTTTCATATGTAACAACACATCTTTGAATTCCCTGTATGATGAGCTTTGTTATAAAAACATAGCATGCATCAAACTTTGTCCATAACTAAGTTTAGGTATTAAATGCAAACTGACCATACTGTCAGAGCCATGCAAATGAGGGGCCATGAGAAACAAAGGGACTTTCTCTGGCCCAGTTATCACTTTCACGTCATTGGCCCACAGACCATCTGGGGCAGGGCAGGTATGCATTTAAAACACCATCACCGAACCAGGTTTGAAGTGGACTTTTGGAATCGGAAGGGAAAAGAAAGAGGACGAGAAGGACACTCCAACGGACAACCCCACTTGGGGCTCCCCTCTGGGGAGTCCGTTTAGGCCACGGAACTTTGGACTCAGAACCCAAACTCAGCGTTTCAACAGGACTGCATTCTGAAACCATTCAAGATTTCCATCCACGCGCATACGGATACTGGTCCACAACGAGATTGCAAGTATCCGTTTCTAAATATAGATTAGCTGCGGTAAGAGCGTACCTCTTCGTTAAAGATGGTTTTATTGGTTTTCAGACATGTTTTACCTGCCTCGCGGCCATGCCCTCTCACTCACTCTCTCTCTCTCTCTCTCTCTCTCTCTCTCTCTCTCTCTCTCTCTCTGCGCATCCTAGCGCGCTTGCGTTTCATGTATTTGTTTGTCGTAATTTTGTTTACCATGTTGAGTAGAGTTTAATAAAAACCATAAAGGTATTTGTGATGGGTTCTCTTTGTTCACGCTCACAAACTTGGTCACTTAAACTGTGTTTCGATCTATGCTACCTCTGCTCTTAATTCTGTTTGGTAAAGTCACGTTACTTATACTCATGAGATAACGTTAGTGTATAAAATCATTGATGTATTTGCTGGACGAATACATATGGGATTTGTATCACTATATTGCTAATCAGAATTGTAAAATATGTATGTGTAATGACGATTATTATACATATTTGCCTTTGAGCTAAACTAATTCCTTTACTGAAATTGACGTTTTAAATAACTCATTTCATATATGTTTGATCTTGATAGATCTGGTGGAGAATCATTTGGTGAGTTAAACTCATCCTTATTTTAACATGCAGCTAAAATCGCTACAATTATGTACCGTAGTATCATTTCGTTTTTGGAGCTTTGTTCAAAAAAAATTCCTGAATGACTGAGGAAACTGGCAAACAGCTATAACCCTGCTGAGCTAGAAGCACTTTTTTAATAATAGTTTTAATAATTGTTACAGTCCTAGGCTATGAATGACATTTTAAGGAGATTAAAATTGATGGCATTTTACCATGGCCCTGTTCATTTCCGTTTTTCCATTTATTTCGCTAACTTCCTAAGGGAAATATTTATTCTGTGTCATTGAAAAGATTTCACCGTCAGATTCATTGGATTTGGGAACAGCCAACAGCTGTAACCAGATATGAGCAGTTCAAATAGTTCGTTTTGACAAAAAGAGTCATTCCCGTGTAACGGAACGAACCACACCTGCACAGGCGGGCCTCGAACCGAGTCGGTTCGGCACGCGAGTCGGGCGCTCTAGCGAGGAGGCTAAAGACCGCAGTCTCTAGCGTCTGTCGCTAGAGAGTCCTTTGAGGCAGAGGAGTGAGGTTTACATACTGCACAGCTCTACACTAGCTTGCCTCCGTTACACTCACCCCCCTAAACCTCACTCCCAATCCGGGTCACGGCACCAATGTAACGGAACGAACCACACCTGCACAGGCGGGCTTCGGCACGGGAGTCGGGCGCTCTAGCGAGGAGGCTAAAGACCGCAGTCTCTAGCGTCTGTCGCTAGAGAGTCCTTGAGGCCGGGAAGTGAGGTTTACATACTGCACAGCTCTACACTAGCTTGCCTCCGTTACACCCGCAACATTTATTTACTATAACGGTATTGACAATGTCTAGCACTTATAAAAAAAAGTTTTAATGTGATAAAATGCTAAAAGTGTAAATACTTGAAAAGTAGAAAAACTCGCTTATTGCACCCTGAACTCTCTGTAAGTCGCTTTGGATAAAAGCGTCTGCTAAATGTAAATGTAAACACCATCTTAATGCCATCACTGTATGGAATTTTGTATTTAAAATGTTTCCTAAACCGCATAATAAGTAAATATTCACAGTCAATATACACTCTGTTCTCTTGCTTTAACCTGTTCTGCACCGTGCACTGTAAAACTTTGCTGTATTTCGCCAGTAACTTACTGTAGATTTAATTTACAATTTTGTTTTAAGCATAAACTTACCCAGTTTATTTACTTTCATATGACAAGACTTACTGTTATATCTTGGGTCACTTTTCTTGTTATGTAAATGTATCATAATTTAAGAAGTTTAAAATATTTTTACTAGAAAACAAGACTAAAATGTTTAGGAAGAATTACATTTTTTGCAGTGTTGCCGTTTTCATGCCAGTCTAACTTTGAATCTCAAAAATTTTGATTAAAGTTATTGAAAACATTGGAAAGTAGGATTAAGTAGTTATTAAATCTACAGTAAATTCCTGGCAAACCTGCTGCAAAAACTACAGCAAAGTTTTACAGTGTTACATTGAATCTTTACACAAAACCACAGCAGTGTTTTAATATTTATTCTTCCTAGGCACTTGAATAGATTGACAATATTAAAATTTTAGAATCATACCAGTCAAGCTTTGCAGACTCTTGTGCACAACACAACGGTACGAGCGGACATCACACATATACACATCCACAAAAACACAATCATTGATTTTCAAATAGCAGCAGACAGCCAGTCTGCTGAAAGTGTCCTGCTGTGATTAGCTTTCCCTGAACGTTGATTGATCTACTCGTGGATTTCATTATCTATGTGACCTACCAGTGACATACACACACGTTCTCTCCCTAACTCAGCGTTTGTGTGTGTGTCCAGAGAGACTAGGAAAATAGAGACAGGGGAACAAACAGACGAAGACAAACAGAATAGAAGAATGTAACAGTACCTTTGAGAGCTATATTTTTGGATGAGAGCAAAGGGAGTATTTTTAGTTTTCTCGCTTTTCCCCTGTTACAGGACGCTGTGCCCTACTTCCACAAACACATGCACACTCTCACACATTATTTTTACTTGCTTTTTTGGCCAATGACAGTCGAATTTTGGAAAGCTATTGATCACATAAACAAACAGGAGGGGTTTAGATCTACCACCGCAGAAGAGCCCTGAAGAGTTATTTCTACTTGTTTCGACCCTTAAAATTTACTCTTGATGATGTAACCTATTCTTGTCAGGTTGACGCATTCCTTTTCATATTCATTCATAATCATGTTTTTATCATGAATCACTTTTCATTTAAACGCAAAAAATAAACACAGACAGACGGGAGATGTTCGTGTATGTTTACCTGTTCAAGAATACTGTTAATACGTTCAACCTCACAGTCAATAAGAAAGCGTTTCTCCTCACGCCGGTCCATTTCTTCGATAATCCGTCTGTATTCCAGCGGATCCACTATGTTCCCCACCGAACGTGCGGTTACCTGCCAATTATTCATCACCGCAGATTCCATTATGGCCTGTAGGATGGAAAACCCTGAGAGAGAAGAAGAAGAAGGGGCTTTATTAGCGAGTATGTTTACACACACAAGGAATTCGACTTTGCGACTGGAGCTCAGTGCAGAAAAAAGAGTACACATAGTGTAAATATACATTAAGAATTAAATCAAAACAATAATGCACTGTATACAAGTGAATAAAATATAGACATATCATTGTTTAATAGAGTGTACAGATGTGTTATCTACAGGTCTCCAGATGCTATGTGCAATGTGCAAGTGTGCAATGAGATGAACGAGAACAAGAGAGTAAAGCATGGTGTAAAACACAGTAACACGGGTCCTGTGTGGAAGCGGTAACAGGGCAGATCTGGGCCAGAATGATGGAGCAAGTACTGCTTCATTTCTCTCTCTCTCTCTCTGTGTGGTTAGAGAGCACAGAGCAACTGCTGATGCAGTGAAAATCTGAAGGGATGAAAAGAAGAAGGGCAGAAGGAGAGATGTTGAATGAAATTGCTGCAATTCTGCTCTAATGCTATAATGCAGAACGCATACTTCTGTTGTGTTGTACATCTTTAATGCACATGTTTTCTGTATGTTAATGCGTGTATTTGGCCATCCCGTATAAGTATTGGATAGGCCGCACTATGGATCTGATTCACTTACATGATACAAGATACGCTGCAGCACAGATCATATATTTTATGAAAGAAATCAGGTCTCATGCGCTACAAATCAGATCCACTGCAGTATATATCAGACCACCAGCAGTGACCCCCCCCCCCATAAGAGGGGTTCTTCTCTCCAACTAGTATTGAATCTATTCCAGGGATTCATTATCATGACAATTGTTGAATAGTACCTGGGTTAAAATTAAAACAACATATTTAAATGGTTAATTTAATTAAAAAACTTCACCAAGCAATCGTTTAAAAATCATGTTAGAAATGGAACACTGGTGATACTGGTGGCATGCTCGATTAACATCATTATCTCCTTCATTGATATTGATGCTTCAAATTCCTGCAAGTCCTCAAATTTCTGAAAATTTTAAAGGGGTCATATAACACGGCTCGTTCGTTTTAGATGTAATGCGAGGTGTATACACGATTTAAGGTTATAAAATGCTGTATTTTCCACACACCGTGCATGTTTGTATCTCCTCTTCACCCCGCCTCTCTGAAACGTGCAGATTTTTTACAAAGCTCGTCTCTCTGAAAAGCGAGGTGTGCTATGATTGGCCAGTAAACCAGTGCGTAGTGATTGGTCAAATACTGCAAGCGTGTGACGGAATGTAACGCATCTTAACATATTTGGAACATCATGTTCCAAAGCAATTGTGCTCACTAGTTCACCCACCTTACTTACTTACGTATACTTTTGGGCGGTCTTAGTCAAATCATACTACCAACTGACGTAGATTTGTGGGGGTGTGATTACACAAGGCATTTCAGGCAGGTCTGGGTGAGTATTCGCTTTTTGGAAAAATTGCATCTTTTGTAACGACACTTTAATTTTTGCAATTTTACGTGTCTAATACATGCATGGGCAGCTTATAACACGCCAAAGACACAAAAAACACGTATTCGTGCCATATGACCCCTTTAAGATATAAATATGCTCAGAATTTTTTTTAACAATTTTCACCAAGTAGAACATTAGCACAGGGGTTTTCTAACTGTGGTTTACAGGGTGTCCGC
This sequence comes from Triplophysa bombifrons, assembly GCA_029783895.1. NCBI lineage: Eukaryota > Metazoa > Chordata > Actinopteri > Cypriniformes > Nemacheilidae > Triplophysa > Triplophysa bombifrons. The sequence continues at coordinate 13,482,018 of CM056451.1, read as the reverse complement.
AAGTAATTTTTAAAATGTACATTTATGAATAACAAATAAATAAGGAATAATAAGGTTAAACTTGAATTAAAAAAAATATATAGTATAACAAAATAGTAGTGTATATTAAATAGATTACAAACGATTTAAGTGAATTAGTACAATAATATAATTAAACACTACATTTACATAAAATACATTTACATTCCATACAAAGTGCACATTAACATACATCACAATAGTTATTGAGAAGTAGAAATATAAAATAATCTGACATGAAAGAAAATACGTTTTTCTATTCTTTTTTATGTATAAATTAGACTTTATAAAAACATCAAGGTTACATTTTCCATGAAGCATGTATGTATAATGCATTATAAAAGTAGTTTTAAAGCATTGTAATGCACCTTTTAATGGATTGTAATGTCTTATACATAATTTTTATTACAGTAAATACATTAATAATATTTAGCAATTCATTGTTACACTACACATTTTAAATTGGTTATAATTCTTTACAACTACATATCATGCATTACAACACATACTATGAAGAATGTTAATACATTTTACCCTATACATACAGTGAGGAAAATAAGTATTTGAACACCCTGCTATTTTGCATGTTCTCCCACTTAGAAATCATGGAGGGGTCTGAAACTGTCATCGTAGGTGCATGTCCACTGTGAGAGACATAATCTAAAAAAAATCCAGAAATCACAATGTATGATTTTTTAACCATTTATTTGTATGATACAGCTGCAAATAAGTATTTGAACACCTGTCTATCAGCTAGAATTCTGACCCTCAAAGACCTGTTAGTCTGCCTTTAAAATGTCCACCTCCACTCCATTTATTATCCTAAATTAGATGCATCTGTTTGAGGTCGTTAGCTGCATAAAGACACCTGTCCACCCCATGCAATCAGTAAGAATCCAACTACTAACATGGCCAAGACCAAAGAGCTGTCCAAAGACACTAGAGACAAAATTGTACACCTCGACAAGGCTGGAAAGGGCTACGGGGGAATTGCCAAGCAGCTTGGTGAAAAAAGGTCCACTGTTGGAGCAATCATTAGAAAATGGAAGAAGCTAAACATGACTGTCAATCTCCCTCGGACTGGGGCTCCATGCAAGATCTCACCTCGTGGGGTCTCAATGATCCTAAGAAAGGAGAGAAATCAGCCCAGAACTACATGGGAGGAGCTGGTCAATGACCTGAAAAGAGCTGGGACCACCATTTCCAATGTTACTGCTGGTAATACACTAAGACGTCATGTTCTGAAATCATGCATGGCACGGAAGGTTCCCCTGCTTAAACCAGCACATGTCCAGGCCCGTCTTAAGTTTGCCAATGACCATTTGGATGATCCAGAGGAGTCATTGGAGAAAGTCATGTGGTCAGATGAGACCAAAATAGAACTTTTTGGTCATAATTCCACTAAACGTGTTTGAAGGAAGAAGAATGATGAGTACCATCCCAAGAACACCATCCCCACTGTGAAGCATGGGGGTGGTAGCATCATGCTTTGGGGGTGTTTTGCTGCACATGGGACAGGGCGACTGCACTGTATTAAGGAGAGGATGACCGGGGCCATGTATTGCGAGATTTTGGGGAACAACCTCCTTCCCTCAGTTAGAGCATTGAAGATGGGTCGAGGCTGGGTCTTCCAACATGACAATGACCCGAAGCACACAGCCAGGATAACCAAGGAGTGGCACTGTAAGAAGCATATCAAGGTTCTGGCGTGGCCTAGCCAGTTTCCAGACCTAAACCCAATAGAGGATCTTTGGAGGGAGCTCAAACTCCGTGTTTCTCAGCGACAGGCTAGAAACCTGACTGATCTAGAGAAGATCTGTGTGGAGTAGTGGGCCAAAATCCCTCCTGCAGTGTGTGCAAATCTGGTGAAAAACTACAGGAAACGTTTGACCTCTGTAATTGCAAACAAAGGCTACTGTACCAAATATTAACATTGATTTTCTCAGGTGTTCAAATACTTATTTGCAGCTGTATCATACAAATAAATAGTTAAAAATCATACATTGTGATTTCTGGATTTTTTTTAGATTATGTTTCTCACAGTGGACATGCACCTACGATGACAATTTCAGACCCCTCCATGATTTCTAAGTGAGAGAACATGCAAAATAGCAGGGTGTTCAAATACTTATTTTCCTCACTGTAAGTGCTTCAAGGAAAGTGTTACCAAAATCATTTCAAGACATGGGTCCCTCAAAGGAGGATGATCATCATGTGGCGGGGGAAAATATGCCACCGCCTTGTGGGGGGGATGTTCTGCACTATACTAAGGAAGACTGAGTGAGCAACAGGATCCTAGTCCTCCCACCCAATGCTTTTAGTCTAACTACAACTAATTAAACTAGTTGTGTGGTTTCTATCGTGTTGCAATGTGTAATGCTCAAGAGTCGGCGATGTGGGCTTCAGGATTTACTCAATGCACGGAAGCCACCTGAAGTGTGTGTGTGTGGAAAACTCAGGGGTTAAACCTAGCGTACTACAAAACCCACCCTCCCCGGATCTAACAGGATAGGTAAGACGCCCCCACTCCTTAGTATAAGTGACTCACAAATAAACAAACAGTTTTAGCTTAACTAACAAAAAAAATTACATTTATTTTTTACTGCATTAAATAAAATGCTTCTCCTTTCTTTGTTTTCACAGGAAGTATGAAACAATTTTAAATGCAGATGAATCAAAAATTAAATAAAAATGTGGAAAATAATAAAAAGAGAAGAAAACTGATTTGTTTCAGTTTCAATTCAATTTGAACACATTCAGAATCAGGATCACTTTTGAAAGATTCACAATATTGTAAATGGATTGAAACAGTTCACTTGAAAGTTCAACAGTTCACTCCAATTTGACTCAAAGATTCAAATTCGATTCAAAACTCCAGGAAAAAAAAGGAATGAAAAAGTTATACTCTGTCCGTTTGAGTTCACGAGCACAAAAAGAAAGTTTATGAATCCACTTTTCAGGAAAAATTCACTTATAACGGCTCCATCAAAATGACTGTACGATTGAACTGTTTAGTTTAGATGACTCACTGACAGAAAATGGCAATGTTATTCTGCTTAGCAGTATTCAGTAGGAAAACAGGAAAAACAATGTACATCACCACTTTTGGTTTGTGGATGAGGAGCTGAATGATGTCCAATGGATGGCAGGTTGTCTCTTCACTCACTTAACTCTCAGCGATTGTGCTCGCGATCCTGACGTCAGCAGCTTGATTCAACGAGGCTGCAATCCCAGCTGATGGAGTCTCAATGAGAAGACTAACAACACACGCACGCACGGCTCTATCAGACGACTCAATCAGTATCAGCATTCACTGTCTCATATTCGTTTTAGAAAAATGAAACAAAAACTGTTTTAAACAAAGAAAACGTGAGAGTATTCACTCTCTGACTGAAACCTTATGAAACTAACAGGCCTTTCTGCCCAGCTTCACACGCAAACAAACGGCAGAAAACTTTTTCTTTAAAACTCACTTCAACAAACTTCTTCACATAAACAAAGACTCCGCGGCAACGTTATACATCTCTGGTTGATGTCACGGGTCTAAAAATAACTTTTAGATCGGGATTGACTTCACGAACTCAACAATCCGCGCTCAGCTCACAGCTGCTTCACTCACTCCACGTGCTAACTCTCCATCTCTCTTCGCGCAATACGTCAAAACCAAAACTGGCGGCGCCCGTCAAGCGTCAAAATACAAGTCTTCACAATTTGTCAAAATAAAAGTCTTCATAATCATTCACAAATTTGTAGATCCCCTACATTCCCCCCTGCTAAACCCTGCCATACCATCGGACTTCCATTCAGCAACTCAGTCCCTGAAAAATATACAACAGAGGATAGCAGGTTAAAATTCTTCACAGTGCAAAATCTCAGTATAACAATGAAAAGGTTCAAAGTTACTCAACTAGGAAGTTTGATAAACATTCACATTAAAAGAAACTTCCCAAACATTCAGGTTTTGAATTATTTTAAGACATAGTCAGTCCTAAATCTAACAGGTAATGTACCTCTGTTACTACGTTGAAAACGTCTAGGTTCAGAAATACATTCATTCTCACTTTCAGCATCAGATTCACCTGAATTTACTGACCCAAGTACTGACTGACCTACAGTACCCTCAGCTGACACCTCATTGTCATGTTCTCTAACACCATTGTCTAACCCATCCCCATCTTCCCCTCGACACCCCGTGTCTGTGTGGATGTCGGGTGCAAATGTAACAGGGACTGCAAGAACATAAGGATCTTCTGAGTCAGTGTGTTCCTGTTCTGTATGTTCTCTAGATTTGCGTCTAGATGTACAGGGTTGTGGTGATGACTGAAAAGTGCAATGCTTAAGTTGATCCCTATGTACAACTTTACATGGGCCCCCTCTCTCTGGACGGATTGTATAGACTGGGGTATCTGCGTGATTCTGTTTCACCACAATGTAAGGTAGGGATTCCCAGTGATCTTGTATTTTCTTCCTTCCCTTATGTGAATGGTTACGTAACAGAACACGGTCACCAGGTCTCATGAGTGCTCCATGTGATCTGCGATCATAGGCTCTTTTCCTTTTTCTCGAAGCCTCTTGTGCTGCATGATTGGCTACTTCAACAGCAGTCTTTAATCTGTGGTGATGGTCTCTCACCCAGTCATCAAGATTATCAACTTCACTGTCCTCCAAGTCTCTCCAGCCCAGAATGTCCAGCGGCAATCGAGCATCCCTGCCGAACATCAAGTAGAATGGCGAATAGCCGGTTGAGGTGTGAGTTCGGCTATTGTATGCCATGACTAACTCAGGGAGATACTGCTTCCAATTCCTTTTCTTTTCTGGGGGTAATGTCCTCAGCATGTCATGCATAGTTCTGTTAAATCTTTCGCACTGGGAATTACCCTGAGGGTGATACGGCGTTGTGCGACTCTTTCCGATTCCATAGACTTTACACAGCTCTTTGATGACATTGGCTTCGAAACATCGACCTTGGTCGGAATGCAGTCGTGCGGGGCAGCCATAGTGGACAAACCAATGCTGCACCAGTGCTTTGGCTGTGGTGTGAGCAGTCTGATTTTTGGTTGGCACTGCCACCGTGAAACGAGTGAACATGTCAGTTAAGACAAGGACATTCTCATATCCTCCTACAGATTCCTCCAAGAGAGTATAATCCATAGCGAGAACTTCCAGTGGGGCTGAAACATTAGTACATGTCATTGGGGCTCGAATTTTAGGGAAGACATCTTTTGCGAGATTACATCTCTTGCACTCATTAATCCAGCTTTGAACATCCTTAGCCATTGATGGCCAGTAATAGCTTCTCCTCGTACGTTCCAGCGTGCTTCTCTCTCCAAAATGGCCACAATGATCATGCTGACTCTCATACACTTTGAAACGCAGGGCTTCCGGAACCACTAATTGACAAATCTCTTCTCCGTCTCGAGGGTCAAGGATGGTTCGGAACAGCAATCCTTTCTTAAGCTTGAGTCGTATGAACTGTCTAGCAAGTTTTTTTGATTCTACGTTCATGTTTCGCTGTTCAACCGGACTCAGATTCTTTTTGGTCAGTACAGCGTGGTAGATGGGTGCTATACTAGAGTCAGCCTTTTGTTCCTCTTCTATCTCACTCCAACTATGTCCAGGAACTTTCCTCGTCCCTGACACCTGTACCGATGCTTGTACTTTCTGGCGATTTTTAGAGATTGGCCACAAGCATGTGCGTACTTTCTCTGAGTTCATCTTGATGAAGTCTTTAGCAGAGTCCTCCTGCTCTGGCTCTTCAACTGATGGTATCCTTGACAACGCATCCGCGTTTGCGTTTTGTCGTCCTGGCTTGTAGAAGACTTCAAAATCAAACTCTGCTAACTGAGCACTCCACCTTTGTTCTACAGCACCTAGATTTGCTGTCTCAAGGTAGCGCAAAGGGTTATGATCGGTGACCACAGAGAATTTTGAGTAGATCAAATATTCTTTAAACTTTTCGGTCACCGCCCATTTCAGGGCAAGCATCTCGAGCTTGAAAGCACTGTAATTTTTATCGTACTTTTCTGATCCACGAAGGCCTCGACTCGCATATGCGATCACACGCTCCACTTCTCCTTGTCGTTGACTCAATACAGCCCCAAGACCATGCAAACTCCCGTCAGTAGTGAGTATGAAAGGCTGGCTGAAATCTGGATATGCAAGGACTGGTGGACACATTAAGCACTGTTTGAGTTGGTCAAGGGCAGTCTGACACTCAGTTGTCCAGTTAAAAGATTCCATCATTTTCCCTTTTACTCCTTTACCAACCAGAACATGAAGTGGTCGGGCCAGCTGAGCAAAGCCAGGAACAAATCTCCTGTAGTAACTCATGAATCCTAGGACCTGTCTCAACTCTCTGACACTCTTAGGTACAGGCCATGTTTGCAATGCACAAGTTTTCTCTCCATCAACCTGTATTCCCTCGGAGGAAATTAAGTGACCTAGGAATTTCACTTCGGGTTTCAACAGGAAGCACTTGCTGGGTTTTAACTTCAATCCATGCTGTCTCAAGCGATTGAACACGATTTCCAGTCTTTCACAGTGACTATCAAAGTCCTTCGAAAAGACAATAATGTCATCAAGGTAGATAAGTAATATGTCGAACGTCAGATCACCGAGCACCACTCCCATCAGCCGTTGAAAAGTCGCAGGAGCGTTGCAAAGTCCGAACGGCATCCTGGACCATTCAAACAGACCAAAAGGAGTGGTAACAGCAGTCTTTGCTCTGTCTTCCTCACTCATTGCTACCTGGAAATAGCCTGAAGTTAAATCAAGTGTTGAGAACAGCTGCGCATTTCCTAAGGCATCAAGTGACTCCTCAACACGTGGAAGGGGATAAGCGTCCTTGCAGGTCACTTTATTCAGCCTTCTGTAATCACAGCAAAACCTCACGCTTCCATCCTTTTTGATCACTATTACAGCTGGAGATGCCCATGGACTGCAGCTTTCTCGGAGTACACCTTGAGATACTAAATCTTGAACATGCTTTTTCACTTCTTGAAATACTTGGGGTGGAATTCTACGATGTCTTTGCTTAATGGGAGGAGCATCTCCTGTAGGGATGTTGTGTGTGACAGCTGTCGTATACCCAAAGTCACATTCGTTCTTAGAAAACACGTCACTGTGCTTCACCAGGAGGTCTCTGAGTTTTTCACGCTGAGTTTCGGTGAGGTCTTCAAGATTTGTTTGAACTGCAACAGGTAACGGCTCTGTGGTGCTTTTCTCTGCTTTTACCTGACTTTGCTTCGCAGCCTTGACATGCAGAGCACCCTCTTTCTCCTCAAACTCGACAAGCACTTTTGGTACAACCTCCTGTGGCTTACACAGTACTGCTATCCTACAGCGTGGCATGAGTGTTACAGCTCTCTCGCTAGAATTTAACACTCTGACTGGGACTTTACCATCTGCTGCCTTGGCGAGCACATTAGCGATCAAAACACTCTTGGGTAAGCTAACTTCTGATGAGGCTTCAACCAGCACTTGACAGCTTACTTTTGGTGGTATTCTACAACGACCTTCCAGAACACGCTCACTGAAAGGAGGGATAGTGATTGCTTGCTTTCCTGCAACTTTCACGAAACCAATCTGGTCTCCACAGTTCAAAGCCTCAGTCTGCATTTGAAGATTAGCTAACACTCGCTGTACTTTTGCCTCCCCAGCACCATGGCTGTGTCGGTCCATCTTCCTCATATCTCCAGTGGTTATGAACAGATCTTTGAGGTCACTCAACACAATCAAAGATTGAAAACCCCTTCGCATATCTCTGTTGTCTTGGATTTCCATATTTCATGATTTAGATTTTTGCCATAATCATTCTTTATTTATTTATTATATAATAATTGATCATTTGTTATCATTATTAATTATTACTGTTTGTTGCTGCATGTGTTCTGCAACACCTATATAACCAATAAAAAGTATTAAAAAGTCCTTGTCAACGTTGACCTATGGTATTTAATCATTGAAAATAATTTCCCAAAAAACGTGAATTGGGACATCCAAGGTTTAGGAAAGGACAGTGATGATACGGATGACATCACACTTGAAAATCATCAACAATTGATCGAGCAATTGTTTAAGCAAAGTTTTCAAGTTCTAACCTCTAGCTCAAAGCCAAACAAAAGACTGAAACTTAAGCACTGTTTTGTTCCGTCTTTGGCCTCTGATAGGATTCATTTTAGGACAACGCACACATCCATACGCACTCGATCCCTATTTTAATTAGCATCCGTCCTGGAGTGCCGGGTCGCTTGGGTGTTTAGCTGTGACTAATTAATCAAGACTGACAATTTGCGGAGAGGTGAGAATTTAACAGACACAAATACACACCAGTGACGTGAGGTGCATACCTGAAATGAAAAGCCCCCTCACCGCTGCATCTGGGTTTTAGTCCTTTATAAATTCACGTTCCACTTGATGTTTACACGGATTATGGGAAATACCATTAGCCTTTAACCTGACAAAATATTATCAAGCCGGAAGATCATGCAGGATAAATTCCCCCTCTCACATTTACAGCAAACTTTAAGGATCTCAGTGAGCACACAATGAGCTCAAGAGACAAAAGTTATGCTGACTCCCTCTGAAACGTATCTGCTCATACTGTTAAGCTGAGGTTTATTAAAGACGAGTTCAATAAACATGCCATAAGACCTTCATTAAAGATCTCTTAAACTTTATTGTGTGTGTACACACATAAAATATTAACTGTTGTAACTTTTAAAGTGCAATTTACCCGTCTGAACAACAACGCTCAACGTGTGGTGCATGTGCACTAAGCGCGACTATTTATCATATTTAGCAGATGCAAGAGCCCTGTGGTGATGCAAATCCATTTAAAGTTCGGCACCGCCTGCCCAACTTCCTGCTAACTGTGATGGATGATCGTAAGGGTGGAAAGAGATTGATGCTGTCTGCACTTTATTTTTCATAAAACTTCAAGTAATTATTCTGAAAAAGGGACAACTGAGAACAGACATGTTACTTTAGAGACGGTTGGTCAATCACCTGCAATTTCACATCATGTCAAAGGTGAGATGAAACAATCTGGTCCAGTTGGGTTTTCTACTTATTTAAACATCTGTGTTATGAAAAAAATAAATGATGAACTGTATTATGCAAGTTACTTTTGGTTATGTGATTTGGTCGGCTAAGCATTCTAGGAAAGCTCATATTTTGTATAACGTTTAAAAGGTTTGTTTGTATAATATATGCTTTAATGTAGAAATTATAATTTTTCTGTTTGCAGGTTTGTGTGTTAATACGTTTCAAATGGATCCGATAAGTACTTGGACATTTAAGCCGCACTTACAAATGTATAATATACTAATTATGTTACATAATATTTCGTAACGCAATGTAAAGTCTATTCATTTAATAACATAAATTGTTGATCAAGTACGCAAACACTTGGGATATGTTGTTGTGTGCATTACTGAGCATGTAGGTATAATGTATATGAAGAGTTTGGTTCCAAAATGAGCTAAAAATCTTGTTTTTTATCATGTTTTCACTGTTTTATCGTGTTAGTGAGCTGTATTTTTCTAGTTATTATTGTTTATATAAAAACAAACCAACTGCAGTTTTATTGATATTAATTGGAATGCACCATAAAAAAACATGATTTTTGACATTTTAATTTGAGAGTTATCTCTTTTTGGGATCATATACATGTATGTGTGTAAGAACGTGTCTGTGGCTCTGTGTTAACTCACCTCTATCAGTGTCATACAAATAGACAAACTTCTCCCATTTGTAATGGGCTAGCAAGCTGAGCAGCGCCCCCCTGAGGCTAGGCCTCATCTGCAAAACAAACTGCACATCTGTGTCCGTGGGAAAAGAAGGAGTGATGAAAGAGGTGTGCAGAGCGCCACAGAACGATGTTAACGTGTTCATTGACCTCCGGTCGTAGAATCCAAATATTGCATACACACCCCTGGAGAACTGAGAGCAGACTGCCAGACAAAGAGAGAGAGAACAAGGGACAATAAACGTTAAGGAAAACAAACATTATACACAAAAAAAAGAAACACACAGGACCAATTACAAAGCAATCATTGTGCTGCGTTTGTTACAGACAATTTTATGTTACTGATTTGAACTTAAATTAAATCAAAGAAAAGAATGTTTTGGTAAAAGACAAAGTATGTATGCTAGCATGTGTGGCAGAAAAGTTCACAGTCTGTAAGATCTTTTTAAGTTTTGTTACGATGAATTAGAATTACGGTGACCTCTGCTCATCCTTGTCACAGATCCAACATGAGAGCCAAATTAAAATAAATTGGTACACTCATGACCCCCACACAGACTGTATGTTTGTGTAAATGCGCAATCGTGAGCGTGAACCGCATATTACACAGTAAAATGTGTATGACATCATGACGATGCTGTATATAATGTAGTTTAATGCAAACTCAAAATCAAATGGCTTTTTATTCATTCATCTTAAAACACCATAAATGCATCAATCGTCTAAATTATTTAAAGGTACACTCAAAAAGTTTCTAAATCTGGCAACCATATCACCTGCCTGAAAGTAAAGAGTCAGAGTAAACCACAGCAGCACCAATAAAGTCATTCATATGACTGACATTCTATATTCAATGTCCCCAAAAGCCACATTATAGCTTTGTGTAAGAAAAAGGAATTTTATGTCATTTACTGGCAATCTAATTTCGATTGTCAAATCTTTTTTTACCATATAAATATGATGTCAAAATAAATCACATAATGCCAAAGATTTGGAATGGATCGCATGTTTCTTGTTACGTATCACAAACCATTTTGAATATCGTCACTGTCCTTCTGAAACAAAAAATATGACGTCCACATTCGCTGTTTTTCAAAAGCGTGCCCACCTCAGATTTTTTATCAGTTAGTTTTGCTTTCAACCTTCAAATGATGAGTTAAGGTCTTTGCACATAAATTTCGGCGCCGTAAAATTTCGTATGTGTTTTTTCGTATTTGCCGTTTGTACAGTGTCTCTGAATTGTCAAAACGCCTCTCAAAATTCTTGCTACGTGTGCAAAAAATGCAGAAAATCTAACCCAGTCCGGGTTGACACAACGTGAGGTCGTATTTATTTTTTATAGTGCGGAAATTTCGGCACCCCTGCCAGGTCACGCATCCCCCTCCCCAAAATGGTAAGGGTGACGATTAGGTGTAAGGAGAGGGGTTAGAATTAGCCAATCGGACAGTGTGTTATTGAAGGAGGTGCATAATCTGGCAGGGGTGCATTTCTCGGCACAACACTGGGAGCTCGGCTCACATAAACACATGCATCCCCAAAACAAGACTTTCAGACTCAATCTGTGCTAGTATGTGCTTTTACTTTTGTGCTCAATGTTCCTTTGTATGCAAACAATGACTTTTTTACTACTATAGCACAAAATTGATTATGGGAAGAAGATTCATATATCAATCAGATAGCTTTGAAATGTAATTCCCGCAATGATTTCTTCCATGTTTTACATATGCTTAAGAGAAATTCCTATATTATTGCTTTAAATGTATGTACTGTACACGTTTCTGTATGTTGTGCATCTTGTGCCCCCTTAAAAAAAATGCCCTGCACTTTTTAATACATTTTATTGGTAAGTTAATAGCAAAACCAAGTGCCAGATTTAAATGGTGACTAATAATAATTATTTTCTGGCAAAAATAAACGAGGTTTCAGAACAATGTAAATCCAATATGTTCAAAATAATCAAAAAGATTAAGTAATGTTAACTTAATTTTATTAGAAAGTTCTACTAACTAAAATATTTTAAGTTGCTGAAACACTTTTTCACTTTTGAGTAAAGTATAATGATTATTTTTGATTAACTTGACGTTTTGACTAAAACTCAAAATCGATTTGCTTCTTGTTCAATTAACTTGATTTAAACATGTTAATTCAACACAATTGGTCAAGAAGGATTTCCAATTCCCAGCATGCTTTGCGACAGACTGCATTTAGAGAGTAAATATAAAAAATATGATTTATTTACATGTTTTTAGTTAAGTTAAAGACTTGTTAGTGTATAATGTTCACTTCTCTTAGATATTTAGAAGAGTTTGACATATTTTTCAGTTTTGTGGTTACCACTGTTTAGAAGAGTGGTGTCTGCGAAGCTACATTTGACCTGTAACATGTGTTAAGTCCCCAGTGAGCAGTAACTGTGTTAATGCCAGTTCTGAGATCAGTCTCTTCTTTCTCATTTTGGGTTGCATAAGTCAAGATGCTTTCCTGTAGCTCAGTGGTAAGAGCATGGTTGTGGGTTCGATCCCAGGGAATTGCAAATACCTATGTAACATGTATAGGATAAAGCAATGTAAATGCAAAATGCCTAAATGTAAATGTAAAGATGCTTGATTTATGCAAATTAAGACTAAGAAATGTCTTAAATAAAGAAACTGAAAGAATTGTTTATATAACTTAAAAATGCTATTTTGGTGTATTTGTTTAAGTTCTGTGTACTTAATTTCATAAAAAGGATTAATTACTTAACAGTAATAAAAATTTGAAGGTTCTGCTTACTTAAACCAAGAACCTCTGAAACTCAAAAATATTTGAGTATTGCAAATTTATCCGGGTTTGCAGTGAAGGACAGCAGCAAAATGCATACAACAATATCACAAAAATCAGAGAATGATGAAAAGAGAGAATCGTTGTTTTGCCTGATTTTTTTGTTGTCCAGAATCATCTATATTTTTTTTAGAAGGTGAAGGTGAGTAGATTATAAATGTATATATTCATCTTTGTGCCCCCTTAAGAATTCACTTATTTTGCTGTGTTACAAACTGAATCTTAAATTCTACCATGTTATCTTCAGTTTCTGTAAGTAAATGATTGTTCATCAAGCGTTTGAAGAGAGAAGAATGAGTGTGTGTGTGGCCAGAGATTAGAGATTATATTGGAAAAAAGAAGCACGGGGCCAAAAGAGCTAGAGAGAGAGAAACACAAAAGAGGAAAGTACAAGCAAATGTCACATTACTCAGAGAGCCCAGAGGTTAAAAATCGTCGCACACATTTGGACTCAACCGCACACAGGCCATCCTTGAAGACATACAGTGCACACTTAAGCAACGCACAACACTCACACACAGCTGAGAGCTTCAGTACAACAAAGACAATAAACCTAACACCTCGGCAAACAATGTAGAAGCCAGAATCTACACACACAACACTCACACAAACAGTAGAGAGTCGTTACCTGCATAAGCGTGCTAGAAACTACTTGCAATAAAAATATGACAGAAACATGTCCATTTTTGAACAAACTATTCCTTTAAAGGTCCATTAAAGCAAACATTTTTGGAGGATGTAGGACAAAAATGCAATATAATATAAATACATATGTGACCCTGGCCAACAAAACCAGTCGTAAGTCGCACGGGTATATTTCTGACAAAAGCCGAAAATATATTGTTAGGGTCAAAATGATCAATTTTTATTTTATGCCAAAAATCGTTAGTATATTAAGTAAAGATCATGTTCCATGAAGATATTTTGTAAATTTCCTACCGTAAATATATCAAAACTTTATTTATGTGAGTCGATCCCTTAATATCGCGAACAAAAAATGGTCAGAAACATGCCCACAAACTTAACTCGCTGCTGTCCGCTCTATGATAACTACCCATTCAAGTTTGGTATCTATGTAAAGTTAAGAGATTCCGCTTTCAAGTTAATCTACTCTCTTCTATGTCATTACAAGGGTAAGCCAATAGAGAGTGTTAAAACAAACCTGTTTCCTCTTAGCAACGGCCTGCTATAGCGTCTCACGTGCGCAGCGTACACAATCCGTCATGATCGCGCTTCAAAACATGGATTTTGATGGAAGCGCGTTTGCTCAATCTAAACGCTAATGACAGCAATAATTTAACGAACCTAGTAAATGATTGTTTCGCAAATCATTGGGAAGATAATACAGAATGTCCAGAGACCGGCTTGACATAAGAGGATGCCCCGGAAGACGACGAATTCAATTAATAATGTTTAGATCGCTTCGACTCCGTGCCATGAAGGAATACAAAGTGTTCACTGCAGACTCAGAATTCGACCCGCTTGAGTGGGAAAATTCTTCAAAGTTCAGGTCAGTCAGTCACATACGTTCTTAAATGCCTTCTTTACAAAGTAGTGGTTTTCATGAGTTGTTTGTCAAAGTTATGCCAATTTTGCTCTTACAAAATGTAAACAAAACATCATCTTAGCATGTTGGTCTGCCTCTGTTATTGATGATTCGTTGCCAGCTCAAGTGTAAAATTCAGGTGTAAAATTTTATATGTTCCTGGAAAATTAATTTTATGAAATTTTGTGTGTATAAAGTTTAAGCTGTGGTTAATCAATGGTGTAAGTTTCATTTATTTCCCATCATTAGTAATATGCGTTGCTAAGGACTACTTCTGGAAAACTTTAAAGGCGATTTTCTCAATATTTAGATTTTTCCCACTCTCAGATTTCAGAATTTTAAATGGTTATATCTCGGCCAAATAGTGTCCTATCATAACAAACTATATATGAATAGAAAGTGTATTAAGTCAGCTTTCATGTGGTGTATAAATCTCAATTTTGAAAAATGTACCCATAAGACTGGTTTTGTCATCCAGGGTCACATATGTCTTCCGTGGTGAATAATGACCTTACATAATGAAGCGTTATGTTTTTTTTACCTTAGATGCATCGAATTGCCATGTTGTTTCTACAATAGCCCTAACCGGACAAACTGTTCTGAAGAGCACGTTTCGTAAATACATTATCTCCTTCGGCAAAGATACAAAGCAGTGATGACATCTTAGTGCTGTGTCAGCCACCGTAGTGCTTCCGACTGAGGGAAAAAATTTCAAACTCACCACTAGATGCCGCTACAGATAATACACTGGACATTTAACAGGACTAATCAACTGGTGGCCCGTGGGCCAAATGCGGACCGCCGATCATCTTTACCTGGCCTGCCTTAACATTTCAAATAAGTGGAGAGACTTTAAGAATGGTGTGCTTCCAGAAATGCACATCCTGAGACACCGCATTTTTGAAAGTCCCAAACGCTGCTACATTCATTACAAAAGTATGTTCCACGCCTCATAATGATTGACGTCTTATAAAGCAATTTGATCGGTCCGTCCAAGAAAGGTAATTATTTACAACATTCAGTGTTGGGTGTGACTAATTACTAAGTAATTAGTTACTGTAATTTAATTACTTTTCCCTTGAAAACGTAAAGTAATGGATTACTCTTATTAATTCTATAATTGAATACAATTACTTCTGATGTAATTAAACTAAATACTTTGTGTAATATATTAGTGAGCAATGGTGGAATTGACATTAAAATTCAAAGTCTAACTTTAAAATCTGCGCTTTAATTTATAATTCTCACATTTGTTATACTTTGGTTCAGTTAATAAGAATACTTTATGTAGTTTAATATAATTTATTTGAATGAATTAAAAGAGCCGTTTCATGTCTATCCTTGAATCACTTAACTAATCAAGGTTGATGTAGAATATAGAAAGTAAATTGTAATTAGTAATTTAATAATTTTTGGAGAGAGTAATTTGTACAGTAATCTAATTATACTATTGAATATGTCATTAGTAACTAGTAATTAATTACTTTTTCAGAGTAACTTGCCCAACACTGACAACGTAACAATCAGCAATCCACAGCCACAGGCTGTCGATTTGCGCACGCGCTAGGTCGCATTCCAAAGCACGTCTTGTGCCGTTAAAAGTAACTGCAGGAAGGGTGCACCACGTGAACTGTTGTCTCAGATAAAAGGAAAATTGTGTTGTTTTTATTACTGCATTTAAACGGCCAAATTTACAAAGAAAGCTGTTTATCTCCCTCCAGAACACGCACTACAAACAATCAACCCTTCTAAGTGTGTGGGGCACATGAATGCGATTGGAATTCACCCGAAGATGCGATAATAGTGTTCAGTTTTTTGCACAGATCAATTGATTCGCGTTATAATATTCCAGTTTAACGTCAAGGGGCAGGGATTACTTTTGTGCTGAGTTAGTAAAGTTTTCGACTTTCATTGATTTGACTGTCATTAATTCAACCAAATATCTTCATAAATAGATCTTCTTGAAAAAAACAATGCCACCCACATGAACTATAATTAACGTATAAAATACAATAAATAATAGAAATACAAAATAACAGAAGAAATGAGGATTTGGTAAAAAAAATTGGCACATATCCTATTTATACTTTTGGAATCTGGCCGTCAAAGAAAAGTAGTTGAAGACCCCTGGCATACGCCATTACAATGCTTGTAATATTTCTACAGCTTGTAACACCATTAATGACATGGTATACTATAAACCACTTAACATTTGTGACTTTTAATGACTGTAAGAATTTCAGTACTGATAAGGTTGTTAAAGCATTAAACCCCTTTGACACACCAAGTAAAGCTGCTTTGTGATATTCATGGTCAAGCAGACTGACCAGAAGGGAGAGAATGCTGAATTCTGCTTACTAATGCATTACTATTTTTGTGAGGATATATATTTTAATGTGTGTGGGGGCAGTCCTGTCCTGTTCTCTTTCAATATTGATCTTCCCCCAGTGGAAAACCACACTCATCATGAGACAGAAGAAATGATCAATGCAGCTCATATATATATATATATATATATATATATATAAAGAGAGAGAGAGAGAGAGAGAGAGAGAGAGAGAGAGAGAGAGAGAGAGAAGAGAGAGAGAGAGAGAGAGAGAGAGAGAGAGAGAGAGAGAGAGAGAGAGAGAGAGAGAAAGAGAGAGAGAGAGAGAGAGAGAAAGAAAGAGAGAGTTTTTTAAATTAATTTCAATTATGACTCTCTCCTCCTTCCTCTATTTCTTCCTCACATTGAGTCTCATTCATCTCACAGAGACAAGGTAATAATTATAAGGCTAACTGGTTCTCTCTCTCTCTCTCTCAGCCACTTTTTCTCCTTCGTTTGTTCTACCAACTGAGGTTGCATCTGCCTATTGCCTTTCTGTCCTTTCCATCAGTCTATCTAATGCTCCGGGGAGAGTTAGAGAAAAACCGGCAAAAGAGAGAGAGGGAGAAAATGAGCGAGTAAAATATAACCTGTTTAAACATCCTCTGACCCCCACAGTTTCTCTCCAGTACCCAGATTGACTCAATTAAAACAGCAGGGTCACTGCATACGCAAGCTGTCAAAGCTTTTTTTATGGGACACATGTGATGTGCGACACACACACACTCAGCCTTGACATGGACTTAAGTGAGGTATGGCCGACTCACACCATACTAATACCAGAGTGTGTGTGCACTGATTCAAAGAGACCTCTCTGGAGAAGAAAATAAAAGGTTCTCTATTCATGAAGCATTTGCACATCACCGTTCAAGCACTTTGTCCTTCCTGTCATGTTATTCCTGGACATGTCCTTTAAGCTTTTAGAGCATCTCCGCAGAGTTTATTCATTAAACTTTCAAAATCACCTCCAGACTATGAGAGAACGGCTTCAATCTGTACCGCGTTTTAATAGTATTTTTGAAAGTCAGGCTGTTTTCGTCAAAGGGACCAAATGCCTGAAGTAATGTGTATGCGTGTGTGTCGGGAGTTGTGTTAATGCAGTGAAAAAGATCAATGACTGCAGCAATAACACCATGATAAGCCGGGAAACCAAAAGCTCACCATTGCTGTCTCTCACACACACGCTCAGATGAGCAGCCAGGGCAGTCAGAGACACAGAGTTGTAATGACAGCAGCTGTAAACAGGCCTTTTATAATGATGGTAAAGCTCTCTCCCTCTTACGCATGCACACAGAGAGAGAGAGAGAGAGAGTAGAGCACTAACCATTGCACTGGTTTGGACATGTGTGCAAATGTCAGCCTGCTCTCATCATCATCATCTCTCAGTCTTTTCCCATTTCTCTCTCTTTTTGTTATATAGACCTGAGGCGTCTTCCACAGAAGAGAGTTTTTACATTTTTTTTATATTTCTTCGCTTTCATTGCCAACTTCTGTCATTAGTGCTCATACCTTCACTTCTATCTAACTCTCTTTCTCCTTAACGTTTTTAATTTCTTTCATGATTTTCCCAAATAAATGTTCGACAGCCAAACAGCCTAAGTAAACATGTCTCAAAGCTCAATCTGAAAGATAGAAAGAGGAAAATAGAAAGACAGCGAAAAGACAGAAAATAATAATAAAAGGCTTTTCTTCACTTTGAGCAAGAGCGTGTTCCTAAACAATATGAGGACTTTTATCATTTTGACATAATATAATAATTTCTGCAATAAAAAATTATGGACTTGCGTTATAACGCAGTTAAAGAAGAGCAGGTGCGCTGCGTTTCGCAGACTTCAATATTGAGAAAGTGACTCACACGCGTGCGTGACGGAGAAGCTGTTGGATGACTCCAGATTGTCCACGTTATAGTTCAGATGAAAGGGTTTCTCGGTGATGTTCTGGTTGGTGTTATAAAGCTGAACTGCAAAACGGAAAGCACTGTGCTCCTGGACCGTTGAGCGCATGAAGAGACCACCTGAAAGCGAAATCGGTTGAGTTAAGGACATGCACACGAGTTTAGACTTATTAAAGAAAGCGTAACGTTACGCGTATTACTTCAAGTAAAATATTCGACTCTCTTCTGCACTCATGCTAGAAACTTTACATTTGTAAACGAGGGTGATGCAGCAGGTAGATTCGGAGAGAGACGCGGGTGCCAAGCGCGTGTCCAGAACAAGAATGTTCTATATTACTCAATAAGTAACCAAATCACTCACCGATATTGATCTGATTCGGAAAGCCCGCGTGGATATGCAGTATGAGCCACGGTAAGAGCAGGACGCACGCGTGCGCTCGCCGCCGCATTTTTCACCGACCTCTAAAAATCTTCAGATCACGCGCAACATCCAGACCGGGTGCGAGGGCGACTATAAAATTCGCCAGATGTGCAGCGGCTCTCTCACGCGACTCCCGACAGGTTAATTCGGACTGCGGGATAAACACCGAGTACGCGCTGACAGAGAGGGGGCTTCTTAATACAGGACAGCGCAGGCGGATCGACCAATCGGACCCCTGATCAAACTTGATGTGACGTGAAATTACAACAGCGCCCGCGTGCACGCAAACGCACGCGCGCAACCCGCCACTGCGGACCAGTGTGCGCGAGGCGTGCGCAGCCGCGGCGTTTTGTCCGCATATATAGCTCAGGAAATCGGCACGCGAGCTGCCCGCGCGTGGCAACCTTTCACTTCTCGTCCCCACAGTTGGTGCACTCCACACAGAAGACCGGAGTATTTATGTTCAGCCACAGGTTTCAATGGTCCCGTGTCCGTTCCCGAGCTCACATGGGCGAAGCGCAAACGTTTTGAATGTCAATGCAGCGCGAGATCAACAGAATAATGAAAAGTTGATGTGCTGCAGCTCACGGGTCTAGAGCCACGGCATCACCACACACCGTACAGCAGTTACACGCAATAAAAAAGACTAACCTATTAAAGGTGACATCCTCGTGGCTCTTACATTACGACTCGTATGAATTGTGACATTTGAATATGTAACAACAGAATATAAAAATTTCATGGCGAGGACAGGCGATCTTTGCAGGCTGTGAACTTGTATTAGCCAAACACTGCACTGCGCGTTTATGTGAACAATCCACATTCGTGTTTTTTCTCCCAGAATGCATTAGGAGGCACATAGACTGTACATGGATGTCAGGGGGTTACATTTGTCTCATCTATATCATTGTCTTTATCAGCTTGTTTATACGAAGTGAATCTTTTGTTTTTGTATCGGTGTTCTGAAGGTGCGCGCGTGCCGTTTTAAAAGCTCATCAGAAATCTGTTGCCTTTCAGCTCCGGGACGAGATTGACTCCTGTAATGAAATGATCAAACAAAAAATTCATTTGAAGTGTTCGTGCCTTAAATTATTATTTTATCACAGCCCTCTGTATGTCATGTAATTGTGAAATGCCGTTTTTTCATTTCCAGACTGCGTACCACCCAAATACCGACCACTGACAGCTCTGAGCTGGATACGGCTGACTAACAGCGACCCAGATTTCCTCTGCTCCTTATTTCTTATCTGTGTGTGTGTGTGTGTTTGCATGCTTAAACTGACCCTACAGACCGTGTCTGTGTATGCTGTGCCAAATTGATCAAACTGACACTTATTGAGAGTCAAACACGCACTCTCTCTCTCTCTCTCTCACACACTCACACGCACACGCACAAATTGGTTTACATGTTTTACAGGGATTTTCCATAATGTTTCTTTTACGATAATTGATCCAACTAAAATATCCCCACAAGGACAAAAATTACTGGTAGTACTTCCTTTGTGGGGACATTTGATCCCCACACTGTAGGATTCACCAGGATCCTGCACGCATCCATCTGTGCATTTTGCTAGCATAAGCATGCGATGCTGATGCTAACAGGTGTCACTAAGGACTTTTATAGATGGCAACATCTTACTGACAAAGCTCATACATGCCCACATAGGTGCCAGCTTACGTGTTTGATTAAAGGAACTGAGTAATTCATACATCTGCAAGCACACACAAACACATACATGTATCAGAAGCCCTGGGGAATTTTCTGCCCTATATACAGGCAAGTGAAAAGTTCATCCCTCCACATACAACTGAAAGCTGTGAATAATTTGGATACAACAGCAGGCGAGTGCTCTCTCTGATCATACCTCATGACAGTAATGTATATACTCTATGTCTAAGAGAAGTGTGAAATGTATTTGAGAGAAAGCTAGAGAATGATTTTCAGACAACCTTAAAAACATAGCTGTTCAGGTATGTTCATTCTTCTATGAGTCTATGCAGTGCACATCTGTCGCAGTAATCTCACCATAATGAATGAGCAGGAAGTGATGCGATGTTAAATGTGGCAAGTGGCATCAGCTGGTGGGCAGTCATCCAATGAGACTGAAGCAGAATGCTTTCCAGCATCCCTCGATTTTCACCCTGAAGGAAGAATCGGACAAACAAGAATATAGCAGTTCCTTCCAAGACATCATTGCAGATTAGGAGTTTGAGGCGTGAAGGACACATATTTGTCACAAACATACTGGAAGTCTTCCAAAAAGATGCATGCAAGCTTAGCGGTCTCCAAACTATTTAATTCCAGGAGCCATCTAACAGGTACAATCCATCACAAGATAAACCCACAAGTGGGCACCAAACCACAGTTTGAAAGTACCTCAAGGGCATTAAACAGAGAGCAATAAACAGCTTTCTTTCCTTTTTCCAAGCAGGCACTTCGTCCCAAAACGTCACTTTTAAAGACCCCACATAATCAGATCTGAAGTTGTATCCTTTAATCTGTATTTTACAGCTTTGAGGACTTTCTATGCTAGTGTACTCAGAAAAATTGACGAAATTAAGGAATGGTCTCTTACGGAAAAAAGAACATATATCGATGTCTCATTTTGCAATTTTGGCACTAGACAGAATAAATAAAATACTCTTTGAAATAGAAGGCAGGTAGCAAAACATATGGCTGTGAAGAAAATTAAAGGCTAGCGGCCTTAAAATTAAAGCCTAAATCCTGACAAAGTTGTTTAATAAGGGATTGTTATAACCTATCTAGCTGAAAGAAGTACATAAACTGGAACTACTACAATTATTTAATGATAAGAAATATTTTGCTGTTGTGCAAAACTAGATTGTCATTTCTATTGGGTTATATATGGTTTCAGCAGCAACAACATAATCTTAACTTCCGGTAGACATCCGCAAAGAATCTATAACTGTTAAGTAATTTTTATATAATTTAATACAATTAATATACAATAAATTATGAATATAAATTAATATTTAAATACATTTAAATTGTTATATTATGACCAAACACAGACCTGAAGTTAACTTTGGGCCAGGTGTGTGCGGCTGATGACAATCTATCGCTGGATATGGAACAACACAAAAAGTTAAATGTGCATAATTTAAGCATTTGAAAAATAAATTTTTAAGGTCCTTAAAGTGATTAAACCATTGACAGATGATTTTTTTAAATAATGAAACGTCAACAATAGCTAGCAAGTTAACTAACTAGCAGTAATCCGCTCATTGTCGGTCCGCGACTGCTGACCGGAAGATAAAATCCCAACTTGCATCCTGAGCAGTAACTGCAACGCGTGCAATTCTTTTCTTGTTTATTCACTAAAGGGATGAATCACCAAACAATTGCCAAACCTTCTAAACAATTTGATTTAGAAGATTGAATTTTTTTATATTGTTCACAGGTCTGATGTGGTGCTGATTGTCGACTTCAGAAACTGGATGATACGCGGGCTGAAAGTGAAGAGAATATTTGACACAAACACAGCATGCATGAAGCACCTGATATGAATATATAGGGAACCAAAGGGAAGCAGTCATTTTTCTGTGTGTGTTTACATCCCTCACTCACAGTCTGTAATAGGAACCCATGGTTGGTTGAGCACACACACACACATAACAACACAGCCTTAACAGACATCACTCTTTCCTTCTCTTTTTCTCCATCATTTATTCCCCGCATTTTTTCCAGGCAGAGATTCCTCAGAGCTGGCCCACTGAAGCATAGAGTCTTGCCCTGAGCGCACACATACTCACACACACAGTATTAAGTACTAACACATTCCTAACTTGTCTCTGCCGTCTTACACACTATTCAAAGAACAAATCAGATTCAGAGATTTAATGCAGAACCACAAGGATTTTAACATTTTAACAGCTATTACATTTTTATATTACTATTCAAATAAAATCTATCCTATAGTGCTTTTTCAACACTACAAGTCATGACAAATAACCTTAGTTTGATAAATATTTACATTTACGTTCAGCCATCATCACAGATTCAGACTTACCCTGCGATTTCAGACCTGTCCGACTTTCTTTCTTCAGCAGAACACAAAAGTAGACTTTTGCATTTATTCATGTCACAGACACTTTAATAATCACATGTGTACAATTATTTAAAGGGATAGTTCACCCAAAAATAAACATACTTTAGTCACCCTCCCGTCATTTCAGACATGCACTATCCTCCCTCCTCCACAAAACACAAAAGAAGATATTTTGAAGAACGTTATAAACTGGCTGGCTAATAGGCCGATGCTGTTCGGTGACCAACTTATGCGCCTAAACTTTCTTTAAAATATCCTCACCCGTGCTCCGCGGAAGAAAAAAGTCATAAAGCCCCAAAATGACAAGACATGAAGTTTTATTAACAAAGTTCGGGAGGAACCTAAGCATATAATCAGCCCGCCGGTCTATCATCAGCAATCAAATATAGCTCGAGCATGTGACCTCATCACAATCATCTAAGCTGGTACAACATCATCAATCACAGCATTTACCCTATCAGCTCAAGCAAGCTCCATCATAAATAGACATGAAGTCTTACCTGATGCATCTCGCAAGATTAACATCCCTCCTCCACCCAAGCTCCCTCATTTTCCTTTCAGTCACGCAGGAACCCCGGGGGGCTGTGTTCTGGGCTCAAGCCGGTTCCGAGCCCGGCGCACTTGCCCTGGTAGAGTGCTTTGGTTCGTATAGACCCAGTGAGTTTGGAGCCCACTCCTAGCACAGCACACCAAATACGCATAACCTTCATATCCATGCTTTACCAATTCATCCTACAATTTAGCTGCTTATCTGCGAGGGTGAACTTGTGAAATGTCATTTTTTATATACAGTATATATCTTTTTGGGGAAGAATAATGTTTTTGTCCTCCTGTCTCTGTATACTTTCAACGTTATAAAAGTCAAATAAACAGAAAAAAAAGAATACATTTTGAAGGACGTTGTTAACATGCACCCATTGACTTGCATTGGTTTTGTGCACGTAATAGAAGTGGATGGGTTGTTCAGTGACCAACTTTCTTCAAATATCTCCTTTTGTGTTCTGCAGAAGAAAGTCATACTGGTTTGAAATGAATGTAGGTTGAGTAAATGATGACAGAATTTTCATGTTTGGGTGAACTAACACAGTTTTGTGTCTTCCCCAGACAGACACAAAGCCAAAGTAAGACAAAGTAAGATTGCTTAAGAACCCGAGCACTCACTGCTGCGGAAAACGTGGTACTACAGGGGAAGTTTATTTATGATGTTCATTGCAAACGTGCTGTAAAATGTCTCCACATATTTGAATGCAGATTGTATCTGTGTGTTTAATTTCAAACTATACTGTCACATTGTAAGTCTTCTTCCTCTAACATTTTAAATTCACTAATTTTCTCAGATGTCTTTCTCTAAGGTTGCGGACGAACCTGCAAACGTGTTTAATAGTTGCTGGGGGTGTGGCTAAAGAATGTTTGGCACCACCACGATAGGTCAGCTACCGTGACGCCTGTTCTGATGACATCACAGAGAGCAGGAGATCAAACTCAGCCTGTCGGCAAAAGAACAGCGGCACAAAGTCTTCCACCCCCACATACTGGGAGGAATTATTTAGGGCCTCTAAGATATCAGAGGAAATCAAACCCTCATCCATCATTAAGTTCCCCCACTTAGCCCCCTTGGGGGACGCAGTGGAGCTCTACAGTTCCTGCGCATTCATCTGTTTGTCCGTCCTCCAAAAGTTCCCCCCAGGAAAGCACTCTCCCCGTCATTGTGTGGCTTACGCAAACGTGCCCTGTCAGCAGCTCTCTGTCCGTCTGCTAGAGGCCTGAACCCCAACTGCACAGCGCCCTCCGAGAGCAAAGTGTGTGTGAGAGCGAGTGTAGGAAAGTGTATGTGTGTGTCAGGCTGAATTAAATCCCACGGTTTCCGTCGAGCTGAGGTCAGAAAGATATAAGCCTGTGGATGGTTTTCACGAGTGAAATCTCAAGTGTATACACAACTTCCTTTTGAGATGCAGAACATACTCTGATATATTACATACAAACAATTTAGTCCATGTATGTTTGTTTACCTCACCTCAGATTCTAATAGAGCGGCGGGTCAACTGTCTATTGCTTTTACACACACTTCCACGCATTCATATCCATTCAAATCTTGTTTGGTAGCTCTTTGCCTTTCTGGGCCGGCAGCAGTTCTGCAAAATGGTTACATGAGCAACGTCACTTTTCATTCAGGGAATGCATCTTAAGGGACAACAAAAAGTTTCTGTCTCAGAGCGAGATGGATTACCAGCCTTATAAAGATAAAAAGCAGTCAGGGATTGATGCTTTTCTCTGTACAACACACACACACAAATACAGTGTCGCTCTGGCTGAATTCCAAGTTATACTCTCTGAAGGTGATTTAATTTTTTTATGGATGCACTCTATGGAGATGCTTTAAAAGCACGAAGAACTCGACCAGGAAAAAAAGTGGTTAAACGCACACTGATTATTCATAACTTTAACCGGAAATATTGCGTAGGTAACAACCTATTAATTCCAGAGATCCGGCAAATCCAGGATAAATGGTATATTGAGTGAGGAAAAAATCGATTATGGACATATGCCGGAGCGGTTCTGAATATGCTGAAATATTCGCCCTCGATAATCTTTCCAAATGTCTAGATTCATCTGCATTTAAAATCGAGCACATTTGAGTACAACATGTTAATCAATTGAGAGCCCTAACGGAAGCCAATACAAACTTGATGTAAAGGCACTGAAAGAGATCTGTAATCCAGCAAGCTGTCCAAATTAGACAAAAACCTTTTTTTATTCAATTATAAAACAGACATCAAATCCCGTGAGAGCGTTTTGACAGACAGCGATAGAGAACTGAATGGTGCGTTCAGCCCAATTCTTTACGTGTATCGGCACCAGGGGGTGTTTGTGTTACATTGAAGGCCTGACCCTCTTCGTCCTCCTCCTCCGAGCTGTCCATCACTGCCGCGGTAAGAGCCTGCAGCGCCCCCAGCAGACCTGAGAGAGTAGTTGCGATCATTCATAAATTCTCATGTGGTTTAATGCGTTTTGCACTATTTGAAATAATGATCATGAGTCTGAACCCATGCTTACTTTCAGGTGTTGGAGGATTTCTGCTTTCAGGCTGATGATGTTTTTGTTTTAAAGCTTCAGTCGATTGAATGGCTGATCTTCTCAGTCTTTTATATTCATTCATTAAACCCTGTTCCTGAACCACAGCCTGCATGAACACACAAAATAATGCACAGCAGAGAACTGAGCGTCAACCCAAGCCAATATGCGTGTGTGTGTGTTTGTCTCACTCACCAGGAGAAGGTTGCGGTCTTTATCCTTGTGTTTCAGCTGTTTTCGCAGTTGTGTGATTTGCATGTTTGTGTGCTCTGCTCTCTCTCTCTCTGCGTCTTTCATCTGCTCTCTCTCTCTCTCCGCCTGCCTCTGTACCTGTCGCAAAGCCACAACTGCACACAAGGATACAAAACAGAGTGTGTGTGTGCAGTTGTGTCACAAGCATATACCATGCTATTATTTACATTAATGTGTAACGTACCTGCTTTTGTGTGCTCTCTCCTTGCAGTGTTGACTTGAACCTCCATGTCTCTGAGCTTCTCTGCACACATACTCTCGACTTCTGATAATCTGTGCACAACTACGCATACACCCAGTCCGTTTTAACATCTTCAAAAAGAAGTAAATACGCTCCATAATTAAACTGACATTCAGCACCCACAAACCTGAATCGCCCTGTTGCTGTAGCCTATGGGCCTCAGCACGGAGCTCCGCGATGGTCCCCTTTTGCTCCTCACAATGTCTCTGAATCTGCATCTGGCTCGATTCTGATGCCTTCAACTCCTCTTTACTGCATGACAGTGCATCCTTCAGGAGGACCACGTCTCTCTCTCCTGCAAAGGAGGAATGAACACACCGTCGTGTCTTAAGTGTGCTAGACGTTTCTTGTTTGGTTAAAGTAGATGTACATACGCTGCTGCTGTAGATCAAACAGGGAGGCCTGGATGAGGTCTGGTGTGCGTTTGAGCTCCTGCGTGAGTTTATCTCTCTCCCTGCTCAACAGGGCCACCTCGGCCTGGAGGCTCTTAATTAAGCTGATACAAAGACAATGAAATTCGGAATGGAAACCAGCATGCTGCGTGCCGTGTGCAAGTACGCACTCATGGCCGCCTAGTGTTTTGCTAATACTAGTAAATTAAATGATACGCATCATGCGACAGTAAACATTTCAAATTGGCTGTTGTCATATAAACTTAGTGTAATGTGTAATTCTGCAAGATGAGTTTTAAATGTTTAATTCAGTGTTAAAACATCTTAATGAATATTAATCAAATTGCAATGATTGCAATTGGTTATGGTGACACATAATGAGATTTCCTGTCTCCACGTGTCTGTACCTCTCGGACACCTGCGGCTCCGGGGACCTTGTAGCTTGTTTGGTTCTCCACAGAGCTTCTTTCCTCAACAGCAGCCCTGCAAACGAACCAGACACATACGTGAAACTACATTAAAACTAGCACACACTTACGTGGCCCGACCCCCACACAGATGACACTCTCACCATGTACGGTGTCCAACCGCTTGGCAGCAAAGGCGAGTCTTCGGTTTAGCTGACTTACACTAGACCGAACTGCTTCCATCTGACCTGCCTTCACATCTACGGCTGACTTCACTCTTGTGACGGAGGCGCGGAGCGAAGCGCAGAATTAAAGAGAAACATGGGAAGAGACAGATGTTTATGGATGAGACATCTTCAGGGGTTTGGTCGGAGGAACAGTCAGCTTTAATCTAATCATAACAGTCACGTTGGTATTTTAAAGACTTTTTTAAACTAAGAGACTTAGACATCATCCAAAATAGGCACATGAAGAAACAGCATTGCTTTTTTGTGACATGGTAAAAATCACAGCCAATCAGAATCGTCGGGATGAGTCATATTGCCATGCTGTAGGGTGTAGGACTAAAAAAAACATCCACTTTGATGTATTCAAGATCAACAATCAGAAGCCATGGTTTTTATTGAGGATACATAATATCCGACATTTTGCATCCTCTTCGATGTTTGAAACTCACGATCATCAGGACTTCAAGGGAAGTGTAGTCAAAAGATTAACATGAAAGTGATAAGTTTACTTAAGGAGAGTGTTTCAAGCCAATAACAGGTTAAACGCTTGGGGTGTGAGAGTGTGTTAGTGCGTGTGCTACCTGTGTGCCGTTTCGCTGATGTCAATCAGAGATTTCTCAGAGCTTTTATTCTGCTCTTTGAGCCGTTCGTTCTCCTGTAGAGCACTGTCCAACCGCTGCTGTACGCCCTGGACACACAGACACAGAGTCAAGCACACACGCTGTCAGAAACACACACCTGCCTGCAGGCTTCTTAGGAGAATAGCTTCATTGCAGTCACCATGAAACACAGTTGATCATTTCGGCAGAAGCTCTGCATGCAAGGAATAATGACAGATGAATAATATGATGATTAAATATTACGCTGGACAAGTGCACTGAACTCAATTAAACAAGCTTAGACTGTAAAACCAGCAGAAATAAAGAATGCAGAACAAGATGAGCACATGAAGGTTGGGGAAAAGTATTTTCCAGTTGAAGCTGACATTGAAAAGGTCTGAACTGGAATACAGTAGGTATCACATCAATTTTAAAGGGGTGTTTTTCTGTGTCTTTGGCGTGTTACTGTGTGTTCAGACCAAATGCGACTTGCGCGAATAAATCGCGCTTTTCGCGCATAGTTGGACGCTTGAACATTTTGAGTTCAATCGCTTCATTCGCGCGTCAAATTCACTTCATTGCAGACGCGAATTCACATCATGGGAAGGGCTTCTGCCAGGCTGCTCCAGTCTCGTATATATTGCTCAAATTGTGTAAAGGTCGTTTTTGACCACTTTCAATTGTCCGACCTCCTCAGTCACTTTCTTCCAAGCAAGATCCTTTTTTTTTCTGTTTCGATAAAAGTAAGATGTATCGTACAGCTCCAGGTATCCACATACAGCAGGGATGATTTTGTCCTCCATTGTTGTTTGGGATTTCTGCCTCCGCTCGCAACATCACAATCACCTCACTACAAAAGCAAGCTCCTGATTGGTTAACGTGACACAAATTTTTGCAAACGTTCATAATGAAAACCATGTCCAGACGACCGACAGATGCCCATCCCCAATTTGAGATCACGTCAGCTACAGCTGCAGACTGACTGACCATCCCAGCTCCATCTAAGGCAATTCCACCACCAGCCAAGAGAAATATGACCATCGGACCATCCCAGCTCAGACCACTACATCCCCAACCAATAGCAAAGACGGACTATTTGTCTTATTAATGCTGAAGTTACAATATTTGGTATTAAATGCTAAACTTAAATCACATGTCAGCAGTCTGAGTGCAGCTATGACACGTCAGAGGGGATCTGGCCCTCTCGGTTGAGCCTGGTTTCTCCCGAGGTTTTTTGCTCCATTAATCAATCATTGGAGTTTGGGTTCCTCGCCACAGCAGGGCAGTGTTGGCCTGCTCACCGGGAGACTGCATTCATTCATTTATTTATTTATTTAGAAATTAGCTATTATTTATTAGAATGATCTTACTCGTTGTATGAATACTATGCACTGTGCTGTGTTTTAACTTTTCTGTTTTTCCTGTTTGCCCCTGTAAAGCTGCTTTGAAACAATACACATTGTGAAAAGCGCTATATAAATAAACTTGAATTGAATTGAATATTGTTCAACTCGCTCAATTCGCGCGAATCGCACCGCCTCGTTCTCGCGACTCACGCCGCCTCGTTCTCGCCGCAAGTAGGTCTATCGCTTCTTTGCATTGACTTAACATGTAAATCATTCGCACATAACGCTTCATTCGCGTTTGGTCTGACCACAGTTATAAATTGCCCATGCATATATTAGACATGTAAAATGGCTAAAATTTAAGTGTCGGAATAAAAAATGCATTCTATCTAAAAGCGAATGCTCACCCAGACCTGCCTGAAACGCCTTGTGTAACCACACCCACACATACCTACGTCAGCTTGTTGTATGATTTGACTAAAGCCCTATTCACACGGGATCAATATTACCTAGGGACCTCTGGTCATTTGTAATAATTGCAGAGATTGTCTGTGATCATGTGACGCATTCGCACGGGATAAGTGCAGCCAGTGATTTTACTCAAATTTACTGGATGATTTCCCGGATGTGATGGCAAGGCTTCGCGTATAGTTTAGCCCTATGTCATATCACCCCTTTCAAATAAATGGATTCTTGTAAAAAATCCGAATTGCGGAAATGTTGGGACTTTTTTTAAATGTGAATAAAATGAAAACTAAAGACTTTAAAATCATATATAGAATATAGAGACCATAACAAATGTTTTAACTGAGAAATGTAACAATTTTATGCACAAAATGAGCTCATTTCAAATTTGATGCCAGCTACAGGTCTCAAAAAAGTTGGGACGCAGGCATGATTACCACCATTTTGCATCTTCTCTTCTTTTCAAAGCAGTTTGAAGACGTCTGGGCATCGTTTTGGTGTTGGAATTTGGTTCCATTCTTCTGACTGAATATGTCTTTCATTTTTAAGAATACTGCAGTCGGAGTTATAGTAATTAGGGATGAGCGAGTACAGCATTATCTGTATCTGTATCTGTTAACCATATGAATTAATTGTATCTGTATCTGTACTCGGACTGGGCGTGGCCTAACCCGGAAGTGGGCGGGATTTAACCTGGAAGTGGGTCAGGTTGTCTTGAGATGGGAGGGGCTTTAACCGGTATGTTATTTTAAGCATGCAATTGATATGGGTTGATCAGAAATTGTTATATTTATAGCTGATTAGAAAACTATTTACATGACAGCATCAGCATTGAGCTTCAGATCAATGGTTTTAATCACGATAACAAACGAACTATATACAGAACAAGTTTTGCAACAATGAATACAACACATGCGGTTGCAATTATGAAGTAAAATGTAATGAACAAGAGTTTTCATCTCAACATAACGCAACGCGAGTCGCATTCTACCAAGCACCACGTCTGAACAAACCCCACGTTATCAAAACTCTACTGGTTAATAAGTAAGTACTGCAAACCGAAGTAAAAACAAACCTGAAGCTGAAGAAACCCTAAATGGAAAAGACCCGCGAACCTGAGTGACTGAGGGAGAGACAGAGAGAGAGAGCTGTTCTCTTCTCAGTGTTCTGTGTGTGAGTGAGCAGAGCGGGACACAGTCAGCAACACAATACATCTGTATGTGTGTAGGGGAGGGGCATTGTGACTAGCCTATCACAGAATGCAGACACAGTCAGCTACCCAATGAGGATTTTTATTCAATCCGAGCACAGATATTGACTCGTATTACTCGTATGATACTCGTACTCTGCAAAAGTGCTTTATCCGTACCGGATACTCGTTTCAGCAGAGTATCCGGCTCAACTCTAATAATAATACAATAAAATATCCATATTGACAACGTTTTTTCTGTTAGTACAGCTTTTCTGTAGCTCAGTGGTTAGAGCATGGTGCAAACAACACCAAGGTCATGGATTTGATCCCAGGGATTGCACATACATTTTATAATATAATGCAATGTAAGTGCAAATGCATAAATGCAATGTCTAAATTCCGATATCCCTCAGCTGCGTGGGAAATAAGAGGTTTGTTTTTCCGGAAAATGACGGTGAAATAAAAAAAGCTACTGCACAGAGGAGACAGCATCCTATTGGAACAAAACATTCGTCACCAGAACTTACGTCTGCATCATTTGCCGGAAAAAAGCCTCAGGTTCACATGCTACCATGGTATAACGGAAGCTGGACATTAATGTTTAAGCGTTTTCAATATGGATATTTCTCTTTAACAAACACATTGATTCGCTTCAGAAGACATTTGCTAAGACCACGGAGCCGTGTCAAACAGTTCTTTGCTCGATGGATGCACTTTTTGACCACCATTCTAAAGCTTGGAAGTAAAAATATACGTGGTATTATAACTTCGACTGCATTATTCTTCAAGAAGATAGTCATATTCAGTTAGGATGCCTTGAGGGTGAAACATGGGGAGATTTATCCCTGAAGTATCCCTTTAAACATGTTTTACGTGTTGTAGTTTAGCAAAGCTATGGAAATTTGAGTATACTGAATGTACTCTAGTACCATAACTGCTTCAATTTACCTTACCCTTGCTCTTAACATGTGCATGTATATGTCTGTGTACCTGAGCATGTACATGCTGTAGCTCCAACTGAGCCGTCTTGTCCTCTAGGTGGTGCTGCAGTACACTGTTCTGTGACTGTAAACACTCTGCTTCTTGCTGTAAAGAAGAAACCTGCACACATGGATATTTTCTATTAAAATTGCTGTTTGTATTAGACTGAATAAAAAAATGTATATATGTCTGGAACGGGTGTGATTAAATTACAAGAGAATTAATTTCTTGCTGATTCCTGTATTCCCGAACAGTACAATCTGCTCATTTAAAATAAGCAAACTCTACTGAATACTGTGAAAAAGTTCATTTATCTTACAAGTTTTAAGTGTGTTTAACTATTTTGATGTTTTGAGGTCCAGGGACACAAAAATAAGAAGTCACTGAACTCAAATTTTTTATATCTTCTAATGAAGTCAGAGCTATTCCCAGCATGCTTTGTGTGGACTGAAAAATGGAAGTCAATCTCGAAATAAAGTGTTATTTTAGAATGGGAGGAGGCTTATAAATGTTGAGTATTCTGTACTGTTTTGTTATTTAAAGAGTTTTGTGACATTAGTGATTTTAATGAGGTTACCATTGTGCAGACGAGTAGAGCATTTAGGAGGAAAACAGAAAACAAAAAACTTTTGATCTAAAGACATTAGGTTAGTAATACTACAACTTTAACTGGCTGTTGTTCCTTCATGAAAACATAGATAAGTTAAACTCAGGTAAATGTAAATTGAGTTCATTCCAAATTAATTATTTTGAGTTTACAATACAAAACTGTTTAGTGTACTTTACTCAAACCTGTAAGTCCCCACCTGCAAGTCGCTTTGGATAAAAGTGTCTGCTAAATGTAAATGAATTGAGTTATCAACCTCAAAGTTATGAGGTGATATAAGTTTCCACAAATGTTTTGCGTTAGCTTAACTTATCGGGGTTTACAGTATATACTTTTAAATGAACGGTTCACCTAAAAATGAGAATTCTGTCGTCTTTAAGTCACCCTCAAGGTATTCCAAATATGTATAGATTGATTTGTTCTGATGAACACAGAGAAAGATATTTAAAAGAATGCTTGTAACCAAACTACCATTGACTACTTTAGTGTGAAAAAATGCTTTATAAATCTGTTGAACACAAAAGAAGATATTATGAAGAATTTAGGAAAGCAAACAGTTCTGAGGCTACCGTAATTTTTCCTACTATGTTAATACTATGGAACTCTTCGGTTACAAGCATTCTTCCAAATATCTTTCTTTGAAAAATTACATTCATACAGATTTCAAACAAATTGAGGGCGAGTAAATGATGAAAGTTTTTTTTCCGGGGGTGAACTGGGAGTTCTACTCAATGTGTTTACTCCGTATCTCTATGAATGTTTTTACATTACCATGTTCTGTAAATGTGTTTTCTCCGCGTGGAGCTGCAAGTCACTGGTTTGTAGTCTAACAAGCAGCATGAAAACCTTTTGTCTCCAAACGCTCAACATCTGCACAGCTTTACTGCCAGAATACAGTGGGTCAGATTGTGCCTACACATAGACACAAAGTGCTTTTAAACATACAAATTCAATGATCAAAGCCCCACAAACCATAAAAGTGATGCATTCACTTTAAACACGATTATGATATGTATACGTGTGTGTTATGACCTGTTCGCCAAGCTCTTTTTCCTGAATTGTCAGAATGTCATTGGCTGACTTGACTCGGACATTTAGCAGTTGAACAGATACAGACAAGCCTTCCTTTTCCTTCTCCAAATCCTATACAAAAGGAGTAAACCTTATATGACTAAAATGGTCAAAATTTCAACATGCATCACATACAGTGGGTTATTTATTTATAAGAAATACGCTGATCGCATTTTTAAACCAGCATGTGTTTGAATTTGCGTGAACCTGTATTTGTTTTTTAAGATCTTCCTCTTCTTTTCTCTCTGTGACGTTGCCGCCAATGTATCTGTGCAGTTTCTTTACATTCTCGGACTGTTCCAAAAGCGAGTTGTTCAGAACACTGCACAAACACAAACCACTTGACATGATTTAACACCCTTGATGACATGTCCT
This sequence comes from Triplophysa bombifrons, assembly GCA_029783895.1. Taxonomy (NCBI): domain Eukaryota; kingdom Metazoa; phylum Chordata; class Actinopteri; order Cypriniformes; family Nemacheilidae; genus Triplophysa; species Triplophysa bombifrons. Next base: position 13,447,912 of record CM056451.1, on the reverse strand, counting down.
TCAGAATTAGCAAGAGTGTTTTTCCTTACTTACCTCAGTTGATTCCTCAGGTCGTCCCTCTCTGAAATCCCTTCCTGTAGTTGGACTCTAAGCAAGGTCACTTCCTGTGCAGCTTCATCAATCCTGTTCTGAAATTCATAATTACAGACTTAGTAAATGTATATTGAAGCCTAAAATGCTTTGGACCTGACAGGCCAAGTTCAAAACACTGTCGTGTATACATTATTTATGACCTTGAGACCTTTTGGTTAAAAGTAATTACAAGCGAAATGATGTTAACGTATCTGTTTGACTATTAATAAGGACTTTGTTGTCCTAATGCCGTTCCAATTGCTTCCATTGTTTACCCCATCTGTAAGTCGCTTTGGATAAAAGCGTCTGCTAAATGAATACATGTAATGTCAATGTAAGAACTCGAATTGTGTCTCGTGCCCAAATATGGGACACCACATGTCTTACCTGCTCCTCAAGTTTGAGCTGCAGCCTTTCCATCTCTCGCTTTGAGCCCTGCAACTCTCTCTCCAAACACTGTCGCTTTAACTCATATTTACTTTTTAGGGTAAAATTCTAGATGCAAAGAAAGACAGCATTCAGGTGTGATACACATAGCCTACAGTACGTTCTAATCACAAGAGTTTGAAGAGCGCATGCAAGCATTTACCTGTCCTCCGCTTATACTGAGCTCAGCCTTGCAACTCTTTAACTCGCTGTGTAACTCATCACGCTCTGTACACTGTCTGTAAACAAACACGAGTCGTATCGGTCACATCACACAGTGAATCGAATAGACCTGCATTCGGTCATTTTAAATGTTTGTACCTGTTTATGTGGTCCTGCTGGTCTCCGATCTGCTCTTTTAAGCACTCCAGTCTTCCTCTCAGACGCTCCATCTCTCCTCTCATCACTTCTTTCTCTTCTCTTAAAGTTTCTAACTCTTGCAGCGAGGCCTTTGAGCTGCGCCTCTCATCTTCTAGTACCCTGAAAGACGAAGAAGTAATATGAAATGAACAGATAAATTAGATGGGAAATGGTGTGTTTTAAGCATCAACAAATAAGACAACAGCATGTACGTGTGTCGTGAGGTGATAATTTGTGTTTGTTTACTTGCGATCGGAAGGCTGCTGTGTATTCTCGCTCTGGTGTTTGTGGTGGGCTGAACTCCTCGGTTCAACCCCAGCAGTCTCTTTCCAGCTCAGACCCACCTCGCCGAATTTGGAAGGGGGTGTGGTGTGTGTAGCTGCAGGTGTGGGCGTGGCTTGGATGGGTGTCGTATGTGAGTTAGAGGGCAGAGACAGAGGACCCCCAGTAAACTGAGCAGGGGTCATCAGAGGAGCAGCCTCACTGCCGGATGCTACAGGACAAAGGGACAGTAAGACAGTCACAACTGACACCTTTTAACAGATTTGCATGTTCCTTAAATGAAATCACTATGATATTTCATATAACCTTTTAAAGGAGTAGTTCATTTCTAAAAGAAATGTTCATGATAATTTACTCACCCCCATGTCATCCAAGACGTTTATGTATTTCTTTCTTTAGTCTAGAAGAAATTAAGGTTTTTTACTGAAAACATTCCAGGACTTTTCTGTATATAGTGGACTTCAATAAACTCCAATTGAAGGTCAAAATGACAGTTTCAGTGCAGCTTTAAAGGGCTTTAAACCATACCAGATGATGAATAAAGCTCTGAGGGAAACAATCGGTCATTTAAGAAAAAAAGTGTATATGCTTTATAAATAAAAATGCTTGTTTTGCTCTGTTCTGTGATGCGCGTTCATGACTTCACAAAATATTTTATAACGGTGAAAAGGTCACGCTTGACGTTGGCAGAAGTACCGAGTCACCATTTACAAGTTAATTGTGCAAGTTTTCAACGTAATTACGAATTAAGTGAAGTCATGAACGCGCATCGCAGAACAGAGCAAGGCGAGCATTTGTGTTTCTAAAGCAGTGGTCACCAACCCTGCTCCTGGAGATCTACCGTCCGGAAGATTTTAGCTCCAACCTCAATCAAACACGCCTGAACTATCTAATCAAGGCGTTCAGGTTTGCTTAATAATTAGAGACAGGTGTGCTGAAGCAGGGTTGGAGCTACAGTCTGCAGACGGTAGATCTCCAGGAGCAGGGTTGGTGACCACTGTTCTAAAGCATATCAAGTTTTTTTGTTGCTGTTGAAAATGACAGTTTCGCTAGATAAGACCTTTATTCATGGTCTGGTCATGGATCTATGGTTTAAAGGCCTTTGATGCTGCACCGAAACTGTCATTTTTACCTTCAACCATTTGGAGTCTATTGAAGTCCACTATATGGAGAAAAATCCTGGAATGTTTTCATCAAAAACCTTCATTTATTTCCGAATTAAAAATACATAAACATCTTGGATGACAGGGGCATGAGTAAAATTAATATTTGAAAAAATATATTGTGAAAGTGAACTACTCCTTTAATTATTAAGTCAAAACACATACGCATAATGAATAAATTAAATTATGTTGACGTTAGTGACGCACGCACAGCACGATAACATAATCTGTCACTGCTTGTCGTGTAAACCGATACATAAAAAACACCTAAAACACAGCCAGATATAAACAAACCATTTGATACATAAGATTATTTCATTTTAGCTGGTTTACGTGTGTCTTTATGCTGTTGTTGTTTGTTTACCTCCGTCAGGAGCTTTCATGAAGTCCGACGGCGCGTTCAGCCTCTCCGCTTTCCACAGATCCATACCAACCACCAGACCTCCAATCTCACGTTTGAGAAGATTGTACAAACGTATTTAAATAGAAATGTAATCTAGTGCTTTCACTAAAAAGTTAAACGCGTGGAAAATAACGAACCTGTTCCCCGCTGCTAAGTTCAAACTGGAAGTCTGCGCCTTCGGTTGTCATGGCAGATTTCCGGCAGCGCCCCCTGCAGTCGTTTATCATTCATTTCCCGCCACAGTGAGCTGTAAGTCACTTTTGTGTCGCGGAGGTTTTCAAGAAAGCTTTGAATATCCTTTTAGCAAATATTAACAGGCTTGCGCACACATGTGCACTTGATCTTAATGTGTGACTGCAAGTATTGAAACACAACTGAGCAGGTTGTTTAAAAACCCACATGTTAAACATCACAACTTAAATTAGATTTTATATTTACATAATAAATTGCTCAAAAGATTTAGTTCTTACCGTCCTTACAGTATAAAGATTTAAAGCGAAAATTAAATCCTAAATTTCACATGCACCCATTTAATGCTTATTGTTTAGTATCAATTGATCTCATATTTGAAGAGTTTGGTTCCAAAATGAGAACTCAAGTTTTTGAAAATGTTTGCGTTTTGATTTAAGCCACAATAACTAAAAATATGGCTAACTAACAAAATAAAACGCAATAAAAACATGATAGCATAATAAAAACATGATTTGAGATTTTTTTATCTCATTTTGGAACCAAACTCGTCATTTGTTCTAGTTCTATGTTCTGTCAAAAAAAATCTATGTTCAGCCATTGATTCAGTGAATGAAGGTTTTGATTAGACCTCTGTAGAACACTGACCTTCTTGTTCTTGACCCAGACACTGTAACCATCTTCATGGTTCATATGTTAAAATTAATAAGGAAGCAACAGTTTTTTTAGTTTTGGACAAAAGTTTTATCCTCGTCACATGTTCAATAAAGCATCACAAAAAATTCTAATATATAATTTCTCATTTAGTAAAATGCTGTTGAAGGCCTTATTTCTGGAAGCTGCCTATTTTAACTGCAGTGCTAAAATCATTACAGGAGTTTTTTGTCTCCCAATACTGAAAATGAAACGATGGACATCTTGTAAATAGAATAAAAACATCTTGGATTTATGTACAGCCCAATACATTAAAATACATACACTCACGCTTTCTGTTATAAGACGACATACTTGAGGAAATAATAAAAAAATGTAAGTGTGACAAAGATATGTGAAAAACATGTAGACATGTTTCCTTTCCAAACCTAAACAAAAGCTCCCTGCAGAAATGCATTTAATCATCATGGTTACATTTATCCAGATGTTTCACCATTATTACAGTCATCCTGATACCAACTACACAAACCCAGAAACAACCCACGACCTGATTCCAAACGTCAATGAATTACACAAAGGGTAAATTATCAAAGAATCATTCACAGTGGAGCTTTTCCAAATGACAACTTCAGTGATTCTCTCAGGACTGATCTAGCGTAAATGAAACAGTAGGTTGGATACCAAACATAAAAACATTAAGTTAAATATAAAATCAGTAACGATTCACATTACAGTACACATGTTGTGTAAAACAAATCAATATATATTTATATATAATTAATTATATATATATATTAGAGAGATATAACAATATATTATAATAGCTAACTCTAATCTTAAAAATAAGTAAATTGGAGATATTCTGCAGAAAGAGCTTTTCTCTTAAAATGGGGTCAATGCCCCTTATAAAGACATTAATCGGATATTAAACCTGAAATAAAAAGACATACCAAAATGAATAAAACCGAGTTATCCAAGTGAGGGGCAGGCTATTGAAATTTTACCCAATCAGCAAAAGCGCTTTGAGTACTGAGGACCAATAGAAAAAAACAAAATCAGTCATCACACAAAACAGAAGTAAGGAATATTACCACATTGTAAGATTCATCCTACATCAGCAAATCCAAAACAAATAGAAAAAACGAGACAGAGAAATACCCAAAAAGTCACTGCAAGTCTAAACCTTTTAAGGAAAGATATAAATTTAGATTTAAATCAGCTCATTATAAAGTCAATTTACAACTGATTGTCTTTACAAAATTGCCTAAAAATCAAAGCTCCTCAAGGAGTTACAAAAAAAACTGCTATTTTAAAGGTCCTTTACAAAAGATCATGAATACATGAGTCGTGCTCTAAAACGTCATCTGTTCTCATATGTACAGATGGAAAGCAATTTTGTGTCTTCAGGAGCGTAAGATACACAGCATCATTATGTCCATGGGGTGAAATCAGAAGTGGAGAATGTTTTAAATATGTCATTATGGTTCTGATGCCCACGGATCAGAACATAGAGACATTGAGAACCTGTTAAACAAAACACGTGAATAACTTCATCAAATCAGTAATGAAGTTGGAATAGTTCAGTTTTTTTTTTCCTCATTACATATTTATATATATATATATTAGTGCTGTCGATCGATTCAAAAAATTAATCTGATTAATCACACATTTTTTTCTGTGATTAATCAGATTGATCCCTTATAACATTAATGTTTTAAAATATACTTTTACAATCCCACAATTTCACATTTATAAATCGCATGACAACAGTGTCGTGTACAAATGCAGAAGAATGGTCTAGCAAGCCACTAGCTTGTTTCGAGCAGTCACTTGTTTATCGACCACAATTATAAAACTTTATTACTTTACCTCGTCCACTAACGGGATTTCTCACCCCCGTCTGATTGATGGCCGTCAGCGGAGGAATTGAAGACAACAGGTCCCATCATTCCCCACTCCTTTACAGCATCATCAAGCTACGCTATTGTTGTTGTTGTATTGATCATGTGCCCTCTAGCGGCGTTTTTTTACAAACTGTTGCTTTAAAGTTACTGTGCTGTCTGATAGATTCTGACAGAGATTCACTATCGCAGCCTTTGGCCCGTGACTGTATACACCAGACTGAACCTTGCATTCTGTTTTGCCGCGTCCCACAGCTAGCAGCTGTCTATCTTCACAAAGCAACTGTTTCAAAACGCGCTTAAGTGGTTGAAAGGTCTGTACATTAATGATTAAATAATGTAACCTAGACAAAGGATGACATAACAAACGGATGCTGCGTTAATTGCGTTAAATGTTTTTAATTCGTAAATCACATTTTTTTATCTCATCGTTACCGTGTTACGTTGACAGCCCTAATATATATATATATATATATAATATATTTGTGCATTACCAGTGGTTAAGAAATGAGAAAATAAATGAATGCTTACGGAGTCATCCATGATGGAGGAAGGGTCAAAGTAGTCTGGTTTCAGCTCTGATCTCTCCCTGCGATTTTTGGATGGAGGCTTAAAAGGGAGAAAACAGTGGAACCGGATGTTACATGACAGTGTTTCCTCTTTTCCTCCACCCTGGCTGGCATGAGCAATTTATGCTCAATTAATTGTCAATGCCCAGACCGTTCTTACCAGATCGATGTCCATGGTGTCAAAGTCCATGCCCTCGTTTAGGTCATCTAGTCGCTCCTCTGATGACATCATCACATCTTCAACAATAGGTTCCTCATCATCCTCCATCAACCCGCTGCCACGGCGACTGACAAAAAGAACACAAAAAACAATTAGTACAGTAATTGTACCTTCGAGGATGTCTATGATTGTGTGTGTTTAGAGTAAATACGAAATCTCACATGGTGTGCTGTATGTGGCCCCTCATCTTGCCATACTGCAGATTCGCCCTGTCCTGCTGCTGCTGCTTTTGGGCCATCATCCACGCAACCTGAGAACTAAAAACCCCAACAGATCTTAGACCTCTTTGTCAAAGTTCATCCGTGTTAGAAAAACTATGCACATATGTATTTACTTGTAGTCCATGTGCGGCTGCTGTAGAGTCTGCTGCTGTTGCGCTTCGTTGCTCGTGCTGTAAACTCCCATGTAACCCTGCTCGGGGCGGGGCTTCTTCAGCTCCCGCAAGACAGTGGAGACGATGTGGGGTGATGACATCATCATAGGCGTGTGCGGGGCCGCTTGTATACGTCCTACCCACGCGCTAACATCTCTACTGCTACAGCTGCTCTCCTCTGAGAGACAGACAGCAAGTTCAGACCCTCATGACAATTTTTTATCGAAATCATTAAAGGTGCAACTAAACATGCAATCACCTTCAGGAAGCTTCCTCTTGCTGGCAGTAGTTGATCTGCTCTTGCGACTGCGGGTGGAGCTTCTGCTCATGCTGCTAATGACAGACAGCGTGTCATCGTCTGTGCCCATCTGCAGAGAATTCCGGTAGGAGATGAGAGGCAACCAGCAGTCGTCCCTCTGTAGGGCCATTTGAAATGTCATGAAGCGCTCCAGATACAGGTGCCTGATGGGGGTCAGAGAGACAGGGTTAGAAATGAACAAGGACTACCAACATGACAAAAATGACATGCCTGATAATATACGTTTGAAGTCACCTTCATATTTGATGTTAAATTGAAATGATAAAATCCATAACTGAGGTTGACCATTTTTATAATTCGATTTCAAACAAATATTTGACAAAAATAAGCAACATAGGCCCGGTTTCATAAACGAGGCTTAAGACAAGTCCCAGACTAAAATGAATGTTTAGGTGTCTTAACTGAAAAGAACTTGCTCTGACCCGTCCTAAATATGTCAGTACCATTGTTTTGTCTGAAGATGCACAACAGTTACATTTATTTCAGACATTTATATAAAAGCGACTTAAATATCTTAATTTAACTGAGGCATAGTCCTGGCTTAAGCTAACAAAAAAAAATTATCTGGTTATGGAAAAAATATAATAAAATGTTACGCTACTGGGGACATGTTATTTAAAAGAATTATTGATCAGTGTGTGTGTCTTACACAGTCTTCTTGTCCTGACGCAGTAGTTTGGATGAAAACTCACTGAGGATGTCAAGGAACGCAAGGTTGAGAGGAGGACCACCCTCCCCTTGTGGACTCTGCTCTTTAAAGGCGAACTCTATCCCATCCCTGAACAACAAACACACTTCAGATAAACTAGAACAATCTACATTCATTTATCATTTAAACCAAATGTTCAAAATAAATAAGTTCCTGAAACACTTTTTTACTGTTGATTGAAGTATAATGATTATTTTTGATTAAGCTGATGTTTTGACTAAACCTCAAAAAAACATTTTGCTCCTTGTTCAATTTACTTAATTTAAGCACGTTAATTCAACACAATTGGTCAAGGAGGATTTCCAATTCCCAGCATGCTTTGCGTCAGACTGCATTAGGAGATGACATAAAAAAAGATATGATTATTTTACATGTTTTTTGTAAAGTTAAAGACTTGTTAGTGTATAATGTTCACTTCTCTTAGATATTTAGAAAAGTTTGACATATTTTTCTGTTTTGTGGTTACCACTGTTTAGAAGAGTGGTGCATGTGCTAGTGTCTGCGAAGCTACATTTGACCTGTAACGTGTTATGTCACCAGTGAGCAGTAACTTTGCTAATGCCAGTTCTGAGACCAGTCTCTTCTTTCTCATTTTGAGTTGCACATGTCAAGATACTTGAATTATGCATATTAAGACTAAGAAATATGTCAAATAAAGAAACTGAAAGAATTTAGTTTAGATAACTTAAAAAGGCAATTTTGGTGTACTTACTTTTTTAAGTTCTGTCTACTTCATTTTATAAGTCACACTTGCTAAGATTTGGTAAGAACTTTAACTTAACAGTAATCAAAATTTGAAAGTTCTGCTTGCTTAAACCAAGAACCTCTAAAACTCAAAATTTTTAGGGTAACTCGTTGCCAGCTTATCCGGGTTTACAGTTCCCTGATGTTTTCAGGACTTCCACGGCCAATGCCGAATGCATTTATGTTCTTACTTATGAAGCATGGCGATGGCCTCTCTGGTTTTGAGCTGATCGAGTCCAAATGTGAGTGAGAAGCGTCGGGCCAGTTCTTTAATCCCACAGAACGCAGATGTGGAGCGATCAAAGTTACAGCCCAGATCACTCAGCATCTCATTAAACAGCTGAAACGCAAACACTTGGGTTATAGCTTGTTACTGGCAGAGCACGTCTGTTTAAGAGAGGCGTTGTCTTACCTGCTGCAGACTGAGGATCATAGTCTTGGCGCACTGAATCTTGTCAATCTGACGTGCTTTACTCATGGTCTCCTTAATGATGTCACCGTAATCGGTATAGTACTGAACAAATACGCAGCGAGAGAGAGATAGAGAGATAAAAGGTAAGCTTCAATTAGCAAATGCAAAAGAGTTAAAGTGATGGAGTAAAACTTACTCTCATGTACTGTTTGAAGACATCTGCTGCTATCTTCATCTCCACCACGTTGTAGATGATCAACTTACAAAAGGCAGCAAGTAAATTCCTGCGTCTGTGGAGTGCTTCGATCTTCCCGGCCTCGTCATCTGCAACACACAACCAAACACTAATCAACTAATCAAGGATCATGATACTATTTAAGAACAACTAAAATATTTTCATCATATTTATATTTGTCTGAATGAAAACGTCCTTAGTTGTAAAAATACATAAAACAATAAATGTCATTCATATACATTGAAAATAAAACAACTTAATTAACATTAACAATCCCTCCCGAGTGCTTTGTTTATGGTCGGATTGATGTATCTCTTCTATATGTGGCAGTGTCGTTAACCTGTGCCGCTGTCCTCATCCTGTTCAACAAACACATGATCAAGGATAAAGTTGATAAGTTCGTTCTGTAAGGATGCGTCTGGACTGAACACCAGCGGCTCTAAACTCTCCCGTCCAGATGACACAATCTGGTAACTGAAGATCAGGAGGGCATCACAAAGAATGGTGAAGGCCTGCAACACATGCACACAGTTAGGTTTCCCTGAATCCTCTGTGCTCGGGACGACTAATGCTGCGTTCCCACCAAACGCGAATGAAACGGTAAGCGCCAGTGATTTACATGTTATGACAATGCAAAGACGTGATAGGACTGCAATTGAGCGTTTAGGGCGTTTGACGCACGTAACGCGTTATTCACGGGAATCGTGCGAGTTGAAAATTATGAACTTTGGCGCCGTGTTAACCAATCAGGAGCTTGCTCTAGTAGTGACGTTATTATGACGTAGCGAGCGGAGGCAGAAATCCAACACAACAATGGAGGAAAAATTCATTGTTGCTGTATGTAGATACCTGAAGCTGTACGATACATCTTAATTTTAGCGAAACAGGAATAATAGGATCTTGCTTAGAAGAAAGTGAGCGAGGAGGTCGGGCAATCTGGTAAGTTGTAAAAAACAATCTTTACTCAATTTGACTGGAGCCGCCTGGCAGAAGCCCCTCCCATGACGCGAGTTCATGTTCACTCATCCAACTACGCGCGAATAGCTATAGTCGCGTTTGGTGGGAACACTCTATTAGGGGTGTCGCCTATGGCGTTACCTGTTCTTTTACAGCAGGGCTGATGCTGTTTAGATAACTCTGGCACATCATACAGAACACTCTCACCTGCCTCCGCAAGAGCACCAGATGATCCTGAAACGGAACAGGGGTTAGTAACTCACAAAAACATATTGACCTGGGTTTCTGTGCGTGTGCGTTGAACCTTATTAGTGGTGCCCTCTGAGACTTTAGCCAAGTGCCAGAGTATGACATAGTGAGAACACTGGAGTGCGTGGGCCACGATCTATAAACACGAAACAAAACAATTCAATATACTTTGTCAAATAAGAAAACCTACAGTGAAGAGGTTAGAGATCAGCACCTGCTCAGGCATGTCCCCGTTTTGCAGACCAGCATTCAATAGCTTGTAGTTGCTGGTAAAAAGGTCCCATTTAGTGAGGTCATGGGCACTGCAGAAAGCACATACACAAAGTTGAAAACAACCACTTCTTACCGAAGGGAGAAACCTACAAAAACAATATAAACAAGTTTTTGAGGCAGCCATAGTTGGTGCCTGTGTCAACAGATTTCTGAAAATCTCGTAGTAAAACTCTACTGAAATGACTTCTAAATCAATTTTACTCAACACAAAAGCAAACCTATACTGATAAATTCTGCGTGTTTCTTACTTGTGGAAGGCTGTGATTCTCTTCAGCGTCGACAAAACCTGATAGGCGTCATTTTCGTCAGGCTCCTCCCCCTGAAAGACACAAAACAGTTCAAACTCAACTGACAAAATCATAAAGACATTGAAAGATGATAAACCACACACACATACCTCCAGCAGGAAATCCTCCAGCAGGCGGTGGAACTTGTCAATCTGTTCATCGATCATCTGGCTGCGGACGATATCTACACGATTATAGATAGTAAATTCCTCATTGCACAGTGCGTGGAACGTCATGGAACAAGACTCCAAAACGTCAGTTTCTGTGTGCTTGTCCACCACGTCACGGACTTGACGGAGCAACGCATCCAGATGCTGCAGGACAGTTTTTACAGTTTTAATAACACACATAAAAACAACAAGATTACAACCAATAACCTCCTTATTTTGCTCAATGACCGGTCAATAACAGTAACATTTAAAATCATTAAACTGCTATTAGATTTCCTAACTATTAAGCCATAATTTCAACAAGCCATCAGACACGTTAAGCTAATATTCTCAATACTGATGTGGTAAATTTAGCACAATATGACAAAATGAACAGTTTAAACTGTTAATGTTAAAACTTTTTTGTGAGTGTGTGGATTTTAACCTTTTCTAGCCGACCTGTTGTATAGATTTCCAAATCAAAATACTGAGGAAAATGCAGAAGATTTGTGACCTTCTCTGGGTCCACTGAATACTGAAAAAGAAGAAGGGAAGAAGTCAATTAAGAAACCAAACATCACCAAACAGGTTTTGTATTTATATGGTATTTATATCAATTTTCTTACGCAGGGAACTGTATGGATGTGCACGGTGCATTAAGGGCCAAAAAAGTATCAAAATCAAATTTTTGAGAACTCAATAGTCCCTCATAATCATCTGTTGTGGGTTGATTTTACATCAGAATTCACTCATATCTACTGATACATTACAAAAGCCTGTCAATGTTGAGAACGACTTACTTTAGCTAGTAATAGAGGCAGAGCCACCGCAAATGTTTCCGTGATTTTTGTTCGATCATCCAGTTGGGTTTTTTTTTCTTTAGCTGTCAGAACCTACACCATTACAGAAAATGCATTGAGTACACACTGCACAAAGCATACACTCAACATAAATCGCATACGAAATAAACACTGTTAACAGAACAGTACACACAAACTACACAAAAACACTTCACGATGGAAGTACACAAAATAAATGTGTGCATGTATGGATGATTCTGCAAACTTCAATGCACTCAAAGTGTTCAAGTCTTTGGATGAAAGTGTAAATGAGTCGTACCCTTCTACCAGAGCTGCGTCCGATAGGTGGATGACACTCGCACGTCTGCCTGACAGCACAGAGCATGATCTCAACAAGAGCAGCTTCCTGAGCATCCGAGAGTGCTGAAACACACACACACATCATGATGTTTTCTCTCTTTGACAATGACACACAAACTCTTTGATGTATCAAATGAAAGTGTGTATATGCTTGATATTCCTGTACCTTCTTCCCCAGGGTACGGCTCATCCAGAAGCAGACTGATCATACTCTCCCAGTCCTTCAGAAGGTCTGACGCACAATCCCATAAACTGTCCACCAAGTAGGCACCATGCTCATGAAGCTATAACACAGACATACACACTATAATATCAAACACTCATAGAATAAAACAAATCGTGGCTGAAAAAAACATTCCAAGCTAACCACATCAAGCACACCTCACTCTCCAGAAAGAACAAAACAGTTGTTCTGATGAGGTTGGCATTCAAACACTGTCTGCCTCTCCTGGGCCGCCCCTCATCCTCTGGACCGTGATGACTAAATAACCTGGAAACAAGCACATACAAAGTCTTAGACCGTTGCATGTGGCCGAGCGGGCACATGGTGGCATTAGTCATGGTGAATCTCTCAGATGGAGTTTCAGGTGCATTATGGGTAAGGTTAGGTCACTGTAGGTAGGGATTAAAAAAAATCATAATACTTACTTTTTGTAGAGAAACTCCCCTGCTGCCACCGCGACAGGTCGGTGGGCGGAGTAAACCAGGTGATAGACACTCTCACAGTCTTCGGCTGTTAAGACTTCCTCGCTACTCCTGTGCACACACAGTAAATGGGTAAATGGACATTTCTAAGGTATGGGCGACGCCAAAATATGACCATAAATACTGAACCCACTGCAGAGTCAGCGTGAGCAGCTTGATGGCCTGAACGGCAACATCATATTCCTTATCCAGAGTCATTGACACAATGCGATCCTACAGAAAAAGAGTAGAAAAGTCAGTAAGAACTTGCGCATGTAACATGATGTCCTAACCAGTATTAGTCTGGTCTAACCGTACCTAACCCACCTGAGCTATCAATAGCTTTGTGCAAAATTTTGTCAGATACTTGGTTTCTGTTCATGTCAGTCAACTATATGGTGAAAAATCCTGGAATGTTTTCATCAAAAACCTTCATTTCCTTTCGACTAATGAAACAAATACATAAACATCTTGGAAGACATGGGGGTGAGTAAATTATCATGAAAATTTATTTTGAAAGTGAACTACTCCTTCAAAATGTGTGTGGACATAATTTGTTTAAACGGTTAAAACATTAGGAGGCCAGATGTCAGTTTTAAAATGAAACAGGCCTGTTTGACCCTGTACCAAAGCCTTCGAAGTTCACTCTAGCGCATGACTAGCACAGGGCACACTGAAGGCATACAGCAGCCGTTAAGGGGGGGTTACTAATCAATCATAAAATGTGAACTTGTGAAGTTCACAGACACTTGTTAGCAAAGGTCACATTAAGAGCACCGTTTGAAAAAGGACCTCAGAGGGTGTTACCAAATAAAGCATCTTGATGGAAACCTCACCTTAAAGCGGCTTGTGAAGAGTTCCAGTCTGGAGTTAAGTTCCCTGCTATGATATAAACTCTGAAGGGCTGTAAGACACTTCATACGAACCTCACCTTGCTGGAGAAAAATATATAAATTGAATGCTGCTCATTTCAGCATGTTATTAATTTCTTTAGTTTGGATCTGAATAAGTAATCCATGTCAGTGTCACCTTATCATACATGGTCCAGCCCACGTATTTCAGATAACTGTCGTTGAGAAACGCATCACTGTACAACTTCATCCACATTCCAATCTCCTCAATGCAGACCACCCTAATCTCAGCTATCACATCCCTGACGCAAACGGATTTCATCTTAGACATGACGAATATACACTACACTCCATAACATACAGTGACATTTTTAAGATTGCAGCCTTAAACAAAACATCAAAGAAGTGATTGTTTTAAAACCTTTATTAGGAGTTGAGTTGAATTCATCTTTAGTTGGGTGATGTTTGCTCACCTGTATCTGTGGATGAAAACACCTTTAAAAATGGCATTCATCATGTTCTCAATCTCATCCTGGTTCTCCTGGAGCTAAAATCACAGCCGATGAAACGTGTAAATCATGTACATACTTAAAACTGAACAAACAACTGCATTGGGGCAAGACATGTGTTACCTCTTTGCGTTTCTGCAGCAGAAGCTCCAAGCGTTCGTTAGCTCGCTTGCCAATGCTCTTATTGTGTTCCGTCTCATATTGTCGCTGTGTGTTGTCCATGTTGATGCTCAAATTCAGAGCAACGTTCACTAAAGCGGTCATCAGTTTCATAGCTGAGAATATAAAAGATATTCACTATTAATGAACATCTTGATTAATAATATATAAATTGAGTAGAACAATAAAGAAGATTTTAATTTAATCCGCTGCCGTCTGGGCTTCATTTAATGGGAGTATATGGGGTCCACCTGTCTAAGAGTTCCTAAAGCACATAATTCCAAAGAACGGCAGTCGCTCAACATTGCCTTTCTGCAGGTGGTGCTTAACGCATCAGACGCTGCTATGCCATCCGCCACAAAATACTACAAGAAGAAGATTGAGATCGGGACGTGTGCAGAGACTGTACAATATGGCTAATATTATTATAAATGACATTCAGTTTTATGAAATATATAGAACGATTCACTTCACAAGACGTCAACATGTCGCCAGGAGACGTTTTTTTGGAATTATGTGCTTTAGGAACTCTTAGAGTGGTGGACCCTATAGACTCCCATTATATGAAGCAAAGAGGGCTGCGGATTTACCAAACAATCTTCTTTATTGTTCTACTCAAATCAAAATGTCACCTACGTCACGGATGACCTGGGGGTGAGTAAAGAAACAGCAAATTTGAATTTTTGGGTAAACTATCCCTTTAAGTAGCACAGGATTATTTGTGGAAATAGCCAATGGGGCAAAATTATCGATTTTTCTTTTATGCCAAATATCCTTAGGATATTAAGTAAAGACCGTGTTCCATGAAGATATTTTGTAGATTTAAAACCGTAAATATAACAACTTTATTTTTGTGAGTCGATTCAGGAAAATTGCTAACGAAAATGAACGGAAAGACGCCAAGAAACTTCTGCTGCCGGCTCTTTGGGAATCACAGACTCAAGTTTGGTATCTATGTCATGCTTTTGGGTTCATATACTCTCCGCAATGTCATCACAGCGGTAAGCCCATAGAGAGCAAACAAAGCTGTTTCTTCTTAGCAACGTCCTGCTAAGAACTATGTCTTTGTTAACAACTTCTAAGGCAATTTTCTCAATATTTCGATCTGTTTGAGTTTTAAATAGTGTCTCAGCCAAATATTGTCCTATCCTGACAAACAAATATCAATGGCAAGCTTATTTATTCAGCTGTCACGTGATTTATAAATCTCAATTTTGAAAAATTGACCCATAAGACTGGTTTTGCTGTCCAGGGTCAAAATTTTTTTTCTTACTATGAAGAGTCAATGGGAACCATTTTTTGGGTGAACTACTCCTTTAAAAGTTTCTATGTGGTAAAAGTATGCATGCGGTTTAAATAGTAGGCCAACTAGTTCATGCATAAAGACAATTTTAGTAGGTCATCTTAGTATTTCACCTAAGAAATTTGCATACGGGGCACAATATACATTTAATACATTCAGTTCATACATAATTGAAAGGTAACCAACCTGCGAGGGTGCTGGTGTGTCTAAATGCTCTGACCTGCGAGTCCGACAGGCCAGTGAGGAGCGAAATGACAGTGTCCATCATGTATTCGTCATAGATGATGCTGTACTGGCACTGTCGGACCAGAACCATGATGAACTCACACAAGCTCTGTTTAAACTTTTTCCACAGCGGACCTGCCATCGCCAGCGGGTAATCTCCGCTGTCCTAAATACACACAAACACACACCAATTTACATCTCGATACTTGTTTCAGCATATAACTTTCTTTATCCAAGACATTATTCGTATTATAAACACTCCCATGGCATTTACAAACCTCATCAAATTCCTCTGTCATTTTCCTGATGATCTCAGAATTCTGCATATGGCGGAACATCTCTGAGCTCACCGCACCTATAAAAGCAAAGAGGGGACTCAGAAGTTTCTAAAAGTGATGGGGATATAACACAGGTCATACCGGTCACTACACGTCTGTAAAAAAAAATCACAACACAGTTCACGCACAGTTAAAGTCACCATGAAATCAAAACTGACCATTATTTATTTTTAGTATGGAATATTGGAGTGTTGTTTATAAATTATTTATTTGTACACTTTTTGTGTTATTTGTTTATTCACGTGCTCCGATAATCTAAATTGTTAACCCCTGGGGAGTGGATTCATTTCTGCATCTTCCTTCCTGCAACCTGTTGCTAAAAAATTGTTAAAGATCCAATCTGTTCCAGATGGACCAAATAAAATCCTGCCCTACATTTTTGCTCATTTCATAAGCCGTTTCACTCAGATATACAGGACAGGGGGAAAAAACAATCAGTAGTTTCATTTCATGCCAACTTTAAAACACACACAGACACACTGAACAGCACAATAAAATTTACAATCTTTTAGAGAACACACCTTTGCAGCCAGAGCAGTGGATGAAGAAGTTGATGAGTTCCATCAGTGCAGTGTCTCTGTCCATCTTATAGGACTCAATCCAGTCATCAACAACAGACTGCAAATTAAACAATACATAAATCTCAGGAAAACATTCTCTCACATAGCAAACAGATCTGGATTCGAGAACTTGTTCACTTTGGAGATGGAGAGTATCTGAATGAGAAATGGAGAAATGCATGTGTGTACCTGGGTGGCACATTTGCCCAATTTGACAATCTCAAACAAACTGAGATTCTCCATGCCGTTCTCCTGATGGTGGCCATTCACTCGACCTTGACCTCTCCCCTCGGATGCCTTTGTCTTTTGATTTGGGGTTTTCTTCCCCCTCTACACAGACGAAAGAAAACAAGAGAGAACTTCTTGTAACATACCACTTCAAAATTATTTCTGTAATGGCTTTAACCAGATCCGAGTCTAGATCTAAAAGCATGTCTCGAAGTACCTTTCCTTTTCCCGGTTTTGCATTCCGACCCTCAAGATCTTCAAGATCGTTGTCGGAAAACTGAGAGTGTCCTTCCCTGCACAACAGACAGAAGTGATTAACTTCAGTTATATACATAGGGACAAAAAGCAATACTGGTGTGTGCAACACAGTCGCTTTAAGGAGAATGTGAATGCAGATGTCTGTTCATTTACATTACATTTACATTTATACACTAAGCACAGTGTTTAATCCAAAGCACATTCAAAGTATACAGTTATCAGTATTTGTGCTCCTGGGAAATCTAGTACCATACTCTATCAGGTGAGCCATAAAAACACAGCAAAGACTTGCATCACAATGTTCAAACCGACAACCTTTCAACCAATCAGCTACAGAGATCCCTTAACCAATAGGCCACATACCTAAATTAAATTCAAGCATGCAACCTTTGTCCAGCATTCATCCTACACACAGACCAGCAAGTTTGAAGCATGCAAGACGCCTGTAGGATCTAGATATAATCTAGTCCATGATATTCATTTATGTTCCCTAGTTAGGCAGCTCTTCGTCATTTTGAGACAAAGTCAGTGTTTGTGTGTGTCTGGTGCTTACTGGAGGAAGTCCGCTTGTAGGTCTTGAGCTGCTATCATTTTCTTGACATCTTCTGTCCTCTCTGGAGTTTATAAGGTCTCAAACCTGCCGCACACAGAGGACCACTTAAATGTGAGAGAAAAAAGCACATGTTACATCATCATAAAATAACTAAAATCCATAACAAACCAACATGTGTTTTGAAACAATAAATGATTCAGGTTGCATGAGGTTATTCAAGTGTGTTTTCGTGACATTCCTAAAAATATGTCTCTGGAAATGGTGTGTGTATTTTTAATATTGAATATCAAACATTTTGCGATCAAACACGTTTCTGTAAACAACATCTCATTGTAAAACATTACTCAAAGTCTATTTAACACATTAATACATCTCTGTATTCGTCTGGCGTGAGAGGATTTATTAATAGTCTGCTTTTTAATGTTCCGTTTGATTTCCGTAAACACGGGCTAGCATGCTAGCATGCTAACGGGCCTGCTGCACCTCAAACAGTCATTAAAGCCTGCCCAAACCCACCAAAACAATCGAAAACTCTCCGCAAAACCACATGAAACTTTAAAAATCGTCACTTGAAGCAGGTGAAAGTGTTTCGTTTATTCCCTCTGTTCAAATTGGAGAAAGAAAGTGTCTGACACATGACCGACTCTGAAAAATTAATATCGTACGGAAGTCGGTGTAAAATTCTCTTTATTATTTTTTTTCCCAAATCGCAGATATAAATGAAGACCAGCCGCCATTTCCTCACTCACCTTTCTCAGCGACAGTCCAGCAGCATCGAACCCGCCCAGAGTCGCTGCCGAACCGAATAAAACCGGACCGGAGCACCGCGGTTAAGCCATTAAAACATGATCTTGGTGAAAGTGTCTCAGTTGTCTTTGTGTTTCGGAGCTGGAAGGGTCAGTTTGGTGCTGTGGGCGGACAGGAGTGAGAAACACAGCCCGGAGAAAAGCAAAACCACACTTATTGCGCTTTGCGTTTCCACACACAGACACACTAAAACACACGAACACACACACCCACACTTACACATCATGAGACTCAAGCTCATGTTGGAGCAATTGTATTCTTCAGGTTTGCAGTTGCTAAATTATAGTGAATTAAATGTAAATATAAATAGTATGCATAATTTAATTCATACCAGCCAAACTTGACACCTTTTCCTTTTTTGTGTCAGTTTTTTAATTAAGGTAGAGACTTGAAATCATGATTCTTTATATCAGTGAAAAAAGTTTAAACCTCCAGCTCTATAAATGACAGTCCCATGGTGAGATGAAATGACAGTCCCATGGTGAGATGGAGAAATGCGATAAATAAAATGCACAGAAAGAGACAGGGAAACAAGTAGTTCAAAACCGCTTGGAATTAAAAGGATTTTTATTAACACAGGAAACATAACAAAAGTTGAATAACTCTGAAAGAAAAAAGTACAAAATGTAAAAACAAGAAATAATCGATGCTGAAATAAATTCAATTTGACTTCTCTATTCAGATTCTATTCTTCATGCTGTACATACACATGGCCGGGAGAGTTTATGCTTGTTCTCGAATCAAATCCAGTGTTTCATCCCCTTTCATTCCTCTTATAAGACAGACATGTTAAACCATGATAGGTTGATGATAATGGACCGTTAAACTCAGGGAAAAGTGCCAACCACAGGGTCAAGTATTCCTGATGGATATGTTATATTTTGTGTAGTAACACATATTCTAGTCCGGCCATAAGGAAATAGCTGATGAAAAAAGAGTTTATGTGTTTCCAGCAATAAAGAATGCACAGGTAATAAATATTGTAGCAAAAATATGACTCAATTTGAACACCCTCAAACTCGTGGTGATATGAAGTCAGTTATTAATCTCGCACATGCACATGATCTAAAGACGAAATGCATGAAGACAACATAATAGCCTTCCTCCCTTTTGTAGAATGACACTTAAAAGAAAGGTATGTAAACATAAAATCCCAGGTTATGTTCTGCAGTCGACACACTTCCCAGTTATATTTCTGTATTTTTGAGCGAAGGTGCATAGTGCGAGTTACCACAAGAAATAGGATACAGTATATGTGCAAATCACATTAACAACAACAAGTGACATATACCAAATAGATTTCAAGTGATAGTTGCACATTTCATAAAACACTCAAAACATTTGCATAGAGGCATTGCTACAAGAAATAAAAAAACAGCAATGAAAACTTAAATACCATTACACAAAAATGTCCATGTGGAAAGTTCCTCAAATTGTCTAATACTTACACACAGAGGAAGTAATGACCATATACATCCATCAGGGGGCAGAATGGTGTTTCTACTGAGATCAGCAGACACGAAATCTGTTTGCAAGGCTGAATCCCAATTGTCACACTTTATCTGGAATGTACTTATAAATAAGAACCAAAACACATAAAATGTGTGTCTATAGACAACATGATACCTCAGCATATCCCTTAGCACCACAAGGGGTGATGGGTAACATGCCATGATGGACTACGATCTAATCTGGAAAAAAAACATGCCAATTTAAATTCAGCTCAAATGTGTTGCATGTGTATTATTTAGCCCCGTATAACCTCTCAATGTCCTTAATATAATGTTGCTTCAGCTCTTTTCTCTTTAGTTTGAAGGCATCCGTCACCAGACCTGTTTCTGGAGTCCAAACGTCTGAACTTAAACGGATCTTCTGCGGAACCTCAAACCTCTCCAGTTTATCTACAGTAACAAACACACAAAACTGTATTTATATACACAAATAAATAGACAGCCAGGCACACGCAAACATGAAAGCTGTTGACGTTTTACAATTAAGCACGCACACAGATGTCTGCAGTTTTCAAAAACTTAACCCAAACATAACCCTCAGATGACTTAACTATTTGATTACATCCATATCAACACTCTTAAACAGCAGATCTCTGCAGCCCACTCATGTGTATAACACAAGTAACTTGCAGAAAATAAAAATAGCAAAGACTTACTTGTGACTGCAATTTGTTTAATGACTTTGAGCACTTCCTCCTCCATCATATTGTGGTTACAAAGCTCCGCCCACTCGCCTTCAATCCCATTCTTTTTGGCCAGCTCAGTCAGTTGCTTCTGATTGGGCACCACGAAGCTGATCACGTAGTTCTGATCACTAAGAGAAAATAATAAAGAATTCCTCAACATCAAGTTGTTCCACACCTGTCTACATGTCGTTGTTTGGTTGAACAAGAAGAAAGATATTTGGAAGAATGTCAGCAACTGACATTTCTGGGACACCATTGACTACCATTCAAATGGATTTCAAATGTGCCCAGAACTGTTTGTTTTCCTAAATTCTTCAAAATATTTTCTTTTGTGTTAACATTGCCGCCTTTCTTCCGGACGAGCTCGATGAGTTCTACGGCCGTTTTGAAGCTCATAACACCGCTCACACAGAGGGAGCTCCAGTGGCGGATGCAGAGGCGGTCACTACACTCTCCGTCTCTGTAGCGGATGTAACACAATCTTTCCGCTGGGTAAACATCTGAAAGGCTGCTGGTCCAGATGGCATTCCAGGCCGTGTCCTTAAAGCATGCACACACCAGCTAGCAGGAGTTTCTACGGACATGTTTAATCTCTCCCTCCCTCTCACTGTCTGTGGTTCCCTCATGCTTTAAAACAGCAACCATCGTCCATATAGCCAAGACAGCTAAAACCACATGTTTGAATGACTGGCGTCCTGTTGCTCTGACACCCATCAAGTGTTTTGAGAAGCTGATCAAAAATAAAAGTCTGCTCTGTTCTGCCCGCCTCACTCGACCCATGGATACAGGATAATTATGCCATTGCTTAGACCCTACACACTGCTCTCTCCCATCTGGACAGTAAGAACACCTATGTGAGAATGCAATTTGTTGACTACATTGAAAACCGTGCCTGCTAGGGTTATTATGGAACTCCAGACTCTGGGCCCAAACGAATCTTTGTGCATGTGGATCCTGGACTACCTGGCAGGCAGACGTCAGGTGGTCACAGGATGTGTAATATTCCCTCATCTCCGCTGGTCCTCAACACTGGTGCTCCTCAGGGCTGGGTTCTCAGCCCACTCCTGTACTCCCTGTACACACATGACTGTACAGCCACACACAGCTCCAATGTCATCGTCAAATTCGCAGATGACACAGCGGTGGTTTGCCTGATCACTGACAACGATGAGACGGCCTACAGAGTAGAGGTGCATGCTCTGACACGCTGGTGCCAAGAAAACCAACTCTGGCTCAACACCAAATAAAGCAAATAGTTGGTGCTGGATTTCAGGAGACAGAAGAGAGAACACACCCCCAGCATCATCGATCGATTGATGAATGAGGAAAGCCTGGAGAACCGTCAGGGACGATTGTTTTCTCTGCTGCCCTCGGGCAGTCAGTTACGCAGTATCCGAAGATGCACAAGTGACTGAGGAGCAGCTTTTTCTATCAGATTTCTGAACACTCAGAACTGACACTCGCACAGCACACCTCTCTGTCTATACTATTCACCATGCACTTTAACTCCACCAACATCACCACCACAATTTTTACCAACTGGACTTCAATGAAGAAAGCACTGCGTTTTAAAGAGTACATAAATAGGGATTTTCAAGGTCCTACTTTGGTTAATGGAGTGTCCAACAACAAGGTTAAGTACATGGAAAGTGTAAAAACACTATTATTTCGTAATAATAGGCAGTTATTCTTACCTTACTTCTTGACTGACTCAAATGA
Organism: Triplophysa bombifrons; assembly: GCA_029783895.1. NCBI lineage: Eukaryota > Metazoa > Chordata > Actinopteri > Cypriniformes > Nemacheilidae > Triplophysa > Triplophysa bombifrons. The sequence goes on along the minus strand of CM056451.1, from coordinate 13,425,415 downwards.
TTCCTTCAGCGATTCATCTATCTAATCACTACTAGCCTAGTCTGATGTGATTGGTCAGATGGTCTTGTCTGCTGTGATTGGTCTACCGCGAATGAGTCTCACAAGCTACAGTGTTTGGGGGAGAAGAGTGAAGTTTTTGTGGGCAGTCCTAGCAAAACGTAGGCGGGGAATATTTGTAGTGACGTAAATCCGTGGGCGGTTCTCGAATCGGACTAGGGACGACTCGATTGCGTGATTCAGAGTCGACTCCCTTTTTTTCCAAGCCATTAACTTTGTTATTCTTTCACCTTCGGATTTACAACTTGGAAGACTGCTTACTTTTACTTTAAATTTTCATGATCTCATGTTATGTACTCTTTAACACAATAATACTCTGACAACATCGGTCTACCAACCATTTCATCTACAACCACTCTGTGAATTGTGTATTATGTGTATTATGTTGTATGTTTTCTATATTATTGTTTTATTTTAATGTATATACTGTATGAAATGATACTGTTATTTGTAAAATGTCTAAATGTGTATGATGTAATTTGTAAAACGTGTCAATTGTATTCTGCTTTGTCTGGGCCACGCTCCCAAGCTTTTCACTCACCACGGCACACATGCTTTTTGTGATGTGACAACAGAAGTGCTTTGATTTGAACAGAACAAAAAAATCATTTTTGTCAATGGTGACCCAGAAATCTCAGTTGGTAACATTCTTCCAAATATCTTTCTTGGTGGTCAACCAAACTAAAACAATTATACAGGTTTGGAACAAATTTAAGGTGAGTAATTCAAGACAGGATTTTCATTTTTGGGTGAGCTATCACTTTAAAAGCCACTTGCATTTATATGAAACGGTGATGCTGTTAACAGTGAATATCTTGAACTATAGATGCTGTGATTGACCGTTTGGAGTAATTTCATTCAAAAAGCCATGAAATAAAGGCCATATAGTTGTTTATCTAATTATTGTCTTTAATTTTAAGATAACTATCCCATAAAGATTTAATTTATATTTTATCAGTAGATGTTCCATCACAAAGTCTACAAATACACTTTGCATATTCAGCTGTCTATAATTCATTCCTCAATTGAATATACATATAATTATAAATCAAATTTATTTGTGGATAAATTAAATGTTAATTTAGTTTCTTAATTGCTAAAAACAGTGATAATGCTGCATACCACGGTAAAGTCCTATCAGATACCATGATATGAAAAAAACGGATCATCGACACATGCCTAGAAGGAAATCTAAAAGCAGCCAACTACAACCAACAGTACAGCAAGCTGGTGACAATTTTTCACATGTCAGGTCAAAAACCAAATAAAAGAAAGCCTTTTAAATACCCCCCTACAGCTTATACATACCAGAAATATACATTTTTAATACAGGAAAAAACCTGTTTGTCAAACCATTTTAAAAGGTTCATAAACCATAAAATTTAGTATAACAGATATCATAGTCCCATTCTTTCCACCATGAACGGGGATTAAACCTAAAGTTACTGTAGAGCACTATAAGTCTATTCAGATATACCCATATTTTCATAAACATCTCATTGTGTGAGTGGTGAGTCATAAGTGGTCTTAAACACCATTAAAGTTAATTTCTTGTCACATACAAATGTTATCTTCAAGTGGTAAATTATAAGGTGGAGGTTATATAACATAAACCACCTATTGTAAATAGGTGGGGTTGGGCAGGTGCTTGTAGCTTTCACACTCTGGTAGATGATTATTAGATTACATGAGCAAGTTCCTCCTAAACCTTCACTTAGAAACTCCTCACTTATGTTAACAAAGAGATTCTGATGTACCTGCTGGCATAGACGCAGATGTTATCAATCACGGGGCTGTTCTTTAGGGCGGCTTCAACCTTCCCCAAAGACACATATTCACCCGCCTGCAGCTTCACCAGGTCCTTCTTGCGATCTGAGAACCAGAGGTGAAAAGATTTTAAAGGAACAGCGTTTCATATCGGATGTCTCAACTGCAGCTGGTTTCACCATTCACATCTCACCAACAATCTGCAGGCAACCGTCCGGATGAATTTCTCCAACATCTCCAGTACAAAACCAGCGCTGGCCTGCCTCATCCACCCAAAAGTTGTCATTCTCTCCCTCCCCCTCATTCCCATAGTATCCCACGGCAACATTCGGCCCACCAATCAAAATCTCCCCTCGTGGGTGCGGCTCGTCCTGACTGGTGTATCCACCTTAAAAAAAAGATAGGAATTTCAAGTTATGTGAAGAAACAGTTAAGTGCATTAGTGTTTGCACATGCGTGTGTGTCGTACCCTCAGGCCAGTCTCGAAGCCTGATTTCGGAGCAAGCGAGAGGAGCGCCAACTCGTCCTGTGCTGTAATCAGAAACTATAAACACACAAAAACACATGATTGAACACGCCGGAACGAGAATTCAAGTGTTTTAACATGCAGGAAAATGTCGTTGCGTGAGTGTGTTTACTAACATGCTGAGATAGTTCCTGCTCCACACGTTTCCGTAAGGCCGTAACCCACGGCGACAGGGCAGAAACACACGTTCATGAATCTCTGTGTGGAGGGGGATAGTGGAGCACCACCACTTAACATAAGACGCACACATCCTCCCAGCAATGAACTCACACGCTTGAACAACAACCTGAAATACAGACACGATGACATCATCACTTACATCAAAACATATGAGAAAGTAGGAGTCTTTTCAGGTTAATTTTTTACTTCGTTTTATTTTACTTTTTTGAATTTACTCAACTTTTGGCCAAGTCCTTCACCTAACTCAATTAACTGAGTAATGTCACATGCCTTTCAATTCAAAGAAAATAGTGGAACCAACTTAAAATAAATATGCAACTATAAAAAATCTGACTTCACTCAACTATGGACATGAGTTGACCCAACTGAAAAGATTATATTTTATAGAACGTTAATGTATAATTGTTATATTATTATATACACACCCTGCTTAATATATATTTTATATACACGCATTACTTAAGTAACTGCTTAAGCTTAAGGCCTCGCAACGCTATTTACTTCAGACCTCGACACTGAGCACATGAGCCTCAATCTTGATAACAATCGTCAAACATCATAAAGTTAAAAAAGGAACTCTAAATACTAAAGGTAACTTACAATAACAACCAAAACAAAAAATATAGCCAGCAAACACTAAAATAGCAATCATTTTAAATAATTTTAAAAGGTGAATTGAAAATTCTGCAAAGCATTCTGGGAACTTTCAAACATTAGAAATGTTTTTTGAGACTGCACAGTTTGGCAAGTTGGTCAAACTTCTTGACGCGCTTTGGACAATCACTAAGATATCTATACAGTCAACAAAAGAATATACCATATTTAGACAAATTTTGTTCAACATACTCAAAATAATACATTCTTCTTCTACTACTAAAAAAACTTTGTTCAAGTTACTTTATTACCTTTGTTGGGAGAACAATTTGAACTTGTTTCTTTTACAGTGCACTATTTTTACTGTACACCCATAAGCCATGTCAGGGAAAATAGCAAGTGTATAACAGGACTCACATGTTACACAACGGAGAATCAGCTCCTCGCACCACCTGCTGCATTTTATAGTTGAATCCCATTTTAAACAGTGTCCTCTGAACCACTGACATTTCTGACAGCTTTCCATTCACATTCTTATGTATGCGATCCATGATTTCCTACAGAGGCATACACACACAAAAATAAAGAGTAACAAAAACAAAACTTTTTAGATATTTAAAAATAAAAATGTTAGTGTCTTACTGGTACTGCAGCGATCAGGGTGGGTTTTAGTACAGAGCAATCTCCCAATTCACCCTTCTTTATTTTAGTGGACTGCACACACAGAAACATACAAAAACACAAGTCAAATAGAGATACAAAAAATAAAACAAATAAAACGGCGTGCATGAACGTGTGTTACCTGGTCTGTGAGTGTGTTTGGGGAGGAATATCCGACCCTGCAGCCGGATGACACACAAGCTATTTCTGCAGTCAGCTCCAACACATGAGCCAATGGGAGATAAGCAATATACGTGTCCTGTGGACTAAACAAGCCAACACATTTTTTAATGATGATATTTCGCCTACTAAGTCTAGAGAGAAGCAACACTATACTCAATCATATACATGCCTTCAATTCTCACAGTTGTTTTACCTCCATCACACACTCTTCCTAATGTAATTATGCATTATAGGAACTACAGTAGTCTTCTTATTTACTCGCTCACCCCAGTCCCGGTATCCGCTGGCACTGTCCCGCCAGTCCTGCGATCAGATTACAGTGCAGCATCTTCACTCCTTTAGGTCGTCCCGTAGACCCACTGGTGTACATCACCACAGCAAGATCAGATGGAGCTGCCCTCTCATAGTCTTCACTTACTGAGGAGGAGAATCAGATGCTCTTCAGTTCCTCAGTTATGATGCAGTGTGTTGGAGTTCAGTGAAGATCAATTACTATTTGGACCAATTCATTTCTTGGCGATTCATTTTTGTATACTATATACATTTTTTATAATTATCTCACATTGCCCATTTAACCATCATTTCATAATGAATGTTACTATAAGAAACAATCCATGTAGTAATAGAGAATTTGGTAATACTGAATCCCTGGTGTGATATGTACACCCGCTGGTGTTTGAGTCTCGTCCAAGGGTGTTGAAATTTACACTGAAGCAGTGTTTAATCTACACTTTATGGTGTGAAATTTTAGTTTAGTCATGCAGTTATTAATCAATTGAGTTGAGTTCACTTTACGAGTGATGATTGATCATTAGTGATGATGCCTGCCGTTCATGATCAGAGGCCACTGAAGAAGTGAACAAGAACAGGAAAACAAGACCATAGTAGATTTACAGACACACAGATTATTAAATAAATACACACTCAAATATTAATGTCAAATGTCACCAAATTAAACTCTTGACTTCTTTAAATATGACTAGAAGAGCTTTAGATGTATTCAGTGTTTTATTGAACAAGTCATTTGAAGTCACCATTATTGTGATCAGTGTTTTATTTGGTTGGGTCATTGGACTATAGATTGAACTGCTTCTATAAAGCAGTGGTTAAAACATACATGATGTTACACCAAGCAGGGAAATGGAATGAAGTGCAATGAAACGCAGAGTAAATTCATGTCATTTTATATAGGAGAAGCATTACTTTTCAAGGAAGGGATATTTGAAGAAACAAATTAAAATAGAGTTACTTTTTCTCCCTTTTTGTTTTTACTTTTATAACTTGAAATTTTTTGCTCATAGTCAATAAGTTTCATGTACAGCTGCTTTGTTAGAATGAAACTTGTAAAAAGCACTATATAAATGAAGTTGACTCGACGTCTGGTGTGAAACAGCACTGACTCACAGTTTTCTGGCTTTAGCCCAAGGTCCATAACTTCCTGCACGCTGTGGATGGTGATAGACTGTGGGTAATCTGCACCACATATTTCCCCACTGCCTGCATAGATAATATGCTGCAACCCAGACACTGCGCTTAAAGTACCCTGAAACAAGAAATGTTCAAACTGAAAGGCAAGCCCTACATATCAGCGGAATCTTGAAGAACTGATTGTGTCTCGCAGATAAACACACACGCATATCAGTGGGTTTATGTACCTTCAGTTTGGTCTGTAGCAGCTCTGTGCTTGTGATCAAGTGAGTGGCTCCACATTGATTCAGTCCGTACGCCACAGCATCCTCTCCAAGAGAAGCATAGAGCGTTACCACTGTATCACGCACACATAAAGCAAAAACGTTCATCTTTAATCCGTTCATCTTTGTTTTTTGAGGTAATTCTGTGCATGTGCATGTGCGTGTTTATTACAGGGGTAGTTGCGTCTGAAGCAGGCCTGCGCTGTGATCATCCATTCTGCACGTGTCTCACAAAAGATGGCGATGGTTTTACGTGGCCTTTGACCCAGAGCTGCCAGACCACTGCCAAACGTTTCCACTGCGTGATTGATGTCTTCATAAGTTAACCAGCTGTAGTTGCCAAGGACAAGCTACAAACACACACATCAATAATTCGATATCAACCGAGGCCATTTTCATCTCTGATTACTTTATATGCTGTTAATTTACAGAAAGTCCAAAAGAATAAATGAGTGAACGAAATAATATTTACCTTCTTAAAGATCTTCCCATTAGGCTGTGTTTCTTCTTCTTCACTAAGAACCTCTCTGGTTCCCAGACAGGGCGCATGACTGAATCTCTTTACCGCATGCAGAAAAAGCTTATCCAGCGTGTCATCGCCCTCAAATCCCTGCGCTACAAGAGCATCCACACTTTCTGTCGCCCGGTATGGACCTTCTGGACTGCCACTTATACTACGTGCTCTCTCACAATGGGGCAACATGACCCTACATTCAAGACACGGACCAAAAACATACTTTAATATGAACATCGACTCCTTCAATCGTCTCTTTGTGCTCTGCATTCAGAATCATACTGTTAACCCCCCTAGGAGTATCAGAGGACGTGGAAACAACTGTTTCATGTGATTGTCCGATTAGATGTTGTTTGATAAACCAAAACAGAAATAGAGAAAATATGGAGAAAAAAGGGAAGTGGGGGATCAAACCACTGACATGCAAAACCATCAACGTTTATCAATTTCTAAGACAACCTTAAAAAAGGAATCAGATCGGTGGTCATCTACGAGCAATTTTACTGTCATGGTGACTTCACATGTTCATAATTCATTATTTTTATGTATTTTTTATATATTATGTATTCAGAACAAATAGACATGATGCCAAAGCAAGAAAGAAAAACATACATCTTGGCTTGAATAGGCCTACATTGTAAATAGCATGGAATACATGTTTGCCTAACATGTAAATGTAACTTGTTTTGAAAGTGGCAGAACCTGAATCATACACAAACAATGACAACTAAACGTCAGTGAAACTTGGCCTTGTTTCTGTGGGATATAAGGTTGCAACATGCATTGTACGTGTGTGAAAAGGTATGACACAGTCATTGGTCACAGGAGTTGGTAACCAACTTTAAAGTGATAGTTAAGCCAAAAAGAACAATTCTGTCATCATTTATTCACATTCATGTCTTGCAAAACCTCACTCAAAAATATGATTTTTGCTACTTGCTTAACTTTCTTAAGTTAAATCAACACAACTTTTGGAAAATCTGGTCACAACATGATTTTTTTATGTTTAGTCATATAACAGAATCCATTCATGTTGGGATAACATAAAGGAGTTGTTTTGTGTAACTTGTGTTGACATAAAATAGTTAGTTACAATTGGGCAGATAACTATTTCCCAGCATGCTTTGCATATAACTACATTTTGAGTTTTTTTTTTCTTAACTTAAAGTTAAAATGTTAAATATAAAAAAAATCTTGAGTGCATTCATTAAATAATCTAATTGATAAAATTGGGTGTTTAATATTGGTTTTATGTCAAATATGCAATTTAATCAAGACTACTAAAAAAATTAGGTCATACAACAAGATTATAGAGAATTGTTTCAAACTAATTCGATTTTGTTTGAGAAATGTAATTCAATTTTGTGGAAAAGTTTTCCTTAATTTATTTAAGTTCCTTCAACAACTATTTTTTGACCGCTGTTTTGTCTTCTGTGGAATACAAAAGAAGATATTTTGAGAAATGTCTCAGTGGTTGTGTTTCTGAATAATGGAAGTTAATGGGGATCCAGTGTTAAATAATCCAATTGATAAAATTGGGTGTTTAATATTGGTTTTATGTCAAATATGCATGTATATTACACAAATTAATTAAATCAAGACTACTAAAAAAATTAAGGTCAGACAACAAGATTATAAAGAATTGTTTCAAACTAATTCGATTTTGTTGGAGAGATGTTATTCAATTTTGTAGAAAATGTTCCTTAATTTATTTAAGTTCCTTCAACAACTATTTTTTGACCGCTGTTTTGTCTTCTGTGGAATACAAAATAAGTTATTTTGAGAAATGTCTCAGTGGTTGTGTTTCTGAATAATGGAAGTCAATGTGGATCAAGTGTTCTTTAAAATATCTTCTTTTGTGTTTTGCAGAAAACAGAAAGTCATACAGGCTTGGAATGACATGAGGGGGAGTAAATGATGACAGAATTGTTATTTTTTGCTCTTTAACCAGCTCAAAGTGGAGTTGATAAGCAATGCAGTGTGTGTGTTCTCCATGTGCAGAATATATTCACATTTACCTGCTCTTTCTTTGACCAAGACCAAGCCTCTATTCCGTATTGGTCACCACAATTTCCCTTATATACATTACACACAAAGAAGTCTTTAGAAACATCACTCTGCATCCCCTGACCACTAAGCATTTTGCCGACACAAACAGTGAGACCCCTCAATCCATAAAAAAACAGTACAGGTTACAGCAACATTTTTCAGAAAAAATACTCCGTTTCCAAACTATGGCATCAGAGTTTGGAGGGATTTAAGAAGCGTGTTCAGGAAGTGAGACGACTCACTTAAAAATCTGGAAAATCTGGAAAAACTGTCAAACACAGACACACAATTTCACTGTGTATTTCATTGTTCTATAATAAAGAGCTGTCCTCAATGGAAGACCAAAACCTTTCGGCGAGTTCAGAAGTTAATTTGTGTCACTTCAAAAGCACAGATTGTACAGCTGTTTTCCTAAATGTTAGTTTTAGTTTGGAATCGCAACACAGGCTGCAGCATTTATTTAGTAGGAAGCACAAACTCATGAACGAATCTTTATTCATGTTGAATAAAAGAATGTTATATTAACTAATTAATAATAAATTAGTACTATGTTTAAACATGAATAACCTCGACCACATACAATGCATAGGGAGCTTTGTAATTCATAATTAACTCCATAAAACCTAAACTTTTACGATCATGTCTATATTCTTTTATTCTGAAAAAGTGTGTATTGCACACTTTTTTACAATCAAAAGATGAAACCTTCCCCTTAGTTTCATAAATGTGTTTAACAACATAAATACTCACAATACAACGAGTTTAATAATACTCTAAATATCCAACATCCTTTTTCAATCAAACGTAAGCGAAAAATGTAAAGTGTATAGAAATCTTACCTACAAGTACAAACTGTTGCAATTATTTTCCTTCTTCAGACAGACAGCCAAACTGCAACAGGAGGTTTGGCTTCCCTTTATTCTCTCGCTCTCTTTCACTCCTTCTCCGTGTCTCACTCTAAGGTTCTCTTGGCTGATTGGAGGTCTGTTGAACAGTCATAGTTCCTGTAATCCAAATTTAAGCCCACCCGCTAGTCTTCAGCCAATCAGAAGACAGGCCCGATGAGGAAGTTCTTAGGTTACGTCTGAGTTTATAGACAGAAAATCTGGAGGTGCCTCATATGCGTGCATTTTTTCCTTTTGGCCAATTTACACAATCAAACACGTCATAGTTTAGAATTTCCTCAGACTTGAAAGAACACAACGTACTATTACTCCAACACCCCAATGTGTTCAATGACATTTTCCGTTGCATCAGACGCATTCCAAAGGCATGCAAATAGTCATTAAAGATGCCTATTCACAGAACATAGTCCTGACCTGGAAATGTGATTCATGGTTTGCTCACAAATTTTGAGGAAAGAGATATAAGGTCAAATGAAGGTACATGGAACCTCTAATGTATTGGTCACCATCCCCAAAAATGTTCATGAACGTTTAATATCAGTACATCTAAAAAGATCCTTCACGGTTGGTTTACGCTTTCTAACTGAAAGAGAATGCTAATTCTGAACAAAAGGTTAACAGATTACCAATGTTCCGCATAATGTATTTTGAGAATTACATTTAAAAGCATTGAGGTCTAACAGAAAAGCAGAGATGGGAGATCAGCAGCCAGTATAACTTAAGTTTGTTCAACAGAACAAAAACATTTATAGACAATTTTTCCTTCTATTCTAGTCAACAGTGGCCAAGAACTGTTTGATTAAAAGCATTTTTCCAAATATTTTTCTCTGTGTTCATCATAGGGGTGAACTGTCCCTTCAAGAGACAAATCAACATCTTTTCCTGGGGGTTTAAGTGAGCTACATTGAGACAACCTGTTTAAATCTGAATTGAAGAGAGAAAATAATAAGGGGTTGAATATAGAAAGAACAAACTGCAGACACAAAGAGAACAAAGAGTCCCCTGGTGAAAGGAGTGCGGGTCAGACTGGTCTTTCTCAGGTCAGATCTGCTTCAGTGATTTTTGAATTGCAGCACAGTTCTGACCGAGAACAATAAGAGCGGGGAACTGAAAAGAACATAAAGTGAAGTAAAAAAAAATCTAATTAGGTTAACAGGAAGTAATTGACTAACCTAAATAACATTTCACATTTTCACAAGATAAACATGATATCAGAGGAGACAAATCCTTTTGAAACCAATAAAATGCATTCACAAATATATTCTTTAATTTGTTCACTGTTTATTCAAAGTACACTTCTATTAAACTCCAAATACTAAATGACAGCACATAAGAAAAGGAGATTTTAAAATGAAAAAAAAAAACAATATTTACCATAGAACGAAGACATAAAAATAGTTGGAAGCATATAAGAGAACGCCTCATTTAACATATTTCTCCATGAATTTCTTGTGGAATTCAGAACGCAGTGTGTCGTTAATGAAGCGTTTCTCTTTCCGGGATTCATCCACCCCTTTAGCGCAGTTCTTAAACACGACATCATCGTCCCACCTGCAAAATTGACACATTTTGTCACTGAAGGTTACAAGATTAAACGATATTGCCTCATTTTATGTAGACCCACTCGGACCAAGAACATTGGATTTTGTAGGTTAAAGGTACAGTTTGTAGAAATCAAAACAACAACAACCATTGCTGTGTAGAAGCGTGAAATGATGGGACATGTTGTCTTCAACTTCACTGCTGATGGTACAGCTGATACATCAATCAGATGGGAACGAGAAATCATGTTAGCGGAAGAGGTAAAGTAATAAAGTTTTATAAATGTAGCGTTTGATGAAATCATTTTTTTTCATTATAATGAATTAGACCCGAGTAATGTAAGGATTAAAACTAAATTGTTAGTCATAGTTGTTACAGTAATTGTCCAATTCGATGGTGTGATAACACTGCGCAGTTTTAAGTGTTCAAATCAATCACAGCAAAAGTTATTTTGACATACCCACATCATTTTCAATAATGCTAGACAGACCGACGGTATAAACTACTTCCGCATCTCTCTACGACAGTGTCACGCGGTTGCTACGTCAGTAAAGGAGGTTACAAAGGGTAACGCAAATATGACACCATTAACAGGCGACTAAACATCCCCGGTCCACTGTTTATAATGGCTATTTTCTCAGGATTTAAAAGCAGTTGGAAACATTTGAGATATTGTAAGTACTCAGGTGAAAAAAATATATAACATTGGCCTAGTGGTTTTGGGATATTTTACGGCAAAACTCTTACAAACTCTACCTTTAAATGAAAACCATATATTCTTATGGATTCTATACAGAGCAACAGTTAAAAGCAAACAATGACAAAATGCAAATGTATTAATATGTGGATAAACCTACTTAGCAGCCCTTATTAAATTATAAATCTGTACATTTACAGTACATCTGTATTATTGTAATTACACTTTAATCAAATTCTGGAAGTGTTTATTATTAGGTGAGCTGTACTGTTCATTAAAGTTTAAAAATTGTAATTCTTTCTTAAACTGTAGTTTGTTACAACGCAACTAATATCTAGGCAAATGGGTTGTAATCTTACATTATTGCACATGAATGACGAGGTGATTTTCAGTCATTTTATCCATTCACAAAACAACCTGCTGTAAGAACTGGTCACGTTTCAAAAGCTCCCATTCAACAAATACTGCTTTGCTTGTAAATAACCTTGCCCTGCTTTATTCTCACTAGAACAAAAAGATTTAGGTTTCCGAGTAAAGAGTTTTAAAGATACTCAGTGTGTCGAGAATTTTAAGGCAACATTAAAGAAAAGACACAAAACATTAAATAATTTGTGTTGCTGAATATTTTTTAGAATGTACCTTCTTTTTACACTGAATGTGTTCTGGATCTGTGGTGGTGGTTGCTGGCCTGCCAGATTAAGCAGTGGATTTCCACTCAGAATGTTCTCCATACGTATCCGCTCCTCCTCTGCCTTCTGTTCCCTTTCCTAATTGACAGACACAAACCAAACACACACAGTAATGACTCACGTCCTTACATCACATGTTATGGACATTGCTAGCGCCATGCTCCAACCTGTGGCACAGTGGTAAGTATGGTGCTAAAGGCCATGGGTGAACCCCAGGGGATTGCACGATACAATATATAGTATAATGCATTGTAGGTTGCTTTGGATCAAAGCATCTGCCAAATGCATAAATGTACATCAGGTACATCTCAGCCGTGTTAATTATTTTAATTTGCCAATAACAATCAGCAAGATTCACCTTCCTCTCCTGTTCCTCAGCTCTCTCTTTCTTGATCTTCTCTAGTTCAGCCAGCAGGGCAGCGGTGTCATCATCACTGTCAGAACCTGAGTCTGAGTCTTCATCCTCCTACACCATAACAAACAGATTTCAGCAATCAAATAATAAGGAATACATTAAAAAAAATGTTTTTTGTGCGTACATCAGTAAGGGGATCATCGGCATCGAGGTTCGCAGCAGGAATCTGATCCAGACGTGGCCGCTTTGAGGAGGATGAAGATGAAGAGGTGGTGTGTTCTAAGGGACAAAAATATCCCCTGTTTTTAAACAAATTCCTTGATCCGACAGACAAAAAGAAAAAAAGGCAACAACAACACATTTTCTTTTACCTCTTGCTCCTCTGTCTCTGCTCTTCACAACTGTTCTCTCTCTTTCCTCCAGCTCACGTCTGAAATCACGAGCTCTCACCTCCTCTGGAGCATCCTGGGTGGGCTGCCTGGAGGAAGACACATTTCAGCATTCACTTAAAAGAATTTCAAGAGATATTTCTCCCCAAATTAAAAGTTCTGTCATTATTCAACACCCCAATGTTGTTCCAAATCCATACATTTTGTTTTCTCAAATCATCAAATAAAAGAAATGACAAGGCACTAAAAGTAATACACACACAACTCATAAACTAACTTTAAAGTCTTCTGAAATCGTACAGTAGCTCTGTAAGGAACCAACCACAATTTACATATGTACATATGTATTCTACTTTTATTCAAAATAACATGAACAACACTGAACTAGGGAGGAGAGTTAGAGCCAAATGCATCTTGGACCAACAAATCTGCATTGAACATACTCTGGACTTTCATGATCTGCAATCACTTTTAATTATATAACAGTAACACTGAACTGCTGAACTCGGTTTTGTAGAATAAGATGATGTTTACCTGTATTTGATCTTGGTGTGTCCTGGCAGATCTCTGCTCGAGTACTGTTTGGATAAAGCACTCAGATCACCTTCTCCTTTACCTCGCCCTCCCCGGGCAGGCTCAAATGTTGGCCTTGCTGCTGTGGTCATCTTCAGTTATCTGAAAAAAGAAATACATTATAAAATATGCTTTAAATCTTAGCAGTAAGTCTTCACAAATGACTGTTTTTAAACTATACCTTGCATGTACAGAAAATATAAACACAAATCCACAAGAGGATCAATTAAATCTTGCTTCTGCATTTAGTCTGTGAATATTAAACATCATACCATAGAGGAATTTAATTTCGTATTTTTGTTCTGCTATCCTGCTTTTCCAAATACAACTTTACAGCTACTACACTTTAACTTAAATAAGTTATTTTAGTAACAATGCAGTTATACTTTTTTCACATAACAACATATATAGCATAGATACAAAAAAAACAGCGAACCTTTCGTGGAACTGAATACGTCGAGGTACAAAATGTAATATATAAACGTAAAAGTATTACTTCATTGTTATGAACATAAGGACGGTGGCGAACACGTCTGATCGGTTATGCTAAATTAATTGTATAATGATTTGTAGAAACTATTTTATTATTCGTAAGGTTTTATCTTGGAAATGCCTGCATAAGTTAGCTGTAGCATGTCGTTGTGTTATTATAAACTCACCTGCAGCAAGATGATCGAAATCTCACTTTATACTGACAATATAACAACGACACTATACAACTCACCACACTAAATGCAAAAAACTAACCGTAAAAACCAGCTTTATATATTTATGTTGGCTGTTATAGCCACGGCTACTTTTAGACACTAGTATCCCAACAGCCACCGCTGCATGCACACACGAGGTCACGTGAATGTGGATACTACGGAGGCCGCTGCGGGACCAAAAATCCCTAAATCAAAATGAGATAACTCCGTTTTTTAAGTCTCAAAAATTAGATTTTTTTATGCGCATTCCTATTTATATCAATCACACTGCAGTTGGTTTGTTTTGATTTAAGCCATAATAACAAAAAAATACAGCCACTAAATAAAACACAATGAAAACTTTTAAAATTTTTTAAAACTGTTAAAATCATTTGGGATCCAAACTCTTCACATATATGACCGTGATGTTAACTAAAGTCTATTAATAAGGCGCATCCCTTTCAATTCCAAGTCCAGAATTTCTTTAATAAGAAATATGCAAATACAGTGAAGAAATGTTAAGCAATTTAATTTAGGAAGCTCATCTCAACCAGTGTTTCTCAAAAGGATAGTCCACTAAAAATGAAAATTCTACCCTCATGGTTCCAAACATGTATACATTTCTTTGTTCTGTTGAACACAAAGATATTTAGAAGAATATTCGCAACTGATATTTCTGGGATAGTCAAAGGTGCCCCCGAACTGTTTGTTTTGCTTAATTTTTCAACATATCTTCTTTTGTGTTTAAGAGAATAAACGAAAAAACATAGAATATTTTTTATTCAATGGTATCAGAAGCTTACATTCAACCAAATATCTTCCTTTGTGTTTAACAGAACAAATAAATGTATACAGGTTAAGAACAACTAGAGGATGACTCGGATGAGTCATTTATTACAGATTTTTTTGGGGGGGATACCTATCCCTTTAACCAAAAGACTGAGGACCAATAGAGAGCCTCGACAAACTTCCAAGGGGGTTAAAAAATGACTTAAAATACAGCAAAATATAGATTCAAATAAGCTAATAAGGATAATTCAAGCTATTTCTGCATGCATCATGCTAGTTAAGAGGTCGAAAAAGTTTTTATGGGGTATTAATTGCGAGTAGTGGACCGTGGAATATTATTTGTTACATTCTGGGGGTCTTAAAATCGAAAAGGTTGAAATCCACTACGATATCTGATGTGCATATCCACAGAATGCATTGAATTTTAAGCCATTAAACATTTGACCATGATGCACCTGACATGGAAAGGACTCCGTTGGAGAGCATAACATTGTAATGGTGTAAATACAATAAAACTACCGCAGCCACTGGAAACAACTGGCACATCTGTGTACATTATATATTTTATGCTTTAATGAAGAATAAAATCTCTCTTAATCTGTCATTTTTAGTTAAAGTACTTGGCTGATACCATGCTGGGCTTATAAAGCATCAATAATAGAGATTCAAAAACACACAAAGACAAACGGAGGATTTTACTATCTTTAATACTCCTGAAACGTCTGCGTCACAGAAAGAAAAAGTACAAAAGTGTCCGACAGTAAAAAGATGGGTGGGGAGACAGATAAGAAAGTCTCATCTCATATGGGTCTGCAAAATTCATCTCTGTAATATCACTTATAGGAAGCCAAACAATACTGAGTCATCAGTTAATATACAAAACCAAACAGTTGACCAGGCAGTAAGACATGCAGTTATACAGTCTTTCCATGAGCGAGCGAGAAAATGTGAGAGAAAGACAGAAGAATGGCGTATAAAAAAGCTCAGTTTGTCTTGTTCAATTCATAGTATTTCCAAACATTTGTCAAGAGCTCTTCCACATCCTTTCGCGCAGCTTTCAGAAGTTCTGAAACATTTTGCATACGAGATCCGAGGCTGGGTTCAGCCAGAGCTTTTGAAATGGCTATGTACGAGTCATTTCATTTTTGTAAAAGTATGTGACTGCTAAAATCAGCCAAAGAAAAAAAGTGATTTTGCATATGTGACATCATTAGAATAACACGTAGAGAACCTGTGGGTGAGGCTGAAGCTTCCTCACATTCATGACACACCGGGAAGCGGAGCCGTTTTTATGGTGCGTGGTCATTGCTATGGCAAAAGAAGTGAACCGCTGCTGCGGTCAAACTTCTTGCCTTTCGAAAGCGCAGCAACCTGTTTCATCAGCTCTCTGTTCTTTCCCTGAGACACACACAAAACCACATTTAGTTAACATTGATAATTGTCTAGCATTCAGCAAAACATAAATAAACACAGATGAGACAATGTGCCAACTAATACTTATACTTACAATTGTGTGTGCAAATTGAATATATGTGCATTGATCAAGAGTTTCACATTTTATGGTGAGTTGGGTAGGGATGCACCGAAATGAAAACTGGGATGAAATCGAAAAATTCAGGATGCACTAGGCCGAAAACAGGTACCAAAAATGTGTTTAAAAACTTTGAAATAGTTTGATGGAATTCTATTGATAACACACACTAAAACCACTAAAATTAAGGAGTATATATTTTAAAACAATACAACAAATATAATTTTTCTTGTCATTTTTACTAATCATCTAAACATTGTAGATCTAGAATTATTAGGCCTTTATGCATGACAGTAGTCAAGCTATAGTCAAAATTAACCTCATAAGAATTTGATATATGGTCCACACTCATTTTAATGAAAATAACAGGCAGAACACAGAGGGGCGATGAATCTTTTCATGTAAACAGGCTTAACATGAGCTTCGGCGATATCAGCACCTGCCGGGTGACTGTCCACGTGAGCTTTAAACGCATCAGTTACTGACAGTTCGTTCCGCTCATCATTCACGTCTGTAAAGAGTCTGTTCCGTTTAAAGTTTGGCAATGAGTCAACGCACGTGATCTCCGACAATAAAGAAACAAAGCCGATCATGCGCAAGTCGCGCATCACACCGAGTTTGCGTGCCATTTTCTGTTTGTTGGTTTTGAGCATTTATTGTTATATGTATTCGTTTTAGACTTTGTTATGGCGCACTTACATGATCGTCCTTTGATAACAGCTAGTGTATGTGAGCACTGAAGGGAAGCGCGGGCGCTAGATATTTCGGCTTTTATTTCCTCCATTTTTTTCTATCACCTGAACCCGATTGTGCCATTTTCGGCCGAAAATTTGCAGCAGCTGAAATTTCAGTGCATCCCCTGTTGTGGGTATATCTAACCTGTTGCTGTTCCATGGAATCTTTGTGTGCCTTCTCCATATTGTTCATCTTTACTCGCATATTTGACTCCTGATATTGAAAATCTGCCTTCAGTTCAGTCAGCTGCAAAAAGCAAACAGAAATGATTTCTCAAACATTCTTACTCAATTATTTCACTCACGTCCAAAACTAAATTGGCAAAGAGCAATACGAACAGATGCCATCCATCGACAATTCCTTTACCTTTCAAATCACAATTTTGCGTCTTCTAGTGGCAGGTTAAACTCACGAGCACATTATCATCAGTCGCAGCAGAAAACTGGACTGTGATGTGGGTGATCATAGAAAGCAGGATGGAGATCATGGGGACGGAACCTTCTTCTTGTTTGTCATTTAAACAGTTTATGGATCTGTCAAACGGCACGTAATTTCCTGCCGCTCTGCAATCTGAATGTCTGGACCACAAACACACTTTACCTTTCGGTCTCTCTCCAGGATGGTCTGGTCTCTTTGCTGGAGTAAGCGTTTCAATGACATCACTTCCTCTTTTAGCTGGCTAATCAAGATGAAATTATCCGTGCCTCCAGAATCCATTGACTGAGTGATTGAACTACTGGAATGGAATACGAACAAAAACCTGGTTAGCATGGAAAGAATGTCAGTCTATCTGTTGTGGATGGGCAGAGACAGAAAGGTTAAGACAATTACAGTAAAATGAAATTACCTGTCTCCGTTTGATGGCTTCGTCTCTAGTTTAGGTTTTTTCTTTGGTGTTTCTTTCTGAATGCTATATAAGGGACGAAAAGCAAATTAATGTTAATCCACCGCAACCCCTTCTCACAGATTTAACAAACACGAGTGTGCACGTGTAAAATAAAGAGGCATCTCACCTCTGCTTCCACAATCCCTGATCCTGTTCTGGACTTAAAGTACCACTTATTCTGTAACACACACACATCAGCGATGATCTTACACGACACCGCCAATAAGACGCTACTGTGACTGAACGTTTACATACTTGTGATGCGAACTTCCGTGTCTGTGGTGTTGATGATGATGATGATGGTGTCTATGATGTTCCTTCTCACTGAGAGAAGAGTTGGAGTGGGAGGAGCCAAGGCCTTTCCTCTGCTCTTTTGTTTTTTGTAGAACGCGACGATATGACAATGTGCAGAGCCAACACAAAAGCTTCCCGTCCACCTGCAGTGAAAGAACCAACACATGCGTCTCGATCATCATTGAATGTCTGAGTGTCATGAAAGTACTTCTAAATTGACAATTGAATATTCAACTTAGAAAATAATTTTCTGATCCGTCAGAAAGCAGTGAATCGCTTCTCACACATGCAGTGTGACAGATCACAGCCAGAGTGTGTACGAGTAATGCAGAACCAACAAGGCATAAGTCTGAGCAACCATGTCCATTTATGATTGGCGAGCGTTACCTTTCTCCTTCCTTCGTCCTTCCTATCGAAGGCACACTGCTGCTTGCACTGTTCGCAGGTCTGTGGAGGGCCATACTTCTTCTCAGAGTTGGTGCAGCGCTGACATTTGGTCCCAATGAATGCGGCAATGATGTTACAGTACTGACATGGCTTCGGCTAGAAGAAAGAGAATATGTTAACTCATACATCTGTTCACATTCATATAATATACACATAGCACATTGGGCACATAAACTTACAGTTCCAAATTGTTTTACATTCTGCGCACATTTTTTACAAATAGTGTTGGTTTTGCTGGAAGAAAAGAAAGAACGTTTATTAGCACAAATATGATTTTAAACGATTGTTGCGTTGCTTGTCCCTCTCTTACCTCTCCTGCTGAAACTCAGACCTACAGAAGGTGCATTTCACGATAGGATGCGCGATTCGACATTCCTGTTAGGAGAAAAAACATCACAATCACTTAAAGGGATCATATACGACACGGCTAAAATGAAAATTATGGTTTGTTTTAGCTGTAATGCATTGTGTATCCAGGATTTAAGGTTAAAAACACCGTATTTTCACATATCGTGCATGTTTTTATTTCCTCTTTTCCCCGCCTCTATGAAATGCGCAGATTTTTTACAAAACTTGTGAAGCGAAGTGTGCTATGATTGGCCAGTTAACCAGTGCATAGTAATTGTTGGAATACAGCAAGAATGTGAGGGAAATGTTACGCCTCTTACCATATTTGGAACATCAGGTTCCAAAGCAATTGTACAAGTACTGACAGGTACGCCCACCTTACTTGCGTATACATTTGGGCGGTCTTAGTCAAATCATACCACCAACTGACGTAGATTTGTGGGGGTGTGGTTAAAGGAGGCGTTTCAGGTTAGTCTGGGTGAGCATTTACTTTCAGAAAAAAATGCATCTTTTGTTCCCAAACTTTCATTTTTTAAATTTTACATCTCTAATACATTTATGGGCAACTTATAACCAAATACACTGAAAAACACGTTTTCGCGCCATATGACCCCTTTAAGGCTTATAAAGCGTCCAGATGTGTATTCTGTAAATTAATAAGGGCACAACAGTTTAAGGTGTAAATCTGCAATATAATGCATGACTGGAAGTGTACTGCATTTTAAACCTCACGAGCTATCTATCTAAGCAGTTTAACAACATATCTGAAGTAGTTTGTCCGGAACGTAATGCATGTATGGTTTTGCATCTCATGGATATACATTTCAAGAATTACTTCCCGAGCCTTAACCCCTAGCGGACATTCACACTTTTGTCAACGATTAGTAAAACGTATTCTTTAGTAAGAGGGTGTACATGTGTGGGCTCACCTTGCAGAGCTGCTGGCCCTGTGACAACTCCTCGAACGGGAACCGTTGATTGCACTTCGTACAGGCATATAAGGCCGATGTGGCCATCACCAACCCAACACACACACACACACACAATTGCCGCAACAGCTAAAATATATTACACTTAGGCGCAGACGATCTTTAGCACATGCGATCAGCTGAAACCTGGGCCAAATTTCACAATAAAACTGTATTTAATCCCGACAAATAAAATCCAAACCATCGAAAACTGCTTTGCGATTGTTGCTATATACAACCTTACAGGCTCAAATTTATTATTAAGATGTCGATATAAACTAAGATGTCGATATAAACTAAAATAACGTTACACGTAAAAACCAATAATTAAAAACCTAATCTAATGTATAGGTGTTTAGGCTCCTGGTGAAAATCTTAGCTTTCTCCTTTTTGTATCTCAGTCGACGCACGAACCGGATGCGACCTGTGACTACAAAGGAAAGACTCCGCGACCAATCAGCAGCCCGCCCTCGTGAGCGGGAGGAATGATTTTGAAATATCTGCACCAATCATAGAGTTCGTCCCGCCCACTTAAAAATGACGAATTTCATTTTGTGACGCGTTATTGTGATGTAACCATACATATGGATGTAACGGTCTCAACCATTATGCATTTGTTTTAGTTAAACCTCTATTTATCATTTTCTTTGAAGACTTGAAATGCTATTTCGATTGTGTTTCTTCTCAAAGCAATGTAAAACGTTGAGCTTAATGTATAATATTTATGTTTTTTTGTATAATGGGTAATTGTAATGTGTTGTAAAGGAATTCTTTCCTCTCTCTTGTTGTTATGATATGTTTTGAGCTTTAACAGAAGAATAAACCTACATGTAAAGCAGAGTAATTATTCGCATTTGAGTCCATTGGGCTCCAATGAGGCTCAGGCGAGTTTTTTTTTAAATGACATAAACATAATTAATACTACTTTTATTATTTAGCATTATAAAATATTGTAAAAATATCTGCATTAAAAAAAGCAACAAAAAATATTTTAGCTTTATGTGGCTCGGTGGTTAGAGCATGGCGCTCGCAACGCCAAGGTCATGGGTTCGATCCCAGGGGATAGCACATAACGTTAGTAAGAAACAAAATGTATAGCAAAAATGCAATTTTTGGATAAAAGCGTCTGCCAAATGCATACATGCTCCATGCGCAGCGCCGCCTACTTGGCCCGAAGTAGAACGCGCCTAGCTTATCGTTCTACCCATAGTTCTGTGCGCCTGACAAAAACATGGCCGACCTCTCAGTGAGTCTGTTTTCATCAAGTCCCTATTTTTATTTCAATTCCTTCGCGCTGTCATTTTTGTTGGGTGTTATTTATAAGTGTTTTGTCTTGATAGGGTGAAGTCGTCGAAGGCTGCCGTCTTCCTGTATTGCGAAGAAATCAAGACAATGAAAACGAATGGCGTACGTATTAGCCCGCTAGCTGTAAACAAAACACTAGCAGCTACATTTACTTGTATATCATTGCACGAGACTGCGTGTAAGTAAAACGTAATGCCTGTAACAATCATAAGGTAACAAACGTGCATTCTTAACAGTAACGTGCTTTGTCATCTGCTGGTATTAGTAGTAATTGCTGATATCAATATTGTGTGTGTTTTTTATAGACAGCAGATCTCTTTGCATTAACGGTATGCTTTATTGTGGTATTTGTTCTTTTATGCATGTATAGCTTTGGCTGAAATTCTAAGTGTCAAAGAGATTCCTGGAAGAAAGCTATACTATGTCCACTACATTGACTGTAAGTATTGCTATCTTGGCCAATAGCTAAAAAAAATTTGACTCAATAATTTTAAATAGTATACATTGTCTGCTTGATGTTGGTTTGCCCATTGTTTAATTACTAAGAAAAGGTCGACTAATATTTATTGTTTGTTGGAAGTCAACAAGCGACTGGACGAATGGGTTACTCCAGATCGTCTGGACTTAAAGAAGCTCCAGTTTCCCAAGAAGGAGGCAAAGACCCCCACAAAGAATGGCCTGCCTGGGTCTCGCCCCAGCTCCCCAGAGAGAGATGTGGTAAGAGAATATATTATTCGGTACAGATATAGGAAACAATAAATACGTTGGTCTATTAACTTTTTTGTGCAGTTATCTTAGTACCTTTAACGATAATGCCGTCTGTGTTTTCATACATCTGAAATCATCTTTCCGGGTGGAGGGAAAATGTCAAAACGTGAACACAATTCATAATTGATCACTCAATCATTTAAATTATTACCAATATATTTGGCTAAACCGGAGACATTTACAATAACTTAAATCTGCAAACAATGTAAGGATTGCCATGATGGTTGTGACCTGACCACCCCCCCAAGATATAGGCTATATTTGAAAAATGTCATACACTGTTGATTTCAGATTTTCATGTTTTCAACTTTTTCTATATTCTCTTCCTTTCTGTTCAAATTCAGAGGAAGAGTCTAGATCTCAGCGTTCAGTCTGCTTCAGCTCCATCAAGAGGCAAAACCCTCCCCACACCGGTACAGACAAAACCTCCCCATTGTACACTAACGGAAATCTACTGCTCTTATCAAGCAAGAGCTTTCAATAATCGGGCCTAATTTAATGCTCATTTAAACAAGATCCTGTTGCACTATCCAGACAATGTGAGGGATGCCATTTTTGCCTCATCTCAGTTTAAACGGCAAACTTCTAAACAGTATATGTTAATACTTAAATTGTGAAATAAGTTGAAGATGCAAATTGGCTGCTAGTGTTACATACCAAGGAAATCATTGATGTTTTAATTTGATTTCAAATTCATATCCTCCACTCTCCATAGCAGATGTCATTGTTCTCAATATTTTTATTTGATTTTATTACTATATCATTTTAATTCATAAGGTGAGTATATGAAGTCCATTCCTGGTTGTTTTTAGGTTTGAGCGCTTAATATAATAAAGATTTTTGCGTTTAGACAAATAAGAATTAACAGTTGTGTGTCTGTTGAATTTTATAGAAAAGGAAAGCAGAACCTGTTTCTTTGGCAACACAAGTTACTGCAGCTACTCCAGTGCCCTCACTTCCTAGTTCTACAGAGACAAGTCAGGCCTCTGTCTTTCCAGCTATAAGAGATTCATTTGTTATTAAATCTAGAGATGAGCATGAACAACTCACCACAGTAAGAAATAACACGTTTATAATAAACAATTGTTCAGTATGACTTGTGAATAACGATACTAATTATAAACCATAAAATACCAGAATACTAAAGCTATTCTTTGTTTCTCCCTCTGTTTTCTCCTTCTGTAAGAATGGCACACCACGTCGTCTTATTCCTTCTCAGCCAGGCAGAAAAAGAAAAAATTGTGGCGGGACAGATGAGGTAAATTATGTAGCTTCATTTAAAAACAATTTCTTAGCACTACGTATCACTCCTGACTCCTGATCTGTTTTGTGTAAAATCGAATAAAATTTGAAAACTCTGTTTTAAGTCGCTACAGTGGTACTTCAGTGACCAACATTCGTATCCATTTAGTTCTATTAACATTAGTGAGCTGACAATTGAACATCAGAGTTTTAATCTCCCCTAAAAACATTTTCAATGAAAATCTGTCAATTCTGCTGTTTTATCACCTTTCTACCTCCACTCTTGAAATGTCCTAAAGCTATGCAACCTCTTGTGTTTTTCTGCTAGATGGTAAAGGTGTTCCAGAATAACAGCCCCCGCTGCTCTACCATATATTTGCTGCCAGGAGAGGTCCGGCTCATTTATTTCAAATGTTTGTCTGAAAGAATGAGACTTAGGGCCGGTAGAAATCTCAGGTTCTAGATGTAACAGACCTAAAACTAGATGAACTTATATACTTATATTATTTTTGTTAACTAGAGTAGGCCTGTTATTATTAGGAATAAAAGAAAAACTAATTCACAGACAACCCACCATATAATGAAGTCTAGCCATATTTTACTTTAAAGGTGCCGATCCCCGTGAAACCAATTTTTTAAATTTAGTTAGTGTGTAATGTTGCTGTTCGAGGATAAATAGATCTGCAAATGATAAAGTTCAAAGTTCAATGACAAGCTAGATATTGTCTTTAACAGAGTTCACTTTTCAAGTACTACATAGAACGACTGGTACTTTTACGAGTGCTTTTAATAACCTTCGCCCAAAGGAATAAGCCAAAAAAGGGGCGAGGCCTTCCTTAGAGAAGAGGAAGAGCTGCCGGAGTAGTGCTTGGTTATCAGTGATCATAAACATTTGACTGAGCTACACGCTAAACTATTTTCACTTTCATCACAGCCCTACAGGTGATAATAAGAATTCAGCTACACACATTCTAAGATAACCAACGCTCAAATAACAGCTTCCATGACTTCAACATCGGCTGTGAAAGCTGTTCTGTGTAATTCACTGATATTGTGTGTTTGTGCACGTACCCCTAAAACATTTCTATAAAACGTCCTTTGAAGTCCTGCTTGCAGTCTCCTGGTCAATCTGCTTGTTTTTTATCCAACTGAGGTCCAATATAAAAAGGCAAAACTAACGCTTCTGTTATTAGTGTTTATATCCGTTCTGAAGCCATTGAGTCCGGGGTCATTTCCCTTGCCGTAGTAGGAAAAAATTGCTATATCTAACAAAGATTGACGTTTGCACATGCACTAGCAGACCTCCGTTACACTTAGATCGATCCATTTTGAACTAATGAAGTGAAGTTTATGTTTATTGCTGAAATAAAAGCTTATGAATACACTTGCACTGTGATTCGACCAATCACAACAGCCTGAGAAGCGGAAGCTTGCTGATATGGTATGGTTGGGACATCTTCAGACACGCGCTTTAAGCGAGGAACTAATCACGACAGACTGGGTCAGCTTTACCAATCAAAATGTTTCGGAAGGAGGAACTTAATAGAAACTGGGAAGATCTGCTCGATATGTGAGAAGAGGATTAGAATAGCGGTGAACAATAGACTTGAAATATGTATATATATGTATAGCATTTTTTGAAAGTAGAAACATGAACATCAATTGTTAAACACCCCAAAAACAATCAAAGCTTCGAAAACGAATGGCACCTTTAAATAATCACGTACCTCATTAGTTGTCATGTAGATGAAATGGTTTCATCTTCTTCCTAACTCTATCCTCTGGTTACAGGACTCACAAGACAGTTCTGATGGGATCCCCTCTGCCCCACGCATGACTGGTAGCTTGGTGTCGGACCGCAGTCACGATGACATTATCACACGAATGAAGAACATAGACTGTATTGAACTGGGCCGGCACCGGCTGAAGCCGTGGTACTTTTCTCCATACCCACAGGAGCTCACCACTCTGCCCATTCTCTACCTCTGTGAATTCTGTCTGAAATACCTCAAGAGCCTAAAGTGTCTCCAAAGGCACCTGGTGAGTGTAACTGCAGTGCTATAACCACATAATCTTCCACAAGTATAAAGAACGAAACTTGGTTTCCTTTTATCAGCTTAGCTATTATAGACTTCTATAACATGTATAACTTTAATATACAATATTACTCCTATTACACTCTTGTAATGTTTACAGACCAAATGCAACCTAAGGCATCCTCCAGGAAATGAGATCTACCGCAAGGGAACCATCTCCTTTTTCGAAATAGATGGCAGGAAAAACAAGGTGTGTAAATGCAGTTTATCTACAAAAGTTGACTTGTTTTAACAGAAATAAATGGTTATTACAATGTATTTTAGATTCACATCTTGAATGTTTGAATTGAGCTGATAAAGCGTGTATATCTGTGGGAGTACATTGAGGGTCTCTTGACCGACCTATAAATCTGTGGTTCTCTTTCACTACACAGACATATTCCCAAAATTTGTGTTTGCTGGCCAAATGCTTCCTGGACCACAAGACTCTGTACTACGACACAGATCCTTTTCTCTTCTATGTTATGACAGAGTATGACTTAAAGGGTTTCCACATAGTCGGTTACTTCTCAAAGGTATATATATATCACATATCTTTGCATTAAGCTAAATGTTTAATATAAAAACATCTTCAGGTTTAGTGTGGAATGTTTTGGCATTGTTGTGTTCAGTATCGTTTTCTTATCATTAACAGGAGAAGGAATCTACAGAAGACTACAATGTGGCCTGTATTCTGACTTTACCACCTTACCAAAGAAGAGGCTATGGCAAGCTGTTAATTGAATTCAGTGAGGGATTTTTCTCAGAACAACAAACTCATTAGCCTTTATTTTCTTTGCAGAATCGTAAATGTTTGGGGTTTATTCTCCTGTCTTCCAGGTTACGAACTTTCAAAGGTGGAAGGAAGAACTGGTACTCCAGAGAAACCTCTGTCGGATCTGGGTTTGCTCTCCTATCGTTCATACTGGTCCCAGACCATTCTAGAGATCTTGATGGACCTCAAATCAGAGAATGGAGAACGACCACAAATTACAATTAAGTGTGTGCCATTCTTAGTAGTGTTTTGTAAAAACATAAGAATTTATGGGCATCTTTGTAATACTTTTTTTTTTTTTAGTGAAATTAGTGAAATCACAAGCGTGAAGAAAGAGGACGTGATATCAACTCTTCAATACCTAAACCTCATCAATTATTACAAGGTGAGACATTACTGCAAATCAGTGTCCTTCGTTCGTTTTCTGATTATTCATCCCAAGCATCACATGAGGTTCTGCTGTTCATATTGATCAATTTAGCCCACTTACCTTGCAGGGTCAGTATATCCTTACCCTGGCCGAGGAAATAGTGGAAGGTCACGAGCGGGCCATGCAGAAACGCCATCTCCGCATTGACCCCAAATGTTTGCATTTCACGCCTAAGGACTGGAGCAAAAGGGGCAAGTGGTAAAACACAGACTGTAAGGACACAGCCCATCCACCATGTCAAGTATTGCCCCTGAAGGACTCCCATTCAAGATGGAAAACTAAATAATCGTGTTTATGTACTTGAATGGTTTTATACGGCTGATGTTTAAAATGTATCCGTGAATGTGTACATTATCTGTTTTGACTGCTTGAGGAGCTGATGTTTCATAGGTTGTTAAATTCTTTGGATTAAAAGCGTAACAATGGAGAAAATGGTCTATATGGGCTTTTTCAGAGGTCTATCAAATTGAATACATACACATGTTTGCTAACATTAAATCTTAAAATGTGTTATTTAAAATGTAATTATTTGAGCTATTTAGAATCAGATTAGCCTACAAAATCTTAGCATAGCTACTTTTCTGTACTTGTGGATACAATTTCATACAAATTCTTAAGACTTGTGGGTGTCACATCTGAAACTACTCATTCTGAAGTTGTGGCTTTGCCTTCAAACTGTAAAACATCTGTGGCCCACCTGAATAAAACACAAGCCATTGTCCAGATGCAGACACTGCAGGTGTTTTATTGGGCGTTAACTCCTGAAGCGTAAAGGATGATGATTGCCAATTAGTGTCAGCACACATCAGTTGTCAATGTTAATCTATAAGCAAAATGCACACATTTAAGTAACAGGTCTGTATCGCTTTTAATACAATTACTAATAATGTTAAAATAAACAAGCCTAAGAAAATATGGAATTTCAATAGGAACAGAAGTCTGTATGTAAAACCCTGAAGCTGACAAGACTTGCCTCCGATTCCCTCCACATCGAAATGATGTAGACAGAATTACAGTGACATCACATTGCTTTGGTCATATGATGCACAGTCCCAGAACACGTCATTCCCTTCTGCCACAGTCAACATACGGTATTTTCTAACATGTCTCACTAGTCTTAATAAATGTATTAATATAATACCAGTATCAGTTTTAGTGATTAAAAGCTTTTCTCATCCAGCCACCTGGTAGCTGCAGGTGAACGTTATGGTGTGTGGATTTACATCAGCTGTCTATAACGGCGAGAACTAAGAGAACTGGGACAGTACGTGAAGAGCTACATGCTTCTTTAAGTTCTGGGGTACTCAAACAAAGGTTTGCACAGGCGTGATGGAGCGAGTAGGAGACCCAGCCCTCTCAGAGGATGAAGAAGCTGTGCGATTGGCTGCCTCACGCTGTAAATCTTCCACCCTCTTCTGAAGTTCAGCCCGTTTGGCTAACAGCTCCTTGTAGCGCTGATGGACAGGCTCCTAAATGCAAAAAGCATGCACAACACTGACACGTTCAAATCCAAACAAAGCACAAGTCATTTATAAACCTGTTACAACATTGGCCCTAAATCAAGGATAATTTTAAGTTATCGTAGCCGCTGGCATGTCTTTACCTGTGGCCGCATACGTGGGTTCCAGCGAATGTAGTAGGAGACCCAGAGCTGCAGGTGTCGAATACCAACAGTGGGGAAAAGCACATGGGATGCGTAGTGCACGTACAGAGGATTCACAAACTCCTCCAGCTGACTGTTCACAAACGACCACAGCGATACAGTGCGTTTAGGCACTTCCTAAACACATACATGTTTTGCGCTTACTAACACACAAAAATATGTTGAATGCACCATTAGTTGTCAAAATATATAAATGTCAGCATTTCAAAAAACGATGTACAGAAAAATCTTTCTGTTCAGATTTAGGTTTAAATACTAATATCCTAGAATTAGATCCATACGAAATATTGTGCACATACCACAAGTACGCCCCCTCTTACCTCTTTGAGTCTTTGCTGCTCACTGTTACACAGAAATGTCCCAAAAAGGCCGCTGTAGAGGTGATCCAGTATTGTAATGAGGAAATTCTCATTGAACTCGAAAGCTGCAGGAAACTGCATAAACACACAAAGACTCATTTCATATACAGAGATTGACTTCGGCAGCTTATTGCAGACATGTCAAAGGTCAACGTGTTGCCTGTGGGTTATTTGCGGTCACCTGTCTGATCATCTGCCAAACACAGTCAATGAACTGCAGGAAGATCGGAGAGCGGTCGGCATCGGTGTGATTTTTATCACCGTGACCCACTCTCTATACACACAGAGAAACATGTATTCACAATTTTATCAGCACAAACATTTGAATGAAAAACACTTCTTTTGGTAAACTATTCCCTTAATGTTGAGCGTGTTGCATGTGTGCGTGTTTCCTTACTTGTTGGAAACGGTGCCCAAAGCTGAGCCACTCTTTCTCCAGCAGGATCTGAAAACCCCGAATGGTTCTGTAATGAGAGTCTAGCATTATCAGGGCCAGCGAGGTGAGCTGAGCCGTTCTGTCCCAGCCATCGCTGCAGTGAACCACCACTGAGGTTTTCCCAGACTCCACTTTATCGGCTATTCTTAAAGCTCCTGCCAAAATCAACTATTCACACACAGATCACAGTCAGCGCAACCTTCATCCTCCTCATGTCTCTTCACACGTAAGAAATGATGAGATCTGACTTCTCACCTTGATGTGTTCCAGCCAATGTGTGGACTCAAGGTTTGACAACCAATGAGATTCCTCGATGTTAGGATAAACGACCTCCTTCACTTTCCGCAGCGACTCACGCATTACGTGAATGTTATGGATTTCCAAAAACACCAGTTCGGCGTTCTGATAAGCATCTTCACTCTCATACCCCCCTCCTTTCATCTACAACACAGATGGAAGACGATTTCAGCCCCCTTTTGAAATGCACATTCACATTCGAGGCGGCTCAGTTTACCTTGTTAGCTACAGCATTCACACTTGGCCTGGCATCAAATATGAAGAGTTTGTGTGATTGTGCATTTGCATCCATGATTGCCTGCAGGAGCTTCTCGTCCTCTTTGCAGCGCCGGCCGTTCTGTCCCACCATGGGCTGACTGGACCGAACCACAGCGGCCTGACTCTCTGGATGGATCCATGAGAGCACCTATATTGATAATATTCTGACAGTGAGATGGTGCATTTCTATGAATCGATAAATTAAACGCATATGCAGAGACGTCACAGGTAATACTGATGGCACTGACTGGAATGCGGCCTTTGGCCCTGAAGCTAGCGACGCGCCGCAGTTCCTCATCAGTGATGGTTACCGGGACAACTAGCGCTGCTGGGTAGGTATCACACAGCTCATAGTGATCATTCACTTTAGAGATTCTCCAGCTCTCGTTCGGAAGACCCTAAGCACACAGACACACATATATTTCAGTATACAAATGTATTTTGATAGATGGCTCATTGTTATACCTAATTAAGATCACTTGACTAAATGACTGCAGTCAAATATTTAATGTACAATTGCCTGTAGTTCCCATAGTAACACTCAATGTCTTTTATCTCAGGTAAGAAATTAAAATAGGAATAATTTACACACTAATGCCATGTTTATATATTTATTACTCATTGTTAAGCTCGTTTTAATATGAACTTCTTCGGTGTAACAGAGGGGGCCTCGATCAATGTGTCAGATTTATTTTTGCCAAGTCTGGCTGAGAAATTAGCCCCAAGGAAACATCATTACGACACATTTTACCTGTCTCTTATATTCAGCCAGTGGATCATACACCTTCCATCCATTTTCAGGGAACGCCTGCTTATACTCAAATGCGAAAAGAGACTAGATACAAAGAAAGATGAGAGAAAAATTGGGTCAACTGTGATCAGTTCTTATAGGCTAATGCAGTGGTTCTCACGCTGGGGATCATGGTCCCCTGGGGGGACCATAAAATGGATCCGGGGGGCACAGATTTTGTGGCATTTTTTTAAATGTATTATAAAGTTTATGCCATCAAACATCAAAGAAATAAGCCCACCAAACAAAATAATTGATGTCTCAGCATTGTATAAGCTAATATGTTAGTTTTCCAATTATAACCTTTATTATGGGGGGGCGCAAAGGGATGCATCCTACTTGAGAACCACTGGACTAATGAACAAAATTGTGCTCTTTAGGTTGCTGCATCTCACCAGGTTGTTTGACACTGGAAACGCAAATTTCATCAGAACTTCAAACACCGACTTCTTGAGCGAGTCTTCGGGCTCCTTGTGCACAAAACGTAGGTTCCTCATATCCTTCAACACACACAGAAAAAAATACATTGATCACATACTCAGGAAATAAGGCATTCGTTGGGTACCCGTGCACAGGAACAAATACCTTGCAAACAAGGGCGAATGAGACGTCTCCTCTGCTGGTTGCAGCTCCGATCTTTTCTATTCTGCTTAAAACTCCCAGCGGTAGATCCAGCACAAACGCCGGCTCCTAAATACAAATATGAAAAAAGTCTACCGTTTCAAAATGCGAAACAGGATCGGCAGTTTACAGAAACCGGATGTGGGGATGGGTCTTACCCTCTCAGTACACCTGAAAAACAATCTGTAGTTGGTGACCGTTAGAGATCCTCTGAGAGCTCCACTGAATGGACAAATGTACGTCACGTCTTTAGCTGCGGATGCACACAATGAATGAATGATTTAAAACGATCAGCTCACGCTGTTGTGAATTACTTAAAAATGTGAGTCATCAGATGCAAGTTTGTTTATTTATTGTTTTGGTTAGTTTTATGCATTATGCCAATTAGAGTGCAGAACTAACTTTAAACCATATGTGACCCTGGATCACAAAACCAGTCTTAAGTAGAACAGGAACATTATGGTAAAAGATAAAAAAGATAAAAAATACATTGTATGGGTCAAAATTATAGATTTTCTGTTATGCCAAAAATCATTAGGATATTAAGTTAAGATCATTTTCCATGAAGATATTTTGTAAATTACCTACCTTAAATATATAAAAACATATGTTTTGTGAGTGGATGGCCAGCCACATATTGTCATATTCTAACTACAAATACATCAAAAGAAAGCTTATGTTCTCAGCTTCCAGATTGTGTAAACCCATAAGACCCATTTATTGTCCAGGGTCACATATTGCCATGCAGAGTTTCCCCAAATCCCTTAATGGGTCACATACCAGCATCCTGAATCCGCTCCTCTTGCAGAAGGGGAAGCTCATCTTTTTTGGGGTCCTTGTGGACCTGAACCCATAACAACATGAGAAAAGTCTATTGAAAGCAACAGTTAAGCCATTTTAATACTTTGACACAACATATAACGTCAGTACCTTTTCAGTTGCCCGTCCTTTACCCTACGAAGAGGAAAAAGCAGAACTACGGTTTAGCATAAAGGAAACAGTTAAGGACCCAGAAGTATTAGGAAGGAAGTGTGATGTTCGGTTCTGACTGACCCGCAGATCTGCCGCAGTGGCACTCGAACGGTCTGAGCGGGTCGTGGTAGAGCTGAAAGAATATTAATAGAGGGTATAGGCGGATTAAACGCCCATTACATAACAGATTCACTTTCAAAGCAAGAACAATAACCATAAAGATAACTTCATTGGCGTCCACACTGCACTTCCACAGTTACGACTTCGCGAGTCCTTTAATCGGATTTTGATTGGCTGTCAACGTTTAATCGTTCATTAGATAGACACAAATAGTTTTGATACCCTGTAACGTTATAATTTTGCTGATGACTCACCTATTATCTGATATAATTGGGTTTTAAAACTAGACTTTTGTAGTTGTATTTGATGTGAATGAGCCTGCAGTCTTATAAAGAGTCCGCACAGTTCGCGCTGCTGTGCTCTGAACTCGCGAGCGAGTTTAACGTAGCAATTGCATGTCAACTATAAAAACCCAAGAAAAAACATTACATATATGTCAGAAGTGTGTGTGTGTGTGTGGACAAGTAGAAGTAGAGAAAGTGTGTGTCCTAAAATACCTGCACAGCGACTCCACACTATCCACACTGCCGCTCTCCTCCATCCCGAACCCGACAGAACCGCGGCACCAAAAATGTTAAGGAGACTTCGTAACTTCTTAAAAGTAGGAACTGTAGTGTACGGAAATCCACTCACCACAAACACCGGAAGCTGCCATGTCTTTCCACAATTCCTGTAGGTGGGGCCGGGATCGTGCGCGCGCTTGTACTTGGCGCCTGTGTGCGCGTGCATGTTTTTACGTCTGCCTACCGATGCGATGAAGCCTTTGAAAAGTAACACATTATTGCTTTGTTTCATGCAAGGTGACGATAAATAAATTCAAAAGTAAATTATAGGACGTTTTATGAAGTCTAAGTGAGAGTCTTTGATATAGCTGGTATTCTGTGCCATTTGCTTGGTATAAATGTTATTTGTAAATGGATTTTGCATTTTAGAGGAAGACTAAACACAACACATCTCACATAGCAAAATTTGTCTGGCCCAGTGATGGGCCACACAGTCCACTTACACTCGGTCCACATACAGCAATGAATTACGGTCCATTAGTGGTCCAGATCTGGTTGCCAGAATACGCGCTACACATGGCCCATGTCACAGCCACCTGTATGCCCATAGCTGGGCCTATGGTGGACCAAAACTGGTTCCACATATCAGCCTCAGCAAAATTTTATCCAAACCACTTAGTAGACCCCCCTGCTTTATTTGACCCAGATTATTAAGACTCAACAACAGCAGTATTATAAACATATTTAATAATTTTTCTGGATCAAAACAATGAAAAATGACATTAAACTGACATTTATGCAAATGATAAATGATAAACAGAAAACTGATTGTGTGTGATGTTAAATATGTGATTTTTAACTATGTGAATGTGTGTGTGATTGCATGTCTGTGTATGAGTGTCTGTGTGTTCATTCTCCTCCAGCTCGCTTAGAAAAAAAAGATCCTGTACATCAATGTCAAACATCCAAATTAGTAAACCATTGATCAACCAGCTGAACTTCTGAACATCAATGGCAATTAACTAGTTGTACTGTCCATGCGCTCCTTTCTCCTCATTCTCTCTCTCCTGCCACCATCCCTGTCCGGGTCTAGATGTAGCCATCTTTTGATGTTTCCTTCTACCTCCTTGTCCGTGGCCCCTGATGTCAGGCGGTTACACCTTACAGCATCTACATACATGCACACATGGTTTAAAATAAACTTTCACAGCTAATATGATTTTAAAGGACAGATATTTGATTGGTTGCATTGTGTGAGTTTGGGGTTCAGAGTCAAATCCAGAGCACAGAAGGACATATTGAAAGTAATATGCCTGGAATCTAGGGGTGTAACGATATTTCGTATTGCGATATTTCGCGATACAAAAATGTTACGATGCGTATCGTTGATAGATGGGGATATTTTACAATATGCTTAATTCTATTCGTTGAGCGGTCAAGACGCTACCTTCTCTGCGCCAGAGCGTCCCGTGTGCTTATATCCCATATGCAACAGAGAGAGAACCCAGCCGGCACATGACCGACCTTCAACGTTGAAATATGGTTGAAATAATGACAGTTGTTGTTTCAACGTTGAAACAACGTTGATATAACGTTTAATGCTAAATGGTTGAAAACCAACCAGTACATTACCAACCTTCAACGTTGAAATATGGTTGAAATAATGACAGTTGTTGTTTCAACGTTGAAACAACGTTGATATAACGTTTAATGCTAAATGGTTGAAAACCAACTGGTACATTACCAACCTTCAACGTTGAAATATGGTTGAAATAATGACAGCTGTTGTTTCAATTTTGATTGAAATGCTAAATGGTTGAAAAAGGGTAATAAAAACACTTATAAATCAACTTTCTTTTTTTACAAGATCCATATGTTGAATCAATTAATGTATGCACAGAATAAATAATTTCTGCCTTTTAAATTATTAAAATCATTATTATTATGATTTTATTATCCATTTACATTTTTATCATGAACCTTCTGGTATAAATATTATCAACAGCACTAAAAGATTGCGCTGCTTTACCACACTGAAACAATTCCTATTGGTTATTTAACCTTATTTGCTTTGATTATGATTGGTTAATCTGCCTGTCATTCATGAAACTGGCCAATGAAACTGTGCGCGCCATTTTATGTTTGAAAATATGACCGTTATCCTGACCGTCTTTCTGATCGAGGACGTCTTTGAAGCGAGACTGGTCTGGCCAAGGGAAGAGCACGATAGAAAGTGGTTTGCGAGGGTCAAAAAGGTAAGTCTGATTTCACAAATATACGCAAGGTCATGAGTTAAACGCATTATGTCAGTTCTTGTGAAATTGTAAATGCACAGTTTGTTGAATGAATTTACTAACTCGATATTCAGGGAATGCTTTTCCACATTTGTGTCGCGGAGGGCTAACGTTACTTTTACAGATGTCGATTGAGGCCTAACGTTACTCGTGCCGCTTCAGTGTCGTTTTGTGCTTTTGCGGTTGCTACGTCGATTTTAAGGGCTAAGACATAATACGTGTGCACACAGATACAAAATTTCAGGAAAAAAGTGTAATGTTACATAAGCTAAATTTTCCGTTTGTCGTCGTCATTACTGTCCATTCACGGTAATATCGCGAGATTGGAAGCGAGACTGGCCAAAGGAAAGCATGAAAGAGATGGGCGATATGGAAAACAATCCAATCGAGTTTATTTTATTTTATGTGTTAAATATGATTCACAATATTATCACGATTCTTTTTCATGTTAGTTTTACTGTTTTGCAAGTTGTCTGAGCAAATAATAGTAACGTTACTGCAATATGCTACTGCAGATGTTTGAATTGAAGCAGACATATATGATGTATAATGTGCGAGAATGACTGAGCTGGCTTATCGAAAACAGGGAAGCTACTGTGCATAAGGTCAATTGTGATCCTAATAACTTTGACATCCTTAAAAGCTTTTCCATAAATTTATAGCAATTTTGTTGATCTTGGCTGTTTTGATTTTTCCCTTTAGATGCAGTCGTCAATGCACACAACACAACCAGTACAAAAGTAATGGAGACCATGTCCAAATATTTAAAATATGCACCAGAGAGGATGGGTGGTGGTGGCCGTAAGAAGACTCTTCCTTGAAGACACCTTTTTTCCATCTTCTTTTTTAATGACTGTTGCTAGTAAAATGTTAAGTTCTACTAAAAACTTCTTGTTCTACAAACTTTCCTTACTTTTACTTGGATTCTTTTTCACTTAATTGTTGAGATTTTAGAATGTTACGAAATGAGTACATATGTTGGTCACGAAATGAGTACATATGTTTGTTATTATTTATATATAGGCTATTGTGTATATTTGCAGTGTGTATGAAATTAGAATTAAAAGCTTTTTCTCTCTGCATTCTGATATCATTAAACCCTTAAGAAAGTGCTTTGTTGTTGAATGAGAATTTTTTTCAATAAATTATGTGAAAGTGTAAATGTAGAATATAGATGTAATTTAAATTCTAAGAAAATTATTTTTCCACTTGGTGTAATTGTTCAAAACTTTTTCTTTAGAAAATGAAGCATCTCATCCCTGCACTGCAGATTAATGAACATCTAATTGTTAGAAAGATAAATTTTTTTTTATGCCGTCCAATTGCAAATCATGTACAGCAAGTTTTATTAGTTGCTGAAAACACTATGTGTACCGAAAATCATAGTTTACATCTCAGTGTTGACGTTTAAGCAAAATTACAGGTACGCCGGTGAAACAGGGTTACAATATCAACGTTGATTCAATTTGCAAAATCGAAAGGTGATTCAACGTCGACAGAAGACCATAACCCGAAAGGCAAGAGTGAAACGACGTCGCGATTTCAACGGTGAATCAACGTTGTTTCTTCCGCGGTGAAACGACGTCACAATATCAACGTTGATCCGTTTTGCAAAATCGAAAGGTAATTCACCGTTGATTCAACCATGGTACCTAACGTTGTTTCAACGGTGAATCAACGTTGAAATGCCGGCTGGGAAGTCTCTGGAAGGAGAGGAAGCACAAGACACAATCTGTCTCTTCACGTGCTTTAAAGAGCGTCTTACTTTCCTTCAAAATCGGCGTAAAACACAGTGAACTTGAAGCGTGACTGCAGGCGAGTCACCACGAAACTCATTACAAAGTCAGACACAAACGTGTTCATATGCCAATGTTAATTTATCCGCCACCATGAGCTGCTCCATAACGTGCGCTTCAACATAAAGTAAGACAAAAGACACCAGCGCTGTGCCGATCACAGGAAGTAAGTCGTACTGTATATTAAGAGATTGAATGACATGTTAAAAAAAAGTAAGTGATTTGCATAATTGAAGAAATGTAATACAGTTTATGTAATTTGCCTTTTTGAAAGATTAGATATTTCTCATTCATTACCGTCTCAAGCAAAGACTGTGCAAAGACATTAGCCAATGGCGTTTGAGCGAGAGCTCTATCAGAGCGTTTCATTGGTTGAACGTACTGAATGAATACGCCCTAAACGAACGAGTCAAATTGAGACTGAATGAACGAGAATATGTTGTTCATGGTCTAACATTCTCTGGGTTGCAACAATGCAAATCCAGTAGTTACTGAACTTTTCTCAAAACTAAAGGTAATGACCTGGTTTAATTGAATTCAATGGCAAAGTAAATTATGTCAAAACAGTTACATTTTTGTATAGAACATTTAATTACACCAATTAAATGAGTTAATCCAGATAGATTATAGTAGACCAATGTAATGTAGATTTTTGTTGACTAAAAGTAGACTAAAATATGACTATTAACTAGACTATGATAAAATGGGATGACTTAAACTAAATTGTATTTTAGTCAAAAGACTAAAACTAAATCAAAATTCGCTGTCAAAATTGACACTGATCTTAATTCTCATTTCAGTTAACCCTTAAAATGTTAAAATTCTTTATTAAATAATATGTACAAGAAAAAAATTACTAAATTGGTAATATTTTGAAAATAAATGTTATTTGTATTTCAGTTTAATTTTTTTAATTTGTTCAAAATATCGAGATGTGTATCGTATCATAAGTGAGTGAGTGTATTGTTACACCCCTACTGGATTCACTTTGATAAACTTGACAAAAATACAGTAAAATGCAAAATGTACAGCGCCAACCTGCATACAAAACATACAAATCTACTACAAGTTTGATTCGTTATCATCTTATAATTTGTCTACACCCGCGATGCAATGTATCAAAGACAAAAAAGAAACCGAACAAGGCGTTTGTTGCGTCTCTTCGCGCTGAATCCATCCATCCATCCATTTTCTACCGCTTATCCGAACTACCTCAGGTCACGGGGAGCCTGCGCCTATCTCAGGAGTCATCGGGCATCAAGGCAGGATACACCCTGGATGGAGTGCCAACCCATCGCAGGGCACACACACTCACTCATTCACTCACGCACTCACACCCTACGGACAATTTTTCCAGAGATGCCAATCAACCTACCATGCATGTCTTTGGATCAGGGGGAGGAAACCGGAGTACCCGGAGGAAACCCCCGAGGCACGGGGAGAACATGCAAACTCCACACACACAAGTCGGAAGCGGGAATCGAACCCCCAACTCTGGAGGTGTGAGGCGAACGTGCTAACCACTAAGCCACCGTGCCCCCCTCGCGCTGAATCCAGTGTACAAAATTTCTGTTAATAATGTGTTCTGGTGTTGTATTCGCGCTGCTCTTGTGCGTTTTCAATCCATTCCCAGAGAAGCTAAGATCGCGTGGCAATCGCTCTACAGAGCAAAGTGAGCATTCCACTGCTCCTTGAGCGCCAACGTGCACTTAAATTGATAAGAGTAGATTAAAAAACGCTCGCCCTGCTCTGCACCAGTATATTTGGACCTAAAATGTCAGGTGAGGCCACTACAATTAGACAAGCATAAGAGACTTTACCATCAGACACTGACAGACAGAAATGCGACAGGGCAGAGATGACGCTTTACCTCACGCTAATATTTCTTTTAAATGTTTCCTGTATTTTTAAAAACGTTGACAGTGAAATTTTAATAATCTAACAGTGCTGATTTAATTATTTACTCAATCATTTTCGTATCAGTGTTGCAATTAAATCCTTTTATTGGAGATGGGTCTGGCTGCAGATGATGAGGCAAGTGGAGCTTCACTCAAAAGCGGAAATACGTCTCCTCCACTGGAGCGCTCGAGCAGAAATATGTTGAGCATAAGTAAGTAGATATTTCCACTCTCGAGTGTAGGTGATGTATTTCTGCATTTGAGAAGGAGCTCCACTCACCCTTATCTTCTACAGCGAGCCACTATTGTTTTATTGTCACAATGAGGGACACGCCCCGCCCCTAATTAAACCAGTACTCATTTTTCCAACCTGCCAAGTTCTCGAAACGAAATTTGATCATAATGCCCATCCCTATCAATTAAAATAATAAATTTTTCTCATTATGAAATATATGAGTGACACTGTCATACAGATCAACTTACCAATCACAACATTCCGTATCTGTAGGCGCTGGAAGCCAATCTTCCCATTCACTCCTTTCATGTTGATATTCTTTGCAAATGAGTTTGTAATCAGTGCGTGCATAATCCTCCAAACACACTCACGAGTGTCCGTCCCACCTTTGAGACCCAGTGTGTTCACCTGAAATAACATTAGTCATACATTACTCATATAACACATTGCTTTTTCCTTTTAACTGGTGACCATACCGTGTCTTTCGTCCTTCAACCTGAAACACACAAAAAACAAGAATATTACACATTATTTAATTTATATAAATATATTTTTGTAGATTCAAAAGAGAATCAAAAGTCAATTATAAAATGATACTTGTGGGACAACGGTCTCACAAAATCCTGTTGGTAAGACTATGGCGCTGGATGATGCCATGTTTTAATTTACATAAGCTAATCGTGATGTAATTTAAAGTACATTAAATGCACATGAGTTGGAAAATTTGGAGTTCAGATTTGGAACAGCTCGAAGCTGAGTAAATGATGGCAGAATTTCATTTTGGGTGAAGTATTCCTTTAAAATACTGGGCAAAATCAAAATAATGCATTTGTACTATATTACTATATACTGCTTTTTCAGACTTGTTACAATGCACGGCAGTGTTATTTGTTTTAATATATCACATTCATGTTTTGCTGCTTTAACTGTTTTGCGGGATATATAAAAGAACATCTTTTATATTTGAAAATGTCTTGCATATCCATAGCATATCCATAACATATCACTGAACATTGTGAAATGGTGGTTTCTTATGAATAACAGGCAAAATTAATGGATATTTCACAATTCATTATGACAACATTTACATTTGACAACTTAAGTCTTACTATTGAGATATTAAGTAAGATACATGATACATTTGTACTAAATTTGTAAACCATTTAAATATGTTAAGAAATGCCAAACGTTTTGGGGGTGTCTATACAGAAAACCACCGCGGCAATCGTACGTCTCAAAATGCCGGACGAGGAACGCAACGTATGTCTGCCTGTGTGTGAGTGCGTGTTAAACCCGCCAACCGGACCTGACTGACTAAAG
This sequence comes from Triplophysa bombifrons, assembly GCA_029783895.1. Taxonomy (NCBI): domain Eukaryota; kingdom Metazoa; phylum Chordata; class Actinopteri; order Cypriniformes; family Nemacheilidae; genus Triplophysa; species Triplophysa bombifrons. The sequence continues at coordinate 13,385,203 of CM056451.1, read as the reverse complement.
CTTTGACAAAACAACTTTCGTTCGAGACCTTTGTTTCATTATGAGAAGTGTAAAAATGTATTAGATTTTACCCACCGCATGGACCGTCTGTGTAAAAGATATTCACTACACTTTACTAAGGAAAAACACCGTATATAAGCGAGCAGCGCTACACGACAAAAGTCAACAGAGTGTATTAACGTTACAATGAGCGATGCACTAATTGGCAATATTACACAAAACATACTTAATTTAGAAACAAATGCTTTTTTCATTAACCTTTTCCTGAAATTCCGCCTGTGGAATATGGACAGTTTGTGACCGTTAGTCGCCACGCCTCCTTCAAATGCTCTCTTCTCCCGCCGCGCCCAAGTTCAGAGTTTGAGAGCGGCGAGTTACGTCATTCGTAATGGGTCATATGATTGGTTGGCCGTTGCGAGGTCTTCACCTTTCGCTTTACAGCAGTCTCTAATTGGTGGATATATTTTCGGTATAATTGTTCAACTTCGTGCGGCACTGCAAGCGGGTGACATCACATTACCGCGAGAGTGATTCAAAAGCGTATTGAGCAGATGGCTCTCGACTCTTTCTCGCGGTAATGTGATGTCATCCGCCTTGTCGGTTCTTGCAGTGCCGCATGATGTCGAACAACTCTGCCGAAAATGTCTCCACCAACTAGAGACTGCTGTGAAGCAATTTTTTTTAAGCTCAAAATGTGCTTAATAGTGTACGTGAGCGTAATGGGTAAACCATTATGTAAATGTAAATGAAGTTATGTAGAGTCCCACAACACATATGTGGCCCACAGTTCTAAAATAGAAATCTGGGCCTAATTATGCGGTTAACAACTGGCCCATAAATTGTTTGCCACCTTAAAGTCAGTGCCACCTCATCCATATTCGGTCCATGTTCGGTTCACGTGCCTTATACCAGTGCCGACCGAATGCCGGCTGTGCCAGTTTAATGCCAAGTCTGGGCCAGATGTATTTGCTAACTGGGATGTTTGTTTTAAAAAATCATTTTTTTAAGATGTATGATTAACAACAGAAAGGCAGAAGTAGCCACAAACTGTAGTGAATTATACATCATAGATTCCACATATATTACAAGATCAAACAAACAAAAGAAAGAAAGAAAAGAAAAACACTGTAAAAATCACACTGTGAAACCAAAATCCATCAACAAAGAATATTAATATTTAGCTTTTGTACTTTAACCTCTTTTAAACAATTAACATTAAGGAAGCTCCTCTTGAAAAACAATTAACCTAGGGGGGACTTTTAAAAAATGTACATTTATGAATATAGAATTTCAATAAAAGGAGCTTTTAATTATTAAACCAAAGGATATATTTCCCGTTATAATGTTCAAGTTAAACTTGCAGGTACATTCTGCTGCATCCATTCAAATGCATCAATCCAAAAACAATGAACCAATTTGCACTGAAAAAATAAATGTTCCACCGTTTCAACATCAGTTTTACATATTTGACAAAAATTAGAGTATCCAACCTTAAATTTTAATCTTAAGAATTATCCTGCCGGATATATATATGATATATGTTTTGAAGCGAACCTCTTTCCATCTGGAGGTAGCAGAAAAATAAAGAAAATTACACCTAATCTCTCGTATTGTTTTTTTCCAAAATGCATTAATACATAATTCCTCTTTACAGGACCTACACAAAACATGTGTTGGGCTATATCATCTCTTCTGTGAATGTTTGTTGTATTATTCACATTTACAGTATCCTTGTTTTCTCATTTCTGCTGCTGTTATGCATTTCAGTGTGTCTACAGTCTTTATTTATCCATACGTTATTTTCAAGCCTAAGACTGTGTCAGACTGTTATGTGTATTAATTGATTAAACATTTATTTATTTGTGTGCATTGTCATGTATGTGTAAAAGTATGTGTGTGTGTGAGTTGGTGTACGTTTCTGTGTGCACATGATGTGCGTCACAGTCTGCTGGTGGGTGTGCATCTTGTATCTGATCTGAATGGTGAAGAACTCAGCAGCACAAGCATCTTTTGTGTAGAGATGTTTGTAGTGGGGCGAGTAACAGCGTGACACCAGTCATTAGCAATTCAAAGCTCTGATGCTGCACCATAAGCCACACTAGGAAACATCAACCCTTTCCTGTGCGACTTCAACTCCAATTTCTTCTTCTGCTCAGGGACCTCATCAACCGCAGGTAAACATCAGCCAAATACCAACCCTATCCAACACAGTACTAAACTTACCAATTAAACCCTGTAACAATCCACTACCAACCATGTTCAAACCAACAACCCAGTAATAATCAACCAACTACCAGACCAATGAAACCAGCAGTGAAACACCCATTCTTACCTCAGATTTATTTGTTAAAGGAATACAACACACAGGCCTGATAACATACCACATTACATATAAATTAATAACACTATCTTACTAAACACCATTTGGTATAGTATCTTCAAGCTTAAACCTCTTGTATTTCTAATCTACTTTTTATATTTCTAATGTTTTAGTTCAAATCAATGATCAAACACATCATTGCACTTGACTAACAAGTCTATTTAGCACATTAAAAACATTGTTTATAAAATTGACAGTGGAGATGATCCTCGTGAAGGTTATTTTAGTTGACTAAAATGAAGACTTCAAAATCCTATTCTGTTCATTGAAATCAAGTATTGGCCTAATAATTAATGGAAGAACGAAAAATTTTAATTATGCCTTAGATACTGAAATTTGTAAAACACTAAAATGATAATAACAAAGAAAACTAAAATAAAAATGAATCTTAAACAAAGAAATAATAACTTGACCAAAGAATCTTTTAACAAACAAAAAAATAACTTGGATGCTTACAGTACATTTGTGTTTATAGTAAATTTTAGACTGTATTTTAACAAAAATATATTGTAAACACTTATGTATATTTATATATTATTTTTTATTACGTCATTGCGTAATTTGTCATTCAAATAACATATGAACAAAAGTAACCCTTATCATTCTGGTAATTTTCTAATGAATGAATGAATGTCTAGTGCTTGTTTACAAATTATCTCAGCCTAATAACTAGATCATAATTTTGAAAAATGTGCAAATAGTTGTGAATTATTGATTTAGGCTTTATGCAAACACCCAGTGTCATCTTTTTCACCAAATCTAAACACTTCTGGTTACCAATTCTGTCCAAGCTCATCCATGAACACCATCTTTAAAATGAAAATGATTAAATTAATAAATGATGACCGCTGAGCTTATGAAATGATGCAAATGAGCGAGGTAAGAAAGGAATAGTGTAAGACGGAAGGTACCCAGTGACCCACATCACACAGAAGCACACACATTTGCTCCGTGACTGAACCTACGCTTTCATTGTGTGATTGGAGAATGACTTTGGCTGAGAGTTGACTAGTCACATGGTTGACCCTGCCTTCATAAACGAATGCTGCATGCTGGAGACACTACATCTGACAGAGGTACACACACGGATACACACACAGACACACACACCGGAGACACAGCGGGTCTCTGAACCCCTCAACACGGGCTCTGCCCATGACACTAACACCACCTGCGGAGCCTGGTAATACTGAATAATATCATAAATCTCTCTCTCTCTCTCTCTCTCTCTATCTCTAAGTCTGAACAAGTTATTTGGAGCGGTGTTCTGATATAGATTTTATTGTAGGGTGATTATGGACTTTGTTGAATTGAATATGAATGCTGTTTAGTAGTTGGGGACATTCCAGGTACCCTTTAGAGTCAGAATGTGAATGTTAATTTTGATCAGTAAAGCATTATTTATGCCAGAATGCAGTGAAGTCGTTGTTTGACTTGACACTAGTTTGACTTGTTTATATGCAAAGCCAGATGTGCTCATTGTAGTTCATTGGTTGCTGGAACCGTATTGATTCGTATTTCTAATTTCAAGTTAAACTTGAGCAACTTCATTTGCGTCTTGGGGAATGTGCCTCGTCCCTTTTTGAGCCAGCGCCGGATTTAAAACAACCCAGGGTTTTGAGAGTGTGTGTGCTTTCTAACACTGATGCTTTGCTCTGCCTTACAGAACTGGAATCTAAAATGAACTGGGCGTCTTTTTATGCTGCCATCAGCGGCATAAACCGGCATTCAACCGGGATAGGGCGGATATGGCTGTCCGTCCTCTTCATTTTCCGGATCCTGATTCTGGTGGTGGCGGCAGAGAGCGTGTGGGGTGATGAGAAAGCCCATTTCATCTGCAACACCCAGCAGCCGGGCTGCAACAGCGTGTGCTACGACCACTTCTTTCCCATCTCTCACATCCGTCTGTGGGCCCTGCAACTCATCATGGTCTCTACCCCCGCCCTGCTGGTTACCATGCACATTGCACATCGTCGGCACATCGAGAAAAAGCTGTACCGGCAGGCAGGCCGCACCAGTCCAAAGGATCTGGAGCAGATAAAGAATCAAAAGATGAAGATCACAGGAGGACTCTGGTGGACTTACATGATTAGCCTGTTGTTCCGTGTGCTGTTCGAATCTGCATTTATGTATCTGTTCTACATGATTTACCCCGGCTATAAGATGTTCCGGCTGGTAAAGTGTGACTCGTACCCCTGCCCAAACATAGTCGACTGCTTTGTGTCCCGGCCTACAGAGAAAACAGTGTTCACTATATTTATGCTTGCTGTATCCGGCGTCTGCATCCTGCTCAACATTGCAGAAATCATCTTTCTTGTCGCCAGGGCAACAAGTCGACACCTGAATAATTCTAAGGACTCCCCAGTGGGAGCCTGGATCACTCAGAAACTGTTTTCATTTTAGAAGTGCTTCGATCAATTTACTCGTAAAGTCTAAAATAGATTTCACACACAATGTTAATGAGTGCTAATAATATGCTCACATTATATACTGATGACTTTGTACAACAATATGCACATAATATTACTCCCAACACTTTTAAATGAAAAGCTGTTTAAAGAAATTGTATACTTATATATTGAAGCTAAAAATTCAACAATAAAATAAATACTTAATTTATTTGTGGGAGAATCTTTCTCTATCCAATGACAGATTTGACATGTTGTGTTGGCACACATTTACTCCATTTTTAAATAACAAATACAGTGAACTGAAATGTGTGACTGCTTGCACTAAAAGGCTATATTTTATTTGTCAATTATTACATCAATAAAAGACACAATTGTTTTATATCAGCATCACAGAATTTTTATTTTATTTTATTTGGGTAGTTGACAAATAAGTAGGCCACTGTACATGTGTCCTGGTGTGACATAGCAAAATGTTAATTTTACATTGTTTTATATTACTAATATTTATATTTATTACATACAATAGCATAAGAGAGATTTATCTTCGTTGTAAGTTTTTATCTCTATTTTTTGCCATTTGCATTTGAGTCTGTCTACTACCTATTTATGTACCCTTGATACGTCATGTAGTTTTTGACGTCTGTACAAAGCTTTGGCTCTAGGGGGTGCTACAAGCCCAAAAGTCTAGGCCTGTATAAAACCACATGAGTGGAAAGTTTGATCCACAGTTGCTAGTGAAGTCCAACCAGTGGCGATTCTAGACCACTGTAACTGGCGGGGGGCAGGCAGGGGCCACTTATGCTTTAAGGGGCACACTAACATTTGTTGTCATGATTCTTTTTCTGTCCTTTTTTATTTGAAAAGAAGTTCAGCTCAAAATTTCTCTGTTTTGGTGAAATATCATTCCAGATTTGGGGTGGCCAGTGGGGTGGCCAAGCCTTGATAAAGTCAAGCCTATAATAATAGAGATACATGTTAAACTTTTATATTAATAAAAAATGACATTTACAACTGATAACAAATAAATGTAAGTGGACTGACTTGCATCGTATAAAAATTAAGTCTCCATGTTTGAATAATCCCTAATATCTAAAAACACTATTTGTGCAGTTCATATACCCATCATTATGCTCATTAAAGTCATTGGATTGATGCACAAATCCTATTTTCAGACTTTGATTAAAACGCTTAAATATCAAGTGTTTTAAATAGCTGGGTTTTAAATATACAGCATCTTCTATGAGATATATGTCTAACTGTCTCATCTCTGTCTATCCTGATTGTTACGATCGAACAGGTTTCGAAAAAAGGGGGAGTAAAAATATAAAGACAGACAAACAATAACAGACTTCAGTCAGTATTTCAGAAACTTACTTCAAAGTGGAATCTGTTCAGCTGAACTGACTGTGACTTGTGAGTGCTGCCATTGGTCCTGACAGCTGTCACTCACCAGAGAGGCTCTGAGTAACAAGGCAGGTGGTACACTCTTCAAAATTCTCCCTGGGGGTTGTGTTCCCTGCCAAAATTAACCCTAACCACACACACACACACACACACACATGCAGTGTACAGTGTATTTCTTTAGGACAGGACCATCTTTCCGTCTGAACCTATGGTGGAGTACTGAAGAAAGTGTGCGTGACAAGACGCAACACTGTGTGTAGACTTGTAGTCCTGTGTGTGAGGGAGAGAGAGCGCGAAGAGGCCATTCTTGTTTTGGACTTGAGAAAGGTGAGTTTCAATCTATAAACTCACTAATTTACTAACCCATAATGAAACATTCATATACATTAGCTTTAATACAATCCACCAACACAGCATCTATCTGACTGAAAGATCATTGTGATACAGTTACTCACTTCTCTCCACCTCTCTCCCTCTGTGTTCACCTCATATAACTATTTTTTGGTGTACTAACTATAAATCCTGCTAACTCTGTAGAGTAGACTAATAGCAACAGCTGATGACATAAATAATTGGGAAATATATATCTATTTTTTTTATTTATAATACAAGAAACGCATAATACAAACTTTAACATGAGGCCTTTACAAAGATTCAGGGAAAATAAGTCATATTAAATAATATATTTCATCATAATGTTAAAATAATATATATTGGTCTTTATAATTATTGCGATGTTATTAAGCAGTCCGCTGCATATCGGAAATTTTCTTTATGGAGATATAGAAACAGTTTGCACACATTGCAAATTATTTTTTGTTTTGCTGGAAAGCTGTGAATAGACAGTTCGTAATACAGGAAAGAAGGAGTGTGTTAAAGGATCCTTACATGAGTTTGTGTGTGTGTTGTGTGTTTTTGTGTGTGTGTGTGTGTGTGTGTGTGTGTATGTAAGGTTCAAGTATGTCCACCTGTTTCAGGTCAAACTCAGGCACGAGGGCCACGTGACCAAATATAACAACACATCCCTCAAACATGACACAGAACCTTCAATCCACCCCTCAACTTGCTTATTTATATGTCTGCATATTTGCATGAGGTTACATTTAAAGGTAAAGTGTGCAAACTTTGCACAACTAGAAAACGAATGACTTTTATCAACAAAACAGACGAGACAGTTTGATCCCAAATCATGTCCATGATGCTACGCTGGGCTGCTCATTCATTTATGAACGAATGAATTATAGTTGTCTTTTTATATTATAAAATATTACATGTAAAAAATATTGAAAAATAAAATATAGAAAATTCACCTTCATGCAGCGAGGTAATATTAAGTAATAGGATTAATTCGATTAATCCGTAATTCCGTGAAAATGTCAACCTTAACACGAAAAAATACTATGTTTTTACTATGGTAACAAGACAGATTTTAACATTTGGTGGCTCAAATACCCATGTGAGATCTCTCTTCAAATTTGTAAAGCATTTGGTTTATTTTTAGTCTATGATTTTTCATAGTTAGGTAAGTGTCATCCTTAGAATTGTCACATCCATAACGCTACATATTCCTTGTAAATGGACACACGAAAATGTATATAAAGTCACTATTTTATGTTCCATAAAGAGGCATCCATTCTCCATTCATTGGGTATTATTGCTTCAGGATTATGTATTTTACTTCACAGAAATCCTACAAAGTTTGTCGTCTCCTAAAAACATCCTTTTTTTGTCACATCCATAACGCATATATATTTCCCTTTTCGTAAATATAATATTTTTTCTCATAGATGGACATTTTTTTGATGTTTAGACTCAACAAGGGTTCAGTAAAATAGGAACAGATGGTTCAATATATTCGTAACAAATTCATTCTCTGAGCATTTTTATGTCACCTCCATAACGCAAAGTGTGTGCAGGTGGACACGGAGCAGTAATGGGAGACTGGAGCTCTCTTGGGAAGCTTTTGGAAAGTGCCCAGGAACACTCCACGGTAGTTGGGAAAGTCTGGCTCAGCGTACTCTTCATCTTCCGTATCCTGGTGCTCGGTGCGGCCGCAGAGAAGGTCTGGGGCGATGAGCTGTCTGGCTTTACCTGCGACACCAAGCAGCCTGGTTGTCAGAATGTATGTTACGACAAAACCTTCCCAATCTCTCACATTCGATTCTGGGTGATGCAGATCATCTTTGTTTCCACGCCAACACTGATCTACCTGGGCCACATCCTGCACCTGGTGCGCATGGAACAAAAACACAAACATAATGATGCGAGCGCGGCAGACAGACATGGCCTTCTGAGCACCAATTCAGCGAAAGGTCCCATCCGAGACGAGCAGGGCAAGATTCGTTTGCAGGGGGTTTTGCTACGCACCTACGTCTTCAACATCATCTTCAAAGCGCTGTTCGAGGTGGGCTTCATCGTGGCACAGTACTTCCTGTACGGATTCGAACTGAAGCCCCTGTACACCTGCAGCAGGTGGCCCTGCCCGAACACGGTCAACTGCTACATCTCACGACCCACAGAGAAAACCATCTTCATCATCTTCATGCTTGCCGTGGCCTGTGTGTCATTACTTCTCAATCTGGTGGAGATGTATCACCTGGGCTTTACCAAGTGCAGGCAAGGTTTCCGTTACCGGCGCTCTCACTCCGTCTGCGACACCGAGTCTAAAACGCCCAGCGTGGACGCGGTGGTTCCATTCGTGGCCAGCTACCCTTATTTCCCCCCTCACGCACCTCCACCAGCACCTTTTCCCGCCGAGCCCCATTTTAACCTCTCGGAACCGGACGGGACCTTCCCACCTCACGGCAGTCGCTCCGTCTATAAGCAGAACAGAGAGAACATGGCTGTGGAGCGCAGCGGAAAACCCGACGCGGCAGAAGTCAAGTCCGGCAAAATCTCCAACTCTGTGCCAGGATCACCTGCCAGCCAACATCGCAGGCCCAGTCATTCAAGTCGCTATAGCAACAACAAGAGGCTGGATGACCTCAAAATCTAATCACAGACGAAACTCTGATTCAGGGTTATCTCATTCTGAAGGCAAAGGAGATGTACTCCGTCGCTCACGGGCGTTTTTAGCACTGATCGGGTGATGCGGGCCATGAGTGAAAAATCAGGGATGTTCAGACATAATATGAATGTCAATTGGTTTGTTGCTTTACTTGAATTAGCAGGCCTACTTGATGCAGTTTTGTGGGAACATTGTGTCAGAAAGATTGAACCGATTTATCGGACTGGACCGTAAAGTGAATTAGGGTAATCCGGGACGCCTAAGGTCTAGTGTGTTTATTTCCTGATCTATCAAATTTTAGTCAACAGGACTTTTACTGTTATTTTAGCATGGATGTCATGCGACTAAAATCACATGACTTCATGTGGTGATTGTACCGAAAGGGGCGGGGCACTTGTCAATCAAGAAGCTCCCCTGGAACTGCATGACAAAGGTCAGCGACATAGGATTCTGACTGAATTAATGTTAAGGACATAAATCTGTCAAAAATAAGACAATGTTCCTAATTGCTGTCAAATTATGTTTGTAATCTATTTTAGCAACAAAATATTTATTAAAGTGTTGAAAATGTGTTTTCGTTTTTTTATTCTAACATTTTGTGTTGTCCCACATTGTGAAATGTGAGAATGTGGGACTGCATGCTTTGGTTAATCTGGGACAGTCTTCAAATGGGGGAAATGTGCATTTAGGGACTTTATAAATCCAATAACAAGTGCTAATATATGCCTGAATGAGAAATGAGTGTAATTGTTGATTACTGGAGGTTAATACATTAGATAGATGATGATATGTCTCTCTCACCTGCAATGAGTGTTTGTTCCCTGAGTAGCCCCAATTTTAATGGAGAATTTGAATAACAGAATGAATAATCTGTGAATCAAATTGTTGCTTGGATTTAAGTAGATTTTTTTAAATTGTTAATACAATGTTAAACAAATGTTAAACCATTGGAGTTTTAAATGAATTAAAATGAATTAACACAGTAGATTGTTAATCCTGCATGTGTAAAAATAGAAATATTGGAATATGCATTTTCTTTTTGAGATTTATGTACTTGTCATTTTTTGGTTTTGTACATGGTTTTAAAAAAATGGTGATATTGTGATTGGCATGCATAAATGAATAGGTTTTTTTTAGGCCTATAATACATATGTACCAGATTACAAAGTGACCTGTCCCAGATAAGCAAATTTTGGCAGAATAATTTTTTTGGCCACAAAAACACTCATAGGTGTGGCTTGTCTCCTCTGGGTATAATATCTACATTATTTCTTCTTGTGTGGTTAGAAAACATGTTCAGGATTTCAGAAAATGTGTTGGTCTAATGTGTAAGATAGATATTAAAATAAACTGCAGAAGTCAAAATTGCAAAAAAATACTCGAATTCACCCTACTTTTAATTGATTTAAAATGGATGCTTTTCAGCTACCAGCAATAAAATCCTTATGTGACTTACGGGTAAAATGTGAAAGTTGGATGCTGCATCGTCTTTAGAGTTTAAGGTGTAATAAGTGCAATTGTTGACATGGAAATTTACTTGGCATGATTAGAACATTTTCTTATAATGGCAACCTTAAGTGGTTGGCACTGAGATCTTTTCTTAAATGATTTGTCACCCACCTTGTGAACACTAATAAACACAAATTCAACTAAACATAGCTGCTTAAAAAGTTCTTCACAGCGATGCCATGAAAGAACCATTTTTGGTTCCACAAAGCAGTTCTTAAAATTATATTATCTGAAGAACCTTTTTCACACAGAAAACCTATTGTGGGACAGAAAGGTTCCTAAGATGTTTACACTTCTTTTGGAACCATTTAGACAAATAAGGTTCTTCTATGCCATCTTGAAGCACCTTTATTTTAAAGAGTGTACCGTTTCCCTATGTTGCTTTAAATAAGATTTTAAAGAACAAAAGGTTTGAGAGGTTTGAGCTGAATTAGTCGTTTAAGAAATGAACAATTAAAGCGATTTAACCCCCCTAAAAATAACATTCCGTCATCATTTATTCACCCTAATGTCAATTAAAACATGTACAAGACTCTTACTTCTGGGGAACACAAAAGAAGATATTTTGAGAAATGTTGCTTTGGTTTCGTGTCAATTTGAAACAGTTTTGCTTAAGAACCACCATTGCACAAATGTATCGTCCACACAGTTTCAGCACATAAACATGATTGATGCAAACTAAAGTTGCTATGTGCATGTTTCCTTTTTAAATAAACACTGCAGCCTATTCTTAGAGGCTTGAAATGAGTGCTCAGAGACATTCATGTATGTGTTCGGAGTGAAACATGAGAAAGGCTGGCGGGCCGATGGGACAAATTACCCAATACTTAAGAGTAGGACTGAGCAGTTATAGATTGTAATGGCAGTCATAAAAGCTAGCGAGTAGCCTGCCTCTCTTGGGATCTATATCTTCCAAAGCAGCATCCTAATGGAAGTCAAGCCTCGTAAGTGATTTTGAAAGTCCCTCATAGGCAGCAATTTACACCAAATTAACAAAACAGATTGTATGTATTTTCAAAGATACTGTACATGTGAGACAAAACTGTTATTAGTACTCAAATACAAAGTATAAAAGTTCTCTTATAAAGTAGCATATTTTGTCTGTTCACATCGTTTGTGGTGGAAGTGTGCCTATGATGCGCAAAAAATGCTTTAGTGGGTAACCCACCATGTTGTAGAACAGAACATATCTCACATTGTGAAAGGCTTACCCCAGAGGAGTACTCCAAACAGGGGCAGACTGGCCATAGGGCGTTCCGGGAGTTCTCCCGTTGGGACGCTGAAGTATGGGGCCGGAACGAACGCTTGGGTCGCTCAGACGGAAGAATTATAAATGCGAATGCACACAAGGCGAATGCAGAAGATCTTTATGCAGGCCACCTCCCCCCGGTTGACATAGTTAACCATGCATCCCCCCGGTCAACAGACCCAATCACGCACGTCTCCACCGCCGGCCCACGTCGAAAAAAATGGTGGAGGGCCGATGTGGGCCAAAAAAGCCAGGGCCGAATTTTCTTCCCTGTCCAGCCCTGACTCCAACCTTTGCTCAAAAACACACTGTCATGAGATGCCATGTCTTGTTTTATACAAAAAAATCACAAAACTGTCAGATAATTCAATAAATTCCATGCTCCTAATCTTCTCCATGTTTGCCATTAAAGTGATAGTTCACCCAAAAATTAAAATTCTGTCATCATTTACATCAGGGGTTTTCAACTGGTTCTGTGCCAGGGACCACCATTCTGACTACCAAGTAATCGGCGGCCCACTATTGTGTGTGTGTATGTACCAGGGTTGCCAGGTCCAAGAAATATTTAATTATATGCCCATAACCCCTCAAAACCCGCCCAAAAGGAATGAAAACTAGCCCAATTTTTTCCCTGTCGAATCAAAATTAACAACTCCCTAAAAACGTTTCTATTGCCATATTTTTTTATCTGAATGGTTTCCTGGGTATTGTATATATCGTTTTGTTCTGTTGAACACAAAATATGTTTTGGGATATTTAGGAAAGCAAACAATTCTGGGTCATGTTTGATTACCATTAATTTTTTCCTGCTATGGTAGTCAATGATGCCAAAGAATTTGCAGCAGCTAACATTCTACCAAATATCTTTGTGTTCAACCGGACAAATAATTGTATACAGGTTTGAAACAACTAGAGTAATTCATAACAGAATTTACATTTTTGGCTGGAGTGTCCCTTTAAAAATATCCCACATCTGCCACGCACGCAAATGGACGAGAAACGTGTTTTCTCTTCATAAGACATACAGAAACTTGCTTAAGAAATAAGGATGGTTACATTTACTGCATAATATATAATGTGTAGAAGCACGTCAATGTTTTAGTTGTTATAGACTACGTATAGCGCGGCTCAAACGTGATATTTGGCAGCCAGGAGAATCAAGTGTTGTACACTCATGTGTGATTTCTTTCATTGTGCAACGAGACATTCACCTGATGAAACATTGGTCTAAACATCATTCGGATGCACTGTGTCTAATACCACCGCTAATTTCTCCTCTTTGGTTGAGCTGAGCTCCCGCGTTCCTCCCTGTACTGTAGCCTGTCTGTCAGACTCGTTCTCCACGCTTTTGAGAACGGGCCGGTCCTTGAGTCGGCAGGTATTCATTCGGAGTTTGAATACACAATAAGAAACGCATCAATTATCATTGATCCTTAGGATATAAATAAACATTCAAAACTCGCAACCCGCGGCTCCATAATTCACCCCGCAACTGCATTCTCAAAATAACCCAATTGTGCGGGAAAACCGCGTACCCGGCAATATGTACGTATATGACGTTGGGGAAGCAAAACACAACGTTAGCAAAGCATAAGATAGACCTGATAGGTGCAAAGCAAGCCTATCCTGTGTCAGTTTGAATCTCAACTCAAACTCAAATTATTTCAAATATTTTCATTCAATTTAGTATTCCCAGCAATGCGCAAATATTCTGGAAATGTTTGGAAAAATAACTTATGGAAAAAAAGTGATTTTAATAGTGAAATTAGGTAGGCTGGAATGCATGTCACGGACCACATGCAATGCCGCCGCGGACCACCAGGGGGCCGCGGACCACCGGTTGAAAACCCCTGATTTACATCATTGCCTATTGTCTTTCCAAACCTCTATGAGTTTCTTTCTTGTGGAGAACACATAAAGAAGATATTTTGAAGAAAGTTGGAAACAGAACACCGCTGGCCCCATTCACTTCTATTTTATGGACACAAAACCAATGCAAGTGAATGAGGGCCAGTTGACAGCCTTCTTAAAATGAACTTCTTTGCATTCTGCAGAAGAAAGTCATACAGGTTTGAAATGACAAGAGGGTGAGTACATGATGACAGATATTTTAAATTTGGGTGAACTACTTTAAAGCTTTATCATATAAACAGGAGAGTTCTGTGTTTGACCTGTAACAGGTGCTGCCACTTTAGTCAGGGTCAGAGGTCATGATGTGAAGCAATGACCACTTGTGACCTTCATGAAATATGTAACCTTGTTTCACTGATGTTGCGGATCTACTGATCTCAGCAGGGGACTCTCTGCATGCCTGTAGTCTGGACTGATCACACCAGAGACCGTCTGCACACCCGCAGCTGTGATTGATCACATCATTGACAGCACTGTTGTCGTCCTGTTAAAAATCATTGTGTCAAGAAGCTTAATGTTACTTAACAATGTGAATTGTGTCCTTAAATCAATAAGTCTGTTGGTTTTACGACATCCTTCCAACTAACAAGAGATTACTTAACTAACCTTTGGCTTTTTAAAAATCCTGAGCAAACTATCTCGCTCCTGCTTCTCCGTGTTCCTATTGCAAAACAAAACAAAATCTTGAATTACTTTTGTGGAGTTTTGAGGTTAATATCCCAAATATGAGGATGTCAAACAAAGTCTTAAGGGAGACAACAGATTAAATATCTATCTTCATATATTTTATTTGATCATTACAGACAAACTTCCATAATGTGAATCTATGATGCACAAACAGATTGTGACAAAGATTTCAAAAACATAAAATCAAAACGACCACACTATTACCCTGCAGAACCAGTTGCAAACACGAAAAAATGTTCTGCAATAACAGCAACAGAGTGACAATATGAAACATCAACAATTTAACTTCAGCAGATGAATTCTTACCAACCAATTATACAGAAAATATGCATTACGTCTTTCAACTCTGAAAAAAAAACCTACTTCTTTAGCCACATATTGACAAACTTCAGCTGGTTCAATCCAGACAACGTCGAACAGAATAACCACAGAATGAACAAAACAACAAATTCTCTTTTTAGTATTTTCTTGCATTCGGCACCAGAAGCTCTCAGCATTTACGCAAACGACAAGCCTGCATATTCATTGGTCCATTTTTTGCATCATAACTTCTTATTTTCTTTTGGTTTAAGTGATTAATCACTTAATGTTACTTTACTACTTGAACTTTTTGACAGCTAAATTACACCACTTTAAATATTTACAATGTGATGGTTCTATATATTATATTTATATATATCTGGCTAAATCAATTCAGCGTATTTTATAATATTATGGAAAAAATATCCTTGTATTTTGCCAAAATAATATATATTTGAAAATAATTTGTGATATATCAGTAAACGCTTGCTATTTACCAACTTATAATTAAAGATAATAGGTTTTTGTTTAATGGAAGCACTTGATAATAGTACTGAAGACCTGAATCAAAAATGAATAAGGCTAAACCACAGATTCCGGTTTGCAGACAAACACGATCACTAAATCAGGATTAAACGGCTATTATCTGGTACCAAGGTGTGCAACACAGTCCAACCCAAAAACACTCAACTTTGCATCCTGTTGAGTCCTATTAAAGGCATGTAGAAACAAGCATTAAAGCAAGACAAACTATTACGACAGGGCAAAGAACGTAAGGCGACATTTGTAGAATGGACTATGATTTTTTTATCAGTATTTTTCGAACAATTTGAAAGCTTTTATTCAGTTTTTTGCAGTTCAACAGCATAGTATTTCCCTTCTCTCATTCTATGCTGAATGTCATTCCTATATGTGCATATACGTGTGCTAGGTCAGTCTTGGAGTGAAGGTAAGGTGTTGAGCGTGTGCGTGTGAACTCAAGGAATTACTCAAGGAGGTTACTCAACGTATAAATCAGGCAAAGCCTAAAACATTCCACGCATGCTGTCATCCCAAATCAAACGTGCTGTTTATATTCCCTCACGATTCCCTCCAGTCCTCCCATTACATTACATCATAATACCTGAAAGTCATTGTTTGCATTAGACATCTTACATAATCATCTTGATTACATCATAACACCTTTATCCCCATTATCTTATAACACAAAGGCGAACTATGTTACATCTATAACATCTAACACCAATTACATCACCTGTCCTCAGACCATCACGTCTAAATGATGTGATATCACAACACTTTTCGTTTTTTCCCTTCTTGCATATTTGCATGTGCCAACATTTCTGTCGCAAACACCGACACTAAAGTCCCACAAAGTATGAGAATGGGAAGGTAAGGGGGAAACGAAGAACGTTTATGGCTTTTAGGGCAGTGTTTTGCTCAGTTTGCTCTGGTCTAGTGTGCGTCTCTTTAGTGTTTGTCTTTAAGCTGGTTTTTGTGCGCTTGTGCAATCAGAGCGTCTGCGTCCACAGCCCGTTCAAAAAAGCGAACAACAGACGGTTCGTTGAGGAGGGACGCCAGAACCTGCTCAAAAGAAAAACTCCAGTCCCCGTCTCTGACAACGCTGGGTGAGGTGGGCGTGTCTATGGGCGTGTCCAATGCGGGGCTGCTGGTTCCGGTAGGACTGCTGGTGGGGGTAGAAGGGCGTGAGGTTGAGTTAGGGGTAACGTCTGAGTGAGACGGGGCTGTTTTGTGCTGACTGAACGGAGGCTCGCGAGAGTTTTCGGCGGGTATGTCAGCGCTGATGGGTGTTGTGGGGGAGACCTCGGGCTGCTGAGCTGTGCTTTGGGAGCTGGCGGGTGTACTTTGAGTTGTTTTTTGCAGGCTGCTCTCCTGTAGCTTGCGTCCCACCTCCTCCATGCGCAACAAGAGGCTGGTCACTCGTGCCACGGCGCGATATAAGCTCTCCTCTTCCTCGTCACCGTGAAACACGCCGTACAGAGTCTTCGTCAGACCGATAAACTGCACCTTTAAACAGATTGAAATATTATTTTGGTGTCAGGACAAAGACAAGGATGATGCTTTTTTTACAACAATGAACTGTTTCCTGTATATGATGAATGTCATGTGTGTGTGTACCTGGTTAATTCTGGGCAGATCTTTAATATTCTCTTCCCTGCGCTGCAAGTCTTCCTGCCACTGTTTCAGATATTCCTGCAGGTCGACTTTAGCGCGACCTGAGGGGGGAAATATATTTGTTTTTTACATCGACACATTAACGATAAAGAGAATATGACTTTGATAAAAGGATTTAAGTACTTCACCTTTCTCCGGACATTTCCTGATCACTCCATCCTCTGTCGAGTCTACACGGATGAGAGGACAATGTAAGAAAAAACTATCGCATGCGCAGACATATACGTAAATATCAGGGCTGTCTAACGATTAATATGGATAAATCGCATCCAGAATAAAAGTTTGTGTTTACATGATATATGTCGGTATACTGTGCATGTTAACTTTGTATTTATGAACGCATAAACATAAATGCATATATTTAAGAAAACTATCAAATATAACAATTAATACACGTTTATTTAGAATTATGAATTAATACACAAGTAAGTGTATGTTTTGTGTTTATAAATATAAAATGAATATGCACAGCACACAGATATATATTATGTAAACACAAACCTTTATTGTAGATGCCATTAATCGTGATTAATCGTTTGACAGCACTATTAAATATAGACACTTATAGATGCTTAGCTTGTCAGGCTTCACTATACAACACAAAAAACGAGTGAAAACACACAAACAACACAAAACCAATCAATGACACAAAAGGTACTGAAAGAATAGAGAAAGGAAAGAATAAGTGAATATAAGGAGCCACAGAGAGAGAAAGCTGACCAGAAAGACGAGTGGAGAAAGAGTGATCTTCGGCCGGAGGAATGAATGTAGACGACTTTAAAATCGTATGTTCTTGTGTTCCTATAGAAAGACACAAAACACCCAGACATGCAAAAACACAGTTTCTATTTCAATAAATGTAGATATATGACCATCTGACATGACATGTTAATTGAAGGGATGTCCTCGACTAAGGATTTACATAGTCGAATCAGAATTATCACGTTTTGTCTACAGTCGACTCATAGTGGAACCGCACGCTTGTGTGTGTGTGTGTGTGTTCAGGTGTGCGTGCATGTGGGGACAACACCAGGTGGTTATAACAAGGGCACAGCGCAAAGTGCAGCACAACATTGATGCACCAAAAAACAATCAAACATTAATTTACAGAATTAGTTTAGTACGGAATATACATTTATAATAATTTAAAATACGAAATCAATAATTTAAGTCACAATAATGTGCAAAATAAATGTGTTTAGGAAAAATGTCTGAAATGCAGAAGAACATATATTCAAAACACAAGCCACAAATACTCAAATTAATGGACACTTTCATTTAAAATCACGACCAGATCTCGCCTCAAAACTATTTTCAAAACTACTCAATATTAATGAATTCTTTTTTACAAATGGACCAATGAACTACCAATAAAGTTACTTTGTTTACCGCATGTAAAGGAGGAATGCAATCTTACCAAAAACAGTCAATAAGTCGCTGCACCGTCCCCCTTGATGCACATGCTTGCTTTCAGTGCAGAGAATGACAAGTTCCGAAAGTCTGCGCCGTTCTTCCTATATGCTGTGATTTTGGTTATTTTACTTTATAATTTTTTTGCATCGTGCAGCGCAAAGTTCACTCTATGTAACGAACAATGTGCATTTAAAGACAAAACGTTCAGTACGTGACAAATGTTGTAACGGTGTACACATTCATTTGCGAGTCATCTGCGGGTGCGTGTGGCACGTGCTGCTTCTCTTTAACGGACTCACAGCTCAGAAGAAGCAGAGAGACGTGATCCTGTACTAGGTCATAGCCAGACCTTGCGCTCGTATGCACCGGGGGTTTTCGGTATCCAACCCTCAAAATGTCCCATTTCTAATAAATACTCATAAATAATATTTTTGGCAACGCACTGCGTGCCCGTCTGCTCGACTGTGAGATTGGTAGTCGAATCACGCTCCTCCTTTCGAAGCAACGAATCTTCGACTATTCGGGGTAAGCCCTAGTAAATTGACTCAACTTTCCTATCAAGATTTGGCAGGTTCAAAAAAAAGTATCATAAAAATAAAAAATCTGGGCTTGTAATGCGAAGGTTCAAATTTATTTATTTGATTAACTATGTAGCGTTTTTCACAATTTACATTGTTGCAAAGCAGCTTAACATGCACTATAATTGAATAACTAAAAAATATCACATGAATAAATAAAATGTAATTTGCTTTTATAAACTTCATCGGAGCATTAAAACCCAAGCTGCTCTAGGAAAATGTATTTTTGAGTTTCTTTAGATATATTTGGATTTACAAATAAATAATAAGCAGATGCTCAGATTGTTAAGAAAAAGTTGTCGAGAAGGTGGACCGTGTATAACACCGGGTTATAGAAAGATTAGATACACAGATTTTAGAGGGTCGCAGAAGTGTCAGATACAGAAAGATGAACTACAATAAAACTATACAATATTATCCATTAAAATAATTTAAGCTACTTTCACAACAGTTAAGTTATAACCCATTGCATTTTTACCTGACTGAAGATGCAGTTTGAACAGAAACTTCAGCTTTTCTGTGAACGATCTGTTGTATAAGATATCTGCAATACACATAGACGCACTTTTGAATGAATCTGACAGGAAGTAAAGCAAGATGCACTGTACTGAGGTGAAAGGTCAAAGGGCGGTAATTTCAGGTCAGGATTAGGTTGCTCTTACCCAGACCGCATATTAATTCTTTGAAGTTCACCAGTCCGTCTCCGTTCTCATCCAGAATATGAAAGGCCGATCGTGTCAAAGAGCGCACATGTGTGTCTGTGGTCCACGGCTGCAGCAGGTTAAACAGACTGCTAAACTGGGACTGATCCAGTTGGTACTGATCCAGATATGGCAGGCTGGGGTCATGGTTGTGTAGGACTGGACTAGACACTGACCAGTAGCAGCTTACAAAGTGTTGCCTCTGTAAAAGAAATGTACCTCTTGTTATAGCGTGTGGTTTCATACATGACAGGAATTGACAGTATTCTGATACTAAAATGCAGCGGTTTGTAATAGCATAACTTACCTTAAAAAGCATGTACAGTTCATCCAGCTGAGCAGCACTGCATTTTACATCTTGAGCAACAACACGTAGCTGCAGAAAATAAAACCGAAAGGAGAAAATATTTTTATTTATTACTGTCTAATTACTTTCCATTACAAAAAACTAGGTGTACTAAAAATGATTTGATGAAATGTATTGAAATGACAGCATGAACTTCTTTATTAAAACTTTTCTAACATTTTAAGGGTGGGTTTGCACCACTAATCTCGGGTTTGTTGATCATAGTTTTATTTGAATTAAAATTGCATTGCACCACGTAATTTTAATCAGAGATAAACAAATAGGGGATAAAAACTTTAACCTTTATTTAAACCATCATATGAGATTCATTTTGGCCGCCACAGCAACAGTGTCGGACTGTCATGTGAAAAGGAAATAAACAGCTTGTGCATGTGAAAGAAACGTAATTGTACGATTAAAAAAACCTTTAAAACCTCTCTCTGGATAATTTGTCACAAGCCTTGAGAGGTATGACAGCGTACAAATATGACAGTTGAGCTGCATCATTATCCTGCAGCTCATGCTATCGATTATTTTAGTAATCGAGTATTCTACTGATTTTCCATCGATTCTTTGGGTATTCGGATAATAAGTACTCTTTGTTAAAGAGCAATACTAAATATATAAGAGAAATAAGACAGGTCTCTTAAAACGAACAACTAATTTGTTTACTTTAAAAAAAAAAAAAAATATTATTGCTGAAATGGCATACATTAATATCTGTGAAAAGTTGACACATTTAATATATAACATTGCCATATTACATTCAAAATGCAATATAATACAAATGTATGAATAAGAAACATTAATAAAAATAGAAAGAATAATTTCAAAGGTAAATAACTAACTTCAGCTTATGCATGATGCATTTAGTTTATCAAAATTAGTTTTAGTTTATTTTATATTACTATTAAATAGTAATATATTTGTCCACATAAAATACGCTTATTTTTTAGTATGTCTGTTTCTTCACTCAAACAATAGAATGTTCATGAAATAAACTCTCAGAGCAACTCTGGAGATGAAATGCATGTCCTCATAAAGCGCAGACAAATTCCCGAGCATCACGCGTGCAGCATGTTAAACTGTGCAGTTTATTCACTCAGACACGCAGAACGGACAGATGGCATGTGTAAATAACAGGGTTCGGCATCCACTCGTCCGCAACAGAAATTGCCTCCATGATTTTTTGTATTCTAACTACTCGAGTAAATCGTGGAAATCGTTTCAGCCCTTGACCAGACAAAAGAAAGAAGGACACAGTATGGGAAGCACAAGGTTCATTAAATAAACCTTGATTTAATCTAGATTTAAGCCTAATCCTTGTTGGTTTAACCCACCCTAAAACTTTTATTACTAAAAATGACGAATATTTAAAAAATAAGGCAGAGAATGCAAATTAAAAACAAATGTAGCATTAAAAATGACATTTTTTGAACTTACAACATTTTGTTTTGTTGTGTCTTCAAGGGTCTGAATGACATACAGCTTGTTCCTTTTCCGCATGTTTTCCACTTCCTCTGTCCGGATGTCTCCATATTTCTAAAACAGAAATGATTTATTAGATCGTTTCACCCCAGAACTTCCTCTAGCAGACGCTTTCCTTGGTTTCATACACCTGTCTAGTTTGTTAGTGTGAAATTCTCAGGTGCTGGCAACTTTTTTTATGCACAACGCACCATAAAATTTGTCACTATGACGACAGGTGATAGATGTTTAAACATTAACAAAGACCTTGTTATATAGATATAATGACAGCCAGATGTGTTCAACCATTACCTCATATGCCTCTTTGATAAGATCACTTATGTCCACCTTTTGTATTGATTTGTCATTGGCTGTTGCAGACGCCTGCTGCACGGTAGCTGGAAGGGGACTGTCTTTATTTGTGACATTGTCAAAAAACCTGAAAGTCAAGAGCAGGAACACAATAGCTCCTAATGCAATTTTAGCATTTTTAACCATTTAACAGCTGCTTGTTATCCAAACAGATTTTGCGATCCCATACTTTCTGAATGACACATCTAGCTCAAGCATGTGGGATGTTCTAATCACCTGTTGAGGATGGTGACAGCTTCTGCGTCGTCATGGCAACACAGCAGGTTGTCCATATTGTAGTCGAGGACAGCAAGGCCAAGTTGAAGTATGGCTTTGATTCCGTCGTAAAAGAAACAGTCCACCACATTCACCGCGCTCTCTATTGGCAGCACACTTATGAAGAGAGTCAGGAACCATGACAACGACACCGACGAGAAGAACGAAAGATCTGTCATGTGCTCGGTCAGCTGGGTTAGGTGCTCACGGATCAGCTCCTCGAACACGGCCTGGTCCACCAGCGCTCCTGCAAAAAGACACACACAGACATGAATAATACTGTTAACATACAAATGATAAAAGACACGTTTATTAAAGTAAAGTTATTATAAGTAAAGTTTCTCAAATGCTCCTACCTATATTGAAACATGTTAGACTGGTTAAACCAAAATAAGCACAAGTTTGAAAGCCAAATCATTTTTATAAACCACATCTTAAAGTAGCTTCACGTAAAACCATACTGTAATGCATTCACAGTCAATGACACTTAATGTCTTAATGTTTGTCTTCACAGGGTATATACATAAAGCTGGAGCTAAATGTAAAACTTATTAAAACCTTTTTTAAGACTTATTTTTTATTAATGTGACCCTGGACAACAAAACCAGTCGTCCAGACATCGGTCAATGACCGATCTAAACTGATTTATCAACTAAATACTTTTTAAGACTCCTGCTTTAAGCCTTCAGTGAGCAAATCGAGGAGGACTGTTAGCTAAATAAATCAACTTCACATTTTTCAATAATTTACTTATGAATTTTTTTCTTCTTTCTTTCTTCTTCTGAACTTGGATTTAACAAATAAGTGAAACACCTCATCTATGTAATGAAATGAAACTGACAGTTGTAGAGGTCAAGTCCAGTTATTATAATCCACTGATTCAATATTTTTTAATTTGTGAAGTTGAAAATGATGTACTTCCATTAGAAGGCGAATCCTTCTTGACTGTGAAATCGGGCAAGTTGCCAATTTAACAACACGGGCCTCCCAGGTAAGAGGTTTTCATAAATGTCTGGCAAACCTACCGATGATTCTGCGGTTGAAGTAATCTGGGAGCATTCGTTCACACACAGCCACCAGCAGCCAGAAAGCCTCTTCCTCTTTAGCATACAGCAACAGCACTGACGTCAAGATATTCATCGCCTAGAGAGATAAACGTACAGAAAGAGTTAAATAAACCACATTTTAAATACTTTTGTGCGAGGAACCGACAGAAATCCTTCTGGAGAAAGATAGTTCATTCACTCATCCTCATGTCATTTCAACCTGTATGACTTTCTTTCTTCTGCAGAACACAAAAGAAGATATTTTAAAGAGCGCTGGTTACCGAGCAACACTGGACCCCATTGACTTCCACTGTATGGACACAAAACCACTGATTCATTTTTAAAAATATCTTCTTTAGTGTTCCACAGCCACACAAAGAGTTTGAATGACATGAGGGTGAATAAATGATGCAGGGCTCTAGACTGCCACTAAATGGTCGAGTTTTGCGACTATTTTTCCTGCGAGTGCGACAAGTTTTTCTTAATGTGCATTGTCCGACTTCCAAACTGATCAATATATCATTTTTGCTTAATGCGCAGAAATGTTATATTGCGCAAGCGGCTATTTATTTGTAAGCCAAATGTGTATCAATGCTGCTTTCACAAAGAATAATCCCTAAAATGCAAAACCGAGTTCTCTTTTCACACCTTCTTTCTTTGAAACGGACATGAAAACACAAAATTACATCAAAATTCTCATATTAGCGAGACATTTTGTAAAGGTCCGTTTCGTGAACAAACAGTTGGGAAACAAAAGGCATGTGTGTTACAGTGTAGCACGCGAGGTCTTAAAGGGGCAGCAGCATAATAAAGATCTCTGTTTATAATGTTCATCAAACAACAAAGGACGGGCCCAAAAACATTCATTGATATTAAAGGAATTGTTTTCTTTAATATGAGTTGTTCACAATAAATAAAGGAAGACAGTTTCTTTCAGAACGATGTGCTTTAAATATGGTAAAGTATTGAAAGAGAGTTTACATATACAATCAAATTATTTCAATCATAATCATATTAATTTCTAATTGATTTACTTATGTATCAAACAGATTTTAATTAAGTTTTAGTGATTTCAGCTTTTTTCTTACCTCACCCCACTACTCTGGTCCTACCAAATTAATGGCTGGTACCACCTCTCTCAAGTGTAAGTCTAGAGCCCTGAAATGTTGACATTTTACAGTGAACTATCACTTTAATGTGGATCTGAAACAATATGAGTTAAGGACAGAATTTCCATTTCTCTGTAAACCCTATTTTGATTTATAAAGATTTGTCAGGATCGCTCTCAAACAGTCACCATATAACTAATAGGCCATACTTTGCATAATTTCCATACTTGAAGCTTGTAACACAAAGTGTTACAGTAACAAAACCATCATTTATATTCTGCTTATAATTAGCTTTATAAATCGTAAATTGCATAAAAAGTGTATGTATTTGTACCTGGCAGTAACCGATTTTAGGGTTTCGGTGCGCATAGGCAGTCAAGACTCGGCGCAGGGCCGAGATTCCTGTGTCGCTCTGGAATGCTGGGTGCTCGGGGAGAGAGCGATGCAGATCTCGCTCAATCTCATCACATGCCAGAGAGCTGCTGCCCATACACTCCTCCAGCAGCCGGCCGTAGTACCCGGGGTTAGAGGTCATGTCATGTACAGCACCTGTTAACACACAATTATAAAACATGGAAGTGAAACACAAATACTTGCATCCAGAATGACACACACACACCTGAAAAGAGCATCCACAGTTCTCCTCGCAGTGTCTCTGGAACTCCTCGCACAATGAGATCACGGGTTTTTTTGGTGCAGAACATTCCAGTTCCACGACCGTATTCGGCAAAGTGGATCTGCCATGACTGCTCCTTCATCCGCTCCTTCAGCTGTCAATCATATGTTACATAGCCAACGATGAGGTCCATACAAACTAGCTATAACCGGACATTCTTGATTTTTATAAAGTGTATATAAAGTTAATGAATAACAGATAGGGTAAGGTACCATTTTGGGGTCGAGGTTTTCGGCATTGTGCGGATGAAAGACATTCATGAGCGCTTCAGTGCTCACGGCTTGACTCTGCCCCACCATCACACCCTCCTCATCCTCACAGAGACACACACGCAACCAAACATACAATGAGTCACGGAAAAAGCTTTGATTTGCATCCCAAATCATAGCTTGCAACTGCATTTTATTTAAATGCTTGAGGTGTTTTTACATTTGATATTTTCACAAACGCACAACTTGTTTTTTGTATACGGGAGGTTATCAGAGAGAAGATGAAATACCTGACTCATAAAGGAATGCTGGGGGCTTCCCGCCGACCCACACTTCCTGCGGATTGTGGCGGCAAGGCGTTCGAAATCTCGTACTTCTGAAAATCGCAAAGCTCTCTTGCCACGCATACACATAGTCAAAGCACGAGTACTGCGATCCGGCAGCTCTACACTAAATACCTGCAGGTATACAAAAAAAACATCACAACTTCATCTTTCAGCTGCTCCCTCTCTATAAAACCCATTATAGTGGACATGTACACTAAATAAACCCATAATATACACAGTTGTATAGTTTCAAATTGTGTTATTTAATATATTTGATTTTACTACTAAAACAATGGAATAGTTCACCCAGTTATGTCATGAATTACTCACCCAGTTGTTCCGAATCTTTATAAATGTCTTTATTTGGTTGTACACAATGAAAGATATTCGGAAAAAAGTTTGCAACTGAATGTCTGGGGCACCATTGACTACCATTGTAGAAGAAATCTGGGTTCAAATTTAGGGAAACAAACAGTTCTGGGGCTACTACAGAAATCTCAGTTGCTAACATTCTTCAAAATGTCTTTCTTTGACATTTATACAGGTTTGGAACAACTTTGGTTGAGTAATTCATGACAGAAATGTCATTTTTGGATGGAGTATCCCTTTAACATTGTTACTTCTTTTTCTCATGGAGGTGGACACACTTCTAGGAGAACACACGGACCTCCCATAAAGGTATGATGAGATGACACTGTGACCCGTCCTGACTGGCGAAGCACAGATAGTTCTCAGACACGCAGATTTTTCCAAGAACGTTCATGTGGCCGAACGGAACCCAGAGAAAACTCTCGTACACTTCGCAGAGGTTTTCTTCCTGAGGTAACCGGAAAAATGATCGGAATGACTGGTTCCGCGCATGTTTTTCTAAAGCCCTGCAAAAATGACAGGAAGAAGCAATATACAGTAAGAAACAGTGCAAACCACAAACGCTATAACGTACATTTGATTTACAGATTTAAACAAATATGGTACGTTCCACAGATCACATTCACCTCTGTGTGATGTGTAGAGGGTTGGACAGTGGATGCTCTTCATGAAACATTTCCTTGTCGAAGAACCGTACAACTGCGTAGTCGGCCAGCTGCTGCATGATCAGGTACGTCTGCTGGAGTCGCATGAACATCGAGAAGAAATTATCCTCTCCACGCACACGCACGCGGATGCTCTCTGCCAGCAACACATTTGACGTGCGTTCCAGTCGGCTCACCTCATCCCAGGGAAACACCAGTTTTACTAAAAAAATAATGCATCGATTGGGAGAGATTGCGAGGTGTGAATCATGTAGTGAATCAATGCAACAAACTAACTGTCCAAGTGAACTGTAAAGCTAAACGGTATAAATCCGCGGTCATACTTGAATTTTCCCTCCATTGACTTCCATAAATACGCATGACAGACCGGAAATCAAAACGTCACTGCGTTCCAAAATGGAGGAATCGCTCATTGTAGCAGTGTCGCATCATCCCGTTTTGTACATACAACATTAAAAGATTACAAAAAACGAATAAAAAGAGAAGCGGCTTGGTTTGCGGTAGCAATAGCGGATGATAAAGTTTAAACAGTGAAATGTGTAAATTTATGTGATTTTGCGTGTATGTACTTGATCAACTGTTCCCGCCCATTTCCGCAGCACCATCCGAACGAATTCTGCATGCGCCAATTCAAGTGTGACCGCCACTTAAGTCTACAAAGATGTTGCAAGAACTCACAATATCTAGGTGTTATGTGTCTGTCTAAAGTCAAGCACTCTGTGGTGTATGAAGGGTTCATTTTGGAAACAACATTTAGACTATCCTAAAACGTAGTGAAAGAATTAGTCACTGGCGTATGCAACTTTCAAACATGAGGCAAAGAAAAATGTGACTTTGCACATGTAAAGCAGTACTGAAACAGAGACTGAGGCAGTCCAGTGTGTGTGCTTCTGTGAGTGAGTGTTTAACTAACCTTCATTTCCCAGCATATAAGAGTAAAAACACAGGAAGTTAGTGCTGAGGTAGATCCAGCCCTGGTTTGGTACTCGTCCTCTCCAGTAGCTGCAGGAGTAATACGTCACTAGCTTTTCTCTCTGAGGCAAACCAAACAGACGCTCAAAACGTAGCACTACCTCCCGGAACCGTTCTGGATCCTCCTCGTCACATGCGGATTTGCCCTCTTCTGCTATCAGACCCTGCGGAAACCAAAGACTCATTTATGAGACAATAAAGAAGCACTGTTATTACCCGCTTTTAAATGTTATCGGGCCAAAGCCGCAAATTTCTATTAATTTTAGATGAGTTTATTGGCAAAAACTTAAAAAAATCATGATATTGACAAGCTCATATAAATTAAACTTCAAGTATTGTTGTACAATATACATTAAACAATAATAATAAGAGTGTAAATTATTATATGCATTAACATTATTAAATAGATGACAACTAATAAGACCTCACCATACACTGTATTACAAATACCTGTTAGCCATTGTCAAATATTTTCTTCAATTTGTTCTTCAATAAATTTTGTATGATATGTGATGTGAATGTAGTTCGGCAAAAGGTGGATTCGATCTTGCACTCATATGTAATGTCAGTACTACGCCACGCATCTTACTCACTACACCTCAGAAGCTGATGGGAGAGTGGTGGTGTTTTTACACTCTAAGGCCGTGTTCAGACTTGATTTCTTTTTCGAAGCTGCTGGCGTCTGTTTTACATTATAATCCTATGGAGTTTTAAAAAAAAATGCTTTTTTAAACACCAGCGCCGGCGTCTTTTTTAGTAAAAAAAGTTCAACTTTTCTGAATAAAATGCATTTCGTCAAGCTCCTTTTCACAGCTAACCAATGACAAGCAGGTAGTGTGTCGTTTCCATAACAACATGCAAGGGAGGCTATTGGTCGAGCAGGATCAAGCTCGAATAATAAAATGGCAGCAGAAACGCCAGTTGGAGCATAGTTTTGTATAAATGCAAGTTGAACTTTCTCTTTCAATAGCTTTCGATTGCATTTCTATCGAGAAATTAGTATAAAAGTTTTTAAATATGTGATTAGTTATTGCAAATACGCTCTCTGTTTATAATTCAGACAGACTTCCGTTAGACTGCCTATGTCTTTCTTTGGGCTTCCTTTTTGCACAGTAGCAGACTCTGAAGTCATGGCGTTCGGCTGCTATTTGTAACCAAACGCGGCTAGCGTTTTTTTTAACTAAAAAATCGATTTTGTCAATATGCCCATGGGTAGACAAGCAAAAGACGCAAGATGTAAATGGCCACTAAGTGATTCGTACACGGCATGGTAATAAAACATTCAGAGCTTTACTGAAAACATTCGGGGCTTCAGCCACCCTATCCCATCCATAGCGCCGCCACTGCTTGTGATTATGACTTTGTTATGGGATACATGTGCGTTTAGCTTGTAAACATGAACTATTTGACATAACATGAACATAACATATGTTTTTGAAACTGGTGAAGCTGGAAATGTAATGAAAACAGGGGTGTTACCAGTGTGGCTGCAGAGCAGCCAACCTGAATCGCCTAAGGGACTTTAGACAAGAACATCATACTGCTACTGGAAGGAATACTTTTAATAAAATCTTAAATAGGCAAAAAGACAAAACACTCAACAACTCTGCACAAGTGCATGATTGATCTCTCACCCTTATCTTTCCCTGGACAAAGCTGGTGATGTCATCACCAGAGTCAAACACCGAGAGAGTTCTGATGATGTTCTGCTGCAGCCAGTCCCAATGCTGTGAGATCTCCTCTAATGATGCTCCTGAACACAGACAAACATCATCTATACGAGTCTGAGCTAAACCTTTCACACACTCAATAACACAGTGTACAGAGGTTCTCTCTCACCGCAGGCGATGTTCCAGTACACCTGAGAATCGGGCGTCTGGTGCAAAATGCGGAACGGGGCCACTTTGGCTGTGGAGTCGAAAACGGTGTCTAAAGTGCCAACCAACAAGCCTAAAATAAATAAAACAATTAAATTGAATAAAAATTTCTCTTATCATAAATTAGCTGTATTGCATTGAACCAAAAAGGGCTGTTCCACGATTAATCACATGCACATTAAAAGTTTGTGTTTACATAATATATGTCTGTGCACTGTGCAAATACATTTTGTATTTATATACACATATACATTCGTGTATATATATATTTAAGAGAAATATAAAAATGAATAAATGTAGGGCTGTCGAACGATTAATTGCAATTGATCGCATTCAGAATAAAAGTCTGTGTTTACACAATATATTTCAGTGTCCTGTGCACTTGAATTTTGATTTTATAGACACAAAAACATACACATATGTATTTGGTAAATATTATACTACGCATTATTTATATATACACCGATAATTAAAATGATATACAAATGTTGTTATATTTTATCAAGTATATGCATGTATTTGTATGTGTTTGTGAGTAAACATTAATACGCACAGTACACAGACATATATTACGCAAACAAAAACTTTTATTCTGGATACGATTCATGCTATTATTCGTTTGATAGCCCAAAATAAATGTTTATATCTAACTTAAATAACATAAATATTAATATTTGCACAGTGCGCAGATATATATTATGTAAAACCGGGCCTATATTCACTAGTGTACAAGGCAAATGTTTCAAATGAGGATTTTATTGGCCCTTGATTGCATTTTTTAATGGTCACAAAAATGACTTTTGTCTAATCTATTTTTGTTTAGCAGCTCAAAGTGTTTGACATTGAAAATCTCTCCTTCCTCTCTGCTATAGGCAGCAGTTCTTACATACAATACATTGCCACAGAAAGCTGTGGCCCTCAGACATGAAGCACAAGTTGCCATGGTGATGAACTCCAAAGCAAAAGTGAGTCAGTAACCAGTATACAGCCCATAATTATCTTACTAACAAGCATCATTTAAACCGTGGGCCATTCTATGACAATGGGACACAAACCAGCCATTTGAGCTTTCGCTGGTGACCCAACACCAGCAAAAACTATTTTTATCCAATCAATGCCATTGAATCTCTAATGGAATCCTTTAGTCTTCACACATGTGGACTTATCCTTAAAACACTTCTTTAACTGCCAGATCTGTGTTTCAACAGCACTACTCCATATCGTAAAGCTGCAATAGTGCCTTGAACGCTTATGTTTTTGATCTGCACCATTGTAATACTACGGCACTGTTAAAACCAGTAGAAATCATCACAGAAACCAGGAACCTAAGTGATATAATGGTCATAGTGGGAATCGTATTGGTTTTATATTGGAAACTGTGATGGTCTCTGATCTCAGCTGATAATGTAATGGGTTTTATTGGTGGGATGTTATCTGGTAGACAGGAACCAAGAGAACACAGTTAAAATTCACCTCAAAATCTAAATTGAGTTATTTTTTAACATGTTTTAAGACCTCCCGGCGTCTTCGGAGCACAAATAAAGATATTTTAAGGGACATCCGAGAGATTTCCAGGCCTCCTCATAGACATCATCAAGGTTATGTTGTAGTCAAGGTACAGATAAGTACTAAAGACATCATTAAATTGGTATCATAGTGGTTCAACTTGATTTTTTGAAGCGACAAGAATGTGTTGTGCGAAAGCAAACCAAAATAAAGACTTTAAATGATATATTCTCAAACCGAATGCACATACGTCAAAGGGGTCTGGTGAACGCGCAGCATAGACTGACAAGACAGGAGAGATTGCCCATGCTGCAAGACATAGGAGAATCTATTGATCAAAGTCGTTATTTTCGTTTGTTTTTTGCACATAAAGGAATGTGAGCGGATGTACCAATTTAACAATGTCTTTAGTACTTTTCTGGACCTTGACAACAACTGTTACCATGATGTCTATGAGGAGGATTGTCAATCTCTCGGATTTCACCTAAAATATGTTTTTTTGTGCTCCGAAGATGCACAAAAAAACAATCGAATTTTGATTTTGAGGTGAACTTTCCCTTTAAATCTATCCATGTGTAAAAAAACACACTGTGTAAAGGATTTTTTTAATGGTGAATCGTCTTCAACTGGGACTTCATTGTGCATTTAATTGATTAATTGATTGATAAACCTCGTCACTGCTCATAACTTGTTATGCAATTATTTGGGCCTTAATGTATTGTGCACAAATACGGTTTCAGTATAACACACCACCACAAGGTCTCCTAAAATGGACTATGACCTATCAGACTGAAGCAGGTTTACTTTGCTGATAAGATCATTTCTAAATCACAACTACAACCAATGAGTCTTTCTTTCAGTGTGCCTAGTGTTATAAGATATCCGGCATGTCAACATAACGAATCCGCCTGAAAACCTCTCCGTCGTGACATCATGCCGTGACGCAACCACCGCTGTCAAAAAGAAGGGAGGAAGTTCAGACTAACCCAAATAACCTCTGCATTAAACCCGAGGTTTACAGTTCAGACTCTAACTAACTACAACATCTGAAGGAATGTTAAATATCACGCAGACGGACAGTTTACCGCAGTGGTGACGTCAATGACGAAATAAGAATATCACCCCGCGAGTCCAAAAACATCGAAACTTAAAAACAAACCAACACCATATCTGCAGGTTTACACGAATCCTTAACCTGTTGCAAAAGCAAACGAAATCCAAACTAAAGCTAACAGTTTGATAAAATCAATTGAGGTGTGTTTAAAAAAAGAGAGTTACACAGAAAAGACCGTCAGAGCTGTATACGGTGACGTTTATTACAAAAGCGGAGCCTGTCAAGTTAATCGCCTGCACACGGATGTCGGCGCGTGCCCGGTACCTGTCAATCCCCCGCTGTCCTCTCCGTATCCGCGTCTGCGCTGCAGCACAAAGTAATCGTTGGATTTTTCCGTCACCCATAATTTCAGCGCGTTTTTCAGGAGCACTTCTTCGGGTTTGAGCCACATGCTGCAGTCTGTTTTCAGGGATACGTGTCCTCTCGCATGACACTGCGAACATCTCACGCGCATACACCCATAGCCCGATCGTTGTTTGCTCTTGCTTGCAACGCTTTTCCCACGTCGACAGAAACTGAGCCAAAGCAGCTACTGCGTTGGGATTGTAGTCTTCCACATCTGCCCCGGTGAGCGGAGTACAGCTATGCGCTGAGAAAAGCAGACTACACTTCCCACAATTCTCACGCCGCCTCGTGACTTTGTTGCGAATTGTTTAAAGGGACAGGCACTGTGCAGAAAACACTGCATTTAACGTTACAGGCTGCACAGTGTAAATGTATCGTTTATGATCACAATATAAAAGTTAAATAATTGAGATGGTCCAGCCACAGATACCATAACATTTTCTGTAAAAAACGAGCTCTTAAAATAGTGCCAGAAGCGTCACTAGCTTGTTTCATATCATTCATGCTGGTGTTAAAGAGGTTACTATGACCAAGTCACTTTTCCATACAGTTAGTAGGCCAATTAGTTTTTAATATGAATAAATGTAGTGATTTTGTCGATCTCAAAGATGGACCACACTCCTAGAGTGGATCAAAGGTGTATTATGAGTGCATGTAGTGCAAACACAAACTACAAAGATGATCGTCTGACGTCACAAAGAACAGGTATACACACATGCATGAACAGCCATGTCTAAGAGTGCTCAGACACACACAACAAACCAGATAGACACGCAATTTCATAAAATATTTTATTTACAATGTTAATCTTGATGTAAATTCTTGTCATTTTAAAAGAGCAAAGAATGAATCCCTTATTTAAACATTCAAACCAGAACTCGTTCTTAAAAGTCACCCATTA
Organism: Triplophysa bombifrons; assembly: GCA_029783895.1. Lineage (NCBI taxonomy): Eukaryota > Metazoa > Chordata > Actinopteri > Cypriniformes > Nemacheilidae > Triplophysa > Triplophysa bombifrons. Next base: position 13,351,902 of record CM056451.1, on the reverse strand, counting down.
GGTCTATGCGATGAGTAATATACATTTGCACACAAACATAAGTGTGTGTAAGGCACAATATACTCTAATATTTAAAATTTCCATCAAACTGGAACAATATATAATTCAATTAACTATGAAAACAGGGGTTGGAGGGAAGTACAGTATGTGTTATGTCCATTGATGTACAGCAGGCGGCGCACTCACTCTCTCTCAGCCGCTCTGAATACATCACAGGGCTAAGGATGCAAAGTCTCAAGCCTAACACAACCACAGTGGGAATTACACCCTGAAGAAGTAATAATGATTCCCTGAATTAATAAAAGAGAATTAAATCATGCTCTCCGATTGTCTCAGAAATCACTGAGATCAACCACTGAGTCAAACAGTCACAGGGAGAGAGAATATTTATAGGCACTTAGTCAGAAACTAATCAGCAAAGGGCTCAGTATTGCTTCAATATGACTACAAGTCCTCAAATCAGAACTCATTTGTCTGTTTCAGTCTAGTATATATATAAGTGTTTGTCTGGCTACTCAGGTCCTGACTTCATTTTGAGTGTAAACATCACTCTCGAAGGCAAGATTGTCATATTGAGGGGGCACCTCCAGCTGCTCATCTCGCAGACCTGTAAAACAATCATAACATAAAACTTAGACCAAATGACCAATTACAGCATCCAATTGACCTAACGTAACGCTGCCATGTAATGTGGCCCATTATGTACATAATAATGAATTCTCTATCACATATTCATATAAACAGATCGAATTTGGTTTACTCAGTGTGCCAGTCGCTTTGTAGATAATGTCTGTCGCATTATATATTAAAAAATACAAAAATGAAACACTTTCCCCCACTTCAACCAAACAGGTAAGTGAATGTTTCCATTGATCGGTTAGCACTGTAATGGCGTCACATTTACTATAGCGAAAGATAAATATGCAAAATATTGAGAGCATGTCAAGTTTTCAAACCGTTTAGTGCGTCTTCAGGAGCAGCAGATGCATATCCAGAGGATGCAGTCTCACTTTGTGTGTGTGATGCCGTCTCACTGGGCAGGTCCTCAGAAATGGTAAAAGATCTAAAATCAGTCACCGAAATATGTGGTTGCTCCTCCACATCCATCTGCAAAAAGGAGAGATTTTGAAAAATAGATTCAAATCCTATATTATTGATGGACGGCAAAATAGTAAATACGTTTCATGAAACCACAGGGGATTAAAAACAGGCTTCCAAATATGTATGGAAAGAAGATGAAGTGAACTGAACTAACTCTACCCGTGATGACAGGGCATAAGGAAGCAGCAGCTCAGGGTCAGGATAAAAACACACCAACAAAGGGAGGATCCACCCACCCTCCAGTTTTTGACATTCAGGCTCATGACCGTACAGCAAAGAAACAAGGGGCATGGAAATAGGACACAATGTTCATTTTAATTAGAGCCTCCTTGAACAATTATGTGGTTTACGTTTCGTTTACTGTCCACGGAGAATATTCGGAACAGCACACACAAAAAGTGAGCTCCCAAGACACAAGAAACATTGTCGGAAATGCTCTGGTGTTAAGAACGGGATCATTTAAGTATCAACCAAACTTACTAGGTGTACTACTAGCCAACGTTCAGTCCACTGAAAACAAGCTGAGCCACATCAGGAAATGAATACCCGCGGGACATTAGATACTATGAGTGGCTTTGGAGCAGAGGCCTGGCTGTGTGATATTTTGTTTAGGGTCACAAAAAGGATAATGTTGCAACTCTTTATGTTCAGTGTATAGTTATTCAAAACTATACAATGGGTCCCTTGGTGCCAGGTCAGCCAGCAGAATCTACTCGGTTCACATCAAGAACACATCCCACACGTACACGGAAGGTGACTTGCATTTTATCATCGACAGCTGAATGTTTGACACCATGAAGTGTTTCTAACAGGATTTTACATGCCAATTGTTCCATGACACTTCATTTGAATTTTATGTCAAGGAGATCACCACAGTCATCACCGCAGTTTGCATGGCAGCGACATCAATACTAAATTCTCAAAGCTGTGTGATGAGCTAAACTGTATATAGAAAGCACAAGTTAAGAGAGGAACCTTAATAACATCCTAGGTGAAAAAGATACAAAGATAATTCCACCAGCATCTCTGCTTGGAAACTTTGGGAAAAGGTCAGAATTCTGACTTATCCACAGTTCATTAACAAAACAAACACGTGACGTCACTTTCCCACGTAAACACACCGAAACACGCTCCCTTGAGTGGCGAACCACTCAGCAAAATGGCTGCTTACAATATCAGGAAACGTAATTCCGCCCAACATATCAGTGTACACGGACATGTAGTTCCTCCAACTGCTTTTAATTTCAGCGTTTTTTTAGTCCCGGTTTCTTTGTTTCTCCTACTGAAAGTAGCCATTTTGCCACTCAAGGAGGCGTGTCCCGGCATGTTCACGCAGGAAAGTGACGTCACGTGCATAACCTCTATACACATCTATATTTTGTATAATGACTACAAACTCAATTCAGTACAAAGGTCATATTCTAGAACCACATATTTATGACCTTTCTGTGTCTTGTCAGTGTTTTTTACACACAGCAAGTTTGTGTAACAACATTTTACTGTCACCTCATCTGAGCATGATAAAAGTAAACTTTGAACTCGGGTGTGTCCCATTAGATGCATAAACCAGAAGATGTGCAAGTGTGTCTCTCTGTCACAATAAATTATTTAAAAGCGCAGTTCACCCAAAAATTAAAATGCTGTCATCATTTACTCTTTCTCATGTTGTTCCAAATCTATTTGTTCTGATGAACAGAGAGAATATATTTTAAAAGAATGCTTTTAACCAATTTTGGCGGTTTGGAAAAATGCTTGTAATGGTTCTTGGCCACCATTCGCTACCACAGTAAAATGCTTTCGTACATTTTTATGCTCTGTTGAACATAAAAGAAGATATTTTGAAGAATGTAGGTTTGGGGCACTTTTGACTACCATTGTAATTTATCCTCCAAGTCACTGGTGGCCAAGAACTGTCTGGTTATGGACATTCTTCCAAATATCTTCTTCTGTGTTCATCAGAACAAATCTATACAAGTTTGGAACAAACCGAGGGTGTGTCAACCGTTTTTGTTTCTGGGTGAACTGTCCCTTTAAGGCTGTAGGTGTTACTGTATGATCTTGATGGGCAGCAACAAAAGAACACAATCTCACTTCTGACATCATTTAAACATTTACATCATTTACAGCTGACAACCCATCAGATGCTTCATGTCACACGCTCTCAATTGCTCTAGAGTCTAGAAACATGATCCAGTGCTTCCGTATCCCACTGAATAGGACTCACACTAGGAATTTTATATCCTCTTTTTGCCAACTATCATATGAAAAAAGTGATTCAGTTATTACACACCGTATCTTACTATAACTTAATTTAATTATTACAGTTCCTTATTGCTTTCATGAAATTAAACTAGTTTCCTTAAAACCATTTACTGTAAAGTAATTTATTGGCAGGAAGGCAGCTGTCTTCCATCTCCAACACTGCTAAAGTTCAAGAGAAGGGAAGCAGATTGAATATTTGTTAGCGTGTGTGGACTGGACATAAAGGCTTGAAGCTAATACCCCCAAAGCTTACAAACATCAACCGTGTTGTTTGGAATTTGACTGTTGGTTAGACTCACCTCGACTCCGAGGGCTTTAAGAATATCACATTTGCACATCGGGCAGGTCCTGTGCTCCAGCAGCCATGGTTCAATGCAGGACTTATGGAAGAAATGACTGCAAAACAAACACATACATGTATGTAATGGACGCCCAAAATAAGGCTGAAAAGACGGGAACATTAGGATTTATAGTGATAACATGACTGATAACAGAAGACGTAGACATACTTGCATGTGAGAATTGTCAGCACATCTCCTGGTTTATACAATTCAATACACACAGCACAGGTATCAGCGTCAGGGCCGGTCTCCTGAGAGACACACACACACAAAACATCGTTTATGACGTTAGTGGCAGTGTAGACCTGCAGTCAGTCTGTTATCTTACTGAAATTAATCTTTTATTAAAGGGGTCATATGGCGTGAATACGTGTTTTTCTATGTCTTTGGCATGTTATAAGTTGCTCATGCATGTAATGGAGACGTAAAATTGCAAAAATTAAAGTGTTGAAATAAAAATGCATTCTATCTAAAACCGAATGCTCACCCAGACCTGCCCGAAAAGCCTTGTGTATCCACACCCCCGCACATCTACGTCAGTTATTGGTATGTTTTAACTAAGACTGACCAAATGTATACGCAAGTAACTGTGCGTTCAGATCGCCGCCGTCTAGAAAGAGCGTCTTGGGTGCGCTGACGTTCTGACGTAGATCGAAATCTTATCTTGTATTTAAAGGGGCCGCGAAGCAAACAAGCTTGTTGATCTTGTGCAGACTGACCACAAGAAATTGATCGGTGGAAAGAACTTCATTGTAGCTACACGTTTGCTAACGAAATAACATTCTGCAGCAGTAACACTGTTTTGCATGCTCTGGTGCTAAAGTTAGCATGAAATTCCTGCTTATTTACAGAAAATGTATAACGTTAATGCAGATCATCAGCAACTCACCAGGAACACAAACAATCTCAGACACGTTGGTCCACGCATCATTATTTTAATTTATGTGTCCCTGTATGCAAACAGGGACGCGTCGTATATGATTGGGAAACCCACCCCAGCAATAATCAACCTCTCCTCCATTTTGCTTTGTAAGTAATGTGGTCGGAACCACAGTTTACAGGGCTGCGTTCTATGGAATCCTCTCAAGCGCTGGATTTCTATGTTTCGATTGGTTGCCGCCAAACCGCGTCATAGCTCATTACCATAAAGTTGACCTGATTTCAACCTGATGTTTCAAATATGGTAAGAGGCGTTACATTTCCGTCACACACTTGCAGTATTCCACCAATCACTACACACTGCTTAGTTAACCAGTTGGCCAATCATTGCACACCTCGCTTTTCAGAACTATGAGCTTTGTAAAAATCTGCGCATTTCAGAGAGACGGGGCAAAGAGAAGATATAAAGATGCACGGTATGTGGAAAATATAGCGGTTTTGAACCTCAACTCATGGATACACATTGCATACAATGCATCTAAAACAAACCCTATTATTCGTTGCAGCTGTGTCATATGACCCCTTTAAATATACATGTTTTTTTATTTAATCTTTAAACACTTTATTATTATTAGTGACTAATTATTGTATTCTGTCTTTATGTGTTTTTCTGACTTTGACACAATGAAAAACATTGAGTGATTAACAAAGTGTCCAATGGTTGGCTTTAAAATCAAGAAACATTAAAATAAGTTCAAATTGGGTTTGCTGAAATTGTAACGTTTTCTTACTAAACACATTGTTATAACTTAATAGCGGAATTGGCTGAGCTGGCTGATATTGCCCCTTATGCATGTACCCCATTCATGCCTAATAAAGTGCAGCGCGCATGCGTACACACACGTACCTGGTCTCCCTGCCTCAGCGTGCGCACCTTCAGCTGACCGATTGCCTTCTTTGCTTTGGCTTTCAGATTTTTCTGTAAAAGATAAACAGGAAAAACAGAGCTTGAATTATGTGTGTGTGTGCGCGTGAGCAAGCCCTGGCATAGTCTCACTGGTTTTTAAGGAAGTGTATGAATATTGCAGAGCTGTAATGTGAGTACCAAATGCTAAGCACACATACAAAATGCAAAATGTGTTTGCTTTTTTCCGCAAACACTTGCGACATGGTACTTTTAAGATACCGAACATTAAACGCATGATACGGAAAGGGAAACCTAACACTGTCCATTTACAGAGAAAAACAATGTAATGTTCAACTGCTGCTTTGTTTAGTCAGTCAATTCACATGTAAATATACACTCTTTAATCAAAACAGAATATAATATCCAAATCGAAAAATAATATATACTACGATACAATGTGGTTATATTAATATATTTGACATAAAAGAATTATACATAATATTATGTTTCTTCACACATTTCTACACAACACTGACTTATGCTGTGTAGCATATTCGACCCTCACTTTAGATAACAAAGGGAACTTGTTTGTTGGTGTGGTTTCCAAATGAAGCTCTTAAATCCCTATGAAACTGAGGTTTGATTTTCCTCGTATGTGAGGAGAGACACCTGGAAAACATCATCTGTCCTAAGATCTGACTCTTCTTAACTACATATATTATAGATTTCTATAACCTTAAATAAAAAAAGTTTATTTCATTGAACTATAGAAAACAACTCAAGTAATTAGAGAACAGCAGAATATTTCATTTAAGTAATTTATGTGGTTATCATATCTCATTTATTGCTCTTTCGACAAGATTAACAATCCATGAACCTGCCGTATCCTCTCTCACAAAAAAAGGTAATTAAAGGGAAGGGTTTGTTGAACAGTCACAGATGTGCCTGCAGGCCTTTAGTTAGATCTCACAGGGGTTCATTGACCTAATAATAGTGAGCTATCTTAACTCTCTGCGTGTTGGAGTTCTTACATCAAGATAAGACATTTATATGAACCCGCTTTAAGCACGGCTCATTCTCTGACATCGGCAGGTAAAGTATCAAAGCCTCTGGAAACTCCTCATTTCAGTGAGCTCTTATCAATATCTCCATTCGTGAAACTATATCAGTCCTCTTTCGTAATATACCCCAGTAAAACAGTGTTTGCACAAGCAGTTAGTGATCAGAGCTGGAATGTTAACGAAAGGAAGGTGTTGCTTTTGATTTCTTACATAAAAAAGAACTGTACTAAAGACTCACAGCTGGGTATTGATGTCGCTTTATATTAGTCAGTCCTGAATATTGCAGTATCGCTGAATTATTTAATAAATGGTTGTAAAATAGTGCACTTTGTTATAACAGTTAGAGAACATACTTTGTTACAAAGTACAACTAAGTGATGATATGGGCAGTTGCGACTACAAAATGGTACCCGGATGCTGTCTGACTAAAGGATGTTACATCAAACAGTCAACATAGGTAGCAACATGATGCATCTCTTGTGATTTGTGTTCATATTTCTAAAGATCCTCTGAATTCATGACTACAAAGATTACTTACAAAAAAAAGTTTCGCTCAGTGGTAAGAGCATTGCGTTAACAACGCAAGGTGGTGGGTTCGATCCCAATGGATTGCACGTATAAATGTATAGGATAATGCAATGTAAATCACTTTGGATAAAAGCATCTGCCTTTTTCAAAATTTTCTTGGTCCCTTATTGGACAATTCTCCCGGAAAAGCACGCAGCATATGATTTCCGAAGTAATCGTACAGCTGTATCTATCTTTAGAAAAAGTGATCAAACTAAATACTCTTCGAAGATACAAAGTATGTAATACTACTCTATAGGTACTCAAGATTAATATGAGATTGGCAGAAACCGCTTTAAACAAACCCATTGATTCACTTCCAAAGCCCTTTGTTAAGAGGCAGTTCTTTGATCGATGGAAGCACTTTTGGAGCTTTAAAAATTGGCTACCCATTCACTTACATTCTACCGCTTGGAAGTAAAAGGATAGGTGATAATTTAACTCCAACTGCATTTTTATAAGTCATTTTCGAGGGTGAGAAAAACATGGGGAAATTGTATTTCTTGCATGAAATATCCCTCTTAAAGGTTCTGTGTCTAAGTTTCAGAGGCCACTATTGGCGATGTAGGAAATTGCAAGCTACAGCTCCGCTACCCCCCTCCCCCTCCCATTAGAGAAGCTACGGTTGCCTACACAGGACAAAAGGGTTCCGTAAATGATAGCGGTTATTATCGGTGGTGTTGATAATTGCAATCTACGTCTCACAGGCGAACAACAGACTGAAGTTACGGACACAGGACAGAGATGTCGTCGTCTGAGACAGCAGAGAGTAACCTTTGCAAATCAAGTGGTTTATTTACAAAGAAAAATTAATAAATTAAATTTACTTAATTCATCATTTACTCTAATCGTTATAGTGAATATTATTGTTACTTGTTTAACATTGTGTCAATGGTTTATTCGCTTATTTTGAATAGCATTTTTTGGCACGGTAACTTGGTTCGTAATTTACAGCCTATTGAAACGGCTTGCTAATGCTAAAGGCGTGTAATCTAACCGCGAAAGTCTTAGCAGATGTTTTTCTCATCATCACAGAGTCAATCAGAGGACTTAACACAGGTAGTAAGAGGGAGAGGAATAGGGCAGAGAGGAAGTGGTGTTGGAGATGCAGGCAGGGCGAGGAAAGGCAGAGGAGCTAACGTTACCCGCGAGGACCGCACAAGAGAGGATGTGGATTATAATATAACTTAAATCTGATTTATGCAAAGTATGATTGTAAACATGATTTCTAACTTCATTTCCACACGGCCATGCAACAAGGACTTATGATACAATTACAAAGTGCTAAAAATGTACAAGGAAAAACGCTACTTCACTTGATGATCAGCTCATCTATTAGCTAAAGCTATCAAACAAACAGTTCACTTATATCGCGGGAATTAGACAAAGGTACCGGTCCAGCAGAAAGCTGGCAACTTCGGCGTCGCTTAGCAAACCTGTTTCTTGCTTCATTGCCCTCATTTTTAAAAGAACCACGCCGATGTTTATTCGGGTTTTCTGCCGTTTTTTGTCTCGACTTCGCCTTGCTTTATCGTATTTTCTCTTTTTTTGACGACACAGATTGACGCTCTGTCGGCTCATGTGCAGAGTATGTGTGGTCCGCCATAGGCACAAATTTCACTTCTTACTGCAACAAAGAACCGTTTCTATTTCTAATAAAAACACGACAATAAATTTTGTTATTGTTCTTCCTCTTTCTCTGCTAATCCTTCTATGTAGTGGCTTTGCAAGCTGCCTCCAAAACACAGCCAAAGAAGAAGAACATAGTCCCGTGCATCCTTCCTTTTACGAAACGCGCTCAGTTTGTCCGTGTAGTGCTACTTTAGAAACATGGATGTGCAATTTGATAAATTACATGTAAGGGTGTGCCCCCGGTGTATATACATAAAATGGCTCATTGTAAGGTAATATAAACATTTCGGTTCATTTTGTAAGGTATTTCTTCACCACTCACAACATAGTTTTGTATTATACATTACATTTTGGTAAATAAATCCTTAAAAATGCTACACACTGTACCTTTAAGTAGACTAAATACTAAATATAACAGTTACCTATAAAATGATGACTTATAAAAATACTTTATCATTAACAATTTCCGTGACCAAGGCTCATTTGAAACACATAACAAAACATTTCACTGTAACGATACGTGCCAAGTCAGATGGCAATAATGATTAACATCTCAGACAAACCTACTAAAGCTGAAATCTAGTCAACACATATTCTGAAGTCACCCACAGTCTGCCTATATACAGTAAGTCTTTAAACACATGGAAACTATGTATTACAACAATAATATTACTCAGTTCTGAAAAACACACTGCTATCACAAAAACATGAGTTTGTTTTTCAGAACTGAAACTGTGATCACTGACAGCAATAACGGCAAAAGCAGGTTGTAATTTTTAACGAAACTTTAACCAAAACCGAAAACATTCCCTTGATACTAAACTAAACTCTGACCCAAACGTTGGCACACACAGTTAAGAAATAAAGGTTGACAAGATGATAAGATCAAAACATGGTTTCAAATGGAACTGGACCAGCCAGTTTTAAGCAGGTTTAACCTGACTACTGAACAGGTATTAAGAGTAAAACTATGCAAGTGATATGCTGAACAAGACAGAAATGTCAATAGCCAGATACACACTGTATACACATCAATACTTTTTTTTATAATAACGACAACCACATTTTCCAAACCAAATTCACCACAAAGTCCATCAGGTGGTTCAGAAACCACATTAAATCATTGTAGTGCGTCCAGGAACACCACTTTCATTTGTACACTGACTGTTTGCCTGAGGTGGGTTGGACAATGAGGTGTTAAATCACAATGAGCTTATTTGTTTAGTCTTAACACACTTTTGTTTGCAGCAGTTAAATAACAAAATACACAGATAACTATAATTTAGGTCAGTGAATTTTAACCAGGGGGCACAGAGATTAGCAAAAACCTAATGGTTCTTGGTATTGTAATGGAAACCATTAATTTCTGTGATGGTTTATTTTTTATCAGCAGGGTTGTTTCATTTATAATCTGATCTCTTGAGATCAGTAGGTCACAAAGGTATTTTTTGCTTCTTTATACATAAATATATAAACTATATCTAACATATTTTACACATTATCTTATCAATCCTCAATGTGCAGCATGGGGGGGGGGGGGGGGGGGGGTGGGATTAGTTCAGGTTTACAGAGGGGCGCAACCATGAAAAGGTTAAGAACCAGTGATTTAGGGGATTCACGCATGCATTTTAATGCGGTTGGCATTACCAGAACTATAGTGTGTGTACATTTGCACTGATATGATCTTACAGTAATGTTCATAGATTCTTAATATTCACAAAACAATTTTTTATAAAAATGTATTTTTATATTTTATAATGTTGCTACAATTTGGTTTATTTTTGCTTTGTTGTGATGACGGAACTGTCCAAAACCAAGTTCATATCGATCAGTTCACAATGCGTAAACTATGGTTACCATGGAAACTTTTGGTGGGTGTGAAAGACCATCAAATATGCAGCTAAGCGGTACCTGATTGCGGTTCAGCTGCCTGAGGTTGTTCAGTCTCCGGGCGGAATAGAAGATGAAGTATCCAACTGTTGCCGCGGTGACAATGAAGAAGGAGATGGAGACGAAAAACACGGAGTAGTGACTCATCCAGGGACTGCGCTGCTGCTTCCCAACCTCGATTTCTATGGAAACGGGGTTGCCTTTTTCTAGCAGCTGTACTAGCCTTATCCCAGGGACGTAGCCAATCATAACCGCAATGATGTTCGTGCCTAGAGACACACAAACAGATCAGAATTAACCTACAAACACGTGGGGCGCATGCGTAAGCCAAAGCACACGCCAAGACTCTTAGCAACCTGGCTGTTCAGATAACAGGAGAAATTTTATTAATGATCTTATAAATGTTTATAAACAGTTATTCTCCAAAAAGAATGTACATCAAATCGGGAATATATACACTCGACACTAAATCGAGACAACACTGTGTTAAAGGGATTTTTTTAAACCTTAAAAGAAAACATTAAAAGTTTGGGTTTTGAGAGATATTGTCTCATTATTGTTCGTATCAAATTTTTCATAGCACTGCCTGAAAATTTCCTAACAAACATAAAATAGCAACCACACCTACACACACCTTATGACATAACATGACATTATAAAACACTTGGATTTATTACCGATTGCAAAAGTTTCAGGTCATTACGAAGTACATTTTCCATATGATGGTCATTGTACTTTAAAATCTAAAATCAGAAACCAGATCAGAACCACAGTTACAGTCCGGTTTCCTTATTCCCCTAAAAAGGAGACTAGCTCCGAGTGCGCCTTTCCGAGGAGGAGGTCCTACATGATCTCTCTCTATGAACTGTCTAGTTTAAACAACTTACACAACACCATAATGCCCGGGTTAGAGTACAACTGGCTCCCAATGTTGGTTTAAATGAGTAATCGGAATATAAATAGAGAAAACATCCGCAAGCTTATAGAAGCACTCAATAAAATATTTTACTTCTAGAAATTTAACTTGCATACCTGGGTGAGACATCTGAATAACCCGATTGTCAGTCCCATAATCGTTAAAAATAATAGCAGCGACAGCGCCATTCACGGCCGCGATGTTAATTTTGTCGCTGAAAGTGCATCCGTTTCCGCGCTGAATTAAGGCGATCCATCCCTTGGTGACGTTCGTTTGGACATAAACCGTGTCCCCGTCACAACCGTAAATTGGTCTCGCTAGATACACGCTCCCCGAGACAGAAGCTTTGGGTGAATCTTGTCCATACAACCCGATTTCTTCCTGCTTCCAATGTGTTTGGTTCGTGTCGGGGTCGACATAGGAAACGTTCAGGTATGCGGTGCACAGGTAAGTGGCCTGCGCCAAGCGCACACTCGACACCTGGAGGAAAGAGGCCACCAGTAACCACGAAAACACATCCCGACCCGCCGGAGGCCCCATATTTTGACAACCAGTGCTCCCGCTACCGTCTTAAGTACAGTTAAAAACACTTCCGTATAAGAACTGAGTCTAATTAAACGTTTAAAAGTGTTCTGCAGACACAATAACGTTAGTTTCCTATCGTCCGCCAACAGGTGTTTTAGTAACGCAACTGAGTAGAAACTCTACCTCGGTGAGGTCACTGCGACTCAAAGCACGCCCACCCCCTCTTAAAGAGACACGCACATATATATGTTGTTTTTTTCTACCTATTTTTATATTTTCCTCCCTAGATATGTGTTTCCTTGTTTTTTGTAACCCTTCTAACTCCTACTGTACCTAATCTATGCACCCTGTCGCAAACTCGTTCAATGATTACACACATCCTGGTAAATCAGTTGTGTTTCATGAATAACAAACAGGCTATTTACGCTGATACAAAAGAGGAAAAATAATGGGAAGCTATGTGCAAAAGTAACCTTGGAGTTGCAGCTGTGTTTGTGTCAGACAGTTTCTTTTATAGAAGTGAAATTTCTGAAAGAAACCGTGGGAAAACCTTGCCTATGATATGCAAAACAAATCACTCGTGCCACGATCACTCTATTAAAGAGAGATCTCTCAGGGGTGTCATACCCATTATTTTTAGGGGGCACAGCGTGCACAACACACAGAAACATGTCCTATACGTAAAAAACACGCATTTCAAGCAATATCTCTTAAGCGTATTCAAAACATTACACAAATCATTGCAAGAATTAATTTAAAACACTACCTGATTGATGTATGAATCAATTTAACTCAATTTTATTTATATAGCGCTTTTCACAAAGTGCATTGCTCCAAAGCAGGTTTACAGGAGAAAATAAGAAAACTGAAAAACACAGAAAAGGTATAAACACAGCGCATGGTTTTCATAGAGCAAGCAAAATCATTTTAATAAATGCAATACACAAAATGGCATTGCAGTATGCAAAATGACAATGCAATTGTGTATTTTAATATACATTTTAAATAACATTGGGTGTCAAATTAAAAATGAAAATGCATTCCCCGGATTGATTATATATGTTTAAGATGAACATGAAACTGTAGCAAAATCATCATTTAAATTATATTATCCCTAAATGCACTTATGATGAGATGTTGTACATTTGGGATTCCATTTTCATTCATACACAGCGCGTTGGGTGTTCTCCAAGTGGTACTCGCTGTAGAGCCAAATGTGTGGAGCAAAGCTCAAGCTCCCCCTCGCTGGACCTTGTGGGCGGAGCTTGAGCTATCCACGAGCAGGCACAGCCCGATTCTATACATTTAGTCATTTAGCAGACGCTTTATCCAAAGCGACTTACAGATGAGGGAAGCAATTAGCAACATAAGGACAACAAAAAGCATAAGTGCAATAAAAGAAAACTGGTCTAATATAGCCTACCACACTATAGACTACAGAGCTAATTGTTTATTTTTTGTTTTATGAGTAGAAAAGAGATAGAAGTCAGGTTATACCGTTATACTTTGTTTCGCACGGCACGAAAAGTGTACATTAAAGATGAACTGAACATGTATAAAATCTTTCCATAGACTTAAATCGGCGTGTCGACATAAATGCTATTATTAATTGTTATTGTTGACTCCCTAAGATTTGTTGTTGATTTATGATTTTATTTGCAAGGTCACATGTTTCTGTCACAAACGACATTACGTGAACACTTAATAAAATCTTTAATGACGAAATTATGTTTTCTTACAACTGTTGAAACTTTGTCCATCTCAGAAAATTAAATCTCCTAATATTGTTTTCCTAATGGGATGAATCTTTTCGTTATTTTCATTAGTTTTTAATCCACTTTTGATTAAAGCATGTAAGCATTGTTTCCACCGCATTAACGTGTGGTTTAGATAAGAATTAAAATACTCTGATTGATTCGTGTAATAAACTTCGGCCTAGGTTACTTTTTATCTGCCCTTTGTGTTTTAATTCGTATATATGAATTCAAGTTCTCCAAAAAGCTTGTAAATATAATAATTTAAATGGAATTATATTACTGTAATTGAGGGCCGACTCAGCCTTCACGTTGTAGGCTATGCATTATGATATTTCAATATGTAACCACTCTAAAAGTAGTCTGAAACCAGCCATGTGATTTGCAAAGAAGAATGTGGTATATGTGCTCTGAGATTATAGTAAGGCATCCAATCCACCAATATTTGGGAGTTGTGTAATTGAATAGTCACATATTCCACTATCCTACAGGTGTTGCTTGATTTGTTTGTTTTTATTAACCAAAATGTGCATCTATCAAAATTAATATGTGCATAAAATGTAATAAATATTACACAAAAATAAGAACACAACACTTATTTTCACACAGAATTTTTGTTTTTTTTACAAAAACAAAACCCAAACAATATTTACATACATAGTATTTACAACATCCCACAATATGCACAAGTCAGGGTTGAAGAAACAAGACACACGGATATTTCTTGGTTCGAATATCCAGAAAAATTCAATGTCATCTCTGAAAAGTGAATAAGAAAGGAGGCTGGACTTCTTCTTCGTCCATGTCCCCTTCATATGACGTGTTTATAAATAAATTGCACATTGTGATAGCCAACAAGGCATCATCATCCTTCATTCTAAAAAATATTTGGAAGTTCAATCTTCCCAGCAAAGTGGCGTTGCTTCTCCTCCCACTCACTGACCAGCTAAATATTTCTCAGAATTTCTTTGTGCAATAAAAGAAATTCCAATAATAATGTAATTTGTCATGAACCTCAAATTGAGACATGGCGTGGAGAACCCAAGTGCAGGCAGAGGCAAGGCGGATGAAGACTTGACAAATAAATTTATTAACAATAAACACTAAACTAAACAAACAAGCAAAACAAAAACCCACGATGGGGGAAAACAATACAGGGATAAATATACTTTGACAAAAAAAAAGGACGCAGACTTACTAAACTAAAACTAAGAAAACAAACACTTGGAACAGAACACTAGACTAACACTTACTATAACAGGGAAAACAGGAACGAGGCAAGACGAGGACTTGAAGTATACGTGAACAAGGTTAGCATACAGTATACATCAAACAGCAAACACAATGAACCGGCACAAGACAAAGAAACATGAGGACTCTTATAGGGGGAGATAACGAGATGGAGCAGGTGCAAGGGATAAACAATCAAGGAAAGCTAACGAGGAAACGAGGTGTAGGGAACAATGACGAGACACGAGAAAGAACTATGTCTTTCCCACATAAAACCATAGGTTATGCCATGACTCCACTTAAATAACACGAATAAACATGACATGATAGTGGAATCATGACAGTAATTAATCAAGTGCTGCTCATAAACAAGAAATGCTTATACATAAAAAAACAATAGTCAAGTAATACATAAAGATTTCCCCTACATAGAGATTCTTGGTGTTTGGGTAATCTCAATGACATGTCTGGTGGAGTGAATTCTGTTTCATATGGTTTTGCCGGTGTCCTTCCTTGGGCAATTGGCTGTGGGATTTGACTGTGGAAAATGACAAACATTTAAATGTTTTAGGCGTGCATTATTTTATTTTTATATACTGCATGCATTCTGTAAATGCGGATTATGGAGGTTTTAATATCAATATCACGCCTTGTCAGAGGCAATGCCTGAATTAACTAATACCACTATTGATTATAGGTATGTCAGAGTGATTAAAGATACCAACTAAAAATCTCAATCATTTTCTTATCCTTTTGATGGTCTTCTCAGACCATCTTGCTTAACAAATAACCATAAATTGATGCAAATTTACAAGCAAACTCAAATGGCCTTGTGAGCATAACAGAGTGCATAAAGAAAAACTAAACCAAAACTATATTTAGAAATTTTTGTGGTAAGCACACAACAAGACAACTGTACAGCAATTATATGGACCACTTACTATCAACATGAATACCCACAATCTACTCCTACCAACTGAAGTAATGCACAAATAAATACTGAATGTTGCTGTCAAGTCTGGTAATGACTTTTTGTACAATATTTAGGGTACAATATTATATGTTTGCTCATAGTTTTGTTAAAAATATGTACTATATTCTTTCATAACTTTAACCACAAACATCAAAGAGGTGCATGCAAAGAAGTTAAAAAACTCAAAATCTGAGTTGTTTCAATGAACTGTAGAATGGTATTTCGACAATTCTAGAGTCATAAACCGATTCATTTCTAAAGTTAAATGACTTATTTCCAAACGAAAAATGAAGAGACGTGTAAAATGGTGTAGTTTAATGGACTAAGAAAGAACAGATGAGGAGAAAGTGAATGTAAAATGAGAGCGTGGTCTGATAACATTTGGATGACGTCCATGTGAAAACATACTTTCTCAGGTTGTTTTTAACACTCACTGTTAACGACTTCCCTGTATTTTTAAAGCAAGTTACTGGCAGAATGGTTGCCACAAGTTTCTGTATTTCAATTTTCAGTACCTGTACTGTAATAGATTATACGGTACACAAAATATTAATGTATGGCTACAAAACGGTACTTTACTGTATTTTGCACAAGCCTGGAGTAATGTTATTAGATTTTCTAAAGAAATACAACAAAACAATCAATTGTAGATTAAGTAACAATATGGGCATTCAAATCCAAATTAAGACCCAATTGATCATATTGTAATTTGCAAATGTTAATGTTTGATATAAAACTTCCCTTCTTATGTTAGAGCCAGTGGCTTAGTTTTGCTAGGACTGAATTATGCAATACTGTTTATCATAGGTTGTTGGAAAAAGTATGATATCAAACAGATCTTCCATACATTTCATAATGCATGATATAGTTCATGTACATGAAATCACAGAAGTATTGTTCCATTACTACTCACACCTGTAAAACAAATGATTTCAGTTACCCTCTGCCTGTGTCTTCTGTTAATATGAACCATCAAGTTCCTTTGATTAATTTGATTTGCAATGTTTTGATTTATCTGAAAGTGCAATAGCAGCAGTGAAAACGTGGTGATGTGTGCAAGTCACCCTGATTTGTCGCCGGACACGTAATATTTTTGGAGGTGGTGCTGCTAATTCTATAGGGATGGTGGTGCTGGTGCTGCTGGCCATGTAGCCTGTCCAGGTGTTTTTACAGGTTTTAAAATGTTTAATAATACCGGTCCTGTCTGATAACTGTTGAAGTGCATAGCAGCAGTGAAAATGTGGTGATGGATTGAAGTTTAGACCACACTTGATGATGGCCAAATCTACAATGTAAAAATAATAAATTAGCAGGATCGTCTTGTTTACAACATTAATGCTTATAGTGCATTGCCTATGAAGATGTTTTGTGGTGAATTTCCTTGCTCAAAAGCACAAAGTAATCTTAAAGATTAGTTTATATAAATCTTTATATAATCTTAATTTATATAGTTGTTCATGAATTTTACAATGATTTAAACTAATGCAATGCAATGTACTGTAATGCATAGTCTATAACAACAGCAACAAGTATTTGAACCACTGAGATTTCGACTTCCGTCAAACGTTTCACAACATAAGGAAATGTTAAATAATCAATGTTTTAAGCGTTAAATTCCAGAAAGAAATTATTATAACAAGCAAAAGGAGAAAGATGGAATATTTAAATCCTTCACACACATAACTTCTTTCTGAATTGCCTTTTGCATGTTAAACACCAATTTACAGTAAGCACAGCGGTATTTTATGCAGCAAACTGTGCATCTCTCAATAGACAGCAGGGGATCCTGTCTTCGAATAAGCACTGTCTGATGCATCTGTGCAGGTTAAACCATCATTTAAATAAAATCCATGATTCAAAATACACTAACATTACCATTACACATGCTATATGTTGGGGATGGGATGACGCTTAACGCTAAAGTTAACCTACTTCATACTCATTGGGTGTAACTAGTTACCAAGTAATTAGTTACTGTAATTGAATTACGTTTCCCTTCAAAAAGTAAAGTAAGGGATTACGCTCATTGTTTCTGCATTATAGTTACTTCTGATGTAGGCCTAATTAAACTAAATATTTTGTGTTAATGTGTGTGAAATAGCGGAATTGACATAAAAAGTTTCAAATCTGTGCTTGTCTCAATAGAATTATATCTCACATTTGTAATACTTTGATTAGTTAATAATGTATGTAGTTTTACATTAGTGATTTGAATGAATTAAAAGAACCATTTCATATCCTTGAATCACTTAAAAGGAACTACGGGATTTTAAAACATATATGGCTTCAAAAACGCAAATGTCTCTTAATGAATTTATTACGATTTACGATATTTAAGAAATCTGCATCGTCTTTCGGATATTTTGACTCTGGAGGAGCCAGTTTTTCGCTGACGTCAAATGGTTGCCCTCTGTAAGTAAAACAAAACTCGGAATAAAAAACGATGCCACATTGTGCTGCTATTGGGTGTAATTTTCAGTCGAAGGGCAACAAGACAACCGACATCAGCCTGCACAGCTTTCCCAGCGACAAGAAAAGGAGAAAGCAATGGGAACATAAATGTGGGCGAAGGGAGCTTCCCAAAGACCCGCGTCTTTGTTCTCGCCACTTCATCCCTGATGACTTTGAGGCTTTTAGTAGATGAAGGGTTTTATAAGTCTTTAAGAGTGTTGTGTTATTTTCATTACCATGTTTTAATTGCATATGTTTAATCAAGTTATTTGTTATCAATATAATCATGCTGTAGTGTCATAATTACTGTGGTTCTGTGAAGGAGAAAATCAGCTCAGGTATGTGCAAGAGTGATTAACTGTTATGCCTGAACCAAGCAGAGCATGCAAACACATACCACAGATCTTGTGTTTAGATAAGTGTTGGGTGAACTAGTTGGGGGAAGTGTGGTGTTTTACAGATGCTAAGAGAACAAAGAAGAAGGGTGCGGTTGTCCACAAGCGCCAAGCGGTCATCTCTCCATTGGCTAAAGACTAAACGGCGGGATGTCTCAAGAGCCGTGAGATTGGACACTAACTACTGAAGCAAGCTTGAAGATACACCCACACATACACATATAAAAATGTAAAACACTGTTTAGGAGGGGCTGATTCTCCGGGACTCTCTGTTGAGTTAGTTGTGTGTGAGACAGCCCAGCGCTGATTTTCAGGTTAATAAACTTCAACTTTATTCAAAGAACGTCTGTAAGTCCAATTTTTGGACACGCTGGACATTTTTAAGTCCATCATAGACCACAGGTGATGAAGGAGCTCACAGGTGGCCGTGGTTATAAGCGCAGGCTCAAACCGAATGCTGTACCATCTATTTTCCCCCAGAAGGAGTGTAAACGCCCGAGGTTAACGAGCGAGGTCCGCGCAGAGAAACGACAGAAACGAGAAATGCTAGATGCTATGCTGCTAGCATGTAAACACGTATCCCCCGCCACTGAAGGAGAAAGTTCGTGCTTTTTCGAGGAGGAACCGCATGATTCGCCAGTTTCACTGCTGTCAGTAAGTGTACAGTGTTCTTCGGTTATGATTGATGCCACAACGCAGACGGATGTTAACGCAGCGGTACAGTACAGTGGTCAGTCAGTGGATGTTAGCGGGCCGGTGACGTCAAACACCGACCATATTTACGCTGCTGTGCCTGCTGAAGCTGTTCAGGGAGGTGAACTAGTAAATCAGGAAGTTCATTCCCAGGATCTGTTCCTTTCCGATCACGAATTCAGTGAGGGAAGTCAGCCTCGAGACACGGAATATAATGTAACTTTATCCGACCCTTCTCAAAGCAACCAGCATCCGCAAACTTCAAATGACAGCCATAAAGATAAGTTGTTTGTTGTATTCGAGGAACAGTTAAAACAATTACTGCACCATTGTATGAAGTGTGGCTCTTTGATTGTCACAGAGGATCTGAGGGAGGTGGAAAATGAAGGATTACAGCTGACTCTGGAGCTTACATGTGCTAATGGCTGTAGTTACAGATGGCAGTCCCAGCCTACCCGCAGCGGTACCCTGGATGATGGAAACCTGCTCTTGGCCGCTTCTGTATTTTTCAGTGGCATTCATTTTGCTGAGTTTGAACGGTTCTGTAAGAATATGAACCTCAAAACAATAAGCGAAGACACATACGTAACACTTAGGAAGAAGTATGTGTTTCCAGTTCTTGAGAAAACATAGGCCAAAGAACAGAATTCAGTGTTGAGCAGTATGAAGTCAAGAGAAAAAGTTGTACTTTGTGGAGATGGCCGGTGTGACTCTCCCGGACACTGTGCCAAATACTGCACCTACAGTTTTATTGACGTGGAGTGTCAAAAAATCGCAGCCTTCAAAGTGATAGGCTCTGCTCGAGTTTCAAGCTCCGATGCCATGGAGATCAGAGGTTTTAAGGATGCTCTTAAAACCATTGAAGAAAATGGAGTGAATGTCTCTACCATTTCCACCGACAGGCACCCTCAAATCATCAAGGAAATGAGCATCAGTAACCAAGAAAAACACCATGAATTTGACCCCCGGCATGTGGCAAAAGGAGTGTCGAAACAACTGGCCATTGAAGCTAAGAAGAAACAATGCAGAGGCCTGGGAGAGTGGATACCATCCATTGTTAACCATTTATGGTGGAGCGTCCAAAACTGTGAGGGTGATGCTGAGGTGCTGAAGGAAAAGTGGGAGTCAGTAATACACCACATCACCAACCGCCATGACTGGCCAGGCAACAGGCATTTCCACAGATGTGCTCACGAGCCCATTGATGAACTGAGCGAGAGGAAAAAGCTTTGGTTGAGTCCAGGATCTGAAGGCCACAAAGCACTGGTGAGGATTGTTAAAAACAAGCGACTTTCAAAAGACCTGGATCACCTGACGAAGTGCATCCACACTACGACACTAGAGGTTTGTTTTGTTATTAACAGTTTTGCATCTATAAAACATTTGGAAGTATTTTTCACATGCAATTTAATATTTGTCAATATTTATTTCAGGTGTACCATTCCGTGTATTCAAAATACCTACCGAAGAGAACACATTTTGGATATGATGTGATGATCCACGGCTCAATGCTTGCTGCCTTAGATTACAATAACAATGCAAACAGGGAACGGGTGAGTGTACTATTGTGTGTGCTATCCAGCCATGATTTAAGTCTGTCTTCGTTTACAAAAACAACCTGACTATTGACACTCATTCAGTTCTGATTAAAGCACCACATTAAAGCACAGACATATTTATAACAGGTGAGTAATGGCTGCATCTGGATTTATTGCACCAAGCCTCTGATCAGTCGATCAAAACAAATTTAAGTATCATCTGAACGTGAGCTTGAATGATAAAAGTCATGGCGAGCCAAGCTTTGTGCAAATGGGTTAACATAAACGGTGACACTATAGTAGTACTTCAGAATCTGAAATGTTTCTTCGTCACTTTACATGTCAGAACATCTTGTGTCTCTGAATCCTTAAAGTTTATGATTATTTCCAAGTTGACATAAAAATATGATATATTTTTGACATGTTGTTTAACTTTTCACCTAATGTCTATTACAGAACCACTCACAGCAAACAGTTCGTCTTACTGATCAATTAATGTGTACTTTTATGTTCTACTTTAAACAGACGGTGTTTCAAGATAGGAAAACTGTGGGTGAACCGAAGTTCAAAATCTCCTGGAGGAAAGTTCACAAGACATGTGGAGCTAGACCGGTGGCTGTTAAAAAGGACTATGGCTACATGACAACAATGGTTTCAGATGTTCTCTCCTCGGTGACGAATTTAACGCAGAGCATGGACATGACACTACACGGAACACACATCATGGCACCACAAGAAAGATTATCCTGATCGCAAATCATATTTCAGACATAGACATTTTCTCGTTTCAAGTAGATGCCTCTTTATAAACACATGCATACACACCAGAATTCTTCTCTGGTAGTTGAGTCATGTGAAATAGACTTGTCTGTAACACAACGTTACTGCATGTGTATGCAGATTGTTGCACCTGGATGATTGAAAATCTCCACAAAGCAGCATTTTAGACATCCACAAACTTTATTTAAATTTCATTTGAAGAATGTTTACATTGTTTTTTTAATGCCTGTACATAACCTGAGCAATACAATATCTTAACAATCACCATTTTCTCCATTCCTGGTCTATTTCTGTATTATCAATATGTACATATTTGAATCCTGCATAGATTCTGTCTGCTTTAGGGTAGATGTTTCTTATTTTGTTAAAGAAGTAGTTCACTTTCAAAATACATTTTTATGATCATTTACTCACCCCATGTCATCCAAGATGTTTATGTATTTGTGTCTTTAGTCGAAAGAAATGAAGGTTTTTGATGGAAACAGTCCAGGATTTTTCTCTATATAGTGGACTTCAATGGACTCCAAACGGTTAAGGGTCAACATTACAGTTTCAGTGCAGCTTTAAAGGGCTTTAAACCATACCAGACAATGAATAAAGGTCTTAACTAGTGAAACGATCGGTCATTTAAAAAAATAATAAAGTATATGCTTATAAACTAAATGCTCGCATTGCTCTGTTCTGCAATGCGCGTTCATGACTTCACAAAATACGCTGAAAATGTCACGCTTGACGTAGGCGGAAGTACAGAGTCTGTGTTTCTTATTTTTATTTTTTTATTGCTCAAACAACAAATGTAACATACTGCCCAGAGTCTACATAAATAATACCGAGTCTGTGTTTACAAGTTGAACGTGGAAGTTTTCAACGTAATTACGTATTAAGTAAAACAGTTTTTTTCAACAGGGATGTACAATTTAACATGTTGTTAATTATTATTATTGTAAAGCTAATGTTACATAAACACTGACATAGGTTTATTCTTAAATTGGCCGTGCTTTATATTGTGCATAGTTGTAATTCATAGAATTAAAATATTAAGCATTAATTTTGACCTTATTTTGAGCAGTTTATTTATGTTTATGTTTCATATGTATATTTGCCCTTTACAATGTTATATATTGGTTAAATGTTTTTTTAAACTCGCAGAAAATACATGATAAATATTTGAAAAATAATTTTAATCCGGTGGTATTAACGGATACACTTTGGTGCAATTCAACTTTCACCTTTCATCCTAAACCAATTAATTACTCTAATTATATTACTTATTTATCCAAACGAAAAATGAAGGGACATTTAAAAATGGTGTAGTTTCTTGGACAAGGAAAGAAAAGTACAGACGAGGAGAAAGTAAATAACATTTAGATAACGTCCATGTGAAAACATACTTGGCACATAAAACAAATCACAGAAGAGATTTTCTCAGGTTGTTTTTAATACTACAATAAAATGTATATTAGAGCAACATGGGTATGTGAGAGACATCAAACAATAGGCAGAATACAGAAAAAAAAGAGCAGCAGTTTACAATGAATGAGCATTTTGCTGTTACAAAAAGAACATTTCATTGCCAGAGCCATTGGCCAACACAACAGATTGGATAATCAGACACTTCTGATGTCACTTGTAATCTAGCACAAATGTGAGGTTTTGGCTAATGTTGTTAGGGCAAGGCCTTTCACCCGTCTGGAAATATGTTCTCCGTTCTCTACGAGTTTATTTTGTTTTGGTAATGTAATCATTGTAGATTTATAGATTGACCACACTTAAAATCAAGGCAAAATAGATATTTATGATCCTACATGTGCAAGACCAGTTATAAAGTCATTTTTTGTGATTTACTGTTTTCTACATAAATGATCATGCTGTTCATAATGTAATGAAACTTTTGGTTAAATGTCATCTTAATATGCGAGGCTTTAGCCTGGTTTTCACACACATGGTCACAATGAATTAATGAACTCGTTTCATTGTCAGAGTTGAGGTTACTTTTGTAAAACTGCTGTGTCTTCTGGACACTTTAGGCTTGAAAAGTAAAGTCTTATCATAGGAATTAAAGATGAAAACTTCAGTTGTGGATTTGTGTCTTTTACACAGTAGATTATTCAGTTTAGCAAACCCATTACTCTCTAAGTTTTAACCTTTAGTTTGTACTTCATCTATGGAAGTATTTTAATGACATTAGTCTTTGAAGCAAAAAAGCATGTTGAATTACCACTAATCAAAAATAATCCGTTGCATTACCAGTGCTTGCATGTTTAGAGGCTGCAATCCAATATGGTTGTACAGTTAAGCTGTGAATATTTCAAATTGAAGCATTTCTGAGTGAGTGATTGACATTTTTGCATTTCATTAACAGACAGCAACTCACGCATTTTGTTGCACATTTTGGGAAACGAACACAGTATGCAACAAATGTTTGTATCTTTGCGCTCAAATACCATCTTACAGCTGTTAGATCCATAACGCCTGGCTGCAGGCTGCACAATACATTTCGGGTCTAATCTGGCTCTAAAGAAAGTGCTGTCTATTTTATCTGGTCAATTTTATTTGACCCTTCTCAAGAAGTTCGCTTGGCTAAAATATCATTTTGTCTATTTTGTATTATCAAAATGAAAACCACAAAGATTTCCACAATTCCACAACATCCAGCATTTTCTGAGAGTCGCAAATTAAAACAAGATCATGGTAGGAAAATAAAAAGAAAGTCTGTAGAGATTGCTGCTTTGTCATGTAAAGAAGCACATACTAGTTGCTTACGTGTTAAAATCGAAGCAGTTATCAATAAGATGCTGGTTGAGATCTCAGTATTTGACCGCTTTTAACACAATAAATGTCCTGTAAATGCTGATGATGCATAATATTTATGCGAACATGATGTGTTGAAGTAAAAAATTTAACCTAATTCCTTCAAGACAGAGCAGGAGGGCAGTCAAAGTCTGAGCAAAATAGGTCTAGAGTGTGTCTGTGCAAGACTACTGGAAGTGCAAGCGTCAGTAAAAATTTCTGAAAATGTTGATGATGCACAAGAAGCTATCTATGAGGACAATTAAATTCACTTAATCGAGCAGATGAGGGGATTCTGTGGCAAACATATAAAGAATATCTGCATTTCTTGTTTTGATCTAATTCAGAACCGACTTGCACCACCTGCTGGTGAAGCGGTCAGGCAGCAGGAAGAGATCATGCATTTTTAGAATCGGCGCTCTATTGCTTTTCCTCGGATTCCCGGATGTGAAACTTTGAATTTCAAGCCGAATTTGAACCACTGAATTTGTGGAAGCGAAATAATATGGACTGAAAATGATCTGTTGAATTTTAAAGGTTCTATTTAAAACCAAGTTGAATTTAAAAGGTGAATTTTGATTATTTAATTTTTAAACGATGAAACGGAGTGTGAAATGTTTCAATTTGAAATATTCACAGCTTAAATGTACAACCATATTGAATTGGAGACTCTAAACATGCAAGCACTGGTAATGCAACAGGATTATTTTTGATTAGTGGTAATTCAACATGCTTTTTTGCTTCAAAGACTAATGTCATTAAAATACTTCCATAGTCATCACACACCGCTTATGTGACTCATGTCTTATATCAGTCAGTCCACCTGAGGGCACCATTTACTATTTACTTACAGATATAACAAATTGGGTTGTATTTCTTAAGTTGATTAGACTTACACACTTTTGTACTGCCTTTATTTTTTATGACACGCATTAATTCAGAATGCTGACATTCTCTAAGTTCAGCTTAATGAAATACAAATTTATATTAACACAATTTGAAAAACACATCAATGTAACAGCTTACACGAGTAGTTTTGGACTGTAAAACAAAAATAAATTACATATTACATAGCTGGCATAAGATTCAAGATTGTTGAAAATAACAAAATCAAGTTAACATCTTTTCTCAGTTTCTGAAATATCTTTAAGCTTATCTTATCAGCCATTTTACTTCAATTACTTTACTGCAATCAACTTAAATCCATCCATCCATTTTCTACCGCTTATCCGAACTACCTCGGGTCACGGGGAGCCTGCGCCTATCTCAGGAGTCATCGGGCATCAAGGCAGGATACACCCTGGATGGAGTGCCAACCCATCGCAGGGCACACACACTCACTCATTCACTCACACATTCACAACCTACGGACAATTTTTCCAGAGATGCCAATCAACCTACCATGCATGTCTTTGGACAAGGGGGAGGAAACCGGAGTACCCGGAGGAAACCCCCGAAGCACGGGGAGAACATGCAAACTCCACACACACACAGGTCAGAAGCGGGAATCGAACCCCCAACCCTGGAGGTGTGAGGCAAACGTGCTAACCACTAAGCCACCGTGCCCCCCATCAACTTAAATATTATGATAATTTTAAGAAAGTAATGTAAATACAGTATTACTGATTATTGACACACAATATTTAGTGGATGTAGTTATTAACATTAGTATGTCAGCACGACTCAAAACTAAACTTGTTCAGCCTCCACATCATCTTTTTAACATCTTTCACACTCTTGCAGAAATCGGAAATGCTTTGATACATTTCATAACTTGCAACGCATTAAATGAAGTAGTGGTAACACTAATTCCCAGAATTATATTTTATAGTGCAAACTGGAATCATAATGTTATTGACGTGCCTTTCCGTTGGGGATTGTCCAATATGGGACTAAGAACTAAGGATGCACAAAAATGAAATTCTTGCCCAAAGCCAAATAAAAATTGAACACTTGGCCGAAGGCCAAAACCGAACAGTGAAAATGTTTTTTTGTATTTCTTCTATTTATTTAGCCATTTTTTTCACAATTGAATTAACTGAATGGACAAAATGTGCATTTTATGCTTTATCTTGCTTTTAAAAAAAACACAATATAACTTAAAATAAAATTGAGCAAAATAAAATCAAATAAAACAAAAGATTGTGCCCCCTCCCTCCATGAATAGCCTAAAATAGGCCTATGACTGACCGCTTAAAGTATCAAATGTAAGTTACTCTGTACCCCTAAAACAAAACAGTTCATTAAAATGTGTCATTCAACATTAGGCCTATAGAATAAAAATATGAATTAACAAAAACTATTGGATTATTATAGGCTACATTGCAAAATGATTTAAAGAAAAAAAAACATCCTATGCAAGCGAATCTGACATATCAGTTCACATCTCACCTCCAAACTCCACCAACAAAAGTATTGTATTCTAATTATATTCAACTGTCAGTGAGAAGAAGAAAACATTTTGAAATGTCAACCTACATACAGAAGGCATTATGATGAACATGTTAGTCTTTAGCCCTATCTTTTGAAGTCATTATGAAAAACACAGCTTTATATTTTAGGAAGCACAGAGGCCTGCTGGTCATGATTTCAAGACAGCGTCTATAAGAACTTGTCTAACAAATGCCTTTTGTTTTTTGGATTCTAAGACAACCAAAATCATAAGTTGGCCAGGGGGTTATTGCCTTTTTGGAAAGATTTTATGCAACTTACTTGAAAAAAAAACACTAGTCGTTACAGAAAGATTTAGACAACTAACCTTCTTTTCAGTTTCCAGGATGAACAGTGGTGGCCTGAATGAAAATTAACACTCGGCACGGGACCCCCTGAGGGTAGCTTTTTGGTTCGGTCACACCATCCAAAAGATGGCTCTGCTCATCACACTGTGGTAAAGATGACTCATATCTTGCAGCTTCTTTCTCAAAGAAAGAACTTCTATCGAGAGACCAACATATGAGCCATTCATCAAAGGCACCAATCTCGATATATTTAGTTCGAAACTGTCCCTTTATGACAGTGTGTTGTCATTGCCTGCATTGACATGATGCAGTAAGAGTTGTGATCCAGTGATGCATAGAATGTTTTTTCTTAGTAAAACACAGAGAAACTCAAAAAAGAAGACACGTATAAATTTTATGTAAAAATTGCATAATGAGTTCACAGATATTGTCATTTGTCATGTAAGGCTGGAATAAATGGGGCCCTTCACACAAAAACCTTCTGAGACAGATAACACGAGGATCTTACTGAACATCTGATGATATAACACCTCTGTTGGGTTGCTTTGAGTGTTTAAACAAGCTCAATTCAATCAGCTCATTTAGTCTGATGTTACAGGGAGAGTTCACCATAAAATAAAAAGTCTGCCATAATTAATTCACCTTCATGTTTGAAACCTGTTTGTGATTCTTTTTTAAGTGCAACACAAAAGAAGATATTTTGAGAAATGGTTTTGTGTTCATACAATGGGGTTCAGTT
This sequence comes from Triplophysa bombifrons, assembly GCA_029783895.1. Classification (NCBI taxonomy): domain Eukaryota; kingdom Metazoa; phylum Chordata; class Actinopteri; order Cypriniformes; family Nemacheilidae; genus Triplophysa; species Triplophysa bombifrons. The sequence continues at coordinate 13,323,740 of CM056451.1, read as the reverse complement.
TTGTTCGATTATCAACATTCTTCAAACTATCTTCTTTTGGGTTTTGCAGAAGAGAAAGAAAGTCATACAGGTTTTAAAGGGTGAGTAAATGATGACAGAATTTGTATTTTTGGGTGAACTGTCCCTTTAAATGGTATGATAAAAACAACAACAACATGAGATTCTAACTTGGACAGCTGATAGGCTTATGTTCAAAACAATAGTATAATAAAGATCTAAATAAACAACAAATTATTTTTAATATATGTGATTACTTAGTTGCCTCAATTGAATTTTATGTAGAGCTCTAGCTTAAATGACCACATTATAAAGGTTTCAGAATGCTACAGATGTGATGTAATCACTTATAACCCCAGAGGTCTTGGCCTCCTGCACTTTTCCATCCGTCTCAAACATCTTATCAGACAAATCCTGCTGTTCAGAAGACACATAAGTGAAGTTTGTGAGATCTGTGGTCGGACTGTCCCATATTCCTGAAGTGAGCTGGTAAGATGGCTTTAGGGATGACGGTATTGTGACTTTATGAGTAATGAACGGATGACTCAGATCCTCAGCGTCGGTCAGCCATGTGTTCTGTATCATGGTGTGGTGATGCACGTCTAAAACCTCAACATCACACCAATGACACTCCTCTATCCTGAAAGTACAGATCTTCTCACTCGCCTTGAAAAAAACAACATGGCAAAAGTGACATTGAAGCTTAGAAATAACAATGCATGACTTACATTAAAATATGTATACACTTATAAATTACTTCATAAAGATCTTCATCCAGGTCCAGCGCTTTTATGTTCAGAAAACGGAATTCTTCAGAAATTTTTCTTAGTCTGGAAAAGTTGAAACATGAAACAAAGTTGAAACGTCAGCAAAGGAAGAGACAAATTTATTAAATCCACAGTAGACTGGCTTTTGCACATTCTAGTTCATGGCACATTTTACTCCTTATTTTCTGTTTTATTCTTTTTTATTTATTATCTCTTTTTAATCTTATTCCTACCTATATTTAAATATATGCTCCTGTGTTATGTATCATCTTTTATTTTTTGCACTGTCCATTGAGCGGACCTGTCCTAAACTTCCATTTCACTGCTGATTATACCCTGTATGATTGTGTATGTGACAAATAAATAATAAACTTGAAACTTGAAATACAATAGTAAATGCTGCATTCAAATGATATTCTTTAAAAATATGATAAGACTTACGTTTTTTGGCAATAACACAGACAAACGGAACAGCCGACCAACACCAGGAGCAGAACTAAAATCTTAGCTGACAAAAGATAATCTGTTGACAAAATAAATATCAAATGAATAAACATATTTACACTAAACCAGGGGCCTCATTTATCAACAGTGCGTAGAAAAGGTTGTATATTTTGTCCTACGAATGAAATTTAGAATGTGCCTAACTGAGTACTTAAGCAAAATATGTTCCAGACATTTCATGAAGACCCTAATAAATCATATCAACTTGATGAAGTGCTCATCCGATGAGTCATTTAAGCACCATGCTCGTTCACATTAATTTGCATTCGGAAACGCCCCCAATAAAGCATATATGGTGACGACACCTCCCTTCAAAAATGACATGAATGGATTCTGTGTTCTCACTACACAGATCAGCCAGATCTTTGAAAACGCATTTTCTGCGCGATGCATGGTTTGGTTTTTACTGTTAATTTAATCAATATTTATAGGAGATTTTTTTTCTTTTTAACCGAGTTTGCAGTTACATTTAAGTGGAAATGCAATCTTATTATGATTTGGTAAAGCAATGTATTAGAAAAGCAATAAGATGATTAAAATTTGTATTTATATAATTTTGTAATAATGATTTATATACAAACCCCATTTGTTCTTTTTTTTTAAATATATTGTTCTTTTATGTGTGTCTTCAGATTGCATTTTCAATAATAAAAGGTTTGTCAAGTCATCCAGCAAAGCGAGATCAGCAATGACACTAGCTATACTTCAATGAATTCCCAACTGTCCTTTGTAGCTTCTTACACAAATTATGCAAATGTCTAGCAAGTATCACCATTCTATCATTAGATTCTCTGCGTAAGCATGTTCTGAGGTGTACTTAGACATAGAAATGTGTGCATTTAAGTTGCCGGATCCCACACTGTGCGTGAAACTGTTACGCAAATCCATGCGTACACGCTGTTTATAAATGAGGCCCTTGGATTTTGACACATCTATACACATGGATCTAAAATAAAAGAGCTAAAATGGTTCTTTAATATGAAGTATATTATAAATTCTTTCTATTCCTTCTAGAAAAAGATGCTTTTATCTGTGGAATGATGCAGGTGATTATTGTATTGTTCACAGAATCTTTAATTGTTAACATTAAACCAGTTTAGAAGATTGAATGTGATTTTTCTACAGAGGTAAAGCTCACAGTTTTTTCTGGTTGTGATGGTGATGGAGGTCTCCGGTCCACAGCCCGCTGATGAACATGCAGACAGATGAAATGTGTACGAGCGGTCTTCCTTAAGATCACTGAATGTAAAAGATTTACTGTAGGGTTTATTTATCATCTGTCTGTGAGAACCTGCAATAACACAAAACTGTAAAATGACAACTTGACCTTTAAACAGAAGAATTTCTTAAACAGTAGCATCAATCTTATCCAAAACGTTTCTGTATATTTTAGATCGTTCGATATATATAGTTTATAAAGTTAAAAAACATAACAGAAACTCAAACCGGTTGAGTCATCTTGAACACACTTACTCTGGGAAATATCACTTTCTAAATCTCTCTGCACTGTCAGCTCATATCCTGTGATGAATCCGGTGTGAGTTGGGTCGTCCTCATCGAAACTCCATTTTAGACTCACAGAAGAGAAACTCACGCTTGGATGAGGATCCAGTGTGGGGCACTGCGTGGGCTCTTCACCCGTAAAAAAGACAAATCACAGATGAGATCTCTTTAATATCGCTATTATTTCTCCTGTAGATATCAATGAGATCAAATGGAGAGCAATTTTTTGCTTGTGTCTCCTCTTCATCTCATATATTTCTACTTAGAAAGGAGTCGTAAATCTGACAAATGCCAACAATGTGGCAAACTGAGCTCAGATCTGTCAAGTCTGCAATCAAAAGTCAATAATTGAAGATTTCAATATGAACTTTTCTCATCAGGTTTACCCAAATGAAGATTTCACATTAAATGTTTACACCCCTAGACTTTATCTGGTCTCCATTTTTATGTATTATCTCTGAGGTCTTATATGTTGAGCAATTTTTCAGCGACATTTCATAACACAATGTGTAGAACAGGAAAGGAGGATGTGTCTGTGTGTGTGTGTTTCTTACTCTGTTCTTCAAAGTATCCGATGTGTTTCTCATGAGGTTTGTGTCCCTCTGCGTTACACCAGTAGACAGTAAAAGTGTATCTCACACCCGGTTTGAAATACCCTAGAAAACATTCCTATTGTACAGTCATCTTGAACAATAATAGAATTGATAAACATTTAACATCTGATTTCAATGACTAGTTATTGTGATGCCAAACTTTTATGTTGGCTTTCTTGCGTAAAAATTAAAATAAGGATAGGAAGAATTTATGTTTGATGGTGGCAGAGGAAAGATAATTATCTTAAAGGATTTTAAATGTATATTGGATTCTAAACAAGCCTTAGTTAGAGAACACAAGTTAGAATGTGCTGATGGATGGCGTTAAGTTTGGTGGAGAGACAGCTTGAAGAATCAAAAGATTTACAGTAATTTTACGGTATAGATATGTCTGTAAACATTGACAGAATGTTGGGATTGTTTATGTGACCTGTGCCGTGATGGTGTTTGTGTGGATGTGCTATGAGACATCACATGTAAACACATCTTCTAACCTGCTTCGAGTGACAGGTAAGTCTCGTTAACCAGGACTTTTCTCCACTGTAAGGAGCAAGCGACTCCCAGCATGCACCACTCTACGGTGTAGTTGCACGTTGAGGAGGAACTCCTTGTCCAGGAGAGCTGAAATCCCTCTGCGTTACCCACAATCCTCTTCTCATGCATCACAGCCTCTGCAGAAACAGCAGACTTTAATCTCATGTTTGAGTTGCACAACCTTAACTAATACAGATTGTAATTGAAACGTTGTATGATAACAAAGAAAGAAACGTATGTTCACCTGTATATGCTGAAGGAATAGTAATCTGTGATGGTACAGACAAACCTGTCTGAGTGACCGCCCTCACCGTGAAGTCACACACGTGGACATCAACGGGTAAATCCACACGTGTCTGTGTGACATTGATGCACTTATTGCTCTGTGGATCTGTGTGGTTTTTACAAACCTCATAGGCTTCGATATACACTTCTGGATCACTTTTGACCTGAGAAACATGAAGTTGAGTGCGTGATACTGTCAGTGTATGTAGGGGTCAAAGGTGAAGGCAAAGAAACAGAAACATACAGTGTGCCAGAGAAGCGTGACGGTGCGAACGGGAATGTTCCTGATTTGCCTCCACACATCCACCGTCACCAAAGGCCCTGTCGAGAAAAAGAAATGGACAGAAACTAGATTTACATGCTTGTGCAAAACGTACAACGCTGGTTTTTGAAGAGATGAGGTCATCATGTTCGAGGTCAGGTCAAGGTTTCACATTCTGGTTCCAAGATATTGTTCCGGTCATTCAGTGTAAGTTTAGACACAGCAGTTGTTTTGATCCGCTACAGTTTATGAATTATGATGAAAGTAATGCAGAGTCAATATTATAAATGATAGAGACCCAGTGTTAATAATGTTTTTATTTGTGCTCTTTTTAAATGTATAATGTTTTGGAAATAAATCATGTTGTTTGAATGTCAATTCCTTTCAAATTTGTTTCTACAGGGCATCTTACAATGTTTATAGGCGGTGTGTTTCTATCATATTGTGAATCTAGTATTTTATATTGTATTGAATCATGAGCAGAGTGTATTTTTACAGACCTAAGTAACAGTGCTTCATGACTTGTACCTGTGAGAAATGCTCTGGATGATGTCCATCGGCCCCAGTCCTTGTCCTGTGTGGCGCAGCGTCCCCTAGTGGTGTATCTCATGCTGGGCTGCAGTTTCTTTACCTCGAATATGAAATGCTGAAGTGAATCTGAACCATTCATCTGTAACTCCTGTTTGTACAGATCAAAGAACATCATTTGACATCCGACACCTAACGTTACTAAAGACGTACAAAAAGTTCATTTTTGCTCGGAGGTTTCCAGCCGAACAGGAAACTGCCTCCTGTCGTAATTTTGATGAGAATAATATGGCGGTTAAACCCACGATGAGATGTTTTACCTGAGTCATCCCTCCTGGCTCCACTTCAATCTGACAAATAATGTACAGACCTTTAAAGCGTCCATTCAACTGTAAGTCCATCACAGCATCCAACACACCCGCCGTCACTTCAGAACGCTCAGGGAGTGGAAAAACTGGGACAGGATCAAACAGATAAACACATTTATATTACAAAATATTATTTTTTGATACCTCTCATAGAGAATACTTCTTGTATAAATAAGCCTGCAACTCTCCAATCTCTCACTGAAGCTAAATATGTTCCTTGATAAGAAGCAAGGTGATGAATTCAACTGAGAAAAGCTGTGAAAACATCAATTCTGTTACATTATACATACACTTATATTATTTTGTATATTGTTTTTCTACTAAAATCTTAAGGATATACAAAGTGTTGCAACCGTCCCCATTCTGATCATGTGTATGAGGGCTGTCACAATATCCAAATTTCATGAATTTATTATATTAAACAACATCAGTGCAATATCTTAGATTTTTTAAATAGATAGTGCTTCAGTCGATTAAATCTTTAATTTTATTTAGTGTTTCTTTGTTTAGCCAATGAATCAGATAGAGAGATAGAGAGATAGAGAGGATAGAGGGAGAGATATAGAGATAAGATGAATCATTTTCACCCGTGTCTGTGATGCTGAATATGTAGTTTTCACTCTCTCGCCCCAAACTGTTTGTTACAAGTAAAGTGATGTTGTAAGTGACCTGCTGTTGGATGACTGGAAAACTGCAGGAGACCAGATGACTGTTCTTCACACTACACGTGACAGCCTCCGAGTCTCTGTTCATAAAACACAGTCATAAAAAACAATCAATATTGTGTTGGACTGAAGCTCAAGCATCATAAATGTTGTGGGGTTGATTCACACACATGCTGATGAATATAACTTACTCTGTAAGTCACTTTAGGTAAAAGCGTTTGCCAAATGCATAAATGTAAATGACTGAAGACTAACTCTCAATGTTTCTTTTTTCAAGCAAAACTCTGTGATATAACCTTGCGTGCTCTTTTAAATTAATAATATCTTGTAAAAAAACCCATCAGGGTGGATTTCGTCTTTTGCTCGACTGTGTTGTTTTGAACCGTGATGAAATCAGGATAACCTGATAAGTAATCTGTACTTCCTTTTGCGGCTTCCGCTCAGGTTTGGAGCTCTGCGTACTTTCCATGTGCACGAGATCTTTCTCAAGTCTGTGGTCTCACATCGAATACAATGAGGTTTCTCAGGAGGGACTAAAGAAGGTTAACCAGAAATAAAAATCAACAAATGCCTCACAAAAGTCACAAAAAGGACATGTACTCAGCAATACATTTCATGAAGGTTTGAATGATAAAAACAAAATACAAACTTTTCAAAATGAAGACAAAACCTTTCAATGTTAAAGTATCTACATACATTAAGCGTTTACGAGGAATCATTTCATATAATTTTAATATGATTTATTATTAGCAGCTGTTTAAAATAGGTACTTACAGGTGACAAAGTTCAAAGCTCCCAAAGAACTCTCTTTACTGCAGTAAAAACTGACACCGTACAGGTTTGTGACACTGATGTTTTCCACTTTAATGGCTTTGACCCGTGAGCTTATGTTGATGACTTTGTATTTGATCCTGCTAAAGAACATATCGGTGATGTGGGCATCTTCTGAATAAACACAGCAGAACAGCAACGTGGAACCTTCTTTCAGCACCTGGTTTTCTGGATACATCTTGACACCTTGAGACAAGTTCTCATCCCCTACAACACAAGCCGATAGAAAACAACTATTGTAGAATAAACCACACACATAAAATCATAACCTGTACAAGAAACTAAATCACAGATGAGATCTTTTTAATATCTCAATTATTTCTCATAAACATCAATGCGATTAAATGGAAAGCAAATGGAAAATGTTGCTTAAAACTGATATGCATCTCATATATTTCACCTGAGAAAAAAAGGCAGAAATCTCACAAATGTCTCCATCAGAAGAGATCTCAACAATGTCTCAAACTGAGCTCAATAGTAACTTTAAAGTTTTAATCAACTTCAGTAAAAATCTCAAAAGGCCGATGAGGATCTGGAGGTGTCTCTGGTAGCTCATGGGATCATTTTGTGATTCTAGAATCTAAAAAGATGAGCAGCATAGTTTTGTGAGTGTCAGGTGGACAAAAATGCTGTCTAAAAAAAGCTTATTCATCCCTGACAGTTGAGAGGCTCACAACCGACATGAACCATGTTAATGACAGAAAGAGGAAGTTCATGTTTTATAATATGCTCAGCATAGTTGGAAGTCAAATATGTTTTAATATTCTACACATCTTTAAACTCTAAAAAAAGTCTGGATTGTTTTAACCCTTTGGGTAAAATATGGTCAAATCAAACCGCTGGTTTAAATGAAAATGCTTGAATTTGACCCAACCTCAGGTTTAAACAACCCAACATTTAAAAAAAGTGTATTAATAATACTCAATATATACAAATACATATATACAAATACAAATTAAAAAAAAAACTATACAAATTATTATGGTTTCCATTCCAAAAACACCATTATGAACCATTAGCTGTTTACCATTAAAACCAGTAGAAAATGTCTTTATGTAATGTGTTTTGGGATTTACTTCAGTAGGATTTAATAGTTTTCTTTTGGTTCCATCAGATAAAATCCCACCAATAGAACCCAACACATTACCAGTAGAGACCCACAGAGACCATTAAAGCTTTCTTTAAAACCAATTCAGTTCTCACTATAACCATTGAACCCATCCATCCATCCATTTTCTACCGCTTTATCCGAACTACCTCGGGTCACGGGGAGCCTGCGCCTATCTCAGGAGTCATCGGGCATCAAGGCAGGATACACCCTGGATGGAGTGCCAACCCATCGCAGGGCACACACACTCACTCATTCACTCACACACTCACACCCTACGGACAATTTTTCCAGAGATGCCAATCAACCTACCATGCATGTCTTTGGACAAGGGGGAGGAAACCGGAGTACCCGGAGGAAACCCCCGAGGCACGGGGAGAACATGCAAACTCCACACACACAGGTCAGAAGCGGGAATCGAACCCCCAACCCTGGAGGTGTGAGGCGAACGTGCTAACCACTAAGCCACCGTGCCCCCCCACCATTGAACCCATAAGTTTAAATTTTTTCGGCTGGGATGTGATGCACATTATTATCAGCACAGAAACAGATTTTAAATTCCCCACCATAGTGAGTTTTCCATGCGCTCCAGGATCCAAGCGTCGAGTTATCAGAGATGCGTCTTATTCTCACAGAATGATCTGTGCAGTTCAACGGCATCTGTGACGTCCAGATCACTGTGTCAGCAAGAGCATTCAATGACATCTGTCAATGCACAGAAAATCATTACTGTCTAAATACAAATAAAAACACAAAAACATGTGTCAATAGACAGTGGGACAGTTAAACTCACTCTGTCGATAATATCCATGTTTTTTGTGCGAGCAACTTGTAGTTCATACGTCTGGTTTCTTTGTTCTTCACTCATCTTCATCTCCAATGTCCACATGTCCAAAGCCTGAAGTTTGACAATGTCCGGCACACTGATGTTATCTACAAGAAAATCATTGAAATTAATTTGTAACAAATGATGCTGTACAGTACATTGCTACTCCTGGTGCTAATGTAAACATTAATACTAACAATGTTTGAAGGAACGCAGCTTAACAAAAGAACAAAAAATTGTACTTTGTTTCTAAGCAGGTTTACAAAATACATTTGAGCAGAATGGAAATAAGAAAAACAAATTATATAAAAACTCTCTTTGCATTTGTGTGACCAATAAATTCGTCTGACCTGAAGAATGACATCTGTTAACATGTTCAAAGATTATAATGAATATAAGTATGTTTGTCCAATAGTAAATCATCTCGGTGGATGCACAGGACCTCATGTTGCATTTATCTCTGCTCTTCTGTCAATGTGCAGCAGGTTACATGTGTCACTTTCTCCGCCTCCTGCTGTCTGCTCTTCAGATTAAATCAATCATGTCTGTGTAATCACATTGCTATCACTTTATATGAGTCAAAAAGTGTTTCAATTATGTTTATTGTTATTATATTCTGGTTCAGAAAGATGTGTTGATAATTTTAAATGCTTTTAAACTGGATGCTATTATGTGGATACTTTATATAAACGAAGAGCTCCATCCACAGGTCATTCGTGGAAATCCTTTTGAAGAATTTTAGGACATCAACCATTAAACCCACGAAAGTACCAATACAACTCACAGATCTCATCAATGTAGTTAAATAAACTTAAATATTTAATTAATTATTTTTAAATGTATATCTAAATGTAAAAACAGATGTGTAATTCTACACGTAAAATTTAAATGTGTAATACGTATGTGTATTTATAAAAAATATATAGTCTATAAATACCAAATACATAAAAATGTATGTATTTAGCAAATTCGCACAGGCTAGCTCATTAACATGCCCCGCCCATTTTTCTTTATGTACTTGTTACTGGTATCACATCCATTACAAATTGTTATTATAAGTTTTTGTTAGGATTTTTTTAATTTTGTTACTCACTTTTATTAAACATTTTGCATTTATATGTGTATTTATATGTATTTGTTTTTTGTGTGTGTGTGTGTGTGTCTGTGTATAGTAAGACGCTGACATACATCATCCGTCAGCCATGGTCGTATAGATACCATGTCTTCTAATTCAGATGTGATGGACTTTGCTGGACAAAGTGTCTGTATATCACGGACTGTCGCTATACAGTTGTCAATTCGAACAAGCAAAGAATCATCATTTTGTACATATAACATATATATATATATTTTTTTCCATTCCATTTTCTACCGCTTATCCGAACTACCTCGGGTCACGGGGAGCCTGCGCCTATCTCAGGAGTCATCGGGCATCAAGGCATATAACATATTTCATCAGATAAAATAAATGCAATACCTTGTTTTCCTTCACAATGGAGAAGAGTGATGTACTAAAGTGCTGTCTTTCTCCCTGGTCAATTAGTTTTCTCTTCTTTACTTTAATATGTTCAGGAGGATTCTTAAATTCTGTGTCAGTGCCTAGCTATAACAAAACTTATTGATTTGGTTTAAAGCGTATGCATTTATAAAGTCAGATGGGTAAATAAAAATAAGATTAAACTGTATATGCTAGGTTGAAAATAGCTTGTACAGTTTGACACAATGTAAGTGTCAATGTGCTTTGTACAATGTGCCGATGGCTTCTGTGCGTGAGATGCCATGCCACTCTGTGTTAATACCGCTACTGCAAGGTGGGCTTCACGAGACTTTGCGCATGCCCAGTGGCTACAACAAGCTGAAAGTGTGTTGCTGGTTTTGTTTAGTGTCTGGTTAAATTGCACAAACACCTTAGCAACGCCATAGCCACACTCTCACTGTGAGTTCTGCACATGCAGGCAGTAATTGTAGAGGTTCATAATGAACAACACAAATACCTGTAAATGATGATCATATTGATTATTAAATTGAGAAACGTATTAAGTACCAAACCAGCGATTTCCTCTAGTTAACTAAGGCAGAATTCATTTTCATTCTCCTAACATCTTCCACCTGCTTCTCTCTCTGGTTTCTTTTATTCAGCTTTTTGAACTTCTTATTGATGGATGAATGGAGGAATTCAATTAAGTGCAGTAATAATTGAGACAAAGAGCCTAAAGTGGATGTTGTCATTTTTACAGTGATTTTGAGAAAGAGAGGAAAACCAACAGTGATGTTCAAGCCTGCCTCTTGTTCGGGCAATTGATTGTTCTGAATGAAAAGCTCTGGGAGATGACGGATGAGGACAGGAAGCTCTTGGCAAGGGATGCTCCTGCTTTCAAATTCAATAACTTCATAAGAGCACAAAACACAACAGACCTGTTGGTCTGCATAGAAGAGCTACTTTTCGTTTGAGATTCTTTTAAGATATATATTTATTAGATAAGACAGATGTTGTCATGTGTATTTATATGTTTGTGTGTGCATTAGACTGGTTCTCTGTGTCAGAAGAACACATTACCTGTTTTCAAACCATGTGTTCGTATCTATAACCATCACCAGGGGTGTGAAGTCCACACACACACACACACACACACAAACACACATGTCTTGAAACCTGCCATAAAACCTGAGGAAAAACACCCCAATGTATTTATACATTTTTGTTAAACTTTAAATTTGCATAATGTTGCCCCAATTTTTTATATATATTATATGATTGTAAAAATGTTTATTTTTTGCTGTACCTGTAAGTCCGGCATGTGGTTGTTGGTTATAGTTCAACTTTCAGTTTAATTATTTTTGAATGCTACAAAAATGCTCCAACAAAATATAATATACAGTAAACAGAATCAAAATGTTACACAAACATGTAAGACTTACTATCAATATGTGAGATAGAACAACTGAAACAGAAAGTGCTTGTTGTTGTTTACGTCTTGTGAAATGGTCTATAAGAATGAACAAGTTGTTTTTGCAGCCTAGTCTGGTTGGACTGGGCTTTTCTCTTAAATGTTAAAGGATGTCTTTTTCATTTCATTTTCCAGCAGGACGTGGCATATAATAAATAAAGGCTTGAAATATTTCACTCTAAGTGTAATGAATCTATATAATATGTGGTAGCAGAAATATTAACAAAACAATTCTTAAATCAATAAATATTTTCCCCAGAAGCAAAATTAAGCCTTAGAAAAGATTATAAGCCTTGTTTTCTTAATAAATGATCAATGGTACACACTGCTAAGTTTCAGCAGTGAAACCACGTATAAATGGTTCTGCGTTTGGAAGGAATGAGAGTAAATGTGATGATCGTTCCCATGGCAACATATTTGTCGTTGATCGCAGTAAACAAGAAACCTACTCAAGCTGCCGTTCAGGGTGCTCACGCAGAAGCGTTTTCTGGTGTCTGTCAGATGTCAAGATTGGTTCATGCCAATCGACCTGAGCGACGCTTACTTTCATGTCTCAATTCTCCCTCGTCATCACCCGTTCCTACTGTTCGCTTTCGAGGGTCGGGCATATCAGTACATAGTCTTCCCTCTTGGTCCGTCCCTGTCCCCACGAGTCTTAACGAAGATGGTGCAGTTAATGTAGAAATGGCTATTTGAAAAATTTACGATGGTGACGTCTATGCACATGAGAAACCTAAGTCTCAGATTTCCTTTTAAACCCGGACTTCTGCATAGCTGGTTTAATTATATTCATGTAACAACCATTAACTAGGTGCCACGTGGGGGAATCCAGCCTGGGTGTGTGCTTCCGGGTGCCCTGTGCTCGTGGTGAGTGTTTTCCGTCCGTATCTGGTATAGCTGTCGGTCGTCAGGCGCTCGTATATTTAAAAAGAAGAGAGAAGGCATCAGGATCAACATACAGGTTAGTATGGAGTCGTAGCTCACCGTCTCTGATCTATCTCCCAATTTATCCTCTTTTGGAACGAGCCGCAGGTGCTGACGACCGGCAGGTGTCCATAATAATTGCCTCCGTCCTCGAGTCCCTGGGCCCTTGGGTCCCGGAGCTACAGGTCTCGGAGCGGTCCGTCTACCGGGAGCTAGATCATCGGGTGGCCGGGTCACAGAGACTCAAGTCCCGGCGTCGTCGTGAAGGCCAGGCAGAGACCGAGGCTCTTCGCCTTAAGTATTGCGGGACCAGAGATTCGTCCCCGGGAAGACGTCCATCCCTCCCTGGGAAAGGCGCTCATTTCCTGGACGCCAAGTCCTCGCTTCGGTGGGGGTAAAACTAGGTCTTCGGACCAGGTACCACATCTGGTAGATCGGAAAACCACGAGTGCCACAGCCAGGCACCTGCTCGGTCGTTGCGACTGTCATGGGCAGTCGGATCCTCCCCGCTCAGCGCTTCGGCCTCCAGGGGAGCCCTACGGGGCTCACCCGAGACTCCTACCTGGAAATCTCAGACGACCGGTCTTTTCTAAAGCCAGCACACGCTGGCAACTCAATTTCTGGTAGATAAACATTTAAAAGTGCATTTTCTGGGATTGCGGCAGGGTGAGGAAGGCGTGACGAGAGCAGTAATGTGGGCCGGTGGCGAGATTTGTAAGTTGGAATCAGCTGTTCGCACATCAATCCCGCATATCTCACGGAGGAAATCGGGAGCATAAGATGTCGAGCGACGGGACTGCTGACGAGAGAGGACTGGGCCCGGACATTTTAAGTTTATATTTATGTTCTTGTGGCTTTTACTTTCATTTTACTTTCATTTAGCTAAATGACTATATGTAAATGTAAAGAATCTTCATTTTGAAGGTGATCTACTCCGTTAATCCCTTACCAGGTGTGGCTTGTCCTTGGATCGTCTTCTCATATGTTGGACATGCTGTTTTCACTTTCTCTCTTCTTAGCTTCACTTGAAGCTATCCAAGTGTCAATCAAACCTTTTCTCACTTTTCTCACTCTTTCTGTGCCTCCATCGGGTCTTTACCAGCTTGTTTTCTCTCTTTATTACTCCCAGATGCATGTAGGGTTTTTTGGGGGGAGGTAGCTGACAAAGAAACCACCATCAGAACGGTGGAAATCCTAATGACCTTGGCTGACACGGTTTTGAACCTCATGCATCAGCACACCGGCATATTGTGATTGTATGGGGGGGGGGATGACTTGCCGGTGGGATTTTATGATGCATTTGAAATGTAAAGAAATGTTCCAGGTTTCAAACAACTTCATCGACACCATCTGTGGTTTGATACGTGCCAAAGTACCAGGAAGGGACGTGACCGAATTCTGAATGACTTGATTATTTGCCAATAGAGTATTAAAAAGAATAAGCTTTCATTAAGTTTGTAAAAAAAAATATTTTTAGGTTAATGTATATTTGGTTATTACTTCATTTAGTATCTATAGACTATATATTTTTTATAAATATAAATACGTATTACACATTTAAATGTTACACATAGAATTAAACGTTTTTTTTTACATTTAGATAGACTATAAATGATAAAATAATTAATTTAATAATTAAGGTAAAATGTAAACATTTAACTACATTGATTCATGAGATCTGTGAGTTGTATTGGTACTTTCGTGGGTTTAGTCGATGATGTCCTAAAATTCTTCAAAAGGATTTCCACGAATGACCTGTGGATGGAGCTCTTCGTATAATAGCATCCAGTTTAAAAAAATATAAATCATCAACACATCTTTCTGAACCAGAATATAATAACAATTAATATAATTGAAACACTTTTTGACTCATATAAATTGATAGCAATGTGATTACACAGACATGATTGCTTTAATCTGAAGAGCAGACAGCAGGAGGCGGAGAAAGTGACACATGTAACCTGCTGCACATTGACAGAAGAGCAAAGATGAATGTAACATGAGGTCTTGTACATCGACCGAGATGATTTACTATTGGACAAACATACTTATATTCATTATCATCTTTGAACATGTTAACAGATGTCTTTCTTCAGGTCAGATACTACGGTGATTGGTCTCATCAGAAACAAGAATGAAACTTCCTACAGGGAGGAGATCCAGCACCCGGACACATGATGCACTGACAATAACTTGCTTCTTTACATCACCAAAACGAAGCAGCTCATTGTGGACTTCAGGAAAGAGTCAATAGGCACATGTCAATGGGATGGCTGTTGAGCATGTCTCCAACTTAAAACTCCAGGGGATCCAGATCTCGGCTGACCTGTCCTGCACAACCAACACCTCCAGCCTGGTCAAGAAGGCACACCATGGCCTTTTCTTCCTGAGGACACTAAAGAAGAACCAGCTGTCCCCGGCTATCCTGGTGAACTTCTATCGCTGCACAATACAGTGCATCCTGATCAACTATGTCACAGTGTGGAATGGGAGCGCTCAAGGCACTGCACCTGATGGTGAAAACAGCCCAGCACATCACAGGGATTCCACTTCCAGTCATTTTGGACATCCAGAGGAAACCCTGTCTGCGTAGAGCTCGCAGCATTCTTAAGGACCCTTCTCATCCTGCCCACAGACTGTTTTCTCTCCTGCCCACCGGCAGGCGTTTCAGGTGCCTCTGGACCAGGACCAGCAGACTGAAGAACAGCTTTTGTCCCAGAGCTGTCTCTTTATTGAACTCGGCCACTTGCTGATCCCACTGCCTTCATATACCGCTTCACTCTCCTCTCCCCCCTCACTGCACACCTGGCTAAGTCTTGTATTTGCACTACTGGACTTCTCAGTGCTTTACTGGACTATCAACACATAACCAATATGTTCATTTGCATGACCAGATTGTTCATTTGCACTGCCGACTGTTCATTGCAGTACCCACTATTGACACATGCATTTTAGCACTCAAGTACTACAACTAAATATTCAATAACTTTTTCCACTGCAACGTTACTTGGATAGCTTCTGTCCATAATTTATTTGCACTATATCCATTGCAATACTGTAATAACTGCTATAACTTATCATTGTTTATACCCATCTGTACATTTCCTGTTTATAGTAATAGCTACCTGTATATTATGCTTATTGTACATACCCATCTGTAAACTACTTTATAATACTGTTTTTTCCTCCACTTATGCAACCGCTGTATATCCTGCACTTCTGGTTAGACAAAACTCCATTTCGTTGCCCTGTACTTGTACGTGTGTAATGACAATAAAGTTGAGTATGAGTGGAGAACAAAAAAATCAGACCTATGAAATACAAGTTGATCGCTCAAAAAACGAGGATATTAATAAGTGAGTATAACTGTCTATGACACATGTTTTTGTGTTTTTATTTGTATTTAGACAGTAATGATTTTCTGTGCATTGACAGATGTCATTGAATGCTCTTGCTGACACAGTGATCTGGACGTCACAGATGCCGTTGAACTGCACAGATCATTCTGTGAGAATAAGACGCATCTCTGATAACTCGACGCTTGGATCCTGGAGCGCATGGAAAACTCACTATGGTGGGGAATTTAAAATCTGTTTCTGTGCTGATAATAATGTGCATCACATCCCAGCCGAAAAAATTTAAACTTATGGGTTCAATGGTTATAGTGAGAACTGAATTGGTTTTAAAGAAAGCTTTAATGGTATCTGTGGGTCTCTACTGGTAATGTGTTGGGTTCTATTGTTAGGATTTTATCTGATGGAACCAAAAGAAAACTATTAAATCCTACTGAAGTAAATCACAAAACACATCACATTTTGTTCTGGTTTTAATGGTAAACAGATGATGGTGTTTTTGGAATGGAAACCATTATAATTTGTATAGTTTTTTTACTACTTTTGAGATGTTTTTGTATATATTGTATATTTTTTTGTATTATTAATACACTTTTTTAAAATGTTGGGTTGTTTCACAAATTTTACCCAAAGTGATAAAACAACCCAGACTATTTTAGAGTATATAGATGTGTAGAATACTAAACCATATTTGACTTCCAACCATGATGGAGCATATTATAAAACATGAACTTCCTCTTTCTGTCATTAACATGGTTCATGTCGGTTGTGAGCCTCTCAACTGTCAGGGATGAATAAGCTTTTTTTAGACAGCATTTTTGTCCACCTGACTCACACAAAACTAAGCTGCTCGTCTTTTTAGATTCTAGAATCACAAAATGATCCCATGAGCTACCAGAGACACCTCCAGATCCTCATCGGCCTTTTGAGATTTTTAATGAAGTTTCCTAAAACTTTCTAGTGTGTTCTTAGTTTTTTGTTCGGTCATTTGCAGTCACATTACTGCAGTCCACCACTACAGAGCGCTGGACACCATCACATGGAGGATAAGCCTATAAGAGTCAAGTCAACATAGACAACAATACTAAATTGTTTTACCTTAAAAGAGGTAAATAATGCAAAATCTAAATATTTATATTTTTAATGGATGATTAAGGTTTCATAATGTGATTTTTAAAGCGTTTATTTATTTTCTTGTTTTTTTCCTCTTTTTTTGTTTATTTCTTTTTTGATGCAATATATCTGGGAATGTATGTTTTATAATTGACTATTGATTTTAAAGGCTGGCTATTGTTACAGTCTTTCTGGTATTAATGATTTAAGAAAGGTGTGAAGAAAAGTCAAAATAATTTGTGTTTCTCTTTGTTTTTCTCTGTGGAGGATGCTATTTGGTGACGGTGGATGTGGTGACAAAAGGAAACAACTGCTTCGATATAATGCAATTCGTTTGAAGCACCATATAATAAAAAAAAACAATAAAGCGTGTAGGAGGAGCACAGACTTTTAGACTTGGATCCCTTGCATTATTTCACAATTCTTCTTTGAAAAACGCCTCTGCCTCTCAGCTGTGAGACTGTCAAGCACTTGATAAAAGAAAGCTCTTAGGAAGCTCTCAACATCATTTTGGTCACTATATGTCTGTCCTGCAGTGCTCATCATCAATGAATCATTAAATCTTATGCTTGCTTTAGGCTGTCTTTTACATATTGTTTGTATACATATTTTGCAGTGTTCTGAAATCTCATCAACCTCTTTCCACAGTTCTCTAAAGTAATCCTCACTTCTGTAGTCCTGTATTGTATCTGTAAAGGCAACTTCTAGATCCACAGCCCTTGCTAGGTCAAGAGAGCTTAATTGGAGCATGTCAGAAAGACACTTAGCATCACCAAGAACTTTACAAAAGGTAACCAAAAGCCCTAGGAAATGTGAATCTATCTGAGACAGAATTCCCTTGGCCTCCACTGATCCATCGCCACTATTTTTAAGTGCTATATCCAGTAACACTCTCAGCACTGCTGGAAGCCTGTCTATTAGATTACGGCATGCCATGTATCTGCATGTCCACCTTACATCTGTCAGTCTCTGAAGTTCCCTGGGCTGCTGCTGTGGATACAACTCTTTCTGAACCGCAAGCCACTGGAGATGAACATATGAGCCGAATACAAAGGAATAAAGCTTCTGCACGAGAGCAAAAAAGTTAACTGCCTCAGGCACTTATTTTACAGCATCGACAAAAGACAAATTTAAACAATGTGCATTACAGTGCACATAAAATGCAAATCTTGCACAGTTTTTAGTGCGTGCAGACACACCAGAATGCTTTCCACTCATAACGGATGCACCGTCATAGCCCTGCCCCACAAGATTATTTTTGTACTCCAGACCATGTTTTTCAAGGCAATCAATTATCATTTTTGTGAGACCTGCATCATCTAAGCTTTGAGCTGACTGAAAGTGTAAAAACTTTCGTAGATGGCCCCATTGTAATAGTACCTGAGGACAAAAGCCAACTGTTCTTTTTTCTTTAAATCTTTAGTTTCACCTACAATTACACAAAAAACTTCACTTTCTTTTATATCTCTAATTATTTCACTTTGAACCATTTCAGCCAAGACCTGAAGAATTTCATTCTGAATTTGGTGGCTTGTGTACTTAGCATTGCTACTTGCAGTCAGCCTTTTTTCTATGAGAGGGTCATGCTTTGCTATTTCATCTAAGATTGCCAAAAAAATTACCCTTGTTGTAAGAGTCATCAGACTCCAAATCTTAGCTGAACGTGGTATATGAGGAGACCTTTAAAGTGTAAACAGCATTTTTTCATTGAAATTGTTCTAGTCTTTCACTCTGTGTCACGCTCTGAAGACATTATGTGGTAAATCGTTCCTCGTTCAGACACGCAGAGCAAAGTCCAGGGGCCTGTTTCTCAAGTTTTTCCTCCGTGCAAAGGTTGATCTCTATTCCAGCGCGTGAAGATTTTACAGTGAAGGTGAGCGATGTTCTCGTTCCTTCATGCTCTCATCCACTTAAGCGTTACGTCTGCGTTTTCTCCGTCCTATGGTTTCTATGTGTCCGTGTGCATGAGACGATGGAAGATGAAGCGGAGGGATGAGAGTTAACAGTGTTGAGGTGTTCCCTGATAACACAAAATCTTTCTTTATAGTCTCAGAATCTATATGTTTTTTCCCCCCCAAAAAGTGTGAAATAAAGTGTGGTCTTTAGTCAAGAAGGTAATGAAATATCTTGTTGCTTGTGAGGGCGGCAGTGTTTTTGGAGAGAAACACAGAAGAGGCAGAGGAGACAGAAATGAAAGCACACATACTGAACTGAACTGCACGTCCTGAAGAGCTCCTGAATGAAGACAAACGTGCAGATGGCCAACCGGAAGAAGACCTCCGAGTAAAGACAGATGTCATCGAACGTGTATGGAAACTTCTCCTTTATCCTGTAATACACAAACATTACATCAGACCACTGTAAACATGGATGTAATAAACTAGATATATACATTCTCTGAGCAAGCAGAAATCACATCTTTTCTTTTTTAATGAACAAAAACACAACAAATCAAATTTATCAGCTTTGAAAGTAACATTATTACTGATGACTTACTGTGACAACAGACCAAACAAAGACACATTTAATGTCACACACACTCGCACATCATTTGTCATTGGTTCTTACGAGAGCAGTCGGGTTTCATGGCTTTTGTTACCGACGGATGATTTGAGATTGATGACCAAACGCAGAACCTCTTTTCTCGACAGAACTCTACAGGCGGGTCCGTCCTCAGATATTGTTTTACCATCTGAACACACATACACCAGTATATACATTACCCCTGCTATAATATAACCATCTATGAGGTTAATATATAAATCTATTGTATGACTGCAATGATGCCGACTGACAATATTTGCCGTCATAGTCATGATTTATTATCTCTCAAAACCAACATATTTCTATTTTGGCGGTTCGATTTTTATTTATATGGTTTCAACTAGATTCAATATCGATTAATTTTCTGTATTTCATCTAAAATATTACTTTTGCAGACTTTTTGCTGGTAACTGAAACTCCCCTCAGATAAATAAATGAAATACACATTCACGTTAATAGTCGAGCCCACACCATTGTTTTGAATTACTTTTCACTTTTACTTTTGGTAACCAAACATTACTGTATAAATAAAACATTGTAAATGTACATCAGAGAAATCATGAAGAACTAGAAACATGTTTAAGAAATATCAAAATTCAACTTGTATAATGGCGCCATCCTCTGGATGAGAGGCGAAATACAGATAATATTCTCGGAGGCGTGTGCATTAATAATCCACTCGAGGATTTCCCGAATCCATTACCATCAAAGAATCAATATTTTTTTTACCAGCCCTCATGTTTATTATTTTATCCAGCACAGATTTAAAACATATCACGCAGTCATCGATGGGATGTGGTGTCTTACTCCAGGGGTTTTCAACTAGTTCTGTGCCAGGGACCACCATTCTGACTACCAAGTAATCGGCGGCCCACTATTGTGTGTGTGTGTATGTACCAGGGTTGCCAGGTCCAAGAAATATTTAATTATATGCCCATAACCCCTCAAAACCCGCCCAAAAGGAATGAAAACTAGCCCAATTTTTTCCCTGTGTCGAATCAAAGTTAACAACTCCCTAAAAACGGGAGTTTTTTTTATCTCAATGGTTTCCTGGGTATTGTATATATCGTTTTGTTCTGTTGAACACAAAATATGTTTTGGGATATTTAGGAAAGCAAACAATTCTGGGTCATGTTTGACTACCATTAATATTTTTCTGCTATGGTAGTCAATGATGCCAAAGAATTTGCAGCAGCTAACATTCTACCAAATATCTTTGTGTTCAACCGGACAAATAATTGTATACAGGTTTGAAACAACTAGAGTAATTCATAACAGAATTTAAATTTTTGGGTGAAGTGTCCCGTTAAAAATATCCCACATCTGCCACGCACGCAAATGGACGAGAAACATGTTTTCTCTTCGTAAGACATTCAGAAACTTGCTTAAGAAATAAGGATGGTTACATTTACTGCATAATATATAATGTGTACAAGCACGTCAATGTTTTAGTTGTTGTAGACTGCGTATAGCGCTGCTCAAACGTGATATTTGGCAGCCGGGATAATCAAGTGTTGTACACTCACGAGTGATTTCTTTCATTATGCAACGTGACATTCACCTGACGAAACATTGGTAAAAACATCATTCGGATGCACTGTGTCTAATACCACCGCTAATTTCTCCTCTTTGGTTGAGATGAGCTCCCGCGTTCCTCCCTGTACTGTAGCCTGTCTGTCAGACTCGTTCTCCACACTTTTGAGAACGGACCGGTCCTGGAGTTGCCAGGTATTCATTCGGAGTTTGAATACACAATAAGAAACGCATCAGTTAACATTTATCCTTAGAATATAGAATTTTAAAATTTTGGCGGCCGCAGTACATTATGAAAGTAGCCCACAAACTCGCAACCCGCGGCTCCATAATTTTTCCCGCAACTGCATTCTCAAAATAGCCCAATTGTGCGGGAAAACCGCGACCCTGGCAACACTGGTATGGACGTATATGTACGTATATGACGTTGGGGAAGCAAAACACAACGTTAGCAAAGCATAAGATAGACCTGATAGGTGCAAAGCAAGCCTATCCTGTGTCAGTTTGAATCTCAACTCAAACAATTTTCATTAAATTTAGTATTCACACCAATGCGCAAATATTCTGGAAGTGTTTGGAAAAATAACTTATGGAAAAAAAGTGATTTTAATAGTGAAATTAGGTAGGCTGGAATGCATGTCACGGACCACATGCAATGCCGCCGCGGACCACCAGGGGGCCGCGGACCACCGGTTGAAAACCCCTGTCTTACTCACCAAGTTTTGAGCCGCTCTCCTTTGCTCATGCACAAGGCTGAACGCGCGCTCCCAATTATACTCTGCTCTCTTATGAATGTTCTCTGCTGTCACTCAGTGAGTGTGTGCGCACTCAAAACGCCTGCCGTGCGTTCACGCATCCTTTGGTACTCTTGCTCTCGAGAGTCACACCTGTGTCTTCTTGGATTATAAACTCTCAAAAGGGGTCAACCACTCAGGTCTGGGCTTCCACGGCGTGCCAAGGAAAATGTGACATCTTACAAGGGATCATATTGGTTGAAAGTGACTCGACGTACTCAACGACGCAAGTTGATCCTCCACCTTCTCAGGTAAAACGTTTGATATATTTAATGCAACATTATTAATCAAATGTATATTAGAAATGAAGGGGATGCTTTGTAGGCTACATATAAACATCCTAGTCAGTTTAACTACCACGTCATTCAGACAAAACAGGCCAACATCCACCAAGTTCATGTGGTCCTCATGCATGTCGTACACTAAAAATATTATTGTCAAAATAAAACTGAATTGATTACAGAAAAATGTAGATTGGTGTCTTAAGTTTGCTTTATTCTAAAATAATATTTATTACAAGTTACGGTACATATCAAAACAATAATAGCAGTGGAGTATGAATCTCCCAAGATGGCAGCACAACATGCAACACTTAAATGATAAAAGTGACGATTTAAGATTATTTTAGCAGTTTATTTTCAAATATAGTAATCGATTTGGAAATATCATATAATAGTCTATATCTATTTGGTTATGCAATTAATGCATTAGCAGACAGACACTATATGTGTTCTGCATTCAGTGTTCCAGTGGTTCAGGCTTGTCATGATTCCACTATCATGTCATGTTTATTCGTGTTGTTTGAGTGGAGTCATGGCATAACCTATGGTTTTCTGTGAGATTGAGTGATTCTTTCTCGTGTCTCGTCATTGTTCCCCACATCTCGTTCCTCGTCAGCCTCTCCTTAGTGCTAATCCCCAGCACCTGTTACTCGTTATGATCCTTTGTCTGTTCTCCCTATAAAAAGTCCTCACGTTTCTTTGTCCAGTGCTCGTGCATTGTACCTGTGGTCTATGTACCTGTGTTTCCATTTTCCTGTTCAGTGTTCCTGGTCTCCTCAGTCTTTGTACATTGTTCCTGTTCCTTGTCTAGTAAGTCTTAGTTTAGTGTTTGTTCCTAGTGTTTGTTTTATAGTTTAATTAGTCAGTGTTATTGTTAAAGGTATCCTGTTCTGTTTTCCCCTCGTGGGTTTTTGTTTTGCTGTTTGTTTTAGTCTTGTTTATTGTTATTGTCTAATAAAAGATCAGTGTTACCATCAATACCGTCTGTGTCTGCCTGCACTTGGGTTCCCACGCCATGTCTCCACCTGAGATTCATGACAGAATGCACGAGCCTATTCTGAACCCAGTAGGCAGCATGGAGGGTACGACCTCGTCCTTGCGGTCTCGCCAAGCCCGCTTGTTGCTTGGATTCCGCCAGGGGATTTACGGCGACTAGGAGTTTGCCAGGGCATTCTCGGCGGTGGCGGAGGTGACCGTGCAGGGCTCTAGACTAACATTTTGCACTGGTTGCACTGGTGCGCCTTACTTTGTTTCTTGGGTGCACCAGCACAAAAGTTAGGTGCACCCAAATTTTTGACCGCATCGCATTTAACATTAACCTGCTTTTACCAGTTCACTTTTGTTTAATGTCCATATAGGCAAAATTTACTTGTAAATGTTTATCTTACAAACTCTTCAACATTAAGTTCTTTATTTTATTCTTAACTTACTGAAAAAGTGTTTGTGCTTAAAGTGCTTCAGTGAAGTGAAATTTAAACTAGAAAGATCTCAAGATAAATGGACCAGGACTTGAAGGCTCTGTGTCAGAGCATTGCTTATGATTTTCGGACGGATAAGCCCTTAATTTAACATTATTCACGAAAAAGTTGTGAATTGTTCTTTTCATCATCTCTCATCATCCCCTGCTACATCCACTCTGTTTAACTAATAGCATTAGGCTCCTCATCTGTCTGTCTCACTGCAGTACACGCATTCTCAAACGTACACATCAGAGGTTGCACTAGAGTTTTTCATTTTGACTGACGGGCTCGTAAAAAATCCGTCATAATAAGTTATTACCCGTCACTATGGTTCAAGGTGGCGTTAGGTGGTAATTTGTATGTTCTTGACGTCATCACGCTGTACTGGGGTCTCGGAACTTGTTGTATTGTAATACAACTGAATGCCCAATAAAGCCGATACAGTTTTTGATACCATATTCAAGCCCTTTCCAAATCACTTTTTATTTTGCTCATATCTTGTGTATGTAACAAAAGTCATGGCTGATGTCGGCTGAAGCGCTGTGATTTTTAGGAACGGAATTAAATTGTGTTTAAAGTTCAGTGATGAAATTAAAAGCACAACAGTCCAGTATCACAAGTAAAAGTCACTTTCCAGTGGTGAGAGACTTACTCTATTAACAATTTATTTAAAAAAAGCCTAGTGTTGAAGTCTATAAAATACTGTACAAAACCGTTTGAATAAAACGTAAGTAATGAAAATGGTGCAGCACACACTTAAAGAACGAGAGTTCTGTCATTATCACTATACAAGGAAACTAAGAAACATTACGGACAACAAATAATAAGCAGTGAAGCAAGATTTACGTTGTTCATCATGTGCCTGTCTGGTTTTTTTATCCTCCCTTGTATGTTTTGCGATCGCGGTCCGGCTCGCGTGAGCAGCGGAGGGGTGATAACTCCTGGTGCTGCACACTGGGAGCTCTGTCAACTCACGAAAACATTGTATAAAAAAACTTTGCGTAACATAGTTTACACAGGACAGGAGGGAAATGTGCAGTGATACTCCTTCATTCTTCATGTTATGTGGTTTACTTTGATAGGTGAACTGTCTTTCCCGCGTCGCAGCGCGACATCCGACGGGTTTTCCCAGATCGCATCATATGTCTAGTCAGTAACAATGACAGATGAAAACACGCAGGTCACTTCGCGAGCATATCACGCTGAAGGGAAACGCGGATTTACAAATTCAGGTTTTTCTGTCATGGGTAAAAAATCTGTCAATGACAGAGCATTTTCAGTTAACGCGACCTCTGGTACACACACATGCAGGAATATCTGGACCACAGCCAATCAGAGGGGGGTCCGCCCTTCACTATCATTGATTGGTTTGTTATTGAATCACAGGAAGACTTTCAGAGTTGCGGAGACTTTTTTCCCCTCGAACGGCTGCTCGCACCGGTGCGACCTCTGATAATTTTAAGTCGCACCATTGAAAAATAAGGTCGCATGTGCGACCAAATTAGTCGCACTCTAGAGCCCTGCCGTGTTTGGTGAGGCGGAGTTGAAGACTATCTTCAACTGCTGCCTCACCCGTCGCCTCACACCGTCGGAGAAGAGGCTGCTGGCTCCCTTGGGGTTTGCGGACATGGTCAGGTACGTGACCAACCGGAGCGATCCCGGGGGTGAGGTTCCACGTGGGACTTTCACCCCACGGTCGAGCGCTGCGGAGGGTCTCGTCCTGGCCGCCGCTGCCCTGGGGGACTCAGTACCCTCTGCCTCGAGCTCCATGGCCGCCGGTTCTTCTGGTGGAGTCCGAGGTGAGTGGGTGGCTAGAGACTCGAGGGCGACGTCGCGGGAAACCTCTTTCCCGAGTCCGGGGTTCCCGAGTCCTGTGGTCCCGAGTCCTGTGGTCCCGAGTCCTGTGGTCCCGAGTCCTGTGGTCCCGAGTCCTGTGGTCCCGAGTCCTGTGGTCCCGAGTCCTGTGGCCCCGAGTCCTGTGGTCCCGAGTCCTGTGGTGTCAAGCCCCAAGGTCCCGAGTCCTGTGGTGTCAAGCCCCAAGGTCCCGAGTCCTGTGGTGTCAAGCCCCAAGGGCCCGGTCCAGCAACCGGTACCAAGCCCGGTCCAGCAACCGGCACCAAGCCCGGTCCAGCAACCGGCACCAAACCCGGTCCAGCAACCGGCACCAAGCCCGGTCCAGCAACCGGCACCGAACGCTGCCCAGCCGCCTGAGAAAGCTGCCCAGCCGCCAGAGAGCGCTGCCCAGCCAACAGAACGCGCTGCCCAGTCATTAAGTCTGGCTTTCCGACCGGCGTCAAGCCCTGTCCTGCCAGCCTTCCGACAGGCGTCAAGCCCTGTCCAGCCGGCCTTCCGACCGGCACCAAGCCCGGTCCAGCCGGCCTTCCGACCGGCGCCAAGCCCTGTCCAGCCGGCCTTCCGACCGGCGCCAAGCCCTGTCCAGCTGGCCTTCCGACCGGCGCCAAGCCCTGTCCTGCCGGCCTTCCGACCGGCGTCAAGCCCTGTCCAGCCGGCCTTCGGACCGGCACCAAGCCCGGTCCAGCAACCGGCACAGAATGCTGCCCAGCCGCCTGAGAACGCTGCCCAGCCGCCAGAGAGCGCTGCCCAGCCACCAGAACGCGCTGCCCAGCCGCCGTCAAGTCCGGCATTCCAGCCGGCACCAAGCCCTGTCCAGCCGGCCTTCCGACCGGCGTCAAGCCCTGTCCAGCAACCGGCACAGAACGCTGCCCAGCCGCCTGAGAACGCTGCCCAGACGCCAGAGAGCGCTCCCCAGCAACCAGAACGCGCTGCCCAGCCGCCGTCAAGTCCGGCCTTCCGACCGGCGCGAAGCCCTGTCCAGCCGGCCTTCCGACCGGCGCCAAGCCCTGTCCAGCCGGCCTTCCGACCGGCGCCAAGCCCTGCCCCTTCTGGACTTCCCCCAATCTTGTCTTGTTTGCCCCCACCCCCCCTCCCATGTCTGTTGTTTTTGTTGTCCCACCCCAACCCGCTAATTGTCTTGTCTTGTATGCCCCTAGTCATGTTTGCCTTGTCTGTCTGGTTTTTGTCCTTGTCCAAGTTAGTCTTGTCTTGTTAGTTACCCCTTGATGAACACCTGGAGGTGTTCATTTGAGGGGGGGCTTATGTCATGATTCCACTATCATGTCATGTTTATTCGTGTTATTTGAGTGGAGTCATGGCATAACCTATGGTTTCATGTGAGATTGAAAGATTCTTTCTCGTGTCTCGTCATTGTTCCTTACATCTCGTTCCTCGTCAGCCTCTCCTTAGTGCTAATCCCCAGCACCTGTTGCTCGTTATGATCTTTTGTCTGTTCTCCCTATAAAGAGTCCTCACGTTTCTTTGTCCAGTGCTCGTGCATTGTTTAGTGTTCCTGTTCAGTGTTCCGGTTACTGTTCAGTGTTCCTGTTACTATTCGTACTCTTGTTCTTGTTCCCCAGTCATTGTACCTTGTTGCTGTTCCCTGTCTAAGTAAGTGTTAGTTTAGTGTTGTACCTAGTGTTTGTTTTATAGTTTAGTTAGTCAGTGTTCTTGTCTTTGTTGTTTAAAGTTAAAGGTACCCTGTCCTGTTTTCCCCCTCGTGGGTTTTTGTTATGCCATTTGTTTTAGTAATGTTTATTTGTAAATAAATTCATTGTTTACCACCTCTACCGTCTGTGTCTGCCTGCACTTGGGTTCCCACGCCATGTCTCCTCCCGAGATTCATAGCAGTCATGGCATAACCTATGGTTTTCTGTGAGATTGAATGATTCTTTCTCGTGTCTCGTCATTGTTCCCCACATCTCGTTCCTCGTCAGCCTCTCCTTAGTGCTAATCCCCAGCACCTGTTACTCGTTATGATCCTTTGTCTGTTCTCCCTATAAAAAGTCCTCACGTTTCTTTGTCCAGTGCTCGTGCATTGTACCTGTGGTCTGTGTACCTGTGTTTCCATGTTCCTGTTCAGTGTTCCTGCTCTCCTCAGTCTTTGTACATTGTTCCTGTTCCTTGTCTAGTAAGTCTTAGTTTAGTGTTTGTTCCTAGTGTTTGTTTTATAGTTTAATTAGTCAGTGTTATTGTTAAAGGTATCCTGTTCTGTTTTCCCCCTCGTGGGTTTTTGTTTTGCTGTTTGTTTTAGTCTTGTTTATTGTTATTGTCTAAAAAGATCAGTGTTACCATCAATACCGTCTGTGTCTGCCTGCACTTGGGTTCCCACGCCATGTATCCACCTGAGATTCATGACAAGGGCATAAAACTGAACTTCTATGTAATATAACAAACGCTCCCTTCCTGTTCATGTGATTAATAATGTTGCATCAAATATATTAAAATTGTTACCTGAGAACATGGTGGATTCAGAGGCGTATTTAGACCTCATGGTCACCCTGGGCAACAGCCCCCGAGGTGCACCCCATCCACCCACCTACCCACACGCAAGAATCCACTCATTAAAAGATTTATATGTTAAAATATTTATAAGAATGAAACTCAGCCATGTTCAATATATTATTATACAAGAATTACACATTAACATGACACTTTTGTAGAAAAGAACACAAAGAACAACTCTTCATCATGTACATGTATTTTTTACAATTAGGCCATTCTGTTTTAATTTTACATTTCTTGTTTTTATGTAGTGAAACATAATCACTAACAATTTTTTTCTAATTACATCTGTCTATTATTTGGAGCACGGGTCCAGTTTTGTGCATGGTCAAAGGAAATCGGCGTGAGAGCGCTCCTATTGCATGCAGGCGCTCTCGCCTTGTAATAATGTGCTCGTGATTTGTCATTAAAATAACGCCATATTAGGCCGGATTCACATTTTTTCTAGGTGAGCGGTGCCACATCGAGATGAAGTAGTTCAACTTTTTCGTAGTGCCGCCCGGGCACCACGAGTCATTTGAAGAAAGAAAGAGGCGGCGCGCAGTTTTAGACACGAAATGTAATCAGGGCTTAGGGTATTCTTGTCAACTGTGAGACGACGTCAGTGGACCGTTACAAGATGGCGGACACGTCTACGTGCCTGGAGCGCTTGAATACTGCATCTAGTTATTTATATCTATGGTTTCAACAAAGATAAACTACATATACAGACGACTGTGAGGACGACACAAACAGACGACAGGGAGCACGACATATACAGATGACTGTAAGGACAACACAAACAAACGACAGTGAGGACAACATATACACATGACAGGGAGGACGACATAAACAGACGACGTATACGTACATACATACCAAAAACAAGTAAAACACAGGCCATAGTAGACACAGACAATTGTATTGTACAACGCAATCTACACTTTTTTGACACATATGGAACCCCATAGTCAAAATATACTGATTTACCTGAACAAGTAGGCAATGACCGCAGACAAAGACAAATGTTTAGTACAAGACACAAAGCAGTCGACACATTTTTGCCACAAATAGAACCCCATACCCCTGGATACGCCACTGCTGATGTGAAGTATATAGCCCTACTATTGACACAATTAGGATTCACTTCATTAAAGTAGGTTATTGATTTTACATTAGAGGGTTATCGCTGATTGGACAGCACAACCCAGTAGGATTAGGTTTTTGTAAGTTCTTTGACTATTTACCTTAGTTTATCCATGTAGCACTCATGGGCGTAAATCTCATTTAACAGTAGGGGGGACAATACACATAAATTTCTCAAGGGCAATTTTTGAAGGGGAACACAAATAATACAGTCAAAATTGAACTGACTACGACACAAGGCGACAAAATGCATTAGGTTCATAGGTTTATCATGCAGACTTGCAGTCATATTATAACTGAACGGAACTGTCACATGCTGTAATACAAGTGAAAAAAAATATTTTTTCCATTTATATTTTTTTGTCTCTGTTGTGAAGACAGGAAACAAATATAAAAACACACTACCCATGACACTACATGTTAACAATGTTTTAACTTTTTAAACACTTGTTATCCTGATTTATACTACAACATCGTCTGACAAAGTCACCGTACATCGACATTAATGCGTGGTTGTTATTTTCCCTTGTAGTGCACTGCCTCCGCCAACAAACGTTGTTCATGTTAGTGACAGTGTAGCCAAACAAACAGTCAGTAACAGTGACAGATGCTTAAATTCTGTGTTGTACTCGTAGATGAATCGCCCGAGTTTCAGTAAACTGAATGTTTAGCACATACTGCACAAAATAGATGCTGAGAAAACGACCTTCAACAACTGAATGAAAGCTGTGCACCTTTTGTCCACGCTACATATAGTGCCAACGTCACAAAATTGTAACCGTTATTTTCGCTGCTGTGTGTGACACGGGACCTGAATAGCAGGATCGGTGGCTAATAGTGGCCGTTAATGTTCACATCGTTCCAGGTCGCCAAAAAGAAAACAACGCATGGGAAACGGCTTCGGCGAGATGCAGTGTGTGACGTCCTCTGTAAGTAACGTTTTAATCGCTAGGCTAGCAGATTCATGTAACAATACGTCTGTAATCAGTATTTTTTGCAACAGCTAATGTATTAATGAATCAGCACCAACAACATTAAAGAGAATCACTTCATTTAAAGTGAATAAAATAGCCTTTTTACTGGAGTTCAACAACCACTGATGAACTGAGCCGCATACCTGACTTGAATGTGTTGCGCAATGCGCAGGTGAGATGAACGGGGAGAGCAGGCAGTGGGCCAAACCACTGTGATAGGCAGGGGAGGGGGAACTCAGAAGTTTCTAAACTCAAAACGCATTTTTCCGTTTGTATTTTCTTCTAATTACACAATTAGTTTAGGTAAACATAAATATATTTATGATAATGGAGAATGCGAGTTTAAATTATTTGGGGGGGGGACAACCCTCGAATGGAGGGGGACATGACCCCTCCGTCCCCCCCGCGATTTTCGCCCATGGTAGCACTGTATATTCTGTCATAAAGTGGTTTAGCCTAGGTGTCTTTATTATGTTGGACATGCTTAGTCAATTTCCAGGAGACAGACGTTTTTATAACTTAAAGCATGTTTTTTATTTATTATCAAATGAAAACAATGTTTTAATGCGTTTTGGTTTATTTGAAAATAAAATATGTGAAATAACTTGGGGAAGGTTAATTAACTAATTATTTGTATGCCAGTATTACACATTAGGGACCCCTACCAAAGAACATCTGAAATAACAGTTATACATACTCATTTGATATTAGTGTGTGCAGATCAAGAAAACGCGCCGACGACTCACGGTCACCCTACCCCGCAAACTACTTGCCCCACCCACACAGTGTTGCCAGGTACGCGGTTTTCCCGCACAAGGGGCTATTTTGAGAATGCAATTACAATTAATGTTCTTTCATAATGTTCCGCGGCCGCCAAAATGTTTATTTATATTCTAAGGATAAATGTTAATTGATGAGTTTCTTAATGTATATTCACACTCCGAATGAATACCTGCCAACTCAAGGACCGGCCCGGTCTTAAAAGTGTGGGGAACGAGTCTGGCAGGCAGGCTAGAGTACAGGGAGGAACGCGGGAGCTCAGCTCAACCAAAGCGGAAATTAGCGGTGGTATAAGACACAGTACATCCGAATTATGTTTTAACCATTTTTTTCATCAGGTGAATGTCAAGTTGCACAATGAAAGAAATCACTCGTGAGTGTACAACACTTGATTCTTCCGGCTGCCAAATATCACGTTTGATCAGCGCTATACGTAGTCTATAACAACTAAATCATTGACGTGCTTGTACACATTTTACTTTATGGAATAAATGTATCCATGTGTATTTCTTAACCAAGTTTCTGCATGTCTTACGAAGAGAAAACATGTTTCTCGTCCATATACGTGCACGTGGGATATTTTTAAAGGGACACTCCACCCAAAAATGAAAATTCTGTTATGAAACGAGTTGTTTCTAAACCTGTATAAATGCTAGAATGTTAGCTGCTGCAAATTCTTTGGCATCATTGACTACCATAGCAGGAAAAAATAAATGGTAGTCAAACGTGACCCAGAATTGTTTGCTTATATACAATACATAGGAGACCATCCAGATGAAAAAATATGGCAATAGAAACGTCTTTAGTCAGTTGTAAACTTTGATTTGACGGAGGGAAAATGTTTTTATTCCTTTTCGGCGGGTTTTGAGGGGTTATTGGGCTGGAAATATTTCTTGGACCTGGCAACCCTGCACCCACGGTGTAAAGTGGGGACCGTCATCGCTGTCCCTTCCTGGAATTGCATGCATCAAAATTTCAGGGGAGAACAAGACATTTCAACTTCAAGCAGCTCCCGCAACACCGCAGCACACCGCCGCACAATGTCTCTCACCGTCAAAAGCATATCTGTGATTTACAGTCCTATAAATCAGGAGAATACGTTTACCAACGGAGATTTTATATCGGGGCAAGTCATTCTCGATGTTGCGAAGGAAGCACAAATGCAATCTTTAAGTATCAAAATAAAAGGGAAGGCAGACGTCCAATGGAGCGAGCGTCATGGCAAAACCACCGTTGTTTACTCAGATAAGGAAAAGTTTTATTCGATGGAGCGCTTTTTCGTTCGGGAGGACAAATCACATGGTAGGATGAGCTTTAACAGGTAACACGTTCGCTTAAAATAGGTTGATACTTTGTTTAGTTAACCATACATTTGCTATTTGGTGTTTTAGGTAATGACCATGAGTTGCTGAAAGACCCATCTGGACAGGCTTGTAAGTTTATTCGTTGGCTAGATAAAGTTATTGTAAAGTATTGTTGCCTTGAGATCCTAATGAAGCAAACCGGTTTACTTCCCTATAATCTTTCCGTGGTAGATAGCTCAGTTGTGGCACCAGGAAGTCATGTTTACCCATTCGTTTTTCAGTTGCCTCAACAGTGAGTAGGCCTATGGCAAAAAAGTTATTGAAACATTTCTTTACATTAAATATAGAATGCTGTTTAGAGACATATAGCCTACATATAATACAAATAACTCTACATATGTGTCTTACATATAGGAATTACCCACCGTCTTTCAAAGGTTCAGTGGGCAAAATTGTTTACACCTTAATGACAAAACTGTGCAGGTCATTACGGGTTTCTAGCAAAGCCGCGGCTGAGTTCCACTATGTTCCCAAACCTGACCTGCAAAATCCTGAACATTGGGTGAGATCCTTTCAAAAATTATTTTTACTTTGAACATACATTAAAAAATGGTGGAAGGTTTTGTTACATAGTATTTGTTTTGTCTTTTGTCTTCTTTAGGCACCTCAGTATGGAACCATAGATAAGCAAATGAAGCTCTTTACATCTGGGAGTGTCGCCATGAACCTAAAGACTGAGAAAACAGGATACTACCTTGGTAAAACAGGCAGTGCTGCTGCTGAGAAGGCAGCACGTTTAAAATTGTAAAGAAGTCAGAATGCATGAAACACATTAATCACCCCTTTAACATTTGACAGACATTTCAGGTTTCAAATCAACCTTAATCTTCCAACTCCAGAAGCCATGCACAAAGTTATTTATCTGGTTTTCTATTGCAGCATGCACATAATGTATTGTGCTTACAAACTCTTAAGATACAATCTATGTATATAGTAATCCCTTATTATACATTTGTAAAAATCATAGTGATATTTCTAAGTTATATTCATAACAGAGTCTTGTCTATTTTTTTCAGATGAGGGATTGAAAGTTTTGGGTGAAATTCAGAACAACTCATCCCGTGCAATCAAGCCAAAATACTACCTGTATGAAAAACACAGTTTCTTTGCAAAAAGCAAACGAAGGATACACACACATGACATTCTTAAAGAGGAAGGAGAAGCTATCGAGCAGAAAACAAACAAAAATGTCACCAAAGTGCTTAAAATTCCACCTAGCCTTAGTGCCTCTATCCTTAACTGTAGGATCTTCAAGGTTGAGTACAGACTGAGAGTAAGTTTCAGCGATTTTCATTAAATGAATTAAAAAGATAACCAAATAAAACCTTCCAAAATTAGTTTAAAAGTTAAAAGTTATGGTCGTTTACTGTTATATAATCTAAGATATCTGTTAAGACGCATTTCTAATTGAATCATCTATTATGAAACATTTATTCTTTTAGGTCTGCCTTGATGTGCCGTATGCCTCAGATCCAGAGATCAAATTTCCAGTCGTCCTTCTACCTCCTCTGACTACCTCAGGTGCAAAGTGTCCCTCTAATAGTGACTTTGGAATTTGGAATCAACAAGCAGGAAGCAGTGTATACCCCAATGTTCCACCTATGGCCCCAGGACAATTTGGTACCCCTGGGAACTGTGGACCTTCTCCTGGTCACTTTGGGGCCTCTGGGAACTATGGACCTTCTCCTGGTCAGTTTGGGGCCCCTGGGAACTATGAACCTTCTCCGGGTCAGTTTGGTACCCCTGGAAACTCTGGACCCTCTAGTCAATATGCTGCACCCGGTTATGTTGGACCTCTGAGTCAGTTTGCTCCTCCTGGTTACCCGGGACCTCCAGCACAAATTCATCCTCCAGTTTCAAATTTTCAACAATCAGACCCCTCAGCTTTACCTCCTTATCAGGATTATCAATTATATCCACACATCCCTGATGAGACCAAAAAATCTTGACGAACAGTTTTATATTCACCTTCCTTAATTTTTCTATCATCCGTTTGATCTATTGGGTTTTGTTAAGATTTGCTAAAAAAATTAAGGGTTTTATGTAAACTATTGTAGTTTAAGAAAACTGATGGGAAAGTTAAATAGAATCGGCAGTGGGAAATACTTATATTTTATTTCCCGAAAGTACAGATACTGTACTTGAAAAAGGTTCCTGAGTAAAAATACTTCCCACCTCTGAATAGGTTAGACACTCTTACTCTGTAGTTGCATTTTGTTAAATTTGTATGCCAAATACTTCTGAAGGATCATTTTTATTTATAATCCCTAAACTGAACACTTCGCTGTGATACCACCCCAACTTTCTTAAATTATGAAGTTTGTGTGATTTGCCTTATATTTGAAAATGTTGTAGAGAGATTAAAAAAAGTCCTTTACCTTAGATTGTTGTAAAAGCATTGCATCATGTTTGCTCTACTGATACAATGTATATCATATACCGGTAGATATAACTATGTTGCAATATTACATCAAAAGCACTCCGGTTTTCACCTTTTTCTTGTTTTTACAGGTATATGCCTTCAGTTGTTTTTCTTGTATTCAATGTGTCTCATGTACAGCTGCTGTAACAATGAAAATTGTAAAAAGCGCTATATAAATAAAGTTGAGTTGAGTTGAGTTGAGTAGTGTTTGATCAATTCTCCAAACCAGAGTTCTTTCCTTAATCCATACGTGGTTCAATCATGGGCGTAAATCCCCCTCCATCCGAGGGCTGTCCCCCCCAAATCAATTAAACTCTCATTCTCTATTGTCATAAATATATTTATGTTTGCCTTAACTAAATGTGTAATTAGAAGAAAATAAATACGCAAAAAATGCGTTTTAAGTTTGTAAACTGTTGAGTTTCCCCTCCCCTGCCTCTCACAGTGGTTTGGCCCACTACCTGCTCTCCCCGTTCATTTCACCTGCGCGTTGCGCAACACATTCAAGTCAGGTATGCAGACTCCCCCTTCGGAGCAGTGTTTCGAAACGTTTGCGCTTCGGGATCTCAAGTAAACGCAGGTTTCGCGACAGGCATCCCTAGCTGCAACAAAATGTCTCTCACCGTCAAAAGCATATCTGTGATTTACAGTCCTATAAATCAGGACAATACGTTTACCAACGGAGATTTTATATCGGGGCAAGTCATTCTCGATGTTGCGAAGGAAACACAAATGCAATCTTTAAGTATCAAAATAAAAGGGAAGGCAGACGTCCAATGGAGCGAACATTATGGCAAAACCACCGTTGTTTACTCAGATAAGGAAAAGTTTTATTCGATGGAGCGCTTTTTCGTTCGGGAGGACAAATCACATGGTAGGATGAGCTTTAACAGGTAACACGTTCGCTTACAATAGGTTGATACTTTGTTTAGTTAACCATACATTTGCTATTTGGTGTTTTAGGTAATGACCATGAGTTGCTGAAAGACCCATCTGGACAGGCTTGTAAGTTTATTCGTTGGCTACATAAAGTTATTGTAAAATATTGTTGCCTTGAGATCCTAATGAAGCAAACCGTTTTTCTTCCCTATAATCTTTCCGTGGTAGATAGCTCAGTTGTGGCACCAGGAAGTCATGTTTACCCATTCGTTTTTCAGTTGCCTCAACAGTGAGTAGGCATATGGCAAAAAGTTATTGAAACATTTCTTTACATTAAATATAGAATGCTGTTTAGAGACATATAGCCTACATATCATACAAATAACTCTACATATGTGTTTTACATATAGGAATTACCCACCGTCTTTCAAAGGTTCAGTGGGCAAAATTGTTTACACCTTAATGACAAAACTGTGCAGGTCATTACGGGTTTCTAGCAAAGCCGCGGCTGAGTTCCACTATGTTCCCAAACCTGACCTGCAAAATCCTGAACATTGGGTGAGATCCTTTCAAAAATTATTTTTACTTTGAACATACTTAAAAAATGGTGGAAGGTTTTGTTACATAGTATTTGTTTTGTCTTTTGTCTTCTTTAGGCACCTCAGTATGGAACCATAGATAAGCAAATGAAGCTCTTTACATCTGGGAGTGTCGCCATGAACCTAAAGACTGAGAAAACAGGATACTACCTTGGTAAAACAGGCAGTGCTGCTGCTGAGAAGGCAGCACGTTTAAAATTGTAAAGAAGTCAGAATGCATGAAACGCATTAAATCACCCCTTTAACATTTGACAGACATTTCAGGTTTCAAATCAACCATAATGTTCCATGCTGTGCACTTTAGATCACCTAAAACATATGATGTAACAGCTGTAAATGTTGTGGTGTGTAATCCCCTATAATACAAGTATAAACATCATAGTGATATTTCTAAGTTATATTCATTATGGAGTCTTGTCTATTTTCAGATGAGGGATTGAAAGTTTTGGCTGAAATTCAGAACAACTCATCCCGTGCAATCAAGCCAAAATACTACCTGTATGAAAAACATAGTTTCTTAGCAAAAAGCAAACGAAGGATACACACACATGACATTCTTAAAGAGGAAGGAGAAGCTATCGAGCAGAAAACAAACAAAAATGTCACCAAAGTGCTTACAATTCCACCTAGCCTTAGTGCCTCTATCTTTAACTGTAGGATCATCAAGGTTGAGTACAGACTGAGAGTAAGTTTCAGCGATTTTTATTAAATTAATAATTCATATTTTTTGTTTGGTTATTTTAGTTTAAAAGTTTAGAGCTAGGGTTGTTAACTGTTTTTTTAAGATATCTGTTAAGATCCATTTCTAATCGAATCATCTGTTATGAAACATGTAATCTTTGTTTTTAGGTCTGCCTTGATGTGCCTTATGCCTCAGATCCAGAGATCAAATTTCCAATCGTCCTTCTACCTCCTCTGACTACCTCAGGTGCAAAGTGTCCCTCTAATAGCGACTTAGGAATTTGGAACCAACAAGCAGGAGGCAGTCTATACCCCAATACTCCTCCTATGGCTCCTGGTCAGTTTGGGGCCTCTGGGAACTATGAACCTTCTCCGGGTCAGTTTGGTACCCCTGGAAACTCTGGACCCTCTGGTCAATATGCTGCATCCGGTTATGTTGGACCTTTGAGTCAGTTTGCTCCTCCTGGTTACCCGGGACCTCCAGCACAACTTCATCCTCCAGTTTCAAATTTTCAAAAATCAGACCCCTCAGCTTTACCTCCTTATCAGGATTATCAATTATATCCACACATCCCTGATGAGACCAAAAAATCTTGACAAAACAGTTTTGTATTCACCTTCCTTAATTGTTCGATCATCCCTGTTTGAACTATTGGGTTTTGTTAAGATTTGCTAAAAAAATTAAGGGTTTTATGTAAACTATTTTAGTTTAAGAAAACTGATGGGAAAGTTAAATAAAATCGGCAGTGGGAAATACTTATAACTATTTTTTTCCAGAAAGTACAGATACTGTACAGATTTCCCACCTCTGAATAGATTAGACACTCTTACGCTATAGTTACATTTTCTTTAATTTGTATGCCAAATACTGCAGAAGGATCATTTTTATTTATAATCTTTAAACTGAACAATACACTCTGACAACCCCAAACTTTCTTAAATTATGAATTTTGTGTGATTTGCCTTATAAGTTAAAATGCTGTACAGAAATAAAAAAGTTTCTGCAAAGTCCTTTGCCTTAGATTGCTGTAAAAGCATTGCATCATGTTTGCTCTAATTATACAATGTATATCATATAGCGGTAGATATAACTATGTTGCAATATTACATCAAAAGCACTCCGACTTTGACATTTCACACATTTAATAAACTACCAAACTGTTCTCTGTGGGCCTGCTTACAGAAAATAATGTCCACATGAGTACATTTCCAAATAGGCAGATGTAATGAACACCAGTCAAGACTTGAGTCCGTGTACGAAACACCTCTTGTGCACTCTTTCTAGGATGAGTAAGTACATGATAAGATAGCAGTGTTTTCATCAGTTTTGTATTGCATCAGTGATGAAAATACTAACAAATGACCCATGGACAGTGGACACACTTCCCTGTTTTATACACCTCATTTCAACATCTATTCAAAGCAAATCAAGTCACCTGGCAGACAACTAGACAGAATTTAGGCAGCAATGTTTACATTGCAAATTCAAAGACAGACAACACACACTTATTTCTTTTAATGAAAATTGTTAGTGCTGTCTCTCAGCAATAGCCTTGTGCTATTTAGCTTTTTAAATTAATAGAAAACCTTTCCCCAATTCTGAAATATTGCTTTTATAATATTGTTATATAGTGTTTGATTAAATCTCCAAACCAGAGTTCTTGCCTTAATCCATACGTGCTTCAATCATGCTTAGCACTCTCTGATACCCAATAGGCATTATTAGTAATAGGAATGGGTGAATGACATTATTTTTCATCTTATGATCGACTTATAATTAATTTTGTTTGCTGTGATCACGTAACACCATTTTTTCATCTCATTGTTTGTTTTATTATGAGGCTGTGTTTTGTTTGCTCAAACTCATGTCAAGTCTTTTATGACATCTAAACAATTTATACTGCTGTCTTTTATAAACATAATTTTATCAAAATGTTAAATTTTGTTCATATTTAACTGAGTTTAACTGGTTTATTGCATTTTTATCTAAGGGCAGAACGTGAGGAATTTACTCACCCCCTTGTCATTTTAAACTTGTATGACTTTCTTTCTTCCGCAGAACACAAACAAAGATATTCTGAAGAATGTTGGTAACTGGCACACATTCACTTGCACTTTAATTATTTGTGTCCATACAATAGAAGTTAATGGGGGCCAACGCTTTTTGGTTATCAACTTCTTTTCAAATCTCCTGTTCTCATCTCTATTTACACGGCGGGTCCTGCACGTGCAGGTGTCTGGGTGTTATGGCAGAATAACACAATTAAATGGTTGCATGTTTGTTCACCAAAGTGCCAACAAATATG
This sequence comes from Triplophysa bombifrons, assembly GCA_029783895.1. Classification (NCBI taxonomy): domain Eukaryota; kingdom Metazoa; phylum Chordata; class Actinopteri; order Cypriniformes; family Nemacheilidae; genus Triplophysa; species Triplophysa bombifrons. The sequence goes on along the minus strand of CM056451.1, from coordinate 13,284,530 downwards.
TTATATTCTGCATACAGCTTGCAACTGTTTCATGTAAACAGGGACATGACATAAAACAAAAAGAACAATATAAGATTCTGAGTAACAACAATCAACAATGTTGAAGGGATTGATGCTTGTTGCATATTTTTAAATGGTGGTGGAATAAGATGGATCATAAAGTTTTGCACAAGAGCCAGCTTGCACGTTGTCTTTAAAGCAAAAGAGGACATGCCATCATTTTTTATTATTTATAAATAAACTAAACAAGCATGTTAATTAAGCATTTTAGTAGTGTAAGACATTTGTGCACATATTTATACATAGAGGACAGTAATCACTAGAAAGGAGCCAAAATATCCAAAGCATGTAACTTCAGAAAGCTTTTTTGTATTCAAAATTGTGTTAAATGTAAACATTGCCCTCTAGTGGCTGATTTAAAAATCAGGTAAATCTTTAAACTACATAGGCCTAATATAATACTTGTATGTGAAAAAAACATGTCCTAAAATGCATTTTTAACTGTTTAACTTCATTGCAGAACACAAACTTGCCATGAAAAGTATAGTGTTATAAACAGCTTTGACCGTTGTAATATTATGCAGTGTCATAATTCAAAATAATTCATAATAATGTGAATATACAATATAATATGAATAATTTAACAATTGAAATGATGATAATACCAATGTTGCTATTAAATTACTTTTTTAAACGGTCAGAGTGTTTAATATTTCTGAATGATTAAACTCCTCTCATATCTGCCCTACTATAATTGACATCATGCTTTACATTTTTCCTCCAACACTTTGCTTAAAGTCAAAGCTAAACATGACTTCAGTGATTAATAAGACTAAATGTGTTTTAGTTTATGTATAAAAAGTTATAAGATCCTGATTCATTTGCTGCAATGAATTCAATTTAAATACCCGTAACATAGCTCTTACAGCTATTTGCAGAGTCAAACTAGCAAAACACCAAACTCTGTTTTAGCCTCTGTTGCTGTACCAATGCACATTTGAATGTGGACTGTTCTTGGATCCGAGCTCAAGGGGTGTGGTTTGAGCTATCTCCCAGCTCACAGCCGGCAAGTACCCATGACAACTATTTGAGCCTGCTGGCAACTTGCTGTCTTCACATGTTGGGGTTGCCATAGCAACTCCCCGCGGGACTCCCCCTAGATCGACAGGAGGGGCGTCCAGTTGACTAACCCGTTCTTCGTCAGAGAGCTAGAGGGAACAGCACTGCCGTAGATCTGAGAAACCAAAACCTCAGGAGGAACACTATGAATCACCAAAACATGCTGAGGGAATATCCAAACAAGTAGTTCAATATTTTGAGATGATAAGCTTTTGGGTCATTTTTTACATATTAAATATTGTCACAGTCATTTGTAATAAATGCAATAAACTTTGCAATGAAGTTCCTTTCATCAACATTTATAAATACATTACTAGTAAAAAGGACGCTAAATAAATACTGTTGTTTTTTGTTTGTTATCTGACCATATTAACTGATAGAACTGACATGTAGTTAACTAATGTTAAAGGAATAGTCCCCATTGACTTGACCCTCATACTATGCAAAGTCAATGGCGACCATTTTTTGGGGTGAACCATTTCTTTAACAAATGGAACCATGTTGTTTTACCCAATTATTACATGATAATTATATGTATTACATAAATATGTTACCAAAAAACTTTTCTTATGTCTTTTAAAGATGGCCCAAAACGATACAATCTAAATCTTAAAACTTAGCGAAAAACTTTTATATTTAAACAACCAGACATTTAAATGTGTTTAAATTGAATTTTGTGGGTTTCAAATAAAAAATAACTTGAATAATCCACCAAATCTCAAACTATACCAGTCAAAACAATACAAATACATTATTTCTATTGTAAATGCAAATCTCATCCTGACAGAGTCATCTTTAACTTAAATATCTCCCTTTTTTGAAGTAACTAAATAGTAGTAGTGCACAATAATAAAGCTATTATTATACCCTTGTTCTCATTCACATTTATTGAACAAAGCTCATTGACGCCTTATAGGTTGACTGGGTGGATTGTAAAACGGCACAACTTTCTCTGTTTATTGGGGAGATTAATTCTTTTTGGCCATATAAATACTTCCTTACCATAGTTAAAAAAATCCTAAACGCTCTGTGTGATAAGAAATCGTCTTGGTTTGGAAAATAATCTTATCCGAAATAACCGAGGGATCTCTTTCTATATGTATTTATTTTGGAAAAGCATAAGAACTTCTCACAGAAAACATATGCTGTTTTAAGTGCCAATGTATGTGTGGAAAAGTTTTATTAATCCAGAAAATGCATTTTGTTTATCATAATATAAAAAGTGACAAGGTCTTTTGTTGGCAATATGAAAGTCCATTAGACAAAACATTCTAGAGACTAATGCAAACGTATAATTGCTGATTTCTTGCAAACCGTGCATTACTACAACAACTAATACTACAGTACAGTTACTAATCAAATCAGACTACTATGATTGGTACAGCACTTGCAGTGGTTGCCTTTGAATCATAAATCCGCTGTTTTTAAAATTTTAGATGATAAACCAACAACCACAAGGTGGCATTTCTTTAAAAAAAAGGTTATTTATGGAATTCACTGAAGCACCCTCCTCTGCATAGGTGCACATTGCAGATCTTACAACCGAACACGCTCTCGTGTCTCAGGCCTTTGTTTGTGCAGTTCCGACACCGACGTGAGCGTTCTGACATGCGCTCAAGGCGGTGCCCGTACTCCAAGGGCGAGTCCGCGTGTCGTTTACGGGCAGCCCGTTCCATGCCCCGTGCCCCCTGGTAGTCACCAATCAGCTGCTGTGCCAGGCGAATGCGGAAATGACGTTGTGTGAACTGTTTACCATTAAACCCCTTTGGCGGCAACCCTCTTCGACTCTCGCGTAAAACCACGTAGGAGTTGACAATGCAGAGGTTTATGTAAAACCACAAGAAGTAGCGCCACCATTTTTTGCACGGCCTCCCGACCTGGTAGCACTCCCTAAGCTGGTCGCACAGGTCAACACCCCTCATGTTCTCCTGGTATAAAAGCAAAGGGAGGGGACGTGGAATCCCAAGCCCCGCCACATCAGTGCAATCTCCATCTTTAGCATCTCCTTCCCGCTTGCCCGGTCCGATGCCCACAATACCAGGTGCGCAGTTAGTCGAGAGGCAGCTAACGATCTTAGCATCCCTCGTAACGGAGGCCACCAGGTTGCCATGTTGACACTGATAGAACTCGCCGGGAGCTAGCTTTCCCACATTGAGAGGTTTGAGGGCATCCGGGTAGCCACGGCGACAGGGGTTGGTGGGGCCACAGGCGTAGAAGCTCTGATGCAGTAGATGCTGCAGAAGGGAAACTGACGTGAAAAAGCTGTCCATAAAAAGATGGTGGTGTCTTGCCTCAAGGCCCCTCACCAGTGATGTCACCACCTTGTGCCCCACGGCGGCAGCTGCCACATCATCACTAGACTTCCCAACATAAATACGAGTGCGGTGGCAGTAACCCGAACGAGAGTCACAAAGCATCCACACCTTAAGGCCCTTCCGCAAAGGCTTCGATGGCATGTACTGCGTTGGGGGAAAGCGTCCCTTTGAAGCAATAGCACACTCATCAATGGTCAAACAACGGTTAGGCAGATAGGCATCCCATATGGTATTTCCAACAATATCCAGCAGGGGGCGTATTTTGTAGAGTCCATCATAGCCCAGCTCGCCTTTGGAAGGCTCAGAGTCGCGATCACACAAGTGTAAGTTCTGGTTGAGTTTTTCAAAACGTCGGGCTGTCATTGTTTTTTTGAAGCCAGCATTCCCTATGAAAATGTCACTTGCCCAGTACATGCCATATTCCGGGAGCTGATTGATGCCCATTAGAATGTTAAGACCAACATATGCCTTCATCTCTCTAATGTTAGTCGGGTGCCAGTGGGCGTCTGATCTACCACTTCTCCTTTGCCGATAGATGGCGTAGTTGTTTGTTTGTTCTACCATGTGTTCAAACAATGAATCTGGGAAGAGCAACCGGAAATAGTCTAAAGTGTCAGCATCATCCCCTAGCGAGTGCTGAGGGCCACTGTCAGCGGTGAAAGGCTCAATAGATATTACCTGGTCAGGCTCTCCCCAGAAATCCGGAGAAGTGCACTCCTCATCTAACGCATCATAGGCGCCGAATAAACCCGGCCGTTCTTCCTCTTCTAAATCGGAAAAATCGATATCCGAATCGGACGAGGAGGTTTCAGAGCAATTATTGGAAGTGGCATAATAGGAGTCCTCCTCGTACTCCTCGTGCTTGATTCCATTTCCAGTGACTAAAATAATATTGCAGCCGCCTCCCGCGATGTAGCTGGCTGAGTCCGCAGTGTCTTCTGCCGCCGTGCTCTCCAGCTCAGACTCCCCCTTGTTCTCCTGCACTTCTTCGTCTTCCTCGTCCGACTCGGACTTTCTGAAAGGAATCTCGAACCACTTCACATCGACGGGCAGATTTAGCGGACAGTCCTCGCCGTCGGATAACGCGTTAGTTTCCGTGTCAGTGCTAGTTTCCAAAACAGTAAAAAGCTCTCCTCTTTTTCTTGCCGCCATGTCGGGGTATTGAACTGCCCCTGCATGAGTCCTTTATTTATTTGAGCGGGGTAAATATTCGTCAAAACTAGTCGCGAATTCAAAATCGGCTGAAATGCTCTCGCGTGTGCCCCCGGGAAACTCATTGGTCTGCAGATACCGCTGTTTTGAAGGGTAGTTTCTCATGGTTTCCGCTCTTGCTTTGGTACGCTTTGTAGCGCAGTGTGGCCGCAGACGTCAGAAGCTGCTTGCATGTCCTGCTTTGTAAGGGCGTTTTGCGACTGCAGCTGGTGGGGTTGCTGCTAGTTTGCTTGCCTGGCAGATGGCCGCTTGCTGTAGTAATGCCCGTTGGCACTACCACTATCACTGCCTGGCCACGCATCCCAACACTATTATAGAAATAAAGCATATACAAAGTTTTAAACAAGGATATAAATCTTGTTTATTCAAAACGCAATGCACCATTATAACGTAGCTATTTTTACAAGCTTCAATATACGTGTATTGCGTGCGTTGCCACGAGGGAACGGCAACAAAGAGTCATTTCTTGTGATGTCTCCGATCACACTGGCTATTCAAGATTTAAAGAGCCGATATAGCGCCAGTTTTTAAATTGAGAGTGATAGTGACAAGTGTTCTGACGTTGCACCTTTAGGCTACTAGCCTGCCCTATCACAGGAAACCTGTTTGTTTTTCTTCCCACGCCAATGAATTATTACAACGATACACATGCTTTGGTCATAAAGCGTGTTTACGTTCACAGAATGTTTTATGAAAAGTTGGGTCACAGAAGCCGATTCCACCTACATGAAGCCGTATCAGCATTCAGAACATTATTTTAAACATGCAAAAGTATGTGCTGCATTTTCACAGCATACCATCTATAAAACTCTGTTCTAGAATAGCTTGCTGTTTTGCAGGAAATGCTTGAGATCACATCGTAATGTGTAGTGCTTCATTGTGCTTGCTGAACACCGCATCTCTGGATGTTCTAATTACTGAACCAAAGCCTCCACTTCATATTATGTATTTCTTCAGTGCTTGCAGTTGCTCTTTTGCAACTTAAGTCAGAAAGAACTTGAAATGTGCTTGGACAGAAATAGAAGTTCAGGAAAAAAATCCTGTCTCAAGCATTTCTAAGTCTCTGGAGTACCCAGTCTCTGCATCCCCCACAGAGAATCTTTTGGTGGGGTGGAGAGATGTTGACCGATCGGAGCACGGAGTACACAGATGGATGTGGAGAGAATGTCAGAGGAAGGTGAGGGTATTATCAATGGCTAAAGTTAAAACTGAATTAAATTGTGATACTGCAACAACCAACAACAATATTGCAATAATAAATGCCTCAGTCAGCATTTTCCCATAGCTTTAAGACATAAGGACAAAAGGAGGGAGAGTAAAGGCTTAGTAATGTCTTTATACTTTTCAACTCCATGCAACACCATCTTTTATTGAAATTCCTAACTTATCATAGTATAATAATACAACTTCTTTGCGTTATTAGATTTTGCAACTTTCCAGTCATCTAGATATGACACAATCTGATATAACATTGTCCAGACACACTTTGTGTCTTTGACAACCAGACCCCATGCCAATGGAAGAGGCATCCTGTAAGTGACCTTCCTGTGGCATCTTTACAACAGCAGCAGATGCAACCTGGTCCCTGTGAGCCAGGCCACATACTCTGCTTGCTCATGCTGACACCACTCTCTCTGCACTAAACATATGCCCCCCTGATGTGCAGACACCAAAATACCATAGCTAGATTTTAACCTATTGACCGTCAGTAATGACTGAAAGCTCCCACTTCAGAAATAAATCTGTCTTCTTCCATCTCAAACACCCCAAATCATGCTGCAGGTGGTTACAAAACACTGTGCAAAAGAGTTTAGTTTAGGCCGGCTGCACTCTCAAAAACCTCATAAACCATAGCATATATGAGTCAAAGTTCAATGGGCAGTGTAATAAGATTAATTCATAATTTCTTTTCGCCAAATTTAACAGAAGTCAGTGATTGTTCACTGATGGGGAATGTTCTTCGCCCTCTTTAGGGTTCTATTTATGTCCAGTTTACATAGGTTCTTTTATTAATGCTTAAAACACAATTAGACCTTTATAAAAAGAAATAATCAACCATAATTATTTTTGTTTTAATCTTGCAGTCTTCTATAATGAATGCCTGTTTTTTATATAAAACATCATAAATCATTTATATCCTACATGTATCGCAGACATATATTGTGTTTGTTGAATTCCAACAAAAGTGACAGTCAACAGCAATATGAAAGACCGAGAGGATGTTAATGAACTCATTTAAAAAAATCAGGGTTGTTTTATAGATCAATGTTTTTTAGTTTTTATAATACATGTATAAACATTAGTTTTGTGTTGTTTAGAACTAATACTGTATGAACTTATGTTTTGTCAGTTTTAAAAACGCAGATCATTATTTCTTTGTTTTTTTACCTGTTTTGCCAGTTGATTTTCTGCAAATAAAAACAACATTTTTATATGAAATTTGGGAGAAATGTTGTCAGAAGTTCACAGACATAAACAAAAATTATCATTTTACCAAAACACATTCTTATCAGAAAAAAATACTTTTGAAATGGTCTCTTGATATTTTGTGGCTTTATACTGTATGTGTGGTTGGGGTATATGCCCACCCAGGATATCTGCTAGCCCACCCATCTGCACCTGGCAGGAACCGGGCCTGTTGGTATGCATTAAAAAGTCATGGGATGCACCCAATTTAACCTTATGGAATAAATCGCATTAACAAATTGAAGACATGTAGATGTACAAATGAACTATGGCGCTTTTTGACTCCTTATCCTTTAATGATAGAAGCAGGCTGCTGGCTGCCATAATAAGAACATGCACCCCTGAGATTTAGCATGCAGGCTTTGCCAGAGGATCCCTTGCTGTTAATTACATCAGCGTTACCTTATTATCTATTTGATCTTCCATCTGAGGATTATGTTTACACAGTTGTGGATTTTTACAAAAAGCCCCAATGAAACACAGAGTCTGACACATGCATGCAAGCATTATTTTAGATTTTTTTTGCAACGTTTGTAATAAAAAGGATACTTAAAGATTTGTTTATGAAATATTGCAGAAAATAATGCTATGATTGAGGAGGACACAGAATAAAAAGATTTCTAACCTATAACCTGAAGTTACCAATGATGGTCACTAGAGAGCGCTACAGTGAAACCAATTTATGCAATCGAAGTTTTGCAGTTTTTATCATATTCTATTGCACTCTGATTAAATGCTGAAATTAAAATCAATTAATAAAATTAACAAAAGTATGTAATACATTCAGAAGTAATGTTCATTGTTAGTTCATGTTGACTTATGTTAACCTTAGGCCTATTGTAAAGTGTTACCAAAACAACAGGTCATAGCAATTGATCGGAACTGATAAACTGAAATGTAATGAAATAATGCACTTCCTGTACAAAGGCCTATTTTCCTTGTGCAATTAGCAGATCTGCTTTTTGATACGCTCCAGTTCATATTAGCAAAATGTTTAATATAGTCTACCATATCCTATCTCTCTTTAACTAAACATAATTTTAAGTTTTTGCATCTCTGTTCAACATCACATATCTCTTTACCCCCGAATGGGTAAATAGAGAATAATGACAAAGACGCTAAGTGGAAATTACAGGCAATTAGAATACTATTAAATATAATCAAGTTTTGGATTGTGTTCCATATCTTTGGATTTAAACTTTCCCCCCTTTGTCTGTATTGCACAACAGTTGGACAAGTATTGCAGGGTGTCAAGGAGGAAGATTTACACAAAGACAATATACAAATTGATCCAAATGACTGCGAAAATACCAAGGATTCTAAAACTTCAATTTCAAATATGAAATATGACAAACAATATATACCTAAAGAATGAATAATACAGAAGGAATGTGCAATTTGGTTAACAAATGAGCAGGTTTAAATTAACTGTCATTTGTAGATAAAACTTCAACATAATGCATGGTTGATCTCAGGATGGTCCGTGGTTGTGTAAGTGGGTGTTATTTATTTTGATGATAACAACTATGGCATAGTAATTTGAAGAAATACTAACGTCATAATTTGGCACCAGTGGTTTTATTCTCTATTGTGAGAGAGGGAAGAACGTCAGAAGGGTAGAGTGCCATCATATGGAGTAGTTGGGAACTGCAAAAAAAAACAGGCGGTGTACTTAGGTGTAAATAAAGTACTTCAAAACGTATATTAAAGGACACATACGTTGAAAAATCCAGTCATATCTACAGCCACATAAAATATGTATTAGGCTATTACATGTAAGGGTGGGGATGGAAGATCACCTGACCAGCAAATGTTAATAAATAACAACAACATTGCATTTAAAATATTAATATTTGTTGCAACAGCACCATGCATAATTGTGCAGATGTTATACAATAAAATATAAAACAGATGTGCCAAAATATATTTCTAAGAGAATTATAAGCCCTACTTTTACACTACATGTGATTCACCATGGATCATAAAGGAAAACCCGACAGATAGGCAATCTCAGTGAGTGAATACCAGGTCTCATTTCAGCATGACTAATTCAGACTAGCTTCTTTCTCAGACTGCCGTTATCTACTGCTAGGTAGTAATAAAATTGCTCATACTCATCGTTTCTAGTGCTTACATCTTTAGACCCAGCGAAAACAGACAGTGACTATCCCAAAAAGGTATTTGTCTGATTATTATGGGAAACTATGTTTTTGCAATATTTCTTTTTGCTAAAGAATCAGGACTTGGGAAAATCTGCTGAGATGCAGCAATGTTTATTATTATTTTTTAAAGTGTCTTTTACATGTTTGTCTGCAGGGGTGTTTTAATCTCTGCTGTGATTAAACATGGTAAACATGAGTAAAGATTATCAGACCTGTGTCTAATGCATACAATTGGACTCTTTCTCAAATCAATATGGTATAATGATATAATGTTGCTGTGTTATGAAACAACTACACCACATACCTCTTGTGTTTATTTTCTTTATTTAACATGTCATTCACTTGTTTGACCACATAGCACATGTGTTAAAAAGGCATTTTTATATGAATTTATATGAAATCAAGAATCAACCGACAGTTACGATGATTAGAGGGAGACACCTTCGCTGTAAAATCGAATTAGTTGATCTTACTTAAAAAAAGCATGCAAACCGATTGCTTTAAAAAAACTAAGTAAAGTGAAATGGTATTGTTGACTTCAAGTAACTAAAAAAAATAGTTCAGATGTACTCTTGACTTAGTATGTTGTACTCAGAATTAACTATTATTACCAATTTAAGAATTTCCATTGGATTTATTGCACTGTAAATCCGGACAAGTTTGCAATACTAAATTTTGAATACTGTATAGCTAAATAAAATTTTCCTACAGTTCACATAAATATTATTCTAAAAATGCATAAATCAAACATCTTGACTTGTGCAACACAAAATGAGCAAGAGGAGACTGATCTCAGAACTGTATGCACATACTATGCTCATTGGTAAGAAAACACATGAGCTTCGCAGACCCTAATCACATGCACCTATCTTCTAAACAGTGGTAAACACAAAACTGAAAAATATGTCAAACTCTTCTAAATATCTAAGAGAAGTGAACAGTAAACACTATCAAGTCTTTAACTTTAATAAAAACATATAAAATTATCATATTTTTAAAAATGTACTCTCCTAATGCAGTCATAAAATAAATAATGTGTTAATAATTAAAAATATATATTAGAATTGGTTTAATAAACAAATTTACCAAAGGCCAGACAAAAAAAAGTACAATTATTTCATTTATTACAACGTTAATTCTTTATGGTTTCACACAGACCAATCCCATCTGTGATGGCTGTAGATGTCTTAGAACCCAACATTTAGAATTAGCGTGCAAAGAACTTATTTTTGGTACTTCCTATTATCAAAATAAACATATCTTATTTATTTAGTTTATTTTGTTGATTTTGATTTGATTTGATAGACCTGTCAGTCTGTATTCATTTAAAGGTCAAAAAGTTGAGACCCATGCTCATTCCCACGGTTCCACAGCTTGTGTTAATAAGTAAACAATGATGAAAGTGTGAATACACACTAAACAACGTTCCTTTTGATGACCAAATCACAGAGCTTAAAAGCTGTTTAAAATGCTTGCATGCTTAGTATTTTCAAATGTTTAATTAGGAAGAAACATCAGTAAGTGATGCATGAAATTAAAAAGCAAGAAACTGAAACTTAACAAACAGTTTTTATTTATTAGCAGAAACTTCCCAACATTAGTAAAAATCAAGACTTCTACAGATGTTAGGACAGACACTGATAAATTAGGAATCATCACCACACATTATTTAGAGACACTGCCTATGAGAAATGATATGATGTATGTTTAAACTGAATTACCAACAACATTCATGTGTGTGGCATGACCTCCCATCCTTTAAAGCTCTGATCTGTTTTCTCAGAGGATATAAGAACAGGATGTTTATGTGCGCATAGAGGTCTCAAGAAATGGCAGAAAAAACAGCCCATTCCCTGTCACTGATACCATGAGATGGACACATTGTAGGGCTGGGTCAAAGATGTCATGGTGGGCTCTCCCTGGGTTTATTATGCTTACCATGAGCTAACCAAAGGGTAAAAAGGCAAACGTGCCTCACGTGTGTTTCATGATGTGTCTACATTTGGTGTTTATTTCACTTTTGGTTTAACCATCCATCATTGCACTACTGAAATGATGATTATGATGTAAAATTTACATAGACAGTACAACAAAGTAAAAACTAATAACCACATATACTTCTAAAGAAGGTCTTTCTTATCCACAGTGTTGAACAATGAGAACCTGGTTGCTTGAGGCTGTATCATCATTACTTTGTAAGCAGGATCCTCCTTATGCCTGAGGTTTAGTCTTTTGTTTTTATTTGACTATTGTGGTCTAATGAAAAAGAGATAAGCTTGCTGCAGCCATACAATTTTCAACTGAAAGCTTCTTTGATGAGGCATTTTTGCATGACCATTAACAATAACTGCTTTGCCTCATCGGATGGGCTGTGGCTTAATTATCTATTAAGCTGGCAGAAGGTAGTATATCTTTCATGTACGCAGCACTATTCCCTCTATTTATTCTTTATTGTAGGTTTTGAAAGATCATTTGGATACATGTGCCTATAACAGCATCACAGCATTAATGATTTTCATTTGGGTTAACTAGTCTAAGAAAGATAGTTTCTTAGAAAGTAATTTCCCCATTACCTCTGCATTGAAAGAAGCATGCTGAAACCTTGATAAGATATTACAAAATATTGAAGCCCCCTAAACAACATCGCAGTTCCAAAATGCCAATGCATAATATTTACCCATATCACACCAAAACCTTGGCTGATGCTGATGTGTAAATTCCTTGAACCATGGAGATGTACATTCACATTCACTGGCATCACCATAAGGAAAACTGAAAGTAGGCCTATAAGCTTGTACAGCACACAAGAATACATCACAAAATCCCTATAAAGCAAAACATGATTATTTTATTTCTGTTAAGGAATCAAAAGAAAGGAAAAGACATCATAAACAGTTCTGCAGTGGACTTTTTCCTTACCTGCTTGATACATCTGAGAAATCCCCTGGTTTCTGTGGAAGTTGTGATGTTTGAACAACGGGAAGAATCCACAGTTTACCTCTGTTCCCAGCAGTTTCTGTTCCATCTATCTGAAGCTACTTGTCAAGTGATAGAATGGAAACAGGTCTGGCACTCATTTACCATTAAGCAAGCATTGTGGTGAATCATTTTTAAAATATCTAAAATGAATGGGATTCTTAATGGTAAAAATATGTGTTTGTGAGAGGATGCATCTGAGCAGTGTTAAACTGGCATCACACCTCCATGCGTTGACAAGCTGTAAGAAAAGAGTGCTTATGATTGTTTTATGACATGCTCTCAGGTGTTTATTCAGTTCTCAATCTCATGTGAGTTTGTTTCGTATGTGATACCTTTGGGAGCTTTGTGTGAGAAAGTGTGAAATTTACTTACTGACTAATAATCTTCAGGGAGCTGATAAAAGCTGGACCAGAGTTAGTCATCGAGCTGTGTTCATCATGAAGTCGGAGGTGGGAATTTCTGAGTTGAAAGCGTTTCAGTCATTCTTGAGTCATCCCACTGGCCACGCAGTATTTAATGGATGAATTTAGTAATACGACTTGCAGAATTTACTTTAGTGTTATGTGTTACATTTCACATAAGTTAGCTCCATGCTAACCTCACTGGAAGTATCTTGGACATGAGATCACATGCATAGGTGTAATTTGCGGGTGGATGGGTGGGGACATTATGACAACATAATGTCCCCACCACTTTTTGCCAAAGTCAGTTTTGAGTGCCAGATAGTCAGAGTGTCTATTTACTGTACTGTGTAAGCAGATGCTATACATACTAACTCCCAGTGTTGGGTGTAACTAGTTACTAAGTAATTAGTTACTGTATTTTAATTACTTTTCCCCTTGAAAAAGTAAAGTAAGGGATTACCCATATGATTTCTGTAATTTAATTACAGTTACTTTTGATGTACTAAAACTAAATACTTTGTGAAATATATGCTTGTGCAATGGTGTAATTGACATCAAAATTCAAAGTCTTACTTTAAAATCTGTGCTCACATTTGTAATACTTTTGTCAGTTAATAATATTATTTATTTGAATGAATTAAATAAGCCGTTTCATGTCTATCCTTGAATCACTTAACTAATCGAGGTCAATGTAGGATATAGAAAGTAATTAGTAATGAGTAACTAAATACTTTTTGGACAGAGTAATTTGGACAGTAATCTAATTACACTATTGAATATGTAATGAGTAACTAGTAATTAATTACTTTTTCAGAGTAACTTACCCAACACTGCTAACTCCGCCCATCAATTTTAGAATAGACAAAATGTAAGAAAGACACACGAAAATCGACTTCTCCAGTGGCGTAGAGCGTAAAGCATGTGTAACATGTCGTCGTGGGTTCGAGACTGCTGTTTGTTGAAATTTTTCCCTATCACATATCAGATCGCAAAGGTTTTTATTTTTAATAAAAGGATGAAAATATTTGAAAATATCAGTTCACGTCATACATGTACCAAACATTTTGTTTCCCCTGAATGTTTGTCCTTATTAGCAGGGGGTTCCCAAACGTGCATCAAACACCAATTTTTTTACATGGAGAAAAAACACATTCGTTTCAGTAGTTTTTATTTTATTACAAATAAATATGTTTAATTACGTCCTTACATATAATAAAGCACAACATGCTTTAAATGGTCTATTGATGAAAATATGATATACTTTAAAAACAATCTGATATGTGAAAATTTAGAATAGTGAGTTCAGCGGATTCAAACATGGTTCACGGCAGTGTCAATATTATTTGTCATGCGTCTTTCACACTAACGTTACACCACTGAAGCCGTCGATAAAACGGCACAGTTTTTTATACTGTTTTCTGGAGGATGAGTCACCTACATTTTTCGTGCTTGTGACGACCATGAATATTCCCAATGAGTAATTACAGAAACAATTTATGAAAGTATTGTTTGTGTTGTCTTTGTCCCCACCACTTTTCAAAACAAAGTTACGCCACTGGTCAAATGATGCATTTAGCCAAAGTCGGGGAGACAAGACAAGAGGGTGGGTAGATGACGACTGAATTTTTATTTTTGGGTGAACTATCATATATAAACCTTCCCAGGAGATATTTCCAAAACAATTAGAATTCTACTTTGTTCAGAATGCATTATTAAACTTGAGGTTAGTTAAATAAATAATTAAATCATTGCCTCATACATACAACTTTAACTCACATGTCAAGGTAAATTGCTTTATATTCCTTGTATCTGTGCATAAAGTATAACTTCAGATACCTTGAAATATCATCCATATCAACTTCAAAAAACATATTTTAGCATTAAGGCATTAAAAAGAACATTTTGGGGTTAACTGTTTCTTTAAGAGAACCTCTGACCACATTTCGGACCCCGATCACAAACCTATATCTTGTTTGAATCAATTTGGGAACCTTTGTTTCACCCCAGGGATTTTTCAGCTAAAGGCTTTAAAGATTTTTGGTTTCTTCACCCCCTTCAAAAAGGCTGGATGTGGCTGATTCAGGGCTTTATCAGTGTGAGTGGGCTTTTAGGCGGTGTGGGAAAAGCTTGTTACCAGTGCCTCTACCCTGAAGCCCTTGCCGCAGTAGGACAGTCAGTATAAATGTTTAGGCTTCAAAGAGAACATGCAGTGCCCCTGCCTGCAGCTACATGTGTTAACATGATGGATCAGTGAGTTACAAACCCCAAAGCATCCTATTGAGATGCTGTCTGATTCAAGTAAACATTTTTTTAATTGACTTACCCAAACCATTATTTGACTTTTTTGGGAAATCACCAAGATAAGAAAATAGTTTGACTTCTGGCCATGGTATACATTACATTGGATCATGCACATGTTTACCCACAATAGTACACAATAAAATAAATAAAGGGAAAATCCTGTATCACCAACAAAATGTATGACTATATGCAAGTTGCAGTTTTCAAATTTGTATCCTCATAATGATTGGCTTGAATCAGATAAAGCAGCTCTCTGCTTATTTTATTTTCTCCCGTGCCTCTGTTCTAAAAGACCCTACAGCTCACTCTTCAAAGAAACAGATTTTGTATAACCCTAGGCCCATTACTAGGTATTTATTTGCTTACTGGACTGTAAGCATACAGGTAGTGTAAGCCTGGCTAACTATTGAGAATTTCACTTCCTTTGCTGTACAAAATGTTACTGCTTTAAAGCAGTCACACAAATCAATCAATAAATGCCGGGTTCATCTGTACTGAATAAAGGGTGCAATGTAACAAATGTTTATATTGTTGCTCTCACATTTGTTTCTACAAGACTAATTTGTAGTAACTTGTTTGATTTTTCATCGTCCTTAGAGGATTACAAATCATTTTATTTTGGGATTGGAAATGGGTGGGAATTAGTAATAGTGGGCAACAGATGTGCAACACCATGAAGTGTGATATCTCCAACCTGATCTCACGTGAATTCGTAACAATTTTATGAGGTGGCTTATTCATATGAATTTGTACATTGTGAATTGTACAAAAGCTTACGACTACTAGAAAAAGAGCAATACTGATGTCAGTATTTGGACAGGAGAAGAACTCAAGCGCAGGCCGCAATGCAAACATTGAGTAAACTTTAATAATATAAAACAAAAAACGGACTAATAAAATGACAACGACAACACTAAATAATAACACAACATCCAAAACATGCCAATGCATCTAACAATGGAGGGTAATCCGGTAAGGTAACAGAGACACAAGCATTAAAGCTAGCAATACAAAATAAATCCGAAATAAATAGGGAGATTAACAAGGGGTAAATGAACACTCGGCAGGTGTGGGGAATGAAACACTACTGTAGTGGTTCTCAATTCTGGCCCCCGAGATCCATTTTCCTGTCGAGTTTAGCCCCAACTCTGACTAAACACTTGAAGAGGCTTAATGCGGGGCAATTCGATTCAAATGCGCATGGAGGAATCTGCACTTAAATCGCTGTTGCGGTACTAAATGTCATACGCTGATAGATTTGCGCAGCGCCACATTAAGTTGAACTCATCTATTCTTAAAGACGAATGATTAGCTTGTTCAGGTGTTTTATATCAGAGTTTTGGCTAAACTCGCGGACACGAGTTGAGAACCACTGCACTAATGGAAAGCTAAACATGGAAACGAAAGGGGCGGGGCCAAAGACAAGACCAGAGAGAGAGCATGTTATGTCAGAACCAACAATAACATGTCTCTCTCCACACAAAACATGAGACTCTGTCATGATCCTGCCACTAGACCGAGAAAGACATGACATGATGAGGCAGAATCATGACAACTGAAGCCCCACCTCTAACCCCGCCCCTAACATCACTGGCACAAACGCAAATCATATAAAAATATACGAATGAGATTGTACGAGTTAACATGAATTAGTCAAAATTACATTGTAAAAGTCACGTTTTTGCTGTGACATTGTGTTGGATATCTCCGTAAATCGGTGCATCAAGAACAGATACAAGGTCACCTTCACAGGGCCACTGGCCCATGTCAATCTTCTACAAGATAGCAAAAGTGACCTTGTCTGACCCTTGAGAAACGTATCTACTGTACTTAAAAGGCCTGATAAATAGTGAATTACCATTAAGACTTGTGGACATGCTTTCGTGCAGGAATGCGCTCGACCGGAAAAGCTTAAATATGGAGCTTCTAACAGGTGTCACTGTTTTCTGGGGGAGGAGCAGACAGGACAGTTCTGTGATGTGTGCTGCCTGTCAGCACCCTGGAGTCACTGCATATGAGGAAGCAGAGGTTATTATCAATGCTTATCAAAAGACACATGCTCTGCATTCTAATGATAAGATTCAGAGCATCGTGGATGCACTTCTGCTACTTCATTAGCTTTAGTTGTCAAGTGAGTTTAAGTTGGGAGATTGCAAACAGAAGCACTAGCTGGAACTGAAGCCTAATCCTTAAACTACTGGTATTTTCCCCTCTGCAATCCTTTAATGCAACATGCCCATAAAAATGACACATTTGTCTTATTTACTTCTTAAACGTACAAATAATTGCTGTTAGGGGAAATGAAAATGTAGGTATTTTTTTATCAAATATGAGTGAAATGGAAACTTTAACTGCTCTCGAGAATGGCTTTGGTTTCAAGAGTATCTCTATAGCATCTGGGCAATTCCAACGTTATGGATGTAACATTTTGCGTTATGGACGTGACATAAAAATGCTCAGAGAATTAATTTCTTACGAATATATTGAACCATCTGTTTATATTTTACTGAACCCTTGTTGATAGAGTCTAAAAATGTCAGTCTATGAAAAAATATATATAAAAAAAAAGGAAATAAATATGCGTTATGGATGTGACAAGAAAAGGAAGCGTTTTTTGGGAGATGAAAAACTTTGTAGGATTTGTGTGAAATAAAATGCACAATCCTGAAGCAAACCTGACTTACCAAAAATCATGCACTAAAAGTTAAACAAATGCTTTACAAATTTGAAGAGATATCTCATATGGGTTTTTGTACCACCAAATGTTAAAATCTGTGCTGATACCATAGTACATTTTTTTTAACAAGTTTATTTTTTCGTTATAAGGTTGACATTTTCACGGAATTGCCCATCTATCCTCTCTGGTGCCTCCCATGGACCTGTCCTATGACCATAGATGTCATCAGTGTCTGGACTGTCGGTTTTTTTCAGGTGACGATAGTTCTTTATCCTTTATTTTGGAGACATATGTGATCTCTCTCCTCAGCTACTCCTTACCAGCTCTCTTTCTTTTTAAACTTCCTTTGTGTGACTAAATTTAGATGCTCATCATAGGAAATCACAGCCCACTATGCCCAACATAAATCACAACTTGTTTTCTGTCTTATGATGTTTCTGTTTGTAGTTATATGATATATTTGAGGAGAAAACTAATTTATGGAGGATGTTTAATTTGATGCCTACATGAGAGTCCACAGAATCTTTGTGAGACAGTGAGTCAGCATATCCGCACCCAGATGAAGTAACCCACAAAAATAGGTTTCCCATTGATTTACAGGAATGTGCGCACACATTAACAGTCGCGCACGAGCACACACAAGCATAGAACCATTTGAACCATTTGGGTGGTTCAAACATTTTGTGACTCACTTAGAGTATTTTCCCCAAAAGCCCAAATATGGTTTATAAATATGACTAGCAGGTTAAACTGTTTTAGAGAGGTTAATGCTGCAATCCTTTTTTTTGGTTTGTTAAAAATGGTTTCTGCTAAAACCAAAGCATAAATTAAACTGTACAACTACAAGTTTGAAAGGTAACCATTTCCTCAGTGTTGGGACCAGAAGGACGTACCAGAAGAGGAGATTTGGACATTTCACATTATTTACAGTTTGTGATTGGCTTTCCCTCCTCTGGTAATCATAGCTTTACTTGAGTGGAACATGTTGAGAATGCAAGTTAATGACACCTGCCTGGCAGCTCATGTGTAGTGTTCTGTTTCATTAGGCACCTACTCATCTTAGAGAAACACCTTGAATTAGTGACTGACATTATGTGTTACCTGACCAGTGTTCTCACCATAATAAATCACTCTCCCACCAGACCTTTCGTTTTTGATTTAACATTTGGCAGAGCTTTAACTAGACAACACGATACTCTATTGACCCCTTTACCATGTATGGTAGAATTCAGTTTATTGAATACATTTCTATGAGCTCATGTGAATATCTTATAAATGAACAAAGAAAGCAGCAGATATCCAAATCATGACTACTTCATTCCATATGGGGAGAATGCAGAATATTCTTTGTTCATTTTAGTTCAGTTCTAGCGATTGCTATACATGGGCAGTTGCGTGAGTTAAATTAAGCATTGAATCCTCTCATATTCAAAGTGAAGTAGAAACTGATCCAACATTGCATTTGCTCCTAACAGTTTGGCACAGCATCAAGGCTTTTTATTCTCATGGTTATTTTCTCACTATTGGCCATTATACCATAAATTTTGGTTTTAAACTGACTATAAGAATGTTAGCGGCAATAAGGGAAATCAAGGACTTTTAATTTTTGTATGAAGTTTGTAAGCATTAAACAATAGGGGCATGACAGATTTTGTTTATCTGTTTATTTGACAAAGCCTGTGAGAAACTCCAAACAACTCAATTTAGCCCATATCACATATTTGCATGTCAAACTTGTGATGTTCCCAGAGTTTAGTGTCTGCAATGCTTTTGATCCGAGCCACTAGAAATACATCTTTGGATTGTTGTTGGGCAGTGTTTGACATTGAGGAGAACAGTATAATACAATAGGAAGGCTCAAGTATTGTGTGCTGATTGAGTTAAAGGCATTCTGACCCTTCTACCAATTTGCTGCTCCTTATTTTATTAAATAAATCAGTCTGGAGCAAGATAGGCTGTTTAACTATTGCTCTTTTTCTCTCTGAACATTTCTGGTTAACTTGGCGAAGTGATTATTGCCTTGATATGTTTCAATCTGAAAACATATTTTACTTAGTTCCACACAAAGGTGCACAACCTGTGACCAATAGGACTTTCTCTACATGCTAAAGTTTCAATGCCATTCCCTGCAATTCTAATGGTAGATAAGGTTTGGGTGATTGATAGCATCTTCATTTGAACTATTATGTTGTCAGAAGGTGCTTGACTATTAACTGGATCTCTCTTTCGTCCCCCCATTCCACAGTGGCAGCACACTATTTCTTTCATTTGGCTGCACGTCTGTCATTATGATGGGGTCATCTTACCTTGTGCAGATGTTACATTTACTAATGAGTAGCCAGGTTCATTTTATGAGGTTAAAGTTGAGCATGTGGGGTTAGGCTTAATCTAGCGAATGGGAGAATCATCTGTTTTGCTACTTCAATGTCTTCTTGTCGTACAGCACATGAAATAGGCCTAGGTGGCTTTCTGTTTAGACAGGGAGTAGTTCACAGCTCTCACTTAAAAACATTACCCACCATTTATGAGGAAAGTGCCAGCTGTCAGTTTTCTTGTCACACTGACTTGGGCTTTGGACGCATAGTCCTATACATGCAATTCCCAATTCACCTCTTCAAATGAGCACTATATTAAAACCTTCTGTGGGACATTTAAAATAAAATAGTTTTCCTGAGCTGATGCTTTGTAATGTCTACTTTAACTAGTACATAGTAGTATTTAGGATTTCCAAAATGTGCACACACATTGCCCACCGATTGTATGTCTACTTTTTCAAGACATACATTTAGAGTCCTGAGCAGTAAATGCTCAATGGTACGTATATGTATATATAAATAATTTAACACAAACATTTGTGTAAATACTTCAAAAAAATTACCAATCTCTTTCTTATTTCTATACTTTTAAACAGGTGAAAGAAATGTCTTGAAATACACGTGCTTTCAGCACATGCTGTTTGCAGAACAGATCTGATGTTCTACACAACACATACGTACAAGCCATGTTTGAGAAATTTATTTGGGAGATCTTAGTGACACAGCCATAAACATATATATATAAAAACGATAAATATGATAAAAAGTCACAGAAATGTCTTCTTTAGTAGTTTTGACAAGGTTAGCACAATTTTTTTAACCTATTTTTGATTTACAATTTTGTAATAAGGAGCACAAAATAACAAGATTTTCAAAATATCAAAAATGTTGAATGTCCTTCAAAAAAAATTCAGAGTAAAATCTGGAGTCTTTGCCCATCATGCACAACACGTTTTTTTGTGAAAAAATTTGCATTCTCAAATTCATGGCAGGAATAGACAACTTGCTCTGACTCGTCCCCACCTTGGTACTTTGGAGCTAAAGTTATAGGGTTGCAAATGTTACTTTGGGCAACCCTATCATTTAAATGGCAGAGGACCATATTAAATACGTAATATTCAGGTGAAAGGCGTCCTTGGGAATACAGCTTAAGAAATAGTAGGATGGCTCATCATAAGCTGCTTTTTATTATAATAGTTGGTTGTGAGTAGCATTCCTGAATAAACCCATCACATTCCTGTACACCATACCGCTCCAGTTTCGTATCTAAAATATTGCACGATTGTTACTGGCCGTCAAACTGTACGAACCTGATCCCAGTTAAAAGTCATGCCACTGTGGAATCTTAGTTGTCATAATGTACAGTAAAGACTTCTTATAAACAAAGAAGTCCGAAGATTTACCTAATAGACTGTCATATGGTCTGTGCTGAAGGACTGCATCTCATCAACACTGCCAGAATTTGATCTTTATGGTAGTAATGACAGTTTCCCCCATTGTCTAAACGTGTCAGAAACCAATGGCGCTATCCGGACGTTATTTCACAGCAAGCAAAGGCTAGAGCTTCGATCTATATTTTGTTTACTTTATTCCGAGGCACCTCTCACATACTGAATATATACTTCAAATGCATATTGATGACTTTCTTATTGCTTATGGCTGAAAGTACACATCTTTCCCCCCCCAGAGATGATAATATCATGATACATATTCTTTAGTGCAATTGGACCGCTTTGGCTGATATCGGACATAGCAAAAGGGGACATGCTTTGCGAAAGGTCAATTGTTTGCAAGGCACACAGCAAAGTCCCTGGTTTTAAATGTACACCCGCTGGTGTTTATATGAGTCCCACCTACGGGTGTGCAAATGTACACTGAAGCAGAGTCTTTCTGGTGTCAAATGTCAATTTGTTTATGCAGTTAATCAATCAATTGAGTTCACATAACAAGTGATAAATGATCATTAATGATGAACACCTGCTGTTAACAAACACAATCAATGAAGAAAACATGAAAAATAACAGTAGATTTTGAGGTCACCATTATGGCGAACAGTGATTTCTTTAGTTTTCTCTTAGCCTTGGACTGTTGATATATCTTGATGTTAATTCTTTTACGACAGTTTCAGTTTTGTTGTCCTACTAACACTTGTGAGTTGTTTAAAATCAAGTTTAGCTAAAGTAATATATGAGGCTAAAAATATACGTGGTTGATTGTGGAACATATGTGTGTAGGTTTAAGTTTTAACGCTATTAATGCAAAATGCTTTTTATAGCACATACATAATGCTGCTGTAGTAGAAATATCACTTAAATCAATATGGGAAAAATTCACACTGTTACTGAGATACATCTAGACATCAACACTCTTCATACAAACCTCAATGATGGTGACAAGCAACAGAATTATTAAGATGAACAGATCAACTGCAATGCATGCTGGGAGTCATAGAGGAGTTTTGTACCATGATGTTACACAGAATTCATTGCATCCTTATGTAATTTTGTTGTTGATTGTCACCATCATCGAGATTCATTCACAGATTCTTGAAGTTCGTGTGTTTAAATGATTGAGAACTTTTGTCCCTTAAAAAGATAATTGGGTACCGCTACACAGGGTCAAAAGACAAACTTAAGATTATCAAAACTTTTTAAGTATAATGTTGCTGTTCTTTATCATACACTGATAACATCAATTAGCATCTTTTTACTTTGCTTTCACTGTAATAAAGACACCAATAAAGCACAATATTATGAAGGATCATGAGCACAACTAAAGGAAACATTAAAAACTATCAGGGTGACTTCTTATTGTTGATGTTTTCTTCAGTGATTGTGTTTGTTAACAGCATGTGTTCATCATCACTTGTAACGTGAACTCAATTGATTAATTAACTGCATGAATAAATTGACATTTCAGACCAGAAAGACTCTGCTTCATTGTACATTTGTACACCCGTAGGTGTGTAAAAAAATACACAGCTGGCCTTGGAATGGACACCTGGGCTTTCTGATTCTCATGCTTTGTTTGGCCAGATGAAAGATAGACCAGGCCTGGTGACAGATCAGCACACGTGCAGATGAGATACACCTTGAGCGTAGCTGTATGCAGGGGGTTATTATGAAAGTTCTACTACAAGCCTCTGTGAACAGCTGGGGGCCAGCTGATACCCACCTCAGCAACTTTCATCAGCTTACATTCATGTTCTCAATGTGCCCTGGATTGCAAGAGGTGAATGATGGAATTAAAATCGGAGACCGAGTTTTTTTTTAAAGAGCACAAGGGCATAAATGATGAATGATAAGTCTTAAATCACACACCACTGATACATATTGCATTAACAGATCTGTTTTATTAGAAAAAAAAAGTTAAGAGTAAGGAATGGATTGAAAACTTGGATTTCTAAACATTAAAACATGCATGACTGTTACGGAGTTTTAAATTTGACAAAATAAAAGAATACTCATTAGAATATGAACTGTACACATTATCTTAAGTCTGCAATTGAAATGCAGAGGTCATAAATCAAAAACTTTATAAGGGCCTGGGGCCTGTTTCAATAAGGAAGTGCAACCAACACCGAGTTAAAATCTGAACTCTGAGTTGATTTACTGCAGCATGGCGATGAAAAGCCATCATCAATTGAGTGAAGATAGCACGATTCACCATGGCAACGGCATGTGACAAGAAGCGCTCTGTTCATTTCTCGCCAATCGAATTGAAGGTAGGCCTACTGTTACAAGCGTACGGTGAATATGAGCACATATTTAGAAAAAAGAGCAACACAGCCGCAGCAGCAAATGAAAGAGAGTTGGCGTGGGAGAAAATTGCTTCACCTGTTAATGCACAAGTTTATTGGTCAATTACTTTTATATTTATTTTGTTGAAACTGTGAAAATGGGAATTATATTTAACTCTATCGCTATCGCTCTCTCTCTCTCATGTAGGTGCAATCCTTCTGCAATAAAAAGATTTTGGCAGCAGCTGAATATGAAATTCAATAACATCATTCATTCAGGAAGGTTTAAAAAAATTAAATGCTCTTTCTAGTAGGATGCCTGATTGGGAAATGTTAAATATACTTCTTAAACTGGCCTTAAAAGTTAAGATAAAACGTCCAAACGGGGCCTCACAATTCTCTCCCGACATATATGTAACTCTCTGCGAATTAATGCAGCTTCCTCATCTATGGGTTCCTGAATAAACGGACATGCCATTTAAAGGTCAGTGTGACTAAATTGAGCGCGTTTAGGAACATGAATCAATAAACAAATGGAGTATGCAATTTCAACACCGCTCGCGCTTCGAAAAGGGGTGGAGATTGTAACAAACCCTGGGTTTGCGGAATAAAACCTGCTCCCGACCAGGTTAGGTTCACGGAGTATGTTACTCTGATTATTCACTCGGAGTATAAGATACCTCGATTTCTGAAATGGGCTTGACTTACCCCGCGGTTGCGGGTTTAACATACCTCGCGTTCTGAAACCAAAAACCCTGAGTATTCCGTTTTCTGGGGTTGACTTACTCTGAGTTTGCACTTACCCTGCTTTCTGAAATGGGCCCCTGTAGAAATATAACTTGAATAATAAAGACTTGACCTCGGATTCGCTACCAGGAAAAATAAAAGTAAAGATATAGGTTGACGTTTGTTAGAATATTCTTCAATGACTTAAACTCTAAAGAATTTAAATAATAAGTTACAGTGGATTTAAATTAGATTGAATTATTTACACTACAAAAAGTGACATTCTTGCTAAGCATCGAGATACATTATCTTGACAAGAAATGTGACCAAAGATATTTAATCTTGTTTTATGAAAGGAAATATAAGAATTAGTTTAATTTATGTTTTAAACAAGCAAAAAATCTGCCAAGATTTCAAGTCTATTTTTCTCACCCAATTGGCATTTTTTTTAAAGGTTTTAAACATAAATAATAATCCTAATTCTTTTATTTCTTTAAAAAAAAAGATTAAATATTTTGATTTAAGAAGTTTTTGATATTTGTACTATAAAACAACACAAAAATGCTTAGTAAGAATGCAATTTAATGCAGTGTTATATAATGGATGTACCTTACTTATGATATGCTTTTTTTGCTTTATTTTAAAAAGGTATTTTTTTATAATTTCATCTGCTCACATATATGGGTGTAACATAAAGGTATCACAGTAAGCAAATATTCGTGTAGAAGACACATTTTTCCTTTTTATAGGAAGAGGGAAAAAACACAGGTGGTAAACTTAACCTCACAATTAATATTTTATGCATATGACCTTTGAAGTTGTAATGATACGTGATGCTTGCTAACAGGTGTTTAAAATGGCTCCTTGATACATGAAAGGGCGTTCTGAAAAGGCTATATGGTTGCTTCCCTTATGAGAAAAGTTTTGAATGGTTAAACTCGCCATTAAACATGATAAGACAGTTAAAACAGTCTGTTAAACCCAATTTGTTTTAAATGTTTGACATAATAACCTCTTTGTGTTTGCTGTATGTGTGTGATGTTATGTTTGTGTGTGTGTGCCTGTGTGTTTATAACAGATTGTACTGGGTGGGCGGCCGACTGGTGGGGCCTCATCACACAATCTCGGTAAAGATATTCCAATTTGATTTCCATTGTTTTTATGCTGATGTCTTCTACGCCTTTAACTGTAAACCTCAAACAAGCCCTTCTGCAAAAATATGTTTATTTACTTACCATTTGCTCATGTGTTTCCAGGTTTCTTTACATGTAGGGACATTTGTTTCCAAACCTGCCCACACACAGTTTGTTTCACTATTTAGAATATGTCTTACTAGGATCATTGATTTCTTATCAGCATATTTTCTACTTCCAATCCTCATTCAAAACCATAAACATTATTATTATTTTATTGTTATTATAGTTTTAGACAGGACAATGGAGAAACAACAGGGTATGAAGGGGACAGCTCTGAGGCGCACAAGGCAGGTTTTAACAGGTTTTAAGATATTCATGAGGACATTTTCAACATTGGTTTCTCACATGCAATGTAAAACCATTGCATTCAAACACACACACACACACACACACACACACACACACACACACACACACACACACGACAGTAACTAACTGTAGATTTAATAAACAATTTTGTTTTAAGCATAAACTTACCTAGATTATATATCTTTAGCTCATATAACGAGACAACATATCTTGGGTCACTCTTCTTGTTATGTAAATGTATCGTAATTTAAGAAGTTTTAAATATTTTTACAGAAAACAACAAATATGCTTAGGAAGAATGTCATTTAAAACAGCACCAATTGGAAAGTATGTTAAGTAGTATTTAAATCTACAGTATGTTACGGCAAATCTGCTGCAAAAACTACAAAGTGCGCACACAGTTATGCTTTAAATAACCTCTGTAGAAACATCAAGAATAAAGAGAAGTGTCTGTGGATTCACAAGGTTTTACTTCTGAAGAAAGAAGTAGAGGATGAAGATGTAGAAAACAGTTGAGTCTGCTAACCTGGCTGAACAGAATCTCAGACACCTCAATCTTTCACTAATAGTTTAATGGCCTAATTGTTACTGTTGAGACAGCGGATAATTCCCACAAAGCAACTTACACTTTAAAACCCATGACTTTTAAACTCAGGACAGAATCAAACATGCATATGGACAGTGGGTTAACACTAAAGACATTTTTCCTAAATCAAGGTTTGTTATCACTAGCAAAACTTGCAAAGGGTGGTCCTTAAAACAATGACCTGATACTGTATTGCCGCTTGACAAAGGCTGACATAAAAATAGCCTGTTTGTACGTATGTCACTGATAGGGTTAAGTTTGTGTCTAAGAGGGTGTGTGTGTGGGGGGGGGGTTAAAGCTTGTGTGTGTGGGTGGGTGCGACTGTGTGACTGAGTGAATGGTGACTCTACTGACAGGGCCACCCATTTAGACTCAGCAAGTGGCCAACTGGGGGTAGAAAAACACCCCGCATGTGCACCTCTATCTTTGTGGTCTGTCCTTACTCAAAACTCAATCATAAAATTCTACTACACACTCTCCTGAGTACTCTGTTGCATTGACCTCCTCTTTGTTACAATACTTCCCAGGAAGTATGAATGTGCTCTGTGCCCTTGTAGTAAATGGCAAGCAGTCCATTAAAGGACACTTACGTTCCAATTGGGCCTAATCTGAGCTTTGCATCACCCAAATGCACAAAACAAACAATACTGCCTGTAATTTTCCTTATAATGGGTGATGACATTAAATACAAAATTAAATTTGTGTAACATTACCCCTCAACAGTAAAAATAGAAAACACAACACGATAATGGGACAATACGAGTTTGTAGTATCTTCTCTAGACCTCTATTGGAGACCTCTATTGCAATGTGTCCTTAATTAACAAAGAAAACATGAATTTGCCTTATATTTAAAGCCTTTGAGGAATTTAGGAAATGTTTGTTTAAAGACTTTGTCTCCTACTGTTGTTCTGACGGGTGAGTCAACAGCAGATCATTTGATCAGTGACAGAAATCTCTGCTGTGTCAACAGCATCACTGTGAGCGGCAGCTGATGCAAACAGTGAATATCAGGCATGCCCCACAGAGGTTCTGAACTCTTTCCTGCTCACCTGTCATAAACCACAACACCTCATGCGCTTTCACATACAGAATTAGTCTCATGCATGATACAGGTAGTAACACGATGTCAACACCGGATGCAGTGTGGCACTAGTGACTCAACAAAAAACAACACAACGCAAGATATGTGAGCAATTTCCTTTGACATTGCTTTAAAAAATGATGCATGATGTAATAAAAAGGGAAATCTATATATGTCTAATGTCTAAACACACCCACAAACAGGCACACTCGAACAAACACATGTTTCTGTATCTTCCCAGACGTTTTCCCTGAAGACACGAGACAAGTGTAAGAGATAATGTGTTCCTGATCTGTGCTTTTTCCACCCTTTATCTGACTAACGCCTATGCAAGGTGGGTTCCCAGACCGAAGGACCAAACTTTCCGTTTGATACTTTACTTCTGGTAAAAAGACCTCCCCCTCCTATCAACCCACTCCACACAGATATTAAAATCTGCCCTTTTATCTCAAAGAGATATCGCACTATTTTCAGAATGGGATATTAACACTGTCTTTGTAGACTTGGGATGTCAGTAAGCTGCTTCATGTGTTCTGAATCATATTCTTGTCAATATATATTTTTTTAGACAACTTTAGAACATTTCACTTGTGCGAATTGCTTGACTATTTGGATATCGCATGATATTACTCTGCCAGACCACGTATGTCAATGATTTTTTACAAACTCCGCAGGGTGAATTGGTCCATGTAAGAAAGCTGAAAACCCATCCGCACTGGTGAGTGGATATTCCAAAATATTACACGAATTAAAAAAAGGAATAATGACACATTGTTCCAGTGTACTTGTAATGGAGACTCTGGAACACAATGCTGTAAACTGTAGTTTCGGAATGTGGGTTTTCCTCTTGCGCCCACTGTGTGTTATGGTAACATTGTTACTGGGCTGAATTTCTTTTCTTTCACACCTACAGTTTCACAGTCCTTTCTCAGCAGGTTTAAAGGCCACAGGCCTCCCCGGCATGCACCCTGATAAAGGCTGATTTATGTTACTGCATGGAGGGTAACAGCGTGGGCAAACATCCTTAATCACAATAAATTATTTTTTCTGACTTTGGATTGGATATCATAAATTAATTTTGCAGCAAAGATGAAGAGAAAAATGCATAAGGTTTTATACATTTAAATATAGCCAGTACATTGAAAAACACAATATATCTTTGGGTATAAAATTTCAATACATAAGTAATAGGAATAACATTTTTTTATAATTAATTTATTATGAAAAATGTAAGAGTAAAGTAGATGGAAACATGATCAATGGCATGGGTGTATCTTATACTTTCTATTTTACTTTATATCATAACTTTTCTTTCCAGGTTTAAACAAATAAACGTAATATTTGGTTATTTACACCTTGTTGGATGCACTGGACTCACTCGGGTCAAAAATGGAAAGACCAAGCCACTGGGTTAAACTAGTGCTAAACAATCGATTAAAACAACATTCATCGGTTGGATAAGTCCCTTATGACCCAACGCTGGGTTGAAAATAATCCTTAGATTCAAACGTTAAGTTAAGATTTAAATTAGTTTGACATTTCCATGCAGAACGTGGTAGTAATGTGCTCTACCCTGTGCATAGTCCAGTTTAATTCATAACATGTATCTTGTTAATTCTTTCATGGTTCATTAAGAAAAGCTACAAACATCAAAATGTACCAAAAAGCATGAGGTCATCAGTTTGCGAGTTTCCTGACCCTCTGACAACTCACAGAATGAATTGTCATTGGCCTCTCCAGATATCTACCCACAACCAGCTGGTCTGGACAAAAATGGTGACCTTTGAGATGATGGGTGTTACAGCTTAATATTGTTCTAATAGTATTGGGCATGTTGTCTATTTGTTTTTCTTGTTCCATTTGCTTTCTCAACCAAAGTATCCACTCTCCATAAAGCAATCAAGATGCTCATCTCTATTTCATATAATTTCTAATGAAAACAAACAAATCCTACTGATCCATTGACATAATCATCCATTGATTCCAAGTGAGATTTGATTATTAACTCAACCAAGGAGGCGCTGTAGTTTTGTGTTAACATGTTCAGCCTTGGTCACAAAAGATCACCATGGTGATGAAGACAAAATTCAAGGTGCCGCATCTGTTTTGAATGAACCACTTGAGAAGAGTTTAGTGTAGTTCAGTGACATCTGTATCTGGGTTGTGGGAGTTTTCTTCCACATCGAAAAACAAAGACAATTTCACAGGCTGTGTCTGATGTGAAAATACATATTGAGTTTTCTGAACCAATCTGTTTATGCACTCACAACTTCTCCTGAGACACGAGGAAAGGGTTTTGTGTCAACATCCAACATGTAACTGAGATACTGCCAGCTTTTCTCCAAACATCTTGAGTTTTTGGTTTATTGTAATGTGATATCATTATTTCATCCTGACTGTTATTTGAAATGTTGTATATTATTTGATTACAACACATTCGCTTCTATGATATCCTTTGCGTTCATGTACTGTGCATTATATATACAAGTTGTATGTGTGTTGCGAACATGTGTGTTGGCACTATAGTGATCCTCTTTAGAAGCGATGTTGGGTCAGTGCATCCTCTCAGGCCAGCCTTGTTTGAGAGGAGTAGGCAGGGAGTCATAAACACATCTCACTCTGTTTAAACACAGATGACACAGAGTCTCCTATTACTCGAATGAGTGGTCTCATTCTCTCTCTTTCATTGCATAGTTTGAGTTTTCCAACAAATTTGTTTGGATGACTAAAGGAAATCTATTTGGTCAATATCTCAGTTCACCTGAAAATGAAAAATTCTGATATCGTTTATTTAGTTTTTCCAAACCAATAATTAAAAGATAATAATATAATACTTTTCGGTTAATTACAATTCATAAGTACAGTTCTTTCAAGGTTCCAAGTGCCAAAAAAAGGATGACAAAAAAAAGTACAATTGCAAAGTGATTTACAATCTGTTGAGGAACAACATTCTTCTCTAGAAAGATGGAGTGCAAAGGATCCTATTGTATCCTCCAGGAAATGAACTTCTTAAAAGGACACCAGTTTCTCTAAAGCTTTGTCTTGGATCACGAGTGACATCTTAATCATCTACTTTTATGGGATCTGTCTGTTATTCAGGGAAACAACAGAGAACAGTGTCTTGCACTAAAATGACTTTGTTTATATAAGTGGGTGGCCTCGTGTTCCAGCAGAAGATTGTTAAAACTTACTGTATCTTCGTGTATTTGTAATCAGCACACAAAATTGGTTGCGTTTTCCCTTTCGCTCATAAGTCATCAGCTATATTGTATGTGATCAGGATGCTAGTTATTCCTCAGTGATTTCTGTTAAGGTGATTATTGGGAGGGATTTAGCATGATTCCCCACGTTTTAAATTGCTTGATAATGGTAGGATAATAAATCTCGTTTATCAAATTTTATACGGAGTTGCACTCAAGTGTACACACACATCAAACCCACTCACATAACATTTGAAAATCACAGAGTAAACACCACTGCCTTTTTGTTCAACATCTTAGAGATTAGATTTTTTCATTCGACTAAACTACACCTGATCCCTAACCTCTAGTAAATAAATCAAGCTTAAGTCATAACACAAGAGCTTCAGACAGCAGTGGATATAAGCAAAGCAATAGGGAGGAAAAAGAGAATCCAAGAGTTAAGGTTTACGAAACCTGTAAAGTTTTTAGACAGAATTTATTTTTGTTTTACCCAGTTACATCTCTAACTTGGCAAAATCATGTCATGAAAGAGGCTGTAGCCCATGTTGGCGGTTAAATTAAAATGTAAAATACATTCTTCAAACCTGTTTTTCATCCGCAGGGTCGTGGGACTGTTGGAGGCTATATCAGGGTACCACAGCTGGAGAGATGGCCAGTCTATCACAGGGTCATCTAAACCATGTCTACAGAATAAAAGTATGAATCATCTACAACAACTAAACTATATTTCTAAACATCACAAAATACACTTATAAACTACTAAATCACGGGCCATCACAATCTCAAGTCTCTCAAGGTTCATAGCTTAAAGTCAGAGTAGTGATATTTTTATTACAGATCTTCAGTCTTCAGTTAGCTAACTGCCATATGGTTTTGCCTATTGGGAAATGAGACATTGAAGTGACTAAGAACAGTCTCACACCCTGTGCCTGCAAGCTGACTTCATTTCCCTTTAAGCAGCTTTAGAGTGTGAGGTATTTATTTGGAGGCCCAATTTACCTTTCCAAAAGTCACCTACCCAGCATCCTTGAAATGACATTCAAACAAGATGAAAAATAAGGTTCATTTAATAGTCAATTTTCTCAGAACAAGGTTCATTTATATGTGTATGGTGGGAGAATAAACCATGACATCAGTTTATTTTCTCACCTTTTACTATTGAATCATAATGTCAATGTTTGTTAACGTCTTTGCATTTTATGATAGCATGTCTGAGTTTCAAAACACTGAAGATTTTGTTAGATGTTGAGGTAGTAGCTGAGACTCCAGACACACGTCAGAAGGAAAAACTTAGTTCAAGAAATGTCTCATGGTTTCTAAAGAAAAGAAAATATCCACAGTTGTTTTCGTTTTCGGGATCATTTGCTCCATGTCCGGAAGTAAGCTTATCTACAAATCATTCAGAATGTTGAAATATGATTTGCTATCTTTCTGTTGATAATAATACATTTTTGTGTTAACATCAATTAAATTTTTCTTGAAGAAAACATGAAATAACTGTCAATGTCTATTCTTTGTCCTATTTTAAACGAAAGCCTGTTCTGAGCCATTTTTTGAGAACGAGGGAGGAACCAACTTTCTGTGCTGAAATGTCCTGGAAATGAGCTCAGTGAAACAGCTTCATGCGAAATGCTTGATGTAATAGTCAAAGTACATACGCATAGCCCTGACAAAATACAACAATCAGATCTTTGTGCAAAAGGATGGGGTAAGAAAATGTTTTATGTGGGTTGTCATCTTCACAATCATACATGCTGATTCTAATGATTGAATCAATGCACTGCCTGTCTGAATGTTCTGTTGAGATTAAATTCACGTCTTCAATGTTTGAGGTCCCATACATTCAAACATGTCTAAAAATAATATTAGTCATTTTGAAATTGTTTATTATTCAATTTTTTTGTTTCTTTATATTTCTTTATGTTGAGCTAATCAATCACAGTAGACAAAACAATTTTACTTTTTGGGTATATTGCACACTGTAACAAGCTCTCCTCGAAGGTCAGCCACGCCCCATCCATCGGCACCTTCTCCTGGACTCACTCGTTCACTTTACACGGACTATTGACTTTCAAGGACTACATTTCCCATCATCCTTTTCACCCGCCATAACTGGACCCACACCTGACACTCATCCCATGGACACTATATGTACCCTTGCTTTTTGTTCTCCCAA
Organism: Triplophysa bombifrons; assembly: GCA_029783895.1. NCBI lineage: Eukaryota > Metazoa > Chordata > Actinopteri > Cypriniformes > Nemacheilidae > Triplophysa > Triplophysa bombifrons. The sequence goes on along the minus strand of CM056451.1, from coordinate 13,251,562 downwards.
GGTTTGCTGTTTTTTGCTAATATAGTTACTTTGTGGATGCTACCTGTTTGTTGTGTGGATCACTTACTCTTTTGAAACCTTTTTGCCTTGGATTTTTAATAAACCTTCATCATCACAAAGTCTTGTTGTGGCATCGTCCTTCTGTCCCAAGTGTAGTGTAACATACACACAGTCACAAAATGTATTTGTGTACTTAAACGACTGAAAAAAAAACACGGGCACAAGATTAAGCATAAACCAGGACTATGCTTTAGTTAAATTATGATATTTTGGCCTGTATCAAAAAAGATAACATCACTGGTGTGCATCTTGAGACAAAACAATGGCAATGACATATTTTCGGATATATCAGGGCAATTATTTTCAGTTAAGGCAACTCAAATGTTAATTTTAGTCTGGGTCTAGCCTTAATCATTGTCTGTGAAACTGGGTATTGATAAAAGTAGCTTTCCTATAGGATAATACAGTGTAAGTCGTTTTGGATAAAAGTGTCTTCCAAATGCATAAATGTAAATGTTAATTAAAGTATATGGACAACAGAAACAGTCTACTTCAGCTTTTTTGTTTTGAGTTTTCTGGAGGTTCACTGCTGAGGCCTTTTAGTGGTGTTCTCTTTTTCATGATCGGCAGATTCAGGAAATGTCTCTCTTCAGGATTATGTGTATTGTAGTTTTCTCTGGAAATTAAAATTTAAACAAGTCAATTAAAAAAAATGAAATCACATAGTGGCTTCTGCAAAAACATATAATCACTTAACAATGTCAAAGTTTTTTATCACAAAGCAATTTCTCTGTGATGTAAATGTACTGGTTATCTACTTCTAAAACTTGACTTTTGCATTCTATTGGTCACTTTACATATTCCCTTACCTTTGGAATGTTCTATTGCTTGTCTCTAAGGGTGTCAAGCTTGAATTTGAGGTCACAGGATCAGGCACAATGGTGACAGTGGAGTCACTAGGGTTATCTCAGGTCAACCTGCCCTAAATCACAAAACCATGTCCCTTGCACTACTAGCTCTATTTTAGCTGAAGACAATAATTTGGATAACCTTTGTTTCACCCCTCAGCTCTTTTAACTGATACAACAGACTTTTAGTCAGTAAAAAGAAAAATGTATAACTTTAAAAATTTACTTCTGCATTTATTTTTGGATCATTTTGTAGAAACTTTACACCACGGTTAAAACGTTCAGACATCCGTTTGATACCCTTACAGAGAACATACACTGTTAACGATTTCCTTGTATTTTTACAGTAAGTTACTGGCAGCACAGACGCCAGTAAGTTACTGTAATTTGACAGTACAGTACAGTACTGTAATATGTTATTACAGTACAAAAAATATTACTGTATAGCTACAAAACAGTATTTTACTGTATTTTTACAATATTTTGTAATTTAGTCTATTTTTACTGTATTTGTATTATACTGTAATTTGCTGTAATACCTATATTGCCCCATTATTTATATTATATATCAATATTATATATCATAGCTAGTTTAGATATAAATCTATAGTTATTCATATTACAAAACAGATATACTTGACAATATAATTCAAAAGACAATACAAGCAATGTTTGCATCAAACATATTTTATTGATACATATGACACTTAAAAGATTGAAACTTCTCAAAAGTGCAAGGGCACTCAGGTATGCCACTTATAAAGCGGTGATTAGCCACATTCCTGTGTTCCTCTACATGTGAAAAGCATTTGATATTGTAGTTGAGAAACTACATGACTTGCAGTTGTAACTGAACATCCTGGGATGACTTTCCTGTTTCAAAAATGACCAAATCCAGCCAGAATATCAATGGTGAGACTGTAACACAAAAAGAAACAAATAACAAAATCTGTAAACCATAGAAATAAGTACAAATTGTGAACTAAATGGTGAAAGAGAATTCAGTAACACTTCACTATAAGGTTTTGTTCCATAACATGTATTGATGGTTTAGCTAATATGAACTAACAATGAACAATATCTTTTTCAACATTAATTAATTCATAATGCATTATAAAATTTTATTAATGTGAACAGAGATAAATTGGTTGATTTAAAAGTGTATTGCCAAATTTTTAAATGTATTAACATCCTATGTTAACAAATGTAACCTTATTGTAAGTGTTACTAAAAAGTCATTAGTAAAACCAAAAACAAATTTGAATTAAAAGTTGTATTATTATGGTCAATACTTACAGAAAACGCTTAAACCCAGGATGCAAAAGTGGACCAAACTGTCACGTAAGAGCTGTAAGACAAGTAAAAAAATATGTTACTTGCTGAAATTTTGAAACCATTCTGTTTATTAAATACATTTAAAATAGCCAAGCAAAAATGAAGCAAAATGATCATTTAAAATGTTTCCCCTTTATGCATTTATATTAAGAGTTTAGATATTTGGGGTTGCATTTTTCAAGCTGATTGCGCTCCTCTCTCCGACGTAAAGTGTCATTACGTAAAGGCGGAGCCAGCATTGCTCGTTACGAAAGTACGTGCAATGATTTGAGTCTTTGAAAACTTGTTTTAAGTGTTGTAAGCAACATTGCTACAAATATGCATATACTACTTATTGGCCAACTGAATGTAAATCACTCGAAAGAACATCATCTCTATTTTTTACTGATATACCGTAAACAGTAATAACACCGCAAACCCATTTATTCACATAGTACCTTAATGAAAACAGCAGTAATCTGTAGCCTATAGATCGCACTCATGACGCAAATAGCGATGAGTGATTGATATGAAAATGTTGTTTTAGCACATGCACAGCTAATTCACGAGTCAGCCTGTCATACGGTCGAACTGAATACTGCTTATACTTCTCCCTGCCCGTAACTGAACAGAGGAAAGCCAAGACAAGCGACCCTAAGCTGGGACACCAAGACCGAGCTCGCGAGGAGTCTTAGTTCAATGGGTTAACGGGAGTAAATTGGTTAACGGGAGTTTATCTATTGCCACATACAAGTCATTTCCTACCTTGCCATTGTAAACGAACTTCAACAATTCGATAGATTTTGATAGACAAAACCCTCATGATTAATTAAGTGGGTTGTGTAAATCGGGTTGAAGCAGTGGGTGGACATCTAGTTTAATTTCTGAGAGAGACTGCAACGTTTGTTGGCGACCTTTTCTCTCTCAGTCCACGTTTAAAATAACATTGTGACAAACTGTTGTGCAAAATACTAACACTAAATAATAGCTTTGCATGAAACACATAAAATAAACCAGACTGCAAACTTACCGAACTTCCCGAAATCGAATATCCTCCTCTTGCTGCAGCCAGGAGTTGTGCTCTGTGTGATTTGACGTGATTTGACGTTGTGGCGCACTTTTTGCCTTGCACATTACAGCAAGGCTACAGCGAGGTTACAGCGAGACCAAAATATACTGTAAAAGTTTCCCGCTCAATCAAAATTACCCAGAATGCATTATGAACTGCAGTATTTTACTGTAATATACAAATACAGTATTTTACTGTTGATTTTTACAGTAATGTGCTGCTAAATCTACAGCGACATCTAACAGTGTAGGTTTACGAGAAAAGAACATGTGAGCAAATATCGAGATGCAATTTTTCTGCTCAATAATAAGGATAGAACCTATTTGTTACAGCTATTTAAACACACCTTATGCAGCAGTTTCTATATTTTAGGCTTGAATACATGAATACTCTGTACTGTATGCATTACCCGTTGGTTCATCTTTAACATAGCTGTAGGCAACACTATTATGTGTCCACCCTTAAGAAATTCTTATAAATTAGCCCTTTTAATTACCTTAATTACTTTACGGCCACTTCAACAGAAGCAAACTGGACATTCCTGCAAGTGTGAGCTGTATGACTGACACATCCAGACTTCACAATATGGCAACGACAAAGTGGCAACAATACATAGGAAAGTTGTATGTAGTGTTCTAAATCTTTATGAATTGATGAACACAAAGAAAGACATTTGGAAGAATGCTCGTAACCAATAGTTACTGAGCACCATTAACTACCTTAGTAGGAAAACGACATTGGTCAAAAGTGCCCCGGAACTGTTTGCTTTCCTATGTTCTTCCAATTGTCTTTTGTGTTCAACAGAACAAAGCAATTTATAAAGCACATTTTCGTACTATGGTGGTAGTAACTAAAAGTCATTTGAAATTAAATTAAAATAAACAGACTTTTAAAAAGCTTACCAATTTCATTTCATAAGTTATACATTTTTTAACCCCACGAGGCACGGTGAGAACATGCAAACTCCACACACACAGGTCGGAAGCGGGAATCGAGCCCCCAAGCCTGGAGGTGTGAGGCGAACGTGCTAACCACTAAGCCACCGTGCCCCCCCCCTGTTATATTATATCTGTTACATAATTTTAATTACATTTTGGCATTGTCTCTATCAGTTTGCCAGAAACTATTTTATTCAAACATTTACATTCTAGAATTTAAATTACTGTTTCCTTTGTTTCCTTTTTCTGCCACCAGCAAAAAAGTTGATTGGGTTGAGAGGAATACCTAAGGAAGTGATATGTGACTAATTACAAGTGATTGGCAAGAAATTATGCAGCAGATGTTTTGGTCAATAAAGTAAACCATCAGCTTACATATAACACTAATTTGCTAAAACTCTCTCCGAAGGATTTGGCTTATTTTACGCTTTGTTTCCAACTCATACAGTGATTTACAACTCGCCTGCCTACATATTAATGTTATGCTGCAGATCCTGCATCCCATGGACACTATGACATATATTAACCTGTTAGTCGTCCCCATCAGAGCTTTTTCTTTTACCTTTCATTGCTGTTGGGATGGAGAATGGAGCTAACAAAGCATAAAACACCTGTATTCAGTCAACACAGTCAAATCTAAAATATAAAGTAAAAAGGGTTTTTTCCTGTGTGTAAATTGTTTTGCAAGGTAATGAAAAATATATGAATTTTATTAATTTACTTAATCTGTATTTTTTTTAATCTAATGACTATACCAATTTGACCACTTCGGTCTGTTGTGGTAACATACTTTAGATTATATATAACCTATCTGGATTTGGGATTTCTAAACTTTCCTTAACAATTCCTTATAGGTTGTGCATCAAGAGTTATAAAGATTTGATTCAGTGATGGTTGCATAAAGAAGAATACCACACAATTATTTACTTTGGTCCCTCAAGTAATTGTTTCCAACTGTAAAACTTGACCACTTATATTTTGTTATCTGGTTTGATGTCTATTAACTGTATAACATGTTGCATCATCTGACATCAAGTTGGACCAAGTTTATAAATACAAATTTCTATAATTATATTTCATAAATATAAATAAAGTGTTTTTTTAATCTGCAAGTCATTTTAAATTGGTTCAATGCATTTTCATCATAAATTTTCTCCAGTATCTTAAATTATACTGTGACAAATAATGTCTTTGTTACTTCTAAATTACTTTATCTTACAATCAGCCTTCAGTTGACTTAGACTTTATCTCTGACAGAATGGTAGCACTATCCCTGGTGTGCAGGTGTTCTTTAAATTCAAATAGTCTTTTTTTCCCCATGTAATGAATACAACATTGTATGACTGTCACAATGAATAGACCGATACAGACAGGTTTATAGATTACAACTAGAATGATTTGTTTCATGTCTGTCCGCTTGATGTCTTTAATGAGAAAGTTATGTTCACAGCTGTATGCGTCAATAATTAAAATAAAGGGAAAGTGACAGATTCGAAAATAATTTAGGTAATATGGTTTAGGTCAAAAGCCTTGTAATATAACTTCATTGCATGGATTTTACTTTAATGCCGAACATTTTACATGACTGTTTTTGTTTTATCCCTGTTTTTATTTTGTTAATCCATCTCATTTACCCTATTTTTCTATATAGTCTATTGGTCTTGTTTTTTTAGTTGTTTGGTTTAGTGACTGGTGTCAACAACATGATCTGTGTTATGAGCATTTGTTTTGCTTACGAATAAAGTATATCATCTGCTTCCTGAGATTTTACAAATATTTTATGTTCAACAGTGTAATAATGTGTTGAAACAAGACTAGCAGGGAATTTATAACCAATGCAGCAAATATGTATTAAGAATTTAAATTATTATTTATTTACATGCATATTAGTGTACCCTACTACTGTACATGGAACATTTCCATCAGCTTTCGTGTGGTGAACATGCAGTTGTTAACAGCTTCCACTCATGAACAGTGTTTCAAAGTTTATGCAGTTCAATAAAAGTTTCCATGTGGCGTCCGGTCACAAGTTTCTGAAACACAGTTCACTTACTTTAACAAACATGAAAGGAATTACTCTTTGATCTTCATCCCACATGGAGAGACTTTGTCTAGATTATTTTTCTTAAAGTGACTGTCAGGGGCATATAAAGATATTTTTTCCTAAAACCTGACCAAGCGTGATTCAGAAAAAATCAGGCAAATGGATAATATTTAATGCAACTGAGTTCCAAAACTTGTAGGAAAGTTCATGGTGATTCCATTATTTTTTCACTACATATCAGCATATTTTAATATAATTAGTGCAGCATATCTGTCTTTGGAAGTAGGAAAAAAGCAACCTGATATTAACTCACTGTCCCTCCACAATTGTTGAGAAAAAGTTGTGAATTATAATAATAAGATAATACAATTGCGAAAAAAATTAATGATGATTAAAAGCAATCATATGGATTCTTTTACATTTACACTTTTGAGACTCTTTGATGTCTCTATAATTATGCATGGGATTCTGATGCGCATACATTCCCATTAATTGCGCATGGATTCAGCATGCATTTAAATCAGTTCAAAGCATCCCCACTTCCGACTTAATCAGTGTCTGGATTTCTCGTTTTCGTGCATTTTATTCACATTCACTACATTTAAAGTAGAAATGTCTGCTATTTTGATTGAGAATGCCTGGACAAGTTGGGACACTTGTGACGTGTGTCGCATTCACTTTCCCCGCACCTCCCTACTGCATGGTGTCCACTCACTTTTTCGGGTGAGCGGGGAGCCCCTCCTCTAAATCCTGACGTTATTTAGGGTGTAAAATGGATTCGAATCTGCTGTTAGCCTTCGCATTTTGTGTCCGGATCCTCACCGGACTAGAACAAGAAATATACGGTCCAGGACAATTGTTTAAGTGGAGGAAGCTCCGCGCACATTTTTACAGACACAAGGACACATTACAGTAAAGGAAGGTTTTGATGTGGACTCACTGTGAGTTAGGATTAAATAACTTTTATTTTCGTTTGGATTTGTAACTCCAAGAAAAGGTACGGCATTTTATTTGTGTCACTTTTGTCATATTATCTGCAAATATTTAAGCTTTAAAATGAAGGTGTTAAATCATTCATTTAATATAAGAGTTAGATCACTGTAAGATTTTCATACAGTTACTTTGGTGATGACTTAATGAAATGCGATTGCATTTAAATGATCAAGTTGTGAATGTTAGGCTATATAAAAATAACTTTAAGAGTTTGTAGCATTTGCATTTTGTTTTTATTTTTAAGTGACTTTTAAGTGACAGTAAAATACAAAAAAAACCTGCAGTATTTTCACATCACGAAGAGAACAGACGTTACTTCACTTCATCCTGATGCTGACTCTATACATCATTGGGCGTGACTGGTAACAGGCTACAGCTCAACGGAGCCAAATAGGGCGATTCTGGTCTGGTCCTCTCTAACATTCGATACATTGACCATTAGACATCATCTAAGAACTGAACAGTCAAATCATAAGCATTTGGCCAAATTCAGCAGGAATACAGTTAAAAGCGCACCTTTGATTTAAAGGCAGTTCTGCTTTATCATGTTTGCATGTAGGTATGTAGTTAACGACTAGTCGCGCACATATTCACTTTTTGCTTTTCTGTAACAACAATAGACCTAAAAACTGTGTTATTTTTCGCCGTCTTTCACCTTCATATGGTATGTGGGTCGTTTTTAGTGGTGGAGCGGTGGCAAAAGTTTGTGTCTCACCCCCCGCAGGGTATTATAGCAACTGAATACTCAAATCCGCCACCCACCCTCTGAGAGGAAACACTCCACACATGACCACCACATCGTCTGTAAAATGAGTGAGGTCGCTTGAGACGTAACAGATAACAAATGTTTGGGTCATTCCGAGCGGTTTAAAACTAGATTTTAATGAAAAAATCTGATTTATTCATTAACTGATTTTATGATTCTTCTTTTCACCATCTAGACGAAACCATCTAGAAGATGTTGCTTAATATCAAACATGTATTATGGATAATCTCCATATATCAAACAACAACTGGACCTGGTAAGTTTTCCATGCATTTTAAACATAGTTTGATCTAGTCATTTCACCGTGCGCATTGTGAATTTATGGTTGAAAGGGTGTAAATTTAGTTTATGCATGCGAGATTGTTGTATATGCATGTAAAAAAAGGAAAGAGATAAAGTAAAACCTACAGACACATGAATGCTTGTCTTTGTGTCAGCTCCATGTTGTCTTAGCGAACAATTCAATTTTAATTAATGAAATTCAGGATCAAATATGGTCAGGAATAATATACTTAACATATGCAACACTTTCAACTTTTCCCTTTTAGCTGCTAATTTAATGTAAATTTCATGAATTGGTCAAACTGTGGTGAATTTGAGTTTAACCGTGCATTCCCACAAACTATTGTTTCACAGCTGCCTTTAATGGTTTACTTCCAGGCTCCCATACCTTTTAATTAGGGTTGTCTTGTAGTCTGGTGCAAACAGATGGCTTGCCTTCATCACTCTGAGAGGCCATGTGAACACACATGGTGGTGTGCTGCCCTCAGGGGTGATCCGAAGCATTTCTCAAATTATTAGTTATTCTAAACCAAAAATTGCTCTCGTGTAGTCATATATACCAATGGGCATCATAAAAACGCAACAGAAGTTAAATTATTAGTATCTCAATTATCATGAACACAATGAAGCATGTTTTATTTTTGCATTGCAGTGGATGAATATGTGTATAATGCATATCATATTATATTTTTCAGTCTCTAGCACAGTAATGGTGATGCGTCCTGTCAGCGGACTGTTATCTGGGAAAGTGACTCTTCCATGTCACTTTTCCAACATCCCCACTGTTGCACCTAGCAGCAACACCACCACCCTAGGAAAAGATTACCTGCGCATAAAATGGACCAAAATTGAGGGGGGCGTGGAGTCAACTGTTCTTGTCGCCCAAAACGGCGTCATTAAGATTGGTTCAGCTTACAAGACTCGCGTGTCTGTGCCTAGTCACCCAGAAGACATTGGGGATGCTTCTCTGACAATGGTGAAACTTCGGGCCAGTGATGCTGGAACTTACCGTTGTGAAGTGATGTTTGGAATTGAAGACACACAAGATACAGTCAGTTTGGATGTTGATGGTAAGATTTTGGCTAACTCTTTACACTTAACACTTTTTTTTACTGTTGTCAAATTGTCTGAAATAAATCTGCTGTTGCCAAAATTGAAAACTCTCAACCAAAGCTAATCAGATGATCATGCAGATTATCTAAATTGTTTAAGTTTTCTAAAGTAGTATCGGACCCTTCCAAATCAGTGTGCATAAAAGTAAAATGTACTCTAATAAACTTTGCTTCTCCTAATGTCTTTCCACTTCCTTGATATGTTCTGATGCTGGGGCTCATCTTGTTTGAGATCATGATTTATGTATCGGTCATGTGAAAGGATGGGATGGGTCAACCCAGAACTGCTTTGGCTCTTGAATCGCAGCACCACCCTGCATTCAGCAAAGACACACTGCCATTTTAATTAGAATCATTGCTCATTAAATTACAATTTGTTTCAAAACAACAATTACAGGGGCGGATGGAATGTCCCCTCAGTCATATGAATGTTCCAACACTGTTGGTTGACTAATTTGTTTATAAGCAACTTATTAAACCAAATTATATTGTACAGCTGTGCAATGACTATAAAGTGTTCTATTCTATTATGTTACCTGTTGAGGATCCATTAATATTTTTTTTTGGAACAGGCGTGGTGTTTCACTACAGGTCCCAGTCTAGCAGATACAGTCTGAACTATGCAGAAGCTGTCCAGATCTGCAAGGATATCGGGTCCAACATTGCTACAGGAGAACAGCTGAAGGCAGCTTACGAGGATGGTTTTGACCAGTGTGATGCTGGCTGGTTAGCAGATCAAACCGTGAGGTTAGACGCAACACTCATACAGAACGCACACACAAGTAGTTGTACTTCTGTTTTACCTACTGACAAACTTCATTCAAAATCCCTGTCTTAACTCAACACTACCTAACAATACGTCAACATATTGATATCAAAAGGAAATTGCAAAAGCTAAAAATCTGATTGTTTGTTTACTTATGCATGAGGAAAAATTCCCTCTGTGAATCATAGTGTTGATTGTGTCTATTTATCTGTAGATATCCAATCACCACACCAAGGCTTGGCTGCTTTGGGAATCTGCTTAAAAAACCTGGTGTCAGGTCATACGGCCCACGCAAGCCCACTGACACTTTTGATGTATACTGCTATGTGGATAAGCTTGAGGGTATGTTTTAACATTCAAGTTATTTCTTACAACTTAAGTCTTATAAATAAAAACAAAAAAACACAAACTCTGCACTAATGTGAGAGTAGTTTATAAACAGTATTTGACAAACTTCATTTGACCAAACCAGAGTTATGAGCAAAAAATGAATATGGGCATAAACATCGGCAGTATCAAAAGGAAAAGGAAGATTTCAACATTTTTGCTTCCTGGGATGTTTAAGTTCTTTTAAGTTTTAAACCCAACCTTCCCAAAATGCTTTTTATAAGATTTTCTGATAAAATAACGTACAGTACAAGTAACTTTCAATCATCATGAACAAATGTTTCGGAAGAAATACAGAAATACAACACTGCCGGCTCAGATGTTTTTAACTTCATGGGAGTTTCTCAAAAGTGTTTTGTTATGGAAAAGGCATGAAAACAATCAACAGCAAGAGAAGCTGGCAGATGGATTTGGGAAATTAACAACCATCTATGTTTATGGTATTTAACATGCCTCATTCCCTCATGACAGAACATTTGGGGATGTCTTGATTTGCTGTAAGTGACATGAAAACCTCTGTTCTAGTTTTTGACAGTAACACCCAGGGCTAAGGAAAAAATCTCATTCTTAATTTTAAATCCATTTAATGATGGTTAAAAAGCTTTGTATTTTTGTTCTTTTTGTGCTTGATGCTTTGGGTTTACAGCTTCTAATCAGACTGCTTATAACTTTTGACAAACCCTTAATGCCTTGAAATCATTATGACAAATGTACAATTTCGAAATGTAATGATAAATATATCTTTTTGCTTCAGGAAATGTTTTCTTTGCCCCCACTATGCATAAGATGACCTTTGAAGAGGCCAAGGCTGAGTGTGAAAGCCAAAATGCAGTGCTGGCTTCTCCTGGCCAACTTCATGCTGCCTGGAGACAAGGTCTGGACAGATGTGATTATGGGTGGATCTCTGATGGCAGTGCCCGTCACCCTGTCGCTGTACCTAGACAACAGTGCGGGGGTGGTCTGCTGGGTATCCGTACCATGTACCGCTACCGTAACCAAACAGGCTTTCCGGATCCCAATACGAAGTTAGGAGCTTACTGTTTTAAAGGTAAATATCCTGGGGTCATCCTGTATTTATGAAATTTGAATGAAAGAAATGCGTTGAAGGGAATATGTAACAGTCCTCCACCAGATTCTCTGCACTTTCAAAACACGCACAAATCCATATATATTAACCCAAGTGTAACTGAAGTACTGTGAGTGGTGTTAGAGGGCAGCAAACCAAAGCATGCAATTAGAATGCACCATTCTTTGTTAACTGTGGTTGTTTTAGATTGAAATGCAAAGTATGGAAAGTTTTACATGAGAGTAACTCATTCCCCAGTGATTCACTGACCTCACTCTGCCGCATTCTGAGTTGCCGCCCGTTTATGAGGAAACCAAACGGGGCTTGGTTTACAAGAGGGTTTTAACATTCTGAAGTCTTCTATGCCACTCGAGTGTTTAATAGCTACAATTCCAACTGCTAAAATGACAGATTCTTGTCCGACTTTGCCTTTGCTGTTGACAGGTACTTGCACTTCTCGTATAATATGCCAATATTCCCAATAGCTTAGATGACTTCATCAAAACAATATTATGCTCCAGTTGGACATCTCTCTATCTATATACAGTACATGCATACTGCATATGCATATACAGTATTGGGTAAATACCATAGTCTTAGATGAATAACAATGTTTTACTGCAAGTTTGATACATAAACATAAATTTAGTTACAAATCTAAAAAGTGCTTAGGTATTACCTACTGCTTTTTCCGCTTGGTTCCACTGTCACAATCTCCTTACTTCCTGTCATTCGCACCAGTGCTTATCAGAGCAGACATGTGGATAAAGGAGAGAGCTCTAAATTCAGTGGGTCCCGCTAACCCCTGACCTGGGGGGGTTATCTTTTCAGCTGAGGCTAATTTAGATGACCTACCCCCTGCCAGGCAGGCCACTCACCAAGAATGACAACTATCGACTGCTGTGATAAGTAATGGACCTGGGGTTCATCCTACACTGAGCACTGTGACCCCTCTGTCTGTTTCATCTCTGTCAATCCTCTCTTATCCATTTGGCACTGAGTGCTTTATAAGTGTCTTTTCTTACATGGTGGGTTGTTTCTCACGTTTGTTTGCCTGTAACCAGCGTGAATTAGATACAGAATGTGTTTCAAAACCTGTGGAGATACCTACTTCAAATCTAAGTAACCTTTTAAGACTGTCCTTTACCACATGAGAGAGCCAGAAAGTTTTATATGATAACAAATGCTGTTTTCTGCCCGTCAGCTTGGTTATGTGTCAATTTAAGAAAAACGAAAATAATTCACACCTAAGCATATAAAATCCAATAAGCAGACAGACAATACATCACATGGATGAGGATAATTTTTCTGAGAAGGAAAAAGCACCTCATGGCTGACATCAGACATGGCTTAATAGAACATAATGCAGAACAGCTGGAGCTTTGGCTGTTAGCCAACTTTATTAAAGAAACTAAAGTTGATGCTTTTAGTGTGAGTTTAGTTTTTCTCAGTAAACACAAATGGTCATTGGAAGTTCTAAACGGTGATTTGAAGCATGAAAGCTGTTTAGTTTGAATGAAATTCAATTAGCAAAATAATAGAAGGCTGTAAAGACCGAACCAATGGCTTCTCATATTTAAATCCAGACATTACATACAATTAAATGTTTAAAGAGCTGTCTGTATTGTAGCTAAAAATATTGTATTAATGACCAAGCCATTATTTTAATTAAAATTTTTATGGAGCAAACATAAAATGAGACAAAAATCTGAAGAGGACAACAATAAAAACCACTTTGTTATTGAATGTGTTACAGCAATGTTTTGTACTGTAGGGGATTCTGAGCATACCCTTGTTTGTGCAATACAGGATTCAAGTTTCATAATAATCTGATTACAATAATAAGAAATATCCGATGAGATGTACTGACAGATACGACACTATGAATGTTGAAAAATGTCTTGTTGCAAAACAGAATCTGGGAATTCTGTTCAAATGGTCTTAAGAATATCTCACTTAATGATTATTACAGGATGTCATAAAATGTATATTTATTTGTTTTATACTAGTTGGTCACTTTGGGCATCTTTATTATGTAAAAACTCTTTTGTTCTGTACTACAATATGAGGTGTTATGCATGGTTGAGTGTCTTTAACGCAAATTATTGGAAACATATTGTGACAGAATATTTTTGTTGTTCTTTTAGGTTTTAAATTCTTATTTAACCAGTCCTCTTTGGTGGATGTCACAATCCATGATGGTACCACCATGGAGCCCAACTCCACCACAGAGACCATTGCAGCCCAGACTCGTTCTCCTGATGCTGACCTCTTTCATGTTCCTAAAGTGTTTGCTTCATCACAGGTCACCTCTGCCCAATCCCTTACAAATGCTTTTGATGCCTTGGCCCCAACAGATATCCCTTATATGTTTTCTACAAGCATGGCACCACTAAAAACAAGTCATGCTTCTGAAGGTCTGGAATCTTTTGAAAATCTTTCCACACTCAGTGTTAAATTTGTGGAAAGTGTATCCGCAAAAACATTTCCATATTTTGATATTAGTGAATTTGGAACTGAAATGGTGGAGGAAGAAGCAGATATCCGTGGAGATGTAGTCCGTGGAGAACCTACTAATGCAGTCCCCACTTCCAAAGGAACCCCAATGGAAAAACCAGAGGATAGCAGCATTATTGAAGTGGACACCATTCTACCTGACATTCTTTTCTCAGCCTCTCCGAGCACAAAGCCTATGTTTGCGATTGGGAAAACAGAGGAAGCTGTCTTAGTAGGAGTTACAACAGAAAGAGTTTTAGACCCAGTGGACCTCTCCACTGTAGATCCATCGGTGACCAGTTTCGTTCCAGACTCCAGACTCTACACAGTGGAAGTGTCACAGCCCAGTACAGAACAGACTATGGGAGCAATTGGGCCAGTATCAATAGCTGACATTGATGAATTTGGGAACATGGTTGAATCAACTTCTTCTACACACTCTTTCACAATGGCAACCGAGACAACTTCTTCAGAGAGTGCTATGTCTACTGTGTTCCCTGAGTATGAAGATGACATTGTTAGTGAGAACAATGTTATGGCAGAACCCTCTGCTCACCTGTTCACCGACAAAGCCACCACCCCAGAATCTGAACCAACAGAGAGCTCCAGAAGAGTTACCAGTAATACAGTCACTGGTTCTGCTACTGTGTCGACAGTTTATATGTGTAACACACAACCTGGAGAAACATCAACTGAAGGACTCTCAATACCTACACAAAATGAGATTGAACCATTTACCAGCTCTTTACAAAGTGGAGATATTGAATGGACAGATCGTGCTAGCATGCCACAAGATATTTCTGTGCCTGTGTCAACCAAACTTGCCGGGGGAAATGCTATGACAACATCTTTACCTATGGGTGGTGGAACATCACATGAGGATGCTGATTCAGGCACTACAGAGGCACCCAAGAAGACACAGATAGAGGCCAAGGACACCATCACAGATTTTGAATCAGGTACTACATCCTTTTCATTCAGATTTGTGTTGTGTTGACTATTTGATTGTAAATGGAAGGGCAGCTGCATCATAATCAGAGTATTATATTAATAATTTGTTTTTAGGTTATTTACAGTGTCACAGTATTGTTTACAGTGCTGTCCAGGGTCCTGAACAATAAAGTTAAATACGTTGAAATGCATAAATCAGTACATACATATACTGTATATATATATATATATACCTTAATTTCAGTATAATTTTATAAATGCCTGACATCCTCATAGGTTATTTGTTCAAGCAGCTCATTACGTCCAATAGTTTTGTTTTGAAGTTAAACTTTTATAGCTGGCTTAGCAAGTCAATGTCATGTTGAATGTTACTTCATAAAATAAAGATGTACAAATCAAAATGATGTTCATTTATGCATAATATGTGAACTTTGTACATGGTAACCAGCATTTTTGTTTAAATTAGCTTTTACATTTGGCAGACACTTTCAATAAGTCACCCACAGTTCATTCAAGGTACAGTACATACTGTATTCAAGCAGTATATTTGTAACCAGGGATGGAACCCATGGCCTTTGTAACATTTCAAATTAGCACACAGATGAAACTACCTAAGAAATTAAGGCAAACATTCTTGTAGCATGGCCTGCTCCTGGTAGAGGCGCTAATTGTTTAAAAGCTCCTTAAAAGTTGTATTGAGGTTATACATAAAACCTATGTGGTATGGGTTTGAAGATAGGTTGTCTTAAGTAGATGTGAGTTTAAAAAAAACTCCACTAACAATTGCTTCTGCTTAAACTTTCGTCAGTTTTTCTGTTGTCTCCAACAAATTGCAACCATGTGCATTCTGTTAAGTAAGTTTTTTGGATACATTTTGATTAGGCTTTTGCAAGGCACTTTCCAAAATGTTGTTCTCAAGCTGTACCAAGATTGTTTTTACTGACTCAAAGCAGCTGTGTCCACATTACATTTAGAAAAACTCTTAACTCTTTGAAACAAGTACCACATACTATATATTTTATATGCAAATATTGTACCACACATACAAAAAGTACCATAGGGTTTACCAGAATCACACACATGAAATTTTAAGCTTCAGCAGAAAGCATTTCACCACCACACTACAGGTGCAGCATTACTTGCTGGCCTGATCTGTTAATGACAGGCATGAATGATCCCAACACAGTTGATGTGGATCCTTTTAGTTCATGAGACCTGTTTACGAGGAGATGCCCTAACAAATCTGGTTTCCCAGTGTTCTCTGTAAGTGACTGTACACTTGGCAGAATGAAACCTTGGACCCTTACCAGCATAAACATAGCGGTCTGCTAGGGGACTGAAGTCTGGACACTACAACAAGGCTGATGTAATTTCTAAAGCAGAATATCTTCAGTGTTGAGAAAGCCAAGATACCAGTAACTCATAGTGAAGGGAATATGATTGCTTTCTATGTTGCCCATACCTTAAGAAAAGCAATGCTGTGATAAGTAGAACTGAGTTCATGCTGGATGTTTCAGAGGATATTTAGGGCAGTGAAGTAGCGCTTTTAGACAAAAGCACATTTATACCTGCATGCAGCCCGCTTTGCTGGTCTTGTTTTTCAGCATGACCCAGCTTGTATTTGACGGCTGTTTTTATGTGTTTAAAATGAATCTCTTTGCTTGTAAGCTGGGCTATAGTCAAATGAGAAAGGTTTACATGTTCCCTACTTCTCTTAGCTTAACCTGGTGTCTATATATGTGAACCTCTGGCCCTGCAGGTGTTCCAGATTTTAGCCACTAATCTTCTAAGTTCTGCATTTGCGGGAAAATAGGTCCCTGTTTAACCTTAAAACAGACGTGCTGGTTAAAATCAGTAGTTGTGTGGGATGTTTAACTGATATGACCAATGCTGTGCAAGACGATTTCTGTAGATGTGGTAGATATAAAGGGCTTTAGTTTGTGGCAGTCTGTCTTCTTTATGAAGGAACAGGATGTCTGTGTTTGCTCTGATGACAAATTCACAACAAGGACATATTGCGAAAAGGATCAGTTTAAAAAGTAAAAGACGGTGTGTTATGTGTTTCATACCATATTATAAACCTAAGGTCCAAAAAAGCCTTGAAAAATTTATTTAACAAAACATTTGGCATCTCAGTTTGTCTTCCTTTAGCTTTTACTTTTAATATGGTGAAATATATGAATGTTATGTTAAACATTTCAAAAGCCCCAGCTTTGACAATGGGTGGCTGAATATTTAATCTTTTAATCCAATCACTCTGCTTAGCTATTAATACAAATGCTTAAAGATAATCTTATATCTATCTATCATGTAGAATGAAATGGCCTTCATGCTGTTTTTTTCTTTCTCTCAACAGTAAACCAAAGTCAGATACCTTTCACAGAGATGCCCTTTCAACATTCACAGCCAGCAGTCAACCCTGAGGAACCTGATGACATTCTTTCTCATGTGGATGCTGAGCCTATCACAACTCCAATAGAAAGCTTCATAAATGGCAAGCATGAGGGAACATTTCGTCCTGAAAATGTGGTGTTAGAAGTCAGAGGAGATACATTTGGAAGTGAATCCCACATGAATCAAAACTTAACACAAATCAACGAACAGGCAACAACATTTAAATTTGAAAGTTCATTAATAGAAGCTGGTAAAACACCACATGGATCACTGGTATCAGGTTCATCAATGGTATCCCCCTTGCTCTCCACAACCCATGAACCAGAAAATGAATTTCTCCATGGATCAACAGTAGAAGACTCCACTCCATTGTCACCTTCTGTGGCAGGAAGTGAAGGGGAGATTCGTATAGCTAAAGGAACTATAATGCCAAGCATTTTATCCTCTCCTACAACTGAGAAAAGCTCATCTACAACACATTTAACTCTGGAAACAACAATTATTCCATTAGAGAACACTGTGGATTATAATGACACTACTGAATCATCCCATTTAGTTCATCACACAAGCACAGCAAACCCAGACAACAGTGAAATGTTTAGTAAAAAGTTTACTACAGCAATTTCATTATTCACTACAACCAAATCAGACCAGCAACTCGCCACAAACAAATCTGAATCAACAGGTATTGTGTCAATAGCTAGTTCAAAAGATGCTAAAACCTCAGATTATCAGACAACTAAAACATATACCAAACAGCCTATCTCCACTCCAGACTCTAATGTAACAGCTCATACCCTTGAATCCTTGAGCACAGGAAGCACAGTCACAAGTCCAGATAATGAAATATCTCACAGCTCAGTTACTACAGCAAGTGTGACGGAGGTAATGGAGCTATCAGCAAAGCCATCAGATTCCATAGTCACTAATGTATCAGATACTCTGTTCTCCTCTGAAGAGACAGAACATTTTGATGATACATTTTCTGAAAGCACTGTCACAAGCATAGTTACAACAGAAAAGATGGCAACAACAGATGGGTTGTCACCATCAAGTGTCAAATCACTTTTGTTAGCGACAGAAATGTATGGTTCAGGAGATGAGACCTCTGATATGATTGGCAAAGTCGCCACAACAACGAGTTCTTCAATTATAACCCAAAGTAAATCAGACCAGGAATTCACAGAGACAGCATTTGAAGGAACAGGAACAGTCTTACTACCCATCTCAACCATAGCTGTGACCATCATCGATCAAACAGCTGAAACACACACAAAACAGCCTGTTTCCACTCCAGATTCTACAGCCCATACCCTTGAATCATTCAGCACAGGACGCACAGTCACAAGTCAAGATGATGTAATGGAGGCAACGGAACCATCAGCAAAGCTGCCAGAGTCCACCATCACTGATGTTTCAGATAGTATGTTCTCCTCTGCACAGACAGACATGGGACAAATATCTAAAAGCACTGAAAAAAGCACTCTGATATCAGAGGAGATTACAACAAAAGATGTTTTGTCACCATCAAGTTTTATATCAGTTTTGTCATCCACAGAAATTGATGGTTCAGGAGATGAGACCTCTCATATTTTTAGCACAGAGTTCACAACAACAAGTTCTTCATTGTCAACCACAACCAAATCTGATAAAGAACTCCCAAAAACAACATCTGTATCAGCAGCTACAGCCTCAATACTTAGCTCAACAGATGCTGAGACCATTGACAGCCAGACAACTGAAACACCTACCAAACAGCCTGTGTCCACTTTAGACTATACTTTAGCACTGCATACCCATGAAACCTTAAGGACAGGAAGCACAGTCACAAGTCAAGATGGAGAAATTTCTCACAGCTCAGTTACTACAGAGAATGTGACAGAGGCAACAGCAAAGCCCTCCGAGTCCACCATCACTGATGTCTCAGAGACAAAAGACATTTTGTCACCATCAAGGTTTACCTCTTTTGCATCATCTGTAACTAATGGTTTGGGAGACGAGACATTTGACCTGTTTAGCAAAGTCATCACAGCAACAAGTTCATCATATTTATCCACAGCAAAACCAGACCAAGAACTTACGAAAACAGCCTCTGATACAACTGGAACATTCTCAATACAAATTATAAGAGGTAATGAGACCGTTGAGAATCAGACAACAGAAAAACATACCAAAGAGCCTGTGTCCACTCTAGACTTTACTGTAGCAGTGCATTCCATTGAAGCTTTGAAAACAGATGGCACAGTTACAAGTCAAGACGATGATGTATCTCACAGCTCAGTTACTGCATCAAGCGTTTCAGATGCAACAGAGCTATCAGAAAAAACATCAGAGTTCACCATCACTGATGTTTCAGAGACTCAGTTCTCCTCTTCACAGATAGAACATTTAGATGAGAAATTACCTGAAAGCACTGTCACAAGCATAGAGAAGATATCAACAACAGATGTGTTGTCACCATCAAGTTTCATGTCTGTGTTGTTGACAGAAATCGATGGTTCAGGTGATGACACCTCTATAATGTTTAGCAAAGAGTTCACAACAAGAAGTCCTATATTGTTTACCACAACCAAATCAGATGAAGGACTCTCAAAAGCCGCCTCTCATGCAACAGGTACAGTCCCAATGTCTAGCTCAACAGGTGCCAAGACCCCCAACAATCAGTCAGAGGATACAAATACCAAACAGCTTGTGTCTACTCTAGACTCTACTGTGGCAATGCATACCACTGAATCTGTGAAATCAGGACATACAGTGACAAGTCAAGATGATGAATATTTAGATGAGAAATTATTCCAAAGCACTGTCACAAGCCTAGTTACATCAGAAAAGATGACAACAAAACATATGTTGTCACCATCAAGTTTTAGATCAGTTTTGTCATCCACAGAATTTAAAGGTTCAGGGGATAATAGGTCTGATAAGTTTTCCAAAGACTTCAAAACAACAAGATCTTCTTTGTTTAGTACAACCATACCAGACCAAGAACTCCCAAAAATGCCATCTGCATCAACAGGTACAGCCTCAATAGTAAGTTCAACAGGTGGTGTGACCATCACCGATCAGACAGGTGAAACACATACCAAAGAGCCTGTTTCTATTCTAGATTCTACTGTTACAGCTCATACACTCGTATCCTTGAGCAGAGGAAGCACAGTAACAAGTCAGTATGATGAAATATCAAAAAGCAAAGAGACAACTGAGAGTGTGATGGAGACAACAAAATTATCAGCAAAGCCATCAGAGTCCACCTTTACTGATGTATCAGAGACTCTGTTCTCCTCTGCACAGACAGAGACAAGAAAACTATCCAAAAAAACTGTCAAAAGCACAGTTACATCTAATGATGTGTTGTCATCATCAAGTTTCACATCCGTTTTGCCATCCACAGAAATGGATGGTTCAGGAGATAAAACGTCTGATATGTTTAGCCATGTCTTTACAACAACAAGTTCTTCTGTGCTCAGCACAACCATACCAGACCAAGATCTCACAAAAACTGCGTCTGCATCAACAGGTACAGCCTCAATTACTATCTCAACAGGTGCTGTGACTATCACCGAACAGACAGCTGAAACACATACCAAACAGCCTGTGTCTACTCTAGACTCTACTGCAACAGTGCATACACTCGAATCCTTGAGCACAGGAAGTACAATCACAAGTCAATATGATGAAATGTCTCAAGGCCCAGATACAACTGAGAGTGTGACAGCAACAACAGAGCCATCTGCAAAACCATCAAAGTCCCCCATCACTGATGTATCAGAGACTCTGTTCTCATCTTCACAGACAGAGATGAGAAAACTATCTGAAAGCACTAGCAAAGTTAAGTCAGATGAAATGACAACAATAGATGTGTTGTCTTCATCAAGTTTCACATCAGTTTTGCCATTCACAGACATTGATGGTTCAGGAGACGAGACCTCTGATATGTTAAGCAAATTCTTCACAACAACGAGTTCTTCATTGTTCAGAACAACCAAACCAGAAAAAGAACACATTAAAACAGCATCTGATGTAACAGGAACAATTTCAACGTCAGTCTCAACAGGGACTGAGACTAAAGACAAGCAGACAGCTGAAACACATACCAAACAGGCTGTGTCCACTCTAGATTACAATGTAACAGTGCATACCCTTGAATCTTTGAGCACAGGAAGCACAGTCACAAATCAAGATGAGGAAATATCTTACGGCTCAGTAACTACAGAAAGTGTTACAGAGGCAACAGATGTGTTGCCACCATCAAGTTTCACATCAGTTTTGTCATTCACAGAAATGAAAGGTTCAGGAGATGAAACGTCTGATGTGTTTCCCAAAGAGTTGACAACAAGTTCTTATTTTTTCAGCACAACCATACCAGACCAAGAACTCACAAAAACATCATCAACAAGTAAACCCTCAATACCTAGCTCAACAGGGGCCGTGACTATCAGTGATAATACAGTTGAAACACATACAAATTTGCCTGTATCTACTCTAGACCCTACTGTAACAGTGCATACCCTTGAATCTTTGAGCACAGTCACCCGGCAAGATGTTGAAACATATCACAGGACAGATACAACTGGGAGTGTGATGGAGGCAAAGTCCACCATCGTAGATGTTTCTGAGACTCTGTTCACTTCTGCACAGATGGAGAATTTAGATGAGAAATTATCTAAAATCACTGCCACAAAGGCAGTTACATTAGAAAGTATGACAACGAAAGATGTCTTTTCACCATCAGGCTTAACACTAATGGTATCTACAGAAAGTGCTGGTTCAGGAGATGAGGTGATTGACATGTTTACCACAACCAAGTCACAAGAGGACCTTGCAAAAACAGCCTCTAATGCGATAGGAACAGTCTCAATATCTCGCTCAACAGGTGCTGTGAACCCAGATGATCATACTACTCAAACACCTACCAAACAGCCTGTGTCAACTTTAGACTCTACTGTAACTGCACATACCTTTGCATTCCTCTCAAGCACAGGTAGCACAGTCACAGTTCAAGATTTTGAACTGTCTCGCAGTTCAGTTACTACATCGAGTGTGACAGAGTTAACAGACCTATTAGCAAAGCCATCAGAGTCCACCATTGTTGATGTATCAGAGATTATTGATGTGTTGTCACTATCAAGTTTTACCTCTGTTTTGCCATTCACAGAAACTGATGGTTCAGGAGATGAGACCTCTGGCATGTTTAGTAAACTAATCTCAACAACATCAGACCAGGAACTCACAAAAACAGCATCTGATGCAACTGGATCAGTCTCAATACCTATCTCAACAGGTGCTGACACTGTTGAGAATCAGACAAGTGAAACACATACCAAAGAGTATGTGTCCACTCTAGATTCTACTGCAACAGTGCATACACTCGAATCCTTGAGCACAGAAAGTACAGTCACAAGTCAATATGATGAAATGTCTCAAAGCCCAGATACAACTGAGAGTGTGACAGCAAAGCACTCAGAGTTCACCTTCATTGATGTATCAGAGACTCTGTTCTCCTCTGCACAGACAGAACATTTAGATGAGAAATTATCTGAAAGGACTGTCACGAGCACAGAGAAGATTAAAACAACAGATCTGTTGTTACCATCAGGTTTCACATCTGCGTGGTCCACCGAAACTGATGGTTCAGGAGATGAAAGTAATGAGAGCAAGGTAATCTCAACAACAAGTTCTTCATATTTAATCACAACAAAATCAGACCAGGAACTCACAAAAACAGCATCTGATGCAACTGGATCAGTCTCAATAGTTATCTCAATAGGTGCTGAGACTGTCAAGACTCAGACAACTGAAACACATACCAAAGAGTCTGTGTCCACTCTAGACTCTACTGTAACAGCACATACCCTTGAAACCTTAAGCATAGGAAGGACAGTTACAAGTCAAGATGATGGAATGTCTCACAGCTCAGTTAATACTGCGAGTGTGACAGAGGCAACAGAGCTTTCAGCAAAACCATCAGCGTCCACCATCATAGATGTTTCTGAGACTCTGTTTTCCTATGCACAGACAGAACATTTAGATGAGAAATTAAATGAAAGCACTGTCACAAGCACACAGAAGATAAAAACAACAGATGTGTTGTCATCAAGTCCAACATCAGTTTTGTCATCTGCAGAAATTGATGGTTCAGGAGATGAAACCTCTGATATGTTCAGCAAAGAGTTCCCAACAAGTAGTTCTTCATTGTTCACCACAACAAAACCAGACCAGGAGCTCACAGAGACAGCATTTGATGCAACAGGAAAAGTCTTAATGCCTAGCTCAAGAGGCGTTGATACAACTGACAATCAGACAACTGATTCAAATGCCAAACAGCATGTGTCCACTCTAGACTCTACTGTTGCAGTGCATACCCCTGAATCCTTGAGTACAGGAAGCACAGTCACTAGTCAAGATGATGAAATATTCCACAGTTCAGTTACTGCTACAAGTGTGACAAAGACAACAGAGATATCAACAAAGACATCAGAATTCACTGATGTATCATCTATACAAATTGATAGTTCATTATCAGTCACTCCCAGTCTAACAGTGACTTCTCCTCTTAGCACAAGCAAAATGTTTACATCATCTTTTTACAAAATTCCCAGCAAGCACACAACAGCTTCATTTGTAGATGCAGAAGATGACACAGCAGATGATGAAGGATCAGGAGAGCAGTTTTCACAAGTATACTCTGTCATTCATGTCTCTTCAGCAGCCATCAAAACACAAGCTAGTTTTTTCACAATTCCTCTGACTAGCACTGCTTCAAGTCCCATCACACCTGTCTTTGAAGATTCTGGTAGCACAGAAGGTAACCACGAGGCAACACATTCAGAAGACTCTAGCAAAGAAGATAGAGTGACTCTAACAACTAAAACATATGATAATTATACTGTGGCCACGGATGAGGCTGAAATCAGTGAGGCTAACAACACATCAGAGTCAGAGAACTTTGAAAGTTCTACTAAATCTACATTGCTGTCCAGCACAGTCCAGACAGCAGTCAAAGCGTTCGTTAATGAACATATTAGTGACCTTACAGATGAAAATGAAGCGAATGAAGATTATGGGTCTGGTGATGAAATATCCCCAGAGGTTCTGGAGGCAATTCCTTCTCAAGCTACACCATTAGAAGACATAACTACAATGGTATTTACACAACCGCAGAAAACTGTTTCATATTCAAGTACACCTGCTCCAATGCTGTCAAGCACATCTGATCTGTCATTTTTTGAGAGCCAAAGCACCCTAAGACCAATTACGTTAGAAACAGACTTGGATGGGTCAGAATTTTCAACCACGGACAATGATCAAGAATTTACCCCACCAGAAGAATCTACCGATGAGACATCAGAAACACCATCAACCAAAGCATACGAAGAGCCAACTGTAAGAACTGATGAGGCGGAAATTGAAGAGAATGGTGTCTCCAGCATTGAATCCATAACTGCTACTACATATTTTGTGAGTCAGCCATCTTCATCCCCATCATCCTCCCTCCTACGCTCCACCAAGCCAACTGTTACCTTCACAACTTCAGTTTTAGAGGATGGCAGTGGTGATATAGTAGAAGGCTCAGCAGAAGGTGATGAAGCAGAAGATGAAGGTTCAGGTGTTGATACAACTCCCCTAACATCATCACCTTTGCTTTCAAGGAAATTAAAGGCAGAGACAACTGTTAGCACAACATCCTTTAGTTTAGCCAGCAGAGAAAATGACAGTACAACAACCACCACACCTGAAATGCAGAGAGCACTCTCAAATACTCTAGTTTCAGTGGCAGCAGAGACAGAGCATGGACCTTCTGTTGGTCTCTTCACAGCCTCAAAAGCCAATTTAACATTTGATTTTGGTGGAAGACTCACTACATTAGTTACATCACAGGGTCCGGTGTCCATGCCTACCCAATCAGTCTTGTATAAGGACAATACTGATCAGCAAGTAACAACTGTAACTCCAACAAACACAGTCTTAATATTATCTGAAGATGAGAAAGATGAGGATGAACAGTTTCCAACAGTAACAGATAGTATCAGAGATCATAGCATCAAGCTAGAAGTTATCACTGAAGACGACATGATCATTGATGCAGATGCTGTGTCGATTTCAGAACTGTCTTCACCTTTTAACCCTACAATAATCACAGAAGAAGCTGTTGGATTAAGAGAAATTGTCATAACACCACAACCTTCAAGCATTATGACAGAAGAAACAGATGGTTCTGGAATAGGTGGCACTGAGTTGAATCAGTTATATGGGACATATGAAAGAGAAGGAGTATTAGTTCAACAAACAACGTCATCACCAGATATCCTGCAAAGCAGTTTAACATATGAAGATGAGGAAACGCAAGCAACACAAACTCCCGAGACTACCAGTGCTGGTGTACCTGACAACACCCAAGCTGGTCAAACTTCCATTGAATCTACTGAAGCTACAATGGAAACACAGACTGAGGATTTCTCAGAAGATCCAAATGAGATTACAAACTCTGAACAGATAGAAGTCTCACCTGCATCAGATTTAATAAGCACTGCATTTGTCAATATTGATGTCACCCCAGATCAGTTGTTTCTCACTGGTTCAGTGACAGGATCTGTAGATTCACAAACCACAAGCATGTCTGAATATGTTAAGACAACTAAAAAAACAGTGACAGCTGATATAACATACTTCACGTACGAAACCGAGGAACCATCGGACTTTGTATCATCCGACTCTGGTACTACAAATCAATCATTTTCATCAACAGATGATGCCTCTGGTGATCAAACAATTGAAATGTTTACAGAAGGTCTGACTGATTTTGCTCCATTGACAGCGGAAGATGAAGATATGTCCACTTTATCAAATCTTTCACTGTCTCCATCTGTGGCGACAGATTTTGTGATTAACTTAGCGACAACTCCTTTGCCAAAGGCAATATCAGTAACTGATGGAGAGACATATCAACAAGCTTTGTCTGAGATGACAGTTACACATAAGCCCCAGACAAATATCGGGATAGGTGAAGAAGAGCCATTGACCTCAACAACAATTCCAGAATCCCTTATTTCATCATCAGAGTTTTATCACAGTACTGCGAAAAAAACAATAATGGAAACTCCACCATCTACACACATAACAAGATTGAGTGATCAACCAACCAGCACTCCAAGTTTTAATTTCTCTGAGGAAGGGGCAGAAAGCATAGTTGATTATGACACAATATCAGAACCTTACAGTGTGGAGTCCATGCCTGACTTCATTAACAAAACTGAATCCACAGCAGAAATAGACATTGAAAATAAGACTAGTTTAGAGAGTAGCACAGATGATGCAACAAGAATAGACAGCAAGACAAGTTTTGAAGCCACTTCAGAAAAAGAAATTGACACTAAAGCGACTGCCTCCTCAAAACCTAAGGTCAGCTCAACCAGTATTGATGACAACACGCATCCAGAAGTTATGAGTACTGAGCTCCAGGTAGTCACATATGGACCTATTTCTGCTGCTGTAAGTGAAGTTGAGAATACATCACAACCCAAAGATGATACTGGACTCATATCCTCTGCAAAACCTGAATATGAGGGTTCTGAAATGTCCACTAGCTCAAAGGGCAGCCTGGATGAGGTTTCGATCATCATACCATCATCTGAAGAGGTTCAGAGGGTCATTATGTCCACTGCAACAACTTCACCCATATTTTGGACACCTGATTCTGTCAGTAAAGAAAATGCCTCAAGGAAACACGAGGTAGCTGGTCTGATTGAGGAAGCAATAAACCCAACAACCGAGATTCCAATTCAGGAGCAAGAAAATTTTGAGGCCACCACAAAAGATCTTGGATTCATAGTAACTGGGCAGACATTTGACATTCCTGGTAAGATGTTAACACTGTATTGAAGATAGGGTGACCACCCGTCCCGCGTAGCGCGTGCGCGCACAGCGTTTGAAGCCCAATTCATGCGTCCCGCAAATTGAGTCCGTGTCACGCATAATCAATGCTTGCTCAAAAAAAAGTTGGTCGCTTTATATCCTCGAGCCCGAGGCAGCCAAACTAACATTACTTGAGAGTTCAGGACGCTACTGTTGCCACACCCACCCCTCAGTTCAACTGCTGACTAGGTTGTTCAGTTGTTGTCATGACAGCGCGCGCACATGCACACACTGGGAACATAGTTGCCAAGTCCGTTTATAATCCGCCACTTTGGGCTTGTGTTTTTTTATTAAATCGCGTTAAAAAATCATAAATCGCGGGTAGCGTTTTTTTGGGATTATTTAAAAAATATTTGTTGCTTGTTAGAAAAATGCTGCTCATCCGTGCCTTCGTGAAACCAGGCTCTGTATCCTTACATGATTGTGAGCAACATTTCACTATTCGTTATCTCCCAAACTAAAAAAACAAAAGCAACTATACTTTTTGAAAAGGTATAAATATTTATATAGATAATATTTATAGAAAATCAATAATGATTAAAACAGTAAAGCAGTATCTTGTATTTTTTTTATAATAATCTGTTTTTAGAGAATCTCTTTTAAGTTCATCCCATCTGTGTGTGTCTCCACATTATTATAAATAAAAAATTCACATTGGTTTGCCTTTTCATGAGCATACATCAGCAATTACAGATGTTTAGGGGAATAGGACATTATTAATATACCATGTAAGGTGGTATGTGCTAGAAATGGGTAAACCACTATCAGTGAGTCTGTCCGGGGGGTGGGGGCACCGCCGCTCCATGCAGTGTCCCACATTGTCCCTCAGAAACATAACCCTTGTCCCCCCTTGGGCTTATTAGCAGGTGGTCACCCTAATTGAAGAACATCATAACATTGTTTGTTATTTTGTATTTACAAAACATATTTTCCCCTCTTGCTGTAGGTGTTCACACCTGTTCTGAAAATGTTTGCCTGAATGGTGGTTCTTGTGTAAAAATGGGTGGTGCTCAGATGTGCAGATGTCCACCTGGATACAATGGGGAACGCTGTGAAAAAGGTAAATGCTGTGTAATTTCAATGACACATAAAACAACAACATTACATCATTACCCAGTATGCAGGAGAGCAGATTTTGGCTCACATTAACAACTTATTTTTTACCTTTTGCTTTATTAGATTTTGATGAATGTCACTCAAACCCGTGTCGTAACGGAGGAACATGTATTGATGGCCTAAACTCCTTCAGCTGTCTATGTCTACCAAGTTATGCAGGAGCACTGTGTGAAAAAGGTAATATTTGTACATTTGCATGAATCAGACTATCCACTAAGAACATCATACTTTTTTCTTCTGTTTTTTATATTAATGGACGTATATACACTGGTGAGATTATGTCTATTTAAAAAAACATGTAACATATAGATTATATTAGCAGAAAGGATAACCTTTAATCTCTTAGGCCAACTCACATCTGGTCTTCGTCAAAGTTTAAACAATTC
The DNA here is from genome assembly GCA_029783895.1 of Triplophysa bombifrons. NCBI lineage: Eukaryota > Metazoa > Chordata > Actinopteri > Cypriniformes > Nemacheilidae > Triplophysa > Triplophysa bombifrons. The sequence continues at coordinate 13,222,662 of CM056451.1, read as the reverse complement.
AAAAGTGACATCACAAGTTGTAAATGCATTACTTTCTCAAGTACTGTGAGTGCTCCTCATCTTAATCTTATTGAACGTTTCATCAACAAATACAGACTGGAGTGTCTCCTGCATCAATGTGTCTACACCGCAGAGAAATGCTGTTATCACTCAGTGATTCAGCAGTGATTCAGCCTCAGAGTCGAAATGCTCAGACAGCTGCAAACCTTCTACCAAAGAAAAAAAACAATACATAAGGAATTAGGTTCTTATGTCTGTTAATGTGCAAAAGGTTTAGAAATTACCACCAGTCATTTGTTGTGCCAGGGCAAGTCTGAGCAGTCCATGGCCAGTCCACAAACTTACAGTGTGACTGAATGTACACCCATAATTTGCAAAATCTTATGTTGAAATAGTTTTAAATGCTGATTTTGTAGTCATCTCTAAAGATTTGTGTACTATGCCAGACATAGTCATCAGGACCAATAAACCACTGATTTAGTAAAATGCATACCTTGAAAATCCCAAGAGTGTTTTACAACCTTTTTATAACCTCTTTACTCCAGTACACCTCCTCATTCCTAAACAATGCCTCAGAGCAAAACTCTCCGTACCTCTTCTGTACACATTGTCATGCAGATGAAATTAGATTATTGATATGATGGACGCATGGGTGCAGCTCTTACTCTGAAGGATCTTGTTTAAATGGCATGTAGCTTGAAATGGGGCTGAGAGAGAGTTCCACAGTTCATTCGACTGTGTTCTGGTAGGCTACCTCAGTTGGTAGAGCATTGCATTAGAGAATGTCATATGTGTGATTTCTAGCGAACATGCACCTGCCTCATGCATAATATAAGTGAGGAAACAGCAACTAAATCAAAAGAGGTTTGATTCATTGTATTGATCAAAGAAGGTTAAGGGTAAGGGTAAAACCTGCATTTTAGGGTAAAAGACTAATGAAAAGATGATAGTAGATAATATGAAGTACCTTTGCTTTACTGTTTTCACGTGTCATTTCAATGGTTCTTAGTCTTAAGTATAAGTAATAAGTAATATTAATAGTAATGTACATGTTAAACCCCCCCACAGACACGGAAACATGCAGCTACAGCTGGCACAAGTTTCAGGGCCACTGCTACAAACACTTTCCTTATCGGCGTAACTGGGACACAGCAGAGCGCGAGTGTCGTCTTCAGGGGGCACACCTCGCTAGTATTATTTCACATGAAGAGCAGCAGTACATCAACCGTGAGTAACCAATAAATCAAGTTATCCATCAACAACTCTAATTCCACTTTCATGCAATATGTAATATCATGCTTATAAGCCTTAAGAATCAAACAGAGGCTACTTAATAATGTAAACGAGACTAATCTGACAATAAATAAATAGTGACCAAATGTTTCCCTTCCCGTATATACAGGAAGAGTGATGCATCAGGCCAAAAATGCTCTTCACTTCAAAACACTAATATAGTAAATAGTTTCTAATTTGGCTAAACAATTGACCTCAGTATCTCTCTCCTTTCTTAGGCCTTGGTCATGACTACCAGTGGATTGGTCTGAATGATAAGATGTTTGAGAAGGATTTCCGGTGGACAGATGGTAGTGTTGTGGTAAGATCATTCCTCATAACTTACTGTACAAAAATAATACATTCTACAAAAATTCGGAAATTGTCCTTGTTACACTTTATTTAACAGTGGCCGTGTAACAGTGTAATTATACATATAAGTACTGAGTGACAAAAATGAATTACATGTACTTACTATAGGGTTATAGGATTAGGGTTTGGTTTAGGGTTTGTTACATGTAATTATGCATAATTTATAGTAAATACTATAGTAAATCACGTAACATGCGTTACACGGACACCTTTAAATAAATTGTTACGGATGTAATTAATACAAACATGTTAGTGGACATGAAGATGAAAATTTTGCATCGAAAGCATTGTGTTAGCAGCACAATGGTCATAGGTATGATTTACAGGGAATACACCGATGATTGAAAATAGCAGTTTGAATGGAACGTAAATTGCATTGTGTAAGTTGAATGATTTGCATTGGATTGAATTGTTTTCTATCCGATAAAAAAGACTATTAGAACTTTTTGCTATGATTTATAGCTGTAAAGAACAGCAACAGACAATAGGAGACAAATGTGAAAAATTATTTGGTGGTGGTTAGAGTTGTTTCTCCATTGAACAGTTAAGTGGCCAATTACTGTACACCTTAAAGGCATTTGTTTGTAACTGGGCTTACTTCAAAGATAACGACAGCACTTTTGAAAGGAGGTGGGGGGCCTGGAGGGTAGGAGATGGAAGTTTCATCTCTGGAAGTGCTCTGAGGGTTGAAGGATCAAAATAAAATCAGGGAAAAGGGCAATCTGAAAGGTGTGGACAGGTAATGGAAGAGAAGGATGAGCAGCACCTGGAATGGGCTGCATGACAGATAATTTAGACCTAAAATGGGGCTCTTTGATAATATGTGATAGTTCAATCCTGCATATAGAAGAGGGGAGTTTACTGTGTACCTTTTATGTAATAGTTAAATAGATTACTTAATAAAATTGACTTTACTGTAGTGTGGTGTATTTTTTGTTCTGAGGGAGAGGTCATACGGTCTGGAATGACGTAAGGTTAAATTATAGCAATGGATTTCGATGACCTACCACTGAAGATGCCCAGAGGTTCTAAAATGTCATTACTAGTGTTTCCAAGCAGGAAATGTACATTCCTTTTGTAAGTGTATAATAACAGGACAAGCAAACCATGCTTTGAAGACATCCACAGGATTGCTGAAAGAGTGTTGCCACATAGACATGAATCTCAGCTGCTGTGATCTCAATTCAAGGGCTCAGAGAACTATTAGCTAACCTACAACTATCTATTTGAATGACACACTTTCTGCTAATCCTTCATATAGTAATTACAGTTTTGGTAGAGATTTATGGAGTTTGCACCCCCTGCTGGAGGTCATTGTGGAATTGCTACATTGAAATCCATCGACATGCCATTATTGGCTTATCTATTCACACAGTCCTTCCCAAATGTTTGGAAACTTTTTTATATTACCACCATATATTAATTTAAAACCATAAATATGATACAAGAGGGGTGTTCCTGTAGCTCACTTGGTAGAGGATTGTGTTAAGAGGGTGCAAAAGGGGTTGGTTCAATTCCCAGAGAACACATATACTGACAAATTGTATAGTTTGAATGTGTTTTATGTGTCTAACAAATATGTTAATGTGAATAATTCAAACCCTTTAACAGACTCATACTGTACCCTCCAAAAATACAGTGCCGTCAAGCAGTGTGACCAAATGCTTGTTCTATTAGGTTATACCACCTGTCTCAGGTATACCCATATTCTTCCCCTGTAGCAATATGAAAACTGGAGACCAAACCAGCCGGACAGTTTCTTCTCTTCGGGGGAAGACTGTGTAGTAATGATCTGGCACGAGGACGGTCAGTGGAATGATGTTCCCTGCAACTACCACCTCACCTTCACCTGCAAGAAAGGCACAGGTTAGTGTGAAAGTTGCATTGGGTTGTAGGACTTACATGATCCAAAGTGAGGTTTTGGGTTAAATACAAAGGGTTATTATATTATATATATTTACCATTCTCAACAGTGTCCTGCAGTCAGCCACCCCTGGTCCATAATGCTCGCACATTCGGATTGCCACGCCCACGCTATGAGATCAACTCCTTGATCAGGTATCAGTGCATGGACGGCTTCATCCAGAGACATGTCCCCACCATTCGCTGCAGAGGAGATGGCTTATGGGATCTGCCAAGGATTTCCTGCATGAGTCGTAAGTGTTCTGTAAAAAACATTTCATGAGGTTTTAATAATAATTGTCACGAACAATTAAAAAAGACTCTATTGTAGCCTGTTGACATAGGTACTTTAACTGCGCAAATATAAGCATGCATGTAGAGGATTTATAATTTTAAATTAAATCTGTGGGTTCTCAAAGATTTTAATGCATCTGTGTTTACTTTATAGCCTCCAACTTCCAAAGGAGATATGCAAGACGATATCAGACATACAGTCTTTATCGCCATCAAAAGAGATCTGCCGAAACATCTGTTGATATACCCTAACGACACCATGGCCATGGTGCATTACACCATCGGACAGAATGACAGTTACTAACACAGTTAGTAACACAGCCCGTAACCAAGGGTCCTGTTAATATATTTTATAGAGTATGACGGACCTGCCTGTTTGGTGAAAGAAAAGATTATAAAAAGGATGAGAAAAAAAACATTAAAACAGAGTGGGATATCACTGGAACCAGTGCCTTTTAAATATTTTTGACAGTATTTTAAAGAGGATTTTCAAAAATGCATTAAGGACCTTCAGCTGGCATCTGAAAAAAAGGGACTATTAGATGTGCCTTCCATCTCATTGCTTCATTCTGGGAACACACAGTGTCTTCCAAAAATCCAAAATCCAGACGCAAATTTATCGGAGCTACAGTAGTGTAAATTTCATTAGCTGTAATGCTGTGGATTGGTTTGCTATCCTACCATTATTACATTATGTTATGACAATGAAATAAAAAGCCATGTAGATTTATATTATTTATACTCTGTTCCATCCATTTTGTAAATTCTGCCTTTTTCAATCTAAAAAACTAAGGAATTTCACAACTACTTCAATATTTTTTCTTGGTTGATTTATCTTCTTTAATGAGAACGTACAGTACTTTGTGCTTAAAAAAACTTGAACAAATTCCTTTCTTACAAGATAATTTATTCCTTGTGCTGCTCTGTGTCTTCTCATTGTTTTACTTAAGCAGAACGTGTTAAAAAGAAAACTTGGTCAAACTGCACATTGTCAGAATTAAAAACATTAGTACATATACATTTTATGTCAACAGCTGTCATTGATGTCACTAATATAAATTTTTGATTTTGTGAAATATGGATTTTGTGATGACATTTGGGACAGGCCAAAATATTATTTTCAGTAATAGCTTAATTGACTTGTGCTTAAAAAGTTGTTAATAATGGTCACCAATTTGTTTAGTCCCAAGCATTTGTTCTTTTTTTGGCGAGGTGTCTTCTGACCGTTTTTGTCTTTTTTTACATGTGCACATATCTTTTTATATATTTATAGTATAAAATGTTTATTATCAATGTGATTGTCTGTAATGTTTATAAAAAGATCAAAATAGTAAATAATGCCTTTATGTGTCACCATACATTCAAACAAAGTTTATTATAGTCTTGTATTTTTATCTTTTTCTGTTTGAAAAGAAATGACAAAAGTTGCACATAGTTAACAATACTCGAACAATGACTGTACTTCATGTTTAGCATTTAATATTAACATTATCTAATATTACAATGTAATAGGGCTGCAACAACGAATCGATTTAATCGATAAAAATCGATTACTAAAAGAGTTGTCAACGAATTTCATTATCGATTCGTTGTGTCGCGCGACACGGAGACGTTTGATTATAAAAAAAACTTTATTTGAGCGCGGAGCGGAGTGAACACACTCGGTCTCTCTCGCGCACTGATGCTAGCAGAGTTCAGCGCCTCATAGACAGGGCGGAGCAAAAATAAAATAGCGGAGGAAAGATACATGACGGAGGCAGAGAAATCCGCGCGACCAAAGTCATCCAATGTGTGGGAGCATTTCACACTAAATAAACAGAAAAAGTGTGTTAACTGCTAAATATGCTAAAGCGACATGGCGGGAGCACCACGGCAATGATCCAGCACCTGAAACGCAAACATGTGGTAGTCTTTGATGAGGAGGAAGGGAGTTCAACAGCAGGTTAAGTCATTACAGAATCCTACTTTTGTTCCGTTTTGAAGTGAGGAACGTAATGTCTCTGGTGCGGATGTTTACTCGTTATCCAGCTTGACTAGCATGACAAGTTAGCGTTAGCTCGTTAATAACAGAATAAAGCAGGGGGGGTATTGTTACTTTGCACTTTGCATTGCAAGACTTAAGACACGTTTTTATTCACTAGCCTTTTTTGAACCATTCATTTATCAATCTGTTGTCATGTATAGCTACACTGCAAAAACAGCTTTTCTTACTTTGTAATTTATTTCTCGTTTCCAGTCCAAGTATCTAAAAAAAATCAAGATTACTAGAAAAGAAAAATGGCCTGAGAAAATTAATTGATGCTTAAAACTTCTGTTTGAAATTATATCTCATTAAGATAATTTTTCGTACCCAATTGGCAGATACTATTGCTTGTTTTAAGCAAACAATCACTAAATTTTGAGGTGTTTTTTTCAGAAAACAAGACATCATTTCTTATGCTATTTCATGTGTCTAGTAAATGTTTCTTGATTTAAGATTTTTTGATATTTGGACTGACAACAGGACAAAACTACTAAGTTAGAAAAGCAATTTTTGCAGTGTATATTCTGTGCTTTGTCCCATATAGGTTATTATTGACAAATATATGTGTGTGTGTTGTACTTTTTAATTTAATTTTAAAGTTCTTTTATAGCACTCGGTCATCTTAAGCTTTGTTTAAATGTGGTGTATTAATGAAGCTTGCACTTACTACAATGATTGTAATAATTTAATGAATAAGCTTCAAGTGAACTTGAGAGAGAGAGTGTGTGTGTGTGTCAGTGTGAGAGTTTGTGAGTGTGTGTGTCTGCGTGTGTGTGCATCTGCGAGTGTGTGCGTCTGCAGTGTAGTGTAGATAACAAGTTCTGACACTCATACAAATCCTGTCAAATTTACTGATTTTTATTGTTCTTTATTTTTTATAAATTATTTATTGTTCTGGCAGCTCAGGTGGCACTTTTATTTAAAAAAAAGTCTAAATATTTGGCAGATGTAAAGCATACATGTGTATGTTTTTTGTGTTAGTCCATTTTTATTTTATTATTATTATAACAGCTCAGGATAGTTCAAGGAGCAACAAGTTTGTGCAGTTTCTTAAGATTTTAGTTCTGATTTTGAATAAAGGGTTGGAAATGAATGCTTTTCTTGGTTTATGTTTTTATCCGATTCATCGATTAATCGATTTTTTTATAGATTAATCGACTATTAAAATAATCGTTAGTTGCAGCCCTACTGATTTTGAATAAAGGGTTGGAAATGAATGCTTTTCTTGGTTTATGTTTTTATCCGATTCATCGATTAATCGAAAAAATAATTTATAGATTAATCGATTATTAAAATAATCGTTAGTTGCAGCCCTACAATGTAATCAATGCACACTTTCACAGCAATGGATTACTCTGCATCAGCTCTAATAGCAGTGCCTAATGTTGACCACCAGATAGAGCAGTTTCACTAACACTGAATAGTCTGAAAGAACTTTCCAGATACATAGTAGATAATGTTGCTTGCATCTGCAATGGCAAAACATGTCATATTACTTTTTAAAGAATATATAAGATCATTGATCAATATACAGTAGCTCCTAAAGTAATTGCTATATCTAAGGCATGCAAATGCAGCTCATGTGAAGAAACCTGGCTTTCTTCAGGAATCACTCTTACAATCCCAACTCTTACAATCCCAAGATTCTGGGCTGTGTCACAATCTTAGTCCTATTAATAAAGAAAAAGCAATAATAACGATCATATTTTCATTACAATGTGTTACTTTTAACAACAAGTGTTGGTGTCATTTTATGAATCATGCCATCATCTTCTGTTACATGTAAAAGTAATGGGCTAGAAACAAAAACATCCCTATAAAAAACATATAGTAGGCCCTAAGTTTAAATAAATAAGAACTTATTTAAAAGCAGTGTTTGTGGGTCAAGTCTAAATTAAGAGACATATAAGTGCAATTAATGAAGCAATGAAACAATAAAAATACGACAGATCCAACTCACCATTCTCTCTTTAAACCAGCATTCAAAACGACTCCTCCTACAGAATTGAGTACTGAGTACAACTAAATAATTGCATATGAGCAGTAACAACAATAATCAATAGGCCTACTCAAACTTAGTTTTGGGTAAGTAACTCTGAAAAAGTAATTAAATACTAGTTACAAATTATATTAAATTATATAATTAGATTACTATAAAAATTACTCTCTCCAAAAAGTATTTAATTACTTATTACTAATTACTTTCTATATCCTACATCAACATCATTGATTCGAGGAGAGACATAAAACAACTTGTTTAATTCATTCAAATAAATAATAACTAACAATTATTCTTATTAACTGAGCAAATTCCCTTTTTCAAGGGAAAATAAATTAAATTACAGTAATTAATTAGTAAGTAACTAGTTACACCAAACACTGCTTACACTTGTAAGCCGAGCTAAATACATCCGTTGAGTTTAATAGCGTTCTTTTCCTTGGCCATTCCATCTAGTTGACTAGTTACTATATTAAACTTGTACATTTATAAGACTTTATATAAAACTATGCGAGAAGTGCAATAATCTACTAAATTAAAAGAAAAAACACAACTACACAAGAGAAGTGTTCCATGTTCTTTGTCAAATGGACTTTAAGTTTGTATTTAGTTATTTCCTGGTTAATTTTGTTGTCCTTGGCAGTCTTTTTTGCTCTTTGGTCCCCTGTTGCTGTCTCACACATAGATATATATACACTCACCTAAAGGATACTGTGTTTGGCCCCCTTTCGCCTTCAGAACTGCCTTAATTCTACCTGGCATTGATTCAACAAGGTGCTGAAAGCATTCTTTAGAAATGTTGGCCCATATTGATAGGATAGCATCTTGCAGTTGATGGAGATTTGTGGGATGCACGAAGCTCCCGTTCCACCACATCCCAAAGATGCTCTATTGGGTTGAGATCTGGTGACTGTGGGCCATTTTAGTACAGTGAACTCATTGTCATGTTCAAGAAACCGATTTGAAATGATTCAAGCTTTGTGACATGGTGCATTACCCTGCTGGAAGTAGCCATCAGAGGATGGGTACATGGTGGTCATAAAGGGATGGACATGGTCAGAAACAATGCTCAGGTAGGCCGAGGCATTTAAACGATGCCCAATTGGCACTAAGGGGCCTAAAGTGTGCCAAGAAAACATCCCCCACACCATTACACCACCACCATAATTGCATTAATGAGAAATTGAACAGGTGTTCCTAACAATCCTTTAGGTGAGTGTAGACATGAAAATGTATTTATTGTATTTAAAGCGCAGCTCTCCCATAGGGTTCAGTGGGCCCTCACCAACAGGGCGGCGCTATTGACGTATCTTAGCAGCAGAGCAAAGCGGCCAATACGGTGTCTAGATATATATGTATGTCTATGGTCTCACATGTGTGTTAAGTTAGCCCTCATTAGTTTGTGTATTTATACCCAATGTTTCACTAAAGCCCTTTAGAAGGAATGCTTGCAACCTTAGCCAAAAATGCATATTCGCTAATGCTGACGCCGTATGCAATAAAGGAGATCTCAGGGTGTATTTTTAATGAATGTCAACAGAAGAGAAGCTTCACATACACTGAATAAATCGCTTTCTGTTCATTTAAGGAATCGACTGCTGTCAGTTAATGTTCAACATGTTTTACACCAAACAATAGATTAATGGGGAACGATATGTAGACTGTACTATGATGAAAAGAGAAAGCAGAGTAGCGAATGTTCCGACAGATAGAATTCAGTTATATCGTATCATATAATAGAATTTGATAATATTGAATGATGGATTAAGGTTTTAGCAGTTATGAGAAAACTTGAATTATCTAAAACATTATATTGTATATTAATGGTTAAAAAAGGAAATGTTTCAATAAATACGTTTGAAAAGCAATGACTTGTTACTGTTGCATTGATCATGAGGTTAAATAAACAAACAAATAAAAAAGGGTTTGCAAAGAGTGAGGTATAAATGAAAATACAAAATATTTTAAAACATGGTCCTTTAATGGGGGAATGTAGAATCTTGAATATTGATTATGGGAGTTATGTTCATGAAACCCAGTTGTATTGTAAGTATGAATTTGGATGTGTAATATCACATTAATAATGGGAAAAAATGTGCTTTCATGTTTAGAATTAGTAATACTATATAGTACAAGGCAAGCTAGAACTATCCAAAGCAAGGCTTCAGTCAGCTAACATCACATTACCTCTGAATTGAAATGTTGGGTAATCTGGATCTCTTTTTTTTAGTTTTCTTTCTTTTATGGATTGTCTTCTATTTAATTCTCACTAAAGTACAAAGTAAAGTACATTTGAGATTAAGTGCCACTTGCTACATCATTGTATTACAAAGTGAAATAAATTTGCTGGCATGTTAAAAGGTAACCCATTCTGAAAAGTCTATTTACCCTATCATGTGCACCAGTCTCTGATCTGATAACTCAACCTTAATTGGCCCCAGTCTGTATGGCTATATCTCACCCAAAATGACAGCAGCACTTGAGGACTGTAGCCGTGCCAAATGTGTCAAAAGTGCCTTTTCTCAGCCTAAATTGGGCAAAATGCGCACATCCAAAGCCTAGCCGAAACTGGCAACCATTGCTGGGCCAGTACATGGCTTACTTTTGGTGAGCCACTGCCAGAATACAGCCGAGTGAGCCGGCACTCAGCCAGAACTAACCCGACAGCACTGGCTCCCTGGGATGATTCTGACTTCCAGATGTCAACAAATAAATTACATTTACAGTCATGTAATCTATTTTAAATGATTTGTATATCAGTATAACTAGCACAACCAACTTTTTTTCTGTGAGCAATGTGCATTGACAATATGAGCAAACAAATCCAGGCAAAAATATGTGTAGTGTAAACTGTTACTTACTGCCATAAAACTGTGAACTCTGACGCCATGCCGTTATATGATTGTTTGAGGGTGCCTCAGGTGATCCAAGTCAGCCATTATGCTCCCTCCTAAATATTACAGACCTTTCCATCTCCCTATATAAAAGTATCTCTGGTTTTGTTTGTCCTTTGTTGGTTTTGTCAATTTTTTCTCAATATCTTTTAGTTACTTTTAAATTAAACTTCTGTTGTACTCTGGTCTTGTCTTTCTCCTTCGTCCAATCATAAAACCAAGTTCTTACTTAATTGTATTGTAAGTATCCTGATCAAAAGTTTACAAGTACAGATCAAATATACTTTTCAGTGTAAAGTCAACTGTATATTTAGCATTTACATTTATGCAGACGCTTTAACCATAGCGCCTTACATTGTATTATCCAATACATCTGTATTGTCCCCTGTGATCCATACTCTTACCACTGAGCTACAGGAAAGTTTTTTATAAAAGGATATTTTACAGGCAAAACCAAGTATCCCCATGTTTTACTCACCCTCAAAGCATCCTGACTGAATATGACTATCTTATAATACCACGTATCATTTTACTTCCAAGAGGTAGAATGAGTTGACTATTTGAAGCTCCAGAAATGTGCATCCTTCGATCAAAGAACTGCTCAACATGGCACTGTGGTGTTAACAAAGCTCTTCTGAAGCAAATCGAAGTGTTTGTTTAAGAGAACTATCCATGTTGACAGCGCTATTAAAGTTGTTGTCTAGCTATCGTTATCCCTCGGCTGCACGTGAACCTAGATTATTTTCATAGTACAAGGACTTGATGTAAAAATAGTTAATAACTCCTGTTGGTTAGAATGGGTATAACTTAAATTAGGCACAACTGCATGGTTACAGTTTTGCATTAATTATGTCAGTTCAAGTTGCCATTCATATAGTGCTTTATACAGTACAAACCAGAAATAAAAAGGAAAATAAAGATCAAACTTCATCAAATATCAGACGAATTTAAATTCTGCTCTAAAGCAGATCTGCTGAAGACAAAAGTGTTACTAGTTTATCGGGATCAACTCACGAGTAAGCACAAATTAGTTCAACATTGATATACTATAATTCAGTTCAAACTTAATAAAACTTATTGTGCAGCTTTACAGAAAAACGTGGTGTCATCATTCAGCTCATCATGAATTTTTTTTTCTTATAAAATCCAGCCAAGTAGCTGAAGGCAACAGTCAGTGACCGGAAACCCAACTCAGAACAGATGAAGGAAACATCATGAGTGAAAAGATAATTAATTCATTTGATCTGTTTATCACCAATGCAATGTCATGTTTTATTATATCGACATAACTTAAAATCACAAAAGCATACACTATACTATATATTGTTACATTGCTTATATAGATGGTCATATTACATTACTTTACTTTAGGCTTTGGATTGTACTTTTGTTACTCAAATAAGTTTTTAAGTTGCCATTTAATGTAGAGAGAAACACACAGCGGACATTTACATTGTGCTTTTACCTTGAGACCCACTAGCTTGTTTTAACTCAACAAATTTACTCTCCTGTGGATAATTTTTTGTTTCAAAGTTCTTTAACACTCATGGGTTTCACTTTTATTACTTGGAAGAGACTCTGGCATTTTCCATTACAGACTTCATGCGTGTATCCTCTTTAAACAACTGCGGCTGTTCCTGCTTGTGTTTTCCAGAGTTCTATAGGTGCTCATAGATCTACAAAGCTAATAGAGATATTCAAAATAAACACATCATAAAGTATACCATACACATCCTCGCAATTAATACAGTACAGAATTATTAAGGAACGTTTAGTACACTGTAACGAATTGCTGTAAAAACTACAGCGTTATTTTACAGAAGCTGACTGTATTTTAAATAATACAGAATATTGCTGTAAAGTGCAATGCATTGTGGGGTCACGTGACGGATTAACTCAAATGTACAGAATAATGCTGTAAATTTCAAATCTACAATGGCGGGATGATCTTCAACAGTCGAGATTGGGGAAGTGCGCAAAATGAGTGATTCACACCTGTGGTAAGTGATTTATTACGTTTATTTTCTCCATATTTGTTAACTATCATACTGGTAACATTATATAGAAGTATCTACAGTCGCGTTTCATATTGGTAACCCGGTATTCAACCTCCATCCGCGGGGACCGAAGGAGTCTTGCGCGGGGTTTCAGCAGCGCCGTCGCGGTAAGATTTCAAACATTCTCCGTCGCTATAGCACCTGAGGACAGAAGTTGTTCATGTTATTTCGAGTTTTTGTACACAGCAGGTGCGAAGGCGGTATGTGAGGAGCTACAGTTCATTGTATTAGTACATTGACGGTTGTTTGTTTAATATTGAACATCGCGCCCGCCGTAGACACGGTAAAAGTTACATGCTTCGACTGTTGGGATTCACGGGAATTTACTATTGAATACCACACTCGGTCGTGATTATTTTGTGGTGTAAATTCGAATTTGCAAATGCAGTTATCCGTTAAACCGAGCGCCCAAATTAAAACGAGTCACCAAAGCTTGCGGTAAGTCGATGTTCACGGAGGATAGCCCGGTAAAGTGATTAATGTACGTAACGAGCTAGATATACAGTATATATAACGGAGGCCAGCTGAGAGCTTGAGCAAAAGACGTTAGCGACCCCTCATCGTCAGAGCAGGACTGTCCCAGATAGGACCGTTGGAGGGTAAGAGTGAGACGGCCCGTTACAAATAACAGTGTGACAATTTCTTGACCGTGACATCCCTAACGTTAATGGCTTACATTTCTGTATAAGTACGGTTTTAAGTGTAAGTTACTCTGTGTAATTTGGTTAGAGTTTGTTTGTAGAGTCACTTATACTTAAATGTAGTTTAAATGTAAAAAGCTTAAAGATAAAATTGTATTGTATCTATTAACTATTGTTACATGTGGTATTGTTTGTTTTAGGACACACTTTGCCATGCAGGCCACTGGATACTGACTGAAGGTTAGGTTGTGTGTGGCGTGCTCAGCACAGCTTCATGTCTGGCCTTGTCACTCTGTTCATAGCATGTTAAATATTCAATCTTCAGTACCAGGATGGGGCAGCGTCTATCTTGGAGTCCACTGAAAGGTATTAGTTGAACCACTTCCTTACCTGCATTTTATAGATATGTTAATGTTATATACCTGTTTAGAACTTTAAAACAATATTTCTCAACGAGAGATGGATTTTTTTAGTGCAAACTATTTACAAGTCTGCCCTATTTAACGCTAGCAAGCTGATCATTTAATTCATGTGTTTTAATATAATATATTTTGTATATTTAATATACAACATTTTGTTTTTCCTGACTCTTCGTAGATATTAATCCAGAGAGTGGAACAAGAAGCGTCATCTAAAATGGCAGGATACAGAAGAAACAGGTTGCAGTGAAACCACATGTTGCCGCTCTTCTAAACACAATGATGAATTTTCAGTGAAATCGATGAAAAGTAAGAAGCACGTACGAACGCACGTACACACACACACACACACACAGATCTCATCATTGAATTACATCATTGTATTATTCTCTGTCTCTGACTGTATATGTTGTCCTCTGTTTTTCCTCTGAGTATAAATATATAAAATTATTCTCTTTTTTTCTTTCCCATAGTTCCAGCTACTTGTTGTGCTCTGATGGATCAAGATGTGGAACGTTTTACAGACTCACTTGGGCTTTGTTATGCGATATTGTTACATGATGGATATGTTGGTTATAAGGTATTGTTTAAACATTCCTTGTTTAAAGAGCCATGTTGGCTACTATGAAGTTGTAACTAAATAAAAATATTTAATGTACAACAAGGTACAAAATTTGTCTGTAATTAATTTTTGTATCAATTAAAACATAAATAAACAGTGTAAATCCAGTATGCAAAACATACTGGATATACAGTGATTATGTATTTCTTCTAAATAAAGTAAATTAAAATCAAGCAATTGGCTGTAAAAAATACAGCATTATACTGTTTCAATTCAAAATTACAGTTTTTTCCTGTATTATGCCATTACAGAAAATGGCTGTAAATTAAATTACAGAACTGTGGCTGTAAAATTTACAGTATCTGGCTGGCAACCCTGCTGCCAGTAATTTACTGTAAATTTTACAGGATTTTTTTTACAGTGTAGAAGATATCTTTCACAACTTTGTACAGATGGACGGAGCACTTTTTATTTATTGATTTATTTTTATCTAAGTTTCCCTGGCCCTGACAAAAGTGGCTTTTCGTTGTCAAAACCATTCATGGAATTAATTTAAGGTTATTTTGACCAAAAACGTTTTTCATAGGAAAACTTAAAGCATCCAGACGCAAGATGACATTTTTTATTCTAAAGAATCTCTGGCTATAGGCACTGTAGAATTACAAATATTGTATAGAGAGAAATAAAACTTAAGTCATTTAATTTTTATGAGTTTTCCTTTTTCCTATTTGATTTTAAAATGGTCCACTAAATTTACTCATGTGCACTGTGGCTTTTGCAGTTACAGGTGCCGAAAACCCCTTATATGAAAATACAGCACGAAAAAAACATTGCATACATTGGCAAACAGAGATCTTTATTATGTTGAGGACATCACATTGTGCCTAAGAGTTGAAACTACCAGGAGCCATATATTGAAGCAATTGTCTTGTGTAAGGAGTGGTTTTACACTTAAGCAACTATAAGGCTCAAGTCTGTCTTAAAATGTGGCGGGGATCTGAAACATTCTCATCTGCTTGTTCGTATAAGTGTTGTGTATGTTTCTAGCTCACCACCAAACATGAAATTTAATAGAATCATTAGCATTAGTTTGTAAAATTCAGTCACTTGGAATGAGATATTTGTCAAGGTCGTTTGTAGTTTAATTTTATCTTAACAAAGACCATTAAGGACAAGATCTATGGATTAATGAACCTTGATGAACAAATAAAAAAAATGACAAAATGGTGAGGATATATTACAAAAGCATAAAGAGACTAGACAATGGGGAATGTGAGTTACAATAGAACAATGCAAGTAAGCTAGTAACACTCAACATTTTTATTATATTTCAAGCAGTTAAGTAAAAAAGTCAGTCTTGACATATATCAACAGAATAAAACAAATTCACATTTAACATTTAAGAAAATTCTCACTTCTAAAAAACTGAAAGATGTCAGATCCATTTAGAGTTGCTTTTACATTTCATTCCAGCAAGTTTGAACAACTTTTTGTCTGTTTTTAATTTTAATATTGTTAAAATATTCTATGGCTGTCACAATAACTAGTCACAAAAAACAAACTCATTTTGAATTTATTCATATTCTTTTGAAAGGTGACTAACTGTTACTTTTTAGCTGACTATCCTAAAAAAATGCAGTTTCTGTTATTCTTTTGTTCATATGTACTGTACGTTGTATAAATTGTAATAAGTAAAGTAAAAAGTAATAACAGATAAGCTGAGTTTAGATTGAATCCTGCAGTATGAAACCTTTCTTTACAGCAGCCCTAGTAAGTCTCACAGTTATGGCTAGTTCATGCAAAAAGTCATTCAATACTTCGATGCAAATATGGTTTATGTGCTGCTCTTTGGTGGGTATTATATGAGATGCAGTTTTTCACGCCTGAGGTTTGTAACAGTAAACACCATAAAGCTTCTGCTTTTTGTCAGGAAAACCAATAGAGCGAACCGCAGCCTCAGTGGGACTGCAATTCTTCCTGGGCCTTGAGATGGGGTAACGAACGCTACCATCAGCCAGCCAACCAGCATCACAGCGGTCATATCCCAGCAGCTTCCAGGCAGCGTAGATATGGCCCACCTTTGCGATCTCGGCTCCATTGTTCTTGCATGCAGCCACAGCCCCATCATAGGACAGCTTTTGTGGTTGGATCAGGTAGTAAAATCTTCCTTTGATTGAAGGGGTAAATTAAGAGTTTTTAGTTATAGAAAAGTGGCTTTTGATAACCAGTAAGATATGTTAATTCTTTAACTAACCTCTGAGGCCTGCTGTGAAACAAAACACATCAAAGCGACTGTTGGACCTGTGCTGCCGACCATAGTTTCTCAGTCCAGCTGAAATTTGCCCTCCACCGCAGGCCTGTCTGGGTTTGGTGATAGGGTACTGCACGGTTCCGTCATTAAGCCAGCCAGCATTGCACCAATCCAGACCATTTCTCCACGCCCCATACAGCTGCTCAAAGGAGGCCACCACAGCATCCTGCTCCCGACATATAGCCTCGGCATCATGGAAATTGAGGTTATAACGCCCCAGACGCGGCGAGTATGGGAAAACAACCCCTTTGAAAAGAAGTGAAATTTCCCTTAGGAAAAGTTCAACTGAGTTTAACATTGCGTTGCTTTGATGAAAGCATTTTTTGATCGCTTCAGTGAATAAACAGGAATGATATTAATAAAAGGCTATTATTTTTTACAGTGCTTCCTGGAGCAGTGTACGGGTTTTCAAAATAATACAAAATAACTTGCAGGCTTTAAAATGTTCTATTTAAAAAGGTTATGCCTGCTTTATTTTTTATGCTCATGCATGTCACTTGTCTGTGTAAAGATCCCTATTGTTTTTCTGGAGCCAAGTCTGCAATGGCGGTCTTAGCCAAGATGTGGAATTACATGATTTAGCTGGAGGAGGAGCAAATTATAAGTTACAGTAACAAGTGTTTGTCTTTACATTCGGTACCCTAATGTGCAGCTTTGAACGGCTTTGTCAGTTCCTGTTGGATAACAGAAAAGCAATATAGACATAGCCTATGAAAGATACATCACTGAGGTTGAGGTTTCATTTTTATAAAGTGTGTGCTAAATAAATATAAACCACATCTACAAAACTAAAATGTTACATCATGCAAGAACAAAAACAAAACCTACCATCCACTTCGAGGTTCACTTCAATGATTATGTCATTCATGCCATTTATGATCTCACATCTGTACGTGCCATAATCTGTCACATCTAAATGAGTTATAACCAAGGTTGCATCATGTTCATCTGCTTCCAGCAGGTAAACACGGTTCAGGAAATTTCCGTAAGTTTTCTTGTGAAAGCCCATGGAGATAATCACATCCAGTTCTGTAGCGTCATCTTCAAGCTTGGTCCACTTGATTCGGTTTCCAAACATATCGGCCTGGCCGCTCAAGTGACAAGGCAGCGTGATATTGTCACCTGTGTGGCCATAGACTGTAATCCTTGATTGGCTATCTGAAATTAAACAGATGGAGATTTCTCACAAAGGTTTCTTTGTATTGAAACCACACAGCGTGTCCGTATTTGCTAATTCAAGACTGGATACAAGACAGTTTAGTAAATATTTTCTCTACCAGATGCAATTCAATTATTTCTAGGCATCCGGCATTTGAATTGATTTCACAGCTATTCGTGTTTTGTGTGTCAAGCTTTTGGTGAAAAATGTGACTCACACGCTGTGCTTTCAACACCTATCAACAAGGCAAAGTGTCACAAAAATCCCAGCTGAAGGAAATTAAATTAGTTTCACTGGAATCAGACATAAACACATGGTGGGACCACAGACACATCCTGGGTCTCTTTTAACTATAACTCTTTCCAAGCATAGGACCATTTTTACCATCAGTACATACTGTACATATTTGCTAGGTCTACTTTTGGTTGGGAGCACAATTGTATATTCATAGATCCTTGATGGCACAATTGGTGGATTTTAGGGAAAACTAAAAACCAGGATGTCTGCTGGTCTTGTGTTGTGTACCAAATGCTTATGACAAATTAGCAAGTAGCACTTTGAGTAGGCACAGGCTTGGCTGTCTGTCAATCTAGGATCCAAAAGTCTTCTACCAAGAACCATCCTGTAAAATTAAGCTGATTCATAGTTTAGGGGTTGTGCAAAATACCACATATACATGTTTTTGGCAGCACAGAAAAAAAGGATTGATGATACACAATGGTGAGAGCATCTAGTATACCCTCTTGTTGTAGCATTTCAAAGCCAATTTCCATTAATACTGGCAATTCTGTGCATACTGTTATTACATTCTTTTTTGCAATGACAAATATAATTTATTTCATATATATGAATCTCAGTTAAGAAAGCTACTGACATTTGGTCTGATAAAGTATATTTGAGCTAAAGAATGTGTGAGACAGCTGATATTAGATCATTTTAAGGTTGGTTAAATTCAGTTAACTATGCTTTATTAGAATAATCGTTCTTGTTTACAACACAATACACTGTACTGCATTTTACCTATTCTGTGTTTTTATTTTCTCCAGTAAAGCTGCTTTGGAACAATGCACTTTGTGAAAACCTATATGAATAAAATGCAATTGAACTGAATTATTATTATTATTATTATTCTGCCTGAACCACACCAACGCTTTCCCCCAAGGAAACAACTGATGCCTTTCAGTGTAACTCATGCTCACTCTCTTCATCTTACTTTTTTCCCCAATAAATTCTCACTAGGAGACAGTCTGCCAAAATTACAGTGGGGACATTTGTGGGGACAAAAATCGTTTATCAAAAATTAATTACAGTCTAAAGCATGACAGCAGCTACTAATAAAAAAAATTATCCTTCTCTTTTTTGGCATAAAGGTTCATACACATTTTATTTGGCAGAGTATACTTTGGTAATAGTGTGAAGAGAACATTGGGAGTTTCCATCAATTTTGCGACCCAAAAACCAGACTTCATACTCATTTCTCATTAATCCCTATGGCACACCATCCCCCATTATTCTATAATAATAATATCAAATAAAGTGATAATGTTTAGAATGGAAGCACTCTGGAGGTTTAATGTCTAAATGTGTCTTTTTCCCTGAATAAATAACAGATAAGGATATTTCGTAAATGCAGCAATTATTAATATGCAAAATTTTCATTCTATAGGATTTTTTATGGAAAGATGGGGAACGACAAGAGAAAGAGCAGTAACAGTATAAATGCCTGACAATATAAAATGAATAGTTACACAGTCATGTCCTCTTAAACAGCTGTAAACTGAAACAGTTTACTGCTGTAAAATTGCTTTAACAGGTTAGTAAATGTAATTTAATGCACATGTTTGCATTTTGAATACATTTCCTTTATAAACTGTTGGTTTGGTGCACTTTACAATGGTAAAATGTTGCAAAAAGTCCTCAGTGTGAGATAAACAAATATGTGTATGCATGTGTAACATGGAATTACTCTCTCACCCATAAATCTGATGGCCCTGATGGTTAAACTCTACTTCCTCTCTTTGCTGAGTAAGCGGACTTCAGAATGAAGCATAAATCTTAATTATTGCACACATCTCAAAACTATGTCACTCATTCATTAAAATGTAGGAACCCCTCTCCAATCACACACAAAGCCATTATATTCCTCAAACACCCCCCCCCCCAACTTAACCAGGCCTGACTAATGGTTTCATTATGCCCTCAACAGAACACCCATAAATAAGATCTGTCTCGAGCAACCGCTAAGAGCTCTACAATGTAGAAAACTTTCACTCCTTTTCCCACCTCTTCTCCCTCAGCCCCAGCCCAGACCAAGCCCAGTGCAAGCAAATCCAGTGACTCCACAGGCCATTACCTCAAAAGGGAAAGTGGGAGTCAGTTGGACTCTGTTCAGCTTGGGGAATCTTACAGTGTCAGGAGCTGTTAATCTTGCTCTGGTTCTGTCAGATGCACATTCAATGGCCTTTATGTTCCTAAAGGGACTGTGTTAAATCAGTGGATCTGGCAACCCCCACCGTTTCTAGCATACAGCTGTACATGGGACATAAAGGTCTACTGTGTGGCTTTCCAGCACAAGCTGTCATCACCATCAAGCTGCTAACATCCCTCAGCCAGTGAGCAGAACATGCATATGCATAAAGGATAAGATATTACATCTGCATGCACATGTGTTTAGCAGATCTGTGTTATTTAGTGATGACTCACAACCCCCACTGTCAGCAACTTAATACTGTAAAACTGCTACATGACCCATGTCAGATGGTTTAGAGTTTACATTTTGTGTGTGTGTGTGTATGTAGGGGGAGGAGTCTTGAAGTTTATTATAGTGGAGCATTACATCTAAATCTGGTGTACTGTATTTTCCGAAGTTGTGATTGTGTTAAGGGCTTTATCTCATTCTATTATTATAACATCTATAGTAAAAAAATAATTAAATATAATTTTTCATTCAACTAATTTTTTTGACATACGCAGTTTTCCCTGTGCGTTTGTGTTATTTTGTTTTCATTCATATATATTATATATACAATTATCTTATATATACACATGCACATACATTTAATAATTTGCACACTTATTTCACAAATTGACTCATGCACCAAGATAGGCGCAGGCTCCCCGTGACCCGAGGTAGTTCGGATAAGCGGTAGAGAATGGAATGGAACTCATGCACCAAAGATCATCAGTGATTCTTACCTTGTGCATCAACAAATGTTTGCAGAGTGATCGCAAAGAAGACCAATGCCAGGGAAAATAGAGGGATCATCTTTTCTTTGTTTCTTTGCCTTTGAGATGAAGAATTATTGTCCTGTTGTTGTCTATGAAGAGATGAAGGTGTCAGTAGTTGTGCCACAAGAAAGTTTGGGCTTCACAGAGGTTCATGCAAAAGGCTTATATTGAAGCCTTGGCCAATTGTGGCCACTCCCCCTGCACTTAGAGAGGGAGATGGAGCCCATCACCCTACTTTTTTGTGTGAACACCCTCATTTATATACAGTTAATCTGTTTCTCTTTCTTCCAGTCATGCTCCCTGTAAAAAAGGACATGTATGGACTACAATGTGTGTTTTGTGTCGGCTGCACTCTGTTTAACAAGGATTATATACATACAACGCTTGTATTTAACAATGTCTTTAAAAAGAAAATTTATGACTGGAATTATTAGTTTTTGAACAATTCAGTCCTCCAATCATTCAGTGTTGCTATTTTACCTTCTCTACCTGTGTATTAAATGAGAAAAATAAAGAACCATATGGAATCCTCACATGGGTTCCAAATTTGAAGTTATTAAAAATACATAACTTGTAAATTTAGGCCATCTCCTTGCAATGATTATAGTGCAATATATTCCAACCCAATTTATTTTTTCAATTGATTTCTTACTGTATCTGTTGTTTTTTTACACTACTATTTAGGCTGCCTGCAGACTTATGATCGGCTAACAAATCCAACAAACACCCACGGCCCCATCTCCTCCTGTTTTCCTCTCCCAAAATCTCTAAAACTTAAGTACTTTCTTTTCTCAGATTACTTAATGGAAGCATGTATAGATACGGCAGAGGCAATGCTAATTTAGAACCCACTTCAACCACAGGGACGTGCATCTCTGGGCTCTAAAAGAATCTTTTGATTATCACAGGAGAGATAAGGGAATCAGGGATGGAGGTGAGGAGGAACAATGTGTAGTCCATCAGGGATGTTTTCTTAGCAGTTTTAACAGGGTATTGAGGGAAGGCAGTAACCTGTTCACGGCAGATGAATTCTTAAGCCCCCATCACAGTTATCTCAGCTGTTGTGATTCACAGATGCTAGGTGAGAAAGACACACTCCATTCCCAACAGGGCTCTATCGAGAAGTCTGCTCCACATCCTGACAAAAGTACACAAAGGAGAGGGGTTGCCAAAACCATACTGGTGACTGATTTACACAGGATGGAAAATGAGGAAGGGTCTTTGGTTTGAAGCGTGACTGACTGGAAATTTCACATCAGAGGGAATGACTCACTTTCATTTGTTTCATGGGTTGGCACTTACGTATTAAATTGTATTAATTTGGGGCTAAAGCACTTATTAATGATTACCCTAGATGATGTCATGGCTAACTGTGTAGTTCCAAACAAAACACGTTCACAGAAACAATCCTGGCAGAAGTTTGGGCAATTTGTCTGCTTGCTCATGACTGTTTAATTCATGAAATTAAACCAATTACTTAAGGGTGTAATTTGGATAGTTTAGAAACAGGGCCTTTTCTACTGTTGAAATATTCAATAACTTGACTAGCACAATGACAATACAGAGAACAGGCTCATGCTTACATTAACATTTTAAAATAATTTATATTTCCTGTATATTATATTTAATAATTAAGTAAAAACACATAAGAGCACAACTATAAGAAACAGTATTAGTGTTCAATTATATTATTATTTAAAATGTTCCTTTTCTATATAAAGTAACATCTAGCAAAATCATACTGGCCGTTTCTCAATATGCGTATGTAATACAGTTCAAAGTAGGGAAGGAAGGAGACGTGAACCGGCGAAGATTAAACAATAACACGGAAGTAAAAGGCCGGCAGCCACCTCACGGTCGACTGCCAGCCATATGAACATAAATACTCTCTCGTCGTACACTCTGCCGTTTGTCCTTTTATGCGTCTCTATCGTGAGAGATACGGAGCTCCGCATCATTCCCTCGCGCCTCTCGTCCCGCCTTGTTCGTCACAGCGTTCTTCAGCAGTCTAGCGTCCTCGTGTTCTCACTCCACATCATCAATAACTGTCAAAATCCGCTTCCAATACTCAAGAACACGAGAACAGAGAAAGCATGAAAGTATCTGGATGTGTTCTCGATAGGATGCATCAAATGCAGCCTTGCGCGACGGAACCCACTTGAAGTCACTGCACCGCTTCCATCAGTTCATTTTTCAGAGGCTGCCTCGCAAGGCCGGTCTCCATGATAACACACCTCAGGAATTGTGAAACGGCCATTGTCTTTTTACTAAAATACATTTATCAGCTGATGCAATAAAACAAATAAAATTTGGATACTTTTATTAATTATGTCTGTCTACTATGATTGTTGCAATTTGTAATTACTGCTACAATTTCCATGACTTTACAGCCAAGATAAAATCTTGTATGATATAAAACATTTAAACTTTTAATCAACATAACATAAGAAAACATAAATGTAAGCTTGGATTCAAACAAGACACCACCATTTTTTTATTTTAAAACATTCTTAAAACAATCTTTTTCAAAGAATGATAGAATACAACTAAGCTTGTGGCTTGTGCTGTGGCATCAACTTGATCAGTTAAAGACATTCTGTGTGTTACAATTGCCCATGCATTTTGGACATGAAATCCTTTTGTTTCATTGCATTACTAACCAAAATACATATTTGCTGCCAAAATCAGGGTAGGGATGTGGCCCAAGATGTTGGGAAAGGCTTCAGCAAAGGATAAATGGATGGAATCAGGGGAGTTTAAACCATTTATATGTGGCTATAAGCTCTAATACATTTGGCATATACTGTGTAGCCATTCAGTTCATTTTTAGTTTATTCAGTAGAGTTAAACTTTAAATAAAGAATTCATTTTAAGACTTAATTCTGCCCAATGACGGCAAGCAAATAAAACACGAGCCACTACAGAAACACAAACTACCTTCCAGCCACTATCTGGCCTTGTGATACAGAACACACAACAACAAATTAAACTGATGAATGTTCGCGGACTGATCTTGATAAGCAATGGCAAGAGATGGAGCACTGTTTGAAATTGGGAATTGCTACCAAAAGCAAAAGGGAGCTTGAGTGTAGTATAGTTGACTGGGCCAGCAATAGCACAAAATGATGTAACCTTGCTACGTTACTTAAAGAGTTACTATATCAACATGCATCCCAACACACTTGTTTAGCTAATAAGTGACTCATTTATGGATCAGTTTTATATGACTCAGTAAGTTAGTAAATGTGTAAGGGAACATAATCAAACATATGTACTGGTGCTGCGTATAAAAAAGAAGCAATGACGTGTGTAAGCTAAATCTCCATTGCCCCACCCAGGGCCCTTTCCAAAACATGTGGCATTTCGAGCCAAGTCTCTGTGGTGCTGAACATCTGGCCAGCAGTTTCCATATCATACAGATGCTCTGTGCTTCCTGCCTTTGGCAATGTGGTACAATTCCCATCACTGTCCTGCTGTTTTCTGCTCGCTTGCCACTTAAGCTTGACGAGCACAGCCAAGACATCTAAAAACATGAATATACAAGTTATGTAAATCTGCAATATCAAAAATGATGAAAAAAAACCCTGAAAATACACTGTAGATAATTGTGCAATGTAAATAAGTAATGACTGAAATAAGATTAAGTACAATACAACAAAGTAGATTATAATTCTTTGACAGTTTTGACAGACTGATGACCACTGATTTGATTTGAAAGCATGAGCTCACACAGTATTTGTTACCTCCACGTCATCTCTGAAATAATGATTACAAACACAGGCAATGAATGGACAAGTGTTATGTAAGGTCTCAAAGGCAAACAGGAAACAAAAGCCATATTACTATTTTTTATATCTCCAGATTTTCATCTGACTTCAAAACACAAATAAAGAGACATCCGTACGGATTACTGTCAAAATAGTTCCTAATGATGATATGTATAATTGGAAAAAGACTTCTTGAGACGGAGATCATGCTTGCCATTAGACAGCTCTGAATAATTGTGGGAGGGTGAAATAATACTGAACAGCAGAGCAGCTTTGTCACCATTTAAAGATCATCAGATCAAAAAAATCAGAAGGAAGTTTGTCTTATCATGTAATT
Organism: Triplophysa bombifrons; assembly: GCA_029783895.1. Lineage (NCBI taxonomy): Eukaryota > Metazoa > Chordata > Actinopteri > Cypriniformes > Nemacheilidae > Triplophysa > Triplophysa bombifrons. The sequence continues at coordinate 13,197,425 of CM056451.1, read as the reverse complement.
TCATTACTTCTCCATATGCATTTCATTAGTAGTGCTGGACTTTACACATGTGGCACATGTTGAATTATCTGTGCTCAATGCATGGCATGCAATATCTGAGAAGCTTGGGAGCCTTTATTAGTTCTAGTTACTTGTCACTTTGCAAGGGACCAAAAATAAATAATCTGCATTCCCCGGGTGGCTTTAGCATGATTTGGCGGAATAATAAAAACTTGATCCTCAAGCTATAAAATCGCTGGGGTATTAGACCTATTAAACACATGAAACACTATGCCACCGAGTTCAGTTCCCTCTGGAAAAAAAACAAACAAATGGGAGAAAGACAAACTTGAATTTATTCCAGTATCAATCCTCTTTTCTTGCCACTTCAACTCTCAAATGAACAATGAAACATAGTGAGGATTTTAATATACAGAGGTCTTAGCCATCACTTTAGAAAACATATTCCAGATCTATTTTATAAAGAGCAGGTGTGGCACACAAAGACAATGTCCATGTTGCGTCATTATGCGTCATTTCATAATGTACATTTTTAATGAGTTTAAAGAGCTGAAAAGATGATTTCACGTAGTTAAGACTCACCCTCTCCACTAGCCCTCAAACTATGGCGTTTTTTTGGCAACACCTGTCACTAATTTTATTCAGGACTGTAAAAGCCCAGAATATGCTATCCTGCTTCTTATAATCCCCTTATAACATTTAATCATGCAATTTTGTGATGCTCAGAAATTGGCATACTGCATAAAGCTATTGGCACCAGTTGCTGCCAGTCCTCTAAACCAGACCTGACAGCATAAGTATATCAATTTAATTTAAAAGAAAATTCTGACAATATATTTAGTAGTAGTGAAAGCTTTGATGTTAAGAGGGTTGGCAAATGTGCTTTGGTGTGAATTAAATTGCCAGGCTTATCCTGTAAAGTAAGGGCACTGAAATAGAGAGTTAAATGGTAACCCTCAAAAAACATGTTGCCAATTGTCTGTGCTGGCCTGTGATAGAGTGTAGAATTTTTTTTTGTGGTGATGAATGGTGAAATCAATATGGTCTCCATCTGAATGAAAAACAGTTAAACAATATTTTATGTTAAGAGCAACATTCTGTCATAATAGACAGTTGAACAGCTTGGTTAGTTAACAGCAGCCTGTGGTGAGGGGGGTGTGGTTCAGCAAGGTCTGCGGTGGAAGAGGGAGACAGGAGATGAGCGGTGTGTAAGTAGGTCAATTGCACATCATGAACACATGTGTCTTGTCCAGTGATTGGTGAGGAGATGGTTAAAAGCCAGCTTGAGGCGACGAAAGGAGAGAGAGAGATTGGCTGGAAACTCGATGAGGACAAAGAAGAGAATCAAAGAACGGTGTTTTGAGTTATTGTGGAGTGAATGCGAAGTGGCGCACTTGTATTTCTTATTTTCATTTAATAAATCCTTCCTTCTATTCTTTGAACTTTGTTATAAGCCTATTAAGTTTATGGCACTGGTTTAGGGAAGATTTAAACCTTTAAACCAAAGACAGATGCACAAACTGCCTTCTGGTAAACAAACATCATAACTGGATGTGTGTGAAGGACTTGGACAATCCCCTTCAAATAATTTATTGAACAATTGAACAGTCTATTGGCGATTGAAGGTGGTTTCTAAGATGTGATCCCTTTGCTTGCAAATACAAGAGAAAGGCACATTTTCTAGCCAGTGAACTCACTTATAGTAAGTGAGCAAATCAACGTTCCATTACACATGATGCTTTCTGCTATAAGTATGCTTTCTTAAGCCAAAAGTTTTGGTGCACTGATCCACTAGCTACTGGATCATAATATAACTGAAAAAACTGCATCTTAAACTTTTTGATAGAAAAGCCTTAACATGATTTTTATATATTAAATAATCACAATACTGCTTCAAACCTATTGTGAACTTGCCCTCCCTGAATTTTTTTAAAAGGGGTGCTGCAACGATGTGACATGCATTCTGATTTCTTTACAATGTTAAACGAGCTGTCTTCTCATGGTTAACATGGTCAACATGTCAAAAAACGAGTTGGGCGTATTATGTAGTAGTTCTGTCCTCGATACACTCCCCCGCGTGATCGTACAGGCGTATGACTTTGGAAGTAATCATACAGCTGTATCTATCTTTTATAAATGTGATCAAACTAAATACTCTTCGAGGATACAACGTATGCAATACCACTCTATAGGTACTAACTTAAAATATGAGATTGGCAGAAACCCTGTGTGTTACGGCAGCTTTATGGCCTGACAATTAGCCTATGCCAGATTATGTATATGATTCTTTCTTGATATTTGTCCTGTTAACAACAGGAAACATCTTCTGGTTTAGCTGTTTCCACTTAGCACAGTATTCAACATAAGGACAAAAGCTACAAATACTGGTATACATTAAACTCACCAGTGCTCCTCTGGTTTCACTCAGAAAGACGAAACAAAGCATAAGAACTACTGCTTTTACTACTGCTGCATGAGAAGGTTAATTTATTACAGATTTATTTCCTTCATGTCTGTAGTTGACAACATGACCAAAAAGACAATGCTAACCATAGCTGCCAAAAAAGATTGTGATGGAAGTTTGGAAAAAGATTTAGATTGGGTCCTTATAATCAAAAGGTCTAGATTAAGACATAACGCGTTGGTTGAGGGACATATGATGACATAGTATGTCTGGTTTAGGAGGGTCCACTCAAGTTATTAGCAAAAGATTGCCAATTTGGCAACAGAGCACAGACTTGAAAGAAATAGCTGTGTTGGGAGTCTTTGTTCTGCTTGGCTAAATCTACACTGAGTGAGAAAGACTGTATAGTGGATAGATGGGAACTATTAGGCTTGGGTGGACATAATGGATGATCCAGGATCCATGAGGCCCAGCCAAATTTAGAGTCACATATGTTTTTTGTTGCATAATGCACTCGTAAAATTTTAAACAATCTGTTCATCTTATGAGCCCAGCTCAAGTGTCGGCCAAAGACATGGGTGGAGGTCTACACCACGACCTGCTTGCCTGTACGCCCAAACCTGACAATGACATCCAGGCTATCCATTGTTTTCTTGTGTTTTATTTTGCTGTTGTTAGCTAATTGTTAACTGATATTCCGATGACAAAAGTGTGAGAAAAGAAAATGAAAAAACACCATTGTACTTGTTTTCATGGGGAAAAAAATCAATTTTCTTTAAATTTGAAATTTCACGACAATAGACAATTGAACTTGATACTGAAGTTTGATGCATTTTGATTGTTATAACAGTGTAACAAACAGCATGACTGGGACATAAAGTTCTTAGTTAAAACATAAGAAACAGAAACCTTTATAAGTATTTATAAAAGTGTACCACAAATTACGATCAGTTCAGATTTAGTTTAACACACAATGTTAAACAATAGTTTGTTAGTTACACTGTACATAGTAACTTGAATTGTGGGCTGGTTGATAGCCAAGCTTTGATACACAATTTGTAGGAGACAAAATGCGTGGTGTGAGCCAGCAGCCTGCACCTGCACTGTATACAGTACACAATTTTATTCTTACTTCTATAAAACTGGTATTTTTTTTGACAATACTAAATGTAGTTTATTCTGGCTAAAAAGCATCTGTGTTCTACGTTGTGAAAGTAAGTCCGTCTAAGAACTTCTGAGGGAACAATGGTTACAATTTATTTTTCAAACGATACCAAAGGAGTGTAACCCCAGGGTTTTACTGTGCGTGCATCATTTCACCAAAGATTGCTTCAATAATCTTGGCAAGTTCACTGCAGGGTATGTGAAACGACGATCCTTGAAAGAGGGGTAAATGCCAACTTTATTTGGACCTGTTAGCTCTACTGAATCACAACCTGTAAGTGTGACTATTGATTTTTGTCTTAACTTTAAGAAATATTTGTGTACCTTATGTCTGTGTTTAGCTAATGAATATAAAGCTAGCATTAGCATGTACAGTTATTTCTGGGGTGTTACAGTTTGTTTATCTTCCTATTAACTCGGCTAATTGAATTTTTCAATCTATTAACTCTCAAAGTATTCCTTTCAAGAACTGAGTCGATTACTATCTGTATTGTAATAACATCTGAAGATATGAACCCACGTACACTGTTTGCCTAGTCAACTAGTATAATACTGTTACAAGAGAATTGTTAATGTCCTTATTCTTACTGGCATCTGCAGAAGGATCAATTAATTTTCTAAATACTTTCAACGTTTAGGAACGTAATAGAATGTTTTATGAAATGGATGAGCAAAAGCACAACATGCATGTTGTCACACTGGGAGTTTTTATGTCAAGAGTTGTCACTTGCCACTGAGAAACATCCAGGTCCATTCGTGGTGGAGTTTGTTGTGGATTAGCGTCTTTGGATGCTTCTTCGGTAAGGTAAAATCGCCGTCATCTCTAGAATATGAAATATTCCCCACATATAAAATATGACATCCAACCACCTGTAAACCGTAATCCTGTAATGTTGGTAGGAGTTCCATTTGCGACACATGATGAAGGCATTTGACCAATCACAACAGACTACACCATCTGACCAATCACATGACACAAAGCTAGCAGATAGGAGGGGACTAGACGGATGAATCGCAAAACTAATCATTTGAGAGTCAGGCAAGAAGTATGATAAGAATAACTGCCTATAACTACGACATAATAGTGTTTTTACACCTTGTATGTACATAAACTTGTTGTTGGACACTCCGTAAACCAAAGTAGGACCTTACAAATCCTATGCTACTCACTCTTTAAGTGTTAACCTTATAGCATTTTTAATGCAGATAAAGCGCCGCTCCTCTGCTTACTTGCATCTGTTTACATCCTACCCTTGCCACGACCAATATGCCGACACTATTGATGTATCGGAGCAGCTCACCAAAACATCGGTCTATGTTTGTCTATGGATGACATAGAGCAAGAACATGAGGACACAAGTCAGCATTTTGAGAAATGGCATTTGTCTCGTCTCACATAGTGATATGGACTCATACCCTTGCTATTACCTACCTGTGTTGTATTGTGCTATTGTAAAGTTACTTACCTGATGACGACAGTCCTTTGCACAATGACTAGGTTTTATACAGCCAAAACACAAATGATTTTCCATAATATAAATCCGCCTATCTTTCCTAGACATTTCGATGAATTTTGGGATCTGAAAATGCTGATGACTATTATCCTGACACGACACGCATTCAGATTTTACTTGTGTTTTGACTGTTGGACTCTTTCCATTGTTCACAGTAGTCTGGGTATTGAAGAGAGTAGCCTTGCTTCTGTCCTTTAAGATTTTTCTATCAGCAGGTGATTCCCGTGAATGAAGAGCATGTAGAGACGTAATGGGATTATATACAATTTCTGCCTGACAAGAACTCTGCAAAGACCTGAAATCTTGGAAATTCTTTACCTTTCATAAGAGATGTTGCAGCGCGGACGAAGGGCGTCCGCCAGTGACTGCCCGAAGCGGTGGCTCTGGGGAACGGAAGTGCACAGTGCGGCCACCGTCAAATCTTCGGTGGAACGGCGACCTTTGCTGCCGCGCCCCTGGGTCGAGGTGGGGTGGCTGTCGTCCAAGCGGGAGCGGGGGAGTTACCGCCGTCCGCCAGAGGCCGGAGCCTGCGTCCGTCCGCCCGAGGGGGAGGAGCAGGGGGCGGGAGTGCCAAGAATGGCCACCGCCTGCCAGAGGCCGGAGCCTGCGTCCGTCCGCCCAAGGGGGAGGAGCAGGGGACGGGGAACTCGCCTCGACTCCCAGATAAAGGAGGAGCCACCGCCGTCCACCGAAGCCCCAGGGCCACCGCAAGGCACCGCGAAGGAGAGTACTCGGCTGGTTGAGGAACGAGCGGCAGCATGTCAGTGAACCGGACTATTTTTTTTCCCTCTCTCCCCTCTCTCTTTCCGGTCGCTCCAAGGGCTCCTGTCTCCGTTGTCTCGTCTCGTTGCTGCATAACCCCCACCCCACCCCCCCGAGGGAGGGGGAGGGAGCATGCACAGTCGCGGGGGTGCCCCCCGGCCTGTGAGGGGTGATGGGGGTATGTAGTAGAGTAGGCGGGGCGAGACCGTGGTTCGAGTCCGGTGAGTAATTGTTAAAGGGCGCCAGCCGTGCGCACACCGGGCTCGAATCCCGTAGGAGATTGGGAGCATAAAAGGAACAAGCGACCGGACCGTCGAAGAGAGAGGACCGGGCCCGAACTTGTGTTTATATTTCGTTTTATGTTGTATTGTATTGTTGTTTGCCGGCGGTCGTCCGTGAGGGGCCGCCGGCTATTATATTACTTTATTAAATGTTTATTTTATTGTCTTCCGGTTCTCGCCTCCTTCCTTCCTTTTATTGAAGCTTGTTACACTTACCATTTGCTATCTGAATCTTTTCGTTAAACTCCTTGACTCATTGAAATTTATGCACCAAAGTTTTAATTCTTCGTACTTTGTAAAGGCTTCTTGTACTCATCAATAATGTGCAGAAATAGTCATTTGAAAAGTTGCATTTTGCAATGCTATCCTAAAACTTAACTAAAGAAATATATAATACAGATAATGTCAATATTCAGCTGTAGAAAAACTCATGGTTCAGCAGGTTACCATCTGTGATTAAGCTAGAAAAACAAGCACATTAACCACTGGGAATTTTTTTAATGCCCCATTGACTTTTTTAATATAGTAACACCAGTTATTCTCTATTTTAAATTGTTTAAGCTGTTCTCTGATGTGAAACACACTATTAGAACTGCAGAACATTGGAAAATAAATATGCTTATAAAACGACATCCACATATTATCCACAACAAAGGTTACAAACTCATAGAGGACACATAAAGGATTTTGGTATGGGGAGATAAAGCTTGGAAAGTGTTTAAAGGAAGCAAAGCAAAATATAAACAAATTTCAATACTGAGGTAGAAAATAGTTATTTTCAGACTTCAAGCACTTTGTTCATTAATTCAATAAATATATTACATTGTTTTCCCATAAATAATGCATCCAAAGACATTTTGTCCAAATTATCTGTAGGAACATAAAGTCTTAAAAACAAACTCTTTGTTCAAATAAAAATTAAACCATGACTAAAACAAGAGAGAGAATGGAACCACAATGAAGCCCGTTATGAAGTTAAGTTGCCCTAGGTTGTGTGCCATTACTAAATCAATCTGCTCTGTGTGCCTGGTATTAATACACAGACTTTAAAACTAAGATTAAGCTTTGTAAACTACCAAGCTTTAGGCAGAATAAGGCAGAGTTAATATCACCAAACACGTTTTCAAGCTTGAAGAACATTCATTTCAATTTATTTATATAGCACTTTTCACAATGTGCATTGTTCCAAAGCAGCTTTACAGGAGCAACACAGAAAACACAGAAAGGTGTTTATAGACCACGCAAGATCACGTCTTTTTAATAATATCTAATAAATAAATGAACATGCAGGGACAAACACAAACAACTTGAATGTTTCCATGAACATAAAAGCGTTGTGTGTGTGTTGCATTTAGAAAAATACTTTGAATGGATTAAAAACAGTCACATTATAAAAGTTCTAGGCTTGCTTTAGCTTGTTACCATTTTATAGCCAGACTGGACCTTTCCTGGCAAATAAAGGGCATGTATTAGACCATTTCCAGGAAACTGAAGGGTATCTGCATTAGAACCGTGGAGCCTTGTGTACAATACTTTGTGGCACTAAAATTAGGTTATCTGTTGATTCATAGCATCAGGGGCGGATTCACAAAACATCTTAAAGGACTTATTAAATTACCACTTTCAACAAGTTGGTATGATTTATGAGAGTCTTCATGAAATGTCCGTGTAAACAAAGCCCTCGTCAAAAACAGCTATGCTCACAGCAACCCGTTTTGGTCTCTTTAAATGATAATGAGATAGAGCGTCCGACAACACACGTGCTGTACGGCATGGCAATGGATTGGCTAAATTATGTTTCCTGAACTCCTCTGCAGCTAATTTAATTTTAAACATCTCAAACAATTCATCCACAGACAAAAAAATCCTTCAGAGCAAACAGTGCTCACGTTATGCTGGCCTAAGTTCCACGGAATGCACACTTGCAGACCTCAGCGGAATTAGGTAGATTTTAGCGCTTTCGTTGACAAGTTATAACGTTACACACACTACGTGAGAGCATAACTAGTATGCTTTGATGGATGTTTTAGCCTAATATGAATGATTTCAGACGTTTGTTCGCCCCTGTTCATTAGCAAAACAAACAGCTTGCAAAACAAACCAACTTTTTCGTTTTGTCGACCTTTCTTATTCTAACACTTGTACAGAAATGTTTACTTTGTAGAGGTGTACAAGAAATGTCTAATGTAAAGTATTGTAAATCTTTGTTACTTGTAATCTGTCATACTGCCATGTTGGTCGGAATTGCACCCAAGTTTTTCACCTACTGTTGCACTTGTGAATATGGTTGTAAATTATTAACATACATACATCTAAACTCCAAGTTCCCATTTGCCAAATAACATATAAATATAGAGTACACTTAACACTGGCTTTGGATGTTGAACTGTAGAATTTGAATGACTTAGCTCCCTTCACTATCATATGCTAACATTATCCTCCTACATATACTGTACATGTACATCAATTCAGACTGTTGATAAATATTACTAACATTTTCAGCTTTGTCTCGTTCAGTTGATCTCGATCACTCATGAGGAACAACTTTGAAGCTAATCCTGCTTGTACTGTCCCAGGTTGATAAAGTAATCCGGCTTGAAGTGATTCGCGCAAACAAGCAAGTTTATACTTATGGTTTCTGAGCGATTGCTAGTTAAAATAAAATAAATCCACTCCTGTCTCTTCCGAGGTTAGGACTCTGTGCAGCGACTACATTGCATGTTGTCTACGAACTTTAGCCATGGTGTCATGTACACCGCTGTCTCTTGTGAAGAAAATTAAGGGGCAGTCATATTGTAATAAGAGTCTGCGTCTACGTCACATCAGGAGCAAATCTGAACGGCTCGATTTCTCACATGCTTGCAGAGAAAGGCACACCAAAACAAAGTAACTGGGATCTTGTTTTCAGGGTTCCTAGATGCACCGGGGACCATATTATGTATCCGATTGCTTTTTACATTTATTCTTGGACCAAGTGACTTGAAATGGAGAGGGTCACAAATATTATACTGTAGTAAGACAAAAAAGGTATTATAATATATATAATTTTGTAGTGCTTGCTAACATGCGATCATAAATGCTGCAGACATAATTACGCGAAGCGCTTGTTACACAAATAAAGTTTATTGTATAGATCAACACATACAGTTACCACATGAGCAGGCGAGAGCAATCATTGACAAAGCATATGTAACCTATTCTCAAGGTTAAGATGTTCTTAAGAAAATATTTTAGAAATTCTTAAGGAATGTTTGAGAATCGCACTTAGATAACTATTATATATTTTGTCTTAAGAACAGTTTCGTAAATCAGGCCCCAGGTCCGCGGCAGACAAAGGCTGTTTTTTGACGATTTATACAGTCTTTGGTCATTGTTTGCAATAAATAAATGTGGCTGACATGTATTTGCTTTGTGTTTCATTTGGTAAGAAGTATGTTGAGAGTAGGAGTTGGGTCCGTGCTCTAACTTCTTTCATTACTGTGTGCACATGTCTGCTTCACATAAATTTGAGAAAACCCATGTGCATCTATTAGATTTTCCACCCGGAAGATGCAGCGATTTGTACTTGGAGCTACGTAGACATATAGGTAGAGGTACGTATTTCCAGTGAGCCTGGGTTGTCCATAGCACATTAGCCGGCTGATACAGATGAGGTACAAACTTTGTTAGGAGCTTTTATTTTCATTGTACAAATGTTTGACATCTTTAAAAAAAAAAACACATACAGTTAACTCATAATCAATTTAACCTTTTCTATCCTTCATCATCTTTGCTTGGCCAGGGAAAACTCTTCATAGGAAATCAAGTTTATCACAACAAGGGCATGGCTGAGACCACTCCAAAATCTTAAAAGATTCAGTAAAGAACCACAGGGTACAGACCACCCGATAACTCATCACGATATGGTGGTCGGCAGTTGTGGGACACACTGAATCTGTCAAATCTCGACTGGACTTACTGCCAAGAGCTGTGAGGACATATGGTTTTAATTTTGATGTTCAGTACTGTGGGGATTAGCATTTTTAATGTGGAACCCTAGAGACTCCAATTCTTTATAAATTAATACTATACAGGACCTTGAAACACTATGCAAACAAACTGACTACTGTATTATACTGCAAAATTACAAAGCTCTAACTGCTTCATATTAGCATTAGTATTATCATTCTAGCAAAGAAACATTGTTTCTTGCAAATAATCTATGTCTTTGATTTAGTCATGCATCAGCAATCAATATGGTCTAAATGTAATCATAGCTTCATTTCTTATTTGCTGTGTGCTAAGCCTGTCTAATACTCTTACATTCCACCCAGAAAAAAAATCTGTCTCTTCTGCATCTCTATTTGTCGTGTATAGCTGAGGTTGTAAAGGCAAAGTCTGTAGAAGCTGGTTCAAATCAGCTCTAGCCTGACTGTTTGATTGTTCTGCCATTGCAACAGCCCACAGCTGCATCTCTTCTCTATGTCCTGTTCCCATCAGTCCTGGACGGCTCTGTACAAATAATTTCCACATGTACAGTGCGGAGGGTGGGCAATGGGTTACAAGTAGAGGCCGTGAGGGGGTCGTCATGGAGCCCTGGGCGTTTAAATGAAAGTCCTTTCATCAGTCTTGTATAATGAGCCAGCTGCCTCAGTCGGGTTTTGGGGGCTTGTGAGCACTACGATAGCATTACTTCATGGAACCTATTACTTACATGCCCCAAGTGTACAGTGTGCTATGGCCATGTCGTGAAAAACAAACAAATATACGCAAGTTTTGAATATTGATATGATTTTTTCTACTTTGCCTGGCCTGCCTGGTTCGATTTGGCTGAACAACCCGGTTTAGCCTCAGAGCGAGCTAGTAAATCTCATTGGCTACTGGAGAGTCAGGCTGTCTCTCATTCATTGACTCTGTCTTTCCGACCAGCAGCAACAAAGTAAAAACTGGAGGTGGGTACATGTGAATTCTTTAATTCTTTAAACCTCCAGAATAAAATGTACCTTTTTTTTCAACAAATCAGATTGTAGATTTTTGACATTTAAAAGGGATAATCACCCCAAAATAAAAAATTAATCATTTAATCCCCTTTGAGTTGTTCCAAATCTATATAAATTTCTTTGTTTTGATGAACACAGAAAAAGATATTTGGAAGAATACTTATACTTGACATGACAGTGAGGAATATATCGATTAAACGTGTTATTTTGGAATGTTTTTCGCACATTTAGTATTCTTGTCGCCTCAAAAATAATCATTTGAGCCACTATGAGCGGATGGACCAATTAACAGTGTCTTTCTGGACCTTGACAACAACCATAATAACCATGATGTCTAAGAGGAGGCCATGAAATCTCTCGGATGTCCCAAATCAATCTTTATTTGCTTTCTGAAGATGCCAGAAGGTTTTTAATTATGTTGAATGTCATGTGGCGGAGTAAAAAATTACACAATTTTGATTTTGAAGTGGAAGAAACTCATTTCTAAACTTAAAGTTCACAGAAATATTGTTTTAGGGCTAACAAAGATTATGGCATAAGCTACAATACTTCTTAATATTTTATTATATTTGTAAGAATGTTTACAGCCGACAGTTCTGAGGCACCATTAAATAACATAGTAGGAAATAGTCTAATGGTAGTTACAGGTGCCCCAGAACTGTTTGCTTTTTCCTACTTTAATGGTGCCTCAGAATTGTCAGTTGCTAATATTCTTACAAATATCTTTATGTTCAACGAAACAAAGACATTTATACAGATTTGAAACAACTGGAGGGTAAATCCTTTTCATTTTTGGGTGAACAAAGACATTTAGTGGTAGAGAAAAATCAGCCTGTTCTCCAAGTAAAACAACTCAAAGGGTCGTTTGTGCACATAGCTTATTACAATAAAAGTTCACCCTATATGCTGTTGTGTGCTGTCAGAAAAAGATAACATTTATTTTGTGCACTTGTAAAAATGTTTGATGGCTTAATAAATGCTATGGATTCAAATATATTTTAAGAGCACCTAATCTCAATCACACACTTAAGACACAATACAAGAGTAAAAGTACAGTCACGTATATTTCATAAAATGAAATAAAGATCTGGTTTCACAGACAAGGCTTATGGCTAGTCTCAGACTAAAAGGAATGTGTGACCTGTCTAAACTGAATATAACTTGCCCTGAAATATCAGTGCCTTTTTTTGTCTCGAGATGCACACAAGTAATGTATTCTTCTAAGGCATTTTTATAAACTCAACTCAACTTTATTTATAAAGAGCTTTTTACAATTTTCATTGTTACAAAGCAGCTGTAGATGAGACATATTGACTGTAAGAAAAACAATTAAAGTTATATACCTGTAAAAACAAGAAAAAGGGGATAACACAGAACACATAGAATATGCACACGTGCTAACTGATAGATATAGACAAACACGCGGATGGTCAGACACATGGGCGCGCATGCACACACAGACGAGCACGCGCACACACACACACACACAGACACGCATGCACAGTGGAAGCACAATTTTAGGATAAAGGAGAAAGAAACACAGGTCAAATATTAAAGAGACTATAAATTCCGATATGTAATATTAATTATGTAAGACTTTAAAATACTAAAGCAGCCCCCCCGGCCTGGCAATTAGGGCAAACTGGCAGTATGCAAACGGTGGCAAGGAACCCAAAACTCCAATCGAGAAAAGCAAAACTCCCAACCAGGGGATTCCATTTTCCCTCTAGCAAAAAATGCAGCCTCTGCACAAGCTCAACAGTGCTTGCACAACAAGACTTAATAAAAATAAATAAAATTACTAATAAGTTAAATTATAGATTTAAGATTATCATTAATAATCTAATAACATTTGAAATAAAAAAGCGACATAAATATCTTAATTCAACTAAGGCATACTCCTGGCTTAAGCTCTGTGAAACTGGGCCTTTATGTATAACAAACAAGTCGTGTTGCAAACCTTATGAACTGAAGTCTTACGATAACTTTATAGGAGGAACACATCTTCAAACAAATCAGAAAATTAGAATGACTTTATTGGTAACGAGAGTCAATAGCATGTCACAAAAAAAACTGACGCAATGCCACTGTCTGTCACGAGACAGACGAAAGCCAATGATATTTCAGTATTAAGGCTGACGAATTATGGCACCAGATTAGAAAATTCTGAAACACAGCAGAAACGGGAAGACAGCGGATGAAAGCTTTGGCTCTAACTAAATCCTTGATGTTTCGAGTCAGATGGGCATGGCTTGTTGGTTTTGACTTAATCCTTGGTGTTTCAAGTCTTACCAAACCTTTGCCCTAAACCACACCTAACCTAACTCTAACCATCTAAACTACCTATGATTGTTAAAATTGCCCAAAAACACGGTTGTGTGATGACGTCAGACTCGAAACACCAAGGATTTAATGGGAGCGGATAGCTTTCTCGCCTGTTACAAATTTTTTTATCAATTGACCACGGTATTTGGAATCAGATCTGGCGACAGGGAGCGCTGAAGGGGGGTTGAAATATGAGAGGGATAATTTTCAGACCACAAAGCACGTTTGTCATTTAATCTTACAACATAAAATAAAAAAAATAAAAATCTTACACATATATATATATATTAATACATTTATTGCATAACATAAATAAACAGGTCAAGATGGACTTACAGTGGTCACTTACACATTTCTGAAAGGGAAAACAAAATTGCTGAAAATGATTGATTACGTCTTACGTGGAAAACTGTTTGAGACGAACCTGTGCTGACTTGTCTTTGCCAAAGTCCTCTGGCACACTTAACGGCGACCAGGCGTCGTTGTTACGTTTGGCGGGCAGAGTGACTGTGGTGAGAGGCGTAGACTGGCCTAGTTCGTTGTCCATGCTGCAAAACTGTGTTTTTTTATTTTTATCCAGTTTCGAATGTCCATGAAACGAGATAATGCATTGCAATGTGCAATCGTGAAATTATGAAATGCAGGTAGCCTGCCTGCCCTGTGTGCTTCCCTACGAAATGGTCTGACTGCGCTATATAAAACAACCAATCAAAATGCGACATTGCCATACAGAATGTCCTTAAGTATTTATTAATTTGTAATAAAACGATCCCGATCGAGCACCTCCGTGGGTCTTCTCGTCGAGAGAGACACCAGGAGGAATAGAGGCGCCATTTATAGGCGTATAACCGCCTAGTAGGTGGGGCCCTAGCATGGGTGATGGTCTCCACCACAGAGGAGGGTAGCCTACTCAGGATCTCCTCGTCCCGTCCAGAGACCAGACATGGAGGTTCCAGAGGTCTGGTCTGGGATGCCAGGAAGTGCCCTTCCCCTGAGAGAGCAGGTCCTTCGTCAGGGGAATGGGCCAGGGCGGAGTCGTTGGTAAGAGCATCAGCTCCTCTTCCTTGACCTTGCCCAGTGTATGTGCAATGAGGCTCACTGGGGGGAAGGCGTACTTCCACTTGTCCCGCAGCCAGCTGTGCGCAAGGGCATTCGTGCCGAGGGGGGCCTCGGACAGGGAGTACCAAAGCAGGCAATGAGTGGTGTCGTGGGAGGCGAACAGGTCATCCTGGCCTGCCCAAACAGCATCCAAATTAGCTGGACAGCGCGGGGGTGGAGTTGCCACTCTCCGCGAGAGGTATACTGACGAGAAAGCACGTCAGCTTTCTGGTTCAGGTTGCATGGGATGTGTGTGGCCCGCTGGGAGTGGATCACCTGCTGACTCTACAGGAGGCGGCGTTGGCCAAGCCTAGGGAAAAAAAACAGTGTGTGAGTCAAATAATGTTTAATTTTACTTTGTTTGCTTCACCTGTAAAAAACATCTCTGCTACATCTGGAAACTCAGTTCCCTGATGGAGGGAACGAGACGTTGTGTCGAGCCAACAGATGGGGTTCGCCCTTGAGAACCTATCAACTCTGACTACTATAGAAGAGGCCAATGAAATTTGGCTAATGAAATTTACATGCCGGTCTTCATTTACCTTTTGTTCTGAAGAGCCTCTCACGATTGCAGCAGAGGACGATACGTGTTGTGGCATAAGGGACACAACGTCTCGTTCCCTCCATCAGGGAACCGAGGTTACAGACGTAACAGAGACGTTCCCTTTCTGTCAGTCTCTCGACGTTGTGTCGAGCCGACAGATGGTTCCATGAAAAACGCCACAACGTTGTATCGTGTCAAAGCGACGGTAACAGGCCTGGGCGTGTCAGCACGAGGCTTTCGCAAAACTGTAACCTTCCAGTGTGATGGTCGGGGGTCCCAGCGCTTTCTTGGAGAAAGATGGGTACACCCTGACCGGTCACCTTTCACGGACGTCGTCCTTAGCTCTCTACTGGTGAGGGGCCGTCTGGATCAGGTTTACACCGGGTGAGCGCGACTTCCTTAATTAGGGATGAGCTGCAGAGGCCACTTCCTACCCGGGGGGAGGAATACAGTGGATATAGATATGGTCTTGCCCTTAGGGGAGATCGCATGGAACATGCGGACTGAGTAGTTAACCGCGAGGTGGAGGTCCACCTGGGGGAGGACATGGGTTACAAGGAGTGGGAACCATCTCATGAGGATACATCAGACGGAACAGCCCACGGAGGGGGTGTTACAGATGTCCGGTAGCACTAAGTCCGGTTAGAGCAATCTGTGATAGTTCATATGTTCTCCCGGCCTAAGGTGGAAGGCTGCTCTGCCAAGCCGACCCCCAGGGGGTGCTTGCTTAGTGATGGATGGGATGCTTGTTCTTAACCATGTGGTGGGTAAGAAGGGAGGTAGAAAGCACACTGACCCAACCTGCTGGAGGGTGGGCAGGTGCTTTCCCAGGCATACGCCCCGCCGGAAGCCAGTCCTACATGTTGCCACGCAGGACGCGGGCTGACACCGGGTTTACTCGAAGGTTGTAAAACTCGAAGGTTCTGCTCTGCAAATGTCTGCCAGAGAGGCGCCTCTGGCCAGTGCCCAGGAGGTGGCTATACCCCGCGTGGAGTGAGCCCGCACTGCCAATGGGCACGGGAGATCTTGTGATCGGTATGCAGCCGAGACGGCATCCACGATCCAGTGCACCAGTCTCTGTTTGGAGACAGCCCTCCCCTTCTGCTATCCCCCGAAACAGACAAAGAGCAGGTCAGAGCTCCTGAAGCTCTGCGTGCGGTCCAAGTAGAGGTGCAGTGCGCGTATTGGACACAACTCAGATGGGGTTGGGTCTTCCTCCCCAATGGGGAGCGCCTGCAAGTTCACCACTTGGTCCCGAAAGAGAGTCGTGGGAACTTTGGGCACATATCCGGGCCTGGGTCTCAGGATAACGTGAGAGTTGCCAGGGCCGAATTCAAGGCAATCCAGGGACACAGAGAATGCTTGCTGGTCCCCTACCCTCTTGAAGGAAGCGAGCGCCATCAAGAGGGCCGTCTTACTCGAAAGGTGACGACCAGAGAGGCCCGCCAGGACCACATTAAGGTCCCAAGAGGGTATGGAGCGGAGACGAGGTGGATTCCGCCATCTCGCGCCCTTTAGGAACCTGGTGATCAGATCGTGCTGCCCTAGAGACTTGACATCAACTGAGTCGTGACGAGTGGCGATAGGGGCTACATACACCTTTAGTGTGGAGGGGGAGATGTAAGTCTCCAGTCTCTCTTGTAAGAAGGACAACACGATCCTGATCGAGCACCTCCGTGGGTCTTCTTTTTGAGAGAGACACCAGGAAGAGGCGCCATCTATACGTGTATAACAGCCTAGTAGATGGGGCCCTAGCCTGGGTGATGGTCTCCACCACAGAGGGGGTAGCCTACTCAGGATCTCCTCGTCCCGTCCAGAGACCAGACATGGAGGTTCCAGAGGTCTTGTCTGGGATGCCAGAACGTGCCCTTCCCCTGAGAGAGCAGCTCCTCTATCCTACTGACGAGAAAGCACATCAGCTGTCTGGTTCAGGTTGCCTGGGATGTGTGTGGCCCTCACTCCACAGGAGGAGGCGTCGGGCAAGTCATGTTAGCGGTCATGAGAGTACGCCACCGTGATTGATGTACACCACCGCTGTAGTGCTGTCTAGACGGACCAGCACCTGCTTGTCCTGCACTTGCGCCTGCTGCCGGTGTGCCACGCTCTCCTCTGAACTTTACTCTGTAGCCAGTGTTGGAGCGGTAGAAATCCGTAGTAGAAATTCAATACAGTTCACCAATGAAATGGTCAAATGTGTGTATTGTAAGTGATCATCCTGTGTGCCGTGACAAATTCATTTCAATCTCCATACTCATAAACATTAAATTCTTGAATTCAGAATTTTGTCTAACCCTATTATGGAAACACTTATATGCAATCAAACACTCAACAGCAATGCAGCACTGTCTAGACATTCTTCCTCTGTTCAGCAAGGTCAGCCAAAAATCCATACCATAACCTCAGAACTGTAACAGTTGGACATTAGCCAGACTTTAACTTGCAATTTATTTACTTTCTTTGCCCCCTTAAGACTACTTCTGCTACACATGCATTTCTAGTAATCTGAAACTGGCTAATACTTTGAGATGTTTTGTGTGTTTTTCATATCCCCCAATGATTTCATCTCAGTGGGATTCATTCTCTCCCACTTTGTATGTTAACTTCTAAATTTCCTTTTTCTTTAGAGGGGGTTCAAAGACTCCTGAGTGCAAAATGTATGCTTCCATCCTCAACAGTGCTGTTCCAAGAGAAACAGTTTCTGCTGTGAATGTCAAGAGGATGCTTGGATTCCTATTGATAGTGGAACTTTTTTGGTCGTTTTCATTTTGCACACTGTGGATGTTATGAAAAACCTGAGAGAAACACACAATTATATTACATCTCGTGAAGGCTCTTCTTTCAGACCTTTCTATCTTGGCGCTATGATACAGAAACAATCTGCTTGTACTTTTAAAGTAAAGAGCGCATCAGCAATGTTGTGCAAGAATGTGCGTCAACTGGAACATAAAATGTGAACTTAAAACGTTTGTGTGACACATTATGTAAAGCCCTCATTTTCTTCTGTTTCAGACTATAACAACTGCAATGGAAGGATAAATATTATACACAGCCAGGCAGAAGGTTTTTCTAATCAAATTCCAACCAGAAAAAAATATAGCTTCAGTGTTTGTCTGAGGAACATTTTGAATCACTTATCCAGTTGTGTTTTGTAACAACGAAGATACACTATAGACATCAGTGCTATGCATGTGTTTGATTTTATATCCACAAACAAAGCAATGTCAACATTTAACGTAACAGGCATAAATGGTTTATTGAATAATTTTATAAACAATCTATTCAATAAATAATAATTATTATTGCATTACACTTAATCTACTCATTCCATCTAACAATATTCTTGCATTTGAAAAAGTTTTCTTTTCCCGGCCTTATTGGTTTGCCTTTAAACAAGATTCTGCATGCTGTCAAACGGATTCAATAGAGCCTCGTTGTAAACTGTAAAATGAATTCTCACGTTTTTTTCCAACGTATCCCTTCTAAGCTGTGGAAAATGTTAGGATGGATTAACCCGATTAACTGGTAAAGCCCCGTATATCCGATCCAGCCAACAAACAGCAAAAGCTCATAGCGTGCAACACTTAAAATTTTAAGTGTCTTCCAACCTAGTCCCATACATTGGACAGCATTTACTAATCAATGTATTTACCTCAATAACAGCCTGCCTATGATGGCCAAAATGCTCTCTCTGTGGGCAGTTTACTAGATTTTGAGATGCAGCCTTGTGTTTATCAGCCTCCTCATGTTGTTACTGAATCCCATCCAGCTGTACCGAAACCTCAAGCGATTTACCAGTTCGATTTTCCATCCGGTCTGCAGATAGTAAACAAGCGGCTCATCTGGTTCTGCTCATCAACTGCTCTATGCATTAAATCAGACACACTAGTTGTGATGCAACATTTGCGTGAAACTATTTAATGTGATCTTAACATACTGTTAGTTCACAATGGAGAAATTGCGATTCTTTACATTCTAAAACAGCATGTAAAAATCTATTAAGAGAACTTAAGTGCAATGTTAGCTGCGCTGTCAGGTTCAAATGTGCTCCAAAAAACAAAAAAAGATCATTTAAAAGAAAATGAATTTTTTTTAAATGATGGGCATATTTAGCGTATAAATAAATCACTATTTTAGGGGCTAAGTAATTTCATTATGCAATTTGCTAATTTAAAAGGGTAGTTCACACACAAAAAAATATCTTTCTCTGTGCTCAACCAAACAAAGAAAGTTAAACAGGTTTGGAACACTGAAAAAAATAATAAGAAAATTCTACACAATTCTTTTGCAAGTTTTTCCACTCAGGTAAATGTAATACTTGTTAAATTAAGTAAAACTTGCTTAAGGAAGTTGAGTAGGTAATAAGTAATAAGTACATATAATTTGGCCTTTTATATTTTGTTGAGTAGTTTTTACTCATGTACCTGATGTAATATATTGATAGAACCAAGTAAATTCTATTTCTCTTTTAATTGAATTTTACTGGTTTTGTTTAGTGTTGTTAATTATTTTTAGTCAAATAAAATAAATCACTGTTACAACAAATGTGCAATCAATAGTTATTTATTGAGAGCTTATTTTTACGAAATAACATGGCGTTACAGAAATTGTAGATTTTTAAGATCCATAACATATATATTTATGATAAAAGAACACTGTTTCCCTAAGGCAATCAGACAGAATAGCAGATACTGAACTAAGGACAACGTTCCCTATTCCTAAATGACTGTGTTCTATTTCAGGCTTAAAAGTGGACTTTGTGGCAATTTGCACATCATGTTGTTTTCTTAATAAATATCAGTGCATTAACCTGTTGTTAGTCCCTGCCTCCTTCCAAAAAGGCATGTATGTAAAGAAAGAAATATATGTAACTATGTTTAAAACTGAGCTCAAAACTACTCAACAATAGCAAAAAAACATCAGATTTGTTTAATAATACACAAATTATAGCAGCCTATACAAAAGCAACATAAAACTGTAATCTGGTTTATACAGCTAGTTGTCACATACCTGAGTCAATACATTGAGTATAGGCTGAATCTTGAGTCCTGCAACATCTCCCTTAGCTTTCAAAAGCTCCAAGAGTTTTGGCGTGCAGCCATCTGGTTTAGACAAAGGTTTCTTCCACAGAAATGGCAGTAATGCTATGGAATTACTCCTTTACCTGTAAAGAAAAAATATAATTTTTGTTAAATAATCTCCAAAAACAACCTTCAGTTCAGTTCAGTCATACTAAAAAGTTTGATTAATTCACTGTACCCCAATGTGGGCTGAAGACAAAAATGAATTGTGTTTGGTCCCTTTCAAGTGATCTAGAACAAGTATAACACACTGGACTGTCATGAAAACTCATGGTAGAACCCAAGTGCAGGCAGACACAGACGGTAGGTGTAACAAAGAACTTTTATTAAACAAGGCACAAGAACTTGCATGAAAACAGCTAACATCACAGGGAGGAACAAGGTAAGAACACTGAACAGGAACATTGAAACAATGCACGAGCACTGGACAAAGAAACGTCAGGACTCTTTATAGGGAGAACAGACAAAGGATCATAACGAGCAACAGGTGCTGGGGATTAGCACTAAGGAGAGGCTGACGAGGAACGAGATGTAAGGAACAATGACGAGACACGAGAAAGAATCTTTCAATCTCACATGAAACCATAGGTTATGCCATGACTCCACTCAAATAACACGAATAAACATGACATGATAGTGGAATCTTGACATAAGCCCCCCCTCAAATGAACACCTCCAGGTGTTCATTAAGGGGTAACTAACAAGACAAGACTAACTTGGACAAGGACAAAAACCAGACAGACAAGGCAAACATGACTAGGGGCATACAAGACAAGACAATTACCGGGTTGTGGTGGGACAACAAAAACAACAGACATGGGAGGGGGGGTGGGGGCAAACAAGACAAGATAGGGGGAAGTCCAGAAGGGGCAGGGCTTGGCGCCGGTCGGAAAGCCGGCTGGACAGGGCTTGGCGCCGGTCGGAAGGCCGGCTGGACAGGGCTTGGCGCCGGTCGGAAGGCCGGCTGGACAGGGCTTGGCGCCGGTCGGAAGGCCGGCAGGACAGGGCTTGATGCCGGCTGGAATGCCGGACTTGACGGCGGCTGGGCAGCGCGTTCTGGTGGCTGGGCAGCGCTCTCTGGCGGCTGGGCAGCGTTCTCAGGCGGCTGGGCAGCGTTCTGTGCCGGTTGCTGGACCGGGCTTGGTGCCAGTCGGAAGGCCGGCTGGACAGGGCTTGACGCCGGTCGGAAGGCCGGCTGGACAGGGCTTGACGCCGGTCGGAAAGCCGGACTTAATGACTGGGCAGCGCGTTCTGGTGGCTGGGCAGCTTTCTCAGGCGGCTGGGCAGCTTTCTCAGGCGGCTGGGCAGCTTTCTCAGGCGGCTGGGCAGCTTTCTCAGGCGGCTGGGCAGCTTTCTCAGGCGGCTGGGCAGCTTTCTCAGGCGGCTGGGCAGCTTTCTCAGGCGGCTGGGCAGCGTTCGGTGCCGGTTGCTGGACCGGGCTTGGTGCCATTAGTAAACTGTAAAATACTATCTATAAAACAAATATTCATATTTGAATTCACATCAATGAAACAAAAAAGGCTAAACAAAAGAATCTGTGTGTTTTACGTTATTTGCAGCACCCAGAATGAGATTACACATACAAACGTGATGAAACGAAACCGCAATCTATAATCACATGTTCAAATCCGAAACACTATTTTTAACATTAGACGCGAAAAGAGATTATAACCGCCATTCTCAGCATCATGCCTCGCGCCACTCGCGTCTGGTCTTGTATGACTATCGAAATATTCGTCATGTTTCTTCATTTAAGAATGCACAACCATACAAAACAACAACAGTTATCAAACAAAAACATATATCACGTGTCAAATCACACATTCAAGGTTACACTTTACGTATTACTTAAAAGGTTTCAAGATGTCGTGTAACGTTATAACGGTTGTATCGTAAGAATCCCTGCATGACCATACAGCATAAGTATATCGAATAACATCTAATCGAACAAAACATAACACGGGTAAAGTAACAAACGAATTCACTTTATTGTGTCTTTAGGTAAAACTAGATTGTAAAATGTCGTAGGACGTTTTACTAACGTTAGAATAAAGATCCCCGAAGACTCCAAACATTCCAAATGTGCAGAAAATATAGAGAATTACAGTCGTGACAACTCGGATGTTCAATATTATCACTTTAACCAAATACAATAAATCCAATATGCCAAAATATAATTCATTTTCAACAGCTTACCTGTCGAAGAAGAGAAAGTTCTTGGTGTTGATGGCGGGTTATCTTCGTTTTTCGCGCATGCGCAGATTGCTTGGACGCGGCCTAAATTTTAATTGATTTTTCTAAATTGCCAAACGTACGTTATTAATTCATTTACATTTGTCTAATAATCACAAGTAAAATTTACTTGACTGTTGGGTGTCTAAAATTTACAAGTTTAAATTCAGTACATATGTAGATTTTACTGAATAATCTAAAGTTTTTACTTCAACAAAATTATTCTTTGCAAAAATTACATATATATATATTTTTATTTACAAAGCCATAAAATATTTTTTTACAGTGAACAACTACAGTGAGTAATTCAGGACAGAAGTTTTGGGTGAATTATATAATTCTTTAACCTCCATTTGGGTTGTCCATGAGGAGGCGGTGCTGATGGGAGGTGCTCCTTTGGCTTACTCATATTTTTCATATATTACATTTTATAATCTTAAAAAATACATTTTATTTCTTTTTTATTTATTTATAAAGCACTTTATAAAGCAACACAACTCACGGTTGACCCAAAGCACTGTACAATCAGACATATTTGAAAACACAGTAAAAATGAGCACAAGATAACACAATTCAATTATCATATTTAGATACAAACTATTGACAATAGGGGCTTTTTAAGACCTAAAAATTGGTAATGAGGACGTAGTTCTAATGGAAAATTTTTATTTGTTCCGAAGACTTGTACAAGTAACAGGGAATCCTTGATCTCCTCTGCAGTGAAACCTCGGAACTGAGAGGGTACCAAGATAACTGGATTTTAGGGGCCTGTTTGGTTTGTGACCGAAGATATCTTCTGATTGTGCTTGATCTTGTATAGATTTGAAAGACAAATTAGATTAACAACCAGTTAAGCAAAAAAAATATTTTAAGTTAATTTAGCTTAAATCACAAGGTTCATGCAAGGACCATCCTACTGATCTTACAAAACAAATTAAAGAACCAAAATTGGTTTTACATATTGCAGCAGGCTTAGGAACAGCCAGTTTAAACTATTACCTCTTGACCCTTTCTTGTAAGCTTACCGATGTTTGCAAGGTGAACAGTTGTTCTGTGTAGAAGGATTATACTAACTTTCACACCCATTCACAAAATAGCAGCTACATTATTAGCTTAACTTTAAGGTCAGGAATGCTTGTAAATTAACACTGACCTCGCCAATCCACATTTCTTCTCTAAAGAATGTTTCCTTTCTTGGGTCTGCGTTATTCTGATGATATGACTTCATGCCATGCCAAAATAAATGCCTTATTTTCCCAGTGGTAGAAATTAATTTGTAGCAGTAAATGCTTCTAGGTACAGTATGTTTTACACAATTATTGAGGCTATAAGTACATCCTTTGTGCTCATTATTGTGGCATGGTCACAATTTTCCTATTGAAAGATTGCAAAAAGAATGTGAGAGAAGATCACAAAGTTCATTCCCTTCCCTTCTGAGCATTTTGTGTAGCTTTTTCCTCAGGACCTGATCATCTGAAGACTTACAGACTTTATGATTAACTACTATGGGTCTGCATTCTGCAACCTTCCTGATTTTCCAATGAAACATCTGTAAACAGGCTAACCTGTTCTAATCCAACTTGCCTTACTTGTAAAAAATAATAATAATATTATTATTAATCATAATAATAATGCACTAGGGCAATAGTTGATCTCTGTTAATGAAGCAACAAACATCTGCATCTGATAGGTCTTATCCAGAAGTGTCTCTTAAAAACACTCTGTCTGTTTTATGGGTTTATTATTTTATATGTAGTAATGATCGTAGTAGTGGTGGAGCAAATGCACACTAAGGCCGTGTTCAGACTTGACTTCCTTTTCGAAGCTGCTAGCGTCTGTTTTACATTATAATTCTACGGAGTAAACCGTGTTTTCCAAAAATGTCCTCAGCGCTTCTTTAAACGCCAGCGCTGGCAGCTCAGGGGGTCTTTTTAAATTGAAAAAAGTTTAAAAACTTTTCTGAAAAAAACGCCGTACGTCAAGTTCCTTTTCCCAGCTAACCAATGACGAGCGAGTAGTGTTTAGTTTCCATAACAACATGGACATGCAAGGGAGGTGATGGTCGAGCAGGATCAAGCTCAAAAAAATGGAGGCCGAAACGTCGGTTGGAGCATAGTTTTGTAAAAATGTAAGTTGAACTTTCCCTTTCAATAACTTTTGCATTTCCATCAAGAAATTATTATAATAATTTTTAAATATATGACTAGTTATTGCAAATACGCACTCTGTTTATAATTCAAATAGACTTCCGTTACAATGCCTAACTAAAAAGTGTTTTGTCAACAAAAAAGACATCAAGTGTGTTCCTGGCCTAAAGAAGTGTAATTAAACTCATCACATAATCTGACATAAACTATTGTGAAGTTGTGCTTTAAAACTATGAATATGACATACTAGATATGTTTCCACTTATTAGGACTGTAAATTCAAACTGCAATGGGATTATCAATGGTGAAAACACCACTCACTTTAGTAACTAGAAGAAATATTAAGCACTTCTAAACTGTTTTCACCCAATAACCTAAATAAAGTGGATGTTTTGTTTCATCTTGTCAAATGCAAAAATTACCATGATTACCAACATGTGTTTTCCTGGCAAACAGATGTAGAACAGTGCTGAGTATTCCACTGAGCAATTTAAGATGAACTCAATTACAGTCTATACACATGAAAACATCATGTTCAGAAAACATTTGGCCCCTAATATCTGAGGATTTGTTTTGGCTTGATTCACAAGTGATGATCTAGACTGTTAGAACATTATTTTGCTTTGTTATAGCTATAACAGTTTATGGAAAGGAATAGCATGCATGCAGAATAAATAAATACTATTGTACAGTGGACTGCACAGACCTCTGCTAGAACAGGGACTCAACTTCAGGACCACAAAAGCGCATTTAAAAATAAAGTACTATTACTGCAACATAAACATTAACAAGTGTATTTTTACAGTGTCTAAACGTTGATAGTAATGATTTGTTAAATATAAATTCAAACCAAACTAGGGAGATAAAAAATATTATATAATTGAAAAAAACACTGTTAACTTCTATTTTACTGAACAAAAGTAAGAATCAAGAGTGTAATACTGTTGAATTTGTGTTAAATTTTGCTAATATTTTATGGGTGTATTATATAAATTAAAGTGCTTACTGTCATGTAATCAATGTATTGTTATATACAGTAGAGGATTGACTTGGATGTTTAACAAAAAACTTGGAATGTCTTATTTGGCAGATTAATCCTATTGGAATAATGCCCCAAAACACACTACATAAAGGAATTTTATAATGATCTCCATGGAAAAACTGGTTCATAGTGATATTTTAATGGAAACCATTAAAATGTCTGTTATGGTTTCTATTGTTTTTTCAGCAGGGATTTTAACATTAACAAAGATACATTGAGAAGCTGCATGGCATTTGTTTATTTACACTTGGGTTAAACTATTATAAAAGATAGAACAAAGAATGTTCCCCATAATCAAAATGGTGAATGACTTTAGATTATAGTAAAATAATCCCATTATAATCAATTTAATTGACCACTACACTGTAGTTTATGATGAACTTGGTAAAATCGGCACTTAAAGTCCCAGTGAATTAAAAACTTACAATGCTCTTTTTTTCATGAGATTGCCACGTTTATTTTAAATAGTTTATCAATGTTGGTCATTCTATTTTTATAATTTATTGCCCTCATAATCTTTATTCAAAATCTGATAATGAACTTCCATCTTAAATTATGTATGTTGTATGCTTCTCAAAGAACCTTCGCCTTCTGCTCCACCCCGGTGCAAATTTGATCATGTAAAAAAAATTGCGACGATAGAAAGCCATTGTTATAATTATCAGTTTTCTATTTAATATAACTTTTGATGTATGACCAGAAGGGCACATTTACATTTTGACCAAAGAAGCAGGGGCTTATGCCCCCTGGCCCCTCCCCTTTGCACGCCAATGCTATTGTAAAGAATATTGTGTAAATATATATTATGATATAAAGCTGGTCCTGCTTAAATCTATAAAATGAGTTTGCACAGGGATTTTAGATACTGTATTTGCAGAAAACCACAAAACTTAAAATGTAATACACACAGGGCTTTAGACTAGTTCCAGCCTAAGATACATGTTAAAGCTATGTTAACTAAAAGCATCTTGCACTAACATATCTTAAGAAATATTGGTGCCATTGTTTGGTCTCAAGATGCACACTAGTAATGTTTGTTTATAGCTACTGAATGTTTGTAAACACTATTTAAATGTCCTCATTTAAATTTAAGGCCTAGTCCTGTGGCCAGTTTCAATACGAAGGTAAAATTTGAAATCTGCGTTGATTTACATCGAGATGCGGAACTTGAGTTTTTGGTTTCAGAACAGCTTATTTGAGTTAGTTCTATCAACTGTGGGTGAATGAATAAATGAATGAAACAGAAATAAATAAGAAATAATAAAAACATGCTCTTGTTCTCACTGGGGATCAGTGCTCACGTGGTATGAGACGTCATGGTAAACAGTTCACTAGTTAGGATGTTCGAATGTCGTGTCAAAGTCAGACTGATCATCGGCTCGAACCCTGCTCGGAGCATATTTGGGTAGGCTGCATTTCTAAATCAATACTTTTAGCGCTTCATCTCTGCTTTTATGTTTGTATTTATTAATTTCTTACTTATCTTATTATATTTCTTTATTGATGCACTTTATTTATACACCTTATTAATTCATTTCTTAGCCTCCATAGAAACCATTTATGAGAAAATGTAATGGAAAGAATATGTTCTGATTGAATACACGGCAGGATGGCTGGTGTTATTGATGTAAGGATGGATGAGATATAGTTTGATATATCTAAGTCACTGTTAAGAAAAATGGTACAGTTTTAAAATAAAATCCACAGGGAAATGACAAAATTCCATTCGGGTCCTAAATTCCTCTCCTGGGGGCATATTACAGAAAGACAGTAGCTTGAAAATCTTATCCTATCTGTTCGGTAACCAAGGTAATTTCAGTTCAGACCTCATTTAGTACTAAAGCTATTACAGAACAGCACTTCCTAAGTGCATGATCTTATTTTAACTACAAATAGGAAAGGGGTATTACAGAAGCGTCTTAACTTAACAAATAATCCTATAAATGGTCTTACATTTAGGACAACCCCACAGCTGTCCTTACTTCAAAATGATTTTAAAACTACCAGAAGAAACAATTTCTTTTTTTTTTGCGGTTAATGCCGGACACTGCAGACACATTATCAGCCCACTCCCTGTCATTGTCTTGATGAGTGAGTGAAGGTGAAAACTTGACAAACAGTATCGGCTTTGCCTTTCCTAACCAACTTTCCTAAAAAAAGTTTATATTTCCGCGGCACTAAAATTAAAAGCTCCCCGGTTTTGTTTTTCCATTTTGTTACCTCATCAGCAGCTAGCACAGTGTTGGTTGCATGGTAACAGACATGAAAGTGAATTGCCGAGATTGATGGTGCAATTTAGGATTTCCTAACAAGAGAAAAGATTCGGTTTTGTAAGATATAGGAATCCCAAATCAAGATAAAATTTACTTGTGTAATTCGAATTAGTGAAAAAAAATCCTAATTTGACGTATCATATCTTAAATTAAGACCTTGGATAAAAACTTTCTGTAATACGCCCCCTGAAATCAAAATAAATCCCTATGAATTAATGCAGCCTCTTCACATACAGGATCCTCTATAAGAGCACATGACATTTTTGTCCCTGAGATGGTCTCTGTGTGATCACAATGTGTGTGTGGGGGGGGGGGAGGGGTAGGCTGAACTAAAGCAAATTGTCAATAAAAAAAAAGACATCAGTTTCACTCACCAAATGCGGTGCATGTCCGGCATCTTTTAGTGCTGGAACGGCTCCATATATCAATTTCAAACGATCTCCAAATCTAGCGTTATATCCACCGTTTATATAACATTTATCACCCAAATGCAGTGAACAAACAAAACGCCTGAACTTCGTAAACATATTTTAACAACATAAACAAACTCATGCACACTTTTTTTACCCAAACTTAACTTCCCGTACACATTCATAAACAAAAGGGTTCCTGTAGATTATTTCTGATAACAATCAAAAGAAACCGAGAAGAACCGTTACTTGGCAAAACTTATCTCTCGAATATTTTGAATTTAGACTCCGATACCAAGCTCAACCCCTAGATGTCTATGTACCATACGGTTTGTTTAAATGCAACCAAACTACAGGACACATTCAACAAATTGTTTATTTAATAAAATGAACATGCAACAAAATTCAACAAATCTTTTATTTAATACAATTATTATACAGTACAATAATAAACATAAAAAAACCGTAATAAGTATAGTTATATTATTAGACTCTAGCCAAATTCAAACAGGATGTTAACTGGGGGTCGGGCGCGCCACATCCGAAGAAACAGTTTATATCTAATTAAGGTTCTTGCAGATACTGTATATGTAGCAGTTTCTTACTGCTAATAAATAAATTATTCTGAATACATTTTCATTTTTTTTTATTTTCATGGCATGGTGACAGCATATAAAACAAATAATGGAATGAATTAATGGGCCAATAAGCCTATAAACATTTTTTTTAATAGTTAAATACATTAAATGTACATTATATTTAGGCATTTGGCAGACGCTTTTATCCAAAGCGACTTACATTGCTTTACATTTTACATAGGTATTTGCAATCCCCTGGGATCGAACCCACAACCTTGCCTTGTTAACGCATGTTCTTACCACTGAGCTACAGGAAAGCTGTAACTCCAAGAGTTTCCAGTCAAATTCTCACAGTCCCCCCTAATGTTTTTATTTCTAATCACTATATGCTTAAAGGGCCTGTTGGGAAGCTAGCCAGCTGTGAACATTGTGATTCTATCCAGTGTGGAGATCTCGAACCATGGCACAGCCATTAGAATGCAAAGAGGGGTGGCACAGAATCTGACATAGCAGGTGAATTAAAGACCCATGAAAGCCATTCACATAATGCATTGAAAATGTTGATATAATTACACTTTTCTTCAAAGCTCAAACTTTAAGACCAGTGCCGGATTTTTTGGGAACATTCTATTTTATATGCCTCGCAGCGTTAAGGTAGTACATTGGAAAATAACAACAACATAACTTATCCTAAAGTAATCACAGGTCTTAACCATTTAAATGTTTCCTCAACAGCTGACCTTGATAAACTTTTAAAATCTTGCTTTCAAAAAGCTTTTTTCAAAGCTGGCAAAATAAGTGCATTATTTTGCAAACTATAGCATAATGAAATAAAACAATCAAACATAAATCACAACCTCTTTTTACTCTTATTGCCCAGAACAGATTTGAATCTTACTTGTAGACTTCACTCAATTGCAAATACACAAATTTTATTTATAATTACAGTGTAATCTGTTCTACAATTTAAATGTCCTGCTTACTAACTCATGCATTTTATTAACCAATCAGTTGCTTTATTTGTAAAAAGTTTACTTGATAAACAAAAAACTGTTCACAGCAAATGAGATAATTGGCACATCAGAAAGTAAGAAGGATTTCTATTTTTATAGTTGTCATGACTAATCAGAAATCTACTTGATAATCACAATCATTAGGACCTCAGAGAACTCCTCCTAAAAAGTTCTGCTTCAGAACACAGAGGCGCTTAGTTATCATGTTAAGCTCTGCTCTACGTCTGACCTTTCAGCTTGAGTGTTGACTGTGTGAGATGTTATAGGTTGCTTGCAAAATACACACACAGATGGCTGAGGTCAGGGCTGGGGGTCACAGTGAAATAAACACAGGAAAGCGTTTTTTTAAACCAGCCTTTCTCGGTTTACTTGAGTCCCGTCCCATTACGTCAACACAACCCCCCACCCCGACCCAGCTGAAAATAAATGATTGGCTGGAAAGTTTGAGGGAGCTGTTCTGCAGAGATGAAGATTTATGTGTTTTGCAGCACATTTGTTAACCTCTTTTATTCAACAGACTGTGTTGCTGTGTGTGGATTAATCATTTCATTACGTTTAACAACAGTACTTTGGGATCAATTCTAATACAGTATTAAAACTACTACAATCATCCTTTCTTCTTTAGGTAAACTCTAAATGTGCTTGTATAGAACATGTTTTAGATAAATAATACAAAGTTGTTTGGCCCTGAAATTGTCACCTCTACAAGGACCAAAACCTCAAGCTGATTTGCTATTGCTCAAAAAAAGCACCATTATGTCCCCCAAACATTTATAAAACACACTCGACCACACATGATAAGCACGATAAAAGCCATAGTTAAAGTAAGAGTGTGGGGGAGGACTGAAAAGCCTTTAATTACAGGAAAAAAAATATTTTTTCCACTATGAGTGATGGATTGGTCAGCCTGTCAGTTAGGGAAAAGGATCAAGAGACATGATTCAATGAATGAACCTTTTGTTCACACTGAAAAGGACCGGGTTCATATTGTCCGCTCAGAACTGGATGGTCAATACATAAAAAGACGTAGTTCAGTTAACATCATCTTTTTTAAAGTTTAAATAATGATGTATTACTAAAACTCTTTTATTGGAACCGATGATGAGGTATGCTCACTCTGCTTCTAGCCAACCTCCAAAAAAACAATGAACAACCTTAAGAACAATAATCTGTTGAAACTTTTGATAGTCCACTACAAGGTTTATGTGGAAGCTTTACAGACTATTATAAAATAGTATTTTGGGAATTGCCTGCTGTCTTTAGAAAGCTTGGGGTATCTTGCACTCTTAAAAAATAAAGGTACTTCAAAAGGTTCTTTGATGCCATAGAAGAACCTTTTCGGTCTAAATGGTTCCAAAAATAACATTTAACATGCAAAGAAACTTTCTGTTTTACAAAAGGTTCTTTGTGGCGAAAAAATATTCTTCAGATTGTGCAAAGGTAAGAAAGAGATGTCTCTTCAAAGAACCTTTGACTGAATATTTTTTTGTGGAACCAAAAACTTTTTTACAATCTGAATAACCTTGTGAAAAAGGTTCTTCGAATGTTAACGGTTCTTTATTGAACAAAAAAGGGGCTTCTATGGCATCAAATAACCTTTTGAAGCACATTTTTAAAGAATGTACACAAAACTTAGCACTGCGTGGTTTCTGGTTTAAGAAAGGTGTTATTATTTGTGAGTTTATGTAATCAGATTAAAAAGGGGTTAGATAAGAACAAAATGTCAGACCTGGAGTAAAGAAATACATTTCAATTACAAATTCAGCTGAAAAAAATTCAGTTGGTGGAAAAAGAGTTGCCAATACAAAGACCAGCTGCAAGTTATCTACAAAGAAAGCCACAAGGAAGAAAGAGAGGCAGAGAGAATGAGAACACTTGGAGCATTATGTCCTCTGAGCTGTGTATCATTAGTAATGTTCAGAGCAGTAGGAGTTAAAGCTCTAGAGAGACTTTCTGGACAAAGAAAGATGGACAAGGACAATGCATGCATGTTTTTGACATTTACTGTATATGTTGCACGTTATACTATTTCTTAGCACAGGGTCTTTCTTTGCCTCTCTCTATGTTGGATTTCTTGGAGGTAAAGAGGGAAACAAAAACCCCTGACAATAAGATATGCTAAAATATGTGATAGCTACTGTACCAGCTTTAAAATGAAAAAGAAAACTTATGTGAGAAATATTTGACTGAATTTATGAATACAGTACATGAACAATTACCACTTTTATGTATTCAGCTCTGGGAACATTTGATTCTAAATGGTCAGTCCCATCATTTAGTCATCAACACTTCTGGATATTACATGAAAACTGCTACATGTTGTCTGATTTAATAATTGTGCTATGATTTACATCACTTTCTAGCTTGCTTTATTCGAATTACAGCATAGTATATAAAAGGTAACAAGTAATACTGTAGGTAATTGATGCCATCTTTAAAGAACAGGTCAGTAAAATCTAACGGCATAGCAGCGAGGTTGCGAAACTGTTTAATATTGTTGGTTCATCTTGTTGGCAGGCCAAACGCATTCTGCATTATAATGGATTGTTTTGGGCAACAGTCTTTCATATGTATATTTAAACAAATGAAATCAGAATGTATATGTCTACATATATCTACTTTGTAAGCAGAATAGAACATGGTTCTATCTGTTCATTATTGCAAAATAAACCCCTAGTGTGTTCAAAACAGTATTCCCTTCAGAAATCGTGTACACCCACACATTTACTCACAGTTCACACAAACAACATAATTCCTGCTTAGATCTGTTTTATTGAGCCATCACCGGCCTTGCCAGCTCACCCAAGCTATTCATTTGAACTCTCTCTCTGTCACTTCCGTTCCCAGT
This sequence comes from Triplophysa bombifrons, assembly GCA_029783895.1. NCBI lineage: Eukaryota > Metazoa > Chordata > Actinopteri > Cypriniformes > Nemacheilidae > Triplophysa > Triplophysa bombifrons. Next base: position 13,164,733 of record CM056451.1, on the reverse strand, counting down.
GTTATTATTCTCCGTTCCATTACTGAGGGTGTTGAAGATGTGACAAATGAGTGTTCATCATGTCATACATCACAGGCCAGAAAGAAGGCTAGCAAGACTGATGCAGTATATTACATTGATCAGATGGGGACTGTCTCGCTTCAAGGACCAAGACACATACACACATGTGTTCTTGTGTTCAGGGCCATTTCCCCACTGGCCACATAAATAACACCCTCTTTTATTTACCATCAGCTGGGTGATCTCTGAACAGTACTCGATTCTTGACATTTGTTTTCTGTTGTATAGTGACGTTTTGTCACAGAATCTTCACATATAGGTCCCAAAATGTGTTTTGCAGCAAGATTTAGGCCACCTGCTGGAACTAAAATGCATCTGATGCAATGAAAGGAAATTTGTTCATCCTTTGTTCTGAATAACTAAAATGATATGATTTTTAAGAAGCATGTGGGCTTAGATGTTGGGATAGGGTACAACCCATGCAACCATGTAGAGAAAAAGGAATTATACTAATTCTATTAAAATTGGTGTGTGATTTACAACAAAAAACTTTTTTTATACTGAGCACAAAGTGCACAATGTCAATGCCTTTGACCTAAACTGAATATTTTGTGACCGCAGAAAGTCTATTCGAACAACCTTTGCTTTTGTTAACCCTACAGGTTTGAGTAAAGCAACAAAATATAAAGATTATGGTACAACATGGAGTAAACACTAAACTTGGTTTAGTTGTTTATTTTACATAGTTATTTTGCAAAATGTGTTATTTTATAAAGGGAAAACATTAGAGTTAAAATTGTGTTGGTGCTTCTCTTTTTATTGCAGCTGTCAATCTCCAGGGTCTTAAGCTTTGCACATGTGTTGGGGTGTCATTCGTTGCCAAGCCTTCTTCAACCATTCTAAAGCTGAGCTTCAGTTTACACTCATACAAAATCTTAAGAACATCTTCAATAATATATTTGAATAAAGGGCAAAGTTGTCAATTGTCCTTTACTTTGTCTGTAAAGTAATTGTTACCACTGATATTTGTATTCTTATATTCTAAGGCCAAAAAACCCATTAAAGTTCAAGGAAACTAACAGACCCATTTGAATGACAGCAGTGAAAAACAACAAAATATTAAAAAAATAAGAATTTAGAAAGTTGGCGTTTTTTGGCATTTGTTGGTTTTTGTTCGATTAGTGTGTTAGAATTACATATCAACATACTTTACAATAGGGCTGCAACTAACGATTATTTTAATAATCGATTAATCTATAAATTATTTTTTTCGATTAATCAATGAATCGGATAAAAACATAAACCAAGAAAAGCATTCATTTCCAACCCTTTATTCAAAATCAGAACTAAAATCTTAAGAAACTGCACAAACTTGTTGCTCCTTGAACTATCCTGAGCTGTTATAATAATAATAAAATAAAAATGGACTAACACAAAAAACATACACATGTATGCTTTACATCTGCCAAATATTTAGACTTTTTTTTAAATAAAAGTGCCACCTGAGCTGCCAGAACAATAAATAATTTATAAAAAATAAAGAACAATACAAATCAGAAAATTTGACAGGATTTGTTTGAATGTCAGAACTTGTTATCTACACTACACTGCAGACACACACACTCGCAGATGCACACACACGCAGACACACGCACTCACAAACTCTCACACTGACACACACACACACTCTCTCTCAAGTTCACTTGAAGCTTATTCATTAAATTATTACAATCATTGTAGTAAGTGCAAGCTTCATTTATACACCACATTTAAACAAAGCTTAAGATGACCGAGTGCTATAAAAGAACTTTAAAATTAAATTAAAAAGTACAACACACAAATATATTTGTCAATAATAACCTATATGGGACAAAGCACAGAATATACACTGCAAAAATTGCTTTTCTAACTTAGTAGTTTTGTCCTGTTGTCAGCCCAAATATCAAAAAATCTTAAATCAAGAAACATGTACTAGACACATGAAAAAGCATAAGAAATTATGTCTTGTTTTCTGAAAAAACACCTCAAAATAAAGTGATTGTTTGCTTAAAACAAGCAATAGTATCTGCCAATGGGGTACGAAAAATAGTGTCTAGTACATCAATTAATTTTCTCAGGCCATTTTTCTTTTCTAGTAATCTTGATTTTTTTTAGATACTTGGACTGGAAACGAGAAATAAATTACAAAGTAAGAAAAGCTGTTTTTGCAGTGTAGCTATACATGACAACAGATTGATAAATGAATGGTTCAAAAAAGGCTAGTGAATAAAAACGTGTCTTAAGTCTTGCAATGCAAAGTGCAAAGTAACTATACCACCCCTGCTTTATTCTGTTATTAACGAGCTAACGCTAACTTGTCATGCTAGTCAAGCTGGATAACGAGTAAACATCCGCACCAGAGACATTACGTTCCTCACTTCAAAACGGAACAAAAGTAGGATTCTGTAATGACTTAACCTGCTGTTGAACTCCCTTCCTCCTCATCAAAGACTACCACATGTTTGCGTTTCAGGTGCTGGATCATTGCCGTGGTGCTCCCGCCATGTCGCTTTAGCATATTTAGCAGTTAACACACTTTTTCTGTTTATTTAGTGTGAAATGCTCCCACACATTGGATGACTTTGGTCGCGCGGATTTCTCTGCCTCCGTCATGTATCTTTCCTCCGCTATTTTATTTTTGCTCCGCCCTGTCTATGAGGCGCCGAACTCTGCTAGCATCAGTGCGCGAGAGAGACCGAGTGTGTTCACTCCGCTCCGCGCTCAAATAAAGTTTTTTTATAATCAAACGTCTCCGTGTCGCGCGACACAACGAATCGATAATGAAATTCGTTGACAACTCTTTTAGTAATCGATTTTTATCGATTAAATCGATTCGTTGTTGCAGCCCTACTTTACAAAAGCTATTATATGTCTGCAAAACATTCAAAAAGATGAGTTTAACTATTTTTATTGATTATTAGTCTTTTATTTTCAAGACTGCTTTCATGTGCACTAATTTATGTTCGTTAATTTAATCATTTATTTGTAACTAAAATTCTGTAATACAGGATTTTATCAACCTTATTTGAGAAAATGGGACATGCTATATTCTGCACCTTTCCCTAGAGATAGAGACAAGACTTAGCCAACTTTTTCTTTTTGTTTATATTTCCACTGACAAAAGAAATTAACAGGTAAAAAATTTTTCTTTATGTGACCATGTGCTGACCCTCCTTTATTTTAACTCCCTCAATGGAGTCCATTATTTATCCTCACAATGAAGAATTTCTACTCAAGTCAACCATAAATCTCTACCACACCCCAAACATGTAATGCAGTCCTTGGTGGTTTGGTCTTTCCATTTGTTTTCTTGGAACCAATTATACCTGAATGTGTACGAAAATCCTGTGAAGGGGCCAGATTTGTATTGACAGCGAAAGGCCAGAAGGGGGAGTTCCATCCACATAAACTGGTATAGCAGCATAATGCCATCAGTTGTGATACCCGCTTTACATACAGTATATAGACAAAGCTTGTACAGCTCACAACGTCCTGTGTTTTTAAGTTAGCTCCCTTCAACGGGATAATTCACACAAAATAAAGATTCTATCATTATTTACTTACTCTCAGATTGTTGCAAACTTGTGACTTCTGCTGAATAGGAAGGAAGATATTTGGAAGAATGTCAGTAACCAAACGGATCTCATCCCACATTAACTCCTATAGTATTTATTTTCCCTATTATGGCAGTAATGGGGGGATGAGATCTATTGGGTTAATGACATTCTTCCAAATGTCTTCCTGTGTGTTCAGCAGAAGAATTTTCTACAGGTTTGGAACAACCTGAGTGAGTAAATGATGGCAGAATTTTCGTTTTTTGGTTAAATATCCCTTAGGAAATGGTTATATTGAGTGAATAGGCACCCTTGTATTAATAGTGCCAGAAGGGTGTCCCCTTTATTTTAATATTTTTTTGTCCTCACCTGAACCCAATATTATCCAAACTGCAGCTGTTTTTTCACAGTTATTAAAATGCAAAGTATGAAAACACAATGTAAAACAAGGCACCATGAGACAAGAAAAAAGGTAAATTTCTGTTCATTTGTAGGGATGTAGACTAGACTGTATTTTCAAGTAACTGCAATACACATAAATCTGTATATGCACATAAGCTCCAAGTGTCCGGTTGTCCAATGGGTTGCTTTGTTCTTTTACACCAGTAGAGGGCACTGTGAACATTTTACACACTGTTTTCTGTGTTTAGAGAAAAGTACTGCTCTTTTGATCAGATGCATAATCATCAGCACTTTGAGGTCTATAAACGTTTCAAAATGTCTCAAGATCAGCCAAGTAATTCATCAACCGATTGCCGAGCATTCTTCCCCATGCAGTGTATAGTTTGAAATGTTTACTTTTCTTTAAACTTATTATATAAACATAAACAAATATCTTAAGCCGAACATTTTTTGGAGAGAAAGAGATTGTTAAATCCAGAGACCAGGGAATTATATAACATAGCTTGCAGCAATGAGGAGTCATGACTAAAGAAACAAAGGTGTATCCTTTCTGGATGTGTATTGTTGTCAAAACCTAATGCATGTATAAATTATTCCCCCCTTCACAACGTCACATCATCATATCGTAGTCAAACATGCATGAATGTGATAATTCAGAATATAATGTGATATAATTGTGTTTGATATAATTTATTATATAATTTATGTGTTTTTCTTGTCGTGTCTTGCATCGCTCTTTCATTTGCCAGATTATTATTTAAAGATCCAGTGCATCAAAATTAGCTGCATCTAGTGGTGAGGTTGCGAATAGCAGCCAAAGGCTCACTCCACCTCTCCCCATCCCTTTCGAAGCACTATGGTGGCTGACAAAAGACTTATGTTCCCATGTTCATGTTTGAGCCAACCATGGGTTAAAACCATAGACGTAAACATGGACGTCTGTGAGAGCGTCACCCATAGGTTTCTGAGGAGGCTTTTTGAAGTCTAAAGTGGGAGAAACCTGCTGTCGCCATTTTAGCCACGTGTCACTCCCGGATGATTGAAAACAGGTAAAGAAGCGGGACGTGGTTGGAGCTGAGGTGCCAGGTTGCCGAAACCACTTGTCTCTCAAGTGGCCACAGCCTTAATTATGCCGAATTTTAAGGCTTGATATAAGTTAAACGGATGAGTTAAAAAAAATTAACACCTTCACTGTTGTCATGATGGGCAAAATAAGCGAGACCATAATATTTTTTTGTAACAGGCTGTTAACATGTTTTTTTATGAAGTCACTTCTGTGCTTGCTTCATGAGAGAGATCGGAAGGTTGCCGCTTGGTTAAAACAAGCATTTTTTTCAAGTGTGCACACTACTATGGTCTCACTTCAATGGGCATTTGTAATATAAATGGTAATCAATCCGCCCAAAACATGACTACTAAGCATTTAGTAAAAAATAAACCATTGAACAGTTTCCTTCCTTTCTTTTTTTGTTGTTGCTGAGATTAGGAAAAATAGCCAATGCATTTATCAGAAAATGTAAATGTGCATTACATGTCACTTTCCTCTCAGCAGGTGAGGTTTGAGATCTCTTACCCACATAATCTACTTTAGGGAAGGTAAGCTCAGTTAAAGATGTTCTTCTTTTATGTTAGCACAACTTAATCTTAACGTTACTTGAATAGCCAACTAATTTATCTTCATGGGACAGTATAATATATATTCACTATATATAACACTATTGCTAATATACTATTGCTAGTCCCTCTATATTTATGGGCTACTACAAAGCACATTTGTTACATTTGTTGTAGGGATGTTCCCTATGAGAGACAGCGTACTGCATGTCTTGAGGAGTGAGACAGGAACTGGAGGCTTTACCAAACTCTTCACCTCTTTTCAGTATCAAAGTCTCCTTCACCACTTCTCATAGGAGGAAGAGGAGGAGCATTTGAGGTCGTCTATTTGTTCGCTGAGAACTGCAGCTCTCCGACTTTAAATTATTGAGAATACTGGAGAAAAAAGGTCAGAGAGAGGGAAAATAGTGAGAAGTGTTAGGAAAGAGAGTGTCAGGTTGTAACGGTACACACAGTTCTGACACCGAAGGTTAGCAATGACCTCGTTCTTGTTGTAATCATGTGAGGAAACTTTAATCCCAGATTACACCAGTCAGTAGTTTCTGAAAATCTTTATACTATTTATTTTCTTACTTGACTTCAGAAAAATAGAAACGTCTAGGAAACTTTCACAGTATTATCGATATACAGGACACCGAATGCCCTCATGGCTAATGAATCCTACTTTTATGCAACAGTGATCTGACCTACTGTGGACTTGACTCTTATGACTATTAATGAGATCCATAATACAGCTTTTCACCCTGCTGTTCTAGATCGGATTGCTTCTTCACCCCCCTTTGATCCTTAAAGGAATTGAGTATTCTTATAGTTCTACCATTACACTGTACCTCTATGGTACTTTAAAAAGTGCATCTAGACACCCCATTACATGTTGAGAAACAAATAACATATAGCTGAGCCAAGGTCATATAATCACATTTTCATAAAAAAGTTGAAAAGCCAGGCAATTAAAAAAAATCCTGCCGTCAAAATCAGGGGATAATTGGCACACTAGCCTGTATTTAGGAAAAAGTCAGAGCAGGTGACAGGAACACATGGCTCTGAACTGGGACATTAATTACAAGATGATGTTGTAAATACAGACCACGTCAAATTAGAATCACATGCTTTAAAACAGCATGGAGGTGTGTAGGCTTCTGTGAGCAGGGAAAATGACAGGTCAGGTGACGGACTGGCAGGGCGAACTTTGTATTATTTGTGTGTTTACAGTATCACTGTGTGTGCATATTATTCCGTCTTCACCATGCACTTTCGTTATATCATGAAGCACTTTGGGTAATTCTGCCAAAGAGGCTTTTCATTCTCTAGAAAGTAAACAACAGCAGGGCAGAGACTCTTCTCACTGCAGCAGGTGGGGTGAAATATGCACAAGCATTAGGCAATCCAAGATATCTGCCAACTTTGTTTTGGTGTCTGTCTGTGTATCCATGTGTAACTACTGAGGTCAACATTGATTGCCAATTAAGATGCTTTTATCCAAAGCAATTAACACAAGATTAATTGTGGGAAGTCATGTGTTTTTCCAGATTTTAGCAATGCTTGCACTCTTTGTCTCATCTCTATGGGATATGGGTTAATCAAAGAACATTCACTGTGAAGTAAATGTATATGTAAAACAAAGTGTAAATGCAAATAAATACCATAAAGTATGAAATTGTGTCTATGAAAGGAAAGCTAGCTCTATTACTATATCATGAAATTTTTCATTGTTTTGTGGCGGAAGAACCCAATTGCAGGCAGACGGTGGTGAGGGGGTTAACAAGATACTTTAATAATATATTAAACAAACAAAAACACCCTCAATGGGGAAAAACGAACTAAGGCAGTAACCTACAAAACAAAGACTTCCCACAACAGGGGCAAAAAACATAAGGACAGGGTGAAAGCATACACTCAAACTATAAAAAGTATCTGGAAACACAAAGTAATCTCCAAGGTAAAAGACAATACTTTGCAAGACACGAGTAAGGCATACATCCACACAATAGCAAAAGGCACAGGTAAGTGCAGGTACGTACAGGTACGTACAGCGAAGGAGCACATGACTATAAACATGAGGATATTATATAGGGAGACAGACAAAGAATAATTAACAAGGGGCAGGTGTGGGTAATGAAACACTCAAGGAAAGCTAACGAGGAACGAGATGGCGGGAAGAAAGACGAGGACCGGAGAGAGAGTATCGAAGGCAGTTGTGTCAACATCTCTCTCTCACATAAAACATAAGACTTTGTCATGAATCTGCCCCAAGACCAAAAATAGGCATGACATAAAGGCAGACTCATGACAGAAATTAATTTCCTGTGTAACTGAGTGATTTAAAGCCTTACAGATACAAAATTGGTCATTCATTTACAGTACAACGGTGTCCATAATACCATGGAAGGAGAAGGAGGGTATTTTTAAATACAATTGTTATTTTTGCTTTATTACACACAAAACTGTATTCTTGTCGCTTCATAAAACAAATTTTTAACCGCTGTAGGGACTATATTTTAATAATGTATTTACTGTAATTTCTGCGATTAGTAATTCATGAAAGAATTTTCATTCTTTGGTAACGCATCCCTTTAAGGACGCTTGGGTGTTTGTATTTATGCATAATGTACAGTTATTACTATAATAAGTGGTTTATAAAATAACATTGTTAAATATTTTTCTAATTTCATAGGGTTGCAAAATACAGTGGATAATACTTATCAAAAACTACAAACAAAACAAAAACATATAAAATTATCATAAAGGCTTCTTAAAACTATATATTCATTTGTCAGGTTGAACACATAGAAAGATATTTGGAAGAATGTTACCGACTGACAGTTCTTGGGCACCATTGACTGCCGTAGCAGAAACAATTAAAACGATAGTAGAAAGATTCCCAGAATTGTTTGCCTTTCTAAATGGCTAAAAATATCTCCTTTTGTAATCGACAGAACAAAAAAAGTATACAATCTGTAGTGAAGTAGGCGGGACGGGACCGTGAGTCGAGGCCGGTGCGTGTACAGCTGACGCTCGTTATAACTCCCGGTCTCATATCACTGAGGAGATCGCTAAAGTTAATTTTTTCCTGTATATTCTATATTTTACAGGGTTAATATTTTTTGGATGGCTATTATAACTTAAATTGATGAATCAACCCAAGACCTTGATGTTTACAGTGATTACACTGTATATCTCAATAGACAGCCTACACATTTTTTTGGGATGACACAACCGGCATATGGACATGATTTATCTATCACAGTTTGTGTTCCCACTCAACACCCACAAAGTGTATTTCACCAAAAAATTTTGCTAAACAGTTGGCCTTGAATTAATTAAGTTACTTAAGTGTGAATCTTACTTACATTATATGATAACAGAATCAGAAAACAATGGTTCATTTGTAGTTACCATTTTACCCTTTATAAATAAAATTATTTATCAGGTCCCGGGTCTGAGCACCTGTTTGTTGTGTGTGTCTTGTTTATATTACTTCTCGCAGAGTACATGGGAGAGACCTTTTTGACAGGTCTACATGTGCTCGGTCTTCACCAAAACGAGAGTGCAAACTCCCAGGCGCTATGAAAAGAAGGAGAAAGCGATGCAGTCAGCGTTTTGCACTAATTTTTACCCGCAACTTGTGAATGGCCACTAACATTTCTATGATAAACTTTAAACAGTTAGCTACTTACATGCCGCAATTTCACAGTAGAAACTGAACTCGAGCTTGACTTCTGTCAATAGCAACACCTCAAGCTGAGGTAGATCAGTTATCTAGGCGTTTTCTACTAAATTGAGTTGTAGGTGATAATTGTATTCCACAAAGTTTTTGATTAGTTTTCTACATTCAATCTCCTGTCCACCTCTAATACACCCCACAGCAGTAAAATCATCTGAGAACTTTTGCAAGCACCATGACCTTGTGGCATGCCAATTTGGCCCTTAATATTTTTGCTTGCTTTTCTGCCTCCCACATATGAAATTCAAGAACTGACTGTTCACTTGTTGCTTAATATGTCACACTCCTAGACAGGTATGAGTGTAATGATATCATTAGTGTTGTTCACTTTATCCGTTTCAATGTTGTGGCTACACAAACACAGATATACTCAATTATTGATGGCACTGTTTTTAATCGTAGTTTAAATAAACTGTGCTGTTTATCAAATGGGGACTGTAATGTAAAATGACACAAAAAATGTATAAATTTAGTCAACTTAGAGCAAGTCACCTTATAAACCGGCAACTATAAAGTATTTGGATCAGCTTCATCTCCGTCCTTTATTAACATTCCACAAACTGAATGAACATTGTAATATTGGCATTCACAATTTATGACCGGTAACAATTTGCTTCATTCCAACATGACTTGAATGCAGAATTAGGTTTAGTGGAAACTGAAAGCTTAGCCTAGCATATCAAAACTCTTTCTATCACTCTTTTCTATCTCTGACCATAACAAATCTACAACTGGAAATGACACAGTAAAAAGATAGTGAGAACAGGATTTTCAAAGTATATCATAATTTATATGTATGTAGGCTATATTATAACCCATATATATTTGAACAGAGAAGACATATGACAAAAGCAAAGACTGTTGTAGAAGTTGAAAGAAAAAGCTTTGTGTTCATTGAGAACACTGTAAAATCCTGAGGCCTGTTGCACAAAGTATCAGTAAGTTTGTATTAAGTTTGCGTTATCTCAGTTTTTAAGTCTCAAGAAGGTGGATGATATATTTGATTAAAATAATTTACATTTAATTTTGCCCGTCAGGTTAATTTAAATTGCTTTGGGTTATACTGGTATTTTAATTTTGACTTTTCAGTATAAATGAGGGGGGCACGGTGGTTTAATGGTTAGCACGTTCGCCTCACACCTCCAGGGTTGGGGGTTCGATTCCCACTTCCGACTTGTGTGTGTGGAGTTTGCATGTTCTCCCCATGCCTCGGGGGTTTCCTCCGGGTACTCCGGTTTCCTCCCCTGGTCCAAAGACATGCATGGTAGGTTGATTGGCATCTCTGGAAAAATTGTCCGTAGGGTGTGAGTGAATGAGTGAATAAGTGAGTGTGTGTGCCCGGCGATGGGTTGGCACTCCATCCAGGGTGTATCCTGCCTTGATGCCCGATGACTCCTGAGATAGGCACAGGCTCCCCGTGACCCGAGGTAGTTCGGATAAGCGGTAGAGAATGGAATGGAACAGTATAAATGACTTTATATGGTTTTATTCTTATTATATAACTGTAGTTTAAAATGTCAACATTAACCCATGTTAACCAAGGTTCCCTTTCTATCAGTCTCTCGACGTTGTGTCAAACCGACAGATGGGGTTCGCCCTTGAGAACCTATCACTTCGACTGGTTTTGAAACGGGCCAATGAAATTGGTGAATGAAATTTGCAAGCTGGACTCTACCCCTGGATATCCGGGTATAAAAGGGAGACGGCGTGCTGCATTCATTCACCTTTTGTTCTTCGGAGCCTTCACACATGATCGACTTTGAGAATTCAACTCTTCGCCGAATTACTGCTGGATTCTCACGATGTGATGCATCGGACTGTCCCTTACTGCGGCGACTTCCCCTTGGCGTCTCGGCAGTTCCAGATGTGTTCGAGTTTTTTCTCTAAAAGAGCAAATTTCTCCAGCGTGGCATGTCCTGCTGTTCTCATGGGTGCAATACACTCATCGAGTAGTGGGGACGGACACGATGGCTGCCTCAAGTGTTGGGTTTCCAAACAGTGTTGAACTGTCTGAAATGAACATTTTAGGCAGACAGCGGTCCCCCTGAAATAATTCAGAGGCTCCTGGGACATGGCGTCCTCGCGGGTTAATACCCCTCGGGTTGATGCACATGAGACCGCTCCAACACTGGTTTCAGAGTCGAGTTCCGAGGAGAGCGTGGCACACCGGCAGCAGGCGCATGGTGATGACGCCCTGCTTCCGACGCACCATAACCCCTAGTCTTCTATGACTTTTTCGACGGACTCAGGTCCCTCTGGGCAGGTTATGAGACAGGTCGTGGTGACGACTGACGTCTCCCTGCAGGGGTGCGGTGCAGTGTGTAACGGGCACGCAGGCGGGGCGTTGGACGAACCCCCGCCTGCGCTGGCATATCAATTGCCAAGAGTTGTGGGCTGTGCTACTTGCACTGAGCAGGCTACGGCCTCTCGTGCGAGACAAGCACGTGCTGGTCCGAGGACAGCACTATAGCTGTAGCGTACACAGATCGTCAGGGTGGCGTTCGCTCACAGCAGCTAACACAACTTGCTTGACGCCTCCTCCGGTGGAGTCAACAGGTGACCCGTTCCCTGCGGGCCACACACACCCCGGGCAAACTGAACTAGACAGCCGACGTGCTTTCTCGCCAGTTTATGCCTCGTGGAGAGTGGCGACTCCACCCCCGCGCAGTCCAGCTCATTTGGAGGCTGTTCGGGTAGGCCCAGGTAAACCTGTTCGCCTCCCGTAACACCACCATTTACCGCTTGGTATTCCCTGCCCTCGGCACGGATATCCTGGCGCACAGCTGACCGCGGGATGGGCGGAAGCACACCTCCCCCCCCAGGAGCCTCCTTGCACAGACGCTGTGCAAGGTCAGGGAGCAGGAGCACCAAGTGTTATTGTCACGTTCGAGTGGAATCGAACCTGGGTCTCCTGCGTAACAGGCAGGAGCACTACCTCGGTGCCACCAGGGTGTGTGTTTAGATTCAAAAAATGCAGAGACAGAGACAATAACTCAGTTCAAGGGTTTTACTCATCCAACAAGGAAACAGGCAAGAGAAGGTTGGTAACAACTAGAATCATGTGGAAGCCACTCTGTAGGCAGTTCACAGAGTGGCTAGTCAAAAGGACTGCACCGACGTAAACTCAAGACTGAGCAAAAGAACTCAAAACGACCGTGCTCTTTTATGGGCAGCTAAACGAGGTTCAGGTGAACCCAACAAATCAACATGAGACATGTGACAAGCATGAAACAAAAAAGCAGCAATGAGGACCCCACATGACCAAAAAAAGAACAACAGTCACATAGTTCATGACAGGACCCCCCTCCTTATGAACGTCTCCTGACGTTCCTTCTGGGGCAATCAGGATGTCTCTGATGAAAGTCTGTGATGAGGTCTGGGTCCAGAATGTCTCGAGCTGGGACCCAGGATCGTTCCTCTGGGCCATATCCCTCCCAGTCCACCAGATATTGTAGGCTTCGTTGAATGAGACGGGAATCCAAAAGGCGGTTAACTGTGAAAACCGGCTCACCCTCAATGATTCTAGGGGGCGGTGGAGGTTTTGTTGCTGGTGCTAGTAGGGTAGTGACAACAGGCCGAAGACGGGAGACATGGAAGGTAGGGTTAATCCGCATGGCCCGGGGAAGTTGAAGACGGTAGGAAACAGGATTAATTTTCTTTAAAATCTTGAAAGGCCCCACGAACCGGGGCGCCAGCTTGCGGGACTCCACCCGCAGGGGAAGGTCTCGTGTCGACAACCAAACTCTTTGCCCAGAGCGTAGTGGTGGAGCAGGTCTGCGATGGCGGTTGGACTGAAGCTGGTATCGCCGTGCAGACCTTTGAAGAGCTGACCGAACCCTGTGCCAGACACGTCTGCACCGTCGGACAAAGTTCTGGGCTGAAGGAACCCCAACATCTGCCTCTTGGTCCGGAAACAGTGGAGGCTGAAACCCAAACTGGCACTCGAAGGGTGAGAGACCTGTAGAAGAGCAACACAGGGTGTTATGAGCGTATTCTGCCCAGATGACATACCTGCTCCAGGACGAAGGGTTGGTTGAGGCCAGGCATCGGAGAGTGGTCTCGAGATCTTGGTTGAGCCTCTCCGTTTGACCATTAGATTCTGGATGAAAGCCAGAGGAGAGACTGACAGTGGCCCCAATCAGTTTACAAAAAGCCCTCCAGAAGCGAGAAGTGAATTGGGGCCCACGATCCGAGACTATGTCCAGAGGGAGGCCAAATGTTCTGAAAACCTGCTGACACATGAGTTTGGCAGTCTCTTGAGCAGAGGGAAGTTTGGGTAAGGGGATAAAACGGCAGGCTTTAGAAAAACGGTCCACAATAACCAAAATGACCGTGTGACCCTCAGAGGGGGGAAGTCCCGTAATGAAGTCCATGGAGACGTGGGACCAGGGCCGTTTGGGTATGGGCAGGGGGTGAAGCAGGCCATGGGGGCGGGTGTGAGGGGTCTTGTTTTGGGCACAAACCTGACAAGCAGCAACAAAGAACTTGACATCAGTATTCATCCTGGGCCACCAGAACCGCCTCTTTAAAAATTCTAGTGTTCTGCCTGTGCCAGGATGGTTAGTCAACTGAGAGGAATGTCCCCATTGGAGAACTGGTGTGCGCACAGAGGTAGGAACATAAAGTCGTCCTGAAGGACCCTTACCAGGATCTGGCTCTGTCCTCTGGGCTTGTCGTACCACAGTCTCAATTCCCCAACGTACAGGAGCCACAATCTTGGAATCTGGAAGGATTGTTGCCGGTGTGTTCTCATGTTCAGTGTTCTGAAAAAGTCTGGATAGAGCGTCCGGCTTCTGATTCTTAGAACCAGGACGATAAGACAGCACAAATTCAAAACGATTGAAGAAAAGAGCCCACCTTGCCTGTCGAGGGTTGAGACGCCTGGCTTTCTGTACATATGCCAAATTTTTATGGTCCGTCCACACTAGGAAAGGGTTCTGGGCTCCCTCAAGCCAATGCCGCCACTCCTCCAAGGCCATCTTGATTGCTAGTAGCTCTCGGTCTCCCACATCATAATTCTTCTCAGCGGGAGAGAGACGAGAGGAAAGGAAGGCGCAAGGGTGGAGCTTGCCGTCTGCAAGACGCTGGGAGAGGACCGCACCCACTGCCGTATCTGAAGCATCTACTTCAACCACAAAAGGGAGACCTGGGTCAGGTAAGGTAAGGATTGGAGCTGAAGTAAACCTCACCTTTAGTGCTTGAAAGGCACGCTCAGCCTCTGGAGACCAGACAAAAGGACCCGATCGCTTCTTGGTTAGGTTGGTCAGCGGTGCCACTACTGAACTGAAGCCTCTAATAAATTTCCTGTAGAAATTTGCGAACCCAAGAAAGCGCTGGACCTCCTTGACCGAGGTGGGCTGAGACCAGTCACGTACAGCCAGAGTTTTCTTGGGATCCATGCGAAGATTCCCCTTGGACAGGATGAATCCCAAAAAGGACACCTCGGAAACATGAAATTCACACTTCTCTGGCCTCACGAACAGGTTGTTGTGACAAAGACGCTGGAGAACAAGCCTGACATGATGTACATGCTCATGTAGGGACTTTGAAAAAATGAGGATATCATCCAAATAAACAAAAACAGTCCTGTTCAACATATCCCTCAGAACATCGTTGATCAGTGCTTGGAAGACAGCTGGAGCATTGGTTAACCCAAAGGGCATAACCAAATACTCGTAATGTCCTGTTGGAGTGTTAAAAGCTGTCTTCCACTCATCTCCCTCTCGAATTCTAACCAAATGATAGGCATTGCGAAGGTCTAGCTTGGTGAATATAGTTGCCCCCTGAAGCAACTCAAAAGCTGAGGACATTAGGGGTAAAGGGTAGCGATTCCTCACAGTCACTTTGTTCAGCCCGCGGTAATCGATGCAGGGTCTGAGACTGCCATCTTTCTTACCAACAAAAAAAACCCCTAAGAGCAGGGGGTAAGATTCTAGAGAGAAGACAGGTAGTTTGGCAAGTAGGCCCCCACTCAACCACCGTTCCCGAAGACCAATTGATGTGGGGACTATGGTGAGACAGCCAGGGAAAACCAAGCACGACTGGGAACTCGGGAGACTGAATGAGGTTGAACTGGACCTTCTCATGATGCCTCTCAGCCACAGTCAAACAAAGAGGAGTAGTGATATGGTCAACAGTACCCTTACCCAAGGGTTTTCCATCAAGGGCAGTCACAGTGAGAGGGTGATCCAGTTTGGTTACAGGGAGATTAAGGTCACTGGCTAGGGAGGAATCTATGAAATTCCCAGCAGCACCAGAGTCCACGAGGGCTTGCAGGATGTGGTGATGTTGATCTCCCCAGGAAATTGTGACTGGAATCTGTAAACACGTGGTAGAAGTTGTGGGAGTAAGAGTCGCTCCCGTCACAGTACTCCCCCTCCTGGACGGAACTGCACTTTTCCCGAAAGCTCAGGACAAGACGAGCGAAAGTGACCCGGCTTCCCACAGTAGAGACAGCATCTCTCCCTTATCCTGCGACTTCGTTCAGTTTGAGAAAGTCGGGTACCTCCTAGTTGCATAGGTTCCTCAGAACAAGGGGACAAGTTCCGGATTTCTTGTGACCACTGCAGTGGACCTGGGGCTGGGGCACTGGCTCCGTGGATGGATTGAAGCTCCGGTTGTCGTTCACATCGCCTCTCTCGCATACGGTTGTCCAGCCGAATAGTCTGATCAATCAGGGACTCAAGGGTTGTGGCGGGGTCCTTTGTCGCCAGTTCGTCTCTAATGTAATTAGACAAGCCATGATGGAAAGTGGCAATGAGTGCTTCCATATTCCACTTGCTCTCTGCTGCCAAGGTGCGAAAGTGCACAGCGTACTCAGCCACACTGGAGTTGCCCTGACGCAGCTGGAACAACCTGTTGGCTGCCTCCCTTCCGCCGACTGGATGGTCGAACACTCGCCGCATCTCATCAGTAAAGTTCTGGTAGCTGCTACAGGAAGGACCTTGCTGCTCCCAAATAGCGGTAGCCCAAGCTCGGGCCTTTCCTGTCAGGAGGGTGATGACGTAAGCAATCCTAGCTCGATCAGTAGGAAAGGTGGAAGACTGGAGCTCGAAGGTAAGCGAACACTGGGTCAAGAACCCTCTGCAGTCTCTTGGATCCCCATCAAATCTCTCGGGGGTGGGCAGACGAGGCTCGTAGGCAGGCTGGGCTGGAGCCGGTGAAGCTTTAGGCACAGAGGGAGGTGGAGAAAGAGAAGGACGATTAACTAATGTGGTCAGAGTCTGATGGATCTCATGGAGAAGTTGTTCGTGGCGGCCAAAGGCACTCTCGTGAGTCTGTAGCCGCTGCTCATGGCGAAGTACTGTAGTATCATGACAAACCACCGCTGCATATAACTGTTCCAATGATGGTTTTTTGGAGGAAGATGTCTGCTGCGTCTCTGCTGAATCTTCTTCCATGGCTCAGTCTTGCTGTCACGTTCGAGTGGAATCGAACCTGGGTCTCCTGCGTAACAGGCAGGAGCACTACCTCGGTGCCACCAGGGTGTGTGTTTAGATTCAAAAAATGCAGAGACAGAGACAATAACTCAGTTCAAGGGTTTTACTCATCCAACAAGGAAACAGGCAAGAGAAGGTTGGTAACAACTAGAATCATGTGGAAGCCACTCTGTAGGCAGTTCACAGAGTGGCTAGTCAAAAGGACTGCACCGACGTAAACTCAAGACTGAGCAAAAGAACTCAAAACGACCGTGCTCTTTTATGGGCAGCTAAACGAGGTTCAGGTGAACCCAACAAATCAACATGAGACATGTGACAAGCATGAAACAAAAAAGCAGCAATGAGGACCCCACAAGACCAAAAAAAGAACAACAGTCACATAGTTCATGACAGTTATTGGTTACACCACACTGGTCTAACCGCACTTGGCTTCAGAGCTGATGCTCTGGACAGCGACTTCCCCTGAACCATTCCCCTGACAGAGGACCTGCTCTATCAGGGGAAGGACACGTTCTGGCATCCCAGATCAGACCTCTGGAACACCCATGTCTGGTCTCTAGACGGGACGAGAAGATCCTGAGATGGCTACTCCCCTTTTATGGCAGAGACCATCACCCAGGCTAGGGCCCCATCTACTAGGCGGTTACACGCCTCTAGATGGTGCCTCTTCTCGTCCTGGTGTCTCTCTCAAGGAGAAAGACCCACTGAGGTGCTCGATCAGGATTGTGTTTTCCTTCTTACGAGACTGGAGACTAACATCTCCCCTCCACACTGAATGTGTATGTAGTCGCTATTGCCACTCATCACGACTCAGTCGGTGGAAAGTTTCTAGGGCAACACGACCTTGTCACCAGGTTCCGCCTCATCTCCGCTCCATACCCTCTTGGGACCCTAAGTGGGGAGCCTCAGTGCCCCCCAAGAGCCCCTCGGAGATTCCGATCTTCCTCACAGGGTAAGACGGCCCTCCTGACGGCGCTCACTCCCTTCAAGAGGGTAGGGGACCACCGAGCATCCTCCGTGTCCCCGGATTGCCTTAAATTCGGCCCTGAAAACTCTCACGTTATCTTGAGACCCAGGCCCGGATGCGTGCCCAAGAAGTTCCCACTACTCCCTCCGGGGCCAAGTGGTGAACTTGCAGGCGCTCCCCATAGGGGAGGAAGACCCAACCTGATCAGTGTTGTGTCCAGTAGGTGCTGGACCGCACGCAGAGCTCTGAAGCTCTGACCAGCTCCGTGTTTGTTGGAGGACAGCAGAAGGGGAAGGCTGTCTCCAAACAGAGGCTGGCGCACTGGGTCGTGGTAGCCGTTTCGACGGCATTCCGATCTCAGAATCTCCCATGTTGGCAGAAGCGCCTCTCTAGCAGACATCTGTAGAGCTGCGGGTTGGGCTACGCCCAAACACCTTCGCAAAGGTTCACAACCTTCGCGTAAACCCGGTGTCAGCCCACGTCCTGCGTGGCGACATGTAGGACTGGCATCCGGGGGGGCGTATGCCTGCGAAAGCACCATTCCACCCTCTAACAGGTTGGGTCAGTGTGCTATCTACCTTTTTCTTCTTACCCAAACCCATGGCTAAGAAACTGGTACCTCAACTACCTCCCTTCTTACCCAGACACTGGTTAAGAATAGGCATTCCATCCATCACTAAGCAGCACCCCCTGGGGGTTGGCTGGGCAGAGCAGCCTTCCCCCTTAGGCCGGGATACCATGTGAGCTATCACAGATAGCTCTAACCGGACCTAGTGCTACCGGACGTCTGTAACACCCCCTCCGTGGGCTGTTCCGTCTGATGTATCCTCATGAGAATGGTTCCCACTCCTGGTAACCCATGAACTTCCCCAGGTGGACCTCCACCTCGCGGTTAACTACCCAGTCCGCACATTTCATCCGTTCTCCTCCAAGGACGAGACCATACCTATATCCACCATATTCCTCCCCACGGGTAGGAGGTGGCCTCTGCAGCGCATTCCTGATTAAGGAAGTGGCGCTTACCCGGTGTAAACCCAAGCCGGACGGCCTCTCGCCTGTAGAGAGCTAAGGCCCCCGTCCGTGAAAGGTTATCGGTCAGGGCTGTACCCATCTTTCTCCAAGAAAGCTCTGGTACCCCCCGACCACCACACTGGAAGGTTACAGTTTCGCGAAAGCATCGAGCTGACACGCCCAGGCTTGTTACCGTCGCTTCGCTAGAGATTGTGACGCGATACAGCGTTGTGGCGTTTTCCATGGGCAACCCCATCTGTCGTTCTCGACACAACGTCGAGAGACCGACAGAAAGGGAACGTCTTGGTTACGTATGTAACCTCGGTTCCCTGATGGAGGGAACGAGACTTTGTGTCCCTTATGCCACAAACACGTATCGTATTCTGCTGCAGTCGTGAGAGGCTCTCAGGCTCTTCAGAACAAAAGGTAAGTGAATGATGCACGCCGGCTTCCTTTTATACCGGATATCCGGGGGCGGAGCCCGGCATGCAAATTTTATTCGCCAAATTTCATTGGCCTTTTCTATAGTAGTCAGAGTTGATTGGTTCTCAAGGGCGAACCCCATCTGTCGTTCTCGACACAACGTCTCGTTCCCTCCATCAGGGAACCGAGGTTACATACGTAACCAAGACGTTCTCTAGGGTCGAGTTTGGGTTTTTTGACAAGGGGCCTTATAACAGCCACCTTAAATGCTTTAGGCACATGTCATAATGTCAGAGATGAGTTAATAATACTAAGAGGAGGATCTATAATTTCTGGGAACATTTCTTTCAGTAGTTTTGTAGGTATAGGGTCTAGCATGCATGTTGTTGATTTAGATGATCTAATGATTTTAGACAGTTCATCGTGATCTACTGTAGAAAATAATTGCAATTTCTCCTTAGGGGTGCTTTAGTTAGTTTGTTCAGCGGGTTTCACATCCGGTTGCATTGTTATAATTTTTTCTCTAATATCTTGGATTTTACTAGTGAAGTAGTTCATAAATTCATCACTGTTATGCTGATAATCAGAATCTCAAGTCGCTGACGTCTTATTTTTGGTTAATTTAGCCACTGTGTTAAATAAAAACCTAGGGTTGTGATGGTTTTCTTCTATTAGTGATGCAAAGTAGTCGGATCTAGATGTTTTTATTGCATTCCAGTATTTTCGAGTACTATCCTTCCATGCTATTCGAAATACCTCTAAATTAGTTTTCTTAAAGTTGTGCTCCATTTTCCGGGACGCTTTCTTTATAGCCTGAGTGTGTTCATTACACCACGGTGTTGGGCTGCCATTTTTAATCTTCTTTAAACGCAGAGGAGCAACTGCGTCTAATGTTTCCGAGAAGGTAGAGTTAAAATTAGTAATAGTAATGTCAAGATCGTCAACGTTTTTACTCATGCTAGATATTTGAGACAATTCAGGCAGATTTTCGAGAAACGCATCTTTAGTAGTTGAAGTAATCGTTCTACCATATTTGTAACAAGGAGTTTGATTTGCAGCCGTAGGCCAGTGAAGCAAACATAATATCAGATAATGATCTGAAATGTCTTCACTCTGCTGAACGATTTTAACATCGTCCACATTTATACCGTAAGATAGTATTAAATCTAAAGTATGATTTCGAAGGTGAGTGGGTCCTGACACATGTTGACTAACGCCCATGGAGTTAAGAGTGTCTTTGAAAGCCATTCCCAAGGCATCTGTATCATTATCTACATGGATATTGAAGTCACCAACGACAAGGACTCTATCTGCGGCCAGTACTAGTTCTGATAATAAACCCACCAAATTCTTTAATAAAATCTGTCTGGTGCCCTGGAGGCCTATATACAATAGCTAGAATAAATTAAAAAAATGTTTTGTCCTTAGTATTAGGTGTTGATATGTGAAGTACCATGACTTCAAAAGAATTGTATTTAAAATTAGACTTCGGAGAGATGATAAAAAATTATTGTAAAGTGCAGCGACACCTCCCCTCTACCTTGCAGACGAGGCTCGTGTTTATAGTAATAATTTTGGGGAACGGATTAATTTAGAGTAATATAATCATCTGGCTTTAGCCATGTTTCTGTCAAACAGAGCATGTCTATTTTATGATCGGTTATCATATCGTTAACAAAAAGAGCTTTATTTGAGAGAGATCTAATATTAAGCAATCCGAGTCGTAACAGTTGATTATTTGTATTTTGTTCATGTTTGATTTGTTTAACATTTATTAAATTACTTTCAAGAGGTTTACGCAATATTTTATGTTTGCTAATCTGGGGGACAGACACAGTCTCTATTTTATGTTGTTTGTGAGAAGGGATTATTACATGTTTTATAATTTGTGTATTCTGTAACGTGAGACGGCAAGCAGACAGGTGGTTAAGCCATTCTGTCTCCTTCCTGATCTGGGCCCCAGGTAGTCAGCCTATAGCATTATTAAGACTGTGTGCCAAATTTCTAGAGAGGAGGGAAACCCCATCCCAGGAGGGATGGAGACCATCTCGTTTCAACAAGTCAGGTCTGCCCTCAAAACTCTTCCAGTTATTTATAAAATCTATATTATTCTGCAGGCACCTCTCAGACAACCAGCCATTTAGTGATGATAATCTGCTATAAATCTCATCACCATGGTAAACAGTGAGGGGGCCAGAGAATATTACAATGTCTGACATCATGATTGCGAGCTCACACAACTCTTTAATATTATCTTTAGTGATCTCCGATTGACGGAGTCTAACATCATTTGTGCCGACGTGAATAACAATCTTACTGAATTTACGAATAGACTTAGCCAGCACATTTAAATTTGACTTGATGTCAGGCGCTCTGGCTCCCAGTAAACATTTGACTGTGGTGGCTGGTGCCTCTATGTTAATGTTCCCTCCAGGCCAGTCACCTTGGCGCTTCGCTGAGATTGTGATACGGCACAGCATTGTGGCGGGTTTTAATAGGAACCCTATCTGTCACTCACTACCTTTTCATTGTTACTTTAAAAAAAAAAGCGCTTTCTAAACTAACAGCATTTATTTCACGATCATAATCCATCCATCCATCCATCTATTTTCTTCCGCTTATCCTGGGCCGGGTTGCGGGGGCAGCAGTCTAAGCAGGGATGCCCAGACTTCCCTCTCCCTAGACACTTCCTCCAGCTCTTCCGGGGGACACCGAGGCGTTCCCAGGCCAGCCGAGAGACATAGTCCCTCCAGCGTGTCCTAGGTCTTCCCCGGTGTCTCCTCCCGGTGGGACATGCCCGGAACACCTTCCCGGGAAGGCGTCCAGGGGGCATCCGGAAAAGATGCCCGAGCCACCTCAGTTGTCCCCTCTCGATGTGGAGGAGCAGCGTCTCTACACTGAGCTCCTCCCGAGTGACTGAGCTTCTCACCCTATCTCTAAGGGATCGCCCAGCCACCCTGCGGAGAAAGCTCATTTTGGCCGCCTGTATCCGGGATCACAGCTCATGACCATAGGTGAGAGTAGGAACGTAGATTGACAAGTAAATCGAGAGCTTTGCCTTGCGGCTCAGCTCCTTTTTCACCACGACAGACCAGTACAGCGACCGCATTACTACAGAAGCTGCACCGATCCGTCTGTCAATCTCCCGTTCCATCCTTCCCTCACACGTGAACAAGACCCCCAGATACTTGAACTCCTCCACTTGAGGCAGGGACTCTCCACCCACCTGAAGTGGGCAAGCCACCCTTTTCCGACTGAGAACCATGGCCTCAGATTTGGAGGTGCTGATTCTCATCACAGCCGCTTCACACACGGCTGCAAACCGTCCCATTGCATGCTGAAGGTCCTGGTCTGATGGGGTCAACACGACGACATCATCCGCAAAGAGCAGAGATGAAATCGTGTGGTCCCCAAACCCGACGCCCTCCACCCCCTGGCTGCGCCTAGAAATTCTGTCCATAAAAATTATGAACAGAACCAGTGACAAAGGGCAGCCCTGACGGAATCCAAAATGCACCGGGAACAAGTCTGACTTACTGCCGGCAATGCGAACCAAGCTTCTGTTCCGGTCGTAGAGGGACCGGTCGTATTGGTTGGGCAAACTCCCATGAACCCTCCAGCACCCTGGAGAGGGTATAGAGCTGGTCCAGTGTTCCACGACCGGGACGAAAACCACACTGTTCCTCCTGAATCCGAGGTTCTACCATCGGCCGGATTCTCCTCTCCAGTACCCTGGCATAGACTCTCCCGGGGAGGCTGAGTAGTGTGATCCCTGATAGTTGGAGCACACCCTCCGGTCCCCCTACTTAAAAAGAGGTAAAAAGAGGCCAAAGGCACTGTCCCCGACCACCTCGCGGTGCTGCAGAGGCGTGTCAGCCAAGACAGCCCTACAACATCCAGAGACTTGAGGTACTCAGGGCGGATCTCATCCACCCCCGGAGCCCTAACACCGAGGAGTTTCTTGACTACCTCGGTGACTTCAGCCCGGGTGATGGACGAGTCCGCCTCCGAGCCCTCAGCCTCTGCTTCCTCAATGGAAGACGTGACGGCGGGATTGAGGAGATCCTTGAAGTATTCCTTCCACCGCCCGATGATATCCCCGGTGGAGGTCAACAGCTGCCCCCCTCCACTGTAAACAACGTTGGTAGGGCACTGCTTCCCCCTCCTGAGGCGCCGGACGGTTTGCCAGAATCTCTTCGAGGCCGACAGATAGTCCTTCTCAATGGCCTCACCGAACTCCACCCAGGCCCGAGTTTTTGCCTCCCCAACAACCCGGGCTGCAGGCCGCTTGGCCTGTCGGTACCCGTCAGATGCCTCTGGAGTCCCACAAGCCAGCCAGGCCCGATAGGACTCCTTCTTCAGCTTGACGGCATCCCTTACTTCCGGTGTCCACCACCGGGTTCGGGGATTGACGCCTCGACAGGCACCGGAGACCTTACGGCCACAGCTCCAAGTGGCCGCGTTGACAATGGAGGTAGAGAACATGGTCCACTCGGACTCAATATCTCCAGACTCCCTCGGGATCTGGTCGAAGCTCTGCCGGAGGTGGAAGTTGAAGATCTCTCTGACAGGGGATTCGGCCAAATGTTCCCAACAGACCCTCACAGTACGTTTGGGTCTGCCGAGTCTGTCCAGCTTCCTCCCCCACCATCGGATCCAACTCACCACCAGGTGGTGATCAGTTGACAGCTCCGCCCCTCTCTTCACCCGAGTGTCCAAGACATACGGCCGGAGGTCAGATGAAACAACCACAAAGTCGATCATCGACCTCCAGCCAAGGGTGTCCTGGTGCCATGTACACTGATGGACACCCTTATGCTTGAACATGGTGTTCGTTATGGACAAGCTGTAACTAGCACAGAAGTCCAATAACAGAACACCACTCGGGTTCAGATCACGATCATAATATCATTATTAATTAGTTTTGCACCTCTCTTGGGTATTTTCATTGAAAACTGTCTTGTAAGATCGATTTTATAGCGTAAACCATATTAATAAAGAAACAGTTCAAGGTTACTGTGGCTAATTTAAGACATTATGGCTTGGTTGAACTATAATAAGACATTATGGCCTGCTTACACTATAATTAAATGCATATATACCATACAATACACCTTTACACATGGTTACATCACCTGATAATAGCACCTGGACAGAAGTTTTTTTAACACATGACTAAAAGAATGTACTAACAGACAAATGAAACTGATGGTTTTTTAATTTACGTTTACATTTATGCATTTGACAGATGCTTTACCCAAAGTGACTTACGTTGGAATATCCTATACATTTATACATAGGTATAACACTCCTGTTTGCCCCTTCCCTTGTTTTCCACGTTTTCCCTATGGACTGGCGTTTGTACACACTCCCTCGTCATTGACTGTTTTCACCTGTTCTTCATCATTAAGTTATCCCCAGCACCTGTTCTTCCCTTTTTCTCTCTTGTATTTAAGTTCTCCCCTTCATTGTATCCCTTGTCGAGTATTGTATTGTAAAACCTGGTTGTGTCTCTCGTGTTCTGTTATCATTAAACCCCTTGGACTATAACTGTTGCGTCTCCGTTCATCTTCATCCTGTGTGCCATTGTTACAAAATACTCTACCAATTCCAAAAATATGGATAGCTATGGCCTCTGGAGAAAAGCCATCCTCAAGGTCCTGAGGCAGGATGGTCGGTCTGTGGGGAGATAAAGTGAGGAGTTTCTGGAGTGGAGTTATCGGGTGAGTTGGAGCGATCCTTACCTAAATCAGCTCTTTTGGACTGGTCTGGATGATGATCTGCTCGCTCTCCTTGTGGTCCCCTTCGCAGAGAAGTCCTCGTTGGAGGACTTTATCAATCAGGTCCTCCATGTGGGAGGCTCTGATTTCTGTGTGGGGGATGCCGAGGGGGGCTTGAGCGGTCGTCATCCGGAACCAGTGGAGAATGGAGGGTCAGCTCCAACTCACTCCATATATACTCCACGATTTAGAGAAACTCCTCATCGCCGTAGAAACCGGTGATGGGTTAAAGGGGACCTGCCCGTCGAGCCGGTCCCGTCCGGCTATTTGTGGCTCTCGGAACCGGTCTCATCTGGCCTTCCAGAGCCCTTCCAGCCAGTCCCGTCCGGCCTTCCAACACCGTCCTGCAGGCTTCCTGTCTCCTGTGTCCTGCCCCTGTGTTCTGTCTCTTGTATCCTGCACGACCCTCCAGGACGACCACCCCCCTACCCCCTACGATTATCATTGTATTTCTTTAAAATACTAGCTTGAGTTGTTCTGTGTTGTTTTTCAACTCAAAGTTAGATCAAAGATGGACAAACCCATCCATGTTTTTTTTAACCCACAATTAACCCAGCTCGATGGGTTGATTGTTTAGGCAATTAAATGCATTTTTAAGTCGTTTTTTGGGAGGGGGTTGCTCTATGATCAATATTTTATTAATATCAATATTACATGCATTTCATATAAAAAATGACACTATTTCATAGCTAATGTTCATTTCCAATAAAACATCATATATATAAATTCAAATAATATTACTTCACATGCATGCTTTGAACTATAAAGACATTGTTTATTATATGAGTAGAGAGTACATTTAAAATGTTCTACATATCTTTTAATTCAGGTTATTGTTTTTGGTTGGGTGACTTAGACATAAACCATGCATTCGTTTTGCACTGGATCATCATTATTTTATTTGACCAAACGGAAAACCCTGTTCTTAACAAAAACAGTAAACCAAATAATCACCCCGATAAAATGCACAAAACAGATAATAAGTGATTAAGCATTGACAAATTTTAGCACAACAAACAGGATAGTGTCATATTATTTTTTGTATAATATTATAATATCCCTCACGTCGGATGATGCCAAAAGTTTCCATTGGTTTTCTGCCCCCATTTGCCATCTGTATAGCGATGCCAGTGACACAATTTGATGTTCTGAGAGTGAGAATCTGTTATATTTGCATCACACTCAAAAAGCTGAAAATCTCTTTGCTTCAGATCAAGACCTTGGCAATGAACAGCATGATGCTTCGTGTGGGTCTTAAGCAAGGGCAGATATGCATCAGATTGCTTTTTGGTCGAGGATATCAACCAGAATTGATCATCTGCAGCCGATGCGGTGTTGAGGCTCTCGTAGTGAATATGAAATCATCACAGCTGCAAAGGACAGATGTCGTGTTTGGCTATCAGTGAAATATGGGATCAATCAAGAGGAATGTAGGGATTTCTTATATGTTAGGGTAGGTAATACCATGCCATTTGGACACTAGTGCATTCAAATAAGCATGTCTCAAATACAGGGCCAGATTAACATTTCGCTGTACCCTGGGCAACAATATTCAAGTACCCCATCATCACCATAATCTGGCAATATACAGAATAAATTACAGTAATACCGTAAATATACTCAATATTACAATAACTAACTGTCATCAAGTGCATTTTGATGTACATATGTGCAAATGCTCATAAAACTACAAATGCACCACTATGTTCTCTTGTCATGGCCACTCATGTATGATGTTATGAAAACAAAATGCATCGGCATCAGTATAATCTGGCAAAATTTACCCACTACATAGAGAGTGAAGGAAGTATCCTCCATTTTCACAAATAAATTAATAAGCAACCACATTCAAAGAATCGTCTTGGTTACGTATGTAACCTCAGTTCCCTGATGGAGGGAACGAGACGTTGTGTCGAGAACGACAGATGGGGTTCGCCCTTGAGAACCAATCAACTCTGACTACTATAGAAAAGGCCAATGAAATTTGGCGAATGAAATTTGCATGCCCGGCTCCGCCCCCGGATATCCGGTATAAAAGGAAGCCGGCGTGCATCATTCACTTACCTTTTGTTCTGAAGAGCCTGAGAGCCTCTCACGACTGCAGCAGAATACGATACGTGTTTGTGGCATAAGGGACACAACGTCTCGTTCCCTCCATCAGGGAACTGAGGTTACATACGTAACCAAGACGTTCCCTTTCTGTCGGTCTCTCGACGTTGTGTCGAGAACGACAGATGGGGTTGCCTATGGAAAACCGACCGATCAGAGCCGTGGCTGTGAAGGTTCGGGCCCAATGTTTTTCTCCCTTGGGTCTTCCCGTCAGTGTCCCTTCTCGAGAGAAGGTTGCTGACGGGGTGGAGGTTTCCCCCTCAACCTCTGCTTCCGGGGTGCCGCCTAAGGGGGCACAGGAACCGGAGCCGAAGTCGAAGGGGTCCTGGGTTGCAGGGAAGCAGACGTCACGTGAGATCTCGGAGGCCTTTAGGTGGCCGAGTCGCGGCGTGAGGCTAATTGCCACTGTCTGCTTCACCGTCAAAAACTGCTGAGCGCAGTCCTCGACGGTGTTACCAACAACCCACCTTGCGAGATGAGTGCATCAAGAAAGCGGACTTCCTTGGTGTCACTCTTCTGCACAAGGTATAGCCGGGGGTATCTCTCCTGGACCACTACCGTGGACATCGTCCGACCCAGGGCCCGCGCCGCCACCTTAGTCGCCCGTAGAGCGCTGTCAGTGGTGGCACGGAGATCCTGCATTATACCCGGGTCGGCCTTACCCTCGTTGAGCTCTCTCCACGCCCTGGCCTGGCGGACCTGCAGGATGGCCATGGCGTAGAGAGGAGGCAGCCTGGCCCGCGGCAGTGTAAGGCCTCGACACCAGTGATGCCGAAGTCCCACACGCTTTGGACGGTAGGCCTGGCCGATCCCCCCCCAGGAGGTAGCCGCCTGCGGCACAGGTGCACCGCAGGCGCCCGAGCCACCCGGGGGATCTCGACGTAGCCTTTGGCTGCCCCACCAACGAGGGAAGTAAGGGAGCCGGAGCTAGCTTCACTGGAACGGTCCGTGAATGGAGCGTTCCAAGTTTTACATAGCTCCTCATGCATCTCCGGGAAAAACATGGCACCCGGGGTGGGCGCGGTTTGCACCGCGCTCCGACCTCAGGAACCACGCATCTCCGGGTTAGCATGGATGACATCACTTCTGCTTCCTCCTGAACTCGACCGCTGTGGGTGGAGCTCGGATTCGTCAGATGTCAGTCTCCCTCCGATGCTGCGAGCGGCATCTCATCTACGTCACACATCGTTTCCGAGTGTGTGCGTGAGAATCAGGACGGTATGCCACCACCGGTTGGGGAACATTCAGAAAAGCGAATCGGGGTGCGATCGGCCCGTGAGCACTTGGCTGGCGGGTTTACGTTCGCAGAGTTCCCCATATCACTAACGCTGCTAACGTGGGTGGTCATCGGGGCCGTAGCCACAGATGTCACAGCCCAGGTAGCAGACGAAATGGTGGCTGGTTCCCGTAGGAAGACAGCCACCCGTGACCGCAACTTCTGAATGACAATCTGCCCGCAGTGCGGGCAGATGTGTCAACGAACGCTGCTTCAGCGTGCTGGACGCCCAGACGCCTAACGCAGCGATCGTGTCCATCCCCCTCCTCGATGAGGGTGCCGCACCCAAGAGAACAGCGGGACATGCCGCGCTGGAGAATGCTCAGTCAGTCCTGAAAAGGACTTTTTTAGAAATCTCTAACACCTCCGGAACCGCCGAGACGCCCAGGGGAAGGTCGCTGCAGGTAGGGACGATCCGCTGCAACACGTCGTAGATCCGGCAGAAGAAGAAGGAGAATTCATTGAATTCGTTCTGTTCGTAGTCATGAGCGAAGGCTCTGAAGAACAAAAGGTAAGTGAATGATGCACGCCGGCTTCCTTTTATACCGGATATCCGGGGGCGGAGCCGGGCATGCAAATTTCATTCGCCAACTTTCATTGGCCTTTTCTATAGTAGTCAGAGTTGATTGGTTCTCAAGGGCGAACCCCATCTGTCGTTCTCGACACAACGTCGAGAGACCGACAGAAAGGAACCAGCATTTATTTAACAACACCTACTCCCA
Source organism: Triplophysa bombifrons (assembly GCA_029783895.1). NCBI lineage: Eukaryota > Metazoa > Chordata > Actinopteri > Cypriniformes > Nemacheilidae > Triplophysa > Triplophysa bombifrons. Next base: position 13,135,673 of record CM056451.1, on the reverse strand, counting down.
GCACAAATGTATTGTATTGATAGAGCCATCACAGAGGACGTCCACAGACAAGACACAAACAAAGGAGCAATTTGGTCCTCAGCTCATTGCAGAAATCACATCAGAATTCAACAGGACAATTAAGTTATATTGCAATATAAACATTTTGAAATCTGCTGTTTTCTCTCAACAACAATAAACAATTTATAGCATTTTTGTGGATCCACCACAAGGAAAAAATTATAAAATGCAGTATCATCTGCTCCTAAACTCATTTTAACTGGTCTTAAAACAGAAAACAACCTGTCACATCACAGTTCAACAAGACAGGCAAGGGTTAAACATTTGGTAATCTGTAAATTTATCTCAATTAGACAAGACAAAAAGAAATGATAAATAATCTGGCAAAATACACAATTTTAATCTTAAATAATGGGGAAGAGCATGTTTAAGTTTGAAATGCTTGATTTCATTTGGCAAACAAATGGACTTTAAATGTGCAAAATTGGTGTAAGAGAGAAAGTGCAGAGAGCCGTGTCTGTGGTACTGGGCTGCTCGCAGACTCAACGAGCGGTTCAGATGGCGGTGAGACTCGAGACCCATCACCGCTTCCCTCAACGGTCGCACTCGCAGCAGAATCCGGGCGGTCCGTTGAAGATGCTGCCGGGGGCTCTTCGCTCTCAATTCAATTCAAGTTTATTTATATAGCGCTTTTCACAATGTGTATTGTTTCAAAGCAGCTTTACAGGGGCAAACAGGAAAAACAGAAAAGTTAAAACACAGCACAGTGCATGGTATTCATACAACGAGTAAGATCATTTTAATAAATAATATCTAATTTCTAAATAAATGAATGAATGCGGTCTCCCGGTGAGCAGGCCAACACTGCCCTGCTGTGGCGAGGAACCCAAACTCCAATGATTGATTAATGGAGAAAAAAACCTTGGGAGAAACCAGGCTCAACCGAGAGGGCCAGATCCCCTCTGACGTGTCATAGCTGCACTCAAACTGCTGACATGTGGTTTTGGTTTAGCATTTAATACCAAATATTGTAACTTCAGCATTAATAAGACAAATAGTCCGTCTTTGCTCTTGGTTGGGGATGTAGTGGTCTGAGCTGGGATGGTCCGATGGTCATATTTCTCTTGACTGGTGGTGGCATTGCCTTAGATGGAGCTGGGATGGTCAGTCAGTCTGCAGCTGTAGCTGGCGTAATCTCAAATTGGGAATGGGCATCTGTCGGTCGTCTGGACATGGTGGAACTTCTTCCAACCTCGGGATGCAGAGGCGGAAAGAGAATAAAGAGAGTAATTAGCGTAGCTGCTGTTCATTAACTATGCATTAAGTGAAAGCTTGGGTGAAAAGATGTGTCTTTAATCTAGATTTAAATTGGGAGAGTGTGTCTGACCCTCGAATAGTATCAGGAAGGCTATTCCAGAGTTTAGGTGCTACGTATGAGAAAGCTTGTCCCCCTTTGGTGGATTTTGTTATTCTAGGTGTTGTCAAAAGTCCTAAGTTTTGAGATCTTAGAGAGCGTGATGGGTTGTAACGTGATAAAAGCTCGGTAATTAGTAATTACAAGAATTTTAAAATCAATACGATACTTAATGGGTAGCCAGTGAAGCGATGATAAAACTGGGGTTATGTGATCGTATTTTCTTGACCTAGTAAGAACTCTGGCAGCTGCATTCTGAACTAACTGTAGTTTGTTTATCGATGATACAGGACAACCACTAAGTAGAGCATTACAATAGTCAAGCCGTGGGGTCACAAATGCATGAATAAGCTTTTCTGCGTCTACAACACATAAACTATTTCGTAATTTGGCAACATTTCTAAGGAGGAAGAAGGCTGTTTTTGTGATATTTGAGATGTGATTTTTAAATGACAGGTTGCCGTCTAATATAACGCCTAGGTCTTTAACTGTATTTGTTGGTGTAACAGTGCAGCTTTCAATTTGCAGGCTGTAATCGGAGATATTCTGTTTACTTGATTTTGGTGCTATAAGTAATATTTCTGTTTTGCTAGAGTTTAAAAGGAAGAAATTACTAGTCATCCAATGTTTTATGTCCTCGATGCACTCTGCCAGTTTGGATAGCTTAAAGGAATCATCTGGTCTTGATGAGATATATAGCTGAGTATCATCTGCATAACAGTGGAAGCTAATTTCATGTTTTCTAATAATGTTGCCGAGGGGCAGCATGTATATGGAGAAAAGCAAGGGTCCTAAAACCGATCCCTGAGGTAATCCATAATTTACTTGCGTAAGATTTGACGATTTCCCATTTAAATGGACGTATTGATATCTGTCTGTTAAGTAAGATCTGAACCATTGCAGTGCCTGTCCCTGAAAACCGATATAATTGTGTTAACGATCTAGTAGTATTTTATGGTCTACAGTATCGAAAGCAGCACTAAGGTCAATCAGGACTAAGAGTGAGATGTTACCTTTATCTGAAGCAATAAGGAGGTCATTTGTAATTCTAACGAGCGCAGTTTCAGTGCTGTGATGCGGTCTAAAGCAATACTGAAACTTTTCGTTCATGTCATTATTTTGTAGGAAGGTACACAGTTGAGTTGACACTACTTTTTCTAGTATTTTAGACAAGTACGGGAGATTTAAAATCGGTCTATAGCTTCCAAGTTCATTGGGGTCTAAGTTTGTTTTTTTGATAAGAGGCTTAATTACAGCCAGCTTAAAGGGCCCTGGGAAATGTCCTAGATTAATTGACGAGTTGATTATGTTACAAATGGGCTCAATTACAGCAGGTATTAACTCTTTTAATAAAGTAGTCGGAATGGGGTCTAATAAGCATGTCGTCGGTTTGGATGTTGCAATAATTTTAATTAAATCTTCCTGATTTATAGGAGAAAAACACTCTAGCCTTTCTTTTTGGGTGACGGTTGAAACTAATTCTTCTGACACACTTGGAGGTTTGGTTTTAGCTATGTTGACTCGTATTATTTCGTTTTTCTCGGTAAAAAACTTCATGAATTCATTGCTACCAAGGTCGGCGGAATACCCAGGTCAGGTGGAGTCTGTTTGTTTGTTAGTTTAGAAATTGTACTAAATAAAAACCTTGGATTTTCTATGAGGTTACTGAAGTGCTCGGCTTTTGCTGCTTTTAGTGCCTTTTTGTAACAGCTTGCACTCTCTTTCCATGCAATTTTAAAGACCTCTAATTGGGTTTGTTTCCATTTTTGCTCCAGTTTACGCGTTTCTCTTTTTAGGGCGCAAGTGGTGTTATTATACCATGGTGCTATGATCTTTTCATTAATCCTTTTTGACTTCATAGGTGCGACCACTTCTAATGCATTAGAGAAAATGGTGCCCATGTTGCTGGTCATGTCATCGAGCAATTCTATATTAGTTGGAAAGGTTATTAGAGGAGTCAGATCTGGCAAGTTCTTTACGAAACTATCTTTAGTAGTTGAGGTGATTGTTCTATCCTGACAATAACGAGATACAAAACTGATTTCTGCAGTGCGCAGTGTACATGTTATAAGATGGTGATCGGAAACATCGTCGCTTTGAGGTATTATATCGATATTGATTAGATCGGCTCCGTGAGATATAATCAAGTCTAGGGTATGATTACGGCGATGAGTAGGTCTATTGATTTATTGTGTTAGATCACAAGAGTCTAGTTAGCCACAGCTAATGGATCGTTAGCACTATCTACATGGATATTAAAATCTCCAACAATCAGTACTTTAACGACGTTAACCAATAGATCCGATAAGAAGTCTGCGAACTCTATCAGAAAATTAGTGTAAGGCCCAGAGGGTCTATACACAGTAACCAATGTAAGAGAGACCAATGATTTTTTACTTTTGTTTGGAACTGTTATGTTCAACGCAAGCATTTCAAATGATTTAAATGTATGCTCTCGGGTCTGTGAACATTAGCTAGCGCCGGCAGTGAAGAAATGTCCTGGCTAGCAGAGCTGTCCTCGTTGACGGATGCTGCCTTAGCAGAACAGTTGCTTACGTTTACTATTGTGAAGAAATTCCCTATTTTCGGTATATATCTTTAATTTTCTGCGTTCCTGACATCCTTCTGCTTTTTTAACATCCGTTTAGCGCTCCCACTTAGCTTCTCCATGTTTGCATTTTGTGAGTTGTGTTTTGTAGCGGCACTTCCTGTCAAGCGACCGGCTCAGTGCACATTGATTGGCGTCACCGCCCTGGGCCCTTTAGAGGTCGTGGGCCCCTGGGCAATTGCCCAGTTGCCCATATGGTTAATCCGGTTTTGCTCATATACAATGTAGAACAATATTGTATCTCAGATTATAGCGAAAATTTTGTAGATGAAATTAACAAGTAGAGAGAGCATTCCCTCTCTCACATTTTAGCACTCTTTCACCGTTTCAGCAGCCTCTTACTTATCACCACCCCACCACCTCTACCTTGTCAAATCTCCTTTCAACTTTTCCCGCTACATAGCACATCAATAAAACATCATTTCATTTTCTGCTCAGACTCCTCAAGTCAGATATATACGTTGATATCTCCTCTGACCTATAGTACAAGCCACAGTAGTGCTGAACAATCAATAAATAATGACACTACCAAACTATCTTGTTACATTAGCATACTATTTAGCGGGTAGCCAAGGTGTTGAATTATTCTGAGCTGTGGAGCTGATATAAAATTTTCACTATACTATATACAGAAAGGAATTACTTACTGTATAGTGGGCCCCAGCCTTTATATGCTCCCCATGTCTATGATGGCTCTTTTTCCTGCTGTAAATGATAATGCACACAAAATAATTTTGAAGCGTTTAAATTAGGATTCATCATAATTAGAGTTCTCTGTAGGAGTACACATGGTTTTGATTGCTCATCAAGAAAGCTTCGACTCTTAATGATTTCAGTTATTTCTATTCAGAAAGGGACTTGGTCCTGACTGGTTTCTTTATGTCTTACACAAATGAAAGATGAGTATGGCATAGCAGTGATTTTGCTGGATAGAGAAGAGATATTATACAATAAAATGTGTACGAGATACAGTAGATGTAACAATAGAGATGAAAAAGAAATACCATTTCAAATTTCAGATTTAAAATATTACAAATAGTTATAGCTATGTTTAGGTAAAATGGTAATTTTGGTTTATTTTATGTTAATTACAAAAACATTTCTACCAAATTTTAAATAAAACTATTGTTTCATTTGCATTTATTTGCAGAAAATGAAAACTGGAGAAACATATATATATATAACAGAAAGGATGCTTTGTATTTTATAGAACTCAAATACTGTATAGAAATCAAGCTTATATAAATAGATAAGCTATAGATAATATTTGTACATGTATTTGGGAAAAATTCAAGTTATTTTTATGTGATAAGCTCAATTTTTATAACAGTTTCATGTCTTATATTGTCTTTGCAGTCACACTGGAATTTGTGACATAATCACAAACTGTTATCTGTTGATTTGTGTTAATGAATTTTTCCGCCTCTTTTGTATCAGACAGCACTTTTTTTTCGTGTCACAAAGCACAACTTTCAATATAACATATTTTAATATGTATAAATATATTTCAACGCAATCTGATGGGAATTCATTTATATTTTACAAGGTGGCTCATTCATGTGAATTCTTATTTCCTACGATCTCATTTGTATGTTTTGTTATGACTTTGCTATGTGACCTGAGGTTTAGGGGCGGGGTTAGAGTAGCCATTTATCGCTGCTTTACAAATACACATTTCACCAGTAGAGACAAAAAAACTGTATAGAAATAAGGAAAAATAAGACACATTTTTGTTTTTTCAGCACACATAAATTTGATTTTGAATAGTATCCCTGTATATGATTTTTAAATGATTGTTTCGGACAACAAACTAACTAAAATATCACAGGAAACAAGCTTTGCTGCTTGAGGACATTTGTACAAATGTTTCTTTATATTTTCTTTCTATGATCATTTCAATAACTGCTGCAATTCTATATTTGTTAAATAGAATAAATCAAAATCTTCTTTCTACGGATTCAAAAACTTGATTCACATAAGCTGTTTTATAAACCTTCAAAGAAAAAAATAGGCATTACACTTTCATGTTAGAGATTAGATGATGTTGTTTGAAAAGTGGGAGGTTGACTGGTGGTCTCTGATGTGAGATCCAAGCTTATTGCTTGTTTATTTTCCTTTGTTGTGATCGCTGTCAAAATAAAATGCAAGATAAAGTTCTTTGGAGACAAGTTTATGGTTTAGAGTAGTTTAAAGCGTGCATTAAATTAATTTTGACTGCCTGATTCCACTCTAAATATCGTACTGTTGCATGTACCACCTTTTCAAATTAAACAGATCTTCTTTTAAAAGCCATAAGCGCCATTAGACAATAACCGTAAGAAAAATATCTGTGTATGATTCTGTTTTACTGAAATAAAAGTTTGATTTGAACTATTCAAACGTTGTACTTGATTTGTACTAGTCACAACAGTAATTTAAAATAGTGTGCAGTGTGCACTAACACTTTTTCAAGAGTGATATGGGCAGGGTCATTTAAAAGAACAATTGACAACAGAATACCTAAACTGTACCTCACAGGTTACAAGATCAAAAGGGGAACATAGACTGTTTTTGATTGTGCTCTGTTACCAGATATAAATTCCAATTAAAATTGGTGAAAGGCAGTGTAACAGTGAATGCTTGTTGAGTTATATGGTATTTGACATTCAAAAAGTGCAAATTACTTCATAGTTATACTGATACTGATGGAGCTGGAGGACTGTATGAGACAAAAACAAGAGTTCAGCTCTCCACACTCCAGTTAAAATTAAATTAGCCTTCGACTCCTCTAGTTGAACATACTTTCATTTAGCCATTGGCTGTAGAAAATGGTGCCTAATGAATGCAGGCTGAAAAGTTCCAGCTAGACTCTATCTCTCCTATTGAGTGTCCAGCATATGACTTCACCTGAAGTAACAGTCCAAACAGGGTCTTGGGTCTGAAATATTAACATGAAAGCCTTTGAATTACACTTAGATTATCGTTTAATGTGGAGAGTTCCCATTGCAGTATGGGTAGAATAACAGAGTGGATATTGAGAAAGCTACACTGATTGGCTATGAAATGGAAAAGAAGGTTATCAGAGCCCAGTAAATGCAAAGCAGGATTCACACAGGAATCAAAGGGAAAAGAACAAACCTCTGGATTTGGGTTTTGCTTTTTCTGTCTGGCACAGCAGGGCTCCTCTGCTTTAAAGCCTGAGGCAATGCTGGTGCACTTATGTAGGGTGATTTTGATATTTCAATGAGGTTTGAGCTCAATGATTTTGTCTACACGTGCAGATAATTTTAAAATGTAGCAGATCGCTGTTATTTAATGTGATCTTTCTCCCTGAAGAATGAATTAATAAAATATGTATAATCCATTTTAGGTGCATAATATATATATATATGTATATATATATATATATACATATATATATAAATGAATCTCATGACAAAGATTCTCATCTAATTTAAGTTATATTCTTTAAAAAATTCTATTGCAGATATTCATGGAATCTTTTACAATAAATTTGATTTCATTTCAAAGAACTTGACCACAGAATTTGGTTAAAAACTGAATTTAGACAGTTTTACATACTTCCCACTCTTTAATTATTTTTTAGCAAATGATAAAGTATAAATTTGGCAGCCTTTTTGGCCAATGTACCACCCTGAAAACACAAACAGGGAATTTCATGAATATCGGTAATTACCCTAGGACTTTGCTTGTGTAACGGAGGCAAGCTAGTGTAGAGCTGTGCAGTATGTAAACCTCACTTCCCGGCCTCAAGGACTCTCTAGCGACAGACGCTAGAGACTGCGGTCTTTAGCCTCCTCGCTAGAGCGCCCGACTCCCGTGCCGAATCGACTCGGTTCAAGGCCCTCCTGTGCAGGTGTGGTTCGTTCCGTTACACTTGCATTACTTAATAAATATAATTTTAGAATTTAAGTATTTTTGACTTCACACTTTATGCCTCATGATTTGTCTAGAGCATCATTAAAATCCTGGATGTCCTTGGGTAGGTTGACAAATACAAATCTTTCATGAAACCATTGGATCACAGTATGTGAATTCAAAACCTCATCATTTTACAATGTGCAGTAGTGACAGATGCTACCATCATTTTCTTTTTAATATTATATGATTTTAATTGGTTCCAAAGAGAGCACGTAACAGTATGCGTGTCTGTATGAGTGGGAGAGAGAAAGAGAGAAAGAGAGAGAAAGAGAGAGAGAGGGAGAGAGAGGTTGTTTGAACAGTAGCAGACATCTACGGAACAACTGGAAGGTCACAGCAGCCCGAATGCTTTTTTTGCCATAAAAAAACTGCTGCCGATATTAACTGAAGGCACAGAGTGAAAATTTACTTTTTTGTGACCGACCTTATAGCATATCATGCTATAATATCATTGCATATACACTCACCGAACAGGATTATTATGAACACCTGTTCAATTTCTTATTAATGCAATTATGGTGGTGGTGTAATGGTGTGGGGGGCGTTTTCTTGGCACAGGTTAGGCCCCTTTGTGCCAATTGGGCATCGTTTAAATGCCACGGTCTACCTGAGCATTGTTTCTGACCATGTCCATCCCTTTATGACCACCATGTACCCATCCTCTGATGGCTACTTCCAGCAGGATAATGCACCATGTCACAAAGCTCGAATCATTTCAAATCGGTTTCTTGAACATGACAATGAGTTCACTGTACTAAAATGGCCCCCACAGTCACCAGATCTCAACCCAATAGAGCATCTTTGGGATGTGGTGGAACGGGAGCTTCGTGCATCCCACAAATCTCCATCAACTGCAAGATGCTATCCTATCAATATGGGCCAACATTTCTAAAGAATGCTTTCAGCACCTTGAGAATCAATGCCACGTAGGATTAAGGCAGTTCTGAAGGCGAAAGGGGGTCAAACACAGTATTAGTATGGTGTTCCTAATAATCCTTTAGGTGAGTGTATATTGCGAAGTTGCTACATCCACTCACGAAAATATATTTTCGGTAGGAAATGTGCAAAATATCTTCTTGGAAAATGTTCTTTACCTATTATCCTAATGATTTGTGCATAAAAGAATAATTAATCATTCTGATCAATACAATGGATTTTTGGCTATCGCTACAAATATACCCGTGCTACTCATTACTGTTTTTGAGGTCCGAGTCACAGATGTCCATTATGATTCATCTTCCTGATAAGGTCAGTTCTTATATGTTTAAGGCATGGAATATAAATTACACTGTGACACTTTTAACACATACTGTATGTACACTGTCAGGGGACTTGTAATAAAAAATGTGATTTGTTTTCAGGTCCGTATCTCGGGAGTGTCCACTGAGAGACAGCTTGCAAATGTAAATCTCAACACATGCAAGTCTCACTTATAAAAACAGCTGGCTGTTAAGCAGAAAAACAGAACAGTAGGCATCCTTAAAAACACACAAGTTTGCAAATCACGTTTGTATAACTGGATGTTACCTTGTTCCCAACGTGGCTTTGGAATTACATTTGAAACACAAATTAATAAAGAAGAATGTAAGTGGTCTGTGGCAACAGTGCATAGGTCAGCATTTGAAGCTTCTGAAAATTCATGTTTTAGGTTTCTTACCTCTACCCATTTAATGTCAAGCCAGAAATATATGTTTTATTGGAAATTAAATTGTATTTCCGCATCAGTACGTTCAATGGTCATACTGTATTTACAAAGCAGGAACCCAAAAGGTCACATTGTTTTTAATATACACAGTACATACAGACCCAAAAATAATTAACTACTGTTGTGAATGCTTCACAAGATGATATTAAATGGTTTGATAATATTAAGGTAGTGAAGCTATACAAATTGAGAGTTACAAACTAACTTAAATTGCATGTCACCTCAGGTTACTCCTGTGGGGAAATCTCTGTGATGTATTTAATGCCGCTTTGGATAAGAAGCACCTGCTTATTTTCAAGTTACATCAGAATGCACATTAATGGAAGTATGAATATTGTATCTTCTATAGGACATAAAGGTTGTAGGAGCCGCATTTGAGTTTGTTTTTGGTTCCATAATTTACTTATAGTTATTTTTTCTATTGCTTTTGGGTAGTACACCTTCTAAAAAGCCAGGGGGCGCGCCACCCTATAAGTTGGAGCAGGTAGCGCATGAGCCAGGAGAAGAAGTGCCAGCAGATACAGTCTTTGACCTCGGCCTGGATCTGCGATACCGGAAAGCTTGGCTTATACAGAGAAAGCGCTACAAAGGAATATTCAAAGACATTTAAAACAGTTCTCATTTTTTGGTTTAGTCTTTTACTCTATCTATTTTACAATAAACTCCGACAAACATTCAACTACAAACACTCTTGGAATTTCTTGGATTCGGGCTGTGAGTCTGACCCTGCACTTGCATTCTCCCGGTGGTCTAAAACAGTAACAGGGGGTTATAGGAAAAACCCAACATTGTTTTTGCCACTACATTTCGTCAAAGACTTGCTTGTGAATTTCGTCAAAGACTTGCTTGTGAATTTCGTCAAAGACTTGCTGTGAATTCGTCAAAGACTTGCTGTGAATTCGTCAAAGACTTGCTGTGAATTCGTCAAAGACTTGCTGTGAATTCGTCAAAGACTTGCTGTGAATTCGTCAAAGACTTGCTGTGAATTCATCAAAGGCGGATTTATGTTGAAACTACGCGATATGAAGATGAAGGAAACGTCGATCTAAGCGTGGCAAGCCAAACAAAGAAACACTTCAGTGGAGGTATGTGCTTTCAAAGTGAATATTATAAGAAGGATATAGAAATGAATTTCACTGCAGATTTTTGAGTTGATGAACTGTGACAAACAATCAAGAGCGGTGAAAGCACAGCCTAATTGGAACAAATGAAATGCAACGATATGTTGATCTTTGGAAAGAATAAGAACTGTTTTCTACCTTTTTGAAAACCCTTTTTTTTTTTTGAAGCAAAGTAAATGTTCTCAGTGATTTTTTTTGTAGTTTATTTTTTATTTTTGGGAATAATGGCTGATTCCAACGAAGAAGAAACAACTCCTGTTAAAGACATGAATGAAATTGTTGCGCAATTGCGCTCATCTAGAGGAGGAAAAATGTCACATGTAACAAGGAGAATGAACATTGTGAAAGATTTAATGACTGATCCGGAATTTCTTGATGAAGTTAAACAAAACATGATTAAGTTTAATGAATTTCTTGAAGAGTTTAAGGCCTTGCATGCCTCCTATAGGGAAATGTTGGATGAAGAAGCAAATCAAGAAGACCACGAGACATGGTATCAGCCTAGATGTGTACAGATAACGGCTTTTATGGATAACGTTGAAAATTGGATTTCAGGCATAGAAAACCCAGGTTCCCAAGCCACAGTTGAAGTCTCCTCTTCTGTCACCCAAGTAGAAGATGAAGATACTGATACTGATGCACAATCATTTAGATCACAGACATCATCTGTATCATTGCGCATTAGTGCAGAGGCAGAGAGAGTAGCTTTAATGGCTAAAGCTGCAAAGCTGCAAGAAAGGCATGCAATTGAGGAGCAGGAGCATATTCTAAGAAAAAGGAGAGAATCTTTAGAGTTGCATTCTGAAATTGAAGCCACTACTGCAAAAATTAATTATCTGAAAGAAGCTGAACAAGGAATGTATAAACCTGCTCATTCTGATGTAACAGTTCAGATGCCCTCATTAGGAGCAGAAGCAGATGAAGTGAAGACAAAATCAACAGTTAAACATTTACCAGTGGATGAAAGGCTTGATGGCTCTCTTTATTTACATGACAGGACTTCCCCAGTAGTAAAAAGCAAGCCAGGTGTTCAGGTTCAATTTCCTTTTCCTAATTTAGGCCCAGATAGGCAACAAAGCAGATCTGTTTTCCAGCCCAGGGCTAGCCGGCAACAACTACAACAGACCTCCGCGTACAGTATTCCCTCTCTCATTCCCCAGTCACTTGCAAGTTCAGCCACAGCCAGCCAGTCCACTGTACCTCAACGGCAAAATCCTACACTCAATTCAGCACAGGAAAGCCATATGATCAAAATTCTGGAAAAGCAGAATGAATTAACAAGGATTCTTATGAAACAGCAACTTCTCTCTACACTACCCCAAGGTAGCATTTCACTCTTTGATGGACAAGTTCTTGAGTACAAGTCATTCATTCACTCCTTTGAAAATATGGTTGAAAGCAAAACTAATAACAATAAAGATAGATTGCAGTTTCTTATTCAATATACTAGAGGCTCTGCACAAAGGCTTGTCAAGAGCTGTGAGTACTTGTCACAAGATAGAGGCTACCAGAGAGCAAAGGACTTGCTAAAGGAAAACTTTGGACAGGAATACAAGATCTCTTGTGCTTACTTGGAAAAAGCCCTATCCTGGTCCCAAATAAAATCTGAGGATTTTAAATCACTACAGGATTATGCCATGTTTCTTAGGAGCTGCTGCAATGCTATGGAGGAAATGGAATATATGGAGGAGCTGGATACAGTATCCAATATGAGAAGCATTGTGCTCAAGCTACCATACAAGCTTCGGGAGAGATGGCGTAACAAGGCCTATGAGCTACAGGAACAACGTAGAGGTAGGGTAGGAGACCAAGAGAGTGTGTTATCCATTGTCCCAGTTCAGGTTAAGGCAGCAAAGGGCAGCCAAGTCTTACAAGTGTATGCTCTCCTGGACCCTGGATCCTCCGCTACCTTCTGCTCGGAGGATCTTATGTTTCGGCTCAATCTGAAGGGTAGAAAAACTCAAATTCTTCTACGCACAATGAATCAAGAAAAAACTGTTCCAACTCATGTCGTATCTGAAGTGGAAGTTGCAGCACTGGACAGCAATAACTTCTTACCTCTTCCTGATCTCTTCACTCAAAAAGAAATGCCAGTTACCACAAACAGCATTCCAAAGCAGAAAGACTTAGCACAATGGAAGTATCTAAGTCGAGTCAAACTTCCCAACATTAATTCAAAGGTGGAGCTGTTGATTGGCACAAATGCTCCAAAGTGTATAGAACCGTGGGAGATTGTTAATAGTCAAGGTGGGGGCCCCTACGCAGTTAGAACCTTATTGGGATGGGTTGTAAACGGGCCATTGAGAAGTGCAGACGGCAGTGCAGAGAGTGTGACTGTAAATAGGATATCGGTTGCAAGTCTAGAACAGCTTCTGATCACACAGTACAATCAGGATTTCAGTGAGGTAGCATCTGAGGAGAAGACCGAAACGTCAATTGAGGACAGAAGGTTTTTAGAGATAGCCAATGAGGCGTTCTTACAAGATGGACATTACTATCTGAAGTTGCCCTTTAGGAAAACTGATGTCAGTATGCCTAACAATCGGCAAGTTGCAGAACAGCGCCTCCAAACTCTAAAAAGGAAAATGAAAAAAGATGGACAATACGAACAAGAATATGTTACTTTTATCAATGACATCTTTAAAAATCATTATGCAGAGGAGGTCCCAGAGGAAGAACTCACACAGGTACCTGGAAAGGTATGGTATATACCACACCACGGAGTGTACCACCACAAAAAAAGGAAACTTAGAGTGGTGTTTGATTGTGCAGCTACTTACAAAGGTGTATCCCTCAACACAGAGCTACTACAGGGTCCTGATCTGACCAATTCTCTTGTTGGAGTCATTTGCAGATTCCGCAAAGAACCCATTGGAATTCTGGCTGACGTTAAGTCAATGTTCCATCAGGTGGGAGTAGAGAAATCAGGTGTGGACTACTTGCGCTTTCTGTGGTGGCCACAGGGCGACACCAGTCAAACCCCAAAGGAATACCGTATGCTTGTGCACATATTTGGTGCAGTGTCCTCCCCAAGTTGTGCAAGTTTTGCATTACGAAAAACTGCTGATGACAATGAAAGCTGTTTTCCCCTTCACGTAGCTGAAACAATCCGGCACAACTTTTATGTGGATGATTGTGTTAAGTCCGTGGCTGAAGAGTCTGAAGCCATCCAGCTAGTAAAAGACCTCACCGCACTATGTAACAAAGGTGGATTTCAGCTGACTCAATGGGTTAGCAATAATCGGGCAGTTCTAGCATCCATTCCAAAAGAAAAATGGGCAAAAGAAATTAAAACACTGGATCTTGACAAAGATAGCCTACCAATAGAAAGAGCCCTGGGATTGCAGTGGTGTGTGGACTCTGACCATTTCCAGTTTAACATCAATTTAAACCAGAAGCCACATACCCGCAGAGGCATACTTTCTGTTGTAAGTTCCATTTTTGATCCCCTCGGTTTTCTTGCTCCTCTCATTCTCCCAGCCAAGCAATTGCTACAGGAGCTCTGTCAGAAAGGCTTTGGATGGGACGAACCTTTGCCCCAAGCGTTAGTAGACAGGTGGGAAGGATGGACAAACAGTTTAGAAAGAATAAAAGGCTTCAGTGTTGCACGTTGTTTGAAACCAAAAGACTATGGAACAACAAAGTGTGCAGAACTACACCACTTTTCTGATGCCAGTGAGAATGGCTATGGCTCAGTGAGCTACATAAGACAAGCTAATGAACAGGACATTGTACATGTCACTTTTCTCATGGGAAAGTCCAGAGTCCTTCCTTTAAAGAACATCACAATACCACGTCTGGAGCTAGCCGCTGCAGCATTGTTGGTAAAGGTGGACAAAATGCTAAGGAGAGAACTACATCTAACATTAAAGCCCTCCATTTTCTGGACCGACAGCCAAACCGTACTGAAGTACATTAGAAGTGAGACTGCAAGATTTAAAACGTATGTAGCAAACAGGGTCTCGCTGATTGGGATAACTCGGAGCTGTCTCAATGGAGATATGCTAGAAGCAAAGACAATCCAGCTGATGATTCCTCGAGAGGATTGAGTGCAGGCAAATTCATGGAACAAAGGAGGTGGATGCATGGCCCAGAGTTCCTATGGAAACCTGAGGAAAGTTGGTTAGAGGTGGAGGCATTGGGCTCAGTGTTACAGGATGATCCAGAGGTCAGGAGAAACACTACTGTTTTTACAACAGTGGTGAACACTGAAACACCCACAGACCAGCTCATTTCATACTTTTCAAATTGGATAAGGCTACTTAAAGCAGTGGCATGGTACATCAAACTAAAAAAGGCCTTGATACTGAGAATCAAAAAACAAAAGGACTTTCCATCGTATCAAGTTATTACCCGCTCCCACAGACAAAAGGTGAGCTCAGAACTTGAGGTTCTCAGGACCAAACCCGGTGGACAGCACCTCTCAGTGGAAGATCTCTTACAGGCAGAAAGGTCAGTTATCTCTTATGTTCAGAGGCAAGCATTCCCAGCTGAAATAACAACACTACAAATGACACCACCTAAAGTGAAAAGGAGCAGCAGGATCTGTAGGCTTGATCCTGTACTAGATGAAGGCATCTTAAGAGTAGGTGGCCGGATGCATAAATCTGCCATGCCTGATGAAACTAAACACCCCTGTATCTTGCCCAAAGATGCACACATTTCAATTCTTCTTTTAAGACACATTCATGAACGCTGTGGTCACAGTGGTAGGAACCACATGCTCTCAGAGCTTCGTAAGAAATATTGGATTAGTAAGGCCAACTCCTTAGCAAGAAAGGTGCTCTCAAAATGTGTCATGTGTCGACGTGTGAGGGGCAAAGCAGGTGAGCAGAAAATGGCAGATTTGCCGCTAGAACGAATCCTACCTGACCTCCCTCCCTTTACCAATGTCGGATTGGACTACTTTGGCCCGATTGAAGTGAGGCGAGGAAGAGGCACCATCAAAAGGTATGGAGTTCTGTTCACATGTATGTCCAGCAGAGCTGTTCATTTGGAAGTAGCTTTCTCATTAGACACTGACTCATGCATTCATGCTTTGAGGAGATTTATTTGCAGAAGGGGGCAGGTTAAGCACATCAGATCTGACAATGGAACAAACCTGGTGGGTGCTCAGGTGGAACTCAAGAAAGCTCTGATAGAACTGGACAAGTTGAAGATCCAGGAGGCCCTGCTTCCTGATGGAATCGAGTGGAGTTTCAACCCACCAGCAGCATCGCACCATGGCGGAGTCTGGGAAAGGCTTATAAGATCTGTTCGTTACGTGCTGAACTCCACACTTCATCAACAGTCCATCGATGATGAGGGTCTTCAAACTCTTTTCTGTGAGGTAGAGGCTATTCTAAACAACCGTCCTCTCTCCACAGTGTCCTCAGACCCATACGACCTGGAACCACTGACCCCAAACCACATCCTCCTGCTAAAAACCCAGCCCATTATGCCTCCAGGAATCTTCCTGAAATCAGACCTTTATGCTAGACGCCGCTGGAAACAGGTCCAGTATATGGCGGATCTCTTCTGGCATAGATGGACCAAAGAATACCTTCTTCTACTCCAGGAAAGGCAAAAATGGACTGTAGTGAAGAAGAACCTGAATGTTGGAGATCTTGTTCTAGTGGTTGACCCCACTGCTCCTAGAGGATCATGGCCATTAGGAAGAGTTCTAGAGACTAAGCCTGATCAAAAGGGGCTGGTCCGATCCGTGAAGCTCCAGACACAGACTTCAATCCTTGATAGACCAATTACCAAGCTGTGCCGTATACTGGAGACTGAAGAGTGTCCGGTGCCTCCTAAAGATCACCAATAAGGGATGTAATGTATAAATACATATTTTTCTAAAAACATTAAGAGATTGTTTATTTTTGGCTCCTTTTTTGTATTTATTTTAAATAATTGGTTCTATAGAGACCAATTAGGGGCCGGTGTGTAGGAGCCGCATTTGAGTTTGTTTTTGGTTCCATAATTTACTTATAGTTATTTTTTCTATTGCTTTTGGGTAGTACACCTTCTAAAAAGCCAGGGGGCGCGCCACCCTATAAGTTGGAGCAGGTAGCGCATGAGCCAGGAGAAGAAGTGCCAGCAGATACAGTCTTTGACCTCGGCCTGGATCTGCGATACCGGAAAGCTTGGCTTATACAGAGAAAGCGCTACAAAGGAATATTCAAAGACATTTAAAACAGTTCTCATTTTTTGGTTTAGTCTTTTACTCTATCTATTTTACAATAAACTCCGACAAACATTCAACTACAAACACTCTTGGAATTTCTTGGATTCGGGCTGTGAGTCTGACCCTGCACTTGCATTCTCCCGGTGGTCTAAAACAGTAACAGGGGGTTATAGGAAAAACCCAACATTGTTTTTGCCACTACAAAGGTCATCTTTCAAAAACGACATCCCTTCACCATTAAAGAAACACTTTGTAGTTGGTAAAGTGGTAGAACAACTCTTAACTGGACGAGTTCTACTCATGCTGCAACCTAAGCATCCTCATAGCGGCTACAACCACACTAAGGTCTGTGTTCGGGTGGTACACACATTCCCGCCCATCCCCTGCCTATGGAAGAGTGCGAAATGGTTTCCAAACCACGTTTCTGCATTCGCCGGTTTCATCTGTTTAGTCAGCAAATGTACATGTATTGATCTGCCAACATGGAAGATAATACATTTACATTTATGCATTTGGCCCACGTTTTTATCCAAAGCGACTTACATTGCATTGTATTATACATTTGTTTATGACTATGTGCGATCCCCTGTGATAAAACCCATGACTTCGGAAGAAGAGCTATTATACAGCAACATTATTTACGCCACTGGTAACAGACAACTGCACTTACCATCACATGGGGGAGCCATGAGCAAAAGTTCAATAGTGTGGCTTTAAGTTTGGTGTATGTGGTTTTCAAGCTTCACAGCTAAACACCACAAAAGATGCTTCTGAAATGATCCCGTAAATCCTTTTTTGAAGACTGTGCTACATGATGGGTGCAGCCATCTCCTCCAGCCACACAAATCTTTGTGCTGTCAAGAAAGGAATATTGCTCAAGGAGACCTGATTCAGTCTGCTGAAAGAATTTATAGAGCTTTTATTTCAGACCCATTTTCAATGTGTAAATGTGCTGCTAAGTGTGTCATTAAGAAGTGCATTCTGTATACAAAGCTGGCCCGATTCTGTCAATGACTCCCCAAAGACAAGCAATTATGATATTATATGATTGTCTGGCTATTCTTGCCTTTTCTTTTTTTCTCATAATGCTTTTTCTATCAGTAATATGCAAATTTGAAGTCATTTAAAAAGCTTTTCACCGAGAATGTTCCAACTTTCCTGAATCTCCAGGATTACCTCCCTCTGAACTCATCTGTAAACATCACATAGACTGTCAGCAGAGATGGATGTGCAGGGAATTATCAGTGAGGTCCAGAGATATCTTAGTCTGCAACATACAAGATACAAGTACATCGCTCACAAAGATGCATCCAATCTCATTGATACACTGAATGTTTGAATAAGAAAGCTTGAGGGGTTACTTTATATATGTGAGTAGATCTCTTTCGTGGTTTATTGTATCTGTCTCGTATTTTCACAGAAAACATTTGTCTTGTATTTATAGTAGTAACCTATTTTGCTATATCTTATACTGTCAGATTTAGAAAGATTCTAAAATGTATCTGTATGTATATAGAAATGTAGACCTTTCTTCCAATTCCTGAAGATAATTTTGTTTCACTATATTAAATGGTGTATAGTATGTTATGATTGACTTATGTCATCAGTTGATATTACTATTCATTACATCATGTGGTATTAAGATTTCTTTTTGTTTTGCTCTGTGTATAGATTTTGAATCTACTATAAACTACATAAAGACAACAATTCATTATAGAAAAATATGATGCATAGGGTAATTAAACATGCAAATGAATGCTCATACTGCATAGATGATTAAACAAATTCTTGTTGTATTAATGTAATTTATTGTTTATGCATTGTTTCACATTTAAGACAAATTCTTTGCAAATCTCAACATCTAAGAGAACATGAAAGAAAGAAAGAAAGATTCACTTTCTCTGCAAATCTCATGTTGATAAATGGCATTCTGACTGGAGACAGTGGGGTCAATTGCTGAATTTGCCTTATTGATACTCCTGACATTCTCATAGGACTCTAATTAAAGAACAACTTCAAGTATAAACTTCACCAGAGATAATTTTACAAGGTCAGGCTTACATTTATGAGTTTTCTTTTCATCAATTTGTTCTGCCACTTTACAGTTTTTTCATTGTCCAGGAAGTGAAATTCACAGAATCAGTGATGTTTCCATTTTATGATGAAACATCTTATGAAAGACACAGTGGGAAATGAGTACTTTATGCTCCAGTAAATGGGACAGCCTAATCTACACATATAGGCTACTTTCAAGTACAAGTTTTTTATGGTTTTACAAATTGAACACAAAAATAATTCCATCAGCACCCGTTTATTCATATTGCTTTGCTCCCTGCTGTTTGATTGGCTATTTTCTTCAGCAGGGTACTCTAGTATTTTTTTATTATTATTATTAATCTCAAAAAGACTAGGTGCATTTTAGAAGTACAGTGGAACTGAGCAGTTTATTTGAATTGAAATGTCATTCAGTACCTCTATGTGCACTGTTTTGCTGTTTTTGCAGCTCATATACGCACAGTAAACTCAAAAAGCTAAGTCTCAAGTAGCCAGACCTTTATACTGAAGGTTTGGCAACCATTGCCCTTAAATGGCCAAAGGACTGCCTTTTTAATGGCTAAACAATTAAATGGTCTGATGTAGGGACAGCAGAGGAAAAAAACAAAGCTATGAGAGCAATCAAGTATATCCTACATAGATTGGAGAAGATACAAGAACTTTATTCAGAAATATACACATCGATTAACTTTGTTTTTTAGTTGTATTTGTCATATGTGAAGTGACAAATGCAAATTCTTCTTAAAAAAACATTATAATCACATTATGACAATAATTTGGAATGAATAAATTGAATCAACATTCTTCAATAGATATTAAAAGTGTTACAGCATAAGTTGTTAAAGCTTCAAAAGCACAATATCATCATCATCACCAAGCAATCCAAACCAATCCAGTATATTCATCTCAAGGGAAACTGCTTGTATGTGAGAAAGCAATGCAATATCTATACCTTGGACATATTTAGCGAGACAGAAACCAATGCAAACATATATCAACTTAACACTAAAACCAATTGCATTTAGAGAGTGAAAGCATTTTCTCAATGACATTGAGAAATTTAATTGACTATTAACCGAGTCCATCCAATCCAATAAACGAGTAGATGATGTTGGCAAAAACAAAAAATACACCACTGGATGATGTTTTCAAGTTCGTTTCACGCTATTAAATGTCCTTAACCATTATGTCAGTTCTAACAATCATAGGTAGTTTATATGGTTAGAGTATGATTAGGGTAAGGCAGTGGTTCTCAACTCTGGCCCGCGAGATCCATTTTCCTGCAGAGTTTAGCCCCAACTCTGATAAAACACCTGTTGAGGCTAATCAGTGACTTCAGGAACAGACGCGTTCAACCTAATGTATGGATGCGCAGATTGTTTTGCATATCGCATTAAAGTACCGCGAGAGCGATTCAAATGCGTACCGAACAATCTGTAATTGAATCTCTTTTGCGGTACTTAAATGTCATACGATGACAGATTTGCGCAGTGCCGCATTGAGTTGAACGCATCTATTGTAAAGACGCTAATTAGTTTTGAGGACCAGGAGAGTCTTGTGTAAAGTAATAAAGCATTTAATTGTTTAATAACTAATTCTTCAATAAAAATAGGCAGTAATCC
Source organism: Triplophysa bombifrons (assembly GCA_029783895.1). Lineage (NCBI taxonomy): Eukaryota > Metazoa > Chordata > Actinopteri > Cypriniformes > Nemacheilidae > Triplophysa > Triplophysa bombifrons. The sequence goes on along the minus strand of CM056451.1, from coordinate 13,115,061 downwards.
ATTTATTTTTATTTCATTTTTTAATTCAAATATAAATAGGCGAAATGATAAAGTAATTTATTATATATTGTTTTAATGGGCAATAAAAAGCGTGATTATAAAAATAATTAATAAATTAAATATTAATCCATCAATAAATACTTCAATTTAAAGAGGGACTTTTAAAAATCAACATAAAACACGAAATAAATACATAATTTTAAAGCGCATTAATGAATTCCTTTATAAATAGTGGAATTTCAAAATCTATTTCAAAATGCGATTTAAAAAGAGTAATAAATAATTGGATTTACAAATTAAACTAGAAATAAAAGTTTTAATCCGTCATTTACAAGACTATTTCTTTTAGCATTTCCATTTCCCCTCTCCATTTCCTTTTCCGATTTGCTATTCGATTAGCTTGTCATTTAGCTTTTCCTTTTAGCCTCTCTAATTACCATTTCCCTGACACTCTGGGGCCTTGCATGCTAAAACGAGTTAAAACAATGCAAATTAGCTACAGAGAGAGACATGTTACAAGCTCTCTGATTGGCTAGTTCATTTTACGTCATGTTCACAGGTGTGTCAGATGAGCAATGGAGAAGAGAGGATAGTCTGTTGTTGTTCACTAGTCATGTACCCAGCGCGTTATCACCGCCTGCTTATTCTCTAACAGAAATCATAGAAAATTAAACGTATTGTTAGAACAGGTTAGAACATTCATACAGCACGTGGAAGCAGCAGTGCTACGGTCATTTTGGTGCCGAGTCTATTTATGATTCGATGCTTACGCGGAGTTAACGTGACATATGTTACGGTGCTTATGGCCAAAATGCTTATAGATTCACGCGAAAAGTAACAGTTTTCCCATTAAAGCATGTAACTGATGTCAGCTGTGTTTTAATCCGCCAATATCTACGTTTTATGAAACCGCAAACACACACCATGGTGTGTATTATAAGCATATAGTAGATGCATTGCCGGTGTTACAAATTTTCTGTTACGCGTGATATTTTGTGACCGCAGTAGGCGCTGTTGTCACTGTCGACAATTCTCTACGCAAAGAGCGCAAATTCGGGCGAGGATGCGCTTTGTGCTCGTGCGCAGCTTTTTATTCTTGGGCAATAATAACGCGTTTTTTTCTCGTGCACGTTACTGTGAGCGGGCTTTTTGGAAAGTCTGTTAAGAGTGCTGACGTGACGTGGGTGGCTGAACACGCAGATTGAACTGTACAAAGCAGGATCATTTATTGCCTCTACTGATTGTGTTTGGCATTATTGTGATTACCATGGTAATTGTTTTATAGCCAACATGTAGGTGTGTGTGTGTATGTATATATATATATATATATATATATATATATATTTTATAAAAATAAAAATAAAAAGTGAATACACACACACATATATATTTATTTTATATATATATGTGTGTGTGAGTGCATATTCACTTTTACCCAAATAATAGAACAGCAATCACGACAATTCTAAACGTCCATTTAAGAAACATGAACATAAATGAGCTTTGTGTTATACATACATACATGCATTATAGGCTATAAAATGTACATAAGAACATAATATTATAAAATTATATGTTTATAATGTACAGAGTACCTTCCCCTGTTTTATAATATATGGGTTAACCTTCTGAAATGAGTGACAAAAAATATTGACCTTTTTCATTATATTCTATTTTTTAGCTTTACCTGTATCCAATTTCTGTATGGAACGTTTTTTGAACATTCTTTTTTGGTTCCCCAAAAATAACCAAATGGGAACCAATATTAGGGGAACGTTCTGTGTTTGTTTCGTTAACTTCATTGTAATTGATAATAATTTATTGTTAAAGATGTTGTCGATTTAGTGTATGACAGTATGTTGTATATACATTTGAAAACAGTTTAATGTATTTTTTCTATTTTTTAATGAGCATTAAAAAACTGTCTGGACCTCTCTGACCTCATTGCTAGCTATGATTATGATTAGCCAAAATTTTGCGCCACTAAAGTCACACCGTTTTTCGCTGAGACATGTGATTAAATCATTTCAAAATGATTACTTTATACCTTCAAATGTTACATTACTAAAAATACAATACTGTAATTATTTAGTTAAAAAATATTTTTGAATTTGTGTTTAAGTTATTATAAATCTGTTATAAATGCTATCAACTTCCTTCCATGAACTGTTGCCATGCATGCATAATAAATATGTACAATATGGGTGAATAATATCAAATAATAGCAATCGATAGTTTTGCAGATTTATAACAAATTAAACACAAATACCATGGTTAGCAGTTACTGTAGTAAGACTATATTTATAGTGGGGATAATGAATATTTGAAAGCCTATAGCCATACCCACTAGTGTACTTTTCTCTCAGGTGCTTATTAACATTACCTACCAATGATACGAAAGTTGTTAGCTCTTCTTTTCAAAATGTAACACTGCTGTTTATCAGCATCTTTAGGATATTCCCCTTTTAAAAGATAGTTCTTCAGCCCCAGCTGCATGTTACCATCCATTTTGCACAGATATAATATCAGGTGCCGATCACGTTAATCTGCTTTCCAGTTGGTGCAAACTAGCTAACGGAGCCCCCACGTAATTGGCATGTGCGATATGGGGAGATGGGAAAAATATTAAAAAATAATTCTTTAGTATTTAAGTAAAATAAAGCTAAAAAATAGAATATCATGAAAAAGGTAATTTTTTATTGTCACTCATTTCAGAAGGTTAACCCATATATTATAAAACCGGGGAAGGTAACAGATTTTTTTAGGCCTTTACCGTGCATCGTGAAATATGGTGATCTGCTGTACCACAGTCACTGTTCTCATCACAGCTAAATGCACTTCAGGATAAGACATAGAAGGCATTAGATGTCAAAAGAGGGAATATGGAGAACAATAAGGCTATTCTGTGTAAAACAGGGGAAGGTAACAGATTTTTTAGGCCTTTACTGTGCATCGTGAAATATGGTGACCTGCTGTAGGACTACAAGGTTACTCTGTACATTATAAACATATAATTTTATAATATTATGTTCTTATGTACATTTTATAGCCTATAATGCATGTATGTATGTATAACACAAAGCTTAAAGCCGAATTTGCGCTCTTTGCGTAGAGAATTGTCGACAGTGACAACAGCGCCTACTGCGGTCACAAAATATCACGCGTAACAGAAAATTTGTAACACCGGCAATGCATCTACTATATGCATATAATACACACCATGGTGTGTGTTTGCGGTTTTATAAAAAGTAGATATTGGCGGATTAAAACACAGCTGACATCAGTTACATTCTTTAATGGTAAAACTGTTACATTTCGCGTGAATCTATAAGCATTTTGGCCATAAGCACCGTAACATATGTCACGTTAACTCCGCGTAAGCATCGCATCATAAATAGACTCGGCGCCAAAATGACCGTAGCACTGCTGCTTCCACGTGCAGTATGAATGTTCTAACCTGTTCTAACAATAAGTTTCATTTTCTATGATTTCTGTTAGAGAATAAGCAGGCGGTGATAACGCACTGGTTATACGTGTAGTGAATAAAAAACTATCCTCTCTTCTCCATTGCTCATCTGACACACCTCTGAACATGACGTAAAATGAACTAGCCAATCAGAGAGCTTGTAACATGTCTCTCTCCGTAGCTAATTTGCATTGTTTTACCTCGTTTTAGCATGCAAGGCCCCAGAGTGTCAGGGAAATGGTAATTAGAGAGGCTAAAAGGAAAAGCTAAATGACAAGCTAATCGAATAGCAAATCGGAAAAGGAAATGCAGAGGGGAAATGGAAATGCTACAAGAAATAGTCTTTTAAATGACGGATTAAAACTTTTATTTCTAGTTTAATTTGTAAATCCAATTATTTATTACTCTTTTTAAATCGCATTTTTAAATAGATTTTGAAATTCCACTATTTATAAAGGAATTCATTAATGCGCTTTAAAATAATGTATTTATTTCGTGTTTTATGTTGATTTTTAAAAGTCCCTTTTTAAATTGAAGTATTTATTGATTGATTAATATTTCATTTATTAATTCTTTTTACAATCACGCTTTTTATTGCCCATTAAAACAATATATAATAAATTACTTTATCATTTCGCCTATTTATATTTGAATTAAAAAATGAAATTAAAAATAAATGGATTAATGTCTATTTTTATTTTATAATTAATTATTAAACAATGAAATGCTTGATTACTGTACACAAGACTCTCCTGGTCCTCCATAAATTAGCTTGTTCAGGTGTTTTATATCAGAGTTGGGGATAAACTCTGCAGGAAAATGGATCTCGCGGGCCAGAGTTGAGAACCATGGGGTAAGGTTTCTTAAGACTTGAAACACCAAAGATTTTGTCAAAACCAACAAGCCACGCCCACGGATCTGACTCTAAACAACAAGGATTTAGTGAAAGCCGTATGAATAGACTTGTTCGACTTGGTGCTGAGCTGCAAGATCCGACAGGCGGATGACATCAAAGTACCGTGAGAGCTATTCGAAAAAACATAAAAAGTTTGCTATATTTAAGAAATATATAATATTGTTAAGGGCATGTATAAAACAAAAACGAAAATAAACAGCTGAAAATTTGATCAATATTAAAGCTTCGTATTTAAATTCTATGAACTAAAAATATTCACAATATAAAACACTGCTACAAAGCACAAAGCAAGGTCAATCTAAATTTTAATGTAAATATTAGCTTTACAATAAATAACAATATGTACATGAAAGTCGGCTGAGAATGTTTTGTGGGCTGTGCGTGCTGTGTAGTATTCTGTCCCGTGGGCTCATGGGATATAGACCATCTCAAGTATCCCTCACTGAGAACTTCTAAATCTGTCGTAACCAGTAAGCCATCCAGGAAATTTTCGGCCTTCTCTTTTATGAACACTGATGATTCTGACATACTCTATTCAAGTACTGTTTACTTCTACTACATAGTAAGGAGTATGCCATTTTGGATTCAGCCATAGATCATGGCCTCAACGTACAATCATGTTCTGGCAAGAAAATACTAGGCTACCATATACTGTAGCAAAACTGTATGAACCATACTTGTCCATTCCTGGGCAGCTACTGTTTTTTATTTCCAGTTCAAAACTATATGATGAAGAAGGGACAAACAATGTAGATTTTTTTCATGTTTGTTTATTTGGTTTTTGAATTTTGTTTCTGTTGATATGTGATATGCATGCACAGTGCACAGCTGTGCATCAATCTTTTGTATGACCTATCCTTTTCACTGAAAGATGCTATGGGCACAGGCAATCAGTGTTGACACCTGAAAGCAATTCTAATTTGCACTGGACATGCTTACTAATCAGACACCCTTCTTCTCCCTATCCATTTTGTATGTGTCACTTGTATATTCTGCTGCCAAATGAAATATTTCCCAGTAATCACCCACCTGCATTAATAATCCTAAACCATAATCAGAAGTGTACAATAGCTGAGTGTTAACGTCTCATACCATTGTGCGAATGCTGATTTTAGATCAGTCTCACAAAGCTCATTCAAATCTCTCATGGCAAGGCTTTTGTATACTGTATAAAAAGTACTTTAGATTCATTAGAAGACCACAAAAGACCAGCTTCTACAATTGTCTATTTACCCATATACACAATTTGTTGCATTTATTGTTAGTCCTTCATAATATCATCATGATCTTTTTCTGACACAAATATTGTTTTGAATAACCGATAGGCTACACAAATAAATAAATAAATTTGCACGCATGCATGGAGATTTCTTATACTTTTAATTTCTTAAAAATATGCTAAAAGGGTTATTCGCGTCTCTTCACTTCTCATTCATTTCAAAGTTATTTAGGTATTTATTTCAAGCTGGAACTCTTCTTTGAGCTGAAGAGCTTCTCTTTGGTTGTCGATGTATGATGTAATGATAGGACAATTTGACTCACCTGGTTGACCGTGAACTTCATTGTTCCCAATGAACACTATGTGTGCCAAATGTAGAGCTGAGATTTAAGCGGAAGTGTGCATTCACCCCATTTAATGCTTAAAAAGATAGTGGATCTAAATTGGTGAGCTGTTACCAACAACTAGCAAGTAAGTACTGCTGATAGCAGGGTAAATCAATGCTGTATGAAATAATAAAATGTTTTACTTCAAGGATTGTATTAGAGGGTATGCATTTGCGTTACCTTCCCACGTTGCAAAATGGCTGAGGAGAAAAGTGGAAACAAAGAAAGCGGGTCTAAAAAACTAAATTATTTTTTGGATCTCCAAATTCCAAAAGCAATGCACCACTTCCATAAACTGTATATGAACTGGTATCACATTTACAGTGGATATTGCATTGGACATACCCACCATTAACAAGGAATTGCTTAAGAGAATTTTTGGCAAGCAGTTGCAACACAATCACTGAAAGCAAACACCATTCAGTTACTGGAGAAACGTGGTCAAGACACTACTCTTATTTTACTCATGAAAGACTTTTTTTGTCATTTGTTAGATGAATGGGAAAAAACAGCAAGAAATCAAACCTTTTTCACAGATGTCTTTTTATTTGTCAAACCAAAGAGCTGTCTATACTGAATGGCTGTCCTCCGTTGTACACTTCACTTGAGATAATTGGTGTATAATTCATGTGCTTTATCATATAGCACTTGGTTGACACTGAATAAAAAAAGAAAAATTACAGCAGACAGCATTGGAAAAATGGATAGCCAAAATGTTGCCAAATGGTCCGCCTTATGACACCGTTTTAGTGCTAAGTTAAAATAAGAGGGATAGTCATAACATTGCTAGCATAGATCTAAACCTAATCTGATAATCCTTACATCATTATGCATTTTATCATGAAACTCTATTTCTGTAGTGGACTTAGAAATACTTTTATTTCAAATCATGAATTTATTCTTAAAACCGTAGACTCGTAGAATCAATTTTATCGTGACATTAAAACACTGTCATATTTCTTATATTTAGTTCTACACATGTTTTTAGACAATCACTATTCACAGCACATGAAATGGAAATGCTGGATTATCAGACCCATATACATATTTTTATAAGTTTTTAAAAATGTGCCAGTGGAACTCATTTTTTTTCCTGCTTCATAGACAATCACCCTCAAAGGTCTGTACAAAACTGTAAATGAGCACACACGTCATCTGAACAATGTTAGAGAAGACACTCACAGACACAGGGAAATGTTACAATAGAGAAATGACTAATTTGACCTCCAAATAATCGTTTGAACATAAATTTATGAAGCCAACATTTAACTGTTCAAAAATATACAGGTATGTTATGTCTATGCTACTGGTGTATGATATATGCTGAATTCATGTCAACACATTTCGGACATCATGAACTTTTTTCTTAATTTTTTCATATTTTCACACCAAAGACTATACACATAATGACACAACCCCTCCCTTACCCATCTCATTTGTATGTTACTTTTACATTCGCAAATAAAATGATGCATTCCAGTGAAATCCACTATCCAATGGTGTTTAACCTATAAATGAATAACTATATTTCAATTAAAACAGCTGTATAATCTGCTTCTAATGTTTTTAATACATGAAAGTAGTAATTTAATGGTGCATTTATTTTACGCAAATAGGAAAATTATTAACCTCACATTGTGTAGTCCGTACTCCTGTTAGTATTCCTTCACCTTTTCTAATAAATAAAAATGTGGGATATTTTAAAGATACCTTGCATCTGAACATTTAAACGGTTAGATTTATTGGTATGTATAAGTCGGCTACTTAAAAGCATGAGATCTAACCTGAGGTTTTTACAATCAAGAAAATAAAATACAGTAGTATATGTAAGTAATAGATAAACATCCGAGAAAAAAAAGGATATCTGAACATTTCACACAAACAATGTATAGATAAAAACACCTTAAACATCTGCCTATTTTCTTTCTTTACTTACTAAATGGACAGTTAACCCCTTCCAAAAGTTTCATTATTTACTCATCCTGATCTTTTTTTAAACCCCTCTGACTTGTTTTTCATCCATAATACACAAAAGCTGTAGTTAGGCAGGAAAATTTACAAAAGAAAGAAATAATTTATCCTTTTATGTTTTTCGAACAACATGGAGGATGAGTAAATGTTCACAGAAGCTTCATCTTTGTGTTAACTGTTGCTTTAAGGTTTATATTTTAAGGGTGGTTTTATGGGTATATTTTTCATCTTTCTTCCTCATGGGACGTCGTTACATTATGGAACATGCATTCTTTAGAAAAGAACAGGGACACGGATAAAAAAGATAAATAAAAATGAATAATTAAAATGATTGAAAAAATGCTTCATTTGCAAAAAACCTGAACTTATACATCTTGCTTCCTTATACTTCTAGTGTTATGTATGCGTCATGCAGTTATTTTGCCTTTTATATATATTACAATAATACCATAATATTTTTGTCTACATAAGAATGCCAGTGTTGGCTTTGATTAAACTTCATTCAGACCTGCTGTTAAAATGAAAGTAGAAACATATTTTACATATTAATGTTAGTTTTCCCCCATGTGTTTTGATTGTTTGATGGCCCAAGAAGCATTGCATTCATATTTTGTTTTATATAAAGTGACACTGTACAGTGGCTATTGTTCCACTGCTTAAACCACAGTGAAATAACCCCCACCTTAAAAAATATTTTTTAAATGGCACAAAAAGGACAAAAAACAGGACAGGATAAAGATGAAAAACATAATACATCCAAAAACCCACTTAATTAGGAAGCAAAAAGAAAAGACATTACAAAAATGAAAACAATTATAATCTAACCCAATTTTAAATTTAATGTTTAAGAAAAGTTTATATCGAATGAGGACCAAAGTGTACCGAATGGAAACGTGTAAAGGGTCTTCATTCTTCCTCTGTGCATCCCAGTAACTCTGCACGCAAAGTGATTCTACCGTACCATGACCACGGAAGGATTCGGATGAATCTGGCATAGATGGGCGGATCTATTACATTCTTTCTGTGGGTGTCATTATCAAAATTTCCCTGAAAGACCTGTTGGAAAGGAGAAACAAATTCAGAATTAAACCTGCATTTATTTAATGCTACATTTGCAGTAAATTCCATTTCATTTCCTCCCAATGTGTACTTGTCTAATACTTTACTTTGTATTTTAAATTAGGTTTGCAGTATAAAACAGAGTCTGAATAGGCAAATACAGTTGATGATTTATAAATAACTGTGTTGCTGAATAGACAGTAGAAACCAGCAAAGCTCAAATAACTTTAGGGTAAAAAGTTCAAAGTTAGCAAGTGAAAGGAAAAATAAAGAGAAAGGTTGCGAACTGAGTTTTTTTGTGGCTGTCAAAGGCAAGTTTTATGTGACTGAGGTTTCAAAGCACTGACAGCACAGAGTTCATCATTAGAGAGCAAACAATAGAGCATTGAGTTCCCAGATGTCTGACTGAAATTCTCAAGAAAAGTGTAACAAACATTACATTACGATTTGGCACATAGGCCTAGTATCTCACTCTGAATTAGCATTCCTTTCTCCATGGATTTAATTTTGGGTTTATCTGCAACTACTTTCAGGCCAGTGGAGACTGAAAAATCTAATATTTTAAGATATTTATTCATACCCTTTGCTTTAATATGTATACATATCAAGCATTTGATGTGCTGAAGATTTTTGCGCAGTACTGTTTTGCTGATGTACTCTGAGGCAAAGCATGGGGAAAATGTAATAAAATATTGATAAGGCAAAAGGGCAGCTAAAAACATGAACTCCTTCACTGAACTTCTCATCATATGTACTGTGACTAAGTTTGCAATAAATCTACAGTATACATGCACAGAAAAGTTTCAATGCCAAGTTTTTACCCCTGGGGTCTTATAATATGGTTTGTATAGGCCTACTTGTAAAGTAAATAATACAGTGGGTCATTCACATGTGTAGCCGTATAAATACATAGGAATTAAGTTATCAGTTTTTGGACTTTATGTGTCTGTGTTTAAAACTGTTTTAAAACCTGACCGGGGCTCAACATTGTGACTAAATAAACGTAACGTTTGAGCATATCTGCTACCATTTAAGTAAAGTATTCTCTAAAGTTCTAAATATTTAAGATTCATATACAGTGGTCTAAAAACGTTTTTGCCCCCTTCAGGATTTTTTGTTTTTTTGCCTATTTGTCATGCTTAAATGATCCGGATCATCAACCACATTTTTTAATTACTCATAGATAACCAGAGTAAATACAAAATGCAGTTTTTAAATGATGGTTTTATTTATTAAGGGAAAAAACTATCCAAACATTTATGACCCTATGTGAAAAAGTAATTGTCCCGCTTGGTAAATCAGGAATTACATGTGATGACTTAAATTAGTTAAATTTCACTAGCCACACTCAAGCCTAATTACAGCCAGACCTGTTGAATCAAGAAATCACTTAAGTAGAACCTGTCTGACAAACTGAGTCTAAAAGATCTCCAATAGCAACACATCAATCCGCAATCTAAATAAATTGAAGAACAGATGAGAAACAAAGTAATTGAAATGCATCAGTCTAGAAAGGGTTACAAAGCCATTTTAGGGCTTTGGGACTCTAGCGAACCACAGTGAGCGCCATAATCCCCAAATGGAGAAAGCATGGAACAGTGGTAAACCATCCCAGGAGTGGCCGGCCTACCAAAATTACTCCAAGAGCACAACGACGATTCGTCCAGGAGGTCATAAACGATCCCAGAAGAACATCTAAAGAACTACATGCCTCTCTTGCTTCAGGTCAGTATTCATGATTCTACAATAAGAAAGAGACTGTGCAAAAATGGGATCCATGGGAGAGTTCCAAGGCGAAAACCACTGCTGACCAAAAAGAACACAAAGGCTCATCTCAAATTTGATGATCTCAAAGACATGTTGATGATCCCCAAAACTTTTGGGCAAATATTCTGTGGAGTGATAAGACAAAGGTTGAAATTTTAGAAGGTGTGCGTCCCGTTACACCATGCGTAAACTAACACAGTATTCATAAAAAGAATATCATACCAAAACTCAAACATGGTGGAGGTAGTGTGATGGTCTGGTGCTGCTTTGTAGCTTCAGGACCTGGAAGACTGAATATAATTGATGGAAGCACGAATTCTGCGCTCTACCAGATAATCCTAAAAGAGAATGTCCGGCCATCGGTTTGTTCTGGATTTAAATCCAATTGAAATGCTGTGGCATGACCTTAAAAAGGCTGTTCATGCCCGAAGACCCTCCAATGTGGCTGAATTAAAACAATCCTGCAAAGAAGAGTAGGCCAAAATTCCTCCACAGCGATGTGAAAGACTCATTGCAAGCATTCGCAAACGCTTGATTGCAGTTGTTGCCGCCATGGGCGGCACAACTAGTTATTAGGTTAGGGGTTAATTACTTTTCACATAGGGTCAGGAATGTTTGGATTGTTTTTTCCTTAATAAATAAAACCATCATATAAAAACTGCATTTTGTATTTACTCCGGTGTTCTTTGTGTAATATCTTTTTTTTTTGATGATCTGGATCATTTAAGCTTGACACATATAGGTAAAAAATCAGGAAGAGGGCAAATAGACAGATTTATTGTTAACTACATTACCAACAGAAGATGTTAATGCTTTTCCTTTCCCCACTGTCTTCCCCAATTCCCCCTGAAGTAGTGCGTAACACAGAGGTGTAACGTAACATGTGTCTCTAGTATTGTACTTATCCATTTCAATCTTCCATGCAACAGCAAGCATCGCTAAAACTCCAGTCAACGGTGACATATCCTGTGACCGTAACCAAATAAGACATCTCGCTCTTCTCATGTACCCTCTGATGGAATGACGGAAACACATCACTCTCAATTACCTCATCTCCCAGCGTGCCCAAAACGTTTGGAACGATTATGCATAGAAGCTGCAAGGAAAAATAAATCCGTCTCTAAGACGTCCCATAAATCTCTGTCTGGTGTTTACTGCTTAATTTAATCCCTGCACTGCTCCGCTCATGACTGCAAAACTCTGGAACACAAAGTTGTCTCAAGAGCAGTGAATGAAATGCAGAAACAAATGGGAGATTTTCTAAGTAGACACATCAGGTATTTTAGATATTCTATTTGGTGATAAGGGCCTTTTGGAGTTCACAAGGGAAGGACGCTTTACCACTTCATGGGCTCTTCAATCTGCAAGACTGCTCAATTCATAAACACGTCCTTTGAAGTGGGCCCTTCATATGAAGCTGAATCAGTGTGAAAGTCCCAGGAGTGATGCTCAAAGCGGGAAGGCATTCTCAAGTCCTTTTGGAGCACGGAAAAACATGGCTGTCTGTGGGGAGATCTGGGCATTACATCTGAGCATGCCTGTTGCAACTAAATCCAAGATATGATAGATAGAAAGATGGACAGACAGACAGACAGAGACCGACTGATACACACAGATCTTCATAGACTGATAAAAAAATGTATGATTAAAATATAACGCACACACCTATAATGAAAGCCACACCGCAAAATGTTTTTCCACTGTAAAATGCTTGTGTATAAAACTATTTTCTTATATTACTCATTGGTAGTTTAAAAGCGAATTAACTGTTTCAATCAGTTTTATATACTATAGAACTACAGGAAGAAAAAAATAAAAAGAGCGTGCTTTCCATTTTTGATTCACTTGCTATATGAGGCTGCAGGTCCATTTGAAATATCAGAACAACATCTGACAAAATGCATTGCGCGGCAAACTTGACCTGGACCAAGTGTTACAGAAGAAATCAATAGTGCCAAGTTTAAATATGGGTTACTTTTCTTTTATTGATGAACCCTAGCATGTTTACTTCATGATATATTTTTTATATGCACTCTAGCAAAGAAGCCTTACAGAAATCAAACATTTTTAGATATTATTTTAGAAAAAAACAATTTTCACAACCCTTACAGGAAAGCCACATGAATTTCAAATGTACAAATCACGTGTGATCCTATTTGACAAATCCCCATGTAAATTTCCATGCGTAACCCACATGAGATCACATAGAATTCACAAGGAAATTTCCCCAAAAAACATTTGGCTAACACTTTACATTTTCATTCATGCATTTGGCAGACACTTTTATCCGAATCAATTTACATTGCATTATACTATACATTTGTTAAGTATGTGCAATCCCTGGGATTGAACTTTGACCTTGGCGTTGCTAGCGTCATACTCTAACCACTGAGCTACAGGAAAATTCAATAAGGTTGTATATGTTAACATTAGTAAATGCATTAAGTAACATGAACTAATAATGAACAATGTAGTTTTTCAGCATGCATTAATCTCTGTTAATGTTAGTTGTCAATACAACTATTCATGTTAGTTCATGGTGCATTAAGTAATGTTAACAATAACAACTTTTCAGCCAACCATGAGGCAAGATTATTAACTAAACTATTAATATGCTCCATTTTATGTTGTCTACAGCGGTGATTGTAGTTGGTGTGTGCAGTAGTGAATTGTGACTCTTGAACCTTTGTACACCAACACCCCTACCAAATGGGTTTATCAGTGGGTGATGTATCCTAAGGCTTTACTACTTTATTTAAAAAAATAAAGTAAATTCCTCAAATAAGAACTTGGATAAGAAGAGCACCAAATCGTTATAAAAATGAACCCCCAAGAGTGTAAATAAGACTTCAAAATTTAAGACTTCAATAAATACCGTTTATTTTGTCTAGCGATAGGGAAATTGTGGTATAATGTACAGTATAGACAGTCATAAACATAACTTACAACAGTAATACATTATGTAACGTGTTTTAATCTTTGAAATGCTATTTACTGCATTTACTTTTAATTGTTTTAAAATAAACATTTAGATAATATCTTGTCTAGGGATTTAATAATAAATTAGTGGTGGGCATAGATTAATTTTTTTAATCTAGATTAATCTAGATTAATCTTGGAATTAATCTAGATGAATCTAGATTAAAATGGCTCATTTGAATTCTGCGGAAGGCATTCAAAATATGTGTGCTACCCAAATAATGACTAAAAGTAAGTCTTTGAGAACGGGTTTCTCAAGCCAGGTGGCGCATGAGACCAGGGGCTCATCTTCTGTTTCCAAAATGCATCACAAACTGCTTGAGAAAGCTGTTCTACTATGATAATTGGTGATGAAAATAAAATTATGTTCAATAAGATGTAATTGTGTTTACTTCCGCATTAGCTAAGGGATGCTCTGCGTTTAGGTGGTACTTGAGACTGGAAGAGCTCCTACAGTACATTTACATTTAGTCATTTAGCAGACGCTTTTATCCAAAGCGACTTACAAAGAGTTAGGGAGCAACAAGCGATATGTCATACAGGAGCCATAATACATTAGGTGCCAATACAAATTTACTGGTTTCAACTAAAGCTAGACCTGTTGAGAGTTTTTTTTTTAAACCAATTCCGTACAGTAATCCAATTCCGCATTGCACAAGGTGCTAACAACCTTAGTCTTGTCGAGGTTTCCATTGGGAAGGCTCTTAAAAATAAATTTTCCCTGAAACAAGCCCGGCGGCTTCATACCTGCATCCATGTTAGCACGTCACGTTTGATGTGGTAATTTCACAGTAACGTTATGTTGTGTTCAGTCCAAACGCGAATGGCGCGTCAAGCGCGAGTGATTTACATGTTAAGTCAATGCAAAGACGCGATAGACCTACTTGCTGCGTCAATCGCGCGAATGAAGCCCTGGTTATGAGATGATGAGGCGGCGCGAATGACGCGAATGAAGCCCTGGTTATGAGATGATGAGGCGGCGCGAATGACGCGAATCACGCGAGTTGAAAACTCTGGTTCTCGCCCCCTACAGTGCAATTAAGATAGGTATACATCCGCGCTAAAATATCAAGGTGAAAGTCATCATAGCTTGCGTAGTATAGACCCAGCTCCCAACCCAACTTTGAGAATAGATTAACGGCGACATTTTTTTTATCGCGTGATAAGAGTCTCACTGCGTTAACGGCCCACCACTATAATAAATACACAAGAGTTTTAATAGGAAAGTGATATGATGGGATTTTGAGGCCAAGTATGGTGTTCCATACTCAGAATTTGTGCTCTATATTTAACCGATCCAAGTGCACACACACTGCAGTGAGTAACACACCCACCGTGAACACACACCCAGTGCTGCGGCGCAGTTGGAGGGATCGGTGCCTTGCTTAAGGGTCTCACCTCAGCCGTGGTATTGATAGTGAAGGAGAGCGCTGATCATTCACTCCCTCACCTACAATCCCTGCTAGTACTGAGACTCGAACAGGCAACGTTTGGGTTACAAGTCTGAGTCTCTAACCATAAGGCCATGACTGCCTATAATATCATGACCAAGTACACTCTGTATGAATGTCTGAGGGTGTTATATTTATTTATCCTTCAACTGGCATTAGACTCCTTATTTGCCTCACTCAATCTTTACATTATTATCTAATTATTGAGTTTGTACCCACTCTCTCAATGGTTCTTCTTTTCAGATGTTGTCCATAAAAATAACTGCTGTACTGTAGATCTGCAGGCAGAATGATTTACCCATTGGGGTGATCTCACACCATTGCTTTGTCAAAATAAGGACCAAATGAGGACACAATCTCTTTTAATACACATTTATTTTAACTTTCTTCCCTATGATTTACTGTTCTGTCATTCAGTAACTTATATATATATAAGAGGAAGTGAACAGGCTATGGTGTACAGCAAACAAATGTTTATCAATAGATTGGATGTGAGAGAACCATGGGTACAGTTGTCCTATTTCCCCTGAGCTCTGTAGAAATATGATACGACTCAGCAGGAAAGCAATTTCTGTTACTCAGAGACGTGTTAACTTTAAGCTTCAGGTGACAATTTTCAATCTTCCCAAAAGCTACATATGTAGGCAACTATTCAAAAGTTATGGGTCACTTGAGTGGAAATGTTTTGAAAACCCTTTTACTCTAAAAAAGTATTCATGTGACTTAGTAAAAATTAACACTTGTAGTCACTTAGTTAAATGATTTTTTTTGTGGAACACATAAAAATCCAACAATTAATTTCACACTTTGTTTTTAAAACCTGTCCTGATATTTACTGTATTAAGGGCTCATCGTATGAGCACTTTCAACAAGTTGGTATGATTTATAAGGGTCTTCATGAAATCTCTGTAACATTTTGCTTAAAAACACTCAATGGCTGTGAAAACAAAACCCTTTTGCCTTGTCAAAAACAGCTCTGCTCACTGCAAGCCGTTTCAGTGAGTGTCTCTTTAAATGATAATGAGTTACTGCGCAACCCCCCCAATAAATATTTACATTATTATTATTTAATTTTGGGAATTATTGTTTTACATTTAACAATATTTTGTTACAGTGATCCGTAGTTATATAGCTGTACTAAGATTGGCAAGATACTGCAAATTTTATAATGGAATATTTATACAAACATTGTAAATTTTTTACATTGTGTTATGATGTGATCCTAATTCAGACAGTGTCTTCACTGTGTCATTTGTTTTGACCCAATTTTGAGGACCGTAAAATGACTCATTATTTTATGCTTGTGCAGTAGATATACAACATGTCATTTTACAGAAATCTTTGTTTTAAAACATTTAACACAACAAAAAAGCTGACCAAGAGATATCACCAGGGTGTGCATGAGTACCACTGCAGTCCTTTCCCTTTGCCTGCTCAAGGTTGCCAAGCCCTGATCTAACATATTGCTGTAGAGGGGCACATTTTCTAAGAACCACAAACAGGATTTTCAGTCATTGAAAAAAATAACTTGTTGAAAATGGAATCCCTTTGACTGCAAGTCAATATCCAGGGCATAGAGGACAATCCAAGCTAATGCAGCTCTGGTTCCAGAGCTCATTTCACCTAAAGACAGTAAATGGTGGTTTGCAATGTATAAAATTTCATTCTCAAGTCCCATCATCTTCAGAACAGCCAGAAAAATAGGCCTCTGAGGGTTCCATAAGACCAGGTCCAAATTCAAAAAGTAGAAAAAAAAGAAACTGGATACTGGATTTTTGAGTTAAAAGCAGCTGTGGGTATGAGGCGCAGAGTAAGGAGTCAGTGCTTGAAACGAGAGGATCTAAATATGTATTGTCCCCATAGAGCCATAAAAACAAGACCGAGTTAAAAGGCTAAAACAGGGTCCAAAACATGAAACGGTCTGTTCTGTAACTAATGCTTGCTCAGATGAATAGTGCAGGTGGTAGCTCAAATGGTCTTCTTCTAAAATACTCTGAATTTCATTCACTTCATCTTTAAAATAAAATTTTGAGTCCATGCTGTGATTATGAGGTCACTTTGAAAGTAGAAGTGGTTCACAAAAGCACAATCTACTAGATATTGGCAATCATGTTGAAAAGGAATAAATTGAAAAAACTTAGTACACGGTCCAATGATATCTGTATTGAGTCTTCAGAGGTATTAATACAGACATTTAGAGCAGCACCTCTAGAATTCCGAAAGTTCATTTCTTAATACATTTCCACCGATAAAGTGGGGGACCTTTCTGGGTGACTAAACCTCACTTAAACCTCCTGCTCAGTGGATGGAAATAAAGTTACACTTTTCCCCTCCAATCTGTTCTGGTCTGTGCCTCCTATCTGACCCATTGGGCAATGTTTCCACAGTATTGATTTCAGCAATGAGAACATCAAGGGCACCTACTACCAAAAAAAGCAAAGGAGTTTATGCCTTTCCTGCTGGTAAATCATCATTTGAAACTGATGCAAAGGGCATAACACGGCAGATACCTGATTTACTATCTTGCATGTCACTATCTTGGTTGTGTTGCTATGGCTTGACTGGCTATCATAGGACGTCAATCACATCTCTTTTTATCCTTCATTCAAAAGCTTATTCTCTTCTATTGAATGACTTTCAGCTCATCAAGTATCAGTTTACTCACAGTCAGGAGTATGTTGAATATAATAGAACACAATGAAAACTATTGTAGAACCCCTGAGCGTGTGGTCACCTAAGGGAATGTGAATGAAAACTAGCATGGACCACAAAGCATCATGGTCACCTAAAGGATTTTAAAACCATGCTTGACATAGGTTAGGAGATCCACCGGTAGTTCATCTTGGGACATGATCTTATTTACTGCCATCTAATGTGCTATTGACCCCTCGCCCATGAAGGGACTAGTTCTATCCACAGGCTAATTAACCCTTTGACACTGACCTGAGGTTAGTCAATAATAGTTGTGCATGGCTGCTCTCATGCCAGTGTCTTCATTGACAACCGCAACAGGAGAGCTGATGATTTCTGGCAGAAAGCAGATAAAGGTGTCTGTTTTGTTTTTGGAGTTGTTTGTGCAGAAATTTCGGGATAAGTAAGCATAATGTGTTGTGGTAACTTGACCTGTTTTTAAATTGAGAGAAGTCTATTAGGGCTAAAACTGATTTCAGCTGAAGTGTGGAGAATCTGGACTTTGGTCAAAGCCAGAGTAAGAATTTATATTTTAACAAGGTGTCTTATAAACACACTGCAAATAACAATTAACAACATAAAGCTTTATTTGGTTTTGTGTATTCTGAACATTTATAAACTCACAGTTTGGCTATTGGTGTGAGTGACAATGGTTTTCTGCAACTAGAAAAAATATACTCACAAGTGTATTTATTCTAAAGGTGCTGTAAACATATTGTTGTTATGGAATGGGACACAGAGCGTGTCCATAACCAGACTGCTATCACCGAGTGTCATGTAATAGGCACTTGTCTCTATGATGGGACTAGACTGTGAACTGCAAACAATACATAATGGACACATTCTTTTTTTAGACAGTCAGAAGTCATGTGGTACAGTGTTCCTGACAATAATTTTGTGTGTTCACAAGGTAGCCCATAAGTGTCCTACCAATGGATTCACAACTAAAAAAATAGTATAGGTATGTCTTTGTATGCATGCAAATCGGTAAAAAGTAGGCTTTTGGAAAAAATGGGAAATTACATTTATTGGCAAAAAAAATCTTGAAACCCTGGTTTTCTCAAGTTTGTACAGAAATAACCAAATAAAAGTTGTTAATGCAGCTATGCACTTTCAGTTTGGACACTGACAGTATGTCAGTTTGTTTCTTTTTCCTAGATCCGGTACAAATTACAAAGATGTGTATCTCAAATTTCCACAATTTTGACAGCTAGTAGTTTTACCCTCCAGCCCTGCAGTTTAGATGTATAATATAGACAGTTTCACCCAATGTGCGTGCCTGGCCGAAAGTGTGTTTGGTTATCTGTCTGGTTAATGGCTGATAATATAACAATTGATTTTATATTTAATTTATATAATACAAATTTATATAAATATTTTATGGTGTGGTAATTGTATTAAATTACATTACATTAAAACTACTCAACAGTTATTGATTCTTTGCATTTAACTTTGGGCCACATATTATTTGTTTGTGTTTTGTCGCCTCTGAAACAGTCTACATATTGTGGTCAAGAGAAAACACCAACAGTTTAAAGAACACAAAAGTCAGCACTGCTGCTTTTGATATTAAGGTCCTTTTACAGCAAACACAGTTAAGGAACACAAATGTGTGACGTAACAAGTCTTATGAATCTAAACAATAGATCCCTATGGAGGGACAATTTGAGTTTTTGCAAGTCTTTACACCAGTGTGACCATTTTTTCTGTCCCGCAATAAAACTTGCCATCAAATTTGATTTGAGCTTTTGCTCACATCTCTGTTTGCTCACAGAAATCCTATTGTAAACAGACCCGGCTCCATGGGCAGGCTTTGCCCACCCTTAAAAAGCTTTGCCCACCCTGCCTCCACTCAGTCCCGTTGAGAGAAAAGCAGAGCTGTTGAAAAACAGAGTTGCGACACTCGCATAGACGTCCATTTGAAGCATGGGAAGGGGAAGTAACTTGTATAATGTAGGGCTCTATAACATTGCATTTAAGCTCATTCATTCACCGTTTCCCAAACACATTAGCAGGTAAGTTGATACATCTCTGTAAAGCTGGTGTTTCGTTATAAGTATGTTTTTGAAACAAAATGTTGTTTTCCAAAATAAAAAGACTGATCATTAAATGAAATGTTATCTATCGTCTCCCTGTAGAAACTATATAATAAAATCTCTTGCTGACTGAAATTGTTTGTCTTGTTCATTTTTCTGCATTCTTTGTGTTGCGTTTACGTGCAATCATTTATTATTTATTGACAAATTACTTGTGCATTTTTATATGAAGGTCTTAACATAATTTTAAATTGTTATGTTGTTTATCATAGAAGCATAAGAAACAGATGGATGCATGCAGACTGTTTATATTTATATATTGCACATTATGCAGTCTTCCTAGTCAAATTAAACACACAAAACTGATTAATTGTTTCTCTAACATTTAGTGAAATTTGTTGCAAATAAAGCTACTTCCACTGTCTCTCCCGCTTAAATCCATTCAAACAGACTGACAGTTTGGAACTATTGAGAGCTCCATAAACCACGTGACCATCTGGCGGCGAGATCAAAGTGTGTCGGCAGGATTCTCTTTCTCAGCAACTCTGGGTCCAGTGGCGGAGCTAGAGTTTTTCACATGGGGTGTCCTGGGGGTGGCCAAGGCAACTTCAGGGGGTCTATAGACCATGATAGAAAGTCAGTGTGTAATAGTGATGCACGGATGGCGGTTAAATGGCGCTGCGGATGATCCGCGGGACGGGTGTGTCGGGTAATAAAAAAATACATTCTGATTAATTGCGAGTGGATATATGCGGGTCATATACAATATTAACAAAATTTCTCAAAAAATAGGAATTTGTTTTAAATGCATTTTAAAGCAGACGCTAATTTGCAGTAGTTTAAAAGAAATGCCCGCGTGGTGGCGGTAGAGGATGGTCTATTTCTTAAAGCAGATATAGGGGCAAAACAGATCCGAGAGAAATTTAAAAACAAAACAAAAGGTAGGAAAGAAAAATACCGTGTGGGAGCGTTTTAGCGAAGTGGTTAACAAGGATGAATCAAGTGTTGGGTATGTAATATGCAACGGCTGTGAGGCACTGCATGTATATGAAAGCCATAAGACTGGTACCTCTTATATGGTACATCATGTATGTGCTAAATCGAAAGATTAGATTTAAGCATTTACAGACAAAGACAGTGCTATAAAATTTACAGAGTAATTAAAGTGACAACCGGATTCGGGACGGGTGCGGATATCTATATCTGAGAAAATTATACGCGCGGGCGGGTGGCGGGTGGATAATTTTTTGAAGCAGCGGATGCGGGTGACATTTTAGCTTATCTGCGCATCTCTAGGTGTAACCCTAACCTGCCATCAAAAGAGAAATAAAAATTTACTTAACCTGGTGTTTGTAACGTGATTTGGCTTAAAAAAATTATTCACACACTATGAATTGTCAGAGTCTCTATCTCGTAACACACAACTAGATTCGTTACATGGCTGGCCGTACTACGGAGTAACTTAGCTGTATTTTATTAGCCCTTTATGATATGTAATGAGGCTATTTGCAATTGATGTAATCTTTTGAGTATCACGACCAGATAAATAGCTTAAGAATTTCAAAGTTACCTTAACATTTAAACACTGGTGGTGGCTGTACCTGACGTTAGCCTACATTAAGTAAACAGGCAAATAGTGTAATGTATTGGCACTGCACTGTTTATGTGTATATAACTAGCACAAATGTAACGTTAAATACAATGTTTAGGCTAAATCGGGAACTGATCTCTCTTATCTGATTAACCCGTCTAGCGCCAACATTCATGTTTACTTATACAGCGACTTCACTTTCAAAATGATTTCCGCAAAAACTAAATCCTGATGCCTAGTCTTAAAACTAACCTTATATGCGAAATTTCATTATTTTTCTGTTACTCGCATCACTTTCGTCCTTGATTAATTTGAAAGCTGCGCGCGGCACCGGACGCTTTTTCAGCAAGTGGTGAAATGAGATGTCAATCATCATTAAACTGCCCAATAAAATTTGAGGTGGCACTCAGGGTGGCCAATCAGATGTCTGAGAGGACACCCCTCTGGCTCCGCCTCTGTCTGGGTCCCCCTTCCCTTACACCACATTACTGCCAATCACAAAATTAATGTGATATTCATGTCAGCTCTGATATTTTTCTTTTCTGTTTTCCCTTTTTTTTGGGTGAGACAGTCTCTTAGCTCATTCACTTATATAATGTATATAAATATGTATTTAAATAGTAACCCCCCTCTGCCGAACCTGGAAAATCACTTGGCCCACCTTTCATCTCATATCTGGAGCCGGGCCTGATTCAAACATGTTTTTTTATTTTGATTTCCACCACAGTTCAGAAAAAATCAAGCTAAACACTGCATCTTAACATCAACAATAAATGTTTTTTTTTTTTTAACCCTTGACAGAAGTTTATATTTGCATTATGTTAGTAAAATGGAGATTTATATTATATTGCTCATAAATCTGAATCAAAATAGTCATTGCCAAGTAAGATATGTTCAGGCAGGCACACTAGAATGCAGAATCAGGTTCTAATAATTTTACCACTATCTAGGGGGCAATCTCTGACTTTTCACAATTTTATCTGAAAATCCATGCTGTGCTTGGCTTGCCAAGGAGCTGATTCAGTGCCAGCCAATACTCACCATCTCTTTGCCCTTACCATGGCACATGTACCCATCTTTTGGCAGCACCCAACCCAAAGATTATCTCAAGACCAGAAAATCAGCCAATACTTGAGTCGGGAACAAGATTATATACAAACATCTCCTGAAATATTTATATCAGAAACTGGAAAAGATGTTTAAAATCTCCTGTCACTTTTCTAAAACAAGAATCCTCAGTGTATTCAGAATATAAAGATGAACTCTGTATACTCATAACATTAATACTGACAGCTTCACTGCTGAGTTAAGAATAGTGGGGGATTTAACAGGGTCTCAAAAGACTAGCAGGCCAAGGTATTGGAAGATTGTAAGCCAATGGAGTGTTGTAAACAAACATTTTTGGCACACTCTTCGCTTACTGTAGGCCTGTTAGATTGGCCTGTTATCTGGGTACAGGCAGGCCAGAGAGAGAGAGACAGAGTGTTGAGAAAGAAAGAGCAAGAGAGGGACAGAAACAAAGAGAGAGAGAAAGTCATTTGGGTATCCTGAGACAGTCCTGACAGGGAATATAGCCCTTTACCAGGAAAGGTGGCATTGTTTTAATTCACTTTGGGATGAAAACGTGCCCATGGAAGGCCAAGTGAAACACAATGTGGCAAAAACAGGATTCAAATCAATGTGATTCAAATCAACCTTGAGATTAAAAAGCCTTTTACAGTTATTTTAGTCTTTCAACAATATGAGTTTTTGATATTGACAGTAGTAGATTTAGAGCAGTACAGTACCTTGTCCTTCTTCTGTTTTTCATCCTGATATATTAACCATCTCTCGCCCTCATTGCTGTAAGCCACCTTATAGGATCCAACAAACTGAACATGTCCAAAGTCTTTAGCCCCCTGGGTAATGACGCCTGTGATTTTAGTTGGCCGAAGCATGTCAACCTGAAAAGAACAAAGAAAAATCCGGTTGATTTGTTGGTGAATACTCCCCCATACAGCCCAAATCTCTCACCCTTATCTTCAACAATAATGTTTAGAGAAAATGCTAATTTAGTTGGTGGGTCTCATCAATTATTCACAGCAAAGAAGGCATGCCACAGCAGTATGTGATACAAATTAGATTTTTGTTAATATTTTATATACTTTCATTTTTCAGATTTGAACTGTTCTTAATGTTGCAGAATTGAATAAAAAAAAAAAAATTACAACAGTACATCTCCAAATTACAGCCCTAGGAATATGAGATGTTTACTTAGTCAATATAATTAAGTTACGGTGACAAACTTAGTCTACATTTTTGAACAAATGTGGCACAAGCTCAGAAAACATTTGACCATTCAACCGCAGTGACAGATTAATTTTTATTTTCAATTCAGCAGCTGTGCAAAATGCAAATGCTGCCTTACACCTCACAGGAAGAAAGCCAAACATGACAATGGCAAAACCTACAGTATATACAATGGTGTGATGAAGATGGAAGAAACCTTGGGAAGTCTGTTTGAGCTGCAAATACTGTGAAAAGTGTGAGTTTTTGTCTCAATAGATTTAATGTTTCTTTCAACAGTGCAATAATGTATTACAAAGCGTTTTTTCAAGCTTTTTGAATGTATATATAACTTATATTGTCTGTCTAAATTGCATTGTCTGT
Organism: Triplophysa bombifrons; assembly: GCA_029783895.1. Taxonomy (NCBI): domain Eukaryota; kingdom Metazoa; phylum Chordata; class Actinopteri; order Cypriniformes; family Nemacheilidae; genus Triplophysa; species Triplophysa bombifrons. The sequence goes on along the minus strand of CM056451.1, from coordinate 13,090,880 downwards.
ATATAAACTGGTTTATTATTCTTTGCCTTACTGTTCTGTTTATTGTTTCATGCATCAAGGTCACTGGAGACATGTTTTGCTTTTTCTGTAAGAGGGATTGGAAACTTGACATAAAATTATTGTAAATTCAGTTTGTCCATTTTTAAAAGAATAGTGTAAGACTGCAGACATTGTCCCATAAATATAGATTCATAAATTCATTTTGACAAAAGGTATAAAAAATATGAAAAATATTTTCAGTTTGCAAGATTTAAACACTGGCCCAGAACCAGAGATGGGAACAAGTCACATATGGTCAAGTCCAAGCAAGTCTCAAGTCTTAACCATCAAGTCTCGAGTCAAGTCTCGAGTCACAGTTTAGACATATCAAACAAGTCAAGTCAAGTCAAGGGTTCACCCTAAGCAAGTCAAGTCGAGTCCTGATAAGTGTCAAATCAAGTCAAGTCAAGTCGCAGTACTAAAATAAACAGAGGTTCATTTTTTAGATTCATGTTTATTTTGCACAGAAAAGATGAACTTATATACATACATTATGTATCTTATTCACATTGCTATATACAGTATTGTTCAAAATAATAGCAGTACAATGTGACTAACCAGAATAATCAAGGTTTTTAGTATATTTTTTATTGCTACGTGGCAAACAAGTTACCAGTAGGTTCAGTAGATTCTCAGAAAACAAACAAGACCCAGCATTCATGATATGCACGCTCTTAAGGCTGTGCAATTGGGCAATTAGTTGAAAGGGGTGTGTTCAAAAAAATAGCAGTGTCTACCTTTGACTGTACAAACTCAAAACTATTTTGTACAAACTTTTTTTTTCTTCTGGGATTTAGCAATCCTGTGAATCACTTAACTCATATTTAGTTGTATGACCACAGTTTTTTAAAACTGCTTGACATCTGTGTGGCATGGAGTCAACCAACTTGATTCTTTAACAACATTCCACAATTCATTCACATTTCTTGGTTTTGCTTCAGAAACAGCATTTTTGATATCACCCCACAAGTTCTCAATTGGATTAAGGTCTGGAGATTGGGCTGGCCACTCCATAACATTAATTTTGTTGGTTTGGAACCAAGACTTTGCCCGTTTACTAGTGTGTTTTGGGTCATTGTCTTGTTGAAACAACCATTTCAAGGGCATGTCCTCTTCAGCATAGGGCAACATGACCTCTTCAAGTATTTTAACATATGCAAACTGATCCATGATCCCTGGTATGTGATAAATAGGCCCAACACCATAGTAGGAGAAACATGCCCATATCATGATGCTTGCACCTCCATGCTTCACTGTCTTCACTGTGTACTGTGGCTTGAATTCAGAGTTTGGGGGTCGTCTCACAAACTGCCTGTGGCCCTTGGACCCAAAAAGAACAATTTTACTCTCATCAGTCCACAAAATGTTCCTCCATTTCTCTTTAGGCCAGTTGATGTGTTCTTTGGCAAATTGTAACCTCTTCTGCACATGCCTTTTTTTTAACAGAGGGACTTTGCGGGGGATTCTTGAAAATAGATTAGCTTCACACAGACGTCTTCTAACTGTCACAGTACTTACAGGTAACTCCAGACTGTCTTTGATCATCCTGGAGGTGATCATTGGCTGAGCCTTTGCCATTCTGGTTATTCTTCTATCCATTTTGATGGTTGTCTTCCGTTTTCTTCCACGTCTCTCTGGTTTTGCTCTCCATTTTAAGGCATTGGAGATCATTTTAGCTGAACAGCCTATCATTTTTTGCACCTCTTTATAGGTTTTCCCATCTCCAATCAACTTTTTAATCAAAGTACGCTGTTCTTCTGAACAATGTCTTGAACGACCCATTTTCCTCAGCTTTCAAATGCATGTTCAACAAGTGTTGGCTTCATCCTTAAATAGGGGCCACCTGATTCACACCTGTTTCTTCACAAAATTGATGACCTCAGTGATTGAATGCCACACTGCTATTTTTTTGAACACACCCCTTTCAACTAATTCAACTAATTGCCCAATTGCACAGCCTTAAGAGCGTGCATATCATGAATGCTGGGTCTCATTTGTTTTCTGAGAATCTACTGAACCTACTGGTAACTTGTTTGCCACGTAGCAATAAAAAATATACTAAAAACCTTGATTATTCTGGTTAGTCACATTGTACTGCTATTATTTTGAACAATACTGTATGAATTATATGCATATCTGTGCAACATTAATATCTGAAAATAAAAGTGTTGCTTACACAAAAGAAATCCAGTCTGAAATGTATAATACAATCTAATTCAATTTAATTGAAACGTCTACACAGTAATGGAAATACTTGTATCTGACAGAATGACTTAAAGCTCCAGTATGTAATAATTTTGTAATAAAATTTCAGAAAATAACTTGCACAGTGTGATATATTTCCTCCAGTTGTGTACTTACAATATTTCAAAAGTCTCTAAAGATTTTTTATTTCAGAGAAATTCCGATTTTAAATAACTGGCCGTCCCGGAAAAGAAATGTCGCCTCTCAGTGACGCAATGTCCGCTCTATACTTTGTTCCGGTGTAGACCAGAATATCACATGGTCAAATGCGGAAGTGGTTGTTATGGATCACGATTACTCTTTGGCGAGTATTGAAGTGCCAGTAAAACGGAAGCGTCCATATTTGGATACACGCAGACTGTGTGACAAACGGAGGAATAAAACCAGGATAAATGTCGGCCAGGCGTTTTCGAGATGGAGAGAGCTGCGCGACAATCTTGGACTTGACAGAGACTCTGCTCTCGCCAGTGTATTGATAGACAGGTAAGCAAATCAATTATTTATTTTGTTATTGTACAAGTAACGTAATAGTTACAGTAAAGATGATTTTAATAGATATGAATTACACCACATGACTGTACATTCTGTCACTGTAGCATTTTTTTTATCAATAACGTTACCTGTGAGAAAATAACATAACGTGGCAAATGGACTGTTTCAGTTTCCAAAAAGGTGGCCCATCAACGTCAACTCCGAGTAAAAGACCTGTAATGCCTCTTCAGACACTGTCTACCATAGCTTCTTAACGGGATAATATAGCATAACATTTCACGTTCCTTGCAGTTCATTAATTATGATGACATAAAATAATACGATCAGATATACAGGTAATACAAAAACAAATAAATTACCTCATCCGTGATCATGATTCGTTTATCCAATTTAGATACATCGCTATGGCGAAAACGCATTTAAAACGACATGTCCCATCGTCACCTGCTTCATAGCGTCATCAAGCTTCGCCTTTGTTATTGTTGGAAATGCGCCCTCTTGTGGTCAAATACCAAGGTTACATACTGCAGCTTTAAGGCTTAAGCATTTATACAGGCTATGAAGCATTCAAACTATGAAATTATTCTCGTCAGTATGACCGAAAAGTTTTTAAAGAGTTTTTTAAGTGCAAGTGATCTCACCGGCGCGTCCACGTCAGCCGGTCATGCAGCATATAAGCGAGCTGCTGTTCAGCTTCCACACGCGCGCATTTAATATAGACATTAGCCTACATGTAATACAGAGAATCCCTTCTGTATATAGTAAGATGATTTTAATGTTTTAAGAACATAAAAATCCGGGCTACGGATTCCCCAATTCATCTACTCATGAGATGAGATGTAGGCCTATCAGTGATGATCGATGATCACATTTCTAATAATAAAAAAACAACCAAGGCAAAATTATGACAAACAGAAACGATTAATTCATTAAATTAGTAACCGTTTTATACACTGACTATAAAGAAATTACTTTCTTACCTTGCGTTGTGGTTCTAGTAATGTCGGATGAAATTCGACGTTGTGGTTGTCGTGTCAGAAATCCTTGCGTTGTATACTCTGCATCTGGCAAATCTTTTTTTATTTTCACTGTCCAGTTCAAAGTCCTTGTAGCCAAACGTGACTATCTGTGGAGCTCGACTGTTGTCTGCCATTGTAACGGCCACAACTGTTTCAAGCCGCCAGGCGCGAGAGCAGTTTCCTCTCTCTCGTAACTGCTCTACAGTAATTGGCCGTTACCTTGTTTGACGCGGTTTGAGTTGAGCAGCGTTAAAGGCACAGGCGCTGTAGTGCTGCTGAGTCACAACAATTATTTTAACTAATTTCATTACTTTACAAAGTTCAAGTCATTGTCGAGTCTTCCATTTAAAGTCAAGTCTAGTCTCAAGTCACTTGCTCTCAAGTCAAAGTCAAGTCAAGTCATTTTCTTACTTCAATCAAGCAAGTCGCAAGTCCTGAAAATTGTGACTCGAGTCAGACTCGAGTCAAGACATGTGACTCGAGTCCCCCACCTCTGCCCAGAACTACTTTTGTTTTCCATTTTTTTAATTATTATTTTAGATTCTGACACCTATAATTACATCTTAAAGATATTTTCACTTCTCACAAAACGACTGGATTTCTTCCGGAACTATATAAAGCCCCTCCTTCCGAAACGCTCTGATTGGTAAAACTGACCAGGTCTTTCGTGATTGGCTTTCGCTTCCCAGGTGGTTGTGACTTGGCGGTGCCCCTTTTATGTGTATTCATAAACTTTGGGTTTTAGCAATAAACAGTAACAATGGCGTCAACTCCACTTTATCAGTTAAAAACATGCAGATCCATCGAAGTGTAACGGAGGTCTATTAGTGCATGAGCAAATGTCAATCTTTGTTAGAGATCGTGATTTTATTTCCTACTATGGCGAGGGGAATGACACCGGACCGAACTGCGTCAGACCGGTTGTATAAATTAACACGAATTACAGTGTTAGTTTCGCTTTTTTATATTGGACCCGAGTTGGATAATAAAACAAGCAGATTGACCAGGAGACATTTGCAAGCAGGAGTTCAATGGATGTTTCATAGAAGTGTTTTAGAGGTATGCACACACACACATAACACCAGTGTAATACACAGAATAGCTTTTGAAGCCAATGTTAAAGTCATGGAAGCTGTTATTTGACCGTTTATTATCTTAGAATGTGTGTGGCGGAATTCTTATTGCCAGCTAGTTTAGCCCGTAGCTCAGTCAAATTTTTATGATCCCTGATAACGGAACACTACCCCTCCTCTTCTCTAAGGAAGACCTCGCCCCTTTTGTGGCGTATTCCTTTGGGCGGGGGTTATTAAAAGCACTCGGAATGGTGACATCATGTACCCAGGAAGTAGAGGGCTGTAGTCTGATCCAGCCATTCTCTGTAGTCCTTGAAAAGCGAATTATTTTAAAGACATTATCTCGCTTGGCACTGAACTTTGAGCTTTATCATTTTGCATTTATTATTTATGCTCTAACAGCAACATTACACACTAACTAAAGGTTGAAAAATGGGATTGCGGGGAACGTCCTCTTAAACATACCCCATGGGACCCCATGGGTATCAAAACATACCCCATGGGACCAGGCTAAAAGCATTTTTTATTGTCTCTGCATTTTTATAACATTTATTTTACATTATTATTTAATCAGATATAATAAACTATGCATCATTTGAAAGATAAAACACTCGTCATTGATGTTCTGAACTTGTTTTTGAATCAATAAAATGCTCAAAAATAAGGGCGCTTATAGAAGGGGTTTATTTTTTCTATATTTTTTTACTCTGGTAAGAAAATAAAAATAAAAAAAGCTTTTTACATTGTCACAAAACATACATTGCAAGTCATTTTAATGAAAGATGAGAGAAAGGGTAATCTGCATGGAATTGAAAGGAGACGCTCAATACACCTGCAAATTCATGACTACAAATAATAGCATGAACTAAACCAACAAATCAAGTCAGCCTATCTAAACTAAAGTAGACTGTGAAGCAGAACCATGTCATGTAAAGAAAATTAAATGCCGCTAAATAAATATAGGTGTGTTATTCCATTTTAAATAAAAAAGGTGTCTAACATCAACATTGTGTGTTTGAGGTCTTTTAGGCAATTCCAACTGTGAATTATTCTTTGTTTTATAAAAATATGATGTATAATACATATGACATAATATGTGCAAATGATGTTAATTTTGTTATATGCCTGCAAGAACATAATAACCCCTATAGTCTCTGCCCAATAATCTGATATAATTATTAACTTTATTCAGCCCAAACTCTCTTGGATGGATATTATTGTTTTCTGCCCAATTTTTCCTTATTTAGAATTAACTATTAGTTAACAAGATTCAACATGGTCGCTGATCAGTTTGGCTGAGCTCCACCATTCACTGTTTAACCAGAATGCTTGCACAGCCCACCAGCTTCTTAATAAAATCTAATTAAACAGGCTCCATATAGCCATATTGAGATTGTAGGGTCCCTGTTGCTGGACTAATGTGATTCTGTGTGTTGAAGGCTCATTTAATTTAAAAACCCTTACATTCTCTGACCCACTTTTAGCATCCTGGTTAGGTAGATGTAAATGTCCGTGTGGAGCTAAAAACATGTGGCACGTGTGCAAGAACATATAAGATCCACTAAAGTGGTCAGCAGTCCCTGTGCACACAAAAACAATTTTGTGCTCAAGCCAGCAGAAGTCAAATATTAAATGCCCCTCGAAATGTGTTTTTGTGTACTGTTGTCTCAGCATATAACCAAATAATGTTCCGGTTTCATCTGGAATGAACATGAACCAAGTAGATTTGAAATATAACTTAACACAAAGTACAGACAATTTCAGCACCTGTCCTTGTGGTTCAATTCATTGGAATCAAATGGGGCTCCAGTGGCTTTCAAAGGAATCCTCTGAACAAAGTGACAATACATCAGAAGGGTTTTGGGGAACTCATGCCCATGAAGTCTTACGTATGGCTTTGCTTTGAGCACAGTAGCTATAAAATCCAATGATTTTACAGACTGTTAGTTAACAAACCAAACAGCTGTTTCTGTGAACAGTAATGAAACATAATTAGGCAATATGACATAAGCAAAAGATCTGTTGTACTGAGTATCAGCACGACAGGGATATAGTTGTGCAGATATTCCAGTTATCAGTATTAATGCAAGTCTGTTCTATACACGGTTCAAAAAACAACATGTATGACTAAGTTATGCACATTTATTTTGTCGTTTTTATCTTTATTGCTAATGAAAATACAAAGCATTTTGCAAACAGTTGCATGTTGCCGAATATACAGGCAGCTGTGATGCCATAAATAAGCAAGCAATGAAACATACCAAATATCATCTTGGAATGTCCCTTGTCTATTCAAGGTTTTTCCTGTCAGTACAATGCTAAATATTCTCTACTAAGAATACTCAGGAACTGATTTAAGTATAATTTCATTTAGCAACGTACAAACTTCATCACTGTGTCTGTGCCATCTATTTTGTTTAGAAGCATATACAAACACCTCAAATCTGCTAAGAAAACGAGGCAAGTTTGAGACCTTCAAAACAGACAAGACTACGAGCAAATTAGTCCCTTATGGTGAATATTTCAATGCACCTGTCATGAATCTCACAGTGAGACATGGCGTGGGAACCCAAATGCAGGCAGACACAGACGGTATAGATGGTAACAAGGATTTATTAAACATAAACACTAACAAAACATGCAAAACAAAGACCCACGGTGGGGTAAAACAAGACAGGGATATATATAACTTAAACAATGAACAAGGTAAGTTCCAGCCCTTGGGGACGCGCCAGGGCGCGGAGCCCCAGGAGGCTTGACAGGGGAAGTCCTGGGGGGAACTGTTCTTGTCCCCTGCAGGACTGTAGGGCTTGACCATGGCTGGGCAGCCGGACTTGATGGCGGCTGGGCAGCCGGGCTTGGTGCCGGTTGCTGGGCAGCCGGGCTTGGTGCCGGTTGCTGGACCGGGCTTGACGGCCACTGGGCAGCGCCCTTAGACGGCGGCTGGGCAGCGCTCTTAGACGGCGGCTGGGCAGCGTTGTCTAACGGCGGCTGGGCAGCGTTCTGTGGTGGCGGCTGGGCAGCGCTCTCTGGCGGCTGCTGGACCAGCCTGGGTGCCGGTTTCTGGAGCGGATCTGCGGCCGGGCTGGACGCTCGGACCGTCACCTCCCCACAGCGCCCCCCCAAAAAATATTTGGGGTTTGACACCACCGGACTCGGTACCACAGGACTCGGGATCTCCGGACTCGGGACCACAGGACTCGGGATCTCCGGACTCGGGACCACAGGATTCGGGACCACAGGACTCGGGACCACAGGACTCGGGAACTCCGGAACAGTTGCCGGTTGCTGTGCTGACCTGCAGGACAGCAACTTCGGCCTGGGACGTCCTCCACAGGACATTCTCCTCCCTCTACGGTCGGTCTGGCCCACGGCTGACTCAGCCGGGCCAGTGGGGGACCGAGGGAGTACTGGGTTGGAGGTCTCCCGCGACGTCGTCCTCGAGTCTCTAGCCACCCACCCATCTCGGACTCCACCAGATTTACCGGTGGCCGTGGAGCTCGAGCCAGAGGGTACTGAGTCCCCCAGGGCAGCGGTAGCCAGGACGAGACCCTCCGCAGCGCTCGACCGTGGGGTGAAGGTCCCATGTGGAACCTCACCCCCGGGATCGCTCCGGTTGGCCACGTACCTGACCATGTCCGCAAACCCTAAGGGAGCCAGCAGCCTCTTCTCCGACGGTGTGAGGCGTCGGGTGAGGCAGCAGTTGAAGATCGTCTTCAACTCCGCCTCACCAAACTCGGTCACCTCTGCCACCGCCGAGAATGCCCTGGCGAACTCCTGGTCACCGTAAATCCCCTGACGGAATCCAAGCAGCAAGTGGGCCTGGCGAGATTGCAAGGACAACGTCGTACCGTCCATGCTGCCTACTGGGTTCGATTTTGGCTCGTGCATTCTGTCATGAATCTCACAGTGAGACATGGCGTGGGAACCCAAATGCAGGCAGACACAGACGGTATAGATGGTAACAAGGATTTATTAAACATAAACACTAACAAAACATGCAAAACAAAGACCCACGGTGGGGTAAAACAAGACAGGGATATATATAACTTAAACAATGAACAAGGACACTGACTAACTAAACTGATAAAACAAACACTGATACAAAACACTAAACTGACACTCACTTGACAAGGGAAAACAGGAACGAGGCAAGAACATCCACAGCATACATCAAAGGTATCGAACACGTAATCACATTCAATGCACGAGCAACGAGACAAAGAAACATGAGGGCTCTTTATAGGGAAAGGTAATTAACACTAACTAGGAAACAGGAGGGTAGGGAACAATGACGTGACTCGGGGAGAGTATGGAAGACCATCGGTGTCAAAAACATCTCTCCCCACATAAAACCATCAGGCAATGCCATGGCTCCACTTGAGACAAGAATAAAACATGACATGATAGTGGAACCATGACGGCACCACTCTGTTGCTTCCAGCATGGATCGTTCTTCATCTGTACAGATTCATACTTAAATCGCTTCTTTTCATCCTATTTCATTAATTAGTTCCACTGCTTAACAAACCGCATACAAATCAGACCTGGAAAATGGAAGACCTTGCGTTGAAAGCAGAGCGAGCGAGAGATGGAGAGAATGAGGGAGGGAGAGACAGTCTGACACAACATTTTCATGAGTAAAAGCATCTCCAATTCATAGCAAGCATCCAAATTCGAAAAGACTTGACAGCTTCACAATTCAGAGCAGGCTTGCTCTGCATGCATAATTTACACAACCAAACCTAGTCTAAGAACCCTACACAAAAAAACGGCTTCAGCTGAAAAACGCATCTTTGTCAGAATAACAAAGAAAAAGGCGCATTCTTCCAATTAAGAACCTGTTTAAAATATAGCACGTGCTTTTTCTTTACACACAATTTTCCAATGAGTTGAATGTGACTGCAGTTGTAGTTGCTTAGGGCTGTTACAAAGATTTTTGAAAGAAAAAAAATCTCCACTGCAAAATTCGCATTCTTCCATTCTAGACAGCTATAGATCATTTAAAGAATTACTCCCTGGAGGAAATCAATTTCTTTAGCCATTCATGCTTTAAATCCAGTTATAAGCTAAGGACATTCTTAAGGTGACAAATGAAGTTCCTGCCAGTAAGTAGATATGTTGGGAATCACTCTTGCTCATCTGTGAAAAGACAAGATAGGAGGTTAGATATTTATCAGGTCAGGCACCAGGCGTTCATTTTTGTTGCTTCGTCGCTTGTCACAATACTTGAGTGTTGGCTTAGAAGTTATGCTGCCATGGATTTACTATCATTTACTTAAAATGCTCCAAAGATAAAACTGTCATAGCAGAGCTTTCAAATTGACAAACTGGTCATACAAATGTGGACATATTTTAATGCATTAAACTAGTGTAACAGAACCAGGACAACATTTTTCTTTCCTTGGTTTTACTTTATCTTGATTCCTCTTAATGTTCACGCAAATACTGGCAAGGATAATTCACTCAAAATAAGAATAATGTCATTATATTGTTACCTTCATGTTGTTCAAAACACAGATGTTTCCAAATGATCTTTGTTGTACAGAACAAAGAAATAAAAAATGTCTTGTCATTATATTGATGGTCTGGGCTGCGTTTCCCAATTAGCGCACTACAAAGACTCTAAAGGTACACCATAACTCCAGTTATACTTTTTCTAGGCGTGTTTCTCGAACTACACCTTAGGAGGTTACTTTCTTTCGTCCCGCGTTACAAGGTGCTGTCCATGGCGGTGGTGCTGAATTAAGGGATATCCATCGTTGGACAATCAATTATTTACTCTATACAGGGACTGTTTCACTGCGCTATATTAGGGAGTGCCATTCGTTATAAAATCAGCACTATAGAAATAGTTGAAGTTGCATTTTTTTGGACTTATAGCATAAAAATGACAGGAATTGTCTGAAGAACCTAAACGCAGGCACCAACGGTGTAAGGGTTAACAAGGTATATGTATTTAACAAAAATACAAAACAAAGACCCACGAGGGGGTAAAACAACAAGGACAAAGAGATGATAACACAGGAACAGACAACCCAGGAACGTAAACTTACTAAAACTGGACTATAACAACACTTGGCGTAAACTAACATAGACTAGACTAGACTTGATTGAGAATCACAAGCAGAACAAGACATAATGTCTTCAAAGACATGGAGCAAACAAGCAAAACAAACGAGCAGAATAAATGATTAACGATCAATAATGAGGAGACAAGAGGGCGGGAACAGAGACGAGACTGGAGAGAGTATATGGAATGCCGAAAGGGCCGTAATGCCTCTCTCCACATGAAACGTGCCACATGACTCTGCCAAGATCAAGCAAGACATGACATGATGAGGCAGAATCATCACAAAAAACTAAAACTAAATCCAACCATGAATATCATTTAATTATGAAATAAGTGCGCTAACTGGCAGTATGGTCATTTATATTAAAGCCACTTGCTGTTGCGGTGCATTAAAAAAGTTTTTCCCAGCAACTAACAATTACTTGTATGTTCAAACGTTTATTGTGCTTGGAAACTGGATGCGCAGGATTTAGTCAAGACATTTGCTGTATCGCTGCAGTTTGACTAAACTTTATACCACAATAATTCCTTTGGTTTGCCAGCTGATGCATCAAAAGATAATATCATTAAAGAGCTTACAACCTTCAGTATACAGACATTTTATATGCAAACAGGTCAATGTACTGGTATTTTTAACTTAAGAATTGTTTTTGTATAGGCTGCGATGTAAATAAGCTTTTTTCCACAATGGCCACTAGCTGAGTGAACTCTTTAAATCTATAAGGTTTAGCTGAAAGCCCCCAAGACCAACCATCCGAACGTATGACTTACAGAAGGTATACTCACCTAAGAAACTTTCGGGAAATACATATTAACGATAAGGTACAGATTAAGGTATAACTTTTGGGAAACACGGGCGCATTCTATTTATCTTTAAATTGACAAATGTATTAAATAGAAATAGTTAATAATATCAATGAAAAATGTAAATGTATCCCATTACATGTTAAATATTTATGTGTAATAATTTTATTACAATGTGTTACACATTCAGGTGTAAATTATGTAAAACCACAGAAGTAGAACCTATTAAGTGAAGTACACAGGAATGCAGTAATTATTCTTTTGTAAAAGGCACATAATAGTGAAAGAATGTAAGCAAATTGCAAATACATACACATCACTTCCATTACTAAAGTAACACCATTTATAGACAAATTTAATTTACGCTGACACTCAGGGAAATAAACTCATATTGAGTAAAGTGAAATTTTCATTGTCCTTCATCAAACCGTGGGTTCTGAAATAATTCTCATCTGTGATTTGTATTAGAAGCACTGTCTAGCCTATTAGATTAGTCACTTTAAAGATCAACCACAAATGCCATTAAACTTTAACATTTACACAACTTTGAACTCTGAAGGAGAGAGGAGAAACTCTCCAAAGTATTTAAACAACCACCCCCATTGAACACACAAAAACCAAGAACAAATACAAATGTATATGTCACACTTCTATACATCAATCCGCATTACTTATTTTATGGCATGGAAATGACATGAAATATAAAAAACAAAGTGACATGACAGATGAAATGGAAGCCCATTTGTTTGGTATCTTTGAATGCCCATCAATGGTCCCGCGCACTTGCTGTTTCCTTGGTGACCACATCAGCACCTGCCGCCCACACAAATACCTGTTTGCATTTGATTTAGCGATCCTGACCTTTTCCTTATGGTACACATATGGTATTAAATATACACTTCTTGCACACAAATATATGAACATCTGTCATATCCTCATAATAAACAAATCAGCACTGACACAAAAATGTACACTTTTTGCCGTTTGGGTAACGAATATCAACTAGTGCCACCTGCTAGTACAGAAAGCAGAAAAACTGTTGGATTGTGTCAGGTCAAGCTTAGACCCAGACGCAGACAATGTGAGCTGACCTAACAGTCTTCTTTTTGTTCTTTTGTCTTCTTTTGTTTATGAGCTAAGGGGCTACTCTGCTTTAGGTCACCCTCTTTACGTTGTATTTGAAAACAATAATTTTGTGATTCTCTTTGGTGATGCCATTGGCACATTGATAAAACTTCTTTTACATGAAATGTACAGTCAGATGCTTAATTTCAAATAGTGAAAGTGAAAGCGATACTTTCTGGTAAATAACGTATTTGAATTCTGTAGGCTTTGTATCCAACTCGCAATTAGTTCAGTGAGACAACTTGGCTTCAGGTAGTGTTTCTATTGATTCCTTTACAGGGCCTGGTAATGAGACAAATAACAGCCAAGCTATTTCATTCATTATCAAGAAATGCATCCAACAACCACCAATTCGCTTGATGGACAACTGATGGAAAATGCTTTACTAGATCATTTGAATGGCACTTCTTTGCATATTTTAGATATTTTGGTGTTCCAAAATAAATCTGAGGACTTTTTTTATCCCATGAATGGAGAAATCTGGTGAATTAATTCTTTCCACGAGAGCCGCCGATCGCTTGTTGAGCTTCATTTTTCATGGGTGACATTTAATCAAAACAGCAGTACCCCCAGCTTTTATTTAGCTAGTCATCATTACAGCTCGAGGAGACAATTACAATTTCGCTCAACTTCTGTCATGTCGAATCCCTTATTTTTCCAAGGCAGCAGTTTTCTCAAGATCTGTTGTCTTGGGTGGCGACACATTCCATTTTTGAAGTGTGTACATAATAAGCGACTGAGACAGAGCAGAAATTTAATCAACGTGCAAGTTACAGCTTTAAGCTGTGGACATGACAAAGAGCAGCCCGTGCTGTCGACTATTGAAAGTCGCTTTCATTGCCAGAAGCACCCAGGTTACATACCAAAACAGCACTCCAAACACAGAGCAATTATACAAGACCTTCTGATTAAAACAAACACATGTTTCTGTTCACAGAGAGCCTGACATTAATCAAAGCATTGCTGCTGAGTGGGAATCAATCTTGCATTACTCCTAATTACCGTCCCACGTCCAGGCTCCTAGACTTGAGCAATTTGTTCAGGCATAGACAAATCAGCAGTATTTTAAGATTAGCCTAAATTCCGTGTGGTGTCAGTAAAGCAGGTTGCCATGAAGACTATAATGACTGAAATTAAGGCTGGATTAAGGAAAGAATATTTGGTTTTACAGTACGATGTGTTTCAAGCAGATATAATGTGGTTTGTTCCCACTGTGTGGCAAATTGGCTTTTTGTTGGATCAATTTATGTCTTTCTTGCTTAGGGAAAAAATATTTGCTTATTCTATTATAATCAGTTTCAAGGAATGGGGCCTTGGGTGTCAAACTTCAAAATAGACCGAAAATTGGATGAAAAGGAGCAGCAGTACAATTCTTCAAAATTGTAATTTTATGCCCCCCCCATATACAGTATAAATAAATAATAAAATGCTACATTTGGATAGGCCTACATAGAAATAAACAAATTATTCAAGGTGCTGTTCTAAACATCACTGTGTAGCACTAAAATACATAAATAAAATTACTTAACGATGAGAAATATCGTTAGAAGAGACATTACTTGGAAATTGGCAAGAGCTTTGACATTTAGAAAGGGACATTTTCTAAAAACAGCATCAATTTTTTGTTTTATTCTCACACATTTCTACGTATTAACTCTATCTATTAAACTCTAATACCACTAGATGGTGCAACAATTAGGACATGGGACGTTTCAAGTAGCCTGCTTTTTGGTCCTTTTTGGAACTTTATATTAAAGATCTTCAGACACTTATAAAACGTTGGGTAAAAACCGTCCTCAATTTAATTTTACGATCATCTCAAAGTGCGAAGGGGTGATTCATAGAACGAACAAAAGCACAGAAAATGTGTGAACGCCTCTCTATCAGATGTGAAATCTATGAATTGCAAGTGATTTTGAAATTGAGGCAGCTGAACAGTTTCAGATCTCCCCCTTTTAATGATGTCTAATCAATGTTATTGATAAATAAACAGGCACCTCTCAATGTCGAAATCCTTTAAAAGCGGCAAGAAGGATTTATACTCTCAAATCTGTGCGTGCGCACGTTTTATACATGAGACCCTAGAGTAGCCAACTAGCGAACTTGAATTCTAGGTAAAGGTAGTCTGTAAATCAGCAAGGCTTTTAGCGTATATCTTTCTAAATCTTGCCTACAGTACATGCCTTTTATGATCAAATACTTCAAGTTAATGAGAACTAGTAAATACTGAGTTTTAAAAAAATCTGTCTTTGGCACAATTATCATCAATACGTCTTATAACCAGCCTACCAAGATAATCACTCTGAATCTGACCAAAAAAAGATGACACCTATTTTATTTAAACCAATGGAGAGACTATTAAGAAGCAATTCCATGCAGATCTATGCAGTTTGCCTGCTGCTTTGTAATGAAAGTCCATAGGTTAGAAATTTGAATCAGAGGACACAGAATGTTTTATACTAGCTGGCAACATCATAAAACATAATTAAATGTAGTTTCAGACAAACTGGCTTATTTACCATGGCACAGTAGATAATTAACTGAGAAAAAACATGAATATCACATAAAAAAGTGTTAGAACCTGTAAATACTTTAATCTGTCAAATCTCTGGGCTATATCAATTTACATGGAGTGAGAAAACTCTTCAGGGTTAATTAATGTGATATACTTTATTTATTGCAATAGCACCTGTTCAGGTCCAAGGTTAAATTTCCCCTGTCAGTTTTAAAAGATTATTTGTTGCGATTTTTTGGCACTTTAAAGCTTTGCAGCCAAGTCAACTTTTACTTTAACTATATGGGAAACATTGGGGGATTCTCTTCAAAATGGAAGAATGCAAAGACTTTGATTTGAAATGGATATTAAGATTTGAAACAGCCAGCTAAGTATATTATTACACAATGCAAATTTAATTACAAAAAGCCATTCATAAAGCTAACATTATTTGAATTTCCTAAGAGATTAAAAATGTGTGCATTTAAAAGTTTACTGATATTTTAATTAAAAAAAAGAAATCCATCATATACCCATCATATAGCCTACCTATAGGGGATACACTTAATGAGGGGCAGCATATTATGCCCAGTCAGACCTGTTCAGACCACTTCAGTTGTTGTTACGGTTGTCAGATAAAGTTCAGTCATGTTAGTGGGATTTTAATAAAAATAAATTGACTGATGTTGACAATCAATCACCATGAACAATATATAATGTGGCATAAGCTGTGCAGCTAAATAGTAAAGGCGATTTGCAAAATCTCTGTATGAAGCCATTTCTCCTGAATTTGAGGATTGTGAATGCTCTTACCTGTTAACATGGGTGTTGTAAAATGTGCTTCCAATGTGAAACATCTAATATTCTCTTATGCAGGTTCATGTATATTCATGCCAATTCTTTAACAATACTTTAAACTTATCTTTAGTAAAGCACATTTATGATGTAGGCTACCCTCTGATGAAGATGCAAACATTCTTTAAGAGGGCTCTAGACTGCGACCAAAATGCTTGCAAATGCGATAGTTTTTTATAACGTGGTAGGTAAAATTCCACTACGTCGCATTGGTGCGAGTGCTTAACCCACTGCTTCATGGAGATTATTATTTTTATAAAATGGTTACTAAATATGTATAGCAAGGTTTCATAGCCAATATATAACTTGAAAATAAAACTAACTAATAATAACTGTATAACATAACAAATCAACGTTTCTGTGCATTTAATTTGGAGTTATTGGGTTTGGAAGTGTTGAAGCGCAAATATTAATCCGTCTATGGTAAACTATTTTAAGAGACAGAATGACAAATTAACAGAACGATTCATCAGTTGAGGTCATTATGCAAGGTCATTATGATTACTATAAAAAAGGGTGCGACCAAATTGTTAGTTGTGCGTCCAGTGGGGAAAATTAGTCTTGAGCCATGCTTTAAGCTTGAGTCACAGGCCCTATCTTTGGTGCCCTCTGATTTCTTATTTGAAATCGGGCTGAAATACAGAATAAGAACTGGCAGGCGTTGCAACACACTTTTTTCTAGATGCATTGTGCCGCAACGCAATAAAATATTCCAACTTTAACTGGAGCTGATTGTTTGATGCTTGCAACAGTCTTAAAGTGAGCAAAAGAACACAACTTGTCCAAAATAGTGCATGGAACCTATTCTCCAAATAACAACCCCATAATTAATTTATGCAAGCGGATTGTTACGACCTGTAGTTATGTATTAAAGATATGCACCCACTAGCTGTCATAAAAACAGTCTCATGTTGCGGGGGTTAAAGGATAGGTGGAAAATTATGGCTGAATACCAACCTTCCCTCATATCGTTTATATTTCCAGCACTTGAAAACGTCTTATATCATGCTTTACTGAAGCTAACTGTTCTTTGTAATCACCCAAATCTTGAACAACATTTCCTCAGGGCTGAACCATTCTTTAACTTGGGAAATTAATGCAAATAAATTCACCAAGTGCTAGCAACATTTTTGTACAGTATTGTAGATGTTAAACCGTATGCAAACAATCAGCATGCACAATTTATAGTGATTTCTCCTTTCAGTGAGAAGAATCCAAGCCATTTGCACGTTATATGTTTTCAGTACTTATCTAATTTGAAAAGAGGTTTGTAGTGCTGTTCAAGTAATTTGGAAAATGAATGTGACAATTATTGTTACTAAAATCATATTTACATTACGACCATCTTCAAGTAATTTAAACAAAACAAAACAATATGTGGGTAGTCGACAAATATAATGTACATGTGTCATAAGGTGTGACATAGCAAAAATTAGAAATCAAACTATATATATATATATTTTTTTATATTCATAATATTAAAGAGTATACAGTTGTGTTCAAAATTATTCAACCCCCAATGCTGTAAATGGTTTTAGGGAATTTAGTGTACATTTGTAATTGTATTCAGAATGAAATCCTACAAGGACTTCTTAAAGAACCATATGCAACTAAAATGACATCAATTAGTTTTGTAATACAGTAGTAAATGTTTCTTTTGTGAATTCTTCATTGACATAATTATTCAACCCCTTAAAGACTACCACTCTGAAGAACAGAGGTTCAATGAAGTGTTTTCAATCAGGTATTGAAAACACCTGTGGATATCAAGGAGCAGCAATAAAGCCTAATAAGCACCAATTAGGCAGCTTTAAAATGACTGTGATACTCAGCTCCTTCTAGACATTTACTGGTGTGGTTACAAACATGGTGAGGTCAAGAGAATGGTCCAGGAAGACAAGAGAACAGGTGATTACTCTTCACAGGAAGGGCAATGGCTATAAGAAGATTGCAAAGATGTTAAACATACCAAGAGACACCATAGGAAGCATCATTCGCAAATTCAAGGCAAAGGGCACTGTTGAAACGCTACCTGGTCGTGGCAGAAAGAAGATGCTGACTTCGACTGCTGTGCGCTACCTGAAGCGTAGAGTGGAGAAAAGTCCCCGTGTGACTGCTGAGGAACTGAGAAAAGATTTGTCAGATGTGGGTACTGAAGTTTCTGCTCAGACAATACGGCGCACCCTGCGTAATGAAGGCCTCCATGCCAGAACTCCCAGGCGCACCCCCTTGCTGTCCCCAAAGAATAAGAAGAGTCGACTGCAGTATGCCAAAAGTCATGTGGACAAACCACAGAAGTTTTGGGATAGTGTTCTGTGGACTGATGAAACAAAATTAGACCCATGGATCAACGCTATGTTTGGAGGAGGAAGAACAAGGCCTATGAAGAAAAGAACACCTTGCCTACTGTGAAGCATGGCGGGGGGTCAATCATGCTTTGGGGCTGTTTTGCTTCTGCAGGTACTGGGAAGCTTCAGCGTGTGCAAGGTACCATGAATTCTCTTCAGTACCAGGAGATATTGGATGACAATGTGATGCAGTCCGTCACAAACCTGAGGCTTGGAAGATGTTGGACCTTTCAACAGGACAGTGATCCCAAGCATACCTCCAAGTCCACTAGAGCATGGTTGCAGATTAAAGGCTGGAACATTTTGAAGTGGCCATCGCAGTCACCAGACTTAAATCCGATTGAGAACCTCTGGCGGGACTTAAAGAAAGCAGTTGCAGCGCGCAAGCCTAAGAATGTGACTGAACTGGAGGCTTTTGCCCATGATGAATGGGCGAAGATACCCGTAGATCGCTGCAAGACACTTGTGTCAAGCTATGCTTCACGTTTAAAAGCTGTTATAACTGTAAAAGGATGTTGTACTAAGTACTAGGATTGAATGTCACTTGGGGGTTGAATAAAACTGATAATGATGTGAGCTCAGAAAAGACATTTGTGGTTATTTCATTATAAATGTTATGTTATATTTGTCTGACCTACACGTGCCTCTTTGATTTAATTGTAAGCAGGATGACTGAATGATCATAATCAATGTCAAACCGACCAAAACAATAAATTTCAGTGGGGGTTGAATAATTTTGAACACAACTGTAAAATAGATTTATCTTCATTGTTAGTTTCTTCTTAATTTTTGCTGTCACACCATACGTACCATGTAGTTGGGTTTGGCAATACTGTAGAGGACACTCAATGGCCAAAGTGTTGTTTACTCACCTCAGCCCAGAACACTCACATTCAGATTTTTTTCAACTGTGTGTTAATCTGCAGGTTATAGATACAATGTGTTCAAAGCAAATCCAAAATAATAATAAAAAACTTTCTATTTTAATGTGCCACAAAGAAACTGCCACTGACTGCTAATCATGATGTTGTTTTGCTAATTGGAATTGGTACATATTGCATGATCTTCTATAATGATTACATTACAATATACGGTACAAAGACTGTAAATGTGTTTACTGTTGTTAAATGTCCTTGTTCTTGATCAAAAAATGTCTTAATGATGAAGCTCTTTCTTTATAGCTAACTCATAAGGTGCTTAGATGTTAAAAATCAAATAATGTGGACAAACGTATGCAGGCCTAATTCATTTAAAAAGTGAACTTGGCAGCAGCCCTCATTATTTGCCTTTCTACTTCTTAAACTTCTGTTTTACAGGTAAAGAAGTTACAACATTAAAAGTTTGGGTTTTGGGGTCATTTTAATTAAAAGAAGCAAACATTTACATTTACATTTAGTCATTTAGCAGACGCTTTTATCCAAAGCGACTTACATGTGGGGTAGGCAATGGAAGCAATTGGGACAGCATAAGTACAACAAAAGCATAAGTGCAATCAAAAAAAGATGATTGGGTCTCATATAACCTAACACAGTATACAGAACCATTCATTCATTCATTCATTCATTCATTCAATCAATCAATCATTCATTTTTTTTTTTTTTTTTAAAGAGTAGAGAAGAAAATAGAGTCAGAACAGATCAGTCAGATGTTGACGGAAGAGATGCGTTTTCAGACGTTTCTTAAAGATGGCTACAGAATCTGCAGATCTTGTAGCAGCAGGTAGATCATTCCACATAGGTGGAACAGATCCGTAGAAGGTGCGCGAGAGAGATTTTTTACCTTTTTGGGATGGTACCACAAGACGCTGTTCGTTTGCAGAGCGTAGGCATCTGGCGGGTACGTATGTCTGGAGTAGCGAGTGAAGATAAGGTGGTGCCGAACCAGTGGTGGTCTTGTAGGCCAGGAGCAGAGTCTTGAATTTGATGCGAGCAACTATAGGGAGCCAATGTAGCTTAATGAATAGAGGAGTGACGTGTGCTCTCTTTGGTTCATTAAAGATAACTCTTGCCGCAGCATTCTGGATCATCTGTAGAGGTTTGGTTGTGCAAGCTGGAAGTCCACCCAGTAGCGCATTGCAGTAGTCCAATCTGGACAGGACCAGAGCCTGTACTAGGACTTGCGTAGCATGCTCTGATAGGAAGGGTCTAATTTTCCTAATATTGTAGAGAATGAATCTACAGGACCGGGCGGTGCTGGCAACTTGATCTGTGAAGTTGAGCTGATCATCGATCACCACTCCCAGGTTTCTTGCCTTTCTGGAAGATGTGATGGTTGATGAGCCCAGTTGAATGGAGAGGCTGTGATGAGTCTTTGTATCGGCCGGGATTGCAAGCAGTTCTGTTTTTGAAAGGTTCAACTGCAGGTGATGGTCATTCATCCAGAGCGAGATGTCGGCTAGGCAAGCTGAGATGCGTGCAGAAACCGTCGGATCGTCTGGGCGAAAAGAAAGGTAGAGTTGTGTATCATCCGCATAGCAGTGATAGGAAAAGCCATGTTTCCGGATGACAGAGCCTAGGGATGACATGTATACAGAGAATAGCAACGGACCAAGCACTGAACCCTGAGGCACACCTGTGTCGAGATGTTGGGACTCAGACACCTCACCTCTCCAAGATACTCTAAAGGACCTACCCGAGAGGTAAGACCTGAACCATTGTAGCACCATTCCGGAGATCCCCATAGTCTTGAGGGTGGACAGGAGGATGTGATGGTTAACGGTGTCAAAGGCGGCAGATAGGTCCAGTAGGATGAGAACAGATGAGTTAGAGGAAGCTCTTTCCAGTCTCAGGGCTTCAATGACAGAGAGCAGCGCAGTTTCAGTGGAATGACCGCTCTTGAAACCCGACTGGTTGCTGTCTTGGAGGTTGTTCTGAGCGAGAAAGGATGAGAGCTGGTTACATACAACACGTTCTAGAGTTTTCGCAACGAAGGGGAGGAGGGATACCGGTCTGTAGTTTTCTAACAGTGCAGGATTAAGAGTAGGTTTTTTTAGTAGTGGGGTAATACGGGCCTCTTTGAAGAGTGTAGGAAATGTACCTGTGGTGAGAGATGAGTTGATAATGTGGGTCAGAGAGGGAACAACCGATGGGGAAATGGCCTGGAGGAGATGAGTGGGGATGGGATCTAGGGGGCAGGTAGTCGGGTGGTTAGAAGAAATGACCTTGGAAACGTCCTCTTCAGATACGAGAGAGAACGAGTGGAGCAAGCCTGTGTCTGGGGATTGGGCGTGGTAACATGTAATACTTTCAAGATAAAACTTCCAGCCTTCAGCTTTTCTTTCTTTGCAGCAACTGTTGCTATATTCACAGAGGTCAGCATAGCGTTTAACATATGCTTGCATTGCTACGATAATTCTGTAATAAGGAAGCTCTAAAAAGAGCCAAGTGCATTCTGGCAGACTCTCTGTTTTATGTGGTTAATGTGCATAATTAACTTATATCCCTTTGCCAGCTGGAACTGAAGCACATTCGCCGTTAGCTTCTGAAGATTTTAACCTCTCATCTTCAAGCATCTTTCAAAAATGAGCAAGTTTCTAATCTAATTTCCATCTCTGTCACTGTGAAGCTTGTTTTGCGGTTCCTGCATGCTTGGAGATCTAACTGAATGTTCTAAAAAGCTTTTAGAAAGGAACACTTTTATCATGATTGGGGGAAATATGAAAATTACACAAATGGCATCGATAAATGGCTGTAAATATATAATATAATGTTAGTTGTAATAATAGCAAAATATCATTTTATTGTGGATTTGCTTTGAACACATTGTATCTATAACCTGCAGATTAACACATTTGAAAAAAATCTGAATGTGAGTTTTCTAGGCTGAGGTGAGTAAACAACACTGTGGCCATTGAGTGTCCTCTACAGTAATGCCAAACCCAACTATGGGTAGTTGACAAAAATATGGCAAATGTGTCCTATGGTGTGAAAGCAAAAATTAAGAAGAAACTAACAATGAAGATAAATCTATTTTATACTATTTTATAATATAAAATAAATCTTGAATAAAGTTTGATTTCTCATTTTTTGCTATGTCACACCTTAGGACACATACACATTTGTCGACTTCCCACATATTGTTTTGTTTTGTTTAAATTACTTGAAGAAGGTCTTACTGTAAATATGATATAAGTAACAATAATTGTCACATTCATTTTCCAAATTAATTGAACAGCACTACAAACCTCTTTTCAAATTAGATAAGTGCTGAAAACATATAACGTGCAAATGGCTTGGATTCTTCTCACTGAAAGGAGAAATCACTATAAATTGAGCATGCTGATTGTTTGCATACGGTTTAACGTCTACAATACTGTACAAAAATGTTGCTAGCAAAATATTGGTGCACCAGCACAAAAAACAGAAGCACAGAATAATTAGTAAACCACAAGTTAAATGAGCATGCCATGCAGTGTTTACTTTATGCTTCTTTTCACTAAACAATATTTATTGAACAATGTCTGCTATCTCCGACACCATCTGATAAAATTAGCTAGTAAGATGTCACATCCAAGATTACCCCTTTCAAATACAGTAAAACAAAGTCAAAATCTTTTAAGGCTGCAGCCTAAATGGAACATTTCAAAATAAATAATGTACTGTACTCGCAGACCTCTAACAAAACTGATGTCATTTACAGTTAAAAGCTAAATCCTGTTTACTGTGAATGGCAGTTCATAGGAAACATTCAAGGTTTGGATATAAATAACAAAGTCATGTTTTTTTTTTCACATTGTGTTGATGTCTTTTTAAGTAGTCTCTCTACTTTAAAAGAAAGACCTCAACAGAGAGTAATGACAAATGTGGTGTTAATGTAACGGAACGAACCACACCTGCACAGGCGGGCCTCGAACCGAGTCGGTTCGGCACGGGAGTCGGGCGCTCTAGCGAGGAGGCTAAAGACCGCAGTCTCTAGCGTCTGTCGCTAGAGAGTCCTTGAGGCAGAGGAGTGAGGTTTACATACTGCACAGCTCTACACTAGCTTGCCTCTGTTACATTAACAATGTGAAAAGCTTAAGTCAGAGATAAGAGGGCCTCGGCAGTATTTCAAAAGAATTAATACAAAAATAGTACAAAGAAGAGGTCTATAAATTTTACTCTCACAGTTTGGAGTTGGGTAACCTCAAAAATAGGTTAATGCAAGTAGTCATATTAGAGTTGTGTAAATTCAGGCTTAAAACAGTCTTAATCTGTTCGGGCTTCTCAAGGATTGCCTTTAACAACGCCTGAGTTGTATAAAATATTTTGTACAGGATATTCTAGTTTCGGAGAAAGCCTTAAGATCCATAATTAATCTAAGCACCCACCGAGAGCTCATTCCCATGCCTGGCTGATGAAGGCCGAAAGATCTCTGTATGGGATTGAGGTCATATCTATCTTAGAGTAGTGGTGAAGACACAGGAAACCACAAATGAGAACGCCAAATCGATTCATTAGACGAGAAAAGGAGGGTTCTGAGAAGACAACCGGCAGATATGGACCCAGACAGGCTAGACCGACATTGGAAGAAGAGGATGGCAGTCTCTTTGCGGTGTTACTCATTGTCTGTTGCTTGACTCAGCATGTTTGGAAACAAACAACAGAAACATCAAAAGGCCTTCATGCAACAATATTTTAAAATAGGACGGGGGGAGCTGACGTGCAGTGTATTTGAAAGGCTGGTGAGTAATTGGTTTATTCAAATGGCTCCACAGCCCGTCAATGGGATTTATATACATTAATATGTAAGTGGTTTGACTGACCTTAGAAAACCCTGGCAAACCGATTTATTCCTTTTTTGATGGTTAGCAAGTTAATGGAGAGGAACTTTGCAAAACACATAAAAGATAATGTTGTTTGTGACTCGGTTAGACACCCTGTGTTTTAATTCACTAAAACAACCTGCCCAGCAATCCAATGCTTTATTTGCATCAATTTGATGCAGTTCCTAAGCCAGCCTAATGAATTTAGGTAAATTTGTTTACTTCAATTTAAAATGAACTTTTAAAGACTCACTCGATACTGATGAGTTTCCGTTTGCTGTCTGCATGACTGAAGATGTCAGGGAGGCCAAACAGTTTAACTGACTGAGAAGATCATTACCAAAAATCCAATGAAAGTTGAACAGTAACAGCTGCTGCTTTGTTTTCATGAAAATCGATAAGCTATAAGGATTTTGGTCCTTAAAATGGTTAAAAAAAGAGAAACTGAACAAAATCCCTCAATCTAAGACATCCTGACATTCCTTACGATTTTGATGTCGAGTGATTTAGCACGACACTCTTCCAAATCCCTGATGCGTGTCCTGTTTGGTCAAACAGTCTGTGGTGTGACTGCGGTTTGTGAGCTGATTCTTGCCTTAGCAGAACTGCAATTGTCTTGATGAATTAGAATACTTAATTTGTCATTAAGCTTGATTAATTCCATTAATCTATCGAGCCTAAAGTCATTCTGTGATGTCAATGGTATTGATTATTCTGATAGGGCAACCACCGAAGCAACCTAACAATTCACCATGGTAACGGATGTTTGAAACTTGGCAGACTGTATCTCACACTCACTCAATTTCTGTGACTGCAGTGGAGCATGTATGTTGTAATTCCAGCAAACAAATCATTTTTACCATTTTATGATTAAAACAATTATTCAGTTTATGTCAGTTGAAAAGAAATGGCACAACCTATAACACAACGAATTAAATATACATACTGTGTACATATAGAGCATGTCTCACATCGGCTAATACTAAAATATAGAGAGTATATTAAAATATGTAGAAAATATCAAATAAATGACATTTTATCATTGACATCTATAGGGAATATCTCTCAATACAGACTGGATATCTGATTCATTAACTAATATTAAAAAGTAAGGCCATACAGCTCAATCATAAGACACATCTACAGGACATTCATTTATTAATGTTACAGCAGGGCAAGATTTGACACACAAACATCACTGTAATATGACTGAATATTCTAGGTAAAACATCTAGCAACATGAGTCAATTCATATTCGGCGAGATCAGTAATTGCTGTACATGCAGTAATGGCACTACCTCCCCACCTTCTAGACCCCTCCCCCCTATATTCACTAGAACACACAGCTCTCGCCTGAGGCTTGAGGTAAAGCAATCAGTTACCTTAATGAACAGTGAGTGAATAAGCAGGAGAGAAATTGTCTAGAGAGGAGGATAAGTGGGATTTTGTTGAAACTTTGATTCAGGGAGCTAGTATTAGAAATCATGACCTCTCCACAAAGCTTTGATCATAGCTGAGGTTCTCTGTCGAGGATTATTTTTGACGTTTTCTACGCAACTGTTTTGTTAAGAATTAATTATCGCTTTTGTCTATTCACACTGTGGCACAAATTATTTTTTTAACAATTTCAATTAAGAATCTTACTGCTTTTGCAATAGTTGGATTTGATGCTCAATAGTAGATTGTTGCAAATAATTCATGAACATGATGAAACCCACCTGCAGCCACTGAGACTGATCGCTGTGTCCAGATGTCCATGCATTGACCTTCCCTTGCTTATCCAGTCTTGCTTTGCCAGGCTCCCAGGTGAACATATCCATGTTAAGCGTTCTGAAGATGCTGGAAGCTGTAATTTGGTAGTCCTGAATGTGGCCAGACTTCATCCCCATTGGCTCAGAACACCCTGAAGAAAGCAGTGGTATTTAGTGGACCTACCATTTCACAAACCCCTCAATAGTCCAGCTAACAAATACCAAAATCAAGCTCTATCCTCTATTGATAAAGCTGGTCAACATGCACAGTCTTTCTGTTGAGGCTTTTTAAGCAAGACAATGTTGCAGGCCAAGCTAACTGAAGACATTCTTAAGGGTGGAATACACTACAACATTTTTGGTCTAAGTTTTCTACTGCAAAACATTCTGCATGATTTTGAGCAAATCATGTTGACATGATAACAATATTAGTCCAATATCAAACATACTGAATGTTTCTGGAAATGCTCTCAATTTATGATGCTTCATGTCCCCCAAAAAACTGAATGTTTGGAGTCATATAAGTCAATGCTTGTTTTTGTGTTTTTTTGTTGTAATTCAGTGTGACTATAACTGTATTACTGTAGTTTTGGGGGCCATTGTTTTTACTTTAGCCATTTACAAACCTAGTTATTTTAAAATCTGATCAGATTTTTGAAGGGGTCAGCCTTGACATTTAAACCAGCACACCAGGATTAAAACAAATACAATAAACTGGTGGCCAGTTATTGCACTCATATACATTTAATTATGAATTTCTTTATATCCATAGTTCCAAATGACAAATATGTATATTAACAACCACAACATAAATCATAAGAAAGACATTTTTGCTTCAAGGTAAAAACTTGACTGCTTTTGTATTCAGAATAACCTAGAGGCAAATTACAGCAAATCCTTTGAACTGACAGAGATGAGACAGAAATGACTTGGTACGTGTGTTATATTGACAATCACAGTAATGGATGTCTTGTTTGGAAGATGTCTCATGTTTTAAAATGATGTATATTACGTGTTCAGGTGTCTCACCTGTCAGCTCACAACCCAAGAGCTCCATTCGAAGAGTGCAGTGTCTCCTGCACACCTGTGGGTAGATCCTGACATACTGAGCTTCGATTGGAGGGGTAAAAGAGTTGGCAAATGGAGTGTTGTTATCAATATTACCACGGAAGATCTGGATGGAGAAATGGAAGAAAACCAGCTTGAAGTCTTATATCAACTGGATGTATGATAAGTTCAAATCCGATCTGAAATCATGAATTTGATTTAATTTCTAAAATAAATGTGTATGTTTAGGTATATAAATATTGTAAATATTAGGATCAACAATGATGATAATCCCGAAACATGTCCTACTTTATGTAATCATGTTCCCCATCACTGTCACTTAGGAGAAAACCGCTAAATAAAGCTGATTTTAAATAGCACTGCAATTAAATTATTAAAACCACTTTTAAAAGAACAGTGTCTGGAATTATTAAAAAATTTAACTCCTACCCTAAGTCATTACAAAGCATTACCGGACACTTTGTTCTAATAAAAAGATGGCATCAGAGATGATTGACACAGTGTGTCCTCTGAGGCTCAGACAGCTCTCATTTATCCTCAATTATCCAAAATCCAGTTTGAAGAGGCGTACGGTGGAAAGGGAAGTGCCAGCACATGCTGCGTGAGTGATGTGGCTCTTTTACGCTAATAAAAAAAGAATCTCACTATATCTTCGTCTGTGCCCTTGACTTTATACGTCCTCCACGCCTTTCCGTCATTGCTGTAGGCCACTTTGTACGACTTAACATATTCAGGGCTCCCGATGCGCTTGGCTCCCTGGGTTATCACTCCTGTGACCCGCATCCTTCTCTGGAGGTTAATCTGAAAGGGGAAACATGAAAAAGACAAGAGATAGATGAGCATGTGTAGACTGAAAGTGAAAGATAGAATGAAGGACAAAAAAGGCAAGGAGACCACATTTTATACATTTGTAGTTATCATCCTCAGACTCTATACTCATCAAGTCCAAATCCTTTAATAGTACTTATATCAATACTTAAAGATGGGGTAACATGCTATTTCATACATTCTGACTTCTTTACACTGTTAAACGTGCTTTCTTCTCATGTTTAATATTGTCAACCTGTTATAAAACGAGTTAGACGTATGATGTAGTATTTCTGTGCTTAATACACTCCCCTAGCTCTCCAACTTGTTTCGGAAAGTTTTATAAGTCTGGATCCCTGTTTCGTAACAGGGGTCCTATTCCTCTAATGGCCAATTCTCCAGGAAAAGCACGTCAATGGCAAGGCTAAAGAAATAGCCTGCCCACGCGACGAGTGATAGGAAGACCTGCTTATCAAGATTGGATGTGCTGCATCTAGATTGGCTGCAAAGTGACCTGTAGCTCATTAGTCTTACGGTAGTGAGAGAAGTTGAGGTGTGTTTAGTTTGTTCACGGCATTTCAGTGATGGATGTTATATAATTTAAAGCTTGATTTAGAGATTTTTTATAAACTGATTGATGGCGTGGTCAAAACATGCCAGACATGAATTGCACGCGGTAAGTCAAACAAATGGCCGAAATTACAATATGTCCCAGGAACTTTTTCTCCCCAGACCTGTTGATGTCTGCGTTTCCATAGACGTCTAAAGTACTGTGAATATTGGGCAAATCAGTCCCGTGATGTAGGACTGCATGTGACAACTCCTCCCAGTCAAAGAGGTAACGGTAATGTCGAACAACGATGACGTCACATAAAGAGACAGACACTCGTCATTTTTTGTGTGCAACAATGCCCAGCTTTTACAATATACTCTTTATTTTTAAGTATACTTTTTCATTGCGAGTCTTAATAAACACTTAATAAAGCTTGGACCTCATCTTCGGTTCATCTTTCTCATTTTTTTCTCCATTCCAAATAGTAAACGGCTGAAATTACATTTCATAAATTTAATCAAACTAAATACTCTTTGAAGAAGCGACGTATGCACTACTCCTGTAAAGGTACTCAAGACTAATATGAGATTGGCTGAATCTGCGTGTGTTACCCCATGTTTAAGTATATTTACAGTATGAATTAAAAGGGCTATTTTTTCCAACGTAATTCTTTATATCACACGTTGTGGTGCATTAACGAAACGTTTTTCTTATATTCAAAATATATCTTTGAAATTCCCACAACTATCAAGCCAGGTCAAAGGATATGATGGCACATTAAAAGTATATCAAAAGAAAAGAGGCGTTAAACATTAAAGGCTTTTCAAATAGCCGCTCAACAGATTTTACTTTTCTTTCACTAGTAAAGTGTCTTCCATATGTCTGTCAAGAGCAGTAATGTAATACATTGCTAGCCTGTCCAATGCTATTCCTTTTAGTGACATTTGATACAAATGTCTGCCAAGCTCCATATGTCCAGTCTCCTGCAAAAAGACCTCATGTATGCACAGATGGTGCCACTGGTGTAAACATGCTACATAGGATTTAAACACAAAAAGGACACACTGATTTGTCTCCGTCCATATACCTGTTTAAGAAAGTAGAAAACAGCTGCTGTGCACCATGTTATTCCACTTAAATAAATGTACAAGAATTAATTTTGAACTTGCATAAAAGTGGAGAGAATCAAATCGTTAAAAAATTAGGAATTCCCAGCTAATGGAGTTTCAACAAAAATTTATTTTGTTCTACCACTAGTCGGTCTGCACATTTAGTCAAAATATTAATTAAGGAATAATGTACATTCAGCTGGTTGTTATTTAATGAATAATTGACGACGGGCCGTCCAATTATAAAAAAATTAAGTCCGTGTGTGCCGGGTGTGCATTAACTTTCGAATAGTTGAAAGGACCAGATTCAATTATTCCGCTTATACCATTATTAGCACACCATAGGACATTGTTCAAATGTATAATTTCAACGTTTGTCATGATATTTTTTTTCAAATGCTGTTGATGGTAAGGACTACTTTCTTGCACATCTCATTGCAAGCATTCGTTAAAGTGGACGGACTCGGAGGCTTGAGCCACTGCAGCTAAGGGGTGTGTGTGTGTGTGAGTGAGAGCGCGAGAGACTGCGCCCACACCTGCGTGTTTGTATCAATGTGACAGAAAAAACAGTGATAATAATATAATTTATTCATTGTATTGTTTGTGGCACATCAGTAGCCTAAAACAATCACCCAAATTTTTTAAGGGTGGGTCAATCAAAATGTATTTTTTATCAGTTATAAGCAGCATGAAGAGGAAAACGAACCAGTAGGCTATCAGTGTTTTCAAATTCATTTTGTTTTTTCTATTTAGTTAATTTATTCATTCGATTTCTGTATACAGTATGTGTTACTATATTGTTTTTTAATTGCTTTGACTATAGAAACGAAACTGTGCACGCGTTTCCATTAACAGTGAAGTTTGACATTATAAACGTCAGATAAGATCAGGGTGCTGTGTGCGGTGAAGGCCTGTAGACTGCACTCTAACCTTTCTGTTATTTAAACTTGGCAAAGTGATATTGAACTGTAATGCGGTCGGTAGACCCGGAACACCTTCATAGGAGTGCATTTATCGAAATTTAAAGGCGTGGTAACCGATTTTGGAATTACGCTTTAGACAACTGAGTTGTTTATTGAATTATTTTAAAAGATGAAAAACATACACGTTTGAAGCAACATGAGGATAGGTTAATTACAAATTTGTAATTTCTGTCTGTCCTTTTTCGTCCTTGTTCATGTTTATCGAGGCGTATACTATCTGTAAATGTTTCCACAGTAACGCTCAATCCACTGACTGTATAGCTCCTGTCAAAATGTATAAATATGTATTAATGCATGCTTGTCCACAAATGGCACATCCCCATCCATCTCACTGCATATATGGACATATACACTGTCACCCATGGGAAAATGGTGATCTGTACGTAATGAGCCTTCCATAACAACTCCCTCACTATTACTCAGCATAACTTCTCTGTGTTATTAATGAAGAAATGCTCAGAGACCCCAGAAGTTATGGCATTTAGTCTGTTTTCAAATAGAGACTGAGAGCAGTCATTCAAGGCTTTTTGTTCCACGGAGGTATCACGCTGTCTGATGAGCCCCCTGAGGAACGGGGTGTGGAGTAAAGCCGAGTGCTCAGTGAGGGAAGGGGACAAGAACAGCTCAAGCTTTTAGACAGACAACCATGAAATGAGGAAAAGTAATAGTCATAATACTGGGTTTAAAATGATTTGCTATCTCTGAATGGTGTGTATATGTTGCTTCACAGTCAGCTACACATGACAGTTAATTCAAAGTGTGTGAGCAATGGGCTGGGATTTTGAGAGGCCTCACAAATCTCTGGCAGAATTTGTTCTCCCATCCTTTAAGTCGCTCTGAAGATGCATCAAAAACTCACTAAACCATTGACAAAGGTGGCTGCAAATCGAAGGAAAGAACATGTCACTATTTTTAAAGGAAATTTCCAACCATGAAACTTTAGATTCATGTTGTTGCCTTGTACTTCAAATAGTAATAAGTGTATCAATAATTAGAAAATAACTAACGTTGACTCACATTATCAATCACATCTTTACCTTTGAATGAGGGACAGGAAGGTTCAAATGGTCCACGGATCAACTTGTCTTTCTTAGTGTTTAGTTTATCTGGATACATCTAATGAAGCCCAATGCCAGAACCTATGTAAACTGCCACTAAAATGAATCATATCTGAGTCACATGACCCTGAAACCAGCCTAATTAGAGTCGTTTTATGACCAGTCATTCAGCCCCATCAAATCACCTTTGTACATTTGTAGCTTTGCACATCCCCATTTTGAATCTATCTTGTTCACAAGTAGCGTGAAATAATATGTCCTAAGTGTCAATTATGCACCAATTAATCTCAATCTTTTCTTCCACACATTCACAAAAGACCAAAACAGGGGTGACCAATTAAAGCCGTGTGACTAAAAGCCCATGACTGGGTGATACTTCATGCACATTATGACCACAGATGCCAGAGTCCCTTCATCTAATGCTGATGCATCCTGACACACAGATGCCATGCGTGGAGGGGGCAATGGAAACATCTGGCCCTGCAATATATATTCAGTTTTGCGGAAATTGATTCAGTTGCGGACGCCATGCATAAACGGCTGTAATCCCCAAAGGCCGTATATCAGCCTGACAGCCAATCACGCAAGAGTCATTTACCAATCGTGATCTCAATTCTCCAGCCACTGACAGAAGTTAAAAATGTTGTGTGGCCAGAAAGAGAATGAGAAGCACAGACAAACAAATACAAGCACACATACATACAAACACCACTGCAAAGACTAATATCTGTGTGTGTTAAACAAACTTATGCTGGCTTCCCAGGTGGTGGTTCACTGGTTTTGGGACCAACGTGTGAAACTGACTTAACACAAGCTTACATACTGGGAGACCAGTAAGAGCAGCTTGATCTTACAAAACACATTTTATTGTACATTCGATATAGGGTGTACTTTTCGAGAATATGTTATTTAATTGTGATATTAGCCAGTGATAAGAGCTATGTGTCTCCCCCCCATGTAGACAGGACCTTAGTCTGCTGTGAATGAAATAGCTGCCAGGAGGTGTTGCAAACATGGCAGCTGAGTGCACCAATCTGCCAAATAACCTTTGGAAATGTCATTGACTCCAGAACATCCTAACAGTGCTACTAAGCTGTCTTACTGATTTTAAAAAACAATGACTCATCTCACGCTATAACATACTTGCAGTTAACTTTACCACTTAAATCTGAAGTGGTTTACCACCCTGCTACTGTAAACCCATAATATGACGCCATCTGCTGAGTCACACAGTCATAATTATCCCACCTCAGACACGCATGCTTTCTGCTGTGGAGAGGACACATAGTGATCATCTTTTTATGAATTATATCTTCCTTCGAGAGTCGGTATAACCGTTTAGTCACTGGTGTCTGTAGGGATGACCTCCATTAAAAGCACACATTAATGAAAAAAATAATCTATTCTAATTTGTTTCTGTCTTTGATTAAATGACAGTATAGTACAACAATGTATGTGTCATATGCAAAGAATCTGCTACATTTACATTTGCCAGACACTTTTATCCAAAGCAATTTACATTGGATTATCCTATACAATTGATTCTTAGTATATGCAATTCCCTGGGATCAAACCCACGACCTTGGCATTGTTAACACCATGCTCTTACCACTAAGCTACAGACAGTGTTGGTAAATCTGTTCCATAAATGGCTTAAAATTAGCTTTTAAAGCAGATTTTCATATATAGCTACAGTATATGTCGCCTTTAAATGGTTGGTTCATCTGCAAATGAAAATTTCTGTCATCATTTACTCTCCCTCATGTCATGAGTTTCTTTCTTGTATAGGACTCCAAAGAAGATATTGTAAACCATATTGGCCCTCATTGTCTTCCCTTGTTTGTACACAAAAAAGTGCGCTTAGTTATTGGATCACAAAAACAAATTTACTCTGGGGCTAGGATATGTAAGATACATACCGCTGAGATGGAATGAAATGCCAACAACTGATTTTTCTATTCTGTTCCATGCATATCACTATGCAAATAAGTGGGCATGACTAACTTATCTGAAGCACTCGAAAGAACCATGGTCACAACACACAGATCAACAGGAACAACAAACAAAACCAAAGCAGGAGCATGTGCATATTACTAAAAGCAGTACTCATGGTTCATACTGTGAAACAGATTTGTTTGTTCATATCGTCCATGCCCAATTACTGCTATCTACTTGTGATGATCCAATGTCCTTCAAGAGGACAAAGTCTGAGAATTATAACCTTGGATAATCGACTGAAATAGTCTGAATTGCTAGAAGATACAGCCAAAATGTCTATTTAAACTACATTACTTGTTTATGTAGCTGCAAGATTTGAAAAGATAAACTGGGGATAAATTATACAAAACGACTCTGACAGGTTACACTAAAACATGAATGGCAAGGATAACTGCTGATATCTTCTAATGAAATGCAAACCCCGGACGATACAGTAGAGGTCTCAAAATGAATTGTGAGATTCAGGATATTGAGGAGACATGCAAAATCCTAATCCCCCAAGAAATTAAATAAATAAATGAATAAAGCGTGCGGAGTATTCCACTTCTTTCGCGTGCAGAAGTACCACTTCCTCACTTATGGAGTCTCAAGCTTTTGTCCACCATGACTAAAAGGAATTTCCCTTGCGTGTGTCAAGCAATTTCACAGAAATGAGAAAATTGCATGTGCTCCTCGGAAATTTCAGCTCCATATTTACCTCTCCCTCTGAGTTATATCTAACCTCTCTCACTTAACATATAAACATAATCAAACACATATGTGTAACAATTTCAATGATTGTTTTTGTTTGCTTGACTAACACATGATAAATTAAATACTGAGGTGGACTTGTGTTATAAACCTTCTTATAACACATACTAATCACTCGCTAGTGGATTTGGAAAATGCAATTAAAGACAACCCGTGGCATTAAGACAATTGAGGTATATAGGGGTAAAACAGAATAACAATGAGAATTAACAAGAGCATATTGCCTCTGATTTAAATCATAGTGTCATCTCCAGATTTTTTCACCACCTTTAAAGCCCAAGAGAGGTCATGTGGCAATTACCACAACATATGGCCCTAAGCCAGTCTGATATAACTGTCTGTGATCTAACCCTGCAGCTCCAAAGCACCAAAAGCTCTATCCCAAGTGGCATCATTAAAGCCAGACAAAATCCCTAAATACTTTATTTTTTACACTTTCCTCAGTCTCTCTTTTTGCCTCTGATCCTCGCTCTATACCTCCTAGCAACGGCTAGTGCACAAACAGTGGTTAACTTTGGTTAACACGCAGGTCTAAGCAGCCAAACTCTCTCTACCGTTCCTTTGTTGAGCTGAGTTTTTTATCTCGTATCTTCGCAGAGGTCAAAGAGTTTTATACTATGCTGCTGCTTGGACTACCTGCAGAATATCAATTCAATGACGAACCCAATTCAGTCTCTCTGTCTTTTACAAGCAGACATTTAAAGAATAAATCTGAGGTTGACATGAGGCTACTCATCGTAAAACTCGAGGCAAATGGACCGAGACTTCCATCCACTGTGATTGTCTGTATTATCAATCAAAAGTACTCTGCTGAAGAAACTGCCTATGAATACTAAACCATCTACCAGAGAAGCTCCAAAGAAATGTATTGATATACAAAGTTGTCACAATCAATGAACAGTAAGACAGTAAAGTAAACATATGAACGGACAACTGTTTTGAAATATTTCTGTATACTGAGAGGAAAGTTGTGGGCTGAGAAGGTATTCGTTTGAAGAACTTGTAGCAGATAAATGAGAAATCCAATTGAATCGACACATTTCCTGTAGAAAAATAAACAGCACAGAAATCGTGTCCTTTGAGAAAGACACATTTCCGATAACCACACAAGCTAACCTTAAGCCTAAAATGAAGACTTTCAT
Source organism: Triplophysa bombifrons (assembly GCA_029783895.1). NCBI lineage: Eukaryota > Metazoa > Chordata > Actinopteri > Cypriniformes > Nemacheilidae > Triplophysa > Triplophysa bombifrons. Next base: position 13,055,355 of record CM056451.1, on the reverse strand, counting down.
GTTTAACATCAATGTAAGAAAAAATGCTCATCAATATGGTGGTGATAATAATAATACTAAAACAAATGAACATAACGATTTTAGTTTAGGAACTGATTCTCACTGTTAACCTGTTTATTTAAATGCATATTACGAGAATGTTGGCCGCTTATTAATACTTATGAAGCATATATTAATGTCTTATTCTGGAGGACCTTATTGGACATCCCGTAAAGTGATAGTTAACCCTTCTGTCAGTTACTCACCCTCTTGTCATTTCAAGCCCTTGTGACATTATTTTTTTGGCAGAGCACAAGAGAACATAATTTGAAGAATGTTGGTTGCCGAATCACTGTGGAATCCATCGACTTACACTGGTTTTGAGTCCATAGATTAGAAGTGAATGGGTACAACCATTGTTTCATTTACCAACATTCTTTTGTGTCATATAGGTTTGGAATGAAAAGATGGTGAGTAAATGATGACAACATTTTTATTTTGGGGTAAACTATCCTTTAATTCTATCCAATACCTAAATTTACCAAGTACCTTGTAAGCTTAATGTACCAATAATCATCTATTTTTTAGATGAAGAGGTCAACGGGAAGAGACTATTGCTGCCAGCTACAGGTTCATTCACTGTTGATGGATTTCCATCCAAACTTGCTCTGCCCGTGTCAATCTGTTACCTGAATCCAGGGCCATCTGTCGTTCTCGGCTGCTGTCCAGGCGTTTACTAGACCCTTCTTATTCAGCCGGGCAAAATAAGGATACCATTTCTGGAGCCCGAAGAGAGCTCGGTGAGTGGAGGAGGCTGTAATCTGCTGGTTGGAGATGATTCCACCTTCCATGCCCAGTGGACCGGAACATTCTGAGTAAAGCACAAAAACAGCATAAATATGCAGAGCTTAAACGAATTCTCAATCACCTGCTTTACATTATTTACTTATTATAGGTTTTAAAACAGATCTCAATATAAACCTGAAGGGTGAATTGTTAGCACATTTAATTCTGGCTAGTAAAATTAGATCTCATGTTGGTTCCCCAAACCATCTAATAAACAGATTTATTAAAGATTTGATAGTGTATAGTATGTTAAGTTTGTTTATACAGTAGCACTCTGCAACAATTACTGTAACATATGTACATGCACATATGTTTATGAAATCATGAATAGAAAGTATACAATGGACAAGCAAAAGTCTTTTACTGCTTTTTGAATGTATGACAAGTCTACAGTCTCAGAGATTTCACCAATGGGTTTCATCGGACGTGCACATGCATGACCCCCAGTTAACTTCCTGTTTGTGTTTGGCTAGTGTCTAATAATATAACTATTTATATTTAATTAAATTTATGGTAATATTAATTTGTACTGTGATTTTACTGTATCATAATTGTATTAAATAAAGGACTTGTTGAATTTTGTTCTATTTTAATTTTATTAAATAAACATTTTGTTGAATGGGTCCTGTAGTTTTGACGCATTTAAACAAACCGTATGCTACATTAAAATTTAGCAGTTGAACTTGGTGTCTGTGTCTAAATTCAAACTATTGGAGAGACAAGTTTAGCCAAGGTACGGTTCTTTTCAGTTTCTTTTGATTGTTATCAGAAATAATCTACAGGGACTCTTTTGTTTGTGATTGTGTACCGGATGTTAAATCAGGGGTCACAAAAGTGCACATGCGCAGTCACGTTTGTTTATGTTGTTAAGATGAAACCTTCTATAAAAATAGAATTTTCTATCAGCTTCAGTATTCGACACTATTCTGTACCGGAGAAAATCCACAAGAATAACATTCAGAAAAATGGTGGAATCTTATTTTTAAAGCACTGCTGGTGTTTACAAACGATGATGAGTAAACATGTTTCCAAGCTCTTGGTCACTGTAAACAGGTCACTGATTTCTAAAAGGTTCTTTAAAGGAACAGTACACTCAGAAATGAAAATACTCTCAGGATTTACTCAATCCATCCCAGATTCTGGCCAGAGATTTATTATTCCACTGACGTCGTTTGGAATACTTTATGATGGATGTACGTATGTGATGTCTGGAGTGTTAACATATTGGACCTATCTACACCTTCCTTTGCAATTTTGTACAGCTAAAAATAGCTTAAAGCGAATGAGACCAGGATACATTGAACCTTTCTTGTTGCTTTCCTGTACCTCAGTGGTAAGAGCATGACGCTAACAACGCAAAGGTCGTGGGTTTGATCCCAGGGATTTCTGGACTTACTTAGAAACAAATGTAATAGAATAATGCAATGTGAGTCTCTTTTGCCGCAGCAAATTGGATAAACAAGTAAATGTTAATCTTGTTCAAAATAAGATGTACACGCACATAAAGTGACCTTTTTTAATAAAAAGTAAGGAATTAAGGAAGCATATTCATCTGGGATGGCACAAGGATGAGTAAATTTCGAAAAAAATCTATTTTTTAAGAACTGCTCAAAGCTAAAAGAGTTATCTTATGCATGCTTTTAAAAGTATCCCTATTTTCAGCATGGATTTTTTTGTTTGTTTTTTGCAACATCTTTGCAGTGTGAACAGATAATTGGATGTGCAGGATTTCCATGGAAATGCAATTACACATTAAAAAAAAGTGTTAAGTTTTTGTTATTTTGGTTTAAAACATCACTTTTATGTTGATTATTTGCCCTCTCCCCAAACACTTACACCTGCTTTCCACAACAAAATGGCTTTAACAACAGATATAGCTTGAGTATTAAATACAAAAAAGTATTAAAAGCATCAACATGACACATTGCTGAAAATTGTTCATCTATTAAATGTGTAATGGGTTCAGCTTGACCTGCTCTCAGTAGAAACCAAACCAAAGACCAAGTTGGCATGGTCATTGGATGTGTCAACAAGTTAAAGGTTACATCCTGTGTAACCAGAATAAATCTAAACCTACAGTAAATAATACATTATCAGTTTATATTGATTTTAAGATGTAACTTGATGATAAGAATATGTTTGCACAACTTCCCTCCCTGTTTCCCTCTCTCTCTTTCATGCCGGCAGATATACAGTACTTAGATACTTGTGTCTTAAGAACACTTACAACCTTACATCAAATATCTCTCTTTGTGCAGTTAACTGAACCTTGTCCATTAACATTTCAGAGGTTCCAGTTATTAGCCACTCTCAACTAACAAATCGATACCGGAATGTTAAATCACCATCTCTAACATGAACTTCATCTGAGCCTTCTGGGAAGAGAGTTTGTTTACTTAACATTTGCTCCTAAGAGCCATGCAGCTGATTAAATTGTACAGGCTTTTAGTTTGCTTCTGTTTGCTTCTGCTTCTTGTCCACTGATCTGTGCTACCCAGCTCCACCAAAACTGACTCAAAGTGTTTAGCTCACTGAAGCAGTCATTGTCTGATGCATCTGTGCTGTAGATCTTTTAAAGGCTGTGTTAAACATGGTGAAGGGTTGTTGCATGGCAGTGCTGTTAAAGTGCCATTAAACACCCCATTTCATCACTAGACAGCTCTCTGCAGTTTCGAAATGTGCAAAAAAAAGTAGGTGAGAAAAATGGCGAGAAACATGGAGGTGCGAATGTAAAACTGCATGTGGTTGAGTCAGTAAAAGTTTTCAGTTAAAAACATCAGAAGTTCTAAATTCATGCTGCATCTCAGGTGTACAGTAGAAAGATGCTACAAAATGCAATGTATTGTGAGATCGCAGTGTGGCACAGGTGAATTTATATATTTGATTTATTGTACAAATTAACTTAATAGAGGTCTGCATTAAAAATATATGGATGCAGTTATGCATTTTTAATTATGTTTTTCTGCATTGTTGAATTGAAAATAGTGAAAGCACAATATGTTGAAACATTGCTCATCAGTCCATCATGTTTCGTTGCAAATTTAGGCCATAAGCTAAGAAAACTAGGTCCCTAAATTGTTCTTGTGATGTTCAAAGTCACTTATTACAAATATAGGCCACGGTAGATATAAGGTGATGTATTCTGATTTACAATGAGTGGATATGTAGAGTAAAACAAGCTACATTTTAAATAGTACAAATCCATAAGATCAGAAAGATGACCAAAAAAATACATTTGAGAGGAGTAAATTTCATGCGCTCCCACAAATAAATAAAATAAAATTGAGTGTTGTAGACAACATTACATGCCTGCTGCCCAAACGACTGTCTTTTGAAAACAAAAGAAAAAAAAAACAGATGTACAATATGCAGCAATCTACTCTTCAGATGGCAAGTTCACCACTTTTAACATATGGCTGAAGGACCTTTGAATAAACATCGTCTTGTTGTAAAACTGCATAAATCTGACTAAATTAATCTGAAATGCATGATCTAGGTCATCAAGGAGAACAAAAGGTTGAAAGGTGCAAATCATGAAAAGACATTTAGAATATTCAGGTTGAACTTGTGGCCATCAGTTAACATATTTAAAGCAGAAGCGAAAATTTAAATTCATGTAGAAATATTCATTGATACAAAAAAAAAGAGTTTTACTCAGGTTAAAGATATAGTTTCCAATGGAAAAAAGCATTTTAAATTGGTTGCTGGTAAGAACCCTATAATCTACCCCTAGCTAAAAAATATTGGGGGCAGGTCTTGACTTTTCCCGTCTCATGAACGGGATTAAAACTGTTATAGAATGGAGAAATGAGCTGATGATGAGGGTGATGACCTGTTTTTCTGCTTGTCAGCTGTATATAAGATCTATATAGGATGCTCAATATTACCATACAGGCCCTGCCAACCCGTTTACATTTTCCACTCAATTCCTTTGTAATTGAACAATGTTGTTGGAGTTTTAAACCCAAAAATACATTGATTACTATTTTCAAAATCTCTTCTCCAACAGAGCAAATACTTTTTTAGCCGAGGTCTGATTGTTCGGAAATGCACACAGGACACTGTGTTGATATACATCTTCAATTCAATTTGTGCTTTGACATTTCCTCAGCCTTTTCTTTACCCCAGGTGCTCAACACTAATATTTACTCAGGCTTGGCACTCAATAGCTCTCGACGGATTCATCTCAATTGCCTGATGCTGTTTGAGGAAGCAAGAAGTTTCTGTTTTGCTTCATCCCTTTTTATCCCTCAATCATAAAGACAGTTTGGTGAGGAATCAAAGAACAGGCACATCACAAGGGTAAACTTATGACACCTACATTCTCAATAGATTTCAGTTCCCTAAAAATATGTGACTTCAGAGTCCTTTATGTCAAAACAAAAAAACTTGCTCTCTCTCTCTCTCTCTCTCTCTCTCTCTCTCTTTGTGTAGCATACCAATCTTTTCTTTTGTAATTTTAGCATCAAAGAGATGTGTTTCACAGATGGAACAATATTCTTATACTGGCTTTTTACTTATTCTAAAAAAATATTCAAACAGCTAGAAGAGTAATATTCATAATTACGCTGGGGAGACTGGGGCTAGTTGTCATGAGGAAATTCGCATTCTAGCCATATAAATATCTACACACAAATACTGGATTGATTCAACCCATGGTTGAGTGGGTTTCTAATGAGGATGGGCTAGTAATTTGAGGAAACAGACACCTGCAATCTATAGTTTGATTAATTTATCGATTTGTCTGTTATGTCTCTAAAAAATATTCATGCTTGCAGGTGTGTGTAAAACTTTCAAGGCTTTTGAGATTTCAAGGTATAAATCTTAAAAGCTAACCGATGGCAATTTAATACTTCCGAAAAAACTTTTTAGTTGAGTTTTTAGTTTAGAATAAGTTGATACCCATACCTGGCCTCGGGACAAAATGATTGAGGGGGTGAAATTGTTAAGGGGGTTTAACTTTGCTCCAAAAACGTGATGCGATCTGGGAAAACCCATCGGATGTAGCGCTGGGATGTTCTTTTTCCTTACGTTCAAACCGCCAAAGGCAGTGCTGAAAGCACTCAGAAAACCCCTCACGCTCACGATTGACTCAGTTCACCGTGACTTATGACGTGTCTTGAGCTGTAATATCCCGTGACTTATGACGTGTCTTGAGCTATAATATCCCGTGAATTATGACGTGTCTTAAGCTGTAATATCCTGTGATTTATGAAGTGTCTTGATCCATAATATCCCGAAACATGTCATATCTTTCTTATTCTCGCTTGACTGTTGTTTGTTTTTCGAGTGTGACGATATTTTGTGTAGCTTGCTGCTGAAGAGTTATTTACTCAAGCTGTTTCGTCACTGACTACGGATTGTGTATACACCGGACGCGTCTTCAGTGCATGGTGAGCAGAGATTATTTCTATATCTCTTTCTGGGAAGGATTCAATCTTCTGGCTGCTGTAAGTTTGAATGCCTTAGTGTTCATACGCACTTATTTGCCGTGGTTGCCTTGGCGTGTGAGTGAGCGCATGTGATTTCTCGCCGGGCGAATTCACTAAGAATTTGTAAACTTTTTTCAGTCTTGGATTTTGGTTGAGTATTGATTTGATATGGATACGGTTAGGTGCTGTACACTTCACAAGTGCCCTGCGTGTCTGGGTATGGAACATCTTAAAAAAGCAGTGTCTTAACCCGTGCACGAATTGCTCAATCTGTGAATGAGGTTGGCGGGTCTTGATTTGGAGGATTTGTTACTTTCTTCTACGAGTACTGTAGTCGATCATAAACGTAAGCATGTTGTTCAAAGTGAAAAGAAGACAAAATCGTCTGACTTAAAATGCAAAGTTGAGCAGCTATCCTCTGCAGTGGAGTTGTTACTGCCTCTTCCTGCTTAACCTCAGCCTAATGTGGAAGCGCTCGAACCGGCTAAGCCGGTTCAGTCCGTGGCTTCTTCACATGTAGGAACATTAAAAGCGATGCTCGTCTCGCGATTCCTATGTCTCAATGCAAAGACTTTACAATTTGTATTGGTGCCAGCACTGCGAGGTTCAGCCAAGTCATCGCGCCCGGACCAGTTGGCTCGTGCACTGGCTGTGATGCATGACCCAGACATGGTAGGACTTGGTGGGATGCCATCTATAGAACCAAGCATGGCATCTCTTATTGTGTCAGCTGATGAAGCGCTTAGAAAAAAATGCACGCTTCCCCAATGTCAAGTGCAGATGGACTGACAAGTTGCTGTCACATGCGTACAACTCCTCGTCGAGCCTCAGCCGTGTGTCTAACACCTTCGCACACATGCTTGTGGCATAACACTCCTCTTTGAGTGAGATTTTATCTGATCACATCCACCGCAACCCACCCGCAATTAATCAGAAGGTATTTTTTTATTACCCGACCCACCCGACCCGTGAATCATCCGCAGCGCCCGCAGATTTAACCGCCATCCGCGCATCACTACTCTGCAGCATCACAGCAGCAAGCAACGGATCATTACATTTACATTTACATTTAGTCATTTAGCAGACGCTTTTATCCAAAGCGACTTACAAGTGGGGTAGATAATGGAAGCAATTAGGACAGCATAAGTACAACAAAAGCATAAGTGCAATCAAAAAGAAGACTAGTCTTATATAGCCTAACACAGTATACGGAACCATTCATTCATTCATACAATTTTTTTTTTTTTTTTTTTATAGAGTAGAGTAGAGAAGAAAAGAGTAGAGAAGAAAAGCGTCATAACAGATCAGTCAGATGTTGGCGGAAGAGATGTGTTTTCAGGCGTTTCTTAAAGAGGGTCAGCTAATCATGGATCATGCGATGGATCAGCTTTTGGACCATATATTGGCCTTCGGAATCGCTGTCAACTTGGACAAAGCCTGAAAGCAGGCTGTTCCGAGGCAGTCGACCGACTTCATAAGTCTCACTCTCAACTCTGTCACCATGCTAGCTGTGGAACGTAAGGAAATAGAAGGTTAGTTACAAGTGTAACTGTGGTTCTATGACTAAGTGGTAGACCACCAGAGCTTCTGGTCACCCGGGATGGCGAGAATGATCTAGAGATAGATAGATATGATGTGTTTTGGGGTTATTATAGGTCAAGACTCGTTATAAGTCACGAGGTGACAACTTTGTTATTCTACTCTCGGTCAATCACGAGCGTGAGGGGTTTTCCACTAGTGCTTACAGCACTGCCTCTGGCGGTATTCCACTTAGTCATAGAAACCGGTTTTAAAAATTGTTTTTTCACTAAATTATTATTCTTTAACCTGTTGTCTATAATCTCTGAAAAAATATTGTTTATTGTTGAAAAAAAGCGATTTATAGTGGCTGGCTGAGCTGCAAAAAATCACTCATAACTTCTCTCTCTTTACACTACAAAGACAGTTCACCTATCAGAGTAAACCACATAACATGAAGAATGAAGGATTGTTTTACAAACAATGTAAAACTCGCTTCACTTCTTCACTACACGTAGTGCTTGCCAGTGTCCTTGTGTAGTGATAGTGCTCTTAGCAATCCTGACAGAGCTCACATTCTTTAACTGTGCCCAGCACCATTTTCCTTTCTTTCGTTTTATTCAAAAGGTTTAATACGGTATTTTTATAGATTTCAACACTAAGAAATTATTTGTTTATTAAATTGTTGTTAGAATTAAGTCGTCAACCACTGTAAAGTGACTTTTACCTGCGATACTTGACTGTTTACTTGCTTTTATTTTCATCACCTAACTTTAAACCCGTTAACCTCCAAATTCCGTTCCTGAAAACAGCGCTCAGCCGACTTCAGATAGCCAGAACTTTTGTTACATACAAGGTAAATAAAAACTGATTTGGTATCAATATGGTATCAAAAATTGTAATACTGTATGTACATTTTTACCATGTATCGGGTTTTCCCAGATCGCATCACATATTGATTCAGTTTTTGAATACAGATGTTTTAATGCAGTGCTTCCTAAAGCACAGTTTGTGGAACTGCACCGGTAACCTGGTAACCAGACAAACAGGCCTGTTTTTCACTGGACATGCAGAACATTAGCTGATTTCTCTTTGTGTTCTGGCAATACAACAATCATAAGTTTGCATTACTTTAATTTATATATATTTAGATGCTAAACATCTTCAACAAGCTCATTGTACTTAATTGATGTAGCTTATTTAACATTTCCTACATGGATTTTGTGCTCTTTTGGTCCATGTTGTTTGATATATTGTAGACAGACAGAAAGTTATGAAGATGATAGTTCAGGGAAAGTGATTGACAGCGTAATGCAATAGTGTTCCCCTCCAACATACAGTATACAATATAAACATGTAACATGCTTGTGGCAAGGGGGGCGTGGCCTAGCGGAATCTAGAGAGAGTGAGAGAGGAAATCGACGGGAGGTAAGTAGGTCAGAGACAAATTGTAAACACCTGTCTGTAATTCCAGTGATTGGCGAGAAGAGTATAAAAGCCAACAAAAGACGTTCGAGAGAGAGACACGAATGGACGAGCAGCAGACACGTTCGAGAGAGAGACAAGAGTCGGGACGTGAATTACTTATGTGCCAGGAGGCCATAAATTACATATTATTTACTTTTGCTTTATGTTTTATTGAAGAGCTGAATAAAAGCCTGATTCAGCCAATCCGACCTCATCTCCTTCTTTCCTTATAAAGAACCTTCTTTACACTGGTGCCGAAACCCGGGATTGAAGGAGAAAGCCGCCGCTATGCAGAACCCGCCAACCTCGCCATTTGCGGAAGTGATCCAGGCACTCGCGGGTCTCCACCAAGAGCAACATCAGGCTCTGCTGTCGCTACAGGGAGAGCAGGAAAAAAGGTTTCAGAGGCTCTTCCAGGCGCAGACGGATGACCGCGAGTTGTTCCGGGGCTGGCTTGCTCGAGGGGAGATACCAGCGACTACCGGCCCTCATACTCCCGTGCTGCTCCATAAAATGGGGCCCCAAGACGACCCGGAGGCTTTTTTGGACCTTTTTGAAAGGTCCGCGGAGGTATCTGGCTGGCCCCGTGCCAGTTGGGCGGCCCGACTTATTCCATTGTTGTCGGGAGAGGCCCAACTCGCGGCTCAACAGCTGCCAGTCCAGAATCTCCTGGATTATGCGGACCTTCGAAAGGCAGTCCTCCAGCGGGTCGGACGAACCCCGGAGCAGCAGCGATTGCGTTTCCGGTCGCTGGAGTTTGGGGACGGTGGTCACCCCTTCGTGTTTGCCCATCAGCTCCGGGATGCCTGCCGCAAATGGCTAGTTGACGAGGACAGTGATGTCGACAATACGGTGGAGAAGGTGACGCTGGAACAGTTTGTGGGAAGACTGCCCGCAGGAACTGCCCAGTGGGTCCACTGTCACCGGCCGACATCGCTGACCCAGGCCATCCAGTTGGCGGAGGATCACATGGCGTCGTGCTGTGGGGTCGGAGGATCCAAGGTATCGGTTCTTCCCCCTTCCCTTTCTGTTTCCTCTCCCAGGTCCCGTCTGGTACCACAGACAGCTGCCCAGGATCGAGGCAGCCCGTCGCCCCGATTCTTGCCTGACATCAGGGCCAACCTCCAGCGTGGGGGAATGACCGGCGGGAGAGAGCTCTCCCGGTTGTCTACACCCTCCTCTTCTCGCCAATCTCCTGGCCTACTTCCGACCACCGGAGCAGTGGGTCGGCCTGGGCCGGTCTGTTGGCGGTGCGGGGACCCCGATCATTTCATCCGGTCATGCCCGGTTATGGAGATTGGAGCGATGATCCGGATCCCCGACGCCCCGCGGACTGCCCCCGATCAGGCTGGGTGGTACCAAATACCTGTGAGTATTTAGGGGGGTACTTATCAGGCCTTGGTGGATTCAGGCTGCAACCAAACCTCGATCCACCCAGGCGTGATTCAAACTACGGCATTGGATACGGGCCGCGAGGTTAAGGTAAGGTGTGTGCACGGGGAGGTGGTGAGTTATCCCTTAGTCGCCCTGGTAATTAAATTTAGGGGAAAAAAGCATACAGTTGAGGTAGCTGTTAACTCACACCTCCGACATCCGCTAATTTTGGGGACGAATTGGCCGGATTTTAGTGTGTTATTAGGGTATTTATGTGCGGATGTCTCTGGGGATAAACATGGGCGGATGGGAGCGGTTGCGCAGTTTGGAGAGGCAGAGCCGGGACCCTCAACGACAGATTCAGGGGAACGAAGCACGATTGAGAGACGAATTCTCTCATCCTGCGATGATTTTCCCCTGGATCAGTCGCGAGATGAATCACTCAAAAATGCGTTTGAGCAGGTCCGCATGATTGACGGGCACTCTCTCCAACCAACACAGCCGCTTACCTATCCATATTTTGCCATAATAAAAGACAGGTTGTATCGAGTGGCCCAAGACACTCAGTCAAAGAAGAATACAACACAATTGGTCATTCCAAAGAGCCGCCGGGAAATGCTTTTTCAGGCGGCTCATGCTAATCCGATGGCAGGGCACTTAGGGCATACCGCGACACTGAATCGCTTAATGGCCCGTTTCTTTTGGCCGGGCATCCACGAGAATGTGCGCAGATGGTGTGCCGCATGTCGTGAATGTCAGTTGGTAAACCCACCGGCCACTCCAAAAGCACCATTGTGCCCGCTTCCCTTAATCCAGGTCCCCTTCGAACGAATTGGTATGGACCTGGTCGGGCCATTAGAGCGTTCTGCACGAGGGCATCGATTTGCATTGGTCATTGTGGACTATGCAACCCGATACCCCGAGGCAGTGGCGCTCCGTAATATTTCCGCTAAAAGCGTGGCGGACGCACTGTTCTCATTGATCTCCCACGTGGGAATCCCGAAAGAGATTCTCACGGATCAAGGCACGACGTTCATGTCACGGACAATCCGCGAACTATACGGGTTGTTGGGGGTGAAAACGATTCGGACCAGCGTCTATCACCCACAAACGGACGGACTGGTCGAACGTTTTAACCGCACTTTAAAAACCATGATCCGAAAGTTCGTTCACGAGGACGCCAAAAATTGGGATAAATGGCTGGAACCCTTGTTATTTGCTGTGCGCGAGGTCCCCCAAGCCTCCACAGGGTTTTCCCCTTTCGAGTTGCTCTATGGACGTCAGCCCCGTGGGGTGCTGGATGTACTAAGAGAAACTTGGGAGGACGGACCTACCGCTAGTAAAAACGAAATCCAGTATGTAATGGACCTGAGAACAAAACTCCACACCTTGGGGCGGCTCTCTATGGAGAATTTGTTACAGGCCCAGGACAGACAAAGCCGGCAATATAATAAGGGTACCAGATTATGTCAATTTACACCGGGAGAGAAAGTTCTTGTATTACTCCCAACGTCCAGCTCAAAATTACTCGCCAAGTGGCAAGGACCCTTTGTGGTTACACGACGAGTGGGGGATCTCAATTATGAGGTGGTGAGATCAGACAGAGGCGACACACATCAATTATATCACCTCAACCTCCTTAAAAAATGGAGTGAGGCGGACACGGTGATGCTGGCGACAGTGGTGGGAAGGGAGGATGATCTCGGACCAGAGGTGGGAAGGAAAACCCAATCGAACACTCTGCCCCCGGGGGGGATCATCTTTCGCCGTCCCAGACCTCTGACGTTGCCAGGTTGCAGGCTCGTTTTGCCGATGTGTTCTCGTCTCTGCCTGGCCTCACTACACTCATAGAACACCATATTGAGACCACACCGGGGGTGGTTGTACGTGGCCGACCGTATCGTTTACCTGAACACAAGAAAAAAGTAGTTCAGGAAGAATTAGAGGCCATGCTGGATATGGGGGTAATAGAGGAGTCCAACAGTGACTGGGCCAGCCCGATAGTTTTGGTTCCCAAAACCGACGGCTCGGTCCGGTTCTGTGTGGACTATCGCAAGGTGAATGCTGTGTCGAAGTTCGATGCATATCCAATGCCGCGGATTGACGAACTGCTTGATCGGCTAGGTACGGCTCGCTTTTATTCGACATTGGATTTGACAAAGGGATACTGGCAGATCCCCTTATCTCCTTTATCCAAGGAAAAAACAGCTTTCACGACGCCGTTCGGATTACACCAATTTGTCACACTTCCGTTCGGCTTATTCGGGGCCCCTGCTACCTTTCAGCGTCTCATGGACCGTATCCTACGTCCACATGCGGCATATGCCGCTGCTTATCTGGATGACATTGTCATTTATAGTAATGACTGGCAGTGACATATGCAGCACCTAGGTGCGGTGTTGGGTTCGCTGAGAGGAGCGGGGCTCACGGCTAACCCGAAGAAGTGTGCAATTGGGCGAGTGGAGGTTAGGTATCTGGGCTTCCACTTGGGTCACAGACAGATGCGTCCCCAAATTGATAAAACAGCAGCAATTGCAACCTCTCCGAGTCCCAAGACCAAAAAGGAGGTGAGGCAATTCCTGGGGCTGGCAGGTTATTACAGAAGGTTTGTTCCGGACTATTCAACCCTCACCAGCCCCCTGACGGACCTCACTAAAAAGGAAGCACCAGATCCCGTCCAATGGTCGGAGCTGTGCCAGCGGGCTTTCACCCAGGTTAAGGCGGCTCTGTGTGGTGGCCCGTTATTACACTCTCCTGATTTCTCTCTCCCTTTTCTTGTACAGACAGACGCATCGGACAGGGGGCTAGGAGCAGTCCTGTCTCAGGAGGTGGAGGGGGCGGAGCGGCCGGTGCTGTACATCAGTCGTAAACTCTCGAGAAGAGAGTCGATGTACAGCACCATTGAGAAGGAGTGCTTGGCGATCCGGTGGGCCGTCCTTACCCTCCGCTATTACCTCCTGGGACGGGAGTTCACCCTCTGTTCGGACCACGCACCCCTCCAATGGCTCCACCGCATGAAAGATACCAACGCGCGGATCACCCGTTGGTACCTGGCATTACAACCCTTCAAATTCCGGGTGGTCCACAGACCGGGGACCCAGATGGTGGTGGCTGACTTCCTCTCCAGGAGGGGGGGGGGAAGCTGCAGGCCGGATGGGGCCCCGGCCTGAGTCGGGCGGTGGGGGTATGTGGCAAGGGGGGCGTGGCCTAGCGGAATCTAGAGAGAGAGAGAGAGGAAATCGACGGGAGGTAAGTAGGTCAGAGACAAATTGTAAACACCTGTCTGTAATTCCAGTGATTGGCGAGAAGAGTATAAAAGCCAACAAAAGACGTTCGAGGGAGAGACACGAATGGACGAGCAGCAGACACCTTCGAGAGAGAGACAAGAGTCGGGACGTGAATTACTTATGTGTCAGGAGGCCATAAATTACATATTATTTACTTTTGCTTTATGTTTTATTGAAGAGCTGAATAAAAGCCTGATTCAGCCAATCCGACCTCATCTCCTTCTTTCCTTATAAAGAACCTTCTTTACAATGCTGTATATAGTTTTATGATAAAATATGGTTTTACAACACAATTTATCTTTACTTCAAAAGATAAATTGGTTTAGTTTTTTGTTTTATTTAAAATGTTACAAAGTCATGGTGACTATAAAACAATTATTTGTTTTATATTACTTGTAGGCTTTCTGTCACGGTTCGCAAAAGGACTCAGATGCAGGTTAGTCAAAACCAGTTTATTTGCACAACGTTAACAGGTTCAAACAATAAATTGGCAGGGCACTCCTGACAGGAACAGAGTAGACACGCCCAGCAATAACCTCCGTGAGAGAGAAGACAGGCAGGGAAATCCAAACCGAAACACAGGTACTCCGTAATATAAGACTCCGTGAGTGAATAATCCAACTGAAATCCAAATAAGGAACACGAGAACCAAGAGAGCCGTAAGGGAAAAATAAGTCCAAACCGGCTCACAGGATGCCTCGATCCTATGTAGGAATAGAAGAACAGGTAAACTCCAGGTACAAACAATTTACATCGCCACACAGAGAGAATGGCAAAACGAGCTGAAATAGAGGGAACACAAATGAGGAGCAGGTGAGGGAAATCAACAACACTAAGAGCCTAAATGGGGTACCAGACGTGAGACAAAGGCAAAAGACAAAACACAGCAAACTGGATAAGAATAAACCCAAAATAAAATAAAGCAACAGGCAAAGCCTGACAGAACCTCCTCCCGAAAGATGCCTCACGGCATCCAAAACCTACCCACGAGAGCGGAGGAACTGATCAATGAGAGAGCGGTCCAAAATGTCCCGAGCAGGGATCCAGCATCTCTCCTGCGGACCGTAACTCTCCCAGTCTACCAGGTATTGGTGACCTCTATCCCGCCGTCTCACATCGAGAAGTCGACGCACCGTATAGATCGGCGACCCCTCGATGAGTCTAGGAGGCGGAGGAGCAGAGGTCGAGGGCTGTAGGGGGTAACGAACAACAGGCTTGATCTTGGCCACATGAAATGTAGGGTGAACATGCTTCAGAGAGGGTGGCAACTTGAGGCGAACTGACACAGGATTAACAATCTTTGTGATGGGGGAAAAGGCAGATAAACTTGGGACCCAGTTTACGTGCGGGGACATGAAGGGGAAGGTCAGATGTAGACAACCAAACCCTTTGACCGCGAAGGCCAACATCCACGCGAAGGCCATGGATATGGAAAACGTCCTTAAGGACGATGCTA
Source organism: Triplophysa bombifrons (assembly GCA_029783895.1). Classification (NCBI taxonomy): domain Eukaryota; kingdom Metazoa; phylum Chordata; class Actinopteri; order Cypriniformes; family Nemacheilidae; genus Triplophysa; species Triplophysa bombifrons. Next base: position 13,039,996 of record CM056451.1, on the reverse strand, counting down.
GAAGTTACTTTAGCAGACGGAAGTTTTGGGAGGGGAATAAAATGTACCGCCTTCGAGAACCTGTCCAACACAGTGAGGACCACGGAATTGCCGCAGGACGAAGGAAGTCCCGTGACGAAGTCCAAGGCAATGTGGGACCAGGGTCTCGAAGAAGTGGGTAACGGATGCAGGAGTCCCGCCGGGGAACGATTAGAAGATTTGTTAGTCGCACAGACCGGGCATGCGGAGACGAACTCATGAGCGTCCTGGGCCATGGAAGACCACCAAAACCGTTGCTTAATAAGAGACAAGGTGCGAGCAACTCCTGGGTGACAAGCTAGTTTGGAGGAATGACCCCACTGGAGAACGTCGGTTTCGGACCGCCTGAGGAACAAACAACCGATTCGCTGGAACACCAGCCGGGGGAGTAACGCCGACAAGAGCTTCGCGAACCAAGGATTCCAACCTCCACGTGACCGCCCCCACCACCCAAGCAGGGGAAACAACGGACACCGGGAAGGAGGAAGAAGTCTCGACCACGAACTGACGCGAAAGTGCGTCAGGCTTACCATTTACACTCCCCGGCCGGTAGGCGATGACAAAATCAAAGTGGCCAAAAAAAGAGTCCGGCGAGCCTGCCGAGAGTTCAGATGCTTAACCGAACGGATATATTCAAGGTTCTTATGGTCGGTCCATACCAAGAAGGGAACCTTAGCCCCCTCCAACCAGTGACGCCACTCCAACGCAAGCTTCACGGCTAACAACTCCTTATTACCGATATTGTAATTCCGCTCCGAGGATTTGAGCCGGTGGGAGAAGAACGTACAGGGATGGATCTTGTCGTCCGGGGTGGAACGTTGGGACAAGATCGCTCCTACCCCCGCCTCAGAAGCATCGACCTCCACGATGAACTGACGAGACGGGATTAACCAGAATGGGCGCAGACGTAAAGAGACCCTTAAGTCTATCAAACGCAGTCTGAGCCCGCTCTGACCACACGAACCGCCTCAACGTGGAGTTGAGCTCTGACAAGGGAAGAGCGACCTGACCAAACTCCCGGATGAACCGTCTGTAAAAATTGGCAAACCCCAGGAATCACTGGACCGCCTTGCGATTTACCGGGGTAGGCCAATCAGCAACTGCTTTTACCTTACTGGGGTCCATCCGAATACCCTCGGGCGACAAGATAAAACCCAGAAACGGAACCGACCGTGCGTGAAACACACACTTCTCCATCTTAGCGAACAGGCGATTCTCAAGTAACCGACTTAAGACCCGCCGGACGTGCTGGACATGGTCCCGTTCATTGTGCGAGAAAATCAAAATGTCGTCGAGGTAGACGAAAACGATCCGGTCGACCATGTCCCTCAGCACGTCATTGACGAGTGTCTGGAAAACCGCCGGAGCGTTCGACAGGCCAAAAGGCATCACACGATACTCAAAGTGGCCTGTGGGAGTGTTAAAGGCGGTCTTTCACTCGTCCCCCTCCCTTATCGTGACCAGGTGATAAGCATTGCGTAAGTCTAACTTCGTAAAGATGGTAGCACCCTGCAAGAGACCGAAAGCTGACGACATCAACGGCAAAGGATGGCAATTCTTAACCGTGATGTCGTTCAGCCCCCGGTAATCAATGCAAGGGCGAAGGGAACCATCCTTCTCCAAGAAGAAAAACCCCGCCCCAGCCGGAGAGGGACGAATAATGCCGGACAAGGAATCGGCCACATACCTTTCCATGGCCTCCCTTTCAGGACCAGAAAGAGGGTAAAGGCGACCCTTAGGTGGAGAAGTGCCAGGTAAAAAGGTCAATCGCACAGTCGTACGGGCGGTGTGGAGGTAGAGATGTCGCTCGGGACTTACTAAAAACCGCTCTCAGATCATGATAACATTTAGGTACCCCCGAGATATCTACTGGCTCCTCCTGAAACAGAGAAGAAATCAAAGGAGAAAGAGCAGTGTTTAAACAATTAGAAGCTCAAAAATCACTCCATTCACAAACAACATTCTTTCTCCAGTCAATAAGAGGGTTATGTTTAGTCAGCCAGGCGTGACCAAACACGATAGGAGCGGAGGGAGATTGAATCAGGAGAAACTGAGGCTTCTCGGTGTGATTTCCAGACGTGGTGAGCGAAACAGGTTCAGTAGTAGAAGAAATGTTGGTTAGAGGCGTACCGCAGAGCGTCTCAGCCGCAATGGACTGAGCGAGAGATACTACGGGAATCCTCCACCTCTTAGCCTGCTCAATGTCAATAAAATCACCCTCCGCTCCAGAGTCAATGAGGGCAATAACCGAGTGGCTAACTCCCCTCCACTGAATGACTGTAGGAAGAACAGTCCGGCTGTGAGAAAGGGGACCTGTAGAGCAAACGCTTACCCCACGAGAAGACAAGCTGACTGGACGATTCTTAATAAGTGGACAACCAGCCACTAAATGCTCAGGATCACCACAATAGAGGCCCAAATTGTTGGCCCGGCGTCGACGACGTTCCTGATTGGTGAGCCGGGCACGGCTGATCTGCATAGGCTCCTCCTGGGGCGGAGATAGAGAAGGGGCTGGACAACATCCCTGAACGCGCTAGAGGACTCCCTGTCCAATGTTTCCCTCCCGCGTCGTTGAGTACGGAGTCCCAGCCAAAAATCGACCTGAAGGGCGAGCTGTTTCAGCCCGTCGAGCGTCGGAGGAAGATCCAGAGAATAGATCTCGTCCAGCACACGATCCGCTAATCCATGCAAGAACCGATCCCAAAGAGCATTGTCATTCCAGCCGCAAGATGAAGCCAACGTACGGAACTCAATGGAGTAATCAGAGACAGTCCTGCAACCCTGTTGTAAGAGGGACAACGACCGAGCTGCCTCGCTGTTAAGTGCAGACCGGTCGAACACCTTCCTAAGCTCCTGGGAGAACAACTCAAAAGAAGCACAGCAAGCATGCTTATTGTCCCAGAGCGCCGAACCCCATTCCCTGGCGACACCCTTCAGCTGCATGACCATGAATGCTACCTTCGACTGCTCGGTGGAAAAGCAGGAGGGCTGTAGGGAGAAGGTCAGAGAACATTGTGAAAGAAATGAGCGACAGGAAGTGGGCTCACCGGCGTAGGGAACTGGAGGATTGAGACAAGGCTCCGGTCGGCAGGAAGAGACTGCGTCCATCTCAACCAGTGCAACACTAGCTGAAGCTGCCACTTGTATAGACTGGGTCTGGTCAAGGTGATGAGAGATAGCAGCGAATTGTTGGGAGAGGGTAGAGATGCCCACACGAATCTCCGCTACCTCCTGCTGCTGACTTCCTAAAAGCACTCCCTGGCAAACATCGACCTCTTCTGCGGAGTCCATCTTTGGTGGCGATGTACTGTCACGGTTCGCAAAAGGACTCAGATGCAGGTAAGTCAAAACCAGTTTATTTGCACAACGTTAACAGGTTCAAACAATAAATCGGCAGGGCACTCCTGACAGGAACAGAGTAGACACGGCCGGCAATAACCTCCGTGAGAGAGAAGACAGGCAGGGAAATCCAAACCGAAACACAGGTACTCTCCGTATAAGAATCCGTGAGTGAATAATCCAACTGAAATCCAAATAAGGAACACGAGAACCAAAAGAGAGCCGTATTGGAAAAATAAGTCCAAACCGGCTCACAGGATGCCTCGATCCTATGTAGGAATAGAAGAACAGGTAAACTCTATGTACAAACAGCAAAACACGGTACAAACAATTTACATCGCCACACGGAGAGAATGGCAAAACGAGCTGAAATAGAGGGAACACAAATGAGGAGCAGGTGAGAGAAATCAACAACGCTAAGAGCCTAAATGGGGTACCAGACGTGAGACAAAGGCAAAAGACAAAACACAGCAAACTGGATAAGAATAAACCCAAAATAAAATAAAACAACAGGCAAAGCCTGACACTTTCATGGTAAAATTGTTATTTAGTCATGTCACCCCTTATGCAGCAAAAACAGACTGCTTTAGCTCTTTTGCTGTGCAAGCTCACACCGCCACTATGTGAAGTTTGAATGTTTTAATCTGTTTAGGTGCCAAAAAAACGTGCTGCTTGACAATGCATGGCAGAACATACAAAGTTTCAAAACAACGTAATGATATACAACCATTTTCAAGAACTGTACATTGTAAGAAACAATAGTGCATTATTGTTTTTATTTAATTTCTTTTTTTATCTTAAGTCAAATTTCTTGTGTGTGTAGATAAAAAAGATATATAACATTAATGTTTCTGAAAGGTTCATGCCTGCTTTCTGGTAAAACAGAGGAAATTCTAATTCTAATGATGTTCTAATGATGTCAGAAGAACATATAATTAAAGTAAAGGAAATTCACTTTGCATGTAATATTATTATAGCGCTAAAAAAAATTAAAACAACAATAATGACAACATAACGGTTTGAAAAATGAAAATGAAGTATTACAGAATTATTTGATTATCTTTTGTAGCAGTCAGATATTATTATTTTTATTGCAATGTTCCTCTTTGTTTTCAAAATGAAAGACTCTCTAGTTCTTGTACTGAAAGCAGACTGACCATTTGGATTTCAATCCATTACTTTTGTTATACCAAATCCTTAAGCTATATTTTTGCAAAGCTAGATTTAGAATCATTATATTTGCTGCATGAGGTTGGACAAAAGCATGTGTTGGGTGTCTTTACAAGAATCCATTTTATAACATTTTTATTCTAATCAGGATTTGGTCCTTTCTGAATGTTTAAATGTTCTTTTCTCTTTCACTCTCTTTTTATACACACACATGTCCCCTAAGCACACGGAAGCCCTCTGACTGCAGAGTACTTCCATCCTAGAAAAAAAGTGTAGATCCAATTTTCTAGATTTCCACCTCTAATCGAATTTTCTCATTCCGACGAAATATTGAAATGTACCAAACTAAAACAGAAATCAAATCTAAAAAAAATCTTCAGGGTCTGCACAATTATTAAATGTGTGACTCCTGAATCCCAGAATTTAGAAGAATTTGAATCTGACAAACAATCTTATAGTTATAAAGATTGTATATTTTTGTGCATAAGTAGTTGATAACAGAAATATTGGTAAGATTTTTCAACTTAATCTTCCATAGTGTCCCCATGCCTTCATTGTTGTTCATTACAGTCTTCACTAATTGATGGACTAATAAAAAAAGCACATCGGCTCATACATACCAAGTATCGATCTAAGGACTCTTGGACTCTTAAGGAATATTGGCTGCAAGTGCATGAATTGATGGGAAATTAAATCCATAATTGATGGATGCTGTCCCACGAGATGGATAATCTGTTGTTTTCCAAAATAATTATCCATTCTGCTAAAAACTGGTTGGTCATAAAACTGACAGTTTTCTATGACACAAAAAATATGTGTTATTGGATTAATATATCATATTTCAATCACTGATATGTGTTTCAAGAAAACCATTGGCATATTTTTGAAAGGTTTAAGCATAGATAATTAATCAAGAATTATATTAGACAATTTATTTCTTTTAACAATCTAACCATTCAAAAGAGGCCACTGGGTGCAATACCAAACCACAAGTTAAATGTGTCCAGAACACAGACTGTTTAATTTTCCACTTGAGGTCAAATGCAAACATTCCGACAACACATTCATGCCAGTAGTGGTTTCCAGAACACGCCAGTAAATGTCATTCCTCTCAAAGTGAAAAATGCTGCTTTCAACCATGTGAAGTGTCCAGTTACTGTCTCCAACACAGCCAATAACTGCTGTCTGTAGTTACACAGAAGAATGTAAATTCAGTTTTGCTTAAGGACTGACCTTTTCACTTTTATTGTGAAAGCTCAAGATTACTTGTCAAACATTCTGACATTGTTGTAGAAATATGATGCCTATGTGCATTTTGACTTCACGATTTATCATTTAAAATATGAAATCTTGCCTTTAATGAACTTTGCATTAGATTCTAGTCATTAATAGTTTTATGAAAAAAGTTTTTGCAGTTTGATTAGATGAGCAAAGATTCTTTAAAATCTAGAATTCAAACGCCACAGTAACTGCAGAATGAGCAGAATAAACAAATATCACATGAAGTAAAATACATATTCCATAACTAAGTCTAAGTCTGGGGAGAAACTTTTTGCACATTGTCTCTACTTACAGTAATAGCTTATACTGTAATATATGTTTGCTTTAATTAAATATTTCTCGGCCCACAACACAGACAAACTGACTAATTTAGGAGGCTTTTCATGGCTCTACTGTCAAGTGGTTGTTAAAGTCACCCTAATGCAGAAATAAGTGAGACAGATCTTACTTTGCAGCATGCCATAAAGAATAAAACAAAAAAGGTGGCTTTGATTGAAAATGCCAAAAAGGTGAAATGAATGGAGTGAGAATTTGATTTAAGTGAGGGAAGACCTGAATGGAGGCTTTTTGACAGGGACTTGGTAAAACTCATTCCAGGAAGGCAGGGACACACATTGACTTTCAAGGTTTTCATGGAGTATTTCAATTTCCTTTTGAATGTGGATGCCTATGTTTGTTCTGTTCTTGTGATGCAGAGCATGTGAGCGGAGCTGAGCGGTGAGAATTTCCGTTCCCCGCTCGCTCACGTGGTTGTTCACCTCCCCCGCTCAAAGTAGCACAAGACCGGCGCTCAATTCCGCTCCCCGCTCACCTACAATTTCATCCCGCTCCCGTGAAATCGCTCCATGCTCGCTCAAATTTAAAATTCCTCTGCCACCTACTGTTTTCAACCGAAGCCTTACCCCTCGTTCCCTTTCTGTCGGTCTCTCGACGTTGTGTCGAGAACGACAGATGGGGTTTGCCCTTGAGAACCAATCAACTCTGACTACTATAGAAAAGGCCAATGAAATTTGGCGAATGAAATTTGCATGCCGATCTCCGCCCCCGGATATCCGGTATAAAAGGAAGCCGGCGTGCAGCATTCATTTACCTTTTGTTCTTCAGAGCCTTCGCTCATGACTACGAACAGAACGAATTCAATGAATTCTTCTTCTTCTACATTGCCGGATCTACGACGTGTAGCAGCGGATCGTCCCTACCTGCAGCGACCTTCCCCTGGGCGTCTCGGCAGTTCCGGAGGTGTTTGAGATTTTTTTCTAAAAAGTCCTTTTCAGGACTGACTGAGCATTCTCCAGCGTGGCATGTCCCGCTGTTCTCTTGGGTGCGGCACCCTCATCGAGGAGGGGGATGGACATGATCGCTGCAATAGGTGTCTGGGCGTCCAGCACACTGAAGCAGCGTTCGTTGACACATCTGCCCGCACTGCGGCAGATTGTCATTCAGAAGTTGCGGTCACGGGTGGCTGTCTTCCTACGGGAACCAGCCACCATTTCATCTGCTACCTGGGCTGTGACATCTGTGGCTACGGCCCCGATGACCACCCACGTTAGCAGCGTTAGTGATATGGGGAACACTGCGAACGTAAACCCGCCAGCTAAGTGCTCACGGGCCGATCGTACACCGATTCGCTCTTCTGAACGTTCCCCAACCGGCGGTGGCATACCGTCCGGATTCTCACGACACACATCGGGAACGATGTGTGACGTAGATGAGATGTCGCTCGCAGCATCGGAGGGAGACTGGCATCTGACGAATCCGAGCTCCACCCCCAGCGGTCGAGTTAGGAGGAAGCAGAAGTGATGTCATTCATGCAAACCCGGGGAAACATGGTTCCTGAGGTCGGAGCGCGGTGCAAACCGCGCCCGCCCCAGGTGCCATTTTTTTCCCGGAGGTGCATGAGGAGTTGTGTAAAACTTGGAGCGCTCCACGGACCGCTCCAGTGAAAACCAGCTCCGCCTCCCTTACTTCCCTCGATGGTGGGGCAGCCAAGGACTGCGTCGTGACCCCCCGGGTGGAACGTCCGCCCGCGGTGCACCTGTGCCGCGGACGGCTACCACCTGGGGGGAATCGGCCACGCCTACGGTCCAAAGCAAGTAGGACTTCGGCATCACTGGTGTCGAGGTCTTGCGATGCCGCGGGCCAGGCTGCCTCCTCTCTCTGCGCCATGGCCATCCTGCAGGTCCGCCAGGCCAGGGCGTTGAGAGAGCTCCACGAGGGTAAGGCCGACCTGGGAATAAAAGCAGGATCTCCGTGCCGCCGCTGACAGCGCTCTACGGGCGACCAAGGCGGCGGCACGGGCCCTGGGTCGGACGATGTCCACGGTAGTGGTCCAGGAGAGACACCCCCGGCTATACCTTATGCAGAGGAGTGACACCAAGGAAGTCCGCTTTCTTGATGCACTCATCTCGCAGGGTGGGTTGTTGGTAAACACCGTCGAGGACTGCGCTCAGCAGTTTTTGACGGTGAAGCAGACAGTGGCAATTAGCCACATTTTTACACGCCGTGATTCGGCCGCCAAAAGGCCTCCGAGATCCCGCGTGACATCTGCTTCCCTGCAACCCAGGACCCCTTGGACATCGATTCCGGTTCCTGTGCCCCCACAGGCGGCACCCCGGAAGCAGAGGTCGAGGGGGAAACCTCCACCCCGTCAGCAACCTTCTCACGAGAAGGGACACTGACGGGAAGACCCTAGGGAGAACAACATCGGGCCCGAACCTTCACAGCCACGGCTCTGATCGGTCGGTACGGGACGACTCCTGCCTCGTCACCAAAGCCGGGCCCTTTTCAGGGCCTGGCGCCCACTTACTCACAGAGTTTTTTCCGTTCTCCCCGGGTGTACTTGCAGCTGATCGCACACTCCAATGGACTGTGCTCGGCGAACCGACCTCACACCCTGGCAAGGTGTGAGATCGTACACATACGACAGCTGTCACCACTCTCAAACCGACAGTGCGTGCCGTTGTCCCGCCAGGCAGGTAAAAAGGCGGAGCCAACCTTCCCTCCGGGGACCCCCCGCGACAGATGGTTGGCTCCGCAAGCCGACGAACTACCCCCCGTGGGAATGGTGAAGCAGACTGCCCCCTTGGTCACCCTGAACAGTCCCTGGGAGCTCGAGAGCTGCCCACACTGTCTCGCTGGCTAATGTGTGCGGTCCATCTTGGTTACTCGATTCTGGCAAAACAGGCATCGAGTTCGTCCCTCAAACCAAGATGTCAGCGGGTTATGACCCGCATTTCACTATTCCCAAGAAAGACGGGGGTTGCGCCATAGGTCTGCGTACCCTGAACATCAGGTGTCAGGATTGGTTTGTGGCAATCGACCTGAAGGATGCTTACTTTCATGTCTCGATCCCCTCGAAACCGGCCGTTCCCACGGTTCGCGTTCGAGGGGTGGGCATATCAGTACAGAGTCCTCCCTTTCGGTCTGTCCCTGTCTCCACACGTCTTCACGAAGATCGTGGAAGCCGCCCTTTCTCCCCTTCAGGAAAAAGGTGTGCGGGTACTAAACTTCTTGACGACTGGCTTATTGGCACACTCTTGAGATCTGTTGTGTACACAGAGGGACCTGGTGCTCCGGCATCTAGATCGATTGGGATTTCAGGTCAACCGAGAAAAGAGCAAACTCTCCCCAGTGCAGAGCATCCTCTTTCTCGGTTTGGAACTAAACTCTGTCACCATGACGGCGCAGCTGTCCACAGCACGCGCCCAGTCAGTGTTGAACTGCCTGGAACACTTCAGGCAGTCGACGGTCCCCCTGAAACAATTCAGAGGCTCCTGGGACACATGGCGTCCTCCGCGGGGGTAATACCCCTCGGATTGATGCACATGAGACCGCTTCTACACTGGCAACAGAGTCGAGTTCCGAGGACAGCGGGCACACCGACAGCAGGCGCATGGTGATGTCGCCCTGCTACCGATGCACCCTAACCCCTTGGTCTCCATGACCTTCCTCCGGGCGGGGTTCCCCTCGGGCAGATTACGAGGCACGTCGTTGTGACGACGGACGCCTCGCTGCAGGGGTGGGGTGCAGTGTGCAACGGGCACACAGTAGCGGGGCGCTGGACGGGCCCCCGTCTGCGCTGGCATGCAATTGCCTAGAGTTGTGGGCTGTGCTGCTTGCGCTGAGAAGGCTCCGGCCTCTAGTGCAGGGCCAGCACGTGTTGGTTCTCCGGGACAGCACGACAGCTGTAGCGTACATCGCCAGGGTGGCGTACGCTCACGGCAGCTAACACAACTTGCCCGACGCCTCCTCCTGTGGAGTTAGCAGGTGATCCGCTCCCTGCGGGCCACACACATCCCAGGCAAACTGAACCAGACAGCCAACGCGCTCTCTCGTCAGTATACGTCTTGCGGAGAGTGGCGACTCCACCCCCGGTCCAGCTCATTTGGGTGCTGTTCGGACAAGCACAGATAGACCTCTTTGCCTCCCGCGACACCACCCATTGTCTGCTTTGGTACTCCCTGACCGAGGCCCCCCTCAGCACGGATGCCCTGGCGCACAGCTGACTGAGGGACGGGCGGAAGCACACCTTCCCCCCCAGAAGCCTCCTTGCACAGACACTGTGCAAGGTCAGGGAAGAGGAGCACCAAGTGTTTTGGTTAGACCGCACTGTTTGAACCACACTTGGCTTCAGGGCTGATGCTCTGGACAGCGACTCCCCCTGAACCATTCCCCTGACAGAGGACCTGCTCTCTCAGGGGAAGGACACGTTCTGGCATCCCAGATCAGACCTCTGGAACACCCATGTCTGGTCTCTAGACGGGACGAGAAGATCCTGAGATGGCTACTCCCCCTAAACAGCTGAGACCATCACCCAGGCTAGGGCCCCATCTACTAGGCGGTCACACGCCTCTAGACGGTGCCTCTTCTCGTCCTGGTGTCTTTCTCAACGAGAAAGACCCACTGAGGTGCGTGATCAGGATTGTGTTGTTCTTCTCACGAGACTGGAGACTAACATCTCCCCTCCACACTGAAAGTGTATGTAGTCACTACTGCCACTCATCACGACTCAGTCGGTGGAAAGTTTCTAGGGCAACACGACCTGGTCACCAGGTTCCTAAGGGGCGCGAGAGGGCGGAATCCGCCTCATTTCCGCTCCATACCCTCTTGGGACCCTAAGTGGTCCTGGGGAGCCTCCGGGCCCCCCAAGAGCCCCTTGGAGGTTCCGATCTTCCTCACAGAGTAAGACGGCCCTCCTGATGGCGCTCACTTCCTTCAAGAGGGTAGGGGACCACCGAGCATCCTCCGTGTCCCCGGATTGCCTTAAATTCGGCCCTGGTAACTCTCACGTTATCTTGAGACCCAGGCCCGGATGCGTGCCCAAGAAGTTCCCACTACTCGCTCCGGGGCCAAGTGGTGAACTTGCAGGCTCTCTCCATAGGGGAGGAAGACCCAACCCGATCAGTGTTGTGTCCAGTACGCTGGACTGCACGCAGAGCTCTGAAGCTCTGACCAGCTCCGTGTCTGTTGGAGGACAGCAGAAGGGGAAGGCTGTCTCCAAACAGAGTCTGGCGCACTGGGTCGTGGACGCCGTTACGACGGTATTCCGATCTCAGAATCTCCCATGCCCATTGGTGAGGGCTCACTCCACACGGAGTTTAGCCACCTCCTGGGCACTGGCAGAAGCGTCTCTCTAGCAGACATCTGTAGAGCTGCGGGTTGAGCTACGCCCAAACACCTTCGCAAGGGTTAACAACCTTCGCGTAAACCTGGTGTCAGCCCACGTCCTGCTTGGCGACATGTAGGACTGGCATCCGGGGGGGCGTATGCCTGCGAAAGCACCTTCCCACCCTCCAAGAGGTTGGGTCAGTGTGCTATCTACCTTTTCTTCTTACCCAAACACATGGCTAAGAAAATTGGTACCTCACCAACCTTCCTTCTTACACTGGTTAAGAACAGGAATTCCATCCATCACTAAGCAAGCACCCCCTGGGGGTTGGCTGGGCAGAGCAGCCTTCCCCCTTAGGCCGGGATAACATATGACCTATCACAGATAGTTCTAACCGGACCTGGTGCTATCAGACGCAGTAACACCCCCACCGTGGGCTGTTCCGTCTCCTATACCCTCATGACAATGGTTCCCACACATGGTAACCCATGAGCTTCCCCAGGTGGACCTCCACCTCGCGGTTAACTACTCAGTCCGCACGTTCCATGCGTTCTCCTCCAAGGAAGAGACCATACATATATCCACCATATTCCTCCCCACGGGTAGGAGGTGGCCTCTGCAGCGCTTCTCTGATTAAGAGTTGCGCTTACCCAGTGTAAACCGAGCCGGACGGCCTCTCGCCTGTAGAGAGCTAAGGCCCCGTCCGTGAAGGTTACCGGTCAGGGCTGTACCCATCTTTCTCTGAGAAAGCTCTGGAACCCCCCGACCACCACACTGGAAGGTTACAGTTTCACGGAAGTAACTGACACTTTCGAGCTGACACGCCCAGGCTTGTTACCGTCGCTTCGCTGACATTGTGACGCAATACAGTGTTTTGGCGTTTTCCGTAGGCAACCCCATCTGTCGTTCTCGACACAACGTCGAGAGACCGACAGAAAGGGAACGTCTTGGTTACGTATGTAACCTCAGTTCCGTGATGGAGGGAACGAGACGTTGTGTCCCTTATGCCACGAACACGTATCGTATTCTGCTGCAGTCGTGAGAGGCTCTCAGGCTCTTCAGAACAAGAGGTAAATGAATGCTGCACGCCGGCTTCCTTTTATACCGGATATCCGGGGGCGGAGCCCGGCATGCAAATTTAATTCGCCAAATTTCATTGGCCTTTTCTATAGTAGTCAGAGTTGATTGGTTCTCAAGGGCGAACCCCATCTGTCGTTCTCGACACAACGTCTCGTTCCCTCCATCAGGGAACTGAGGTTACATACGTAACCAAGACGTTTACACCGCACACATCTGCGGCACGTTACGGCTTCTACGCTGCTACCGGAACTGATCGTGGTCATTCTAGTCTATGCTTGTGTACACCAGACGCGGTAAAGATAGGCGCCTAGTCTATGTTTGACGGACGCCGCGTCCAGTGTGGCTGCTCTAATCTCTTAAAATTGGAGCGGAAAGGAAAATCATCACGCAGCAAACCCGCTCCACGACGCGTCCGCCGCACAGACTATATTCTATAAACAACTAACAGCAACATCAGTCAAAATAGAACGAATATTTATTTCAAACAAACACAACAGCAAATTCTGGGTGGATATATGCTCGCCCTAGACTCCTGGTGTGAGCGGTATTGGAGCTGCACGGGCCTTTGGATAAATCCCCGCTCTGCGCTCCGACTATATTTCACACGCTCCGGTTACTTACTCTTGAGATGGTGTTCTAATTATTTAGATTCTGTCCAACGCATCTTGGTCCACTTTCAACCCCTCCTCAGGACAGTCCTACATATTTCTAAAGGCATTATTATGCCCTAACAAATGGCACATGCTTGAGATGGCAATTTATTAAATTCTTTTCAAAATATACTTAAATATAAAAGTCATCCCACCAAACTTGAAACGGCACGTTATTTTTGAAATCTGATATTTAATTGCTAATGCTCATGATAAAAAAGAAAAAAATGTGAAAACAAAGTGTGATGAAGGGCTTGTCACTACTGTGTAATAAAAGAATGAAGATAAAATAAATAACCCAGAAAGTCTAATATCCCTTTTGATTCATGACGATAAGACATATCTACTGTGAACAAATCACACTTTCTGTCACTCTCTCTCTCTCTTTCTCTCTTTTTCTCTTTTTATTTCAGTTACATTTGATTCAGTCTATATCTTCTTCTCTGTCTCACTGTCTGCCCTCCATTTATTTAAAAAAATATGAGAGCAATATAAATGATTTGCATTACACAGATAACATTCAGATGAAAGGTGATAAAACACTTATGTTAAAATATCACATGCCTTGTACATCATGATTTGACTAGAATGTAAAATGACAGATAATTAAAGTTTGATAGTGATAAAGTATTGGTATGTAAGATACTACAGAAAGGATGGAATGGGAATAAAAATAAACAATTTTTATATTTTTGGGATGTTACATCAACATATTACAATAATGTATTTTTAATTATTTTACTGTATTATCCGCAACAATTAAGCCACACCATAGCATCTCAGAGAACAAAGAGCTTAATGGAGGCAAAAGAAATGATGTCTTCTCAGAAACCTTATCCTCTGGTGTTTAGACATTAGAGAAAAACTAGTATATACACTACTCGAAGTGTAGCTGTTTTTGCAATTATTTTACAGTCAAACTGTATGCCTATGAAAATCTCTTTCTTTCATGCTCAGAAAAAAAACTCCATTTGAGAGTCGAATATGTGAGATACATGTCCTTACATGCTTCTCTTTGGACCCACTAAAAATGATGTTATTTTATGAACTGTCATAAAATATACTTAAGGGGCCGCAAATTGAGTCAACAGGGTGTTTACAAAAACACTCTGTAATTATACAAATCCATCTATTCTTCTTTTTGTTATCCCCTTTAAACCACAACAGTGACACAAAACAGGTTGTTGGGGATCCCCTATCAATCTGATGTCACATTGTTTACGCCTGCCTATGACTGCTCACAGACTCCGCCTTATGCGTTGTTCCACCTTTTGCCAGAGACAAGTTGTTAACCATTTTCAGGAAAGGGCATGTAGCCACTAGCCAGCAACAAAAATGTCTAAGAAACAATAAATGTGTACTGTTGTTGGATGGAAGATGGTAATGAAAGGAGGCCGGGAGGAGACCTTTCTGACGAGCCCAGAGTAATAAACGATCGAAAGTCCAGGGCGGGACACCGAGAACTCTATGTCTGGGAAAGAAGCACTTTTTTCGGAGCTACAAACCAACATTCACCGGTCCGTATCTCCGGTCAGGAAAGATTTACAGAAAAGAGCCAGGACTCGTTGGAAAGGTTTCCCCCGGGGCATTCAAACGACGCTAACCCCTAGGTAGGGAGATAGAGCTCCCAGTAGCCAGAAAGATTGAAAAATGGAAGCTCCGGGACATGGTGGCTCAGCGGCTCGAGACGCTGCGGCCCCAGCTCGTTTGTCGGGAACGCCCGGAAGACCAGGCTTTGGCTAGTCGCCTTCTGCCAAATGTATCTCGTGCTCCCAGGGTCGCGGCGAGTCAAAGCGGGTCAGTATAGCATGGGTTTCAACAAAAAAAATATTCTCAAGAGTGGATCAGTACCAGCTGTTCGCGATCAAGCTTCTTCTCTGGAGAAGTAAGTATTACACAACGTTTTTAAATCGCAGTTGGTAAAATGCATCGCGCCCATCAGTTCAGAAGACTTGTGGCTGACATAATTTATGTGAAGCTTATTCCCTACAACGAAAGAAAGTTATAGCAGTGTCTTTCTCGGGGAGTTCAGTGTTTTCTCATATGTCCTAAGTACGACAATACTCAGAGCGGATAGAAACAGAGTGCGCATTTGTAAGACAACCTGGTTGATGATCTTTACATACCTGTCTGACATATACAAGTACTCTGAATGCATGTATTTACCTATATCCATGTTTATGTCTGTTAGTAGCCTACTGGCCAACATTTCATACAGCAAGTAAGTAATGTGTAAGCTCTCTACCTCCTATTTTGCATACGGGGAGCAGAAGCTCATTTGCATTTAAAGAGACACACACAAAAACAGCAATTTTTCCATTGCAGCCACAAATGGCCATGTTCAACATATTTTAATGAAAGAAATGTGGTGTATTTGGTTTGAAACTTTACAGAGACATTCTGGGGATACCATTGACTATTTTTAAATTGCAGAAAACACCTGGATTTGCGGTACTTTAATACAAAATCTGTAAAATAATAAGAGAAGAAATGGGTCAGGGAATAAAGCATCCATAAAAACAAGAACATTTACTTACTGTACTGACAGTTTCTTCCCATATATTCCCCTGGGCATTCACAGGAATAGTTTGCTACCAGATCGGTGCAGATCCCCCCATTTTTACATGGGTGTCTTTCGCATTCATTAACATCTGCAAAAAAAGGAAAGTAATTGGTTTAAATCAGATTGAAGGAAATGACTAAAACAAATCAGATTTAAATGCATTGGTAGAGTTTAGATACACATTCCAGCGATGAAATCAAATTTTTCGATTTTATTTGTTTGAAACAAAACAAGAGATACCTTTTTTGGAAAATTGCGGTCTGTGTTTTAGTGTTAATATTGTTTTTGCTTGTTGGATATTGTGTAGGTGTACAATTTTTCAATTTAATTAATACTTGTCACATACAGTCATACACATGATACACAATCTAAATAGAATATACATGAATGCTGTTTTGTGTTAATCTCCTGCGCCTGTTCATCATTTCTAACACTCTTTCACCTTTGCTCATTGAATCACATTTTATTATCTCTTATGCTACTACTCATAAACTCTTTTATTTTCCTTCATGTTTTAAGCAGTATGTAACATTTAATTTTGGTGTATATTGAAATTTTATCTTAACAATAATAATAACAATAATTAAGAAAATAATAATAATAATAATAACAAAAATAACAATAATAATAATAAATATACCCAAAAATATAAAAATAAATTGTATAAATATAGTATAATAAAAATACATGATTCAATAAAAATTCAAGAGACATGTAGAGGCTAGAACTTAAACAAGTACAACATTTACTGTACCAAAGATCAATAATTTGTACATTGAAAAGTTTTATATTAAGGACATCCCTGATCGGCTTCGCTGTCCCACCACCCACTGTTCGACCCTACGAAGGGTGTGTTTGATTACAATCTGCAAACTGCTAATACAAATGTACCGAGATCCATCTGTGTGAAGACAGGAAACCATAATGAGCTCTCAGGTGAGCCTATGAAGGAAAGATCAGAGATAGAGATGGGTGTCCTCACCGTACAATCTAGCACAGCACACACATAGAAATGGGACATTGATATTCAGCCACATTCTGAGGCTTCACGACAAATTAGCCAGATGAAAAGCCCACCACCTCTGTCTTTATTCCTCTGTGGTTAGGCTAACAGGATATAGACAGGTGATTTTGTGAAAGAGCAGTCACATTAATCTAGCCGTGTGGTCTAGGGAGGCCCTCAGCTCTCTGTAAGACCAAATGCCAAGAGATAAATGAGGTTTGAGTTTGTCCGAAGATCCTACTGAACATTCCCACAGTGTTTCAGGCACAGTACTTACAAGGGAAAATCAACTATTCTTTCGAAATCTAATGTTAAAGGGATAGCTCACTCAAAAAGGAAAATGCTTTTATGAATTACTCACTCTCAAGTTGTTCCAAACTTTTATAAATATATCTTTTTGTTTAAAGAATGTTAGCAACTGATATTTCTGATACACCATTGATTACCATAGTAGAAAAAAAAATTATTATTATCGTTGTTCTGTTGAACACAAAATAATATATGTTGAGGAATTTATGAAAACAAACAGTTGAACAGAAATCTTTCTTTGTGTTCAACAAAAAGGTTCTGTGCTGTTTCGTTTTGCTTTGCTTTGCTTAGCCTAGTTGACCATACTTACATTGCGTCCTGGTTTTAAATCCCCAGTCAAGTCTTGTTCCTTTAAAGTGTTTAGTTTAGTTGTCCTGTCTCTCTTGTTTTTTTGCACCCTCGTGGGAAGTCTTCGTTTGAAGTTCTTTGTTTTTTTATGTTATGTTTTACCCCATCGTGGGACTTTATGTTTTATTAATTAATGTTTTGAGTTTTCTTTACCCGCTGCCTGCACTTGGGTTCTCCTTCCAAGCGACGTCCATGACCCTAATCACACTGTGTAGCATCAAATCAAATGGTAAGAATGGGGGAATTCCATGTTGTTATTTGAGCACATGCCATAAATACAATTACGCAAATTACGCCCAACAAAAAACATGTTTTCGCAAAACTGAAATGTTCATGACTTAATATACAAATAAACAAAATAAACAAACTGTGCATCGATACATTTAGCCTGAAACCCTTAATGCATAGTCATGCCAAATCATGCCAAGACTTCTTTAGAACTAGAAATGCACCTACACAATAAACGTTATTAATTCTGTAAGTGCTGAAACTTTTAGCAAGTAAATATTATTTGATATATTTTAGAATTTGTATGAAGATCTCATTTTTGAGAAGTCCTAAGGGTGAAACATCCTGAAACAAAGGCAGAAAATGTCATAAAAACGGCACTGAAAGACATCGCTTTGATGTTTTGAGGATAAACTTCCAAACACCAGAAGCCTTATTTGCTTAACTTATCCGGTCTTGATAAACTAAAGTCATAAAATCCTTTCGGATTTTTTAGCCATTACATGTGCATGCAAAATAAATCCTTAAATCCTACTGTATATATAAACTAGGCCAATAGTAAAGTAAAACAATACTTTATAAAAACATGCATTGCTAGCAAGTTGGTTCAGTCTTAGAAGCGATTTTCTTCAAATCACAAATGTTATAAATGTAGCTCATGAAACAGGCATTTTTCTGACACAGACATCTGGCAGGTGAAACACAGCTGTTTCTGAAAATTGGCAGGTGAGAAAATCAACACAGCATGTGCAGTGAACACAAACATGCTTAGCTGTAGAATCTCTGCTTATTTTTACACAAACATTTGTTTTCATGACTTTCATGTGATGTCTACATAAAGCAAAATGGTGATATCTTGTGGAAATGGAACCAAAAACATTCTGGGTACGAGTCTAAAATAAACCCCACACTAACCAGATTCATCGCTAAATCTCACAGGACATATTTTAGGTCAGCCCCAGAATCCAGGACGAAGTTCCCTACGTTACTCATCCTACAAATTTCCCGGCTCACACCGCCCACTGTTTGGTAAAGACATTAAATAGCGTGCTGTTGATTTGCTTTTACCAAAAAAACATCAAATATTTTTAGTAAGACTGGCGTCATATTAATATTTTAATAGTTTATCTTCAGTCCATGAGGATTGTACAGTGTGTGATGAAGCATGACCAAATGCACAATTACTTCATTATTTCTTAATGGCCATGCAACTTCAAATTAGGAAAGCATGTTCTAAACTCTGTTGTCCAAATGACAAGAGCTGTTTTAGCATGGTTGCACAACGGGCCACTGTCAGACTTAATGCCATAGTCATAGCGGGAGATTGTCACAATCACAAGGATTAGGTTCTAATTAATTAAAGTGAGAGAGACTTACCGCTCTCATTAACCATCATTAATTTGACAAACAAAGTCCTGAGAGCACGCAGCTGACATTAACAAGGGCAAATTTTTATTAAATTAAAAGGTACTTGAAAATCAAAAATGGGTGCTAATGTTTGCTTTTATAGTTAGCTGATTATTTAAAGAATTACGAGAAATCAAATTGCCTTTGATTCTTTGCTGAAGTATAATACAAAGTAAAAAATGAACTGTAACTCTTAACATCAGAATGATAAGACTGAAGCAAGGAGCCTTGTGTAGTACGTGGTTGTGTGTGGCACCTGGCGAAGAAAACCATACTTGAGAAGAAACCATAATTTACTAACCTTTTTGACATTTCACACCTGAATGACTTACTTTCTTGTGCAGCAACTGCAATGGCGGTACACTCTTGAAAATAAAGGTGCTTTAAAGGTTCTTCACAGCAATGCAATAGAATAATCATTTTGGGCTCCACAAAGAACCATCTCTTTCTTACTTTTTTATAACCTGGAGAACCTTTTTTCGCCACAAAGAACCTTTTGTGGAACAGAAAGGTTCTTCAGATGTTGAAGGCTCTGTATGGAACCAAAAGGCTCTTCTATGGCATTGAAGACACTTTTGAACCCCCTTTTTTTTTAAAGAGTGTACCCATTCACTTGCATTGGTTTTGTGTCCATACAATACAAAATTTGTTACAGACATTTTTCAACATATCTTCATTTGGGTTGTGCAGAAGAAAGATAGTCATACAAGTTTACACTCTTACAAAGAAGAACCTTTTGTTTTTAAGAGCATAGATGAGAAGAGCGTGTGTAAAGGATGAGAAAATGTTCATGCTTTGGTAAACTGTCCCTTAAGTTTTAATGTGTTTCAGCATTAAATGTTTTGTTATTCAGTGATAAAAAATAAGGTGTTTTCGCGCCTGACTCATTTGAAGTGTTTGTGCTGGAACATGCCGTGTTGTTTTTATGTTAGTTTGGTTCATTTAGGCATAGGTAAACAATACAATCACTCTCAGATCCACACCAAAAAATTGGTCCTTAAGCTATAGGTGGTCTCAGACCGCTTGAAAACAGACTCTGGAGCGGACAGCTTTTAGTTCAAAAGCAATCTAACCCAACCGAACAACAAACTTTAATTGGTAATGATGTATGATGGGTAAAAAGCTGCAGTATGTGTTTTTATTTTATTTTTAATTCAAAGGTGCAAATACAATGTTTAGTGATCATCACACAGAGATTTTATTTGCTCTGTGGCAGACTGCAGTACTATAAAATGATGCAAACATAATATAAGGATAGCGAGAAAGAAAGTCACAATAAGCCCACATATCTGTTATATATCCAAATTGATGGATGATCGCTGTGAGGGGAATCCTAGATCATAAGTGATACATACAAAATTGAAACAAACTAAATTGAAGGTGCTAAATATATAAAAGACCATTTTGTCCAGGAGAGTAGTAGCTCTGTTTTGAAAGGCTGTGTTATAAATAGCAAGTAGCTTTCAACAGACTGAGCTTTCAAATCAAAGTCACCACTTCTAAGTGAAACTGTCTAATTCAGAACATGATATGAATGATCAATGACCCTACAATATACTCCTTTCACCTTTCAATTGCTGAGGAGCATGTAAAAACACTTAATTGATGGTAGTTGTTCCTCAGTAGGAACTGATTTCTTCATCCTTCCGCTCAAATAAACTGTGTGGGGTTTGGTTATCACTTGTCTCACTGAACGTTTACTGTAATTTGCAACAATTAGACTTTGCACCTGCAGTGGGCCAGTAATGACAGGGGCATCTTGGCTCCTTTTTTATTAAACGAACTCAAGTTATTTGTTCCATTTGTATTCACAGAACCATTCTGAAGACTAAAAAAAACGAAATGATCAGGTGGCAGCTCTGTGATGCAGGAAAACGTGGAGTCTGACCGAATCTGGAAAAGGTTAAGATTCTTCAGAGATGGTGCAGCGACCCTGGATTGACAGACAGTTTAAGGTGTGAGACTTCATATCAGCGAGGGCCAATTAAATCTGTTATGTGTGTGCGTATATGTGAGATTGTCAGGGAGTGTGTGTATACGCTTGTCAGAATGCGTGTGGTAAAGCAAGAGAGAGAGGATTACCTCAGGGAAGAGTAGCTAATCCACACAGTGGGAGATACACAGACACTGAGAGACTCAAGGTCAGGTAAACAAAACTCTGCCACACCTGACACCAAGGTCCCTCAACTAGAAGTCAATGAACTCCTGCTCTCTAACTGAATGTTCTGTGCTACTCTGAGACATGATTATATATAAAATATAACATCTGTATGTGAGTGTGTATGTCTATATATGTGTGTGTGTGTGAGTGCGTGCTTGTGTGTTTAAGTGTATGTCTGTTTGTATATGTATAGGTAGTCTGGCTGTTGAAACTGACATTTAAAACAGCTGCATAATGTAATAGAAGTGTTTGAAAATGGATTTCCTTGTTAAAACCAATCAATAATTTGACATGTGCAAATGTTAAATTCACTTGTTTTTGTCAGACCCACATGTTCTGTGGTTTGAGATGTCCCAAGGCCATTTCAATATCTCAAAAATACTTTTCATAATTAAACAAGAACTGGTCAGAAAAATGAATGAAAAATAAATAAACTCCTCAAACAAAAACATGAATACATGAAATGTGCTATGATTCTCTTACTGATATGCAAACCATCTTCAGCTTCAATAAAATCTTTCTTACTGGGTCTTAAAGCACGCCGCTGAAAAAAGAAAATTCTTCCATGAATTACTCAATGTACGACAAGCCAAGGACATCCGTTCATCTTCGTAATGCAAATTAAGATTAATTAAGATCTTTCTGACTCTCGCCCATAGACAGCAACACAACTGCCTTTGAAAGTGCAGAATGTCAGAAACAATGCTGTATGCTTTCTATTTTCCCCTTTAATAGGATCATAGGATCATATTATTAATATAACATAAATTAAAAATATAAAAGAAAAGGAAAAATAATAGGTTATTTTTAAATCATTATTTCTAAATGTATACATCAGTACAGTAAATCCCAAAAGAACATGAGAATTAATGATATTTGATCGCATACAAAAATACCACTGGAGGGTTGAAATTTGGGCACATGAAACATCCATTACATCTTTCAAAACCATATATAAAAGAAATATAATGACACCAGGATTCTCATGAAGATCAAAACGGACAAGAAAATGTAACTGGAATATTAAAACTGACATATTTTAGTATGCACATGCAGAAGCAGACAGAGAGGAGGGATTGTCCTTTGCTGTGCCATTGTCTGTTGTGTGAGTGATGAAGTGCTCTGCTAGCCTGGAGACAGTGGAGGTTTAACCTGATTTAGTGTTCAGAGCACATAGGGCCATTTCCACAGTGCGGGGGTATGGAGGTGGAGTACGTATTCAGGGTGTGTGTGGGTCTGCGTATGTCTGTCTGGTGGTTCAGGCGTGCATACATGATTTTTAGGCTTTCAGTTTCCTCCAACCCACATTTATCGCCATGCTTCTTTCAGAATCGATACCAAAGGATTTTAGAAATCTTCCAAGTGTGGCACACTCCCCTTTAACTAGCTTCTAACCCTTTATCTGCCCCTTAACAACATCTGTGGTTCTAGTTAGACACATGCCAAACACTGATTGGCTGTGGCTGGTGCTCTCTCGCTCCTTTTCCTGTTCGCCATAAAGCAGTTCATAGTCGCAAGATAATGAGAGAGATGAATAGCTCTCCGACATGAAGGGTTGTAATGGTAGGCGTTAAATTGGGATCAGAGCATCTAGGGAGACAGCAGAGGGAAGGTGAATGGGCCTTTCCAGTGGGCAGCAGTGACCCCTACTGAGTGGACACCTGGTGTGATGGCTGCTCTGAAACAGTGGGATGGGAATTAACTGTGCGGAAGAACAGCAGCCATCGGAACACTGGGAGTCAGCGTTCGAGATGGAGGTTAGGTGGAGATTTGGAATATAAGGACAGAACAGTTCTGTTGTATTTGCGTATGTTAGAGTACAAGAAATGGAGCTAAGGTAAACTGAGATTAATGAAAAGTCAAGAGATGCAGCTTGACTAATAAGTCAAGAAATCAGAAATGCATTAACCATGCAATTTTTTTTCCAAATTTTACATATATTGTTAAAATACTGTAAACACGGAAAAATGCTAAAGATACTAAAAAAATGGAAAGGGAACATTACAGAAATAGACTGCAAACATACAAGATGGGAGTAGAATAACATGAAAAACAGTAGAATAACGTGAAAAACATGTAATTTTACAAAAGCTGTAAAAGGTGGTGCTCCACCTTCCAAAGAATTACCATTTTGTATGAGATCTTCTATTACTGTGTACATTAATTATTTGTACTTTATTAAACCATACTTCCGTCTCACTCATTTATTTAGCATTAACATCCAGGGACAAATATTAAGAGGAATTTGGGGTAAAAATGCGAACGATATTGAATCTTTTTTAGTTATCTAATCTTTTTTAGCATCTTATCTAACTATTTTGGCATTTTATTCATACTATTTTGGTATATACATTATTCATATCTAGTTACGCTGATATAATTCTGTTTCTATGTTTTGTGTCTTGGCAGATTGTAGTGAAGTAGGCGGGACGAGACCGTGAGTCGAGGCCGTTGAGTGAGTGTTAATGAGCGTCAGCTGTACGAGGACTGGCTTTTAGTTGTGGTTTGTGTTATTCGCCGGCAGTCTTTTTACTTGGTTGTTATTTTATAAAATGTTTAAATGTTTGCCGGTTCCCGTCTCCTTCTTTCCTTTATAGCGAACTTTATTACACAGATATTGAGCATCTGTCAGATTGTGTGTGAATCGTGTTGATGATTGCGGAGACAATGTAAACTAAAATGGATTCAAAGAAAGATAATGCTGCTGTCCTTCTGAAACCTCACATTTCCATATTTCATGATTTTTAATTAATGAATAATTTTTTGCCATATATCAATATTATAAGTGAACCTTTTTGTTTGTTTGTTTGTGGACTTTGCAAATATGTAACCAATAAGAAGTATTGCTTGTCCATTTCCAAACAGTGAATTTGGACATCAGAGGTTTCGGAAGGACTGCGACGAGATTTGATTTCAGGACAGCCAAATAAACTCTCTTCTGTTTAGGTGGTGTTAAGTTACAACCCATTTCAACTGTATGTAGTAAAATACGAGCAACTTACAAATAAGTCTAAAATTATTTTTCATTCATAATAATTTTCATTATTTTGAAATGATTTGCCTGTGCAGCAGAAGAACTACTGCTGGTGCACCATTACAAATGTAATTAGATTTGCTGTTTAACAATCAGATGCGATTAAAATTGATGTGAACAAGATCTTACTTTTCATACAGCACTAGAGAAACTTCACTGTTGATGATGTTTTGGTACATTGGATTCACATAGCAAGATTCTGAGTAATGAAGTATGACAGAAATTCAAGATGATAGATTGGGCTATCTGCTTTTCATAAACCTTTATTCTATACTTGGGTGTATACGCAGCATATAAACAAACAACTGTCATCTTTTGTTGATGTGATGTTTGGAATTTTAAAGAACCTTGCACTGTCTCTCTTCAACTATTCCTAAATCATGTTTTATATTGTCTTGATATTTTGTCGAAGATTGGTACAAGCATTCATTGTTGTGGTGGTGAATCATGACATAATAAACTACAGTGAAGTCTTTATGTGAAGTCTCTGATGGCCTTCAGCAACTGGAGAAACAGCATTTCAAATTATGATGACATGGTCAAACACTTTATATCAGTCAGACATGATGCAAAATGGTTTCCCTCTGAAAGGTCTCAATAAACAGCAGTTAAAATAAACAGTTCATCTGTTCCCCAGCTCTGAGCATAGACAATGTGTGATTTATTTCCTGACTGAAGCCGTACGGAGAGAATATCCTTACTTTATCAGCTTATCTCCTGTTCAGCTCGGTAGAAAGAAATAGCACCTGCTAAGCTGTGGAATTCTGGGTTAAGACAAAAAAATGACACTGTATTAACTCTCATTTTAGCCCAAGCTGTTATGATTTTATTTAGTGGCTCCTTAAGGCTTTGTCGAAGTTTGTTGGATCAATGTGAATTAGCCTTTAAAGCGGTGGAGTTGTCTGGTCTGATTCACACACTTTGCACTTGCTTTACTAGAAGTGTTTTATCACTTCAAAGTACTTTATTGAGTTCACAGCGCATGTACTAAAAATAATTTAATGTAAGTGAATTAAAATGTATGATAATAATAATGTTATATAATAATAATAATAATAATAATAATAAATACTTCCTTCCCCCAATTACAATTTATTTTGCATAGGAAATCTGTAAGTATTTTTCAAAGGCATGGGTGAACAAGACACACACACACACACACATTTATGCACTGTAAACCCAGATTTTTATTTAACTAAACAGATTGAGTTCATATTACTTAAATGTGTCTAAATTTTTGACATTACTTGTTAATTCTGATTAAGCTGAACTTTTGTATGTCCTTTATTATTGTAATAGTGTTTTTAAGTCCAATCAGTAGTTTCTACTCAAACAAACTGAGTTTGTATTAATTAAACATGTATCATTTCTTTACATTAATTATGATTTCTGAGTGAACTGTACTTTTTAATGGCCTATCTTATTGTAATTATGTGTTTGAGCTCAAGCAACTTAATATCTTCCAGTTTTGCCGGTTACCAATAGCAAAGCATTGACGTCACCCATGCAACCGCCTTTTGTGAAATTGATGACTCTGAACTTTTGAGACAGAACATAGACGGAACAGAACAAAGACAAAGAATTCTGCTATATTGAAATTTTCGACAACTGACGTTCTAGCAAGCAAGTAGTTCGACCCAAGTTGGAAGCCTTCGGTGAATGAACCGACACAAAACGTTAAATTGGAACCCACTGGTTGCATACCGTTGCAGTCCCGAATTTTAACTGAGGTAACTTGGCTAGCAGTATATGACTACAACCCTCACATTTTTACAAATATTTTATTATATCTTTTCATGGGGACAACACTATAGAAATGAAACTTTGATATAAAAAAAACAAACTTAGCCAGTTATTAACAGGCTAGCAAGGACGCTAACCAGCTAAGTCTGTGTTAGCTAACTTTGTATCTGTGTGTGTGAACATGTGTTTACTGGTAACGTTAGCTAGCGCCAGTAACGGAAATCCTATGTCGCTCGCAGACAGCTAATTAAAGTTGAGCTGAGCCTGCCACCTGAAGCAGCTACCGATCGTTAGCTCAGCCACAAACCACGGACCAGCGAACGTCCCGGTAAGTTGGCGCTGATCCGAATTAACTTGTTAAAGCGAATTCTATTGTGTGACACATAGTACGAGTACGCGGAGTCCGCCTGGTTATAGAAATTGAGCTTTGCGCCGACGTATACGCTTCGAGTCCGCCACGGTGTCCGGGTACGGTACTCGGTCACACAATAGACTGCTTGGCAGGCAATCTTAACGTATTCATGCTTTAATGTGATACCGAACTGATATGTCCGCTCGACTCTAAACTATTTTACTCTGTTGCTTCCGGGCAGCTAACGTTTAGCTGAGACGGTGAAGCAGCTAGCCACAGAACTGCAAACATCATGGTAAGTTGGTGCACACTAGCTCACATTATTAGTTAGCTAATTTGCATTAATTTCTTGATTTTTTTCTTATTTTTATTCTTTATGATTTGTCCCACTCTTTGCTGTCATGCCTCTTCAAGTTTGTGTTATTTAGATAATGTTAGCTTGTTGGCTATTGTGTCGAAGCCAATTTCAAATAATTATTTTCAAAAGCTTTTCATTGTTAGCTAACGGTAATTTTTCCTTAGTTCATGTAACTTTAGCCAGCTGAAGATGGAGTGGAAGTGTAAATATTGTGGCTTTATTAGTGGGAAGAGGGCGCAGCTATTTAAACACTACAGGTTAAAACATGGAAGTTACACAAGGACAGTACCATTTCCTTGCTGGCACCAGGACTGTTTATGCACATTCAAGTCCTTAAACAGCCTTAAAGCACACATATCTCATTTTCACTCTAAAACTCACGAGGAACAACCAGGAGAAAATGAAGCTGTCAAATTTTGCTGTCAGTTGTGTGAATTCATTGAGCCCTGCTCTGAAACTGAATTTTTCACCCACCTCCGAAGCAGACACTTGAAAGTTAACCAAAAGGTTCAGTGTCCATATGCAGGCTGTAGATTTGAGAGCAGTGTGTATTCCACTTTTAATGCACATAAAAGTAAAGCACATAGAGAAGACATATAAGTGATGAAAATGAAGACACTGATGTTGTAGATGAGCAAATGCTGACTGAAGACACGGGGGAGATAGATGATGTCAGTGAAGAAGCTTGTGAGATAGATCTTCATGATTTGGAAAAGCAGTTAGAGCACAACTTGGCTGCACTTTTTTTAAAGATGCAGACTATCCTCCACATACCTGAGCGCTCTGTACAGGAAGTTATCAAACAGCTTTGTGATATACATTATTTGGCAGAGCCACTTCTGCATCATAAGGTGAAGATGATTCTTAAAGAGTATGATTCCAAGATAGATGAGTCCATTGTGAAAAAGGTGAGCAGTGCTGTTTCAGAGACAAACGTAATGACAACATTTTGCGGCAAAGTTGGTTCCTTAGCAACCACAAAAAAGAGAGCATCGTATGTGTCTAAAAAATGTCCGCTGGTTATGCCTGTAGAGTATGTAGTTGACAAAGATAAGAAATCGGTTGTATATGTTCCTGTACTGCAAATGCTGCAGAAGTTGCTGAGCAGGACAGATGTGTTAGATAAAGCAATGTCTGAAGAAATACATGTTCCAAATGAATACAAAAGTCATGTAGATGGTGTATACTTCAGAGAAAATGGGCTTCTTACTAGTGATGAATTCACAATTGCCATTGGACTGTACATCGATGACTTTGAAGTCGCCAATCCGTTAGGAACATCGAAGAAGAAGCATAAGATGTGTGCTGTGTACTGGGTAATTGCCAATATACCAGCAAAGTATAGAGCATCACTCAACTCTATCCAACTTGGTCTTATATGCAACACAACCACTGTAAAAGAATGTGGTTATGCTAAAGTGCTGAACCCACTTATACATGATCTGATGTCACTAGAAAGAGATGGTGTTTACGTAGAGGCCTTAGGTGCAAGTGTGAAAGGAACTGTTTTGTATGTAGCTGCTGACAACCTAGGTGCTCATGCACTGGCAGGATTCTACGAGAGCTTCTCTGTTGATAAGTTCTGCAGGTTCTGCATGGCAAGTAGAAGTGACACGCAGGAAAAAGTGGTACGCTCTGGTGCCTTTGAGCTCAGAGACAAAGACAGGCATGACAAACAAGTGCAGGAAGTGATGGAACACCCAGAACTGGGTAGAACATACGGTGTGAAAAAAGAGTGCCCTTTGACTGCAAACCTGGAGCACTTTCATGTTGTTAAAGGTTACCCTCCTGACCTCATGCATGATCTTCTGGAGGGCATAGTCCCTGTAGAGTTGTCTTTGTGCCTTTCAGTTCTGATTTCCAAGGGATATTTTAATCTAGAAACACTGAATCAGGCTATCAGGTCCTTTACATACACCTTTACTGACAAAACTGACCAGCCAGAGCCTATTACAAAAGGCTTCTCCACAAAAGGCACAATCGGGGGAAATGCACATGAGAACTGGTGCCTAATTAGGCTCCTTCCATTTCTTGTTGGTCAGTATGTGCCTCCGGGGGAAAAGGCATGGGAAGTTCTCATGCTTGTCAAAGACATTGTGGAGTTAGTAGTTGCCCCTAGGTTTACTGAAGAGACACTCTACTTCCTGGAGTGCAAGTTAGCAGAACACAGAGAACAACTGCAGTCTACATTCCCAGAGTTAAGATTACGACCAAAACACCACTACATTGAACATTACCCTCAACTTATTAAGGCATTTGGTCCACTGTGTGATGTCTGGACTATGCGCTTTGAGGGCAAGCACAAATTTTTCAAAAAGGTTATCCGTGACGCTCAGAACTACAGGAATGTAGCCCTTACACTTGCTGTGAAACACCAGAAAGCAGTCAGCTATCATTTGGACTCAAGCTCATTTTTCAAACCTTCAGTCGAGATGGAGAAGATCACTACAGTTTCGGTATCATCTTTCCCTGATAACGTCCAGAGAGTACTCAGTCAGAAAATCCTCAATCCAGCAACAGTTCTTGTAGCATCATCCGTATGTCTAGATGGAGTTACATACAAGGCAGATATGGTAGTCTCTGCTGGATCCTGCTCAGGACTCCCTGAGTTTAGGCAGATCACACAGATTGTTGTAGTTCAAACAGAAATCATGTTTGTGTGCAGAGCAATGAGTGCATGGTACCATGAGCACCTAAGATCGTATGAAGTTTGCTACTCTGATGTTACCCCGCCCCTGTGTGTGGTTCCGCTATCGGAGCTAAATGATGTTTTTCCCCTTTCAGCATACATAATAGGTGGGAAACTAATGGTGACTCTCAAACGTTATATTCTGTGCTGAACAATCTCTCTCTTTCTCCCCAGTTGGCAGTGCAACAGAGAATGCTTGTGAGAGTTATTTTCACTGAAGCAGACATAAGGAAGGTGGAACTGACGACAAAGCCTGATACAGTTGACCTTTTAATTGACTCCCTTAAAGATGTTCTTCAAATAAACTATGACTTCAGCTTACAGTTTAAAGATCCCAACTTCGACAACGAACTGTGCAATCTAACAGAGATTTCAGAGCTGCCTGAGCGACCCACCCTTAAAATTATTCCACTGCTTTCTCTTGTGGAGGTGCCCGTCCCACAGTCAACATCAAGTGAAGAACTAAGCAACACATCCAGCCAGGCAGACACGGACATCTTCTCCAACTCATCTGAGGAAGGAAAACACCAGTGGCCAGAGGTATTTGATATGCACATACCGAAATTCTCTGTCGATGTGGAATATAGACTGCGTCAAGCAAACCTGCTCCATCTCAGGGATGGAAAACACCTAATTCTGTCAAAGGAGCTCAAGCACGACATCCTCGAAAGGCTGGCCGAGACCATATATGCCTTGAAAGCATATCCAACAAATGCGGAATTTGAAGCTGTTGCCTCAGCACTGGTGCGAGTACACCCATGTCTCAAAGAACAAGGATCAGTGTCCGGCTGGAGCGGTTGGAAAAACAGCTTGAAATTCAAGATGGGGAATTATCGAACAAAAATGCGTCAGCGGGGTCACCGTGATGTCACCGTGAACGGCAGTAAACATGGAAAGCACTCTCCTTATGGAGACCCACCTAACAAGAGAATCAAGAAGCCAAAGCGAGGAGAAGTCAATTACTTACCAGATTATCCAGATGGACAGGATGACTCCAGCCTTGAAGATGCTCGACAGCTCATGGTGGACGAAATGAAAAAGAAAACCCCAAATGGAGCCCTCATCAAGCAGAAGATGAATTTGACATTCGCTCTTCGAAGGAATGAAGTTGTGAAGGACAAGCCTGCCATCACCCAGATATGTCAACGTTGGCCAGCTCTCTTTACTGAACAACAGGTAGGCCTATAGATTTGTCTCATATGCTGTATTCTACGAAACCCCTCTGCTGTCCCCAATGGGGCTTTAGTACTTGGATTAAAGAGTAATACATGCAGACTGGGTTGTTGCATAAAAAATCACATCATGGTGTCAACTAATTTGAACAAACTTTTTTTTTTTTACTTGTTTCAGGTCTGTCTGGAGTTCAGCAGGCTGGTTGGTAAGAGCCTGAGACAAGAGTTCTACGAGGCCCTAGACCATAACAGTCCCAGGCTCATGGAAATCTTCAAGGCAAAGAGGGGCCTCACAGGGCAGGTCTTGGCTGACTTGATGCGTCAAACAAAGGTTAGTTGATTTTGTACTCTTGCTTGAAAGAACACACATGTGGTGTAAATAAATGTACTGGTAATGTGAGCTATCCTGTTGGTAGATGCTTTCTTCACTTTAACTTTGGGTAGCCTATTTGTAATGGAGTTGAATTGGCGTAACAAACACCTCAGTCTTATTACTTTCCACCCATTATATTAGTTTGCCAGGTTTTGCTAGTTGATCTGTAAATGAGGTATGCAAATAACTACCTGTAAGAATAATGTCAAGACCACTGTGTGTGAGTTAACAGGTGGGGTCAAATACGTAAATGGCTCTGCTGTGTATTATTGATTATGTGTGTGAACATAGTGTTCAGGCTAACATAGTTACATGTCTGATGTCCTCTCTGCTCCCTCAATCCACCAGGCTTCGGATGTGATAGAAGTCAGGTGCCTTGTCCTAAGGGGGCTTCCTATCATTCTTGGCGATGATCCTTCCACCTTCTTCAAGGCCTGCTTTGTAAGCAACTTTGTTTTTTCTTTACCACCCTTTACCTTTAACCGTTTGCTTTTTTAATTAATTATTTTCTTTTTTGTTGTTATTGTTGTTTGAAAAAAACTTCTCTGGAGGAGGCATACTGTGTTCACCCCAGATCATTTGTGGATGCTTCTTGCACCTGTCCTGAGTGATTTTCTGTAGCTTTCGCTGCACTGGGAAGTGGGTGGACACTGGATAGGGCAGACATGGGGGCTGTGTACCTATAGAGGGTGTTTTTAGCATTATCTTGTCATGTTGATGTGATCATGCTCTATTCCTTTTTCAGGACGTTGCTGATGAGGAAGGTTTGTACAATTCTGTGCCAGTTGGGATCCTCTGCCATGAACAGGAAAACATCACTCCACACACGCAGTCCCTTCACCACAATGCATCCTCAGTGGGAATCATCTTGGAGGGAAACATTGTGATGGATGTTGAGAGCCTGCCCCAGGCCATGTACATTGTCTTCGGACTTACATATGCACTGCATCTCAACTACCCAAACTACATGAAGAACACTTTTGATTTTTTTCAACAGGTACTTCTGAATTTGGGTAAGACAGATCTGAAACCTAAACTTCAAACACTCAAGAATCAGCTTGCAATATAAGAGTTGTTTTTATTAATTGGCATTAAAAGTAAAGTAAAGTGAAGTGAAGAGAGTGTTACATGGGGGATATAGAAAGCATGGGGGTCGTGAGGAGGGGAGACAGAGGGAGGAGGAGGGGACAGTATGGGCTCTAGGTGGGTATCTTTTGTCAATTTTATTTTTCACCATTATTCTGTCTCACACATGCTTTATTATTTTACCCAGAGAATTTTTTGTTAATCATAGAGTTCACAATTGTCAAGATGGAGGAGTGGGGTAGAGAGAGGAGGGGGGAAGAGAGAAAGGGAGGTAGAGGGGGAGGGGAGAGTATGGGCTCTCCATACAGGTATTTACTCTGTTATTTTTTCACCCTATGTTCTCTTTTATTTAATTTTATTTATTGTTATTTGTTATTTGTAAATGTTCAAATGCCAGTGTTCAGCGGGGCTGAGTTTTATCTTGCAAGATTGTCCACCAAATTTGAAGAGTAAATGTTAACTGTTGCAGTATAAATGTTAAGATGCCAGTGTTCAGCAGGGCTGAGTTTTATGTGGCCAGTTTGTCAAACAACTTTGAAGTGCCGCAGTACAATATTGTAATGATTGGAGGTAAAGAGGAAGATATTTTTTTCTTTTCATTCCGTCATTGAGGAAACTACTCACTAGAAGCCTATTAGGCCATGGCTTTGTTTCTTTTTTTGCTGAAAAAAGACATGTTCAATAAACAAATTTGATCAGTGTACAGTTGCAGTTGTATGTCTGTATTTTACACGGCTCTACTCATTGAAATACATATTTTGAGTTTCAGGAACTAAAAAAGTTAAGTTGGGTCAGTTAGAATATACAATTTAGTTGAATCGGTAATGGAATAACGCTTACTTAACATGCTGAGTTAAATAAATGGGTGGGAAATGATTGTTTAAACTAAGTATCTTCAGTAACTGTAACTCGGTTATTAGTACTTTCAACTTAAATGTTCTATTACATTCCATTATGGCCTCAAGTTCATTGAACGTAGTCCACTTCACTTATTCAACTAATGCATCATTACTTAAAAATTTTAAGGCAACGAGTTACCTTGGTTTTTTTAAGTAGATTCTACTTATCCGGGTTTACAGTGTGCCAAATATTAATGCATTTATCAAATGCTTTAATCCAAAGTGATTTACAGTGGATTCATGTGTAATCCCTGGGAATCGAATCTTTTGAGTTTGAAAACAATGCCCTAACGACTGAGCCAAAGGAACACATGCACACACATACATACTAAATTAATTGCATAAAGACTTCCCCTATGTCCTTGCATTTATTAAGTTTGGTAGCCTGGATGAGTCCTGATGAAAGTACAGTAGAATGCCGTTGAGCAATGGGCAGGTTTCTGTACTAAAAGGGTTTGGCAGCATGCCAGCGGAGATCTAGCAGCAAAGATGAAGGTTGCAGCACAAAGAAGGAAAAAAAGCACATAAACCTTGAGTGAAGGAGGACAGATGGGAAAAACAGAACAGAGTAGAGAAGGATGAAATAAGAGGGAGAAAAAGAAAGACTAGTGGGGAGAGATATTTGAGAAAAAGAGAAAGAAATGAGAAGAGCCATGGGGTCAGATGAAACCAGGGAAGAAGAGCAAAACACAAAAGAAACTGTCAGGAGGCAGCACCAAGGGACATGGAGAAGAGATTCATCTCACTGGGACTGAAGAACAATGGGGTTGAATTACGCAGTGTTTCTACACTATGCTGCATTGAGTAGTTTGGTTTTGGCACTTAAATAACACTAAAATATATCAGTTCATGTTTTTGATGGTACACATCTAAGGCATGAAAAAACAACTAACAAATGCGTGATGCACATAAAACTAGGTTACCCATTGAAGTTGGTACAAATTGTCGAATGGTGTGTCGAATTAAATCAATATTTGGGTCATTCCAGAAAGATTGATTTACTTTATGTATATACAAAGTAAAAAATATAAGACGATTTAAACATAGCGGAATTAAAAATGTACTGATATTCAGTGCAAAAGCATGTGATTGTCACAGAATGTTGCGTGAAGACAAGCGCACGACGAAGAATAGAACCCAACAGGGTACTTTTATAAACTCAAAGGCAGGATAACTGCCCTTTACACCATAGTAAAAAAAGCTTTGTCATTTGAGTATAAAGATCTGCTTAAACCTTTTTGTGATTACAGGTGTTTCTAATCTTCATATAATGGACGTCATCGAGGACCAATGGGTGTTTCAATGCAGCTTCAAAAGGCTCTACACAATCCCATCCTGGAAAAAAAACTTTCTACCACGATTGTTCGTATTGAAAGCTTTCGAATGTGCATCCACGACTATACATTAAATAACAGTGGAAAGGTCATGCATGACGTAGGGGCAAGAACATAGTAGAGAGTGGAGGAGGACCGCTCAAGTTTTTGTATATTTATTGACACATATTATGTCTTTGTGTCACATATATTGTTTAAAATGGACTGTTAGTGAGCGTACCCTGGATGGATCACCTTTGTCAAGTCAACTATGAAATGCGTTAAGTCGTGGCTGAGCATCGCAGAACTAGTGTAAGCTGAACATTTGTGGTTAAAAAGTATATGAATTTACACATCAGGTTTTACTACACAATGCCCTTATTCTTCGGCTCGGATCGTGTAGAGATTTTGGAACTGACCTGAAATGGTCATTTGGAACTTCAATCTCCTGGAAAAATCTTGGAATGTTTTCCTCAAAAAACGTAATTTCTTTTCAACTGAAGAAACAAAGACATGAACATCTGGGATATCATGGGGGTAAGTAAATAATCAGGAAATTTTACTTTGGAATAAGGCAAAATGTTACACTAGGTTGTGTTTTCAGTTAGCCGCATTAACATGCATATGAGTGGAAGTCAATGGAGCGAAAAGCCTAGTATATAAGCGATATACCTGTTATATTAACTTATGTTAAATGTCCATTAAGTCTATATAGCAAAACTATCTAGTCTTTTCTCTCTCTTTCTTCAAACAGGTATTGTCTATAGCAATTGTTGAAATGTTGTAACTTTCTGTTCTGGAACATTATTGACCTCCATAGTGTTAGTCAAAGGTGCCCCAGAACTTTTTGTTTTCCTAAATTCTTCACAACAAATATACTTATATGTAAAGGTGTATAGTGATATACAGTATATATTATATTACACATATTTTATATAGAAATATTTAGAAAAGTCAACGCCTATGCAGACAATATAATGTAAATGTGAATTCTGCAAATGAAACTTAGTTCTGCTAGTGTGACATTTAATCTTTCTGACAATGGCACATTGAAAATGGCACTGTCTTCCATCTCCACCCATCCTGCTCCTTCAGCTCAAGTTGCTCTCAGCTTCTAAACACACCAATGTGACTGACAAGTACACCGTAGCATTGGCATGAGTGATTGTTTGAGCGTTGCCTAAACTGCCAAACACCCATAAGGAAATGAAAAGGTCACCTGTGAGCAGGGACACGTGTTTACAGGTCGGGCAGGACAAGATTTCTGAACAAGGACTGATTTTAGAAGCCAGGTTCACTGGCCCATGAAACTATTTGATTGCTGCTGTATTCCATGTTTGTTTTCTCTGATATTTTCAGACAGCTGAGAGATAACAAAAGCGCCAGAGAGGCCACAAGTAGATGCCTGATAGCAAATGTGGCGAGATGACTTCCTGCAAGCTTATTAAAAGCAATCTGTTTCGACTCAATACACTACTTAAAGGAAAGATAATTCATTTAGGGATTGTTTTTGTTTAATAGCTTAATTATTTATCTTTGATAGCAAAGGGATTAAATTGAGAGCAATTGAAAATTGTTGCTTACATCTTGTACTCATTTGAATCACCAGTGAAATTTCACACGATTCCTCTATAGTTTCAAGAGGAACCTCAAAAATGTCAAACACGACTGACTACGAAGTCAAACATGACAGCCAAGATGAATGTATAGGAACCAGTAGCTCTAGAATGATGCTTACAATTTATATTTGTTTTTTGTGATAATCAGAGTCTCACAAACTTAAAAAATAGGAATTATTTTGAAGGAATTTAGATTTAAATTTGAAGTATCATGTGCAATGCAATTTTATTTTATAAAACCGGATTGTTTTCAGTCTGAAGGGATTACTGATAAAAACATGATTCAAATAAAAACAATGTTGAGTGCATCTTTTACATGCATACAGCTCAACCTTCCTTTCTTTTATTTGTAAATCCGATCTCAACAAGCGCCCGAAGAACAAAACCTATCTTTCTTGTATCCAGTACCTCAGAGATGACTTTTTTTAGGCTAACCCGGAAGTAAGCGCACACGATGCTATAAACAGACTACACTTAAAGTTGCTCGATATCAACGTCACCACCATCAAGCCTCCGAAAACTCTTTCAAACTTTATAAAAATGTGTTCCCTGGTAAGTAATTACTCTGTGAATGAATCCACATCTACGTTTTAAGAGATCTGTGTCCATGTTGCATTATTTGTGAGCTTTATATGGGCTAGGATAACCTGCCCGCCAAAGGAAGTAGTCGCTTTTAGCAACTTGTTAGCAACAGCCGTTTTAAGACACAACAAGGCTTTAAAAAATCACAAGTGGGTTATAATTGGTGTGTTTTATGTCCGAAAATATTTCGAAGTTTTGTTTACACAGACCTTATTTTGGGCTATATACCAAAAACCTTTTGAAAAAGTCTTAGGAGCGATGGAACAGGAAGTCCTAAAATGCTGCCTTCTTTCTGGGCTTTGCATATACGTCACATCTGAGCCTCCCTATTGCCTGTTAGTTAAGGTGAAGGTTATTTTAAATAATTTATTGGCTGAGCTTGAGGGCAGAGATGCACACTATTGCTGAACATTTACAGCAACCCTATTAAGCATTTGCTTCAAGCTACACTCTGTCCAATCAGAAGGAGTGCCATTAGCAAGATTCTTGTTATCATGCTTAGAAATGCTTCCTAAAATTTGTATATTCCTGTTTACATTTCTTCTGATAGTTCATCCAAAAATAAAAATTCTGGCATCATTTACTTAACCCGTTGTCATTTCAAACCTTTTTGACGTTCTGTCTTCCGCAGAGCACAATAGAAGTTATTTTAAGAATGCTATTAACTGTCTCCCATTCACTTGCATTGGTTTTATGTCCTTATATTAGAAGTGAATGGGGGCCAGTGCTGTTCAGTTACCAACTTTCTTCAAAATATGTTATTTTGTTATTTAGGGTGAGTAAAGAATGGCAGAATTTTCATTTTTGGGTGAACTATCCTTTAAAATGTCTGGTTAAACGTGCCACAAATATTGATGACTCATCTTGCACCACACAGATTTTTATCCAATGAAAGTAAAGGCCTATCCTTGAAATGAAAACAAATATATTAAATAAACATCTTCTTATGGCATTAGTTCCCTTTCTGTTGGTCTCTTGACAGAATGGGGTTTGACCTTGAGAACCTATCATCTCTGAAAGTACTTTTAAAAGGCCAATGAACTTTGGTGAATGGCATGGCATGCCAGTCCACCCTGTGCATTCGGGTATAAAAGGAAGATGGTGTGCCCATTCATTCAACTTTTGTTCTTCGGAACCAGCAAGGCATCAGCTATGCTGAGCTTTCTCATCTCTGAGATTATCTTGCCGGATTTTATGAAGCAGAGCGGTGGACTCGTCATCTTGTCATGTCTAAAAGAGCAATTTCTGACAGTGTGCATGTGTCGCCAGACACATCTCTCCGCTGTTCCCTTGTTTGCGGTGGATTCGTCCTCCAACTCAACGGGCATGATACCTGTATCACATGATTGGGTCACCAGCATGCTGAAGTAGCATTCATTAATACGACATGTCAGCACTGGAAGCACATGTCTATCAAAGTGTTGCCGTTGGCTGTATTCTTCTTAGATGCAGCCACGACTCCGTCTGCTTCCTGTTCCGTGGAGAGCGGCATTGGTGATATGGGAACTCCCATGGACATTAATCCAGCAGAGATGTCTTTTGGGTTTTACACCCCTATTTTATCGTCCCCAAGAAAGGTGAGGGGTTGTACCCCATCCTGGATCTGCCCACTCTGCACAAAACCCTTCACAGGCTCCCATTCAGAATGTTGATGCAGAAGTGCAGCCTGACGTCCGTCCAACATCAGCATTCATTTGTGGCTATTGACCTGAAGGAGTCGTACATTCATGTCTCAATTTTGCATTATCAAAACCGTTCCTTAGGTTTGCTTTCGAGGGCTGAGCATAGCAGTATGCAGTGTGCATAGCAGTGTGTCCACAACGGTCGGGGAGGCTGCTCTTGCTCCCCTCAGGGAGCTGGGTGTGCGTATTCTCAACTGTCTCGACAACTTGACTGTCTACTGCGGGAGATGGTTCTCAGGTTCCTCAGCCCAAAATGTGAATGAATGGACACGTTATCTTCCTTTTATACCCGTATGCACAGTGCGGAAACTGGCATGCCATGCCATTCGCCAAAGTTCATTGGCCTTTAAAAAGTACAATCAGAGATGATAGGTCTCAAGTTCAAACCCCATTCTGTTTCGACGCAACGTCTTGTTACCTCCATCTTTGAAATTGGTGCAAACTGTGTACTTTGAAAACATTCATTCTTATTTTTATATATTATTGTGACAATCATGCTGTGTATGAGGGAGAAAATTTAACTTGTTTATATTTGATAATAATCAGAATCATCCCTGATCCACACAAACGTCACTTTTCCTCAGTGACGCATATATCTTAACCAAATGCAAAAAGTATAAAACTATAGCACCTATACCATATGTGTCTGAAACAAGTCAATTTTCTGAAATGCATAGGAATTCATTGATTGTAATGTTTATGAATTATTTACACAGAACTATACATTAAATTCAATATGATGCCTTTAAGATGTCTCACATGCATTAGCATTGCTGTATTATTAAATTAAATTCAAAGACTCCATGGAAAAAATAGCAGTAAATGCTGAAGACAGGATAAACAGATATAACCCAGAGAATATGACTGGGTTATAATATCTGTTAGGCGTGGTTCGGTATGCATCGTTTTCAATACAATTTATTTCTAGGCTGTCAAGGGTTTATAATAACAACTGCATTCCCCACCTAACCCCCCCCTCCCCCGGTGTGTTTAGCTGGTGTGTGGGATGTGTGTGGGCTGAGGGTAAAAGAATGGGATTGTAAATTGAATCTCTGGATGACTTGATTCTACATAGCAAAAACCATCTGAATTGTGGGAAGGGCATCCAGACTGTGGGATAGTTCAATATAAGTCAGAAAGAAAACAAATTAATGTTTTTGGAAGTCCAGCATTACACCACGTCTTCACCAGAGAGGACACAAAAGGATTCCTGTGACAAGTAATGTATCTGTCCAGAATGAAAACAAAATGTAAGACAATCATGAACCCCAGCCCTCTCTTGTTGTAGCACACATGTCCTTTTGCACTCATGCAAACGTGTAAATTAAACAATTCCATATGTTTTGAACATGTCAATTTCAGAATACTTGTAATTAAAATACATGGGAATTTGTTGATTGTAATGCTTATGTATGAACTGTTTAACTATGATACTTTAAATTTAATCTGATGCCTTTCCGATAATGTTCATTTTAAACCAATAATGTTCATTTTAAACCTATTATAGGGCACCAAAAGTACAAAATCAAGGCTTCAAAAACGGCCAAAATATAACACATTTAAAGGGATAGTCCACCCATAGATGAACATTCTGTCATGATTTACCCCTTGTCATTTTAAACCTTTATGACTTTCTTTCGCGGAATCAGAACTACCAAGAGAAGACGCAATAGAAGTGAATGGGTAGCTTTTTGTTCGGTTACCAACAGCGCTACCCACTTATTTCTATGGACACAAAAGCAATGTAAGTACTTTTTTGGTTTTATGCAGAAGAAAGAAACCCATAGAGGTTTGAAATGACAAAAGGTTGAGTA
The DNA here is from genome assembly GCA_029783895.1 of Triplophysa bombifrons. NCBI lineage: Eukaryota > Metazoa > Chordata > Actinopteri > Cypriniformes > Nemacheilidae > Triplophysa > Triplophysa bombifrons. Next base: position 13,000,115 of record CM056451.1, on the reverse strand, counting down.
AAGCTTTCCTGTAGCTCAGTGGTAAGAGCAGGGTTGTGGGTTCGATCCCAGCGGATTGCAAATACCTATGTAAAATGTATAGGATAAAGTAATGTAAGTCGCTTTGGATAAAAGCATCTGCCAAATGCCTAAATGTTAATGATGACAGAATTTTCCTTTTGGAGTGAACTATTCCTTTAATGAAAAAGTCCATATTTCAAACTAGTTTATATGTTTTATTTATTTTCAATTACTGCAAACTTGCTCTTGCCAAATAAATACAAAAATAGCTCATGAACAAAGACTTATGTGTTGCTTTTTTATGTCCTGTTTTAATTAGTAACCTGACTGATTTATTAATTTTTATCTTCACCACCAAGAAATTACATTTGTTAAGAGATTTTTACACAGATTTCTACTGTTCTGTATGTGTATAAAACACGCGCACATTAACACTACCATAAATGTTTTCCTGCAAAAACTGTTAAAAATGATCTTTTTCAGAAGAATTCTGGAAAAATATGAATTAGTCTGACACCATACTTTTGTGGCTCCAGAGTAATTAATCTTAATCCCATTCAGGTATAGATGATTGGGCAAAAACAACCTGGTTATAGAAGTGTTTTGAAGCTACACAGCCATTTTCATTTTCATCTAAGCCAAGCTTAGAATGGTCTGCATATCAAGCAGGCAAAAAAAAAACATTTGCATTTAAAAAATCCACACTTCATGCCAGGAAAGTCAGAGTAAAGAATGGTAACCTTTGGGTTATCTGAACTGCCACAGTAAAGTACACACAGTGACACAGACAGACACACGTACATTCGCCCATTTTCTCTCTATCTCACACTCTGTCCCTCAGAGTGGCGCCTGCAGCCATGATCCTATTTATTAGCAGAGCAGAGGGAGCAGTTTGTGCTGGGCTCTGAGGGCGTGATGAGGTAGAGACTGAGATCTGAGAGTTGTGCGACGACAAACTCTTACTGACACTGTCTGCATATCTGCACTGCACTCCGTGACAACAGGGTGACTCTTTCTGCTCTCAGTCGGTCTCAAAATGTGAATCCAGGTAAACATTCCAGGTAAACTATACCACACTTATGTATTTGTGCTAAGATGATCAACAGTAGTGGATTTGGCACAGTATAATTTTAACATTACTGGAGTACTATAAGTACTGTATATGATAAAATGAAATGGAGCAGTGCCATACATCCAAGTCTATAATTAACACTTGTTATAAGTTGTTAACTTATGTGTGTAATTATACTTCAGGAAACAATATGGATATACAAAATAACAGGAGATACAAAAGAAGTCTTACACATTTTGAGACACAATGACTTTCATTGTTGTCATCAGCATATTGCCATAGGGAAATGCAATATATGTCCATGGTCCGTACGAAATGAAGAGTTCATTTTCCAAAACTTTTTTAGTATACTTTCCAATGAATATCAATGAAATTGGTTGTTTTGATTAAATAAGGAAAACAACACACAACACAACACAATAACAAAACATTATAAACATAATAAAAACCTTTTTTGTTAAACAGAGTTATCTGTTTTTGCAAATAAACTCTTCAAATAATTTTGCCTGATAAACTTCATCTGCCATGAATTTTCCAGAGTGGAAAACAAAATTGTGCACCCCCTACACATACAATCTCATACATTCAATCAACATACAGTAGAAGTGCATGAATTTGAAGAACACAGAATATTTACAGAACCTAATCTTTGTATTTGTGTAGGATGTTTAATGCTTCTGTGGCTTAGATGAGGTGTGTCAAAGTTTTGTCCTTAATGACCTCACCTGTAAACTGTATAAAACATATTCAGCCCCAATCTTTTATCCAGCAAAGTCCCTACAGATACACTGACACACTTCTTTCAAACCCATCTGGTGTCCGATCAAACAAACCACACAAACAGCTGTCAATATTTAATCAAATACAGGTCAGACCCCAAAAAACCTTGCACGTGTTCCCTGAATCCAAATCAATCACAGTAACAGTTGGAATATTTTGAAAGAAGCCAAAGATTGCTTATTGATCAAAGTACAAATTAAATCAACCTAACCAGGCTTAGATATATAAAAGTGCTGGCATCCTTTGAGTTGGAGCCAAAGCATGGTTCAGCCTACTCAAGATACCCCCACTTGAAAAAGCCTTTTAACCTTGCTTTATTTTCCCTTCTTTTATGCATTGTTCTTCTTTGTTCTGTCCACACTGCTGTTTGCTATGCCTGTGGTAAGACCAGCTGATTTATCCCACAGACTTGGCCTATATTGAATTTGTTGAACCTTCTGCAAAAACAATCCTCCATCATTAAGAAACAAAGCTAAAAATACAGTCCTGCATGTTAAACCTCTTCTGATTTATGTTTAATACCCCTGACAGAAACAGAACAAAGGAATCTTATTAAAATTGTACATAATGTACACCAACAGAACAGAACATCTAGTGCTTAAACACTCATGCTAACAAGTGGTCTGTGTAATTTTTATCAGTCTGTTGTTTCCATCTATCTAACTGTAATGTTTACTGTTCTACAAACTGTATGTCAGAAGAAATGTTATGTTTGTGAAAAGTAGAGTTAAAAGACCATGAAGTCTGTGAGTGTGTAGTGTTGTTAAACATAGGCATGGATTTGTTTTGCAGGAATGACTGATGGTTGATACTGATGGTTGATAGTTGCATCATCAAATCAGAGCTCTACTCCACAAACCAAACGACTAACGATAAAGGAGGATTAAGAAAGCACTCCAGTTCTCATTTGTAAGAGCTTTCAAAGCAAACCTGAAAAATAGGGGTGCAAGTCAAACATAAGACCTGTAATCCGTGTTATCCAGGACATGATTTGGGGCTTGTTGTCAACAAAACCAATACTATAATAATATCAAACCCACCCTTATTCACTTCTCTACATTTTCCAGCCTGGCAATATACACATGGTTCTCTGCCTGCCAATAGCTTGTCGTGACATGCCATTATAATAATTGGCCATTCTCTCTTCATCCCCGGTTGGCCTGCCAATTTGCCCATTGACACAGTGGGATCATGACAGCACATCATTCCAATAATGACAACACAGCAGAGATCCGAGATGAAATTCACCATCAATAAAGATGATGGTAATAGAGCTAACCAGCCTTGGGCCTTACCGTCCCAGAGTTCAGAGAATTATACAAGGACGCCCACAAAGAAATCAAGACAATTGGATGTATGTGATTTTGGTCGAATTGTTACCTTTCTGTAAGATGGCAAAATAATGTATTAGGCCTACACAGCTGAAAATTACAAATCAATAAAACATCCAATAAAAGCCATCCAAAAGTAGTTTGATAAAACAGCATATTGTATTATATCAACATTCTGCCCCACATTATTGCCTCATTATTACCTTCTTTTTGTTGTAATACTGGTCATGCTTGCTCAAAAGAGAAAGGTTGTACTAAAAAGCTGTGCTAAAGATAATGCCCACAGCTGTAAAATTGTTCTTGATGCACATAGTTTATTAAGCCAGAGAAAAAAAGATGGATTTGGATTTAAGCTGCAAATACATGTGACATGCTGAGAAAAATAATGTAGTCTACTTTTAGCTAATATGACTCTTATCATGTTCGACAGATTACAAGAAGAAAGCCTAATATTTAAAAGGAAGTTTTAGTATTCTTGTGATTTATTCATTGTAGTTATATCATCATTGCATGAGGTGGGGCACTTTATATTTTGCTAAATATATGCACACTAAAAAGTTACATACAAATTTAAAATCTTTATTTGCTAAACTTTATATGCATCATTAGAAATGTAGTATATGTTTTACATCTAGCTAGTTATGGGGCTACAGGAAGAGGTGATCATCCAAATGCGGTCGTTTATTGAGGGTAATCCAAAAACCGTAAACTTAAACATGCAAAAGTTCATACACATGTAATCAGTCAAACCGGGACAAACAAATCCAAAGGGGCACAGGCAAAAACAGGGTATTCCAAATAACAAGGCAGGAACAGGAACCAGCTAAACAGACAAGGGTAGAAATGCTCAGCGATGTAGCTGTAACACTGACCGTAAGACTTCCCAATGACTGATAGAGTGAACCAGGTATAAATAGACACAGTTAACAAGGTACAGGTGAATACATCAATGGCTGATGAGAAAAGGCAGAGGGTTATGGGAAATGTAGTGCATTTAGGCAGTCCGGGTAATGAGTTCAATGCCTTCTAGTGGACTTGCAGGGCACTCCAACTGGTGATCGTGATATAGCCCCCCCAAAAAGAGTGGCTTCCAGACGCACCACAGATTTAAACAGGATGGTTTGAGAAGGGTGGTTAAGCGGAGGCAGAACAGGGGGAGAGACTGAGGGCCAGGCCCTTGAAGGGGAACAGGACCTTGGTTGTGGAGCAGAGGCCCAGGCGGCCTGGGAGGCACAGGCAGGGCTGGAGGCCAGGGAGGGGCAGGCAGGTCCAGAAGGCCAGTGGTGGACAGCTTGGACGAGGTAGGAAACGTAGATGCGGCCAATTTGGACGAGGCAGGAAACTAGAGAGCCATCTTGAACGAGGCAGGGAGCTCAGAAGTTGCCATATTAAGCGTCATTTCAAAGTGCCGTCAGTTAATAATGACTCTATTTTTTATATTTTCAATGTGAAATTTGTAAAGTTAACTACATACTTTTGGCAGGTCATATAATCCCCACTACAATAACAAAGTTAAAAACATACTTAAAGTGGTCAGAAATGTATATGAAATATCTCAAATATATATTATATATATGTACTACATTAATATTTTAATTATATGAATATGAACTATACTGTCTGAAATAGATCTACATTTACAATATTAAAAGTGTAATTATCACATACGTGCATGTTTGAATATGATCTGCAGATCTGACGATGTGCAGGGGGAGAAGAATTTATACGCGTGTCAGGTTTAGTCGATAAAACACTTCCGCAAAGCGAACATGTCTATCCTCGCTCATGACTCCTCAGAAAGCTTCACATCTCATCGATCCTCACTTCCTCCTGGTAAAATTAGAGAATTAAGATGTCCTCAAAGATGGCTGAGCTCGATCAGTTCTCAGGTCATAGGATGGAGGAGCGAGGAAAAGAGGAGGTATATTGAGAAGCACCCCATCTTGGACGATGCAGAAAGCTCAGACGCGGGCATCTTGGATGAGGAAAAGAGTTCAGAAGCGGCCATCTTGGATAAAGCAGGAAGCTCAGTGGGTTCAGAAACAGCCTCTGGTGCGTGCAAACAGTCACAGCCCAGACACACAGCTGTGCAGCAGCCACCACTCTCAGAGCAGACTCAGAGGGCAGAAACTCCAGGACCAGCACACTTGGGACTACTGGCTTGTCAGCCATGACGGCTAGAGGTTCTGGGCCCGCGGCCATCTTGCGAGTAGTCTTTGGGCTGGCAGCCATGATGACCGGGCTGGCCAAAATTTTTTTGGAGCATGCATTCTGCCGTGCTGGGCCTGGCTCCTTGGCAGTTTGAGTGACACTGGAACAAGGACTAACTACACCCAACAAGACTTAAGATGACATTTAACTGAGTACCGATAACTAGACTAGACTAGACTAGACTAGACTAGACTAGACTAGACTAGACTAGACGGAACAGGAATAGGAACTCACCACAATGACACAAACAGATGTAATAAACCAGCACAAGACAAGAGACACAAGGTCAATATATGAGATCAAAATCAAGAGGGGACAGGTGCGAGTCATGAACAAATTAACATGCAATAACAGGACGAAAGGTGAGAACAGATGAGACTCAGATAGAGAGTATGGCATTCCACAAGGCCCAAAAACCTCTCTCCCTACATGGAACATGGGATCCCGTTCTAGTTCTGCCACAAGACCAAGAAACATACAACAAGATGAGGCAGAACCCTGATTCTTTCACTTATTGTGAAAAAGATCAATGTTTGCAGCGTTTTTTACCTGTATGTACAATATTTATCATAGAACTCATTGTTAATACTTGGTTTTAGGTTTTATACAGTATACCTACATAGTGAATACAGAAATTGTTTCAAGTTACGTCTGCTTGGAGCTATATTTAATGCTAATTCAGTTTTTCCCCTTCATTACTTCATTATGGTGGCCCACAACAGTTTATTTTGTTTGACAATAGTTTTATAACGAAATGTATTTTATTAACATACATTTTAGGATCAGTGTTGTAATTCAAATATTTTTATGAATTATTCTTTTGTCTGACAACAGAAGCATAAAATATGTAAACGACTTAATGTCAATATGTAAATGACAACAACATTAGGAATATGCCAATTAGCACGTTACATCGTCTTGCGTCTCACATCACCATAGTCTCCCAAAATCCCGGGGGTAAACAATAATTTATTTAAGAATCACACAATAAATTAGCCAAATTTCAAGAACCAAGCTAAACAACATCCACAACTGAAGACAGCGCAAACATTGTACTGTATTTAGGCATAACAAGTTTCGCTGCTGTTTCGTGGTTTGTCTCTTTGCCGATTAACCTGGAAATATAGATTTCCTTTCATGTTTCATGCTTCCCTGACAGCGTTTTCCCCATTTCCACCCCCCATTTGATTCAAAAGTCATTACCATTTGTAACAAAGAACCAGCATTCAGCACAGGGTTTATTCTTGCTGATAAAATCCCACTAACTCAATTTTATCAGTCCTATTAAGCCTGTCAGCAATTACAAAGCCCGCACATGGCTGCAACAAAGCCTAAGCTGTCATTCTTGGGGTGCTATTATCATGTTCCTTTTATCATTTAATTGCAGGAATTACCCAGACACTAGATTTTGGATTCCTAATATCTTTAGATTATATATTTCATTGTATAGATTCAAAATTTCATTACAGACCTTTCATTTTAACAGACTGACAAATGTACTGCCGGAGCTGAGCTTTACTCAGAACCTTAGACCTTAACTTAAAAGCTGAAAAGTTCACACAAAAATACATTTTCTGTCATAATTTACTCACCATCATGCAAATTCATACCTGCATAAATTACTTTGTTCTGATGAATACAAAGAATGTTAGCAATTTCCAGTTCTAGTACATCATTGACTACAATAGTAGTTCTGGTGCCCCAGAACAGTTTGTTTTCCTAAATTCTCATTATGTGTTCATAGAACAAAAATATATAACTGGATGATGTCCCAGAAATTTAAATTGCTAAAATTCTTCAAAATATTTATTTTTGTGTTCAACAGAACAAAGAACTTTATACAAGTTTCAAACAATCAACAATCACCATAAATTTTGGGTGAACTATCCCTTTAACGCAATAAAAAAAGATTTGGTGTAGATACAAGATAAACTGGGATCGATATAATAAGATCATTAAAGAATGTCCAATTGCATCACATGTACACCCATGTGCAGATTGCTGTGCACGCGTTTATATGTAGGCTATACCAAACAAATGAATGTGCAGTGTGTAATTTCATTTCTTGTTTATTGTATGCCAGTTTAACAAAAAAATTAGATAGCATCACAGAAGCAAACATTCTGGAAAGGATAAACTGCTTTGTGTGTGTGTGTGTGTCTGTGTTTGTTTGCTTGTTAGATAGATGTCTAACTTCTTCAGGGTGAAGCAGTTGCAAGGACAACATAGTCTGAGTTAATTTAGTGGCGGAGTGATACAAACAGTCAGTGAAACGGTTCAACAGTCAATTCCTGTGGTGTTCCTGATGGAATATCGCATGGCTCTTAGCCAATGAGATTCGAGTACCAGTGAGAACTGTTGTATAATATCTCTTATAGGCAATACTGTAATTTTATTAAAATGTTACTATTGCTAAATAGTTACTTTTTTATACTATCAAAACTCAAAATGGGTTTATTAGTAGCAATCTTTTTTTTTTATAAATAACTTAATAAAAATTCAACAAAAATGTCAAGCAGCTATGTTTGATGCACACATTTTTTTAAATCTTTTAATAATAGTTTTACTAGTTTTACCCTTGTGAGCCTTAAACATTATTAATAATATATTAATAATATATTGTATATGCCTACTTGTCTGGTATGGGTGCTGTAAGGTGAATTAAATGAACAATAAAAATTATATACAATAATGGATGCCATATATTTAGATGAGCATATTATTAATTCCTAAAATTAAAGTCACTGTTGTTGACAGCATGTAGTTTACACTTCTTTTGGCCGATATGATTGTTCTAATGTAACAGTCGGAATTTGATATTTTACATATTTAATTTTGTGAAGCGGTAAATTGATTACATGCTCTATGTGGCTCAGGGGTTAGAGCATGGCACTAGCAACGCCAAAATCATGTCTTTAATCCCAGGGATTGCACATACTCAGAAACATATGAAAAGTATAATGCAAGTTGTTTTGGATAAAAGTGTCTGCCAAATGTATGAATGTAAATGGTTCTGGAACAGCCTGTTCAAACTATAAAACTTAGAAAGTTAGTTTTTAGTTACACTGCATTAGGTTGACTCAGGAAATACAATACTACTATTCAGTCCAAGATTTATACAGTAAAAGGGTAAAAATAAATTCAAACCTAAATGTACACTTGGACACAATATACAACTTCTGCAGCAGAACAAACAGTTAAGGAGCTTAAATTTAAATCCCCTTTCCTTTTTGATTTATCCTCCAGCTTGTATCCACACTTAATCTAACACACATTTAATATATTCAACTGCAAATGTGTTTTTTTAGTGGCAAAATCAGTCTGCATCTGGCCATATGTTTCATCAAGGGAGAAAATAAAAACAAATGAAAATAAACCATGCATAAATCATGCTCTCTCTGTAGTAATAATCACAGCTATGTGTACAAATTGTATAACAGTGTTAATTTGCTGTCCCCTCAAAATAACTCAACACATAGCCATTAATGTCTAAACTGCTGGCAACACAAGTGAGTTTCACCCAAGTGAAAATGTCCAAATTGGGCCCAAAGTGTCAATATTTTTTGTGGCCACCATTATTTTCCAGCACTGCCTTTACCCTCTTGGGCATGGAGTTCAGCAGAGCATCACAAGTTGCACTGTAGTCCTCGTCTACTCCTCCATGACGACATCATCGAGCTGGTGGATGTTAGAGACCCAGAGCTCCTCCTCCTTCTGTTAGAGGATGCCCCACAGATGCTCAATTGGGTTTAGGTCTGGAGACATGCTTGGGCAGTCCATCACCTTTACCCTCAGCTTCTTTTGGGGTCGTTATCATGTTGAAATACTGCCCTGGGGCCCAGTCTTCGAAGGGAGGGGATCATGCTCTGCTTCGGTATGTCACAGTACATGTTGATATTCATGGTTCCATCCATGAACTGTAGCTCCCCAGTGCTGGCATCACTCATCCAGACCCAGACCATGACACTCCCACCACCATGCTTGACTGTAGGCAAGACACACTTGCCTTTGTACTCCTCACCTGGTTGTCGCCACACATGCTTGACACCATCTGAACCAAATAAGTTTATCTTTTATTAAATAAGTTTATAAGTCTCATCAGACCACATGACATGGTTCCAGTAGTCCAACAAGTCTGCTTGTTATAAGTAATCTGTTTGCAGGCTTTCTAGTGCATCATCTTTAGAAGAGGCTTCCTTCTGGGACGACCTCCATAAAGACCAATTTGATGCACTGTGTGGCGTATCGTCTGAGCACTGACAGGCTGGCCCCCCACCCCTTCAACCCCTGCAGCAATGCTGGCAGCACTCAAACATCTCCCAAAGACAACCTCTGGATATGACTCTGAGCATGTGCACTCAACTTCTTTGGTCGACGTTGGCGAGGCCTGTTCTGAGTGGAAACAGTTTTTTGTGTGTGTGTGTTTTGATGACATAAAGAATTGGAGGTATGTATTTATTTTCTTTTGAGGAAGACGAATACAAGTTTGGTATTAAGTGCGCTGCAGAGCCATGCATAAAAAGACTACACCCAATACATTCATAACCTGTGACCAAAGGTTGCTATTTAAATATGACAATACAAATGAAAATGTATCATCTAATGATTCTGTCCTCCCAAAATGTCCACATAGTTACTTTTTTCATTTTAAAGATAAGCACGCTCTTATTGTTGTAAATAGATTTCTGTCAGGACTTTGTCCTTCCTGGTTTTGCAATTCTCTAACTCTCTGGACAAGGTCAGGACAGAACCATGTCTCGTGTGTATGATTTGTTTTATGTGGAGATATGTTTTATTTTGTTCGCCGCGTGTTCCCTTTCGAGAGCGGTCACTTCGACATTGCGGAGAACCGCATATGAAACTCCTCCCCTTTTTCACTTTTCCTGAAGTCTATTGGATAACGCCAGTAAAAAACTGGCCAATTGTCGCAAGAATGCAACAGTATGCAAATACTGGCGAACCCAGACAGTATAAATACAGTGCATGTGACGACAATCCTCAGAATCTTCTTTTTCACGCTGCCATCGTTGAAGACGCAACTGGATATTCTTCACCGCTTTCGATGGCTTCATACTGTCGTCTTTGCGCGGGTCCCATTGACCCGCAGGATACGCACGAGCACTGCATTGCCTGCCTGGGCCTGGCTCATGCGGAGGCTGCATTCTGCGAGTCCGATTGCGCGCACTGCGCGGACCTGCCGGCGCGTGTCTTGAGAACTCGCAGGAACATCGCTCGTGGAAATATAGGGTCAAGGCTCACTGCCACCAACGAGTCACTGGTGAGTCTACCCACTCCAAGGGGGAGCGGCGACGACACGGCTCCGGGCCGCCGTCCTCTGCCGTCACCCCATTCCCCAGTCCTCTACGTCGACGAGAGTCTTCGTCCCCCGCCTTCCGTCTCGGGCGCCGTTTCTTTCGGCGCTGAGGAGGACGATGACTCCATGTCCATCTCGGCTTCAGACAAGGACTGGGCAGGGTCGGAGCGGGATCGCCCCGACTTAGAGAGCACCCCGGACCTCCACGAGGAGTTCATGAGGGTCCTCGAGAAGGCCGTCAGCGAGCTCGACATCACCTGGAGTTCACCTGAGGAGCCGGCTAAAAGTAAGCTCGACTCGTGGTACCTTCAGGCGGGCCGCCGTCAGGCCACATCAAAGAGGAGTGCGCCATTCTTTCCAGATGTCCACGAGCACGTGGTGAAATCGTGGTCTGCTCCTCAGTCGGCGCGCGTTCACGCTGCTACGCAATCCATGTTCGCCCACGTGGTCGGAGCGGAGGCCCACGGTTACGTGCGCATGCCACCCGTCGAGGAGACCCTCGCCGCTCATTTGTCCCCTTCAACCACCTCGCTGGGCTCGGACCCAGGCCTGCCGTCGAAGCCGTGCAGGTTTACCGCCCATCTCGCCGGTAAGGCTTACGCATGCGCCGGAGAAGCCGCTTCCGCTTTGCACGCAATGGCGGTGCTGCAGGTGTTCCAGGCTAAGATCCTTCAGTCGCTGGATAGCGGCAGCCTGGAGGCGGACTTCGACTTCGCTCTGATGGCTACGAAGCGGACCGCACAAGCTATCGGCCGATCCATGGGGTTTATGGTCGTCCTACACCGTCATCTCTGGCTTACGTTGGCGGACCTGAAAGACGCTGATCGTAAGTCTCTTCTCAACGCCCCGATCACTCCCTCCGGCCTCTTTGGTGACGTCGTGGAGTCGGTGGTGGATGCGCTTCGGGGAGACGCAAAAGCGTGCCAAGGCCATGAGTCACGTGCTCCCCCGACGCTCTTATCAACCGTCTCCTAGAGCCCGTTCTTCATCCGCGCCGCACTCCGCGCAGAGGCCGACCAAACAGCACGCTGCTTCCGCCCCGGCTTCTCGAGGTCGTGAGCCGGATGCACGGCCTAAACAATGGTCGGGCCCGCCTAAGAAGAGGTACGGGCCGAAGAGAGGACCGCAGAGAGGACCGCCGCGCCACGACGGCGGAGCGTCATCGTCTGCCAAGCCGTCATCCTGACGGACCTATAAAGAGGAGGAGAGAGTTTGTGAGCGTTCCGGTGGCCCCCAAACGCCGCTGTTTGCATCAGTTTTCCCCCGCGGTTGCGGGCGAACATTGCAATGTTGTGAATGTCTGTGTAAATGCAATAAAAACACATACCTGTTCACAAAAAGAGCTCTTTCCCCCTCACACAACCAATGCTGCGTTCCTTGCCCTGCCACGGTGCAGCGCAAAGCCGCAGTTAATCCCGACTATAACCAGCCTTCCCTCGTCCACGGTCTTTCCCGTGGGCGAGAGACGGCTGGAGTCTCACGCACGGGCTATTTCCCCGCCAGTGCAATTAGCCTCGCTGCACCAGGGTGCTTCCCCAAACGGTCCGCTGACGGTAACGCCCGAAGAGATTCGGCCATTATGTCTGTTTCTGGACGCGTGGAAGGCCATTCCCGACATTTCTCATTGGCTACTAAATGTGATAGAACACGGGTACACCCTGCAGTTCAGACGCAGACCTCCCCGCTTCAGCGGTGTGGTTCCGTCGCTTACGTCAGCGCAAAATGCGCCTGTGTTGAGGCAGGAAATCGGCAGCCTGCTCGCGAAAGGAGCGATCGAGCGTGTCCCTCCGAACGAGCGAGAAAGCGGGTTTTACAGCCGGTATTTTGTAGTGCCCAAGAGAGATGGTGGTCTGCGTCCGATTCTGGACTTGAGACCCGTCAACCGAGCCCTTCACAAGCGAGCGTTCAGAATGACAACTCTAAAACAGATCCTGGCACAAGTGCGTCCCGGGGACTGGTTTGCATCCGTGGATCTGAAGGATGCGTACTTTCATGTTCAGATAGCCAAGCGACACCGAAAGTTTCTGAGGTTCGCTTTCGCGGGTTCAGCGTACCAATTTGCCGTACTCCCGTTCGGACTGGCATTAGCACCGCGCACATTCTCGAAGTACGAGCGGTATGCGCATTCTGAATTATCTGGACGACTGGTTAATTGTAGCCCACTCACGGGAGGCGCTATCCGGTCATACGCAAATGCTGCTTCGTCACTTGACATCCCTGGGGCTACGCGTGAACATGCAGAAAAGCAAGCTCACTCCGAGTCAGTCAATAACGTATCTGGGGGTATGTTTCGACTCAGTGGAGATGCGCGCTCGCCTCTCTCAAGAGCGGACGGAGTCCATCTCTTCAGCTCTACGTCTGCTCAGGCCGGGTCGGTCTGTTCCACTGAGGGAGTTTCAGAGGCTTTTGGGTCTCATGGCGTCAGCCTCGGCGGTCTGCCACCTGGGTCTTCTGCACATGCGACCGCTACAGTTTTGGCTGAAGGCTCGGGTTCCGTGGAAAGCATGGTCCTCGGGTCGAGTGCGAGTCCCGGTTACACTCAATTGCCTCAGTGCCCTGAGCCCGTGGCGCGACCCAAGCATGTTCAGTCGGGGAGTTCCCCTGGGGCTGGTTACGAGACGCATAGTCGTTACGACGGATGCCTCGTCCTCGGGATGGGGCGCAGTGTGCGAGGGCATGCCGGCATCCGGCCTTTGGACACAGTCACGGAGAAAATGGCATATAAATTGCTTGGAGCTGATGGCGGTGTCTCTAGCTCTCCATACTTTCCAGTCGAGACTGGAGAAGAAACATGTCCTGATTCGCACCGACAACATGTCCGTGGTTTCGTACATAAATCGCCAGGGAGGAGTCCGCTCAGGAACTCTTTTCAAACAGGCTGCAAGTCTCCTACTTTGGGCAGATCGGCATCTACTCTCTGTCAGGGCAGCGCATATCCCCGGTCGTCTGAACTGCGGAGCGGACATGCTTTCGAGGGAGGGTCTTCCGCACGGGGAATGGAGGCTTCATCCAGACTCAGTGCGGTCAATTTGGGAGCGCTTTTGGACGGCGGAAGTGGATTTATTCGCGACGAGCGAGAACGCGCACTGCCCGCTGTATTTCTCGCTGACCCACTCCCCCATGGGGAGCGACGCTCTGACGGTGCGATGGCCGGACGTTCGGCTTTACGCGTTTCCTCCGGTGAAGATTTTGCCCCTGGTGCTGTGCAAAATCAGACCGCCCCCTTGTTTCTCCGTTAGTCTTCCACTAATGTTGTATCTCTGTCACCTGTCGCTCACCTCCCGTTTGTAATTATCCCTCGTTGGTTGTTTCCCTTGTTCATTACCCTCACCTGTTTCTAATCGCCTTTTCGTTCTATTTGAGCTTGGCTGTGCCTGCTCTCATTGTGGCGATGTCAAAATTATTTGTGACGTTGTTTTACTCTTGCTGTGCTTTGTACTTTACTTCTTCATTTTATCCGTAGGAACGTGGCAACCTGTGAGCCGGTTTGGATTTATTTTCCCCATTCGGTTCTCTTTTGGTTCCCGTTTACCTTTCCCGGATATTGTGGATTTTTGGTTTTGGCTGCCAGCTTTATATCTGAGTGTTGGACAGGAGTTCCCTGCCTTCCTTTTGTTTTTTCTGTGGAGCCTGTGTAATAAACTGTGTTGTACCTTACCTGCATTTGTGTCCCTTTGTGCACCGTGACAGATTTCATCAAATGGACGTTACCTGCAAAGTTATGTAGTGTTGTACTGACAAATTAAGGAAGTTCAGAATACTAAATCCAAATTAACTTGGTGTCAAGTTTTTTTTTCTCCAATTCACTAATACAAGTCGATACAAGTGTTGATTTTAATGTGTAGACCAGTAGTTACTGCTTATACTTGTATTATTATTTTATTGTTAAAAGGGCCAGAACTGTATTAAGTGATAGTATCAACTTACTGTGTTGGCAGTGGACTCCGTTGAAACCTGGTGGGCACTTGCAGACGTATCCAATGAATGTGTCACCCCTATATGTTTCACTGATTTCACAGGTGCCTCCATTGTGACAAGGATTAGGATGACAAGGTCCTGAAATACAGAAGGATGGAATTAAGAATTTTGACTTTTCATTTATAAAAAGAAGCATTTAGGACCATGGTAATTTAGATAAGTAGATGGGTTAAATGAGCTCTTCCTAATATGGCCTTCAGTGTAAGCAGTCACTTCTCTGTCTATTGTGCTTCAAGAAGCAAATACATGACAAAGGCAACGGAATGTGAGATTGTACAGAAGAAGTAAACAAAGGAAAAGACACAGAGAATAAGAGAAATACAATTGAATACAGTACGAATCAAAATCTCTTGCTGAGGTCACCACGGGGCAGCTTGAGGGATAAATGATAATGGGTGCTCTATTACCTCCCCTGGCACTGTATCAACAAAGAGGCTGAGAGAGAGGAAGAGAGAGAGGGGGTGCTCTGGCATTTCACTGACTTGCTATTATCAGTCAGAGAGTTAAATCACCAATCAACTACAAGAACAAAGCAGAAAATAATAGATGAGTATAAGAAAAGGTCAAGGCACGGCTGTAAAATGAGAGTAATGAGAGTAGACAGAATGTCAGTTTGATGACATTCAAGCCAAGTTTTGTGATTGACAACCACATCTGAATTCAGCATTAATCGCATTAATTTAGCGTTCTGTGTGTGAATAGAATACACTAGTCATTAAAAACTCAGACAATAGGTGATTTAGCAATAACCATAGCAAAAGTTTGATGACTCGTGAGTTGCAGCTGTGAATGAACATACAGCATCACTATTTGACAGTTGTGTCTTAACATTCTGTAATTATTACCAAACGGCTGCTATTAATAGAGATGTTCAAAAAGTACGCAAGCACCTTTGTCTAGAGTTTGTGATTTTCTAGCACCACACATCAGATGAGCTGTCCAAAACATCTCTATATTAAAAATTGTATGTGTCATGAATACTCATGGTCGAACCCAATTGCAGGCAGACAGGACAAGGCAGATGAAGGGGTTAACAAAAGGTATTTATTACAAACAAATAACAAGGCTAAACAAACAGGCAAAACAAAAACCCACGAGGGGGAAAACAGGACAGGAATATATAAACTTTAACAACGAACACTGACTAACTAAACTATAAAACAAACACTGGTAACAAACACTAAACTAACACTTACTTGACAATGGTGACAGAAACAAGGTAAGACGTGTAGCATATAGTAGGTATCACATACAATGAACGCGCACCAGACAAAGAAACAAGAGGATGTTTTATAGGGGAGGTAATTAACACAAACTAGGGAACAGGAGGGTAGGGAACAATGACGCGACTCGGGGAGAATATGGAAGGCCACAAGGGTCAAAAACATCTCTCCCCACATGAAACAGAGGATTCTGTATGATTCCACCTCTAAACCAAGAAATACCTGACAAGGAGAGGTGAAACCATGACAGTATGTTTATAAAAACGAATTGCTGTTGTCATTGTTTAATCTGAGTTAATTGACTACTATTATATATATACTCCGTTTATATATATACTCCGAACTCCGTTTATTGGCAATGTTGTGTACTGTTTGTGGTGTTTAAATGAATAAATCATGAGATCTTTTAGCTTTTAATGGTTTGCCTGTCTCTACAGCAAAAAAAAGTTGTTTGCTCGAAGCCACACATGACCAATCAAAACTGTGAAATTGATTCTAAAATAGCACCCAGGCATTGAACATATTGTACTGAAGTAGCTTCTAATCTTTTAGTCTTTACAAATCCTGCATTTGCAAGCAAGTCAACATAATAAGAACCTCCAGAAGGACCATAACTCATGATCTATCAATGCCACACTGATGTTTAAAACATTAAAGCGTCTGCATCGGGTTAAAATTGAAATGAAATGAAAATGTATGTAGAAAATGTTCAATGTAAATGTTCAATGTTATAGAAAACATCACCAATTCGATGTTCAATATTAATAGTGATTATTTGAAATAAGAACATTCTGAAAGTTAACACGTTAATTACATTTTCAGAATAGTTGGTCTATGAAGAGCCGTCCCTTCTCCATTTGTTGGGTATTATTGCTTTGCACATTTCAATTCACAGATATCCTTCAAAGTGTGTTTTGTCACATCCACTAGTATGTTTTTTTCTCTCTTTTAAAATCGAAAACTTGTGCATAAGCAGATTTATATTTCTGATGTCTGGACTCGATCATCAAAAGTTGAATCGAATAGATGATGCAGATGCAGTAAAACAGCCCCAAAACACAACCAAGCCTGATTCACTGTAGGTAATGTATGGTGTTCACTTCTTTGAAAGCTTGATTTATTTTCATCTGTGAACATAGAGCTGATGTGACTTGCCAAAAAAGTTCCAGTTTTGACTCATCGGTCCACAGGACATTCTTTTTTATGCTTATTTTTCAAAATGTTGATCCATGGAGCCCACTATTGCTCAGAAAGTGAAGGATGGTGCGATCAGAAACTGACATACCTTTACCTTGGAGTTCCGCTCTCTTTGGGAGTTATCCTTGGTTCTTTTTCTTCCATTCTCACTATCCTTCTGTTCAATCTGGGGTCGAATTTACGTCCATGGACCTTAAACTTCTTAATAATATGTGCAACTGTTGTCACAGGAAAATTGGTCTGCTTGGAGATGGTCTTGTAGCCTTTACCTTTACCATGCTTGTCTATTATTTTCTTTCTGAGCTCCTCAGACAACTCTATCCTTTGGTTTCTCTGGTCCATGTTCAGTGTGGTGCACTCAATGATACCAAAAAGCCCAATGACTACATTTCTCCGTTTCTATTGGGTACCAACAAATGTTTCCGTGCCATTCTAGAACATCTTTGTACAATAAGCCATAATTCATCTCCTTCCACAGCTTCTTTGCTTTATTCTATGACATACCAAAGGTATGCAAGTATACATGATACAATTGCTTTTAATTTCATCACTCTTCAGTAGGAATGAAGCATTATTTCAATGAGCTGTAAGGGTACCAACAAATTTGAGCACGTCTGTATATTGAGACTAGTAACTAATTTAAAGGACAAAACATGTATAATAACCTTGAACTCCATTACAAGCACTATGCATCCTGAAGGAGAGAGTGACAGCTATGCCTGCATTCCGACATGACGATCTATAACGGCACAAAGCTTTGTGACAGCCCCCCTCTACCTCAAGAGAGACAGAAGAATGAAAAACGGAAGTAGAAACAGCCAGTCAAAGAAAAAAGACAGTAAAAGGAGAAAGGGGGGGAGGCACACCACATTTGCACCGTGTTCCTGAGAGACAATCGCCTGCCATTGTGGTCCAATGAAACAATGCTTTATTTCTTCTCGCTGCTCCCTTTTGTGGCGCAAGTCAGAGGATCAACAAGAATGTCAGGCGTTGTTGGGAGGCTTGTGCTTGTGGCAGGAGAGTAATTGATGTTGGCTGGCACACGCATCCCGATTTTACGACAAGTAAGAATGGAAGCCAATCTATCAGAGGAGCCCAGTTTCAGTGCGGTGTAGTAAAACCTTAGTGCTGGTTAAAAGCAACAAAGTGTTCTCTTTTCCTCTTCAATGAATCATTCTCTGATGGACGGACCTGTTTTAAATCCCAAAAGTGAATTCATTTCGGCTGCTCGTCTGGACAAATCAATCTCTACGTCACGGACAGAAACAGATAAGCAACTCAAAAGCATAACAGCCGATAATGTATTCATATATGCAGATTGTGAGTAACATCAGTTGCATTGTATGGAAATTATAACACATGAATATGTAAGTGATCACTCGGTTGGATTATAATAATTATAATAATAAATTATAATAATAAAGCTTGACGTCTGAGCCCATGAAGGTTTTCCTACATTGAACCTTTCAGCGATTGATTATATCACCTATGTAACTGACTTCTACAAACCCCACCGAAACAATAATGACACTAAATGAAGCAATCCGTCCAAGATAATTACAAGCCACACCATCTATGGAGGACAATATATAACGAACAGCCCACAATTTAATTGTGTCTTGGCATGCAGAAGAAGTAGGTGCTTTAATTAGTGTCCCCTCCAATGATCTCCTCTAGAACAGTGCGGGTGAGAGGGGCTCAGACAGCCTCTCCGAGTAATCATGAGCAGATTGTCCCCAGCCCCAAACTTCCTGTAAAGCCCAACCAACCGCAGCTGCAGCACAGAGCAACACTGAGGTCATGTGCACATGACCTGCATGTATCTTATGTGGGCTCCAGTATGCTTGTGTTTTCACAATGGCCTTATATTTAATTGTATTTGTTCACAAAATAAATCCCAGACACTAATACTTCAGATTAGGGTTGTCGCAATATATTATTATTGAGAATAACCATGATATTTAACGACATGAATATTGATATGTTGTTTATCCTACTCATACTTATGTTGGGAACCATTCAGCACCCTAACATTAGCCTTAGAAGTCACAGTTGTAACACAATGTCTTTCTGTGTTCTACACAACGAAGCAGTGATTATTATTAATGATTTATAAGTGTTTTTTTATTCATTTGCACTTGTAATCTTTAATAAAAACATTAACTCCTCTCCTCCCTAAACAAGGACAACAAAAGCAACAAAAAAAGGTAGGTCCAATGGCCAGGCATTTTGAGCCCTCCCCTGCTGGGCACAATTTACAACAAACCAAACAAAAAGGGAAGAGCAAAATAAGGCCCCGCCCAGCTTTTTTTATTTATTTCAGAAGCCGTTCCACTAGGATAAAGTCACGATACGGAAAATTAGTCAATCGTAACTTCCTTTTCATGGTGACCATAAGAACACTTTTATTCTTTAAGTGAAAAAGTGTAAACACAAAATATTTCAAATTAAAGATACATTTTAATTTCTTTAAAATCGATATATACTAGAATGTCGTTGTGAAATCTTTTTGCCATGATCACCGTCTAGTGATAGTATGAAAGTCTATATTGCTCTTTATAGACCTAACATAGATCAAGAAGTTTGTTTGTTTCTCAAATGTTTCTCAAATAATCCAGGAAAGAGGCAGAAAAAAATGGGACAATATTTGAAAAGTTCATTTTCAAAAATAAATATTTTTTATGGTCCATTCCAAATATTGTAAATCAAACCGCACATTGGTTGTCTTGGTTAAGTAAAAATAACAAAAAATACCTCAAACCAACACAATAAAACAAAATAGAAACATGATTCATGAAAATTAATATAATGTTCTTGTTTTGCAAATTAAATCTTTTTTGAACATTTGTAAGATTCATTGCATAATTTGTGAACAAATCGACACCTTGGAATTATAAGGTTCTATTTGAAATTTTGAACAAAAAAGTCCAGTGGAATGCAAAAATCTTTTAAAGCGGCCGTGCAACGGTGTTTCATGCATTCTGACTTCTTTACAATGTTAAACGTGCTGTCTTCTCATGCTTGACATGGTCCTTGTCAAAACACGAGTGGGCGTATTACGTAGTATTTCTGTGCTTGATACACTCCCCCACAGGTTTGGGAAAGTTTTTTTCGAACATATAAAACTGTTTCGTAACCATTTTTCTTTCTCCCTTATTGGACAATTCTCCCGGAAAAGCATGCGGCCGCTCACGCAGCAGCAAGGAGAGCAGGAGAAGGAGCATGCGTAGACGTCACTTTCACTTGTAAGCAGGAGAGAGAGAGAGCATACGTTCGCGAAGTTCATGTGTTTGTTTGTTTGTTCACTGTATTTGGGTGATGAATGTTATATAAACTGTGGATATAATGCTGGATTTGGAGATCGTTGTGGGTGAGTGAAACTGATGTCTGTGTTTTGTTGGCAAAGGGTGCGCACATGCTTTAGTTCAGCCTATCCCCCCCCACACGCGTCGTATGGTTTCGGAAATAATCATACACCTGTATCTATATTTTATAAATGTGATCAAACGTTATACTATTCGAAGATACGAAGTATGCAATACTACTCTATAGGTAGTCAAGATTAATATGAGATTGGTAGAAACCGCGTGTGTCACGGCCGCTTTAAGAAACTTGTTAACCTCAAAACTGCTCAGAATGCAGAGAGAACCTTATTACTCCAAGAAAACAAAATCTCATTGTTGTAATCTTTAAATCATGGCACTGTCTATAAAAAACTATTAAGCATATGAACCTAGTAAGTAAAGATTTATAGCAAAAATATTACTTTATTTCAAAACTCCTTTATTTAAAGTCTAACGAACATATTGTTATCCACCATAAGCGAGAAATTTTTAATTTTGGGCAATGTCAGTATGCTGTAATTTAGAGCAATGTGTTCTTGATCAAGAATTATTGTACCAGGAATAAAACCACACCTTCACCATTTATAGATTATGCAAGCACATTAAAAGAGATGTGGAGCTCACAGCGTTTGCAGGGTAAGAGCTTACACAGCTCATATATGGCCTAATTCTGTCTTCATCCTTCACAAGGAGTGCAGTATCAGCCTCCTACCTCATGCCCAGTACACTTTTTTTTCTCCCAGTTTCAAAACAAAACTGTGACTGGTAGAACAAACCACCCATTTCCTGTATGGTGCTTCTTCTGCCCCTTTCTCTCTCTTCCTACCATTCATAGCTTATATGACAAGATAGATAAGACAAGCTGAATAATTGAATGCATGTGTTGAAAAGCATAAACCCAAGTCGAATGAAATAAATCAGTGGTGGTCCGGGCCTTCGCCAAGAGAACTAAATCTCTTAAGGGAGCCAAAGAAAGTTCAAGCTCACCTTGGAAAGTCTTTCAGATATGGAGAGGGAGGGTGTAAAAAGGAGCCAGGAAATGCCATGAAAATGTCACCATGATAGCATCCTGTCAGGGACCAACAGGCTTTTCCGTCTAGTAGCAACCATCCATGAATGCAGGGCTGATAAGAACAGACAGGGCCAAATGAAGAGTTCTTCAATAGTTTTCTTTGGACAGACCAAATGGCTGTAAACTGATTGGTTCTTATTTTGTACACTTTGCCAAAACATAATTAGATTCTGTGGAAATGATTCTGCAAAAAGAAGAATTCTATGCTAAAATTCACAGACATTCTGCCAAAGCTTTGCAACAAGAGTATACAGTACTAGTGTTTAAAGAAGCTTGTACTTAAGTTTGTAACGTTTTAGGTAAAGACACAGCTTATTTAAACATCCTGTTCTGTTTGGGCTTTGAGTAACTCCAAACCATTTCAATACGTTGAATCAAAGTTTAAAATTAATCTAATGAGAAATCAATGTCTATAACATGGATAAGGTTATACTACCTCTGTTCAGGTTATAAGACGTAATTTTAACAGAATAGTTTTGTTTGAAACAATAAAATATATTTATGTTCAAGTAGAAATGCAAGAGCAAGCAAGAGGATGTCAACAAATAATCTACACCATTTTTATGATAGTGCTAGAGCCTAATGCTATGCTGTTAACCTGTTTTTGAAACATTTTTTCTTTCCCTGAACTGTGTAGGCTGAGACTTTAAAAAGGTCACATTTTATGTGCTGTCTTAAAATTATTACCATGAGTTTGAAGTCAGCTATTACCCGCCATAAGAGTGGAACCCATCCCTTTCCATTACATTACCAAGTTTAAATGCACAACACATCGGACTGAAAAATGTTCTCAAACTACAAAAACGGTGCTCAGAACAAGGGGGGGGGGGGCATTTAAAAAGGGGCCTTTTAATATGTCAGTGTCTGAGGGAGGGGTCATAATATTGGCCGGTGAACTCAGGCCCACCTTTAGTTATATAATGGCATACTAACGTTCACTGCAGTTAGCAACTCCATCACTCAAACTCCCCTGGAGATAGAAGAAAGTTTATTATTCATGCAATGCACTCCTCCATAGCAGCTACACTAATAAGAGCCCAGTAAGCTATGATGAATGTTCTCCAGTCGAATATTAAGTATACGCATCAAATCTAAAATTGAACAAAAATGGAGTAGAGAAAAGCATTGTAAAGCTATTAGGAAATAAGAGAAAATGGTTCCAATCCAATGGGGAAAAACTAATAGGAGGTAATATTCAGATTGTGTTTTAACATCTGAAATGTCATCATTATGGTAGGTGTCACCTCTGATTTGGCCAAATCACATTTAAAGAAGTCTAAAAGTAGAGATGCAGTAGAGAAGAAGTGCAGTGTAGAGATGGGGATATAGCTAGTCTTTTGACAATATTTGACAGTATGTTTTATTCAAATGTATACAATGTTTACTGCAGTCAAACACAAAACATTTTATCCACTGATTCTCCATCTGGCAAAGTGTAGAGTTAACATAATTAATTGACTGTAGTATAAGGAAGTCTAATATTTAATTTGCATGCATCAATATAGCAAACAACAGCAATACATAGTACAGTATCATCATTGGCCAAAGTAAAGTAACGATGTACATACAAAGTATTTGTGTTGAATGAAAGTTTTAAACTGATTGTGGAAAAAATGTTAACTTTCCAAAACTACCATCATTTTCCCACTGGAATTGAAAAAGACTATTCAAACATCTCAGCCTTGACTTTCATAACTTGCAAAAATTGTGTGCAAAATCATAGTGAATATATAATGGAAATTAGATTAGCTATATTGACCAGATGTAGTGTTTTTCAAATGCTTACAATTTTTTACTTCTTATTATGAAAGGCAAAGACAAACTAATATTTTCTGTAATATTTGGCTTGATCATAAACAGACCGTGTTGTGCCCATGTGGGGACAATCAGTCTGAACCCAAAGCCACAAGACAAAAATCTGTTTCCCATTTACCTCTTGCTCTCAAACTTGGCAAAGACAATACAATTCAAATAGCTCTTGATAAGGCTGCTCTAATAGGGATACATGCATATAAATGGGAATACATGATGTAATGTAGTCTCAATGCATCTCAAGTAAATTAAGTGAAGTAATTAAATTAAACATGTAACCTTTAGCTAACAGATCAACAAAGTTTATTGAACTGTAAACTTCAGAAGTAGTAATGTCCTTTTGTTCAACCACTACACAAACAACATCGTAATATTCTATGTTTCATGTCTAATAAATCTGTTGAGATCAAAGTTCTAAAACATGTGGTTTATGGAAAATAAACTGGGTGAAGTGAACTACATTTTAAATATACTCAGATGCAAAGACTTCTGCATACTTTACATAAAATCAAGCATGCTCTAAAAAAACAACCCTTTAAAACACATTTACACCAAAACCCATTTATTTCAGTAACCCTTATATTTGTTTTTAGGTGCACTATAGACTGTGGACAGTCTTGTCAACCATTTGACAACAGAATAATATACTGTTAAAAAAGTGAACAAGTAAGATCTAGGCATAATTTTTGGTGGGTGGTGAGTCTGGTGACATTTGCTAGTTTTTATGCTAATCAGTTATCATTATTTGCTGTGCACTGTATGCTAATGCTAAGTGCATCAAGGATCATCATCAACTGCCTGTTGTACCCAAGAGATGTAAATGTAAGCTATTGAGTATATGGAAAAATAAAGATAAGAGCTGGTAGTGTTTTATTTGCATTCAGCAAGACTAGCAAAAAAGCAGAGCTAATCTGAAATTCTAAACTGAGTCTATAAGTGCTATTTCGAATACTAGACCAATATGAAACAACTGTTGTTTGAATGTGATATAAAGGAGGCATTACAGATAATGTGTTTTTGGGTGGAAACCATTTAGATAGCCATTCAAATGTTGATGAAACTGAGAAGTAAATAGAATTTAAATATTAAGCAAAAGCTAATTAAATAAAGGGTGTTTACAATTCACACCTGGCTTGTTTGGTTGAGAACCTAATGCGTTTTATCCCGTTCAGTTTGTATAGGCACATATGAATACTGCAACAGCACTTGAATCCAAAAATGGTCCGAGATTAACACAATTTTACCGGAATTCATAGACATTTTAAGTGGTACCATTGTTGTCACCGTTAACTTCTGACCCATTCGTGAATCTACACCGGCTCTCACTAAATCCTTGGTGTTTCGAGTCAGATCCGTGTCTGTTACTGTGGGGATATTTCCATAGATGTAGGGTGACCATACGTCCTCTTTTTACCGGACATGTCCTCTTTTTGAGACAAAAAAACTGCGTCCGGGCGGGATTTCTAAATTTCCTAAAATATCCGGATTCGGGTTTTGCGTTCTAAAGTCGTCATTCATTGCATGCGTTTTAACTTGCTAGCCACCATTGGTCGGTAATGTACGTACGTAAGCACGTACGCATGCACGTACGTAAACAAAGCGCATCTCATTACCTCAGCACTGTCGTTACCTGATCCGTCCCAGAAACACGATTTGTTCCGCGCATGCGCGAAAGCGCTTCAACTTCCAGCCGAAACAATTATCGGTAGTTAAAAAAAGTAGTTTGACACAACTTGTTCCATACCTTAAATATTTTTTTTTTAACTCTTTATAGAAAATGGCACTTAACATCAAACGACATTAAACAAATACATTTTTTAAATAAAAAACATTTCTCAATTATGACGCATATCCTTTTTTTATATTGTTGTTTCGTTGGTATTAATAAATAAAATAAAAAAGTAACAAAATTTATTTAAAAAAGACTATTTTCCGCTCTTCAAATGGCAGTGTAGCCTATCCCTCGTTCAGTACATTTCTCCAAACCATTATAAATTTTAATTTGTTTAATGTCTTCTGATGTTAAATGCAATTTTCAATAAAGAGTTTATACGTAAAATAATTTCTGGTATGGTTTGTATGGTTACGGTTGTGTCAAACTACTTTTTTTAAACGCACTTTCGCGCATGCGCGGAACAAAACGTGTTCCTGGGACAGATCGGGTAGCGACAAGCACCACGGCAACAACCAATAGCCAAAGAAGCAGCTTGCTTTTCAGTGGGTGGCACATAAAATCTGAATAGCGTTAACGATGCCCATTTTTTTTTAATGGCAAGTGATTTTTAATTTAACCTATGGCCTTGAAAAGACAGTGTTTTTTTTCAAAAAAGTTGTCATTTAAATGCTAAACATTTTTTTTTGTTTGTTATTATTCTATTGCTGAAGGCCAAAAGTTGAATGGAAATGATGTATTGCTTTATGTATTAAAGTTCATTAACAGTTTCATGGTTGTTAACGCATTTGTCAAGTATTTACAACCCATTCCGATCTTTCCACCCGCTGTGGGTGTCCATCTGCCTCCTGCCCCCACTGACTGTCCTCTTTTTTCGAAAGCTGAAATATGGTCACCCTACAAAGATGTCCATCTCTAAACCTGACGCGGCACTAAACAAACGTGATTGGTTGCTTTCCCAGTCACTAATATGGGCTCTTGAGGGGGCCTTGACCAAAGAAAGTGACCTTCAGACTAGCCACCTCATAAAATAGTTATGAGGAGTAATGATGACAAACATTTCAGAGCAGAGATCTATAAAAATGCTTTACAAAAAAGTTTACAATGTGTTTAGCAAGCATCATAAACAGAGACTTAAATTTCTCAGTTGAACAGCGCAGCACTTCAAATAATAAAATAATAATAGGTCAGCTACACAGAAGGTTGCAATAAGCTTGGGAAGCTGTTTCTATGGATCCTGATGGATGCTCACCACAAGCAAAATCCCAGAAGCGTGTGCAGGACAGTTTACTGTCACATGACCTATATTACCAAATGTTGCCATGTAAAAAACGAACCGAACCAAGAAGAAAGAGCGAGCAACAGATCTTAATGTAAGCACATGAAGCAAAATATTCCTGCATTTTATTAAATCAATGAAACATGAAGTGAGTGAAGTCTGAACGCTCTTCAATCTGACTCCACAGACAGTGGGCTTTAGAGACAGTGCTGACTGAGCACAATGAGAAAGATCAATGGGAATGTTCCTGAGGAGCATGAGAAGAGTTTGTGAGGAGGTGGAGGTTCTCTTTCAAACTCCTTATTTTACTGTATGAATTTCATCAGGAAATTGTTTTGTTTGGAGGCTACTCTTTGATGGCTCAAAAGACATTATGATGTTTACCTTGTTTATTTAAATAATCACTTCCATTTTGTTATTTGTTTTATAAAAATGGAAATGAATAAAATAAAATGAAACAAATGTTGACATGAGAGTCGAAATTAACATAGACTGGTAATATAGTTTATACTGTCTATTGTATGGATAATATAGATAAGATTATTTTAATTAAATTTAATAGATGTCTGAGTTCAGATTGTTTGTTAATTTGTTTGTTTGTTGTACTGCCTGAGACCGATCAGACATGCAATAACTAGTAATATTTCTTAAATATAACAACAACACCCCTCATCCAACCAGCAAGCTACCCACCATGGGGTCTAAACCCAATCTGCAATTTACACCTATGCAGGACCAGATCTCTGATGACCATAGCAACCCACACCAAATCATCAAGATCAGAGTATATATACCATAAGTTTGTGCCATGCTGCGGCCTTTCCAGATACAGATCCTCTGCATAAAACTGGTTCTCTCAGATCACTTCAAGCCCAGATCAACTGGAGCCTCAACAAACTGCTTCAGGACACTTTCTTTCTTTTGATGGGCAAGACATGCAAGTATAATACTTAGTCTTATTAATTGATGCATAGAGCATCATTAATCCTTTTAACAAAGGTGCTTTACAAGAAGAAACTGTTGTTTTGTTTAGGCTATTGATCATTTGAATATCATATACTGCCATAAATCCAGGCTGTTTTTCTCTCTGCTCCAAATTCAACCTTCTTCCAATGCTAAACTGTATGTGTGTGTATGTTAGATTAGTATTTGTCTAGTCTAGTTAATAAAGTCCTGTTTCATTTCGTGACGTTGTTTGTAGTTCATATTCATAATCCGGAGTCCCTAAACATGCAGATTCTTGCTACCTGCTCGTAATGTTAAGTGATTTCCCCAAATAATGAACTTTGATCCAGATAAGTATAATTGATCATAATGAATTAAATTCATCCCAATTTGGGTTGATATGTCTTTCCATTACAAAGGGTGATGGAGAATATATTACTTATTATTGTGATGAAAGCTCATGATAATTCTTACAAATTTGGTGAAGAATAGTGTTTAAATGATACTGTTCCTGATTGAATCCCCTTCATTGCTTTATTTTATTCAAGGAAAAATGGCAACAGTGATCGCAATCATACTTGATTGCAAGTATGGCAAGTGATCAGAATAGTAGCAAAGAGACCAGGAAATACATTATAAGCAGAAGTTTCGCTTCAGCAGACGGAGAGATGCTAAAACATCACAAGGAAGACACATAACACAGCTAGGATGATATGACGTTGTGGGGGATCTTGAGAAAGGTGTGAGGAAATAGGTAAAGAACGAGTTTGAAAATAGACTTGTGAAATAGACCTTTAGTGCAGGGAAGGTCACATGCCAAAACTGACAACAGTAGACGAAAAGTGAAACAAAGATAGATACAGGTGCCAAATGAGGGGAACACAACAATTACCATATATCTAGATATATCCCACCTGCTGAAGTCGGATCCTCACCATCTGCTGCTGTAGAGGGATATGAAGAAACCAGATGACCGAGAAAGAGAGAGAGAGGGACACAGAGAGAAAAAAGAGAGTTAGACCTTTTCCACATAACAGTAACACTAAACCTCAATTAAGAGATTATGCATTTGGTTTACATGTGAACTTTTCAAGCTTTATATTGATATTAAGTTATAGCTCTAAACTATAGACACATTCACACATATTTGGGGCAGTCATCTGCATTTACTGACAAGTTTTGTCTGCAAATTTACAGGAACTTATCTTACAGGAATGTCTTTATGAACTCAACCTTGAGAAATCCCTGTAACCATAGCCATTGTTAGTAAAATAAATAAAAAATGTGTACTGTCTTGTGTCTTTTAGGACAAAAAAAGGCAATTCACTGAGAATGAACTGCGGCCATGGACAGCTTTGAATATTTGTTTACATAGTCACTGTTGTTTAAGAGTCCAATTCACTTTAGGAATTCAGGAAATTAAAGGCAAATATGTGGCCACACAATTGCTCAACCCAACTGGCATATTGTAATTTCTTATTTCATAGAACAGTTCTGAGTGCTTAGTCTTAGGAAAAACCGCAGACTACAACAAAGCAGGAAACCCACCACTTGCCCACCACTGCAATCTAAGCACCTGAATCAGCACTTTAAAAAGCAGAAACTGCACTCAGCTACAATGCACATCAAAATATATTTACAGTCATAAAATGACAGTGACTTAATTTAAATAGTACCTGGTTAAGCTGTGGGTGGTTAGTGAATAAGAAGCAGTTTTGCATTTATTTGTTTGTTTGTTTGTGCAAGTGTGAACCCATTTCATTGGGTACTCTCTGTTGGTTAGTTTAACCTTTTTGGTTACTGTCAGCCAAACAGTAGCTCGTCATGCTCTCTGACCACACAATGCTCCTATTCTCAGCTGCTTTTCATAAGTCAAAAAACACATTATATCATATGCATTCGTCAGCGACGTGACCATACATAAATATGTCAACAATCTGATGAACCACTATTGCAAACTGTGACTCCAATCTTTTGCTGTGTGAATGTAGCCAAAGACAGTTCACATAATCACCAAGAGGTCATGCTCTTTAAAACTAGTGCATTCCATACAATGTCTAAACATTTTCAGGTCAGCCGCTGCTCCAACCAACATTTATCATTCAGTGGCAGCTTTGAGATGATCTGACTGAGCATGCATGTGTTTGACTGTTAATCGCTGTGCTGTGGGCCTGAATGGCGAGGCTGAACCCAACCTGTCTTCAGCCATTATCATCAGACTCCATCAACCCGATCACATATTACAGCAGGATTCCCAGTACCTCTCCTTCTACTTCTTTTCTGTTCCCTATATTGTTATTCATCAGCCAGCGAAAGGAGCTTATCTTAGGTCCCGATAATATCAGGATGGAGGTAAAATTATTCACAAGATCTGCATGTGATGCAGTGATTGGGGTTTGTGGTGGTGGTGGAGACTGTGTAGATTAACTTTCATTCAATAATAATCATTCAATATTCTAAGTAGCCATTTGGTACAGTATCAGTATCTTAATAAAGAATGTTGTTTATAAGAGCTATATACCAGCCAAGAGCCATATAATAAGAGCCAAGAGCTAGGTATGCTCATCATTTTCTCTTTCTCCGTCCTACTCATTCCTGTCTACTTGGTACAGTTCAGTACGATAAAAGCAAACACAAATATTGTTTTCTCCTTAAAGCAGTGGTTAGTTGTCACGTTCCACATTTTTTGTGTCCTCTGTATTTTCTCTTGTCACATCATCTGAGGCTGGAAATTTGCATCTTTAACAGGCTGGCAACAGATTTTTTATTTTAGTTTTAGTTAACCTTTATTTTACCACATCGTTATCAAACGACAATACATGGCCTTGGAATTATAAGGTTTAATCTGCTTTTGTGTGCAAAAACATTGCAATATCCATGTAAGAATAAACACAGTTCTGCCAACACAAGCCTAAAAAAACATGCCTTTTTGTCATTAAAATAATTTAATTTGAAAACGTACTGCTTTAGAACTATACTGTTCTGAAGAACTACATGAGCACAACTACCACATCACACAGCCAAGCTCTTGACTCCATGTGTTGTGAACTGTATCTTGTTTTTTTTATTCCCCCACTCTGTTTTGTTGTATTCTATCTTTCCGTTCCAGAGCAGAGCGATGGCTCACAAACATGAAAGGGCCAGTTCCCATGCTACATCTTTCTACTTTCTCGCTCCCCCTCTTTTTGCTGGGCCTTGTTTCCAGAACTTTCTTTGAACCTTCAGCCTTGTGTTATCTTCACTCTGAGACTTACTGCTTAGCACTAGGGATTTGCCCAGAGCCCCAAACATGAAAAACAAGGCTATGGACAGTTTGCAAGTATGTGTGTGTGGGGGGGGCCTTCGTTGGTAGATTAAACTAAACTGAACATGTTTGCCAGTTGTGTTCTATCTTAACATGATACTATTTGAGTTGTTTTATGGTTAAAGCCTACTGATCTTATAATGGAAATAAACCATATAGGGTTCAGAACAAACAATTTCCAAAGTCAGTTTGAAGAGATTCTTTGCCGAATAAATAAAATTGAGCTAACTGCAAGATACTCAGAAGTCTTATAAGGAACTGCAACAGTGGTGTAGAATCTGGGTATGCAAGGTATGCAGGTCCATATGGGCCCTGGGATTAGGGGCCCATATCCAAGTTTTATTCATGGCCATCTAATACTGTAGAAAATGACTGGATGACTGATCTCAGATCTGGTCTACCATGGGCAAATGACAACACTTCTCTAGCATATTCATTGGCGTGGTGACTAAGACGCAAGTAGTTCTGACACTACATAGGAATGCAAGATAGAATCCACCTTTTGGCGAACTACATTTTCACATCACATAAATCATGATCATAAAGGCATTTATTTTTAACAAAATTAAGATAACATTTGAAAATTGCTTATGGGCGATTATTAATAAAGTCTATGGTAAGGTTAGGGGTTAAAGAGAGGTCTTTATTGTCCCAATTTTTAGGCATCCATTTAATACAATAATCAATTCAATATCAATTCAATTTAATCATTTAAACTCTATTATTGTATAATCTATAATGTACAACATTACATTGTTAACCTTGCTGTATCAAAACGGTTTAAGTTATATGAACTCTGAATGAGTGCGTCAATGTGTATTTGAATGTGGTGGCCAAACAAATGAAGGATGGCGAGGATTACTGTCCAATCAAATGAAAGAAGGCAGGATTTGCTGTATTGACAAAAACTGAGGTTAAAGTCCGCTTTAACTGTGAAAGAAGCAGCTGTAACACTTCCTGACAAATTGAAAGACGATGCCACACACAAAGTAAAGTGAACTGGTGGTTTAATGTAGGTGAACAGATGAACAAACAACAGGTAACAATCCACAAGTAGTTCTACAGGTACATCCGCAAACAATCCGCATCTACCCCAATCAAAAAGAGTGGATTTATGGCGATTTTCGATCAGCACGAACCTCCGCTTTTAAATCCGGCAACAAAGCTGATCACAAGCAGGATAATTATTATCTCCGGAAAATGATCAAATCAGCCAAGCGTAGGTACAAAGTCAAAATAGAAGGACAGTTAAACACCAACGATGCAAGAAGCATGTGGAAGGGCATCGGTAACATCACAGACTTCAGGGGGAACACAACAACCACTGCGAAGATTGCTGCCTCTCTACTGGACGAGCTCAACTCATTTTATGCTTGTTTCGAAGCACACAACAACCACTACACAGAGAGCACACTCTCTGCTGACACAAATAAGAGTCAATCACCTTCACCCTGCACACTGCTCTCTCCCACCTTGACAACAAGAACGCATATGTGAGAAAGCTGTTTGTAGACTTCAGCGCTGCATTCAATACAATAGTGCCGACCAAACTTGGTTTGAAGCTCCAGGCTCTGGGTTTAAACAGATCCCTGTGTGACTGGATTCTGGACTTCATGTCTGGCCGATGTCAAGTTGATGTCACACCAGTGCTCCCCAGGGATGTGCACTAAGCCCACTCCTCCACTCGCTATATACACACAACTGCATTGCCACACACAGCTCTAACGTCATTGTGAAATTCGCTGATGACAAGACAGTGATAAGCCTGATGACTAACAATGACGAGTCGGCCTACAGAGAGATGGTATGCAGTCTGACACACTGGTGTAAGGAGATCCATCTCTTGCTCAACACCAACAAAACCAAGGAGTTGGTGGTGGATGTCAGGAGGCAGGACAAGGAAAACAGCACCATCACAATCGAGGTGACAACTGTGGAGCAGGTAAACAGCTTTAAGTTCCTAGGGGTTAACATCACTGACGATTACACATGGACTGTTCACACAGAATCTGTACTATTCAGGTGCCTGAGGAAGTTTGGGATGAGCCAAAAAATCCTCAGAACCTTTTGAACCTGCACAGTTGAGAGCATTGTTACCGGCTGCATTATCGCCTGGTATTGAAACAGCCCCGTCGAGAGTTATGCAAACTGGGAGAGGAGCTTCCATCTTTCCAGGACATCTACATAAGGCAGGGAAGGGTCCAGAGCAGGATAAGCAGAATGACCCAGAGACCAGCCAGGAGGAGGTCCCAGGGTGGAGTCGAGGGAGGGAGGAGCCATGCTGGAGAGCTGACAGACGACACCCTGGGGACGAGCAATGGAGATGACAAGGAAGGAGTCTAGGGTGAAGCCGAGCAGGCGGAGAGCCCAGGCGACACCAAAGGTCCGAGGCAAAGTGAAAAATGGTGACCGAAGCGAAGGCATGAACACGGCAGGCCGTGCCAGAGCGACTGAGGATGGAGGTCGAGCCGAAGGGAAGGAGAAGCCTGACAGAGCCCAAAGGGTGGAGAGACAAGGCGTGCCCAGAGGATAGAAGCCCAAAGGCGGCGGATGGTCGACTGACCAAGGCGGAACCAGTGGGACAAGGGGGCCATGGCAAAGACGAGTGAAGGAGGAGCCGAGGTGTAGCCACTGGGTGCGAGGACCTAGGCAGAGGGCGGAGACATGGGATACTCCATGTCAGGGGTTGTTGGTGGTTGGAGATCCTGAGGTTCATCTTACCCAATGGCGATGGCGTGCTGAGAGTAGGCCGAGGGATTTTTAGGTGCCAACAGGACCAGGGCTGTCACACTGGCTGACAAATGCATTGGAGGCAGAGGGAGGGAGGAAAGGAGCTTCCTGGGGACTGGCGAAGGAGAGTTGGCTGCTGAGTCAGGGCTGGGCGGGACCTGCGGGGAAGGGAGAAGCCAAAAGTCAATATAATTAGTCCAGTCAAGTCACTTCCCTGACGCAAAATTCACAACCCACCATCTGGAGGACACGGTTTATAAAGTACTCCAGGGGGTATTTATCCACACCGGGAAGCATAATGAGAGTGAGTAGCTCATCATCCAGTACAGAGCACAACTTTACAACTAAACAAGACCATGCAAAAGACAGAACAAAGGGTTTAAATAGTGTCCGGGAGAATGAGGGTCGTGTGCGGTTGCAATCATGGCATGAACGGGTACCAGGGATCATGTGGAGTGTAGTCCGTGAAATTAAAGGTCCAGTGAAAGTGAGCCGGTGAAACTGGGAGAAAGCGCTGATGTGGGGGGCATGACCGACAGACCAGAGAGGATGTTAAGTAGCTAAATATTTATTGTTTGACAACTGTTTTATCATTGAAATGTTAGGGGCGTGGTGTCGTGTGTATAAACAAAGGCAGGCTGCGTCGCTTCTTCCCTCTTGAAGAAACTGTCACGGGACAGGAGGGCTCAAATGCAGTGGTTTCTCAAAAACAAAGAGTTTTTGAGAAAGCAAACGGAAACAAACAAAGGCAAAGTAAAAAAAACAAAACTAAATCTGTAAAAATGTCAGAACTGAAA
Source organism: Triplophysa bombifrons (assembly GCA_029783895.1). NCBI lineage: Eukaryota > Metazoa > Chordata > Actinopteri > Cypriniformes > Nemacheilidae > Triplophysa > Triplophysa bombifrons. The sequence goes on along the minus strand of CM056451.1, from coordinate 12,966,054 downwards.
ATAGGACGTGCGCTCTCTGCGCCAACATCTGCCGTGAAGGCACTGGGCTGAGCAGCTGAGAGAAATGAGGTGCTCTCCTTCTAGCCACACTGTCCAAAGCTGAGTAGGCTTAATCCTCGCCTGTGTACCCTGGACGGAGTTTCGAAAGGTTTAAAACACAGAAAAACAGGCGGAATACAAACATCACATACAACAAACCCATACAGAATGAAGGCAGGTTACATCTACATATAGGCATTTGGCAGAAGCTTTTGTCCAAAGCGACTTACATTGCTTTATCCTGTACATTTTACATAGGTATTTGCCATGCCCTGGGATCAAACCCGCAACCTTGCGTTGTTAACGCAATGCTCTTACCACTGAGCTACAGGAAAGCTATGATATTACATAGGAGGAAGAAAACTAGTTGCAGGTCTGGCCATATTAAGCGCGCAGTGCAGGTTGATTGCTGTCACACCAGAGGAGGACAGGGTCAAAACAAAGTACCACGTGTCTCTGACAGTGACAGCACAAGGGAGAGTGGAGGAAGAAAAACAGAAACAATGGGTGTAAAAAGTGACAGAATGTGACCCTGGTACTTGGGATTTTGTACTTCCTTGGGGTCTGCCGTTACTATTTGAGCACGATTAACGCGTGTCAACATTGAAGTAACAAACTTGATTAAACAACCGATGTCCAGAAAATGCGAAACGCAGTCGCCAACAGATGGAGGGGCTATTTTTTTTTTTTTGCAAATGGGCCCGGACCTCACTTGCTACATCACTGAACTGCAACATTGAATTGTGAGAATGATAATGTAAGTCTCCATGATGTGTACGATTAATAATATAGGGTAAATATACCTGCAACTTGTGACATATTTCACATGTTTTTTAAAAAGGGAAATATGAGGAACAAAATACAATCCACATTAAAAAGATGCGGTTTTAATAAGAATAAATAATTAATAATACTTTTTAGACAAATATATTATTGACAAACACATTGTTTTTAATTAAAAAAATACACTTTTGTATATTCACATAACAAACTGACATGGGGTACATTTTTGGCATCTGCATGATTTCACATTGTGACATAGTAATAGCTTTTCTCTTTTTTTTCACAACTTGTATTTTGGTTAAACCAAGATATGTGAATGTTACAATGCTATTAACTTGTTATTGTTTGGTTTCTGCAAATATCATGTATACAGTTTGAATATGTTACTAGACCACCACTTTAGCATACCATCTTCATGTACTTGTAAGTATCTAATATAAAGCCTGATGTAAATCATCAGATACTGCATGATCTTTTTCATCTGTGTAATAAATCATGGAAACTCAAAGCTCAAACACCATCCAAACCAACTGATGGCAAAGACGAGTCCCCAAACCAGCTCACTATACTGATTACAAGAAGTGAAGCAGAGCAACCAGACGTCACAGCCTAATTCAATAGAACTGGAACTGATGTGTAGTAACTGTTCTGCCTCTTTGCTCTGACGCATTGAATAATTTTGAGGGGAAGAACTATTGTCATTTTTTTGACTGATAAACAATACTCATTCTTAAAATAAAATCTGATGTTTCACATTTTATGCAGTTGTAGATCCCTTGGGTCTAACATAGAATTTAAAATCTAAGTGATTATGTAATTACTGTGAAGTGGTAGTTAGTCAGGATGGTTGTTAGGTAACATCATTATACTTATCCCTACAAGCTACTGAACTCTTTTAAAATCAAGTCATCATAAAACTTTTGGTTAGGCAAAACAATTAGTTTGAAAGGATGATGATGAAAATCTCTTAAAGGAGGCATGAAGGAAAATCACAGTTTTAACCCAAGCTTTTGTTATACGCGAACATCATGTAGGTGTCAGAACTGAAAACGCCCTTGTTACTGAGATTACATCTGTTATTGACACCAGTCAGAGAGAACGGCAGGATCTGGAATGCACCTATCTATGACGACATTGATATCAACGAATACTTTTCTAGCCCCAGCCACTACTTCGCGCATGACAATTCTGAAGTAACACAGGTGGCACAGAACCAGATAGAATGAGCAAGTAATAAACAAAAATGCCGTTAAAGATAGCTAAATATTGTGCCATCGCTGGTTGTGGAAGAATACAGTCGCTGGATAACCTTCCTTCGGATTCTGATATTAAGAATGAGTGGTTAAAGTTTATTTCTAAAGAAGTTCCAGCTCATGTGGGAAAAACATAGAGCGTTTGTTCATTTAATTTCTCCAAGAATTCCTTCGTGAACAATGCACAGATCGACATTGGATTGGATATAGGATATGAATGGAATGGAAAGGCGCAGCGATTTTATGTGAGTAAAACATTTTTGGAACAAGCGCCACTATTGCTTTGTTAGAGATCGCTTGATGTGCCCTTATCACTATTCGCAGGAGATTAGTATTACCTGGGGACCTCTAGTCATTTGTATCAATTGCAGAGGTTGATTTTAAGCCAGTGCGAATTGCAATCTCTGTGATTTTGCGGGGTCATACATAATTTTGCAAGGTTTTATCCATCGTTTCTGAATAATGGAGGCTGTTTTGAAGTGTTTTGGTATTATTTTGGGTGCTGGGTGATATCCATAAATTACCGGGAGTCTCCCATCTGTTTATTTTTCATGGAAACTCTTGTAACATTTGAGAGCCGCGATCGTGGTGATCTTTTGTCTGGTTCACGATCACGGGTATCAAATGTTTAATATTATTAAAAGCAATAAAACTACAGACTACACATATTATACGCAAAGCCTTGCCATCACATCCGGGAAATTAGTCAGTAAGTTTGAGCAAAATCATCCCGTGCGAATGCGTCACATAAAATACTAATGTGGGGAGGAAATTTCTAAATCACAGGAGGTCTCCAGATAAAACTTATGCCGTGCGAAAACTGTGAATGGTGCTAATGTGTCTCCTAACATAACGTCTCTAACCAAATTCACAGAAGGCTCCAACTACTCAAAATGCTATCCAATCAAAGCAGTGGGCATTAACTTATTAAGTCTTCAATGCAGCATGCCCATTAACACCGAGCATTTGTAGAGCTGGCCTCAAAACAACAGTCGAAAATAGCCTATTTCTTATTGATTTTGATGTTTTTGAATGTAAAAAAATCACACGTGCATCATAAGTAGACCTCATACAACAGTATTAAACAATAAACAAGCCCAGTTCATCAGACCTTTAAATTATTCAAACTAAATGTGGTTTCACAGAAGTGTGCACATAAACTTTCATGTTGTTATGGCAACCCAGTCATTAATTCACTGCCAGTTATTGAATGCAGTTTTTGCAAAAAGTGAATGTATAAGGATTAAAAAAAATTATACAGTCTTGGTATGATGGATGGCTTTGAACTTTCTGTTAATGCTGCTGGGTGTTTTATTTTAAAACAAGTTATAAATGTTGACATTTTTATGATAATTAATGTCACAAAAAGAAAAACGGGGGAAAACCTGCATGGTGTAAAACTCTGCATAGACAAAGATTTTAAATGTGGTTTTAGGAAACCCTGTCATGGTTCTGCCTATCTTGTATGGCTTATTCTTGGTCTTGGGGCAGAACCAGGGCAGAATTCCCTGTTTCATGTGGGGAGAGACAATTTTGACCTTTATGGTCTTCCATACTCTCCCCGAGTCTCGTCTGTGTTTCCCGCCATTTCGTGTCATTAGCTTCCCCTTAGTGTTTCATCTGTTTCACCTGTCCCCAATTAATTATCCAGTGTTTGTCTTCCTATAAGAATCCTCTTGTTTCATTGTCTTGTGCGGTTCATTGCTTGTTCATTGCCCTGTTGCGTTTGCTGTTAGATACCTCTTTGATTTACTGTCCATGTCAAGCTGTTGTTCCTGTTTCCTGTTTCCCCAGTCTTAGTAAGTCTTAGTTTAGTGTATTGTCTCAGTGTTTGTTTTCTTAGTTTAATTAGTCAGTGTCCTTGTAAAATTATTGTTTATCCTGTTTTCCCCATTGAGGGTTTTTGTTTTGTTCCCTGTTTTTCATATATAAATAAACCTTTGTTACCCCGTATATCTTGTCTGTCTCGTGCTGCCTGCACTTGGGTTCTCCTGCTTTGTGTCCTCTGACAATTCATGACAGAATGAACCGCCAAAATAGAACCCAGCAGGCAGCAGTCATGACCACTGACCGTTGGTCGTGCACCTCCAACCCTGTGTGGTGGGAGGCCATCGCCTCCGAGTCACACGCTGGAGGTGGTCCATTTCCGGCCCAGTGCAGTAGACCTCTGCGGGTGTATGCTCAGGAGGTTGAGGCCAGCAGGGCATCTGTCCCCGAGGTGCTGGTGAGTGCCTACCTCATGGCCGGGATGGACAACCCACCATCTTTTTCTGAGCGAGAGGAGTTGGTTTATCAGCCGTTCCCACAGTTGGTAGAACGGCTGCAGCTTCGAGAGCAGCTCGATAAGGGCTGCTCTCCCAGTTGTCAGCCAACCTCCTCTCGTTCTGGGTGGGGGTCCATTCCGGAAGGCCTTGTGGTGGGTGCCCTCACCTTGGGGAGAGCCACACCGTTCTCCTCCTCACCTCCTGTAGCCACTGCATCCACCAGGTCTAGTCGCAAGCGGGCCCAAAAGAAGATCCGGAGGGCGGCTCGAGCCCTGGGGAGTCCTGTGGTCCCGCCGAGTCCTGTGGTCCCGCCGAGTCCTGTGGTCCCGCCGAGTCCTGTGGTCCCGCCGAGTCCTGTGGTCCCGCCGAGTCCTGTGGTCCCGCCGAGTCCTGTGGTCCCGCCGAGTCCTGTGGTCCCGCCGAGTCCTGTGGTCCCGCCGAGTCCTGTGGTCCCGCCGAGTCCTGTGGTCCCGCCGAGTCCTGTGGTGTCAAACCCCAAGAATTTTTTGGGGGGGCGCCGTGGGGATGTGACGGTCCGGGCGGCCAGCCCGGCCGCGGATTCTCCCCTTCTACCGGCACCAAGCCCGGTCCAGCAACCGGCACAGTACGCTGCCCAGCCGCCAGAAAGCGCTGCCCAGCCGCTGTCAAGCCCGGTCCAGCAACCGGCACCAAGCCCGGTCCAGCAACCGGCACCAAGCCCGGTCCAGCAACCGGCACCAAGCCCGGTCCAGCAACCGGCACCAAGCCCGGTCCAGCAACCGGCACCTAGCCCGGTCCAGCAACCGGCACCTAGCCCGGTCCAGCAACCGGCACCTAGCCCGGTCCAGCAACCGGCACCTAGCCCGGTCCAGCAACCGGCACCTAGCCCGGTCCAGCAACCGGCACCTAGCCCGGTCCAGCAACCGGCACCTAGCCCGGTCCAGCAACCGGCACCTAGCCCGGTCCAGCAACCGGCACCTAGCCCGGTCCAGCAACCGGCACCTAGCCCGGTCCAGCAACCGGCACCTAGCCCGGTCCAGCAACCGGCACCTAGCCCGGTCCAGCAACCGGCACCTAGCCCGGTCCAGCAACCGGCACCTAGCCCGGTCCAGCAACCGGCACCTAGCCCGGTCCAGCAACCGGCACCTAGCCCGGTCCAGCAACCGGCACCTAGCCCGTTCCAGCAACCGGCACCGATCACTGCCCAGCCGCCGTCAAGCCCGGCTGCCCAGCCGCCGCCGTCAAGTCCGGTATTCCAGCCGGAATCCTGCCCTGTGTCTTGCCCGGCATTCCAGCCGGCCCTTATCCTGCCCGGCATTCCAGCCGGGGCCCAAGTCCAGTCCTACAGTCCTGTCGGGGAGAAGAACATTTCCCCCAAGGACTGCCTTTGTCAAGCCCCCTGGGGCTCCGTGCTTGGGATTCCCCCTCCCAGCCCTGCCCCTTTTGGACTATCTATGTCTTCCTGTTTGCCCCCACCCCCCCTCCCTTGTTTGTTATTTTTGTTAAGCCACCCTAATCCCTTGTTGATTCTTGCTTGTCTGCCCCTGATCTTGTTCACCATGTTTTGTCTAGTCTTGTCTTTGTCTCAGTCTGCCCTGTCCTGTTAGTATCCTTGAGGAGCGTCAGGATGTCGCTCCTTAAGGCGGGGGTTCTGTCATGGTTCTGCCTATCTTGTATGGCTTATTCTTGGTCTTGGGGCAGAACCAGGGCAGAATTCCCTGTTTCATGTGGGGAGAGACAATTTTGACCTTTATGGTCTTCCATACTCTCCCCGAGTCTCGTCTGTGTTTCCCGCCATTTCGTGTCATTAGCTTCCCCTTAGTGTTTCATCTGTTTCACCTGTCCCCAATTAATTATCCAGTGTTTGTCTTCCTATAAGAATCCTCTTGTTTCATTGTCTTGTGCGGTTCATTGCCCTGTTGCGTTTGCTGTTAGATACCTCTTTGATTTACTGTCCATGTCAAGCTGTTGTTCCTGTTTCCTGTTTCCCCAGTCTTAGTAAGTCTTAGTTTAGTGTATTGTCTCAGTGTTTGTTTTCTTAGTTTAATTAGTCAGTGTCCTTGTAAAATTATTGTTTATCCTGTTTTCCCCATTGAGGGTTTTTGTTTTGTTCCCTGTTTTTCATATATAAATAAACCTTTGTTACCCCGTATATCTTGTCTGTCTCGTGCTGCCTGCACTTGGGTTCTCCTGCTTTGTGTCCTCTGACAATTCATGACAAACCCATTTTGTGCACAATATTTGTGCCATTAAGGGAGATAAACCAATTTTATTGCTCTGAGCTTTCTAAGTACAGAAAATATTTTTTCCCCTTAAAATTAAGCAGCTTAGTGGTTAAACAGTACTAAGCATCCCCGAAAAGAGAATTCATGAGTAGTATATGTACACACACTCATGCAACAGGAGGTTTCAAACACATAAAGCAATACAATTCTAATTTTCTTAATTTCTTAAACTGTAACCCATATTCATGAAATGTATGGTCTGCATGAGACAAAATGATATAAAGTATATTGTGCATTATTAGGAAACAAAAATATAGACTGCACATCTAGCATGAGTACACAGAAAACCTTTATGAAGTGGGGCCCAGGGGGTGTCATATTGTGTCATTGCAGTGCACTTAACATAATGAATATTATGCATCCTATATTATGTATCCAATATTATGATAGTGCCACATGAACTGACTGGATGGCAAGACATTCAGGAAAAAGACTTCCACTTTGGTTTAAACAGTGTGGAATTGTTGTAGCCTACACACGTTTTATAAAAGGTTAATTTTGGACAGATAACGACAAAAACATTTAGGAAACACTTTAAATCCCTATCCACAGACCTCACAATTTGGTAAATTAAACAAAGTAAGGATATCAATCAAAAGATGCTCATAAATATGATGATTATAGTGAGAGTCCTAAATGATGACAAAGTAAATAAATAAAACTGTCAAGACTGCACAGTGTGTTTTTGTTTTCTGTCTGTGGCTATCTTCCAAAGCCAGAGTTAAGTTGGTTTTCAACACGTATTATGTAGTTTAAAGTGTCCACTCCTCCAACAGCAGTTTAAAATGCTGAAGGATTTGTGGAATGGAAAAGAGCCGATCAGATAACCCACAAACCCTATGCTCTTCTCATAATGCTATTTCCCACTGTGCCGGCTCATTTTATGGAAAATTTTCAAACTCCAACAAAATATATTTTTCTAAAGGTCAGTTACTTGCCATTAAAATCCATCTAAAACACGCAATGCAAAATATCAATGTGAGATCCACCCAAGAGCTGCTAAAAGTCAATGTCAATAAAGAAAATAGAGACGCGGCACCACAATCACATGGGATTGACCTGCTTGACTATGCATTTATTACTATCTGCCTATCTCTGACCAAAAAAAAATGTGGTTTACAATCTCCAAGTTGAAGAAATATGCAGCATTATGAAACATGATGTTTTTATGGACCGGTCCTTATAATCCCATCCTGTACTGATAAAGTTAAGCCATTGGGCGGATTGACTTAATCTGAATGTCATCCTGGAAGAAGTAATATCGAAATACATGTATATTGTGACATGTACAGAAGGCACAAGGCCTGAAGGTGTGTGCAGACAATAGGAAATGCAGGTACCACATAGGTTTATGGGAACACTAATCAATTGTTTTGGTTATGATGCATTAAAGAATATACCTAAAATGCAATTACATAGAAACACAAAACATGATCACAAACAGACGAAGGGAGACCTTTAACGAAAAAAAGGGCAGCCCAGAATACATCTTAGACAGGGGGCTCAGGAATCTTAGCGGTGCCCCTGCACTTGTGGACTGAAAACTTGTCTCTTTGAAACCTTCTAAATTTTTCATGTGTTCAAATCTGTGGATTTTGCAGACGTTAAACCAATGAAAAGTATTGAAAAAAGCTTTGACAACATTTTGTTTTCCTCAAAATGGCAGTTTTTAAGATACAAGCTTTCACTTCTACAGCTGCGATTTTTAAAAGCCTTTGGTACTCATGCTAAACCCGATAAGTTATTTAAATTCCAAGTGTGCAACTGTAGATCATTCTTGAGGTAAGCTTAAAATAAGCTTTGGGAAGGCTTAGTTTAAATGAGGATTTGAGGGATTTCTGATCATGGTGGAATACCTCTTGGTTACGAATGTAACCTCAGTTCCCTGATGGAGGGAACGAGACGTTGTGTCGAACAGACAGATGGTGTTCGCCCTTGAGAACCTATCACTTCCACTGATTTGAATCAGGCCAATTGGCGAATGAAATTTGCATGCCGGACTTCGCCTCGGATATCCGGGTATAAAAGGGAGACGGCGTGCTGCATTCATTCACCTTTGTTCTGAGGAGCCTGAGACCCTCTCACGACTGCTGCAGGGGTTGGCACGTGTTTGTGGCAAGAAGGACACAACGTCTCGTTCCCTCCATTAGGGAACTGAGGTTACATCCGTAACCAAGACGTTCCCTTTCTGTCGGTCTCTCGACGTTGTGTCGAACAGACAGATGGGGTTCCTATTAAAACTCTCCACAATGCTGTGCCGTATTACAATCTCATCGAAATGAAGGTGACAAGCCTAGGCGTGTCAGACGTGAGCGCTTTCGTGAAATTTGTAACCTTCCAGTGGATAAGTGGGTAGAGGGTCCCAGAGCTTTTAGAAAAGGTGGGAAGCCTCCACTTTCGGTCCTCACGGGTGGCGGCCTGGTTTCTCTAACAGCGAGAAGCCGCTCGGTGCCGCATAGGCCACTGGTTAAGTGCACTCCTCGAATGGCGAACGCACTACAGAGACAACTTCCTACCATCGGGAGGAGTTCTAGTGGAGACACCCTCATGGTCTCACCGTCAAGGGAGAGCTCATGGGAAAAATAAGCGGACTGAGGTAGTTAGCCGCGAGGTGGAGGTCCACCTGGGGAGGTCATGGGTTGCCAAGGTGGGAACGAACATGAGGATACATCTGACGGAACCGCCCAAGTGGGCGAGTTACAACATCTGGTAGCACTAGGTCCGGTTAGAGCTATGTGTGGATAACTCAAATGGTACCCGGCCTAAGGGGCAGGGCTGCTCTGCCCGGCCCGCCCGTAGGAGGTGCTCGCTTAGTGATGGACGGAGCGCCTGTTCTTCGCCCATGGAGGAAAGAATGGAGGCTAGGTTGCACGTTGACCCAGCTATGGAAGAAGGGGGGAAGGTGCTTTCGCAGGCATACGCCCTACCGGCTGCCAGTTCTACATGTTGCCATGCAAAAAGCGGGCTGACACCGGTTGTAAAACCTTGCGAAGGTGTTGGGCGCAGCCCAACCCGCAGCTCTGCAGATGTCTGCCAGAGAGGCGCGATGCGCCAGTGCCCACTAGGAGGCTATACCCCTGGTGGGATGAGCTCTCACTGATAGCGGGCAAAGGCGAATCTGGGATTGGTACGCCGTCGTGATGGCGTCCACAATCCAGTGCGCTACCCTCTGTTTGGAGACAGCCCTCCCCTTCTGCTGACCTCCAAAACAGACAAAGAGCTTATCAGAGCTCCTGAGGCTCTGCGTGTGGTTCAAGTAGAGGCGCAGTGCGAGTACTGGACGCAACACGGATGGGGTTGGGTCTTTCTCCCCAGTGGGGAGCGCCTGCAAGTTCACCACCTGGTCCAGAGGGGAAGTGGTGGGAATTTTGGGCACGTAGCCAGGCCGGGATCTCAGGATCACGTGAGAGTCGCCGGACCTAATTCTAGGCAATCAGGGGACACGGAGAATATCAAGGGCGAACCCCATCTGTCGGTTCGACACAACGTCAAGAGACCGACAGAAAGGGAATGAAAGTTATGCTGGCACACCAAACCAACACCATCCTCTCCAATCAACATAAACCTTTTTGAACCTAAACTTATCCATTCCATATTTTAATTGTGGGGTGGTGAGTTCCATTCTTATGGTGTTTGGTATCAATGGTAACAAAACCCTTACTGAATCTAGTTGCATATACCCAAGTTGCAAAGCTTTGATGTGATGGTAGGCAAAGCTACTACATTGCTTAAGAGCAGTATAGTATAGTGCATACGTAAAGGCTACCAAAGTATAGACTACTTAATATTTTATGCTGCGTTTGTGTCTTTTTGTAATTGAATCACTTTGAACCGTCTTTGTTTCATGAATAAGGCTTATTTTGCAAACCAGACTGCAAAGACAGCTTTCAAAACCCAATTGACCCCGACGCACAACGGGATCGACCCCTCGTTCCTGTTAGTATGTCCAACAAACTATCGGTATCAGTCATGCACTCCCAGTGTAAATGTGTGCACTCCCACGGAAAATAGTGAAGAATTTCTAGAAAAATGACGCTGATTTCAGACAGAAAGGTCTGCAATAACCATTTGAGGGATACATTCAGGATTTGAGATAACTGTAACAATAATTATACATATATTTGCGTCCACATCTAGCTATATCTAACCTAAATGTGGTGAATTGAGCGTTTATACTGTATATACTCCGCAATTTGTAGTAATGACAATTTTAGAGAGTAACTTCGAGTTTTGGTTGGCCATGATCCTTCTTTGTGAAAACGAAAGTTAAGTTTAAATATTAGTTTAGTAAAGAAAAGAATAACAGTCCATCAATGTCTTAATCTTCATTTGTGTTCAATACAACAAAACACTGTTCAGCTGTTGCTTTACAACTTCATTGCTGAAAACGTCTTTCATTTAAAATGTCACCGCAAATGTGGCTCTGAGAAGGCTGAAGCTTGCTCATACATGTAATATGTAAGTAATATATCAATAAGTACTATATCTGTATAACTCTGCTATTCTCCATTCTAAAAAATCATTTAGAATGATTTTTACTTAGTTTACTAAATTGTCGCTTATCGTTATAGTGTGAACATCCATTGAAGCTTGGTTTACTGTTTACTATTACAATAATTTAAATTATATTTTTTTCATTTTAATCACCAAAGCTCTACTACGCCAGGTTTGTCAGATTGGTTTGTTTGTTGAACCAAATGGCGGTCATGTTACGGGGGAACATTAAATCAATTAAACAAACAGTCAATTTAAAATATTTGAGCCATTCCTGTTTCTTATCAAATTCGTATAAAAGATAAATCTGACTAGTTAAAACAGTTTCCAAATGGTTCATCACTTGACAGAGTTAATTACTAAATAATCGTACTTTAAATGAGCGGATGGCAGATGTGTGAAAGCGCTTTTGAGTGCCGTGTGAGTCACAGGCGCAGCATCTGCAACTCTCTTCCAACAGATCATGACAAGGTCGAAGCAGATTTGGGTAATGGATCTAATCTGCATTTAGCACAGTGGCATTTAGAGTGACAGCGCTGTCACCTCCCACTAAACAGTAGCTTTAGGGAGTGTATTCAATCTAACAAAGACAAATATAGAAAGTCTTTAATCTAAGCAACACTGTCCCCCTGATTTTTCTTCGGCCCTTCAAAAACCCAGATTACAATTATACTATTTCAAATTACATATCATTATTTAATAGATTATATGAATAAGACATATGCCAATTTATTCACAGAAAATGTAAAAATGATGTATGTAATGAACTCTGCCCAACCAGAATATACTGTTTGATTGCACTCTAGTCAAGACAGCCCAGAACAGTGCCTGAAGCTAACCGTGATTAGAAAGCCCACAAAATATTCTAAACACAAAATGACATAGGATGTAAAGGGTGTGGGGAGGAGTGGTATCCTCATGGTATTACCAAATTAAATGTTACACCTACACCATCACAGTGGGGCTTACATCCACTTATGTGAAATTACATCAAACAGTCATAGTTTTTCTGAAGAGCGTTATAATGAGGAGGACCCGTTTGAAGAGCAAATCCTCAGTGCCGGTAGACATGGATGTGTGTTCCATAAGCACTTAAGCCTGGCCCAAAGCTTCAGGCTAGATCCACCAACCCTGACAGAAAGACGACGAAAAATTGTAACAGAATGATTTGTTCTATTTCATAAATGGCACATTTATATCTTCAAAACACATCAGTTCAAGTAGTTCTCTGCTGCACGCAAATGAAAATGCCTCTGGAACACTTATAAAGTGCACGGCTGTTTCCGAGTACTGGCCTGATCTACTCTATCCCTCTAACACATCATTATTTCACTAAAAGACAACAGCTGGATAGTATTAGAGGCAGAACTGTGTGCACATGACTGTGTATGTACAAGATCTATAAAGACTGATTATATCACCCAAATTACGGATGGCAGAATCAACATAAGCATATAGTATTGACAGATTTTGTTTGGCCGGTTCACACAGACAGCAATTTGAAGCGAAAGTCATTCATTTTCAGTGAGGGTTGGTCCCTGTGTCTGAGGTCACAAACTGTAAGAGTATGTTCTGTATTAGAATACATACCTACTTTCTATTTAATGGCTCATTGGGATAGAAAAGGGTCTATCCGACATATATATAAGAATCTAAGCAGATGCAATATACCATTATTTCTCATCTATTGCTTATTAAATATTGAAGATTAAGAAGCCAAACTCCTCATTATAAGCAATTTTTGTTACAGTATGGTAAGAAATCATATACTACATAATAGAGATGTAGGCGATTTTGGGCAAAGGTGGAGATTACCGGCAACACAAGCAATACCAACAACAAAATTGCAATGTGATGCAGTGGAGTGACTACCAATTGGCAGTACACATTACAGTTACAGTTGGAAACACCTCCAACAAATATAAAGTAATATATAGGGTCACATATGGTGTTATGTTTAGCATGTGATTTAAAGAAAAAGAAATGCTAATCACAAGGCCACTGCTTAACTTTGCAGCATAGCACGAAATGCTCCGTGTGTAAGATGCACATTGTTCAAACAAGAGTAATTAAACAATGTACACTTATCACTTTCAGATCTCTTGCTCCCTCGGGCACACAGAAACATAGTCATGTACAAAGGCAAACCCACAATGGAGTCAGGCCCATGCATAAATGCAATACAAACATGAATAATTAACTGTTTTTCAATCTGGTTCTTTCACTGTGAAAAGACTACTTTGACTTAATGTTCATTCTTATTTTCCTGCCTGGTCAGCAAAAGCTAGTTGCCTGGAAGAGCAGGCTCTGCTTTGGTGACATGTGGACCTAAAGGGCTTTTTGTACTTGCAAATAAATGCTCTCAGACATCTCTGCACACGCATCTCTCATCTGGATAATATTTAATATCGTAAAAGCACTGCACAGTTGCGTAACTTCTTTTTAATGCAGAAACATGTGTTCACTTGTTGATTAAGCTACTGTATAATTTACTAAATCTATCTAGTAACTATCTGCAATCCACTTTAACCAGTGGGTTAAATTGACAACATAGATAATGACAAAACTCGTTTTCATTCTTATTAAAGCATATGTATCAGGTTATCCTGATAGGTATCGGGGGTATAGGTATCACGGTTCCTGTCTAGCGTGTCTTTGCTTTTCTCTGTGTTGATGTTTTCTTTTGTTTTGAGCACATGGCCTGTTTGACAGTCTGCAACATGTGCTTTCATGTTGTCAGCAGGCAGACACGGGACATGGAGGTCAGTACTATGACAAGGGAGTTTATTGTAAAGCAGGACAGAATATGGGTAAAGCAAATACAGTGGAGACGAGGGGCTTGAGCTAGGAAAGTCTATGAGTCTTATATGATTACGAGTAGTTTGTTCAGTCCACTGGAGTAGATGGGAAACAGGAGAGCCAGGAGTCGAAGACACACACAAAGGTTGAGTGGAGTCCAAAGTCCTTGGTGAATCTTCAGGAGATACTGCGGTAGGGTTGAATCTCATAGTAAGTTTGAGACCAGACACTGAGTGAACCGGGGAAGTGTGACTTTATAGTGTGGGGTTGGTGATTGGTGGTAGGTGTGTGATCAGTACTCAGGTGAGTGAGATCTGTTGATTGCAATGGGTGAAGCTGGTGGTGTCTGTGTTGGCTCTCTGACAGTACCCCCTCCTCCAGGGGCGGCTCCTGACGCCCGCCGACGGGGTCGGCCTCGGCCTCTGGGTGCAGGACTATCTGGATGAGCCCTGTGAAAGTCCGTCAGTAGAGCAGGGTCGAGGATGTCATCTCGCTGAACCCAGGATCTGAGATCTGTTGATTGCAATGGGTGAAGCTGGTGGTGTCTGTGTTGGCTCTCTGACACATGTCATGGTGTTGTGACCCCACCCTCTTGTTACCCTGTTAATTACCTCCTTACTGTTTCACCCTCCTCAACTGTTTTTGTCAATACTTTCTCTCTCCCCTTTCCTGTTCCTCGTTTGTGTGCTGATTTTCTTCCCTTTATATTCCCTTTGTTTTCAGTGTTTCTACTGGCATCCCAGGCTCTTTGGCTCTCCCAGCTCCTAAGCTCCTAAATCAGGAGTTTTTGCACCCATTAGCCCTTTTTTGAGAAGATTTATTGTAAGAATTCCTCAACCGAATAATAAATTGAATGTAGTTCGATTATCTATTTTTTCTTTATATTCTGTTTTAAATAAAATATTAATTTATAAATATTTTCTAAACCAACATCATAGGATCTGTAGCCTAGGCTGAACTGAAGGAAACCAGTCAGCTGTAAATTGGCTCTTCCAGCCCACCTTGATGAACAAAGGAATTTTTATTGTTCAAATAAATGGACATTTATGCTGTGCTTTAGGCACATTAACTAGACCGATTGTGGCCACAGGAGTCTTTTGCATTCAATCAATGTGTTTTCCACATCTGTTTTTTCGAGCGTCCTGCCAAAAACCTACTGCTTATCAGCAGGATGGTACTTATTGGCTTTGTGCTTTGGCACACACAGCTCCACAAGAACTGTGAGATCCAAATTGCACTATCTTTGTTATCTAAGCATTTAAAAGGGCTGTGTTCACATCACTTGAATCTAAAATGATGTTCTTTGTTTTGTCAGTATAACCTGTTCTTTAATCATTTGCTTTTTCGCGAGGTTTGACTTAATGGTCTTTGTACAGAAGGCAATGGTTTGTAACTAATAATGACACAATTGTGACTTTGACACTCAGAGCATGCCGGTAAGCGCTGTAGTCATTTAGCAGATGATTTTATGCAAAGTGACTTACAGTAAATTATAAAATCCCACTGATAACAGTTTTAGAACTCAGTGAGCTGCCAGAAAACAGTATTTTAACCTACCTTAGGCACACATATGACACAAAGCTAGTCTTTTTAATTACTATGCCAACTAAGACACCTTGCTTTGACCAAATTCTAAGGCAACATGATATGTGTCCAATAAAAGTAATCTGAGAATGCAGTGCTCAAAGCTCAAAGTATGAAGAGTTGTGCAATTAAAAGTATATATTTATTTGCGAATATTTTTGATGTCAGCTCACAAATAACCCAAGTTCCACATATCCATGTAGTCTAAATGTATTTCAGTGACAGACTTACCAAAGCCAAGTACCAAGTATTGGCATACCGCAAAAAACAATAACAATTTAATAATAATAACATTTATTTATCGTGCAAGGCAAATTTGGCAATTTGAATCAATAATTCTTCATTTCAAGTTCTCCTGTTGCACTCCATCTCCCCGGGAGGAATCCCCTCTTTAACAAGAACAAAGAGCCAAACTGCTCAGTGGGGTGCTACAAGATGGCTAATTTAAAATCTAAAAGCAGGAAAACAGCTAAATCAGGTGGTGTATCTGAAGTACAAAACAAAATACTACAAGTACAGCAAAATCTGAGATTTACTTGGCTTTCGGGATTATGAGTAACAAACACAGATCCAAGGAAATTTAAAATGCAAAATAATCAATGCAAATTTGCAAAAGGTTTTGATTGATCTCAACAAAGCAGCCTCAGCTAGTCCAACATCGATAAGTGTACCATCTTAAAGCGATCCAATTTCCGAATTCAAATTTTTAAAGCATATCTGTATTGTACACGCTTTTAAATTTCATGATTTGAAGTTAAACAGTTTACCAGAATCAATCAAACTTGGCTGTGTGTGTCAAACAAATAGGCTCAAAAGAAAGACACTTGGTAATTGCTTAATTTCCGACTCTGTATAAAAAACAATAATTTTTACTGTTTTTATCTGTGTGTTCCGTATGGTCAAGATCACACAAGCTGGATCACAAGAGGGAAATCTATCATATTTGTCACAGAAGTGAGTTTTGACCATGGTAGAATTTGTATGATTATCTGATCAACATACAGGGATGTGTCACGGTTCCCTTCTGTTTCTCCCCATGTTTTCCCAAAGGACTTCACTTCCCACGATCTGTCACCCTCCCGCACCTGACCGTCATCTGCCTCATCATGGACTTGTATATATTCACACTCTGTAGGTCATTGTCTAGTGTTAAATGTAATGCCAAATGTTATGTTTCTTCGTCTGTCTTACCCAATCGCTAGAAATTAAAAGTGATTTTCCTGTGGATCTACTTTTGTCTGCATTCCTTGATAACAATCCGTTACAGGGTGTTGCATTCAGTAGTGATTGATGGTTTTGGGGTGAGGGATTAAAGAGTGTTAACACCGAAATAGTGTGTCTTAAATCTTAAAGTTTGCAATCTGCCAGCAGCAAAAACTGAGGTGATGAGTAATATAGCTCTTCTTCCTATACCCATACAGTAATATCTTTATTAATCCTCGTTAGCCATCAAGGGTAAAACCCATTTTTTCACATTTTATTACACAAGGGAAATATGACTTTAACATGCAAATTCCATTCGCCAACTACACTAGCCATGTTTGGACCATCACAGCCGTGGCATATTGTGAACATAAGTGCCAGCAAGAAGGCAACTTAAATGCCTTTAAAGCCTTTTTTGTAACTTGCCGAGCTGCATGTGTGCAAGTTCATGTGTTTGTTGTGCATGTACTGAATGTGTAAATAAAACCTGAGCCAATAAATGGAAGGGATTTGTTAACAAGCAAATGCCTAAGAAAGAGAAGGCAGCAGAAATAGAGACACTGGATGTTTGTGGATGAAGAGTGAGTCAAGACAGTGGGACGGATGAGAGAAACAGAGTCAACATAGGGAGAGAACAGAAAGATTTGGTGATATGCATATAGAAATATGTGTAATTATATCTGGAATAAGGAAGATACACAATATTTATCATATGGATGACTAATGTACGATACAAGCATTATTTATGCATTATGCGCCAGATCCTTTTCAACAAAGCAACTACCCATACATTAAAGGTACATATGTTTATTAATATGTGTTCACAAATAAATGGCATATTATTTTTCTTACACGGAGCACGAAAAAACTAATGCCACATTAACATATTCAATATCTGGAAACTGGAAATTTGGAACAACAGGTTTATATTACCCTTAAATAAAGAAGGTTAGATGTTAGGTTAGCCCATTTACACTGCCATAGTTGTGTTTTATCAAATCTTTTTCCAGACACCACATTACCAGCACTGTGGGCAATGTGAAATCTATATGACAATCACAAATGTAGTGCTGTAAATTGCTTAGTGAGACAAGCACCTCCATTCTCAAAAGGGTTCAGTTTGAAAAGAGGCTTAAAGTGGAAAGCGGCTTAGAAAACATTCTGCACGTAAAAGTAGCTTATTTGGATTCTAAGGAAACAGTCGGAATGAAGTGTGATGACTTTCCTGTTACTCAAGACTAGAACAGAATCACCCTCTAAAAAAGATGCACACTTTACTACTCGGTAGAGGCATTAAGTTAAATGAGATGCAAATGGCAAACACCCACACTTATTCACATCTCAGCACCGAGAAAAACCTGTAAAAACCATTACATCCACACGTCCTGAATATAACCTATTTACTGTTGAAAATTCCCATTTCAGTGAGTTTTAAAGTGAAAAACTGAAATTTGCGGTTAATTAAGGGAGAAATATGTAGGTAAAAACCTACCAAGAGAAAACATTCAGTCAATAGCATGTCATGGGCAGCATTTCGCGGAAGACATTTTTATTCCCATACTCACAGCTGGGCTCCAGCAGTGCATAATACATAAATCATATAGAGTTCAAGTGGAACCATGTGGGTTAGAAGTCATTTAAAAAGGGGAAGATTATCCAGTAGACTGTAACACTACTAAAATATGTACAGTAGACCATTGGAATATAAAGTATTTTGAAACATAGGTTTTGGATAAGCCCAATATGTCTATGCTTAAAAGGTTCTTCACAGCAATACCACAAAATAACCATTTTTGATTTCTCAAAGAACCATTTAGTCAAAGGTTCTTTAAAGAACCATCTCTTTCTTACATTTTTATAATATTAGGAACCTTTTTTTGCCACAACGAACCTTTTGTGAAACAGAAAAGTCATTGGGTGTTAACAAAGCTCATTGCTCTGAAAAGCAAGGTGTACTATGATTGGCCAGTTAACCAGTACATAGTGATTGGTCAAATACTGCAAGCGTGGGACAGAAATGTAGAGGTTCTTAACATATTTGAAACATCAGGTTCCAAAGCAATTGTATGGACAGGTAAGCCCACCTAACTTGAGTTTACATTTGAGCAGTCTTAGTCAACTCATACCACAAACTGATGTGGATTTGTGGGGGTGTGTTTCCAAGACATGTTTCAGGCAGTTCTGGGTGAGCATTCGCGTTTACAATAGATAGAATGCATCTTTTGTTACGACACTTTCATTTTTATATATATACAGTATGTATACATGCATGGGCAACTTGTAACACACCACAAACACAGAAAAACATGTGTTTGTGCCATATGACCCCTTTAACGGTTCTTTAAGAACCCATGTAGACAAATAAGGTTCTTCTATGGCATTGTGAAGCACCTTTATTTGTAAAAACGCTTGTAAAAAAAATATTTTCTATAATAAATTGTATTATTTATGAAAGCATTTTTAACAGTGCCAGATAATCTATACTACTGTTAACATTTTGTATGAGAAGGTGTTATGTACAGAATATAATTATGTATTTCTTTCAAAAGCGGATGCTAAAAATAAATGTGCTCATAAACTTTTGGCCTTCTAAAAGCAGTGATTCTACAGTAAAAGCTACTGATAAAAGTAATGTCAGTGGGTAGATGATGATTGCAAACAGCAGGCTGTCTTCAAATGAACTTCACACAATTCTCAAGCAGACACACAGAGAATGGAAATGTTTAAGTGTAAAGAAAACTTTTGCTGAGGGCGAAGTTTATGGAGAGCAGCAAAAAAAGACAATAACGTGCAGTTTAAAGACACTATAAAATACTCGCTGAGTGACTACAGCTTGATGTTTTCTCATCAAAGACTCATGAAGCCAGAACTGCCCTCAATCACACAGCACTGAGAGGTAGGTGGGGTTTGGAGGAAAGAAAGGCTTTTGGTAATTGGATAGAATGACTGGAGAGAATTTGCTTATTGTGGCCAAAAAAGACGAGAAATAATGCACACACACATATTGTAAGACATTTATGCTAGAGGCAACTGACATTGTAAGCTCTCAGAGTGAAGACTAAACAAGAGAAATGGAAAGCATGATGCAAATTACCAAAATAAGAAGCATAGCAGGTAGGACAGAGCAAGTCTAAGCATGTAGCCCTGAAAAGCTGCTGACAGGAGAGCTGATCCCAGGGAGAGAAGCCAGAGAGTGGGCTTTGAAGAATAAGAGCACCTGAGGGTTCGTTCTTTCGAAGGGACTCTTGCATGTAAATTTGTATGCATCAACAACAACAGTTAGAGACAGGACACAAAACAAAGAGATGACAGTGATGGCTTTATTGAAGCTGCACACCTTTGTAACGAACAAAGATTAAAAAGTAAAGATGTTCGCTTTCACATTATGACCTTAGATGGCCTCAAATAATGTTAAGTGGGTGGCTGCACAGAGTTATAAAATGAACACTCATTGAACTACTAGAAATTACATCTGGGAATACAACTTGCTGTATCCCACAGGTCCCTTTTTGGCTTTCTTGTGTCTTTTTTGAATAAGCTTGCCCCTCAATCCCCTAAATTCTCAATCTAACATCCAAACCTTTGAAAAGACAATTATTTATTATATTTTATATTTTATATACAAAACCCATACACCTAGACAGGTAGGGAACACAGTCTACTTTATATTTAAATTGAATCTTCCAAACTACAAGTATACAATGTACAAGTATTTAACAAATTTGGATGTTGGTTTTGCCTGCTACCTATCACAGGGTATGCGTAATTTTTGTATTTCGCAAAGGTAACAAAAGAGTATTTTTCATTTGAGAAGCATGTCTAATCTCTTCAAAATTATGAGACAGGGACAAGTTTTGCAGATAAATACTGTAAATTGTATTGAAGAGACTGGAAAGTCAACATCAGAAGAAAGTCCAAAAAAAGCCTTGGTAAAGAAAACATTTGAATGGCATAAGGAAACATACACTGAAACTTTTTTAGCTTGTGCTTTGAAATCTTTACATTTCACATGAAAGTCATGCCATTCTGAATATAATACAACAGTTGACAAGACAGACATCTCTAGTCAAGGTGTAGTGCCTTCTCTAAAATTCACCCATATTCTCAAGGTGAATAAAACCAAATTCTTGTCATAACTTTCCTAAACTTTTTCCTAAGAACTGTCAATCTTCTATTTAAAACTTCTGTCCCGAAATTGTGCAATTATTACAGTTTAAATACATGCATCCTAACTATGGGTATGTATTAGGTATTAAACAAATTGTTTTTGTATGTGTGTGTGTGAAAATTGTTTTATGTCATATAATCATTACATTGGCCATCACCCGTCCTGCTGTCTACATGTTAGAATCAGTATGAACCACTGAAAAAACAATATAATAAACATATTATGGGTTTCTGAGTGAAGACTATGTAAAGGGATAGTTCACCAAAAAATAAAATGTCTGTCTAAATCACTCAACCCAAAGTTGTTACAAACCTGTATACATTTCTTATTTCTTTTGAACACAAAGAAAGATATTCGGAAGAATGTTAGCAACTGAGATTTCTGGGGCACCATTCGTAGCCGCGGGAAAGTATTTTTATGAGCAGGGGTTGCTGTGTTGTTGATTTTTCCCAGAGCAGAAGTTATGGGCGAGCTGCTTAAGTGTTTTTAATAAATAACGGAGGCAAGAATTAGTTGCTGCCGAGAATGAAAGAAGGATGCCAGTGTGATTATAGGATACAGCATAAAAACAAATACATAAACGCATGTTATATGTACGCCTATAGCCAAAGCACAATCTGTTCCACGAAACTAGCTGCGTGGCGGCAATTTAGCGACCCAAACATTAACCATGGGCAAACCAGTCAAATACATGCTGCACGGTGACAGCACATAGAAATCAACCCGTAATGTTACACATTCTGTCTGTAGACCCAGCCGCAATCTCAAATCAAGAAATAACGGTTTACATAACTGCTGTCCTGCATTCAAAACTTCATCATTCTGGGTTGAGGCTGATGAAGTACTGCATGAGGACATTAATGTTCTGTAAAAAACATCTGACATTCGTTGCGCCATTTGGACAAGACCGGTTATGACACTTGACCTTCACTGACACCGTGACGTCATGAGACACTTGTGTGGTCATTGGAACATTAACGTTGTTAAAACAAAGACAGTAATGTTATTAATGTTTTCAGTGGATATTAGTGAATAGACACATTAATAAAATACATAATTTTTATTTTTGATAGAACATTTTCATTTTCATGTCTATATAAACAGAGCCCAAATAGCTTTCTGCAAATAGCAATGCTATTCTCTATATAGCATTCCTCTATACTCTATCCGAGAATAGGTGTATTTTCTTTGGATTAAGTAGAAAAAGTAGTAAGATGCTATTGATACTTATAAATAGTGTCAGGTAACGTTACTTTTTGCACCCCAGTATTGTTGAGCATTAAACATTATGCAAATGTCTAAAAATCTATATATTTATAAAAATTATTAAGATCACAGCAACTAATTGAGATATTAAAGCCCTACACCCCTAACCTTACCCTAAACCTTATGAATAAAACTGAATTTTAAGTCTTAAATAAATGTTATTGAAAACAGAATGCGAAAGTTGTATTAGATCCCCGGTCTCCTTTGTCACGCTATACAGACTTTAAACTTCACACCACTGGAGTCACTGTTTGAAATTGCGTCATTCTTTCACTTTCTATTTTCCAATGACATATTGGTGGGCGGATCTAGTTTAAATAGTATCTGCCATTATTTATTTATCTGCAGCACCCCTCCTTCCCGCGGCTATGGCACCATTGACAACCATTAAAATCAATGTAAAAGGTGGCCCAGAACTGTTTGTTTTACTAAATTCTTCAAAATATTTTCATTTGTGTTCGACAGAAAAAAAATACAATAATTATTTCTTACTATCGTAGTCAATGGTGCTCCAAAAAAATTATATATATATACAGGTTTGGAACAACTTGACGGGGAGTAATTCATGACAGAATAAAAGTTTTGGGGTGAAGGTTATTTCTTATGACAATTTTCAAAAACAGGTAGTTGCAAAAACGCAGAAATTGCAAACCCTGTCAGAGTGACAAATAAGACTCATAAACATAGGGTCACTAAAAGGTTTTGATAAATTTGAGTCAATTTATTTTTCACATGTAGTACTTCACTTAGGTAAAGTGAGTGTGAATCTTAAGTGCCTTAAGGCCCGTTTGAATTGAAGTGACTGTCATGATAATGATTGAGATGATTAATGATCATCACGATTTTATCATAAAGGGCAAAGCAGAGAAGACCTCTGCACAAGCAAAATTTCACCTTTTCCACCTTTCAGGAAGAAAAACAATTTAGGGGGAGGTTAGGTATTGTTCAGAATAGCAACCTAACTTTTATAATCGCTTCGTATAAACATTTTAAAATTGGATGAACTGCAAAATTACTTTTTGATTTCCAAAATTTTAAATGCCAAAAATTATTAAATAAATATTATTTTCTTCCAGAATATGCACTTATAGGAATTTTACTAATGTACTAAAAATGTTAAATCTTTTTTTTTAAATAAAGACATATTTTTATCTACACCAACCTGTAAGACTGGGCAGTACATGAAAGTATTACATAAAATTAGACATTAATGACTTTAAGCTTCAGCTTGTCCCCCCTAACAATGTTAACAGCCTACTGTTGAATTAGTCATGGGAGTAGATTCCAATACCAGACTCCAGCAAATTACATGTGTCCCATGTCAATCGATGTTTTCAATAAAACCTGACAGAATGGATCCTGGGGATAAAAAGAGCAAATAAAAGTCAGCATGAATTGTGATCATTAAGCCCAAACAGCAGGTTGAAGAACATAAGAGTGTGTCAGGACTGCATTAAATCACAGAACTGAGGATCAAAAGATGTGAGAGTTAAAAGGGTGGGTGTTCAGTAAATTATTCATGGACTTGTCTTACCACCCGTAACTCATCCAGAATTCGAGGCTTTTGTGTTGGTCATATCTTTATTCTACATTTCCACAAGGAAATGTTAAACATGTTCATCTAGATCCCCCATCCATGAAAACTGTTTCAGCGCAACCCTCCTCAACCCTGCCACCCCCACATCATCCAATAAATATTTTTGGCCGGGGCTGTAAGTGCTGCCTGTCACAGATGTAGCCTTTTCATGATGACTTCTTTCCATACTGGACTGAATGCCAGGCTGATAGATATCACAGATGCGGAGACTCCTGCCAAAACGCTCCTCTTCCCATAACCACCCACCATGTCTACCACGGGCCAGCACCAACAGGCACGTGCTACTGTGAAAAACTGATTAGCAGATGAGGCCTCAACCGTTTCACAGTCTGAGGAAGGAGCGGTGCGAATTTTGATTCGAAACATGTGCTCGCATTAGGACACGCTGGGCTTTGTTAATGTTAAGGGAAGTGTGCTTCACAGAGCAGGAAAACATGAATTCTAATGGTGGGCTGCCGTGAGAGCACATGGTTTGAATCAATAACTGTGGTGGTGATCAAACAACTCCACTCACTCAAAACACAAACAGTCCAAACAGTCGAGAGATTTGTCACCAGCTGAAGGCATCAGATGTGTCTGTCGTACAGCAGTGTGTTCTCATTAAAGCTTTATATACAAGCAGGGGATGATCCTTTTGGAGCTTTGAAGGCTGGAAAACAACTAATATAGTAGCCAGGTGCCAACACAAAGTGTGCTTTTTAAAACTTGAGAAAAACACAATTTAACATCTGTAAATACCTAATTTGGCTGGAGATTCAGTATGCTTGTCTAACTTAACTGGTCTAAACAAACAAAATTAAAAGTTGGGCCATATAACTTGGATTAATAAGAATCATTCTGGGTTTAACTGCTCAATAGATAATGGTTGAATTGACGCAAAAAGAATTTAAGGAAAATAAGAGACTCTTTGTAAAGCCGCCTAAACTTGGAACAGCTGGTAATGCCAAAGGTATGTTTTAGAGAAAGATTAAAACTATCTAAAAAAAGCCAAAGCCTTGTGTGACTCATAACCTATAAGATTTAATGCTCAGGGCTTTCGCAACACAGGAACTATTACATATTTGCCGGAAGTACTCGCTTTCATTTGTGTTCGCACCACAGGAACCAGGAAGTATTTTATAAAAGTATATTTTTATGTGAAATGCACTATATTCGGGGGAGGACTTCTCCACTGAAAGTGATACATACATGTTAGAATTGTGGGCCGGAGCTCATGTGAACCAGTAGGCCTTCAGCTCAAAATGTTTCACATTCGGAAGTAAAACAGAAGGAATTAGGGGACTTCCGGCACTGACGAAAAGGGGATTTCCTGTCCAGCGGAAAGGGAGGGGGTGGGTGTTCTTTTAGCTCTGGGCCACTCCAACCTTTAGTTTCAAAAGATTTGAAAATCCAGCGTTAAATCCACCGTTTAAATAACATTCATCATCGAAATGCCATGAACAAACAAACACAGTTGAACTTCCCGAATGAAGCACATGATGGGTGTGCTTTTCTGGGAGAATTGTCCAATAAGGGATTAAGAAGAGTTGTTACATAACGTAATTTCTTGTTCGAAAAAATCCCCAAAATCGGGCCGAATGAAAGCTAGCATGTTTGACAGTGTAAAGAAATCAGAATGCATGAAACAGTATTTTAATAATGCCATATAAATTATTTCCTCACTATGTGAAATCTAAGTGAGGCACATACCTAATGTTATGTAAGCTCCTCATCTTCCACAGCTTCTTATACTCTGCATGTGTGCGTATCTATTCAGGTTTTAATTACCATAATTAATTAGCAACGTGATTGTTTATATACTGATGAGCCAACACATTATGACCATCTGCTTCATTTGTTGGCTCTCCGTGTGCTGGCAAAATACCGCTGGACGGCCAAGGCATAAACTTTACAAGACACCTGAAGGCAGCTTGTTGGTCCAGCACATTCCACAGAAGCTCAGTTGGATAAAGACTTGGGGAATTCGAAGGCCAGGGCAACACCTTGAACTCTTTTTCATGTTCCTTGAACCATTCGTGAACAATGTGGCCACTGTGGAAAGAGACCACTTTCACCAGGGAACAATATTGTCCCGGTGAATACTGGTGCCATCACTTCTCCAGGTTAAACAATGCACATGTACAAAAATTGTGTCTACATGATGTAACATAAAACGAGACCATTAGACCATTCGATCTCCTTCGACTGCTCCCAGGTCCAGTGATGCTATGTGCCCATTTTAGACTCTTTCAACGGTGGAAAGGGGTCAACTTTGATCGGTCTCCAGGTACCTGTACATAGGCCCATATGCTGTGTGATGAGTGTGATGCACTCAAGAAATTCCTCAAATTTAATTGGTTTTGTACACCTTTTGTTGGCTCGGACCAGATGGGATATCCTCGGTTGTCCTCAAGTAGCAATGAGCCTTTGGCTCTCAACACCTTTCACTGGTTTGTGGCTAGTCCTTCCTTGTACCACAGTTGGTAATTCCAGATTTTTTTTACACTTTATGCTAGCAATTATTCATTTATGCATTTATTTTAATAATAAAGTTGGACTTTAATCTCCTGCTACGAGTCATCAGAAAAAAACTGTGAGTTTTCTTGACAGTTTCTGCCTTTAAAGAAATATCAAATTTACGATAAAACGTTTTATAAAATATTCCCCAGGTCCACACGAAATTGTGCTGGACACAGTTTTCACCTATGGGTAAAGTAGTTCTAAATCCTTGGTTGCGGTTGGAAGAAACAGAGTAACATAATCTAGCAGAGTATGATTGGAATGTTCATCACTGTGATCCAGACAAACGAATCAACTCGTTGAAATGCATAAAGTTGCTCCACCTCAACACACTTTGAAAATATATATGTATAAAGAGTTACATAATGATACAGTTTAATTGACAAAAATATCTCTTAAGGTTAGTTGATGCATTTTAGATGGCATCATTGTAATTGTGACTAATCCACAAAAGAATAACAAAACTTGTAAACAATAGCTACATTAAAAAAGCATCTAGATTACATTAGGTTATGGGAGAATATGCAGTATATATTTTGTGCAGGTGTTGCTCATTTTCAGATGTTACTAAACAAACAGAAAACAGAATTAAGAAACGAGAAGCAAATTCAATTGTTGACACCTGCTTTAAACACTGCTAAACTCATTAGGGACCCTGTTCAGCACACAAGCATTCCTTTTATTTTTCCGGTGTATACTGAGGTTCTTTAGTCTGTATTTCAGGAAGACTTAACTTTCCATCACTTTCAGTCTGACCCCACTGCACACAATCATTATTGGAAGACGCTTTTGGACTCTCTTATTCATTCAAACCATCAACCCACTCACCCACCTACACAAACACATAAAGTCATATCTAAAGAATGTCTGCTGTGGTTACCGATTAGCTAATGTCTGAATGTACCGCAGTCCACTGTGTGTGTGTGAGTGTGTGTTTACATAATCATCAGTGACAATTTGACCACCTTAATGTTAAAATAATCTTAACAAAATACAAAAAATGTAAGATGACAGCAATATATATATATATATATATATATATCTTTTTTTGATATATACTCTATACAGAATACATACTATCACGTATTTGCCAGTTAAGAACTGATGAAAAATCCAGATTCAAAGATTCATATTTCTGCAGTACATTTCCATAAAAGTGTAAAACACAGCATTTACAATGTGATGCTTCTCCCATACATTTCTGACTTTCTGTACACATGTGAAAATAAAGATGAGCACTATATGCAGTAGATGTAAAAGTAACATTTTAATTGAGTAGTAGCTCATTGAGAAAAATGAAAACAACACTGAATATCAGTTTTAAACTGCTGGATAGCTGAAGGCATGTTTATTCATTTAATTAGGCAAATGAAATACGGTGAATCAGCCAAAACATTTCACTCCAGTCGCGCATAAGCAAAGCCTCAGTAGAAGTCGATACAAATGGACCAAAATGCATAATGAGATTGAACCTCGTATCACATAGCATCCATCACCTCAATTATTACTGGACTTTTGTGGCGGAAAGTTTTCAGCTTCCAAGAAAGAATTTTCCACTGATCAGCACTCCAGATGAAGCAACAATCAATTAAACACTCCAGTGAGTGTTATGCTCCTAAGATGCATTTTTCAAAATTCAACCTTTGTAAAGCATTCTAAATAAAGAATTCGAAAAAAGGCAAAAAGCTTTTTAATATGGTGACATTTAACATTAATTCTTTCAGTATTATCATTTACGGTTAAGGTTATGCCATGATACTTTGAATAATTTTGCATAATCAATTGTTTACATAAAAATCAGAAATCATGCCAAACATAATTTTTTTCTTTTTTTATTGCTCAAACGCAAGTATTATAACATAAATACATATTTGATTTAAGAATGACTTAAGAGTGTGATTTTAAGATTTAAGAATGTTGAAGAAAGACAATTCCTGAGATATTGTCTGTAGTGAATGTACTTAATGTGCTGGTCTAGTGGGTTAAACCACTGAACTGGTAAATCAAAAGGTTGCTGGTTCGATCCCAACAGCCACCAACAATGTGTCCTTGATCAAGACACTTTACTCCATGTTGCTCCAGGGGGATTGTCCCTGTAATAAGTGCACTGTAAGTCGCTTTGGATAAAAGCGTCTGCCAAATGACTAAATGTAAATGTAATGTGCTTAAAGAAATAGTTCACCCAAAATTGAATATATATATATACACACATTTACATTGCAGGATCGAACCCATGACCTTGGCATTGCCAGAGCCATGATCTAACCCCTGAGCTACAGGAAAATACACATTTCTAATGTGTGTTTTTTAACATGTTCAACTTCAAAAGGAAATACTGCCTAGCCCAAAACAAGCGTTTGAATTTCAAGCATTTCTCTAATTAAAATGAGCTGTTGCAAGAGGCTGTAACCTTTCATCCAATTACACACTATATCAACACCATCTGGACAATAGCGAAGACAAAAGACTCCAAACTATTCCACTCCACCCTCTCCTCGATTAAGCTTTCAGGAGGGTATGCGCATTCCTGGAGTGTCACAGTTTCAGCGCATGATAATGGTTCAGCTGTCTAACAGCTGGATAACACTTCACAAACTCTCAGATCCGGTCTCCAAAGGTTGTGATTGCGCAGAAATATGTTTGATGTCAGATTTTTCAAACATCAAATGACAACATGACTTATGAAGCTTTTAAGGCTAAGCTTTCGAACTTTTGCGAGCTGATATTATTCAGTCAACTTTTTCTTATAAACAAAAACATTAGTGGATTTTTTTAACCATTGCGACCCAGCATCTTTACAATCGACTAAAGTTAAAAATTTAGAAAAATGATTTTGTAAAATTGGACACATAACTTGAGCATATAGAGTAGGTTTGACATGAGTAGGTGTGTAGAGAGAAGCATGGTGCAGCGCAAAGTGGCACAGAAGTTTCTGAAAAACCTTCTCTAGCTTGTGAGGAACGCCTTATTAATGTGATGACATTTCTGGGTTAGCTTTCAAAGCTTTTTGGGTATGGCACACATAGCACCTCATTATGAGAAAATACAGTATATATGCTAGCAAATACCGTAGATACACACACACAGATGCACTCACACACAACCGAGAAAACTCTATATAAAAATATAGACACATGCACATATATACCATGCCCTGAACCTCCACATGCACATAGTTAGAGATTAAATCAGAACTAGCGGAGTGAAAAGAACTGATTTAAGAATGTTGAAGAAAGGCAAATCTTGAGATATTGTCTGTAGTGAATGTACTTAAGGTGATTAAAGAGATAGTTCACCCAAAATTGAAAATTCTGTCATCATTTACTCACCTTCAGTGTCTTTGTACTGCTCAACATAAAGGAAGATATTTGGAAGAGTGTCAGTAACCAAACAGATCTCATCCCCCATCTACTGTCATAGTAGGAAAAATAAATACTGTGGGAGTAAATGGGAGACCTCACACAATCTCTTTAACTACACATGATCTCTTGCTACGAGCGCTGGCTGTCCATGAGTAGAGTACTGTATATAGAAGTAAAAGGTGTCCTGCATCATGCAAATGATTGGTGATAAGCTTTGCGCTGATGTTGACTTCTACGGTGACTGGTATTAAATGTAATCAAATAGGATCAAATTGGCTAAAGCAGGGGTCTTAAACTTTTTCGGGGCGAGGACCCCTTAGATGAGAGGTGCATGGAGCAGGGACCCCCTTATACCAAATGTGTAAACGGAGCTATTAAAATAGAAACAACCCTATTGTCACAGCAAAATTATGTTAAGACATTACATTAGCACTATAATGTTATTGTTGCACATAGGCTTAATACTTTTCTGTGTATTCTTTTTGTGTTTAATATAGATTGCTTGATTTTTTTTAAAAACATTTCCTTGAACCGTTTTTATTAAGGCTTCAATGAGATGACTGGCCCTGGTTAATGGCACATTCTAGTGAAGATAGATGTTGTCTCTGGATGTGAAAGAAATTAGTGCAGATTTTATGCACTCTGTTGTAAAATCTGGCCGTTTTATAGTGTCATTCTTTTTTTTCTGTTTCACTTTTTTTCCCGCTACACATGCCGACTAGTGGCGGTCTAAAATGTGTGTTATACTGAGAAATGATAAAGACCTCTTCTTTAAACAATGTAATGATTGCTTGTGTTTATATACATTGTCCGTATTGTTACACATATGATGTATTTAAACGTTTATGACTTGATAACAGCGTGCACGGACTGGAGAGGAAAATCCCGGTGACTAGGCAGTCGAGACTGATTTAGTCATCCATCCAGCCTTTTTATTGTGTTTATGTACCAAAGGGCTAAATTCCGATTTTTTGCAACTGTCGGTGTACTACCAGTATAACGATGGCAGACTTAACGTGAGGGGAATCATCAGCATTGTGAATTTCTATGTCATTCATAATTCAAAATAAATTGTAATTCCTACAGTCATCTCGGTTTATCCCATTCCTGAATGATCTCTGCTGCTATGGCTAAACTGTTCTGTTAACTGTCTAACTCTCTGCCATGACAAAGGATGTCAATTCTTTTACTATGATCTTGTGCACAAAATATATTCTTAAGTTCAACCCCAAAAGTTAATGATGTAAGCCTATACAATTTGTGTTTTCGAACTTTACCATAGTAAATATTGGTATAGGCTACAACTGTAGATAATCAATTTACTAAAGTTAATAATAATGGATGTGGCAGTGCTCTCATTAGCGTGTTATACGATAAACGTTTCCATTTTACCAGTTGCTAAATAAATAATTATTGTTGGGTTATAATTATGTATATATTGCTGCCTTTTAAATGACATATAGGACAGCTTTAAAATACTGTTTATTTCCATTATTTAATGGCAAATAAAAGCACAACGGGGGCATTAAGAATGCAAGGGAGGCAGCACAACTTTTTCTTAGATGAAAAAAGTATGAAGCAAAATATACAATTGCCAAATAAAAGTTAATTTAAGCTGAAATGAATGACTTCGCCATACAAATGCACAAAAGGCACTGGATATTACTGGGCATTTCAGTAAAGCCCTTTTCATACAGAGATCCCCGAAAATATGCGGAAGGTGTCCCGGGATGACGGGATCGGTTGATTTTGGTTTACAATGCCAGTGACCTGCAATAAAAAGGCAATTATTTTTTTTTACTTGTTTTTGTTTAGAAAAAACAAGCATGCTCAGGTAGGCTCGAATCAGTCTGTTAACAAAAAAATGTCTCTTCCGCGTCGTGTACATCAAGAGACGTACTTTTAAAGATTGGTAAACGTTAATTGAAGTGCTCAAGCATTGTAATTTTGTGTTGATCGATGAAGTCATTTAAAACTTGCTGCATTTAGAGGCGACATAGCCTATTATCTCTCAATTTCAGTAAACATGCTCGGGACACATACAAACTCCGAATACTACAGCGGGTATTTCGGACTGCTGAGCGAATCTCTGGTAGACTACTACAGTACTACCGTTATCACTGCAAGAACTTTACTCATCCAGAGTAAGCGAGTAAAATGGCTCGCAAGATCTCGCTGGACCACTCACACCCAGCACACTATCTCTTTGAACTGCTGCCGTCTGGTCAGCGCTACAGAGCAATAAGCACCAAAACAGCCAAAAATAGGACAAGTTTCTTTCCTCAGGCCATCTACGCCATGAACAGTTAAATGTTCTCCCCACTGTGCAATAAATATGTGCGATACTAAACTACTCACTTTTACTCATATTTATTTATTATACATATGTTACTGATTTAATAAATCATTTAGCTATCCCATCTTGTCACTTTATGTGAGCTGTTAAAAATCGGAATTTAGCCCTTTGGTACATAAACAAAATAAAAAGGCTGGATGGATGACCAAATCAGTCCCGACTGCCTAGTCACCGGGATTTTCCACTCCAGTCCGTGCACACTGTTATCAAGTCATAAACATTTAAATACAGCATATGTAACAATACGGACAATGTATATAAACACAAGCAATCATTACATTGTTTAAAGAAGAGGCCTTTATCATTTCTTAGTATAACACACATTTTAGACCGCCACTAGTCGCCATGTTAGCTCCCTGAATCTTAGTGCTGAGCAAAACGTGATTGGCTGAAGTTAGAACGTGGCCTATTAGACAACAAAAGCGGAAGGTAACCGATTGGCTAGCGTAGTTAGTGGGCGGAGTCCACCTATTTGTGGATTGTGCGCACGATTTGACGTTAGAAATGTTTCAAAATCCACAAATGCACAGAGAGCCATCCACAAATGCTTGCACTGATCCACAAATGCGTGCACTGATCCACAAATGCACAGAAAGCGATCCACAAATGTGCTGAAAGCGATCCACAAATGTGAAGAAGGCGATCTACAAATAAATATCATAGAAATACATTTGTAAATAATTTTTATTTGCAAATCTCATTGTATTTATTTGTGAATTCTATTTATTTTTGTGGAACGTCTAACATGTATTTATGGTTCGCTTTTTGTGCATATGTGGATTTAAAAAATGTTTGTGAAATTCTCTATATTTATTTGCGAATCGTAGTTTATTAATTCAGAATAATGAAACAAATCTGATCCCATACATATCAGACTAAGGAGAGCAACATTTTTTTGCAATTTATTTAACGCGTTTCATTTCTTTTTAAGGTTACAACGCAGAAGCAGTGTGGTGTCATTTTGCTGTCAAATTAGCGCTTTACAGCTTTAACAAATTTGAACAGAAGTTCAGTTACATATGAGAATGCACTTTATTTGCATGCAACTCCTTGCATGCATATTTTTATCGGAAGGGAGACAGAGCATGCACTTATTCTAACCCTACCGGTTTTTATGATGCAGATTTAACATTTCTTCCATTGCTTTCTTCCGCTGCCTGAATGGATGTTTTGTCAGCACGCATACAGGTTAAAAATGCAATGCGCAGGAGCTTTGCCCTAACCGGTAGGGTTAGAATAAGTGCATGCGAATCTGACTGGGCAATTTAATAAATGTTTCCTGATGTCAGCTCCGAGAGTAATTTCTTTGTGCTGCCTATTCAACTTGATTCAACATGATTCAACTTCAGTCTTTAAACCAATAAGAGTTGTGGGACTTGGGGAACATTCTTCACAGGTAATTTAAGCAAAACTGTAAATTATTTAAATATGCAGCCATCCTGATCAGGGCCCGTATACACAAAACATTTTGTCTTACCACTAAGAGCTCTCCTAAACAGCAGTAAAGGTTTTTAGTAAAGAGTTTCCACTTAAAACTTATTCACAATGCGGATGAGAGCAACTTCTGCTAAGGAACAGAAAGAAATCTTAAACTAAGAGAAAAGATGGGGTTGACCTCGTTGCCACGGAGGATGTCAGAAAGCGCAGTGACTATGACCAGAGTGATTGGATGATAGAGGATGGGTCTCCTTCAGTCATTTAATCATAGAAATATTATAGATTGAGGTCTCATGCTGAAATATTTAAATGAAGATTTAAAAAAAAGTAGTCATATTTAAGTAAAATATTTCAATATATAATTATTGCTGTATTCAAATTAAGAGGATCAAATATACACTAAGTTACTAATTCAACAAGTGAAGAGTTCCTTTACCTAGTTTATATGTGCATTCGAGTTCATATCAATCAAACTGTTTGTTTTTATTAAGTAACAATAACTTTAAAAAATACATCTTACAAATACAATAAAACACAATAAACATGATAACACAATAAACAATTGTATTAAATTATTTAAAAAAAGGAGTTATCTTTTGCAAATAAACTATATGTTAATTTAAAGTATATACAGTACAAAGGACATGTTCAGCTAATTGTAAGCAGTTTGCTTGGCTCATAAACAGTTAGCAGATATTAGTAGTCTCTTGGTTAAGACCATTGTCATGAAATCTTTTTAAAATGTTTAGGTTTCAATGTAGACTGCCGGTGTTACAGCCATTTTAGGATTGTTGTGAGTTGGTCTTAGTGATTTAGGAGTCTTCTTCACTACCCCTGACGTCTCACAGGTTTAGGAGCTAGTTTTAATGCTAAAAGGCTTAAATTAGGACATTATGCCATTCTTTTTAAGAGTTTCTCCTAAATCAGCAAGTTAGGAGCTACTTTTAACCTTAGATGTTTTGTGAATATGGGCCCAGATCCGTTTTCTATTTCATCACATTTGGCAAAACCGGTTTTGCGAACTTCGGTTCTAACAGATGTCATGTATGGTAAATTTACGCTCAGGATTATTTTTTTTCCCACAAAATAGAGGAATACTTGCTTGCTTGTGACATGATCTTCATTCAATTGTATTTCCTGCCAACTGTTCTATTCTAATTCATTGCTCACGAATGTCCTTTCATTCAAAAGAGGTACACTCACTACAGGTCATAAAGGCTATGAAAATATGACAAAAAAACCAGACAATAATTTGACTGATGTGTTAAAAAATACAAATGAACATTGTGCATTAAGAGAACTCAGGTTTCCCCTTGAACTCTTTTAACTGTGACATTCTAACTCAGCCACGTCTATGGTTAATTGTTCACAGTAGATATAAAAATCATATTCAAGGCTTGCAAACATCCCCATGAGATTTTTTTTAGGTTACAACTGTGCAGACAAAACTATTATTCCTGCTATAGAATTTTTACATTTCTTTACTGTCAAGGCAATCACTTACAATAATCTCAAGTCTTTGCTGTTATAATAACAATACTTCAAGAAAAATATTTTGCAACAATCAGTCTTACTATTTATGTATTTTCTCATGGATTAAAAAGACACAATAACATCACACCCTTTATATATGCATTTGATGAATATCCACACGTCTGCACGTACAATCCCCAGCTAGATCAAAGGCTGGAAATCTTGTATAGTCCCGTGATTGAATCTCTCAGGGGCTTTTTTGATGATACCCTATAGGCACATCCTTTACACCAAAGCAGGTGCATTTTCCACAAACAACACATTTATCATTTTCTCCACAGACAGCATGATCTGATTCCAGTAAAGAAAATGCCTCAACATAAGACAACATAGGCTGAGTCTTGCTCGTCTACAAATGCCACCGGTGCCATCAGTGTGTCAAAACAAGCGAAAAATGAATTCATCTTTCATTACTAAAAGGATTATATGGGCACAGACTGCAGATAGTGATAACCACAATTACACCCTTGTGTACAGGAGGGGAAGGACAATGAGTAGAGTTCAATGACAACTCATCAGTAGGAAAGGTCATTATAAAAAGATTGAGCTCTGTTTCACCAGAGCAGCCATGTTGCATTTCAGATTATTTGAGGGCTCCCTCAATGATTAATTATGTTCTGTAAGCCAATCATAGCCAATGATCTGGCAAGGAATGGCCTCTATACACTCATTAAAGGGGGAACTATTAGGAGTGAAAGCGAAGGTGGAAAAGAAGAATGACATAACTACCAACTGCTCCTAGCGACCTACAGAATGAGCCTTGTGAGCCTTTTAAATGGTAAAATTGTATAATAAAGCTATGTTTTACTGCAAGGGGAAGAAGTCATTTGCTTGACTGAGAAAGCGTTTCAACTCACATTCAATCACAAACAAGGCAAGCACACATCAATTCTAAAAATCACAACAACTCTGAATTTCATCTACAGCTACAAGTTCAGTCTGGGAAAATGATGGGGTCACATTTGCATCTTTAAAAATAATTTGATTGCGCTGAGCATCTAGTAGTCAACTAAGAAATCAGCTTTTTCACACCATTACTCGCAGCTTATTAGAGCCCAAAGTGAATACTTTCTTGCTTGATTTATATTACAATTTTAGTGAGTTATCATCTTATGGCACAAAAAATAAGAGTCATGCGAGGAATCATTTCAAATGAAGTGGCCAGCTGATGCTGACAGCCCAGTTCATGTGTGCAGGATAAAGACCTGCACTGCTTTGGCTTAAAGGCCCAAAGGCTCAAGCAACCAGAACAAATTTGTCTCACGCTCTCAACATGGGTCCCTTGTCAAACACATTTCTATCCTGGGGCTGGGATAAAATAGTTACACCGTAACAGATGGACAACCCTATGCAAAGTGGAAAATATTATTCAATAAATACTGACAAATAAAGCAGTCTGAGTCAATATTATAATAAGTACAAATAGACATTTAGGGTATGCAGATGTTGTCTAGACTTATGAGGGCACTGTCTGTAGAAACAGCCATTGAGTATTGATCCTCTCCAAAACAAAATCAAGGGTATGCATCAATGAAAAAAAATCACAGAAAAATTCTGTCATCATTTACCCTCTTGTCATGGGCGGTACCCATTGACTGATTCTCATGTCTATACAATAGAAGTGAATGGGCCATTGTCCTTTTACCAATATGCTTTAAAATATTTGCTTGTGTTCTGCACAAGAAAGAAAGTAATATAGGTTCGAAATGACAAGATGGTGAGTAAATGATAGTCATCTTTGGGAGAACTATCACTTTAAGTTGGAAGGTGTCGTACATGCACAAAAACACTAGTATAGCCTGATGTCATCTGCAAATGTTATTTCATGGTCTATCTCAGGCAGTTGGTAGGTTTGTATAAGTCACAGAGCATTCTGATACATTGTAAAATGGCATGGGCAGATGCAGGCGAGAGATGTTTAAGGAGCATCGATTAGCTCAAGCTAGCAGCTGTGGCCTCTGACACAGAGAACAGGTTGTCTGCACATAATTGCCCCCCAACAGTTGCACACATCAAGGATAGCACTGGAGCCGCAGAAATCTCCCACGCAGCGACACACAATGGTAGAAACAGTGATAAACCAGAAGATATTTAGTCTGTCACACTTTCTCGTTAGTGGCTGATACTAAGTGAACAAGAGGAACTACAAATACAGTTTCTAACAATCATTATTTTTTCTTATAAATAAGGCAATTTATTTTCCCATGGTGTCGCAATGCTGTGAGAAAAGACAATATCAAGAGAGTTAAAAGGGAGCATGTCAGTGTTATTTCTGTGCCAGTAGCAGCAGCACACATATTAAAGAGTAATGATTATTTTCACGGGGTTTCACAGGTTTCCTAAACACCCCCAGGTTCAATAAACCAGGCAGACCCAGGTCAAGCCATTGCATGAATCAGCAGACAAGTTGCACTGCTTAAGCAAAGTAATATTTTGAAAGTGTCACATTCTAATGGCTTACTTATTCCCTTTGCACAAGCTATAGCTACATAATTCCAGTGTAACTCCAAAAAGAAACTGTGGACTGCCCCCAGCTCGCACCTTGTCGAATGTGTGATGTCTGAAGGTACTGATTAATTGAAGAACTACCACTGATGATTTCACTCTCTTACCATGCCAAGGAACAAGTGCACCCTGAGGTATCACAGCAAAGAATCCATTAAACAAGGAGGAGGCTGCGGCTCTGAGCTGCAGAGGCACAGCTGACACCGGGAGGCTCTGAAGCCCAGTTAAGTTACAATTATAGCTCCAAGCACAGCTAGAGTTGAAGAGGTAGGTACACTTAAAATCAGAGACCCGTGAAGCTCAGAAGTCTGGAAAGTTACAAACAATATGCCCAAGAATTTGACCCATGTTCAAATATTTCACAGTGATATTTTTCTCTGGCTCCTGCATCCAGGAACACAGCTGTCAGCTAAAGAACATTCTAAATGTTATAATTGTGTGCGGCATCCAGTCTTAAAAAAGCAATAATGGTATATTTTGTGTTTAAATGGTCATTACTGTTTTCATGGCACAGGTAAACACTTTCAGGAAACTGGTTCGGTCTTGTAATACTATCTGTGGTTAAAGAGTCAAAATAATCTAATAATATTAAAATAAGTTAATAAATACACACTGTTGTCACAGTAGAGGATGATTACGGTTTCTATTATGATGCCAGCGTGAAACATGATCTGCACAGCAGCTCTATGAATGCTGAGAATAAACGTCAAGTGATGTGAACAACCTTATGAAACGAGTCAGGATACCTGAGCACTGAAAGCACGTTTGAATCTGAATAAAGGTGCATCACTCTCAGGTCTATGACTGA
This sequence comes from Triplophysa bombifrons, assembly GCA_029783895.1. Lineage (NCBI taxonomy): Eukaryota > Metazoa > Chordata > Actinopteri > Cypriniformes > Nemacheilidae > Triplophysa > Triplophysa bombifrons. The sequence continues at coordinate 12,927,840 of CM056451.1, read as the reverse complement.
AGAAAACACTCCCTGTGATCGGAGATCGATAAGCGCGAGTAGCAACGTCCATTCATCTCCGGTAAATAGATCTCAAGTCTATCCAGCGTGACAAGTGATCAGTCTCCTCCTATTTCTAAGATACACTGATGTAAAAAAGTGGGAGTATGAGGAAAGCCGTACCAGCATGTGGAATACCGTGTAAATGTCTTTCTGACTACATTCCAATCAACAATATACAGCATGCTATGACGTTTAGAATATTGACATCAGACTTCCGATAAAATATCTAGTTCCAAACTAACCATACATTCTGGACGCAGAATTAAAAAAAAATGTTGTAGCCTAGTTGTACACCGTTTTTATTTTAGACGAACCTGAATATAGTTCGCATTTCTTATTGTGCTCTAGTTTAAAGTTGAACAAAACCTGGACGCTTCTGGGCTAACGGGTTCTGTATTGCCACTTACCTTGGATGAGATGCGGGACAGCGAGATGAACGCAAAGGGCGACTAAGATGAGGAACGGTCCCATTCTTACTCAGCAGAAGGAACGAGTTCCAAGGTTACGAACGTGCAACGATACCGACGGCAAACTTCTTCTTCCCACGGAGTTACACGCCAAGGTAATCGAGTAAATATCTCCTAGGACAGGTGTCAGCTAAGTCCGTTTTCCCCCAGTAGGGTCAGCGGATATACTGTATAAACAAATGATCCTCTTAGGAGTTTCTTGCCCTTCTTCTGCAGTAGTGCGCTGCAAGATAACGGAGAGACTCCGCGCGGGTCTCGATCAAACGGTGATTGTGTGTGTACAAACAGAGCGCGCGGCTGACGGTCAATGTAGCGCTCGAGCAGCGGCGCTGTCTTACTGATGAAGACGAGCCTCGCTCCTCCCCGGCAGCCAATGAGCCTCCGATGAACGCACTGAACGAACGGAGAAATCCAAATGGGTGGGACGCTCACTGCATTTCACTCAGCCTTGGGAAAGACGGTATTTTTCCTCTGATGTGGAATAGGCACAGAAGCTTAACAGTTCTGACTTTCCTTCCGCTCTGATATTTATCACACACACACGCACACACACAGAGAGAGAGAGAGAGAGAGAGAGAGACTGCGCGGATTCTTTTTGTAGGCAAAATTCTTTGTTTTTGTATATGAATCATTTTATAGGGGTATTGAGAATACCATTAAGTCATTAATGATTATCTTTCATTTAACCATTAATTTGTAGAACATGCCCTTGGAAACAACTGGTTAATTGACCGAATGTTTTACCACATAATTATTTTGATTCATTTAAAAGGATGCTGGTTCAGTTGTGGATAAAGCTTTATTTGTTTCTACATGGTTCATAATATATCTCAGGCAATATAATGTATCAGGTAATTCTAAGCAAAAAAAGTATTGCATCTTCATACACACCACATCAGATCCCAACCCGATGCAACGTGCTACAGCATCAAAAATTGAAAAACCCTTACCTAAGCCTCCGATGAGTAGTTCAGAAAGTACATTGCTCTCTCATCACTTCCTAATTGCTCTATATAAAGAGTGCAAAAAAAAATCTATACCTTTAGGGATACCTGTAGTCTTGTTTTCAGGCTGTGTGACAGCCTGCGATTTGAAAGAGTGAAAGTTAAGAAATACATTGTGATTATGAAGCAGTCTGATATTTCATGTAAATCTATTTAAAGTTCTATATGTGAAATTATAAAACGAATATTTTTTGCAATGGGTTTGCTTATTGACCCCATACAATGTCTGATAGCAAAGCATTGTTTTGTCTTCCATATTTTTAGTATTATATATAATCTAAATTAAAACGTTTTCCCATATATCAAAGTTTCAATGTAGATTGGTACCCATAAGGAATAAAGTAATATCTTACATATTGTTTGAGGGCTTTTACAGTTATTCGTTGTGTGAAAGTGAAGACATTTTCCTTCATTCCATCATTCAGCTTCCTGTTTTTTTTTTAATTTGGGAGTAGTATCTCTTTCTCATGTTCATTACTAAGTATTATTCAAACCCCACGGCACTAGAGGAGATACAGGGTAGTCAGAATAATAGACACTGCATTAATTCACCAGAGAATATTACTTTTCTCTTCCTGAACAGCAGTGGGACACAACGGTGCAATACCAAAAGCCCCCAAGCTTCTGCTTCAAAGGGGCACTCTCAAGACTCACTGCAAATCATGATCTTTAAAATATACATTTGCATCAGTGTTTTCAGAGGCTTGGGAAAATAAGTCTGGAAAAGACCACAATATGTTTCAGTAAGACATTTTTCCATGAGTCTGAGAGAACATAATAACTGCACTCTGCAATTGTGCTGTGTTCTCCATCTGTTCTTCTGACACATCAAGCCAAGGAATCCTGTGGAAGTTTTCTGAAACACTTGGCCTAAATTAAATATACACTTTCAAATTTGACAGTGCTTGAAAGTTATATCGGTATGGTTCTACTTTGAGTCCTCAATACTGGAGGTTATAATGTTGCCCATTTTAAATAAATAAGCCCACATATAAATGGAATTTGTGTGGTTTTAGAGTGGAGCTACTGAAGAGTGGAACTTAATTCTTTCCTCAAGCAGAATTCGATGCAAACCTGCAAATGTGTTCAAAGAAATTTTATAATCTGTTTTTGTTACCCAAAATTTCTAAAATAGACTGGTGAAATAGTTCTGGTTCTTAATACCTGCCCCCTTACTAAGCTATGGCTAAGGCCTGTGTATAATTGATTTTACATGTTTTTATATCACAGATGTGTAACAAAAGAATGGCATTTCATGATTTTAATGATAAAACACAACATTTGAATAAAAATGTGTCCTTTGCAATAATGTCTTATAGGGAACAGTGTCAATCAACAATGGTTCCAAATATCACACCTTTCATGTGTTCTTGGTTAAATATACATCTAAACATCACAGGACATGAAGTCACATAAACATGTCATTGATTATTCTATTGTTTTACTTTCTTTCTGTTTGTGCTTTGAAGCTGCTGTCTATGACATACATCTGTATTTCTTTTTATTCCTTTGTTTTTCCTTTTCTCCCTGAAGCTAACATCAGATGCCTATTATTTTGAGTAACATTTGCCAGCTAACAAACAAGACAATTATAGTTGTTTTTCATAACAGAGCAGTATAATGTTTGATGTAGCTTTAAGGTTCTCAACTGGTGGGTGGTAACAAACATTAGGTTGCATGCCTCTTTGATAAATACATAGAAAGCAGGGGGGAATGATTCTAAATGTGAAAATTAAAAAATAATTAACCCTATGCACGAAGTTCAGGTCTCTGCAAATACAGAAGGGGCTTTACTCAATTATTGGGCGGGAAAAGTGTTTTGCTACCGTCCAATTAAAAAGGTGTAAGTGCATTTCTCAATTATTGGGCGTTTCCAAACAGGCTTTTCAACCATCCAGTGGGCACTTTTTTGTTATGCAGAGACCTCAGTCTTCTATACACTGCCATGCCAGAAAAAAATCACTTGTGGAGGTAGTGTCAATGTTCACTTGGTTAGGCCTTGGTTCAGTAACATTCTGTGGCTCTAAAATGAGGTCAGCTGACTACCTGACTACTGAATGCCCAGGCTTTCCCATCAATGGATTTCCTTATTTGATGGCACAGGCAAATTTTAGGACAATAATGCCATGATTCAGCGGACTCGAATTGTGAAACAATGGTTCAAGGGGCATGAGATATCAATTTCACACATAGAATGGAAACTACAAAGTCAAATCTGAGAAGGATGTGCTGGAGAACATTTTACGTTGTTGTGTCCTACCATCCTCAATATCATGCAAATCTGCACTGAAATTAAACAATTGCCTGCTAATGCTAAATAGGCTGTTCAGCCTTTATCGCCATAGAAATGGAATTCAATAACTCGTCACTTGAGGTCCTTGCATGTGCCATTGGTGCCTCTAAGCTAACAATCATAAGATAACCTGGTCATTTGCATTCCATATTAAAATAACTAAAATTTTCTGTATACATAAACACTGTATATACATTTTTATTGTGAATTTATTATTATTGAACTCATTTTACTGCACTAGGTTAGGACTGAATAAAATAATAGGGACCAGAAAAAATCGAATTAAATTATTTCTACAAAGCATATATTTTTAGCTTTTTAAAAGGTAAAAATACTGTAAATGATGCCAGTCTCATCCAGGTTTTTAAACACCATAATAATGTCACTGTTATATTTTTATGTCATGCAAGGACTTGTGGTGTACACAGGAGACATGTGTATTATTTCCCTTAGTAACACAATGTGCTTGTTTGACTCTGTAGATTCACCCACCCACACACCTTTGCCTAAGTTCTTCCCCTTCCCCTTTCTGTTTACTGTTGTGTTCATAAAAAAGCTCTCTCACATTATGCTTCTCTCCACTTCATCTTAGCCTGTTTTAACTTGATTTCATTCTGCATCTGTTCTCTGTGGCTACATTCACACTGTCAGTGTTTAGAATTGACAACCTAATTTACTTACATGTGTGAAAATGAACAAATGTTGGAAATGTCTAGCTTACAGTCACCGCTGAAATACTCTGTGTACGAACATGCAAACAAATTCAAGCCGGTATTCTATGCACACGTGACACCTGAAAGTGACTGACATAAATACCAAAGCATTCGAAAGAAAGTAATATTTTTGCAATGAACTTATAAATATTTATTTCTGGACACAGAACTAACTGTGTAGCACAGCAATGCAGCACATGGTGCACACTTCTCCCACAGTGCCAAACACAGCAATCGGATGCAATAAGCAATGTTGCGAAAGAGATTTGCCATTGCAAGATGTTGACTATTTAACACACCAATTGGTGTTGAGCAATCGACTGTACATAATGTTTCAAAGCAATTCTGCACCAAGACTTGCCATCATCTTCAAGAACTGCACCTTATCTTAACCTCCATACTGACAGAGTGATGGGCGACGTGACAGACATCTGATTGTCCAGTGCAGTTCTGTTCACACATCAGGGCTTCGATGAAAATGTGGTTTTAAGTTCATCACATTTATGGGTGATAGAATGCAGTTGTTCCTCAATTCAGAAACCAAGCTGCATGCAAACGCAAATGTATCAAGGACTGACAACCCTTGCCTAATTAAAACTTAATGGATGTGGTTATGTTTCGGCAAAGTATAATCCTTCCTTTCTACCTTGTTTTCATTCTTTCCCTCTTTCTTCCTTCTTTTTGCATTTATTCTAAGACAATATGTTAGAGCGAGTGTGGTGAAATTGCACAGGGATAAATGACCTCGAGCATGTTTTGTTGAGTCTTCCTTTCTTCCTTTCTTTACTGTGTATCTTCAAGTGGTGGTCTGGCCATATATCAACAGGAGATAAAAGAAATGGAAGTACTATATTTCTCTACCTTGGAAGATCAATAAGCCACACCTCGACCAGATTTACTGTGCAGTGTCATGACTGTCCTTGGCTTTTTCTTGCTTCGCCTGAGTCTAATAAGACTAATAAGGGCCTGACAGTTAAACTTTGAATATTATAATATTATTATTATAAGTAGTAGTAGTAGTAGAATATTATTTTAAATAAATTTTGTTTATATCTTATCTGGGTGTATCAAAATATCAGACATTTCGCCAAATGTCTCCTATTATAAACTCTTCAAAGGCAAAACATGTCATTTTAACCACTAGCAGTCACAAAAAAGGAGTAGCCTGATGAAGTTGTGGAGGATTGCAGTGTGATGGGATGACAAAGTTTTATAACTGCAACATTTTAATGTAAGCCAACAGAATTGATTGATAGGAACAACAATAAGTTATGTGCTAAACGCAACCAGCATATAGTGTATGTGAATGCATGCGGCGCTGGGCAGATCAATCAGTGAATGAAATCAAAGGATCATGAGTTAAGAAGTTGAACACACAGAGGATAATGCAGGAACATGAGAAGACATGTTACATTGGTTTAAACTTTGGATTCAAACATTATTGAAGATATTTGGGATAATATAAGTTCACAAATAAACAAAATATGTAACTCTGTGCTAGTGTTTATTTTAATACAAAATCTTTCACATTGTGGCTTTACGTTCTGTTGAGAAAATAAATATGTCTGTCACAGTGTTGCTTAAACAGTTGAATGAATTGGCCATCTGTACAATGTTTGATAATATCCATTATTGGAATCCTAATAGACTTTTTATTTTTATTTAGTATATATATGGAACAGCTAAATATACTAAACTCAAATAATGTCCAAGCCATTATACAACAATTAATTATTGCTGTAGTTTGCTCATCAGTTGAATATGACCTGTCCAAAACAGAATGAGTTACTGTTATATGACTGTATTGCGATTTCCTAAAACTCATGTTCAGAGTGTAGCCACATGCTGGTTAATGCACTTCACTGAACACTAAAACATAAATGTGTTTATTAATTCTGACAGCATATTTTAGAAGCCGTGCACTAATTGAGGCCATCTCCTCCAGAATTACAAATCAAAGATGCATGCAATATAAGGTTCCCACTTGATTTAATGGGTCAACAAACAGTAAAGTGTCTTGTTGAAAACAGATAGTGGGGTTTCTATATAAAAAGTCTCTGCTCATTTCCTTGTTAACAATCTTATCTCTTAAAAAAAACAAGAACAAATTCGATCAAATTTTAAGAACCTTATCGATATGCCAAGATGTATGTTTCTAGATACTAGGTATTGAGAACTGACTTGTGTTTGTACCTCTGTGCAATCAGTTCACTCTGCACACAACAGTTGGGACAATATTAGAGAACTAGGTTGGCTTTATCAGGTGCTCTGCCACATTAATCCTCCCCACAGGACTCTTAAATGTGGACAGAGGCAATGAATTACAGTTAACTACAGCTGGATCAATCCATTTCCCTGCCTCTGGCTGGGTGATAATTGTATCCTTACTGAAAAGTTACAGCGCAGGTCTGCACCTAACATGATCTAACATTTAGCAAGACTTTATAGTGAAATCTTTATTATAGTTCGAAAATAACAATAATAGACAGTTGTTGTGTCCTGCCTTATAGTCTATTTAATTAATACTCACATTTAGATTTCCAGTTTATAAGGCATGGGCTTCTGCTTGGTCTAAGAGTCAGTCGTTGTCTTTTCCCTGACTACATTTTTTTATCAGTTAAATATATTGCTTTTGTAAAACTGTTCCTAAATCCATCTTTAATGTGCTACTTCAACAAGAGTGAATGTCTTGCAACAGTTTGACAATATCAACCTTGGTCTTATATTTCTTCAAGGTGAAAGCAATATCGTCATTAATGAAATAGGGAAAATGGGACGCCTACGTCCCTGCAGTTTAAACAGACACATAGAAGTTACGATATTGTTATGAATCTCAGGGAGACAAGGCAGGAGAACCCAATTGCAGGCAGCACGAGACAGTGAAACAGATGAAACACTAAGGGGAAGCTAATGACACGAAATGGCGGGAAACACAGACGAGACTCGGGGAGAGTATGGAAGACCATAAAGGTCAAAAATGTCTCTCCCCACATGAAACAGGGAATTCTGCACTGGTTCTGCCCCAAGACCAAGAATAAGCCAAACAAGATAGGCAGAACCGTGACAGATATTGCAAGTCTCATGTGTGTCAGTGTCTGGACAGACACATAAAACATGGTTTAATTATTAAATGGAATTCTCACAGTCACGTTCTTTTATGTTTTGTTCTGGTTTAGTTCTGTTCCCGTTTCACCGGTTTTGACTAGAATGGATACAGCTCCTCCAACAGGCAGCGCACTTCAATGCTGCATAATAGCTAATGTAATTTATTGTTATTATATGCCGAGATTTTACAACAGTTCCAGCAGTAGCTGTATCCCTTCTAGTAGCAACCCGTTTTGCCTGTGTTCAATTATTAGTTTCCATAGTTCTAAATTAGTCCTGCATGTGTTTAGGTTTCCCTTGATTATGTTTTCCTGTGTATTTAAGCCCTGTGTTTTCATGAGTTCATTGTCCGGTTTTGTCGTTATGTTAATTTATGTTTTTGCTCCTGGTCTCTTTTGTGGATTTACTATAAAAAAACTTTTTGCTATAGGCCTGTAGGCTACATCTCTTCATCGTGCACTTTGTGTATATGCTTCAACGTTACAGAATACCAGACCGAAAGAAGATTTTAAAGCGCCTTTTTCCTTTTTTGATCATTTTTGTCTCTTCTCCCGAAATGGATTTGCCTGCTGTCCAGCTTCTCTGCTTGGAGCAGGGAGACTGTCCGCCTGAAACCCCTAAACACAACTTTTTAAATCTGGTGTGCCTCACCCACCCTGATTGCTTGCTTTGCGTGTCTGCACCAGTTTGAGTGAGCGATCTAAGGCACACCTTCCAGCAGACAGTCCCAACAAAGATTTCGTCGCTTTTGTGGAGTGGGTTCTGGAAAAAAGTGTACTGTTTTTCCACCACTGATGGAGAGCCCGAGCCTGTATCGCCCCGGAGCCTGAGCCTCAAGACCCGTCAGACCTGGTGCATGAGCTGGCAACACTGTGCGTTGACGTGAGAGTGGTAATGGAGATCGAGGGCATAGAGGGAAGCCCCGCCCACACTCCCTAGTTAGTTGTCCGGTAATCTCTTTGTTAACATGTGTTTTTATTCCTGGGGCCCGTTTCAATAAAGAGTTAATTACACTGAGATGGGAAACTTTGAGTTTTGGGAGTCAGAACAGCTGATTTGAGTTAGTTCATTCAACTCTGGGTGGGCTTAACTTGAGTTTAGCACGTGCACTAACACAATGAAAAGCCATGATCAATGGAGCTTCGATATTTCGATTCACCATGGCAACGGCCCCTAAAAAGCAACATGGTTGCAGAAAGCACTTGGTCATTTATTACTTTTAGCTATTCATGTCTGCATTTATGTTTGTATTTACTAACTTATTTATTCATGCACTTTATTTTCACACTTGAGACATTTCTCATCCTCCATAGAAATCTACCATTTGTATGAAAATGATAAAGGAAAGAATATGCTGTGATGTAATATAGGACTTGATGGCTGATGTTATTGATGGAAGGATGAATGAGATATGTATTGATATATCTAATGTACTTTAAAGAAAAATGATACACTTTTAATAAACATGCAAATGACAAAATGCTGCTGGGTTCCTAAATTGCTCTCCTGAAATCAAAGTATCACTATGAATTAATGCAGCACATATGACATTTTAGTCACTGAGATGGTCTCTGTGTGATCAACCTGTGCCATGCATGACTGTATTAAATTAATGAATCAAAGAGGCACACCACTTGCGCTTTAAAAAGGGGGAGGAGATTGAAAGAAACTCTAGGTTTACCAAAAAAAACCTGCTCCCGACAATGTTAGGTTCACAGAGTTAGTTACCCCTCTTTTAGAAACTTGGGTTTGACAAACCTCGCATTCTGAAACGGAGTTTCCCTCAATTCTGAAACGGGGCTCTGGCCTACTTTGTGGATTTATTATTAAAAACCTGTTTTGAATCTACTTTCCCTTCATCATGCGCACTCATTTTAAATCGGGATTGACTTGCTGGCCTTTTTTAAGGCAATATATGACATGTTCTCTTTGGCAGGAACAGACAGATATACTGTTCACTGTGGATTTATAAAACTGTAGAAGACATCTTACTGACTCATAACATTTACAGTGATATATTTTATTGAATCATCACGTTTATCTTACATGACTTATTCTCACCCTCTGGCCTGTAAAACTTGTGTCCCCATCATAAATACATCAAAGGTCTTAAACGAAAGAAGTGTTTGTCTCTCTTATGTATTGCAGTGTCTGGTTTCACACCCAGATGCTTTGCCTTGCAGTTTAATTCCCTATAGTAACATTCTGCTTGGGCAAAGGCACACAAGGGATCCAAATTTCCTGTCTAGTAAGATATGGATATTCCCCACATGCACACATACAACTTCCCAAGCCAGACATCCGCACACTAAATAGATCAATCATTTGCATTTCCCATCTCTCATGCTAACACGGACCCATTTATCATGTTAGACAACTTTATAGATGGGTTTTTCTTTCACCCAGTAATATTAATCAAGAGCAAATGAAATATGAAAAAGGGGGAAATCAAAAGCATGTAAATATGAGAAGCTTCTGATCCGAGGAGACTAGTTCAGCTTAAGAGTGAATATCACATGCAAATGTAGTGTAAGGGTAAGCAAAAACAACCAATGCACTTGAGCTGAGAGGCTGCATTCTCATATTCAGCAGATTTGGTGGGTGGTAGCATTTCTCAAAGCCTTCTGTTGGAATAAAGGCACAAATTGTACAAACAGTATATCTTATCCATATGAGGGAACACTGGTAAGTTGATCTGCTTAAAGCAAATCTCGCTCAGTATATTTTTAAGTCATGATTTTATTGGCTCTAGGCAAAAAGTCTATTCCAAAGATGTTTACATAATGGCTGTTTCGAATGGATGTTGTGGAGACGTAGGCCTATTTTAATTCTGAAGGACCATCCTGATTTTTGGAGTTATTTGTTAATGGTGAAAACACATGGTAACCTTTGACATCTTGGCCAAAGTACTTAAGCCTGAGGGAGTTCAAACATCTTCTGTTTTTCGAAAATTTGGAGCATACTGAAAAAGCATACTGTTTGCATGTTCAGAAACAGGCCTATTGTTTGTGATATATTATACTTGTGAATTCCATGGTGCGGTTGACACAACAGTTCACCATAAACTTATCATAAAATTATAATGTCATGATTCAGCCTTTTCTAGTCATAGTTTTCGAGTCTTGTGGCAAAATCATGACAGACCCACGTGTCTAGTGTGATAAAGACATGGCATTGTTCGTATTAGACATGCCATGCGCTTTCTCGTGTCTCATCAGTGTCCCCACCCTCTCGTTTCCACATTAGTATGGTTAATGATTTCATGCCCCGCACCTGTTCCCTCTTGATTTGCTTCCCTTTAAAATGCCCTTGTGTCTATTGTCCTGTGCTCGTTCATTTTGAGTGTTTGAGTTTGTGCATGTTAGCGTATAGCGTATAGCGTATAGCGTATAGCGTATAGCGTATAGCGTATAGCGTATAGCGTATAGCGTATAGCGTATAGCGTATAGCGTATAGCGTATAGCGTATAGCGTATAGCGTATAGCGTATAGCGTATAGCGTATAGCTTATGCTGTGCTTTGTTTGCCCTGCACTGTGTTTTTGCTGTGTTATTGTTTTTCTAGTCATGTCTTAGTTTGTAGTTTTATAGTATCCGGTCTCTATTTGTTTTTGCTCCCACTTAGCGTTCACAAAAAGTCTTCTAAATTGCATTCTCTATTTTATTTTTTATATTTGTTATAAATAAACCACCTATTGTGGTTTAAAGTACATGTACAATGATTCCGTTGTAGTAGTTTCTCTCTGAAATAATCATGGGTGGTAACTAACATTTGAAATGATTGTTTGTACTTTTTACATGCAAGTCAATAACACAGGCAACCACCAAAAATATGTTTTTTTTAACATAAGTCCACAAATACACATTTTCATAGTACAGTAAGTTTACAATATAAAGGCAAAAGGTTTTGTTTTATAAATATTACACAAAGATATCACTAAAACAGGTGTACTGGAACATCTCATCTGTGACATAAGTAGATGCTTACAAAAAAAACACAGAAAATGATCAGTTTCTTTGTCAAGTAAATCAAATTGCTTTGAGTTTCTGGTCAAATCAAAAAAAAATATATATATTTTTAATTAAATCATTTTAATAATATTGTCAAAATGCAATAAGCATGTGTTATTAGCTCAGTGACACTGACACAACACACACAAACTGAGACTATATGACATCCTGTCACCCTCACTGAGAACTTTCATCAATACTTTGCTCTTTTTCTGTTTATATTGATGTGTATATGTAGATGCTTATATACTTTTATTTTATTTTTATCTGTATTTGTGCAGAATGTTTATATTTAATGTTCCTGTGCTTTGGGATTGTAAAATTCGTTTTATCATGCCAATAAAGCTTCTTTGAATCTTGAATCTATACTGCTAACTTGGAGCATAGCACAGGATTTCAGGCTCCTGCAAAGGCAATGTGTGGGGCCCATCCATACTATATATCAACTAAATTGTTATATTATTTTTATAATACAGCACTGAAACTCATTTGTGTATGAGTTGCGATATACTTAAATATAAAGAGATGAGCTCCCCTTTACATGAATTGACAGTTTTTGATTATTTTCAATTTGAATTGTGTTTTATTAATAGAAACACTGTGAAATGTAGACCAAAACAAACTTTAAAAGTTTAATGCCAAGACAAAAATTTCAAGAAAAAAGGGCTCCCCTTTATCACATATAAAAAGGCCTAAATACACTACATATTTTTACTAATATATTTATTGACCTTTTTATTTATAGTACATTAAGTTACATGTATATTTATATATTATTACAGGTAAACCAATATGTCAGAAGAACTGCCTCAGTTTACCTTAATATGCAGATAAAAACGAAACGTGTGAGATGTTTGTCCATTAATGCGCTCCATAGTTCGGGTGTACATTTTTTTTTCAAGTGATTGTTTTAACTTTATAAGTTAGCAGACTGCACTGCAAAATCAATTCTAACTAGTTTTGGGGTTGTCTGCTTATTATAATTCTCACTCTCTCCTGCCTATTTTTTGTGAAGGCTAAGAACAGCGAATTTGGTGTTAATTTAGACTGCCCATATCAATTATTATCTTTTAAGCAGGCTTCCAAAAATACTGCCACTGCACTACCAGGAACAAAAACAATACATTCCCAAACACAAATACTTAAAACAAACTACCCAAATACTACTTTTATAGGGTTAAGCACTAGCTGTAAAGTGTATTGTATTTCATCTACTTGTCGATAAGAATATCCATCATCTACTGTGAGCGGAGTTAGTGCACACAGACTGTGAGTGAGAAATGAAAATTCTGGGGCACAATAAAAAGATCTCTAGAGGAGTGATAACAGAATGCTTTCAGCGGGGATGTGAGTCCATTCCACTTCACTTTTACTGCCTATCATGCAGTTCGACATGGCGTGCATGCTCTGCTCGTGTGAGGCATGTTCACAGACTGCTGCCGAAATTTCTCAAAATTGGCTGAAAACAGAGAAGGACAGACGCGCACAATTGAAAAATAATAATTAATGTCACAAATTTCCAGGCCCCTCACATGCCTGGGCCCTATGTACTCATTCACCCTTTTCCCCCTATTTGTGATGCCCCTGTTTAAACATCACCTGAAAGCTGCATAAATAAGCTTTTCATGAATATATGTCCGAAATACAACTATTAGAAAATCTGGAATCTTGGGGAAAAAAAAAATCCAAATATTGAGAAAATCACTTTTAAAGTTAATGTTGTCCATCAGAGGCGCTGTAGCAGGCCGTTGGTAAGAAGAAATATCTCTATTGGCTTACCACTGTAAAGATGTTGTGGAGAGTAGATGAATATGAAAGCTGAAATTCTAAGCTTTACATAGATACCTAACTTGAGTGGGTAATTACCAAAGAGTTGGCAGCGGTGAGCAATGTTTTTAGGCAAGTTTACAGATATTTTTTTGATCGCAATTTCGTTGCATCCACTCACAAAAATAAAGTTTGTATATATTTACGGTAGGATATAAAATATCTGACATGATCTTTACTTTATGATTTCTTCCATAATTTTTTTATAATGTCGACCCACAACATAGATGGCTATGGCTACAAATGTTCTACTTATAACTGGTTTCATGGTCTAGTGTCACAGTTATTTACCAGTGGATTTTTCTATGGTTACAGGCATTAATAAAGAGGGAGGGGAAGGAAAAACTAAATAAACTTAACTTGTCCAGTTTTCAGTTGCTTATTTTTTAAACATAATTTTACAATCTTCCTTTACAACACCCCCCCACCAAAAAAAATGTTTCATGTAGTATTTTTATAAATACCCAAGGTTTCTTTATAACTCTCTTGGATAAATAAAATAAAGCAGTTATTCCCAGTTGAATTCTACTTTTGTACCACAGAGCCTTACTATCCTTGTACAGTCGGTCTGTATGAAAATTATCTGTGTGTTTTGGATGCAAGCAGTGCAGGGTGTCTAAAATATTAGTCATTCATTAATACTTCATGGCTTTTTTAATCTTAATGAGAATAATACCGAATTCCTACCTTTTGGATCTAATGAGAAAAGAAACCACTTCTCATGCCAGATATTTGGTTGTCTTGTTTGAAGTGTATAGTCTACACTCAGTCATTTTTTTCTGGATATAAAATTTCATATTTATGTTCATTCGTTTCATATTATACAGCACTTTGATCAACCATGGTTGTTTTCAGGGGCGTATCCAGGATATAAAACCATCAGGGGCTGAGCGTAAAACATTAGGGGCTAATGTAGGGAATTTAGATTAGGTTGTAAGGGGTATTTTTTTCAAAGAAAATATACTTTGCATGAACCTTTTTATGCAATATAGTTTATTAGCAAACACGAAACAATCACATACACTGTAACGAATTGCTATAAAAACTACAGCGTTATTTTACAGAAGCTGACTGTTTTTTAAATAATACAGAATATTGCTGTAAAGTGCAATGGATTGTGGGGTCACGTGACGGATTAACTCAAATGTACAGAATATTGCTGTAAATTTCAAATCTACAATGGCGGGATGATCTTCAACAGTCGAGATTGGGGTTGTGTGCAAAATGAGTGATTCACACCTGTGGTAAGTGACTTATTACGTTTTTTTTTCCATATTTGATAACAATCATACTGGTAACGTTATATAGAGGTATCTAAATTCGCTTTTCATATGGGTAACCCCGGATTCAACCTCCATCCTCGGGGACCAATGGAGTCTTGTGCAGGGTTTCAGCAGCGCCGTCGCGGTAAGATTTCAAACATCATCCGTCGCTATAGCACCCGAGGACAGAAGTTGTTCATGTTATTTAGAGTTTTTGTACACACCAGAATCGAAAGTGGGTTTGTGACAAGCTACAGTTCATTGTAGGCCTATTAGTAAGTTGACGGTTGTTTTTTTAATGTTGAACATCGCGCCCGCCGTAGACACGGTAAAAGTCACATGCTTCGACTGTTGGGATTCACGGGAACTTAGTGTTGAAAACCACACTTCATCGTGATTATTTTGTGGTGTTATTCAAATTTGCAAATGCAGTTATCCGTTTAATCGAGCGCCCAAATTAAAACGAGTCACCAAAGCTTGATTTAAGTCGATATTCACGGAGGATAGCCCGGTAAAGTGATTAATGTACGTAACCAGCTAGTTATACAGTATGAACGGAGGACAGCTGAGAGCTGTAGCAAAAGACATTACCGACACCCTCATCGTTAGAGTAGGCCTGTCTCCCAAATAGGACCGTTGGAGGGTGGGAGTGAGACGGCCCGTTACAAATACCAGTGTGACAATTTCTTGACCGTGACATCCCTAACATTAGTTGGCTTACATTTCTGTATAAGTACAGTTTTAAGTGTCAAGTTACTCGGTGTACTTTGCTTGGAGTTTGTTTGTAGAGTCACTTATACTAAAATGTAAAAAGCTTAAAGATAAAATTGTATAGTAATTATTAACTATTGTCACATGTGGTATTATTTGTTTTAGGACACTATTTGCCATGCAGGCCACTGGATGCTGACTACTGAAGGTTAGATTGTGTGTGACGGTCCTCAGCACAGCTTCATGTCTGGCCTTGTCACTCTGTTCACAGCATGTTACATATTCAGTCTTGAGTAGCAGGATGGAGCAGCATGTATCTTGGAGTCCACTGAAAGGTATTAGTTGAACAACTTCCTTACCTGCATTTTATAGATATGTTAATGATACCTGTTAAGACCTTTAAAACAATATTTCTCAACGAGAGATGGATTTGTTTAGTAAATTATTTAAAAGTCTCCCCTATGTAACACTAGCAAGCTGATGATTTAATTCATGTGTTTTAATATAATATTTTTTTGTATATTTCATATATAACATTTCGTTTTTCCTGACTCTTTGTAGATATTAATCCAGAGTGTGGAACAAGAAGAAGCTACATCTAAAATGCCAGGATACAGAAGAAACAGGTTGCAGTAAACCCACATGTTGCCGCTCTTCTAAACACAATGATGAATTTTCAGTGTAATAGATGAAAAGTAAGAAGCACGCATACACACACAACAGATCTCATCATTGAATTACATCATTTGATTATTCTCTGTCTCTGAATGTATATGTTGTCCTCTGTTTTTCTCTTACTATAAATTGAATATCTAACATTATTCTCTGCATTCTTTCCATAGTTCTATCTACTTGTTGTGCTCTGATGGATCAAGATGTGGACCGTTTTACAGACTCAGATTGTTACATGATGGTTATGTTGGTTATGTTGGTTAACGTGTTGTTTAAACATGAATGTTTAAACATTCATTGTTTAAAGAGCCATGTCGGCTTCTATGAAGTTGTAACTGAATAAAAATATTTAATGTACAACAAGGTACAAAATTTGTCTGTAATGTATTTTTGTATCAATTAAAAAAAATTAAACACTTTTTATCCAGTATGCAAAACATACTGGATATACAATGATTTATGTATTTCTTCTAAATACAGTTAATTAAAATCAAGCAATCTGCTGTAAAAAATACAGAATTATACTGTAGCTATTCAAAATTACACCACAACAATATATTCCTGACACCTTAGAGACAGCCTGGCCAACAGCCTTAAAATAATCACCTTGACGCACATCACTTGCCAACTTAAACTACATTAGCACGCGACCACTCACATTACCTACGGGACATATTGCCATTTACCTCCGTGAAGAGACTGTTGCTTCTGTGTTGGGAACTGACTTTCAGCCAAGATAAATGTAACCAAATCCATGATGTCGAAATTGACCCCAGATTCGAATGGGATTCGAACCGGCAAATGTTGCGAAAAGGCCATGCGAGCCAACCGAGCAAACCAGAGAGCCTTGCAGTTTACACAGATTTCAAAGTAATTTTACGTTAAAGTCTGGCTGACCTTAATCACCAGGTATGATTTCTGGTGTTGGAAATTTGCTTATAAAATATTTCGACCCTTTACTTTTTTGCTTTTCACGTAAGCAATTAACTGGGCACTATATGTAATAAGCATGGATACATACAATTGGATTGGAATGCTATAATTGCTGACCAAGCTGTGTTACTTTACATTTCTAAAAAGAAAAGGTCCTTCCTTTAGAAAGCAAGCAATATGTTCAATGTTAGCAGAGGTACAGTAACTGTTACATTGGGCACATAATATCCTGTATATTCAAAGGCATTACATGATAAATTGGTCTGGCTCAGTTCATCAGTGATTGGGTGAGAACAGTTAATTTTTACTGGGTGTGGAAATCAGCGGGAGGGGCTCATTATACGACAGGCAAAACGCCTAAAATAACGCACGCTCTGTGCAACCAAAACGACGTTTTTTACGGCGTCATATGGCAAGCCTGAAAACGCCGTTAAATACGGTGCTATAGACGGCTTTTCGCATGTTTTTAACGGCGTTTGGAATCGCGACGCTGTATTTTGCGGTGCCATTGCGTTGGCATATAAACGCGTTTAAACTATAGCGTAATTTTGCCAAGACTATCTGCACTTAAATGAAGAACTACAAATAAGTCTGGGGAGATGTTACAGAGTTTTCAAACTGACAATGGAAATGACTTGAAAGAACGCATAGTGTGCAAACAGAAGTGACTTGAGACCAGAGGTGGACAGTGAAGTACATTTACTTCAGTATTGTACTTAAGTACACTTTTTGGGTATCTTTAATTTAAGAGAAAATAAATATTTTATTGTGATTAAAAAATACTGACACATACTAAAGATTGCTATTAATATAATTTTACATGCATATATAAGCAGTATGACATCTGGGACATGTTAATCATAGTAAAAAAATCTGCATAAAACTGGTTCCAAGTATAAAAGACAAGTCTTACTTTAGCAACCCATTTCCCACACAGATATTTGTTCTAAGAGTGTCTGTTGAAGTGTAATATGGCACATTTAAAATTCCTGTGTAGCTCCAATCTACTTATAGATAAAAAGCCAGAGGACTTTTATTGGCTGCCTTTACAATGCTTCTTGAAATCTTTTAATTACTCCGCTGCCTTTCATTGCTGTTTTCCAAGCCAATGAGGTGGAAACAGAAACAGTCTCTGGAAGGCTTCACGCCCATCAAAGATGTCTCTGCTATTGGAACAGAACAGTGTCAAGTGTGTGGTTTTGCGAGACGAATTAAATAGAAAATTCCTGCTTTGCACTCTTGCAGACGGGTCTTCTCACATTGCCATTCACTTTCTCCACCTATGGTGATTTCTGGCACAATACACTTATTTACATATCTGACTTAAGTTTAAATACATCAGGTTTGCAAGACCGAGTGTTAGTGTGGCATCAAAATGCAGTTCTAAAGTGTAATGAAAGATTCTCTAGATAAGACATATGAGTGAAGGAGAAATAGTTGTTTCAATAAATAGATCCATTGACAGAGATCATACTGTACGTCATCTGTCATTGTGGCTAAGCTTCATTTATAGATTGTCTAATGGGTTTTGATAAATAAGTCACTGTCAACACCGGGTCTCTGAACCTTTTCAAGGAGGAAAATGTATGTCATTTGAAAAGAAATGGAAACAAAATCCAAGTTTTATCCTTATGAAAAGAAACAAGTATTTAAAATTATACACTTAAACTGTTATTTTATTGGTCCATTTAATATTTTAATATAAACGGTCCAACAGCAGTCAACCAACTTTCCACCACTTTCATTGCAACGTTTCTTCAGTCTGGTGGTACAAGTCAGAACTATCCGAAAATTATAATAACAAGTTCCAGGAGCATGTGAATGCTTTTTACAAGTCGGAATCTCACTTGTTAAGTCTGATGTCACGCACATCATATACTGCTTCCAGGTCCAAACGTATCAATCAGATGCTATAAGCAAACAACAAAACATTTTTGAAAAACACATCCTAACCTTTATCTTTATAATGAAATCCCAGATGTTCAGACAACGGTTGATTTTTACAACTTATGAGAATTCCAAGTCCAAGCCTCAATATTTTAATGTCACGACATAACAAGCGGATTACAGTTATTCCGACATGACGTGAATGCAGACTTTGTTGTAAGACCACAAAGGAGACTAAATCAAATGTATGGAAGTACATTTAAGTTTAAGTTTAGAGACATAAAGGTTAATGCGAGCCAGTTAATAGCAGTTCTAGCGTGAGGTGCCATGCACAAGTTAACTTTACCACTGTAGAGTTCACAATCTTGAATTGTTGCAAGCGTGTCATTATGCACAATTTCTATGCATATTATACTCATAAAAAGATGAAAGACATGGCTGAATACATACTTTTATCTTCTGCACGTTTCTCATCTTCTTCACGTTTCTCCTCTTCTTCTTCTTTACTTTTTTCTTCATCTGGCCACCTGATTGCCTTAGAATTTATCTCATATTGTTTCTTTTGTCGATTTAAAAGTTATTGGTTGTGGCACATTCACCGTGCTTTTGATATCAAATAAAAAAATCCAAAATATTTTCTTTAAAGAGAACGTTTTGCACTATCCTGTGATACTACTCAGTCATAAATTAAATGTTAAAGTGCCTACAAGATGCATACAGTAAATGTATGTTTCAAGGCATTACAGAATCCTCTGAACTTATGGTCCAACGTCGGTCACTGAAGAAAAGGGGAGATAAAAAACGTGCAAATGAAAACACAATGAATTTTTATTTTTTTCTTGGCTCTACAGTATGTCCATCATTTGATATCGCACACAAGAGGCCAAAAACGAGCACTAGAAAATATCAAATATCTGTTGCTCAAAGCTCAGATCATTTGATTGTAATTGGTTTTATTTGCCAGAAAGGCTGGAGGTAAAAGCTCAATCTATTTTTTAGAAAACATTTCAGGTACATATTGCTTTATGCTGTTGTATTCTGGATCTCTCCTTTTACATGCTGTATTGAGCATGGAATTAAATTAAAGCCTTGATATCAAGATCTTTCATGTGAAACAGCCATTCTTGTTATGAAAGAGCACATTTAGAGGCAGTGTAAGGACTCAAAGGTTCAGAAAGAGAAATGGGCTGTTCATTCTGAATACAAAATAGAATCCAGTTGAACACATGGTATCCAGAAACAGATCTTGCTAAGGTTGATAAAAAAGTGAACGCTATGAAAAAGGATGACACATAGTAGCTTTGAGACTCAGCTTGAAAATAGTTGTGGTAGCTTTGACCCCCCCCTCTACTTCATGCATGTTCCACGAAGGTCTGGTGTATTTGAAAGTCTTTTGTCCTGTTGTAAAACTAGGATTTGTGCAAACTGCAAGAAGATATAATTTCAAACCAGTCCCCTTTTTTTATATTTAGAATCTCCAGGGGAGTGAATTCAATATCCATTCAGAATCCATTTCAGGACTTTCTACAATATAGGAGGGTGAATGTGAAAGTAATCTAATGACCAGAATGTTCTACATGTGTGCCATTTATTGCGATTTTTTAGGTTTTCTAATATGAGACAAATGACAAACATATTCACCAGCCATTTATTATGGACACAGTGTGTACTTAAATACAGGAACACAACCTATGCAGTTTATACCTGTGTATATATACGGCATATACTGCACATGAATAATTCATGTTAAAACCTGTGATGCAGTAAAATGAAAGCTTCCATTCTGTTGTGTGACTATGGACTTTTAACTATAAGAGTATAAGATATTCTCTAAAGCAGTTTACATTGTGCATTTCACTGTTGACATTTATTTGTTATACAAATCAGGGCTATTCACCATTACAGTGTTGATTCAGATACATTGCCTAATCCAGTTCTATATTCTATGTTGTTTTATAGCAGTGTGTCCTGGAGAAATCTGGTTTAGTTTCATTGTGTACAAGCTGTAAGTGGCTGAAATGACAATAAAGCTACTCTCTGATTCCAAAATGGAAGAAATTGCTTTCTACCATGTAAATGGATTCAAATCTTCAAGGTTCCTCTTGAATATGTAGCTAACTGATATGTAAAAATAAAAAAGCAGAAAATCCCCATTTAAGAATATGCATTCTGTATATCATGTGTTGCTATCCCAAACCCTCACCTCATCCATCCTGTTGTAGTATACAGTAGCTCATCCCAAAATAAAAAAAATCTCTTGTCACTCTGTTTCTTAATCGAAAACGACTTTCTTCTTTTCTGGAATATATACATATTCCAAGTAATTGGAAGCCATGTGATAGCTTTGTGTGATGAACAGAGTAAAATGTAAGCGCCTACCGTGAGCCGATAACTGCAGTTCACAAATAAGTCATTCACATCAGTTTTGTGAACTGGATGAATTCATCCATTAGAAAGTTCTGTGTGAATAAACTAAAGTGTTTACATGATCAGTCTTTTTTTTTAATTGCCAGTAAATTAAGAATTTGAAGTATTCATACAGAAATTCTGCTTGACTGAGTTCATGCTAGTTACTATTCTTCTGTTGTGAAGTATATCACATCTGGGCCCATGAGAGTAAACTGAAAGATGTTGCCTTATTATAGTAAAAGTTTTATTATAAGAAGTAGAATTCTGCAGTATTCCTTGATCTTGCTGGCAAAACATAAAATATAAGGTTTAAATATAAAATATAAGGTTTCTGAATGATTATATAAAGACTTTATACTAAAAATAAGGATGCTATAAACGTGCTTCACGGCGATGCCATAGAACAATTTTTGGTTTCACAAAGAACAATTTAGTCAAATGTTCTTTAAAGAACCATCTCTGTCTTACCTTTTTATAATATCAAGAACCTTTTATTGCCAAAAAGAAACGGAAAAGTGCTTTGGATGTTTAAGGTTTATTATGGAACCATTTAGTTACAAAGGGTTCTTCTATTGCATCGTAAAGCACCGTTGTTTTTAAGAGTGTAGACATCAATTTACATCAGTGACACAAAAGCAATGTGTACATAATTTAAAAAAAGAGAAATGTGTATAATACCTTCAAAAACGTGTCTTGTCTCTCCATAATGAACCATAATCTTCATAGAGCTTGAAATGTTGTAATTGTGGCATGACCATAATTGTATTGTATTTGTAAATGTAATTGTGTCTCCATAATTCACATTCATGCGCACCTGCATTCTTTATGTTAATCTACCATGTCCTTTATCACAGGGCTTTCACTGATAAAGACTGAAATCTGGTTACAGCGACCGGCTGATCCATTTATTCCCTTTAAACATCTGTCACATGAACAAATCAAACGATGTGTATGTTTTCAAATGCAATTTTCTTTCTCTTTTATCAAACCCTGCACAATAACCTACACAAAAAGCTGTTGGCATGCAAAACGACTTTATCTGTTCTATCTTGCCCTACAGTTTCTAGCACAGTCTGATATAAACTACAGTTCGCCTCTTAATACAGGGTTAAATTACATTTAGCTTTTGGTACTTTTTTTCTTAGTTACAGATAAGTGGGTGCTATGCTTGCGTAAATTAGCATGTTTATTGCTTACTGTTGCCTCATTTCTCTCATTTTGCTCATTTCCATATCACATTCCCTCTGGGCCAGTCTTAAGTTTGAAAATGGGTGTTCATTTTTATAAGACACCTCCCCCACTCTATGGAAGTAATCTTCAAGCTATGCTACCCATATCATGCTTGAGTAACCTTGTCTTAAATGTAGCTATGCAAGACTGCCCTAATGGTAGTACTTAGCACTTTCCAAAGCCATATCCTCTCAACACAACACATACTCATTTTACTGCATTAGTCTAATTTAAGATATTTGCTGAAATTATTTTCTTGAGAAGGACAATTGGGAATCATGGCCCATGTTAAATCTAATTTTCAGTACATTGTCTCCTCCTTGATACCCTGAATTTATAAATAAATAATAAATGAAAAAGACACCATGTAGCATAGTTGATCAATTCTACTCATATTCAAATATGTCATCTTAGTCCTTAAATGTATTAAATGTAATTCCAGCATTTAACTCAATTATAACTTTTCATAACTGTTGGAAAAAGTTTTATAATACCTTTAAAACAATATAACAACCAGTCTGAATAGCTTTGCAGCTAGCATAATAATACAACAATATGTTGATCATGCATATATATTTTATATTTTGTATGGAAAATTGCAACTGTTTATTAAAGTGGAAAGGGTGTTGTGTATTTTTTTGCTAAGCATTTATATCAAGCCTTGAAACAACAGCATGAGAGCCTGGCAGGTCTGTGAAAACAACTGGGAATTTAAATTGATGGCGTGTTATTATTGAGATTTTTTCATCACAGTTTAATTGACATTTTCCCATGTAAAGATTTAAAATATCAATAGGGACACATATCATCAATTTCAATCGATATTCTATTAATGAGAATTAAGTAATATAAGGTGTGGAAAATGCTAATATTTTGTATGTGTGTGTGTTGCTGAATTTCCCTGTTATTTAGTTTTATTTGTATTTAATTTGTCCTGTTTCAGGTACTTGCTCTAACATTTCCCAGAAATATAAGGATAACTTTTTAAAACTGTACAATATTTCTTCTTTGTACTTATTTCAATAAGTACAAAGTCCTATCTAATAAACATATTGTAAGTGCCATAAGCAATGACCTATTTTACATTTTTCTGTTTGCCACATAAAATGAGGTTGTTTCAACTAAACAAACTAATCGAACATAATAAAACCTTTATTGTAAAAAGTCAATCACCCAGTCACTGCAGTCAGTTAATAATATGGCTAGAATCAACTTACTTGCTTTCCTATGTGGGCTACTTCTATAAATCTGCTTGTCCTGAATGACTTCATCCCTTTGCTAGGTTCCTATAAGCACTCTGAATGTTGAAATGCATGATGAATTCTAATACTTGGCTTAACTATGTGAGAAAGAAATCTCACACCCCAGCAGAGAAGCTGAATATTTCCTCTGTGTTCAGCTGACTGGCGTGTAAATATATGCATAGTAAATTTAATGACAGTTCTTGTCTGCATTCAGGATGATAATTCCTGGTGGGAGCTCAGAGGGATGGATGATTTCAGAGAGAAGGGAGGATTGAGAGGCTCACACATAGATACATTAATACTACTACTTTTGAATATACAAATGTCTGTGTTTTATAATCTTGTTAAAATACTTAAGCACTTTAATATATCACTTTTTGGAATACACAGATATGAAAATCTAATAAGTTAAATTTCTTCAATCACAGTTTACCAATTGGTGAAGCTAAATTTCAAGTTGGGTTATGAGCTCAAGGCTTATGGTTTGAATGTGGTTTGATCAAAATGTTCTCCCAATAAAGGTAATAAAGCAACTTGAATAAATATGTTTTAGTATGTAAATGAAAAAGCCTAAACACGCTCCTAACAAAGTATATATTTGTTGACAGGCTTTTCATGTGTTTGCAAACTCGCCAAACTTTGTAATAAAAGAAAATATGATTTTAAAATGTACATCCAGTAAACATTCCAGCATTCTTTCCAACATGCAACCAGCATCTTTCACCAGCATTTGGTTGTCTGCTGTGTTCTTTATTAATTAATGGTTTGTCACCATTATTGAGGTTTGTGTGTTGTATTGAGGTCTAGTGTATACTACAATTCTCACTTCATTCACTAACTCTTTAAGCATATACTTGACCAATATTTGTGTCTGTCTTAAGCAGAATCTGTACAACAATAAATGATATCATTAATAACTCAATGTAATCCCAAACCTGCATGACTTTCTTTCTTCTGCAGAACAAAAGATCGTTTGCAGAATGTTGGTTACTAAACAACACTTGCCCCCACTGACTTCCGTTTAGGGCACAAAACTACTTCCACATTTCTCATTTAATCTTATTTTTAAAGACTTACACAGGTTTTGAACACTTTGGAGGGTGATTTTCCTTTTTGCGTGTATAGCTGTTCGCTTCCAGCACAATTTTGCTGCACGATCAAATGTAGAGTATGTACTTCTCAATCACAGAAAGAGTACATGCTTTTAGTTCATAGTATAAGTAGATGAATTGGGGGGTCAGCAATGTTGATTTTATAGGGAACCAAAGCTACTGCACATTGCTAGGAATTGCACAATGTTTTGGAAACCAAAGTCATGGTCACCATGTCTGAATTTGCAACAAACTCTTATAATGTGTACTTTGGCCTAGGAGTCTGTAACAAATCTCAATAAAAGGGAAGGAAGGATGCGAGAACCGGAAGACAATAAAATAAACATTTAATAAAGTAATATAATAGCCGGCGGCCCCTCACGGACGACCGCCGGCAAACAACAATACAATACAACATAAAACGAGATATAAACACAAGTTCGGGCCCGGTCCTCTCTCTTCGACGGTCCGGTCGCTCGTTCCTTTTATGCTCCCAATCTCCTACGGGATTCGAGCCCGGTGTGCGCACGGCTGGCGCCCTTTAACAATTACTCACCGGACTCGAACCACGGTCTCGCCCCGCCTACTCTACTACAGAGTCTTTAACTGATCATCCATTTGGCATTCATTGCTATGCAGACAATTTGTGAGCCTGGATGACTTATGGTCAATTTTCGAAATGGAGATTTTTACCTCATCCGAAAGCTGAATAATTAAGCTTTCTATTGATGTATGGGTTGCTAGGATAGGACAATATCTGGCGAAGATAGTACGAAGTCGTAAAACTCTGGAATCTGAGTTTTTGCAGGTGCAAAAAATCTCAATATTGAGAAAATCGCATCTGCTCACAAAGAAATATTTTTATATATTTACGGTAGGAAACTCACAAAATATCTTAATGTAACATTTTACTTAAATAATATCCTAAGGATTTTTGGCATAAAAGAAAAATCTATAATTTTGACCCATACAGTGAATTTTAGGCTTTTACTAAAAATGTTCCTGTGTTACTTAAGTTTTGTGATCCAGGGTCACATATGTTCTACTAGAGTAATCAACTGGCAACTCACAGGTTTAGCTCTGTCCTGAAGCTCAAAACGATGCAAACCTGTGTTGCCAATTCCCCTAAACATGTCACATGTTCCTTTTGGTTTATTATTAGATTCAAATATTATTTTGAGGAACGGACGTGCTTTTGGAATTATTTATTGTTATTTATATGTAATATAAACACACTGTAACCAGTTACCAAAATCTAATGTATCATAGATTAACTTGTATTTACTAGGTTAATGAGTAGAGTATTACAAGGAACATGCCTTGTCAAGAGTCCAGATCAATTTGTTTCCAAAAAAAACTTTCATAAAACAGCATTGTATCCCTGAACCTAATAGGAAACATCAGCAGATCAGTATGATCTTTCACATAGAAGCAAAGTCTTATCCTCCATCATGCCTCATCTGTTTAATCTAGTTGGGAATTGCATTCTAAAATAAAGCTCCTTTACAACTTTACACGCAGTGCGCACATCCACTCAGGGCACAATGGTACAAGGCCAATCTCCTCACAGTGTTGTACTGTCATAAATCAAATTCCCACTATCTAAGAGAATCATAGAGTTTGCACAGTGTCTGTACTGGACACACGCGGTAAAACTAAATCACTACCATTATACTAATTTATTTATTTTTGCTTCATTCTAAGTAATCTTCAAGCTTACATTCGACTGTTATCTTACAATTTTTGACTGAGCATTTGTCCGACTGGCACAGGGTGTTGAGCTATACTTTTCAAATAACAATAAAATACAGTTGAAATCTGAACATATAAATTTAGTTTTTCAAATGTCTCCATTTAAAACGTGGAATGGTAGGTGAGAGCACTGCTGGCACTTAGGCCCACACACAGTACACTTATTTCAGAAGACAAATAAATATTACATAGAAGCTGATTTTAACTTTTAAAGTTAAAACTACCAATTTTCAGAGACCCACTCACAA
The DNA here is from genome assembly GCA_029783895.1 of Triplophysa bombifrons. NCBI lineage: Eukaryota > Metazoa > Chordata > Actinopteri > Cypriniformes > Nemacheilidae > Triplophysa > Triplophysa bombifrons. The sequence goes on along the minus strand of CM056451.1, from coordinate 12,900,941 downwards.
GGCAAACCTGCCAACACCATTGTATTTATTACAGATATGCAATAATGAGATTACTGGAACATATATGCAGTAAATATCATGATTCAGACATTTTTTTTCTTTTTAAATATATTTATGTTTTGACAATCCTGTATTAAATTGTTGATGTAAAGTAATTACACTGTCCACATGTGTCAAACACAAATTTGTATTTCATATCCTACTGGGACTCCTCTCTGCAATTTTAAGTCCCCAGCCCATGCAGTGAAATCTCATATTTGTCTTCAGATGTCATCTCCATCAAATGAGGCCTCTCGACAACAAGTGACTATGGCCATTCTTGCAAAGTGCCACTCACACAGCTGTGTTCACGTGACGTAGCTTAGATCCAAAATGATGGCTCACCGTTGATTGTGCGAGAGCGGGCGTTTCAAAGCATAAAGTCCTACATTGAAAGTGAGCTCAAACGTCAGACAAGGAGGGAAGCCTATAAAGTATACTGAAGAATAATTTTGTCACATCACACTATACTCAATATACAGCATTAATCCACTACACAATATACTGATGCCTGGCATCTTTTTACTGCCTTTCATAATGATAAAAACAAAGGTGTTACAGTTATAAATAGACCACTGTACAGATATAGAGTGCATCAATATGGAAGGTCTGAAAGTAGTTTTCCTTGTGAGGATTGCAAATATTTCTATAACTAATGTTTCAGCCCACTAAAGGGGTTCTTGATATCCTTAATAAATCAGAATTTTCCGCAGAAGATTGATAAGCTGAGAGGGCTCTGCTATTTTGTGATAGTGTTTCGGGAATTGTAGGCTGGGAGATCTGTGACTAACCGTAATGATGATATCATGATAAATAGTTTATGGTGTTTCTCACTTTGTTTTAAACAGGGCAATTGCACTTTGTGACTCATAAGATGCGTCAACACAAAAACAGTCAACAAAACCTGTACCTCGCTTTGTGTTAAGGTTAAACTGAGCAAACATTATTTACATATAAATATACATATTATAAATTGAAATGCAATTAAATGGAAACCACTTAAATGTTTTAAATGCAATGTATGGAACAATGTAAAGCACATTAATCAAAAGCTAAACTGATTAGTCCACTAAGTAAATATACTGAATAATTTGTGATAAAGTATGTCTCTTGTCTCACTGTAACAGAATTGACAGCCTTATAAGTGTATGTCAGTGAGTGATAATCATCTGACCATACAAACTCAGCAAACAGTCGGCTCATTTAAGATCATTAGTTTGGAGAAATCTAGTTCCCTTTCTGTCGGTCTCTCGACGTTGTGTCGAGAATGACAGATGGGTTCGCCCTTGAGATCCAATCAACTCTGACTACTATAGAAAAGGCCAATGAAATTTGGCGAATGAATTTGCATGCGGTCTCCGCCCCCGGATGTCCGGTGTAAAAGGAAGCCGGCGTACAGCATTCACTTAACTTTTGTTCTTCAGAGCCTTTGCTCATGACTACGAACAAAAATAATTAAGGTCTAAAACGGTCTAAAAAGGTCCTTTTCAGGACTGAGCAATCTCCAGCGCGGCATGTCCCGCTATTCTCTTGGATGCGGCACCCTCATCGAGGGTGCGTTGTTGGTAACACCGTCAAGGACTGCGCTCAGCAGTTTTTAACAGTGAAGAAGCAGACAGTGGCGATTAGCCAACTTTTTTCCGCGCTGTGGCTCGGCCGCCCAGAGGCCTCCGAGATCTCGCGTGATGTCTGTTTCCCTGATCAGTCGGTACAGGACGGCTCCTGCCTCGTCACCAAAGCCGGGCCCTTTTCAGGGCCTGGCGCCCACTTACTCACAAAGAGTTTTCTGTTTCCCCTGGGTGTTCCTTCTAGCCAATCACACAGTCCACAGGACTGTTCCCGGCAAACCCGACCTCACGCCCTGGCGAGGCGTAGGGTCGTACACACATGACAGCTCCTACCACTCTCAAACCGACAGTGCGTGCAGCTGTCCCGTCAGGCAGGCAATAAGGCGGAGTAAACCTTCCCTCCGGAGAACCCAGCGACATGGCTAGCTCCGCCAGCCATCGAACAACCCTCCGTGCGAATGGTGAATCAGACCGTCCCCCTGGTCCCGCTGTCACAGTCCCTGGGAGCTCGAGAGCTGACCACACTGTCTCGGTGGCTAATGAGGATGGTCCGCCTTGGTTACTCGATCCAGTTAGACAGAGACTCTCCCAAGTTTCGGGGCATCATCTCTCCCTCTGTCAGAGGCAGGGACACCTACATACTTTGGGTAGAGGTCACCACCCTTCTGGCAAAACAGGCATTGAGTTTGTCCCTCAAAACCAAGATGTTCAGTGGGTTACAACCCGCACTTCATCGTTCCCAAGAAAGACGGCGGGTTGCGCACCATAGGTCTGCGTACCCTGAACAAAGCACCTTCACAAGCTGCCGGTCAGGATGCTCACCCAGAGGCACGTCCTGACATCTATCAGGTGTTAGGATTGGTTCGTGGCAATCGACCTGGAGTCCTCCCTTTCGGTCTGTCCTTGGAAGCCGCCCTTTCTCCCTGAGGGGAGGAGTACCAAACTATCTCAACGATTGGCCTATCTTGGCACACTCGCAAGATCTGTTATGTACACAAAGGGACCTGGTGCTCCGGCACCTAGATCGATTGGGACTCCAGGTCAATCGAGAGAAGGGCAAGCTCTCCCCAGTGCAGAGCATCCTCTCTCTCGGTATGGAACTCAACTCTGTCACCATGTCGGAGCAACTGTCCGCAGTACGCGTCCAGCAAGTGTTAAACTGCCTGGAACATTTCAGGCAGACAGCGGTCCCCCAGTAACAATTCAGAGGCTCCTGGGACACATGGCGTCCTCGCGGGGTAATTCCTCTCAGGTTGATGCGCATGAGACCGCTCCAACACTGGCTTCAGAGTCGAGTTCTGAGGAGAGCGTGGCACACCGGCAGCAGGCGCATGGTGATGACGCGCTTCTGCCGACGCACCATAACCCCTGGTCTTCCATGACTTTTCGACAGACTAAGGTCCCTCTGGGCAGGTTATGAGGCAGGTCGTGGTGACGACCTACACCTCCCTGAAGGTGTGCAGTGCAGTGTGTAATGGGCACGCAGGCGGGGCGTTGGACGAACCTACAGCTGTAGCGTACATCAGATCGTTAGGGTGGCGTTCGCTCACAGCAGCTAACACAACTTGCTCGACGCCTCCTCCGGTGGAATCAACAGGTGACCCGTTCCCTGCAGGCCACACACACCCCGGGCAAACTGAGCTAGACAGCCGACGTGCTCTCTCGTCAGTTTATGCCTCCGGGAGAGTGGCGACTCCACCCCCGCGCAGTCCAGCTCATTTGGATGCTGTTCGGGTAGGCCCAGGTAAACCTGTTCGCCTCCTGCAACACCACCATTTGCCCGCTTTGGTATTCCCTGCCCCCGTCACCAGGCTCCTAAGGGGCGCGAGAGGGCGGAATCTGTCTCATCTCCGCTCCATAGCCTCTTGGGACCCTAAAGTGGCCCCCCAAGAGCCCCTCGGAGGTTCCGATCTTCCTCACCTGACGAGTAAGATGGCCCTGCTGATGGCGCTTGCTTCCTTCAAGAGGGTAGGGGACCGCCGAGCATCCTCCGTGTCCCTGGATTGCCTTGAATTCAGCCCTGGAAACTCTCACGTTAGCTTGAGACCCAGGCCCGGATGCGTGCACAAAAATTTCCCACTACTCCCTTCCGGGGCAAAGTGGTGAACTTCCAGGTGCTCCCCATCGGGGATGAAGACCCAACCCGATCCGTGTTATGTCCACTATGTGCATTGCACCTCTACCTGGACCGCACGCAGAGCTCAGAAGCTCTGACCAGCTCCTTGTCTGTGTTGGAGGACAGCAGAAGGGGAAGGCTGTCTCCAAGCAGAGGCTGGCACACTGGGTCGTGGATGCCTTTACGACGGCATTCCGATCTCAGAATCTCCCATGCCCATTGGCAGTGAGGGCTCACTCCGCACAGGGTATACCCACCTCCTGGGCACTGGCCAGAAGCGCCTCTCTAGCAGACATCTGTAGAGCTGCGGGTTGGGCTACGCCCAAACGTCTTCGCAAGGGTTAACAACCTTCACGTAAACCCGGTGTCAGCCCCTGTCCTGCGTGGCGACATGTAGGACTGGCATCCGGGGGAGCGAATGCCTGCGAAAGCACCTTTCCACCCTCCACTAGGTTGGGTCAGTGTGCTATCTACCTCTCTTCCTACCCAAACATAAGGCTGGCTGGGCAGAGCAGCCTTCCCCCTTAGTCCGGGATACCATATGAACTATCACAGATAGCTCTAACCGGACCTAGTGCTACCGGACATCTGTAACACCCCCTCCGTGGGCTGTTCCATCTGATGTATCCTAATGAGAATGGTTCCCACTCCTGGTAACCCATAAGCTTCCCAAGGAGGACCTCCACCTCGCGGTTAACTACTCAGTCTGCACGTTCGATGCGTTCTCCTCCAAAGACGAGACCATACCTATATCCACCATATTCCTCCCCACGGGTAGGAGGTGGCCTCTGCAGCGTATCCCTAATTAAGGAAGTTGCGCTTACCCGGTGTAAACCCGAGCCGGACGGCCTCTCGCCAGTAGAGAGCTGAGGCCTCCGTCCGTGAAGGTTACCGGTCAGGGCTGTACCCATCTTTCTCCAAGAAAGCTCTGGAACCCCCCGACCACCACACTGGAAGGTTACAGTTTCGCGAAAGCATCGAGCTGACACGCCCAGACCTGTTACCGTCGCTTCGCTAGAGATTGTGGCGCGATACAGCGTTGTGGCGCTTTCCATAGGCAACCCTATCTGTCATTAACAACACAATGTCGAGAGACCGACAGAAAGGGAACGTCTTGGTTACGTATGTAACCTCAGTTCCCTGATGGAGGGAACGAGATGTTGTGTCCCTTATGCCAAAAACACGTATCGTATTCTGCTGCATTCGTGAGAGGCTCTCAGGCTCTTCAGAACAAAATGTAAGTGAATGCTGCACGCCGGCTTCCTTTTATACCGGACATCCGGGGGCGGGCACCGGCATGCAAATTTAATTCCCAAATTTCATTGGCCTTTCTATAGTAGTCAGAGTTGATTGGTTCTCAAGGGCGAACCCCAACTGTCATTCTCGACACAACGTCTCGTTCCCTCCATCAGGGAACTGAGGTTACATACATAACCAAGACGTTTATGTCAATGAAGAGCAAACTAGCAGTAGGTATAAACTGTTTTGAATGTATAAACTGAAGATGATCATTACTTAAAAATGGTAAGTATTTTTTGTGATGTGGGTGTTTCCTACAGATTTAGAATATGAGCTATGGGACACAAAGGCTCAGGTTTGCTAAGAGTCACCTTCTGCTTTGGTACAGAGGAAGATCAAAGGAGGCATTGTATTGTGGTTCTGTTCTATTATTTATATACAGTATAAACTACATGACCAAAATTATGTGGACACCCCATAGGTTTGACTAGGCCCTTTAGTTCTAGTGAAGACAAATGTATATGTGACAGCATACAATGGCAGTGTGAATTATTTGTTACCAACTTTGTGGCAACAGTTCTGTGACGGCTGTTTTCCATTCCCCTATGCACAAAGCAAGGTCCATAAAAATGATTTACTAAGTCTAGTGTAGAAAACCTTGAATGGTAAAACACAAAGCCAAGACCTGAACCACTGAACACTTTTAGGATGAAGTGGAACAACAACTGTGAGTCAGAGCGCATCACCAGAGCCCAACATCATTGCCTGACCTCAGTGATGCTCTCTGGTGTGAGCAGCAAATCCCTGAAGCCATGTTTTAGTGGAAAGCCTTTCCAAAAGACTGGAAGCTGTAAGAGAGGATAAGCTTCTTATTATTGCAAATGCTTTTAAAATGAACCACTCAACAACCAAATGCCGTATAACTCTGATGTATTAGATGTCAACATACATTTGGCCATATGCAGTGGAAGCACACTGTTTACCTAAGAAATATGTCCTGCAGTTCATGCTTTTATTAGTAAACATGTTACCCCTGAAGGTCTTTGCACATACAGTCCGAAATTTTTGTACACGTTTCTTCGTATTCGATTTCCTCAAAATTGGTCACACATAGAAACCTTGCACACTGAGTCTGATCCACATTAATTTATCCGTTTCATAAAAAATCGTAAGACAATACAGCCTGATGCTGCACTCGCTCTGCCTCTCCTTATCTCTCCTTTCTTCCCTTGCTTTTCTACATTGACCGTACCATAGGCTGTCGTCACTCTCTGCCTACACTTTCTTGAATACCTGTCAACACTCCCATTGTTCACACCCATCTGTAGGCATCCATCTGTTTTGTTATTTCTACCGTGAAACTCCAATATTTCAGTTTCTCCCATGAACGCAATTGCGAATGGACCCACGGAGACAGCGAACAGCCCCAGGGACAGGGTCTCCAGGATTTGGTAACGTTACCCAAATTATGCTTTTGACACCAATTAATTGGCAATTACAGCTCAAAATTAAAAAAACTGTTAATAGAATGCTGGCAATTTATTAAAATGCTAAAATAAAGAATAAGCTTCTAAAATACAATTCAGTTCCTTCTATTGTCAATACAGCATCTGATCTGGACCTACCCTCAGCCCAATAAAGTAAAACGTCAAACTCTAGACCACGCTACACAATTGTTTGGCTAAGAAATCAATATTTAATTATTACGCTTGTGAAGTATGGGCTTTCCAATATTTTTTTAGCCAAGGGGCACACAGTTTGATTATACTGTATACAGTGAAAACAAACAGATACAATCACTATATATATTCGTTTGTATCTTATGAAACACAAATTTGATGTTATAATGGCATGGCATGCAATCCTTGGTTAAAAGTGTCTCTTTATTACATTTAAGTACAGTGATGGTCTCATGTCCTAGGGGTCCCTTGTCGTAAAGGGATACATTACCCAAAAAAAATATTATTGAATTACTCACCCTCAAGTTGTTCCAAACATGTATATATTTATTTGTTCTGATGAACACTACAGATTTTTGGAAAAGTGTTAGCAACTGATATTTCTGGAATATCATTGACCATGGTAGGACAAATCTTTTTTTTGGTTCTGTTGAGCACAAAACGAGATTTTTGGTAGAATTTAGGAAATCAATATAGGGTACCTTTGAATACCATTTAAATGTGTCTATTGTATTCTATTGTTTTTGTTTAAATGAAGTCTAAAAGAGGTCAAAATATTCTGTTGGTTTTATTTTGTCGCAGCACATTTGTAGGGTTACAAAACTGAAAAGAAGGAAGTCCCTCTGGACCAGTGTTGTTTACATCTTGCGAAATGGTATAGGGACAAAATTAAAGGACATAACAAATACATAGTAATACATTCAAATGAAGCACATTAGTAAGATCAAATCAGGGATGGACAACAACATAATTTATACTGTAATGTGTTTATAACCAACCTTAATCCGAACTCAAATCCTAAAGTAAAAGAGCATATGTAATGTTATTTACAGAAATGGGAGGACCATTAACTGAAATGCTAGTCTGAAACTAGCATTTGAAAGCAGAATGAAAGACAAGACACAGCCTAAAACAAAATGAAGCACTGGTGCAGTCAATACAACATGAAAGCAAAAGTAAGTTTTACTGTAAATAACATTTACAGTGTAAATGAGCAGCAGCTCTCCTCTCTTTTCACTGTAATGGTGGACATTATCCTGCCCCTCAGCTAAACCAGAGATCATGATTGGTTGGATAATATCCTGTTTCAGCTGAAATGAAAGTTTTGATTGTTTTTTCTGCTGAGTTTTCTCGAGGCCTGCAGGTCAGAGCACTGGACACTAGAAAAGAATCCCTTTTATTTTAAAAAACCAGTATTGTTCTAAAACAGCATGTTAGTTACTTTTACGTGGGTACACAGTATGCAAAATCCATAAAAAATATCAGCAGTTGGCCATACAGTATATGCTTGCATATGCAATGCACCAATGGTTTAACAGATGCTTTTATCATTTTATGATTATTTTATAATCATTCGTACCAATTTGTCTTTTTGGCATTGATTGTTTCGTACACACAGATTTGAAGGGGTTTACCGGGCATATGTTTCTATGCAAAATAGATGTCTTAGTCTCAGTAGAAAGCACAGAATGATGCATGTTGCCTACAAAATGGTGAAAGCTGGTGACAAATTACCAGTTCCAATCTGTTTGGCTGGCTCCCACACAACATTCTAGAGTCAAGGTGCAAACGTTTTACCAGTCCTCTGGGAAACCAAGTTTTGTTTATAAGTTAGCCGGCTGCAATGAATAGTTTTGAGAGATTTATTGCATCAAATTGATATTCAAAAGTTTTAAAAAGTAAGTTGCAAATAAACTAGATATCTGCAAGCCAATTTTAATAACCAGTATTTTATGGAAATTCTTAGCCTATACCTATGGTCTATTAATGTCCTCTGTGAAGTAATAGTTTTTTTCTTTGTGTGGATACTTAGTATGGATCACACTATATTCATATATTTGGTTCTGCGAGATCAGCAGTGACTTAAATATATGCACTTGACATATGTAATGAAACCATATTGCAAGGACAAGGCATAAGAGAGTTTTACACTATTACGCCTTCAGCCTGTTAGTGTCTATTCAGCCTTGTCCTCTCAGACTCTGTTGTTGGTTTACCAATTCAATTTAGTTAAAATTAAATCCTAGTTTACCCTACTTGTTTTCTAAATTCACATTTGTGGTCTAATAGCAAATGATCCCTCTGTGCACACTAATACAGAGACTCCAGCTAGCTGTATCATAAACTTTAAACATATTCAAAACTATTTATTTAAAAATATATATATATATATATATATATATATATATATGCATTATATTATATCGCCTGTAATCATTAACAACACCGGAAGTGTTTATGAAAAATAAATGTTACAAATCCAATAAAATATTACATTTTTTGTGGCCTTCCTCTATTAATTCGGGGGTTGAAGTTTTATTGCAAAGCCTTAAATACTACTATGGCCTCGGAAAATAGGATATGATTTAATTATACTGCATGATTAAATAGGACTAATGACACCCCCTCATAGTAACTAACGGGAATGGGAAGAGAGCAAAATAGAGAGGGAGAAGATGGAATCATTTGGTGATTATAGCCTCTAATGGATGAGGTTTTGCCAAGCCCATAAAGGATTATTAGGTTGATTACGTGAATGTCTTGATATTTTTTTTCCAAACATTTAACACATAGACTGCTAAAGGCAGCGGGTAATCAGGATTGAAGACATTTCAATTCAAAATGTGTCATTTTGCTCTAAAAGTGTGGTGCAGATTACTCATGACCCCCTTGCAAGGATACAATACCCAGTACATAGTATTTAGCATTTAGTATGCATCACCAATACTGTAAAATGCGGCATAGGTGTTCACATTTACTTAAATAGATAAAATATTTTAAATGTTATTTTATTAATGATTCCTACAAATTAAATGTCTCTTAGCTTGAAGTAATTTGTTCTGCATGCTAGTTCAAAAATATAGGTCTATTTTTTTTTACAGTTTCTTTCTTATGGGAATACAGACCAGTAATATTGATGACTCCCATAGAACTTTTGTCCAATCAATTGTTATCGACAATAAAAATGCCACTTTCCCCTTTATAGCAAAAGCACGCACCACATCACAATCATGACTGTGATTCGATGCTATATTATGATCCTATGCGAAATATTGTGATTTGTGAAAGCTGCACCAATTAGCTAATCAAAGCAAAACCTAATGTGGGTTGGATTTATGCCACTGGCCTAAGCAGTCAACGTAAATCCTCAGAGGCTGCCTGGACACAAGAAATAAAGCTTCTGTTGCTCCTGCGATTGAAACGGTTGACGAGAGAAAACATGTAGTATTAATGACTGGGAGGATGTAGAAGGCACCTTTAGGATGTTACCTGGTCTAAGGTGCTGAAATGCTTTGACCAGTCCAGAGGTAAAACTGTAATGGAGAGACTTTGAAGCTCACTTGGTGTGTGGGGGGGGCTCTAGTTGTTTTTTGTTTTTTTGTATTTTTACACCATACATATAGAAAGTGCTGAATAAAATGTGCATAGCGTTCGAAGGCTATATCATGAATAAAAGATGGAAATCCGTTACATTTTGAGGTGGAACTCAGTCCCCTCTTAATATTAACTCCCTGGACTCCTCCGTGTGCCTGAGAACACGTAATGTGTCTGTCAGCTGTAGCTGATAGATATAGAGTACATGGTCACCTGTGATCATTTCATTTCTGAAATCCAAATGACCACCAACAATTTAACACTGAAAACGGTTTATGGTGCGCAAGTTGTTCCTTACCCCGTTTCAGTTCATTTAAACCTCACACCATTCATCAAGCACTAAATTATGTCATTTTAACAAAAGCTGGATTCTGGAAATGTCACCAGTGCATCGGTTCACGTCTCAGGTGCATGGAAACATGATTCATATTCCATTAAGCATATACATAAAAGAGAATCCGTTCTGTCTGAAATAAATGTTTTTGACCATATAAATTAGATTTAAAATGCAGATCAGCCAGACATGGCGCAAAAAATGAGCTCATCAACAGCTTTGGCTTGAGTGATTTCATAGTCAATAGGTCGCCACGGATGCAAATGGGAATGAAATTACAGTATATGTCATCCAACATGACCCAGGAATTTTTTAATGTACATAGTAAGTTAATAGCCCAGACCTTTAATTATTTTGATGGAACTTTCATAGTTTAGTCTTGGAAGTGACTTTATAGGCCATGGCGAGTTTGCTTCAGTCTTAGTATAAATGATTGTAGCCTGCATGTGTAACACTTCTTGCAGACAAACACACAGGAGATGAAGGTTATCCAACATATACTTTAATCCATGATCAAGAGGTTTCAGGAACCAGCACAACACCATACACACAAACAATACTGGACTAAGGAATGAGGCAAAACACAGGGCTTAAATAACAAGTGAACGTTATCAGGGAGAACGGGAACAGGTGTGGGGCAATTAACAACCAAGGTAACTAAGAATGAACACAAAAGACAAAACCAAAACTGAAGATAACTGGGACAACATGTAGGCTTATCAAAATCCACACACATGGCTACAATCTCTGCTGCTGCATTAACCAATGAATTGTGCAGGGTACTGCTTTGCCTTCAGTTTCCATGTCTGTTACTGATATCAGAATATTTATGGATGTTTGAGTGTACAGTATATAAGTCAAACAGAACTCTTTGATCTTTAAGGATTTTGTGTGTAATAATACGTAGCTCTTTTAATGCTTAATGTTTATACTTTATTTAAAAAGATAATCACAACATGATACAATTAACCTGATAAAATAAATCAATTCACAAAACTTGTTTTGCTTTTCATAATTAAGTTGACATTTACAGAAGCCTTTATTTATATTTACCTTATTGATTACATTAACAGTTGTATTTATAATTAAATTATTTTTTTAAGAATGCACATTTATATTAAAATCAAATGGAAGACATGTATTTAGTAGAAAATGCAACGGTATATCCTTTTATAATTGTCTGTGTTACACCTCCTCGACTGACAAGGATTTTGCAGTGGCACTGCCATCTTGGGAGGATAATACTCCACTGATACATGTATTATTGTTTTGATATGCACCATTTCTTGTTTTGTTTGATATATGGTGAAATTGAAAGTGAAAGAACGTCTTGGTTACGTATGTAACCTCAGTTCCCTGATGGAGGGAACGAGACGCTGTGTCAAGAACGACAGATGGGGGTTCGCCCTTGAGAACCAATCAACTCTGACTACTATAGAAAAGGCCAATGAAATTTGGCGAATGAAATTTGCATGCCGGACTCCGCCCCCGGATATCTGGTATAAAATGAAGCCGGCGTGCAGCATTCATTTACCTCTTGTTCTGAAGAGCCTGAGAACCTCTCACGACTGCAGCAGAATACGATACGTGTTCGTGGCATAAGGGACACAACGTCTCGTTCCCTCCATCAGGGAACTGAGGTTACATACGTAACCAAGACGTTCCCTTTCTGTCGGTCTCTCGACGTTGTGTTGAGAACGACAGATGGGGTTGCCTATGGAAACACCACAACACTGTATCGCGTCACAATGTCAGTGAAGCGACGGTAACAAGCCTGGGCGTGTCAGCTCGAAACTTCGTGAAACTGTAACCTTCCAGTGTGGTGGTCGGGGGGTTCCAGGGCTTTCTGGGAGAAAGATGGGTACAGCCCTGACCGGTAACCTTCACGGACGGGGCCATAGCTCTCTACAGGCGAGAGGCCGTCCGGCTCGGTTTACACCGGGTGAGCGCGACTCTTAATCAGAGAAGCGCTGCAGAGGCCACCTCCTACCCGTGGGGAGGAATATGGTGGATATAAGTATGGTCTTGTCCTTGGAGGAGAACGCATGGAACGTGCGGACTGAGTTGTTAACCACGAGGTGGAGGTCCACCTGGGGAAGCTCATGGGTTACCATGTGTGGGAACCATTGTCATGAGTATAGCAGACGGAACAGCCCATGGTGGGGGTGTTACTGCGTCTGATAGCACCAGGTCTGGTTATAACTATCTGTGATAGGTCATATGGTATCCCAGCCTAAGGGGGAAGGCTGCTCTGCCCAGCCAACCCCCAGGGGGTGCTTTCTTAGTGATGGATGGAATTCCTGTTCTTAACCAGTGTCTGGGTAAGAAGGAAGGTTGGTGAGGTACCAAATATCTTAGCCATGTGTATGGGTAAGAAGAAAAGGTAGATAGCACACTGACCCAACCTCTTGGAGGGTGGGAAGGTGCTTTCGCAGGCATACGCCCCCCCGGATGCCAGTCCTACATGTCGCCACGCAGGACGTGGCCTGACACCGGGTTTACGCGAAGGTTGTTAACCCTTGCGAAGGTGTTTGGGCGTAGCCCAACCCGCAGCTCTACAGATGTCTGCTAGAGAGGCGCTTCTGCCAGTGCCCAGGAGGTGGCTAAACTCCGTGTGGAGTGAGCCCTCACCAATGGGCATGGGAGATTCTGAGATCGGAATACCGTCGTGACGGCGTCCACGACCCAGTGCGCCAGCCTCTGTTTGGAGACAGCCTTCCCCTTCTGCTGTCCTCCAACAGACACAGAGCTGGTCAGAGCTTCAGAGCTCTGCGTGCGGTCCAGCGTGCTGGACACAACACTGATCGGGTTGGGTCTTCCTCCCCTATGGGGAGAGCCTGCAAGTTCACCACTTGGCCCCGGAGGGAGTAGTGGGAACTTCTTGGGCACGCATCTGGGCCTGGGTCTCAAGATAACGTGATAGTTACCAGGGCCGAATTTAAGGCAATCTGGGGACACGGAGGATGCCTGGTGGTCCCCTACCCTCTTGAAGGAAGTGAGCGCCATCAGGAAGGGCGTCTTACTCTGTGAGGAAGATCGGAACATCCAAGGGGCTCTTGGGGGGCCCTGAGGCTCCCTAGGACCACTTAATTCAATTCAATTTCAATTCAAGTTTATTTATATAGCGCTTTTCACAATGTGTATTGTTTCAAAGCAGCTTTACAGGGGCAAACAGGAAAAACAGAAAAGTTAAAACACAGCACAGTGCATGGTATTCATACAACGAGTAAGATCATTCTAATAAATAATATCTAATTTGTAAATAAATAAATAAATGAATGAATGCAGTCTCCCGGTGAGCAGGCCAACACTGCCCTGCTGTGGCGAGGAACCCAAACTCCAATGATTAATTAATGGAGAAAAAAACCTCGGGAGAAACCAGGCTCAGCCGGGAGGGCCAGATCCCCTCTGACGTGACATAGCTGCACTCAAACTGGTGACATGTGATTTAAGTTTAGCATTTAATACCAAATATTGTAACTTCAGCATTAATAAGACAAATAGTCCGTCTTGGCTATTGGTTGGGGATGTAGTGGTCTGAGCTGGGATGGTCCTATGGTCATATTTCTCTTGGCTGGTGGTGGAATTGCCTTAGATGGAGCTGGGATGGTCAGTCAGTCTGCAGCTGGAGCTGGCGTGATCTCAAATTGGGGATGGGCATCTGTTGGTCGTCTGGACATGGTGGAACTTCTTCCTACCTCGGGATGGGCATCCCGAGGCAGAGGCGGAAAGAGAATAAAGAGAGTAATTAGCGTAGCTGCTGTTCATTAACTATGCATTAAGTGAAAGCTTGGCTGAAAAGATGTGTCTTTAATCTAGATTTAAATTGGGAGAGTGTGTCTGACCCTCGAATAGTATCAGGAAGGCTATTCCAGAGTTTAGGTGCTACGTATGAGAAAGCTCGTCCCCCTTTGGTGGATTTTGTTATTCTAGGTGTTGTCAAAAGTCCTAAGTTTTGAGATCTTAGGGAGCGTGATGGGTTGTAATGTGATAAAAGCTCGGTTAAGTAAGTAGGTGCTAAACCGTTCAGGGCTTTGTAAGTAATTAAAAGAATTTTAAAATCAATATGATACTTAATGGGTAGCCAGTGAAGCAATGATAAAACTGGGGTTATGTGATCGTATTTTCTTGACCTAGTAAGAACTCTGGCAGCAGCATTCTGAACTAACTGTAGTTTGTTTATCGATGATACAGGACAACCACTAAGTACCACTTGGCAACATTTCTAAGGTGGAAGAAGGCTGTTTTTGTGATATTTGAGATGTGATTTTTAAATGACAGGTTGCCGTCTAATATAACGCCAAGGTCTTTAACAATATTTGTTGGAGTAACAGTGCAGCCTTCAATTTGCAGGCTGTAATCGGAGATATTCTGTTTACTTGATTTTGGTGCTATAAGTAATATTTCTGTTTTGCTAGAGTTTAAAAGGAGGAAATTACTAGTCATCCAATGTTTTATGTCCTCGATGCACTCTGCCAGTTTGGATAGCTTAAATGAATCATTTGGTCTTGATGAGATATATAGCTGAGTATCATCTGCATAACAGTGGAAGCTAATTCCATGTTTTCTAATAATGTTGCCGAGGGGCAGCATGTATATGGAGAAAAGCAGGGGTCCTAAAACCGATCCCTGAGGTAATCCATAATTTACTTGCGTAAGATTTGACGATTTCCCCTTTAAATGGACGTATTGATATCTGTCTGTTAAGTAAGATCTGAACCATTGCAGTGCCTGTCCCTGAATACCGATATAATTGTGTAAACGATCTAGTAGTATTTTATGGTCTACAGTATCGAAAGCAGCACTAAGGTCAAGCAGGACTAAGAGTGAGATGTTACCTTTATCTGAAGCAATAAGGAGGTCATTTGTAATTCTAACGAGCGCAGTTTCAGTGCTGTGATGCGGTCTAAAGCCAGACTGAAACTTTTCGTGCATGTCATTATTTTGTAGGAAAGTACACAGTTGAGTTGACACTACTTTTTCTAGTATTTTAGAAAAGTACGGGAGATTTGAAATCGGTCTATAGCTTCCAAGTTCATTGGGGTTTAAGTTTGGTTTTTTGATAAGAGGCTTAATTACAGCCAGCTTAAAGGGACCTGGGACATGTCCTAGATTAATTGACGAGTTGATGATGTTACAAATGGGCTCAATTACAGCAGGTAGTAACTCTTTTAATAAAGTAGTCGGAATGGAGTCTAATAAGCATGTCGTCGGTTTGGATGTTGCAATAACTTTAATTAATTCTTCCTGATTTATAGGAGAAAAACACTCTAGCTTTTCTTTTTAGGTGACGGTTGAAACTAATTCTTCCGACACACTTGGAGGTTTGGTTTTAGCTATGTTGTCTCGTATTGTTTCGATTTTATCGGTAAAAAACTTCATGAATTCATTGCTACCAAGGTGCGGCGGAATACCCAGGTCAGGTGGAGTCTGTTTGTTTGTTAGTTTAGCAATTGTACTAAATAAAAACCTTGGATTGTTTTTGTTATTTTCTATGAGGTTACGGAAGTGCTCGGCTTTTGCTGCTTTTAGTGCCTTTTTGTAACAGCTTGCACTCTCTTTCCATGCAATTTTAAAGACCTCTAATTGGGTTTGTTTCCATTTTCGCTCCAGTTTACGCGTTTCTCTTTTTAGGGCTCGAGTGGTGTTATTATACCATGGTGCTATGATCTTTTCATTAATCCTTTTTGACTTCATAGGTGCGACCGCTTCTAATGCATTAGAGAAAATAGTGCCCATGTTGCTGGTCATGTCATCGAGCGATTCTATATTAGTTGGAAAGGTTATTAGAGGAGTCAGATCTGGCAAGTTCTTTACGAAACTATCTTTAGTAGTTGAGGTGATTGTTCTACCCTGTCGATAACGAGATATACAACTGATTTCTGCAGTGCGAAGTGTACATGTTATAAGATGGTGATCGGAAACATCGTCGCTTTGAGGTATAATATCGATATTGGTTAGATCGGCTCCGTGAGATATAATCAAGTCTAGGGTATGATTAAGGCGATGAGTAGGTCTATTGATGTATTGTGTTACAGCACAAGAGTCTAGTAGTTCTTTAAACGCCGCAGCTAATGGATCGATAGCACTCTCTACGTTGATATTAAAATCTCCAACAATCAGTACTTTATCGACGTTAACCAATAGATCCGATAAGAAGTCTGCAAACTCTATCAGAAAATTAGTGTAAGGCCCAGGAGGTCTATACACAGTAACCAATGTAAGAGAGACCAATGATTTTTTACTTTTGTTTGGAACTGTTATGTTCAACGCAAGCATTTCAAATGATTTAAATGTATGCATTGTTCTCCGAGTAACGGTAAGAAAGTCTCTAAAGATTGTTGCGACACCACCACCTCGACCAACCGGCCGTGGCTCATGAATATAACCGTAGCTTGGTTGAGTAGACTCATTTAGACCGAAGTAATCGTTTGGCTTAAGCCAGGTTTCAGTAAGTATATCAAAACTGTTGTCTGTGATCATTTCATTTACAATAACTGCCTTTGGATTTAGTGATCTAATATTAAGTAGCGGGGCACGGTGGCTTAGTGGTTAGCACGTTCGCCTCACACCTCCAGGGTTGGGGGTTCGATTCCCGCCTCTGACCTGTGTGTGTGGAGTTTGCATGTTCTCCCCGTGCCTCGGGGGTTTCCTCCGGGTACTCCGGTTTCCTCCCCCTTGTCCAAAGACATGCATGGTAGGTTGATTGGCATCTCTGGAAAAATTGTCCGTAGGGTGTGAGTGTGTGAGTGAATGAGTGAGTGTGTGTGTGCCCTGCGATGGGTTGGCACTCCATCCAGGGTGTATCCTGCCTTGATGCCCGATGACTCCTGAGATAGGCGCAGGCTCCCCGTGACCCGAGGTAGTTCGGATAAGCGGTAGAAAATGGATGGATGGATATTAAGTAGCCCAAACTTTAGGCGTTGGTTTTGCTCATTAAATATATTGTCTTTTGGTTTAATCATGATAAGATTTTTTCTCTGACTTTTAAATAAATTATTATTTGGTTGTATTATTCGGGGGACAGACACAGTCTCTATGCATTTGAAAGCAGTAACATTCTTAACAGTTGGGTGAGAAGAACACAGACTATGGTTAAAATTTGTACTTACTAGTCAAATGGTGCGTAGAGTCTTTGAGATGTTGTCAGACAGAATTTCCGCTCCAATGCTGCTGGGGTGCAGCCCGAAGGGGCGGAAGAGCCTTGGTCGCTCCCAGAACAGATCAAAATTATTTACAAAGAGCAGCTTCTGTTCAATACACCATGACATTAACCAATTATTAAGTGTAAATAGTCTACTGAACTTTTCGTTCCCTCGTCGGTAAGTAGGAAGCGGCCCTGATACGATGATCCTTGCCGTGGGCGATGCGTTGCGAACAGTATCGACCAGACTCCTGAAGTCCCTCTTCAGGATCTCCGACTGCCGCATTCTCACGTCATTCACCCCTTGGTGCAGAACTACGGCTCCCACTCTTGCATCATCCTTCAGAATCGCAGTTACCTGCGCAGAGACATCGAGAACACGGGCGCCAGGAAAACAGTGAGTGCGAACCTTACCTTCATTGAAGGAGGCGCGTACGTTCCGGACGATTGAGTCTCCGATGACAACAGCGTTGGATTTGGACTTAGGCTCCCAAGAGGGTATGGAGCGGAGATGAGGCGGATTCCGCCCTCTCGTGCCCCTTAGGAACCTGGTGACCAGGTCGTGTTGCCCTAGAAACTTTCCACCGACTGAGTCGTGATGAGTGGCAATAGCGACTACATACACTTTCAGTGTGGAGGGGAGATGTTAGTCTCCAGTCTCGTGAGAAGGACAACACAATCCTGATCACGCACCTCAGTGGGTCTTTCTCGTTGAGAAAGACACCAGGACGAGAAGAGGCACCGTCTAGAGGCGTGTGACCGCCTAATAGATGGGGCCCTAGCCTGGGTGATGGTCTCAGCCGTATAGGGGGAGTAGCCATCTCAGGATCTTCTCGTCCCGTCTAGAGACCAGACATGGGTTTTCCAGAGGTCTGATCTGGGATGCTAGAACGTATCCTTCCCCTGAGAGAGCAGGTCCTCTGTCAGGGTAATGGTTCAGGGGGAGTCGCTGTCCAGAGCATCAGCTCTGAAGCCAAGTGTGGTTAAACCAGTGGGGTGTAACCAATAACACTTGGTGCTCCTCTTCCCTGACCTTGCACAGTGTCTGTGCAAGGAGGCTCCTGGGGGGGGAAGGTGCATCCGTGCCAGGGGGGCCTCGGTCAGGGAGTACCAAAGCAGACAATGGGTGGTGTCGCGGGAGGCAAAGAGGTCTATCTGTGCCTGTCCGAACAGCACCCAAATGAGCTGGACCGGGGGTGGAGTCGCCACTCTTCGCAAGATGTATACTGACGAGAGAGTGCGTTGGCTGTCTGGTTCAGTTTGCCTGGGATGTGTGTGGCCCGCAGGGAGCGGATCACCTGCTAACTCCACAGGAGGAGGCGTCGGGCAAGTTGTGTTAGCTGCCGTTACCGTACGCCAGAGATGGGAACAAGTCACATATGGTCAAGTCCAAGCAAGTCTCAAGTCTTAACCATCAAGTCTCGAGTCAAGTCTCGAGTCACAGTTTAGACATATCAAACAAGTCAAGTCAAGTCAAGGGTTCACCCTAAGCAAGTCAAGTCGAGTCCTGATAAGTGTCAAGTCAAGTCAAGTCAAGTCGCAGTACTAAAATAAACAGAGGTTCATTTTTTAGATTCATGTTTATTTTGCACAGAAAAGATGAACTTATATACATACATTATGTATCTTATTCACATTGCTATATATGAATTATATGCATATCTGTGCAACATTAATATCTGAAAATAAAAGTGTTGCTTACACAAAAGAAATCCAGTCTGAAATGTATAATACAATCTAATTCAATTTAATTGAAACGTCTACACAGTAATGGAAATACTTGTATCTGACAGAATGACTTAAGGCTTAAGCATTTATACAGGCTATGAAGCTTATTAACTAAGAATTGTGACTGAAAACTTGACTATTGTATGTTTTAAGTATATGATGCTGTAATACTTGTGCTGTCCATTAAAGTGCACAAATAGGCCTATAGGGAATTTGCATCTAGTTATGGGAATCCCGGATCATTTTATTGACTTCGATATTGAATCTCGTTTATCAAAATGAGAGGATCTTTTTCATTTCGGTAGAATATAAATTAAATGTATGTTAATATAGCCCAGTGATGAAGTTATGATGCTTAATCGTCATCTCTGTGGTGGACGCGCAATATGCACGTTTCAAACGTAATATATAATCTGAGAATATTTGTTTTCTATTTGAACTGGTTTCATTATTTTACAGCACAAAACGTTTTGTTGTTATTGTGAGTATAAAAAAAATGCAAACAGTTAACAGATTCAAACTATGAAATTATTCTCGTCAGTATGACCGAAAAGTTTTTAAAGAGTTTTTTAAGTGCAAGTGATCTCACCGGCGCGTCCACGTCAGCCGGTCATGCAGCATATAAGCGAGCTGCTGTTCAGCTTCCACACGCGTGCATTTAATATAGACATTAGCCTACATGTAATACAGAGAATCCCTTCTGTATATAGTAAGATGATTTTAATGTTTTAAGAACATGAAAATCCGGGCTACGGATTCCCCAATTCATCTACTCATGAGATGAGATGTAGGCCTATCAGTGATGATCGATGATCACATTTCTAATAATAAAAAAACAACCAAGGCAAAATTATGACAAACAGAAACGATTAATTCATTAAATTAGTAACCGATTTATACACTGACTATAAAGAAATTACTTTCTTACCTTGCGTTGTGGTTCTAGTAATGTCGGATGAAATTCGAAGTTGTGGTTGTCGTGTCAGAAATCCTTGCGTTGCATACTCTGCATCTGGCAAATCTTTTTTTATTTTCACTGTCCAGTTCAAAGTCCTTGTAGCCAAACGTGACTATCTGTGGAGCTCGACTGTTGTCTGCCATTGTAACGGCCACAACTGTTTCAAGCCGCCAGGCGCGAGAGCAGTTTCCTCTCTCTCGTAACTGCTCTACAGTAATTGGCCGTTACCTTGTTTGACGCGGTTTGAGTTGAGCAGCGTTAAAGGCACAGGCGCTGTAGTGCTGCTGAGTCACAACAATTATTTTAACTAATTTCATTACTTTACAAAGTTCAAGTCATTGTCGAGTCTTCCATTTAAAGTCAAGTCTAGTCTCAAGTCACTTGCTCTCAAGTCAAAGTCAAGTCAAGTCATTTTCTTACTTCAATCAAGCAAGTCGCAAGTCCTGAAAATTGTGACTCTAGTCAGACTCGAGTCAAGTCATGTGACTCGAGTCCCCCACCTCTGCTGTACGCCACCCTGGCGATGTACGCTACAGCTGTCGTGCTGTCCCGGAGGACCAACACGTGCTGGCCCTGCACTAGAGGCCGGAGCCTTCTCAGCGCAAGCAGCACAGGCCACAACTCTAGGCAATTGCATGCCAGCGCAGACGGGGGCCCGTCCAGCGCCCCGCTACTGCGGTCTCATGTGCATCAATCCGAGGGGTATTACCCCCGCGGAGGACGCCATGTGTCCCAGGAGCCTCTGAATTGTTTCAGGGGGACCGTCGACTGCCTGAAGTGTTCCAGGCAGTTCAACACTGACTGGGCGCGTGCTGCGGACAGCTGCGCCGTCATGGTGACAGAGTTTAGTTCCAAACCGAGAAAGAGGATGCTCTGCACTGGGGAGAGTTTGCTCCTTTCTCTGTTGACCTGAAATCCCAATTGATCTAGATGCCGGAGCACCAGGTCCCTCTGTGTACACAACAGATCTCACGAGTGTGCCAGGATAAGCCAGTCGTCAAGAAAGTTTAGTACCCGCACACCTTTTCCTGAAAGGGAGAAAGGGCGGCTTCCACGATCTTTGTGAAGACGTGTAGAGACAGGGACAGACCAAAAGGGAGGACTCTGTACTGATATGCCCACCCCTCGAACGCGAACCGTGGGAACGGCCGGTGTCGAGGGGATCGAGACATGAAAGTAAGCGTCCTTCAGGTCGATTGCCACGAACCAATCCTGACACCTGATAGATGACAGGATGCGCCTCTGCGTAAGCATCTGAATGGCAGCTTGTGAAGGTACTTGTTCAGGGTACGCAGACCGGTGGGAACGTGGGTGGTCATCGTGGCCGTAGCCACAGATGTCACAGCCCGGGTAGCAGACGAAATGGTGGCTGGTTCCTCTAGGAAGACAGCCACCCGTGACCGCAACTTCTGAATGACAATCTGCCCGCAGTGCACGCAGATGTGTCAACGAACGCTGCTTCAGTGTGCTGGACGCCAACACACCTAATGCAGCGAACGTGTCAATCCCCTGCCGCACCCAAGAGAACAGCGGGACATGTCGTTCTCGATGTGTGTGCGTGAGAATCCGGACGGTATGCCACCGCTGGTTGGGGAACGTTTAGAAGAGCGAATCGGAGTGCGATCGGCCCGTGAGCACTTAGCTGGCGGGTTTACGTTCGCAGAGTTCCCCATATCACTAACGCTGCTAACGTGGGTGGTCAGTGCGGGCAAATATGTCAACGAATGCTGCTTCAGTGTGCTGGATGCCCACACACCTAATGCAGCGATCGTGTCCATCCCCTGCCGCAACCAAGAGAACAGCGGGACATGCCGCACTGGAGAATGCTCAGTTAGTCCTGAAAAGGACCTTTTAGATAAAATCTCAAACACCTCCGGAACTGCCGAGACGCCCAGGGGAAGGCCGCTGCAGGTAGGGACGATCCGCTGCTACACGTCGTAGATCCGGCAATGTAGAAGAAGAAGAATTCATTGAATTCATTCTGTTCGTAGTCATGAGCGAAGGCTCTGAAGAACAAAAGGTAAATGAATGCTGCACGCCGGCTTCCTTTTATACCGGATATCCGGGGGCGGAGCCCGGCATGCAAATTTCATTCGCCAAATTTCATTGGCCTTTTCTATAGTAGTCAGAGTTGATTGGTTCTCAAGGGCGAACCCCCATCTGTCGTTCTCCACACAACGTCGAGAGACCGACAAAAAGGGAACCATAGGCTTTTCCTGAACAACTCTGCGTAGTGCTATTGCAGTTTTTAACACAGAAACACCAAACAAGAAAAACAAACACGTATTGAACACACTAGCAGCCATCCTCCCAAAATGGCGTAACATTCAACATGTCGATTGACAATCTCTATTATCTTTTTTCATTTTCAAGTCTAGTTGTTTTATACGTGTTTCTAGACCTTTTTTGTGCCCGTGGATGTATGTTTACCAGTGGATGTTACCTGTAGGATTATCACCTGTCGTTTGTTCATCTGTTCACCCTTTAATTAAATCATCAGTTCACCTTATTCGTTGTGTGCCGTCATCCTTCCCGAAAGTGTTATATTCTGGACTACTTTATTATCAAGAGGAATATTTCATTTAAGACGAACAAAATAAAAGCAATTTCCTTGTTTTCCATCAGACTGTATTTTAACTGAGTTGTTTATATGAAACAACTTTCTGTTGTCAGTTTATTTTTGTTCACCCAACATAACATTTGAATATGTCAAATAAATGAAGGGACAGATTTGTCTTCTTGAGTTTGATTCCTTACACACAGCTTTCTCCTCACTGACTGTTAAATGCTATTTTAAAATGCCAGTTCTATCCCGAATCAGCAGAGGTTGAGGAGAATTAAACTCAACTGGAATAAAAGTGTCTATGAGTTCTAGTTGTGGTCCCATGAAGGTTTCAAAGTGGCTTACTTTTATTTACATTTTGTTGGTTTGCTATGTTTAGCTCTTATAATATTTGATTTGATGAATTTCTGATTAAAATGTTTCTGCTTTATTTGACTCGTACTGTAGTTAATATATTTATGGCGTTCACATAAAATATTAGATTTAACATATTACCGATTTTTTTAAATGTCTGTGAAACATTTACATTTTACTTGTTAATTATACTTTATATAAAAAATGTTCTGAGTAAGGTTGATTGCAAAAATAAATTAGACAAGATGAGTATCAATAGACAAAATATAATCTTAAACTTAACTCAGCGTAATTTAGCCATTGGCTCATGCAAATGTGATTTAAGATCAGATCATGCTGTTAGATCCATGATGCAGTCCAACCTTCTGCTAATGAAACGCAGTTGTACTTCACATGATGAAATCGCTATGCTTACAGAACAGAACTGCTGAAAGTATTTCTGGAAAGGGAAACAGACCCTTATGGAAAGCTCTACACTAACACTAAGTGATTGTTGGTTGGATTTTGCTGTAGCATACAGATTTCCTGCGACAAAACCACAGGATCACGACCAAATTAGTGATCATTTTGGTTGCTGAAGCTAGTTAAGTAAAAGCATGTATGCAATGTAATCTGAACGTGTCTCGAGGTATCCCAGACGCTACAATATTTTTAAACCTGTTTGATATTATCTCCAGGTGTGTTTGACACTGTGCAACTAATCCAGCCAATCACAGGTTTGCTTCAAATTATTGCAAGGAGGAAATAAATACTACTGGCGTGGATTAATTAATATTACTAGTTAAATGGCTAGTCTAACATACAAGTTCGAAACGAACTGGTTTACATTGGTGCCGAAACCCGGGAAGAAAGGAGCAGCCGCCGTCAACATGCAGACTCCGCCAGGATCGCCATTTGCGGAAGTCATCGCATCGCTCGCGGGACTTCATCAGCAACAACATCAGGCTCTGCTGAGTCTGAGAGAGGACCAAGAGTGCCGTTTCCAGGCTCTTATCCAGACCCAGCAGGAATCCTGCGAGTCGTTCCGGAGCTGGGTGAGTCAGGAAGGAGCCGCGTCCGGGTCAACGATCGCGTCCCCCAACATCCCACTCCACAAGATGGGCCCCCAAGATGAGCCGGAAGCCTTCTTGGAACTGTTCGAGAGGTCCGCGGAACTATCGGGATGGCAGCCAGACGCCTGGTCAGCCCGTCTAATCCCCCTGTTGACGGGCGAGGCCCAGACGGCTGCCCAACAGCTGCCCGTGGCGAGTCTTCTACAGTACGCGGACCTCAAGAAGGCGATCCTTGAGCGGGTGGGGCTCAATCCGGAACAACATCGCCAGCGGTTCCGGTCGTTGGAGATGGGGGATCGCGGTCACCCGTTCGCTTTTGCTCACCAGCTCCGGGACGCCTGCCGCAAATGGCTGATGGCCGACGCCAGCACTATCGACCAGGTAGTGGACAAGGTGACACTGGAGCAGTTCGTGGGTCGACTCCCCAGGAAAACTGCCCAGTGGGTCCAGTGTCACCGACCATCATCGCTGGCTCAGGCCATCCAGCTGGCGGAGGACCAGTTGATGGCGTGCCCCGGGGTCGGCATACCCCAAAACTCTACATCTCTCTCTCTCCCCATTTCCCCTTATCCTTCTCCTCGCCCTGTACCCTTTCCCAGGACCCGGGGGAGTTTCCTTTCCCGTCCAGCTCCATGGACCCAGATGTCGCCGGAGATGGGAGTGGCCCGGACTGTTGAGGGAACCGGGAATCTACAGGGCCAGGGGCCCAACACCTCCTTCCCCCCGTCTGCCTCTCCTCGCCAATTCGGGGGTCTGCCTCCTGCCGCTAGGGCGGCGGGGACTTCTGGGCCGGCCTGTTGGCGTTGTGGGGACCCCGGACATTTTATCGACCGATGTCCAATGATGGAGGTCGGTATGATGATCCGGGTGCCCGACAACCCATCGGCTGCCCTCGGTCAAGACGGGCTGTACCAAATACCTGTGAGTATTAGAGGGGGTACATATCAGGCTCTGGTGGATTCAGGATGTAACCAAACCTCAATACACCAAAGCCTTACTCAATTTGTGGCAAGGGATACGGGCCGTATGGTTAAGGTAAGGTGTGTACACGGGGATGTGGTGAATTATCCGCTGGTGCCGTTAACCATCAAATTTAAGGGGTTCAAACATAGAGTGGAGGTGGCTGTTAATGAGCACCTCAAACATCCGCTAATTTTGGGAACTAATTGGCCATTATTTTCTGTATTATTGGGACAACTATGCGCGGATGTTTCTGGGCGCAACCAAAAACAATGGGGGGGTGCGGTTGCTCAGTTTGGGGAGGTTGAGCCGGGACCACTGACGTCTGGCTCAGAGGAAAGGAGTGCTGGGGAGAAGATAAATCTTTTCCGGGGCGATGATTTTCCTCTGGAACAGAGTCAGGATGATTCGCTCAAAAATGCGTTTGATCAGGTCCGTTCCATCGACGGACAACCTCTCCATCCTGATCAACCGTTATCCTACCCATATTTTGCTATTTTAAAAGACCGGTTGTATCGAGTGACCCAAGACACTCAGTCAAAACAAGATATAACCCAATTGGTCGTACCTAAGAGCCGTCGGGAAATGCTTTTCCAGGCGGCTCATTGTAATCCAATGGCAGGGCACCTAGGTCAAGCTGCAACTGTCAATCGTCTAACGACCCGTTTTTTTTGGCCGGGCATTCATGAGAACGTGCGCAGGTGGTGCGCGTCTTGTCCTGAATGCCAGCTGGTAAACCCACCGGCCACCCCACGGGCACCATTATGGCCACTCCCACTTATGCAGGTCCCTTTCGAACGAATTGGTATGGACCTGATCGGGCCGTTAGAACGATCTGCACGAGGGCATCGCTTTGCATTAGTCATCGTAGATTATGCAACACGATACCCTGAGGCAGTGGCGTTACGTAATATCTCAGCAACCAGTGTTGCGGACGCCCTGTTTCGCCTAATCTCCCGGGTGGGAATCCCAAAGGAAATTCTCACCGATCAAGGCACGGCGTTTATGTCACGGACACTCCGCGAATTGTACGGATTATTGGGGGTTAAAACGATTCGGACCAGCGTCTATCACCCACAAACGGACGGGCTGGTCGAACGTTTTAATCACACATTAAAAACGATGATCCGGAAATTCGTCCACGAAGACGCCAAGAATTGGGATAGGTGGTTAGAGCCCTTGTTATTCGCGGTCCGCGAGGTCCCCCAAGCCTCCACGGGGTTTTCCCCCTTCGAGCTTCTCTACGGTCGTCAACCTCGTGGGGTTTTAGACGTCCTGAGAGAGGCTTGGGAGGACGGACCTTCCGCGAGTAAAAATGAAATTCAGTATGTCCTGGACTTGCGAACAAAACTCCATACACTGGGACAGCTCTCAATGGAGAATTTGTTACAAGCCCAGGATAGACAAAGCTGACAGTATAACAAGGGCGCTAGACTGCGTAAATTTGCACCGGGAGAAAAGGTTCTTGTATTGCTCCCAACGTCTAGCTCCAAATTACTCGCCAAGTGGCAAGGACCGTTCGAGGTCACACGACGAATAGGGGATCTCAATTATGAGGTAGTTCGATCAGATAGGAGCTGAGCACATCAAATTTATCACCTGAACCTCCTCAAAAAGCGAGGCGAACACTGTGATGCTGGCAACGACAGTGAGTAGAGAAGATGATCTCGGGCCGGAGGTTAACACCAAAGTACAATCCCTCGCTCTGGCCCCAGGGTGAGATCATCTCTCGTCCTCCCAGGTCACAGATGTTGTTAAATTACAAGCAGAATTTGCGGATGTTTTCTCGCCCCTACCTGGTCGTACAAATCTCATAGAGCACCACATTGAGACCAAACCAGGTGCGATCGTGCGAAGTCGCCCATATAGATTGCCTGAACACAAAAAAATGGTGGTTCGGAAGGAATTAGAGGCAATGCTCGACATGGGAGCGACATATGCAGCATCTGAGGGCGGTCCTGGCTTCGTTGAGAGGTGCGGGGCTAACGGCTAACCCGAAGAAGTGTGCGGTTGGGCGGGTGGAAGTAAGGTATCTGGGCTTCCACTTGGGTCATGGGGTGGTGCGTCCCCAAATTAATAAGACAGCCGCAATTGCAACCACACCAAGGCCTAAGACCAAAAAGGAGGCGAGGCAGTTCCTGGGGCTGGCGGGATATTACAGGCGGTTTGTACCCAATTATTCGGACCTCACCAGCCCGCTGACTGACCTCACTAAAAAAGGGGCACCAGATGCCGTCCAATGGTCGGAGCAGTGCCAGCAGGGGTTTACCCAGGTGAAGGCTGCTCTGTGCGGCGGGCCGTTATTGCACTCTCCTGACTTTTCTCTTCCCTTCCTTTTGCAGACTGATGCATCGGACAGAGGCGTGGGGGCGGTGCTGTCCCAGGAGGTGGGTGGAGAGGACCGTCCGGTGCTGTACATTAGTCGTAAGCTCTCACAGAGAGAGACGAAGTACAGCACCATTGAAAAAGAATGCCTGGCGATCAGGTGGGCGGTCCTCACCCTTCGCTATTACCTTCTGGGACGGGAGTTTACGCTCTGTTCGGACCACGCGCCTCTCCAATGGCTCCACCGTATGAAGGATACCAACGCGCGGATCACCCGTTGGTATCTTGCTTTACAACCCCTCAAATTCCAGGTGGTCCACAGACCGGGGACCCAGATGGTTGTGGCCGACTTCCTCTCCAGGAGGGGGGGGGAGGCTGCAGGCCGGATGGGGCCCCGACCTGAGTCGGGCGGTGGGGGTATGTGGAGAGGTGGGCGTGGTTCAGCACGGTCTGCGGGGAGAGAGAGAGTCGGGAGAAAGACGGTAAGTAGGCAGATCAACCACTTAGTGAAATCACCTGCTTCTTGTTATAGTAATTGGCGAGGAGACGCTTCAAAAGGAACCGACGGATCGGCAGGAAGTCGAGAGAGAGCGGCTGGGAAAGTCAAGTTGCAGAAGCCAAGACGTGGCCATAGAAGCAAGAAAGAATCTCTGTTTATTGTGAATTATAGAAACAGTTTATTTAAGAACCGGAAGTGTGTGAAACCCGGAAGTAAAGCAAAATAAAGTCTTACTACTCTCCCAGCCACGCCGACCCCGACTCCTTTCTTCAAGATCGAAACAAACTGGTTTACACATACATAAAACAATTTTGAACTATCCTAAAGCAACAAGTCTTTATAATGGAATATAGAAAACACTTTAATAACACTTCAATGTTTGACGCTCCATTCCAGTCGATGGCGTAAACGCACTAACAACTCGTTTGTCATCCACCCTCAAACTAGGAGTTGGCGCGATGTGGGAAGTGTTTTCACTGTTGGTCGCATCTGGTCCTCGCCCAAGGTCATGTTGTTAGTGCAATTTGTCTGCGTTGTGTTGTGTAGTGAGTGCTCCAACAAGAAGAAGGATGACAAGAAACCTTGTTGTGCAGTGTAAACGCCATAGCAATTCAAGTAGTCTCACAGTCCTGTAGTGTCAGCTTGGCTTTAGGCTATCAATGCAGGAACATCATTTACAATTTTTTAGTACTGTCCAAGCAAATATGTTAGGTTAATTATGTTTGGTTCATTATCTGATGTCTCCATTAAGTTATTCAAACCAAATAAAGTGAATAGTTATATTGAAATGTATTCATTCAAGTCCAGATGAAATTTAACATTACAATTCCTATTTTCTTATATTAATTATAAAATATACATTTTATGTTTAGGGTAACTGTTTCTTTAAACACACACAACAACCACCAACAACAACACCATGCAACAAGTTTTTTTTCTCAGCTCAGAATGAATAACCTGCTGATTTCTTGGCTCAGTGAGATTGATATATATGGGGATTGGAGTGATTGGAGCTGAAACGCTTTGATATGTTCCATTCCAAATATATTAATTAGCATTTATGAGATGCGCCTTGATTTGACATACAGGAAATGAGAAAGAAGAACACTGAGAAACGTGCCAAACATTCAGCATTTCATACAAAACAAAAGGAAACTCTCCTGAAATCTGTGAATTTTGAAGCTCCCGAGCTTTTGAGGCATTCTCATTTAATAATTATTCAGTTCACAGTAAAGGGTGAAGGGCTTTTAAGAGCCCTACCGGCTCGTCCTGAAATCCCATCCCACTTTAGATTCTGTCCAAGCAATTAAACCAGTCACTCTAACAAACAAGGTAGGATCGACAACCTGCAATTATCTGCACAGACTATACTTTGAACAGACCTGTCCATTTTATCATCGATCACACGTTTTAGCGAGTGATAGCCCCGAGGACGGTCTTACTAACTATTTATGGGCTGAGTGAAGAATGTGAGAAGAGTCACTCAGTTAGATCTCTCCTTAAAGAACAAATTTTCTCATCACCATCTTCATCATGGCTGGATGATTCTTACTTATTGCCACTAACTGTTCATTTTTAACCACGGTCCGACAAATAAAATGGCAAAATGGCTTTCCAGAGTGTCAGCTACATTTTAAATAAGGCTTTATTAAACAGATAAACAACTTAATGCATCAAACAGCTTCCGTGTTTGTGTTTACAGATTCTCTATCAGTGTTTACACATGAGGTGGCATTACGAATACAGGACTAAATGACAAATCTTGCAGCATTCACTTGAATTTAGCACTAGTGTCAGGAATTTACAGACAGAGCCCAGACACAGACAGCTTGTCAAAAAATGTAACTATTTAAAGGGCAACAGAAACAGGACAGTGACTAAAGGCCCACAGCCAAAAATTGGACTTAAAATAAAAGGTCCATGAAACACCAGAACCAACACAACAAACATAGGGAGTTGTTAGACAACAAACATGCACAGGACAACAAATGAAAAGCAACAAATTGATGGGGTGTAAATAAAGAGGGTAACAAAGTGAAAAAGAAAAAGGACATGAACTAATACTGTGTTTAATGAAAAAAAATAGGCTAGGGTCCAAGACAGGAAAGGACCTGGCAAACAAACAAGACAAGTACAAAATAGAAGATCACATGGAAATTGAGGATCATGAGCCATGTGCTCACGACAAAAACATGTCAGGAAACAACACCAAGCACAGAGGATGACTTTAGATCCTGACACGCGAACCAAGGCTAGAATAAATGTGTCAGGATCCAAACTCAATACTCAGACATAGAGCGCAGGGTCTGTTTCTCTTGAGATACAATACACTGGAACATGTTATATTTTTGTATAAACCAACAGTTCTGTCACAATTCTGTCTCGACAAACTAATGAAAACTTTTACAAGATGACAGGACTGTGACAACAAGCACGCACTGAAGGGATATACATTGCAATGATTTATCCATTCCCTGTGTATCAACCTCATGATATTGGCATAGTGCAAAGCTTTACTGAATGACTACAACAAGTTTTTATGTGGTCCGTTCTCTAAAAGCCCATCATCTCTGAGTCTCTCCTTCAGTGTTGCTGACAAAACTTAGCATTGCGATGTTACTGTGTCAGAAGCACCCCTCTATACTCTTATAGAATCCCAGGAACTAGAGCCAGACAGATAATTTTAGGAAAGCTAAAATCAATTTAATAATACTCGGTAAAAAGCTAGGGCAAAATCTTACCCACATACATAAATACAACAATGCAATGTCTTAAACGACAAAACATAGCTATCCGAATTGCTCTTAAAGTTGGCCGTTTAGATCGACCCAGGCCAGGGGTGTGGCGCTCGCGAAGCTCAGGGGTTCCCTGGAGGGCATGGCCGAATGCAAGCGCGTCTGAGCGGGGATCCCGGAAGTAAACTTCTTAGATCGACCCAGGCCGGGGGCGTGGCGGTCGCGAATCTCAGGGGTTCCCTGGAGGGCGTGGCCGAATGCCAGCGCGTCAGAGCGGGGATCCCGGAAGTAAACGTCTTCACCACCGATGGCGTAACTCTCGTCGTCTGGCAGGTGACGTGGCTCCGGCGTGCAGTGTTGGGAAAGTTCACGTTCTACATGAACTAGTTCAAAGTTCAATTCAAAATTTTTAAAATGAACTAGTTCAGTTCATAGTTCAAACTTCAAAACTTTGAACTAAGTTCACTAAATTCCAAAAATGAACTAGTTTATAGTTCTTTTTTTCCATATGTTGATGCGAGCTATTATTTTTACAAAATATACAGTAGAATCATAGGCAGCAATTATTTTATCAGTTTTAACAATGAAGTTGTTATATTAACTGTTGTTGTATTATATATATTGTTATGTAAGTTCACATATGTTTTCTTTAAATTTCTTGTTTAACAGTGTCTGTACTTTTTTTCTTGATGGCACCTTTTTGGATGGCTGCCACCCCTTAATTAAATTTATGAAAGCTGGGCTTTCGACTTTACTCAAAGGCTGTAGATCTCCGACAATATACTGCACCACCAGGTTGTCCAGCTGCAGCTGGGAGATGACAACGGAGCCGCTACAGTACGCAGTTAATGGGGTTTGGGTCGATGATCTGTCTTGACTGTCTCTTGATTTTTTATTTGCTTTCACATACCTTGAAAGGCTAGCCGGGTGCTTCAGTTCAATGTGTCGTTTCAGGTTTGCTGTGGATGTAACTGAAGTGCGGATTTTCTTTTTGAAAGCCGGCGGGCAAAGTTTGCACAGAAAAGTGAGATTTCTCCCATTCTCACCGACCTTGTCATAAAATTCTTTTAAATGATCATACTCCTTGCAACATGCTGCTGTCGCCTCCATAGCTTTTTTTTTGTTTTGTTGACGTGTCACGCATGCGGCGGACGGCGGTGCGACACTGGTGGCTGGTGTTGCCAGATTGGGTGTATTCCGCTACATATTAAGACCCGTTTACGGTGTGTTTTAGCCGGGATTTCGCCTGGAAGGCTCTATAGAAATCTGGCACCCTATTGAACGAAGTTAACCTGAGAGAGCATGCGTTCACATACACCAGAATGAACGAGTTCACAGTAACGTTCATCAGGCAGGAATACAGCACGTTCAGTTCACGTTCGCCCAAAATATGAACAAGTTCATGAACTATCGTTCAATGAACGCGTTCAGGTACAACACTGCCGGCGTGGCTTGGCGGCTTTCCGTCCTCTAAATAAAGAGAACCAGCAAAACGTCCTCAATAGAAACAGCCAAAAAACGAGCGCTCGACCATTAACAATGGATTCCGAGAGGATAAGAGAAAAAGAACGTCCCTTTCTAAGGATACTTGCGTGCGGTGTTCACTCGAGTCTTCGATCGATCGTGCCGTTCACCAGTCGATGACCACTCGTGTAGGGAAGATGAATTCGGGTCCGGACGCCCACATGGTAAGTTTCAGTCTACTTTTATAGAGCTATGAGTCTATTGTTATGATGATAAGAGGCGTGGCTTCTATTCAGTCAATGGGGGCCACCTGTAGACGTCCATTACATACCACACCCACAGTAGGCTTCCAACAATAATAATGTCCATAAACGCACGTGCTCATAAACACTCATCACACGTGCTCAATATCTTTACACACAACACTGCACACAAGATCTCACTGCAAACGAAGGGTAAACACCCTAAATTACCAAGGAGCCATACTATCCCTCAACCCACTTTACATTTCCCCATCTGACATCTGTTCACTGACCTGCCAGTTTTTAACCTGAGAGGAGTCTGTTTCTGAAATTTCAATTGTGCATGTTGGCCATCCACTTATTCTATTCCCTAGTTAAATCAAGTTTGATTTCTTCTTTCATGGCAGCAAAAGCCTTTTTCCCTCAAACAGCAGTGAGACTGCAGAGTTTATAATGTTTTTTAATGTTTTTTACATCGCCCAAGATTATGGACTGCAAGTGCTTTAGACAAAAATGTCTGCCAAGTGAAGAGATGCAAATGTTCGTAATTGTTGAGATTCAAAAAAAAAAAGCATCGCATTGCAGTTTCCATGCTTCCTTAACTAGAAATGTTTGTAAAAACCTAAAATTATAAGAAGTGGGTTGTCTTCAAAATAAACTCTTTAGAATAATTTGAACAGTTCACAATAAGGTTCCATTTGTTAAAATAGAGATTTTTTTAATATTAGTTAATGTTATTGTTCAAACAATTACTGTATTCTGTTAAAGTGGTAACAAATAATTTCTGGAGGACAAGGTACAATTTTTAAAAACCTACAAAAATCTAACTATTTCACCTTTTTGAAAGGTACTGTAGGCCTACAAATAAGAAAATAATATATATTTATATAAAAAAACGCATGTACACTGTCAGAAAATAGACAGCTGTCCGTGGAACTGAGTACATATTAGTTCCTCATTTGATGCAAGTTGCATTTACTGTATATAGTATGTACCTAAATGGATATGTAACCCAGACTCAAATTAGCATAATTGCAGTCTATAACAGAGTTAATTTGTTCAAATTATTAAACATTTAAATCAGTATAATTACATATTAAATTAAATATGTATGTGATTGAACAGCAAATAAAACAACGCTTTGTGACAATGTAATATTTTATTATATTGTTTAAATGATAAAAAATTGTATTCATTTAGTTGGGATGTAAATTATTGCAGCAAATTGCAACGAATCAGAACTATGAATAGCACTGCAGATGTTAGGGATCCAATCGGAAAAGACTCAGGTAGCAGCGCTGACTCCGCCCCCCTGTGAGCAACGCAGATTGGAAAAAACGGCGACAGAATACAGAGAGTGGAAGAGTGATTAAGGTAATTAATTGTGAAATGCCTGTAAGAAATCTAGAATTTAATAGACAATCAGTTTGTTACAACGCTACACTGATTGGAGAAGTTTGTTAAGGTACTTACTTGCGTTGAGTTCCTGTTGATTCCGTCGATGATTGATTAAGGCCAAATTAACACTAATGAAACTAACGTGGTTCATCTGGTGAAACCAGGAAAGCGAGACAAACGAAAAAAACTGTTAATTCATAGAGGAATCGGCCAGTTTTGCATGTATGTGTTTTGAAGATGGAATTTCTAACGTGATTTCGTGTGGATGCATCGAGTCGTGTGACAACTGAAAAAATAGATGGCGAGCCACCCGTAAACTGAACTTGGATCAACTTTTCTCATCTTCCCGTGGATTTGTGTCATTTCTGCACCCCGTTCATTCTGTGGGAGTTCTTCTCTTTTTGAACTTGAGGATCAAGGTATTTTTTTGTTTGGAACTGACACTTTCTGAGATAAAAAGGGAAAATTCACATTCTTTTGTGTGGTTTGGACTGAGATCTTTCTGTTATTATTACTGGGGTAACAAACGAGTATTGTACATTTATTTTGTTGGTTGATAATTTCTGTCATTTAATTTGGGTAATTGTTTAATTCTGTAACTCGTAATTGAATTTTGTACAATTTATTTTCTTTAAAAAAAAGCTTTGTTGATTCAAAATCTATTTTTTTTATTTGGTTAATTATTTCATTGACACTTTTACCTCTGATATAAAAATTTGTGTGTGTCCACCTTTGTCTCCCTCGACTCCAGTTCTTCTGATTGGCCCATTGATCTGATTTATCACAAATTTTGCCAAGCAAGTGTTACAGATATATTAGGACCCTTTGTACCTTTTTTACTTAGTTCACTTTAAAAATAAATTTTCTCCTGCACCATTGACCTTTGCACTAGGGAGACTGTGTGTGTTTGACGATAAATCATCTCCAGTGATCAGATGGTCAATATTTCATGGAGTCAGAGTGAAGAATTGGTATGTTTGCAGGAGCCTGAACTTTCCCCGAGGCAAGAAGATGGACCTGCCAAACACTGTAAACAGAACAACTTTGAAAACAGCTAGAAAGACCTGCACCAAGTTTGTTTTATATACAAACTGTTTATGGCTGTGAGGTACTGTATAGGCATAAAGCTTGTTACATTTTCTATTCAATAATCAAATCAAGCAGTATTATGTAGTTTATCTGGATATACAATACACTGGAACATGTTATACACTGTGTGTTTTTATGTAAGCCAACAATAAATAATCGATATTGAATCTAAAATAACAGCATACATGTTACAGTAATTCAAGTTAAACTTGGCTGGCTAGCAACTGTGAGTTAAATTATTTATTTTAAACTTTTTCTTTCTTCACTTCTCTTTTTGCTTATAGCATGCAGGGTATAATTGTGTTTGTTTGTTTTCACGGCCTTCTGCCAACAGGATTTGCAGAATTTGTTTGTTTTTGTTCAGCTTTTGCTCCTATTTAATACCCTTGACAATTAAATAAGCATCAAGCATTTATGCACACATAATTATGTCCCATATAACTTGGTGTAATCTTAGTAAGATAGAATAGAATAGAAAATTCTTCCCAGTGATGCCCTAGAACAGGAGTCTTGGCCCATGCTTACCAGCCGAGGTCCAGACAATTAAATACCTTAAAACATGAATTGGTCTTTTTTGGCAGACCAAAGAAATAAACATGTCTTTCATATCTATACGACGGCATAATGTCTGACAACAATATAATGAAGAAAACTGCAAAAAAATGCCCTAATCTCTACACCTGCAATGAACGTTAATTCATTTCAACATTTCAACTAAAGTGTTGTTTTCTGATGTACTGAGATTAAAGGGGTCATATGACGTGAATATGTGTTTTTCTGTGTCTTTGGTGTGTTATAAATCGCCCATGCGTGTATTAGACACTTAAAATAGCAAAAATTCAAGTCTCGGAAAAAAAGATGCATTCTATCAAAAAGCAAATGCTCACCCAGACCTGTCTGAAACGCCTCATGTAACCACACCCTCACAAATCTACGTCAGTTCGTGGTGATTTGACTAAGACCGCCCAAATGTATACGCAAGTAACGTGGGCGTACATGTCAGTACAATTGCTTTGGAACCTGATGTCCCAAATATGGTAAGAAGCGTTTACACTTCCGTCACACGCTTGCAGTTTTTGACCAATCTCTACGCACTGGTTAACTGGCAAATCATAGCACACCTCGCTTTTCACAGCGATGTAACAAATCTGCACGTTTCAGAGAGGGGCTAAGAGGAGATACAAACATGCACGGTATCTGGAAAATACAGCGTTTGTGAACCTTAAATCGTGTATACACATTGCATTACATCTAAAACAAACGATAATATTTGTTTTAGCCATGTCATATGGCCCTTTTAACAAATAGCATTTGAGTAGGCCTGTTTTGTTAAAATCGATAGCTGTAATGCTTCGGTGCAGAAGGAAGCCATTGAGCCACGATGGTAAATTTGCGAGCAGATTAGGCTAATTTCCACCTATAAAACAGCGTAGTCAGCTCATCGTTTTTTTTTGGATTGCATCACTTATAGTTCTTAAACCTTTAAAAAAGCGTCTAGGAAGATGTATGTTACCACAGTCGTTAACTTTGGTTAACTATTGAAGCCTTTTCTCTTGTCAAGAGTCTCAACTCGACTGCCGACTTTATTTGCGTGCAGATTAATTTCCGCCTATATTAGACACCTAGTCAGTTTTTCGTTTTATTTTGATATTCCATCACTCGTAGCTCTAACGTTTAAAATAGAGTTTAGGAAGATGTATGTAACAACGATCATTAGCTTTCATTAGCCCTTAAAGCCTCGTCTCTTGTCAAAAGGTTCAACGCGACCGCAGACTTTGATGAACACTGCTGGCAGCAGCAACGTTTGTGTCCGTACCATTCTTATCAATGACAGCGTAATCTCGTATCTCCCTGCTCCCAAGTCATAAACTAGGTATGTCGGATTAAATATGATTTTGGGGAAATGTTTTGTTAATGCTGCTAACAACAGTATATGATAGCAATTGTGGCGGGGCGGGTACAGATCCAGGATCAGCGTCGCCTAGGAAACAGCCCGGCAGCTAATCAGCCTCAGGTGTAGGCGATCATCATTAGCTGCCGGGCATATAAACCCCGTGCACTTACCACTCGGGGTCTGGTATCTCACCCGATCTAACCTTTTGTCTGTGACCAGGAGAATTAGGACCAGATTTGCACGAGCACGGACGACCAACACTCAACACTAGCACCCCCGGGATATCACTATTTGGACACTTTCACTGTGTGTGTGAATAAACTCCCCTCCGGGGTTTGTTATATCTGCCGTCTTGTGTCTGTCGTGTCTCTTACCCTGCCACACAATATAAGGTATAATATCAACTTTAACGATACAATGTTTAATAATTAAAAAAATATGCAGTTTTTTATTTCCTGAAAATAATGGTTTTGGAGATGCGAGGATTCCACACGACAGCGACAATATCCTAGTTGTTGGGTGGTAGGTGAGTGAGGGAGGACCCGTGTAGATCGCTTTTTCTGGGCTTTGAGCTAATATATTTTCCATGTCCTTACCTCGGACTGTTGCGGGTAAGTTTCTTCAAAGTGTCTATGTCTAGTCTCATAATGCCGTTTAAATGCAAATCTCTCGACCCATTCATCTCGCAAAACATGGTTTTCAGCATCAACTTTTCTAACTTTTGAAAAGGACATTGTTTTTCAGTCCCTGACAGCTACATTTGTCTGCGTGGTGTTCAGTGAGTCTGTCTTGGCTCTCTTCACTCCACGACATTGATGTCTGAACGTAGCAACAGTCCACAATGATAACTGTCTGTGGCGCCATGGGCAGGGGTGCCGCCAGAAATTCTGGGCCCTATGGAAACCAAAATTTCTGGGCCCCCTACATTTTTTACAGATAAAATTTAACCCAATAAACATGCCCTGTATACTTAAAAAAAAAAGATACTTAGCACATTGCATAGTTAAAATGTCTAAAGATGAGTACAAAGCCAACAAAAACAAGAAAAATATATAGAAATATGTACTTGTTTACATAAAAGGGAGAACATATATTATAGCAATTGCAAGCACAACAGAACATTATGTACACATATTGACATATACTTTACATGAACAAGCTTTAGCTGGGTCAAACTGCTCAAACAGGAAACATCAGCTACAGTAGAGACACGTTTTATTCAAATTTATATAAATTTTTTCGGGGGCATTTTATTCATATTGAGAAGATGGTGGTGGAGATGATGGTCTAGTAGGTTAAACCACTGAACTGGTAAATCAAAAAGGTTGCTGGTTCGATCCCAGCAGCCACCACCAGTGTATCCTTGAGCAAGACACTTTACTCCACGTTGCTCCAGGGGGATTGTCCCTGTAAATAAGTGCACTGTAAGTCGCATTGGATAAAAGCATCTGCCAAATGACTAAAATGTAAAAATGTACATTAAGAATGTCAAGTTTGACAGCATCGATCGTAGCAGCAGCACTGTCAATTCACAGAACACACTACACGGCAAACTGATTTTGTAATTTTTGAAGCGTGTAGATTAGTTTTTGTTTTGCAAAGTTAACATCATGTGGCGAACACAGTAGATAAGATGTGTTTAGAGGCTTCAATCTTCGCGAAGTTTCGCGCTCAGGCTCACCTTGTTCGGCTGAGACGGGGGACGTGGGGGAAGGAGGACGTGGGTGTGCAGCAGCCGCTGAATCTGTGTCTACGAGACATGATAACCCGTCCCGGAGACAGCAGAGATCTTATTATTGTTGGATGTTAATCATAATTCAGTAATTATTTTACTAAGCTAGCTAGACAAAGCAGGTCATGTAGCAACAAAAATAAGTTTTGGAATAGAGGAATAGGGCAAGCTACCTTTCTTTTTGAAAAACTGTGTGACATACTGTCGACTTTGGCGTTCTCTGTCTTCTCTTTCCTTCTTTTCTTTCCGTTTTTGATGCCCTGACTTTTGATGTGACATGCCTGCGTGTGTCACTGTCTGTGCTGCATCATAACAAGTCCAATAAGCAAGAGACGCTACACTAGCAATCGTAGCTCGGACAGCGCAGGTGGAATGAACCATTGTGAGAGGGAGGGGTGTGACTGAAACAGTAAATACATTATTTGTTTTTTAAATATTAAATCTACGGTTAAAACGGACAAAATACACATTTAGTAAACGAGGGGCCCTAGTACATTTAATGTATGTATAAAAAAGAGAAAAGAAATAGGAAAATGAAAAGGGGGTCTGCTCTTCTGGGCCCCAAAATCAGCCTGGGCCCTTAAAATCGTCCTAACCTTCCACCCCTTTACGGCGCCCATGGCCATAGGACCCAAACTGCTGATGAGCGGACCTTGATGTGCCAGGTATATTTGTGATTGCATTAGGAAATAATGTTAAGCGTTCATTTATTTATTACGTCAAAAGGCTTTGAGGTCCGGACGGACGCATCTCGCGGTCCCCCGGAGTCCGCTAGTTGGAGACCCCTAATCTAGGAGAACCATTTTTATGTTTTTAAATAAACATTTAGTTAAAAGTTTCTTAAAATAACCATTTCATTATTTTATTTTAAGAAAAGGAGGTAAGAGGTTTCACTGGGTTCGTCGGGTAGGCATCCTCTGTGTTCGGGGGATATATGATTATACAGATACATAGCATATTTACAGTATACTTACCTTTCCTTGCTATTATCAGAGAGACATCTCATGAGTGTCGGATCCCACTTTCATCACAACCATTATCCTGGATGAAAGATGCCGTTTGGTGAGGTGCTGCTGATAAAGCCCTTTGTATGGTTCCCAACAATGCGACCGATCATCAGTTGTGCACCTCAGCCTCATTATGTGTTTCGCCCTTTGTCACAAGACACCCTCAGCCAAGCGAAGCCAACCACAGGTTGATCAGACCTGGGTGTGTGTCGCATTGTTACATGGTCATCTGGCAGCCCATGATGTATTCATTCGCCTCAACCACAGCCAGTGGCTTCTTCTTTCCGCACCACTTGCCAGTTCTTGATAATCCTCCACTGGACCTGTCCTCTGAACCCCACTTCCTGTGTCAAAAAGATCATCCAGATTATAGGCTGCAGCCTCAATAACAGTTGGTTTGCTGGTAGCTCGGTGGCATCCCATCTCATTGCAACCATACATAGCAACCCGTTGGCTAAGGCTGTTCTTAGTCCTAATGGTACCATTAAAGCATGCTAGGTGCCCCGGTTTCTTATGGCATAAAATTACAACACATTACCAAAATCAAAGCAACTATACGCTCCAACCCGTTTGTTAAAGTTCAGTTTATAGTCGAGCAACGGACCTACACACACCACCTCTCAAAAATATAACAACGTGTCAACTGTGAACTTTCGTTTCACAGCCAGTGGTTCCTTCTCTTTATGCCCGCCCCTCGAACGCAAACCGCAGGAACGGCCGGTGTCGAGGGAGGATCAAGACATGAAAGAAAGCGTCCTTCAGGTCGATTGCCACAAACCAATCCTGACAACCGATGGATGTCTCTGTGAGTAAGTGGGTGCCAGGCCCTGAAAAGGGTCCAGCTTTGGTGACGAGGCAGGAGCCGTCCCTTACCGACTGATCAGAGCCATGGCTGTGAAGGTCGGGCCCGATGTTGTTCTCCCTGGGGTGTTCCCGTTAGTATCACTTCTTGCGAGAAGGTTGCTGATCTTGTTGAGGTTTCCCCCTCGACCTCCGCTTCCGGGGTGCCGCCTGTGGTGGGGACACAGGAACCGGAGCCGATGTCGAAGGGATCCTGGGATGCCGGGAAGTAGACATCGCGCGGGATCTCGGAGGCCTCTGGGCGGCCGAGTCGCGGCGCGGT
This sequence comes from Triplophysa bombifrons, assembly GCA_029783895.1. Lineage (NCBI taxonomy): Eukaryota > Metazoa > Chordata > Actinopteri > Cypriniformes > Nemacheilidae > Triplophysa > Triplophysa bombifrons. The sequence goes on along the minus strand of CM056451.1, from coordinate 12,860,324 downwards.
AAAATGTGGCTAATCGCCACTGTCTGCTTCTTCACCGTAGAAAACTGCTGAGCGAAATCCTCAACGGTGTCACCAACAGGCACCAGGCAGCCTGGTCCGCGGAAGCGCAAGCCTTCGACATCAGTGATGCCGAAGTCCTACACGTCTTGGGCGGTCTCGACGTAGCCTTTGGCTGCCTCACCATCAAGGGAAGTGAGGGAGCCGGAGCTGGTTTGACTGCGTACACTGCCACCCAATACTTGCGGCTGCCCGGGATAGCATGGCTGACAATACCTCTGCTTCCACCTGAGCTCGACCCCCCCTGGGGGGGTAACTTGGAGTCGTCAGTGTCGGATGCCAGCAAGTCTCCCTCCGATGCTGCGAACGACATCTCATCTACGTCACGCATCGTTTCCGAGTGCGTGCCTGAGGATCCAGAAGGTATGCCACCGCCGGTTGTGGAACAGTCAGAAGAGCGAGTCGGGTTGCGAACGGCCTGTGAGCACTTGGCTGGCGAGTTTACGTTCGCATAGGTCCCCACATCACTAATGCTGCAAACACCGACGTCATGGCCTGGGTAGCAGGCGAAATGGTGGCTGGTTCCCGGAGGAAGACAGCCACCCATGACCGCAACTTCTGTATAACCATCTGCCATCTGACCATCCGCGGTGTGGGGAAGATGTGTCAACGAAAGCTGCCTCAGCGTGCTGGACGCCCAGACACTTAACGCAGCTATCGTGTCCATCCTCCTCCTCGATGAGAGTACCGCACCCAATAGAACAGTGGGACATGCCACGCTGGAGAATGCTCAGTCCTGAAAAGGACGTTTTGGAAATATCTCTAACACCTCTGGAACCGCCGAGACGCCCAGGGGAAGGTCGTTGCAGGTTGGGACGATCCGCTGCTCTACGTCGTAGATCCGGCAATGTAGAAGAAGAATTTGTTGAATACGTCTTGTTCGTTGCCATGAGCGAAGGCTCTGAAGAACAAAAGGTAAATGAATGCTGCAAAAGGCTTCCTTTTATACCAGATATCCGGCGGCGGATTTCATTCGCCAAATTTCATTGGCCTTTTTTATAGTAGTCAGAGTTGATTGGTTCTCAAGGGCGAACACCATCTGTCGTCTCGACACAACGTCGAGAGACCGACAGAAAGGGAAAGGTCCTTTTGATGTTAAAGATTTCTAATCGGACCATGTAAAATGTTTAAGGTTTTTTTTGCAGGCATTTGCACTGGAGGAATCCCCTGGTTGGGCATGGGTTCTCCTGAGTTTTTTTTTTCTTGATTGGAGTTCAATCATGGAGAGGTCCTAATGCCTGTGTGAATGGATCTGGACACAATGGAAACTTTGTTCACCAGAGACAGACATTGGATTTGGCCTTTTGTAGAGTGCACTCTTAAAAAAAAGCTGCTTCACAATGCCATATAAGAACTTGTTTTGTGTAAATGGTTCCATAGAGAACCTTTAACCTCAAAGAACCTTTCTGGTTTTCAAAAGCTTCTTTGTGGCGAAAAAAGGTTCCTCAGATGATAAAAAATAAGAAAGAGCAGGTATTAGCTTCTCTTTACTCTATGAGTCATCTGTAGCTGCAACATAAGGTATTCAAATTGAGATGTTTTGAATAAAAACTAACAGAGAAGGGGAAGTAGCCCTGGAGGTTAAAGCCATGTATTATTGTCCAGTTCACTGCTGCAGAAATGTTCGTCTGAATAGCTTGTTTATATGGTTGGTTTATGGCAATTCCACTCATCATGGTCAGAGTATAAACTAATTTGACTGTTTCCTGATTAAATAGTGACCCTGGATCACAAAACCAGTCTTAAGTAGCACAGGAACATTTTTAGTCAAATACAAAACTACATTGTATGGGTCAAAATTATCGATTTATCTTGTATGCCAAAAATCATTAGGATATTAAGTAAAGATCATGTTCCATGAAGATATTTTGTAAATGTCCTATCTTAGATATATAAAAACTTTATTTTTGTGAGTGGATGGCCTGCCACAGTGCCCCTGATAACAAATGCAAAGCCAATTGTCTCAATATTTAGATTTTTGTACATTCTCAGATTCCAGAGTTTTAAATGATTGTATCTCAGCCAGATATTTTCCTATTCTAACAACTTATACATCAATGAAAAGCTTATTTATTCAGCTTTCAGATTATGTAAACATATCAATTTCGAAAAATTGACCCATAAGACTGGTTTTGTTGTCCAGGTTCACAATAGCACTTTGCAAAATATATTAAGAAAATATTGCTTACAATGAGTGTTTACTGTAGATCTATTGTCTGTTAGAATGAATTTCATGCAGACAATGGACTGATCGATTAAACAACAGTAGTGTACTTTGACCTGTCAGAGAAAACTTTCTCAGCCTCATACAAAAGCTCATTTATCACAAGTGTGAAGCAAATAGCACCCTCCAGAGTATGGTAAGAAGACGAAGAACATTAAAAACATGGCAAGGAATAGGCTACTTGTGTTAGATTATTTACCTGAGCATTAAAGTAGTATCAATCATGTGTCATGGGCTTTGGTATAGTTGTGGCTCGCTTGCTTTGCAACAAGATAATTTATTGATCTAGAGAAGGCTGGTTACAGTTTAGCCCTGTGGAGATGTAGAATTGTTTGTCACTGGCTGGGCCCTGATCCCTGTAGGTGGGAAGTGCCCTCAGTCTAAACAATATGTAGCAAAGTCAGGCGAGTCCATTTTACATCTTAAATGGGAAGCTGACAAAGACAGCTGGTTTCTCTTTGAATTTGTTAAACTACAAAGTCTCTCAGTCTTAGGGAATTGTATATTAATATTTGGATGCTGTATATCAGCCAATATATCGTTATCAGCCATAATTTGCATATCATTGTATCCCCAGTTAAAATTTATACAAAATAAAGGAAATCAACAGTTCTGCAGTTTTGGTTATGTTGCTAGGGCAGAGATTAGATAATATACCTCTCTCTCTCTTTTTTTATTGCTGTGAGAAAAATCTTCTGTTCTGGAGACTGTTGAGCTATTTTAAACCAGCAAGAGACTTTAGCCTGACAGACAGAACACAGCCCCCCATCCTCATTAAAATTCTACACCTCAAGCCGTCTTAATCTACTGATAAGGGAAAGCTCATAATCCATCGAAGAAGATTGTAGGGCTAAAAGTTTCATTTACCACTGAGCAACCGTCTCTTTTACTGTTTCCTGTTTTTATCCTTTCCGAAAAGTTGGTATCTCTAAACTTATTAAGGCTAAATACCTTATACAGTAACTGGAACTGGTGGCTGATGAAAAGGTTAAATGAACTAATATTAAACATAGACATTAAATTCAAAAGAAATATATATTTTATATATATATATATATAAAATTTTACATTTATATAACATTCATTACTAAAGAAAACATGGTCATTTGCATTTGGTTACTTTCCATTTGCTATCCATTTGTACTTGACCTGATTTATTAATTTACTCTACTTTCAATGGTGACACTTATAGTAGTAAAAAGTAGTTAATCCAGACATATTAGATGTGTTGAACAATGCCAGTTTAATTACATGCCTTATGAAACACACTTAAAAGGTTACCTTACAAAACTATTTAAACCGTGTGTTTTGGCACGTGACAAAGTACATGTATGTGTATACAATACAGAGCATATTTTTTGCTATGTTGAACTGGTTCTCCAGTTATCAGTTCAGCAAATTATTTGAAATTTGCGAGACATATTGTTAGTAGTTCACAAAACGAAACAAAACAAAAAAGAATTGTTACGGTCTCTTAATGTTTTCCATGGCTGCGTACTTCGTCACATGCCAAAACACACTATTGTATAAAAAAGTGCATTTAGAAAAAACATGCAAATTATATTTACATTAAATGCAGATGAATGAAACTCTTCACAGTACCCCGAGGATCTGTGATAAACTGTAGATAGAGCAGGCTATTAACAAGAAGATTTGACACATGTCTATGTAGACATAATTGGACCATAGAGTGAAATTCATAAGCCTAGTTTTTAACTCGCTCAAGTGCATAAATCTTGCAACAATAACCAGGAAATAAATAAATAAAGATTTTAAGGACTATGACTTAATTGCCACTTAGGCTTTATTTCAAGTTAAATTACAAGCTTGGAAGTCATTTTTGTTAAACAACAGTGAAATCAAAAACTTATTTTCATCACTTATAAATGGATAGCTGTAAATATTTTGTGTGCAATAACACATTTTAGAAAACATTTAAAAGTGACATGAACCCACACTCTAAATCAGGCACGTGCAGACGGTGGTTGATGGGTGCTTCCTCTCTGGCCCGTAATGCCGAAAGAGTTCTTGTGTCAAGGCAAAAAATATGATTTTTTTGTAATTAAAGGTGCTGATGTGAAGGCCTGCTCATACTTACTATAAGTGAAATTATTATTCATTTTTAATAATTAAGCCCCTATTAAAATGACCCGCATGATCAACTTTTACCTGACAACCTCATCTGGGACGACCCCTCACGTTCAGACGCCTTCAGTAGTTTAGCACACTTACAGAATGCATCAGATGGTGGCTGCTGTGGTGTTTTCATCGGATCGGTGTGCTTGTTTACTAATAAATATTAATATTATTAGTAGCAGTATTTTACCAGAACACTATGAAGAGAGCATGCGCGGATGTTGTTTATATTGAGACCCTTGAACCTCCGGCAAAACACACACCTGAACCTCATCACTTCCTGTTTGCTGAGAGAGCGTGGTTTGAGACAGAGCTCCGTCAAACTTTTTCTAAATATATCGTTTATTCCTGTTATTTCTTAATATTTATGTTCTAAATTGATAACTCACAGAGGGTTAAACCTATCCTTAAGTGTATCCCATACCAAACATCGTCATATAACGCACAGATAAATTTGTTTTGTACGACCATTTGCTATTAGCACTCAGGCTGTTAGCATTCCCAGCCTTTAGTTCTGAATATTGCCTCGACTGCTTAACCCACTGTTCTCATTATGACACCACTAATGGCTAATGATTCAGATATGTGTTTAACGTTACCTTTGAGTGCAGATGATGAATCTTTCTTCGCACTTCAGTCAGAACTGGAAGTATTGGAGAAGCAGATCCACGAGCTACTCGAGAGGCAAACACGTCTGCGAGAACGTAAAATGGCGCTGGAAACATCCCGGGCTGACTCTCGCAAAGCTGCGGTAAGTGTTCGACGTGATTGTAATACTCCTATCACTTCTACTCCGTGTGTTTCTATGCACAGATCCCAGGCTTCAAGATCACGACGAGCCGAAATGAATTTCACTCCTGCACCTGCACACGCACGGCGAAATCCAGGACCGGAGCGATGAACTCTCCCCCACCGCCGCCACCGGTCTTCGGGATTTTTACGAGAAATCGCTATGCTGCCCTCTTCGCGAGACGAAATCCAACGCTGTGGTCATCGGAGACTCAATCGCGCCTCCTTCAATGAAGGTACAGTGCGCACTCACTGTTTTCCTGGCGCCCGTGTTCTCGATGTCTCTGCGCAGGTAACTGCAATTCTGAAGGATGATGCAAGAGTGGGAGCCGTAGTTTTGCATGCGGGGGTGAATGATGTGAGAATGCGGCAGTCGGAGATCCTCAAGAGGGACTTCAGGAGTCTGGTCGATACTCATTGCAACGCATCGCCCACGGCGAGGATCATCGTATCAGGGCCGCTTCCTACTTACCGACGAGGGAACGAAAAGTTCAGTAGACTATTTACGCTTAATAATTGGTTAATGTCATGGTGTATTGAACAGAAGCTGCTCTTTGTAAATAATTTTGATCTGTTCTGGGAGCGACCAAGGCTCTTCCGCCCCGACGGGCTGCACCCCAGCAGCATTGGAGCGGAAATTTTGTCTGACAACATCTCAAAGACGCTACGCATCATTTGACTAGTAAGTACAAATTTTAACCATAGTCTGTGTTCTTCTCACCCAACTGTTAAGAATGTTACAGTTAAGTAAGTATGTTACTGCTTTCAAATGCATAGAGACTGTGTCTGTCACCCGAATAATACAACCAAATAATAATTTATTTAAAAGTCAGAGAAAAAATCTTATCATGATTAAACCAAAAGACAATATATTTAATGATAAAAACCAACGCCTAAAGTTTGGCCTACTTAATATTAGATCACTAAATCCAAAGGCAGTTATTGTAAATGAAATGATCATAGACAACAGTTTTGATATACTTTGCCTTACTGAAACCTGGCTTAAGCCAAATGATTACTTCGGTCTAAATGAGTCTACTCCACCAAGCTACGGTTATATTCATGAGCCACGTCCGGTTGGTCGAGGTGGTGGTGTCACAACAATCTGTAGAGACTTTCTTACCGTTACTCGGAGAACAATGCATACATTTAAATCATTTGAAATGCTTGCGTTGAACATAACAGTTCCAAACAAAAGTAAAAAATCATTGGTCTCTCTTACATTGGTTACTGTGTATAGACCTCCTGGGCCTTACACTAATTTTCTGATAGAGTTTGCAGACTTCTTATCGGATCTATTGGTTAACGTCGATAAAGTACTGATTGTTGGAGATTTTAATATCCAGGTAGATATTGCTAACGATCCATTAGCTATGGCGTTTAAAGAACTACTAGACTCTTGTGTTGTAACACAATACATCGATAGACCTACTCATCGCCTTAATCATACTCTAGACTTGATTATATCTCACGGAGCCGATCTAACCAATATTGATATTATACCTCAAAGCGACGATGTTTCTGATCACCATCTTATAACATGTACACTGCACACTGCAGAAATCAGTTGTATATCTCGTTATCGACAGGGTAGAACAATCACCTCAACAACTAAAGATAGTTTCGTAAAGAACTTGCCAGATCTGACTCCTCTAATAACCTTTCCAACTAATATAGAATCGCTCGATGACATGACCATGACATGACCATCAACATGGGCACTATTTTCTCTAATGCATTAGAAGCGGTCGCACCTATGAAGTCAAAAAGGATTAATGAAAAGATCATAGCACCATGGTATAATAACACCACTCGCGCCCTAAAAGAGAAACGCGTAAACTGGAGCGAAAATGGAAACAAAACCAATTAGAGGTCTTTAAAATTGCATGGAAAGAGAGTGCAAGCTGTTACAAAAAGGCACTAAAAGCAGCAAAAGCCGAGCACTTCCGTAACCTCATAGAAAATAACAAAAACAATCCAAGGTTTTTATTTAGTTCAATTGCTAAACTAACAAACAAACAGACTCCACCTGACCTGGGTATTCCGCCGCACCTTGGTAGCAATGAATTCATGAAGTTTTTTACTGAGAAAATCGAAATAATACGAGACAACATAGCTAAAACCAAACCTCCAAGTGTGTCGGAAGAATTAGTTTCAACCGTCACCCAAAAAGAAAGGCTAGAGTGTTTTTCTCCTATAAATCAGGAAGATTTAATTAAAATTATTGCAACATCCAAACCGACGACATGCTTATTAGACCCCATTCCGACTACTTTATTAAAAGAGTTAATACCTGCTGTAATTGAGCCCATTTGTAACATAATCAACTCGTCAATTAATCTAGGACATGTCCCAGGGCCCTTTAAGTTGGCTGTAATTAAGCCTCTTATCAAAAAAACAAACTTGGACCCCAATGAACTTGGAAGCTATAGACCGATTTCAAATCTCCCGTACTTGTCTAAAATACTAGAAAAAGTAGTGTCAACTCAACTGTGTACCTTCCTACAAAACAATGACATGAAAGAAAAGTTTCAGTCTGGCTTTAGACCGCATCACAGCACTGAAACTGCGCTCGTTAGAATTACAAATGACCTCCTTATTGCTTCAGATAAAGGTAACATCTCACTCTTAGTCCTGCTTGACCTTAATGCTGCTTTCGATACTGTAGACCATAAAATACTACTAGATCGTTTAGACAATTATATCGGTATTCAGGGACAGGCACTGCAATGGTTCAGATCTTACTTGACAGACAGATATCAGTACGTCCATTTAAATGGGAAATCGTCAAATCTTACGCAAGTAAATTATGGACTACCTCAGGGATCGATTTTAGGACCCTTGCTTTTCTCCATATACATGCTGCCCCTCGGCAACATTATTAGAAAGCATGGAATTAGCTTCCACTTTTATGCAGATGATACTCAGCTACAGTTGTGTTCAAAATTATTCAACCCCCAATGCTGTAAATGGTTTTAGGGAATTTAGTGTACATTTGTAATTGTATTCAGAATGAAATCCTACAAGGACTTCTTAAAGAACCATATGCAACTAAAATGACATCAATTAGTTTTGTAATACAGTAGTAAATGTTTCTTTTGTGAATTCTTCATTGACATAATTATTCAACCCCTTAAAGACTACCACTCTGAAGAACACAGGTTCAATGAAGTGTTTTCAATCAGGTATTGAAAACACCTGTGGATATCAGGGAGCAGCAATAAAGCCTAATAAGCACCAATTAGGCAGCTTTAAAATGACTGTGATACTCAGCTCCTTCTAGACATTTACTGGTGTGGTTACAAACATGGTGAGGTCAAGAGAATGGTCCAGGAAGACAAGAGAACAGGTGATTACTCTTCACAGGAAGGGCAATGGCTATAAGAAGATTGCAAAGATGTTAAACATACCAGGAGACACCATAGGAAGCATCATTCGCAAATTCAAGGCAAAGGACACTGTTGAAACGCTACCTGGTCGTGGCAGAAAGAAGATGCTGACTTCGACTGCTGTGCGCTACCTGAAGCGTAGAGTGGAGAAAAGTCCCCGTGTGACTGCTGAGGAACTGAGAAAAGATTTGTCAGATGTGGGTACTGAAGTTTCTGCTCAGACAATACGGCGCACCCTGCGTAATGAAGGCCTCCATGCCAGAACTCCCAGGCGCACCCCCTTGCTGTCCCCAAAGAATAAGAAGAGTCGACTGCAGTATGCCAAAAGTCATGTGGACAAACCACAGAAGTTTTGGGATAGTGTTCTGTGGACTGATGAAACAAAATTAGAACTGTTTGGGCCCAAGGATCAACGCTATGTTTGTAGGAGGAAGAACAAGGCCTATGAAGAAAAGAACACCTTGCCTACTGTGAAGCATGGCGGGGGGTCAATCATGCTTTGAGGCTGTTTTGCTTCTGCAGGTACTGGGAAGCTTCAGCGTGTGCAAGGTACCATGAATTCTCTTCAGTACCAGGAGATATTGGATGACAATGTGATGCAGTCCGTCACAAACCTGAGGCTTGGAAGACGTTGGACCGTTCAACAGGACAATGATCCCAAGCATACCTCCAAGTCCACTAGAGCATGGTTGCAGATTAAAGGCTGGAACATTTTGAAGTGGCCATCGCAGTCACCAGACTTAAATCCGATTGAGAACCTCTGGTGGGACTTAAAGAAAGCAGTTGCAGTGCGCAAGCCTAAGAATGTGACTGAACTGGAGGCTTTTGCCCATGATGAATGGGCGAAGATACCCGTAGATCGCTGCAAGACACTTGTGTCAAGCTATGCTTCACGTTTAAAAGCTGTTATAACTGTAAAAGGATGTTGTACTAAGTACTTAGATTGAATGTCACTTGGGGGTTGAATAAAACTGATAATGATGTGAGCTCAGAAAAGACATTTGTGGTTATTTCATTATAAATGTTATGTTATATTTGTCTGACCTACACGTGCCTCTTTGATTTAATTGTAAGCAGGATGACTGAATGATCATAATCAATGTCAAACCGACCAAATCAAACAATTTCAGTGGGGGTTGAATAATTTTGAACACAACTGTATATATCTCATCAAGACCAGATGATTCCTTTAAGCTATCCAAACAGGCAGAGTGCATCGAGTACATAAAACATTGGATGATTAGTAATTTCCTCCTTTTAAACTCTAGCAAAACAGAAATATTACTTATAGCACCAAAATCAAGTAAACAGAATATCTCCGATTACAGCCTGCAAATTGAAAGCTGCACTGTTACTCCAACAAAAACAGTAAAAGACCTAGGCGTTATATTAGACGGCAACCTGTCATTTAAAAATCACATCTCAAATATCACAAAAACAGCCTTCTTCCACCGTAGAAATGTTGCCAAATTACGAAATAGTTTGTGTTGCAGATGCAGAAAAGCTTATTCATGCATTTGTGACCTCACGGCTTGACCATTGTAATACTCTACTTAGTGGTTGTCCTGTATCATCGATAAACAAACTACAGTTAGTTCAGATTGCAGCTGCAAGAGTTCTATAGGTCAAGAAGATAAGATCACATAACCCCAGTTATATCATCGCTTCACTGGCTACCCATTAAGTATCGTATTGATTTTAAAATTCTTTTAATTACTTACAAAGCCCTGAACGGTTTAGCACCTACTTACCGAGCTTTTATCACGTTACAACCCATCACGCTCTCTAAGATCTCAAAACTTAGGACATTTGACAACACCTAGAATAACAAAATCCACCAAAGGGGGACGAGCTTTCTCATACGTAGCACCTAAACTCTGGAATAGCCTTCCTGATACTATTCGAGGGTCAGACACACTCTCCCAATTTAAATCTAGATTAAAGACACATCTTTTCAGCCAAGCTTTCACTTAATGCATAGTTAATGAACAGCAGCTACGCTAATTACTCTCTTTATTCTCTTTCCGCCTCTGCCTCGGGATGCCCATCCCGAGGTTGGAAGAAGTTCCACCATGTCCAGACGACCGACAGATGCCCATCCCCAATTTGAGAGACAGCCAGCTACGGCTGCAGATTGACTGACCATCCAAGCTCCATCTAAGGCAATTCCACCACCAGCCAAGAGAAATATGACCATCGGACCATCCCAGCTCAGACCACTACATCCCCAACCAAGAGCAAAGACGGACTATTTGTCTTATTAATGCTGAAGTTACAATATTTGGTATTAAATGCTAAACCAAAACCACATGTCAGCAGTCTGAGTGCAGCTATGACACGTCAGAGGGGATCTGGCCCTCCCGGTTGAGCCTGGTTTCTCCCAAAGTTTTTTTCTCCATTAATCAATCATTGGAGTTTGGGTTCCTCGCCACAGCAGGGCAGTGTTGGCCTGCTCACCGTTAGACTGCATTCATTCATTCATTTTTTTTATTTATTTAGAAATTAGATATTATTTATTAGAATGATCTTACTCGTTGTATAAATACCATGCACTGTACTGTGTTTTAACTTTTCTGTTTTTCCTGTTTGCCCCTGTAAAGCTGCTTTGAAACAATACACATTGTGAAAAGCGCTATATAAATAAACTTGAATTGAATTGAATTGAATATTGCTATGTGTAGCCTGCCCTGACCTCAAGTGACGTTAGCTGCGGGCAAGTTACTTCTACACACAAGCATGTGCAATTGACTTATTTCTGTTTTGTGACATATCCGAGTGTAACAGCTTATGAAATTAGAAAAATGTTGTCCTACCCTTTTTATTTCTTAATAGGTGCATGTAACATATTTTTAAACTTTAGAAACATGAAACTTTAGAATGGTGTTTTCTGTTCTGTTTCATTTTCAAAACTACATCATGACATTTGCTGCTGTATCAATACAAAACCATCCGTATTGATACAACTAACAGCAAGTAATGCATCACAATCGCTGCATTGATGTTTTGAGGACAGTCCAATTTAAAGCCTTGTTCCATGTGCCCCTTTTACTCTTTGAGCACCTGCCTTTAAAGGTCTCTGAATGGCCCTGCTCTAAAACACTCTAAACCAACAAGATTTAGGACTAGGTGAGGACAACATATATATATAGACAGCCTAGAGATGATCATATATCACAATCTCATTTCTCAAGGAACATTGCGCAGGTAAGCTCTTGCAGTTTTATGTCAATGGGCTTTGTCTCAAGCAACATTTAATCTGATAATAGACTGATTGTGGCCCTGTATGGGTTGGTATGTCAATGTAATATATTTTGTGACATGCGTATACTCTTGTTGTGATAAATAGGCCTAATCCTTCAGTGTTGTATGGCATTAAAAAGACAGCGCAGTTGATTGTAACATCTGCAGCATGTATAATGTTGATTATGCACATTCTTGTAAAAATACAGGGGGTTGCAAATTAATTCCACAGCACATAGAAGACAACATAAAACATAAAAAATATGGTGTTTATCACACTTTAGCTGCATTCCTTTAAAGGGGATGTGCAACAGTGTTTCATGCATTTTGACTTCTCATGCTTGACATGTAGTATTTTTGTGCTGACATTGTGTTTAGTAGATAATTCTAAAGGTTAACAAGATGCTGTGATGTATTTAATTTACAGTACATGTAGTGATCTCTTAGAAAAATGTAATGCCCTTTCGTATCCTTAACATTTTAAGGAATCTAATTGTAATTTGTATTTTGTATGCCTGCATAATTTTCTGCAATGCAAACACACACTCACACAAAAAAAACATTTCAACAACTCTAGGCATAGCACATTGATAATGACATGTGTAAATGCTAATTTTATAAGCTGCTTCTTTAATTGTGCATGTGCTAGCACTCACGTGGTTACGGTCCTAACCCTCTGAGGTTTATGATAATAAAGCGCAATATTGCATTTCACACCACAACAAGGGACTTTATGAAGAACATTAACATCCATGGTGGAACTTCAAACAGAATTTATTTTATTCTTCGACTGAGATGCTGCAAAGTTTAGATATGTGAAACTTTTTATTTACCGAAACTGTAGCCACATTAAAGGTGTAAACAAGCTGTAACTGAGTGAAGGCTTACAGGGCTATATGAAACACTCAGCTTTATAAGGCATAACCAATTGCTCGCTGACTGTGCCTTTTATGTCACGTGTATAATGTCAGCCACTGTATAATTTGTAACACACAGTAGTCCTTAGATTATTTTTCCTTATTGTTGCTGTTGTGATTTGTCATTTATTGCAGCTATTAAAACTTCTAAGACATTCTTATGAGATGCTTGAACCGTGTTTCAAACTATGTATGTACAGTTTGCACTTATGCACATCAAGTGTTTGAATTTTAGAAAGGAAGTGTCATCCGTTGTTTTTTGGTTTAGGAAATGAAGAGGGAATGTAAGTGATATGTTGCAAGGGTAGGTCACTGAAAAATAAAAATTCATCATTATTATAAGACATAAACAGAACTGGCCCAGAAGCACTTTTGAAAAGACATGAGGATGAGGAGAAATTATGACAAAATGTGAGTGAACTGTCCGTTTAAACTTGTTAAGTCCATCCACTATTTAGAGAAACTGTCTCGGTTATTTATGTGTGTGTAAGAACGCACTTGTTTCATTTATGCTATATAGTACCCTTACAATACTGCAATGCGGATCTTCAATAAGTTGATTAATGCTAGATAAAATCTTAATTAAACTTAACAGCAATAAAGAATGATTCTTACACCACAGCTCCCCTTTGCCCTGTAGTACGCAATCAGTTATCACACTCTTAATGATCTTAGTTCTAATCTAATGAGCAATTACATGATTATTTTCTATAAGTGAATCTGAAATAATGTGCTTTCTTATTGTTTATTTCATCAATGAACTGTAGAGCATTGTATCAACAAACCCCCAGTAATATATTCATAATAGCATGGTTGAATGTATTAATATCTGCATCATTTTCAATATCTGGATCTTCAAAATTGGACTTATATTATTACATTCATGTTGCTTATTTTTTGGCTTATTTGTTCTGTGCTTTGAAAGCTTATCAGAAGCTAAAGTAATTGCAATATATTGGATTAAAAATTATACTATTAATCCAACACATAATACATATAATAAAAACCTTTACCAAATCTGACAGAGTGAGAGTAGGCTGAGTTCATTAGATTCAGTTTATAAACAACACAGTCTCTCAGAAACACTTACAGGCATATTTGCATACAATTTGTATTCAAGCATCAATCCTTTGCTCCAATCAGGAGCCTTTGATTAAGAAATACTGATACTGCATGAATAAAATATTTGTTTAAACGACTGCACCTTTTCTTAAACATTCCTTAAAGTGACCATTCCCAGCGATTGCATTTTTCAAACTTTAATTAGTGTGTAATATTGCTATAATAGCAAAAATTATACACCCAAAAGGATAAAGCTCAAAGTTAAATTCTTTAACAGAATTCGCTTTTCAAGGACTACAGAGAACGGCTGAAATTGACTACAGGTAAAGCCGTCTACTTCCCGGGTACATGATGTCACTATTCCAAGTGCTTTTAATAACCTCCGCCCAAATGAATACGCCCAAAAATGAGACCTTCCTCAGAGAAGAGTGAGAGTGGCTGGAGTAATGTTTGGTTATCAGAGATTGTTAACATTTGAGCTGCACGCTTCATTACTTTCACTTTCAAACATTCCTACAGCTGGTAATAAGAATTCAGCTACACACATTATAAGATAGCAACTGTCAAATAACAGCTTCCATGACTTTAACATCGAATGTGAAAGCTTTTCTGTGTAATACACTGATATTGTGTGTGTGTGAGCATAACTCTGTCTAAAACACTTCTATGAAACGTCCTCGGAAGTCATGTTTGCAGTCTCCTAGTCAATCTGCTTGTTTTATTATCCAACTAGGGTCCAATATAAAAAGGCAAAACTAATGCTTCTGTTATTAGTGATAATATAACCGGTCTGACCCAACCGGTCCGGTGTTATTTCCCTCGCCATAGAAGAATAAACTGCATCTCTAACAAAGATTGATGTTTGTGTATGCACTAGCAGACCTCAGTTTCACTTCGATCGATCCACATATTTCTAACTAATGAAGTGAAGTTGACGCCATTGTTACTGTTTATTGCTAAAAGCCAAAGCTTATGAATTCACGTTCACTGAGAGGAGGACTGACCAATCACAACAGCTTGAGGAGCGGAACTCGCTAATATGGTATGGGTGGGACATCTTCACACAAACACTCTAAGCGGGGAAACAATTACGACAGACCTGGTCATCTTTACCAAGAGCGTTTCGGAAGGCGGAAAAAATACAGTCGTTTCGTGAGGAGAGAGACAGGGGTGGACGATAGACTGGAAATATGTGAAATATATATACATTTTTTTTTAAACTAGAAACATTAAAATCCATTGTTAAACACCAAAAAAACACAATCAAAGTTTCGAAAACAGGGAAAAACTTGGCCTTTAAAATATTAGTCGATGTTACACGATGTTACCTAACCAATCTCATAAATATAAAACCACATAAATGAATTATCCAAAGCTTTCAACATCATTATAATATAAAATTCTATGTACATTGATGTTCCTAAGCTCCTTTTTATTCGGGAGTGGTCTCTTTATTACAAAATGTAAACAAGCCATGGCTGGAGATTTATTAGGGGTCAAGCCCTGAAGGGGCAGAGCCCCGTATTGTTTTCGTTAGTTTTCTTCTTCTTCCGCAATTGCGTCCATGACATCCCATAAAACAATACAAATTCAAATTGTGTTTTAATTTTTAGAGTGTACATGCTTTTAAATTTCTGAGTGTGCATGCATATGACTTCTAAACGAAATAAGATATATTCATTAAATTTTACACATTGATTTATGGGCACGGTCTGAGAACACACAAAAAAGGTGGCCAACTGGAGGCCTTTTAATTAAAATAAACTTTAAATAAGATTCAGTCAAAATTGACACTGCGAAACTTCATCATTGGCACATCTTTTTCCCCATTAGAAGTTTGGTGACAGCGCCATCTAATTGCAAAAAGTTATAAGCAATTTTCTTATGTTCTAACTGTATTTCCCTGTGTTTTTAAACTTGGTTTTCAAAATGTGATAAACTGACATGTCCAAAGAAAATATTCTCGGTCTGCCTTTGTGGGATTTTTTGAATTTGATGACCAGGTCTGTCGTAACTGTTTCCCCATTGTGGGCATCACTCATTTGGAATTTTGTCGTTAAATGCAGTATTTTAGAAATGCAATGGCATATCGCTATGAAACTTTGTAGAGTTCATCAAGGTCATGTTTTAGGCCCCCCATTGGTCAAAAGATATTACGAAATGTATTAGTCTGCTTGTACCATGAAATCTATATAATATTATTCGATTCTCATTATTGTATTAGTTGAGCCGAGTGCTGACGAAAGCGAAAGATGGGGTAGGGGTGTGTCAACAACGGTTAAGAGAAATCGGAAACCCCGCCTTTAAGTGAAGGCTTGGCCAAAAAGATGTCTCTTTAATATCGATTTAAATTGGGTAATAGTACCGGGAAGGCTATTCCAGAGTTTAGGTGCTACGCATGAGAATGCTCTAACCCCTTTGGTGTATTTTGTTATTCTAGGTGTTATCAAAAGTTTGGAGTTTTTAGATCTTAGAGAGCATGATGGGTTGTTATGTTAAAGAAGCTCTGCTATGTAGGTAGGGGATAAACCGTTTAAGGCTTTATAAGTAATTAAAATAATTCAATAAAGTCAATACGACACTTAATGGGTCAAAAGTTATAAGCTATTATGTTGTGCTCTTTATGCTTTTAAATATCTGCTGTGCATAAACTAATCTTTAGAAATGTCTACATGTATTTCCCTTTGTGACCTTGTAGGGCTTGACCCTGTAATTGCTACTTGCAGCTATATTTCTTAAGTATCCATTGTTCCACTAATAATGTCAAATGGATATTTGGTATATTCTCTCAAGATTACATTTATGAATAATTTGCTATATCAACCACACAAAACAACAGTGATCACTTGTTAGTGTAAACACTGTGTTCAGATCTCACCTTACAGTACCCGTCTCATAAATACTGTATATGTAGCCCCCAATTCACTGTATATTATCCAGCAAATGTTGCTTATTTAAAGTGTATTTTAAAATGTTTTCCTCATGTCATGTGTGTCAGAAAAATTACAAATTTGCTTCACAGTGCTACTTCTTAACCATTGCTATCTTATCTTCACACAGGCTATTTGAAACTTGTACCTTACAAATGTGTTGAAATAAATCATTTTCTTATCAATGCTCATAAAACACTTTGTCCCAGCTGTGGGCTTAAAGCCAAGTGGCCTGTTTGCAAACAAGCTGTGATGGTCTTTAGCCTTTGTTCACAAGTTAAGTACATACATGGCAGCATTTCTGTTCTGAATGTTTTATTACTGATATGGTTAAAAGAATATCTGGGAAAGTTTAGGGTAAAAACATCCCTCAATATCTGGGACAAAAAATGTGCTGAAGGGTTCTGAAGCTGTTACAACTTTCTAGACATGATGAATGTCCACCACGCTTTGTGTATTTACACATTTACATAACAGTTTGTGCGCTCCTCTTCATTTCAGCAAAGGTTTCCATGATATTACAGTGCACATCCATCATCCAGCCAGAGAGACCCACTCTGACTCTCCTTTACTCACTCCTCTTCTCTCTGGACTGACCTCTTCCTCAGCCTTTGAACTCCAGCACTGTGAGGGTTCAGCGCTAGCTCATCTTTAGTTCTTGGGCAGAGCTCTCTCTCTCTCTCTCTCTCTCTCTCTCTCTGAAGCAGTCTCTGTTTCATACACAGTTAATCTTCTGCCAGATCTGTAGCCCTCACCACCCCACTCTCGGTTCAGTTCCACTGGACATCTCTGCTTCATCCTGTCTGTACAGACATCTTATTACAACTTCAAGAAATAGTTTGCCTTTATAATAAACCTATTTTCATATGACTTCTTATCTTTTGTGGAATACAGAAGGAATGTGTTAATTACTGTCTTTAATGCAATTACAATGAAATATTTTAAGTTTGTAAGCTTTAAAAAGGACACAACAGCACCATAAAAGTATCTTAAGCTGTGTGCCAGGACCCATTTATGGCACACACAATAGGATGAGGCGAGTTTTGGAACGTGATGAGTGAATGACACAAAAATGGTTTAGTGCAGTAAATTACTAGCAATGGCAGCAGTTTTGATATATTACATCAGCTATTTTGAAATTGCAATTAAACTTACATTTTATTCACATGATATTAAGGGGAAAAATCTTTGCAACAAAGGCATTTGAATCACAAATAAACCGAATTTATGTTACCTAATGTAAGGTTAGCTACAGTAGTAAAGGTAAAGTATGTTCACACAGCAGTTGTTGTAAACTGTTCTGTGTTCCCCTGTTATTTAGCTTTGGCATATGCTGGGTCTCCTCTCACCGTTGGAGAGGTGGAGGATTCATCAAGATTTTTTTTGGGGGGCAGTATGTCTCAGGCTCCGCTGGCATGAGGTTCTGGGCCAGTCATGGAAACCTGCATCCCCTACCCTGAGGGTGAAAAGCCCCGTGTTTGTGGCGAAAGCCTGCCCTGACCCTGTACACAAGATGGCCACTGCCTGCCATACCCAGGGTGCTTCTCAATATCCCTCCTCGTCTCCTCGCTCCTCTATCCTCCATCCTATGACCCTGAAACCGATCGAGCTCAGCCATATTGAAGGACATCTCAATTCTCTAATTGCACCGGGAGCAGTCGAGGATCGAGGAGGGAGGAGGCTTCCAGAGGAGTCATGAGCGAGGATACACAGGTGTATCCTATGCAGAAGTTTTTTGTTGCCTAAACGTGACGCACGTATAAGTTCTCCTCCTACTTCACATCTGCTCCAAGTGCTAACCATGGTAGAACGTTCAAACACTTAATCAAACAATTTTTGTAAATGTGTGTTATTTTTTTGACAGTGCCTTTAATTTCGATGTATAAAGTTTTCTTTTCAGCACAGTTTTAATTATTTTATTATAATCATTATTGTTTACATGTACAAAACACAATATATGTGAAATCACAACAACAATAATTCATCAATAATAACTGGTAAAAAAATAAGAACAAATGTGGTATTTTGTGGAGGTTGAAACGGTTACAATATAAATAATTATATCTTATGTTCAAGAATCCCGATGTTCAAGCTAAATCCAGCGGTGTAGAGTCATCATTAGTGGACGACGCTTTGAAGTGACGTTAAAGAGCGAGTATATATCATTTCACTTGCTTCGATTCCTCCGTCCTTGCGTCTTTTCCTCGCTTCCTTCTCTCGCATCCTTAAGAGGTGGAGCTAAGACACGAGGAAAGGAAGCGAGGAAAGGAACGAGGACGCACAAATAAGAAATGAGAAGCACCCCCAGGCTTCCTGCTCTGGTGGCTACGCCTCTGTTCCACGGCCCAGGTCCGTCTCTGCTCATGTTTGTAGTCCTTTGTAGTTTTTCTTGTTAATGAGTTTTCCCAGGTGTTTCTTGTTTCCTTTGTTACCCCAGTGTATTTAAATCCTAGTGTTTCCTTTGTCTGTTGTTGGTCTTTGTTTTTATGATTAGTTCTGTCATTGGATTACCTTGATTTGTTTTGTCTTCTGTTATTTCATTAAATGTATAACTGCAAGTGGATACGCTTCTTGCCTGGTTACTTTGCCCACCCAAACAGTATTAAAGAAAAGAAGCCGATTAGTACTGATCTTAAAGTATTACTTCAATATCTCCCTTGGCTGTTGTACAGGGTTTTGTTTTTTTCCCATTCTGGAGTTGAAATTTGTTCTTCTAAAAATGACCCAGCCCTTCCCCAAATGTCTTTTAATTAAGAGCAGCTTTGTGAATATGTTTCAATGTAGAATGAAATAGACTGCAAAGCATATATTTTTAGATATTTTAAATATCCTACAATGTTAATTATACAAATTTCATTTTAATCAGGTCAACAAATGGGATAATAAACAATTCCACCATCACTGGCTGAGTAACAAAAATATGAACATCACACGAGGGTTAAGTGACAAAAAAGCTCTTTATATTTGTTAAAGGATGCATCAATGGATGCCATGTGAAGGATAACATTACTGATTTACAAAACAATAGTCACACAAAAAACATTTCAATATAATAACAGAACGGCCCACAGATGAAGGTAAGATCCAAAGCAAATGCGCTTTAATTATAAATGTACAACAACAGGGGACCGAAACATTAAGGTGATTACATTTAAGACAATGAATACAAGAACACAGTAAGTATATGTACAAAGTCCGGGTGATGAGGAGCTTAAAGGGCTCGGTGATTGCAGACGAGGGAGCTGTGAGGTAGTGTAGGAAGATGGGTGTCCATGGGGAAAATGCGGATATGAAGGATTTGAGAGGCAGGCGGAACCATGACAATTAGACTCTTGAAAAAAACATGGTGCTTTAAAGATTTGTCACAGCAAAGCCAACACACTAAAAAATAATTCATGGCATCTGTTGGCGAGTAAGAGTTAATTTTGAAATACAGAGTTATTTTATTTTATGGGTAGTTCGGATAAGCGGTAGAGAATGGAATGGAATGGAATTATTTTATGGATTTTTTTCAAGATGAGAACAGCATGAGACTTAATAATGTTTAATATTTTGTTCTATTGGCATTGTCATGTTTTAAGAGGTTACCATTGTCCTGAAGGATAGAGCATTTGCTTAGGATATGTTTAGGCTTAAATACATTTCACACAAATTTTGTGTTACTCAAAAGACATCTCATTGGAGATGCTATACAACCAAATAATAAGTTATGTAAAAGTCAGATAAAAAACCTTATCGGGATTAAACCAAAAGACAATATATTTAATGAGTAAAACCAACGCCTAAAGTTTGAGAAACTAAATATTAGATCACTAAATCCAAAGGCAGCTATTGTAAATGAAATGATCACAGACAACAGTTTTGATATACTATGCCTTACTGAAACCTGGCTTAAGGCAAATGATTATTTTGGTCTAAATGAGTCTACTCCACCAAGCTACGGTTATATGCATGAGCCACGTCCGGTTTGTCGAGGTGGTGGTGTCGCAACAATCTTTAGAGACTTTCTCACCGTAAATCAGAGAACAAAGCGTACATTTAAATCATTTGAAGTGCTTGCGTTGAACATAATTGTTCCAAACAAAAGTAAAAAACCATTGCTTTCTCTTACATTGGCAACTGTGTATAGACCCCCTGGGCCTTACACTAATTTTCTGATAGAGTTCTCAGACTTCTTATTGGACCTATTGGTTAACGTAGATAAAGTACTGATTGTCGGAGATTTTAATATCCACTTAGATAGTGCTAACTATCCATTAGCAGTGGCGTTTAAAGAGCTACTACACTCTTTTGGTGTAACACAATACATCAATAGACCTACTCCTCGACTTAATCATACATTAGAGTTGATTATATCTCACGGAGCCGATCTAAACAATATCGATATTATACCTCAAAGCGACGATGTTTCCGATCACCATCTAATAACATGTACACTGCGCACTGCAGAAATCAGTTATCTCGTTATCGACAGGGTAGAACAATCACCTCAACTACTAAAGATAGTTTCATAAGGAACCTGCCAGATCTGACTCCTTTAATAACCTTTTCCAACAAATATAGAATCGCTCGAACACATGACCAGCAACATGGGCACTATTTTCTCTAATACATTAGAAGCGGTCGCACCTATGAATTCATAAAAGATTAATGAAAAGATCATAGCACTATGGTACAATAGCACCACTCGCGCCCTAAAAAGAGAAACATATAAACTGGAGCGCAAATGGAAACAAACCCAATTAGAGGTCTTTAAAATAGCATGGAAAGAGAGTGCAAACTGCTACAAAAAGGCACTAAAAGCAGCAAAAGCCGAGCACCTCCGTAACCTCATAGAAACTAACAAAAACAATCCAAGGTATTTATTTAGTACAATTGGTAAATTAACAAACAAACAGACTTCACCTGACCTGGCTATTCCGCCGCACCTTGGTTGCAATGAATCCAAGATTTTTTTTGCAGAGAAAATCGAAAAAATATGAGACAACATAGCTAAAACCAAACCTCCAAGTGTGTCTGAAGAATTAGTATCGACCATCACCCAAAAAGAAAAGCTACAGTGTTTTTCTCCTATAAATCAGGAAGATTTAATTAAACTTATTGCAACATCCAAACCGACAACATACTTATTAGACCCCATTCCGACTACCTTATTAAAAGAGTTACTACCTGTTGCAATTGAGCCCATTTATAACATTATTAACTCGTCAATTAATCTAGGACATGTCCCAGGACCCTTTAAGCTGGCTATAATTAAGCCTCTTATCAAAAACCAAACTTAGACCCCCACGAACTTGGAAGCTTCAGACCGATTTCAAATCTCCCGTACTTGTCTAAAATACTAGAAAAAGTAGTGTCCACTCAGTTGTGTACTTTCCTACAAAATAATGGCATACACGAAAAGTTTCAGTCTGGCTTCAGACCACATCATAGCACTGAAACTGCGCACGTTAGAATTACAAATTACCTTCTTATTGCATCAGATAAAGGTAACATCTCACTCTTAGTCCTGCTTGACCTTAGTGCTGCTTTCGATACCCTGAGCATGCGGCACAACTCCTTGTCCAGGCCCTGGTAATCTCAAGGTTGGACTACTGCAATGCTCTCCTTGCTGGTCTTCCTGCAAAGGCTATCAAACCACTTCACCTTGTTCAGAACGCAGCAGCACGCCTCGTCTTCCAACAGCCCAAAAGGGCTCACGTGACTCCCCTTTTCATCTCTCTTCACTGCCTACCGGTTGCAACCCGTATCAGATTCAAGTCACTAATGCTTGCCTACAGGACTATCACTGGATCTGCACCGGCTTACTTCCACACTCTCCTGTACTCCTACACCCCATCAAGATCCCTGCGTTCTCCAAATCAGCGTCCCATAAGGGCAGTAAATCGCTCTCCCGCTCGTTCTCATTCACAACTCCTTCCTGGTGGAACATTCTTCCTAACTCTGTCCGTTCAACCACATCTCTTACAACATTTAAAAAACTACTTAAAACCCATCTCTTCTGTGAATACTTGACAGACAAAAAAAAAACTAACCCTTTATCTCAACAGGTAGTGGTCTAGCTTTTGTTGAAACCAGTAACTTTGTGTTGGCACTTAATGTATTATGGCTCCTGTATGACATATCGCTTATTGCTCCTAAACTCTTTGTAAGTCGCTTTGGATAAAAGCGTCTGCTAAATGTCTAAATGTAAATGTAAATGTAGACGGCAACCTGTCATTTAAAAATCACATGTCAAATATCACAAAAACATCCTTCTTCTACCTTAGAAATGTTGCCAAATTACAAAATATTTTATGTGTTGCTGACGTTTTGTGGTCGATGTCGGACAACAGAGGAACAAAGTTACAACATGTCATTACAATTTTCCCCGGTTGTTCCTCTGTTTTCTGGTGTCGATCGTGGAGTGGGACCGGGATGAACCTGAACGGATTTCGGTGAGTGGGACTTTCTGGGTTGCAGATGGTGGACTCTCCCTCGTGGATATTTTCTCGGTGGCTTTTGGTAGGGGTCACTGAGTGCAGATATGACACGTCAGACACGCTATGACATCTGGCCCTCCCGGCTGAGCCTGGTTTTTTCCGAGGTTTTTTCTCCATTATTCAATCATTAGAGTTTTGGTTCCTCGCCACAGCGGTGCAGTGTTGGCTTGCACACCGGGAGACTGCATTTCTTTATTAATTAGATATTATTTATTACAATGATCTTGCTCGTTCTACAAACACCATGCACTGTGCTGTGTTTTACCTTTTCTGTTTTTCCTGTTTGCCCCTGTAAAGCTGCTTTGGAACAATGCACATTGTGAAATGCGCTATATAAATAAACTTGAACTTGAGATATAGGAACAAGAAGCTCTTGCTTTTATTTGTAATTTTGTAAATTGATAAATAAAATAAAAAAGTGTAATTGCAACCAGTGTCTTTGATTAAATCAGTATTAAAAAAAATGGTTTGGAACAACTTAAAAATTGTTGCTCATTATTGAAATTCAATTGGTGTTACATAAAAATACATTTAATCTAAGTGAAAAAAGTAATCTGTCTGACCCAATGAAGTTTTTTGTAAGAAGTTGTCACAACTTAAATACATTGATACAAACGATTGCGTAATTTTTTTTTCTTGAGTCGACACAATATTTTTTAGAGTGAAAGAAGAACCATTTGGTTCCACAAAAAAACATTCAGTGTTCTTTAGAGAACAATCGCTTTCTTACCTTTCAGAATCTGTAACACTTTTTGGGGCCACAAAGAACTTTTGTGAAACAGAAAGCTTCTTCGGATGTTAAACGGATCTTCCACGGCATCGTGAAGCACCATTATTTTTAAAGGTCTAGCGGGTTATTGTTAGTTTCTGTCAAGGTTTGCACAGGAAGACATGGCAGGAGACCCAAGTGCAGGCAGACACAGATTTGACGGGTTGAACACGGATATTTATTATACAATAAACAAGACAAAAGGCAAAACAAAACCCACGAGGGGGAAAACAGGACAGGATAATATATATATATAATTAAAGACAAGGACACTGACTACTACTAAACTAAGAAGAAAAACACTGGGAACAAACACTAAACTACACAGGAAAAGTTTATTAACAGGAAACAGGAACAAGGATTTAGCATAGAGCTACGGCTACCACAACAAGTACAAGGTATGATCCACAATACTCGACAAGTCGAACAGCTACATAAACGAGGGACTTCATACAATGAACGAGAACAGGACAATGAACACGAGGATGTTTTAAGGGGTGACAAACACATGATAATTAACAAGGGACAGGTGCTGGGGATTAAGCACTAGGGAGAGGCAGACGAGGAACGACATATAGGGAACAATGACGAGACACGAGAAAGAACCATGTCTTTCTCACACAAAACCTTCAGGCTATGCCATGACTCCACTCCAAGAACAAGAATAAACATGACATGATAGTGGAATCATGAAATTAGCCCCCCCCCTTAAATGAACACCTCCAGGTGTTCATCAAGGTGTAACTAACAGGACAAGACTGACTGGGAAACAGACAAAAACCAGACCGACAAGGTGAACATAACAAGGGGCATACAAGACAAAATAATCCATGGGTTGGGGTGAGAAAATAAAAATAACAAACAAGGGAGGGGGGTGGGGGCAAACAAGGAAACATGGGAGGAAGTCCAGAAGGGGTAGGGCTGGGTGGGGAAGTCCTTGGGGGAACTGTCCTCGTCCCCTGCAGGACTGTTGGGCTGGACCCCGGCTGGAATGCCGGACGGGACACAGGCTGGAAGGCCGGCTGGAATGCCGGACTTGACACGGATTCTGACGGCGGCTGCTGGGCAGTGCTCTCTGACGGCGGCTGCTGGGCAGCGCTCTCTGACGGCGGCTGCTGGGCAGCGCCTGGTGCCGGTTGCTGGACCGGGCTTGGTGCAGGTTGCTGGGAGGAATCTGCATTCGGGCTGGCCGCTCGGACCGTCACCTCCTCACGGCGCCCCCCAAAAAAAATATTTGGGGTTTGACACCACCGGACTCGGGACCACCGGAGTCGAGGCCACTGGACAGAGGTTAGGAACTCCCAGGCAAATTCCCTGATGTCGGCGCCCTTCTACCGGAGGCCGAATAACGCGTCTACTTGGCGGCAACATAAAGCCGCTAAGGAGGTGTAACTCTCTGTCTGCTTGGTTCTGTCTGTCTCGTTCATTACGTCAGGGTTTGCACAGGAGGACATGGAGAACCCAAGTGCAGGCAGACACAGATTTGACGGGTTGAACACGGATATTTATTATAAAATAAGCAAGACAAAAGGCAAAACAAAACCTACAAGGGGGAAAACAGGACAGGATAATATATATATATATATATAATTAAAGACAAGGACACTGACTACTACTAAACTAAGAAAAAAAACACTGGGAACAAACACTAAACTACACTTACTTGACAAGGGAAAACAGGAAACAGGAACAAGGACTTAGCATACAGCTACGGCTACGGCTACCACAACAAGTACAAGGTATGATCCACAATACATACATCGACAAGTCGAACAGCTACATAAACGAGGGACTTCATACAATGAACGAGAACAGGACAATGAACACGAGGATGTTTTAAGGGGTAACAAACACAGTATAATTAACGAGGGACAGGTGCTGGGGATTAAGAACTAGGGCTATGCCATGACTCCACTCCAAGAACAAGAATAAACATGACATGATAGTGGAATCATGACAGTTTCACTTGTAGTGCACTAACAATGAAAATAATTCTTCCCACAAAAGAGATTTCTTTTTTTAAAACATCTGACCGCTAGCTCAACATAGCAAATAGACTATGGCAGATGGAGTATTTGGAAAGATTTATAATTGTGGCCATTTCTTTTTATGATGCTAGAGGTGAAGACCTTACACACTACACATTCATGCAGGCACGTGCGCAGATAGGGCTCAACCTGTGCAGAGAACATGCCCCTTTTGCCTTTACACTCTGAAGTGCCCTTTTATGTTTTTTTTTTTCAATAAATCAATGCTCTTGGTCACCCTTTATGTCTGTCTGCCTGTTATACAAATATTTAGCCAATGAAAGGTTAAAAACAGCTCTAAATCTTGTGGGATATGCTCAAACTGTCAGTAAAACCTTGTGGCTCCACCCTCAGCAGCCGAACGTCTTTCAAAGGGTTAAGTTGTCGGTGAATAAAGTTATTGTTGTTTGAACAAGTACAGTGTTTTCTTAATGCAAGAAATATTATTACTAAAATGGTAATTTTTATGTATTTGATGTCTGAGAATTTGGGACTGGAGGGGGATAACATTTGCCTGCACTTAATAGCTTTTTCACACAGTAACATTTCATCTTTTATAAATTAGATTTGGCCAAATGTATTTTACAACAAGAAAACAGCACCCATATAGCTACAACAACCTTGTAACCTGTTGATTAAAATGTAAATTTGTCGATTAAAAGTAAAAAAGTATGTAATGAAAAAACTACTCAAGTAGCTATTTACTAGTTACTTTGTATCTGATTATATACTGTTCACACAATTAAGATTAATGCCAACATTTTAATAAATATTTTAATTATTATTATCATAAGAAGATATCTTTGAAATGTACACACAGAAACTAAAAGATATACAAACACAGAAGAGACAAATACTGTATATATATTTCATCTAGTCCCAATGTCAATGTAGCCTACACGAACCTGCAGAGTTTTGCATTTTCAATGCACTTATCTAAAATCAGGGCATTTCCTAAAATGATCGTTCTGATCTGTAATGTTCTCTTCAATTAAATAAAACTGACTTAAGGCAAAACTCATGTTTTCTCATGTTGTATTACATGTGTGTGTTTTTTGAAAAGCTCTTCTTGTAATCATGCAGTAAACAGTGAACCACACGTCCATCAACAAGTTTTCTTCCATCTGTTCTACAAATGTATATCTACAAGCCCACCTCTCTGTGTCGTGCAAATGGAGCTGTGTCTGATGAACAGGTCGTGCGGTTCATTGCTGGCAAACAATATGACGGATTTGCATTTTTCGTTAGATAGACTTAGATTCATATCCAGTTCATCCAATGCTCTATGTTTTCTGCGTGTTCTTAAGTTTCCCTCTACGTGTAGCGAGTAGCCCGCCACTTCAGACGATTCAGATCTTTCTGTGAACTAAACAAATAATTTGAACTGATTCGTGATCCTATTCAGAAGGTTTTGCCCATTGTTCAATTAATGCTTTCAAAAGAATCGACTCAAAAGAATCAAGCAATTGGGAATGCCCCAAAAGAGATGACCACCTTGAAATTAACGACACATTTTAAAATGCATATTTTAAAATGAAGGAACGAAGTAAAAGTACAGGGTAACGAAGTACAAAAGTACAAAGTAAAGAAGTAAAAGTTTAGATGGTAGTTTAGGCTTAGGTGAAGATTCAGGGTTAGTACCTAGCTATTAGTTATTACCCAGTTACTATATTTAATGTAATATGTACACAGTATGTACATAGGAAACAGGACTGTGAAATAATGTTCTATCAATAATGGAATTCTATAATAATCTTGTGGATTTTTCAAAGTCAAAAGGAAATGAGGAACTCTTTTTGGAAGAAAGTAATACATCTTCCCAGTAAGCACCCTCTGGTGTGACAGACTTTCTCAACAGGGTAGCCAGAAAGAGCCAGAGTAATTCAAACATATCTTCCTAGCCTCTAAATTCCTAATGGACAATTACTTGCATGCACTGCAACAATTTAACGTTTCTATTTGTTATCAATAATGTGAATGGACTGCTCAGCCCATCATGTCTGTTTCATCTCTGATAATTAATGGCATCTCATTTGGCATGGCTATGAGAAACAGAAGCTTGTACATGACTTCTTCACCATTGGCTCTCTTTACTGTTTGCTTTACAACGGTATTGTAATTGATAATCAGCACATGAAGGACATTTCAGAGAGCACTTTATGTGTAGATCTGGGTCTGCTTTGTGCATAAATCTATATTTTTTGTGTGCTCTTGACTATACGAAAAACCAGGAGCAAAGTAAAAAGAAAGACACCATTAATCGGCAGTGAGCTGTTAATCCTCCTGTGGTATGTAATGCCATTGTAAGGCAAGTCAGTTAACCCTTGTGTTGTGTTGGTGGGTCCAGTGGACCCGCTGCAGTTTTGGGTTTCTAATTAAACACAATCACTTTATGATAATATGAAAATGTAAAGCCAATGAGTTTGAATTTGAAAAAATAATTAATTGCATCGTTTTTCTTTTGATAAAAAATGAAAACGGGGCCCACCACAGACCCAAACACCATACAAGGGTTGAACTTAGGTAAGCAGAACCAGATTGATCTGTGCTGTTATTACCTCTGTGGGTGAACATGTTATTTCTCTTATAAAAGAGCTTACAGCGTGAAAGACAGATTTACATAAGATCACAAAATGTACATTTATGACATATTGAGTTAACAATGCCTGCAAAGCAGACAGAGAAAAATCGAGGGAGAGAAAGAAAAAGAATGAAGTAGTGTGTTTTGCAGTCTGCACATGCTCAGTCACTTTCTAAACTGCCACACAGTCATAGTTAACTCAGCTTTTGTGCAGCAGCAATTATCAGATTTTACATGGCATTTGAGGAAATTATTTTATAGTGGTGGGCCGTTAACGGCGTTAACGTGCTGCGTTAACGTGAGACTCTCATCGCGCGATAAAAAAAAATGTCGCCGTTAATCTATTCTCAAAGTTGGGTTGGGAGCTGGGTCTATACTACGCAAGCTATGATGACTTTCACCTTGATATTTTAGCGCGGATGTATACCTATCTTAATTGCACTGTAGGGGGGGAGAACGAGAGTTTTCAACTCGCGTGATTCGCGCGATTCGCGTCATTCGCGCCGCCTCATCATCTCATGACCAGGGCTTCATTCGCGCGATTCGCGCCGCAAGTAGGTCTATCGCGTCTATGCATTGACTTAACATGTAAATCACTCGCGCTTGACGCGCCATTCGCGTTTGGTATGAACACAACATAACGTTACTGTGAAATTACCACATCAAACGTGACGTGCTAACATGGATGCAGCTTTGAAGCCGCCGGGTTGCTTCAGGGAAAAAATATTTTTAAGAAGCTTCCCAATGGAAACATCGACAAGACTAAGGTTGTTTGCACCTTGTGCAGTCCGGAATTGGTTTAAAAAAAAACTTTCTCTCAACAGGTAGTGGTCTAGTACGGAGCCCGGGAGGGGACATGCGCGTTTCACTTAGTTTTGTCGTGGCCACGAGATAGTAACTCGTGGGAACGTGATAATATGATGAGACCACGACATATTATCTCGAGGGAACGTGATATTATGTTGTCGCCACGACATCAGCTTGTTGAGGTAACGACATCCTTATGTTGTGGCCACGACTTAGTATGTTGAGGGAACGACATCCATATCTTGTGGCCACGACTTAGTATGTTGAGGGAACGACATCCTTATCTTGTGGCCACGACTTGCACCTGCGCGTCTAAGCAGCTGGAAGTATCAGAAATAGATAGGACTATCATCATATTTATTTTTAATTAAGATATAGCGCTGAACTAATTAAAAACAGACACATTCGATTCCTTAGTCGTTTTTATTTTTCCCTGTGATACATGAATAGGTTTAATTGCGATATGTCTGGGCTGCACGAACATATCAAAAGCATATTTTTACATTATTCCCCTTGATATTGTAATTGTAATTATTAAGAATGATTCGTTTTTACATTTTATAATGATTTCAAGGCTCCAATCTCGGCGCGGTATTGCGCATGATTTAAATCGTCTTAATAATGCGAGAAGTTCCGTCACAAGTGTTGGCCTATTTCTTTCATCTCGGATTAAATAATGAAATAAACCTACTGACGCGAATGAAATGAAATCAGCATGTGAGACAGTCTGTCTATATAATAGAATTTAATTCCACAATCAGCGTACCAGTCTTCTCTGTCTTTAAATTCAAACTGGCCCATATTGCTTTAGAAGTACTGTGCTTCTGGAGCATTCCGTCCTCATCTTGTCCGAAAAGCAAGTTATGAGCCGATTTCATTCAGAGATCTCGGATAATTCATGCATAATGTGTCCCAGGACTTGCCTCGGAGTGTAAAATTATCACGCAAATGTGTTGCAAGTTCGTTTGATTTTGGTTCAGACTGCCAGTGATTTTCTGGAATGTGTGCGCGCGTTCACACAAATATCGTAACGTGTAATGTACTATATTACGTGCTATTTTTTGATGAACTGTTAGGGCTGTCATGGTGAATGAAATTCTCTTGTGGTGGTTTAGGTTGCTCAATAGCCACTTTCCTTATTGCCAAATAAAGGCCCAAATACGATTTATTGTTGGGTTATTATTATGTAGTAGCCTATATGTTGTTGCTTTTTAAATGTGAAATACAATACTTTTTATTTATAAATTTATTGGTAATTGAAGATCAACTAAGACCGATAAGAATAATAAT
The DNA here is from genome assembly GCA_029783895.1 of Triplophysa bombifrons. Classification (NCBI taxonomy): domain Eukaryota; kingdom Metazoa; phylum Chordata; class Actinopteri; order Cypriniformes; family Nemacheilidae; genus Triplophysa; species Triplophysa bombifrons. The sequence continues at coordinate 12,829,624 of CM056451.1, read as the reverse complement.
TACAATAACAATATCAAGGGGAATATTGTAAATATTCTGACATCCTCTGACAGCCCAGCCATATCGCAATTAAACTAATTAATTTATCACAGGGAAAAATAAAAACGACTAAAAGGAATCGAATGTGTGTGTTTTTAATTAGTTCAGTTCAGCGCTATATCTTAATTAAAAATAAATATGATGATAGTCCTATCTATTTCTGATACTTCCAGCTGCTTAGACGCGCAGGTGCAAGTCGTGGCCACAAGATAAGGATGTCGTTCCCTCAACATACTATGTCGTGGCCACAAGATAAGGATGTCGTTCCCTCAACATACTATGTCGTGGCCACAAGATAAGGATGTCGTTACCTCAACATACTATGTCGTGGCCACAAGATATGGATGTCGTTCCCTCAACATACTAAGTCGTGGCCACAAGATAAGGATGTCGTTACCTCAACATACTATGTCGTGGCCACAAGATATGGATGTCGTTCCCTCAACATACTAAGTCGTGGCCACAAGATAAGGATGTCGTTACCTCAACAAGCTGATGTCGTGGCGACAACATAATATCACGTTCCCTCGAGATAATATGTCGTGGTCTCATCATATTATCACGTTCCCACGAGTTACTATCTTGTGGCCACGACAAAACTAAGTGAAACGCGCATGTCCCCTCCCGGGCTCCGTAGTCTAGCTTTAGTTGAAACCAGTAAATTTGTATTGGCACCTAATGTATTACCCACCCAGCAAAAAGTCGTCGAAAAGACGTCAGTGCCAGACGTCCAAACAACGTCGAAATGTGGTTGAAAAGTGAATAGTGAAACGACGTCTTTGTCGCGTCGTTGATAAGACGTCGTTTTCCGGTCTTCGAGAAGACTTCTTTTTCGGGTTGTTGAAAGACGTCTATAAAAAGTTTTGTCTTTTTCCAGACTTTAATTTAACTTCATTTTAAGCATAAAATCATTTTTATGTATTCAATATTATATTATATATCTCAAAATTAGACAACTGACTAAAAGTACTACAAAACATTTATTGTCAGTTACATAACATACAAATGATCAAAACATTTGATTAACAAAATGTAATAACACTTTTGTTTGCACGGTGCCCGCTACCGCCAGATCGCCCAGGGGCATGTGTCGTCTCCCATGGCTTTGACTAGGATGTGGTCGGTGGCCTTGCTGTTTCACATTTTGACTGCATCTGCAATGACAAAGAAAAACACATTTGTTCTCAGTTTGTTACTCAAAAGGAATAATTAATTTGTTGTAAAGATGGTTCAGTTCGCATACAGCCTAAATGAAATGCCTCGATTCACAGTTTAGGAATATAGATTTACGGCGCCTTCCATACAATAACATTGGACCCGGAAAAGGCGTTTTGCATTATACGACAGCGGCCTTTAACATTATACGGTTCAGATGTAAACAGCACATAAAAGACAGGAAACCATGTGTGAGCAGTTAATGCAGTAGCCTACATTTAACGGAAAAGACGGTCCGTCAACTGTTGTGTGAAAGCGTGAAAGAAACTGTCCCCTCAGACTGTCTGTGTCCTTATTCGATGATTATTACTATGATTATTATTACTTTCTTCGTAATATGTAATTTTCTTTTGTTGTAAGCTCATGCTTTAGGTTGAGTTTAAATAAAACGGTTAAGTAAAAAGCTTTTACCTCAGAAAAACGGCTGTAGTGTGGTCCACTCAGAAGTGAGTCGGGTGCACTGCGCGACAGTGCAAGCAGCCAAGAAGTACTATTTTAATATATTTTTATATATGATATTTTTAATGTGTATCTATGGAAACATACCTTGCGTTATACTACCTTATGTCAAAAAAAGTACATAGATGAGAAAAAATGTGCAGTGCGGCTCTGTAAGCCTATAGGCTAACTATAGTGGTGTGTGTGGCTCTTTGCTAAAAAGTACACTTTCAAAATATACTTAAATTGCTCTTTTTCCGCACACTAAATTTATAGTTGTATTCTAAAAATTCTGCTTTAGTACTACTGTTTTTAAGCCTCCTCAGAGACAAACTCTTAAGTTGAAATCGTTGCTATAGTAACAGTTCCGCTCTATCTAGTAGTCATAGTTGATGTAGCGGAGCTTTCCTGCTCCGGGAGAATTTATAGTTCACACTTCCTGTTTATTGATTTATGTGCTTTTAACATACATGTAGGCATATTTAAAATGTATTTAATTACCACCTGTAACTAAGTGGTAACTAAATACAATTTTATCACATTTCATATCCGTGGTGTCTTAAAACAGGGCCGGCCCAGCCTGTGTTTGTGCCCTAGACAAGATTTTAGATTGGCTGAGTACATTTATGTTTTTAAGATTATCTCAAGTAGTAATACATTTAATAAAATTTTTATAATTACTTAAAAGTATAAAATTAGTGTACAAAAGGAGAGCACTATAAATACATAATGTAAGAGTACGTTTTTAATATCTGTCTAGGCTAGATATAATTTTAATTAATATATTTTAAATTATGTATTTTTTTAACATTAAGTAAATAATGTTTAGTTTTTATCGCATACATTTCTTGAAAAATATTGTGGTATTGTAAATGGACTCAATGAGTCCTTTGCCCGGCTGTATAATTGTCTTATGTTCATTTTGTAGATATGACCTAAATAAAAATTGATTTTCTTAAGTAAACGAAAACATTTATAATTATTAAATATGAGATTAAAAATCTTACCTGTTTCCCTTTTTTTCAATGAGATGTGCATTTAAGAACCTTCTCATCCAATGATCTTTTTCTTCAATGGCATCAAAATTTACTTGTCGCAGAATGAAGGCATTGGTTTTGAATATGTTTTGAAATGAATATTGTTTAAGATCAAGTTTTCATTTTCTCAAATCCACTGCAATCGTGGCCATGTCACAAACCTTATTCAAAATTTCTCCCTTTGTGTTCAGCAGAACAAAGACATTAACACAGGTTTGGGACAATTAGTAAATTATGACAGAATCATAATTTTTGGATTAACTATTCTGAATTTGCCTCAAAGAAGCTAATTTAGTAGTTTCATCTAAACATAGAACCCAGTTTATTGTAAAGTTCCATTAATGTGCAGCAACTGAAAAGCAGGAGTTTGCTTTTGGATGAGAAAAGATCATTTTTGTCAAAGACTTTGTCAATATTGATTGACAATGATGATCAGGCATAACATTAATGCTTGTTTTTGGCGCTGTAAAAGCTGTAATTTTGTATAACAAAAACCAGAAAAAACTAATGCACTCTGTAAATTTCGGAGAACGGTTGGGTGATAAATAAGGAAAACTCTCACGAATGCAACATTATGAGCAACTTTTAACAACAAATCGAACAACCTTAAGAAACGTCTGAAAGGTATGTGCATCATGAAGAAGCGGGGAAAACACTTTATAAAAATGAATTAGCAGTCACAAAGTTATTTTTATGGATATTTTATATTGAATATTACGGCTTCCGTTATAAGCATATCGGCTCATTATATAAATATTTGTATGCTTTAGCCACATTGTTGAAGTTAAATTATATCTTAAGAAATAGTCGCAACACATGTTTTTTATCAAGAAACTACTGCAATGTGATTTTCTTTTCATGTCAATATTAGTAATATACGTTGATCTTTGGGCTAATTTCGACCAAATTTCGACGGACCAAAAAAAGACCAAATTTCGACGTCCAAATGACATCTAGTGCTGGGTGGGTATTGCTCCTGTATGATATATCGCTTGTTGCTCCCTAACTCTTTGCAAGTTGCTTTGGATAAAAGTGTCTGCTAAATGACTAAATGTAAATGTACTGAAGGAACTCTTCCAGTCTCAAGTACCACCTAAACGCAAAGCATCCCTTAGCTAATGCGGAAGTAAACACAAGTACATTTTATTGAACATAATTTATTTTCATCACCAATTATCATAGTAGAACAGCTTTCTCAAGCAGTTTGTGATGCATTTTGGAAACAGGAGATGAGCCCCTGGTCTAATGCGCCACCTGGCTTGAGACACCCGTTCTCAAAGACTTACATTTAGTCATTATTTGGGTAGCACACATATTCTGAATGCCTTCGGCAGAATTCAAATGAGCCATTTTAATCTAGATTAATTCCAAGATTAATCTAGATTAAAAAAAAATCTATGCCCACCACTATTCTTTTATTGTCACTTACTTAAGATAGAAAATTATGAAGGCCATGTAAGAGCCCTGTTATCGGGGGCATCTCTTCAAAATGTTTGTGATGAGATGCATTGGACTTTCCCAGACAGGTTCTACAGTTTGGATCTTACATCTAATCCTGGCTCTCAGGTGCTCTTGTCTTGAGTTGTGCTAAAATTTTCACTTTAATCTCAGGTTACAGCTGTAACCCTTGTTCCCCGAGAAAGAAAACAAGACGCTGTGTCATATGATGAGGCATCACATCACAAACATCGTGAAGAGATTCCCAGATACAATGTCCTTAAAAAAATCAATAACCCTTGTAGAGTGAGCCCAAATCAGCAGATGAAGCCACAACCCACACCCAATAAACTGATGAGATAGAATCAGTAATCCATCAACTAATCGTTTGCTTAGAAGCAGGAAGGCCCTTCTTTGGAGACCCAAACCAAACTAACAGCTGGTCCAACTTTATCCAAGCCATGGATCTCAATAAGTTTCCAATGCCCAGACAGGGCAAATAAGATGTACAGTTGCATCTAAAGGTCCGCTGAAGCAAAGGTAGGAGGGTGAAAAGCCTGTAGCACTACTGGCTGAGCTACATTGGTGGGCACATAATCCAGCCTAGGGTGAAGAATTACCTTAAAGCAATAGTTAACCAAAGAAGGAAAATTCTATCATTAATTACCCGAAGTCATTCCAAAAACATGTATTTATGTACAGAGCAAAAATTAAGATAGTTTTGATGAGGTCTAAGAGCTTTCTGACCTCCCCAGCTGCACAACACTTCCAGTAAAGTGCAGAAAGTCAGTAAAGACAATGTCTTTCTTAAATGATATCCTCTCTTCAGACGTGCCTCCATGGACAGGGGTTGTAGACTGATGAGGAAATCTAAGATTCCCTTTCTGTCGGTCTCTCGACGTTGTGTCGAGAACGACAGATGGGGTTCGCCCTTGAGAACCAATCAACTCTGACTACTATAGAAAAGGCCAATGAAATTTGGCGAATGAAATTTGCATGCCGGGCTCCGCCCCCCGGATATCCGGTATAAAAGGAAGCCGGCGTGCATCATTCACTTACCTTTTGTTCTTCAGAGCGTTCGCTCATGACTACGAACAGAACGAATTCAATGAATTCTTCTTCTGCCGGATCTACGACGTGTTGCAGCGGATCGTCCCTACCTGCAGCGACCTTCCCCTGGGCGTCTCGGCGGTTCCGGAGGTGTTAGAGATTTTTTCTAAAAAGTCCTTTTCAGGACTGACTGAGCATTCTCCAGCGCGGCAATTCCCGCTGTTCTCTTGGGTGCGGCACCCTCATCGAGGAGGGGGATGGACACGATCGTTGCGTTAGGCGTCTGGGCGTCCAGCACGCTGAAGCAGCGTTCGTTGACACATCTGCCCGCACTGCGGGCAGATTGTCATTCAGAAGTTGCGGTCACGGGTGGCTGTCTTCCTACGGGAACCAGCCACCATTTCGTCTGCTACCTGGGCTGTGACATCTGTGGCTACGGCCCCGATGACCACCCACGTTAGCAGCGTTAGTGATATGGGGAACTCTGCGAATGTAAACCCGCCAGCCAAGTGCTCACGGGCCGATCGCACCCCGATTCGCTTTTCTGAACGTCCCCCAACCAGTGGTGGCATACCGTCCAGATTCTCACGCACACACTCGGAAACGATGTGTGACGTAGATGAGATGTCGCTCGCAGCATCGGAGGGAGACTGACATCCGACTCTGACGAATCCGAGCTCTACCCACAGCGGTCGAGTTCAGGAGGAAGCAGAAGTGATGTCATCCATGCTAACCCGGAGATGCGTGGTTCCTGGGGTCGGAGCGCGGTGCAAACCGCGCCCACCCCGGGTGCCATGTTTTTCCCGGAGGTGCATGAGGAGCTGTGTGAAACTTGGAACGCTCCATTCACGGACCGTTCCAGTGAAACTAGCTCCGGCTCCCTTACTTCCCTCGTTGGTGGGGCAGCCAAAGGCTACGTCGACATCCCCCGGGTGGCTCGGGCGCCGGCGGTGCACCTGTGCCGCGGGCGGCTACCTCCTGGGGGGAATCGGCCACGCCTACCGTCCAAAGCGTAGGACTGCGGCATCACTGGTGTCGAGGCCTTGCACTGCCGCGGGCCAGGCTGCCTCCTCTCTACGCCATGGCCATGAGAGCTCAACGAGGGTAAGGCCGACCCGGGTATAATGCAGGATCTCCGTGCCGCCACTGACAGTGCTCTACGGGCGACTAAGGTGGCGGCGCGGGCCCTGGGTCGGACGATGTCCACGGTAGTGGTCCAGGAGAGACACCCCCGGCTATACCTTGTGCAGAAGAGTGACACCAAGGAAGTCCGCTTTCTTGATGCACTCATCTCGCAGGGTGGGTTGTTGGTAACACCGTCGAGGACTGCGCTCAGCAGTTTTTGACGGTGAAGCAGACAGTGGCAATTAGCCTCACGCCGCGACTCGGCCGCCTACAGGCCTCCGAGATCTCACGTGATGTCTGCTTCCCTGCAACCCAGGACCCCTTCGACATCGGCTTCGGTTCCTGTGCCCCCACAGGCGGCACCCCGGAAGCAGAGGTCGAGGGGGAAACCTCCACCCCGTCAGCAACCTTCTCTCGAGAAGGGACACTGACGGGAAGAACCAGGGGAGAAAAACATCGGGCCCGAACCTTCACAGCCACGGCTCTGATCGGTCGGTACGGGACGACTCCTGCCTCGTCACCAAAGCTGGGCCCTTTTCAGGGCTTGGCGCCCACTACTCGCAGAGTTTTCTGTTCTCCCCGGGTGTACTTACAGCCTATCGCACACTCCTCTGGACTGTGCACGGCGAACTGACCTCACACCCTGGCGAGGCGTGAGGTCGTACACATACGACAGCTGTCACCACTCTCAAACCGACAGTGTGTGCCGTTGTTCCGCCAGGCAGGTAAAAAGGCGGAGCCAACCTTCCCTCCGGGGACCCCCGCGACATGGTTAGCTCCGCCAGCCAACGAACCCCCCGTGGGAATGATGAAGCAGACCGTCCCCTTGGTCACCCTGTCACAGTCCCTGGGAGCTCGAGAGCTGCCCACACTGTCTCGTTGGCTAATGAGGGCGGTCCGTCTTGGTTACTCGATCCAGTTCGCCAGAGACTCTCCCAAGTTAGGGGCATCATCTCTCCCTCTGTCAGAGGCAGGGACGCCTCCGTACTTCGGGTAGAGGTCTCCACCCTTCTGGCAGAACAGGCATCGAGTTCGTCCCTCAAAACCAAGATGTTCAGTGGGTTACGACCCGCACTTCATCATTCCAAAGAAAGACGGCGGGTTGCAAAGGTCTGCGTACCCTGAACAGAGCACCTTCACAAGCTGCCGTTCAGGGTGATCACGCAGAGGCGCATCCTGACATCTATCAGGTGTTAGGATTGGTTCGTGGCAATCGACCTGAAGGACGCTTACTTTCATGTCTCTATCCTCCTCGACACCGGCCGTTCCCACGGTTCGCGTGCGAGAGGCGGGCATATCAGTACAGAGTCCTCCCTTTCGGTTTGTCCCTGTCTCCACGGTCTTCACGAAGATCGTGGAAACCGCCCTTTCTCCCTGAGGGGAGGAAGGCGAGTGGGTACTAAACTATCTCAGCGACTGGCCTATCTTGGCACACTCGTGAGATCTGTTATGTACACAAAGGGACCTGGTGCTCCGGCACCTAGATCGATTGGGACTCCAGGTCAACCAAGAGAGGGGTAAGCTCTCCCCAGTGCAGAGCATCCTCTTTCTCGGTATGGAACTCAACTCTGTCACCATGTTGGCGCACCTGTCCGCAGTATGCGCCCAACCAGTGTTGAACTGTCTGAAATGAACATTTTAGGCAGACAGCGGTCCCCCTGAAATAATTCAGAGGCTCCTGGGACATGGCGTCCTCGCGGGTTAATACCCCTCGGGTTGATGCACATGAGACCGCTCCAACACTGGTTTCAGAGTCGAGTTCTGAGGAGAGCGTGGCACACCGGCAGCAGGCGCATGGTGATGACGCCCTGCTTCCGACGCACCATAACCCCTAGTCTTCTATGACTTTTTCGACGGACTCAGGTCCCTCTGGGCAGGTTATGAGACAGGTCGTGGTGACGACTGACGTCTCCCTGCAGGGGTGCGGTGCAGTGTGTAACGGGCACGCAGGCGGGGCGAACCCCCGCCTGCGCTGGCATATCAATTGCCAAGAGTTGTGGGCTGTGCTACTTGCACTGAGCAGGCTACGGCCTCTCGTGCGAGACAAGCACGTGCTGGTCCGAGGACAGCACTATAGCTGTAGCGTACACAGATCGTCAGGGTGGCGTTTGCTCACAGCAGCTAACACAACTTGCTCGACGCCTCCTCCGGTGGAGTCAACAGGTGACCCGTTCCCTGCGGGCCACACACACCCCGGGCAAACTGAACTAGACAGCCGACGTGCTTTCTTGCCAGTTTATGCCTCGTGGAGAGTGGTGACTCCACCCCCGCGCAGTCCAGCTCATTTGGAGGCTGTTCGGGTAGGCCCAGATAAACCTGTTCGCCTCCCGTAACACCACCATTTGCCCGCCTCCCGTAACACCACCATTTGCCCGCTTGGTATTCCCTGCCCTCGGCACGGATATCCTGGCGCACACCTGACCGCGGGATGGGCGGAAGCACACCTTCCCCCCCCAGGAGCCGTCTGTGCAAGGTCAGGGAGCAGGAGCACCAAGTGTTATTGGTTACACCACACTGGTCTAACCGCACTTGGCTTCAGAGCTGATGCTCTGGACAGCGACTTCCCCTGAACCATTCCCCTGACAGAGGACCTGCTCTATCAGGGGAAGGACACGTTCTGGCATCCCAGATCAGACCTCTGGAACACCCATGTCTGGTCTCTAGACGGGACGAGAAGATCCTGAGATGGCTACTCCCCTTCTATGGCAGAGACCATCACCCAGGCTAGGGCCCCATCTACTAGGCAGTTACACGCCTCTAGATGGTGCCTCTTCTCGTCCTGGTGTCTCTCTCAAGGAGAAAGACCCACTGAGGTGCTCGATCAGGATTGTGTTTTCCTTCTTACGAGACTGGAGACTAACATCTCCCCTCCACACTGAATGTGTATGTAGTCGCTATTGCCACTCATCACGACTCAGTCGGTGGAAAGTTTCTAGGGCAACACGACCTGGTCACCAGGGTGCGAGAGGGCGGATTCCGCCTCATCTCCGCTCCATACCCTCTTGGGACCCTAAGTGGTCCTGGGGTGCCTCAGTGCCCCCCAAGAGCCCCTCGGAGATTCCGATCTTCCTCACAGGGTAAGACGGCCCTCCTGACGGCGCTCACTCCCTTCAAGAGGGTAGGGGACCACCGAGCATCCTCCGTGTCCCCGGATTGCCTTAAATTCGGCCCTGAAAACTCTCACGTTATCTTGAGACCCAGGCCCGGATGCGTGCCCAAGAAGTTCCCACTACTCCCTCCGGGGCCAAGTGGTGAACTTGCAGGCGCTCCCCATAGGGGAGGAAGACCCAACCTGATCAGTGTTGTGTCCAGTAGGTGCTGGACCGCACGCAGAGCTCTGAAGCTCTGACCAGCTCCGTGTTTGTTGGAGGACAGCAGAAGGGGAAGGCTGTCTCCAAACAGAGGCTGGCGCACTGGGTCGTGGTAGCCGTTTCGACGGCATTCCGATCTCAGAATCTCCCATGTTGGCAGAAGCGCCTCTCTAGCAGACATCTGTAGAGCTGCGGGTTGGGCTACGCCCAAACACCTTTGCAAAGGTTCACAACCTTCGCGTAAACCCGGTGTCAGCCCACGTCCTGCGTGGCGACATGTAGGACTGGCATCCGGGGGGGCGTATGCCTGCGAAAGCACCATTCCACCCTCTAACAGGTTGGGTCAGTGTGCTATCTACCTTTTTCTTCTTACCCAAACCCATGGCTAAGAAACTGGTACCTCATCTACCTCCCTTCTTACCCAGACACTGGTTAAGAATAGGCATTCCATCCATCACTAAGCAGCACCCCCTGGGGGTTGGCTGGGCAGAGCAGCCTTCCCCCTTAGGCCGGGATTCCATATGAACTATTACAGATAGCTCTAAACGGACCTAGTGCTACCGGACGTCTGTAACACCCCCTCCGTGGGCTGTTCCGTCTGATGTATCCTCATGAGAATGGTTCCCACTCCTGGTAACCCATGAACTTCCCCAGGTGGACCTCCACCTCGCGGTTAACTACCCAGTCCGCACATTCCATGCGTTCTCCTCCAAGGACGAGACCATACCTATATCCACCATATTCCTCCCCACGGGTAGGAGGTGGCCTCTGCACTCATTCCTGATTAAGGAAGTGGCGCTTACCCGGTGTAAACCCGAGCCGGACGGCCTCTCGCCTGTAGAGAGCTAAGGCCCCCGTCCGTGAAAGGTTATCGGTCAGGGCTGTACCCATCTTTCTCCAAGAAAGCTCTGGTACCCCCCGACCACCACACTGGAAGGTTACAGTTTCGCGAAAGCATCGAGCTGACACGCCCAGGCTTGTTACCGTCGCTTCGCTAGAGATTGTGACGCGATACAGCGTTGTGGCGTTTTCCATGGGCAACCCCATCTGTCGTTCTCGACACAACGTCGAGAGACCGACAGAAAGGGAACGTCTTGGTTACGCATGTAACCTCGGTTCCCTGATGGAGGGAACGAGACATTGTGTCCCTTATGCCACAAACACGTATCATATTCTGCTGCAGTCGTGAGAGGCTCTCAGGCTCTTCAGAACAAAAGGTAAGTGAATGATGCACGCCGGCTTCCTTTTATACCGGATATCTGGGGGCGGAGCCCGGCATGCAAATTTCATTCGCCAAATTTCATTGGCCTTTTCTATAGTAGTCAGAGTTGATTGGTTCTCAAGGGTGAACCCCATCTGTCGTTCTCGACACAACGTCTCGTTCCCTCCATCAGGGAACCGAGGTTACATACGTAACCAAGACGTTCTTCCATATAGGGAACGGAGGCATCTGCACATAAGGTGCTAATGAACCTCTTGGCTCTGAGCCACCAATGCAAGGGTCTCATGTACAATAGGCCAAACGGAATAAACATTGGAGGCTGCCTGCCATAAGACCCAAAACTTTCTGAAAGTGGTTGAGAGTGATAGCTTGGCCTCAAGCTGGACAAAGATGTCACAATTTATTCACTGAGATAGACACACTCACATTTTTGTCAAGTCCGACACCCAAAACATGGTTATTTGAAGAGGAGTTTGGTTGTGCCGCTTCACATAGATCCTTAGCCTTAAACTCCTTATATGGCCCAGAATGACATCTCAGTGATGTCACATTGTGCGATTGAGCTAGATTTAGCAAATCATCAATATTATTCCCAACACAAATGCCTTGAAGGCTCAGAGGAGCCAATGATGCATTTGTGAAGGTACAGTAAGAAAATAATAGGCTAAAGATACATAGGGACATCCGATGTTGATGGAAGGATGTAAATATGAAAACACCCTGCCTTCAGATCTATTGTGAATTTTTTTGCATTCTATGCATTTATAAACTGTGTCTTGAGACTGACCTTTGCTTTCCGCTAAGATCCATTTCAATCTCTGAGAACGTTTCCTATTTAAAATGGGTTTTGCAACAGCTTAAAAGTTTTTGGGTGGACGCTAAGCTGTTCATTGGAAATCAACATGACCTGAAGCACTAATAAGACCAAGGATAACAGATTGATTTCCTGAGCGTTTCCCTAAGAGCGTCTGGATTCCACTTCTCGATGGGGAACGCCTTTGCCTCTCAAAGGCAAGTAACCTCACCAGACAAAGAAAGGGAGAGAAAGCACTTGAGCAGAAGATAATTGTATTCCGCTTCTGTTTTATAGCCTAACACATCCACTGTCACATGGTGACGTAGCACCAATCAGAATTCGACTACCCGGGTGAACAAAAAGTGCACTTCCATGATGTATATAAAGTGCTCTATTTTCACATGGTACTTTATATACAAAAAAAATATCTTTAGTACTTGTTAAAAATAATCTTAAATCCATCTAAGTATACTCAACTGCTCTTTTTGGAGACACCATGACAATTAACTAAAAAATACTTTTAACATATTATCTCTGTTTTTAAAATGTGTTCAGTTACCACTTGAAACCCTCTTTCATATAATAGTGTGTTCAAGTTTACTTCAAGTACAACAAACTTATTTTTCACCTGGGGCACAAGCAATCACGCTGAGGCATTCCCCATAAATGTTTTCCTGTGTGTAACTAATTGGACTGCAATGGACAGTTTGTTTAGAGCTTTGATAAAGATTTACATGTAAGACCTGTACCACTAAGGGGATGTGTCCACCAAGGCGTTTTTGCCGGCGTACGGCGTGTTTTTTCACTTGTTTTCAACAGAAACACAGCATTTTTTTAAAACACCAGCAGCTAGCATTTTACTCTGCAGGCTCTTCACCCACTCTTAGCATTTTTTTCATGCTCATCGTATTATAGTAACCAACACAAATCCGCCATTCAAGCGCCCGCAACTTCCGTTTTCAGCCGCGTAAAAGCATCTTGGTTAATCTGGAGCCTAAAGACTAAAGTTTAAAGTATGAAGTTTGAAAATGATGTGAAAAGATATGCATAAATCCATACATTGACACAACTAATGTTAATGCTAACTAAGTATAAAAGCTGTCTCTTGTCATCTCGTTTTCCCAGTGTATTTAAGCCCTTATGTTTCAGTTGTTGGTTGTCAGTCGTTGTTGAATGTTGCCTCTTGTTCCTGGTCAGATACTGTATTTTGGATTGGCTTGTTTCATTTTTGTTTTGTTTTGTCTTAATACATCTTTAATGCACGTAGATCCACTGCCTCGCCATATGTTACAATGGCACCTGTAGTTTTATTTATTTACTAACACTTTTCTTTATTATCTTTCCAATTGATTTCCTATTCATTTTTAAGTGTTAAAAATGCAATTGACTGTTCACACATGTCAAGTTTTGTCATGACATCTCACAAGGATAAAAGCAGAACGATATTAATGGATCCTTATATTTTAAACTATTGGTGATGTTATTTTGTTGTAACATGGACACTTTTTGTCTTTTTTTGCTGTGACATTAAATGAAGTGTATTCTTTTTTCTGTTCCGATATCCTGTTTTGGATGAGTTAATAGTCTTTGGCTGGTTCTCAATATGCGTTCTACAGAGATCTTTCATTCTGCATGTTCTCATTTATGCTTTTCTAATGTTACACCTTTCTATTTTGTTACCTTAGATTAGTCCTTGTGTGTAAATGTACCCTAATGTTTCTTTTGCTCTTTCTTTTTTTCTAAACAATATATTGTTTCTTGTATAATGTTCCTGGATTCATTGTTATTAAAAAGTACATTAAGACCCAAAAACGGTGGGTAATTTAATATCCTATTTTAGGTATTTTTTGTTTACATAGTTGCAGACTGTATTGAGCATTTTAAAACAAGCTATTTTTTTCAAACAAGCTATTTTGACACACCAGTCAGTAAAAGCTATTGGTGCATGTTGCGTTTTCGCATTCCTAATTGCAAACGATAGGAGAGAACAACAGTACCTCTGGTCATGGTCATCAAAAGACCGTCATTTTTTGTTTTGTCAATATTTTTTAATAATATGCTAAACTATATGCTAATAAGCTAAACAATATTAAGAATTTGAAGAACCATCCTTCTTAATGCAGAATTAGGGGCCTTCATGGGTATGCATGGAAAATTGGAGAATTAAACTTGGGGACATATCTATCAAAAATAAATATTACACCAAATATTCCTTTCAAAATGCTACATACTGTTGAAATGTTTTAATTTTAATAAGATTGAAAGAGAGCTTCTTACAGCCCGCTGGCAGCAATTATGTATATCCCTTGTGACAGGTGATTTCATGGGGTTGTGGTTAATCTTATTTGCAGAGGGGTACAATTGAAAAAGCCAAAGTAAATCCTTTAATTGGCTCTGTTTGTAAGTCTGGTTTTATTTAGGCAGAAAGCCTATGTTTGGTATTGATGTAAAAGCTAATCTCATCCACTGAGAAATGAAGAAAAATTACTGGAGGTGTGATGAATCTGGGATCCGAGAGTCTAAAATCCCACAACATAGAGTAAAGTAAAGACTTTTGAAAATGAAGCAAATATGTACTGAAATATAACAGTGTATAAAAGTGTTCTGCCATCCTTGTCTCATTTTCAAAATAATGCATCCTGTTTTATTGTAATGGTCATCCTTTAATTTTAATTGGATGTGTTGGTGGACTGTAAAAAGGATTTCTGGGCCACATTACTGTAAATTGTTCAGGGCCCTACATCAATACGATGTGAAATGTTGTGGGGTCCTGTGTCCCCGTGAGCCCCCAGAATTGTTCTTACCTTTCAGCTCTAAAGATACAGTATGTGAGGACAGGCAAACATTTCTGGTAAACTAAAACCGTAAAATCACACATTGTCAGAAAAAAGAGAGGTTTTGATATGAACACCAAACTTTGATTTTCTGAATATCAGGCCTACATCATTCCAATTTCATTGGGCTGCCTTGTGTTCACATTCAGAGACTTTCCACTGAGAAACGAGCTCTCGCTGATCACCCCATTCTGATATTTTGCCACAAGAAAACGGAATCACACACATCAGACACACATAAAACATGTGAGAACACCATTCCCTGTGTTTTGATATTCTTCAGTAATCACCATGCCCACAAATCAGGTGAACGAAAATGTCAGTCGTGGGCCGCCATTTGGAGGCGATAACAGAGATTGATAACAGGTTTACAGTCGCAGGTCTGGGTCCCTGATCTACAGCGGCAAGACCCGTGGGATGAAGACACACATAACCGAAAGCCTGAGCTGGCGGGCGGGCGCAGTAATTGAGAAGAGATGTATTTATAGAGTGGCCTGCTCAGCAACCATTGCCGTCTGTAAATCTGCAGGGACCTGAAAGAAAAAACGTCACAACCCAAGGACAGGAGCTGGGAGAGGGCTGTCCTGAACAGAGCCAGCAGGAAATAAGAGTGTCAGTTTTCCCCACACTGCACAGGGAAAGAGGGCTTTAAAAGAATATGGCTGAGCAGATGGAATCAGGATGTTTTGCTCTTATTGTTGCCTTTTTTCTGTATATCCGCAATGAGTTTAGAGTACTAGGACAAAACAGGCCAATTGTATTTCAATGCTGGGTCAGGCAACAGGACTGAAAGGTCAAATATATATAGATAGATGTAAATATATGCAGTATACAGTCAGTACGTGGTCAGCAATTGAGTAAAAATATTGTAAGTTTAAAAGCTCCTTACCAAGTGTGCTAAGCATGTCAAAACTGTAAATGATCACAAATGATTACTAAAACACATTCATATTTTTCTACATGCGCCACTAGGACAGAGATGGAGAGAGATTTACAGTATTAGAGGCAATCCAAAAGGAGATGCGTTTAGCTGTATATGTGAAGATTTTGTATTGTATATATATTTTTTAAATCGGGTCCCAGAGTGGATGAATTAGAAAATGTCACTGTTGCGTTTTCGTGTGCACAGCCTATCAGTATATTTAAAAACTATGATGTCATCAACCCGGCACGCAAAGTTTTTGCGCATGCTCCAAATCTTCTTCTCCATTTTAAGTGTATCTCTGTGGCAGAATTACAGGGCCACATTCTGATTTAGAATATACTGTATATTACATCGTTTTGAGTAGGTTTCATGGTTTCGGGTGTACGCAGATATTTCTTGAGACGATGCCGTGAAAAAAATAGATTGCATAGGGAAAGCTCTGGCTTCCTGTGGATGTGGCCATAGTCATGGCTTATATAAAATCCACAACACTATAATTTGGATGACAGTAAATAGAAAGAAAGAATTGACCTGAAAGCCTCCAAAATATGGTTCCCTAGATTGAATCTTTTTATATCTTTTTTATGCAATCAAGGCTTTAAAAAAATAAGCATTATTTAGTAAATAAATCATAACTCACTATGACCAGTGAACAGAAGTTTCAAATACACTTCAACACACAAGTACAAAGTATATCTAACTCGGAATATAGTATGTACAGTAAGTGTTTATTTGCCCTGAAGATCCATACAAGCAGTCTTCCTCTCAACATGAAAACAGAACGCCATGTCCTTGTTAACAAGCTCAGCCTGCTACTTTTTCTCTTAATAGCTTCAAATGCATGTCTTTGAGGGCTGTCACATCTGTTCGTGCCTCAGAATCTAGTTCACCTTTATTTTTCTTGCCTGCCCTGCTTACAAAGCTTCCTTGAGGCTATAATTTATTCGCTTAGCCTTCACTAAGCAGCTAGTTTCAAAGCCCAGCTTTGTTTTCAGCTAACATATCATAAATTAGCATTGTATAGCAGCAAATTTAGCCTTCGGCTGGCTAAGACAGATTGGGGAACGACACTTGAGAATTTCTTTGTGTTTGTGGTTCGGAAAGGTTGGTGTTACTTGGACAGAAAAATAAATAGTTTTGAAGCATTGTCATAGGAAAGGAAACATCTATGTTAGCTCAAGCCTAGAGGGAAAAGCCACACTATACTACTTATTGCAGTTTATGGTATAACAAATTAGTCCTGGGATCAGTGACCTCCTTTGACTTATGGTGTAGGAAAACCTTTTAAATCATATATTTAACATTCAGTCTATATATTATTCTCAGTTGTGCTTGTAAAGCCTTCATTGTCTATAAGAAAAGAATATTATTTTAGTAATTTTTAGTATCTTCTTGATATGCCTTATATTTGTATATCTAATAGTTTCAATTTTCCAATCTGGCATTTAGATCAAAGTCTTTAATTCATTTTTTAGCAATGAACAGGGGCTAAAATTAGAAAAAAAGAATAAACCACCTAACTGTCAGAAACAGTAAGGAAGTGAATACTGATGCTCCACATTTGAGCTTGAGGCAACTGTCACAATCTCTCTTGAGTCTGAATGACAGTTCAACATTTTTGTTTACCAAATCATTCAACCCCATAGGTCTATGCTCTGCAGGTATCTGCCTCGTACACTTTGACAGAGCTACACACACATACACACAAAATCTCATCTCCCCAAACTACAGAGAAAATCCCAGAGGACAACGGTATTGTTACTGATCTTAATACCTGCTTTAAATCACTGACACTGAATATGCATACAGCTCTGAAGTAAATAACTAGATGCCCCATTAAATATTCAATTACTACAATCCTTACAGCATAGAGGATAGCCAGTGTAAGGAAATTCTTTTTTTATTGCTCAAGACTGTATCTGATGTAGCCACTCAAGGTCAAACACAAATAGATACAAAAAAATATTCAGGAGGCAGATGTCTTCTTGTTCCTCTAATGAGAGCTCATGTTCTTCTGAGATAGAATCAGGTTAGACAAAGGGACCTTTATCCGTAGAAAAAATATAAATATATAAACAGAAGTCGAATAGCATTCCATAAATATTTATCCTCATCAATAAGCTTCTCAGAAGTTGAGAAGGTGAAGTTTAAAACAGTGTTTGATTTGACACTATACCATGACAGAAATAACACTTATTAAATACAAGTAATGTTCTTAAACAAACAATTTGAAATTATTAAGTGAAAAATTATTTTACATTCAGGAGTATTCAACATATTGTCACATGTTGTCTCAGGAAATATAGAAAGTAATCGACACTGGACTAGAATCCTGACGGAACAGAGAACACCTAACATAAACAATAGCAGACAAGGAACAGCGTGACACACAGGGCGTGAAATACATGGGGAAACGCAATCAAGGGAAACTGAAACAGGTGCGGGACTAATTAACTAATAAAGACATTAGAAACAGAAGGAAAACCAAGACAAAACAGAGTCTAATTGTGACATTACACCCCCCTCCCGGAAGGCGCGTCCCACGCCTAACAACAAACGGGGAGGGAGGGCAGGCATCCTGTTGCAGGACGAGAGAGCCTCCAGGATTGTGCTACTGCCACCTCACGGGAGGCCTGGAGGCCGCCGGCTACTTGGCCGAAACATATTTGGGCTGAGTCATTGTGCCTACAGCGAGGTTCGGGGACTGGCTGGGCAGGACCAGGCTCTGGCGGCTGTGCAGGACCGGGTACCAGACTCTGGACCACCGGACTCGGGACCACCGGGCTCGGGACCACCGGCTCGGGACCAAAGTCTGGTGGTTTGGGGTAATCCAGCAGTCCACCAGACTGAGCTTGGGAGTGCCGACTTGGAAAACCAAGACAAAACAGAGTCTAATTGTGACACATTATGGGGCGCTTTCCTGTACAGGGATTATCCTAAACCAAGACTAGGCCTTAGCTAAATTAGGATATTTATGGCGTTTTAAAAAACATACTTTACAAAAAAACATAACTGTGTACATCTTGAGACAAAACAATTGCACTGATATATATTAAGATATGCAAGTGCAAGTTGTTTTCGATCAAGACTGCACTAACATTTGAATTAGTCTGGTACTAGGTTTAAGCCCTGTCTGGGAAACCAACCCATAGTGTCTAAAATGATTTGTACACCAGTAAAACGTTATGACTGCGAACTGTCTATGGATTACTTCTAAGGTTCAAGTATGGTAGATAAATCCACTATACTGTATTCACACAATAACACTCCAAATAGCAGTCACTCCCATAACCTAAGTTCACAAGCAACCAATAGACAACTAGCTCGACTGAGCGTTGTCATGATTCCACCTCTTCTGGTTAGGTAATTCTAGATCTTGGGGTGGAATCATACAGGATCCCTTGTTTCCCTGGTCTGCGTCATTGTTCCCTCTCCCTCCTGTCTCCTAGTTTGTGTTGATTAGCTTTCCCTTGATTGTAATTCCCCGCACCTGTTCCCCCTTAAGTTCCCTCCCCTATAAAGATTCCTCATGTTTCTCTGTCTCGTTGCTGGTTCATTGTTTGTACATGTTTGATGTTCTCCAGTGTCTCCAGTGTCTCCAGTTGTTGCTTGTTTCTAGTGTCCTCGTTTCTTGTTTCCAGTACCCCTGTTTCTAGTAAGTCTTAGTTTAGTGTTTGTTCCAAGTGTTTGTTTTATAGCTTAGTTAGTCAGTGTTTTCTGTTAAAGGTATCCTGTCCTGTTTTCCCCCTCGTGGGTTTTTGTTTTGTCCTTTTTGTATATATTGTTTATTAAATATCTTGTTACCCCCTACCTCCTTGTCTCGTTCTGCCTGCACTTGGGTTCTCCTGTCTCTCTCCTGGAGATTCATGACAAGCGTGTTTTGTTTGTGCAATTCATGTAGTTTTATGGTTTTTATAGTCAAACTGATGAGACAAAGTTGTTATCTTCTCTTGATATACCTTGCTATCAGAGACAAATTGATATTTACAAGTACATAAAAGCCTATGTAAGTGATGTTTCTTGCTCTCGATACAGAGGCTTTGTTTGACCAGTACTTTGTTTCTGTAGAATTAAAGGTGAGATGAACTGGGCTTGTTTATTGTTTTATACTATTATGTGAGGTCTATTTATGACGTTCGCGTGCAGTTTTTACATCCAAAAACATCAAAATCAATAAGTAATAGGCTATTTTCTCCCCAGGTTTTGAGGCCAGCTCTGCAAACACTTGGTTTAAATGGGCATTGAAGTCACTTGGAAGTAAACACCCCCCGCTTTGATTGGATAGCAGTTTGCGTTGTTGTATTGCGTTTAATGATAAATTATCGTACCTGTCAGCATTTGAGACCAGTGATCCCAAATCGAGCCTCATCTAAAAGGTGTCATTGCACTTTACAATAATTGTTCTAGCATCTCCCAGAAGTCTAATTTTGAATATAATTCTTTTGAGGTCATGGTACTTCATGTATCAACACCTAATACTAAGGAAAAAACATTTTAGTTGCATTCTAGCTATTGTATATGGACCTCCAGTGCACCACACAGATTTTATTAAAGAATTTGGTGGGTTCTTATCAAAACTAGTATTAACGATACAGATACCTTAGGAATGGCTTTCAAAGACACTCTTAACTCCATGGGCGTTAGTCAACATGTGTCAGGACCCATTCATTTTCGTAATCATAATTTAGATTGAATACTGTCTTACGGTATAAATGTAAACGACATTAAAATCCTTCAGCAGAGTGACGACATTTCGGATCATTATCTGATATTATGTTTGCTTCACTGGCTGCAAATCAAACTCCTATAGAAATATAGTAGAACAATTACCAAAGATTTGTTTCTCGATAATCTGCCTGAATTGTCTCAAATCTCTAGCATGAAAAATAATGGTGAAGATCTTGACATTACTACTGAACATTTTAACTCCACCTTCTCTGAAACACTAGACACAGTTGCTCCTCTGTGTTTATAGAAGATTAAAATGGCAGCCCAACACCGTGTTATATACACCGAAAAATGGAGTGCAACTTTAAGAAAACTTAATCAGAGGTATTTCTTACAGTATGGAAGGATAGTACTCGAAAATACAGGAAAGCCATAAAAACATCTAGATCCATCGACTTTTCATCACTAATAGAAGAAAACCAGCACAACCCTAGGTTTTTATTTAACACCATGGATAAATTAACATAAAAAATTGTCAGTGACTTCAGATTCTGTATATCAGCATAACAGTGATGAATTTATGGACTACTTCACAAGTAAAATACAAGATATTAGAGAAAAAAGTATAACAATGCAACCAGAAATGAAACCCGCTGAACAAACTAACTACAGCGCAAAGGAGAAATTGCAATTATTTTCTACCGTAGATGACGATGAACTGTCTAAAATCATTAGATCATCTAAATCATCAACATGGATGCTAGACCATTACCTACAAAACTACCGAAAGAGATGCTCCCAGAAATTATAGGTCCTCTTCTTAGTATTATTCACCCATCTCTTACATTAGGAAATGCGCCTAAAGCTTATAAGGTGGCTGTTATAAGGCCCCTTGTCAAAAATACCCAACTCGACCCTAAAGAACAAGGGAATTACAGGCTGTGGCATGTCACCCCTTGCGCAATCAGCATCGCCAGGGAAACGGACGAGACACAGCTGCTGATCGTCAACTCGCCAATCAACTGGGCACAAAAGCCAGTGGGACAGAAGACAGGGTGAGCTACGACTCCCATGCAAACGTGAGTTAACCCATATTTCTTATATCCCGCAGGCTCGGACGAGTGACGACCGGAAGCCCACTTGGGAAGATTCACAAGGGAGACACACCCACGGTGGACGGACACGCATCTGGGCACGGAGGTCACGACACACTGGAGGAATACTGCCAGAGACACTCCCAAGCCAGGCATCCATCCACCCAACAGACTGCGCACAGAGCACCAGCACTTTATCGGCTGAATAAAATACCCTTCGAGGCTATAAAAACACCTCTTGTTTATGTGTCGTCTCTCCAGCTGCTGCAAGGCCTATATCCAATCTACCTTTCATATCTAAAGTTCTGGAAAAGTAGTTTGAACTCAATTATGCTCCTTCCTCCAAAGGAATGAATTCCAGTTTGGATTTAGAACATGTCACAGTACAGACACTGCTTTTATCAGAGTTACAAATGATCTGCTTTTTGCGTCTGACCGAGGTTGTATTTCGTTATTGGTGCTGCTAAACCTTAGTGCTGCATTTGACACCATTGACCACAGCACACTCCTTCATAGACTCAAAAATTACATTGGCATTAACGGAATTTCATTGAAATGGTTTAAGTATTTTTTATCCGACCATATTCAAATGTAACAATAAACAACGAGGTGTCACGCAAATCTCAAGTCCAGTACGGTGTACTACAGGGCTCAGTCTTAGGGCCTCTGCTCTTCGCATTATAGATGCTACCTCTGTTTTAGATCTCTCCCAATATGAAACACCTGATTTAACTCATCAAGCCTGTAAGTGTGTTCATTAGAGAGACATTTTAAACATTCCGAGGGAAGCTGATGAGTAAAATCAGGTGTTTCATATTGAGAGATCTAAAACATTCTGTCAGGGGTGCCACGTAGGACTGGGTTGGGAAACACTGCTCTAGGAGATATAATAAAGCAACACAGAATTACCTTCCACTATTATGCTGATGATACTCAACTTTATATTTTCTTGAAGCCTCATGAAACACAGCAGTTCCATCGAATAATGGAATATAAAAATATTAAAAAAAATATTACTGAACTCGGACAAAACAGGAGTGTTACTTATTGGACCGAAAACTGCAGTACGTAACGACCAAGAATACTGCTTAACTATTGTCGGATGCTCCATAAAACCCTCGTCGTCAGCTAAGAATCTTGGCATTCTATTCGATAGTAATCTGTCATTTGAGAGCCATATCATCAACACCT
Source organism: Triplophysa bombifrons (assembly GCA_029783895.1). Taxonomy (NCBI): domain Eukaryota; kingdom Metazoa; phylum Chordata; class Actinopteri; order Cypriniformes; family Nemacheilidae; genus Triplophysa; species Triplophysa bombifrons. The sequence continues at coordinate 12,807,242 of CM056451.1, read as the reverse complement.
TTAAAATTGTGTTTTTCCATTTTAAGAATATATCTAAACTACGTCACATGCTGTCACTGTCAAATACAGAGAAATGAATTCATGCATTCATGACATCAAGACTAGACTACTGAAATGGACTGTTAGGTGGTTGCCCTGCAGGCTTATTACAAAAACTCCAACTGGTCCTGAACGCGGCAGCTCGAGTTCCTATGCGTAAAAAAAGTATGAGCATATTAGCCCGGTTCTGTAAACCTTTCACTGGTTACCTATAAAGCATTGCATTAACTTTAAGATCTTGCTTATTACCTATAAAGCCCTACATGGTTTAGCTCTGCAGTTTTTGAACGAAGTTCTATTGTATTTCAGTCCTACTTGTGCATTACGCTCTCAGGCATTCTGTCAGCTGGTAATACCTAGAATTTCAAAATCAAGTGCAGGTGGTAGATGCTTTTCCTATCTAGCGCCTAAACTTTGTAATAGTCTTCCCTACACTGTCTGGGAGGAAGACACACTCTGTCAGTTTAAATCTAGACTAAAGACGCATCATTTTAATCTTGCATACACTACACTTCCATAATATAAATCATCTGAGGGTTTAGGCTGCATTAGTTTGATCAACCAGAACAACTAACACTTCCAACAACAACAGATGTACTTGTTGCATCGAAGAGTGCATAACAGTTCTCTATTCTCAGCCAGTCTTGTCTCATTGTTTCAAAATTACACCAGGATGCAGTTCATGCCCAGACCTGATGGAAGATCGGTGAATGGGAAGCGATGACCTGGAAAGAGCTGAGATGATAGAGCTGGATAAAGGACGCGGTGACTTGACACGACTTCACTACAAAATTTCTAATACTATTAGATTATTAATGATAATAGTAAATCTATAATATACCTTATTAGTAAGTTTATTTATTTTTAAGTTAGCCTTGTAGTGCAAGCACTGTCGAGCTTGTGCAGATGCAGCAGCTTTTGCCAGTAGGGAACTGGAATACCCTGGTTGGGCCTGGCTAATCAAGGTTTTTTTTCTCGATTGGAGTTTTGGGTTCCTCGCCACTGTTTGCATACTGTTTTGCACTATTGGCTGCTTTAGAATTCAGCAGTTTCAGAAATTAATATGGCATATAGGAATTTATAGTCCTTTTAATATTTGACCTGTGTTTCTCTCTCCTTTATCTTAAATGCGTGCTTTCACTGTGAGTGTCTGTCTGTGTGTGGGAGTGTGGGTGCGTGTGTGTGTGTGTGTGTATGTGTGCGCGTGCTTGTCTGTGTGTCCGTCCATGTGTCTGTCTATGTCGATGTATGTGTGTGTGGAGCGTTGGTATGTGGGTATGTCTGTCTTTTGTGTTTTCACCATTTTCTTGTTTTTACGGGTATATGACTTTAGTTGTTTTGCTTATAGTCGATATGTCTCATGTACAGCTGCTTTGTGACTATAAAAATTGTAAAAAGCGATATATAAATAAAGTTGAGTTGACGATGTTCGCGTGAATACGATTCCCTCTCATATAACAAAAGCTCCGGTTAAAATTGTGATTTTAATTCATGCCTCCTTTAAAAAAGAACTTTTTGTATGCCTAAAAAGAAAAAAAAACTATTGCGAGAAGAAATTTGTTTTAAGCAGAATGTGTAGCTGCACGACCCAAGTCAAGGGTCTGTAGGTTTTAGAGCAAGACAGGTGTGACAAATGTTTGGGCTGAACAATAGTTGTTGTAGCAGAGGTGGTAGCTATTTGGAGAATTTGTAACCATCATGTACTGCATCCAGACTCTAGTATTGGGTCCAGGGGTACTGGCACTAGAACAACTACAAAAACCTTAAACGGCTAGCCACAGTATAGATGACACATAACATCACTGTTAAAAAAAATGTAGAAATTGCAGTCTTACTGGCAGCAGGTTGCCATTAACTTACTTTAGATTTAAATGTATGTTATTTACTGACAACAGTTTGTTCAAACATAAATTAACATTAAACATTAACAAGCTTATATTTACAGAAAAAAAACTATAAAATAACAGCCTCATGCAAATTATTCTGGGAACCAGAAAACAGAAATGAGGATTTCTGGTTCCAAGAATGTTTTGCTTGTTAATGTTTATTGTTAATTTATCTATGGACAAACTACTGCCAGCAAATTAAATCTACAGTAAGTTACTGGTAACCTGGTGCCAGTAATTTCTAGAGAAATGTTTAACAGTGAAGAGTTTCTATGCATCTTTAGATAATAAACCTTAAATTAATCCTAAATCAAACATATTGTCCTTATTGAGTTTGACAACTTTAAGTATTGAACTTCTTTGAGAACATCAACTGTTCACCAGGAATAATAGTTATAGTTATAATAAACAAAATGTTCCCATTTTTTAATTATTGTGTCTTACTAACAGCTTATGATTCCTACAATCTTTTTAAAGTCCTTGTGGGACCAAATTGCAGTTTTCAGTCCAGTGGTGCCCAGTCCAGCACACATTTGTTTGACTGGTTGCCCCATCCACACGATCACATGTATTTTCAAAACGCAGCTTTTTCTATGTGGTTTGGCTGTTCGTCCAACAAACGGATTTAAAAAACCCTCCCAGGGTGAAGATTTTTTATTTGGTTTCAGTGTTGTTGTGTAGACGGTGAAACCTGAGTTTTGGTGTATGACGTTTGATGTGCGTCACTATCTCCTTTGTTTGATATCAGATTCCAGGCTTCTGATTGGCCAACATGGCTTTATGGTTAAGGTTATATCGCAGCCTGATGGTTCCGTGTGGATGTTTTTTTTTAAACGAAAAAAAAAAATGTTGTTCTTGGGGATTTAGCCGTCAATTAACAAGTATGCTTTTAGCAGCCACTCCCGCGTTGATCCAAAGCAACTTATTAATGCAAGCTATCAATCTTACTAGAAATGTGTGTTTTTTGGGGAATTTAAATCACATCCTTGTGCACTGCTGTCCGTTCCTACAGCTTTAAAACTGATGAGCTAACAGGAAATAATGAAGGCTTTGACATATAATGTTGTCTTCAACATTTAGATTAGTGTCAGTGTCCTGTTGTATGACCCAGTTTAAAGCAAGCTTTCGTTGCTTAAAAAGGTACATAGTCAAAATCACTGCGAGCTGTGCAGTTCCTTTGGGTGCAAAACAAGCCTAAATAATCTCCCCTACATCACTGTCCATGATGGTTGGTATGTGATGCTTGTACTTATACTCTGCATGATGGTGCATAAAGATCAAGTATCTCTACGGTTGTGTCCTTTTATTTTCTTTCTTTTAAGAGAGAGAGAGAGAGACTTATGTGGCTCCCCTTCCACAAACAGCTAACTTTTTCTGTTGGGATCATTCAAAATTATTATGTTAACCAATACACGTAGTTCCCTAGATTAAGCTTTGTGATTCCTTTGGGCTTTACTGTCTGAACCTGAGCTAAATTTGCTAAGAATCCAACACTTGGAGTGCTTGTGAACTGTCTTGAACATTGTCCATTTTGGAATAATCCTTAAAGAAGCAATGTGTAGATTTTAGCAGCATCTAGTAGTGATTTCAACCAACTCCCTTTCGAAACTGTACAGTGGCTGCACAGAACAAGGATGTCGTCGCATTTTCGCTTCTTTGCTGAAGGAGTTAATGTATTCATGAGCAATTTGTCCGTTTAGGGCTACTGTAGAAACAACATGGTGAAATCCATGTAAGGGTACTGGCGGTGAATGTAAATAGAAATAAGTCACCACTCTTCATTATGTTAGGTCTTAATACACCTCTAATGACATAGTTATGTATGTGATATTGCAAAAACTCCAAAAACCCCCACAAAAATTTTAAATACTCACAATCAGAATTCACATTTATTTAACATGTCTTCATAAACGTTTTTAATACAGTAAGCAACAATTGCATATAACATTTTACTTATGAAACTTTCAATTTGCAAGATGTTAAAGTAACAGGCCTGAAGTATTTAAGGTCACATTTGTAATCACTTTCCTAATTAAGTGCATTTGATAAATCATCACACCTTGATAATGTAGTGATTTTAGCTGCATGTTAAAATAAGGATGAGTTAAACTCACCAAATATGATTCTCCACCAGATCTATCAAGATCACATCCATGAAATGAGTTATTTAAAACGTCAATTTCAGTCAAGGAATTAGTTTAACTCAAAGGAAGATATGTATAATAAGCGTCATTACACAATTTGTGTTTAGCAGTATAGTGATAAAAATCCTTTATGTATTCGTCCAGCAAATGCATCAATGATTTTATACACTAATGTTATCTAATGACCATGAGTAATTTGACTTTACCAAACAGAATTAAGAGCAGAGGTATCATAGATCGAAACACAGTTTAAGTGACCAGTTTGTGAGCGTGAGCACAGAAAACCCATCACAAATGCCTTTATGTTTTTTTGTCCTGGTTTGAACCGGGAAGTAGAACCCAAGTGCAGGCAGACACAAGTACGGGGTTAAACAGGGAATTTATTAATACAAAACAAGACAAAAAGGGAAAACAAAAACCCACAAGCGGGAAAACAAGACAGGATAATTAACAAACTGAAACAAGGTACACTGACTCAATAGATTAACAAACACTTAGAACTACACTAAACTAAATTTACTAGACACGATGTAATATGAACAAGGAACATCGATTACTAGGAACAGTGACAAGGATGACTCACAAGACAAGATTCCTGAAACACAGTACAATCCACGAACACAGGACAATAGACAAGAGGATGTTTTAAAGGGTAACAAACACAGGATGATTAACACGAGGCAGGTGTGGGTGATGAAACACTGATGGGAAGCTAACGAGACAAAAGGGCGGGAAACACCGACGAGACACAGAGAGAGAGTGAGAGGATTTCTAAGGTCTAATCTCTCTCATCACAAAGAACCTTAGACTATGTCATGGCTCCGCCCAAGGACCAAGAATAAACAAGACAAGATGGCGGAACCATGACACAAGTCCCCCCTTATGTCATGACATAAGAACACCTCCAGGTGTTCATCAAGGGGTAGACAGACAAGACAAGACGGATTGGGAAAACGACACGAACCAGATAGACAGGGTGAACATGACAAGGGGCAGACAAGAGAAAACAATAACTGGGTTGGACTGCCGGAACGGACCCCGGCTGGGATGCCGGAACAGACCCAAGCTGGAATGCCGGAACAGACATGGACTGGAATGCCGGCTGGGCAGCACTCTCTGTCGGTTGCTGGACCGGGCTGGGTACAGGCTCCAATGGGGACACTACGGCCGAGCTGGCCCCCATGGCGCCCCCCCAAAAAATATATGGGACTTGACACCGCCGGAAATGGGACCACCAGTTGCTGGGCAGGACTGGACTGCACTCCCCTCCTCAGCTTCTTCTTCCCGGAGCGGCCCACGGGAAATGCGGCCGACAAGCGGTGGAAGGCACAGTTAGCTCTGTGCTGGAGGAGTCGGACGGGGAGTCCCACGACTCCCTCCGTTGACGCCATCCACGGAGACTGGTGGATAGTGGAGAGGGTGCAGACAGTGGGTAGAGACCCATGACCCTGATTTGCAGAGCCTGGTCCTCCGGGATCATGGCCAGCCCTGCTGAAGACTCCACCACAGACAGTTCCCTGGACTCCTCGCGTTCCATCGCAATCTGGAGCTGATCTACGAAGCCCAGGGACCTCAACCTGCGCATCTCCGCAGGCTCGAAGGGTTCGTCGAGGCAGTTGTTGAATATGACCTTCAACTCTGCCTCGCCGAACCCCGAGTGGCGTGCAGTGGAGAGGAAGTCCATGGCGAAGATCTTCACGGGGGTGCCTTTCTGGCGAAAGCCAAACAAGGTGTGAGCCTGGCGGCTCCGAAACGTCTCCTCCGACTCGTCCATGCTACCTGCTGGGTTCTTTGATGGCTTGTGGATTCTGTCAGGGTTTGAACCGGGAAGTAGAACCAAAGTAACAAACACAGGGTGATTAACAAGAGGCAGGTGTGGGTGATGAAACACTGATGGCGAAGCTAACGAGACAAAAGGGCGGGAAACATCGACGAGACACAGAGAGAGAGTGAGAGGATTTCTAAGGTCCAACCTCTCTCTCCACAAAGAACCTTAGACTATGGGTGCTTCTCATTTCTTATTTGTGCGTCATCGTTTCCTTTCCTCGCTTCCTTTCCTCGTGTCTTAGCTCCACCTCTTCAGGATGCGAGAGAAGGAAGCAAGGAAAAGAAGCAATGACGGAGGAATCGAAGCAAGTGAAATGATATATCCTCGATCTTTAGCGTCAATTCACAGCGTCGTCAACTAATGATGAGTGTACACCGCTGGATTTAGCTTGAACATCGGGATTCTTGAACATAAGACATAATTATTTATATTGTAACCGTTTCAACCTCCACAAAATACCACATTTGTTCATATTTTTTTACCAGTTATTATTATTGAATTTTTGTTGTTGTGATTTCACATACAGTTGTGTTCAAAATTATTCAACCCCCAATGCTGTAAATGGTTTTAGGGAATTTAGTGTACATTTGTAATTGTATTCAGAATGAAATCCTACAAGGACTTCTTAAAGAACCATATGCAACTAAAATGACATCAATTAGTTTTGTAATACAGTAGTAAATGTTTATTTTGTGAATTCTTCATTGACATAATTATTCAACCCCTTAAAGACTACCACTCTGAAGAACAGAGGTTCAGTGAAGTGTTTTCAATCAGGTATTGAAAACACCTGTGGATATCAGGGAGCAGCAATAAAGCCTAATAAGCACCAATTAGGCAGCTTTAAAATGACTGTGATACTCAGCTCCTTCTAGACATTTACTGGTGTGGTTACAAACATGGTGAGGTCAAGAGAATGGTCCAGGAAGACAAGAGAACAGGTGATTACTCTTCACAGGAAGGGCAATGGCTATAAAAAGATTGCAAAGATGTTAAACATACCAGGAGACACCATAGGAAGCATCATTCGCAAATTCAAGGCAAAGGGCACTGCTGTGCGCTACCTGAAGTGTAGAGTGGAGAAAAGTCCCCGTGTGACTGCTGAGGAACTGAGAAAAGATTTGTCAGATGTGGGTACTGAAGTTTCTGCTCAGACAATACGGCGCACCCTGCGTAATGAAGGTCTCTATGCCAGAACTCCCAGGCGCACCCCCTTGCTGTCCCCAAAGAATAAGAAGAGTCGACTGCAGTATGCCAAAAGTCATGTGGACAAACCACAGAAGTTTTGGGATAGTGTTCTGTGGACTGATGAAACAAAATTAGAACTGTTTGGGCCCATGGATCAACGCTATGTTTGGAGGAGGAAGAACAAGGCCTATGAAGAAAATAACACCTTGCCTACTGTGAAGCATGGCGGGGGGTCAATCATGCTTTGGGGCTGTTTTGCTTCTGCAGGTACTGGGAAGCTTCAGCGTGTGCAAGGTACCATGAATTCTCTTCAGTACCAGGAGATATTGGATGACAATGTGATGCAGTCCATCACAAACCTGAGGCTTGGAAGACGTTGGACCTTTCAACAGGACAATGATCCCAAGCATACCTCCAAGTCCACTAGAGCATGGTTGCAGATTAAAGGCTGGAACATTTTGAAGTGGCCATCGCAGTCACCAGACTTAAATCCGATTGAGAACCTCTGGTGGGACTTAAAGAAAGCAGTTGCAGTGCGCAAGCCTAAGAATGTGACTGAACTGGAGGCTTTTGCCCATGATGAATGGGCGAAGATACCCGTAGATCGCTGCAAGACACTTGTGTCAAGCTATGCTTCACGTTTAAAAGCTGTTATAACTGTAAAAGGATGTTGTACTAAGTACTAAGATTGAATGTCACTTGGGGGTTGAATAAAACTGATAATGATGTGAGCTCAGAAAAGACATTTGTGGTTATTTCATTATAAATGTTATGTTATATTTGTCTGACCTACACGTGCCTCTTTGATTTAATTGTAAGCAGGATGACTGAATGATCATAATCAATGTCAAACCGACCAAAACAATCAATTTCAGTGGGGGTTGAATAATTTTGAACACAACTGTATATACAGTTGAAAGAAAAAGTATGTGAACCCTTTGGGCTTACTTGGATTTCTTCATAAATTGGTCATAAAATGTGTTCTGATCTTCATCTATGTCACAACAATAGAGAAACACAGTCTGCTTAAACTAATACCGCACAAACATTATATGTTTTCATGTTTTTATTGAACACAACATGTAAACATTCTTAGTGCAGGGTGGAAAAAGTATGTGAAACTCTAGGCTAATGACTTCTCCAAGAGCTAATTGGAGCCAGGAGTCAGCCAACCTGGGGTCCAATCAATGTGATGAGATTGGATGTGTTGATTAAAGCTGGCCTGTCCAAAAAAAAACACACAACAGTTTTGAGTTTGCTGTTCTGAAGAAGCGTTGTCTGATGTGAACCATGCCTCGCACAAAAGAGCTCTCAGAAGACCTACAATCAAGAATTGTTGACTTGCATAAGGCTGGAAAGGGCTACAAAAGTATATCTAAAAGCCTTGATGTCCATGTGTCCACGGTAAGACAGATTGTCTACAAATGGAGAAAGTTCAGCACTGTTGCTACACTCCCTAGGCGTGGTCGTCCTGTAAAGATGACTGCAAGAGCACAGCGCAGAATGCTCAATGAGGTGAAGAAGAATCCTAGAGTGTCAGCTAAACACTTACAGAAATCTCTGGCACATGCTAACATTTTTGTTGACAAATCTACAATAAGGAAAACATAAAACAAGAATGGACTTCATGGGAGGACACCACGGAGGAAGCCACTGCTGTCCAAAAAAACATTGCAGCACGTTTGAAGTTTGCAAAAAGCACATGGATGTTCCACAGCACTACAGGCAAAACATTCTGTGGACAGATGAAACCAAAATTGAGTTGTTTGGAAAGAACACACAACGCTATGTGTTGAGAACAAAAGGCACAGCACACCAACATCAAAACCTCATCCCAACTGTGAAATATGGTGGAGGGGGCATCATGGTTTGGGGCTGCTTTGCTGCCTCAGGCCCTGGACGGATTACTCATCGATGGAAAAATGAATTCCAAAGTTTATCAAGACATTTTGCAGGAAAACTTAAGAACATCTGTCCGCCAACGGAAGCTTAACAGAGGATGGATGATGCAACAGGACAATGACCCAAAGCATAGAAGTAAATCAACAACAGAATGGCTTCAACAGAGGAAAATACGCCTTCTGAAGTGGCCCAGTCAAAGTCCTGACCTCAACCCGATTGAGATGCTGTGGCATGACCTCAAGAGAGCGATTCACACCAGACATCCCAAGAATATTGCTGAACTGAAACACTTTTGTAAAGAGGAATGGTCCAAAATTTCTCCTGACCGTTGTGCAGGTCTGATCTGCAACTATAGGAAACGTTTGGTTGAGGTTATTGCTGCCAAAGCAGGGTCAACCAGTTATTAAACCCAAAGGTTCAAATACTTTTTCCACCCTGCACTATGAATGTTTACATGTTGTGTTCAATAAAAACATGAAAACGTATAATGTTTGTGCGGTATTAGTTTAAGCAGCCTGTGTTTCTCTATTGTTGTGACTTAGATGAAGATCAGAACACATTTTATGACCAATTTATGAAGAAATCCAAGTAAGCCTAAAGGGTTCACATACTTTTTTTTTCAACTGTACATTTATGCATTTAGGGGAGACTTTTATCCAAAGCAACTTACATTGCATCATCCTATACATTTGTTTCTAAGTATGTGAAATCCTTTGGGATCGAATCTACGGCCTTGGTGTAGCGCCATGCTCTTACCACTGAGCTAAAGGAAAGCATATATGACAACTCTTCTCGTTGGAAAGGCGCTGGATTGGTCTACAGCCCTCTGGGAGCAGGAGTCTCCTCTTACCACTGACAGCAAGCTCTTCATTGCAGAGATGAGGAAGATTTTTCACCACCTTGTTTGTGGAAAGGACATTGATCATTGTTTGCTTAAACTTATTCAAGGAACATGCAGTGTGGCAGAGTTTGCTATAGAGTTCCGGACCTTAAGTACAGAGAGTCAATGGGATTCCCGAGCCCTATAGGCAGTTTTCAATTCAATTCTAGTTTATTTATATAACGCTTTTCACAATGTGCATTGTTCCAAAGCAGCTTTACAGGGGCAAACAGGAAAAACAGAAAATGTGAAACACAGCACAGTGCATGGTGTTTACAGAACGAGTAAGATCATTCTAATAAATAATATCTAATTAATAAATAAATAAATGCAGTCTCCCGGTGAGGAAGCCAACACTGCCCTGCTGTGGCAAGTAACCCAAACTCCAATGACTGATTAATGGAGAAAAAAAACCTAGTGAGAAACCAGGCTCATCCGGGAGGGCCAGACCCCCTTTGACGTGTCATAGCTGCACTCAGTGACCCCAACCAAAAGCCATTGAGCAAATATCCACGAGGAAGAGGGAGAGCCCACCATCCGCAACCCAGAAAGTCCCACTCGTCGAAATCCATGCAGGTTCAACCCGGTCCCACTCCACGATCGACACCAGAAAACAGAGGAACAACCAGGGAAAATAGTAATGGCATGTTGTAACTTTATTCCTCCGTTGTCCGACATCGACCACAAAACAAGACCAAGCCGGACCCACACAGCCTGGCTGAAAAGATATGTCTTTAATCTAGATTTAAAGTGGGACAGTGTGTCTGATCCTCGAATAGTATCGGGAAGGCTATTCCAGAGTCATGTATGAGACGTGTGAGACGTGCTACGTATGAGAAAGCTCGACCCCCCTTGGTGGATTTAAAAATTCTAGGTGTTATCAAAAGTCATAAGTTTTGAGATCTTAAAAAGCGTGATGGGACGTGATAAAAGCTCAGTTAAGTAAGTAGGGGCTAAACCGTTTAAGCCTTTGTAAGTAATTAAAAGAATTTTAAAATCAATACGATGCTTAACAGGTAGCCAGTGAAGCGATGATAAAACTGGGGTTATGTATTTTCTTGACCTGGTGAGAACTCTGGCAGCTGCATTCTGAACTAACTGTAGTTTGTTTATTGATGATACAGGACAACCACTAAGTCGAGCATTACAATAGTCACCTCTTGAGGTCACAAATGCATGAATGAGCTTTTCTGCGTCTGCAACACATAAAATATTTTGTAATTCGGAAACATTTCTAAGGTGGAAGAAGGCTGTTTTGTGATATTTGAGATGTGATTTTTATATGATAGGTTGCAGTCTAATATAACGCCTAGGTCTTTAACTGTATTTGTTGGAATAACAGTGCAGCCTTCAATTTGAAGTTTGTTTTCTGAGATATTTTGTTTACGTGTTTTTGGTGTTATAAGTAATATTTCTGCTGTAAATATTTTGCTAGAGTTTAAAAGAAGGAAATTACTAGTCATCCGATGTTTTATGTCTTTGATGCACTCTGCCAGTTTGGATAGCTTGAAGTTATCATCTGGTCTTGATGAGAAATATAGCTGAGTATCATCTGCATTACAGTGGAAGCTAATTTCATGTTTTCTAATAATGTTGCCAAGGGGCAGCATGTATATGGAGAAAAGCAAGGGTCCTAAAACCGATCCCTGATGTAATCGAAAATGTACTTGCGTGAGATTTGACGATTCCCCATTTAAATTGACATATTGATATCTGTCTGATAAGTAAGATCTGAACCATTGTAGTGCCTGTCCCTGAAAACAATTGTGTAAACGATCTAATATTATTTTATGGTCTACAGTATCGAAAGCAGCACTAAGGTCAAGCAGGACTAAGAGTGAGATGTTACCTTTATCTGATGCAATTAGAAGGTCATTTGAAATTCTAACGAGCGCAGTTTCAGTGCTATGATGCGCTCTAAAGCCAGACTGATACTTTTTGTGTATGTCATTATTTTGTAGGAAAGAACACAACTGAGTGGACTCTCCTTTTTTTATTATTTTAGACAAGGGGTGCTTCTCAATATCCCTCCTTGTCTCCTCGCTCCTCTATCCTCCATCCTATGACCCTGAAACCGATCGAGCTCAGCCATATTGAAGGACATCTCAATTCTCTAATTGCACCGGGAGGAGTCGAGGATCGAGGAGGGAGGAGGCTTCCTGAGGAGTCATGAGCGAGGATACACAGGTGTATCCTATGCGGAAGTTTTTTATTTCCTAATCGTGACGCATGTATAAATTCTCCTCCCACTTCACATCTGCTCCAAGTGCTAACCATGGCAGAACATTCAAACACACATAAATGTGAGTATTAAGCATAAAGTTATTGTAACTGTGTGTTCATTTTTTGACAGTGCCTTTAATTTCGAAGTATAAAGTGTACTTTTCAGCACAGTTTTAATTATTTTAATTATAATCATTATCATTATTGTTTACATGTACAAAACACAATGTATGTGAAATCACAACAACAAAAAATTCATTAATAATAACTGGTAAAAAAAAATAAGAACAAATGTGGTATTTTGTGGAGGTTGAAACGGTTACAATATAAATAATTATATCTTATGTTCAAGAATATATCCGATGTTCAAGCTAAATCCAGCGGTGTAGACTCATCATTAGTTGACGACGCTTTGAAGTTCACTTGCTTCGATTCCTCCGTCCTTGCGTCTTTTCCTTGCTTCCTTCTCTCGTATCCTGTATAGGTGGAGCTAAGACACGAGGAAAGGAAGCGAGCAAAGGAAACGAGGACGCACAAATAAGAATTGAGAAGCACCCAAGGTTGCCGGTGCAGGAGTGAAGTTCATTTGGGCTCGCCGTGTTCTTGAAGCCTGGGCTCTGTGCACAGAAACACGCGGAGTAGAAGTGATAGGAGTATTACAATCACGTCGAACACTTACCGCAGCTTTGCGAGCGTCAGCCCGGGATGTTTCCAGCGCTGTTTTAAGTTTTCGCAGATGTGTTTGGCTCTCAAGTAGATCGTGGATCTGCTTTTCCAATGCTTCCAGTTTTGACTGAAGTGCGAAGAAAGATTCATCATCTGCACTCAGAGGTAACTTTTAAACACATATCTGAATAATTAGCCATTAGTGGTGTAATAATGAGAACAATGAGTTAAGCACTAAGGGTAATATTCAGAAACTAAAGGCTGGGAATGCTAACAGCCTAAGGGGTAATAGCGAATGATCTTATAAAACAAATTTATCTGTGCGTTATATGACGATTTTGGTATGGGATACACTTAAGGATAAATTTTACCCTCGGGGAAATATCAATTTAGAACATAGATTTTAAGATATAACAGGAACGATATATTAACGGATTTTGATATTGACGGATCTCCGTCTCACACTCTCAGCAATCAGCTTTTTCCATCAAGACCTGTCACCTGATCTGAAGGATGAGTTGGTTGATAGAGAGCCAGCCCTGGATTTGGACTCTCTGTTAGACGTTGCTATTTGATTAGACAATGGCATCCGAGATTGTCAAGGTGAGCGCTGTCGTGAGACCTGATAGCCCGACATCTACACCCCCACTTGTTTCACACTAACTTGTGATGGGTGCTGAATAGCCAATAAAGCTGGGTAGGACCCGCTTATCACAGGCAGAGAGAGACAGACGCATGAGGGAAAGTGCTGCTTGTATTGTGGAGAGTCGGGACACTCCCAAGTTGAACTGCTCTCAGGCTCTTGTCTTCCTCGAGGAATGGTGTTCTCAGTATCAGCCCCCGAAAGAGCCTCAAAGGTGGACCTCAAGGGTGGATTTGTTCGCTCATCAACCTCACCAGCAGGAATTTTTTTCTTTTTTGGGAACAAAGATGGCAGTCTTCAGTCCTGCATCGACTACCGGGGCCAAAATTGCATCACCGTGAGAAAATGCTACCCACTGCCACTGATGACTACAGCTTTTGAGCTCCTACAGGGTGCAACAATATTCACATTCCAACAATATTCACATTCCTGTGGAATGCCTACCACCTGGTTAGGATCCGCGCTGGGGATGAATGGAAGATGGCCTTCAATACTCCAACAGGCCATTAGAAATACCAAGTAATGCCCTTCGGCTCTTTCAATGCCCCAGCCGTCTTCCAGGCACGCGTTAATGACGTTTTACGAGAGATGCTAGACAAATTTGTATTTGTGTATCTAGATTATATCATAATCTTTTCCTGTTGCTACCAAGGTCATGTTCAGCATGTCCGGCACGTCCTGTGTCAACTTTTAAGGAATAAACTCTTTCATGTACCCAATGTTTCCATCCTTGGATGTAATGTCTCCAACAGCCACATTCAGATGGATCCTGGCAAGATCCGTACGGTCCTGAACTGGCTGCAACACTGCTCTGTGAAACAGGTACAACGTTGTCTTGGTTTTGCAAATTTCTGTATAAGATTTATTATAACTTTATGTTCCATTGCCGAACCCCTCACAGCACTTACCAAGAAGCCCCAGAAAGACTTTCATAGGACTGACAAGGCTAATCAGGCATTCGAGCTGCTCAAACAATGATTTACCTCCGCACTCATTCTTTCCCTCTCTGATCCTGAGTTACCCTTTGTAGTAGAGGTGGATGTGTGAGACGTTTGAGTTGGAGCTGTTTAGACTCAAAGACTCTTCTCTCAACTCAACTCGACTCAACTTAACTTATATAGTTGGAGTTTTGTACTAAGTTTTTTTTACAACCTAACAGTTTATGACAGTAATCTAGTCTTGATGTCATGAATACATGAATTAACTTCTCTGCATCTGACAGTGACACCATATGACGTAGTCAAGATGTATTCTTAAAATGGAAAAACGCAATTTTACAGGTGTTTGGCGACATGGCTGTAAGGTGGTGAAAAATGTGAAAATAGAAGAACCACCAACCATCCACTGGCCCAATGGCGGAGTCCAAGTGGCATGGCAAATGCATGCGTGCGTTCTGTCTTTTTGGCGCTCTGGGTTGTTATAGTTAACGTTATTTTAACTTTGCGTAATTTATCAGACTCCAAATGATAAAAATAAACTCCCGGGCTATATGAAGGACTGAGAAAAACTCTGATTAATTAATCAATTCGCCTACACAGTGTCATGTCATCTTTATCACAGTGCAAAGTCTCTGTCTCACCTGCTGGTTGGCTTTTTCGCAGTCAACCCTGCAGTGATGTGCTACGACGGCATTTTAGTGCCACGTAAAAAAAAAAAAAAGATTTCGAGAATAAAGTCGAAATGTTACGAAAATAAAGTCGAAATGTTTCGAGAATAAAGTCGAAATGTTACGAAAATAAAGTCGAAATGTTTCGAGAATAAAGTCCAAATGATACGAGAATAAAGTCGAAATGTTACGAGAATAAAGTCGAAATGTTACGAGAATAAAGTCGAAATGTTACGAGAATAAACTCGTCGTAAAACGTATTTTGTTTTATGTGAATGTTGTATTTTTAGAGTTTAAGTTGTGTTTAAGCACGTCTTCTGAACCAGTGAGTTAGTTCGGAAGGCCTTGCAAACACCAGCAGTCATTTTTAAAACCGTAATTTTTTTTATAAATCCTTAAGGATTGTGGCTTTTATAAACTTGATGCAACCAGATCTCGTAACATTTCGACTTTATTCTCGTAACATTTCGGCTTTATTCTCGTAACATTTCGACTTCATTCTCGAAACATTTTGACTTTAATCTCTTAACATTTCAACTTTATTCTTGTAACATTTCGACTTTAATCTCGTAACATTTCGTCTTTATTCTCGTAACATTTCGATTTTAATCTTGTAACATTTCGACTTTATTCTCGAAACATTTCGACTTTAATCTCGTAACATTTCGACTTTATTCTCGTAACATTTCGACTTTAATCTCCTAACATTTCGTCTTTATTCTCGTAACATTTTGACTTTAATCTCGTAACATTTCAACTTTATTCTCGTAACATTTCGATTTTAATCTCGTAACATTTCGACTTTAATCTCGAAATCTTTTTTTTTTTTACGTGGTACTAAAACGCCGTCGTATAGATGTGCTGCTCTTTGCTGCCTCCCTGAATTTTCTCTCCCTCTCCTGAATCCGCCTCTTTTCAGTGGGCATCTTGGCTTCACACAATACCCAAAATAGTGATAGCATTTAGGCATTTAACCTTTTTGGATAAAATAATTAATGTGATGCATTATTTCCATCATTCATTCTTCTTGCTAATGTAACGGAACGAACCACACCTGCACAGGCGGGCCTCGAACTGAGTCGGTTCAGCACGGGAGTCGGGCGCTCTAGCGAGGAGGCTAAAGACCACAGTCCATAGCGTCTGTCGCGGCAGAGGAGTGAGGTTTACATACTGCACAGCTCTACATTAGCTTGCCTCCGTTACACTAAAACGAAATGTGAGAAACTAACTATCAGCAAAAAAATAGTAGCCTATATCTGTCTTATTATTTAGGCTAAACGTGGCAAACTCAGCGTGGATGTATGAAGATTTTATTTCATTTCACAAAACTTGATGATGATGATCGTTCGTTTGTGATACATCACAAACTCACCTTTTCTGACAACGTTCAGTCGTCTCACCCGACAACCGCGACACTCTCCTTCCAGGACCGTTCATGCAGGCTCAGGTCAGGTGCTGGTCGCGTGCAGCGCTGCAGCCATGTAAACAGAGTTTGCCCTTCCGCTACTGACTTTAATTTTCGGTGACCGAATATGTAAGTGAATGAGGCTTTGCGTTGTTTTTTATCTAGGCCTCCGTGAAATTCTGCATCCATTGTACGATTTTTTTTTTCCACCTCGGAAGGGCAACGTGAGTCGAGAAGGGCATATGGGCAGTTGCCCGGGCAACCTGAGCAACCCCCCTGTGCACGTCCCTGATTTGATTATAGTGCAATTTTGGTCAATGTTTGATTCTTCTGCCTTATTCTAAATTACACTCCTTCATCCGATTCTCAGTGTCGCTTAGAGTCTCGCGCCGGCCGTTACACGGATCTCACGGTCACAAACTTGTCCGTCGTGGTCACTGCCAGAGGTTCTATGACTAGTAATACTCAGAAAGCATTATTTATCTAGTCCCCTTAGACTGTCATGATTCCGCTATCATGTCATGTTCATTCTTGTCTTGCAGCGGAGTCATGGCATAGCCTTAGGGTTTTGTGTGAGAAAGTCATGGCTTTGCTTATTGATTTGTTTTGCCATCTCGTTTCCTTGTTACCATCCCATTAGTGTTTAATTACCCTCACCTGTTCATTGTTAATTATCCATTGTCTGTCTCCCCTTTAAATGATCCTCATGTCTTTTGTCCTGTGCTTGTGGATTGTGTGTCTCTTGTGCCTAAATCTTGTTCCTTGGAGTGATCTAGGCACCTTGAAGCTGTGTCTTCTAGCCATACGTCGAAATCTATGTTCTGTAGTTTCCTGTTAGCCCTGTTCCGGTTCTTCGTCGTTTTCTGTGGAGTCTTAGTAAGTGTTTGTTCTAGTGTTTATTTTCTAGTTTAGTTAGTCCGTGTCTTTGATTTCCTTTATAGTTATCCTGTCTTGTTTTCCCCCTCGTGGGTTTTGTTTTGTCCTTTTGTAGTGTTTTTGTATAATACATATCTGTTTAGAACCCCTTCACCACCGTGCCTGCCTGCATTTGGGTTCTTCCACCCCGCATATCATAACATAGACCAGGGGATTTAAACTGGTTCTGTGCCAGGGACCACCATTCTGACTAACAAGTAATCGGCGGTCCACTATTGTGTGTATGTGTGGGGGGGTACTCCTTACCTGTTAATGGGATTTCTGGGTGTGGTGACCTCCACACAGCCTGATAGTTGCAAAGCTAGCCTATCCTGTGTCAGTTTGAATCTCAACTCAAACTCAAATTATTTTAAATATTTTCATTAAATTTAGTATTCACACCAATGCGCAAATATTCTGGAAATGTTTGGAAAATTTAATTATGGAAAAAAGTGATTTTAATAGTGAAATTAGGTAGGCTGGAATGCATGTGATGGACCACATGCAATGCTGCCGCGGACCACCAGGGGGCTGCGGACCACCGGTTCAAATCCCCTGACATAGACTATAAAATGATTAGTAATGATTATTTCTAACCAGAGGTCATGGCCACTCCATAGAGATAAATCGACCAATCTTACTTCCTCTGGTAGCTTTGTATAATCATGCCATAGTTTCCTATGTACACTTAGTTAGAATAATATTCCAAGAACCAGAGGTTTGATACTTGCCTTATTTATATTGGTCAGACAACACGTGTGCTGTTTTACATTAGCCCCTAAGGTCTAAGCACACTTGAACAAATGCCAAGTAGTTAGCAGGAGCTCTAAAATCTCAGCTGGCGTGCCCCAATGCTCCACCTAATACAGGATTTTAGTCCGTCACTAACCTGAACGTAGATTTGCGGTAACAAAGGGTATAGCGTGATCTACTAAAGTTCATAAACTCAGAAAAATGCAGAACAAATTCAAACATGACAATTTATTAGTCCGGTAAATGTTTCCTGCCAATTAAAATTCGATTCAATTCAGATAATAAGAAAACAAAACATAAAATCCTCACAGATTAGTCTACGAGTCTAAGACGCATACCTGACAGTAGAAAAAGATGCGATCGTAAAAACACAATGCTTTGTGTCCGAAGGCACGCACACAGCACCATGGGGTTCATCAAAGTAAGAATTCCCCAGAACATTTTGCCAGCTTCCCTTAAATACTCACACCAGAATACCCTTCCTCCACACAACAATAATTTACATTGTAAAGGACTCTGTCCTGTCCTGGTCAGGCCACAAATGGGCATTTGCATGAAGACACAACCTCAACAGTGAGCAGAACATCTTTAAAGCCTCAAACCTATGTTATGATCTACTCTACTGCTGTGGACATGAGACCATTGTAACAATCGCACTGAGACATTTCAAATATAGAATCTTCACATGCATATTTGTTATCATAAAATATGGTATTTGTCAAATCCAGTTCATGGGTGAGCTTTGAATTGCTCTGAGTTCAGTTGGAGAGAAAGAGGAGAGGGGTAGAAGAGAACGGATGTAAAGGTGTGAGTTGGTAATCATCATTCATTGTTGTATGCTGTCTGAGATGGAGATGCAAACCCTGTGGGGAGTTCATTGTATTGGATGAAGTTCTGTGTTTCCCGGGATGTGGTGCCCTTTTGGTGTGGACACCTTGGCACAAGCCTTACATGGCTCTCAAATGACAGATTACTATCTATTAGAACGCCAAGATTATTAGCTGACGACGAGGGTTTTATGGAGCCATCCGTCAATGGTTAAATCCCCGCCAGGCCCATGGCCTCTTTTCTTTAACCGTTTTGAGATCCTTCCTCTCTTTTTGGCTAGCTTGTAAGAACTCCTAGTCTGGTGCCCTTTTCGAGACAGTTTAACATGCCAGAGGGAGAGGACAGGAGGCCCAGCATGCAATCTGATGTCAGAGACTTTGTGTCAGCCTGTTTTGTTTGCGCTCAAAATAAGGACCCTAAGACCCACCCTCAAGGCCTACTTCATCCATTACCTATACCTAAACATCCGTGGTCTCATATTTCCTTGGACTTTGTTACTGGACTTCCCAAATCACAAAGTAACACAGTCAATCTGATGGTGGTGGACAGATTTTCAAAGGCTTGTCATTTGATACCTCTGCCTAAGATCCCCATAGCCTGTCAAATGGTAGACCTCATGATGCAGCACGTCTTTAGAATCAACAGGTTCGCTCAGGACATGGTCTTGCATTAGGGACCAGAATTCATGTCTCGGTTTTGGATTTCGGCCATCTAATTGGAGCATCCATCAGTCCATCTTCTGGGTTTCACCCTCAGTCCAACGGTCAGAATGAACGAGTCAACCAGGAGATCATGAAGACCCTCAGGTGCCTGGCCTCCAATAATCATAGCACCTGGAGCTCCCGTCTGGAATAGACTGAGTTTGCTCATAACAATCTATACAGTTCATTCTTGGGAATTTCACCTTTTCAATGTCAATTTGCCCCTCCCCTTTGTTTCCTGAGCAGGATCTAGAAACCCAAGTACCAGCCGCCACCCAATTATTCCAGAGGTGCCGTTGGGCCTTGCGGAGAGCACAAACAGTCTTAGTAACAGCATCTCAAGGGCAGCAGAAACAGGCCAACAAGCATCATAGAGTGGGGAAGTTGCAACGTCAGGGAAGTTGCAACGTCAGGGCCAGAGGGTGTGGTTGTCAACCAAAGACCTTCCACTTCATCCAGAGTCTCGGAAACTGGCTCCTCAATTCTTTGGGCCCTTTAAGAAACCTTAGGAGAATCAACCCTGTGTTCTATCTACTACTCCTACCTTTTATGTGCGCATTCACCCCACTCTCCACATTTCACGTTTGAACCCTTTTATCTGCTCTCCTCTGTCAACAGCAAAGAAACTCCCCACTACCCCAAATCGTTGGTTGGCAGCCAGCATACTCTGTCCGTCGACTGCTGGATTCACAACGAGTCTGTGGCAAGGTCCAATATCTTGTGGAATGGGAGGGCTACGGCCCAGAAGAGCGATGCTGGGTCCCAGCTGGAGACATCCTACATCCGAACCTTTTCACAGAGTTCCAACACCAGGACCACAAACATGGTCAGTTGAACTTCATGAGCCATTCTTGAGAGAGAGATGCTCATGTAAGGGGCCTACTGCAATGACTCTCCTGAGCACTAGATGGGGCTATGTGCCTCTCCCCCGCAATGACTCTCCCAACCACTAGTTGAGACCAACTATTACGAACTATTGCTAAACGTGACCCATTCAATTTGATTTCTGTAGCTCAGTTGTAAGAGCTTAGTGTTAACAATGCAAGGTTGTGGG
The DNA here is from genome assembly GCA_029783895.1 of Triplophysa bombifrons. Classification (NCBI taxonomy): domain Eukaryota; kingdom Metazoa; phylum Chordata; class Actinopteri; order Cypriniformes; family Nemacheilidae; genus Triplophysa; species Triplophysa bombifrons. The sequence goes on along the minus strand of CM056451.1, from coordinate 12,786,581 downwards.
TTCGATCCCAGGGGATTGCACATACCGAAGTATAAATGTATAGGATAATACATTGTAAGTCGCTTTGGATAAAAGCATAATGCAAATGCATGATCAAAATATAAATTATTTACACCACCTGTATATTGCCCTGTTTAGCAGTTTCATTGATCTTTGTTCAGTCTTGAGAATTCCCTGTGTAGAGTACCTGACTTTTTTGTGAAAGCTTAGTGTTGTCTTGGTGCTGTTATTTTGACCTTCTTTATGTTTTTTATCTGAAAGATTATTTCGACCTTTGTTTGTTTATAGAAAGTGAAAATTGCCTCATTGGAGAAGTTTTGAGTCACGAGCTTTCACGATATGGTCGGATGTACTAACAGTGAAACAATAGTTATAGTGTTCGTTCCTCCACGCCAACTTCATGTCTGGTGTACGTACATTTCTCGTAGTTTTTGTCTATTGGTGACTCTTAAAGGCAAATTATTTTAATTGCAAACATTATCCGATCAAATCATTAGACACGTCAATCGCACCACCACCACCTGTGAGAAACGGATAAAATTACTGTCATATTATTGTCACATGCCTTATGTGAGAATTCTATCAATTAGATAAAAATAATACAACCCTAAGTCTATGACAACATTGGCCTTATTAGAGGACCATAGAGAACAAGTTTTTAGAGAAAACAGCAATTTTCTGGACCATAATGATGTCCAAGGGCTATTGTTAGATATTATTTTCCAAATAGATTAATAAGACCACATAAATGAATGAATGAATAAGTGTAGCCTATGTGTGGTTTTACTGCTCACAGAGCGGAAAGCTGCTCGCTCAGTGGACAGCTGGCTAAATGTGGAGGAAGGGGATTTATTCTAAGCTAAACATTCTTTGTCTGACATGCTATGTTTCCTACACCTTGTTTGGTATAACAGGTGTCGTATTGTGCACTATATAAATATGTTTCTTCCATATAGTTTCTATACCTTATTTGGTATAACAGGTGTCTTATTGTGCACTATGTAAGGATTTGTCTTCCCTGAAATAAAAGAGTTAAAAAGCTGGATGCCTCTGATTCTAGTTCTTGTGCTCCCAGATCTGCAGAAGAATTCTCTCACAACATCCAACCTATTTCTGATTTGATTTTAAGGGTAATCAAAAACACAGAAAGAAACTTAGTGTTCGAAAGGAACCTGAAGTTTAACAACTATTCTCTTGGAGCTCCATGCTGAGTTGGGTTCGATTTGGAGAGAGAGACAGCAAGAAGCCACGCATTACCCGTTCCCTTGCTCATGAAAAAGCCATCTTTAAGCCGCACAATGCCATCTGTAGGGGACAGGATCATCCGCATTGTCTACCAGGTATTAGGGTTCCCAAACGATGCAGAGGACCAGCCAAACATTAAAGCGCATTTTGTAGCAATAGCTGTTTTTCCTAATGTAATCGGAGCGATCGACTGCACACACATTGCAAAAAAGGCGCCATCTGAGAAAAAAAATCACATATATGTGCAGATCATATGTGATGCACAAATGCGCCTAACACATATTGTGGCAAGGTGGCCTGAATAAAGCCGTGATTCATACATCCTTACAAACAGAATGGCTGGAATGAGGCTCCAAACTGGCCGGGTGCGCGATCGGTGGCTTCTTGGTGAGTGATGCATTTAAAAGTTGTTTCCAATCAAGTTTTTTTTGTGCATGTAGTTATTCAACTTCCGATCAGGAGACCACAGTTATCGACTAAAGACGTGGCTTTAACCCCCCTCATCAACCATCAACTGACTGAGTGCACAGATACAATGATGTCCATTCTCAAACTCGGTCAGTTGTAGAGCAGGCGATTTGGGACCTGGGGGAAGCTGTTATACCGCCTTGACAAGGTGTGCTGCATCATGCTGGCCTGTGGTGACATGTACAATGTTGCACACAGGCACGGGATACCACTTGGTGAGGTGGTGGCACCGCCAGATGACCCAGACCAAGGACAAGTGTATGTGCAGCCCAACCAACAAGCTATCCCGGAAGAGCCCCCATTTGACAGTAACCCATTTGGCCAAATTTATACCAGCTTCTCCAAAACGAGAAAACAGGTCTGCAATATGTTCAAATGTTGCTCCCATGAATCACTGAAAACTACCACATCGTCCAAATAAACCGCGACTCCCTCCAACCCGGAAACCACTCTGTTCATAAGTCTCTGAAATGTTACGGGCGCGTTTCTGAGGCCAAAACTAAATCATAAGAAAATATGCCCTCTGTTGTAAGAAAAAGGCAGAGATCTCTGTTGATCTTTGTGTCAACTAAACCTGCCAATAGCCTTTAAGCAGATCAAATTTACTAACAAATTTCTCAGACCCAATTCGATCAACAAAATACTCAATATGAGGGACTGGAAATGATTCTGGTTTAGTCACTTTATTTGGCTTTGGGCTTGATAAGCACTAGCTTTATTGTTCTTGATATGCAACAGTTTCAACACCTGAGAAAACATTGGCACCGCCAGATCACCCCGACCCAGGACAAGTGTATGTGCAGCCCAACCAACAATCTATTCAGGCCCGTCAACATGTTATTGCGACATTATAAATGATAATCAGATACGAAGTTAATTTATTGACCAATTCATTTAGTGAGTGGCTTAAGCCACTCACTAAAGTCTTAATCCCTGTCTTAATCCGCGATTGCTTCAGTGATGTTTTTCAGGTGACTGTTAATTTCTCAGATGGCCCTAACAATTGATTTTTTAACGCTGTTGTGAATCCAGAACAGCGGCTGCTCGGATGGGCCACAGCACTAAGGGGGGAACTGGAAACGCCAGAGAAGCCGGACACAAAGGGCCCTGGCTGCTCAGGAGGGGCGGACTCTGAGTGCGTGCAAGTGGACGTTCCTACTGATCCATCTGAGTCTAAATAAATATAGACACATGTTAACTGTGATTTGAGTATGTTCATTATTAATGTGTACTCTCATTTGCCATAAATGCTATGGATTCGTAAAAATTTTGGTGTACTTTTGGTCCACTAAGATTGCTTGCATTTGATATTTAAATGCAGGCTGGTAAGCTATGTGAACCAAAGTAAAGCAAATGAGAAATACCTTCACGGCAGTCCTGTTGTAAATCCGTTTCTCCCACAGCAACAGGTACAACTCCAGAGAGTAAAGTGTCAACTAGAATGGAGGCAACTCTCTGCTCAAAGGCTGTAAAATATCGATCCCTGCCTGGCTTACCTGGCTAAAATATTCTGAGCATCATAATAAACATACCCTCCGGGGCTACAAATTGCATTTCTCGTGTACGTGTCGTTGCTCTACCCATGACAGTCTGTGATTTGTTGGCAATCAGCACGTACGTGCATAATGTAAACAACACGAAGGGAATGCAATGATGTTTTGTGTGCTCCTGCTGTAGTTCCACCCCCCTATCTGCCTCGAGCAGCAAGGATTTTTCCGGAAGGGGTTGCTCATGTAATCTCTCTTTTACTAATTTTATCAATCTAAATATTCTTTGAAGATACGACGTATGCAATACTACTGTAAAGTTGCTCGAGATTAATTTTAGATTGACAGAAACTGAGTGTGTTATCCCATCTTTAGTCAATAATTAAGTCATCCAGATCACAACACACAACTAAAAATCGGTCCATTTACATTTATACATTTGGGAGACGCTTTTATCCAAAGCAACTTACATTGCATTTTCGTATACATTCGTTTTCTAAGTATGTGCAATCCCCTGGGATCTACCCTACAACCTTGCGTTTTTAACACAATGCTCTTACCACTGAGCTACAACAAAACTTTATGTGATTCAATTTGTATAATGCCAAACGCACAGTAATGTGATCAACAAATTAATGTATGAATAGTGTAAAGTAACAACAAACCATCATACAAAAATGTTGCTGTATACCCAACTTTATGCAGCACCAACTGTTTTTATGTAGCAAAATAACAAAATCACCAACTTACTTATCATTAAAAAGAGAAATTGCTTGACACAAGGTGCAATTTGATTCAAATTCATACCACATACTTATAATATGTGTCTTGTAAATGATCTGTACTGTAAGTCATTTTGGAAAAATGTTACGCATAAATGCAAATGTGTTAGTTAGCTGGGTATTGTTTTGTTTTGGTTGTAAATTTATCATGATTTCAATGTAAATGCCTTTTCCACCCCTTATAAAAAAAACATGAAATCCACAAGTGCAAAAAAAACAGTTTTTCTTTACCTTAATAGAGTACATAACCTACATATCTGTATTGTCTTTCATCTTTCAATGCTTGCCCTTGAGAGATTTCCAACAGAGATAGACATGAGAATGAAAATTATTATCCCAGGCTACAGGGGTGGAGATGAGGAATTAGTTTCTTAACAACATTTAAGCCTAAAGCAAACGTTTTAAATCTACATTGCACCTCAAGCTCACCGCATCTCTCTCTCTCTCTCTCTTGTTCACTTTTTCTTACATTTCTTCTAGCATTTTTTACCTGCCAAACAATGCTGCTTCACAAAACTTTCCGCTTCATTAGATCTGTTAGCCAATAAAATGATTGAGGCATTCCATCTTACTAGAATGGAAATCAGGAGGCCCTCAACCAAACACATCTTCTTTCTTGTTCAGCGACATGTGTCGTATCGATTCTCTGTGTTGGAAGTATTCCTCCTCATTAATTCAATAAAGTAACTGTCCTGTCTACAGATCATTTTTGTCTAGACTGTTGAAAAGGGGTTTATGAAATGGGAACAGGAGGTGTGTGTTTGGTTTATCATGTAACAATGCAGCCTAAGTCTCATGACAGAGCAGAGTTTCAAGCATGCTCCAATCTTTCCATGCATTTCTTCCGCTGAGCATTTTAAAACTCCCCCTTTCCATAAAAAGGACAACAAGACAGTTTGTCTTTCAACATTGTAAGGTTTTTTTATTATTCTTTTGTAATGTGTTACATTTACGTTTGTGTTAAAAATTTTTTGAATAGCTACACAGTTCTCTAATGATGAGAAAAAACAGACTCAATTCAATTCAGTTCAATTATTCATTTTATTGGAAAAGTTGATCTCAAAATCAAATTAATTCTATTTTTTACTCACCCACATGACGTTAAATATATTTTAAGACCTTTAAGAACACAAATAAAAATATTTTAGGTGACATCCAAGAGATTTCCAGGCCTCCTCATAGACATCATGGTTATAGTTGTTGTCAAAGTCCAGAAAAGTACTAAAGAAATCGTTAAATTGGTCAATCTGCTCATAGTGGCTAAATAGAAAGCGACAACAGTACTTTATATGCAAAAAAACAAACCAAAATACAACTTTAATCAGTATATTCTCCTCTGACTTATCAGTCTATTATGCAAATTCACGAGAGAACTTTGACGCATGCGCATTTCGTTTGTACGGTTGGGCAAAAAAAGTCTTCCTCTCTCAGAAAGCTGGGTGCAGATGCTTCGATGTGCTCTTGTGAACCTATATCATAGACTGACAAGACAGAGGAGAATTAATGCTTAATGTTGATATTATATTTTTTTTGGCAGATATAAAGTATTATCGTCGCCATATGAGCCACTATGAGCGGAAGGACCACTTTAACCATGTTGAACATCATTTGGGTGAATAAAAAATAACACAATTTTGAGATTAACTTTTCTTTTAACTTTGCACACTTTTCTCTGTTCCTGTATATTAATTTTTATTTCATTTCCTTCCATTGCGGGCTCTGTCTGCAGGCTCCATTCCATGGTGTCTAATAATTTTGACAGGCAACAGTAAATAGTTTCATTTTTCTGGCTCTTCTAATAAATGCACTAGACTCAAATGTGCCTACAACTTCTAAAAGTCTCCTGCTTTGAGGCCGTGTATCATTTTTGATTCCTCTTTATGTGCAGGAAAAGCAATATTTCTAGGGCGGACTCTCCCTTCTGTTTCGCCCATAGACTTTTCAATCAATCAAAGCCAGCATTTTTCGTCTCTGAAGTGTTCAATAATTCATCTGACTCTGGCTTAAGGCCATGCTGATGTCGGAAAAGGAATTGCAATGAAGAGGGGGAGAAGAGAAGAGTTGATTTAATTTTGTGTAAATTTACCGGCCAATAGACAATTAAATGTTCACTGACGAACGTATCTCAACGAACGAAACATTTTATATTTCCTTGTGCCATGTTCACTCTGTTGCCATTACTTTACTTAAGTACATTTTTGATCTGTTGTTCGGTTGCCAACATTCTTAAGAGTCTGTGATGTTTAAGTAGAAAGATTCTGGCGATGCCATTCATCGCCTCATTTTACAACAATGGGACCTTCCCCCAAATGGTGCGCTTGTTTTTTATTGTCCAGTACAATTGCGTTAGTGGTATTCAGTTTTTCTTATAGCAGGGTTAGTTTTTTTTTCTGTCCAAAAAATGTTGCATTGGTGCAGAAAAAAGGACATGATGTGATCTTCTGAGACTCCCCTCTTCATGAGATTCCGAGATGTATATTTCTTCACATGTTTGGCAAATTTAAGTCTAATAATAAATTAATTAATAAATTATAAAGCCTAAATGTCTAATAGGTCAGAAAAGTGGTTGTATGATATAAAAGTAAAGTAATATTTGAAAAAAACCCAGCAAAACAATGACTGATACAACATCATCCAACACACATGCCCTGATAACCAAATCAGACTGTTTACAAACATAAAAGTCTTTCTTCTCAAACAAAAATTACCAGCATTAATTCTCAATTGGGTTTGATGTTCGACTGAGAAACTGTGCTATAGAATAAATTAATATCACTGGAATCTAAGTGAAGGAGTGTATATCAGCAGCTCCGCAGTCTGACAAAGCTGAGGGATGAAGTCAGAGAAGTAAGACACTCCCATATGCTATTTAAGCAGTTCTACTATTTGAGGACTCATTTGGGGCATCTTGCCAATGATAACAATCTTGAATGTCCAATTAACAGAGCAATATGAGTTCTTGACTGATATCATGAAACATCAGTGGTTATCGATCGTTTCTTTGTGTTAGTGAAGCAGAGCATTCAGCTTTTCAACAGATAAAGTACGTTTAAACAAAAAATACTTTGTCGTTTAAGGTCTGTTATGTACTCTCTGTACTGATGCACTATGATGATTACTAAAAAAAAATGAATTACTATAAAACATGTCAGAAAAAAGCACTGTTATTCTGTCACCCAATAACCCAATAGCATACAAGGCTCTAATTAAACAAATAAACTGTATATCTTTTCACTATATTTTCTGAGCGACAGAAGAAGTCACAATAATGCATGAACTAACAATAAACAATTAATTTTACAGCCATAGAGCATGTTTTTGACCTTGAAACAGGGAACAAAACACTGCATCATGAAATTGCTGCTATAGGAAGCACTTTAGGGGCCTTCAGATGTGAACATGTGTGAAATCGTGCCTATTTATATGCAAGTTCAAGGTCATGTCACAAGATTCTATTGTTTGAGGCAGGTTGTGCTGGCATGAGGTTTCAAAAATAACCTGAGAAATTCTATATCTACACACTAAAAACAGTTGGGTTAAAATTGACCCAACAAATAACCAAATGCTGGAGGTAGGTCACTCAGGATCTCTCATCCAGTCAAGGAGCCAGAATTGTAGTTCCATACTGAGATAAGAGCTTGCTCTTGTCCCAGTTGTCCTATAGGCCCAATCGGTCGAGTTGCTTTAGCACAGGGTCCCTGTGCATACACAACAGATCTCGCGAGTGAGCCATGAAGAGTCATCAAGATACTTGAGAATATGCATGGCCTGCTCCCTGTGGGGAGAGAGAGCAGCCTCCGTGACCTTGGTAAAGGCACAGGGAGAGAGGGTCAGACCTTTTAGTGGTATGTTCGACCCTCGAATGCAACCCGAAGAAACAGTCTGTCGCGGGAGAATCAAGACATGAAGTACGTTTCCATCAGGTCGATAGCCACGAACCAATCCTGATGTCGGACAGAGGTCGTAGAATCCAGTAGTACTCAGAGATAATTCGCTCAGCATTTGCTTTGCAGATTCCGAAGAACAATAGGTCAATGAATAGGCACGGCATCTTCCTCTTATACCCGTATGTACAGGGTGGAGCCTGGCCAAGTTCATTGGCCTTTTAAAAGTACATTAAGTGATGATAGGTTCTCAACCTATTCTGTGGGTTTGACAGAAAGGGAACATAGAAATATCTTCATAATTCTTTATTTCCAATACAATAAGTTTTGGTTGCAATTATTTTATAAATGTACTTCCTTTTATCATGAATTTACTAGCAATCAAGTATCAATTTACAAGAATCAAATAAATAAACAGAACAGAGGTCTAGCTTATACGATTATAAACTACCAACGCTACAAAACAGCAGCACCACCATGCTTGTCATACTCTAAAATGTTAATAAACAACACATATCAATTGCTTGTAAAATACAGTCTTCCTCCAGCCTCTTGCTTCCTACTAACAAAGACTTGAGAGCAACTGGTTTTATCCTCAAGCTGCATGAAGGGCTTGTCTTCTATTGCTTTTCCTGATACTGAATGTTTGTTCCAACCTATAAACAGATATTTTCTTTTGTAAATATGCACACATATTTAAATTCTATACAATTAAAACTGTATTGTCAAAAAATATGTACAGTCATGTGGAAATAGTACAAGTGTAACGAAGGCCAGCTAGTGAAGTGCTATGCAGTGTTTTAACTTCAGTCCCCGACCTCAAATGGTGCTTTAGCGATAGAAGCTAGAGGCCGTGGTCTATAGCCTCATTGCTAGAGCACCCGACTCCCATCCCGGACCAACACAATTCGTGGTCTGCGAGTTGGACCTGTTACACATGCACACTTCAATATGAACTGTAGGAGTCACACTTTTTATTTTCTTTAATTGTGAAAATTTGTTTTAACACTGTGTTAATTTCATGTGTCATATGATAGAATGTATTCATTTATCTACTTGCAAGAAAACTTCCTGTTGGTAAAGGCTTCAGACTCCAACTTCTGAAGCATTCTTTCGCACATGATCTCTCTAAATGATAGATACATACAGTACAGTGAAAGCTTGTCAATTGCTGCAAGTCTGTTATCTGAGGCAAACCCCCTTGTGTTTTGTGGTCAGTGGATGCCAACAGGATGTATTTGCTGCAATTTGCTTTTAAAATAACATAAATGTGATAAATAAATAAAAAATGAACACACTTCATTTCCGGTGCTTTTAAATGGAGCAGCAGGGGTCTTGAGTCGGGAGCCATGAACGCTTCTGCTGGATCCTAAAACCCAAGTGTGCCGCCAAATGTCTAAAATAAGATTTCTACAAAAGTTAACGATTTAACTAAAAGTTTTAGACAAAGTAAAACAAAGCAAGGGGGCGTCCCAACTGATCATTTTTCTTTGTTTAAAATGGGTTGGTTATAAAAAGTTTTGCCGTTGACAATCATACAGATATTAAAACGCACAAAAACTATCTAAAGAGATGTACATTTGTGTCCCAATGAAAAAAAAACACTGCATACAAACATACTGTAAATAAACACACACATTTATTGTATGTATTAATAACATTAAATTACTTCCTGTTATTCAACAGTGCCGCCGGTAGACCGTTGAAATTTAAATTAGCCGCTCACATAGATCAATTTTAACCAAAATGGCTGGGTTGTTACAAAAATTACCATATAAATGTCTGAAATAAACCACGGACCCAATATCTCTAACTCAACTATTGGTTTGCAAAATCCAACGTTTTTTAGATCGTGCACGTTATTTCTTCAGAAATCTTATTACAATGAGCTGAGTCCATGCATTTTTTAGATAGTTTATAGCTCCATTGAGAATAATCAGTTTAATAAACCTTCCACACTGCTTAGGTGACAGTGACCTTTGGCTGCCCTTTTTGCGGAAGATGTGTGGTTGTGAAAAGAGGGCGAAAAAGGGCCATATGAGGTATGGCTTGATAAATGTTATAAAAACTGTGTGGGGTGGGGCGTCTTTGAACTGTAGATGAACTGTGAATTTAATTTCAATGTGCATAATGATGTTAATTTGCCTTTAAGATGCTGTATAATGTGACACTGATGGTTATTCAAAATTATAATATATGCAGTGATGGCAGATTGGGTGATTATTGACTCGTTTCTGATACATTTGATTCAATTGTGCAGTAAAAGGTTCATTGGCATTTTCCTCCACATTTTCCACACAAACAAACCATTGTTCAAGTGTTTCAGTGCTGGCAAGCATTTTTTCTAAGCTTTAAACCATGTGTGAATATAATGTTTTTACATGAAATTTTCTCAATTAATCATCCTCTGTCATATTAAGAAAGAATCAAGTTAAACTATTTATTAGCATATTTTAAGGTTTGCTTAAAACCAATGGGTTTCTACAATTGAACAAATCCAAATTCCTGTAAAAGCACAACCCATTTAATTAGTAAGTAAACCGAGTTAAATTTTAAATTTTCTTTCCACTAGGTGTTAATTTACAGAACAATTGAAAAACAGTGACACTTTAATATCGTCCGTTGTAAGGCCAAAGAAGACAATACAACATAATTAAGCTAAAAAAATTAAGAACCTTATGGCTGAATTTTCTGCTATTTTATTGAAAAACTAGGCTAGATTTGTACTCCAAGGCTGTTTGTTAACATGTTAACATTACCAAAGTACGATAAAGCATCCCACAATCAGCACAACACTAGCGTAGATGCAAGCAGTTTAAAGGCAAATCCTATTAATCATTATCACTCTAAAAAATGCTGGGTTATTTGTTTAACCCAACAGCTGGGTTGAGCCTGTTGGGTCATTTTGTTGGGTTATTTTCTTAGTGTTGGGTCGTTTTTTGAGTAACCCAAACGCTGGGTTACCAGTCGGGTCCAATTGAGTGACAGTTGACAGAGTAAACCCCTCCCACTCCTCTACGCATCAGACAAACTTTACCTTCGCGGGCATTTTGATCCACCTCATCTCGAAAAGCTGTTTTTCGGAGAATAAAATGTACACTCTAAAAAAAGGCTGGGTTAAAACAACGCAATTTGGGTTATTTTGGTAACCCAAGGTTGGGTAAAATATGGAAAAACCCAGCGTTGGGTTATTTTAACCCAGCCAGTTGGGTTAAATCTTTGACCCAACATGCTGGGTTGATTAATTTAAATCAACTTTTGCTTAAAAATTACATTGCTGGTTTAAAACAAACCCGAAATGTTTAAAAATATAATAATAAATTCACAGAGAATTACTTGAGGCATCAGTAAGAATCAAAAGTTTTATTAAGGATCAAAATGCAAGACAAAAGGAATTCATAAAAACATGCAATATGTTATGCTCAATGAACAATAAAACGGCATATAAAACACTTTGATGAAATGTATGTTTATACATATTTAAAGAAAATTAACATCAATAAATGACATTAGTTTAGATTTAAACATATACATTTAACAAGGTTATTAAAGTGGCACAAGTAAATATAAATAGTTTGACAACTTAACAATTCAAAAACTCATATAGGCCTACAGTTAACAAAGTGGCACGTGTAAAATGCTTTAGGGCATTTCCAGCGTTTTGGATGCGACATAAAAACACTATAAAAAGTATTTTACTAAATCCTTGTTGATAGAACCGCACTTATATGATAAAATATCAGTCTATGCACAAGTTTTCTACAAAAAAAAGAAATAAACAAGTGTTATGGATGTGAAAAAGGGACACCGTAACTTTCCTCTTCATATAAACTCACAAAACTTTTTAAAGAGCGTTAGTTCTTTCGGTTCCAGTACTGCTTAACCTGACACATCCACGGAGCAGTCTTACTGAAGAGGATTCTTTTCCTGGGAGTTTGTAGACAACAGTGTGGTGTGCACTTTTGGAAGTGGATGTCCAGCAGGAGGGTTTCTTTATCAATTTGTTAATCTTTAAAGAGAAAAAGAGACAAGAGACAAGAGAAGAATTTAAGAAAACTGGCCTACCCAGAGCACAATGGATTATAATAAACATATAAAGAATAAATCAAGTTTACCTTTAAGCCTGTTATGAGAACATCCAAGTTCCAGTCGACTCTCTCTTGAATAGAATGATCCATTAATATTTGCTGTTATTCTGCAACCTGTCAGTGAGGGAAAAGAAGAAGAGTGGGATATAGTACAGAAAGTGAAACACAGTCTCAAAAAAATAATATTATAAACTTTAACACAACACTTAAACTAATTCGACAAACTCGGGAATAAGTAGAAGACTAAAAAGACCAACAATTGTTAGTTTCATATACCCAAAATTAATTATATCGCACGGTTAACCACTGACGTTATAAGAGCCAGCGGTTATTCCCTAAGCACTGGCCGAGATAGAGCTGCTATCAGCGGTGCCACAACTGCTGACAGCCTGAAGCTCAAACCTCCGACATCAACTTAACAAAGTCTCAATGAGGCGTTATGTTTATATATAAATCACGTATTTGACTTCTTAACAACTAGATTCTGTTCTAAAAGACTCTTAAAACTACGTTCCGTCACGAACATTAGTGGTATTTATAAAAAAAATGCTGGATGTTTGCTTTTGACACGACGCTCTCTCGTGTTGACCTTTTACTAATATAAAGATGCGTAAATTACTGAACTAAATGACTCACACGGGTCAGAAATTTCAAAGGGAAATGTTGACCAAAAATGAAATTTAAATTATTAAAAAGCTGTAAATTAGAACAACGTGGGCATAACGTTACAGACTAGCTCTCCAAAGCTAACGAAGCTAGATTGTAATGTTACTTTCAAACCTAATGCGAACAGCGGAATTTAGCATACTTTTGCATTTTTTTTGATGTACAGTAATAGTTTTATACATTAAAAACTCGTAAAACATACCTTTTATTCTCCGAATAACAGCTTTTCGAGATGAGGTGGATCAAAATGCCCGCGAAGGTAGAGTTTGTCTGAGGCGTCGAGGAGTGGGAGGGGTTTACTCTCTCAACTGTCACTCAATTGGACCCGACTGGTAACCCAGCGTTTGGGTTACTCGTAAAATGACCCAACACTAAGAAAATAACCCAACAAAATGACCCAACAGGCTCAACCCAGCTGTTGGGTTAAACAAATAACCCAGCATTTTTTAGAGTGTATGTTTTACGAGTTTTTAATGTATAAAACTATTACTGTACATCAAAAAAATGCAAAAGTATGCAAAATTCGGCTGTTCGCATTAGGTTTGAAAAGTAACGCTACAATCTAGCTTCGTTAGCTTTGGAAAGCTAGTCTGTAACGTTATGCCCACATTGTTTTAATTTACAGCTTTTTAATCATTTAAACTTCCTTTTTAGTCAGACAATACAAAGGAAAATGTTGACAAAAAAGGAAGTTTGAGTGATTTAGTTCAGTAACTTACGCAAATTGATATTAGTTAAAGGTCATCCAGCTCATTTTTTTTTATAAATACCACTGGGTCATTCCACGAAACCAGTACGATTTGGACTTGCACATTGTTTGTTTTTTATCAAAATGTATCACTTTTCTGAACAACCCACAACATTAATGACATATTTAACTTCTAGAAAATCATATTTTCCCACCTCAGACATCAAATCCCTATTATTATTGATCATTATTTTAAGATATGGACACTATAAGTCTTCAACCCTGTTATGGACACCATAGAAGCTCTCTGAATATGATTATAAAATGTATTTGTTATGAAATCATACTTTTCCTATTAATCAGATGTCCCTCACACTAATTCAGTATTTGCAAATATAAAAGTTACATAAAATCTCACACTTTTGCTATATTAAAGCCTGAATTGGAACTTTTTTGCTGCAGCAACCTCGTAACTTTTTATCACAGAAGTGGCTTAACTTCAAATAAGAATAAAAATCTATATTTTTATGATTACTCTGAACATTTCAGACTGAATTGAACTAAATGTTATTACTTTTTCATGTACCTTAAAAAAATAATTAATATAAATGTGGGTGTGACGGGGTTGAGACTAGGGTAACTGGGTTAAAGATGATGACAGGGTTGAAGAGACAAATACAGCTTAACATAAAAATTCTTGTTTATTACTTAAATTTACTGTAAGATTTTCAAATATTTCCTATAAACACTGCATTTCATTAGGTAACCAAGACAGATAACAGATATAAATTGCAACTGAACTGAGTCTTATTAACCCAACTGCAGAAAAACAGCAGTAACATTATATGCATTGGAACATTTTAAACTGACGGAATAGGTCATCAAAATAAAACAACTTGTGTGGCTACTTCCTGGAATTTAATAATAATATTAATTTATTCATCAGTGAACCTATTGGTCTTCTTCCTTTGAAAGTCAAGGCTCTCTTGTGTTGCCAACACTTACTCGAAAAGCCAAGGGAATCCTCAGCAAATCTCTGTAACCTGTATGTTTTGCCGATCCTCCCTGTTGGGGAGGGTCAACTTTTGCAATGAGTTGTCTTACCCTTTCTTTGATGGTCTGCTGATATTTGTTACTGATGTTTTAAATCAGTGATTGGTGAAACAGCAACGTCTTCCTGATTCTGGGGTTTACAGGGCAATTTGCTGTTAGCTCTTTTACCTTTGACCATGGCGAATCAGAATGTTTCTTTAAACGTTGGCAACTTTTTTTTTTTTTCGTACTGTTTTCTTTGTTTGTCTAGTCTTTCCTGAAGTTGTTCTATTTTCTTCTTCAGCCTATATCTTTCTTCTCTTTTTTCTCCCATCAAACTCCCAGAGTTAGCCAGCAAAACGGTGAGCAGCCATCAATCGGATGGTCATTCAGTCAGTAAACTATCAAATACAACCTAAACAACTTTTATGAACTACACTTTTAATTTTCTAACACTTTCTAACACTCAGCCTTGTCATTTTCTTACACTCATCGGCTCATTGCTCTACCTTGAAGATCCTGGTCATGGATATTGCTCTGGGGCATGATCTGGACTTTGTGGAGTAGTGGTTAAGTTCCTTAGTGCTTCTCTCCTCTCCTTGCTTCTTTTGTAAGCTGCTCTACAACTTCTACACTTCAGCCATTGTTGTCTTTCACTTAACTCATTAATTTCCCTGCGTCTTCATTTTTTCTCCATCTCTGGCGTTCTTTTTCCAGGTATTTCTCCCTTTTTTCGGGATCAGCATTTAGGCTCGCATGATATTGCCTCTGCCTTTCTGCCGCGGTTTTCGGTGCCATCATGGACTCATTTCCGGATCCCTAAATTGAAATCATTAAATCAAACATTCTTTCAGACCTATTTACTTAACCCTGAGATGTGAAAATATAGGTAGAACACACATGCACACACATACACAGCTTTAACATGGGCATTACTACGTTCAACAAATGCATGTGCTATAAGACTCTTGATCAAATATAATAATTCATTTAATTTACTGGATACTTTCGGTACCAAAGTACTAAAAACACAACCCCCTTACAATCTCACAACCCCGTCATGATCCAATAAGTAACAGGGTTGAGTGTGACGGGGTTGTGATTTTTTGCTCATAATGGCCACTGTTTTAAATCTAGTGAATACCAGAGGATCACATGGCATGCATGATATAAAAAAACATTAAATTGTTAAAATAAAAATATAATTTTCACAATTAATAGTTTTCTACGCTTATTTGATGTAACAGGGTTGAGTCATTAAGCTTGACAATCATAATATAACAATATTAATAGGTTATAAAAAATAAAAAAAGGTGGCAACCTGCCTGTGTCTGCTCACAGCTTGACCAGAGGACTTATGATGTCACTTCCTGTTAATGAGGTGACATGGATCAGTTCATTATTTTTATGGGAGGAGAATGATTTGTGTAACGGGGTTGAGGGGTTACAGAGGTACAGAACTAAATAATATAATTTTGCTGAATAATCATGAATTTACTAAGAAAAAAATTATTAACAGCAAATAAGCACAGATAGATATTTATGAGAATGGCAAAATGTATGGATTTTATTCTAATTTAATGAGTGACCCAAAAAATAAAATACAATTAAAAGGGTCAGAGGGACTCAAATCGTACCGGTTTCGTGGAATGACTCCACTAATGTTCGGTGACGGAATGTAGTTTTAAGAGTCTTTGGGACGAGAATGTAGTTGTTTAGACCTCAAATACGTGATTTATATATAAACATAACGCCTCTTTGAGATTTTGTTAAGACGCTGTCTGAGGTGTGAGCTTCAGGCTGTCAGTGGTCATGGGTCAGCGCTGAGAGCAGCTCTACCGCGGCCATCGCTTCGGGAATAGCCGCTGGCTCTTATAACGTTAGTGGTTCACCGTGCGATGTAATTAATTTTGGGTATATGAGATGAACTATTGTTGGTCTTTTTATTCTTCTACGTATTCCCGAGTGTGTAGAATTAGTTAAGAGTTGTGTTAACGTTTAGAATATATTTTTTTAAGACTGTATTTCACTTTCTGTACTAGATCCCACTCTTCTTTCCCCCCCACTGACAGGGTGCAGAATAACAGCTAATATTAATGGATCATTCTATTCAGGAGAAAGAAGACTGGAACTTGGATGTCCTGATGACAAGCTTAAAGGTAAACTTTATTTAGGTAAAATGTTAATGTACTTCTTTATGTTTATTATAATCCACTGTGCTCTGGGTAGGCCAGTTTCCTTACATACTTCTCGTGTATTTTTTTTGTCTCTTTTTCTCGAACAAGATGAACAAATTGAACAAATATAGATTAACAAATTGATAAAGAAACCCTCCTGCTGGACATACACTTCCAAAAGTGCACACCTACAAACTCCCAGGAAAATAATCCTGTTTAGTTAGACTGCTCCTTGGATATGTCAGGTTAAGTAGTACTGGAACCGAAAGAACTAAAGCTTTTTTTAAAAAAAAGTAGTTTATATGAAGTGGAAAGTTCTCGGACTAATACTATCCTTGCAAATGTCAACCAATACCATGAAAAAAGTTTTTAACAAAGCTTTTTCTGTACTAACTGCACCTCATCTACATTTCGTGGTTCAATTACCTGTGTGAGGTCTCTCTTCATGTTAAGGTATTATTGCTTCAGGTTTGTACATTTTAGTTCATAGAAATCCTACAAAGTTTGTTGCCTCCCGAATACGGTGTCCCTTTTTCACATCCATAACGCTTGTTTATTTCCTTTCTTTAAAATAGGAAACTTGTGCATAGACTTATATTTTATCATATTAGTGCAGTTCTATCAACAAGGGTTTAGTAAAATAAAAATAAATGGTTCAGTATATTGATGCATTCTCTGAGTGTTTTTGTCAGATCCATAATGCTGGAATTGCCCTAAAGCATTTTACTCGTGCAACTTTGTTAATTGTATTTTGTTAACAGTTATGAGTTTCGAACTGGAAAGTTGTTGAACTATTTATCTTTTCTTTTGCGTCTTTATGTATATGTTAAAATCTAAACTTATGTAATTTATTGATTCTTATATTTTTTAATATGTATAAACATAAATTGCATCAAAGTGTTTTATATGCCGTTTTATTGTTCATTGAGAATTAAAATATTGCACGTTTTTTATGAATTCCTTTTGTCTTGCATTTCGATCCTTAATAAAACTTCAACTTTTGATTCTTACTAGTGCCTCAAGTAATTCTGTGATTTTATTATTATTATTTTCAAACATTTTGGGTTTGTTTTAAACCAGCAATGTAATAGTTGATGTAAAAAGATTTAACACAAATGGCTGGGTTAAAATAACCCAACTGTGCAACTGTTTGTCCATATTTGACCCAATGTTGGGTTACCAAAATAACCCAAATTGGGTTGTTTTAACCCAGCCTTTTTTTAGAGTGTACAATCTTAAATGATGCATCATAAAACTATTATGATATTCAAGTATTGTCATGATCTAGTTCTCCTCAGGGTTTTTAAGACTTGTGGACAGAGTCATTATAGTACCATGTCTTATGTACTTGTTGTGTTTTGTGTCGAAGCACGTGGCCATTGTTTTGTTGCTTTGTGCCATGTGCTCTCCTCTTGCCTATCTTAACCCCGCCACCTTGTTTCCTCGTCAAGCTTCCCGCCAATGTTTTACGCCCCTCATCTTGCCCATTGTTATTATCCCTTGTTCTGTCCCCCTCTTTAATCCTCTTGTGCTAATTGTCTTGTGCTGCTACGTTGTATTTTGATGTGTTCCTTGTAAGCGGTCATGTGTCCCATTACCTAGCCAAGAAGTTTGTTTTGAATAGATTGAGTTTGAACTTTAATTTAAGTCTTGCGTTTAGATGCTGACTTTATTTGTTAAATCTTTTGAGATTTAAGTGCTCTCTGCATGTGGATTCTGTCTCTGCAAACCTTGACAACGGTTAAAAGCCCATTGTCTGTCTTGATATACGGAAAAAGCATGCTATTTTCAGGAAAACTGAAACCAGATATTAAAGGTATATAAAATAATGTTCACCCAAAATTAAAACATCAGATTTTTTCAACATTGTCTCATATGATATACTTACCGATGGACATGTTTTCCAGCGTCACAAAATCAGGTACATATTTTAACCTGGTATCTCATTAATATATTGGGGTGTAATGATTTTGAATTTAATCAGACGTCTTATTGTGTGTGTGTTTATTTCATACATACAATCTAGACGTATTTGAGCATGTAACCTGACCCAAGCAATTATTCTAGGCGTTCCGAGGCCAAAGAACGGACCCAAAAGTGATCCCCTTCTCCTTCTACCATAAAACTCTGGACCGGCTGCATGCAGTGACAGAATTAAAAAATGGCTGCCTGAATATAATATTTTACAGTGAAATGGCACTGGCTCTTATGTGTCTTGTGACTAGTTGCGTCATTATGTAATGAAACGCTATTGGCTGTCCCGCTCCGATTACGTCACATGCAAACCTTGAGCGTACACGACTGGGTGCATTCCTGGAGCGCGATCATCAGCGATTTAAACCTGCTGTGCTGACACAACGATATTGTACGGCTTTAGAAGACTCAAACCACAACGCGAGCTGTTTGTAATTCTTTTTAATGTGATGCTTTCTCTAGCAGATCATTAGCCCCCCCATGCCCCCAATGGACTTTTGAGTCTCCAAACTGCAGTGATATGTACCAGATGGTACGTATTTTGTGGCACTGCAAGTGTCGAAGGTATGTAGTATTGGCTATGAGACCAGGTTGGATTTTTTGTGTCAATCCACAACTGTGTGATGTTCCATGCAACACATTTGCAAAATGTAATGTTAATTGCTGTTTTCCACACTCCTGACAACCATTGGCTTTTAAAGAAAATACTTAATGTAGTAATCTAAAGTTGACTTGGTTTTCATTATTTTCTCACTGTTGTAGCAGGTGGAGAGACGACACATACACAAGAGGTGTTTTTATAGCCCCGGAGGGGAGTTTTTATTCAGGCGTTAAAGTGCTGGTGCTCTGTGTGCAGTCTGGTGGGTGGATGGATGCCTGGCGTGGGAGTGTCTCTGGAACTATTCCTTCAGTGTATTGTGACCTCTGTGCCCAGTTGCGTGTCCGTCCACATTGTGTGTGTCTCCTTTGTGAATCTTCCCAAGTGTGCTGCCGGGGTCACTCGTCCGAGCCTGCGGGACATAAGACATATGGGTTAACTCACGTTAGCATGGGAGTCGTAGCTCACCGTGTCTTCCTCTTCTTGTTCTAGTGTATTTATGGCGGTTTGGCAAACCCACGAAGAGGTGCATTACCGCCACCTACTGATCTGGAGTGTGGAGAGTACTTCCTTTTGGAAGAAAGAAATACTAAAAAAAAAATGTAATTCCAATATTCTATCTATTGTTCCTGTGTTCTTTAGGTATTTAAATAATATTTAATTGACAGCTCACGGTGTCTTCTGTCCCGCTGGCTTTAATGCCCAGTTGATTGGCGAGTTGACGATCGGCAGCTGTGTCTGGTCCGTTTCCCTGGCGAAGCTGATTTCGCAAGGGGTGACTGCCACACTGTCTAGAAAAAAAATAACTTATGCTTGATAGATCCTGTTACAATACAGCTCTAGCTGTTAATTTATATACAGATTTTTTTTACAAATGATTCATTTTGTAATTTTCATTACAAATTTGCAGCATTATCACATTTTCTGCGTTGCATATGTTGTAATTTCAAGGCTTTTGGGAAAAAGCTCCAAGTTACTGCTTTTTACAGTGCAAAATATGGAAACTCTATGATAAATGGGCATCTGGCATATTATTATTATTTAGAATTTATTTTAGCCAGTCGAATTCAGTCGGTTCTGAATTGGTCACTGAGGTCTGAACAGTGCAGTTTTGTAGAAACAAAAATCTTTATAATACATCATCTTGTTTTGACCTTGGTGTAGATACGTAGATAAGTCCTGAAAAATCTCCAGAGGTGTCAAAGAAAATCTACACCCATGGCAGCCCCATAAATTTATCACAATATGAACCGAGAAGGATCTATTATTTAGGCCGTTAGACAAGGCCACAATGAATACAAGGAGAAAAAGTGAGGATAGATGAACATGGGGGAAAATGCTACAAGAATAAACATTTCAAACCACACAGAGGTTCTAACAGATCAATGAAATCGATAAAAGCTAGATTTTTTTTTAAATACAGATGTGCTAACTATGCCAGTAGTGAGTACTTACAATATTCAAGAGAGGATCTATCTATCTGAGACTCTCTACTTCATCACACAACAAAGACAATCTTTATTTATATATTCTCAGTACTTTGAACTTAAAATTTGGGGGTGACATAATTAGTCTAAAGCTGTTCCTTCAACTTCATCTCTACCTGGAACAGGAAAGTAAAGTTCCCAGTGCGAGTTGTGCTCCACAGGCAGCCTTTGATGGGCCTTAGGTTATACAAATGTCATTTTTACCCCACAAGGTGGCTTGCGGGGAGCCATGATGACAATGACTTCTCCTTATGGTTATGACAGTGACAAAATACCGCCTGCTTCAAGCTCCATCCCCATTTGGAATGGTAATAAGTTTCTCACTCGTATGCTGCAAGAAAAATGATCCTCTAAATTTGTCTCTTTTCTCTTTTGCTGGGGAATTATAGAAAAAATGGGTCATGTGATGACTAGATTAAGTTAACCATTGTTGCCTTTGTTCTCGATATCAGAACATGTTGTTCTAAACATTGGTCAAGTCATTTTCTCTCTCCTCATCCATTTGCTTATACATAGTATGTGCATGGTTCAAACCGACAATTAACAACATTCAGTAATATGAGTTGAAAAACTTGCAGTATTCAATATTGTTTTTGTCAAACTATATTCAATAATATGTGTTTGAAACTTGTTTTGCCGAATCTAGGCAGTTTCCTGCCCCCCCGTTACTTTGATTTCAATCTTGTATGCTGATGCAGCGCAATGAGCAAGGCCACAGGTTTGGCTATGGTTAAAGACGAGAGAAGGAGGTGATGGAAAGACGACCTGAAACAGGTCATGATGACAATGACATAATGGTGGTAGACAAGAGAAGGATTGGTTAATAAAATAGGGTGAAATTAGATGTAAACCCCTCACAAGTTTTGTATAAATGTTGGAGTCATATGTGCATTTGTCAGACGATCTTCTGAGCATCTCACTTTGTTAACTCGAACAATAAAGTTTTGACCTTTTGGCACCTGGAACATTTGTCTGCGAGATTATTTTTGCAATGTGAAGACTGATTCGCCACAACACCAGCTGTCACTCTCAATAAGCATCTCTCCATCTGCAGATGTCAAAAAGAAAATGAAGTAAATGGATATTTCTGTAAATCAAAAAGCTAGACAGATGCTTCAGAAAGTTGGGGAGTAACTAACTAAAAGTAGCAATTCTACAATGCTTTGTTGCAAAGTGGTGTAACCCAGCAAGGTTACGGGTTAATATTTCACTCTAAGGGACTATGGGTAAAAATGTTTATATTACAATAAAAATAAATAGATGAAAACTCCGGTATATGAAATTTAGTTTACGAATGAGTTTGCAAACTACAACCAATGGCTCCCACCCCTCCCTTTTGAAACACTATGGAGAATGACACAGAACCAAGATGTCATCACGATTTTGCTTCTTTGCCGAAGGAGATAATGTATTTACAAAACCCACTCTGTACAGCAGCTTGTTCGTTAAGGGCTATTGTAGAAACAACGGGTCCATGCAAGAGTACACGTAGTGTATGTGTATTCTACTCTCAGCCAGTCTTGTCTCTTTGTTCCAAGGTTACCGCAGGATGCAGTTCATGCCCTGACCTGATGGTAGAGCTGAGAATGGGAAGCGGTGACCTGGCAAGAGCTGAGATGATAGAGCTGGATATAGGACGCGGCGACTTGACACGATTTTTCTACAAACACTTCAAATGCTATTAGATTGTTAATGATAATCTTAAATCTATAATTTACCTTATTAGTAAGTTTATTTATTTTTTATTTAGCCTTGTTGTGCAAGCACTGTTGAGCTTGTGCAGAGGCAGCAGCTTTTGCCAGAGGGGAACTGGAATCCCCTGGTTGGGCCTGGGTTCTCCTGAGTGGAGCATTTGTATGTCTGTCTTTTGTTGTTTTCACCTTTTTCTTGTTTTTACAGGTATATGCCTTTAGTTGTTTTTCTTGTATTTAATGTGTCTCATGTACAGCTGCTTTGTAACAATGAAAATTGTAAAAAGCGCTATATAAATAAAGTTGAGTTGAGTTGAGTATGTAGAAAGAAATAGATCCTTCCAAGATATCCCAAAATAACACTTCACTATGTAAGGTTTTTATGCACCTCGGAAGACATAGTTATGTATATTATATTCCATTTCGTCAATAGATCCTCCAAAAAATTACACACAGGAACTTAAAGGCAAATTAAAATGAAGTTAAAATATTTACTTTTGGTGAACCCTTCTATCATCCCACATATGTAAGAGTCTGCTCCTCTGCACTACTGTATTCTACGAAGTCACACAGATGGCATGAAATGAAAGGAAAACCAGAACCAGTGTAGGGGCTCAATATAAGAAAGATTCCAATTATTAGTATTGTTAAACCATTCTATCAGCATCCTATCTACAAATTCATCAAATCATTGTTTATGCAAGGTGGACACATCAATATAACTGAACATGAAATTTGATTTACTATGGTTACGTAAGAGCAGTTTATATAATTTAGCCAGAATACCATTAACTGAAATGAGGCGTATAAAAGAACATAAATGAAAGTTGAAAGGATAATGCAGAGCAACTAAACTAATCAAAGTACACAAATAAAGCAAAACTAATATGTATATTAAAGGGGTGGTGCAACAGTGTTTCATGCATTCTGACTTCTTTGCAATATTAAAGGTGCTTTCTTCTCATGCTTAACATGGTCAACTTGTGAAAAATTGAGTTGGGCGTATTACGTAGTATTTCTGTGCTCGATACACTCCCCCAGCGATCGTACAGGTTTTAGAAAGTTTCTTTCGAACATATAAAACTGTTTCATAACAAAATTTCTTAGTCCCTTATTGGACAATTATCCTGAAAAAGCAAGCGGCAGCATGGAGAGCAGGAGGAGGAGCATGCACAGATGTCACTTTCACTTTAATGCAGGAAAGAGAGCATATGTTCGCGAAGTTCAGGTGTTTGTTTGTTCACTGCATTTTGGTGATGAATGTTATATAATCTGTGGATATAACGTTGGATTTTGGAGATCGTTTGAATCGATATATGGAGCCGTCCAAGCGCTAAAAGATGCCAAACATGAACCACATGTGTTGAGTGAAACGGAACTTGAAACTTAAATCTCACAAGAGGTTGCATTGAAGAACGTTTTCTTAAAGAGTAAGTAGCATATGATTTTAAGGTCATATGCTACTTTTAAGGTTTATGGAGTGTCTATCAACAAGTTTATGTACATAGAAGGTGTTAAAACACTATTATGTCATAATAATAGGTAATTATTCTTACCTTACTTCTTGACTAATCTCTAATCTAACTTCGTCTAATTCGTCTAAACCCCCACTTATGTGATTTGTCAGATGGTGTAGTCTGCTATGATTGGTCAAACGCGTTTGTAACATTCTATGCATTCTGTTGAGATTTCCTGTGTTGCCTATATATGTGTTCACTCCCAGCACAGTAAGGAGCAAAGCGATACTGCATCCCAACATTTTTTTCTAACCGCTCTTTAAACTGTCCATACATCAGTCAAGAATCCTTAGTATAAACAGTCACGCCTCTCTCTGGCTCTCTCTCTCACCTTATTTCTGTCTGAAGACAGGTGAGTTGCCCCCAATTCTAACTCTTCTGTCCCCTGCCTCCTTCATTCACTCCTGTACTCCAGAGGCCGTGTTAACAGATTGCCAATAAGCTCTGTGTCAAGCTCTTGCGACACATGTCCCCCTGGCCAGAGTAATGGTTCTTCCCTCTGGGAAAGAAGCTCTTACCCATCACAGAGACGTAACTGTTCCATTGCCTCTCCCTCAAAGTCCATTCAGTGTGATGGGAGGTCACAGGTTAAAAGCTCAATCCCAGGAATAGAGATCTGCACTCAGGAAGTAGGGGGGTTACGGTGACCTGTTTAGTGTGGTCAATAATACCTTTAAACATATTCAAGATAATGTAGCGTTTGTGTCATATGCTTATTGGTTGAAATATATTAAGTAACACGAGCATATGTTCGCATAAGAAATGTCACACTCCGCAGTTTTTATATCAAATCTACGATTGGAGATTTTGTTGAAATGCAGAGGTCAACACATGTCGACTGGTTCTCTTGTAAATAGCACAAGAGTGCAATCTCTTTGTTTGAAATTTAACCTTTTGTCCATTTTGTTGGGTATACCACGATTATTGATCGACAGTTTCATGTCTGCGATTAATCATTTTCACCATAGAGCCTCATGTGAATGTATTCTGTAGCTTGTATTGTAGCTCTGAAGAAATGGGTGAATCTCCTCTCATCATTCTCTCAGAAATTGATTTTCCCTTGACAAGCTCATATCACTCGGTTTCATCTGATGCAAGGACAGTTAGCAGGTAAACTCCACTGCACTCTACTCTGCCGACCTGAGGCAAGAATGTCAATTAAATAAAAAAAACCTCCTTTTTCTCCTGTAATATTTATTTTGCTTGTCTCTTGTAGGAGTGATGCAAAAAGAAAACAACCATCAGCAGCTATTGCTGGCAATAAAAGCTATTGCTCGACAGGTGAAACTGATAGCCTTGCACTGTTGTCAGATCTGCAACAAATAAACATCAACCCTCTGTTTCACTCTATTGCATCAATGTTACAGCTTTTTCTTCCAAGAGGTTACAACATTATCAAAGTCACGCTGAGAGAGAGCATCGTGGGGTACAGAGTATCGCTTTTATTCAGAGGATAGATTTGGGAAAAACAGAAACTATTGAGTTGCATGTTGTTTTATAAAGGAAATAAAACCAGGTGAGTCTAGAGAATATTGTTAAACAAAGTTAACCACAATCTTGACAGGCAAGGCACAGGGACCTTCGCTTCACACAGTCACACAAGTTCCTGTCCTCCCACTACGTCTCCTCTCTGTAATTAGCTGAGAACAGCGATCTTCTACATGTCAGTTCCTTTTCCTTAGACGTTGCACTTTTCTCTCCAGGTGTAGTGTTGTTGCTCTGCGGGGCTAGAGCAGATCTAAAGTCTCAGCTCTTCATAAGATGTCAGAACAAACTTTAGAACAAGTGTCATAAACAGCTTTTTAAAAATATCACATCCAGAGCAAAAATATGCAGCAAGGGCAATTATATTCCACAAATGGATGGGTAGTGGCAGGGCCATATCGAAGAAGGTAAGAAATGAGAATTAAAGCCCCACGGATGTAAGGTGACCCTCAACAAGTTGGAATAAATAAGGGAAACACACAGTGATAAAAGACGATATCCAACCGCAACAATACTTTTATAGTCCAAACACGAGTGAAAATGAAAACAGGGAAACATGGAAAATAATGGATAAGCCATAAACAAACAAACAAACGAAACACTATAGGGTATATATAGACAAACCATCAAATGACACAGGTGAACGCAATTAGAGGGAGGCAACATGGACAGAACTTCAAAAATAAAAAAATTAAGTGTAGCCAAGAACAGGAATTACAAAGAAAAGACAAGTAAAGAGAGTTCAGAATATACATTTTACTTGAGCCAAAGTGGAGTTGGAAGAAAAACAGGAATGAAAGCATAACACTGAACAAAATTAATAAAATATATAATTAAAGAACGATCAACAAACAAAAATAAGCCATTAACAACTACAGATAAAATAACTTAAAAAAAAAAAAAAATAGGAGATACTGTCACAGGATGTGCAGGGAATACTCACAACAAGAAGGTAATCAAAACGTCTTTCTTTCTTTCAATACACAGCCACATAGACACAGGGGTAAGCACCAAACCATAACCATATGGTGGGGACATACTTTGGTGGGACACAGGTGAAGACAGGAAGACGACCAGAAGGACCAAGGCGGTGTTGATGGTAGAAGAAGCCAGGGTGGAGACAGAGAGATAGAGGACCAAGGTGTAGACGGGGAGAGGGAGGAGTCTAACAGAGCCAAAAGTGTTTCAGCGACCGACCAAGGCGGCGGGCTCTGGTGGCTGGGCAGTGGGCTCCAAGGTCTTTGGACGGCCGGACGGGACAAGCTCTGACAGTCCTTGGAAGCTGGGCAGTACTGGCTCTGAAAGTCTCTGGAGG
Source organism: Triplophysa bombifrons (assembly GCA_029783895.1). Lineage (NCBI taxonomy): Eukaryota > Metazoa > Chordata > Actinopteri > Cypriniformes > Nemacheilidae > Triplophysa > Triplophysa bombifrons. Next base: position 12,759,997 of record CM056451.1, on the reverse strand, counting down.
CCGGACGGGGCCGACTTGAAGGCCTCTGGAAGGCTAGATGGGGCCGGCTTGAAGGCCTCTGCAATGAAAGGTCGGACGGAGCCGGCTTGAAGGCCTCTGGATGGCCGGACGGGACCTGCTTGAAGGCCTCTGTAAGGCCGGACGGGCCGGCTTGAAGGCCTCTGGAAGGTCGGACGGGCCGGCTTGAAGGCCTCTGCCATGAAAGGTCGGACGGAGCCGGCTTGAAGGCCTCTGCCATGAAAGGTCGGACGGGCCGGCTTGAAAGCCTCTGGAAGGTCGGACGGGCCGGCTTGAAGGCCTCTGGAAGGTCGGACGGGCCGGCTTGAAGGCCTCTGCCATGAAAGGTCGGACGGAGCCGGCTTGAAGGCCTCTGGAAGGCCGGACGGGCCGGCTTGAAGGCCTCTGGAAGGTCGGACGGGCCGGCTTGAAAGCCTCTGGAAGGTCGGACGGGCCGGCTTGAAGGCCTCTGGAAGGTCGGACGGGCCGGCTTGAAGGCCTCTGGAAGGTCGGACGGGCCGGCTTGAAGGCCTCTGCCATGAAAGGTCGGACGGAGCCGGCTTGAAGGCCTCTGGAAGGCCGGACGGGCCGGCTTGAAGGACTCTGGAAGGTCGGACGGGCCGGCTTGAAGGCCTCTGCCATGAAAGGTCGGACGGAGCCGGCTTGAAGGCCTCTGCCATGAAAGGTCGGACGGGCCGGCTTGAAAGCCTCTGGAAGGTCGGACGGGCCGGCTTGAAGGCCTCTGGAAGGTCGGACGGGCCGGCTTGAAGGCCTCTGCCATGAAAGGTCGGACGGAGCCGGCTTGAAGGCCTCTGGATGGCCGGACGGGACCAGCTTGAAGGCCTCTGGAAGGCCAGGCGAAACCGGATCGACTGCGTCGTGAAGGCCGGACGAGACGCGCTGGTTAGTCGGCTCTTGTGGCTGGACAGCGGGAGTTGACCGCTGGAAAAAAGTACGTTTTTGCCCTTTTGGTCTTCCATTTGGTATTTTGTGTGCTGCATAAGTCATAAAGAATGTTTTATTTCATAATATTAACAATTATGAATTTGTTGATTACTCTTCGTTGTGGAAGAGTGGAAATTTTGTTAACATTCCTATGACTTGGGAAAGTTATGCTCAGTTAACAGAAATACACCATGCTTGATGACATCGCCAATTTGCAGAAATGGCCCTGACCAACACTACAATCCCCACCAACACCCCCACTGCACCGCAACGCATCGCACACACACCACATGACTTTCCCGCATTTTGGTCACCAAATGTTGACAGGTATGATCTAAATTTTTTTGCAATATAATTTTAATAAGAGACAGCATCCCCCAACCCAGAGGTGTCATGCCCATTGAAACAGACGTGCCCCCTGAGATTTTTTAACATTCAGTTTTGCATGCATCCTCCATATGACGAGTTAGGCATCAGTTGCACATTTCTATAGGAAGACATTATATCAGTTATGAGCTGCACCCTCCTCCTCTTTTGGAGATTTTCACCATTTTGATCACGTACAGGAGATTAACATTTATCAATCTGGCGACAGAAGCAACAGCGCTGACTAATTACGTAATCAGCATCTGCGCGCAGTCGGGAGCTAGGCTCACGGAATCACCCGCGCCCCCTATTCTATGCTATTATGCAGCTCTTGCCAGTTGGCATACAAGTAGCATCGTTTAAAGTGAGTAATTTTTATGTTACAGTTCAATTGCAGGGTGCAAAGACTGACGATATTCTTAAAGAAAATATATTTTTCTATAAATTAACTATCAATAATAAAACAATTAAATATAGATTTGGAAATATATGGAGTAAAAATAATATATACAATATATTAAATAATTCATAAATAATTGATACTTTTCATATATTAAGAATAGATGCACTTAAATGATTATATTATATTGCATAATATATTTTTTAATTTGATAATATATCTGTAATAATGGCAATTTACAAAGGGTAACCACTTTGCTTAATTTTAATTTTATTTTTCTTTTGTGCTTATGTTTATTTGTATGAAAACAATTACTTGTTTTACTACCATAGCACAATATTGTAGACAAGATATCAATGCTCAAAACATACCAGACTGATGCATTTACCTTAAAAAAAAAAATTCACTGGGAAGAAGATTCATATATCAACCAGAGAGTGTTGCAATTGAATTATCTCAATGATTTGTGCAATGTTTTGAATAAGCTTAAGACATATTATATGTAATATGTAAATGTATCTATTTGTACGTACAGGACATCTGTGTGATGTGCACACTATGCCCCCTTAAAAAGGTGGGTGCATGATGCCCCTGCCCCAACCCAACACCCAAAACCTATAGTCAGTAGAGTTGCACAATCTAATGGGATCACAAAATATCAGAACACTGACAAAAACCTACACATGTATTTTGATCATTCCTTTATTCATTGCCACTATTTCCACGTGTATTTTTTGCTTTGGTTCAATTTTGTTTCTGTTCTCCTACCTCATGTTTTCCCATATTTAATGATTCTCAACTGCTTATGTTTCCATTGATTGGGTTACTTTTGTTATTTATACCCTGTGTTTTACTGAGTTCAATGTCCGGGTTTGTATGTGATAAAGGAATAGTTTAAAAAGTGCAATTTTCATTTTCCCTACTATGGCAGTAAAAGGGGGATATGATCTGTTTGGTTACTTAAATTCTTCCAAATATCTTCCGTTGTGCTCATCAGAATTTATTTTAAATAAAAGTTTGGAATAACCTGAGTGTGAGTAAATTATGAATCTTCAATTTTTGGTGAACTATCCCTTTAAGTTTGTCACTGGACAAACTTCTAGGTTTATATTTGCTTACCTCTTCCCTCTGACCCTGCATTCTTTGTGAAAAATCTCTATGCTTCTAGAGACAGGTCATCTCAAGGTGAAGCTAACACAGAGAGAGCAAGACAGACTTTCAAGTGCTCCCAAAGCTCCAGTCAGGCTGCAGGATAAGCGAAGCAGAGGGACCTCGGGCTGAAAATTAGCACCAGCTCCATTAGTGCTTCATACGTACAAGGTACCACGTTGAGAAAATTCCCACCTCCTACCAGGGAAACTTTCAGAAATAATGGCAGAGGTATTATTTTGTATGGCTGCACAGCGAGTACATGACTTAAAATAGTATTAAGTGGAAAACACTGCCATGGCCAGAGACCTTGGGTCAACTCATAATTGAGTCAAACAAGCAAGTAATCTCGATGTAGTGTTTTAATGACCAACTATATCTAATTGACTTGGCAACTAGCCAACCATACAGGTTTACAGGTGCTCTACAAATGATTTCAAAAGGAGGCTGTAAAGGATAGATGTCGAATGTGTGCTCTATGAGTGTTATTTTGTACTGGGATGCCAGTTATTCAGCCATCAAATAACAGAAAATATATAATTTAACAAATTTCCACATGTACAAAGAAAATCAGAATACATGGATTCGATTTTTACACGAAGGCCCCCAATTACACTGCTCAAGCCAATTTTTTAGGTAAAATCCATGTGTTTTCCCAGACACTGTCATACTATCACTTGTCAGGTGTCAGATGAATTAAAGCAAATATTTCTGCTGGTCTTCCTGAAACTGAAGTGTTTTTGACAATCATTGTCGAGTCACAGAAAAGTTGACATCGGTCCCTTCTGTCAGTCAAGCATGACCTTAAGGATCCATCTTCAAAAATCACTGCTGCAAATCCAATATGATATTCATTGGTGCTGTCATGACACACACACACACACATAGGGTATATAGTTCCTGTACTATTTTTAGACATTTATATTACAAAATGTTTTACTTGTGCTTTTTTACCTTTATTGTTCAAGCAATATGAGGGATGCAGAAGCAATGGGATCAAGACTCATGCAACATGCCAGATTTGGGCCCACTTATGAAAAATTGCCCAGATGTGTCAGAAGCAAATGCAACTATCTGTATTTTTCATTGTCACAAAACTACAGATCTGACAGTATGTAAAGACCCGGAAGACATTTGTATTTCTTCGAGAGCATCTGCCATCAGAGGGCAGGAGATTTAATAAAGTTTACATTTGAAAATTGTCTAATTTTCTAATTTTAATGAATATGTTTCTTCTGAAATACTGTAAGACATATCAAAAAGAAACAACCGAAATAATAGCTGAAAGCATTGATAGGTTTTGGAAGTTAAGGTCCTAAAATGAGGTTCTGAAATGTATAACTTCTCCGAACCTTGGTTCTATAACAAATTGGAGCATAGTTTTAGATATTGTTAAGAGCCCTTCTCAATAGAGATGCTTACAAATTGGTTACACTTTATTTTAAAATATCCACCCAACAAAGTATGAAGTTATTTAATGTAAGTACATGGATTTACTATATTAAAGGTTAGCTTCAGAGCTGACACTCTACCTATTTATTACACAGTGATTGTAATTACTAGTAAGTAAATAATACATATAGAATAAGACTGTAAAATAAAGTGATACAAATATATAGAATGTGAAGCTGGACAGTATTTCTATTATTTTTGTAATGCATTAGTAAGTGTGCTTCTGCGTTTGTTTCTTTGACTCTTCCTTTTTCTGAACATTTTTCCTGAATTTAGTGAAAAAATATTTGTGAAGCCAGTGTTTGCAAACTTATAGTTTAAAAAAGCTTTGACCATAAAAATGTATGGACAATGTGGTATTCATATAAATAATATGACATTTTGCTTCTTATACTTTTAACATTTGTAAATGAGAACTTGGGTGTGAGTATAGATTTAAACATTTAAAACACATCATACAGTCATTTCACAGAGATGCTTTATGGTTGCTATATCCAGTAGGTAAACCCTATGTGGAAAAAAAACACCTTTTTAGATTACCTCCTGAGGGAGTGTTCGGAAGAAATGTACTGCATTAGTGTTTGTGCTTGGTAAATTTTTTCAAGCGGCACAAAAACTTTAGACTGCACTGAAGAAATAACATTATTAGCTATACAAATTCACACATTATATTTTAAAAATCTCTTTATTCACAGCCCTAGACAGATCATACAAATATGTTAAATATAACATATATGTATATATATAAAAAAATCTGTTAAAAAATCAATTATCCATTTAGTAAAAACATTAATTGACACACAACATGAATTCAAAATCCATTTCAACATTAGACCTCCATTCAGGTCATGCATAATGTGCAGCATTTATGAATCACTGATGTTACTTTGTGTTCTTTGCTGTACTGTACATTAGCATTCTTTTGGTAAGTTGCTTTTATTTAATTTTAAAGTTATACCAAACACAGTTAAGTATATTAGCAACTCTTCATGCCAACCATCAAGTCGATCATGAACTCTTCTGTAAACCAAAGTAATCTCGAGTCAGGGGTGTGCCCAGAAGCTAAAGCATATGGAATGTATATCATAATGTTTAATCATGTGACTCTAAAACCGTGGATAACAATAATAGGTTTTGGAAACACTTTTATTTATACCCTTTTATTCACATGTTTGCTATCATACAATGAATTGAATGTGCCATTTCACCAGCTGCTCACAGCATAGTGACTCCGAGAGAGAAAAACCCTGCGATGGGAAAGAAAACTTTGCATTCCATGTCTATAAGCCATTTTTATGCAGTACTGTTCAACCTGTTGAATGAACTTAACATTCCATGATGAACTATTCTTGGAAAAAGTAACCTGGCTGCCTTAAAAAGATAAGTTAATTCAACAAGCTGCTTAGATTATCTAGTTTGCACAACTAATAATAATAAGTGTATGCAACCAGATACTTATTTTAAACTAAAAACTAAACTAAACATTTCTTGGTCTTAATAATTTTATGTTCTTTTAACTCCGATTTAGGTTTGCAAAACTTTCTTTTCTAGTTGGTCTAACTAAAACAATTGTTGATCAAACAAAATGTGAAGTTAATAAGACTTAACCTTCGTAGGCGCAACTATTGAGTCCAAGTTCAAAGAACTCTTCATACGTGTAAACAACTAAAGTTTTTTTAGCAAAATGAACTCAATATTTTAAGGCAGCCAGATTTCAAATTATTTGAAGTTGAATCAACTGGTTTGTTTTTACTGTGCATGTACAAAGATCAATTTCCCCCCAAAATCTTTGAATGGTAACAGTATAAAAAAACACATTGAGTTTGATTTTTATAGACAGTTTCTGCAGCATTTCACTTTAAACATATAAATTAAATCAAAGAAATCCAAAAGTTCAAAACCACCTTCATTTCTTGGCCTCTTGGCCTGAATTTCCTTTCTCAAATGATGAAGCTTATTCCTCCAAACAAATTGTATAAATATGTAACGAGTCTGCTCCAGGAAGGTATCGAACCTGGTTGTCCCGCTTGTAGAGCTACTGGTTTTACCAACTGAGCTAGGTAGTACACATTATCAAATCCAAGAGCGGAGGCAGCAAAAACGAGGAGTCAAGAGTATCCAGCAACAGGTAATGTTTTAGTCAAAGAAAGGAGGTAACAACAAAGGAAACAATATTCCAAAAAGGTGAACTTAGAATCCAAAACCAAATAGACAGCTAAAATATTACTTTCTGCAATGATAAACAGATAGCATTACCTCAAGACTGAACAATCAATCATAACGTGAGTCTCTTATATAAGGTTTAAACCCATGTATAGCACATCAAGCTTAATTAGAGCTACGTTGAGAGTGAATCCGGAGAGGATCGCGCCCTGCTGGCCCGGAAGTAAGTAGCAATCCCATGGTAGGTTCTTACAAAAGATATGTATATTTTTAAAGTAGAGTATCTTGAACAAACAGAGATAATGACAGATAGATCAATCTAGATACCCCTTCTACTTTGGTCAATAACACTTTACCGATAATAGTCAAATCTCATTGAAGCCAATTATTGAAGATATCATGAGCCTTTTTCAGTTTTGGAGAAAATCCTGCCTTTCTTTTAGATCCTTTGTAATACTTATTCCTAAATATTTTATCTTATTGGTAAATTAAACAAAAAACATTATTTTGTCTCATAAATGCACAGTATTTATCCACTTACGTTCGATAGTCTGAATTTAGGGACCGTCTCCAAAGTTACATAGGCTGCACATTTATATACACTGTTCTAACTTCAATAACATTTAAAGGGGATTGCTTACAGTCACAAATCCAGCTGCACAGCTATAAAGCATTTTTTTGTTTGTTTGTTTTTCTCACTGCAATCCGCTGTATTTGGTTTGCCCATGATAATATGTAATCTTTTGTCATCACATTTAGAGAATTAATGATGTGTTTTCATGCTTAACTTTCTTGAGTAAACTATATTTATCATGTTTTAATTTTGTTAATCACTCATTTGGTTAGTAAAAACACAACATTTGCGTGAGTTTTTTTGACAGCTAGATCGTCCCTGAGCCAATCGTTACTTTAGATAAATAATTATTTACATGTGAATCAAAATGTGAATTTAATTATATACTTAATTGTTCTAACGAATTGTTCAATGTTTTTTGTCTTTCAGTTTTTATTCATTAAATTGTGTTAATTGATTTTTTTTATTTCTTATAGTTTACAGTTATGTTTATCTCAATTTAATTTGACAAGGGTCCAGACAAAGGTTTGCTTAGAGCACCCAGACGTCTAGGATCGGCACTGATCTAGCGGTTGAGATTGGTATCGCAGTCTAAGTTAAAAATATTGGAGAGACAAGTTTATCCAAATAACGTTTCTTTTGGCTTCTTTTGCTTGTTATCAGAAATAATCTACAGGCACTATATTGCTTGCGAATGTGAACAGGAAGGACTTGTACTTTAACTTCACTACATTTGAAAGACATGTCTTTCCATAGTAGAAATAAAAATTACTATGGAAAGTCAATGGGGGCAAATTTTGAAGTGAACTAATACAACTGATACTGTGAGCTACTCAGTGTATTCAGTAGGTTGATTTAGAGGCATAAGAAATACGACAATAAAAGAATGCACAACTGACATAAAGGAATTTTACTTTTAATACTTGAGTACTTTTTAAAGCACGTACTTCAGTACTTTTACTTAAGTAAGAATCTGTCTTCACAACTTTTACTTGTAGTGGAGTAATATTTGACTAGTAATATCTGTACTTTCACTCAAGTAAGGAAGTTGTTTACTTCGTCCACCTCTGGTTGTTTTCAGTTATTAGTTGTAAAGATCCAGGAATGTTTGCTCAGTGGTAAGAGCATTTTGTTAACAACACAAGGTTGTGGGTTCGATCCCAGGGGATTGCACATACCTATGTGTAAAAGTATAGGATATTACAATGTAAGTCACTTTGGATAAAATCGTCTGACAAATGCATAAATGTGAATGTAGATTTCATATGACTTTCCCACTGTGCATTTAATGTTACTGGTACATCTGTGTGCTTTTGTGGTTGCGCACCGTCAATTCCAAGAGAAAATACATTTACATATTACATTTAGTCATATAGCATACGCTTTTATCCAAAGCAACTTACATGTGGGGTAGGCAATGTACAACAAAAGCATAAGTGCAATCAAAAAAAGACTGATCTCATATAACCTAACACACTATACAGAACCATTCATTCATTCATTTTTTTTTTTAAGAGTATAGAAGAAAATAGAGTCAGAACAGATCAGTCAGATGTTGACAGAAGAGATGCGTTTTCAGACGTTTCTTAAAGATGGCTACAGAATCTGCAGATCTTGTAGCAGCAGGTAGATCATTCATCATAGGTGGAACAGATCCGGAGAAGGTGCGCGAGAGAGATTTTTTACCTTTTTGGGATGGCACCACAAGACGCCGTTCATTTGCAGAGCGTAGGCATCTGGCGGGTACATATGTCTGGAGTAGCAAGTGAAGATAAGGTGGTGCCAAACGGGTGGTCTTGTAGGCCAGGAGCAGAGTCTTGAATTTGATGCAAGCAACTATAGGGAGCCAATGTAGCTTAATAAATAGAGGAGTGACATGTGCTCTCTTCGGTTCATTAAAGATAACTCTTGCTGCAGCATTCTGGATCATCTGTAGAGGTTTGGTTGTGCAAGCTGGAAGTCCACCCAGTAGCGCATTGCAGTAGTCCAGTCTGGACAGGACCAGAGCCTGTACTAGGACTTGCGTAGCATGCTCTGATAGGAAGGGTCTAATTTTCCTAATATTGTAGAGAATGAATCTACAGGGCTGGCAACTTGATCTGTGAAGTTGAGCTGATCATCAATCACCAGTCCCAGGTTTCTTGCCTTTCTGGAAGATGTGATGGTTGATGAGCCCAGTTGAATGGAGAGGCTGTGATGAGTCTTTGTATCGGCCGGGATGCAAGCAGTTCTGTTTTTAAAAGGTTCAGCTTCAGGTGATGGTCATTCATCCAGAGCGAGAATATGAAGAAATATGAGAAATACGAGAATACGAGAAATACGAAGTAATTGAATAAATCCTAATATTATATATTAGGTCACTTCATCCTCCCACTGTGAAATACATAGCAGATGTGAAAAATATTCATCAGAGCTGTTTTAAAAGCGATTTGAGCGTGCTCCCGCGGCGACACACTTCCATTGTTTTCCACCGGCCGGCTAAGAATATGGAAGACTTAACACAAAAAGGAAGTATGTCACATCGTTTAATTCCTCTTTCAAAAATACGGTGGATAGATGTTAGAATTCATTGCAAAATATGTTCCTAGCTTTTTTGGGGTTGTAGGTTTGTAATGGGTTAATGAGCTGTGAACAATTTAAAGTAACAACAGCAAGAAACTATAACGACAAATGGTGCACAAAGAGAATAAAACAGATGGCATGTGTTCTGTTGAAAACATGCAGTTTGCTTGAAAGAACACTGCAATTTAAACTGAAGCCTTGATTTAAAAAAGTTGAACCTTAAAAACATGCTGGCATTCAGACATGCCAAAGCGAGCCTACCCCAGGTTATACTTTCAAAGTAAATGTCTAAAACATTTAAAAATGCTTTCAAGAGACTTGTTTAACACTTTTTTGATTCCCAGTTTTTTCGCATAATATTGCGGAAAACCCTTTTTGTCTGTATTTCTTAATCAGTTGGGTCAGCTGTGTAACTCCTGAGTAAGTCAACCCTGTTAAATTGCTGCCCTTCGTGCTCTATCTAAACAGTGCTGCATGAATAGACACAGTTTACCCAGATTGTCATTAAGTTGTAATTTTTGTCCAGTCCTGACTGAAATCTGTTTCTAGCACTTATTCTAATCTTGCACACTATGTAGGTAAGATAGTATGCAAATTGGGCCACAGTATCTGAGTTCATCTATGATAATCATTAGAAACACCTGGAGATGATTTTCTGCATCTGTTCGTAAATAGGCTGGCAACTTACTCAGGTGAATATTTGACAGTTTTCTCTGTTTCAGAGTATTTGTCTTGCCATTGTGCTTCCCTGCTTTGTCTTTATAGTTGTTAGATTACTTAATCAAACTGCAGCATTGTTTTTACCCTTTTCTCTGCCTTCTCACCTTTGGTTTTGAATTGTTAAACTGGATTAAAGATTTTGTTTTATTCAGTATTTGCACTTGTATCTTAACCCTGCCTTTGTCACAATTTTATTACAGTTAGCAATAAAAGGCGGGTAACTGAAAACTACAAGGTGTGTCTCAATTTTAAAATACCTTGAAGCTGTATTGACTTTTTTGGAATAGTAAATTACAACACTTATATGTTTGAATGCTTGTGCTTTTTAAAGCTGCTCTGTAGGCCCATACAGCATCTGTCCTCACAGAGTCTTGTAATTTGATTGTACTTACAGCTACCAATAAGAGTGTAATGTTGCCCAGAAGCAACCCATTTACTTTTGTTTATAACTCCACACATGTTTTATTTCCATTATTGAACCTCATAACAGCAGGGCCATTACAAAATGGTCCAAATAGGTAGTAGATATGATGATTTTATTGTAGAGAAGCCATCAATTTACTGTACATGATACTATGCAGCCACACATTGTAACATTGCTGTAACATTCTTTCTGGTTATTAACTTTACTAGTGCTTCATGAAGAAACTGGAGTTTGAGATATTGTATAACCTAACCTCAATCTGAAATTCAGCCATATACACTTTATGGAGAAAAGTATTGGGACGTTCCTTCTAATAGACATGGTTATCAATTCCAGTAATTCCAATCAAAACAAAATATTAATGCTGTACTACACAATGTTATATTAAAGATTTTTGTTTCCATTTTTGTTGCAGAAGTTCTCAAAGGGCCTTTTTCTTTTCCGAAATGAATGTACTCCGCTGTACAAGTCATTGATGGGTTTGGGTGATCAGTATTTGCCTCAAAGCTTGCAAGTCAAACAAAAGGTGTTCAGGTGGTTTAGAGGCATCATTTATAAACGTTGGGTATGCACAAAAAAGGCATAGAAATATGTGCACAATTTTTTTTAATGAAAATGGCTTTAATAATTGCCCATTGTAAGCACATTTCAGACAATGTGTACGCACTCTTTTACTGGTGCAAATGAAGCAGTAATATACACAGAATGTTCCCTTTCTGTCAGTCTGTCGACGTTGTGTTGAGAACGACAGATGGAGTTCGCCTTTGAGAACATATCAACTCTGACTACTATAGAAAATGCATATCGGTCTCCGCCCCCGGATGTCCGGTATAAAAGGAAGCCAGCGTGCAGCATTCATTTACCTTTTGTTCTTCAGAGCCTTCGTTCATGACCACGAACAAAACGAATTCAAGAAATTCTTCTTCTACATATCCGGATCTACGACGAAGAGCAGCAGATCGTCCCTACCTGTAGCGACCTTCCCCTGGGCGTCTCGGCGGTTCCGGAGGTGTTGGAGATTTTTTCTAAAAAGGTCCTTTTCAGGACTGAGCATTCTCCAGCGCGGCATTTCGCGCTGTTCTCTTGGGTGCAGGATCTCCGTGCCGCTACTGACAGCGCTCTACGGGCGACCAAGGTGGCGGCACGGGCCCTGGGTCGGACGATGTCCATGGTAGTGGTCCAGGAGAGACACCCCCAGCTGTACCTTGCGCAGATGAGTGACACAGAGAAAGTTTTTTTGATGGTGAAGAAGCAGACAGTGGCAATTAGCCACATTTTATTGTGCCGCAACTCGGCCGCCTAGAGGCCTCCGAGATCCCGCGTGACGTCTGCCTTCCGGCAGCCCAGGTCCTTCGACATCTGCTCCGGTTCCTCTCAAACCGACAGTGTGTGCAGCTGTCCCGCCAGGCAGGCAAAAAGGCGAAGCCAACCTTCCCTCCGGGGACCCCCCGCGACATATGGTTAGCTCCACGAGCCGACGAACCACCCCCCGTGGGAATGGTGAAGCAGACATGGAACTCAACTCTGTCACAATGTTGGCGCGACTGTCCGCACAGTCAAGGACACTGCAGGCAAACAACGGTCACCCTGAAACAATTCAGAGGCTCCTGGGACCCATGGCGTCCTCACGGGGGTAATACCCCTCGGGTTGATGCACATGAGACACTCCAACACTGGCTTCAGAGTTCCGAGGAGAGCGTGGCACACCGGCAGCAGACGCATGGGGATGACGCCCTTCTGCTGAAGCACCATAACCCCCTGGTCTTCCATGAACTTTCGACAGACTAAGGTCCCTCTGGGCAGGTCACGAGGCAAGTCGTGGTGACGACGGACGCCTCCCTGCAGGGGTTCGGTGCAGTGTGTAACCAGCACGCAGTAGCGGGGCGTTGGACGAAACCCCGCCTGCGCTGGCATATCAATTGCCAAGATCTGTGGGCTGTGTTACTTGCACTGAGCAGGCTGCGGCCTCTCGTGCAGGACAAGGATGTTCTGGTCCGAGGACAGCACTACAGCTGTGGCGTACATCAAATCGTCAGGGTGGCGTACGCTCACGGCAGCTAACACAACTTGCTCGACGCCTCCTCCGGTGGAGTCAACAGGTGACCCGTTCCCTACGGGCCACACACATCACGGGCAAACTGAACCAGACAGACTATGCACTTTCTCCTCAGTATACGCCTCGCGGAGAGTGGCGACTCCACCCCCACGCAGTCCAGCTCATTTGGATGCTGTTCGGGTAGGCCCAGGTAAACCTGTTCGCCTCCCGCAACACCACCATTGCCTGCTTTGGTACTCCCTGTCCGAGGCCCTCTCGGCACGGATACCCTTGCGCACAGCTGACCGTCGGTATGCAAGCACCCCTGGGGGTTGGCTGGGCAGAGCAGCCTTCCCCCTTAGGCCGGGACACCATATGAACTATCACAAATAGCTCTAATAGGATCTAGTGCTACCGGACGTTTGTAACACCCCCTCCGTGGGCTGTTCCGTCCGATGTATCCTCATGAAATGGTTCCCACTACTGGTAACCCATGAGCTTCCCCAGGTGGACCTCCACCTCGCGGTTAACTACCCAGTCCGCACGTTCCATGCGTTCTCCTCCAAGGACGAGACCATACCCATGTCCACCATATTCCTCACCACGGGTAGGAGGTGCGCATACCCGGTGTAAACCCGAGCCGGATGGCCTCTCGCCAGTAGAGAGCTAAGGCCTCCGTCCGTGAAAGGTTACCGGTCAGGGCTGTACCCATCTTTCTCCAAGAAACCTCTGGAACCCCCGACCACCACACTGGAAGGTCACAGTTTTGCGAAGGTTCGAGCTGTCACGCCCAGGCCTGTTACCGTCGCTTCGCTAGAGATTGTGACGCGATACAACTGTAGTGTATTTCGGGGAACTACATTTACATTTAGGCATTTGGCAGACGCTTTTATCCAAAGCGACATACATTGCTTTATCCTATACCTTTTACATAGGTATTTGCAATCCCCTGGGATCGAACCCACAACCTTGCGTTGTTAACGCAATGCTCTTACCAAATATTACTTTCCTGGCCTTGGTAACACTATTACTGTAGTACAGTACTGCTCCAGAAGTGATGACGAAATCAAGCAGTTTAAGTGATGTTAATATGTGATAAAGAGACACAGCAACAATTCGATTGTAGATAACAAATGCGGGTTTATTGACTATACTAAAAGGGGAAACATAACAACTCACTAGATATAACACGTTAAGACAAACGTAACATGACACATAAAAGCAGTAAAGAAAGGTAAGAGATTAACAAAAACAAGGGGTGGCAGTATTACAAACAGCTATTCACATCTGCATGAACCATCGAGGACAATCTCCTTGTAAAATGGGGTTACGGCTTAAACGCAGCTGTTTAGAATATAGTTTCTATACTTGCATTGGTTTCCTTTAAATGTGCTTGGACAAGGTTTTGTGCCCGTGGAAAAGTGGTTTCAGAGTCCTGATGGTTTCGATCCGTCGGGTCCTTTCTTAGAGCCGGATTGGCGGACGAAGTCAGAAACGAACTTTGCCGAAGTAGCTGCCGAACGGAAAAACTGTCTCCGAAGAGAGAGACAGGTCTCAAGATGTGGTTCGAACTGGAACGCGCGAAAACACGGAAGAGCATCGATTGCTCCGTTTACGGATGTTTTAAGCCTGGGGGTTTCACGCCCCTCCAAGGTGGGCGATCCAATGCGATGAGATGATTTTTGGCGCGAAATCAAGTTTCTTTGTTTCGCTTATTAGCTCATTTACATTTAGGATCACTTAGGAGTTTGGCGCTGTAAAACTCTTAGAATGACATAAAATGAGTATGGTATAAAACACATTCCTGTGCTATACATCATCTTTCAAGGAATGAAGAGAGAAACATTTAGATATAAAACATGCCAGGATTATAAGTACATTGACCTGAAGTTTGTACAAGAATGAAAATATAAGCAGAATACAACTAAACACACATGCTTTTGAGGTTATAGGCGAGGCCGAATAACATGGGGACAAACATACAATGTGGAGATATAGAGGTATATCCATTTAGAACATTCTTTTGTGGATAAGGAGAAAAGACAGACAATTTCAAGAGGAATGAAACTATTTGCCACCATATGGTATACTCGTTGGGGGAGCACCCCATCCTAGTCGTTGGGACTCCTTTGAAGTCTAAGGTTGGGCGTTAGAATCAATCCTGACCAAATGGAAGATGCTTAAGAGAGGGCAGTTGGATCAGACTTGCTGGCACCGGTAAGACTCCTGCTGAGAGGTCAGGGTGTTTTACGATGCCCCAAATGCTCACCTTTGGTTTGGCCAGATCCTACACAACGTGGGGTCCATAGGTAACCCCATCTGTCGTTCTCGACACAACGTCGAGAGACCTACAGAAAGGGAACATCTTGGTTATGTCTGTAACCTCAGTTCCCTGATGGAGGGAACAAGACGTTGTGTCCCTTATGCCACAAACACGTATCGTATTCTGCTGCATTCGTGAGAGGCTTTCAGGCTCTTCAGAACATGGGATAAAAGAATGCTGCACGCCGGCTTCTTTTTATACCGGACATTCGGGGTGGAGACCGGCATGCAAATTTCATTCGCCAAATTTCATTGGCCTTTTCAATAGAAGTCAGAGCTGATTGGTTCTCAAGGGCGAACCCCATCTGTCGTTCTTGACACAACATCTCGTTACCTCCATCAACTGAGGTTACAGACGTAACCAAGACGATTTCCCTTTTATATACTTCTGCTTGATCCTTTTCCTTCCTCTTGGAGCATAGACCATCGACAACTTCTCTCCAGTGTATTCTACAGGTTTTCTAGGTTTCTCCCTTTTTCAATTTACTTGTGGATTCCATGTCAGGGCCTGTCTAGTGATGCTTGTACTTGGTTTTCGCGAGATGTACCCTATCCATCTCCACTTTTTCTTCCTGATTTCTTATTCTATAGGAAGCTGGTTTGTCCACTGCCATAAATCGCAATTTCTGATGGTGTCTGGCCAGGATTCTGGCTGTTGATAAAGGTCTGAATTTTCCTCAACTCACCTCAACTTTATTTTCAATTTTCATTGTTACAAAGCAGCTGTACATGAGACACATTGAATACACTCCGCACCGCTCTCAGCGGGCCTCGAACAGGGTCGGTCCGGCATGGGAGTCGGGCACTCTAGCGAGGAGGCTAAAGACCGCAGTCCCTAGCGTCTGTCGCTAGAGAGTCCTTGAGGCAGAGGAGTGAGGTTTACATACTGCACAACTCTACACTAGCTTGCCTCCGTTACACTCACCCCCCTAAACCTCACTCCCAATCCGGGTCACGGCACCAATGTAACCGGAACGCTTCGCACCACTCTCAGCGGGCCTCGAACCGGGTCGGTCCGGAATGGGAGTCGGGCACTCTAGCCAGGAGGCTAAAGACCGCAGTCCCTAGCGTCTGTCGCTAGAGAGTCCTTGAGGCAGCGGAGTGAGGTTTACATACTGCACAGCTCTACACTAGCTTGCCTCCATTACACTTACACACATTGACATAGACGCACACATGCAAACACACTCGCACACACAGTGAAAGCACACATAGGAGAGAGAACCACAGGTCAAATATTAAACGGACTATAAATTCTTATATGCAATATTAATTATGTCTAATTTCTAAATTCTAAAGCAGCTCCCCCCGGCCAGGCAAATAGTGCAAAACAATATGAAAACGGTGGCGAGGAACCCAAAACTCCAATCGAGAAAAAAAAACTCAGGAGAACCCAGGCCCAACAGGGGATTCCAGTTCCCCTCTGGCAAAAGCTGCTGCCTCTGCACAAGCTCAACAGTGCTTGCACAACAAGGCTAAATAAAAAATAAATAAACTTACGAAAAAGGTAAATTATAGATTTAAGATTATCATTAACAATCTAATAGCATTTGAAGTGTTGTAGAAAAATCGTGTCAAGTTGCCGCGTCCTTTGTCCAGCTCTATCATCTCAGCTCTTGTCAGGTCATCGCTTCCCATTCTCAGCTCTGCCATCAGGTCTTGGCATGAACTGCATCCTGCGGTAACCTTGGAACAAAAAGACAAGACTGGCTGAGAGTAGAGTGCTGTTCTGCACTCTTTGATGCAACAAGTACATCATTTGTTGGATGTGTTCCTGGTTCCGGTTGATCTAAATAATGCAGCCTAAATCCTCTGAGGATTAATATTATGGAAGTGTAGTGTATGCAAGATTAAAAAGATGCGTCTTTAGTCTATATTTAAACTGACAGTAGTGTGTCTGTCTCCCGGACAGTGCAGGGAAGAATATTCCAAAGTTAAGGCGCTAGATAAGAAAATGATCTACCACCTGCACTTGATTTTGAAATTCTAGGTATTACTAACTGACAGGACGCCCGAGAGCGTAATGCACGTGGAGGATTGTAATACAATAGAAGTTCATTTAAATACTGCGGCGCTAGACCATGTAGGGCTTTATAGGTAATAAGCAAGATCTTCAAGTTAATGCGATGTTTTATAGGTAACCAGTGCAAGGTTGACAGAACCGGGGTTATATCCCCATACTTTTTTGTACGTGTAAGAACTCGAGCTGCCGCGTTTTGAACCAGTTGCAGTTTTTGTAATAGGCCTGCAGGGAAACCACCTAAAAGTGCATTACAGTAATCTAGTCTTGATGTCATGAATGCATGAATTAATTTCTCTGCATCTGACAGTGACAGCATATGACGTAGTTTAGATATATTCTTAAAATGAAAAAATGCAATTTTACAGGTGTCGGCGACATGGCTCTCAAATGACAGATTACTATCGAATACAACATCAAGATTCTTAGCTGACGACGAGGATTTTATGGAGCATCCGTCAATAGTTCAGCAGTATTCTTGGTTGTTACGTATGGCGGTTTTTGGACCAATAAGTAACACTTCTGTTTTGTCCGAGTTCAGTAGTAAAAAATTGTTACTCATCCAGTTTTTAAATCAACTATGCATTCCTTTATTCGATGGAACTGCTGGGTCTCATGAGGCTTCGAGGAAATATAAAGTTCTGATGGTTGTTTTAATTTTTCTCCAGATTTCTGCTCCAGGAAGAAGAACCGACTGGACATTGGAGTTGAAAAGGCGAATGTTAGTGTGTGTTATAAGCTGACGAGAGTTCCACAAATTTTTCATCATGAGGAATGCTGCTCTCACCTTCCCGATTTTTGCTTTGACATCTGCGTCTGTCCCTGCTTGTTTTTTGATGATGCCCCCTAGAATGTCAATGACTCCACTTCTTCTAGGGGTTTCCTCTAAGCTTTACTAGTTATGTGCTGATTACGTGTATTATCTGAATTTTTGTCTTTCATTCGTGTATCCTAATGCCAAGTTGGGCTGAGACAGTTGAGAGGTCGGATGTTTTCTCTTGCATTTGCTGGTGACTGTGTGAGAGTAAGGCAATGTCATGGGCAAAATCCAGATCGTTAAGCTGGTTCCCCAGTGTCCACCGAATTCCATTTCTCTTCCCTGCTGGTGTCTTCCTCAGCTTGCCTGACTCCTGTCCTAACCGCAATGCTCTTTGTGAACTGACCACCATGGCCTACACTGCAGGTCATTCCTTCGTAGGAGTTCTTGTTCAGACCTGTAAGTTTGATTGGTATCCCTTAGTGCCGAAGTAGCTGCCAGAGACTTTTTCGGTGGACACTGTCAAACGCCTTCTCATAGTCAACAAATTTTATGTACAGGGGCGAATTCCATTCCGTGGACTCTTAAAATGATACGCAATGTTGCGATCTGGTCGGTGCATGATCTTTCTTGTCGGAATCCTTCGTCTCTCAGCCGATGGTCCACAGCATCTTTCATACCGTGTTAGAAGATTTTGCCTGGGACTGATTGAAGTGTTATTCCTCTGTAGTTTGCACAGTTGCTCACCTCACCCTTCTTTGGAGTTTTAATAAGCCCTCTTTCCAATCGGCTGGTACGTCCTCCTCCTCCCTTATCTATTAAAATAGAGGGAACCGCATCTCCACAGTAGTTTCAGTGGCTTCTACCGGGATTCCTGATACCAGGCCTGTGTGTCTGTGAAGTTATTTTAAAGCTTCATTTTCAGTTTTGCAACTAATAGATGGGGACCTGTTGCTGCATCTGTACCCCTTTTCATTCACACATCTTGGAGTGATCTTCTGAAGTTTTTGGAGATACACAGGTGTTCTATTTGTTTTTCCATGGTGCGTTCCGGAGACACCCACGTGGTCTTGTGGATCCTTTTTTGTGCAACGAGGCTGCCCCTGATGACCATGTTGTTCAATCCACAGATGTCTCCAAACTCCTCTACATTTTCGTTCATTTTAAAAAGTGCACGTGAGCCCATAACTTCCTCGTAGCCTGTGTTGTCTGGTCCAATTTTGGCATTTATGTTCCCCATCAGGATGTTCCGATCCTTGCCCTTCCTTTTGCCCTAGAACTGCTAAATTGTAACTGTACATCTCGGCTGCTACTTGTGCTGTTTTCCCTGCCTCATACATTGTCCTGATGTTCCATGACCCGATGGTTAAGGTTTTCCTGGTTGATAGAAGAGTGGTCGGCGTTGTGGCTTCTTATCGGCTTTCACCACAATGACTCATATGTTCTTGAGACAAGAGCCCTTCCACTTTAAGGGGCATAATATGATAAAGTGTTGTCAACGTTTCTGTAACATGATGTTTTTAAGGATAGGGTTGTCAGCCCTTCGCCAACCTCTTTAGCCTCGAGAAGAGGTGGTCCAATTTGGTGGTCTCTATCCTTTGACTTGTCCAGCATGGGTGGCCCTACCAGGAGCATAAGCTCCAGCTGGCATAGCTCTCTGGGTCACTGAGATATGCAAGCTCCCCCACCACGCCAAGGTTTGGACCATGGAGAACTCCTGATGTGTAATTTTTTTAAAGAATATTGAAAAATGCAGTTTGAAACTTCCTCTTTTATATAAACATTTGATTAAATATTCCACTCACATTTATGGAGTTAAGCAAACATCTAAAATATAAACAAAAAGTATAGATTGATATTACTGTGGACACTGCGCAATCCGATGGTGGAGTGGTCCATTGGCTCATATCTTCCACATGTCTCGAACCGTCACGTGAATGGAAATAGAAATGCATATATAAATAATATAGAGATGAGCTTATGCATAGTAAAACTAGGCGTCGTATGCACCATATATGGTTATTTAGGGGAGGAGATGTAAGGGGGAGTTCGAAAGTCGCATCTAAAAACATGAGTAAAGCGCTGGCTGCATCGCCTTGTTCCTCTTTCCACAGCTCTCCGGAGTTTGTGCACCCCTGAAACACCAAAAATATTTTTGAGTGTTGTTTTTTCCTTCAAGTGATTTTTCCTTCAAAAATTAAAAAAACATGGAATCTCTGTTGGAGCTTGTTCCAGCAATCTAACTTGTAAAAACAAAATTTCTGTGCCTTCGAACAGTTGCTGTTAATTATTAATCATATCAGCAAGCACCTCGCTAACTGACTCAACTGACGGGAGTTTCATCCACTGTCACAAATTGGCTAATGGGTTAATGCTAGGGCTTAGTTAACTATTAATTTTACCGTGTTTTGAGCTCAGCATGACAATTGACAAGTCCATTAAGAGTTTGTGATTCTGCTTTGTGAAAGAGCAATCCACTGCAGACGTGCCGCAGCAAACCACTACAAGCTATTAGTTCTGACCTTTAGCTCTGGTGTTGTAACTAACACAGGCTCCTGCAGTGCTGTGTTAGACTCTTTAAAGCTGCTGATTCTAAGAATTTTCTGAAACCTTCTTCCTTTAGGGGGGAGGGGTAATGGGCGAATGTTTGTTGAAGAGCAACCTGTGTGCTGTGGATACAGTATACTGTAGGCCAATATTCCTTTTTACCATTCCATGTTTCCTTCCCTTCCATAAGACAAAGATATTTCAGATATGGTAGTCAAGCATCAAAATATGATATGCTTTAAAGTCCCCTTTTAGAGAAAATTGTGTTTTTATACTGTATGTCTATTTGTTTGAATATGATTTAAGATAAAAAATGCATTTTCTCCATAAAACTGCAGTTTACAAAAAACAGTTTTAAAAAATGGAGTTTGAAACTACCTCGGTTTACGACATCAATCATGTTAACAGATTTAAACCATGGATGTGTAAGGATGGCGTAAAGACTCAACACTGAAACTATGCTGTGTCTGTAACACAAGCACATGCTCCTAACACGCCGAATGGTTAAACTATAATTAACGGTCTGATCTCACGTGATTGAATGCAGGCGGGCCTATTTTGCATATTCAGCTCTGTGGTCTGAGCTTTTGTGATTGAGTGGAGGCTGGGACTAATTTGCATATTCATGAATCCACGTATACTAAATCAAACTTTATTTTACGTTATATTCAAGTAATTGTATGGCAATTAAGTAATTATCACAGGAAAAGCTTCTACATACTGTATGCTGTTGTAGTGTAAATATTTGATTAAAGTGATAAAATTATCTTTATAATATTTTAATAGTCACTGTAATACATTCTGTCCTCTACCATAATTAAACAAGTGGCATTCTAAACCAGCTCACAGTATTTAACATTTATTCTTTATGTTTCTTCACTCGTCTGTGTTTGCATCATCCCTTATACTAAATAAAAAAGAAGGGTGAGGAAAAGTATGTAATTTTAATTTTGCGGGAAATCTTGCACAGCTTTTTTAAAGCTAAGTTTCTCACAAATGAAACAGAACTTCATCTATCCATTCTCCAAAGCCACTTGTTCTCTGCAGGGTCACAGGAGCCTGGAGCCTATCCAAGCATCTTAGGCCAGGGGCTGGAAACATTCTGGACAGATGGCCAGCACAAACAGAATTTGTAACTTTCTTAGGAAGTTCAATAAAGCAAAAAGCCCCATGGTTTTCAGAGAATTTAGTACAGCTAATGGGTGTTGGTACTGTAGATACCCATTGATGCAGAGTGGAGTGCCTAAAACCTCTTTGCTGTTCCACATGCACCGTAAACAATGGCTTCATGGGGCTTATTACTTGTATAAACAGTACTTCCACACAATGTTTCACAAAATAAACACAGCAACAGTTTATATGTATGTATACTGCCGGTCAAAAGTTTGGGATCACTCACACATTATTTATATTTAATAATATAATAACTCAACGTTCTATTTTAGCACATTCAAGGTAGTCACCCTTTGAATAGAATTTGCTATTCTTGCCATTTTCTAAGACAGCTCAACCTGGCATGCTTTTTAAGCAGTATTGAATAAATTTCCATCTATGCTGGACTCATTATTGGCTGCTTTTTATTCATTATTTTATCCAAGTAATCATTTCAAGTTTTTGTTTGTTTTCAAGAAATTAAAATGTTGGCACAATTATATTTTCGTCTACACAAGTAATTGAAAAAAACACCTTCATATTAAAATATTTTTTAGAGCATGAAAAACATTTTTGTCAATTGATCCCAACTTTTGACTTGTAGTCCATGTGTTTATAGTGTATATGTACACTGTAGAATCTAATTGTTGTCCTTACTCACAAATCATTTGTTAACTTTACTCAGTTGTCAAAATGTATACATTTTACTAGTTTTTATTAAGTTATGATTACTTGCAGGGGAAATAAAACAACTTACTTTTCACCTTTAGTATATTTTACTTAAATCAAGCAAGAAGCGGCAAGCGAAGCAATTACTTTACTACACCAGCGAGAGGCAGTGGAGAGCAGATCCTGCTTTAATTTATTTAAAAATATGATTATCTCATATGTTTTTTGTAAAGTTAAGGACTTGATAGTGTTTAATGTTCACTTCTCTTAGATATTTAGAAGAGTTTGACATATTTTTCAGTTTTGTGGTTACCACTGTTTAGAAGATAGGTGCATGTGATCAGGGTCTGCGAAGCTCGTGTTTTTTTAGCAATTAGCATAGTCTGTGCATTCAGTTATGAGATCAGTCTCCTCTTGCTCATTTTGTGTTGCACAAGTCAAGGTGTTTGATTTAAGCATTTTTAGAATAATATTTATGTGAAATAAAGAATTAAATTTAGTGAATTTAGAACTCCAACGATTTTTATTCTATTTTTCTATTTAATATGGTCTATGTATTTGTAGCAAGGAAGGCGTGACGGGAGTCCCGCCACACTTTCTAAAAATATTTTGGTGATAGGTGTATAATAGGGGATAGGAGCCCCAAAAACTACTCACTCGCCAGTTGAAACAGGATCAAGCAACATGAGCATTACATAAAACTTGGGATCAACAATGATGCTTCCATTATTCAATCAAGGAAATCAACCATTGCTGTACAGCAGTGCTTCTCAACTCTGGCCCGCGAGATCCATTTTCCTGTCGAGTTTAGCCCAAACTCTGATATAAAACACATGAACAAGCTAATCAGCGTCTTTAGCAATAGACGCGTTCAACTTAATGCGGTGCTGCGCAAATCTATCAGTGTATGACATTTAAGTACCGCGAGAGCAATTCAACTGCAGATTGTCCGGTACAGATTTGAATCGCTCTCGCGGTACTTTAATGCGATATGCCAAACAATCTGTGCAGCCCTACATTAAGTTGAACGCGTCTGTTCATGAAGTCACTGATTAGCCTCAACAGGTGTTTTATCAGAGTTGGGGCTAAACTCTGCAGGAAAATGGATCTCGCGGGCCAGAGTTGAGAACCACGGCTGTACTGAGTTCTACAAAGACGTGTACGAATCAAAATGTGAATCAGACCAACAAACAATAGACATTTTACTTTTAAGAGTTGAAAAGTAAAATGCGTCAAATCTTACGCAAGTAAATTATGGATTACCTCAGGGATCGGTTTTAGGACCCCTGCTTTTCTCCATATACATGCTGCCCCTCGGAAACATTATTAGAAAACATGGAATTAGCTTCCACTGTTATGCAGATGATACTCAGCTATATATCTCATCAAGACCAAATGATTCATTTAAGCTATCCAAACTGGCTGAGTGCATCGAGGACATAAAACACTGGATGACTAGTAATTTCCTCCTTTTAAACTCTAGCAAAACAGAAATATTACTTATAGCACCAAAATCAAGTAAACAGAATATCTCCGATTACAGCCTGCAAATTGAAGGCTGCACTGTTACTCCAACAAATATTGTTAAAGATCTAGGCGTTATATTAGACGGCAACCTGTCATTTAAAAATCACATCTCAAATATCACAAAAATAGCCTTCTTCCACCTTAGAAATGTTGCCAAATTACGAAATAGTTTATGTGTTGCAGACGCAGAAAAGCTTATTCATGCATTTGTGACCTCACGGCTTGACTATTGTAATGCTCTACTTAGTGGTTGTCCTGTATCATCGATAAACAAACTACAGTTAGTTCAGAATGCTGCTGCCAGAGTTCTTACTAGGTCAAGAAAATACGATCACATAACCCCAGTTTTAACATCGCTTCACTGGCTACCCATTAAGTATCGTATTGATTTTAAAATTCTTTTAATTACTTACAAAGCCCTGAACGGTTTAGCACCTACTTACTTAACCGAGCTTTTATCACGTTACAACCCATCACGCTCCCTAAGATCTCAAAACTTAGGACTTTTGACAACACCTAGAATAACAAAATCCACCAAAGGGGGACGAGCTTTCTCATACGTAGCACCTAAACTCTGGAATAGCCTTCCTGATACTATTCGAGGGTCAGACACACTCTCCCAATTTAAATCTAGATTAAAGACACATCTTTTCAGCCAAGCTTTCACTTAATGCATAGTTAATGAACAGCAGCTACGCTAATTACTCTCTTTATTCTCTTTCCGCCTCTGCCTCGGGATGCCCATCCCAAGGTAGGAAGAAGTTCCACCATGTCCAGACGACCGACAGATGCCCATCCCCAATTTGAGATCACGCCAGCTACAGCTGCAGACTGACTGACCATCCCAGCTCCATCTAAGGCAATTCCACCACCAGCCAAGAGAAATATGACCATCGGACCATCCCAGCTCAGACCACTACATCCCCAACCAAGAGCAAAGACGGACTATTTGGCTTATTAATGCTGAAGTTACAACATTTGGTATTAAATGCTAAACTTAAATCACATGTCACCAGTTTGAGTGCAGCTATGACACGTCAGAGGGGATCTGGCCCTCCCGGCTGAGCCTGGTTTCTCCCGAGGTTTTTTTCTCCATTAATTAATCATTGGAGTTTGGGTTCCTCGCCACAGCAGGGCAGTGTTGGCCTGCTCACCGGGAGACTGCATTCATTCATTTATTTATTTATTTAGAAATTAGCTATTATTTATTAGTATGATCTTACTCGTTGTATGAATACCATGCACTGTGCTGTGTTTTTCTGTTTTTCCTGTTTGCCCCTGTAAAGCTGCTTTGAAACAATACACATTGTGAAAAGCGCTATATAAATAAACTTGAATTATGAATTATGAACCTTCCTAGCCTTAGCTCTGAAGAGAAGCAGTTTTTGGATAAATAGATTATATTTGAGGTACTAAATGAGGTCATCAGAGTTACCTAATAACAAAGCCGTTGATCCTGACAGTTTTAAAGCGGAGTTCTACACAAAATGTTGACTTGTTGCAGTGTGTGGGCATGTAAGCAATCTGAAAATTTGTAAAATTGGAAGTGAACGAATGACAGGGTTATGGGCTTGGGGAAAAGGAGTCGACTCTGAATCACGCAAACTGTTGTTTTAATTTCACTTCCGGGTCAGATTTGCATTACTCTGTGTAATGCCCGCCTACATTCCATTTGCGACACTGTACGCGGTAGACCAATCACAGCAGACTATATCATCTGACCAATCAGACCAGAGAAGGCTGACTAAAGGAGAGATTAGACAGATGAATTACAGACCGATTAATTTGAGAGTCCCTTTAGATGAATGGTAATAACAGTTTATTATTAGAAAATGCAAGCGTTTTTACACCTTGGATGTAAACCTGTCGTTCGACACCTTAAATTCACAAAATAATTACTCTTTAATATTTGTATGATAAGACAAATTCCCAAACTTGTATAATTTAATAAGATGCTCAGTGATCCTGTACACGAGAGGGATGCCCCTTATCCCCTTTTTGATTTGCAATATCTATGGAGCCATATCAGTCAACAGTTGAATATTATTCCTGTAATAGTGCAAGGCAACCTCAACATATTTCGCTTTATGCGGATGATGCGATTTTATAAACAATGAATCCTGATTCATCTATTCCACCACTACTTAATGTTCTTGACCAGTTTGGTAGGTTTTCTGGATTTACAATAAATTGGGGGGGAAAAAGTGAACTAATGCCTGTTTTTGACGAGAAAGATCAAATCATTATCTTAAATACTTAGGTACAATTGTCACCAAAAATGTTAATGAAACTGAACTGGAAAAAAGAAAATTGAGCAAATTAAGACAACATTATTTACAGTATTGGAAAACTCTCCTCATGGCTATGGTAGGCAGAATTAATGCTTTGAAAATGTTGGTACTTTTCCGTTCTGGTGTTAATGGCAGTCTAAGAGGAGGGGTAACAGTATTAAATAAAAATAGAACAACACGACAAGATTCAGTTCACAGACCCAACTTCTTAGACTTCTTACAAGTAAAGTTTATTTTATAGTTTTTAGCCATCTCCGTTAGGAGTGGAAAAAAAGAATATTCCAACAATAATGAGGAAGCAAACAGAACTTCAGCAGGGGATTAGGCCAAAAAAAAAAAAATCGAGCAACGAACTAGTTAGTCTGCTAAGCTAGCAAAGGAAATAGCCCAAATAAAAGAAAATATATACGCTCTCTAACTATAAATGAACGGGAGAAAACAGGTTTACCAAAAGAAACAAATGGGCACCCACCTCCCTGTGGCTTTCCTTGGTATAGAAGTCATTTGGAACATAAACATCCAGGTCACAACAGACTAAAACCAGCCCTTACAATGGTCAAATTCAACATGCTACAACTAGCTAATGCTAATGCTATTACACAAAGTCTACAACAACAGCGTTATGAGCAACAACCACACTTAGCATAAGCCCTCTCTCCCGCTCTGCAGCTTCACGTGAACTTAAAGCAGGTTGTGTCTGCAAACAAGCTACAGGCGGTGTCATCAATCAGTGCTCTCTCTCCAATGCTCTCCAAGCTCTCTCTCTCCAACCTGACAGGAACAACATGAGAAAGAGCAAGGAATTAACAAAACCATAAAATATAGGCCTACATACCCCTAAACGTAACAGTACTTCCAATATTTTTATGTCTTCCAGGCGATTCCTTTCTTTAATCCTATTTTTTTTTATAAGCAACTCAAATCTATTATATCTAGTTTTATTTGGGCCAACAAAACTGCAAGGATTAGCAGATAACATTTAAACATACAAATGATAAAGGAGGATTTAGTGTATCTAATTGTCATTAGTCTTGGCATGGTGAAGGAAAATTGGTAATTTGGTAATCAATTGTTAAAATATTATTAAAGATGCTTTTAGTAAAAAGACTGCCTTACTTGTTTAACAATTGATAAAAACATATTTGAAAATTCTAGATTTATATTTGGATACCAAGATATGTAACAGTCATATTCCCCCCCCCTCCCACCCTGGATTATCTGACATGATCTTTAATCAATGGAAGCATAAAGGGTAAGCAAATTTAGAGATCTTTATGAAGAAGAAAATTTAAGTTCCTTTGAACAGCCTAAACAACAATTCTCTCTCAACTCCTACACGTTTTTTTCGGCAATTTATAAGTCAGAGGTTTTGTCAGGAAAATCATTGCAAACTTTGAAACCTTGAGTGTAAATGCCATTTTAGAGAAATTGTATAATGTTCTGCCACGGGGAGTGGCAATGTGTCTGTTTTTAATAACTTATTATTAGAAAAAGTAGATATGAATACGGAAACAATAAAGCATGAATGGGGAAAAGAAACAGGTATTAAAATGCAGGACAATATGTGGAATAATTGCTTAAAGGACACATGATCTGTGAATGCAAGGTACAATTTGATTACATATAAGATAATACCAGCCTTCACAAAATGTATCCTACAATTTTTCCTGTATGTTACAAATGTAAAATGTCAGATTGTACTATGTTACATTTTTTGTGGTCTTGAAGTAGTTTACATTCTGGAATTATATTTTCAAATGTAGATGTATATTCCATTAACATGGAACTTTACCCTTGTTTCTGTCTTTTAGGGATAGAGAATACCTGTAGTAAATGTTACCAAATACAGGCCATTTCGTTTTGTAAATTGCAGGCAAAAATACTTATTTTACAGATGTGGAAATTACATTCTGTCCCGACTTTTGAGATGTGGGCAGGAGATTTGGGAAATATGCTGTATTTAGAAGAGCTGAGATTTAGCTTAAACAATAAAATATCAACCTTTAAAAGGATATGGGAACAATTAATTTACAAGAAGACTCAGATGATGATCAGAGTTTGTTTGTTCTTGCTTTATTTTAATAAAAAAAGTGTGGCTGCTCACCAGAAAAAGTTATTATAAGGTACTTTTACATTGTTGCTTATCAATGAATTCTGTTTAGTGTGTTGAAGAAACCTTTTACCATTGTTGTAATAATGTATGGGGGGTGGGGGAGGCTGGTAAGGTAATATAATATTAAAATGTAAATATCATTATCTGATAAATCCTGTACAGTTGTAATACTGTGTAATATTGTCAATGTTTTCATCCATAAGCGGAACAGTACATGTATGTTTTATTTAAGTAATTAAAAAAGAAAGAAAAAATACAAAGTGCCAAGCAACACAGACACAGCAACACAGATGCAATTGTGCAGTAATACTGATGTAATGAGATTACAGGTATGTGTTTCTAGAGTAATTCACAATGTCCTTTAAGGCAGCTCATAATCAATTAGCTATTTATTTTTTTAATCGTTGCCTTGGAATTATAAGGTTTTGTCCACATTCCGAGCAGTTTTGAGATCACAAGCTTCAACGTTATTGCATTCCACGTGACTTTGTAGATGAAACCTTTGTAAGTCCCAAAATCTACACAATGTCTAAAAATTAGTGGTGGGCCGTTAACGGCGTTGACGCGCTGCGTTAACGTGGGACTCTTATCGCGCGATAAAAAAATGTCGCCGTTAATCTATTCTTAAAGTTGGGTTGGGAGCTGGGTCTATACCACGCAAGCTATGATGACTTTCACCTTGATATTTTAGCGCGGATGTATACCTATCTTAATTGCACTGTAGGGGGCGAGAACGAGAGTTTTCAACTCGCGTGATCCGCGTCATTCGCGCCGCCTCATCATCTAGGAACCAGGGCTTCATTCGCGTCATTCGCGCCGCCTCATCATCTCATAACCAGGGCTTCATTCGCGCGATTCGCGCCGCAAGTAGGTCTATCGCGTCTTTGCATTGACTTAACATGTAAATCACTCGCGCTTGACGCGCCATTCGCGTTTGGACTGAACACAACATAACTTTACTGTGAAATTACCACATCACATGTGATGTGCTAACATGGATGCAGGTATGAAGCCTGCAGGTCTTGCTTCAGGGAAAATTGATTTGTAAGAAGCTTCCCAATGGAAACCTCGACAAGACTAAGGTTGTTTGCACCTTGTGCAATGTGGAATTGGTTAACTGTACGGAATTGGTTTATATACAGTTGGTTAAAAAAAATTCTCTCAACAGGTCTAGCTTTAGTTGAAACCAGTAACTTTGTATTGGCACCTAATGTATTATGGCTCCTGTATGACATATCGCTTGTTGCTCCCTAACTCTTTGTAAGTCGCTTTGGATAAAAGCGTCTGCTAAATGACTAAATGTAAATGTACTGTAGGAGCTCTTCCAGTCTCAAGTACCACCTAAACGCAGAGCATCCCTTAGCTAATGCGGAAGTAAACACAAGTACATCTTATTGAACATAATTTTATTTTCATCACCAATTATCATAGTAGAACAGCTTTCTCAAGCAGTTTGTGATGCATTTTGTAAACAGGAGATGAGCCCCTGATCTAATGCGCCACCTGGCTCGAGAAACCCGTTCTCAAAGACTTACTTTTAGTCATTATTTGGGTAGCACACATACTCTGAATGCCTTCCGCAGAATTCAAATGAGCCATTTTAATCTAGATTAATCTAGATTAATTCCAAAATTAATCTCTAGATTAAAAAAAATAATCTATGCCCACCACTACTAAAAATGTACATTTAAATGAGTAATGTAAACTCAGTTTTGAGAAAAATGTCAGATAGAACCTTAGAATTCTAAGGCGACGAATTAATGTTTAAATAATGTTTGATAAAGTTTCGAAAGATGCAAATTATAGGAAACAGATTCAGGAAAAGAGGAATAGCCAAACACGCTCAATGTTCCAGTAAGAAGTTCAATAACCAATTTTGCAGTGTCACATTTTAAAAGGGGGCTTTTAAGGTAACGCAAAGCAATTTCCAATCCAGCTGTGCCAACCTTTCTGCTGTCATAGGCACTTCTGTTCTGCTAAGGTTGCTTGACTTCTCTCTTTAAAAGGGCAGTGGCCTGGTAGGTGAGCACAAAAGTCTTTCAAAGTTGGCTGGCTGCAGATTAAAAAAAAATATATATATTCTCATTACTTATATACATTGCTTCGATTTACAGTTATGGTGACGTGAAAAATCAAGGTTAATGCTTGGTAAAATACAAGCACATTTTAAAGAGTACGTAACATGAGATCATGAAAATGATATTTCATGCAGTTTGTTATGTTTCCGTGTTTGAAAGTAAGCTGTCTGCCAAGTTGTAAGTCAAAGGGAAAGAAATAACAAAGTTATTTGCTTGTAAAAATGGGAGTCGACTCTGAATCACACAAACGAGACGTGGAATAGCTCACCTGCGTATCTACGTCACTATACATAGTCCCCGCCAACGTTTGGCTGAGACTGACGCGAAAGCTTATCTCTCCTCCCCCAAACACTGTCGCTCGTTCGTGATGCGTGTGTATCATGTCTAGAGCCTGTGTTTTACGGTGTGAAACCAAGTCCGTCTTATTTCAACTACCAAAGGAAGAATGTCTGAGGGAAAAATGGTTATAATTCATTTTTCAAACGATACCAAAGGAGTATAACCCCAGGGTTTAACTGTGCGCGCGTCATTTCACCGAAGATTGCTTTAATAATCTTGGCGTGTTCACTGCAGGGTATGTGAAACGACGATCCTTGAAAGAGGGGAATACAAACTCTATTTGGACCTTTAGCTACACCGAATCCAAATCTGTAAGTGTGACTATTCATTTTTGTCTTAAGGTACGAAAATATTTCTTGAAGTTATGTCTGTGTTTATCAAAAGCACAACATGCATGTTGTCACACTGGGAGTTTCTATGACAAGAGTTGTCACTTGCCACTGACAAACATCCTGCTCCAGTTGTTGTGGAGTTTGTTGTGGATTAGCGTCTTCTGATGCTACCTCGTCAGACTCGGGCTCAAATTGGTACGGTAAAATCGCCGCCAT
This sequence comes from Triplophysa bombifrons, assembly GCA_029783895.1. Classification (NCBI taxonomy): domain Eukaryota; kingdom Metazoa; phylum Chordata; class Actinopteri; order Cypriniformes; family Nemacheilidae; genus Triplophysa; species Triplophysa bombifrons. Next base: position 12,728,847 of record CM056451.1, on the reverse strand, counting down.
CTCTAGCTACACATATAATATACATGACTTTCAACTACATGTAAACCGTATTCCTGTAATGATGGTAGTGGTGTTCCATTTGCGACAAATGATGAACGCGTTTGACCAATAACAACACCATCTGACAAATCACATGACACAAGGTTAGCGGGTAGGCGGAGCCTAGACGGATGAATCGCGGAACGAATCATTTGAGAGTCAGTCAAGAAGTAAGGTATGGATAACTGCGTATTATTACGACATTATAGTGTTTAAACACATTGTATGTACATAAACTTGTTGCTGGCACTCCATAAACCAAAGTGGGCCTAAAAAAACATATGCTAGGTACTCTTTAAGAGTTTGCAAAATAGTATATTGTATTTTTTCGGTCTGAAGTACCTAATGAATCGTGTTGCTTTAAATATTTATCGACTTCTTAATGTACAAATCATAATAAAGGATTGAGAGAAAAAAAAAATCTAAAAGTTCCAACAGCGCATTCTATTTGTTTTCCATGGTCATCCACAGGCTCTATTTTCACATGACTTATCAACAGCATGATCCTAACTAAGTCTAATCAGGGACTTAATCACAGAAGAATTTTGATATCATTCAGGAACAATTGCTTCAAATGGCAGAAATGAAGAGGTTCGTTTTGATGAAATAGTTGAAGAGGTCACAGCTTTCCCTGCTTAATTTGGCTGATTGCAGGTGGTAATACGGGCTGGCTGATTGCACTATGTAACGGTCAATCAGTCACCATCCTGCCACAACAACGTGCTACCAAGTGTGTGCCAAATTGTGGAACATAAATCAAGACCGGAGGCTTGTGGTGTATGCATGATAGTTTATCTTTACAAATGTAATTTTGAGTTTTCCCCCTTTTGTTGACAGAGATAGTGACACAGGAAACACAATCATTAAATGCTGCAGATTTGATTAAAATATGCACAATGCACAGTATGTGAGCACCATCTTGCATAGAGTAGCAACCATGGCATCTTTAATTAAAAATGAAGAACTATACCATGAATTATATCACATAAAAACAATGGAATCTAAAAATGTTCATTTAAAGTTGTTGATTGTAATGAAGAATAGTAGAGTAGTAGAAGAGTAGTATAGATCTTCACCTGAAGAAAAAAACTAATGGTTTCAGCAAAAGTGTATAGCATCATTAAAAGGAATAGTTTTCAGTACAATGAAAATTACCCCATAAATTAATTTACATAAGTTTTATGTTAACTTTACAGTAAGTTTGCATTTGGCACTAGTTAACATGAATTTACAATGAGCAATACTTCTACAGTATTTATTAATCTTAGTTCATTTTCATTAGGATTTACTAATACATTTTTTTAAATCAAACGTTGTGTCTGTTAACAATAATAAATGTAGAGCGAATTAACATGAATAATTGTATTGCCATTAAGTTACATTAACAGAGAATGATAAAAAAGGATATTTGTTATGCTATCTCTCTGTGTGTTCTTGTGTGTTCGTGTAGGCGTGAAGAGAGGCAGACAATGCAGATTATCTGTTTTAACACTTTACTTATATATGAATTAAATAACACTGACAACAACAGGGTTATGCTCTTGCCCGGCGCTGATGGGATTTACTTCAACCATCTACGCCGGAACCTGAGTGAACATTGATCCTAACCACAACAAAAGGCCGAACCTGTCCGCGTATAGTGATGTAACATAATGATATCATGGCTAATAATGAACTATGCAATTGTGCATACAGAATAACACATTCAACAATGCATATAAATTAAACCAACACTATAACAATATTCTGCAACACTAAAAAAAGAATATTGCTGTTTTGGATTATTGCTGTGATTATAAAACTTCTGTATTTGGATACTAGCTCTGCCTCCATGTGAAGTCTCTCACAGTGCGCTTTGTGAATTTCATACTAATGTTAATGTAAATTGTGATATAAAAATATCCATTTATTATATTAAATATCTTACATGTAATGCCATTGAATGGGATCCAAGTTTACAATAAACTCTTAGAATCCTCCAACAAGGATATCCATCCATCATAAAAGTAATCCATCGTAATTCTCTGGTGGGTAAAAATCTTACGAAGCGAAACAATATTATAAGCTTATTTAGCCATCATATTTAACCCTGATGTTGTTTGGCTGTAATGGGATGGCATGAAGGTGAGTAAATGATGGGATAATTCTCATTTTCTGGTGAATACTTTAAGAAATTCTCCTATAAAAAATTACTGGGATTTTTATAAAATCTCAATTTGAATGACTTGAAGAGACGAGTTTCTGATGAATAAAGCATGATTATTTAAATGTTAATGTCATTAGTTTTTACATAAAGTTCATAAAGATCTCCCCATTTGTTAATGAAATTTTTGAACACAATGGACAAATCCTGAAAGTGAATAGGAATAGTCCCTGATGCTATCATATAATCTACTGCTACCAAAAGAGAATTTATATATGTAATAATTTATAAATAAGTACAGTTTAACGAAAGCATTTTGTCATTGAACAATATGTTCTTCTAATATTGTATGGTCTTGTACTATGTTCCTTGAATGCAATATATCAACCTAAAGACATGAGCAGTATCTATCAGTTATAAAGCGACGGGAAATACTTAAAGATATGCATCTCCCTAGTTCTTTCTACTACTCAACTCTCTCTAATTATCTCCTCTGTTCTCAGAAATTCTTAAAAGTAAATGAAGGAACAAAACAATTTAAGGCAGAACAATTAAGCAGGTTGAAGAGCAACAGCATCATGAAATCCTATTTAGCGGGACTATCAAACTTGAACTAGGAAAACATGCACTACAGAGAAAGTTCAAAGTTATGAACTTTACACAAACCATTTGTTTTAAACAAATGTTGTTTTTGTACAGTGGATGTGAAAGCAGCAGAAAGATATTCAAGTACCTAACTCTGCTAAAGGGTTCAGTTGGAATCAATAAAAGAAAATATGTGTATAAATATGCGTGATTTATTTAGACATTCCAAATTGTACCTCTCAAGCAGACCTGCACTTTGAATAGCGAAACTACATCTAAATGAAAATGTTCACCAAAGATTTATGTGAGGGTTCAGTTTAAAGCTGTGGCAAGTGGATAAAAGCATTCTGTAAAAGTTCCTGTGTATGATGGTGGGACCTACATTATGTCGGATCTCGGCTCTGATGACCTATTCGTTCTTCCTGTTAAGTCGAGCACGTGGCGTTGTTTTCACAGCTTGCAACATGCCCGGTGATGGAGTTGCATGCTCCATCCCCCTTATTACCGCACTGATCATTCTCACCGATTTTCACTTTGCCATTAGCTCCTCATTTAATCCCTTGTGTTTCTCTATTGTGTGTCAGACTGATAGTTTCTTTTACGCTGACTCCCTAGTCTTGTAGTTTAATATTAAACTCGTCTTGTCTTGTCTTGTCTTGTCTCTCCTGTGTGGGTTCAACTCTCTCTGACGCGGGAACACCTCCATGCCGGGAACTTGTCGTCTGGTCGTCGCCGCTCACCCCGGGCCATCTCAGCCCATTCGGCCACCGGCCAATCCATCGCAGTCCCCTTTCCCTGGCCGAGTGCTCGAGCCTGCAGCCCCCAGTGACTGTGGAACTCTGTATTATTTTCTGCCTCGTTTTAGCCTTTTTTGATTTAAATAAACCTTCTGTTACCCTCGTACTTGAATCCGGTCTCATACCTGACACATTAATTCCATGCCAGTTATTTATATAGCTTTTTTACAATGTTGCAATGTTTCAAAGTAGCTTTATACTTTAAAGTGTGAAAATGGCCTTAAGATGTAGGAAATCAGAAGATAAGCTCAACCTAACTAACCCTAACTCACAAGACAACCCAAGCTTTTTTCGAAAAACATGCCTAATGTCATGCTACTCTGTTAAGAATTATATGCAGAGTTAGGTAAGGGACTGCTTAAAATATTTATATTTAAAGATGGTTGAAAATCCAGGGACTGAACTGCCTATCCCTAAGTCTGCCCAAAGCACTTAAATTCCAGTTGCTCCAGGCAAGCTGTGCCTGGAATATGTTACATTTAGGATTTTGATAAATGATGGACTACTTACTATACACAAAAACACAGCGTCATACTACCTTTGCTTTAACACAAGCTGAAAAATATTTGCAACCATAAAGATAAATCCAGTAGGCTACACAGTGCACCATATATCATAGGCATATTTAGAGAATTCTTCAAATGTTCCAGGGGAATTCATTCGGACACATACTGGCTTCCTCGAGCAGACAAGTAGATGAATTTCCCACAGAGCTTCCCTTCTGGTTGGAAATCAATTCTGAGATCAATAATCTCTCAGCTTACTGTTAACAAATCACGCGGTTTCCAGTCTCTATTCATTAAGGTCGCAGTCTTTGAGTTGTGTTATTTATGTGTGGTCTGCTGGCAGATTGATAGCACTCCCACTCAGAATTCGAAATGGACAAGAAAATGTGGCTAGAAGGATGAAAAACCACGCAGGAAACTCCATCAACCCCTCGTCATATAAACTGAGAAGACATTCTGGGCTCATACATCAGAAGTTTCTAATACCCTGCCAAAGCGCTGACCATAGGGGAGTGAATAGGTTCATTGCGTAACACATTAAGGGTTGAGTAACATTAATTTTATTGCTAATACTGTTGAGAGTCATTTTTGCTTTAAATCATGAAAATTCGGAATTAAGCACTGCAGCGAGTGGCTGGTGGTGGACACATTTCTGAGTTTTCATTAAAAATGCAATAAATGTCAGAGCAGATTGATTTGATAATGAAAAAATGTTCGTTTCACAGTGAGCACACTTTGAGCACAGGGCCTGAGTAAAATGCTGACGCTGTCATTTTTTGGAGAAACCACATTCTTATGCATGAAAAGCCCAGTATGGTTTTTACTCTGCTTACAATTTTAGTATCGACAATACTTATTAACCTCTTTTCATTTTCATGTGCCCTTTTTGGTATGTTACATCTGTACTTGACGTCTGGAGCAAGAAAGTTGATACTTCATTTGTTTGATACTGAATGATTGTTTGTTCGAAAAAACATCCTATAAGAAATAGATATAATGCATATACCTTTAAACAATATCGATAACAGTTCAGCTTTTGACATGTAGTAAAAGAGTTAATGAAGTGAATAGTGAGGCTGGAAAAATGCTCATCATAAATGTGCTTAAAACAATTATTTTTTTGTGCATTTTGAGACAAAACAAAGGCACTGATGTATTTTAAGATATGTCACTCTTTTCAGTCTAGACAGCTCTAACATTTATTTTCAGTCTAGGACTAGTCTTAAGCATTGTATGGGAAACCGCCCCTAAACATATTTATAATGCATTTCATAATAAACATATTTTACTGTTAAACTTAATTCCTTTAAGAGTCCTTTTAGAGTTAACGGTTACATCAGAATATTTTAGGTAGATTAATGGCAATTATTTAACCTAAGTTGATGTTTAATGGATTTTAAAGTTAGATAAATGTTTTTGCTTAAGTTTTTAAATTCCTACCTTTTGCTTGATTTTCCTGTCTCACTTCTGTTCATATTATTCTCTGAAATGTGTAGTTCATGTCCAGGGCAGCATAAAGACTGTAAGGGGCCAATGGGCTTTTCCCCTTGAGGGGCCCTTCATCCACAATTTTAAGAGCCAAATTTACTTTGCAGAAATAAATGCCATTAACAAAATATCTAAAGTCATGTAAAATATAAACAAATATTTCTGCTTTAACTATGTACATAGTCCCATAATAATACAGTGGTATTATGAGTGACGTATTTTTGTATGCAAAACCTGGAAGCTCTCAGGAATTCCGGTTCCATTGCTCCAAAGTCTATGGCTTTTTTGAATGGGCTTTTGGTAAATCGCCTGAAATAAGGTCTGTTAAAAAAAACTATAAATATTTTTTGTTTTATTCTATGACCTAAAACAGATCAATTGTAACACGCATGAGATTTTTAAAGCCTTATCGTGTCTTAAAAACGGCGGTTGCTAATAAGTTGCTATATAGACGTCATCGCGAATATAATGCTCACAAATAATGCAACATGGGCACAGATCTCTTAAAACGTAGATGCGGATTCCTTCACAGAGTAAATACTTACTAGGGAGTTATTGGAGCTTGGTGGTAGTGACATTGCTATCGAGCGACCTTAAGTATAGTCTGTTTATAGCATTGTGTTAGCTTTTTACTTATGCCGAAGGTATTTAGGCTTCAAAAGGAATAAAATATTGTTAATTTGTAAAGATTATCTTGATTGACAAAATGTTTAAACATCATAAACCTTTGTTTGTCATGAATCACGTGGAGAGAGAACCCAATTGCAGGCAGCGTAGTGAGGGGGACCACAAAATATTTTAATTAATAATACAAAACACCCACGATGGGGAAATTGAAACTAAGACTGGATACAAAAAAAAGACTTCCCACAAGGGGGCAAAAACAATAGAGAATGGATAATATAACAACTTACAAAAACTAAGACACGACTAATTACGTCTTGGTTACGTATGTAACCTCAGTTCCCTGATGGAGGGAACGAGATGTTGTGTTGAGAACGACAGATGGGGTTCGCACTTGAGGGTTCACAACTAATCAACTGTGACTACTATAGAAAAGGCCAATGAAATTTGGCGAATGAAATTTGCATGCCGTTCTCCGACCCCGGATGTCCGGTGTAAAAGGAAGCCGGTGTGCAGCATCAATTTACTTCTTGTTCTGAAGAGGCTGAGAGCCTCTCACGACTACAGCAGAGGACGATACGTGTTTGTAGCATAAGGGACACAACGTCTCGTTCCCTCCATCAGGGAACTGAGGTTACATACGTAACCAAGACGTTCCCTTTCTGTCGGTCTCTCGACGTTGTGTCGAGAACGACAGATGGGGTTGCATATGGAAAACGCATCAACGCTGTATCGAGTCACAATCTCTAGCGAAGCGACAGTAACAGGCCTGGGCGTGTCAGCTCGATGCTTTCGCGAAACTGTAACCTTCCAGTGTGGTGGTCGGGGGGTTCGAGAGCTTTCTTGGAGAAAGATGGGTACAGCCCTGACCGGTAACCTTTCACGGACGGAGGCCTTAGCTCTCTACTGGCGAGAGGCCGTCCGGCTCGGGTTTACACCGGGTAAGCGCAACTTCCTTAATTAGGGATGCGCTGCAGAGGCCACCTCCTACCCGTGGGGAGGAATATGTCGGATATAGGTATGGTCTCGTCTTTGAAGGAGAACGCATGGAACGTGCGGACTGAGTAGTTAACCGCGAGGTGGAGGTCCACCTGGGGAAGCTCATTGGTTGCCAGGAGTGGGAACCATTCTCATGAGGATACATCAGACGGAACAGCCCACAGAGGGGGTGTTACAGACGTCCGGTAACACTAGGTCCGGTTAGAGCTATCAGTGATAGTTCATATGGTATCCCGGCCTAAGGGGGAAGGCTGCTCTGCCCAGCCAGCCCCCAGTGGGTGCTTGCTTAGTGATGGATGGATGGCCTGTTCTTAACAGTATTTGGGTAAGAAGGGAGGTTGGTGAGATACCTGTTCTTAGCCATATGTTTGGGTAAGAAGAGAGGTAGATAGCACACTGACCCAACCTACTGGAGGGTGGAAAGGTGCTTTCGCAGGCATACGTCTCCCCGGATGCCAGTCCTACATGTCGCCACGCAGGACGTGGGCTGACACCGGGTTTACGCGAAGGTTGTTAACCCTTGCGAAGGTGTTTGGGCGTAGCCCAACCCGCAGCTCTACAGATGTCTGCTAGAGAGGCGCTTTTGCTCAGTGCCCAGGAGGTGGCTATACCCCGTGCGGAGTGAGCCATCACTGCCAATGGGCATGGGAGATTCTGAGATCTGAATGCTGCGTAACGTTATCCACGACCCAGTGCGCCAGCCTCTGCTTGGAGACAGCCTTCCCCTTCTGCTGTCCTCCAACACAGACGAGGAGCTGGTCAGAGCTTCTGAGCTCTGCGTGAGGTCCAGGTAGAGGCGCAATGCACGTACTAGACACAACACGGATCGGTTTGGGCCTTCTTCCCCGATGGGGAGCGCCTGCAAGTTCACCACTTTGCCCCGTAAGGGAGTAGTGGGAACTTTTTGGGCACGCATCCGGGCCTAGGTCTCAAGATAACGTGAAACTAGGTGCTCCTCTTCCTTGGCCTTGCACAGTGTCTGTGTGGCTCCTGGGGGGGAAGGTGTGTTTCCACCCGTCCCGCGGTCAGCTGTGCGCAAGGATATCCGTGCTGAGGGGGCCTCGGACAGGGAATACCAAAGCAGGCAAATGGTGATGTTGCGGGAGGCAAACAGGTTTACATGGGCCTACCCGAACAGCATCCAAATGAGCTGGACTGCCCGGGGGCGGAAACTGACGAGAGAGCGCGTCAGCTGTCTAGTTCAGTTTGCCCGGGGTGTGTGTGGCCCGCAGGGAACGGGTCACCTGTCGACTCCATCGGAGGAGGAGTCGAGCAAGTTGTGTTAGCTGCTGTGAGCGAACGCCACCCTAACGATCTGATGTACGCTACAGCTGTAGTAGTGTACTGCGGACAGTTGCGCCGACATGGTGACAGAGTTGAGGTCCATACCGAGAAAGAGGATGCTCTGCACTGGGGAGAGCTTGCCCTTCTCTCGGTTGACCTGGAGTCCCAATCGATATAGGTGCCGTAGCACCAGGTCCCTTTGTGTACATAACAGATCACGATAGGCCAAGATAGGCCCGTCGTTGAGATAGTTTAGTACCCGCACACCTTTATCCCCTCAGGGAGAAAGGGCGGCTTCCACGATCTTTGCCGTAGATCGAGCCGTAGCTGTGAAGGTCGTGCCTGATGTTGTTCTCCCTGACGTGTCACTTCTCGCGAGAAGTTTGCCAACGGGGTGGAGGTTTCCCCCTCGACGCAGTGCGGGCAAGATGTGTCAATGAACGCTGCTGGACGCCCAGACACCCGGGGAACCTTCATGGTGCTAACTTCCGGGTTAGCCTTCAAAAATATGTCATTTCTGAGGTACTGGATTTTGTTTTGGGCAGGGTTTTATTATTTTTTCAGTCGGGCAACCGACAAAATGTAAATATCCTGTGGAAGAACAATCTATATATTTATATCTATAAATATTTAGTTTGATTTTGACTGACAAAGGCCATGTCAAATACTTACAATAAATCATATTGAAATAAATGTTTGATTTTTTGCCTAGTTTTCATAAACTGGGTTACACTTATGAATGCAAGTGATAGTTTACAATAATAATTTACAACAAACATTTGTGCAGTTTTATCAAGCACCCGTTGCACTTACAGATTGCTGGCAGTGTCTCTAGCCTGACTTTCACACGGCTGGCCCGTAGTTCTCATCTCTTATCATCTAAAACAATTATGAACATTGTAGTATACACTTTCTTTCCCTTTCTCCCTTATTTATTGATTTACCGCACAAACTAACGTTTGTGAAGTTGGCTAGTTAGATACAATTTAATATGCCAACAATCCCCTTACAGTTATGTTAATGATAACAAAAATGTTCATTTTATTAAAGAATACGCAGTGGTTCTAAAAGTTGGGGTGAGTTATCAGCAGAAAGTTACACCGGCGAAAATAGAAACATGATTGCGACCCCAGGACTGTCACAAACGTGAGGAGAGAGAACCCAAGTCCAGGCAGCGGCACAATTTCTAAAAAACTTTTATGAATAAAATAAAGACCCATAATGGGTGGAAAACCATACCAGAACTACAAGACAAATACAAAACAAAGACTTCCCACGAGGGGTCATAACTGAGAAACTGGATCAACTAAAAAAAACACTTTTCAGGAACTAGACACGACTGGGAATAAAAGAACTAGAACTCGAGGTACGTGTCATAGCTAGGCGAACAAGGCAAAACAGCACAGAACAGCAAAAACAAGGGCATTAAATAGGCAAAATAACAAGTGATGATTACATTAGGGAGGAGTGGGGAATGAATCACTGGTGACGAGGAACGAGGGGTCAAGAGACGAGACAGGAGAGCACATGGCCATCATAACAAACAATGTCCATGTGCTTCCACACAAACAAGGGACTGTCATGATCCAGAATTTATTAGGATAATAAAGTCTTACACCTAGCCCTAACTTTATGCTAAATTTTATGATTTAACACTTGTTACAAATTTTCAAATACATTCTTAATGTTATTGAAAACAAATGTCTTCATGATCTGATATGTGGTGGAAAAAGTGGAGTCGCTCTTTCAAATATTGTCAATCTTAGTATTTCTCTATTACAATCAGATACTGGTGGGCGGAACGAAAATAGTTTCTTCCAACAAGTTGGGCTATTTGCACTCAGTATAACTTAAATAGACACTCCATTATTTTTTTCCACATTACCGAGGCCCCCTAGCCCAGGTAAGTCCGGAATTAATGAAGCCCTGTTCATGTCTTTGTTTACTGATTCCTCACTGACTGTATCCTTATATGCAGCAGCTTTCCTGTATCTCTTGTGCAAAATGGGTATCAGCCACATGCTCTACAGTAAATTTTAAACAAGTAATTAATTGCTTTGGCAAGTTTACTAAAGAAACATTATTGTTAACTAGAAGATAGTACACATGAACATTTATTGGATAATTATAATGTATGAAACATATTGTCTAACAAATGCATGTTAGTGACTTTTCTACTGGTTTAGGCACAGATGAGGATGCTGTTCACCTCATAAATAGTTTTGCCTATAGCCATCTAGACTAGATTTTAGAGTCCATATCCATAATATTTTCATACGTTCTTGTTTCATGAATAAAGCACTGAATTTAGATCCTTCCATTTCTCTGATATTAGCCAAGGGGCAGTTTAAATGTAGAATACTGTCGATCAGACAATAGCATTCAGAAGAGTGCCTTACTCACATTAGTACTGTAGGCTGAACATAATTTAGAATATAAATTAAAAATTTGTTATTACGATAGATGACAGGCAAGCCAATAAAATGTGCTACGTTGTGTCACATAAGTGACTTTAAATCAGATTAGTAATACATATTTAAATAGTCATAGCGGATAACTGGATATCTAAATAACATTGTCTCTACTCAAGTTGTTATAAACTGACTTTTATAGGTCTGACACTTGGGAAATTCTAAAGGATGTTTTTTCCTGACATGTGTTGGTTAAAATAATAATAAAATGTGTCATTGTTCTTCTTTCTACCAGACATGATTTGAATTTCTGTACCCCAGAAACCTGTTCATTTACAGCCAAGGCTATATATATTTAAAAAAGTTTTTTTCTTCAGATTTGAAGATTGTCCTGTTGCTCCACAGCTGGTATTTTCACAAGTCACCTCACAGCATTCACGCAAAGCTGTGACTGGCAAAATGTGTTAGTGTTTCACAATTCATCTCAGACTCTGGTGTGATTCTGCCCAATTAATAATTCAGCAATTCTTACCTCTACAAAGACTGTTTGCCTACCATGGAGCAAAAACCGTGTGATGTGACACCTCAAAGCCTCTGTAAGCACAGTAAGTCAGAAACATGCACACGCATACACACATTCATTGCGTAAAGAAACTCTGAGATGGGTTTTGGGATCTACGGAGGCACTATAAACAATAGCATAATTGCTGGCATGCAAGAGCTTTGTTTAGTTTGTGTGTATGTATGTCTGTGTGTTTGTGAAAAATTAACTTTGTGCAAGCTGTGATCTTCCTCATGACTCTCAAATACGTTTTAGCGAAAGGGTCACAGTCTAATCCTCCGGAGATAAGCTGCACTGTCTGCCGTAGAAAAGTGTGGATCAGAGGCCCACCAGGATCAGATAAGCCCTCTATTAGACTCGCTGAAATAGGACCACCTCTATTACAGCGGCCAGAACCGGTCGGATGAATGCAATCTTTCCCTGGAAATAAGCCCCATACAATTCCTCCATTAACTCATTATGCCCCCTTTCAGTGTTTCATTTTCCATTTAAACCCACCAAAGGTAAGATTACCACCATTTGTAGGACCTACGTAAACATAGCTTTGCAGGTGAGTCAAGCATGCAGAGGATGTTACATTAGGTGCTTTCAAATGTTAAGAAAAGGTTGAGTGGGATGTAAAATATGTCTTACGGCTTATTTAGGACCCTTTGTGCCTTATCAGTTGGCATGCCAGCTTGAATAAACGTCTTATAATTGTGACTAATGATCCACGATGTTCTGCAAATCTCTTGCCATTGTATCCTAATAGCTCTCCTCAGACATCAATAGTGTGCATGTATTTTAGTTTTGTTCTCTAAAGCAAGGTTTTTTTATGTAAGGCCAGAATGCTTTGTGATTTTGTAGGCTCGGTCAAGGACAACATGCATTTTAATGGCATATGCTTTAGAAGAGGACTATAATTATGCATGTCAGTATCAGATGCTTCAGAATGAATAAAAAAATAGTTGAGGTTCTGGTATATGGTGATTCCTTAATGAGACAAAGACACTATACTGTATCTATTATGCTTACATGTTATAACAAATCTCAGTAGTTTCTCAGCATCTTTGAAAGCATAAGGTTTTAAAAGTGTGCTCATTGTAATTAAAAACCAACACAATCTCACATAATTATTTTACGAGTTCATGCCAATTCGTATGAATTCCTTTGATCTTATTTGTACATTTTAAGTCAAGTCAACTTGATTTTATAATATACAAATAATGTTAAAGGGCCGCAATTCCAGGTGTTTTCTGCAATGTGAAAATAGTAAGAGGTATCCCCAGAATGTGTCTTTCAAGTGTCAGCTCATAACAGTGGCGGAGCTAGAGTTTTTCAGATGGGGTGTCCTGGGTGTGGCCAAGGCAACTTCAGGGGTCCATAGACCATGATAGAAAGTCAGTGTGTAACAGTGATGCGCGGATGGTGGTTAAATCCGCGGGCGCTGTGGATGATCCGCGGGACGGGTATGTCGGGTAATAAAAAAATACATTTTGATTAATTGCGGGTGGATGATATCATATACAATATTAACAAAATTTCTTCAAAAATACAAATTTGTTTAAAATGCATTTTAAAGCAGGCGCTAATTTGCAGTAATTTAAAAGAAATGCGCGTGTGGTGGCAGTATGGGGGCAAAACAGATCCGAGAGAAATTTCAAAAGGGAGAAATAAAACAAAACAAAAGATAGGAAAGAAAAGTACCGTGTGGGAGCGTTTTAGCGAAGTGGTTAACAAGGAAGAATCAAGTACTGGGTATGTAATATGCAACGGCTGTGAGGCACTGTATGTACAGTGAGGAAAATAAGTATTTGAACACCCTGCTATTTTGCATGTTCTCTCACTTAGAAATCATGGAGGGGTCTGAAATTGTCATCGTAGGTGCATGTCCACTGTGAGAGACATAATCTAAAAAAAAATCCAGAAATCACAATGCATGATTTTTATAACTATTTATTTGTATGATACAGCTGCAAACAAGTATTTGAACACCTGAGAAAATCAATGTTAATATTTGGTACAGTAGCCTTTGTTTGCAATTACAGAGGTCAAATGTTTTCTGTAGTTTTTCACCAGGGATTTTGGCCCACTCCTCCACACAGATCTTCTCTAGATCAGTCAGGTTTCTAGCCTGTCGCTGAGAAACACGGAGTTTGAGCTCCCTCCAAAGATTCTCTATTGGGTTTAGGTCTGGAAACTGGCTAGGCCACGCCAGAGCCTTGATATGCTTCTTACAGAGCCACTCCTCGGTTATCCTGGCTGTGTGCTTCGGGTCATTGTCATGTTGGAAGACCCAGCCTCGACCCATCTTCAATGCTCTAACTGAGGGAAGGAGGTTGTTCCCCAAAATCTCGCAATACATGGCCCCGGTCATCCTCTCCTTAATACAGTGCAGTCGCCCTGTCCCATGTGCAGCAAAACACCCCCAAAGCATGATGCTACCACCCCCATGCTTCACAGTGGGGATGGTGTTCTTGGGATGGTACTCATCATTCTTGTTCCTTCAAACACGTTTAGTGGAATTATGACCAAAAAGTTCTGACCACATGACTTTCTCCCATGACTCCTCTGGATCATCCAAATGGTCATTGGCAAACTTAAGACAGGCCTGGACATGTGCTGGTTTAAGCAGGGGAACCTTCCGTGCCATGCATGATTTCAAACCATGACGTCTTAGTGTATTACCAGCAGTAACATTGGAAACGGTGGTCCCAGCTCTTTTCAGGTCATTGACCAGCTCCTCCCGTGTAGTTCTGGGCTGATTTCTCACCTTTCTTAGGATCATTGAGACCCCACGAGGTGAGATCTTGCATGGAGCCCCAGTCCGAGGGAGATTGACAGTCATGTTTAGCTTCTTCCATTTTCTAATGATTGCTCCAACAGTGGACCTTTTTTCACCAAGGTGCTTGGCAATTTCCCCTTAGCCCTTTCCAGCCTTGTGGAGGTGTACAATTTTGTCTCTAGTGTCTTTGGACAGCTCTTTGGTCTTGGCCATGTTAGTAGTTGGATTCTTACTGATTGCATGGGGTGGACAGGTGTCTTTATGCAGCTAACGACCTCAAACAGATGCATCTAATTTAGGATAATAAATGGAGTGGAGGTGGACATTTTAAAGGCAGACTAACAGGTCTTTGAGGGTCAGAATTCTAGCTGATAGACAGGTGTTCAAATACTTATTTGCAGCTGTATCATACAAATAAATAGTTAAAAAATCATACATTGTGATTTCTGGATTTTTTTTAGATTATGTCTCTCACAGTGGACATGCACCTACGATGACAATTTCAGACCCCTCCATGATTTCTAAGTGGGAGAACATGCAAAATAGCAGGGTGTTCAAATACTTATTTTCCTCACTGTATATGAAAGCCATAAGACTGGTACCTCTTATATGGTACATCATGTATGTGCTAAATGGAAAGATTAGATTTAAGCATTTACAGACAAAGACAGTGCTATAAAATTTACTGAGTAATTAAAGTGACGATCGGATTTGGGTCGGGTGCGGATATCTATATCTGAGAAAAATATACGTGCGGGCGGGTGGCGGGTGGATAATTTTTTGAAGCAGCGGATGCGGGTGACATTTTAGCTTATCTGCGCATCTCTAGGTGTAACCCTAACCTGCCATCAAAAGAGAAATAAAAATTTACTTAACCTGGTGTTTGTAACGTGATTTGGCTTAAAAGAATTATTCACATACTATGAATTGTCAGAGTCTCTATCTCCTAACACACAACTAGATTCGTTACATGGCTGGCCGTACTATGGAGTAACTTAGCTGTATTTTATTAGCCCTTTATGAAATGTAAACAGGCTATTTGCAATTGAGGTAATCTTTTCAGTATCACGACCAGATAAATAGCTTAAGAATTTCAAAGTTAGCTTAACATTTAAACACTGGTGGTGGCTGTAGCTGACGTTAGCCTACATTAAGTAAACAGGCAAATAGTGTAATGTATTGGCACTGCACTGTTTATGTGTATATAACTAGCACAAATGTAACGTTAAATACAATGTTTAGGCTAAATCGGGAACCGATCTCTCTTATCTGGTTAACCCGTCTAGCGCCAACATTCATGTTTACTCATACAGCGACTTCACTTTCAAAATGATTTGCGCCAACAAAATCCCGATGACTAGTCTTAAAACTAACCTTATATGCGAAATTTCATTATTCTTCTGTTACTCGCATCACTTTCGTCCTTGATTAATTTGAAAGCTTCGTGCGCACCGGACCCTTTTTCAGCAAGTGGTGAAATGAGATGTCAATCATCATTAAACTGCCCAATAAAATTTGAGGTGGCACTCGGGGTGGCCAATCAGATGTCTGAGGATGCCACCCAGGACACCCCTCTGGCTCCGCCTCTGGCTCATAATACACCACATATCTTTTATTTCAAGGTGTTGACCATGGCCATTTGTGGCTGCAATGGAAAACGCAGCGTTTTTGTTTGTGTATCTTGACATGCAAAGGAGCTTCTGCTCCCTTCCTCGTATGCAAAATAGGAGGTTGAGTGTGTCGGTTCACGATCCGGGAAGCCTGCACGATCCATCCCCACATGCACATAATGACATAATAGAAAACTCGCATGCGCAAATGATAATTCTGTTTTGAGACGATTTACAACACTGCACAATCTGTTCCACGCTTGCACACCTTTGTACTGCGAGACTTTCATTCACTCACAGCGAAAGAAAAGAGAAGTTTGCCCTTTAATAAAGGTTCAAATTGCCACCTATACATGTCACGTGAACTAATTAATTGAAAAAAATCTTAGGATGAACAATCATAACAGTTAAGAATAGCTGTAAAATTAAACTAACATCAATAATGATTTCTTAGCACAATAAACAAGTGGAAAACTTTTTTTATAATTTATTTTGCGATATTATAATAAATATCTCAGCTGGGTATTTTGGACACATTCAGCTTTATTTCTCACCTTATCATTATGTACAGTATAAATTAACTCAATTATTGGGATTATTTAGATTATATAGATAGATATATTAGTCTATATAGATCCATACTAATACAACAAAAATCACTGTGACATCAGATCGTTAGGGGATACCCAACAGCCTGTTTCGTGTCAGGTCTCTGGTCTAGCGTCTGTGGGGTTTGTTTTACTTATGTCTTGTTAGGGTTGTCGGGCACATGGGTTTTGTTATTCCTAGTTTGTCACTTATTTAGTGTCTGCGTTTCACCCGCTTCCCTCGTTACCTTGTTTACTCCTTCATCATTAGTTTATACTCTTCACCTGGATTTTACCACTCTTTCTCCAGCTGTTCCTTGTTTTCTTCCGGCTCACTTTCCCTTATATTCCCTGTGTCTTCTCTTGTCCGATGTCAGTCCGTTTGGTTTGAATCACCTGTGGGTTCTCCAGTCCAGTCCAGTCCAGTCAAGTCTAGTCTTGCAATTAATATCACCTTGTCTTGTCCAGGCTCCAGAGCTGTTAGTCTGCATTCGGAATCTACCCTTGTCTTACTCTCTGCTTACTCAAGTATCTACGACTGCCATAATCTCTTCTCGAGGGATCTTGTTGCTACCTCCAGCTGCCTGGGGAACCCACTGGTTTGCTGCACATGTGATTGCCGTCCTGACATCTTACCTCTTGGTTCTTAACCGGCTGTTGGTTGTGGGGATTGAGACTACGGACTTCCACTGTCAAGCATACGAAGTACCAGGGTTGTGCTCGTCATCTTCCGCTCGAGGTAGCTACAGCAGTTTTGGCTCGAGCCTCTTGCTGGAAGGAATCAAACCAGTTGAACCGTCATCATCAAGCGGATTCTTCCTTGACTCTCGCTGGAAGGAATCAAACCAGTTGAACTGTCATCATCAAGTGGATTCTTCCATGGCTCTTGCTGGAAGGAATCACACCAGTCGAACCGTCATCAGGGGGATTCTTCCTTGGCCCTCGCTGGGCGGAATTATGTGTCTTCATCTACTTTCAGTAGGTGGAAATATCCTTGTCCCTCACAGGGCGTAATTACCTTGTTTTTACCTGTCTGCAGCAGGTGGACTTTTTCCTTGGCCCTTTCTGGGCGGACTCGTTTTGTTTTTGTGAGTTAAGTCTCTGACTATTTTTTTTCCCTGCTGATATACGCACCTCTCGGTGCAGTCCCCTGAACCTCCCGGCCGAGTGCTCAAGCCTTTATTGACTTTTGCTTCCTTGACGTTCTGATTATCTGTCTTTGTGTCTATGATTCCCTGTACGAGCCTTTTTGTGCTGGGTCGAATAAAACCAACCTTCTCGTGCATCTGACTCTTGAGTCGTTCATAACAGTTTCGTGTCACTGTTGTGGTTTAAAGGAGATTACAAAAAGAATACATGGATTTGTAAAATTACAGGGTGTTTCTGCACACACGCTGGAGACTTTATTTCTAGTGTATAAACATTTAAAACTGCATTTTCCGGGATTGCGGCCCTTTAAATTGTAAAAAAAAAACATTTTAAATACATATGGAATAAGATATAAAATAGAAAAAAAATAGATACACATTTATTACATAATAAATATAACATTAAACATGTTTATACATACATTTGTACACAGCCATAGGAAATTAAGAGACCATTCCAAAGTTATTTCATAGTTATTCTGAATTTACTATTTATAGGTATGTGTTTAAGTGAAATTGTTGTTTTTGTTTCATTCTGTGAACTGCTTACAATATTTCTCACACAATTTTCAAATAAAAATATTCTTTCTTTGCAGAAAATGAAAAGAGGAGAAACAGGATGTTTGATAACAAGTTCATATTCACTTTTATGCAATACAACAGCAATATGTATTTAGGAAAAGTTCAACAATTATTCTTGGGTTATAACCTCTATTTAGATCACAGTTTTTATGTCTTGTCATGCTGTCAGTCTTTTACATTGCTGTTGGATGACTTTACTCCTGAGGTTTTATTTTGTTAAAATTTAACAGACACTGGTTGGAATGGCCACAATACATCTAGAAATGCTGATTAAAGGAAAATTTGGTATGGTCTTTTTTGTGTGTATAGGCATTATTCATAATGGCATAAAAAGTGTGATTTTGTTTGGTGCAACTGCCAGAGATGGGGTATTTCCGTGAGATCATGTTGTTATCAATTTGAAATCAGTAAGATTAGTAAAGTCATCAACTATCATGCTTCTTTTTTTAACAAGTAGAAAAGCCTTCGTCCCCCAAATAGAATGTAAGTAGTAGGTTGTGCATCTGGACTTGAGAGATTTATGAACAGCAACGACATTACTCAGTGTTAACCTTCTGTGTACCTTCTGTTTTGTCATTACTGTCAATCACATAACCTATGGCAACATTAATCCTGTGATGAAGAATTATTGGTCTCCAAGAAATCCCCTAGGCCTGTACAGCTACAAACAGTAGAAAAAATCACTCCAGTGTGTTCAGCCTTAAAACAAGCCATTATCAGCCTCAGGCTATGAGGTCCTTTACAGAGTCATGTGAAATGGTTTGCTAATCCTCAGGGACCATGCTAAATCAACCTTGTAATACAAAAGAGCAAAGAGAACTAATCAATATAAGCAAAAAGATCTGACCCCTCCCCCCTCTTTCCCTCTTACCTCTCCAGCTTTAGTCTAAAATAAATGAAATGTGACATAAGTAGAAAATGTACAGAAAATCACCGTGACTTGACATTACTACCAATATGACTGTCTCTCTTGTCACGTTTCATTAGGTCAAGGTTATTGCTAGTGTGCTTTAGATGATTTCTATCCACTGTTGCCCTTTGGTCTCTATACCTCAAGAATGAGTTAAGATATTAGATATGGTAGATATTAGACCATTTCACCCTAAATGAAAAATAGAATTACCAACTGGACTAATTCAATGTTTTGAGGACTTCCTGAGGTTAAAAACGCCTATATAACATTCTCAGTACCCTATATTCATTCACCTGATGTCTAGATGGTCTCAGGGCTAGATGACATTGTGTGATATTTTATAAACGTAGCAGAGGAGTAAATTGAAATTGGATGTGACTCTAAGATCTGACACATTTTAAACTCGTAGCTTTAGGAGTGAATCTGACTGTGAGAGCATAAACATAGAAAGAAGAGAATTCAGAATCACAGCATGGGCTTCTCTTATAGCCATATACCCATCATCACTTTTTCTAAAAGCTACCGTTTCGTAAGAAATGAATCTGAAGCAGTGGAACAGGATATCAAGGTATACGGGCAATTCCAGCGTTATGACGTGACATTTTGCGCTATGGACGTGAAATAAAAATGCTCTGAGAATGAATTTGTTATGATTATATTGAACCATCTGTTTATATTGTACTGAACCATTTTTGATAGAGTCTAAACATCAAAAAATGTCAGTCTTTGAAAAAAGATTATATAAAAAAATGGGAAATAAATATGCATTAATATCATTAATACAATGATAAACTTTGTAGGATTTCTGTAAAATAAAATACACAATCCTGAAGCAATAATACCCAATGAATGGAGAATGGACTTATTAAAAAAATTCGGTCACACTTTATCTTGAGGTCCAATTCTCGGTATTAATAAACCATTAAGTATGACTTTTGCCTCAGTAAACTACTCATTTATTGCTTATTAATACTTAGTAAGGTAGTTGTTAGGTTTAGTTATTAGGTAGGATTATTAGCATCTAATAAGCAACTAGTTAATAGTGAGAATAAGCCCCTATACTAAAGTGTGACCAAATTTTCATGTGTCCATTTATGAGGAATATGTAGCGTTATGGATGTGACAATCCTGAAAATGGCACTAACCTGACTATGAAAAATCATGTACTAAAAAATAAAACAAATGCTTTACAAATTTGAAGAGAGATCTCCATGGATATTAGAACCACCGAATGTAAAAAAAACTGGTAAAAGCTTAATTTTTCGTGGTAAGGTTGAGATTTGCCCATACACAAGGATCAGTGCACACAGCAAATCTTTCTTTAAAGCAAACCATAGTAGAACATTGGTGCAAAGATATTTGGATGGACATTTTTAAACGTTCAAACATTGTGCCTTTAAGACCACCTGAATGTAGTTTTCTTAGTTTTAAGGAGCTCCAACTTTTCTGTGACCAGTGATATTAATGAGATGAAATGGTTATGTAGGGTAGTGGGTTGATTGGAGCTTTCCATTCAGAACCGACCTCAGCACCAAGGACAGCTCCAATACTTTACAGACTGCCATATGCTGTTTATCAACCTTTTAACCTGTACCTGTCATGTGCAATACCAAAGACAATATACATTTCATTAAATCTACTTGTGTGTTCTACCCTTACAGAATTACAGGAGACCATTTTACTAGCTCTATCTGATATTTGTGCTAAAGCTGCAAGACAACCTCACAGAACGTATAAGATGAGAGATATGGATTACTCCTGAAACTGATTGAATTAACACTATCTCTCACCACAACTTCCAGAGAAAAAGTTGTGGTTTCTTTTTTGATAGCAACCTCAAAATGTCAACCTACTTTTTGTTTCTTTTTGTTTCGTTTCATTGTTCTGTATATTATGCTTGAACCCATCATTTACAAGAGCTGTAAGAAATCCATTTAATTCAATAATTGGAGCCTGCTTCGAGGGCATTCTGTGACGACTTGACAGCTGTTCGTCTAAAAGTGTTTTGCTGAGACCTTGTCCTGTTTTGGGTTTTTGTTTGATTTATCATTGTAATTAGTTTACTTATTTTTTTGTTTTCTTGACTGAGTTTGATTTGGGTCCAAATGACATGGCAACTCTTTGTTATTTCTTCTTTTTTTATTTTTTTTGCAGGGCCTGGGCACCAAGGAGCATTGCTTTGATTACTCTTGATCTTGGTGGTGGTGTTTCCTTCGTCACCTGCAGGTCCACATATTTCGTATTTGGTGTTCGTTTGTATGGTGTGGTGTCTCTGAATTGTTAAAATGCTTTTCAAAATGCCTGCTAATGCAAATGTCGGACTCAATGTTTAAGGGTAAGCGTTAAAGGACTCATTCGGCGGAAGTATGTGTTTTTCTTTGTCTTTTGTGTGTTATAAGTTGCCCATGCATGTATTAGACACATGAAATTGCAACTTCTGTTAAAAAGTGCGGCAATTCCATCGGTTAAAACTCAGCGAGGACAGTCTGGTGCTTCAGATTCGCAGCCTGTAAATATATTTTCATTTAAAAGAATATGTCTGCAAATGCAGACACGCGTGCAACGTGGAAAAGACAACATAAGTCCTAATAATCAGTAATAATATCCCACCTAGAGGCAACACATGTCGTGTTTATAATGGGGTTTATTCACTTTGTTGAGTCGTGACGAGACATGGTGTATCACTGGTGGTATCACTTCAACTCCGATCAAAGCGCATCCTTACACACCATGCAAAAGGCCTTGTCTTGCATTGGAAGAAGAAAAAGAAGATACTGATATTTCTGAAATCATCGCTGAACCGCACGATTCCATCTATAACCCCAAATACACAGTTGTTACAAAGGATTCCAAATTAACGTATGCTTTGAAAATTTTGATTATTAATTTCAATTTAATTTTATAATTTATGTTTTTATTTTGTAAACGTGAATGGACACATTAAAATAAACATTACATTTTTTCATACTTTAGGCAACAGACCACAAACAACGAGTCAAAGTACATTGTTTTTGAAAGCTGCCTCCGAGAGCTGTTTAAAACATGTCCAGTTTGCAAAACTGCAAAAAATAGTCTGATGTTCAATGTAGACAAGTGTACACCTATGTGTTGTTCATCCAGCTTTGTCCAAAGTGCAGTTATCACAGAAAGTGGGAGAGTCAGCCAGTCAATAGAAGTACTCCTGTTGGAAACCTGGTGTCTGCAGCTATTTACTTCATTGGTGCATCATTCTTTAAGTTTGAAAAGGTAATTTTAATACCCTTCTGCTCATGAATCTGTTTTAATCACTCATTTCTTAATATATAGTTTATAATGTTTTTCATATTTTTTTAGATTTGCAAGACCATGCTGTTTCAGATGTTCCACTACGGAACATTTAGGAGACATGCTAGGAACTACCTTAAGCCTGCCATAATTCACAGGTCGGAACTTACTTCAGACCGATATTTTCAAAACGCTACAAGAACAGAGAAAAGTTGTAGTTGCTGGAAGAGATGAGGGCTGATTCACCGGGTAGGTTTATATAAAAAAAAGAAATATGTTATATGGATTCTTCTGATTGCCATTTCTATGTTAGAGACAGGACTAGCGTAAACAAAATATCTTATTTCTTTAGGGCACTCAGCAAAGTTCGGCAGCTACACCTTGATGCACCTGGTGAGCAACACCATTCTTGACATGCTGCTTCTTCAGGTAAAATTAATTTATATAAAACATTTGTCAATGTAACCATGTAATAATATTCACTTCAAGGTTTATGCCTTTTACATTTTTTTGAAACCCAGTGCAACGAGGTAGGCGGAAGCTACCACATGGAGAAACTTGATGTAATGGTTTGGAAGTGGAATACATCATAACAGATCGTCATCCCCAGATCCAGAGGTTTCTTAGAGAGCGGAATGTCGTACAGTTCTATGTGGCACTTTGAAAAGGGTAATTGCTAAGGTTTTTGTATTATGTGACATATATTTATGTGTAATCACAAACACAGTGTTTTTTGTGATTGTTTAACAAAGTTAATGTATGTACCAGTCATATTCAACATTTATACTATGTTTCAGGTTTGTCTAAAAAATGTAACAATCTTTAAAAAATAAAAGAGTATTACATGGTGAAGAAGTGGTTGAACAGAATCAAGAAACACATATATTGGAGTGCTATGACGTCTACTTGTGGTCCAGAAAAGGTAGCCAAATATAAGTCCCTGCTCAACCACATCCAAAATGTCCACACCCGTGACATTCCTGTATTTCCGAAATGTGCACATTTAGACAAAGTGTTCAGAGATCACCAAACATGGTTCCAACCAGGTATAAATCAGAACATTACATTACTTTATAATGTGAAAAAGCTTATTTTTCGGACATTGGGAATGTTTTTTAACTTTTTTTAGATTTGCAAGACCATGCTGTTTCAGATGTTCCACTACGGAACATTTAGGAGACATGCTAGGAACTACCTTAAGCCTGCCATAATTCACAGGTCGGAACTTACTTCAGACCGATATTTTCAAAACGCTACAAGAACAGAGAAAAGTTGTAGTTGCTGGAAGAGATGAGGGCTGATTCACCGGGTAGGTTTATATAAAAAAAAAGAAATATGTTATATGGATTCTTCTGATTGCCATTTCTATGTTAGAGACAGGACTAGCGTAAACAAAATATCTTATTTCTTTAGGGCACTCAGCAAAGTTCGGCAGCTACACCTTGATGCACCTGGTGAGCAACACCATTCTTGACATGCTGCTTCTTCAGGTAAAATTAATTTATATAAAACATTTGTCAATGTAACCATGTAATAATATTCACTTCAAGGTTTATGCCTTTTACATTTTTTTGAAACCCAGTGCAACGAGGTAGGCGGAAGCTACCACATGGAGAAACTTGATGTAATGGTTTGGAAGTGGAATACATCATAACAGATCGTCATCCCCAGATCCAGAGGTTTCTTAGAGAGCGGAATGTCGTACAGTTCTATGTGGCACTTTGAAAAGGGTAATTGCTAAGGTTTTTGTATTATGTGACATATATTTATGTGTAATCACAAACACAGTGTTTTTTTGTGATTGTTTAACAAAGTTAATGTATGTACCAGTCATATTCAACATTTATACTATGTTTCAGGTTTGTCTAAAAAATGTAACAATCTTTAAAAAATAAAAGAGTATTACATGGTGAAGAAGTGGTTGAACAGAATCAAGAAACACATATATTGGAGTGCTATGACGTCTACTTGTGGTCCAGAAAAGGTAGCCAAATATAAGTCCCTGCTCAACCACATCCAAAATGTCCACACCCGTGACATTCCTGTATTTCCGAAATGTGCACATTTAGACAAAGTGTTCAGAGATCACCAAACATGGTTCCAACCAGGTATAAATCAGAACATTACATTACTTTATAATGTGAAAAAGCTTATTTTTCGGACATTGGGAATGTTTTTTAACTTTTTTTCTTGATCAAGGGTCAACGCCACTCCAAAAAGTGGAAAAGATCATGAACAACAAGCGAGTCTTGAAGGATGTGGATAAGCTCAGTCACCAGACATCTTCATTTGAAGCCTTTCACAGTGTGATCCTGCGTTTCGCCCCTAAGAATGTTATTTTTCCGTTCATTGGAATGTTGTGCAGCTATTGCACATCATGATTTTATGTTTATGCATGATTAACATTTTTTTTTTCATGTTTTGTTTTATTCCATGTTTGTACTGCAGGTGGTACCTTGCAGCAATTCACTACAATGAAAATGGAGACCGTGAGCAGCCTGTAACAACTTCTGGACAAACTATGTACAAGGTTGTGTTCCCTGAGTCAAAAAAGGGTGTAGCCACTGCAAAGCCACTAATGGTATGTTACACAACATGTTTTATTGTCATACAATTACAGAAACATATTACATTTAGTGATGCATCGTATTGTTCTACGTACGTAGGTTGTGTTTTAATAACATTTCTTTCTGTAACATTTATTTACAGAGTATGTAACTGACTTGATGAAGCTCGTCTTTGAGGAGGTTTTAGCCAGACCCCACACCATTTGTGGATGAGCTGAAACAAATCCCTGTCAGGCAGCTGGAAAAGTCCTAAGATTTAAGGATGCTTGTGACGCTGGGACACAAATTAATTGCTAGATCCTGAGGAATGATATCCTCCCTCCGGGGTTGTTGATGCCCAGAAACTGACCCCCTCTTATTACCACACCCCTCCCCTTCATCTCTTCAGGCCCTGATCACTGGGAAAATGCTTACACATTTCATACTGTGTATATCTCTTATTGTCATAGTATGAAGTTTGATCATCATGTTTGGTATTCTTTTAAAGGTCAGGTGCGATGGGTAAAAAGGTCTAGTTCTTTCAAATCTAACAAAGAGTATATTAGAGGTTCCCTTTCTGTCGGTCTCTCGACGTTGTGTCGAGAACGACAGATGGGGTTCACCCTTGAGAACCAATCAACTCTGACTACTATAGAAAAGGCCAATGAAATTTGGCGAATGAAATTTGCATGCCGGGCTCTGCCACCGGATATCCGGTATAAAAGGAAGGATTCATTCAGAGCCTTTGCTCATGACTACGAACAGAACGAATTCAATGAATTCTTCTTCTTCTTCTACATTGCCGGATCTACGACGTGTTGCAGCGGATCGTCCCTACCTGCAGCGACCTTCCCCTGGGTGTCTCGCCGGTTCCGGAGGTGTTAGAGATTTTTTTCAAAAAAAGTCCTTTTCAGGACTGACTGAGCATTCTCCAGCGCGGCATGTCCCGCTGTTCTCTTGGGTGCAGCACCCTCATCGAGGAGGGGGATGGACACGATCGCTGCGTTAGGCGTCTGGGCGTCCAGCACACTGAAGCAGCATTCACTGCGGGCAGATTTTCATTCAGAAGTTGCGGTCACTGGTCTTCCTACGGGAACCAGCCACCATTTCATCTGCTACCTGGGCTGTGACATCTGAGGCTACGGCCCCGATGACCACCCACATTAGCAGCGTTAGTGATATGGGGAACTCTGCGAACGTAAACCCGCCAGCAAAGTGCTCACGGGCCGATCGCACCCCGATTCGCTCTTCTGAACGCTCCCCGACCGGCGGTGGCATACCGTCCTGATTCTCACGCACACACTCGGAAACGATATGTGACGTAGATGAGATGTCTTTTGCAACATCGGAGGGAGACTGGCATCCGACTCCACCCACAGCGGTTGAGTTCAGGAGGAAGCAGAAGTGATGTCATCCATGCTAACCCGGGGATGCGTGGTTCCTGAGGTCGGAGCGCGGTGCAAACCGCGCCCACCCCGGGTGCCATGTTTTTCCCGGAGGTGCATGAGGAGCTGTGTAAAACTTGGAACGCTCAGGGATGGGCATAAATACATGTAAATGTATTTAAAATACAAATACAAAATACTGTTTGGAAAAATGTATTTAAATACAAATACAGTATTTTGTATTTTGAAAATACACAAAATACATGTGAAATTGGTGATTCAGTGCATGTACCCCTGTTAGGCTGAAATTGATCTGGGCCTATTCTAAATGGCAAAAAGCATGACGTGTTTAACTGCTAAGAAACTTCGTTTTAATTTTATTTACCGCTTCCCTTCCCCTGCCCGGTAGGAAATACACAAGTACAAAAAAAGACACTTTATCATTTTTTTATTTTATTATGTTTTATCATCATCATAACTTTGAACTCAGTAACGAAAATAGAAAGTTTGTCTAAAATAAAAAATAAATAAAATTAGAATTTGGCATTATTTACCCAAAGGTTGTTTTTTTTCTAGTAAAAGCTAAAGATTTTGTGTGGTGTAACATTCCTCAGTGTCATCACAGATGCACACAATCAATTCACTAAACTGATGGAGATTATTTTGTTTAATACAGTCGTTAATTAAAAGAAAATAATGCATTTAAAAATGTATAAGACAGTATTTTTCAATTTAGTGTGTTTAATGTTATCGTATATTAATATGTTTTTTATAATGTCACAATTTGAAGTTTACTGGGTTTTACTGAGGGTTTAGGAAGTGTACTCAAAACCTGTTTCACATAATGACCTAAAATGACCCAAAACCTAATCAATTTATATGTGAAGAAATCCATTACTCATGAGAGGAGTGTTTCACAAATTATTCGTCAAACAAATGACTTCCTCTCATCACTCCTTTTTGATGATTTGGAGAACAATTTATCAGAGTCGCCCCCTGTCGTTTCACAGATTTATACAACGGAGAGCACGTCAAGCATAAAAGCCTCGTCAGTTTAATGAGGAGTGCGCGCAGTAAACAGTTTCGCGGCGTATCTATGCGAATTGTGAAAGAATAAACAAGGCTTAAACTGCACTAAGCAACAAGAGAAGTTCGCGGCAGTTATGATAACAAATCTCAATTACTCATCCACACTTGTTTCTTTTTCCACTCTCATGTTCCAATTATTCCTGCCCACTAAAAGGTGCACAATGCACATATATATTTACTTACCCCAATAGCTCTATAAACTATTTAAAAAAAGTTAAATCAATTTAAATAATCGCTACAAATCTGCGACATGTTGATGTTGTCATGACATCACCTAACACGCAGTAACGTTAATATTTTAAACACAAATAAAATTGACCATGAAATCCTCACATTATTCCAGAAAAAATGAAGATCCAATGCTGGGTTGTAGCTACAGCTGAAGCTCACGTCCATGAATGTTGGGGCAGGGGGAAGGGCGTGTCTGGCCTCAATTATGTTGGTTAATGCACGAAAACACCCTGATAAAAAGGTTGACTGGCTCAAAGTATTTTGAAAATACAAAAATCTTAAATGTATTTAAATACAAATTACATTAGATTTTTCCAAAGGCTTTAAAATACAAAATACTATTTTGTATTTCAAATACGTATTTTAAATACATGTATTTGAAATACTGCCCATCCCTGGGAACGCTCCACTAATGGACTGTCCAGTGAAACTAGCTCCAGCTCCTATACTTCCCTCGATGGTGGGGCAGCCAAGGACTACTGTATGTCGAGATCCCCCAGTTGGAACGTCCGCCCGCGGTGCACCTGTGCCGCGGACGGCTACCACCTGGGGGAAATCGGCCAAGCCTACCGCCCAAAGCGCGTAACACTTCGGCATCACTGGTGTCGAAGACTTGCGATGCCGCGGGCCAGGCTGCCTCCTCTCTCTACGCCATGGCCATCCTGCAGGTCTGCCAGGCCAAGGCGGTGAGAGAGCCGGTAAGGCCGACCAAGGTATAATGCAGGATCTCCGTGCCGCCGCTGACAGCGCTCTACGGGCGACCAAGGTACGATGTCGGACGATGTCCACGGTAGTGGTTCATGAGAGACACCCCCGGCTATACCTTGTGCAGAAGAGTGACACCAAGGAAGTCCGCTTTCTTATGCACCCATCTCGCTGGGTGGGTTGTTGGTAACACCATCGAGGACTGCGGTCAGCAGTTTTTTGACGGTGAAGCAGACAGTGGCAATTAGCCACATTTTTTCACGCCACGACTCGGCCGCCTAGAGGCCTCCGAGATCCCGCGTGACATCTGCTTCCCTGCAACCCAGGACCACTTCGACATCGGCTCCGGTTCCTGTGCCCCCTAAGGCGACATCCCGTCAGCAACCTTCTCGCGAGAAGGGACACTGACGGGAACTCCCCAGGGAGAACAACATCGGCCCGAACCTTTACAGCCACGGCTCTGATCGGTCGGTACGGGACGACTCCTGCCTCGTCACCAAAGCCGGGCCCTTTTCAGGGCCTGGCGCCCACTTACTCGCAGAGTTTTTTCCGTTCTCCCCGGGTGTACTTGCAACCGATCGCACACTCCACTGGACTGTCTTCTGTCGTATACATACGACAGCTGTCACCACTCTCAAACCAACAGTGCGTGCCGTTGTCCCGCCAGGCAGGTAAAAATGCGGAGCCAACCTTCCCTCCGGGGACCCCCCGCGACAGATGGTTAGCTCCGCCAGCCGACTAACCACCCCTGTGGGAATGATGAAGCAGACCGTCCCCTTGGTCATCCTGTCACAGTTCCTGGAAGCTCGAGAGCTGCCCACACTGTCTCGCTGACAATGCGGGTGGTCCGTCTTGGTTACACAATCCAGTTCGCCAGAGACTCTCCCAAGTTTCGGGGCATCATCTCTCCCTCTGTCAGAGGCAGGGACGCCTCCGTACTTCGGGTGGAGGTCACCACCCTTCTGGCAAAATAGGTATCGAGTTCGTCCCTCAAAACCAAGATGTTCTGTGGGTCACGACCCGCACTTCATCGTTTCCAAGAAATACGGCGGGTTGCGCCCCATAGGTCTGCGTACCCTGAACAAAGCACCTTTACAAGCTGCCGTTCAGGGTGCTCACGCAGAGGCGCATCCCAGTGCAGAGCACCCTCTTTCTCGGTATGGGACTAAACTCTATCACCATGACGGCGCAGCTGTTCGCAGCACGCGCCCAGTCATTGTTGAACTGGAGGATCCTGGGACACATGGCATCCTCCGCGCGGGTAATACCCCTCGGGTTGATGCACATTCCGCTTCAACACTGGCTACAGAGACGAGTTCCGAGGACAGCGTGGCACACCGACAGCAGGCGCATGGTGATTTCGCCCTGCTGCCAACGCACCCTAACCCTTTGGTCTTCCATGACCTTCCTCTGGGCGGGGTTCCCCTCGGGCAGGTTACGAGGCACGTCGTGGTGACGACGGACGCTTCGCTGCAGGGGTTGGGTGCAGTGTGCAACGGGCACGCAGTAGCGGGGCGCTGGACGGGCCCCCGTCTGCGCTGGCATGCAATTGCCTAGAGTTGTGGGCGGTGCGGCTTGTGCTGAGAAGGCTCCGGCCTCTAGTGCAGGGCAAGCACGTGTTGGTCCTCCGGGACAGCATGACAGCCGTAGCGTACATCACCAGGGTGGCTCCCTGCGGGCCACACACATCCCAGGCAAACTGAACCAGACAGCCAATGCGCTCTCTCGTCAGTATACGCCTTGCGGAGAGTGCCGACTCCACCCCCGGTCCAGCTCATTTGGGTGCTGTTCGGACAGGCACAGATAGACCTCTTTGCCTCCCGCGACACCACCCATTGTCTGCTTTGGTACTCCCTGACCGAGGCCCCCTCGGCATGGATGCCCTGGCGCTCAGCTGATGGGCGGAAGCACACCCCCCCAGGAGCCTCCTTGCACAGACACTGTGCAAGGTCAGTGAAGAGGAGCACCAAGTGTTATTGGTTACACCGCACTGGTTTAACCACACTTGGCTTCAGAGTTGATGCTCTGGACAGCGACTCCCCCTGAACCATTCCCCTGACAGAGGACCTGCTCTCTCAGGGGAAGGACATGTTCTGGCATCCCAGATCAGACCTCTGGAACACCCATGTCTGGTCTCTAGACAGGACGAGAAGATCCTGAGATGGCTACTCTCCCTCTACGGCAGAGACCATCACCCAGGCTAGGGCCCCATCTACTAGGCGGTTATACGCCTCTAGGTGGTGCCTCTTCTCGTCCTGGTGTCTCTCTCAGTGAGAAAGACGCACTGAGGACACAGTTGATGGAAAGCTTCTAGGGCAACACGACCTGGTCACCAGGTTCCTAAGGAGCGCGAGAGGGCGGAATCCGCCTCATCTCCGCTCCATACCCTCTTGGACCCTAAAGAGGGTTCAAGAGCCCTTCGGAGGTTCCGATCTTCCTCACCTGAGTAAGACGGCCCCCCTGTTGGCACTCAAGAGGGTAGGGGACCTCCGAGCATTCTCTGTGTCCCTGGATTGCCTTAAATTCGGCCCTGGTAACTCTCACGTTATCCTGAGACCCAGGCCCGGATACGTGCCCAAAGTTCCCACTACTCCCTTTCGGGACCAAGTGGTGAACTTGCAGGCGCTCCCCATCGGGGAGGAAGACCCAACCCCATCCATGTTGTGTCCTGGACCGCACGCAGAGCTTCAGTAGCTCTGACCAGCTCCTTGTCTGTATTGGAGGACAGCAGAAGGGGAAGGCTGTCTCCAAGCAGAGGCTGGTGCACTGGGTCTTGGATGCCGTTACGACGGCATTATTCCTCCCCACAGGTAGGAGGTGGCCTCTGCAGCGCTTCTCTGATTAAGAGTTGCGCTCACCTGGTGTAAACCCGACCCTCTCGCCAGTAGAGAGCTAAGGCCCCGTCCGTGAAAGGTTACCGGTCAGGGCTGTACCCATCTTTCTCCAAGAAAGCTCTGGGACCCCCGACCACCACACTGAAAGGTTACAGTTTCACGAAGCTTCGAGCTGACACGCCCAGGCTTGTTAAGGTCGCTTCGCTGAGATTGTGATGCGATACAGCGTTGTGGCGTTTTCCATAGGCGACCCCATCTGTCGTTCTCGACACAACGTCGAGAGACCGACAGAAAGGGAACGTCTTGGTTACGTATGTAACCTCAGTTCCCTGATGGAGGGAACGAGACGTTGTATCCCTTATGCCACAAACACGTATCGTATTCTGCTGCAGTCGTGAGAGGCTCTCAGGCTCTTCAGAACAAGAGGTAAATGAATGCTGCACGCCGGCTTACTTTTATACCGGATATCCGGGGGCGGAGCCCGGCATGCAAATTTCATTCGCCAAATTTCATTGGCCTTTTCTATAGTAGTCAGAGTTTATTGGTTCTCAAGGGCGAACCCCATCTGTTGTTCTCGACACAACGTCTCGTTCCCTCCATCAGGGAACTGAGGTTACATACGTAACCGAGACATTTTTAACTCTAGGACATATCCTGCACTCCTCTAAGAGGTGTGACTTTCTCAGGGAATCCTGTTTACAGATAGATTGAGATCTCAGTTGATGCTCTCTTCAGTCACGAGAACACAAACAAACCAAGTTTCTCACTGACCATTGGCTTTGTTACATCTGGGTATATAAGGTGCATTGGCAAAAGACTCAGGGAAGCTTCGGTAACCAGAACTTCCCACATTGCAACTGTGTGTCTCGATTTGGAAGCATCTGTAACCAGAACTTCCCATCCTGCAATAGTTTACCAGGTATGATAAACTTTGTGGTTTATTTTATTCTTATACTATGTTGATAATGTTTGACTATTAAATTAGGATTTTCATTGTATGTGCATTCTATGATTTTAATTAATGTTGTACCTGCCTGGTATAATAAATTGTTATTGTTGATATTATCTGAATTCTTCACAGAAAGGAGCCTGTTCTGTTACTGCAAAATGTATATGTCAGGATAGGATGGACTAGTTTATACTAGACTTTAAATTATAAATGGGGCATTACAAAAGCTCACATATTACAAATTTCCACCTATCATCTTGGCTTAGCACGTTGCATGATCATGACTAAAATAACTATTGTTATGTTTTTGAGCAAGCATGTAGCGGCCAAACTTAATGATATTAGTTTACCCGGCAACCTCTGACTAAAGATCAGAACTGACCGTTTTGTGTCCGTGAGATCCATGAACCCAGCCGGCATGAGACTCTGTGCGACTGCAGGTCCCAATCGAAAGAATAACTATAAATAATAAATATTAAAGTATGAAGATTCACAGATAAATTAACTATGATCAACAGATACATTTGAAATGACAAATAAGTTATTTTATATTATATTGAAATATGATTCAGATTGGTCTTAACCACAGTCATATAAATTGAACTAAATTGTAACAGTTCTTAAATAGCTTCATGCAGAAATCGCTAAGGAGAAGCAGAACACGAGATCCCTTCAACCACACCTTTGGATTCCGTCGTTTGGCCAGTGGGTGGTATTTTACATCCCCATTCCTTGTTTATGTCTTCTCAGTTTGATAGGCCTTGCGAGGATGAAATTGTTGGCCGGCATGTATCACACTTCAGATAAGCGGCGGTCGAAAGCCAACATATAGTCCATCCGGATCAGGGAACTCCTGCCGAATTCGAAGCACAACAAAGGACGGGATAACAACTCTAACGTTCTGTCCAAAATATCCCCAGCACCAGCTAACGAAACTCCGATAGGAGAGAAACCTATAACGCCTGTAAAGACCGAATAAAAATATTCTATTTTTTATTTATAAAACGGTCAGTTCTGGTCCTTGATTCTGATTGGCTGAGCGGAGTTCTAAGCCGTTATATAATACCCCGATATATAACGGCTGACCGCACCACATAGCCTAATGTGGAGCTTTTAATTTACTTTATTTAATGAAACCTTGCTAAGCATATGGAGTAACAGTTTTATAAAAGCAATAAGCCCGCGAAGCCGTGAGTTACAGTGCATTTTATAACAGCTAAGGGGGTTTCGGCACTCCGCTTCGCGTCGTGCCTAACAACGCCCCTTAGCTGTTATAAAATGCACTGTAACCCACGGCTTCGCGGGGCTTATTGCTTAATTAACTGAAAAAAGGTATACATGTTTACTATTGAATTATTTAAATTTACCTATAATATTTGAATGAAAAACCTTTGTTTTAATAGTAGTTTAATTGGTGCCATGAAAATAAATGTTTTTTTGTTTTGTTTTATAAAATAAAGAAATCATCAGACATCAACAACTTACTCTTCAGCTGTTCTTAAATCAGCCCTATAAATGTTATAAATATTCTGGATGATGTATGGATTTAAAGTTAGGTTCGAAGCCTGGGTGGTGTGTCATGCATTTGAGAGGGCCTGCAACCAAAAGTAGTTTTTTATTAAAAACGTAACAATCCTTAACATCCCGCTCGAGTCGCACTTGCAAAGTTAATGAATCTGCAGGATCTTCATTCTCCGGATCAGATTCGGCTCGAATTGATGGGGAAGTATCGATGCCATTTTATCACCTGTCATTAGCTTTGAAACCTGATGTTCCAAATATGGTAAGATGCGTTACATTTCTTTCACACAATTGCAGTATTCCACCAATCACTAAGCAGTAGCCAATCATAGCACACCTCGCTTTTAAGAGCGATGAGCTTTGTAAAATATCCTCTCGTTTCAGGGAGGCATGGCTAAGAGGAGAAACAAACATGCACGGTATGTGGAAAATACAGTGTTTTTTAACCTTAAATTGTGTATTCACATTGTAATACATCTAAAGCAAACAATAATATTGATTTAAGCTTCATAAAATTACCCCTTTAATGTACCAAGCGACCGTTAGGGTTAGGTTAGGGTAAGCAGTAATGTATCAAGCGACCGTTAGGGTTAGGGTAAGCGATAATGTTCCAAGGGACCGTCCCGTTGTCCCATTCATCAATAATTAATTGTATTGTGCTTCACGTAACCTAGACAATCACTTAATACACCAAGCAATCACAACACCAAAAAGAAAATGTCACAAATATGCTACAGTCACTCCCAGAGGTGCTACAGCATATCTCCTTTTTTCGCGATTATCCATAGTCCACCACAACCACTAGAAACCGGACGTGACACTAAACGTGTGCCAATGGCTTCTGTGCGTGAGATGCCATGCGACCTAGTGTTAAAACCCCCTCTTGATTCATATTTAGAATTGATTTAATTCTGCATTGGTGGATAAGCCCCAGTCCCTTGCCATTAATTGTTTTGACGGTATAATGAATCTGTTTGCGAGGTTTTATCCAATTATTATTATTGTTTTTACCCATGTCTTTGCCTGAGTGACTTGAACCTGTGTTTGTCCTTTCGAGTATCTTAGATTTAACTTAACGTTTCATCTTTTGACAAAAACAACAACTTATGTCGTATATAGTAATTTGTGCTGTTACACTCCCACCGCTTTGTCACACTAACAACTAGTTAAAAAAAATAGAATTGACATTTTTTAGGTTAAGCGTTACTTTTTTGTACATTAGAATAAAACCTTTATTCCTTTATAGATGGTTTCAAAGCATCAACATAAACAAATGTAACTGTGCATGCACACATTTGTGGAATGCCCTCAACTTCTGGTACACATTCATAAATAATAGAGTGCCTGTAGGTTATTTCTGATAACAAGCAAAGAAACCAAGAAGAACCATTACTTGGCTAAACTTGCCTCTCCAATATCTCATATTTAACAAATTAAATATAAATAGTTATATTATTAGACACTAGCCAGACTGATAAACATACACAGACCGGAAGTTTACTGCAGCCCAGGCTCGCGCGTCCAATGAATATATTATGTGTTATGCCTTTTTATGCCAAAAAAATTGTCCAATAAATGCCTTAAATTATTGCTATTTTTTCCATTTTGTAACATACCCATAATAGTTTGATGGTTTAATCTAGTCTGAGAGGAATTCAAAGTGAAAAATGTATTAATATGCCCTAAGGACGTTATTTGTGAACTGATAGTCTAGTGAGCTATATATAAACAACATAATACATAATTACTTGCAACTAACCCTAAACTTAAATCCTATGGTAGACATGCCATTAATAAATATTACTCTATACTCAACTCAACTCTACTTTATTTATATAGCGCTTTTTACAATTTTCATTGTTACAAAGCAGCTGTACATGAGACACTTTGACTACAAGTAAAACAACTCAAGTCATGCACCTGTAAAAACAAGAAAAAGGTGAAGACACAAAAGACAAACATACAAATGCTCCACACACACAATATGCATACATACTTACACACATCGACATAGACACACACACGCAAACACACTCGTACACACGCACAGTGAAAGAACACATTTGAGATAAAGCAGAGAGAACCACAGGTCAAATATTAAATGGGCTATAAATTCCTATATACAATATTACTTATGTAAAACTTCTGAATTCTAAAGCAGCCCCCCAGCCAGGCAAATAGTGCAAAACAGTATGCAAACGGTGGCGAGGAACCCAAAACTCCAATTGAGAAAAAAAACTCAGGAAAACCCAGGCCCAACCAGGGGATTCCAGTTCCCCTCTGGCAAAAGCTGCTGCCTCAGCACAAGCTCAACAGTGCTTGCACAACAAGGCTAAAAAAACAACAACAACTTACTAATAAGGTAAATTATAGATTTAAGAATATCATTACAAAATTTCAAATGCTATTAGATTTTTAGTGAAATCGTGTCAAGTCGCCGCGTCCTTTATCCAGCTCTATCATCTCAGCTCTTGTCGGGTCACCGCTTCCCATTTTCAGCTCTGCCATCAGGTCTGGGCATGAACTGCATCCTGCGGTAACCTTGGAACAAAGAGACAAGACTGGCTGAGAGTAGAGTACTGTTCTGCACTCTTTGATGCAACAAGTACATCATTTGTTGTTTGATGTGTTCCTGGTTCCGGTTGATCTAACTGATGAAGCCTAAATCCTCAGAGGATTAATATTATGGGAGTATAGTGTATGCAAGATTGAAAAGATGCGTCTTTAGTCTAGATTTCAACTGACAGAGTGTGTCTGCCTCCCAGACAGAGCAGGGAAGAATATTCCAAAGTTTAGGCACTAGATAAGAAATGGATCTACCACCTGCACTTGATTTTGAAATTCTAGGTATTACCAACTGACTGGACGCCTGAGAGCGCAATGTACGTGGAGGAATATAATACAATAGAAGTTCACTCAAATACTGCGGCGCTAGACCATGTAGGGTTTTATAGGTAATAAGCAAGATCTTAAAGTTAATGCAATGCTTTATATGTAACCAGTGCAAGGTCGACAGAACCGGGGTTATATCCTCATACTTTTTTGTACGTGTAAGAACACGAGCTGCCGCATTTTGAACCAGTTGCAGTTTTTGTAATAGGCCTGCAGGGAAACCACCTAAAAGTGCATTACAGTAATGTAGTCTTGATGTCATGTATGCATGAATTAATTTCTCTGCATCTGACAATGACAGCATATGACGTAGTTTAGATATATTCTTAAAATGGAAAAATGCAATTTTACAGGTGTTGGCGACAACGCTAAGATTCTTAGCTGACGACGATGATTTTATGGAGCATCCGTCAATAGTTCAGCAGTATTCTTGGTTGTTTCGTATGGCGGTTTTCGGTCCAGTAAGTAACACTTCGGTATTGTCCGAGTTCTGTAGTAAAAAATTGTTGCTCATCCAGTTTTTTAAATTAACTATGCATTACTTTATTCGATGGAACTGCTGGGTTTCATGAAGCTTCGAGGAAATATAAAGTTGAGTATCATCAGCATTACAGTGAAAGCTAATTCCGTGTCGCTTTATTATATCTCCTAGAGGTAGCATGTATAATGCGAAGAGCAGAGGCCCCAAGTCTGAGCCCTGTGGTACACCGTACTGGACTTGAGATTTGCGGAACACCTCATTGTTTATTGCTACAAATTGAAAATGGTCAGAAAATAAGACTTAAACCATTTCAATGATATTCCGTTAATGTCGACGTAATTTTCGAGTCTATGTAGGAGTATGCTGTGGTCAATGGTGTCAAATGCAGCACCAAGGTCTAGCAGCACCAATAACGAAATACAGCCACTGTCAGACGCAAAAAGCAGATAATTTGTAACTCTGATCAATGCAGACTCTGTACTGTGACATGCTCGAAATCCAGATACTTCATTAATGTCATTCCTTTGGAGGAAGGAGCATAATTGAGTTGAAACTACTTTTTCCAAAACTTTAGATATAAAATGTAAATTCGATATAGGCCTGTAATTCCCTAGTTCTCTAAGGTCGAGTTTGGGTTTTTTGACAAGGGGCTTTATAACAGCCACATTAAATGCTTTAGGCACATGTCCTAATGTCAGAGATGAGTTAATAATACTAAGAAGAGGATCTATAATTTCTGGGAGCATTTCTTTCAGTAGTTTTGTAGTTATAGGTTATTGCATGCATGTTGTTGATTTAGATGATGTAATGATTTTAGACAGTTCCTCGTGATCTACGGTAAAAAATAAAAAAAATTGTAATGTCAAGATCTTCAACGTTATTACTCATGCTAGAAAATTGAGACAATTCAGGCAGATTATCGAGAAACGTATCTTTGGTAGTTGATCGTTCTACCATATTTGTAACACGGTATTTTATTTGCAGCCGTAGGCCAGTGAAGCAAATATATTACCAGATAATGATCCGAAATGTCTTCACTCTGCTGAAGGATTTTAACATCGTCCACATTTATACCGTAAGATAGTATTAAATCTAAAGTATGATTACAAAGGTGAGTGGGTCCTGACACATGTTGACTAACGCCCATGGAGTTGAGAGTGTCTTTGAAAGCCATTCCTAAGGCATCTGTATCGTTATCTACATGGATGTTAAAGTCACCAACGACAAGAACTCTATCTGCAGCAAGTAATAGTTCTGATAAGAACCCACCAAATTCTTTTATAAAATCTGTGTGGTGCCCTGGGGCCCATTTCAATAAGGAAGTTCAACCAACACCGATTTAAAATCTGAACTCTGAGTTGATTTACTCAGAGAATCGCTACTCTGAGTTTTCAGTTTCAGACCAGCTGATTTGAGTTAGTTCAATCCACTCTGAGTAAATTCACCCTAGGTTATGCGCATGCAGCATGGCAATGAAAAGCCATCATCAATTGAGTGAAGATAGCACGATTCACCATGGCAACGGCACGTGACAAAAGGCGCTCTGTTCATTTCTCGCCAATCGAATTGAAGGTAGGCCTACTGTTACAAACGTACGGAGAATATGAGCACATATTTAGAAAAAAGAGCAACACAGCCGCAGCAGCAAAAGAAAGAGAGTTGGCGTGGGAGAAAATTGCTTCACTTGTCAATGTGGAAGTTTATATGTCAATCACTTTTATATTTATTTTGTTGAAACTGTGAAAATGGGAATTATATTTAACGCTCTCTCTCTCTGTCTCTCTCTCTCTATTTGTCTCTTCCTCTCTCTCTCTCTCTCTCTCTCTCTCATGTAGGTGCAATTCTTCTGCAATAAAAAGATCTTGGCAGCAGCTGAATATGAAATTCAATAACATCATTCATTAAGGAAATTTTAAAGAAATAAAATGCTCTTTCTAGTAGGATGCCTGATTTGGAAATGTTAAATATACTACTTAAACTGGCCTTAAAAGTTAAGATAAAACGTCCAAACGGGGCCTCACAATTCTCTACCGACATAAATGTAACTTTCTGCGAATTAATGCAGCTTCCTCATCTATGGGTTCCTGAATAAACGGACATGCCATTTAAAGGTCTGTGTGACTAAATTGAGCGCGATTAGGAACATGAATCAATAAACAAATGGAGTATGCAATTTCAACACCGCTCGTGTGTCGAAAAGGGGTGGAGATTGTAACAAACCCTGGGTTTGCGAAATAAAACCTGCTCCCGACCAGGTTAGGTTCACGGAGTATGTTACTCTGGTTACTCACTCGGAGTATAAGATACCTCGATTTCTGAAATGGGCTTGACTTACCCTGTGGTCGCGGGTTTGACATACCTCGCGTTCTTAAACCAAAAGGGGGTTTCTGGGGTTGACCTACTCTGAGTTTGTACTTACCCTGCTTTCTGAAACGGGCCCCTGGAGGCCTATATACAATAGCTAGAATAAATTAAAAAAATGTTTTGTCCTTAGTATTAGTTGTTGATACGTGAAGTACCATGACTTCAAAAGAATTGTATTTAAAATTAGACTTCTGAGAGACGCTAAAATAATTATTGTAAAGTGCAGCGACACCTCCCCTCTACCTTTTAGACGAGGCTTGTGTTTTTAGTAATAATCTTGGGGAACGGATTCATTTAGAGTAATATAATCATCTGGATTTGGCCATGTTTCTGTCAAACAGAGCATGTCTATTTTATGATCGGTTATCATATCGTTAACAAAAAGAGCTTTATTTGAGAGAGATCTAATATTAAGCAATCCGAGTCGTAACAGTTGATTATCTGTATTTTGTTCATGTTTGATTTGTTTAACGTTTATTAAATTCCTTTCAAGAGGTTTACTCATTATCTTATGTTTGCTAATTTAAATGTATAATTATACTTTAACAAAGATAAGTGTTATATGTTAAATAACAGCAAACATTGATGAAGACATTGTCTACGAAATTTAAAAACAGATAATATATAACAGAAATTCTAGCCTATTTGTTAGAATTAGCTTCAATAATTCACATTCAATAATCCCAAAGTAAAATACATTCATCAACAATGGAAATTACTTAATAAAAAAGCATGAATAAGATTTTAAAAGAGCAGAGAATTAAAATTAGCTGTGGTTCAATTGTGAGTATAATAGGGGGGCATTAGATGTGTGGAGCTGATTTTTGGCTTCAGGATGGATTTTTTTAAAGCCGATTACACTCAATTATACATGCTGGAATAAAACATTCAATGCACATTTGTAGTCATATTTTTTATTCCCAGTCCACCCAATAATTAACCAAAATCCCAGAAGTGCAGAGGAGGTCATTAAGTGACAAAAAATGATGAACGTTGCCTACTGAGCATGCTCTCTGTAGAGAGCAGGAGGTTGGCAGCAGTTGGTGTGGATAAGGCTGGCAGGTCACATATGGGGATGATAGGTTGACATTATGTTGTGAAAAGAAAAGGGTGGAATTTTAATGCGCCTTTAACCTTCCAAAAAGCTGTCACGTGTTTTATTGTGTACCTCACAATAATGTTGTGAGGAGTAAAGACAGATATAGTCAAACAGGAAGTAAAAACTTGTAAATATTTACTTCAAAGTTGGAAATAGATATTCAAAAAACAAACCTTTGAAGTGAGAAGTGAGAGAAAGGGCCAATATTACTTATAGAATCACCAACATTTTTGTGGTTTAAAATATCAGCGGTTATAACTACAAGGCATAAATTTTAATTTGTTCATATAAAAGAAAAAGAAAACGGTTTACTACAATTGCAGCAGTAATTGGCCACATCCTCAGCCTCACCACCCACTCTCAGAAATTCAGAAATTAGAAATTATGTAGTCAGAAATTATGTTATCATCACAATTCCTTGAAATGTCTTTACTTCTGTTTTGCATGTTTTATGAATCACATATACAGTCTCTTTCTTTTTTCACATATTCAATGTTGCCCACGATTTGACAGGCAAAGGCTCATAATCAAAAATTCCTTTATCCAGAAATCAGGCCTGAGCAGAGCTGCGCAAAAGCAGAGTGGCCAGACGGAAGCCAGTCCTCAGTAAAAGGCACATGATAGCCTGCCTGGAGTTTGCCAAAAGGCACCTGAAGGACTCTCAGACCATGAGAAACAAAATTCTCTGGTCTGATGAAACAAAGATTGAACTCTTTGTCTGGAGGAAACCAGGCAGCACTCATCACCTGGCCAATACCATCTCTACAGTGAAGCAAGGTGGCGGCAGCATCATGAGGCAGGAACTGGGAGACTAGTCAGGATCGAGGGAAAGATGAATGCAGCATTGTACAGAGACATCCTCGAAGATAACCTGCTCCAGAGTGCTCTGGACCTCAAACTGGGGCGAAGGTTCATCTTCCAACAGGACAATGACCCTAAGCAGACAGTTAAGATAACAAAGGAGTGGATACAGGACAACCATGTGAATGTCCTTGAGTGGCCCAATCAGAGCCCAGTCTTGGTGAGCCCCACGGCCTGTAAGGGGCGATGGGGGTATGTGGCTGGGAAGGCGTGACGAGAGCTGTGAGGCGGGGCCAGTGGCGTGATTGATAGTTGAAATCAGCTGTGCGCACACCGTTCCCGCATATCTCATATTTATAAAGTATTTGTTGTATTTGTTTCATGAATGAGGCCCATTGTGATTCTGAATATGGCCATACCTTTTAGCGTTTTATAGGTCCATTTAAACAATACTTTATTTTTAATTATGCTGTAATCATTCTTTATAGTTGTAGACAATTTATGCTCTCAAAATACATTGTTCAGAATATATTTTAGATCAAATGTTGCAATTTACAAGCCTAGTCTATTGCTTAATTTTGTTTGAGCAATACCACCACACCAGTAGGTGGTGGTTAAGCTCCGTGGTCCAATGTGCATGCACAAAATGACATGTTAACATGTAATTTCTGGGTTAACACGTCATTTTAAACTACGCATCAACGTGTAAATTTCATGTTAATGAGTAATACCTGTTCTTCACGTTATACCTGTTCATTGCGTATAAAGTTATGGTATGGCTTCAGTTCAGAAGGTTTGCAAAGCGACTTCTTAAATGTGTCTTTATCATTTTCATAACCAATCGCTAGAGGGCGCTTAAAATAAAAATGTGAACTGTTGTTGTAATAAGCTATGTGCACAAACAACCATTTGAGTAATTTTTACTTGAAGTATAGGCTCACAGAAACAATCATAAGGGTCAGTTTTTTTATTGAGATTTAAATATGGCCTGAAAGTTGAATAAATAAGCTTTCCATTTATGTATGGTTTGTTAGGATATGGGAGGAACTATTTAAAAATCTGGAATATGAGGGGGTAAAAAATATAAATATTGAGAAAATCGCCTTTATAGTTGTCCATAAGAGGCGCTGTAGCAGGCCGTTGCTAAGAAGAAAAAGGTTTGTTTTAACACTCTCTATTGGTTTATTGCTGTAATGACATTATGGAGACAAATTCTAAGCTTTATATTGATATCAAACTTGACTGGGTAGTTCCGAAGAGCGGCCAGCAGAGAATGAAGTTTGTAGGCTTGTTTCAAGCCATTTTACTTCATAAACTGTGATATGATATAGGATGTGATATATTTATATATGGTAGGAAATGTACAAAATATATGAATTGATCACTTTCTTAACTTATATCCTAAAGGTTTTTGTCACAAAGGAATCAATCATTTTGACCCATACAAGGTAAGTTATTGCTACAAATTTACCTGTGCTACTTACAGTATGACTTGTTTTGTGGTCCAGGATCACATATAAGTTTTAATGGTGCTGTAATTGAGCAATACAGCATATCCAGCAGAATCAATTAAACTTTTGTTATTATTTATCACATAGATATTATTAATTGCCACTGAGTTAATTTAACAAAACATTGCTTGGTTTATAACAGTATTGTTCATTATCTAAACAATGTGGGGTTATTTTCAAAACAGCATTGGGTCAAAAAGGAAAATTAACCCAATTTGCCCAGCAATGGGAAAAACATCCCAGCTTGGGTATAGATTCAGGAGATTTAATCATCCGACATTACAGAGTTCACTCTTTGTAGTTTGTTAAGGTGATTACTGCTGAATATTAGTTTTACTGTTGCTGGTAAAGCATAAAGTTAAATAATACCAAAGCTGTTTTAAACAGTAAGCATTGCGAAATAAAAATTGAGAATCAAAACATATACAGCTCTAGTATAACCCCTTCCAATTCAGAGGCTTTAACAGCTCAAGTCTCAACATTAACAGGGTTCAAAGTGACTTAAAAAACATCATCTGTATATCCAGTCAGGCAGCTACTTTGGACAAAGACAGCAAACCAAATAAATAGAGTATTAATAAACAGTCTGATCCTGGTGTTACTCTGAATCCTGAAGCTCACTTAGGATATGCATGTAACAAATGACCTAGCTTAGAGTATCAGAGTGTCTCCTCATCTGAGATCCTTCGGGCAATGTGTGGCTACACGCACAAACACGCCTGGTATTTTATTTTAGCATGTGACTTTTCTCCCTCGAGATATTAACAGGAAATTGCTTCTCTGCTCAGAAGCCACTTAGCTGCATTAGATGGTATAATAGACTTTGCCAGCCTGAAGGCGGTAGAACTCTTATTGATTGTGCCTACTGGACACAGTTGAGACCAATTCACACACTGAATAATTCATGT
Source organism: Triplophysa bombifrons (assembly GCA_029783895.1). Taxonomy (NCBI): domain Eukaryota; kingdom Metazoa; phylum Chordata; class Actinopteri; order Cypriniformes; family Nemacheilidae; genus Triplophysa; species Triplophysa bombifrons. The sequence goes on along the minus strand of CM056451.1, from coordinate 12,685,225 downwards.
CTCCATTACAAACATTGTCCTAATTGTAATAATGTTCTGACTTGAAATTTGCAGAGAGTTGTTAAAAACTTTTTTGCATTTCCCCACGTTAGCAGAATGCTAAAGCAGGTGCAACAGATGAGGTAACATCCTGCATTAAAATAATGAAGTGATTTAGTCTGCTAAGCTAAAAAAGGGTTATAATGACTATCCATTTTTGCCCTAATTAAAAATCAGAAAGCTCTTTATTGCACAGTCATGCTTGAATGGTTCACAGTTTGTTCTTCGCTGCCTTTGGCAAATTCCTCCCTCAGTTTCTGTTCCATGATGCATTAATGGCTCTGCGAGCATGAAATATGCAAAGGCAAATGGTCTGATGAGAAGATCAGTTTTTGTTTCTATCTATCAATTGACAGGTGCTATCAGAAAATGTTAGATGTTGGTTGGATATTCAGGTAGACTATATGTTCACAGCCAAGGAGATGCATCTCAATGAAAGTTGCTCAGCAACCACTGGACATTTGCAATGTGAAATGTGCCATTTTTGCTTTTGGGACCATATAACTTTTTGGAGCTAATTGCCTTGGCCGTAGATGCCATGTGACTACATCAAATTGGAGCAGTGAAAAAGGGCCATCTTTACTACTGACCAGAAAATAGCTCCATAAAAGAACATTGAGTTCCAAGCCATTGATTAGTGACTGTCCTCCTATGAGAAGCATCTCAGGTAAGGGTAAGAGCTATCAAACATAAAATATGGTGAAAGATAAATTTACCATTATAAATTATGACAAATGTTTCTGGCACAACAAATATGTGGTCAGCAGGGAACAAAAATACCCAAACCTTGACCCCTTTGTCTCCGTATGATATACATCCCTTTAGTCATAGTTTTAAAAGTTCAACTTTAAAAAGAAAAACTTAAATTTTATGATCACTGGGTAGCAACAGTGTGCATCCGTTTGAATGATGACTCCAGGCCTTCAAAAGTTGTGCAAAAACTACAAATAAAAGGCAAAGTAATCATTTTTGCTGTTATTAAAATATGACTCTATCTGGGAATTGTACCTCCCCGGGGGAATATTGAATTGTAAAAGCACAAATGAATTATTTATATTTGGAAGTGGGAGCATAGGCATAACAAACAGCTTGGCTCATTGCCCATGAGAGAGTGATTGACCAATTGTATGCAGCCTGAATGAAAGGCAATCTGAATTTCATGAATCATTTCAAAACTAGAAATCCTGTATTTTACTCTGACTTATCTGTGTACGCAAATATCCTGTGTATACTAATAGATATAAAACATGCGACAATCTTTACATTTGTAGCTTGTTTAATTTCACAGTTAATTATAAGAGCAGTGTTCTAAATTCCCTTAGTACATTTATACTGAAATAACTTTTAAAGAGTAACATTAGATCATGAAAATTACATTTCATGCAGTGTGTTAGGTTGGCGTGTTTGAAAGTAAGCATTCTGCCAAGTTGTAAGTCCGAAGGTGATTGAATAACAAGGTAACTGGCTTGTAAAAAAGGGAGTCAACCCTGAATCACGTAAACGAGACGTGACCTAGTCCAACTCTCTAACCGCCGTGTATCTACGTCACTAGAACCGCCTACGTTCTGCTGGGACTGTCACTCTCCTCCCCCAAACACTGTCGCTCGTTAGAACCTGTGTTCTACCTTGTGAAACTAAATCCGTCTTATTTAAACTACCAAAGAACTTCTGAGGAATCAATGGTTACAATTCATTTTTCAAATGACACCAAAGGAGTATAACCCCAGGGTTTTACTGTGCGCGCGTCATTTTACCAAACATTGCTTCTATAATGCGGTTTACTTTCCCTTTCTCCAGCCGCTTGCTCCTCCATTTTAATCAAAATTTTACCAAATTTAAAGGCGGTGTAGATGTTTTGGGAAGATGCTAACTTTAGCCAGCTAGCATTAAAATCATGATCACACCCTCCGTGCGAATTGCCCTCCAAAGCCACGCCTTCTCCAAAACACATGAACGCGCACAAACCAGAAGCTCTTGAAACAATTCCTATTAAATTATTTCTCATTCACCAGCATGTTACAGTACAAGTAAATAACGTTACTACAATAGCAAAAACGGCTAACTTAAACAACAGCTTTAAACGTTATTCGAAGCAGCATAGTTCCCGTTATACACTGGGTAATGTTGACGAAGTAATACATGGTGGAAACCACCGCCAGAGACGTGAATGCATTCGTAAATGGAATTCTCCCTTCACCTCTTTGCTGATTAGACATTTTTAATCGTGGCAGTTTTTAAGATTATCTTTATTTTACATTATAAATGACAAATGCCACTTGTAAACTTGCACACATTTAAAAAAGGGGAAAGTTAGGTTCTAGCTGTTTACCTTCCATTCTCCCGCTGTGTCTGCACAACGTATACGATCACGCTGATGACGTATGGTGCCTGCGTGAACAGGGTGCGTAGTGGGATGCAAAATACGTTGACTGAAAATGTACACATGACCTATCATTGCCCTTCATTTTTGGTCCTACGCCTTTCAAAGACGATATATAATTATAAAAATACCAATGTATCACTTTGCTTATTGATTGCTAGCAGGATGTTAAGAGACTTCTAACCAGCATTACAAAAAACTTTTCTGGATAGGATTGCCTACTCAGCCTTTAACACTTTGTGGCCATACACAATTGGAGCAATGTTGTGCCATTTGCTGTAAACATTTAGAGACTTCAGATAAAGAGTTGAACACTGCCCTATCTCCTGACAAACTTCTTACTGGAGTCCCGTATTGGATGAACATTCAAATACTTTCCAAAATGATAGTCCAGAACAAAGCAGCCTCATATTAGTGCTCAAGTTTTGCCACGACAAGCACCACTGAAATTTCTTCAGAAATGTATTTCAGAATCTAGTTCAAGCTTGTGCTGCACTACTCATTGTACATTGGGATAAACTTACTGTAAGAACATCATAAGACTACAGAGGAAGATTCGGACTGCTGAGAAGGTGCTCCCCTGCCGACCCTCCAAGAACTAAATACATCCAGAGTGACCTCTCACATCCAAGCCATCATCTCTTCACAATGCTGCTGTCTGGTCGGCGCTACGGAGCACTGAGCACCAAAACAACCGGACAAAAAAAAGCTTCTTCCCTCAGGCCACCTACCTCTTGAACAGTTAAATGTTTTTTACCCACTGTGCAATTAATAACTCTGTGCAATAATAATTAAGTGCATAATTAATTATATCCTCCAGATAATACACTATCTATTTTGATACAACTTTGTCTGTAAATTATATTTCATTCTACTGTATAGCCTATAACACATAACTTGTACAACAATAGTCTATTCTTATTTTTTACTTGTAGATATTTACATAAACACATATCTTTACTCTCTATATTTTTATCTTATGTTTATTGTATTGTATTTCTTTATTTTTTATACCCATAGGCCCTTATTTAAATCATTTGTTTTCTGTATTCTATTGTGTTATGGTCTCTGTGGACTGTTGTTGCTGTTTCTGTGTACTGATGCTCCTGTCACCAAAACAAATGATGTGCAAACATACTTGGCAATAAGGCTCTTTCTGATTCTGAATATCTTCTCGCACATTGCCGTTTACTTACAAAACTATTTTATTTCATCAACTGAGTAGAGAAATTAGATCACTGTGTGTTTTGATAATATCTATGTAAGCAGGTTCTTTCTCAACATTATGCCAGTTTGTTCCATTTACAAACACAATACCTCAAACAAACAAGTGCATTTATAACCTAGATTTTCTCTTGTGACAGCAGATTCTGCAAATACTTAAACTTGATAGTTTGGCTTGATGTTTGGAATCGTCAGCATTAGCATTAATAAAGAATGAAATGTCTTTCCTAAGCTATCTTATGAAGGTTGTTTTGGGGTAAAATATAAATAAATACTGTAGTGACTGGATCAGGGTGAGAAAGCCATTCAACCTCTCACTCCCTTTTGTCTTGGTTTCAAGATAACATCTTCAAAGACCCTAGCAAACCTAGCTCCATGGGGTCTGGTTTTAGGGTTTAAACTCTCTAAGATAGTGTGATAAGCATTTGGTTTCCCTGTAGGAGGTTTACGACTCATAGGCTTCAAAGCATAAGTGATTAAGTCTGTGTCTCATCTCTAACTTAACATCTGAGGCTAACCAGAGAAACTTCTCTGACAATAGGAACTTATGTGCTTAAACTATCCTTTCTGTAAATCTATCTAAATGTCTAGGTTGTGTGTTAGCGCTCGTGCTATTTTATGTAACTGTTAGATATGCAAGTTTTGATTCAGGGTTCATTTGACGTATTCATACGTTCACAGTTCAATGCCTTGCATGTTTCATATGTAACAACACATCTTTGAATTCCCTGTATGATGAGCTTTGTTATAAAAACATAGCATGCATCATACTTTGTCCATAACTAAGTTTAGGTATTAAATGCAAACTGACCATACTGTCAGAGCCATGCAAATGAGGGGCCATGAGAAACAAAGGGACTTTCTCTGGCCCAGTTATCACTTTCACGTCATTGGCCCACAGACCATCTGGGGCAGGGCAGGTATGCATTTAAAACACCATCACCGAACCAGGTTTGAAGTTTCTCTTTTGGAATCGGAAGGGAAAAGAAAGAGGATGAGAAGGACACTCCAACGGACAACCCCACTTGGGGCTCCCCTCTGGGGAGTCCGTTTAGGCCATGGAACTTTGGACTCAGAACCCAAACTCAGCGTTTCAACAGGACTGCATTCTGAAACCATTCAAGATTTCCATCCACGCGCATACGGATATTGGTCCACAAAGAGATTGCAAGTATCCGTTTCTAAATATAGATTAGCTGCGTTAAGAGCGTACCTCTTCGTTAAAGATGGTTTTAAGACATGTTTTACCTGCCTCGCGGCCATGCTCTCTCACTCACTCTCTCTCTCTCTCTCTCTCTCTCTCTCTCTGCGCATCCTAGCGCGTTTGTGTTTCATGTATTTGTTTGTCGTAATTTTGTTTACCATGTAGAGTAGAGTTTAATAAAAACCTATAAAGGCATTTGTGATGGGTTCTCTTTGTTCACGCTCACAAACTTGGTCACTTAAACTGTGTTTCGATCTATGCTACCTCTGCTCTTAATTCTGTTTGGTAAAGTCACGTTACTTATACTCATGAGATAACGTTAGTGTATAAAATCATTGATGTATTTGCTGGACGAATACATATGGGATTTGTATCACTATATTGCTAATCAGAATTGTAAAATATGTATGTGTAATGACGATTATTATACATATTTGCCTTTGAGCTAAACTAATTCCTTGACTGAAATTGACGTTTTAAATAACTCATGTCATATATGTTTGATCTTGATAGATCTGGTGGAGAATCATTTGGTGAGTTAAACTCATCCTTATTTTAACATGCAGCTAAAATCGCTACATAAATTGGTGGAGGGAATGCGGGCGCAGTTTTAAACCTTGTTTTGTGAGCAGAACTTATTGACTATTCATGAGTGTTTCTATGTGTGTTTATTGAAACCGAATACTCTGTTAAATGGCACTTTTATGTATGAATGAAGGTGTGGACCCGCCCACCTATCCTTGGCAGACTCTTGAGCTTCTCGCAGAGAAAACCTCAAACTCTGTAAAAGATTTAGTGACAACATAAAGACGAAGAAATCTCTTTATAGCGCACTGTATTATTATTTTACCGCCTACATTGAGCGAAGAAATCCTCTTTTAGCGCGAAGAAGACAGAGCGAGCGATTTTCCTCCCTCATCTTACCTAAAGGCCTTATTGTTAATGCATAGCTATAGGTGTTACTGATGTGTATTCCAGTGCTAATGAACTAAGCTATTGCGCTCCCTGGAGTGAACAATCAGTGTAGCTGACTGACAATGTTTCTCCCATTCGCTTAACCCAGCGGATTTTATTAGTAAATAACTCCGGGTCAGTTTTACTATTTAAAGGGGGGTTTAACAAAAATCTTGATCAAGTGTGTTTTTGTTTTATGTACGGTCGACGAAGAATTCCGACCAAGTACACAAATAACTTTCAGGACGGCGAAGAAATCCCGTTAGTCAGTTAAAGTGTAGTATTATGTGTTTTTGCTTTATGTTACGGTCGACGAAGAATTCCGACCAAGTACACAAATAACTTTCAGGACGGCGAAGAAATCCCGTTAGTCAGTTAAAGTGTAGTATTATGTGTTTATTGTTTGTGTAGGTTGAAAAGCCACGTACCCGTGTTCAGTAAACTGACACGAGCTGTTAGACACGCGATTAGATTACACATCTTCGCCATAGAAATTGTGCGTAAAGGCAAGTGTAATTCCACACAGAGTAACCGGAAGTCCGGCAGAAGACGTTTAACCTTCTACTAACAGTAGAGGTCAGTTTGTCTTAAAGTGTCTTAACACTTCTCCCTTTTGTTTGGGCAACGCTAGGTGTGAAGTCTCAGCCGGTCTCTTCTTTTGTTTGATTTTATGATTTCATTATTCTGCTATTTTACGGTTTACTGTATTTGAGAGTATTTATTATTTGTTATTATATACAAACTATAATAATAATTAGTATTATTCCGCTTTGTTTTGATGATTTGATTTTTCTTTATTTGAATCAGGGTTTCTTACTTTCTCTCTCTTGCAGTTAGAATTGTATTTGATAATACTTAAATTTTAATTAAACCAACTTGATTGAATTTAAACTTGGATCAAAACAATCAGATTGCACTCTTTATGGTGTTTAGGATTAACTCCCAATTGCCTTATTGTTTTATTTCAGTTTTTCATTTAATGATTTTACTGACTTCATTATGACTCCATAGCGCCCCCTAACTACGCGCCCTGTCATAGACCTTAGTGTGGAGCAAGTTCACCCCTGTACCAGAAAGAAATATCCCTCCTTCTCTATCCTAACCTCTCTTTCTCTTAACTCATCTGACTTTTGTTTTTCTTATCAGAGACTGAACCTGTCTGAACATCAGTAAAATTCTTGGTAAATTTTGTTGATGAATCGAATAGCCTAAGTCACAGAATGACCCCATAGGTAACACTCTTCAGCAACATTATTCATAATTTTCCTGTGTTCACCCACACAATTATCCGCCCCCGCCTTCACGGCTAGGATAATAAGCGTCAATTTTGCGTCACTAACTGACCAACTCAGTTAAGCATTCAACACATAGCCCACATATTTAGCTCAGTAGATCTGTACGGACTTGCATCTTGCTGTTTGTGCCTTTCTCTCTCCCCTGTGTCTCAATATGTCCAGACCATCCAATCCTGTCACCTGCTAGTCCAGCTAGAGACCAGGCAAAGCGCTGCGATGGACTCCTGCCTGGGACCAACATCGGGACACGGCAACTGCGCTGAGAGCAGTTGGTCGGACGACCTAATCCGGCGAAGGGACCACGATCTGAACCAGAAGCTACAGGAGGAGATGAAAAGCTACAAGAGTCCTTTGCAACACAGACTTAGCAAACAGAGCTATTGGAGCAGATGCCAGAGAGGAGCTGGTGGGAAAACTCCCAGATGCAGAAGCTCTCTATAATGGCCCGGCATACAGCAACACAATGCCATGGCCATGGCCTATTAGGGCCCTCTGCAAGCAGTCCATGCTGAAGTCCAAGCCATGACTCAGCAATGGAATCAAAATGAACTGAACTTACCTTGCAGACTACAGTGTGAACAAACAGGAGAATGCAACAGATTGTCTCCTGTCGAGTCCCCCAGCTAAAAGCCCAAAGCTGCGAAAAGGGGGGAGGGTGAAACCCCACTGTTCACGCCTTACTAGCCAGCAAACACAGAGGGGTGGGGCAGGAACAATCCGCAAGAACCTGCAGACACACACGCTGCATGGCCCCAAAGACCCCAGCAAGCTGGCCAGAAACATGACAGCTGTCACCACTAAATGCTGTCACCCTGAACACTGCAGGAGGCCACAACAAATGCCTACCTGCAAAACATTGACTCTCAGGCATTAACACTGCCCATTGTGACCACAAGAGACAGATCACCTGCTTAGGATCACCTCCAGCCAAGAGGACCAAAGCATCCTAGACCAGCAGTCAGAAACTGTCAAAGCGGATTACAGCAGCTACAACACATCTGCTACAGCCAGCATCCGAGCCTACGTCAGACGACAGAACAGGCCGAAAGGGAAGAAGACTTCAAAGCAAAACTCTTCTCCCTCAGAAATCCGCATCACACTTTGAGTCATAACCTAAGCGCTACAGCCTTCTTCCGCCACGATCACCTGATATCTGCGGAACTACAGAGAACATAGCGCCGCCTCCATAAAGACTGTGTAAATCCTGCCTATCTCTGCACATCACAAAGAACTGACTATGTAGGGTACACCACAGTAGCAGATCTTCAGCAGAGACTCAGCAGATGTTACAGCCTGCCGAGAACAGCCAAGAACCAGACAGGATGCCCTGAGACAACACAGTGTCACCACTTTCGTCGAACTCGAAAGAAGGCGCCCCGTGGAAACCCAGCTGGCAACCTAGGAGCCACTGACCAGTTCTGGCCCAACAGTCATCGAGGAACTCATCTCAACACCATGGATGACAACTCTCCAGAGAGCAAAAGAACAGTGCAACTACGTCTGAGACAGCAGAGATCCTGGGGACATCAAAGGAGCTGATTCCACAAGAATGGAGGATTTAAAGTCCAAATCAGACTCTTTTTTTTACCACGAGTGGTATGTGAAACAAACAACCCTCTTGAATGCCCTCCGTCTGAGAAAAATGTCCAGATCTCTGTAACCTGCTGGTCGACCACAGAGACAGTAATCCTACTACAAGATGAACATGGCACCCTACAGGAACCATGGGCAGATATCTCAGACATCAGCTTTACACTGTTCACACGCTCTCCACAACAATACCAGCTTCAGACATTTCCTCTTCTGTCAAGTGTGCGCAGTTTCCATTGGACTCATGCCCCTCAACCACAGCAACGGCCCAGGACACCTGTGCCTTGAACTTGAAAGGGAATAACCAATGCTGAACCTGCTACATCCTCGTTCTTGCGGATCTCACAGCCCCATGGGGGGCCCTCTCAAGTGCGAGAACATTCTACGATCTACTAGAACAGCCCAGAGCTTTGTACTCTGGTGAATAAATTAGACTGTTGTACCTGCATTCACCAAAGGGGTCACTGTTCAGCTCAACACACAGTGTGACCAAGCCTTCAACCACAGATATTCAATGGAATACGTGGAGCATGGCCCACTCTGGAAGCCACACCCCCCTTTTTTACTGAATAAGTCATCTTTTTGCAGCGTGCATACTGTACAAGTGAGTACATTTACCAAAGATTTTGAACAATGTCTTTATGAAGAGCATGACAGCGGATTACCACTCCAAGGAGATGGACCACGCCCCGCACCTGCCATCAACTGCCAGTGCTAGAGCTTCTCTTCACAAAGACAATGATGCAGAACTAATGTCAACTATGTGGCCCCACTCACAGAACCACATGACATTACATCCCAAGCTAGCTGCATCCTGGGCTACACAGGACACCACCTACAAGGTTCGTGAAATGTTAAAAGAACTGCCCACTCATGTAAATGAGCGCTCAAGACGGTGCCATGTACACACCAAATGGCACCTGCGCTTCACCACATGCCTGATTTACCCTTGCTGAACGTAGTTCCATCTGAAAGCTGGACTTGCCAAACACTGCCTTAACACTGGTCTACACTGACAGCGTGACCAGAACGATAGGGGGGTAAGCCAAGCACCAGCAGAACATGGCTCTTACCACAGCCTGAGTTCAGACGGCACCACCACAACATCGCCAGGGCCAGCAATGAGACCCCAACCTTGTCCTACACAGCTCACCAGTACTTCAATGAAAGACCCCGGAGTGTGACACCAGCCTTTGCCCAGCAATCACTGCAGAACATGTGAAGGCCAGAGAGCATGCTGCACCCGGCAAGATTCACAAGAGGAAAGGGATGTGAGTAACAAGATTTGGTATCACAACTTTGCCCAGCTACGTGAGACAAAGGGGGGATATGTAGACGACACCCCTCCCCATGACACAGGACTACAGGCATTTGCATGGAAGCCAATCATGCCATCCCACCTGCTGTTTCATCAAGGATTGCTGCCATGCATCTCCGGGGAGACAGAAAACACCCTAACCAACCTGTTGCCAGAACCAGCAAACAGGTGCAGGGGTGCTCTCCCTTGATGTCTAAGCAGGATCGAAAAGATGAAAGGTACCCAATTAAAGACAATGCCTGACCACTCGGGAGCATTCTCTGCCTGTATGTCGAGATCCTGTGGACCAATAGGAACCTCCAGTGATCCCGCCATCATGATCCAATTATCCATCGTCAGCTGAAGTTTACATTCGCACTTCCTCTTCCGAAAGGGGGGATATGTAGTGACTGGATCAGGGTGAGAAAGCCATTCAACCTCTCACTCCCTTTTGTCTTGGTTTCAAGATAACATCTTCAAAGACCCTAGCAAACCTAGCTCCATGGGGTCTGGTTTTAGGGTTTAAACTCTCTAAGATAGTGTGATAAGCATTTGGTTTCCCTGTAGGAGGTTTACGACTCATAGGCTTCAAAGCATAAGTGATTAAGTCTGTGTCTCATCTCTAACTTAACATCTGAGGCTAACCAGAGAAACTTCTCTGACAATAGGAACTTATGTGCTTAAACTATCCTTTCTGTAAATCTATCTAAATGTCTAGGTTGTGTGTTAGCGCTCGTGCTATTTTATATACTCTGTAACTGTTAGATATGCAAGTTTTGATTCAGGGTTCATTTGACGTATTCATACGTTCACAGTTCAATGCCTTGCATGTTTCATATGTAACAACACATCTTTGAATTCCCTGTATGATGAGCTTTGTTATAAAAACATAGCATGCATCATACTTTGTCCATAACTAAGTTTAGGTATTAAATGCAAACTGACCATACTGTCAGAGCCATGCAAATGAGGGGCCATGAGAAACAAAGGGACTTTCTCTGGCCCAGTTATCACTTTCACGTCATTGGCCCACAGACCATCTGGGGCAGGGCAGGTATGCATTTAAAACACCATCACCGAACCAGGTTTGAAGTTTCTCTTTTGGAATCGGAAGGGAAAAGAAAGAGGACGAGAAGGACACTCCAACGGACAACCCCACTTGGGGCTCCCCTCTGGGGAGTCCGTTTAGGCCATGGAACTTTGGACTCAGAACCCAAACTCAGCGTTTCAACAGGACTGCATTCTGAAACCATTCAAGATTTCCATCCACGCGCATACGGATATTGGTCCACAACGAGATTGCAAGTATCCGTTTCTAAATATAGATTAGCTGCGTTAAGAGCGTACCTCTTCGTTAAAGATGGTTTTATTGGTTTTCAGACATGTTTTACCTGCCTCGCGGCCATGCCCTCTCACTCACTCTCTCTCTCTCTCTCTCTCTCTCTCTCTCTCTGCGCATCCTAGCGCGTTTGTGTTTCATGTATTTGTTTGTCGTAATTTTGTTTACCATGTAGAGTAGAGTTTAATAAAAACCTATAAAGGCATTTGTGATGGGTTCTCTTTGTTCACGCTCACAAACTTGGTCACTTAAACTGTGTTTCGATCTATGCTACCTCTGCTCTTAATTCTGTTTGGTAAAGTCACGTTACTTATACTCATGAGATAACGTTAGTGTATAAAATCATTGATGTATTTGCTGGACGAATACATATGGGATTTGTATCACTATATTGCTAATCAGAATTGTAAAATATGTATGTGTAATGACGATTATTATACATATTTGCCTTTGAGCTAAACTAATTCCTTGACTGAAATTGACGTTTTAAATAACTCATGTCATATATGTTTGATCTTGATAGATCTGGTGGAGAATCATTTGGTGAGTTAAACTCATCCTTATTTTAACATGCAGCTAAAATCGCTACAATACAGTGCTAAGATATGCTGTCATTTGCTTTAAACAGTTGCAAGGCGTTCAAATTATAAGGACAGGTGTCCAGAGCTGAGAACCAAAATGAGAATAATCTCATTTTAAAGTTCTCATAACAGCAGTAGAAAAGTAATCCAATCTGAGGTAATCGATCAGTCGTGCCTTTTTCTGTATCTATCAAAACCCTCTTGTAAGATTCAGCTTGACGGTTATACTGAAGAAATGGTGGACTGTAATATTTGTGAGGACATGCCTAGTGACATAATGTTATATCTCAATCCTGGTGTCCAAAGTTTACCCCCACAAATCTTGCTGAATGCTTCAAATGATTATCTATAGTTCCACTGTTTTTCCAGAACATGCATTTTTTTAGGCCAGCCATTACAGGTCTAAATTCAACTGTTACACCATGCTAAAGGTACAGAAGCATTGTCAGAGATTCATGGCCCTTTAAAAGATGAGATCACAGACACTGGTGGTCTATCTCTTTAATTCAGGGCACTTTATCTTTCACAGAAAACATGGCAATTTGCAAAAGGACAGTTGCAGCGCAGGCTGTTTTGATTTGTATATTTTGTTTGCTTTGCAATTCAATAAGCTGAAAGAGCAGTGCAATACAACGCCACAGAAGAGTGGCTTGTGTTTCACAGTTAAACTTTTACTCCGACAGCAGAAATCAAGTATTTATGCAATGTTTTGCTATTATGAAAAAAGTGGTTCAAAGCATTTTACAAGCAGAAGATGTTGTACTTGTAACATCAGTGTTGTAATTTCACAAAGGGAACACATTATGAAACCGAATTAACTTTGCTACCATAAATTATTCAAAGATTTTGCTTACTCTTATTGCAATATTTACATTGTCCTTGCAGAGTAGCTTATGTAAATTTGCCCATATGTTCAAGTAGTGACTATTAGAGCAGCCTTTTTCCTCCTTCTTTCACTCATGGGTCTGCAAGATGTCAAGTGATGGACGGGATAAAACAGAAGTTTTAATGTGAACTTCTCGAAGTTGCTGAGTCAGGTTTAGCTTTGCTGCATTTATTACCGCATAAGTTGGCAATGGCCCTACAGTATCTAATTCAAGTTCTCCCACATGGGGCCAGACTTTTGCCCCACTTCAGGGCACTATCGTTCCCTCTTCTCCAAAGGTTGATTCTTTCAGACAACCCCTCAGCCAGGGCCAGGGCTGAAAATTGACTTTAATCGATCCTGTTTTACTGTACTGCATATTCTTTGTGTGCAGAGATACACAGATTCTTTGGTCTTTGGTTCTGCCAAGATAAAATACATGTCTAATACCTGTCATGACCACTGTCCTGTTAAAGTCCATCATTTGTGTTTTGGTACTGTAGGTTATTATCTTTAAGTAATAATGTAAACGTATGGCTTTCTCTTGTTCTTCTTTGGTGTTTGTATTATCTTTGTTATTTTTCATGAATGTTCCGAGTAAAGATCACAGTTGTTTCAGCCATACACGTGATTACACCAGAGGCTACAATTTAAATGCGGTTTCTAATTTAGAATATAATGTAGTTTGTTGTCTATTGCTGTTATGGCTGGTGTGGACAAAAACTCTAAATAACAAGGAAAATATATATATTTTTTAATGTGTTGTAACATCTTGTAACGTCTGGTATGGACACATGATATAATAGGTGTGGCGAGGTGGCCGTGGTTCAGCACGGTCTGCGCGGAGAGGGAGTTTCGGGAGAAAGACGGTGAGAAGGCAGATCAACGGCTTAGTGAAAACACCTGCTTCTCGTTCTAGTAATTGGCGAGGAGACGCTTTAAAACCCAACGGCGGATCTGGAAGGACAGAGAGAGACCGGCTGGGAAGACGGGTGTGTGCGCCAGAACCCGAGAGACGTTGCGTCCAAGGAAATTACCAGAAAGAATCTTCTATCAAGAAAGATCGTGTAGAACTTTTATTTTGAAGCCGGAAGTTTGAAACCCGGAAGTATTATTGAATAAAGATTGTCACATTTTTCCCAGCCACTCCGACCCCGACTCCTTTCTTCCTCAAACCCTTGAACCTTTCTACATTGGTACCGAAACCCGGGACGAAAGGAAGCAGCCGCCGCCATCATGCAGTCTCCGCCTGGATCGCCATTTGCGGAGGTTATTTCATCACTCGCTGGTCTTCACCAACAACACCACTAGGCCCCGTTGGGTCTGGAGAAGATCAAGAGAGACGGTTCCAGGCCCTCATCCAGACCCTACAGGAGGACCGCGAGTCGTGAGCTGGGTGAGACAGGAGAGGGAGGCGATTGTATCATCGACCGCATCCCCCACCATCCTGCTGCACAAGATGGGAGCCCAGGAAGAGCCGGAAGCCTTCCTGGAGTTGTTTGAGAGGTCCGCGGAGCTATCCGGGTTGCAGCCGGACGCTTGGGCAGCCCGTCTGATTCCCCTTCTGACAGGCGAAGCCCAGATGGCCGCCCAGCAGCTGCCAGTGGTGAACCTACTCCAGTATGCGGACCTCAAGAAGGCTATCCTAGAGCGGGTGGGTCTCAGTCCGGAGCAACATTGGCAGCGGTTCCGGTCATTGGAACGGTCAACCGTTAGCCTTTGCTCACCAGCTCCGGGATGCCTGCCGCAAATGGCTGATGGCCGACGCCAGCTCCGTCGACAACATCATGGACAAGGTGACACTGGAGCAGTTTGTGGGACGGCTCCCCAGGAAGACCGCCCAGTGGGTCCAGTGTCACCGACCGTCGTCTCTGGCCCAGGCCATCCAGCTGGTGGAGGATCAGTTGGTGGCGTGCCCCGGGGTCGGCGTACCCCTAGCATCATCTTCTCTCTCTCTCCCTATAACCCCCTCCCCTTCTCCCAGACCTGTGCCCTTTCTAGGTCCAGGGGGAATTTCTTTCCCCGGCCAGCCCCACGTGCTCCGATGTCACCGGAGATGGGGCCACAAGGAGCCGCCAGGACCTTTGAGGGAGCCGGGAACCTACAGGGCCATGGCCCCAACGTCTCTTCCCCCCGTCAGCCTCTCCTCGCCAATTCGGGGGTCTGCCTCCTGCCGCTAGGGCGGCGGGAACTTCTGGGCAGGCCTGTTGGCGTTGTGGGGACCCCGGACATTTTATCAACCGATTTCCCATGATGGAGGTCGGTATGATGATCCGGGTGCCCGACAACCCACAGGCTGCCCTCGGTCAAGAAGGGCTGTACCAAATGCCTGTGAGTATTAGGGGGGTACATATCAGGCTTTGGTAGATTCAGGGTGTAACCAAACCTCAATACATCAAAGCCTGATTCAATTTGTGGGAAGGGATACGGGCCGCATGGTTAAGGTAAGGTGTGTACACGGGGATGTGGTGAATTACCCTTTGGTGCCGTTGACCATCAAATTTAAGGTGCAAAAACATAGTGTAGAGGTGGCTGTTAACGAGCACCTCCGACATCCGCTAATTTTGGGAACGAATTGGCCATTATGTTCAGTATTACTGGGACATTATGCGCAGATGTTTCTGGGCGCAACCAAGAGTGATGGGGAGGGGCGGTCGCGCAGGTGGGAGAGGTTTAGCCAGGACCACTGACGACTGGCTCAGAGGGAAACAGCGCTGTGGAGAAAATAAATCTCTCCCAGGGTGATGATTTTCCTCTGGAGCAGTCTCAGGACGACTCGCTCAAAAATGCATTTGATCAGGTCCGTTCCATCGACGGGCAACCTCTCCACCCTGCACAGCCGCTATCCTACCCATATTTTGCTATTTTAAAAGACCTGTTGTATCGAGTGACCCAAGACACTCAGTCCAAACAGGATACAACCCAATTGGTTGTACCAAAAAGCCGTCGGGAAATGTTTTTGCAGGCGGCTCACTGTAATCCAATTGCAGGGCACCTAGGACAGGCTGCAACTGTAAATCGACTAACAACCCGATTTTTCTGGCCGGGCATTCATGACAACGTGCGCAGGTGGTGCGCGTCTTGTCCTGAATGCCAGTTGTAAACCCACCGGCCACCCCACGGGCACCGTTATGCCCGCTTCCGCTTATGCAGGTCCCCTTCGAACGAATTGGTATGGACCTAATCGTGCCGTTAGAGCGATCCTCACGAGGGCATCGATTTGCGTTAGTCATTGTGCACTACGCAACGCGATACCCTGAGGCAGTGGCGTTACGCAATGTCTCAGCAACCAGTGTTGCGGACGCGCTGTTTCGATTAATCTCCCGGGTGGGAATCCCAAAAGAGGTTCTCACCGATTAAGGCACGGCGTTTATGTCACGGACACTCCGCGAACTGTACGGATTAATGGGGATTAAAACGATTCGGACCAGCGTCTACCACGCACAAACAGATGGGCTGGTCGAACGTTTTAATCGCACATTAAAAACCATGATCCGGAAATTCATTCATGAAGACTCCAAGAATTGGGATAGGTGGCTGGAACCCCTGTTATTTGCGGGGTTTTAGAGAGGCTTGGGAGGACGGACCTTCCGCGAGCAAAAATCTAATTCAATATGTCCTTGACCTGCGAACAAAACTCCATACACTGGGGCAGCTCACAATGGAGAATTTGTTACAGGCCCAGGACAGACAGAGTCGGCAATATAATAGGGGCGCCAGACTACGTAAATTTGCACCGGGAGAGAAGGTACTTGTAATACTCCCAACGTCCAGTTCTAAATTACTCGCCAAGTGGCAAGGACCATTTGAGGTCACACGACGAGTAGGAGATCTCAATTATAAGGTAGTTCAATCGGATAGGAGCGGAGCACATCAAATTTATCACCTCAACCTCCTCAAAAAGTGGAGTGAGGCGAACACCGTGATGCTGGCGACGACAGTGAGTAGAGAAGATGATCTCGGACCAGAAGTGAACACCAAGGTGCAATCCCTCGCTCTGGCTCCAGGGGGAGATTATCTCTCGTCCTCCCAGGTCACGGATGTTGTGAGATTACAAGCAGAATTTGCAGATGTTTTTTCCGTTCGGGTTACTCGGAGCTCCGGAACCTTTCAGCACCTCATGGACCGCATACTCCGACCGCATGCTGCATATGCCGCAAGCGTATCTGGATGATATCATCATATATAGTAATAACTGGGAGCGGCATATGCAACACCTGAGAGCGGTCCTGGCTTCGTTGAGAGGTGCGGGGCTAACGGCTAACCCGAAGAAGTGTGCAGTTGGGCGGGTAGAGGTAAGGTATCTGGGTTTCGACTTGGGTCACGGGGAGGTGCGTCCCCAAATTAATAAAACAGCCGCGATTGTGACCGCACCGAGACCCAAGACCAAAAAGGAGGTGCGGCAGTTCCTGGGGCTGGCGGGACATTATAGGCGGTTTGTACCCAATTATTCGGACCTCACTAGCCCGCTGACTGACCTCACTAAAAAGGGGGCACCAGATACCGTCCAATGGACGGAGCAGTGCCAGCAGGGGTTTACCCAGGTGAAGGCTGCTCTGTGCGGCGGACCGTTATTGCACTCTCCTGACTTTTCTCTTCCCTTTCTCTTGCAGACCGATGCATCGGACAGGGGCGTGGGGGCGGTTCTGTCCCAGGAGGTAAGAGGAGAGGACCGTCCGGTGCTGTACATCAGTCGTAAGCTCTCACAGAGGGAGACGAAGTACAGCACCATCGAGAAGGAATGCCTTGCGATCAGGTGGGCGGTCCTCACCCTTCGCTATTACCTCCTGGGGCGGTAGTTTACGCTCTGTTCGGACCACGCGCCTCTCCAATGGCTCCACCGCATGAAGAATACCAACTCGCGGATCACTCGTTAATATCTCGCATTACAACCCTTCAAATTTCAGGTGATCCACAGGCCGGGGACGCAGATGGCCGTGGCTGACTTCCTCTCCAGGAGGGGGGGGGAAGCTGCAGGCCGGATGGGACACCGGCCTGAGTCGGGCGGTGGGGGTATGTGGCGAGGTGGGCGTGGTTCAGCACGGTCTGCGCGGAGAGGGAGTGTCTGGAGAAAGACGGTGTGACGGGGGAAACAACGACACGCACTCGGGAACAGAATTAGGTGACCCCGGAGGGTATATTTATTGGATAGTTGTGTACAGAGGTGTGTAGACGCCGTCCTGCTTCCCTATGGGCGTGTCCCCAGCGTTATGGGGAAGAAGCGCCAGTAGTCCTCGTTCACACGTCTCTTCCCACACGGTAGAGAAGAAAGGTATGTGCTCCTACACAAGAGAACTAAACTCAGTATGAGATTGTTTGAGGGAGACGTGCTCTCCCGTGTGCTCAGTAGCAGCCCTTTTTATGGCTGGTGTATATCTGCTATAACGACCGGCAGGTGTGCCGCTCTGATGAACCTTGTTTCCATGGCGACGCTGATTGCGCCAGGGGTGACTCGTCACACTCCCCCCCCAAAGTGTCGCCCTGGTCCTATGAGACATCCTGCGGAGAGATGTAGAAAAGTCATGGGAGGGAGGGGGAGTGTTACCTGACCGAGTTGTCCATACTGACCATAACCTCGACAGACCATCGGCGTTGCCGTGGGAGGACCCGGGCCGGTGTTTCACTATGAAGTGGTAGTCCTGGAGCGTCAGGAACCACCTTGTAACCCTGGCATTGGTATCCTTAGCCTTGCTCATCCATTGGAGGGGTGCGTGGTCCGTTATGAGGTCAAACTTGCGTCCCAGCAGATAGTACTTTAGCTCCAGGACTGCCCACTTTATGGCCAGGGCCTCCCTTTCGACCGTGGCATACCGTGTCTCCGCTGATGTGAGCTTCCGGCTTATGTATACCACGGGATGTTCTCCATCTTTGGTCTGGGACAACACGGCTCCCAATCCGGTGTTCGATGCGTCTGTCTGGAGGGTGAAGGGGCAGCCAAAGTCCTGGGCATGTAAGATCGGGGAGGACGTCGCCTCCTTCAAGGTCTGGAAGGCTCGCTCTGCCTCGGGGTTCCATTTCAGCACGTCCGGCTGCCCCTTCTTGGTCAGGTCGGTCAGGGGACTGGCTATGGATGAGAAATTGGGGATGAAGCACCTATAATATCCCGCTAGCCCCAGGAAGGCACGTACCTGGGTTTTGGTATGGGGAGGGGGGGCTTTCCGCACGGCTTCTACTTTCTTCATTTGCGGTTGTATCAAACCCCCTCCGACTCTGTAGCCCAGGTACTGGGCTTCGGCGAGTCCCAAATGACACTTCTTGGCATTTGCCGTTAAGCCTGCCTTCCTGAGGTCCATCAGCACTCTCCGCAATCTGTCCAAATGGGAGTCCCATGTCCCCGAGTGGATGACCAGATCGTCAATATAGGCAGCGGCGTAGGTTTGATGGGGCCGTAGCAGGATGTCCATCATCCTTTGGAATGTGGCAGGTGCCCCATGTAGACCAAAGGGCATCACTGTATATTGCCAGTGTCCGGAAGGGGTGCTGAACGCGGTTTTCTCCTTGGAATCTGATGTTAGGGGCACCTGCCAATATCCCTTTGTCAGATCCAGGGTAGTGATGAATCTGGCCTTTCCCAGCCGGTCCAGGAGCTCATCCACTCGGGGCATTGGATATCCGTCGAATGTGGATACTTCATTGACCCGACGGAAATCATTGCAGAAGCGGAGAGTGCCATCTGGTTTAGGTACCATGACTATGGGACTGGACCATGGGCTGCGGGAGGGCTCTATCACTCCAAGTTCCTTCATCCGTTTGATCTCCTCCTCTATAGCCAGTCGACGAGTCTCTGGCACCCGGTAGGGCCGCTGTCTGACGACGACCCCTGGGGCCGTCCGGATCTCGTGTTGGGTTATCCGAGTCTGCCCGGGTTTGTCGGAGAATACATCTCGAAACTGACTGACCAGGGACTGCAAATCTTTCTTCTGGACGGGAGACAGCTGTTCCCCCATCTGGACCACCGGTGGTTCCATCTCGGCGAAGGCCGCCATCTGGGTTGGGGAGGCTATCCACTTCTTTAACAGGTTGATGTGGTACAGCTGTTCTTCCCGTCGTCGTCCCGGCTGGCGGAGGCGATAGTTGACCGGCCCTACCCTTTCGACGATCGTGTATGGCCCTCTCCAAGAGGCCAAGAACTTTGATGTGGAGGTGGGGGTCAACAGTAACACTCGATCGCCGGGTTGAAACTCTCTGGGTTGGGCGGGCCGATCATACCATCGCTGTTGGGCATGCTGGGCCTCTGCTAGATGTTCCTTGACCATCGGCATTACTCGGTCTATCCGGGACCGCATCTGTTTGACGTGTTCGATCACACTGCGGTGTGGTGCTGGCTGTTGTTCCCAGGCATCTCGGGCAACATCCAGGAGTCCTCTGGGTTGGCGGCCAAAGAGCAGCTCGAATGGGGTAAAGCCCGTAGACGCCTGGGGTACTTCCCGGATTC
The DNA here is from genome assembly GCA_029783895.1 of Triplophysa bombifrons. Classification (NCBI taxonomy): domain Eukaryota; kingdom Metazoa; phylum Chordata; class Actinopteri; order Cypriniformes; family Nemacheilidae; genus Triplophysa; species Triplophysa bombifrons. The sequence continues at coordinate 12,665,022 of CM056451.1, read as the reverse complement.
CGAATAACACGTAGGGCAGTAGTAAATCCCAGTCGCGTCCGTCCTCTGCCACCACTCGGCGGAGCATTCTCTTCAGCGTCTGATTGAAACGCTCCACAAGTCCGTCTGTCTGGGGATGGTATACTGACGTCCTGAGCTGTTTGACCTTGAGTAGGTGGCAGAGGTCCGCCATTAACCGGGACATGAATGGAGTTCCCTGGTCAGTCAGGACTTCTGTGGGGATACCCACGCGGCTGAACAACATGAACAACTCTTTGGCTATTGCCTTGGCTGTAGCCTTCCTCATAGAAGTCCCAAACTTTTGCGAGCAGTCCACATCGTCAATAGGCTAACAGGCTCGTGGAAATGGTTTCGCGGACGCTGCGCGGGGAAGACCCCAGATTTTTCGGGGGTCCGACGTCGGGGTCAACCGAAGGGGGGACCGCCCCGAGCGGACCTGAGGCGAAATTTCGGACCCCCGCCCAAGGGGGTCCGAACGGGAGGCGCGCCAAGCGAAGAGGCCATATGCTGCGCTTCGGCACTCTTCCACCAGGGGGAGCAAGGACCGTCCACGGCCCAACTAAAATGAATGGGGCTCGTTCCATGGCCATAGTCCAGGGGTGGGCGTTCTGTGCTTCCCCCGAGTGTCCACGAACGTGATATTTGTCCCACTTCCCAACTATCTTTGGCAAGTGGTCCTGGGACCCCAATTCCTCTCACTGATTGGTCCCTCTTTTGGCGGGCGACGCCCCCTGACACGCCCCCTGTACCACCAAAGCACTATTTGTCCACTAACCAACTACTTTTGCCAAAGTGGTCAGGTGACCACCAGGGTCGACCCCCGCCCCCCCCCGTACCACGGAAGCACTATTTGTCCACTAACCAACTACTTTTGCCAAAGTGGTCAGGTGACCACCAGGGTCGACCCCCGCCCCCCCCCCCGTACCACGGAAGCACTATTTGTCCACTTGCAAACTAATTTTGGCTTGTCCACCTGCAATTTATTTTAATGGGCCACACGTATTAAGTTCGTGGACACACTTTAGAATAATCTATATGCATTATGGACCCTGTTAGTCAGTTGGTACACCTTAATAGACATACATATGTTAGCAGCAACTCACAGAATGCTTATTTATGCTTAATTATGCTTAAAAATGCATTTCCACGAACTCACTACACGTGGTCCATTATATAAATTGCAGGTGGACACTTCCTGTATGACTTAGTGAAAAACGGGGCAAATGTCCACCTACAATTTATGTTAATGGGCCACACATATTAAGTTCGTGGACACACTTTATAGTAATCTATATGCATTATAGACCCTGTTGGTCTGTTAGTACACTTATATAGACATACATATGTTAGCAGCAACTCACAGAATGCTTATTTATGCTTTATTATGCATAAAAATGAATTTCCACGAACTCACTACACGTGGTCCATTCAAACAAATTGTAGGTGGACATGTCCACATGGAGTTTATTGTATTGGGCATAGTATATTAGTGGTCATGTCCACCTACAATTTATGTTAATGGGCCACACATATTAAGTTCGTGGACACACTTTATAGTAATCTATATGCATTAACGACCCTGTTAGTCTGTTAGTACACTTATATAGACATACATATGTTAGCAGCAACTCACAGAATGCTTATTTATGCTTAAAAAATGCATTTCCACGAACTCACTACACGTGGTCCATTATATAAATTGCAGGTGGACACTTCCTGTATGACTTAGTGAAAAACGGGGCAAATGTCCACCTACAATTTATGTTAATGAGCCACACATATTAAGTTCGTGGACACACTTTATAGTAATCTATATGCATTATAGACCCTGTTAGTCTGTTAGTACACTTATATAGACATACATATGTTAGCAGCAACTCACAGAATGCTTATTTATGCTTTATTATGCATAAAAATGAATTTCCACGAACTCACTACACGTGGTCCATTCAAACAAATTGTAGGTGGACATGTCCACATGGAGTTTATTGTATTGGGCATAGTATATTAGTGGTCATGTCCACCTACAATTTATGTTAATGGGCCACACATATTAAGTTCGTGGACACACTTTATAGTAATCTATATGCATTAACGACCCTGTTAGTCTGTTAGTACACTTATATAGACATACATATGTTAGCAGCAACTCACAGAATGCTTATTTATGCTTAAAAAATGCATTTCCACGAACTCACTACACGTGGTCCATTATATAAATTGCAGGTGGACACTTCCTGTATGACTTAGTGAAAAACGGGGCAAATGTCCACCTACAATTTATGTTAATGAGCCACACATATTAAGTTCGTGGACACACTTTATAGTAATCTATATGCATTATAGACCCTGTTAGTCTGTTAGTACACTTATATAGACATACATATGTTAGCAGCAACTCACAGAATGCTTATTTATGCTTTATTATGCATAAAAATGAATTTCCACGAACTCACTACACGTGGTCCATTATATAAATTGCAGGTGGACACTTCCTGTATGACTTAGTGAAAAACGGGGCAAATGTCCACCTACAATTTATGTTAATGGGCCACACATATTAAGTTCGTGGACACACTTTATAGTAATCTATATGCATTATAGACCCTGTTAGTCTGTTAGTACACTTATATAGACATACATATGTTAGCAGCAACTCACAGAATGCTTATTTATGCTTTATTATGCATAAAAATGAATTTCCACGAACTCACTACACGTGGTCCATTCAAACAAATTGTAGGTGGACATGTCCACATGGAGTTTATTGTATTGGGCATAGTATATTAGTGGTCATGTCCACCTACAATTTATGTTAATGGGCCACACATATTAAGTTCGTGGACACACTTTATAGTAATCTATATGCATTAACGACCCTGTTAGTCTGTTAGTACACTTATATAGACATACATATGTTAGCAGCAACTCACAGAATGCTTATTTATGCTTAAAAAATGCATTTCCACGAACTCACTACACGTGGTCCATTATATAAATTGCAGGTGGACACTTCCTGTATGACTTAGTGAAAAACGGGGCAAATGTCCACCTACAATTTATGTTAATGAGCCACACATATTAAGTTCGTGGACACACTTTATAGTAATCTATATGCATTATAGACCCTGTTAGTCTGTTAGTACACTTATATAGACATACATATGTTAGCAGCAACTCACAGAATGCTTATTTATGCTTTATTATGCATAAAAATGAATTTCCACGAACTCACTACACGTGGTCCATTATATAAATTGCAGGTGGACACTTCCTGTATGACTTAGTGAAAAACGGGGCAAATGTCCACCTACAATTTATGTTAATGGACCCCACATATGCAGTTCGTGGACACACTATATAATAATATATATGCATTATGGACCCTGTTAGTCTGTTAATACACTTATATAGACATACATATGTTAGCAGCAACTCACAGAATGCCTATATATACTTAAAAAATGAATTTCCACGAACTCACTACACGTGGTCCATTATATAAATTGCAGGTGGTCATGTCCACCTGCAGATTACAGTAGTAGTCCACACATATGAAGTTCGTGGACACACTTTATAATAATCTATATGCATTATGGACCCTGTTAGTCTGTTAATACACTTATATAGACATACATATGTTAGCAGCAACTCACAGAATGCCTATATATACTTAAAAAATGCATTTCCACGAACTCACTACACGTGGTCCATTATATAAATTGCAGGTGGACACTTCCTGTATGACTTAGTGAAAAACGGGGCAAATGTCCACCTACAATTTATGTTAATGGACCACACATATGCAGTTCGTGGACACACTATATAATAATCTATATGCATTATGGACCCTGTTAGTCTGTTAATACACTTATATAGACATACATATGTTAGCAGCAACTCACAGAATGCCTATATATACTTAAAAAATGCATTTCCACGAACTCACTACACGTGGTCCATTATATAAATTGCAGGTGGACACTTCCTGTATGACTTAGTGAAAAACGGGGCAAATGTCCACCTACAATTTATGTTAATGGACCACACATATTAAGTTCGTGGACACACTTTATAGTAATCTATATGCATTATAGACCCTGTTAGTCTGTTAGTACACTTATATAGACATACATATGTTAGCAGCAACTCACAGAATGCTTATTTATGCTTTATTATGCATAAAAATGAATTTCCACGAACTCACTACACGTGGTCCATCATATAAATTGCAGGTGGACACTTCCTGTATGACTTAGTGAAAAACGGGGCAAATGTCCACCTACAATTTATGTTAATGGGCCACACATATTAAGTTCGTGGACACACTTTATAGTAATCTATATGCATTATAGACCCTGTTAGTCTGTTAGTACACTTATATAGACATACATATGTTAGCAGCAACTCACAGAATGCTTATTTATGCTTTATTATGCATAAAAATGAATTTCCACGAACTCACTACACGTGGTCCATTCAAACAAATTGTAGGTGGACATGTCCACATGGAGTTTATTGTATTGGGCATAGTATATTAGTGGTCATGTCCACCTACAATTTATGTTAATGGGCCACACATATTAAGTTCGTGGACACACTTTATAGTAATCTATATGCATTAACGACCCTGTTAGTCTGTTAGTACACTTATATAGACATACATATGTTAGCAGCAACTCACAGAATGCTTATTTATGCTTAAAAAATGCATTTCCACGAACTCACTACACGTGGTCCATTATATAAATTGCAGGTGGACACTTCCTGTATGACTTAGTGAAAAACGGGGCAAATGTCCACCTACAATTTATGTTAATGAGCCACACATATTAAGTTCGTGGACACACTTTATAGTAATCTATATGCATTATAGACCCTGTTAGTCTGTTAGTACACTTATATAGACATACATATGTTAGCAGCAACTCACAGAATGCTTATTTATGCTTTATTATGCATAAAAATGAATTTCCACGAACTCACTACACGTGGTCCATTATATAAATTGCAGGTGGACACTTCCTGTATGACTTAGTGAAAAACGGGGCAAATGTCCACCTACAATTTATGTTAATGGGCCACACATATTAAGTTCGTGGACACACTTTATAGTAATCTATATGCATTATAGACCCTGTTAGTCTGTTAGTACACTTATATAGACATACATATGTTAGCAGCAACTCACAGAATGCTTATTTATGCTTTATTATGCATAAAAATGAATTTCCACGAACTCACTACACGTGGTCCATTCAAACAAATTGTAGGTGGACATGTCCACATGGAGTTTATTGTATTGGGCATAGTATATTAGTGGTCATGTCCACCTACAATTTATGTTAATGGGCCACACATATTAAGTTCGTGGACACACTTTATAGTAATCTATATGCATTAACGACCCTGTTAGTCTGTTAGTACACTTATATAGACATACATATGTTAGCAGCAACTCACAGAATGCTTATTTATGCTTAATTATGCTTAAAAATGAATTTCCACGAACTCACTACACGTGGTCCATTATATAAATTGCAGGTGGACACTTCCTGTATGACTTAGTGAAAAACGGGGCAACTGTCCACCTACAATTTATGTTAATGGACCCCACATATGCAGTTCGTGGACACACTATATAATAATCTATATGCATTATGGACCCTGTTAGTCTGTTAGTACACTTATATAGACATACATATGTTAGCAGCAACTCACAGAATGCTTATTTATGCTTTATTATGCATAAAAATGAATTTCCACGAACTCACTACACGTGGTCCATTATATAAATTGCAGGTGGACACTTCCTGTATGACTTAGTGAAAAACGGGGCAACTGTCCACCTACAATTTATGTTAATGGACCCCACATATGCAGTTCGTGGACACACTTTATAGTAATCTATATGCATTATAGACCCTGTTAGTCTGTTAGTACACTTATATAGACATACATATTTTAGCAGCAACTCACAGAATGCTTATTTATGCTTTATTATGCATAAAAATGAATTTCCACGAACTCACTACACGTGGTCCATTATATAAATTGCAGGTGGACACTTCCTGTATGACTTAGTGAAAAACGGGGCAAATGTCCACCTACAATTTATGTTAATGGGACACACATATTAAGTTCGTGGACACACTTTATAGTAATCTATATGCATTATAGACCCTGTTAGTCTGTTAGTACACTTATATAGACATACATATGTTAGCAGCAACTCACAGAATGCTTATTTATGCTTTATTATGCATAAAAATGAATTTCCACGAACTCACTACACGTGGTCCATTCAAACAAATTGTAGGTGGACATGTCCACATGGAGTTTATTGTATTGGGCATAGTATATTAGTGGTCATGTCCACCTACAATTTATGTTAATGGGCCACACATATTAAGTTCGTGGACACACTTTATAGTAATCTATATGCATTAACGACCCTGTTAGTCTGTTAGTACACTTATATAGACATACATATGTTAGCAGCAACTCACAGAATGCTTATTTATGCTTAAAAAATGCATTTCCACGAACTCACTACACGTGGTCCATTATATAAATTGCAGGTGGACACTTCCTGTATGACTTAGTGAAAAACGGGGCAAATGTCCACCTACAATTTATGTTAATGAGCCACACATATTAAGTTCGTGGACACACTTTATAGTAATCTATATGCATTATAGACCCTGTTAGTCTGTTAATACACTTATATAGACATACATATGTTAGCAGCAACTCACAGAATGCCTATATATACTTAAAAAATGCATTTCCACGAACTCACTACACGTGGTCCATTATATAAATTGCAGGTGGACACTTCCTGTATGACTTAGTGAAAAACGGGGCAAATGTCCACCTACAATTTATGTTAATGGGCCACACATATTAAGTTCGTGGACACACTTTATAGTAATCTATATGCATTATAGACCCTGTTAGTCTGTTAGTACACTTATATAGACATACATATGTTAGCAGCAACTCACAGAATGCTTATTTATGCTTTATTATGCATAAAAATGAATTTCCACGAACTCACTACACGTGGTCCATTCAAACAAATTGTAGGTGGACATGTCCACATGGAGTTTATTGTATTGGGCATAGTATATTAGTGGTCATGTCCACCTACAATTTATGTTAATGGGCCACACATATTAAGTTCGTGGACACACTTTATAGTAATCTATATGCATTAACGACCCTGTTAGTCTGTTAGTACACTTATATAGACATACATATGTTAGCAGCAACTCACAGAATGCTTATTTATGCTTAAAAAATGCATTTCCACGAACTCACTACACGTGGTCCATTATATAAATTGCAGGTGGACACTTCCTGTATGACTTAGTGAAAAACGGGGCAAATGTCCACCTACAATTTATGTTAATGAGCCACACATATTAAGTTCGTGGACACACTTTATAGTAATCTATATGCATTATAGACCCTGTTAGTCTGTTAGTACACTTATATAGACATACATATGTTAGCAGCAACTCACAGAATGCTTATTTATGCTTTATTATGCATAAAAATGAATTTCCACGAACTCACTACACGTGGTCCATTATATAAATTGCAGGTGGACACTTCCTGTATGACTTAGTGAAAAACGGGGCAAATGTCCACCTACAATTTATGTTAATGGGCCACACATATGCAGTTCGTGGACAAACTATATAATAATATATATGCATTATGGAGCCTGTTAGTCTGTTAATACACTTATATAGACATACATATGTTAGCAGCAACTCACAGAATGCCTATATATACTTAAAAAATGAATTTCCACGAACTCACTACACGTGGTCCATTATATAAATTGCAGGTGGTCATGTCCACCTGCAGATTACAGTAGTAGTCCACACATATGAAGTTCGTGGACACACTTTATAATAATCTATATGCATTATAGACCCTGTTAGTCTGTTAGTACACTTATATAGACATACATATGTTAGCAGCAACTCACAGAATGCTTATTTATGCTTTATTATGCATAAAAATGAATTTCCACGAACTCACTACACGTGGTCCATTATATAAATTGCAGGTGGACACTTCCTGTATGACTTAGTGAAAAACGGGGCAAATGTCCACCTACAATTTATGTTAATGGGCCACACATATTAAGTTCGTGGACACACTTTATAGTAATCTATATGCATTATAGACCCTGTTAGTCTGTTAGTACACTTATATAGACATACATATGTTAGCAGCAACTCACAGAATGCTTATTTATGCTTTATTATGCATAAAAATGAATTTCCACGAACTCACTACACGTGGTCCATTCAAACAAATTGTAGGTGGACATGTCCACATGGAGTTTATTGTATTGGGCATAGTATATTAGTGGTCATGTCCACCTACAATTTATGTTAATGGGCCACACATATTAAGTTCGTGGACACACTTTATAGTAATCTATATGCATTAACGACCCTGTTAGTCTGTTAGTACACTTATATAGACATACATATGTTAGCAGCAACTCACAGAATGCTTATTTATGCTTAAAAAATGCATTTCCACGAACTCACTACACGTGGTCCATTATATAAATTGCAGGTGGACACTTCCTGTATGACTTAGTGAAAAACGGGGCAAATGTCCACCTACAATTTATGTTAATGAGCCACACATATTAAGTTCGTGGACACACTTTATAGTAATCTATATGCATTATAGACCCTGTTAGTCTGTTAGTACACTTATATAGACATACATATGTTAGCAGCAACTCACAGAATGCTTATTTATGCTTTATTATGCATAAAAATGAATTTCCACGAACTCACTACACGTGGTCCATTATATAAATTGCAGGTGGACACTTCCTGTATGACTTAGTGAAAAACGGGGCAAATGTCCACCTACAATTTATGTTAATGAGCCACACATATTAAGTTCGTGGACACACTTTATAGTAATCTATATGCATTATAGACCCTGTTAGTCTGTTGGTACACTTATATAGACATACATATGTTAGCAGCAACTCACAGAATGCTTATTTATGCTTTATTATGCTTAAAAATGAATTTCCACGAACTCACTACACGTGGTCCATTATATAAATTGCAGGTGGACACTTCCTGTATGACTTAGTGAAAAACGGGGCAAATGTCCACCTACAATTTATGTTAATGGCCCCACATATGCAGTTCGTGGACACACTATATAATAATCTATATGCTTTATGGACCCTGTTAGTCTGTTAATACACTTATATAGACATACATATGTTAGCAGCAACTCACAGAATGCCTATATATACTTAAAAAATGCATTTCCACGAACTCACTACACGTGGTCCATTATATAAATTGCAGGTGGACACTTCCTGTATGACTTAGTGAAAAACGGGGCAAATGTCCACCTACAATTTATGTTAATGGACCCCACATATGCAGTTCGTGGACACACTATATAATAATCTATATGCATTATGGACCCTGTTAGTCTGTTAATACACTTATATAGACATACATATGTTAGCAGCAACTCACAGAATGCCTATATATACTTAAAAAATGCATTTCCACGAACTCACTACACGTGGACCATTCATATAAATTGCAGGTGGTCATGTCCACCTGCAGATTACAGTAGTAGTCCACACATATGAAGTTCGTGGACACACTTTATAATAATCTATATGCATTATAGACCCTGTTAGTCTGTTGGTACACTTATATAGACATACATATTTTAGCAGCAACTCACAGAATGCTTATTTATGCTTTATTATGCATAAAAATGAATTTCCACGAACTCACTACACGTGGTCCATTATATAAATTGCAGGTGGACACTTCCTGTATGACTTAGTGAAAAACGGGGCAAATGTCCACCTACAATTTATGTTAATGGGCCACACATATTAAGTTCGTGGACACACTTTATAGTAATCTATATGCATTATAGACCCTGTTAGTCTGTTAGTACACTTATATAGACATACATATGTTAGCAGCAACTCACAGAATGCTTATTTATGCTTTATTATGCATAAAAATGAATTTCCACGAACTCACTACACGTGGTCCATTCAAACAAATTGTAGGTGGACATGTCCACATGGAGTTTATTGTATTGGGCATAGTATATTAGTGGTCATGTCCACCTACAATTTATGTTAATGGGCCACACATATTAAGTTCGTGGACACACTTTATAGTAATCTATATGCATTAACGACCCTGTTAGTCTGTTAGTACACTTATATAGACATACATATGTTAGCAGCAACTCACAGAATGCTTATTTGTGCTTAAAAAATGCATTTCCACGAACTCACTACACGTGGTCCATTATATAAATTGCAGGTGGACACTTCCTGTATGACTTAGTGAAAAACGGGGCAAATGTCCACCTACAATTTATGTTAATGAGCCACACATATTAAGTTCGTGGACACACTTTATAGTAATCTATATGCATTATAGACCCTGTTAGTCTGTTAGTACACTTATATAGACATACATATGTTAGCAGCAACTCACAGAATGCTTATTTATGCTTTATTATGCATAAAAATGAATTTCCACGAACTCACTACACGTGGTCCATTATATAAATTGCAGGTGGACACTTCCTGTATGACTTAGTGAAAAACGGGGCAAATGTCCACCTACAATTTATGTTAATGGGCCACACATATTAAGTTCGTGGACACACTTTATAGTAATCTATATGCATTATAGACCCTGTTAGTCTGTTAGTACACTTATATAGACATACATATGTTAGCAGCAACTCACAGAATGCTTATTTATGCTTTATTATGCATAAAAATGAATTTCCACGAACTCACTACACGTGGTCCATTCAAACAAATTGTAGGTGGACATGTCCACATGGAGTTTATTGTATTGGGCATAGTATATTAGTGGTCATGTCCACCTACAATTTATGTTAATGGGCCACACATATTAAGTTCGTGGACACACTTTATAGTAATCTATATGCATTAACGACCCTGTTAGTCTGTTAGTACACTTATATAGACATACATATGTTAGCAGCAACTCACAGAATGCTTATTTATGCTTAAAAAATGCATTTCCACGAACTCACTACACGTGGTCCATTATATAAATTGCAGGTGGACACTTCCTGTATGACTTAGTGAAAAACGGGGCAAATGTCCACCTACAATTTATGTTAATGAGCCACACATATTAAGTTCGTGGACACACTTTATAGTAATCTATATGCATTATAGACCCTGTTAGTCTGTTAGTACACTTATATAGACATACATATGTTAGCAGCAACTCACAGAATGCTTATTTATGCTTTATTATGCATAAAAATGAATTTCCACGAACTCACTACACGTGGTCCATTATATAAATTGCAGGTGGACACTTCCTGAATGACTTAGTGAAAAACGGGGCAAATGTCCACCTACAATTTATGTTAATGGGCCACACATATTAAGTTCGTGGACACACTTTATAGTAATCTATATGCATTATAGACCCTGTTAGTCTGTTAGTACACTTATATAGACATACATATGTTAGCAGCAACTCACAGAATGCCTATATATACTTAAAAAATGAATTTCCACGAACTCACTACACGTGGTCCATTATATAAATTGCAGGTGGTCATGTCCACCTGCAGATTACAGTAGTAGTCCACACATATGAAGTTCGTGGACACACTTTATAATAATCTATATGCATTATAGACCCTGTTAGTCTGTTGGTACACTTATATAGACATACATATGTTAGCAGCAACTCACAGAATGCTTATTTATGCTTAATTATGCTTAAAAATGAATTTCCACGAACTCACTACACGTGGTCCATTATATAAATTGCAGGTGGACACTTCCTATATGACTTAGTGAAAAACGGGGCAAATGTCCACCTACAATTTATGTTAATGGACCCCACATATGCAGTTCGTGGACACACTATATAATAATCTATATGCATTATGGACCCTGTTAGTCTGTTAATACACTTATATAGACATACATATGTTAGCAGCAACTCACAGAATGCTTATTTATGCTTAAAAAATGCATTTCCACGAACTCACTACACGTGGTCCATCACATAAACTGCAGGTGGACACTTCCTGTATGACTTAGTGAAAAACGGGGCAAGTGTCCACCTACAATTTATGTTAATGGGCCACACATATGAAGTTCGTGGACACACTTTATAATAATCTATATGCATTATAGACCCTGTTAGTCTGTTGGTACACTGATATAGACATACATATGTTAGCATAAACTCACAGAATGCTTAATTATGCTTAATTATGCTTAAAAATGCATTTCCACGAACTCACTACATGTGGTCCATTCATATAAATTGCAGGTGGACACTTCCTGGTTGCCATATTTGTAGTGCTTTGTAGTTTTTCTTGATAATTACTTTTTTGTCCAATGTATTCACATATATACGATTAAAGAACCACATTATTCCCTTAGTACACTTTATTAGACATACATATGTTAGTATCATTTCACAGAAGACTGAATTATGCCCTAAAAGTGGTTGTCCACCAACTCACTACACGTGGTCCATATATATAAATTGCAGGTGGTCACTTCCTGGATGACTTGGCGAAAATTGAAAAATGTCCACCTGCAATTTATAGTAAAGTGAGTTGGTGGACATAACACTTATTAACAATGTTTAACTAAAAAATATTAATTTCTTTGTTTCAAAAACCACATTATTCAATGAGCACACTATATTGTTCACATATATGTTGGTATCAAGTCATTAAATGCTCATTTTGACTATTTAGATAGCATCTTTTATTTTTAAGGCCTCATATTCAAGCATCGTCCATTGAAATGAATGGGCTGCAGAGCAATACATAAAAAATGAAATAAAATACTTTTCGGGCACCCACGCATTTGTCCTTTCAGTATGTCGCTTGTGGGACTGTGACGCAAGTGACTGTGATGTTTGGGGTCTCTCGGGACCCCGAGGGCCTTTGTGGAAACTGTGCTTGTGTACATTACATTTTCATGGAACACCTTCCCATGGTCTGCTCTATGCATTCACTGACGCATACACGCACTGTTATTAAAGTGCGTGCATGCGTCACGGCCTGCTCTATGCACGATGCAGACTGCGACGCATGCAGCGCATGCTATAACAGCACGTGGATGTGTCACGGTCTGCTCTATGCATGAGGGTTTCATTGACGCATACAACGCGTGCATGCGTCACCGCCTGCTCTATGCACGATGCAGACTGCGACGCATGCAGCGCATGCTATAACAGCGACGCATGCAGCGCATGTTATAGCAGCGACGCATGCAGCGCATGCTATAACAGCACGTGGATGTGTCAGGGTCTGCTCTATGCATGGGGGTTTCATTGACGCATACAACGCGTGCATGCGACACGACCAGCTCCACGCATGATGCATTCGGTGACGCATGCACGCATTCAATGACGCATACACCCTCCCTGTTTTGACCTTTTGACCCCTAAACAAAGTCGCAAAGTCGCCCGGCTTTTCCGCACGACCGGTGGATAATGGACGGTTGCTTGTGACCCGGTTTTGGATCGGTTGACCCTGTCGGGTCACGACCACGAAACCGCTATGGAATACCCATGCAAATAAGCTATACGAGGAAATTTCCAGAAAGGTCCGAGGGGTCCCATATTCTAGATTCTGGCCCGTCTAGTGGCCCCCGACCACATACCGAGAGCACATCGCCCTAGAGGTTTAGAAAATGTTTTTTGCACCCAATCACAAGATTACTCACACTGCCTTCTCTCTCTTATAACTCTCAACAGCATTATGAAGGTTTAGTGTTGGGGAGGTGGATTTTTTAACAAAAGGTCTAAGACCTTTGGACATTTGGGGTATAAATGGGGGGCTTCTAGACAAAAATAATCTAAAATGTCGAGACCCTTCGGCCTATCGTTTCCCAACGGGAGGGCTTCCACCTACCATATATGCCAATGCGTTTTCATTAAGTGCTTCGTGGACGACACTCCCTATTTTGACCTTTTGACACCTAAACAAAGTCACAATGTCGCCCGGCTTTTCCGCATGATAGGTGGATGATGGACGGTTGCATGTGACCCGGTTTTGGATCGGTTGACCCTGTCGGGGTCACGACCACGAAACCGCTATGGAATACCCATGCAAATAAGCTATACGAGGAAATTTCCAGAAAGATCCGAGGGGTCCCATATTCTAGATTCTGACCCGTCTGGTGGCCCCCAACAACATACCGAGAGCACATCACCCTAAACGATTAGGAAATGTTTTTTGTACCCAATCACAAGATTAAGCACACAGCCTTCTCTCTCATATAACTCTCAACAGCATTATGAAGGTTTAGTGTTGGGGAGGTGGATTTTTTAAGAAAAGGTCTAAGACCTTTGGACATTTGGGGTATAAATGGGGGGCTTCTAGACAAAAATAATCTAAAATGTCGAGACCCTTCGGCCTATCGTTTCCCAACGGGAGGGCTTCCACCTACCATATATGCCAATGCGTTTTCATTAAGTGCTTCGTGGACGACACTCCCTATTTTGACCTTTTGACACCTAAACAAAGTCACAATGTCGCCCGGCTTTTCCGCATGATAGGTGGATGATGGACGGTTGCATGTGACCCGGTTTTGGATCGGTTGACCCTGTCGGGGTCACGACCACGAAACCGCTATGGAATACCCATGCAAATAAGCTATACGAGGAAATTTCCAGAAAGATCCGAGGGGTCCCATATTCTAGATTCTGACCCGTCTGGTGGCCCCCAACAACATACCGAGAGCACATCACCCTAAACGATTAGGAAATGTTTTTTGTACCCAATCACAAGATTAAGCACACAGCCTTCTCTCTCATATAACTCTCAACAGCATTATGAAGGTTTAGTGTTGGGGAGGTGGATTTTTTAAGAAAAGGTCTAAGACCTTTGGACATTTGGGGTATAAATGGGGGGCTTCTAGACAAAAATAATCTAAAATGTCGAGACCCTTCGGCCTATCGTTTCCCAACGGGAGGGCGTCCACCTACCATATATGCCAATGCGTTTTCATTAAGTGCTTCGTGGACGACACTCCCTATTTTGACCTTTTGACACCTAAACAAAGTCACAATGTCGCCCGGCTTTTCCGCATGATAGGTGGATGATGGACGGTTGCATGTGACCCGGTTTTGGATCGGTTGACCCTGTCGGGTCACGACCACGAAACCGCTATGGAATACCCATGCAAATAAGCTATACGAGGAAATTTCCAAGAAGGTCCGAGGGGTCCCATATTCTAGATTCTGGCCCGTCTAGTGGCCCCCGACCACATACCGAGAGCACATCGCCCTAGAGGTTTAGAAAATGTTTTTTGCACCCAATCACAAGATTACTCACACTGCCTTCTCTCTCATATAACCCTCAACAGCCTTTTGAAGCTTTCAGAGGTGGTGGAGGGGGGATTTTTCAGAAAAGAAATCTAGGAACTTAGACATTTGGGGCATAAATGGGGGCTTCTAGACAACAATAATCTAAAATGTCCATACCCTTCGGCCTATCGTTTCCCAACGGGAGCGCGTCCACCTATAATCTATGCCAATGCGTTTTCGTGGACGACTCTCCCTATTTTGACCTTTTGACCCGTAAACAAAGTCACAAAGTCGCCCGGCTTCTCTGGACGATCGGTGGATGATGGACGGTCGCTCATGTCTATATGGTATATGCGTGACGCATGCACGTGTGGTTACTTAAGCGTGTGCATGCGTCACGGTCTCTTATATGCAGGATGCATTCAGTGACGCGTACAGCGCACGCATGTCTTTCGATCTGCTCAATGCATCACGCATGCAGTGACGCATACAGAGCGCGCATGCAGTGACTCATGCATGACATTCTGCTCTATTCACAACACGTGCAGCGTGCACCCGTCACTGACTGCAATATGCATGATGCATGCAGTGACACATGTCTTTCGATCTGCTCAATGCATCACACATGCAGTGACGCATGCAGTGACGCATGCAAAGTGCGCACGCATGACATTCTGCTCTATGCACAACGCATGCAGTAAACACGCGTCACTGACTTACGTTTTTCTCCCTAATTAGACATTTGAGGCCAAACTGAGCGTTCTACAAGTTGTTGCTAACATATGTGTGTCTAATAAAGTGCACTGACTGAATGATGTGGTAGTTGATGCATTTAAATGAATATAAAGGTACATTTTTGCTAATAAGTGGGTTGTCCACCAACTTAATACACGTGGCCCATACAAATAAATTGCTCCAGGACATCTCCCGCAAGGCCGCCGGAGTGTCCGACGATCCCAAAACCTCACGTGCACTTGCGTGCCGGTCCCCCGAGAGACATACCGAAAGGGCAAAAGTCTTGGTCCTCCAGAAGTATTTTGTAACCTTTTTAATGTAAATGAAAAGGCCCTATGCTTTCAATGGCAGAGACTCAGAAACGAGGCCTGTTTTAGCTATGTGCTCATCCACTTTTAAACCCTTTAAGAAGAAGCCACGGACTCTAAACTGCTGGGCCTGATTTGAGGGTCCGTGACAGTGGTCACTGCAAAGGCTCGATGGCCTCCGACCTTAGGAACCTTGTCTTCTGGACCTTTGTTTCCACCCTGACCTTCAACATATGAGATACCCGATTTTTGTCAAAACTGAACATTTCACGAGCTGTTTCCTAACCCGTGTGAGTCTAAAAGAGTGTTCTCACTGAAAAGCGTTGTTCCTGACAACTAGAAATGAATACATACACTT
Source organism: Triplophysa bombifrons (assembly GCA_029783895.1). NCBI lineage: Eukaryota > Metazoa > Chordata > Actinopteri > Cypriniformes > Nemacheilidae > Triplophysa > Triplophysa bombifrons. Next base: position 12,648,241 of record CM056451.1, on the reverse strand, counting down.
TAAATATTGTTAAAAAGCATTATGTCCACCAACTTAATACACGTGGTCCACTCACATAAACCACACGTGGACAGGCAATGCAAACATACTAGAAAATGGATGCATTTTCTAGTTAGAACAGACTGGAAAATGGATTGCTTTTTAACAACGTTTCATATGGATTTATTTATTTCCAAGTGTGTTTGAGAACACTCTTTTGGACACGCGTATGTTAGAAACAACTGGTAAAAAGATGAGTTTGACTTAAATTCTGGTATCTACTACGTTGAATGCGATGTTGTCCACGTGCAGTTTGTAGAATGGGCCAGGAATAGGTGCTTGGTGGACATTGCACAGAAGGGGCATTTTAAACGTGTAAATATTATATTTTGTTTTAAAAACCACAAAACTCGATGGCCACGCCCCCTCAGACAAACATATGTCAGTCCCGAGCGTCAAAAACCAGGTTCTGGTAAAAGTAGTTGGGAAGCTGCCAAACAGTGGTTTGGTGGTCGGGGGCGTGGCCATGGATGGGTCAGGGGGGTCGAAGGTCAAATTGACACCCATAGTTGATCAGTGGACAAATAGTGGTTTCGTGGTCGCTGGCACCCATGGGCAGTAAGCTCGTACCCGCCTCCCAAGAAAACAAATGAATCGTGGGACTCATATGAAGTTGGAGGACAAGTGGGTAAGCCGACTTACATGGGATAAACCTGTGAGGGACGCATATGCTGTTCGTGGACAGGGGTCTTTGGGGTCTTCGAGGGGTGCCATGGCGCGAGGGCACCCCCAGTGGTGTCCACACACCCGCTATCCGTGGCCAGCAGATTTAAAAGTGGTCTTACCACAGGGTAAGGTGAAATGTCCACTTCGTCATTTAGATATGCGCTACGTGTCAGGTTTTTTCACACTACGATCCATCGCAAGACTGTGCGTCAAATGGCTGGCATTTTCAAGAGGCTTTTTTCCACGAACCCCCTATTTGTGCTTCCTCAGGGGCAGTGCTTCGGGGTATCTCGTCGCATAGTCCACAATGACGAGGATGTATTCATATCCCCGGGCAGACTTCGGCAGCGGTCCTACCAGGTCCATCCCTATGCGCTCGAAGGGCACCTCGATCACTGGAAGTGGAATGAGCGGACTGGGGGGAGGACGCTGGGGAGACTTCTGTTGGCAGGTAGGGCAGCTCTGGCAGAAACTTTTTACCTCCGCGTCGATCCCCGGCCAATGAAATCGGTCTCTGATGCGTTGTATGGTATTTGCCACGGCTAAATGTCCTGCCATTGGGTGGGTATGCGCCAGCTCGAGAACCGTCTCCGTCTTCGTTTTGGGTACTACCAACAGAAGTTTTTCCTCCCCCCTTCTTGATGCGACACAGTACAACAGACCCTTGTTGATCGCGAAGTATGGGAGGGGGTGCGGGCCAGGCTTACGGTCTTCTCCATCGATAACTCTAACCTGGTCCCAACAGTTCCTTAAACGAGCATCTTCTCGCTGTTCCCTTCCGAATGAGCCTCCTCCAGGTACCTGTTGAAACAAATCCACAAACACATTAGGGTGGGGACACTCACCCTCCCGCTCACTCTCCGTAGCGACCAAGACGGGTCGGGGTCTCCGTTCCCTCTGGGGTCTGGTTCTCCGTGATCGACTTCCACGACTGGTGGACCGTACCGTGCCCAGCAACAACTGCTCAAACCCGGGCCAATCTCGACCCAACAACATGGGCACTGGCAAATCCTCCACCACCCCGATCTCCAATGTCCACGATCCCGGGCCGGCCGCCACGGTTACCTGACAGGCCGGTACACTTCTAGTATCTCCGTGGACACAGGTGATCGGGATCGATGCCTTACCCCCAACGCGTGGTCGTATTAGCCCGGGTTGGATCAGGGTGACGGAGCTGCCGGAGTCCAAGGTGGCCGGCGGCCATCCACCCGTACCGACCGCCGAGGTGCCCCGACCGGTACCGTCTGATGGACCGCACAGCCCGCCAGCCAGGCGGTGGGTCCGGGGGAACCCGGTTCCGTGGGCATGGGCTCGTCCTGGGGAGTTGCGGCTCCGGGTCTGAGTACTGGCCTCGAGGTGCCCTCCGCAGGTCGCCATCCCGGATATACCCTTCGAGGGCCTCCTATCGCTCTCTCTCCCAAATCCCGAGCTGCTGAAGCTTCCGCGAGTTCCACTGCCTCTACGACTTCACGGATATTGGTGGGTCCCCGCATGCCGACCGTTGTGCGGAATCTCCGGGGAAGAGATCGCAAGAGGCGGTCTACCACTACTCGCTCGGCTATGTGGGGTCCCCAGTCAGCAACCACAGATGAGCTAGCTTAGTCAGCTGGGCGGCTTGGGATCTCACTGGAGCTTGTTCACTGTAGACCCACTGTTGGAACTGCTGGGCTGCACTGACGGGGGACAAACCGATACGAGCCAGGATTTCCCTCTTGAGCAGTTCATAATTCTCACACCCTTTGGGCTTCACCCGTTAAGAAGGGTGCCAGGATCTTCGCCCACTCCGCTCTGTCCCACATCGCGATGACCTCGAATGTGTGGAGGTAAGCCTCGATATCATCCTGTGCGGTGAGTTTGGTCAGCAACAGGTGGGCAGTGGTTCTCGCATCCGGCAGTGTGACCCTAGCTGCGGCTGCTTCCCTCAAACTTCCCAAGGTTTGGTCGGTATTCTCTTGCCGCTGAGCCAGTTGTTCTGCGAAGCGTTGCTGCCATACCACGATCTCGGCCAACCGTCGTACCACATCATCCATGGTAGTGCGGTCGAGGAGGCGAGAGAGAGAGAGCGAATAGGCGTCCTGGAGAAAAAAATAAATAAATAAATAATAATAATTCTATTGACCCGGTACATATCGTTGCGTCGTCAATACGCCGGCATTCTCCACCAGTTGTGACGGGGGAAACAACAACACGCACTCGGGAACAGAATTAGGTGACCCCGGAGGGTATATTTATTGGATAGTTGTGTACAGAGGTGTGTAGACGCCGTCCTGCTTCCCTATGGGCGTGTCCTCCAGCGTTATGGGGAAGAAGCGCCAGTAGTCCTCGTTCACACGTCTCTGCCCACACGGTAGAGAAGAAAGGTATGTGCTCCTTGTCTAAAATTATCTCTTCCGGTGGGTAACGGTGGTACTTCCGGGTATCGTGTATGCGCGATCCTGCCGGTCTTTATTCGTCCGTTCCTGGGGAAACACAAGACAACTACACTCAGTATGAGATTGTTTGAGGGAGACGTGCTCTCCCGTGTGCTCAGTAGCAGCCCTTTTTATGGCTGGTGTATATCTGCTATAACGACCGGCAGGTGTGCCGCTCTGATGAACCTCGTTTCCATGGCGACGCTGATCGCGCCAGGGGTGACTCGTCACAGACGGTGAGTAGGCAGATCAACGGCTTAGTGAAAACACCTAGTAATTGGTGAGGAGACGCTTTAAAACCCAACGGCGGATCTGGAAGGACAGAGAGAGACCGGCTGGGAAGACGAGTGTGTGCGCCAGAACCGAGAGACGTTGCGTCCAAGGAAATTACCAGAAAGAATCTTCGATCAAGAAAGATCGTGTAGAACTTTTATTTTGAAGCCGGAAGTTTGAAACCCGGAAGTGTTATTGAATAAAGATTGTCACAGTTTTCCCAGCCACGCCGACCCCGACTCCTTTCTTCCTCAAACCCTTGAACCTTTCTACAATAGGAAACGTTTTTCATTTCAGAATGTTTGTTTTTGTTACAAATGAGCTACCAAAACTTTCTAATTAATATTTTGTGTCAAATAATTTACTCAAGCCATGTAATAAGTGGCATAATGTACATCCTGCCAGGTATTAAGAAACCTCATCACCATGTTTTTGTTTATGCTGGCTGTACATTATCCCTTACCAAAAATAATATGGTTAAGCTATAGCTATTATAGTGAGATCATAGTAAATTTGTGGTTACTCTGGTTTTAAAACAAATAATAGCAAAAACTATAGTTGCCACAGATGTGCCGTTAACACTCAAGAGCTGACTGTAAGATTCGCAACTGTAGTTATACATTTGTATGATTATGAAAACCTATCAACTATTGTGTGAATCTTTTGAATATAATTCAAACATTATATTTTCAATACATGGCAAGAACTAAAAGGTATTCCATTTTTAGGGAATTTGAATCCCTGTGGTTTTCACGGCCATGGCTGTGCAGGGTTTTAGATCTGGCAAACTGTCAGTGGACCTTTACAAAATGGGGGACTCGTGCCTGGAGTGCTTCAATGAGACATCTAGTTATACTGTATATACCTGTGATAGTTGCCATGGTTACCATACTATAATCTCCATATATAGATTGGTTTCATGAAGGACCTTTAACTCTGACAAGATTGTCCTTTGCTTACCTTAGACCACTGAAATTAAGTCAAGGCCACCATGCTGCATCATTGATGTATGACAGGGACTCATGAAATATTCCTGACCATAATGTTCAGGTCGCTCCAAGTTTAGTGACAGCCACAATCAGGTTTAAGAAGTGCTCATCTACCCTTTGGGGGGAGGAAACAAAAGACACAGAGAAGTGACAACCTTTCCAAATGACTGTACTGGGACGTCCTCTGAAGAACACACGTTTCGTCATGCTATGTGGACAGACACTTAAAGGACAAGCGCATGGGAGCACTGTCAACACTGAGACTTCCTGAGATGCAATGCTGTTGTCTTATTGTATGCTCCTTCCTGGAAAGTCTCTCAAAAGTCATAGTTGGAAGGATAGTCTGACTTTACCCAGTATTAGGACAATTGATCCTCGAATCAGGTCTACATTTTAATATTTATCCTTTCAAATATAGGGCTTTCAGTGGTATCTTTCAGGCTAAAACTCTGCCAGTCGGTTGGAAGAAACATGGTAATTCCATCCAAGATCTATAGACAGTTCTAGCCTTGGTCAGTGATTAAACAAATCTAAAAAAAAATTATCATCAAGCAAGCAAATCTGTTTATATATTGAAGTCTGTTGCCAACAAATACTTTAAAATCTTTCTATTTGACTGCTTGATCACAGAATGGTACACTAGCAAAAATCTTTACGGACTACCTTTTACCATACATAATTATTCTTTAAAACCTAGCACCCTTATGACTAATTCCAGACTCTCATAGCGTTGCTTTTTCAGTTCTGTGTTTAAATTATTAATTTAAGTAGTGGTAAAGTCTCCAAAGGGAATTAGAAATGCAAAGGGCTCTTCCTGTAGTTCCTAAATTCAAAAGTAAATTGGAGGTATAGGGGGGAAATCATTTGGTACCTCAAGATTTGATTCTAATTGATTTTCAATTCTAGTCATTTGTTTATTTTCTGTTGTCATAAGATTGTAGAATTGCAGTATTTGCATGAGGCGGTTAAATGTTATATAACAACAAAGAATAAAAACATTTTATTTGCATTATTTTTGTAGTAATGCTTAATGTGTAGTGAAAACCCCATTTATTTTTTCTATTTGTTTGTTTGTTTTTTCTTTCCCGTTTATATTGTTCTATAATTGATCTTGGTTCACTTTATACCATTTCTTATGTTTTATGTTTGGAGATGTTGACTGCTTGTCCAAATAATTTCAACTACCAAAAACTCAAGAAAAGGCTACAAGTTATTTTTGGATGGTTAACCATATAAATATGAAGGTACTGTAAAGCCATAAGATGTATTGTTGCAATGGTTAGCCATAAACTCCTTTATGAGTTAATTGTTAAAGTTAATGGGCCTCATTCATGAAACAGGAGCAGAACGATTTTTGTGTAAATCGTTTGTAAAGTCCTTTTGACGTAAATGTACAACTGCTTCTCACCACGTGTAAATGGTGCGTGAAATATTCAAATGTTCTGTATTCTTTTAGAAGAACTGATGACCCTGCATTTTGATGCACTGTGTATCATAATGATATTTCACGAGTTATTTTGCCCTGTCTTTTTTTCATTTTTTACTTTTTAACTTTGAGTAAAACGCAGAGCTCGTTACTTGTCCTTTTTTGGACAGTGATGGACTTAAAACTGTCCAGCGTGTTCAAAAATTGGACTTACAGACGTTCTTTGAATAAAGTTGAAGTTTATTAACCTGAAAATCAGCGCGCTGGGCTGTCTCACACACAACTAACTCAACAGCGAGTCCCGGAGAATCAGCCCCGCCTAAACAGTGTTTTACATTTTTATATGTGTATGTGTGGGTGTATCTTCAAGCTTGCTTCAGTAGTTAGTGTCCAATCTCACGGCTCTTGAGACATCCTGCCGTTTAGTCTTTAGCCAATGGAGAGATGACCGCTTGGCGCTTGTGGACAACCGCACCCTTCTTCTTTGTTCTCTTAGCATCTGTAAAACACCAAACTTCCCCCAACTAGTTCACCCAACGCTTATCTAAACACAAGATCTGTGGTATGTGTTTGCATGCTCTGCTTGGTTCAGGCATAACAGTTAATCACTCTTGCACATACCTGAGTTGGTTTACTCCTTTTTCTTTGCACTCTAATATTCTCCCTTATTCTTCCCTTCACAGCACCACAGTAATTATGACACTACAGCATGATTATATTGATAACAAATAACTTGTTTAAACATATGCAATTAAAACATGGTAATGAAAATAACACAACACTGTTAAAGACTTATAAAACCCTTCAACAGGTGTCCAATCACAGTGGAGGAGAAGCGGGACAAACACTACATTGACCAACCATCATACACAACAATGGAGAAGTTAATATTGCTGGTTACTGCAATTTTATAATGGTCTATTCAGTCATTTTCTTTAAAATAAGTCACAAGTTACATGTAACTGTCATGGATATTCCAAATCACAGCAACCAACGCGTCTCCGGAAAAACGCTTAGTGCTTCCTAAACGTTCTCAGGCGCCATCAGCTGGCAAAAATGCTTTGGTGGACAGAGTTTCATTTATTAATTTAGTGGTAAGCATATAGCCTGTTGACCATTAATGCAATAATGTTGCCAAACCAGAGAATGTAGTCCAGAGGATTCCAGCAGTCCTAGATACGTAAATTGTTTATCTTTAGTGAGGGGGCGGAGATTATACTAATTATGAAAGAGGGTGCAGGCGCACCTATTTACGAGTGATTAAAATTCATTAACATACAAACTGTACACATATATTTACGAATGTTTCTTTAAAGAGGCCCAATGACTTAATTTCTTTGAGAGTAAGCAAAGTGAGTGCAAAAAGCATAGACCTCAGCAACAGCCTTGCGTTTACGCAAACTGTGATGACTTTCACTTTGCAAGTGATGAAGCATGAAACGGGTCTATTCAGTGTGCTGCATTTCCCTGCCCTTTTAATGGAAGCAAAAAGTAGTAGTCTGTGCAACCCAATGATCATGGATCTTGAGAAAATGTAACAGTGTAAGTGTTAGGGGAGAGGACTGAGCTGGTAACTCGCTTTAATGTGTTGGGAGCTAATGCTGTCATGAAGGTCAAGAAGGTCTGTTTTAATTCATTATTTTGGAGAGGTGAACAAAATTCAATTCAAGCTGACATTCACCCGCGCATCTCTAAGCAGGGCTTCGGGGAATGTTGAATTCAGCTCATGTATGGAGGTTTTTCCCATAAATGATTTCATGCTGTGACTCCAATCTTGTAGATATCATTCGTTTTAAGGAGTAGTTAAAGAATTGTAAATTCTGGCAATAATAATTTCTTATCTGTTGTAATGCAGTGGTTCTCAAACTTTTTTTGCTTTACTACCCATTTTTATGACTTTTTAAAGCCAAGTACCCCTTGACCAGACCGCAACAATTTGCATTAAAATACTGTGAAATGAGAGTCAGAGAGTTATTATATCTGATGCCCCCAAGCAGGTTTATTGCTTATAAACGTTTTTGTATGTAGCTTTACGCAACTATGTAAATCTCTTAAGTATTAGGCATAACAGTTAATGGTAAATCAGTGTTTTTCAGTTCAGGAAAATCAACATTTCTTTAACATTTAACCGCAACCTCTCCTAACTTGCATTATTTCGCACCCAGACAATGCTCCTGATTCCGGGTCCAGGTCTCAAAAAATAACTCTTTTGAAATTGAAATGCGTTTTGAATGTATGAATTATTGTTATGCATATCTGTGAAGTCCTCATTTCATATAACAATACCATTATCTTAATTTGTTGACTTATTGATTTTCATTATTTATTCCTAAATTTCAGTTTCTCTGAAGTACCCCCTGCAGTACCCCTGCAGTACCCCTTGGGGTACGCGTACCCCCATTTGGGAACCACTGGTATTGAAGTTAATTAAGAAAATTGTCTACATCATTCATATTTATATGCACATTTGAACTTTGCACGTTGTGACACGTGAATTTGTACCAAAACTTGTCATAAAGTTGAATAAATGTCCACATGAACACAAAACACACCCAAACCAGCTTTATAAAAGGGCATACCACAACAGCGCTTACAGTACCCAGAGAACTTGTAGTGTAGTATGTTTCCAAAACAAAAGGGCAAAAAATATGCTGTGATAATGAACGAGAGGTTTTACTGGCATAGCTGAAAGCCAGAAAGGTGTGTTGTATAAAAGTGTGTCCACAGGCGTAACAAACACAGGTGAAAAAGAAGCATAGAATACGGTAACGAAGGCCATTAATTTGGTTTTGCTAGAGATGTGCACCAGTATCTGTAATAAAATGGAAAACATCTCTAAACGTGTAAAATAAAAATAAAATCATAATTGTAATAATATATAAATAGTATACAGTACATAAATAATTATATTGTATATAATGATTGTTCTTTCACAGTTTTAACACAAATTGTGTGTGTGTGTGTGTGTGTGTGTGTGTGTGTGTGTGTGTGTGTGTGTGTGTGTGTGTGTGTGTGTGCGTGCGTGCGTGCGTGCGTGCGTGCGTGTGTGTGTGTTTGTTTACCATCATACCCACCTCACATTTGATTTAACATGCGGAAATCGGTTTCTAAACTTCTTCACTCTTGTGGTTTATCATTTGGTCTGAGCCTACACGGAATAAAATGATGGATGTCTAAATCAATTTAGGTTAGAGATAGGATGATAGACCCCATCAAACAGACTGCACTTTCCCAGAAAACAACATTAAAGTGTATATGCATGTGATAAGACATCAAATACAGAGATGAAATATGACAGAAAAAAAGCTGTGCTTTCAAAAATGCATGAGTGTAAATGGTGCGTGTCATTCACTTTCAATGTTGGACTCGCTGAATCTAATCATTCTCTATTTTTTTTAGCCTGAACTATTCATGACATCAATTCACTTTCATCATTCCTTTTCCTTACAAAAACGGCTTTGTTTTAACATGGTGTTTGTTTGTCCAGTCTAACCCCTTTTTGTAATAATTTTGAATGCATTGACATCCCTGCCGGTGTTTAATTAATGGTCTGTAGACCTTGTCTTAAAGGCCCACTGCAATGCCTTGGAACGCGCAGCATTATTTGATATGTTGACGTAATTTCAACTGAACACTCGAGACATATCGAGTGTCCCCTCCCCCTTTGACTATAAGCAATATCATTTTGTTTACAGCTGTCAGCCAAGCAAAACTGCATTTAACAGCATGACGGCCACAGTGACAGTGTTGAAAGTCTAATGAGAAGAATAGTAAGATCATCATACTAGTGATGTGTAATTTGAAGTAGCTTGATATTACGTTGGTGAGTGATACTGTCATTTTTCATCTTCTTTGCTCACCATGGCTGTGATGTCTGATCTCTTCCATAGAGCCTAACATTCAACATGCTATGTTGACTTGAAACGGGTAGGATACGTTTTGTTTTGTCAGATTTGCAAGTATTATTCGCATATAAACATCTCTGAGCTGTAGTGTCTCTTAACCGTAGGACAAGTGGCTAATGGCCACCAGCAGCTCTGCTGGTAAAGGGGGCGGAACTCTTCAAGTTCTAAAGCGGATTTGATTGGACAAGAACTTTAACGAGAGGCTGAAGTGTAGCATGATGTCATGGAATTTATAGATTTGTTTGAGCACTGTCAATTGTGAATGGTTTAAATAGATCCGAATTTTGTCAGCGCTTGATTGCATCTCCGTTTATTGACGTCCTTACGGCTCACTCATTTTTAATTAAAGGAAAAAACTTTTTTTTTGATTTGACTGGGTCTTTAAATGTCTATTTTAATGTCTTTGCTTAAAGGGGCAAACTTTCACACGCTGTGGAAAAAAAACTGATATTATCTGCTCCAACATTAGAATACGTCTCCTCTTCTGAAAGGAATTTCTATGCAGGTGGACAGCAACAGAAAAATAGGGTGAATGAGGTGACAGCTGTAAGACACCTGAGAGTGATGTTTAAAGGCATCACACACCTGCCATGGCTGTTTAGTGCCTGATGGAGAATGTCACATGAGATTTACCATTTAGAGTGCCCCGGGAGCCATAGCTAATGGCAATGAATCCCCAGATGGGATTGGGTTTTGAGGGAATTTTAAGAGATGTGTTGATTGAGGAACCATGCTTACCTCGGGCAAGGATGGCCAAGCAGCATCTACACAACACTGCACCCTACAGGCCCTAATATCAACAGCCTTAGGTATTGCAATACATGTTTTTATTCCTAGGCTGTCTTTTAGTAAGGGTGTAAGATTTTAATCCTGTGGTGACACTGAGTTTGCCAAGTAGGACCTGTTCCTGGATCTTCCTAGATCTTTCTAAAAAGGTCAAAAAGAACAAAATTTATCATTGAAAACAGACGAAAATGATGATTGATAAGAATGCCGTGTAAACTCCTAACCACACCCCTAAGATTAAGTCTAACGTTAACTCTATAGGACACACACGTTTGTTGATAGGTCTGGCTAGTGTCTTAAAGTATAACAAATTATATTTTATTTACTTCATCTTCGTATTAATTTATACTTGTATGTTATTGTATAATAATTGTGTTAATTACATTTTGTTTAGAATTGTATTTTATATTAATTTTATTAAATAAATATTTCGTTTAATGGGTCTTGTAACTTTTGTCGCATTTAGGTCTAGCCAGCTTTTTCTACTAGTAACCCAAAATAATACTGGTTTGACATACTTTTAACTTGCTAGCTAATGTAATTTACTTGCTATTTCTTTTACTTGTTATCAGAAATAATCTTCATCGACTCTATTCTTTGTGTACCAGCAGTGAAGTTCAGGCCACAAAAGCGTGCATGCACGGTAACATTTGTTCAAGTTGTTGCTTTGAAACCGTCATACTTTCAGAAATCATGTTCACCGTAAACCTACAGATGTGGGTTATGTATCAGTCCAAAACATTTAATTCTAGGAAATACATTGAAAATGTATTCATTATTCTCTTATTATTGACAATTTATGGTGCAACTATGGATAACATATAACATACAAACCTGTTCTACAGCTTGTAACACATTTGAGGTTGCAAGATCGTGCAAGATGACGTGCTGTAAAACTAAAGAAAATACTTGATCCTGACCTCATCTCTCTCTCTACCACTTGGTCTATACTGTGCCGTTGGTGTAGTAGCTTGTGGTCCTCTGGGATCCACAGGGCTGTACTGCTGGGAGCAGTAGCTTCTAGCAGGTTCAATCATACCGAGGAGACTTTTTTTACCAGCAGCATTAACTGGCCATTTCCTGCATTAGAGGACTTACACCTTTCTGTTTTTTTCTGTTTTCTGATTTGTTCCTGTAAAGCTGCTTTGGAACAATGCATATTGTGAAAAGCGCTATATATATAAATTGAATTGGAGCTATTAGCTTCGGCTGCTCAGGGAGATAATTTTAAACTCTTTGGTACTTTTAAATGTTTATACACTTATGCATGCATTTATGAACCATTTTAAACTATTTTAAGAGAGTCATTCTGATTTATGTACTCTCGCTGATTCGGCGGGTTTGCACCCTGGTTGATCTGCGTGTTGATGCTTATTCAACATTTGAAAGGATAGACCCTATTTTACTGAGCATGCAGGACAACTCCTTTCCAAGGTCCTGGTAATCTCTAGGTTGGACTACCGCAATGCTCTTCTTGCTGGTCATTCTCCAAAGGCTATCAAACCACTCCAGCTGGTTCAGAACGCAATAGCACGCCTCGTCTTCCAACAGCCCAAAAGGGCTCATGTGACACCCCTTTTCATCTCTCTCCACTGGCTACCGGTTGAACATAGTATCAGATTCAAGTCACTAATACTTGCCTTCAGGACTATCACTGGATCTGCACTGGCATACTTTCACACCCTCCTACACTCATACACCCCAACAAGAACCCTGCGTTCAGCAATACACCGGCATCTTGTATTACCTTTTTCACCAATTCTCTTTTCAGGATTTTTTGGGTGTGACTAAAACGGGGGATCGATGACGCAATGGAGTGTCCGGGCATGCATGGCCCCTCCCCTATCACTAGAGTGCCTAGCATCAGGTGTCTGCTCAATCACGACTTCATGGTTGTAAGCTTTTCGCACACGCTTTCAGGCTCTCACTCTGCCCAACTAAGCAAATCTCACGCCAAATAACATACAATCCACCCGGCTGGTTCGCTATCAGCAATTTCAGCATTTACCCTATCAGCTCAAGAGAGAACCACTACAAATAGACAAAGCTGTCTGTGTTCATAGCTTGACTTCTTTATGGAAGCTGCTAGCATCTGTTTTAAATCATAATTCTATGGAGTAAACCGTGTTTTAAAAAAAAAATCCTGAGCTCCTTTTTAAATGCCAGCGCCGGCATCTTTTTCTACTGCTCAGAGTGTCTTTTGAGGTTGGAAAAAACTTCTGAAAAAACATCCGGTCAAGCACCCTTTTCACAGCTTCCCAATGATTAAGATGTAACCCCGACATCTTATTAGAGATGAAGAGGACTCAACACCAAGCACAAACCACAGTCTGTTTCTCTGCACAAATGTATTTATTTAACAATAATAAGAATAGTTCACGGATAAATGGAATTGGCAAAGAAACTGAATAAAACAAAAACGACAAGACACTTTAGTACACCTACAGACCACTGGGACACCAGTTATACTACATAGCGAAAACTCCACCAATAAGTGAACAATCACACTACATCACAAGAGAAAACAAAAGTTCACTTCAAATTCCAGACAATAATCACCCAAAATCAAATCACTACACCTATATTCCCTCACCTTGGCAGAGTAATTCATAGGGCATATACAAGTGAGAACCCCACAGTTCATTGGTCCACAATGGATAAAAAAAAAGTAAGCAAAAATCAACAATAACTCAAATCACGTTGCCATAAAGGACCCGGTTTAACATTTGGATCATACCAAAATACCAATTAAGCCACCATCATTTCTGGTAGAGAAAACAAAAAGTAAACAGCAATCATGCATTCTCTGCAAAAGAAGAAACACAATTTATTATGGCCATATAAAAAAGTTACTATAATTGAAAACATTTACAATCAAGTATAAAGCACAAATTAAAATATAAAACGTTAAAACTCAATCCAAGAATTTAGTACGGATTAATACCTGTATTTACATGCATAATTCTCTGAGACACCCAACACATGTTTATTTAAAACAGGCACTGAAACACAAGGTAGATATAAATATTAAAACCAAGCAAACTCGCTATAGCAAATTGATTTAACTGAAATTACCATGTATGCTCTAAAATAGGTCTGCTTAATTCTCTGAAGCAACAAACAACATTTTCTGACAGGGCACTCACCAATTCAGTTCTGTTAATCAATGGTCTTTTCATCAGCTCTTAACAATCTGACCTGTGGGATTTGTAGTCCATCTCATTTGTAGTCCCTATATCTTCTACCCCAGGGGTGTCCAATGTCGGTCCTGGGGGGCCACATTCCTGCAGAGTTTAGCTCCAACTTGGTTCAACACACCTGTTTGGAAGTTTCTAGTCTGCTTTGTGAGACCTTGATTAGGTGTTCAGGTGTGTTTGATTAGGGTTGAAGCTAAACTTTCCAGGACAAAGGCCCTCCAGGACTGACTTTGGACACCCCTGTTCTACCCCATTACATAGAACTGTCGTTTGCATAACAACATGCAAGGAACGTGATTGGTTGAGAAGGCTCCAGATCGAGAAAATAAAATGGCGGCCGAAACGCTCGTTGGCGAATAGTTTTGTATAAATGTTGCTTTAACTTTCAATAACTCTTGATTGCATTTCTAGTGAGAAGTTATTGATGTAGTTTCTAATTATGTGATTGGTTATAGAGAAATAAATAAAAAAGCTCACTGGTTATAATTCTAGACTTCCTTTACACCGCCTATGAAGCCTGTCTCTCTAAGCTGCCTCCATGCACAAATGCAATCTAGCTATTTGTAAACAACTCGCTCTTGGTTCGGGCTAAAACCAAGCCGGAGCCTTCTCCCCGGACATGGCGAGAGTACTCCGTGTTCGGAAAATACTGCTGGGCTCGGAGCCTACTCTCCGGACAGTACACCAAATACGCATACCTTTTATCCTGCTCCTGAATTATCTGAATTATCTCGCTTACATTGAATTGCGCGTGTTTGAATTAAAATCCTCCCATAAAACGTGTTTGCATAATTCACATATAGTCTACTGGGACGGGCATGACATACTATAAACTATGCATTTAAACTATGCACTCATCTATTTAGTATATGAATTTCAGAAGAGTAGTATCGTCACAAATTGAATACTAAACGGTTTTATACTAACTGGAAGTAAATCTTTGTCCCAGACGACCGCCAATGACGTCAATCGCACGCCACAATTCGTGTTAATAAAATTTTTCTTGTGCATTGTTCATTTAATGTAGTTCATCAGTTTTGCCCAGCATTGCTTTAGTCATCATCAGATTGAAGCGTTATCACTCTGCTGGACATTTTTGATTGAGCAGCCAGAAGGTATCCCTTCCGCTACATAAGCAAAACTGCGACCGTTGATTGCGTGAAGTGTCTACAGTTCCACACTTCATATTTTCGGTCCAAAAAGTGGATCATCCGGGTACTAACGGTGCAGTTATTTTTTTGAGGGTTTTCAATGTGAACACACTACTCACACTATTTATATACAAAATGGCACAGAATAGTGCATAAGTGCTTTCCCTTCATCAAACAACCTCCTCTTCTTCTCCAACCAAACCCTGTTATAAGGACAAATGCAGCCTAGAGCAGGTTCTTCTTCTCCTTGTCTGTTGCAAGATGGATGTTATGATTGCTTTGCGGAAAGGCGGAAGTTAAGTTAAGTCATTGTTAAAAGGGCGTATCTGGCAACCATACGTAAATGCTCTCATTGTGGAAGCGATGTTGAGGATCTTTACTTAATAAACAAGAGTTTAGCGATCTCCAGCCGGTATGTGTTCTCTCATGAGCTGCCCGAGCCGCATTGATCTCCACTACATTGCACTCTGAGTCGAATTGTTACCGGGGAATTGTCAATGTTTTGCGGGGGGAGAAAGACACTAGTAATTTGCCTGAGAACTTTTGGGAGATGTTGGATGTCTATGAATAGGCCTATGCAAATATGAAACCTCTGTTAGTGACATGAAGCTGAACAAACTATGGACATGATTTGACATTCTATTGATTTGTGCTTATTAGTAAAAGAGATATAATAAAATATAACAACATATTTCTCAAATGACAACAATCACTGTGATTATCATCATTTTGAAAATCACTATTTTTATCATGTGAACCATTATACAGCATGACGAAAATGTGATTAAGTTTGTATTGACTAAAACAAGATGAAAATGCATAGATATTTAGTCGACTAAACTTGTTTAAACAAAAACAGGACATGGAAGACTAAATAAGATAAATACTAATAAGTATATTTGTCGTTGTCATGATTCTGCCGTATCATGTCATGTTTCTCTTGGCCTAGAGGTGGGATCATGACCGAACCCCATGTTTAATGTGGGGAGAGACAATTTTGGCACTTATGGCTCGCCATACTGTCTCTTCGGTCTCGTCTTTGTTCCTGCCCTCTTGTTTCCTCGTTAGTGCTCGTTATGATTTCATGCCCCACAGCTGTTCTCTCCTGATTTGCTCCCCTACGTAATGTCCCTTTGTCTTCTGTCTTGTGCTGGATCATTGTGTTAGTTCTTGGAGTGTTTGCTATGTGTCCGTATAATCCGCCTTGTCCTGATTGAGGCCGCCGGTGTCCTGTCCCGCCAAAGATCCCCGCCGGCATTCCAGCTGGCATCCAGTCCGGTGCAGCCGACATCTAGTCCGTGTCTGCCGGCATCCAGTCCGGTGCAGCCGGCCATCCCCGTCTTCAAACTCATTGTTTGTGCCTTGAGGAGCATCAGGTTGCCATTCCTTAAGGAGAGGCTTCTGTCATGATTCTGCCGCATCATTCCTCTGTTTCTCTCGGCCTAGTGGCGGGATCATGACCCCTGGTGGTGGGAGTATCATGGTCTGGGGCTGCATAAGTACTGCCGGCACTGGGTAGCAACAGTTCATGGAGGGAACCATGAATGTCAACTTGTACTGTGACATACTGAAGCAGAGATTGACCCCTCCCCTCTGAGACTGGGCCTCAGGGCCGTATTTCAACATGATAACAACCCCAAAAGAAGCTAACGGGAAAGGTTGATGGACTCACCAATTTATTTCTCGAGACCTAAACCCTATTGAGCATATGTGGGGCATCCTCAAACGAAAGGTGGAGGACCACAGGGTCTCTGACATCCACCAGCTCCTTGATATCATCATGGAGGAGTGGAAGAGGACTCCAGTGGCAACCTGTGAAGCGCTGGTTAACTCCATGCCCAAGAGGGTCAAGGCAGTGCTGTAAAATAATGGTGGCCACACAAAATATTGACAATTTGGGCCTAATTAGGACATTTTCACTGAGGGGTGTACTCACTTTTGTTGCCAGCGGTTTAGACATTAATGTCTGTGTGTTGAGTTATTTTGAGGGGACAGCATATTTAAATTGTTGTACAAGTTCTACTCTTACTACTTTACAAATTGTCATTTCTTCAGTGTTGTCACATGAAAAAATGTGAGGGGTGTACTCACTTCTGTGAGATTGTGGTTATGTATGTATATTCTTTATTTTTATTTACCATGTTGTTAAATTATGTTTTATTAACAAAAGTTAAACAGCTGTTCCATCATCAGCAAATACCTATCAACCAAGCACGCAATCTCCGCACAACCATCTCGGCTGGTACAGTTGTGTTCAAAATTATTCAACCCCCAATGCTGTAAATGGTTTTAGGGAATTTAGTGTACATTTGTAATTGTATTCAGAATGAAATCCAAAAGGACTTCTTAAAGAACCATATGCAACTAAAATGACATCAATTAGTTTTGTAATACAGTAGTAAATGTTTCTTTTGTGAATTCTTCATTGACATAATTATTCAACCCCTTAAAGACTACCACTCTGAAGAACAGAGGTTCAATGAAGTGTTTTCAATCAGGTATTGAAAACACCTGTTGATATCAGGGAGCAGCAATAAAGCATGATAAGCACCAATTAGGCAGCTTTAAAATGACTGTGATACTCAGCTCCTTCTAGACATTTACTGGTGTGGTTACAAACATGGTGAGGTCAAGAGAATGGTCCAGGAAGACAAGAGAACAGGTGATTACTCTTCACAGGAAGGGCAATGGCTATAAGAAGATTGCAAAGATGTTAAACATACCAAGAGACACCATAGGAAGCATCATTCGCAAATTCAAGGCAAAGGGCACTGTTGAAATGCTACCTGGTCGTGGCAGAAAGAAGATGCTGACTTCGACTGCTGTGCGCTACCTGAAGCGTAGAGTGGAGAAAAGTCCCCGTGTGACTGCTGAGGAACTAAGAAAAGATTTGTCAGATGTGGGTACTGAAGTTTCTGCTCAGACAATACGGCGCACCCTGCGTAATGAAGGCCTCCATGCCAGAACTCCCAGGCGCACCCCCTTGCTGTCCCCAAAGAATAAGAAGAGTCGACTGCAGTATGCCAAAAGTCATGTGGACAAACCACAGAAGTTTTGGCATAGTGTTCTGTGGACTGATGAAACAAAATTAGAACTGTTTGGGCCCAAGGATCAACGCTATGTTTGGAGGAGGAAGAACAAGGCCTATGAAGAAAAGAACACCTTGCCTACTGTGAAGCATGGCGGGGGGTCAATCATGCTTTGAGGCTGTTTTGCTTCTGCAGGTACTGGGAAGCTTCAGCGTGTGCAAGGTACCATGAATTCTCTTCAGTACCAGGAGATATTGGATGACAATGTGATGCAGTCCGTCACAAACCTGAGGCTTGGAAGACATTGGACCTTTCAACAGGACAATGATCCCAAGCATACCTCCAAGTCCACAAGAGCATGGTTGCAGATTAAAGGCTGGAACATTTTGAAGTGGCCATCGCAGTCACCAGACTTAAATCCGATTGAGAACCTCTGGTGGGACTTAAAGTAAGCAGTTGCAGTGCGCAAGCCTAAGAATGTGACTGAACTGGAGGCTTTTGCCCATGATGAATGGGCGAAGATACCCGTAGATCGCTGCAAGACACTTGTGTCAAGCTATGCTTCACGTTTAAAAGCTGTTATAACTGTAAAAGGATGTTGTACTAAGTACTAAGATTGAATGTCACTTGGGGGTTGAATAAAACTGATAATGATGTGAGCTCAGAAAAGACATTTGTGGTTATTTCATTATAAATGTTATGTTATATTTGTCTGACCTACACGTGCCTCTTTGATTTAATTGTAAGCAGGATGACTGAATGATCATAATCAATGTCAAACCGACCAAAACAATCAATTTCAGTGGGGGGTGAATAATTTTGAACACAACTGTACATCATTAGCAATCACCGCATCTACCCTATCAGGTCAAGCAAGCTCTATTATAAATAGACAACAATCGTACCTGATGTATCTCGCCAGATAAACAACGTCAAGATTTTTTTGTATATGATGTCTGACAATTCCCAAGCGGACCCCATGCCTACTCCTGTACCACCTTATTCGGAGTTGATCTTCCAGTGAATCACCCACTTCAAAACCTTCTCGGTGCCTCTCTCAATTCCATTACTCAGGCAGTTTCTCCCAGGACCCTGCAATCATACCTTACGGCATGGAGAAGCTTCAAATCATTTCACAAGGCTTTCAGCATTCCTTTCCCAGATTTTTCTTTCCTCGCCATCACCTCCTTCATCTCATTTCTCAACACTGCAAAAACCCTTCAGGCCAGCTCCATCAGAGGTTACCTAAGCGGTCTCCAGTTCTTCCACAAATCAACATCGCCGGCCATAGAAGGTCTCAAACATCAATGGTTATCCAGGGCATTCGAAGATCCCAACCCGCCCGTCAGGGCGCTAGGAGGCCCATCACGCTGGAGATTCTCACCAAATGCATCTCCACCGTCCGCAAGGGATATCACTCCACGCATGTTGCCCACACACTCGACGACAGGTTCACATTTGAGTTCTTCGGTTTTCTACGATGCTCTGAGTTCTCCACCACATCCAAATGTGACCCTTCGGTTCACCCCACAGTGTACGACCTTCAAGTGCTGGATTCAGAGATGATTTCTTACTTGATCAGGCAAAGTAAGACTGACCAGACCAGGAGAGGCCACTTCATCTATGTTTTCCATCTCCAGTCACCGATCAGCCGTATGGAAACCTCCTAGCCTATCTTCGCTACAGACAACCCCAGACAGCGGCCTTATCGGATCCCTTCTTTGTAGACGAATCTAATCGCCCGGCCTCACGCTTATGGTTTCAGAAGCACCTCAAAGCCGTCCTGCTCCAATCAGGAATCCCAGCAGAAAACTTTTCCGGTCACTCCTTCCGCATCGGCGCAGCCACCACAGCCCTCCAAAGAGTCCTATCTCAGCCGCAGATCCAAGCCCTTGGCCGATGGTCATCGGAGGGTTTCAGAAGCTACATTCGGATGGACCTGTCGCTCATCAGGGAAGCCCATCAAACTCTCCTTTCCCGTATCGTCCGATAGTCTCGGCTGTCAGTGCAAACATCAGCCACGTTGACACATGACTCCCCAGAAGGTCGTATCACCTCAGCACCTACTGACTCAGCATCTACAGTTACTGTTTGTCCAGCCTTGTCACTCTGGACCGCCTTCTTAGGGGCTGGATCTCACATCGGGTGCTCGGCTGAGTCGGTATTCATTTCTGACGTCAGTACCGCCACATGAATCTTTCACGATGCACCCAGCGCCTCCATATCACAAGGTTGGTCTCAACATCTCGAAGACAGCCTCATCGCAGTGAAGCAGTGAAAGCCAGTGTCACAGCAGCGACCGCCCCCGCAGAGGCCCGAGCTTCCAACTCGCACGCTACACCAGTAGACACCACACGACATGAAGCCTGTACCGCAGCAGCGACAGCCCCCGCATAACTTGCATACCCATGCTTTACCAATCTTTTCCTATAACGGAGCTGTTTATCTGCGAGGGCAAACTTGTGAAATGATGTTTTATTAACATTGTTCGGGAGGAACCTAAGCATATAATCAGCCAGCTGTTCCATCATCAGCAAATACCTATCAGCCGGGCACGCAATCTCAGCACAACCATCTCGGCTGGTACATCATTAGCAAGCAATCACCGCATCTACCCTATCAGCTCAAGCAAGCTCTATTATAAATAGACAACAATCTTACCTGATGCATCTCGCCAGATAAACATCCCTCCTCCACCCCGGCTCCTCTCACTTCCTCAGTCCCGCAGGACCCACGCGGGGGTCTACCTTGGTCAGGGCAAGTCCGCCGGGCTCGGAACCGGCTCGAGCACAGAACAAGGTAGAGTGTTCCGGGTTTTGGATAGATCCGGTGAGCTCGGAGCCCACTCCCTGCACAACACGCCAATCTACCAATCTACCCCTATAACGGAGCTGTTTATCTGCGAGTGCTAACTCGAGAATATCATACTAAACATATTCAATATGCAAAACAACAATACAATAATGTTCTGAAAGTGCTGTTATTCTTTGTTTGATCACTTTACTTATAGAAGACTGGGAAAGAACCAAATCATCTCTGCTGTGTAGTTTGCATTTTGTCTAGGTCCCGAAAATGTTAATGTAGTTAATGTAGTGATTACTTCTATTTCTGGCGCTATGGCATTACTTTGCTATGTCGAGATATTAGCGTGTCTCTAATAAGATCGGTCACAAACGAATCCTTTGTAAGTTACAAGTATCTCCAATCCCAAATGGCAAGAAAGCAATTCATAAATAAAATATTGATGTCTGAGATTCTGTGAGCCCAAAGACTGAAGCGAAAGGATTTTATGAATGTTTAGCTTAAGCTTGTGATATGAATGAAGAGTGCTCATAAAAAGTTGTTCTAGTTTTACTTGAAATGAGTGGATGCTTGGACCCGGAAATGATATTTCTTACATCACGACATAACAAGTCGATTCCTACATTATATACACATTCCTGCCTAATGTCTGGATTTAGGGTAATCCCAAATTCATTTTGAAATCACTGTGTAAACAAATCAGCAACATTTGTTTATTATACAAGTTGTGTATTCTCAGAACCAGAAGGCCTTCTGTTCTTGTGCTGTCCCTGCTTTTTGTGGAAAAAAGATTAAGCCTTGAAGTTATTTTTTGCAAACTTCAATTCATTCAATAATACCAAGGTCTGCTTTCCTGCTGGGAGCTGGTCAGCTGTAAACAAATACTTTTCTACCTCTTTTCACTATATGGATTAATATCTAACCACATGTGGTTTTGTGGCCCTGGATGGTACCTGGATGTAAGGAATCGAGAGGAAACTAGAGCTGTTATTTTGGAGGGTAAAGGGTTGCATTTTTTTTCTTCAGCATATTCAAGTTTGTGTGTTTAAAATTGAAACTCAGTTTGAAAAATTTGTATACGGATTTATAGCTCTCTAAGCAACCCCTAAGGCCTTGGGGCAGAAAAATAACCTTTTATCACTCGTTTTTATCCTTGGGAAACAACAGATAAAGATGTCACTCTAAGCTCATGCCAAGAGGAAAAGTCGTCTGATAAAGTATGCAATCTGTCTGCCTCGGGAGAGAAAACAGAGAATGTTACAACCAATCTAAGCCCACTGCATTTTCCCCTCTGTGAGCACAATCTTTTCAGCTCAGAAATGTCAGCTACAACCAATGCAAGGCATGTCAGCTGGTGCCATGACTGCCAGAACAAATTGACAAATTGATTAATATCTTTTGTCTAAAATGACCTCACAATCTGAAACAGGGGTACCGTAAATAATGTTAGGATACTTACTATAATTAACAGTGTTGAATAAGGGCACAATAAGGACATTTGTTACACAATTGTTGTCTCTTGTCTGTGGTACATAACATAGCGATCTGAATGATTTATTCAGGGCAACGTTGTTTTCTTTAGCCACATGGAACCCATCAACACAGGCACATATGATGCATATAAAATACCAACAAATGCAGAAAACAGTACATGGTGATCTTTGAATTAAAATAGTCATAAAAGGTCCAAAACATTTCAAATAGTCATATAAGACAAAATACCATTTTTTTAAAACATCTTATTTATTTATCTATCTTGTCTGTCATCATGTTGATGGCGGTTTTAGAGCGGACTGAACCTGGATCCTTCATTTGCCTAATCAGTTCCAAATTAAGTGACAACTAAGACAGGTGGCAGCTGCCCAGGTTATGCCCTTTGGCTGAGGGATGTGTGAGTGAGGAGGGCACAAAAATGTGTCACAGAAAACAATTCAATTTTATGGATATTTAAAACCATTTAATGAGTTACATACTGTAATATTATTGGACTGAGTATTAAGGTCAGTCTAGTGAAGAAATAAGAAATAGCTGTGAGTAAAATTATTATATTGTTTTTATTTTTTATTATTACTGCCTAGCCTTCATTCAAGGACATTGTCTAGTAACGAGGGGTTAATTAATAATCACATTTTCTATGATTGTACAAAGTAAAATTAAACTTAAATATGTTTACTGGAGCTTATTGCTCCCTAAACTCTCTGTAAGTCGCTTTGGATAAAAACGTCTGCTAAATGATTAAATGTAAATGTTAATATTCTTCAGCAAAATCTGGAATTTGCTCTGCTTGGGTTTTAATTATTTGCTGTGCTGTAAACATTTATGCTTTCCAGATGTTAACATTAGCTGCCCAATCTGTCATCTTTTTAAAAATGTACTCAAATTTACTCCTGCATCATTAATTTGAAATACAGTATGTATATGAAATATTCAGTAGTAGTCTAGATAAAAAAAATAGGATTACTTAAGCAAAATAATTATATAGCATTTTTCTTTTTTTACATTTTGTAAACAGAATTTAAAGCCATACTTCACCCAAAAATGGAAATTCTGTAATCATTTACTACTCAGATTGTTCCAAATGTATACAGGTTTGGAACAATCTGAGGGTGAGTATTGGCTAAATGATGACAGAATATTTTGAGAAAAGTACCCCTTTAACCGGAACTGGCCGGGTATGTTTTGCTGGGTAAGCAGTGATTTCAGTGCACTTAAATTACACCCAGAAGTAACTTAAAAGAAAATAGATTCCCTAACCTTACAATCCCAGGCGCATCGATGCCTTGTTTAAACATAATTTCATTGATCACACGTCTTTGGTGATAAATGCATTATCATCGTTACATTAAGACGGGACTGGGGCGTTCTCTTGCTATCCTCTTTGTTTTTTTTACATTAGAATGTGCATTTATTTGACGTACGTTGTCATTGGAAACTACTGTCTGCAATAAAACTACGCTTCCCATAAGCACTTGCACTTTGGTTGTTAAAATCCCATAAGGCTGCTCTACTTATACAGGAAGGTCGATTTGTTCAGGGCGCTTCGTACACATTACCCTTCAAACCATGCTCGGGCAAGCAGTTAGAAGATTTGGAACCTCCGCGATTCGCTCCAGTCACTATGCTGAGGGACCAGGGAAGGTATATTCATTTTATTCCTTCTTTTATTAGTTCGTTTATTTAGATTAACGTTAACCGGTCTTGCATGTAACGTTGCGCGGCCTGTTGTTCATCTCCTACTAAATCGGAGGTCGTTTCAGTTTAATAAAGAATATAACTTAAGAAAATTAATTTTAAGGATTCTTAAAGGCCAACAGTTGGCTCTCTTTATGTAACGTTAGGTATTTTCTTCCGAGAACTGTGACTTTGATGGTTTAAGGAGGAGTAATTGTACTAGTCTGTGTCCGTAGTTTAGCTTAGCTTAGCATGTGTGACAGATAAGGCCATTGCGTGTTAACTGTTAATTTTACGCCAAGAAACACATTTACTGATCTTCTTTACTGAACTTTAATGTAGTTCGTATTAGTAATTAATACGTTAATTTGAATGTATGTAACTATGTAAATAATGTATGTCACGATAGTGTAGAATGTCCTTGTTAGCAGTGCAGTTTTGTTCATTAGCTTAACCTAGTTCTGTCATATAGTAAATTAGGTAATTTATACAGTTTCTTGGGCAAAACTAAAATGGTTGAGTAATGTAATTCGGGCGGTTTTGACGGAAACAGAGTTTGTCTCTAATAGTCATTAGAGTGTCCTAGCAAGGTCACAGAATGCTGATTTTATAGGAACTTAACATGAGCACTGCCGTTAGATATTACCTTTTTGTTTTTTAACTTATGTTTTGTTTACTCATTGTGTTAAATATCACAAACTTTACATTTTTCAGAACCTGCCATTCTCAGTAGAGAACAAGTGGAGGCTTCTGGCCTCAATGGTGCTGTTCTTTGGCAGTGGATTTGCCTTCCCATTCATTGTTGTCAGGCATCAGATCCTGAAGAAGTGAAGCTCTTACCAGACATTCACTGTAAGATATTTATTCAAGTCAAATTTTAATTATTGGAACCATTTTGCTTTTACAGTGTCTGATTTCACATTGTTTTATTTCTACAGTACTGCTCTCATCTTCTTCCGTCGTGGATCCTGGAATGTTGTTGTAAATAAAGTGACAGATTACATTAACACTTTCTTTTTGTTTTCATCCTTTCAAAAACGTGGGCCCCATCCACACAAAGGCAGAGCTTTTCCTAGTCAATCTTTTTTCCTTTAATTCCAAAAAACCTGCGTTGTCATCTGTGTGTACACAAAACCACTGAAACCGACTCAAAATGATGTAGTGTACATGCTAAATCACTATGTGGTGCTGTAATTCTGCCACGGAGATGCACTAAGAACAGAGAGAGTACCTTGCGTGCTGGGTTGATGAAATTGTTTCAGAAAATATACTCATTGGCTGTACACACGAAAACACAAGGCTGTCGTTTTCAAATGTATCCACTCTAGGACCTGTTTCCAAAAATAGAGGTTTCAGGCTCCCGAAAAGCTGGTACGATACAACATTTTTATGCAAACGGCTAAACACGTCTCCTTGTGGATGGCCTCTTAGTTTGACCTAAAAGGCAAACTTTGTATACTTGTGATGAATTTTGATCATTTCTCCTATCTCAACCAAAATGCCAATAATTTAAGAAATCACTGGTTGATGCCTCTTATCATTTTAAGAATGTTTGTTTATGCATATGACTATACGCTTAACTTTATGTGTGTGTTTGTACACAGAGGGAAGATCAGTTACCAAACTACGTAGGGCTGCACTGTTCTTGTAATTAGAATAAAATCTCTGTCCAACAATGAGGTGATGCTTGCAAATTATTAAATACTTTTTGTAAATTGTAACTGCCCTAACTTTAATAAGAGTTGTCAGGGACTTGTTGCAATGATATTATTTTTTTAATATTTTTGACAATGACAGGTTGCTATACTTGCAGCAAAACATGCACGCTGCTTAAACGTACATTTCCTTAAATGGTGTTTATGATGATGATGAGCCCTAATATACCTCTACAGAGAGTCCAGAAACATTAAAGATCCTGGCTAAAATTGCTTTAATTTTTCACACTGGAAACAAAGGTCAAGTGCATTGCATGATGTGTTGCAGGTTCATATTGAGCGTCGTTCAGGTATTTTATATATATACACAAAATGTCCATGTGAATCTTTCTTATGACAGAAACTTCATTAACAAAATTCTAAATTGTTTCTCATTTTTACAATAACAAATGTCCTCTTAAAAATTATTTTGTAGGTGTAACATTACATGAAATGCCTATAAACATTTTGGAGTTTTACAGCATTTCTACTGTGTTGTGTTACAACACAGTTTCAGAGCTCTGAGAGAGCCTTTGAATACAGAGAATATTCGAATTCTAAAACTCTGGCTCTTTAATTTAGAGAATATTTAAATTGGGTTGTCAGTTGGTATTTTAGACATCCACTCCGAAGTCTAGTAACCAAGTCTAAAGCCTTGTCCACACTGGAACGATTATAGTGCACGTTTGTCGTTGACGTTTAATGCCTCATAACTAAACAAAGGGCGCTTATGTGAGTGTACAACAGTTTTTTTCTTTACGCCTCCAGCTCGTTATTTTTTCGTTAAAAACTGTCCGACCCATGAGATTGTCTCTTTAGTTCATGTGCATGGAGCTACTGAAGTTACAGGAAAACATGACTTGATGGCGCTCAAGCACAAAACGGTCTTGCCGAGCAAACAGTGACGAAGAGGAAGCAAGATGAATTATTCTGTGGCAAGTATCAGAAGCACAAAGATGCATAACGCCACCTCGTGTACCGGGAATGTTGTGTTTTTTTTTCATTAAGCGCCGTCTATGTCAGGGAGTGAATTTCCACGTTCACTTGGCTCATCGGCAGTGAAAATCGCTTTGGTTTGAATGTTGAAAAATACTGGCGATAAGCGCGTGCGATTATCGTCTCGGTGTGTACAAGCTTTTGAGAGAGCAGCGAGCAGTTATTTTTAACGTTGCTAGGTAACCCAAAATAGCCACAACAAGTTTCAGCAACATGCTAGGCATGCTCTAGTCTAAAGTACTAGAGTAGCAACTAGAGCACACGCGCTATATAATCCCAGCAAAAAAAAACGTTTGCGCTGCTCTATTCAAATAGTCAACCAAAAGAGCATCGAAGCGCAGATCACGTTTTTCGAACATGAAAGGCGCGCTCTGTCCGATCGACCCCTTATGCCTCTATTTCTATATTTTGTATATGAACCCATTTTAGTTCAATAAACCCAATGACAAAATCTATAAACAACTGCGAACAAATCAACAAAGAGGAAGACGCAAAGTGACAGGTTAATATTCATAATAACAGTCATTACGATTTATATTTCACTGGAAAATGGATCAGTCAGGTTTTATAAACATCATTCAAAGGAATGTGGTTTGTATTTAAGGGGACCATTGGGCTGTTAAGACTTAAATAGGCTGCAAACTACTAATGTTGAGAACCATCCACATTCACTTAGGCTGATGGGAATTGGAATTGGGGAATTAAGATCATGTTAGATTGTAAACTAACATTGAGACTGTGTTGGATTTGCTGACAGAAAGTCTGTATATTGTATTTACTGAATATTAACATATTTTAAGCCTCATAATTTAGCAACACTAATTTAGAAATCAGAACATTAGGAATACATTTTTTTTATCAACGAAACAATCTTATATGTTCTAAATAATTAAGTATTTTATTGTAGTATATATTTACTGATTGTTTTAGTCTGTTTTTGGTGATTTAAAATTTTAGAAATTCCTTTATATTCTTGTCAGGCGTATGACACATTTTTGCCTTGTTTTATGAACACTCTATCTTCGCTGTCAAGTTCAGTAGGACTTTCAAGCCTTCGTAGCATTGTGTGTGTTCTGGCTTAGACTAACCGTTTATGTATCAGTATAACACTGGTTTGTCCTTGAGAACAAAGATGATATCGCAGCCTGCCAGAACACAATAAGGTCATAGAAAAGGCCATTAAACCTGACCAACCCTAAATCAAAGTCTGTGAGATTGTATGATAACTCTTCCCTCGACATAGGCCATGATTGAAACAAAGCATAGTCATTAAAAATCAATTTCATAATTGTATATTAATGTTTAATGATTTTGGACTGTCATGCAGCACTATAAAGTTAATGTACCGTCAAATTTGCCATAAGCAATGAAAATCAATGCAACAATACACTGCATTTGTTGATTGCAGATAGATTTGTATTTGCTTCATCTCTGGAGCAAAAATGCTAAATACTAGTCTTTATATAGAAAGCAATTTATTCACCGGTGTATATGCATGGCTCACCGTTTAAAGTTAATAGCTTTTATTATTAGCAATTTTTCTCCTGTTTTATAGCTGTTGTGTTTACTATACATATGTAAACCATATAAATATTTCATTGAAAAACATATGTGCTGTTTTGAACATTCGTCTATAAAACCTCTTCTCCTCTGCAGGTTTCTAGAAAGAGGGTGAACACCCTTGATATGTCATAGTTTAGTTAATGCTCTACAACAAATATATTATTTTATACATACTGTATTATTGATACATTCAAATGAAAACATTCAACTTATCAATGAGAAATATGCAATGTGGCATAACTGAAACAAAGTAATTAATTACTTCACAGCAATAACTTTTGGGTGGTATCACTTACAATTATTCAGCCCTTGTATTTTGTGGGCTCCCACAAGGGTCCATATTAAGTCTAATTCAGTTTTCTCTATATTACCATTGGGGTATATTTTTACAACATTTTAGAAAAATTTGGTCTCTATCTAGAAAGATTCATCCATATATAAAAAGCCTTGGGTGTATTTTTTGACTCGGAGTAGAACTTGATTCGGTTAATAGCGAAGACAAAACCAAAGCTGTCTCTTAGTAATCTGGAGATGATCGTCCATGCATTTATATCAACCAGACAGGACTATTGTAATGTGTTGTATTTAGGAATGTCTCAATCCTTGGTGCAAAGATTACAGCTTGTTCAAAATGCGGCTGCCAGATTATTGACTGTTAGGAGAAGGAGGGATAGAATAACCCCAATATAAGCAAATTTACAATGGTTACCAGTGACTTTTAGGATTGATTTGAAGGCACTAGTAATGATTTTTTTTCATTTTAAATGGTCTCACACCAGCGTATCTGTCAGATCTAGTTACTCTACACAAACCAGTAAGAAACCTACAATCTGCTGGTAAATTACTGCTAAGTGTTCCGTTGTCCTGATTTAAGCGAAAAGGTGATCAGGGCTTCTCAATAGCTGGGACTTGATTATGGAATATCCTAACCCTAGCCATACGATCCGTCCCCTCTTTGCCTGCCTTTAAATCGGGTATGACGAAGCATTTCCATAGTTGGCCGTTTGAGTCTGATTAAGAGGGAAGTAATATTTGTAATGTTTTTACTATTTCTGTTTTAGGTTATGAGGTTTTGAACTTTGTAATTTGTTTTCTTTTTATAGTTTTATTGTATGTATTGTACAGCACTTTGGGCTGTCCTAGTGGCAGTAGAAATGTGCTATATAAGACATAAACAAAACAAAACTTGAAAGCACTAAGACACAGAAATTATTGTATCTTTTGATAAAAAATATGTTTTTCTAAAGCATTGTGGCAGAAATTAAGGCTTTACATTCGTTAAAAATTCAATCGACTTTCATTTTAAATTAAGGAGAATTAAAATTTCTGTTAAATGGATTACTCACAGGGGGGCACGGTGGCTTAGTGGTTAGCACGTTTGCCTCACACCTCCAGGGTTGGGGGTTCGATTCCCGCTTCCGACTTGTGTGTGTGGAGTTTGCATGTTCTCCCCGTGCCTCGGGGGTTTCCTCCGGGTACTCCGGTTTCCTCCCCCTTGTCCAAAGACATGCATGGTAGGTTGATTGGCATCTCTGGAAAAATTGTCCGTAGGGTGTGCGTGCGTGCGTGCGTGCGTGCGTGCATGAGTGAGTGTGTGTGCCCTGCGATGGGTTGGCACTCCATCCAGGGTGTATCCTGCCTTGATGCCCGATGACTCCTGAGATAGGCGCAGGTTCCCCGTGACCCGAGGTAGTTCGGATAAGCGGTAGAGAATGGAATGGAATGGATTACTCACAATCAGATTGTTCCAGACCTGTATACATTTCTTTGTTCTGAGATCTGAGTTCTACAGATCTAATTCCCCTTAATCACATTTTTATTTGACTGAAAGTTTAATTTTCTATTTATTTTGACAGTACCCTGTAAACTACCACAAAATATTCTCAGCATGTACTATAACGTCAGCAGAAGCCAGTTTTATTGAATATTTTTGGTGTGTCTGCACAACTGTTTGAGTCAAAAATTGGCTTTAAGGTGAAATTATTCCAAAAGACAAACCAGACTCCAAGTGCCAAATTGTTTCCAATGTAGTTTATTAAAGATTTACTTCAGTCGTTTATAGTCATATGGAGTGTGGAGAAAACATTGTAAGGACTTTTCCTTTATGAGGAATTCTGCATTTCAAACGTGATTAGGTGTACAAAACAATTGTGTCAGGATACCACTCATTCCCTCATTCCGCCCACTCAGTCATTCACACGCTCCTTGTCACCCGATTACTAATCACTATCACCTGGACCTCATCAGCAGTGCACCCATTTATACCAGAGACCAACACTCACTCATTGTCTGATCTCGTCTACACATGATACAGACGCTATACCATACTTGACTGCATTCCTACCTACGATCCCGATCTTCTCAGGATATCTTCATCCCGTCTGTAAAGGAATTCATCATCAGCATTATATGCAAGATAAAGAGAGAGACTTGGTTACACTACGGATAAGTTACCATCTGTTATGTCATCTTACCGGTCATTCACCTATTTCGCTGTTCCGATCCATTCTGCAAATTAAAC
Organism: Triplophysa bombifrons; assembly: GCA_029783895.1. Classification (NCBI taxonomy): domain Eukaryota; kingdom Metazoa; phylum Chordata; class Actinopteri; order Cypriniformes; family Nemacheilidae; genus Triplophysa; species Triplophysa bombifrons. The sequence continues at coordinate 12,617,622 of CM056451.1, read as the reverse complement.
TTATAAATTTACTATTCTGTCTGCTTCGTCTCTGCCAAACCTGACAAATTGCTTGACCTTGTTTTAATCTAGCAGATTGTTGGTCAAGATGAGTATGACAACACTTAAAAAAAAAATATCAATTTAAATTCTAAAAGAGAAGTGTTTTCACATATACTTTATAAATGTAAATGATTTACGTAGATAAAATGTGAACACATATATAATTTTGATGCAAATATGCATTAGATCACGTATGATCTGTTTTGTCTCGTAAACTTCATTTAACACAATATATAATATGTAATTGTTTACTGTTATTTGTAATAACAGTATTTGGAGAGGGTGTTAACATGCAGTAAATTCGCTGATCCCTTTCCTCTGCCCCAATGTAGCTTTTGCATGGATAGTTGGGGGATGTTTGTGGATCATTATTTGTTCTTTTTGAGATGTATGCTGCCTTTCCCACCCACAGATAGGAATAGACATCTTTTGAACCCTCAAGTCTTGACGGCTCTGAATTCTCATCTGTTAGCTTCTATGTGTGGTGGATCAAGCATTGGCAAACATCATGTGGCCTTTAAAATACGCCCTCACAAAACAAGTTATCAGGTCCTTTATTATATCATTGTATCCTTTATAACAGGTGACATTTTGATTAAGAAAACTAAACAGAAAACACAATGGCTATTGGAATCTTTTAATCTGAAGGGTTCAATCCAATATTCAAAGTAAATTAAATTCAAGAAATCATGTCACATGAAATGACAAATTGCGTCTAAAGTGGTTATTTTAGGCTTGAAAAGGTCTGGTTAGCAAAACTAGATTTTAGCAAGTAGGACAGATTTTTTTTTTTCTATATGACACATCCATAGCAACAAATATAATAGTTGAATTTGAGGCCCCAAAACTGAAAACGTGTTTATTTTTTATTTTAAAAAGTTGTGTTGTGGGGAATGTTACTTTTTAATAGAAGTACGTTTAGACCAGAAATGGAACATAATGTTGTCTTTAGGATATAACTATTGATAAATACAAAGAATGCACCCAAAGGATTCATTAGCTATTTTTTTACATCTTTGTAAAACATGACATGCACATATCGTCATGGCAACAGCAAAGTTTGTGGAAGGCATGTGAGCTTCAGAACAGTGCTGTGAGATGCTTATTGTCAAGAGGTTTCATTATATTTGTTTGTAAACAAATATAATAGAAAATGCCATGTTACGAATGTGATTTTTTTTTTTTTTTGTCGTATCTCTTAATATAAGTATTTTTTTTCTCATCAACCGATAAGAATAAATTCATGACATTGAAGAAAATATTTTCACAAAACTAAAATAAGGATTTAGCAAAGCAGTTTGAACTATAAAAACCATATTAAATGTTGATGGAGAGTATTGTATAATATATTGAATCTCAGCAGAATCATTCTGTAAGAAATAGGACCTTTAAAAGAGCTGCTGATGCTGCGTATAACCACAGTACAAACATTGCAAAACTGCAACGCTTACACTTTGTTTTATCAACAGTTGTGTTTTTTGTCTTTCAAGGCAGGTCATCGATGACAGCTTTAAGAGGTTGCCATTTTTGCAATTTGCAGCTTCTAATCCTGTCATTTTTTCTGTCTTGGCCTCCACAAAAGCTGTATGAGCTTCAACTGTGGCAGAACCAATTTACGGTTTTCATATTTCAGTTTTCAATTTTAGTCCCCTTTTATTTTAATCATCATAAAATATATATTTCAGTTCAAGACCTGAAAGACATAATGCAGCTGTTTGTTATTTAAGTTGTTTAAGTGTCAATTTGTCTTCTTGTAACGGAAACACCAGGGCCCGTATAAAACTTCTCAAAATGCTCTTATGAGTAGTCTTAAACTTTGACTTAGAAGTCCAGTTATATATATATATATATATTTGTATGCAACTTTTCTTTATAAAAACAAATCTTTGTTTTTCCCGACTGGGCCAATAATAATATGGATTCGGTTTCTCAATTAATCAGCCGGAACTACCGGAACTCTCTGCCTAGTGTATTTTGACGTATGGCATGCCCATCTTAGACATATTTGAGCCGTGCGAAAAATATTCATATTCATAAACAAACATCATTTTAAAGGGGCTATGACATGAGGGCAAGTGGATTTTCAGACTTAACCTACGCCTAACTTCGATTTTGCGTGCATATGATACGCCAATGTTTGCTTGTTCCTGGGTTGAGAGCAGCCATTTTTAAACGTACATGAAGAGGAAACAGTGAAATAATTAAAATAATACTGTTAGGTTTAGGGTTTGGGTAGAGGTTGGAATATGCACGGACGCTAACATCAGGTTTAGGGTATGGGTTAGGGGACAGGTTAATGAGACAAATTGCTGTTTAATATGCACACACGCTAATTTGTCGTATCATATGCACCCAAAAATAGGCGTATTGTATGCACGCAAAATCGAACTTTGACATGCGTATTTCACGATATTGCACAGAGCGTGTTATTTATACACAATTATTCACATTTCGCCCATTTTCCTTATTTTAAATGTAGACGCGCGGCAGGTGATCGGAAATAGGTGGCGACACTGTCGCAACACGCTCTTTTTGTCCAGGCACGTCTGCCCTGCATCGAGATGAAAAAATCTCTACTTTTTAGAAAGCTACTAGGGCTCTCACTAAATCCTTGGTTTTTCGAGTCTGACGTGATCACGCAACCACGTTTTTGGCAAGTTTGACATAGGTAGTTTATATGGTTAGAGTAAGGTAAGGGTTAGGTCGTGGGTCAGGGTAAAGGTTTCGTAAGATTTGAAACATAAAGGATTTGGTGAAAACCAACAAGCCACGCCTATGGATCTGACTCGAAAACACCAACGATTTAGTGAGAGCCAAGCCGCAAGCGCACCACAGGTCATGTGACAAGAACCACCCAGCCAATATGGACAAGCTCAATGAAGATGGAGACACAAATGATCACAGCATAACTAATTCTAGTAGCAGAGTTATTGCAAGGTGTTTTCAGTGCATATAATCCATATATCCGTTGTTTATACCTCCTCGTGTCAATGGCTAACCCATGGTTGCTTTGCGACGAAAGACATCAGGAGAAGTTTGGAAAAAAAGGAGAACGCAGTAGAGCTCGCGTTTTCCACGCGGTTTGACACGCGAAGTGATTCGGGCCTTATACTGTGTTCACACCAAACGCGTTCTACGCTATTTATTACTCGCGGGAAAAGTTTTTTATTTTCGCGTGAGTGACACGGAAACACTTTGCGCAAATTGATAGCTCGAGTTGAAACTTTTCAACTTGCGCGAAATAATGCCGCAAACGAGCCGCCGCATTCGCTTCATTCGCACCGCCTGTCGCGAGTTCAACAGTATACAAACGCTTAATTTACGTTCACTGTGAACACAGCATTATGCCAGGCCCAGAAGGTCTCATTGGTTAAGACGCTTGGTGACGCTATTCCATGTGCAGCCAGTACTGATCAACAACCCATCCCTTCTGTGACCCTTTGTTTGTCTGTACGTTTCAGAGCCAGTGACTTTCAAAATAAAATTATACTTAAAAAAAACTGCATTAATATACAGTAAAATAATTGTCCGCGTTATAACGTGATAATACTGCAATACTTTCCAATCGCTAATATAAATAAACACAAGCACTTTAATCTGTCGTTTTATGCTTTCTGCACCATTAAAGACATTTTAAGGGGTTCTGAATAAAACATATTTTGCATTTCATCTTCAGTCAATATATTGTCTCTTGGCTCTCTGTCTGAGTCAAGCAGAGCTTTTTTTTGTATAGTTCATTTCCAATCTTTATCAGTGCCACTAAAAAAAAAAAATGCAATCTACTGCACAGCATGGTTCCCCTTCTTATAAAAAGGACAAGTCTTTAATGTCAAGCCTTCATTTGGCCTATCAACACTAACAAGTTGTGACAATGAAGGAAATGCTACAAAGACTGCGTTTTGGCTTTAATCTAGATAAACCAAATCAATTACCATAATATTATAGGGTTATTGGAAAAAAAACTTGTGAAGCAGAGATAGTTCTTTATAAAGAATAACTCTGTAACTACAGCTATTAATTATAAAAAAAATGGCACTGGACCTACATTTACATTACATGTAATCAGATGCGTTTATCCAAAGCGACCTACAGAGAGTGCAAGGAGCACTAAGCTCCTTAATATGTCATACAGGAGCAGTAATCCATTATTTGCTAATACAAAGTTACTATAGTTTCAACAAAAGCTACACCACTACCTGTTGAGAGAATGAGAGAGGGTGAGTGTTTTTCTTTTTTTTCTTTTTTTTCTTCTCATTTGTCTGTCAAGTATTCACAGAAGAGATGGGTTTTAAGTAGTTTTTTGAATGTTGTGAGGGATGTGGATCTTATCATGCACTTACACTTCATTAAATGTGTATTGCTTCAAATATATTTACCCATAATAATCTTGGATACTAGATATCTTGTTCTTTCTGGGGACACTGAAGAAGAACCAACTGTCTTCAACTATCCTGGTGAACTTCTATCGCTGCACGATAGAGAGCATCCTGACCAACTGTGTCACAGTCTGGTACGGGAACTGTTCTGTTGCTGAGCGCAAGGCACTGCAGCGGGTGGTGAAAACAGCCCAGCACATCACAGGAACTGCACTCCCTTCCATTGAGGACATCCAGAAGAAACGCTGTCTGCGTCGAGCTCGCAGCATTCTCAAGGACTCCTCTCACCCCGCTCATAGACTGTTTACTCTCCTGCCTTCCGGTAGGCGCTTCAGGTGCCTCCGGACAAGAACCAGCAGACTAGGAAACAGCTTTTTTTCCAGAGCTGTTTCATTATTGAACTCTGCTCCCCACTGATTTCACTACCTCTCATAACTTTAACTTAATGCTGCTATTACAATGTTAACATTGCACTACAGGGCTGCCATGCATGACGGAACTGTACACACCAGTACTTCATGTATCTGCTCTACCGGACTGTTTACACACACACAGCATCATTTGCACTCTATACTGCTCACTTGCACACCAGGAATATTACACTGAATGCTCATTAGCACGAATGGACTACTTTCATAACTGCATTAACTCATCTACTGCACTGTAACTTCAATAACTGCACTAACTCACCTACTGCACTGTAACTCATCTATTGCATTATTGCATCTATCGCATAACTAACTGCATCTTCTCATTTATTGCACTATAGCTTCAATAACTGCACTAACTCATCTACTGCACTGTAACTGTATATCTGCATCTACTCATGTATTGCACCGTACCTTTAATAACCACATTAACTCATCTACTGCACTGTAACTTTAATAGCTAATGTCTGTAACTAATGCACACTCAGGTCACTTGCACTATTGTATAGTCTATATTGTTATCTGTTTATAACCTCCTGTACATTAATGTTCACAGTATATAGCCTTCTGTATATATTGTCATAGTACATTCCTTCTGTAAAGTATTTTCATAGTACATGCCCATTGTATAGTAATTTCCTAATATTGTATCTGTATTTATTCACACTGTATATCTGCACTTGCTAATTGCACTTCTGGTTAGACCTAAACTACATTTCGTTACACTGTACTTGTATATGTGTAATGACAATAAAGTTGAATCTAATCTAATCTAATAATATAATATATATGGGTATATATGTTCTGTAGCTCAGTGGTTAGAGCATGGCGTTGCTAAGGTCATGGGTTCCATCCCAGGAATTGCACATACACAAATGTTTAGTATAATGCAATGTATAATGCTCGTAGGTTATTTTTTCGCTTTGGAAAAAAGCATCTGCCAAATGCATAAATGAAAAAGATGCATGGCCAAGTTGACCAATCATCATAAACAAAGGTTACTGCGCATGCACACGTTTGTGGACTGTACATGTCAACAAACAGTAGAGTGCTCGTAGGTTATTTTTTAATGAGAAGAAAAAGAAAACCGGCTAAACCTGCCTTCTCAATTATTTTGAATTTAAACTGCGATACCAAATTCAACCACTAGATTTCAATGTCCCAAACGTTTCCTTTAAATGCGACAAAGTTACACGATCGATTCAACAAATTGTTTATTTAATAAAATTTACATACAACAAAATTCAATGTATAATTTTTTTTATAGAATTATTATACAATAAATCCTAATATAAATTATTATTAATATAAATTAAATATAAATAGTTATATTACCAGCCAATAGCCAGACCATTAAACAAACACAGACAGGAAGTTATCTTCTGTCCAGATGTGTGTGTCCGATGAAACCGTCTATAGCCTCATTACTCTTTGTAAACTTTGTATATTGAGCTTATTAATTATAATTAATTATATTTTGTTATCATTTTGATGGTGTTTCACATACTATGTGATGACTTCTTTTCATCTCTGATTTAATTAATTATACGAAATTAAAAGGTCCGGGGACAAGCCTGAAATAGAGAAACTCATTTAATTTAGGCTTTTAACACCCAAGAACACACAAGAATAAGGAAAAGTTCATTAAAGAGACACAAAACGTAATTGAGACTATTAGAATGATGTATTTTTAATCAATATTTTTCCCCCCATTGGAGGGGGAAAATCCCTTATTCACTAATTACCAAAAAATGTTTAACAATAAATACATTTGTGTAACAACTATCAATAGAGCGTTAAATTATATTTCAAACGTATAATCCAGCTTCAGTTTCTCTTTTGATTATGTTTGAATACTTTGATTAATTGAAATGATTAAATTCACTTCCGGTCTTTGCCCTAGAAGAGCACTTCTGCCATTGAGTCAAACATTTGAATAAGTGCACAAAATATTTCCATGATCCATAAAGCTTTGAGCGAATTTTCCATATCTCGGATCAGCTATGCGACAGGCCTATTTCTTCTTAACTGTTTTTTTTTTGTGGTCTTTGCATGGGAGAGCCTGAGAAAGGTTATAAGAAGTTAATTACTTTTTATATAGGCTAAAAACTGTCTTTCGTACAAAACTGACGTGGAAGGCTAATTTTCGAAATTACTCTTTCTCTTTCAGTCTCACAGCTATACAGTGTGGAATTAGCCATTCAGTTTTAGCTAATGATAAATGAGCTGTGTTCTGTAATTCTCACATTTTATTAAATAGATGAATCATTACTTCATTAAAGATGTATCCATTGGGTTGAGCAGCAGATTAAATAAGTAGTCTACATGGCGTGTCTATTTCTATGTCTGTTCATCTCTTTCTGTCCGAATCTTTGAGGTATTGGGTTAATAAAAGTTCAAGGCTCTTTTACAACTAAAAGAACAATCTGCAGAAAAGCAGATTGAATGAAAGTTTATGAAATTTTTTGCAGGCTGCCTCAAGGACATGATACAATTAGAATGAGTTTTAGGTCTGCAGCTCTTCAACTATGTATAGTTAACCTTAGGATCTTAAATACATATATATTACAAATCTTTGGTTAATGGTGGAAAGGGTATTTATTTGTGTAGCTTTTGTTTGGGATAGGCTTAGGGTTTGGGGGATAGTAGCTTAGTAAAAATGATGATGTCAATAGAAAGTACTCACAATGATAGGGAGTATTGGGGATACTGTGATGTGTGTGTGTGTGTATTAGAGGGAAAGATAGTAAAACCAGAAGGATAGTAAAACCTGAAATCAACTATAATGTGAGGGCCATTCAATAGGAAAAAGGTTTAAAGTGGCCATAACTCATAACAGATTCTGCATATCTCGTGTTAAAATTGAGTGTTTTACAATAGTATTGCACCCTTCAAATGTCCGTACACTGTAAAAAAACGAACTTATAAAATGTTCTCCCTGTAAAGATAGGTAAGTAACTTGAACATGGAATTTTTAGTCAAAGGAGTCAAATTTTTGCTTTGCATATACTCAACAATATTAGCCTAAACATGTTTCTTACAAATATTACTTTTTTGACTGGACTTAGATTCTCAAGTTTTTGGCCAAACTGCATCAGAAATCTTACAAAACAGTGTATTCTAAACAAACAATATTGCAAGAGTTTGAAAGTTCTCCAGATGCATTGCCGCATGTTCAATTCTTTTAAAGATTAGTGTTTTAGTTCTTGCCGGCTTAATTCATGTTTAGATGTTGTTGTTACTTTTAGTTATCTGTCCTGTTTAGAGTTTTTTTAATGAATGATGGTTTTTGATTGTTACCATGGTTAAGGTTTGTGTGTTCAATGTTGAGCTCTAAATTCATGACACAATGGCAAAAGCGGTATAAATGCACTCAACACAAACTGTTACACAGTTCTTTGATCAAAGTTTTGATCTGTTTGAGGCAGAATTTTTAAATAATCAATCTATAATGTTATGTTATTATACGTTCAGCCAACAAAAAACATTTAGTTCTGTTGTTCATGAGGTAAACTTGACTATGTTGTGACAACTAATGACATAACATACATTTTTAGTTAAAATCTTGTGATATGTTGCCTTATTATTTTAAGTTGACTCAACTATTTTTTACAGTCTGATAAAAAACACATACAGCTGTGTGATTATTTCCGAAAACATATGACCTCCTGCACGCGGAACTAAAGCACCTGCACACCCATTGCCAGACCACGAACCTGGTGGAGTGTATCGAGCACAGAAATACTGTGTCATATTTCCAACTAGTTTTTTGACAAGTTGACCATGTCAAGCATGAGAAGCCTGCACGTTTAACATTCTAAAGGAGTCAGAATGCATGAAACACAGACGCACATTCCCTTTAATAAATAGACTGAATTCAGATGCAAATATTCTGTAAATTAAATTGTACAAGTCAATAAAAAGTCCTCCACATTATAGAAAATCAAATATCTCTGTCTGTGAGCGATTAGTAACCCCGCTTGATCACATACATACAGATAGTTTTGAAATATTACTGACACTTTACTTTCTGAACAGTCTTCTGAAAACCCACCAAAAAACATCAAACATTTTAGGTACAAACTCTTTCTGAATTTGCATGCCCTGCATGGGTCACCATGAAGATTGTTGTTGTGTTCAGCCCGGATTATTTGTTTGCGCAAACAAGCAGGTCATTGATCTTGTCTTTGAATTAGAAAAGCAATATCAAAAGATTCAAGACTTGAAGACAGACAATCTACCACACATAGTATGAGGTCTCTGACAAACAGTGAGAAAGGGTTCGGGCAGGGCTGGGGCCAAATGAACAGGGAGTCCAATCTCTCAAAAAGCACTGAATCAAATCATTGTTTATATCAGTGTGAGTGAGGGTGAGAAAAGGACACAGACACTGTAAGTGTATTAAACACACTGTGTTTTTCTTGATTAAGTTCTCCGATAAAACAAATGAGGCCCCATCGAGGTCCACATTTGTGTGTTTCATATAATCGTAGTTTCCACATGATAGGATGAGAGAATGGCCACTGAATCACAGATAAAATGAGAAAAAGATGCGGAGAGAACATGCGGCATCTGAAGGGTCCGGTCATCAACATGAGTTAAAGGGATGTACAGTAGTTCAACCAAAGGTGCAAATTCTGTCATCTTTTAATCACCCTCTTGTCATTTCAAACCTGTATAACTTTCTTTTTTCTGTGGAACACCAAAGATATTTGAAACACAATGATGGTAACCAAACAACAGCGGTACCCTTTATATTAGTACTGCTGTTTTTCAGTTAGCATTCTTTAAAATATCTTGTTTTATTTTCTGCCAAAGATATTAATGCTCCTACCATCACAATGAATGGGGAGGACTGCAAAGCTCAAAATGGCCGCTCTGGCAATGGAAGTTCGGCATTCCATTTACACGAAAAAAGTCGTCAATCAATATTGACTGACGATCCTCTCTGAGGTGGGGCTCTCTCAGTAGATTGAACGCATGCTCAGTAGATTAAATGATCTCGGAAAAGTAGATTTTTTTTGCACAATTTAAGTTTAGCAAACCCAAGTTATGGTACAGTTCCAGTCAGGTTTAATTATTGATAGGAAATAGTTTAAGTTTAATTGTCAGCGATTTTAAATATCTGCCTTCCCCCATTCAAGTAGATACAACTGTGGACTTGCTATTAACTGACAGAGGCGTTGCAAACATGGCTACCGAGTGGCACGACTTCCGTAAACTGACTTTGTTTCTGTAGTCATACAGGTTTAAAATGACAACTGTTCCATTAAGCTCAGTTTATAGAGGTTCATTACCACAAAAAAAACTAACATACGAAAGACAATATTTTTTTAGCACTGTGGCAGAAAAGTGCTTTTAAATCAGAACTTTTGTTTACAAAAACGGTTTCCCAAACACTTCTAATGACTCTTTCTATCATATTTCAGTGCTCAAACAAACAGAATTCCAAATGTGTTACTCTAGAATTTTATATTTCTGTTTATTCAAACAAACAAAGCAACGTTGAATATGTTGCAGAGCCACAAGCCATACATTCTTTTGAAAGTCTATCTACAAATATTTTACTTAGTATTCACTGTATATTGAGTAGTGAGAAAATAAAGTAATTCAGCATAAAAACATAGCCTACTCTGCTTTTTCCATTTCTTTACAGAGTAATTCATCCAAAAGTATACTGCTTGTGATGAAATGAGCTTATCTAGTTCTTTGACTTTGACAAAAGCAGAGGAGCTTTTTGCATCAGGAAATTATAGGACAAAAGGATTCTTAAGAGGTTCTCTAAGTGGTAAGATGGACCAGAGTCTTGTCCTGTCACCTCCAGTGCTTTGCGTTCTCTGCTGGCCTCTATTTTGGGTACAAGCTACACCTCTTTCCTCACAGTGATCATGAGCATTACCATTTCGGTAAGAGAGCCCTTTAACATATATTGTGATGAGCTATTTTCCCTCCTAAATTAAACATGTTTTCTAAGTGAGTGTTTTTCGCATAGGATTCTTTTTCCAAGTACAGTTCTTCAACTCTTTGTTTTTTCAACCAATTTTTAAGGTGAGCCTACAAACAATGTGAAAAGAAATGCAGAATATGTTTATATATGTTCCAATTTGGCTTTAAAATTGTTCTAAATAAAACAACAAATCATATTCAACTCTGTGGTTTAGCATCGTCTGTAAAACAGATAATAATTGTTTTAGAGAAAGCACATTAATCATTTAGTTCATGCTATCCTAAATGTTGCAGATTTCAAATCTGAAGTTGTTTCACAATAGGAATTGAAAATTATATCAGAAATTTGGCAATTTACTCAATTCATTGTTTTGAGTGTTTCTATTTGCATGAAACACACTACATGGACATGACAAATTAAAAAGCTTGATTTCAGTTAGTTCAGAGCTACTGTCTTGTCTAGAGAGTGTGTAGTGATTTCTGTGGAAGAGCAGACTGTAAAATAAATGACAAAGAAAGAAAAAAGGAAGACATCTTGCCACCATGCTAAATATACTTTGCATTAAAATTGTGTTTTTTATTGCTGTGTGTGTGTGTGTGTGTGTGTGAGTGAATGCGTGCGTGCGTGTGCGCGTGTGCGTGTTTGTGTGTGTAAATTGCACACAATGGCACATCAGTTTTTAGGCCACAGCTCCTGATATACACTATTGAGCCCATTATACATGCCGAATGGTGTAAGAATATCGCAACTCATAGACATTGTAAAGCTACTGACAAAATAAAACAACAGTTTACCATATTTATTCATGCCATTTCATCCAACAATCTGTGTGATGGAGGGATAAAGTCGGACAATCATTTTTTGAATCAAAACTAATACAAGGCTAAAACATTTAAATTACATAAAACCCAGCTAAATATACCAATGATTTAGGAAGTGATGGTTTTATTCCATTGTTTGTTATCAGATACCTTCTTTGGCAGTCGGGTCGATGCCAAACAATGTCAGACATATTTGTTGTTTCAGCACACTTAAATTTTAGGTCACCCATTTTAAGACACACAATTCAGAACAAGTGCAACACCATTTTATGTATTTCCCGTTGAAAAGTAAGAGAGACGGTCGTCATATCAGTGCTATTCATTGGGAGGCACTGAAATGTTCCTGAGACCTGTAAGCAGGATTTATGTATTTTAATTAAGCATTTGTAGAATTAACTTTATTTATAAGTGAAGAGGTAGGCCTCAGTGAAATGGCCCATATTAATGCCAAGAAGCCAAGAGAGAATTTGTGTCTAGTGGATGGTCACTATATGGGGGATACAATCCTAGCACTTGTTTGCCAAGCAAAACCACACATTGCATTCAAATCTGAAAGTCATTGGGTGTAATGGGTGATTTGTGGTACAATCAAATGGTTATGGTTTAGGTAATTGAAATGCCGGTAGCAATTTGGCACAAAAGATGGAAACTGAGGCAGCAGGAAGATCCCAAAAGATAGGCGCTTTAGGATTCAGCAAAAATCTCTGTGTAGCTGTGAATAAAATCTGTGTGTAGCTGTCTATATTTATAGACAAATGAGTCCACTAAAATGGTCACTGAATGTTATATAACCTTTGTGGCTTCTATTTTATACCTGTAATGAAGTGAGACATGGGCTAACACCAGTGCTCGAATTGAAGGGGGGCTAGGGGGATCCGGGACCCCCCATAAGGCATTAGGGACCGCCCTTAAGAAGCAAAAAATGGACTTTGGGGGGTCCCTCAGATATTTGTATTTGAGTAAAAATTATAATGACAAATGTGATTAAATTCATGCAATGGATGTGGTAAATTTTGTGAATTAATTATTTACAATGGGGGGCATGGTGGCTTAGTGGTTAGCACGTTCGCCACACACCTCCAGGGTTGGGGGTTCGATTCCCGCTTCCGACTTGTGTGTGTGGAGTTTGCATGTTCTCCCGGTGCCTCGGTGGTTTCCTCCCCTGGTCCAAAGACATGCATGGTAGGTTGATTGGCATCTCTGGAAAAATTGTCCGTAGGGTGTGAGTGTGTGAGTGTGTGAGTGCGTGAGTGAATGAGTGAGTGTGTGTGCCCTGCGATGGGTTGGCACTCCATCCAGGGTGTATCCTGCCTTGATGCCCGATGACTCCTGAGATAGGCGCAGGCTCCCCGTGACCCGAGGTAGTTCGGATAAGCGGCAGAGAATGGAATGGAATTATTTACAATAATTTATATTAAGTTTGTTTATGGGCTAGTTGTCATGTCTCTTTAAATTTAAAACGCCACGCCCCACGTCTAAAGACCCCTAAGCGCAGGACAGTGAAAGAAGCCATGTTCTTCTATGTAAGCCTGTTTAAAATATAATAGCATATAGTTATGCATATTATAATCAAATATATTGTGTTTCTTGTATCAATTGTTTATTGCGAGACTAACCCCCACCGAAAAAAGTCTTATGAGGGGGACCCCCATAAGACTTGGTTCAATTCGAGCACTGGCTAACACATCACATTTAATTAAGGCCTGTCAGACTTTCTGCAGCAAGTTTTGTCTCTTCTGTGGCATTATTATAAGATAGCATATTAGATCTTAGAACTCTTTAACTTTGCGACCTATGTGAGACTGAAACATGGCAAAAGGTGGATTGGGAAAGACATCCTCAGTGTCCTTTATAATAAACTATTCATAAAATGCTGTCCCATAACTTTTATGGTTACACCCTGACTGTCTATAGCTTCTATGGGGGTATATCAGTCCTCATCAAAATTAAAAGACTGTCACTTTCTTTCCAGTGAACAGATTCTTTGTCTGGAAGACAAAAAGTTGCTTTGTTGCTTTGATAAGAGCATCCCCTGCTGGTAAAAGTCTGTATTACTTGTTTTTATATACATTAAATACATTACACTTAAATACATTTCATGTTTTCTGATTTTGTAGTTATGGATACATAACATACAAAGGTAGTGCTTAAACACCAAAAACTCATCCTATAACTGCGTACAATTTTATATAACGATTTAAATAATATGGGAATGTTGCATACAGAGGTGAGGAGAAATATTTTCATATAGAGAGACCATAATATGAGTAATGTTTTGAACTGAATTTAGCATCAGTAATGATATTTTTCCAAATTGACATTTGCTTTGTGCTTTTCAACAATGTATAATTTGAAAGATGTTACAAATTGCTAAATTATTAATTCTGGTAATTCTGGTCCTGTATGCTGCCATTGGGTTATACCAAGACAAGCCAAATGAGGGCAACACAAACACAGTAAATCACTAAGAAAGTTCCTAGTACTGCAACTGTACCTCAGACATATCAATTCCTAGCTATAATGGGGCTTAATTCTTTAAAAATTCTATAATTCTAATAGTGTAAAATAACAAATAGTCAGTTAATTAAACTCTAATCTTTCCTCATTTAAAAATGTTTCTTCTTGAACATTGAAAGTGAGGAGTGTGTGTAATCCAAGCGATGTTGCTTCTGTTTTAGGCCGCCTTCTACTTTTAAACTTGCTTTAAAGTTACTATTCTTACGGTCTCTGAGACACCAAATAAAACACAGTAACATATGTAATGAAGGCCCTTGGTACCATTGTAATTCAATTCTAAAACACTTTTTCAACTAATAAACAGACAGAATTTGTCACTGCCTAATAAATGCCTTTTGTTATCTTCTAAGCCCTAAGAGCAGTATTTATTTAGCTTGTTTATTTATCTTTTCTCGTTCTACTGAATAGGTCAGTATTGCAGTTCAGAAATGAAGGAGCCCCAGGCTTTTGAGCCCGTCTAGATTTGTTTGTCATTGCTATGGTCTCTCATCCTGCAAATCTATCTAACCAACCCCTTACTGTCTACTTAGGTAAATTAATGTTGTCTGTTCCTCCTGCAATATCATTTTTAGCTCATTTACAAAATGTTAAATGCTTTCTTATATGTAATTCACTTTGGATAAAAGCGTCTTCCAATTAAAAAAAAAGAAAAAGTAAATGTTCGATGTAGCTAAGAAGATCATTTACAAGATCTAAATGTGTCTTTTTTATGACTAAGTGGAATGGACTCGATGATATGACCAGCATCCTGGGCACTATTTTCTCTAACACATTAGAAGCTGTCACACCTATGAAGTCAAAAAAGATTAATGAGAAAAACATATCACATGGTACAAAAACATTCTTATAAAAAAAACACGGAAAGAGAGTGCTGCTTTTAGTACCTTTTATAAAAGCTTGCAATGGCTGAGCACCTCTGAAACCTCATAGAAACTAACAAAAACAAATCAAGGTTTTTAATACAGTTGCAAAATACACAAATAAACAGACATCGCCTGACCAGGTTACTCCGCTGCACCTTGGTAGCAATAAATACATTAAATTTTTTAATGTAACCATCGCCCCAAAAGAGAAGCTACAGTGTTTCTCAACTATAAAACAGGAAGATTTAATTAAACTTATTGCAACATCTAAACCTACAACATGCTTTTTAGACCCCATACCAACTAAATTATTAAAAGAGTTACTACCCGTTGCAATTGAGCCCGTTTATAACATTATCATCTCGTCAATTCATCTAGGACATGTCCCAGGACCCTTTAAGCTGGCCGTCATCAAGCCTTTTATCAAGAAACCAAACATAGAACCCAGTGAAGTTGGAAACTTTAGACCGATTTCAAATCTGCCCTATCTGTCTAAAATACTAGAAAAAGTAGTGTCCACTCAGTTGTACTCTTTCTTACAAAATGAATGACATACACAAAAAAAATTCAGTCAGGCTTTAGACAGCATCATAGCACTGAAACTGCGCTCGTTAAAATTACAAACGACGACCTGTTTATAGCATCAGTTAAAGGTGACATCTCACTCCCAGAATTGCTTGACCTTAGTGCTGCTGTCGATACTTTAGACCATATTATACTATTTGATCCCTTACACAATTATACCGGTATTCAGGTACAGGCCCTACAATGGTTCAGATATTACATTTCAGACAGATATCAATTAGTCCATTTAAATTGGGAATCATCAAATCTAACGCAAGGGAATTATGGATTACCCCATGATCGGTTTTAGGACCCTTGCTATTCTCCATATACATGCTGCTCCTTGGCAATGTAGCGTTTTTAGCTGCATGTTAAAATAAGGATGAGTTTAACTCACCAAATGATTCTCCACCAGATCTATCAATATCAAACATATATGAAATTAGTTATTTAAAACGTCAATTTCAGTCAAGGAATTAGTTTAGCTCAAAGGCAAATATGTATAATAATCGTCATTAGATACATATTTTACAATTCTGATTAGCAATATAGTGATACAAATCCCATATGTATTCGTCCAGCAAATACATTAATGATTTTATACACTAACGTTATCTCATGACTATAAGTAACGTGACTTTACCAAACAGAAGTACCATAGATTGAAACACAGTTTAAGTGACCAAGTTTGTGAGCGTGAACAAAAAGAACCCATCACTAATGCCTTTATGGGTTTTAATTAAACTCTACTCTACATGGTAAACAAAATGAAGACAAATACATGAAACACAAACGCACTAGGATGCGCAGAGAGAGAGAGAGAGAGAGAGAGAGAGAGAATGAGAGAGAGAGAGAAAGAGAGAGAGAGAATGAGAGAGAGAGAGAGAAGGAGAGAGAGAGAGGGAGAGAGAGGGCATGGCCGCGAGGCAGGTAAAACATGTCTGAAAACCAATAAAATCATCTTTAACAAAGATGCACGCTCTTAACGCAGCTACTCTATATTTAGAAACGGATACTTGCAATCTCGTTGTTGGACCAATATCCGTATGCGCGTGGATGGAAATCTTGAATGGTTTCAGAATGCAATCCTGTAGAAACGCTGAGTTTGGGTTCTGAGTCCAAAGTTCCATGGTCTAAACGGACTCCCCAGAGGGGAGCCCCAAGCGGGTGTGTCCGTTGGAGTGTCCTTCTCGTCCTATAGGGAATTCAAAGATGTGTAGTTACATATGAAACATGCAAGGCATTGAACTGTGAACGTATGAATACATCAAATGAACCCTGAATCAAAACTTGCATATCTAACAGTTACAGAGTATATAAAATAGCATGAGCGGCAACACACAACCTAGACATTTAGATAGATTTACAGAAAGGATAGTTTAAATCACATAAGTTCCTATTTGTCAGAGAAGTTTCTCTGGTTAGCCTCAGATGTTAAGTTAGAGATGAGACACAGACTTAATCACTTATGCTTTGAAGCCTATGAGTCGTAAACCTCCTACAGGGAAACAAAATGGTTATCACACTATCTTTGAGAGTTTAAACCCTAAAACCAGACCCCATGGAGCTAGGTTTGCTACGGTCTTTGAAGATGTTATCTCGAAACCAAGACAAAAGGGAGTGAGAGGTTGAATGGCTTGATCCAGACACTACAGCAACATTATTAGAAAACATGGTATAAGCTCCCACTGTTATGCAGATGATACTCAGCTTTCCTGTAGCTCAGTGGTAAGAGCATTGCGGCAAGGTCGTGGGTTGGATCCCAGGGGATTGCACATACTTAGAAAACAAAATGTATAGGAAAAATGCAATGCAAGTCGTTTTGGATAAAAGCGTCTTCCAAATGCATAAATGCAAACGTAAATATATCTCATCAAGACCAGAGGATTTCTATCCAAATTGGCAGAGTGCATCGAAGACAAAACATTGGATGACTAGTAATTTCCTTCTTTTAAGTTCTAATAAAACAGAAATATGACTTATCTGTCCAAAGACACGATAACTGAATATTTAGGATTACAACCTGCAAATTGAAAGCTGAACTGTTACTCCAACAAATACAGATAAAGACTTAGGTGTTATATTAGACAGCAACCTGTCATTTAGAAATCACATCGCAAATGTCACAAAAACAGCCTTCCACCTTAGAAATTTGCCAAATTACGAAATATTTTATGTGTTGATGATGCAGAGAAGCTTATTCATGCATCTGTGACCTCAAGACTTGACTACTGTAATGCATTACTTAGTGGTGTCACAAAACGGATGTGAGTTAGACAGGACCCAAATGCAGGACAGAAGCGAGTAACCAGACCTTATTAACAAAACAGTGAAAACAAAACCCATGAGGGGGTAAAAATAACAGGGAGCTTGACAAAATGCAAAAAACCCACAAGGGGGTAAAAATAAGAGGAACAATATAAACCAAAACTAAGAGGCTTGAGAACCAAACAATCCCACACGAAGAGGCTTGAACGATCCCACACGAAGAGGCTAGAACGATCCCACACGAAGAGGCTTGAAAGATCCCACAGGAAGAGGCTTGAACGATCCCACAGGAAGAGGCTTGAACGATCCCACACGAAGAGGCTTGAACGATCCCACACGAAGAGGCTTGAACGATCCCACACGAAGACAATTATACCGGTATTCTTGAACAATCCCACACGAAGAGGCTTGAACAATCCCACACGAAGAGGCTTGAACAATCCCACACGAAGAGGCTTGAACAATCCCACACGAAGAGGCTTGAACAATCCCACACGAAGAGGCTTGAACAATCCCACACGAAGAGGCTTGAACAATCCCACACGAAGACAATTATACCGGTATTCTTGAACAATCCCACACGAAGAGGCTTGAACAATCCCACACGAAGAGGCTTGAACAATCCCACACGAAGACAATTATACCGGTATTCTTGAACAATCCCACACGAAGAGGCTTGAACAATCCCACACGAAGAGGCTTGAACAATCCCACACGAAGAGGCTTGAACAATCCCACACGAAGACAATTATACCGGTATTCTTGAACAATCCCACACGAAGAGGCTTGAACAATCCCACACGAAGAGGCTTGAACAATCCCACACGAAGACAATTATACCGGTATTCTTGAACAATCCCACACGAAGAGGCTTGAACAATCCCAAACGAAGACAATTGTACCGGTATTCTTGAACAATCCCACACGAAGAGGCTTGAACAATCCCACACGAAGAGGCTTGGGGAATAAATAATCCAATACGTACAGGCATGTGAAACAATATGAAAAAGAATAAACAATGAACCGACCCAGGACTACGAAAACACAGTGCTTAAGAGGGGAAACACTAACGAGGGATAATGGCACAGGGAGAGCGACGGGCAGGTGATAAGATTAAACATTAAAGGGAGACAGGTGAGGGAGATGAAACACTAATGGGAGACTATCGGAGAAACAAGGGGGCAGAGCTACACGGAAGACACGCCGAATGTGAAAACAAACGACACGTGTCTCCAAACAAGACATAACACACACACACCAGACATGGTACCGTCACGTCCTGTCCACAAGGCACGAAACTCAGGACAGTTCAATTCAATTCAATTCAAGTTTATTTATATAGCGCTTTTCAATATGTGTATTGTTTCAAAGCAGCTTTACAGGGGCAAACAGGAAAAACAGAAAAGTTAAAACACAGCACAGTGCATGGTATTATACAATGAGTAAGATCATTCTAATAAATAATATCTAATTTCTAAATAAGTAAATAAATGAATGAATGCAGTCTCCCGGTGAGCAGGCCAACACTGCCCTGCTGTGGCGAGGAACCCAAACTCCAATGATTGGTTAATGGAGAAAAAAAGGCTCAACCAGGAGGGCCAGATCCCCTCTGACGTGTCATAGCTGCACTCAGACTGCTGACATGTGGTTTAGGTTTAGCATTTGATACCAAATATTGTAACTTCAGCATTAATAAGACAAATAGTCCGTCTTTGCTCTTGGTTGGGGATGTAATGGTCTTAGCTGGGATGGTCCGATGGTCATATTTCTCTTGGCTGGTGGTGGAATTGCCTTAGATGGAGCTGGGATGGTCAGTCAGTCTGCAGCTGTAGCTGGCGTAATCTCAAATTGGGGATTGGCATCTGTTGGTCGTCTGGACATGGTGGAACTTCTTCCTACCTCGGGATGGGCATCCCGAGGCAGAGGCGGAAAGAGAATAAAGAGAATAATTAGCGTAGCAGCTGTTCATTAACTAGGCATTAAGTGAAAGCTTGTCTGAAAAGATGTGTCTTTAATCTAGATTTAAATTGGGAGAGTGTGTCTGACCCTCGAATAGTATCAGGAAGGCCATTCTAGAGTTTAGGTGCTACGTATGAGAAAGCTCGTCCCCCTTTGGTGGATTTTGTTATTCTAGGTGTTGTCAAATGTCCTAAGTTTTGAGATCTTAGAGAGTGTGATGGGTTGTAACGTGATAAAAGCTCGGTTAAGTAAGTAGGTGCTAAACCGTTCAGGGCTTTGTAAGTAATTAAAAGAATTTTAAAATCAATACGATACTTAATGGGTAGCCAGTGAAGCGATGATAAAACTGGGGTTATGTGATCGTATTTTCTTGACCTAGTAAGAACTCTGGCAGCTGCATTCTGAACTAACTGTAGTTTGTTTATCGATGATACAGGACAACCACTAAGTAGAGCATTACAATAGTCAAACCCGTGAGGTCACAAATGCAATAATAATCTTTTCTGCATCTGCAACACATAAACTATTTCGTAATTTGGCAACATTTCTAAGGTGGAAGAAGGCTGTTTTTGTGATATTTGAGATGTGATTTTTAAATGACAGGTTGCCGTCTAATATAACGCCTAGGTCTTTAACTGTATTTGTTGGAGTAACAGTGCAGCTTTCAATTTGCAGGCTGTAATCGGAGATATTCTGTTTACTTGATTTTGGTGCTATAAGTAATATTTCTGTTTTGCTAGAGTTTAAAAGGAGGAAATTACTAGTCATCCAATGTTTTATGTCCTCGATGCACTCTGCCAGTTTGGATAGCTTAAAGGAATCATCTGGTCTTGATGAGATATATAGCTGAGTATCATCTGCATAACAGTGGAAGCTAATTCCATGCCTTCTAATAATGTTGCAGAGGGTCAGCATGTATATGGAGAAAAGCAAGGGTCCTAAAACCGATCCCGGAGGTAATCCATAATTTACTTGCGTAAAATTTGACGATTTCCCATTTAAATGGACGTATTGATATCTGTCTGTTAAGTAAGATCTGAACCATTGCAGTGCCTTTCCCTGAATACCGATATAATTGTGTAAACGATCTAGTAGTATTTTATGGTCTACAGTATCGAAAGCAGCATTAAGGTCAAGCAGGACTAAGAGTGAGATGTTACCTTTATCTGAAGCAATAAGGAGGTCATTTGTAATTCTAACGAGCGCAGTTTCAGTGCTGTGATGCGGTCTAAAGCCAGACTGAAACTTTTCGTTCATGTCATTATTTTGTAGGAAGGTACACAGTTGAGTTGACACTACTTTTTCTAGTATTTTAGACAAGTACGGGAGATTTGAAATCGGTCTATAGCTTCCAAGTTCATTGGGGTCTAAGTTTGGTTTTTTGATAAGAGGCTTAATTACAGCCAGCTTAAAGGGCCCTGGGACATGTCCTAGATTAATTGACGAGTTGATTATGTTACAAATGGGCTCAACTACAGCAGGTATTAACTCTTTTAATAAAGTAGTCGGAATGGGGTCTAATAAGCATGTCGTCGGTTTAGATGTTGCAATAATTTTAATTAAATCTTCCTGATTTATAGGAGAAAAACACTCTAGCTTTTCTTTTTGGGTGACGGTTGAAACTAATTCTTCAGACACACTTGGAGGTTTGGTTTTAACTATGTTGTCTCGTATTATTTCGATTTTCTCGGTAAAAAACTTCATGAATTCATTGCTACCAAGGTGCGGCGGAATACCCAGGTCAGGTGGAGTCTGTTTGTTTGTCTAGCAATTGTACTAAATAAATACCTTGGATTGTTTTTGTTATTTTCTATGAGGTTACGGAAGTGCTCGGCTTTTGCTGCTTTTAGTGCCTTTTTGTAACAGCTTGCATGTTCTAAGCTATGATCTTTTCATTAATCCTTTTTGACTTCATAGGTGCGACCGCTTCTAATGCATTAGAGAAAATGGTGCCCATGTTGCTGGTCATGTCATCGAGCGATTCTATATTTGTTGGAAAGGTTATTAGAGGAGTCAGATCTGGCAAGTTCTTTACGAAACTATCTTTAGTAGTTGAGGTGATTGTTCTACCCTGTCGATAACGAGATATACAACTGATTTCTGCAGTGCGCAGTGTACATGTTATAAGAAGGGGATCGGAAACATCGTCGCTTTGAGGTATAATATCGATATTGGTTAGATCGGCTCCGTGAGATATAATCAAGTCTAGGGTATGATTAAGGCGATGACTAGGTCTATTGATGTATTGTGTTACACCACAAGAGTCTTGTAGTTCTTTAAACGCCACAGCTAATGGATCGTTAGCACTATCTAGGTCGATATTAAAATCTCCAACAATCAGTACTTTATTGACGTTAACCAAAAGATCCGATAAGAAGTCTGCGAACTCTATCAGAAAATTAGTGTAAGGCCCAGGGGGTCTATACACAGTAACCAATGTAAGAGAGAGAGAGACCAATGATTTTTACTTTTGTTTGGAACTGTTATGTTCAACGCAAGCATTTCAAATGATTTAAATGTATGCATTGTTCGCCGAGTAACGGTAAGAGAGTCTCTAAAGATTGTTGCGACACCACCACCTCAACCAACCGGACGTAGCTCATGAATATAACCGTAGCTTGGTGGAGTAGACTCATTTAGACCGAAGTAATCATTTGGCTTAAGCCAGGTTTCAGTAAGGCAAAGTATATCAAAACTGTTGTCTGTGATCATTTCATTTACAATAACTGCCTTTGGATTTAGTGATCTAATATTAAGAAGCCCAAATTTTGGCGTTGGTTTTGCTCATTAAATATATTGTCTTTTGGTTTAATCATGATAAGATTTTTTCTCTGACTTTTAAATAAATTATTATTTGGTTGTATTATTCGGGGGACAGACACAGTCTCTATGCATTTGAAAGCAGTAACATTCTTAACTGTAGCATTCTTAACAGTTGGGTGAGAAGAACACAGACTATGGTTAAAATTTGTACTTACTAGTCAAATGGTGTGTAGCGTCTTTGAGATGTTATCAGACAGAATTTCCGGTCCAATGCTGCTGGGGTGCAGCCCGTCGGGGCGGAAGAGCCTTGGTCACTCCCAGAACAGATCAAAATTATTTACAAAGAGCAGCTTCTGTTCAATACACCATGACATTAACCAATTATTAAGCGTAAATAGTCTACTGAACTTTTAGTTTCCTCATCGGTAAGTAGGAAGCGGCCCTGATACGATGATCCTCGAGTGGGCGATGAGAACAGTATCGACCAGACTCCTGAAGTCCCTCTTCAGGATCTCCGACTGCCGCATTCTCACATCATTCACCCCCGCATGCAGAACTACGGCTCCCACTCTTGCATCCTCCTTCAGAATTGCAGTTACCTGCGCAGAGACATCGAGAACACGGGCGCCAGGAAAACAGTGAGTGCGCACCTTACTTTCATTGAAGGAAGCGCGTACGTTCCGGACGATTGAGTCTCCGATGACCACGGTGTTGGATTTCGTCTCGCAGAGGGCAGCATAACGATTTCTCTTAGAAATCTCGAAGACCGGTGGCGGCGGTGGGGGAGAGGTCATCGCTCCGGTCCTGGATTTCGCCTCTCGCCGTGCGTGTGCAGGTGCAGGAGTGAAATTCATTTCGGCTCGTCGTGATCTTGAAGCCTGGGATCTGTGCATAGAAACACACGGAGTAGAAGTGATAGGAGTATTACAATCACGTCGAACATTTACCGCAGCTTTGCGAGCGTCAGCCCGGGATGTTTCTAGCGCCATCTTACGTTCTCGCAGACGTGTTTGCCTCTCGAGTAGATCGTGGATCTGCTTCTCCAATACTTCCAGTTCTGACTGAAGTGCGAAGAAAGATTCATCATCTGCACTCAAAGGTAACGTTAAACACATATCTGAATCATTAGCCATTAGTGGTGTCATAATGAGAACAGTGGGTTAAGCAGTAAAGTCAATATTCAGAACTAAAGGCTGGGAATGCTAACAGCCTCAGTGCTAATAAAATGGTCGTACCAAACAAATTTATCTGTGCGTTATATGACGATATTTGGTATGGGATACACTTAAGGATAGGTTTAACCCTCTGTGAGTTATCAATTTAGAACATAAATATTAAGAAATAACAGGAATAAACGATATATTTAGAAAAAGTTTGACGGAGCTCTGTCTCAAACCACGCTCTCTCAGCAAACAGGAAGTGATGAGGTTCAGGTGTGTCACATGCTGAGGTCATCTGAGGTTCAGATGAGGACAGGAAGGCCAGGACTATGACAAGTGGTTGTCATGCTTCATCTATAAACCAATTACAGTTAGTTCAGAATGCAGCTGCCAGAGATCTACCCAGGTCCAGGAAATATGATCACATAACCTCAATGTTATCATCCCTTCACTGGTTACCCTATAAGTATCGTATTGACTTTAAAGTTATTTTAATTACTTATAAAAAGCCTTAAACTGTCTAGCCCCTTCCTACATAACAGAGCTTCTTTGACATTACAACTTTTCTTGATATATGTAACATCACAGAAGAATAAGTTATTCTTGAAGACAAAACTATTTATTTATAGGTTAATATGGGAGCATAATGATTTTGGTGTTTTATTAGATTATTCAACAAAAAAATCTGTAATTATTGTTATTTTAAATTGTATAAAGATTTTCCTTTCAAAATTCCACATAAAGATGAATAAAGCAACACTATAACAGCAATTGCAAAGTGTACATCAGCATACATACATCATAACTAATATGCAATTCTCCTCTTGCCCCACATATGTTTGCACAGAATGTGAATATGTTTGTCAGTCTGTTTACTGTCTTCGGTATGGTTGTGCATGTACATGTAGAGCAGAAGGCTTGAGCAGGACTGGACAGCAGTGCTTTAAAGGGGATGCATCGCAGATGGGCAGCTGTCATATACACTCTGCATCAGCATAATCAGACCCAAAAATGTTTTAACCAACCACCATGGAAAAAGAACTATAAAGAAAATGTTGATTTGTTGATTGTTAATTTTGCCTAATATATGAGTTCTCCTGCAGCTCAGTTGGTACACTGTACTTTTTTATTGTTGGATGTGAATCCTCTCTACTCCACTTCGGCTATGACGGATGTATTTTTTTTTACTTTATTCCAACCCAAATCTGACTTGATACTATATAAGCTTGAGAATATAAGTTTGTGGGAAAAACTAGACGAACATGTGAAGATTCTGAATCATATAAAACTCAAATGAGACTCCATGTCTCTACGACATTCTGATACAGTGATATCTCACATTTCTTGTCCATGTTCAGTATATGGGATTTTTTTCCCACCAGACAAACATTGTAGCCATTTGCTAATTAGTATACTTAGTATACATAGTACTCCTCTCCTCAATAAGCTACTCGATTTGATACCTCATTTATCGGTCTACAACAAACTGTGCTAGACAAGTTATGCACCAAAGTTTTGTCCAGAAAAAAACAGCATGAGACGAGGGGCACCACTTACTTTGTGAAAAAGTAGGCTACTCAATAAAAAAGTAAACATAAGTACAAGCCAAGTATACTCAGAAGTATACCAAAGTATATCTCAATCAAAAGATCAGGAACAAGTATAGATGTGACGGCAGGGCTCTAGAGTGCGACTAATTTGGTCGCACATGCGACCTTATTTTTCAATGGTGTGACTTAAAATTATTATACCGGTTGCACCGGTGCGACCCAATAGTGTCTGATTGCAGAGTGCAAGACAGAGGCGTAACTGGTAATGGGCGGAACTTGTAATGGGCGGAACCTGTAATTGTCCAAATCACACGGGACAACGCGAGATATCAAACGTGAGATGTTGGCAAGATCACCTTCTTATTTTATGCCTTAATAGTATGTACTGGTTTGTGACGGAAAAAGTAGATATTTTTAACACCGGAGCAAATGTGTGCACTGGTACAAACGCGAAACTAAAGTCACAACTGTTTCCTTAGGACACTATAATTATTAACAAAGACAAACAGCAACTTGTTTTTACATTTAAGCATTTCTTTATTAATCATTTATTATGTATTATTAACTGTTTAGTTTTATTAATTCAGCGACGCATCATTTGGCCTATTTATTAATTTTGTGCAGCGCAAGTACACTACTACTCGCTCCGTACCGGTAGTGGTTTTTAATTGCTTGTCTTCACCAGATGTATGCGTGATATCCTTTGTGACACACCGTTACGAGACAGGAAGGAAATATTTACTTTGGGTTTATTTACATGTGGAACATAAGACCATCTGTGACGTCTAACACCCGACTTCCACCGGGAACACTCTTCAAGGTTGCGCAGGAGAACAGAACGACATGATAGTAAAATGCGTCCTCTACTGGCCACCTCCACCCTACAACACTACATTACGTCACAGTTAATATGTGACACAAATTTAGTTTAATAAACAAATAAATGAAAAATGTTGCGTTTGTTATACACAATTTCTGAAGATGTTGTAGATCTAAATATTTCAGCATACTTTAACAAATCTGCATTTAAGAAACACACAATGCTTTCATTTATTAATTGTTTATTATTAATTTATACATTTCTTTATTCTTTTTCACTCATTCACTCCCCCATCCATTAACTCTCTACTCTTTTGACCATGGCATTGACCCCAAGCCGTATTCGTCAACACAGATTTACAAAAATGTTTCCATGTCTTTGAGATGTTGAAACACAAACAAAAGTTATCTCTGTCTTCTGGGAAATGACCCTCCAGGACCTTCTTGAGTGCATCTTCTTGTTCGTTGGAACTCATCCGCAAAAAGGCAGGCTCCGTCACCTCCTCAATGAACAGGTCTGTGTGGCTCTGCACCCAATTCCAACATGTAAGGCTAGACAAAGGATGTCAAATCTAACGGATGCTGCGTTAAATATTTTTTCACGGGTTCATTAGAAAAAATGAATCGCTTGCGTTAACGTTGACAGCCCTAGTTTTAATATATTATCGACGAAACGATACCAATATGTGCGTTACCCTACTATTGCATGAAAATTACTTAACAAATTAAATTTAAACTTTTATCTCGGGAAATATCCTTACCGCTTTATCTCTATACGACCCGCCATCTTGCCGACAATGTGACGTTTTTTATATCTCGCGTTGTTCCGTGTGATATGGACAATTACAGGTTACGCCTATTACAAGTTCCGCCCGTTACCAGTTACGCCTCTGTCTTGCAGTCCGCAATCAGATCCCACTCGTGCGACCAGCCGTTCGAGGGGAAAAAAGTCTCCGCAACTCTGAAAGTCTTCCTGTGATTCAATAACAAACCAATCAATGATAGTGAAGGGCGGACCCCCCTCTGATTGGCTGTGGTCCAGATATTCCTGCATGTGTGTGTACCAGAGGTCGCGTTAACTGAAAATGCTCTGTCATTGACGGATTTTTTACCCGTGACAGAAAAACCTGAATTTGTAAATCCCCGTTTCCCTTCAGCGTGATATGCTCGCGAAGTGACCTGCGTGTTTTCATCTGTCATTGTTACTGACTAGACATATGATGCGATCTGGGAAAACCCGTCGGATGTCGCGCTGGGACGCGGGAAAGACAGTTCACCTATCAAAGTAAACCACATAACATGAAGAATGAAGGAGTATCACTGCACATTTCCCTCCTGTCCTGTGTAAACTATGTTACGCAAAGTTTTTTTATACAATGTTTTCGTGAGTTGACAGAGCTCCCAGTGTGCAGCACCAGGAGTTATCACCCCTCCGCTGCTCACGCGAGCCGGACCGCGATCGCAAAACATACAAGGAAGGATAAAAAACAGACATGCACATGATAAACAACGTAAATCTTGCTTCACTGCTTATTAGTTGTTGTCCGTAATGTTTGTTAGTTTCCTTGTGTAGTGATAATGGCAGAGCTCTCGTTCTTTTAAGTGTGCGCTGCACCATTTTCATTACTTACGTTTTTTTCAAACGGTTTTGTACAGTATTTTATAGACTTCAACACTAGGCTTTTTTTAAATAAATTGTTAATAGAGTAAGTCTCTCACCACTGGAAAGTGACTTTTACTTGTGATACTGGACTGTTGTGCTTTTAATCTCATCACTGAACTTTAAACACGATTTAATTCCGTTCCTAAAAATCACAGCGCTTCAGTCGACATCAGCCATGACTTTTGTTACATACACAAGATATGAGCAAAATAAAAAGTGATTTGGAAAGGGCTTGAATATGGTATCAAAAACTGTATCGGCTTTATTGGGCATTCGGTTGTATTACAATACAACAAGTTCCGAGACGCCAGTACAGCGTGATGACGTCAAGAACATACAAATTACCACCTAACCTCACCTTGAACCATAGTGACGGGTAATAACTTATTATGACGGATTTTTTACGAGCATGTCAGTCAAAATGAAAAACTCTAGCGCAACCTCTGGTGTGTACGTTTGAGAATGCGTGTGCTGCAGTGAGACAGAGAGATGAGGAGCCTAATGCTGTTAGTTAAACAGAGTGGATGTAGCAGGGGATGATGAGAGATGATGAAACGAACAATTCACAACTTTTTAGTGAATAATGTTAAATTAAGGGCTTATCCGTCCGAAAATCATAAGCAATGCTCTGACACAGAGCCTTCAAGTCCTGGTCCATTTATCTTGAGATCTTTCTAGTTTAAATTTCACTTCACTGAAGCACTTTAAGCACAAACACTTTTTCAGTAAGTTAAGAATAAAATAAAGAACTTAATGTTGAAGAGTTTGTAAGATAAACATTTACAAGTAAATTTTGCCTATATGGACATTAAACAAAAGTGAACTGGTAAAAGCAGGTTAATGTTAAATGCGATGCGGTCAAAAATTTGGGTGCACCTAACTTTTGTGCTGGTGCACCCAAGAAACAAAGTAAGGCGCACCAGTGCAACCAGTGCAAAATGTTGGTCTAGAGCCCTGGACGGAGATGCCAGGCTCTCACCACACCTCCACAATGCTCACGCTCTTCTGCTATACTTATCACCTGCACCTGCCTCTCATCAGTACTAAGTACCAATGAGAACTAATCACCTGCACCTGCCTCTCATTAACCCATTCATCAGAACCAGCATATAGACACTGGGCATTTTCCAAACTGCATTTATGCGCCCTTGAAGGGCCCTTTGTGAAGGGGATGATATTTGTAGGGGCGTTCCAAACGAAAGTGAACACCTGAATTCCTTCGCGAAGGGCTGTTTCAGAACTCTATTCACTTCAAGGAAGTGACCAAGTGACCAGTGGCCAAGCCCCTAGGGGCTATGGCCACTACTGCTTCTGTTGGTATTATTATTATTCTTACCCAATGGGAGTCTATGGCACCCCTTTGAACCATAAGTAGGAAAATTATGAAATTTGGCAAACTCATAGTGGTAGTCCTCAATGGTCATTCAACCGTTTATGGGGGCCCTAGCACTCACTCTATAGCGCCACCAGCAGTTCAAAATGTCACTCTTCAAACAGCTGTAACTATTTAACCAATTGATCTACAGAAATTCTACACAGCACGTGTGAAGCACTCGTCACGCTCATCGCATTTCATGTGTTACATTTCTTGCCCTTCCCAGTAGTGGACATCTTGAACAGTACAGTATTGTGTTTTTTGTTTCTAGTCCTAGAAATTGTGTTAGATTTTTATGAAAATGGGCTGATAAAGTCGTTGGACTGAGCCGCACAGACGTGACCCGCACAGACGTGACCCCATGGAATTGCGAATTTTCGCCATTGTTCAAAAGTTATCATGTCGCAATCTTTTCAAAGGTGGCCGTACCTCTGCCATTCTTTTTTTTCATTCTGTTAGGTACGAAACTTTGTACGCTTCCTCCACATCCAGACTGGGGGTCCTTGCCAAAATGGGGAAAAGCGGCATCTATCGGTTGCGAGATTTGAAAATTGGCTATTTTTGCTAGTAACTTTGGACATGTTTGTCAGGGACATGGGTTCCTAGGGTCATGCCAGATCGTTTGATTATGATTCTGTCACGATTGGATGATCGGCCTGTCCGCCATTTTGAAATTTGTCACAAATTGTAATATCTTTTGAACAGTGTGATTGAATAACAGACCCAGAAATACACTTGAAGTTTCAAGGCAGTGCCACCTAGCGTTCATGAGATATGACACTTTTAATATAATTGCTTATATCTCTTGAACCCATGTCTGAAATTTATTCTCTGATGGTGATTATTTCTCCTGGTCCATGTCGATTCCACTGATGTCTCATTTGTCATTTTCTAACATTCTTAGAGATGTAACTTATTGCAAAGCATGTGAAAAACGTTTCGTCGCTGCTCATTTGACAAACATGTTCTATTTTTTCGAGCTCCACTCACATGACCTTTGTGCAGAGACACGCAGAAATGGACAAACTTATTTTTGATATCTGGGGCAATTAGAAATTCCTCTGCAAAGTTGACTAAGCCTGTGACATTGTCTCTTTCTCATATTGAACTATTTTGACTGTATATAATGTGTTGTGCATTACTATAGAAAATGAATTTATAGCGATCATTGGCACTTCTGATATCTATTTCTCTTGTACACTGTAATTATGTTATTTTTGCTCTATACGCTCTCGTTTTAGCCCCTTCGGGGATCGGCCGATGTCAATGTTTGAAGCTCTGAACGCTCTCATTGGAATGTTGGGTCAGGATGTCAACTGAGTGGCAAAACTGATAAACCGCCAGTATCTTGTCCAAGAGGTAGTGGGTTTGAATCTCGTGTTGTGCATTTCTATACATGATATTCTTGCTTTCATTGTGCCTTCTGATATCTGTTTCTCCTGTATTTCTATTTCTTATGCTCTACTGTGCCATTTCAGCCCATTTGGTGATTAGGCCTATATTGATGCTTGAAGCTCTGAAAGCTGTCCTTGGCAGGCAGGTTGATTTTGTCAACTGAGTGGCTGAACCAGATAAAGCGCATGCCTTGAAACGGCAAGGTCACAGGTTGGAATCCCGAGAAGTGTGTGTGTTACTTGTATATATATATATATATAGAGTGTTCTTTGTGAAATCTTTGTCACCTATTATTTAAACTATCCGTTTTTACGAACATATTGTTCTTGTGGCTGTGCGTTGTCATAGCTACAACTTTGGTTATTGTTACATATCGCTACTTGCAGCTCTATCATCTTTGCTTTGCAGCCCACTTATGGGATGTTGGCATAGTAGCGAGATTCGCTTATACACTAGTGAGGGATCATTGGGGTCAATGGTGCAAAACCAGTGATCGACGTGTTGTGTGCTTGTGTGTAAATTGTGCGCTTTGAGTTTGTTTTCAGCTATTCTTCTCGACCTGTCCGTCTTTTACTCACGTTCTCTTTCTGCCTGTTTTGCTCTCGTTGATCTGCGCCGGCGTGGTGCCTTGGGGGGCTTGGCCCTGTATCGCTGCTTGCAGCTATATTTATTACTTTGTATTTGTTTTACACTTTTTTTGTCAGTGATAAATATAATATAAGATGGTTGTGGCGAGGGGGGCGTGGTTCAGCGAATTCTACAGCAGGAGAGAGAGTTGGGAGACGAGCGGTGAGTAAGTGGGTCAAGTGCAAATGACAAACACCTGTGTCTCCTGATGTGATTCTTTTGTGTGAGCGTGATTGACGCAAAGTTAGGTTAGACACAAGTGATAATAAATGTCAGTAGTAGTCAAGCCGACCTCGTCCCCTTCCTTCCTTAGAACCTGTGTTACAATGGTTAAATATAGTATAAGGCAATTTAGGTAAAAAAGCATCTTTAATATGTTAAATAGCTACTTTTTAGAGGTTTCCTTTCTCGTACACAGTATGTCCTTTATTAATACCAAGTTGAGTGAGAAAACAAGGTGAAATAAGATATTTACACAATATTAAACAAGACGTACTAAAAATGTTTATTTTCAACAAACGAGCACAAGATTCAAAGTGCACTCAGACATCATCTGTTCTCATTTGGAAATACACTCTAAACCTGCCATACTCACCTGATTACTACCTGGATTATCTTCTGTAAATCTTCATCTTTCATCGAGTCTTAGCCGGTGTCGTCGTCTCAAATCACCATCTTCACCCTCACAACCCATTCAAAAATTACCATATCACAGTAGTCAATATGAAATGAAATCAAATAGGTTTTTAGCAAAGACTTAAAAACAGACAAAAAAGTAGCCATTCTAATATCTAAAGGCAGGGTATTCCAAAGTCGTGGACCAACAAAAGCACGCTCCCCTCTACACTTCAGCCTAACGTGAGGGACTACCAACA
Source organism: Triplophysa bombifrons (assembly GCA_029783895.1). Classification (NCBI taxonomy): domain Eukaryota; kingdom Metazoa; phylum Chordata; class Actinopteri; order Cypriniformes; family Nemacheilidae; genus Triplophysa; species Triplophysa bombifrons. Next base: position 12,585,610 of record CM056451.1, on the reverse strand, counting down.
AAGCCTAGTCACTGCATCGTAGGGTTCTAGAAAGAGTGTGGAGATGAAGTTGACAGAGGCATCTTGTTTGTGTGTGTCAATAAAGTGTTGCAAAGTAACTAACCATCTTCCTTCAGATTGTTCCGTTACAAAAATACTTACATTTTTCTCTGAGTAAAGACAAGTATACCTGATATGTTTTTATAATCAAACACAGTAATCTGAGTGTTAACGGACCAGCTCGCCCCATTCCAATATGGCGGACGGCCAATAAGTTCCCCATAGAAACAGATGCTAATGCCCCTTCTAGTTATTTATATCTATGGCTTGCACTCTCCTGGTGTCTGCCATTGATAAGCAACCAGGAATGAAGAGGAAAAACTGTAGTAGATTTGTTGTCTCAATGCATGTATGCCAGTTCACCTAACTATTTGCGTGTGGACCATATATCGCACTACATATATTTTTCCTGTAAAGCATAACGATTTAGGTTGATTTCATTCATTTTAAAGTTTAGGCTATGCGTAATATAATATAATGTAATAAATACATAAATTATTTAATAATGTAGCGGAACGAACCCTCATGCTTGATTTTCAGCGTTAATGTATAACAAACAACGGTCTGTAGGATGTTTGCTGTTTGAGCAGCATAATCAAGTAACTGGTTAGTGTCAATTGGCGTAACCCTTGGTGATAGGGGATGGGTCTCTGACGGCAGAAATGTTGTAGAATAAGGTACAGTATCATATTTCCATTTTCAAAATAAATATTTTAAAATATAAGCTACAGGCTACAAATAAAACATTTTCACCTTGTCAAACTCTAACATGTCTGCATCTAGGAAACAATAAGCAGATAAGCAACATTTCAAATAACAATAACAAGGCTTAAATAACTATGTCTGACAGCTATGATCTTTTAGCTCATTGTCCAGAAATCTTTTTGAAATGTTTACAAAGGTAGATTGCCAGGGCTGTGCTCATTTTAGGATTGTTGTGATTTTGTTTTAGGGAGTCCTCTTGACTATCCGTAACTTTAGAAGTCCTAAAATTAATACTGACACAACCATTATTTTTTATAGTTTTTCTAAATCAGGAAGGAGCTACTTAATTGTCATGAAACAAAGGGAGGGAAGAACCCAAATGCAGGCAGCGGTACGGGGTAACAAAACGACTTTAATAAAACAAAACAAAAACCCACGAGGGGGTAAAACAAGACACGATAACAATAACAATGACAAGTACACAGGAACTAGACTAACTAAACTTAAACTAACAAAGACTTAATACAATACTATACAAGACTACAATGACTAACACTCAACTACACTTACTTGAATCAGGAAAGAGACACAGATACAGGACATGGAACACACACACACACACACACACACACCCAAACCTCCCGTGTTTAAATGTTTTTTCTAAAGTCAAAATATTCATTTGAATTACTTTGTACCTTATTATTATCAATATATACAATTATTCACATACCTTTAATCTCTATTTCATCTAGAGATTTCCCTTTGAAGCTCGCGAGAGTTCCTTTTTCCATAACCAGCAGGAGCTTTGAGATTTTAGCAATTTCTATAGTTGGATCTGGTAACCGATAGTAGTCTCTATTGACCCGAATGTCATGCCCCAAAAAATTGGCTAATTGATCCAGCTCATTATCCTTCAGATTCAGAACCTGTGACATTGTGGCTACCTGCTTACGAAGCTGTGTAGACCTAAGATATTCCGGGTTCTGTGCACCACAATGATTTGCAAAAAGTCTGATGCAGTCCTGTCCCCTGAAGAAGCTGGTTGCTGAACACTTCGGTCTTCCAAATAGAAAGGGGTTGTCCCTGTCCACATCACATGAGTCTCTCTTGTCCACAATAAGCTTTATTGCTTTGACAACTTCGGGGTTTAACAAAACAGCAACTTTCCTCCCTCTCTTGCCCATTATTTCTACTCTGCTGAAATGATTTGACATTTTTTGCTCAAATGGAGAGAAGCTGAGAGCTATATCCTCAGGGAGCTCAGTTTGGTCTCTTTTCATAAAACACTCAACAGTCATTTTTGAGACCTCTCCTGCTCGACGTCTGTTAAAGATGATCACTTGTGCAAGAGTCACTTTGGCGAGTTCTGCATATGTTTTTTGGAGATTCATTCTTTTTCAGGCTTTCAAAAGCATCTGCACATTTCTTCTCTAGGTACTCATTAAGAAGCTGCAAGTCTTGTGTAAATGGAAGAGTAGATGGTTTATTGAACTTTGATTTGCTCAAAGTAGCAAGAGCAGCATGTGAGACATGTTCTTCCCATTCACTTGAGCACAGTCTTTTGAATCGCTCTGCTGCTTTTGTCAAAGCATCATCCTCTGCTGCGATGGCCCTACAGAGAATAATGTCACCGATCTTGTTAAGTGAATGTCCAACTTTAGTGCAAGACTTGGCGTCTTATACGAGTGACGCTTTTCATCATAACCAGCGACATCTTTCACAGCATCAATGACTTTGTAGAAATTGCTCGGTTTCACAGCATCTTCAAAGATAAATATGGAGTGCTTCTTCTCAAGCTCAGCAACAGTCTGCCCATTTCCCGCACTCTCTGCCGAATGTATTCAGATTTTGTTGGATCGCTACCATGTTTGTTGTAAAGAGACTGACTTGCAGTATGAGAAAATCATTTCGAACTATAGATGAAATGTCATCATTCTTCATATTTCCTAAAAGCTTCCACAATTCAGCAGATATTACCTGGGAGAAAGATGACTCTGCAATATCAGCCAAAACTAAGACTTTGGCTCTACCAGTTGCTTCAGACTCAGAAACCTTCTTCGAAGGGCATCTCCGTGTATGTCGCCAGAGCTCTTTGCGTACAAACAAGCCTTTGCAGTATACACGGTGAACATATTTTTTGGAACTCAGTTCAATCTCTGATCTCGCTGGCCGCCTTTTGACTTTCAGTGGTCCACTCTTATTCTCCATAACCTCTCGATTATGTTCGTAGTTGCCTCTGTTTCTCAAGTAACCGTTTTCTGTCCTTGGAGTGTTTAGGGAGTGACAATGCAGCAGCGATTTCTGTTTCAGTGTCTTGATGCTTTTGAAAGTGACGGGCAATTTTAGACTGAGGTTTCTTGCACACATAACAGTAATTCTTGTGGGTAGAAATAGTGTCTTTGGGTTTGAAACATTGTCAATTGATGACTGTTCATCAGAAGACACTGTCGGTGTGCTCTCAGGAGTCTGATGCGTCACAATACTTTTTGCAGTAGGATCATGACCATCACATGTTATATCCTTAGCAGAACTAATCATGTCTTGCTCAGTGGATGAACAGTAAGTGGGTTTTGGCGCATTCTTTGCAATCTTGGAAGACTTGACAACAGCTGGTGTGGTATTAAAATATGGTGGACTTTCTGCACTATCACTATTTTGTCTAGAATCTGGAATGAAGTCATCAGAGGATTGAGGAGTTTATTCTTTATCAAGGCTGATATATTCGTAACAGGACAATTCGACATTGAGCTAAAAAAGACAGATGATTATAACAATGAGAAGAACAATAATTATAACTTACACAGTTTTTTGTAAAAATTATATTTCACACTGTTTGTTGACGCTATGGGGAAGCACTTCTTTGCCCAGTGTCTGAGAATGTTTGAAATCATCAATTTATTTTCAATATCCATCTCTTGACAAAGCAATGTGCCCACAGAGCCTGCCTTAAAGATCATCAGATAATGTTGTCTTTAGAAAGGTAATGCAGGCATGCCTGAAGTTTGGCAATGACATGCATCATCTCATTTCCCTTCCTAGGGAACCGGGTTACACACATAACTTGAGACGTTTGATAAACAAACTTTCAAGTTTACAAGGTGATATAAACGTAATAAACTTACCATTTCACCTTTTTTCAGGAAGCAGGTTTTGTGCCGTGATCTTGAACATACTAAAAAAAGAAAAAAGTAAAATAAACATGCATTTTCCAGGTTTTCGTCTAATCACTGCTACTTCATTTAATGAAGTCAAGAACAAATCCATTAACATAAATGACCACAATTAAAACTAAATATTGAATTACAAAAACACTGACATTTGCACGTTAACCCAAGCCATCTTCAACTTCACAAGAGTCCAAACAGGAGATAACAGAACAGTGAACTTCATGGGGGCACTGTAACAAGAACAACAAAGAATGTTAGGTGATGAACCTTGTATAAACTGTGGATGTAACGCTGGATTTGCAAATCGTTTGAAACTGATAAATGGAGCTGTCCCAGTGCTAAAAGTTGCTGGATTTAACTTACTTTCTCTTTGTCTGATGAAGGATTAACACTTTGATTCTCTGATGTAGATGGATGAAAACTGCAATCGTCTGCAGTGCCTGAGCTCTTATCACCCAATTCCTGAAAATAAGAGAAAGACGGATACAACATTAAGGCACGAACGTTTGCATATAATAATAAAAAATCCAGATATACCATGGTCAGTCTGAATACTCAATTTTGATTGGCTGGCAGGATGTTCTATTCACTTTGGTCACCATTCTCTATCAATAATTAAATCAGATAAATGCTATGACCATGGTATAAGCGTGATTATCCATGGCCAGCCATGCATTACAGGATTTTAAATACACTTCACTGAAGAAACACCTTCGCCTGCATGTCGTGCAACACAATCTTTAGTGCAGGGCTAGCCGTGGATTATCACTTACATTTTACAAAGGATAATCTTGCCTAGATTGAGGGTCCTCATAAAGGAAACTGTCCTTACAATACAGGTCAATGTCATGCCCATCCCCCGACACACAGGATGAAAATCAAGGGTAGCATTGAGGAAATACCTAGTCACTGTGTGAGAAGTGATTCTTCATCTTTAAAGATGGAGTAACAAGCTATTTCAAGCATTCTGACTTCTTTACAATGATAAACGTGCTGGCTTCTCGTGCTTAACAGTCAACTTTTCATAAAATGAGTTGGAGGTATAACGTAGTATTTATGTGCTCGATACACTCCCTTGGGGTTCCTACAGATTTTGCAAAGTCTTTTTCCAATATGAATTCCCCTTTCGTGACAAGGGTTTTTAGTCCCTTATTGGACAATTACCTCAGACAAGCTCGACAACATGTCAACGAGCCAGAGTGAGAGAAAGAGCACGCCCATCAATATGTTTGGTTAGCTACGGAAGTAAAGCTGTGTTCGTTTGTTCACGACATTTCGGTGATGAACCTTATATTAACAAAGGATGTAACACTGGATTTGCAAATCATTTGAAACTGATAAATGGAGCTGTAAACTAAAAGTTGCTGGATTTGTTAGCTATCAGCGCATTCATGCATTTTGTAAACAACACAAACTTACAGTGAATCAACACTTATGCAGGGAAAACACCATGATATATTGGGTGCTTTGTGCTGTAGTTCAACCCACTGCACGTCTTTAGAAGGGTCTACTGTTTTCAGAAATAATCGTACAGCTGTAGCTGTCTTTTATAAATGAGATCAAACTAAATACTCTTTGAAGATATGAAGTTGGCAATAATTCTCTATAGCTACTCAAACTAATATGAGATTGGCAGAAACTGTGTGCGTTACCTCCGCTTTAAATAGACATGCTTTGATCAGAAAACTCTTCATCTTTCCAAATAATCATTATTTGGTCAAAGTTTGAGACACAAACTCAAGTAAAAGCTTTCAACATCTAACATCACATCAGCGTTCTGAAGAAAAACATCTTCACTTACTTTCTCTTTGTCTGATAAAGGATTAACACTTTGATTCTCAGATGTAGATGGATGAAAACTGCAATCGTCCGCAGTGCCTGAGCTCTTATCACCCAATTCTGAAAATGGGAGAAAGACGGATACAACATTGAGGCATGAATGTTTGCATATAATAATAAAAAATCCAGATATACCATGGTCAGTCTGAATACTCAATTTTGATTGGCTGGCAGGATGTTCTATTCACTTTGGTCACCATTCTCTATCAATAATTAAATCAAATAAATGCTATGACCATGGTCAATGTTGCCATTTTAGGGTCAGGTGAGGGTAATGATGGCAAAAGTGGAGACGGGCATGAGGGTGATAAGTCCTTTACAGAGGTCGACTCAGCACAGGATGCCCAAGACAATGCAGTTGTGCATGCTACAGAGAATGACTACAAATAAAATTATAATCACAAAAGCATGAAGAAACATAAATAATCAATTCTGTATTGAATTGTTTACCTAGTAAAATGATTATCATGTTCACATATTACCAACCATGCAATCTTCACGTATGGCAGTCTTTTTGCGTTTCTTTTCAAATTCTACTCTATTAAACCGATGCGAAAACACAAATGCGCTGAAACACAAACGCAAACACTGCACCAAACTCATTGGTAGTCATTGTTTCATGTCAACTTTAAAGCAATTTAAAAGTTATATGTGTACAAGTCTATGAAATATTTGAACGCATACTAAAGACAAGTTATAGATTCAGACACAGCAATTCTGGTCTTATGGCTCGTTTTCACTGAGCGGTACCGTACAGAATGGTGCGGAATTATTACCGTTTCCACTGTCAGAAGTTGTGAATGGTACCAAAAAAGCTAACCATAAGCTAACAATACTGTACCACAATTTTGGGACCCTTTCGTAAAGGCACAGGTAGTACAGTACCTAATGGGTGGAGCTAGACTCAATGCAGAATGCTTATTGGTTTACAGAGAATCTTTACTTGCATGTGCTTCAAGGGGAACGAGAACACAGGAAGCGCCATTTTCTTTCTGGCATTCACTATGCCTACCAAGTTAGGGTACTGTTGGGAGTTGAAATGAAAGCCTGATTACATGTACTGAATTGAACTGTAATGTACTAAACTGCTCAGTGGAAACAAGGCATTTGTATCTTTCTTTCTTTCTTGTTTATTTGTTTTAATACCTCTTTCTGTGGACCCAAACCGCTGACACTGGATTCTCTGGCCTGATTCAAAGAAATATAAGAACACAATGTTAAGATGTGATAAGAGAATAGCAATTGATGAAAATGTTACCAAAAACTGTTTTTCAGCATTTAATTTTTCCTTGGCTCGCCAAGGCCAATCTGAGTCTCCGTAGCTGTAAGTATTTTCTTCTCCTGGTTCAATGTCTCGGACAGCAAAAAGACACAGATGGGGTTGCTGGTTCACTTCGACTGTTTTTATAGTACAGGTAGGATATTTGTGCTCGTCATTGACCAGTCTTCCCAAAGATCCATCTTCCTTAGATGCATCCATGCTAAAAATAAATAAAAGCCCATTAAGCTTAAGTGACTGGCAACACTTGTTTTTCTTTCACATTTACACAAATGGGTCTGGTGAGAACAAACCAAAAGCACACACGTGGTTGCCTTTAACCCCGTGCCTGAGCACAATTGTCTGCAATTGTCTGGTGCCTTAAACTCACAATGTACTTTACAATCTTAACCCGAGACCCTTTTGTGATTATGATGCAACTGCTTTGTAGTAAACAGAGAAAGGACTTTCGTTCAGCACAATTGAGTTCATCACAATGCTAAGTTTGATAAGATCCGCTAATCATAATTTGTGCAGTGTTGCATGATGTCCCACGACCCTAACATTTGGAGTATATTGTGTGCGCTATTGATCAACCAAAAATGTCCTCTTGTCATTTCAAACCTGAATACCTAGTTCCACTGAACACAAAAGAAGATATTTTGCAGAATGTGGTTAACTGGCACAGATTGACTTACATTGGTTTTGTGCACATACAATGTAGTGAATTGGTGCGGTTTGCTTATAAACATTCTGTTAAATCTCTTCTTTTGTCTTCTGCAGAGGAAAGTCATAAAGGTTTGAAATGACAAGAGGGTGAGAAAATGATGACAAAAATGTAGCTTTTGGGTAAACTGTAAAATCTTAAGAATTTAAACATATGCATAATTCAGACTATTCCATCCGTGCTCAAACCTAACCACACCGTACCCGAACCCACCTCTTCAACTAGACCAGTGCACAGTTGACGCTCACAGTATTCAAACATACCAGACTTTGGCTGGTTAAACGTGCTCATTCAAGGTTCAGATAGGACAGTGTGAGCAAGCTCTAAAATATCCATTCTATTATAAAAATTAATTCCAAAATATTCAGTCCATTATTTTATGAAATCCAGGCCTGTGCCTTTCTTAACTAGCTTTTGCTTCTTCAAAACAACACCGTTCAGGAAGCTTGTCCTCCTGGTTGGAAGAGGTGGGTTGGAGCACATTTGGGTTTGGAAAGGGGACAGTATGAGTTCAAATCGCAACAGAGAGCGGAACAGAAAGCATGATGTAAATTATGCGACAGTTTAAATCCTCCCTGAGATTCAGCTGTCACTGTAAAAAAACTGATACACAGCGCACTTGCTTGTGAAGGCTTGTGTCACTGTGGCCAAAACTATTCCAGATATTTGGATTGTCAAACATAATGCAATGCTATGTGTAACGGGAGCGGATGGTACAGTACAATGTGAGCGCAGGCCTGTGGGGACAATTGCATTGGGCACGACTGTCAGCAACCAAGCTAGATGTGAGTATACCCGAGTAAGGGATAACGTACAGGCAGCCGGTTGTTATGGCAGAAATAATCCCTGACACTGTGATCAGAACGTGAAGCGGAGGTTAGTTTTTTATTAGTTTTGTTCCTATGTTATTTGGTAATAACAACCCTTGGAATCTTGCGACTGGCCAATTAGAATAAAGAATTCAAATGAGCCGTGTAATAAGATATTTAAACATCCCTTCTACATCAAGCCAACAATTCAATACTCACCACCAATGTTTGCCATGCCACTGAAAATCAAACAAGAATGTGTTCTCAACTTCACTGCACTGTTCAGATCGAGCCAGACTCTCCTTTGAACTCAGAAGTTCACTTCTGTATTCAAGGACAAAATCACCTTTGAAAAAAGCTTCAGTGGTGAAAACGCCACGTCCTAAAGAGAAAAATAAATTAAGTTCAGAGGTTCTTTTAAAGTGAACTATTAATGAAACTATTAATAAAATATTTATTTAGCAGCCATGCTAAAATAAAAAAGTGCTGTTCTTACACTTAACACTTACACAAACATTATTATCACCTTTATATTGATTAATAAATTTCTCCTGAAGCCCAGGCTTGTCTGTTTTGGAAGAAATGTGATGCTTAGCATCCTGAAGTGGTGTCTTGCGTCTTTTATTTTTCGATATGGCCAGCATGGTGACTGCTGGTGCCAATACTTATACAATGACTGCAAAGAAATATTATAAATACATTAACAGTATAATAAAGCATATGTCAGACTAAAACAAGCAACACAGTTAAGAAGACAATGGAAGAGAATTTCAAAGTGGAATTGGTTTTAGCTAAAAAAAAATAGGATTTCTGTCTAACTGTGAATCTCCATAATTCCCTCGAAACACTATGAAAATTACATGCATAAAATATTTGGATTTTGTGCATGTCTTAAAAATCTCTGCAATTTCCACCACCACTTAATGCATGATAATAATACTGATATCACTATAAACATTAAAAATATATGCACACATATATTACAGCAATTTTAAAACACGGATTAAAACACGTTTTATTCGTATACAAATTGTTAAGTATTGAAAACTTAACTTTACGAATTATATTTACTATTACAAATGATACTAATGTTGACAATGATTACACCTAGCCAATTAATATTGTTACCACTAATATGAGATGAAGATTCATATCAATATGAGATTCAATGAGATGAAAAGTGGCATACCATCGAAAAGTTGAAAAATCCCTTAACATTATATATGTATTAACAAACCTTAAATACTACTCGATTTAATATTTTATAAATTGGTCTTAAATCGTATGTCAGAAGTCACCTTTCCTCTTTTAATCGCTGCGTAGGTCTCTCTCTTCGCGGGAAATAGTGGATAATGAGGTGATATCACGTGCTTGCATTTCCCGGGAAACCTGTCGTGCGTCGCTGACTTGAGTACGCAAATGACGTTTTTACGTTTGTTACGTTCGCGCTGAAATTGTGCTAGGGCACGAGCTAAGTACAGTTCCAAAATACAGCAAAAAATACACTGGAAATAAACTGGCTTAATCAATTAAAACTGTTTTCATTAACGGATTCACAGATTGGTGGCATATTGGTTTTTTTATATGTAATTTTAAAATAAAAAAACTAACACTTTCACTTAATGGACTTTCATTTCCAAGCATAACTTGATACTAGAATTTAAATATAGAACAATAAGAATAGGAATGGGAAATACATGATATTGTTTTACACGACATTTTATACTATTAAATATTGAACGTTTTCTCTTTAGGTATACAGAATTTAATTAAGAATTTAAAGCCGTAAATTAAATGAATTAAAATGCTAATTATTAGATTATTGGCTGTTTATGAGTACTTATAAAACACATACTCTGCAATCTGCATGAATATATTCTAACATTATAATGATCATATTACGTTACAATACCTAAAACTTAACAACTAACTTATCGTTCTATTAAAAAGCGCCAAATTAGGAGTGTATTGAGCTAACAGTCGTAGAAATGCTAAATGGTTTGTTAATAGCAAGAATAGGACCTTAAAATAAAGCGTGACCCATACGAGTAACTTTCCTTATTTAATTGTTTAGGCCCAATTATCCATCTAATTAAACTGTAAACCCATTATCTCATGCAATCTCGACTATCAGGTTCATTAACTAAACCGTATTACATTGTCTATGAACCATTTATGAATACATTTGTACCAAACATAGAAGTTAACATGCAGAGAACAAACTTTAAGCCTATATTGATGCCGTATGTCACAGTCATCATCACCAATACACGAATATGGAATGTTACCCATCTTACAAAACGTGTTACTAAGGTAAAAATAAGCTACAAATAAGCATAACTTAAACTTACCTTTACTCGTAAAGATGTTTTTCGTCTAAAATGAAGATATTCGCAGGTGTTCGATCATAAAGTCTTTTTTTATTATTATTTTTATTTTATTTTTTTATTGAACAAATATAACATCAAAAACTTAGTCACAATTAAGAGCAGAAATAAACAACAATAATTCAGAAGACAAAAAGCCAGTACAGGGAAGTAAAATAAAAGCAAGTGAAAAATAAATAAATAAAATAAATAGACAAATAAAATAAATACAAATAAAATTGAGCCAGGGGTAACAAAAACTTAAAATAAATTCAAGAGAGAGAAAAAAGCGTTGAGACCCTTTAGGTTTCCACTATAAAAAAGCTGAAATATTATACTTTGTGCACATTGTAACAGACTTTAATGCTTTGGCATTGTTAGAAGATGATATAGTACCCAAATAACATTTAAGGGCTTTGCAAAAAATTATAAAAAGAGGTTTGACAGACAAAAACTTACACTTGTGTACAAAAAACTTGGCTAGAAAAATAAATAGATTTATAAGAAAATACTTTTCTTTTAGATTTTGGTCAGAATTATATAATCCAAATAAGACGTCCTTAAACATCAAGGAAAAGTTGACTAATAAAGAAGCACGTACAAACAGACAAAATTTCTCCCAAAAAGTAGCTCCATGAATACAGTCCCAAAAAAGATGAGGTACAGACTCGTCTTCCACTCCACAAAGGGGATCCAACTCAGGAAACATTTTTTTGATAAAGACATTGACTGGATAAATTCGATGCAACAACTTGAATGATACCTCTTTAACCTTATTAGTGATTAAATATGTATTGGATAGAGACCACACTTTCTTCCAAGGAATATCATTAAAACATTTACTCCAATATGATATTATAGAAGGGACAGTTATAATATCACTCTGAAAAAGTCGTCTTATCTTTCTATTCCTAGAAAAAACAGATCTTCCCTATTGCAGTCTCGCATGGATGCATCCAGGAGGCAGAAGAGAGTAAAGAATCAGCTGAGTTTTTTAAAAGTGCAATAGCTCCACTAGGGATGGCATCCATCACTATGGCAAAGTCTGGTGGGGTGACAGGAATACCATATTTCGTTAAGAATTCAGAATAAGAAAACAATTGACCATTTGAATTTACAAGTTGAGAAACCAAAATAATATTATTATTAAACCAATCTGAAAGAAAAAGTGTTCTATTTTTATATCGGATATCATGGTTATTCCAAATAAAATACCTGTGGGGACTAAAATTATGTTTATAAATCAAGTGCCAGGCCAGAAGCACCTGCCTGTGGAAATCTGACAATTTAATGGGCAATTTAGAGATATTATAATTGCATACTAATAGAAAGGGGAGACTGCCAACTTTAGAAAAAATATAATTTGGAATAGCATTCCATATGGAATCAGAATCATTCAAGAACTGCCTCAACCAATTGATCTTATTGTTCAGAGAAGCAAAATCAAGAAAGTTAAAACCACCCGGTTCAAAGCAATTTATGACAACAGATTTTTTTATGTAATGTCTCTTGTGTTTCCATAAAAAATCAAAAAGCATTCTATCAACCTCTACACAAATTTTCTTGTTCACATGTAAAGAAAGAGCAGGGTAGGTCAATCTAGAAACACCCTCCGCTTTGGCGAGGAGAGCTCTTCCTCGTAAAGATAAGTCTCTTTGGAGCCAGGAATTTAACTTTTTTTTAGCTTTAGTAATTACTGGATCAAAGTTTAACTTTCCTCTCGCATTGACATCTTTACAAATCGTAATACCCAAATAATTCACTTGATAGCAATATGCCTTTTTGGGATGAAGCCTGACTGAGTTTCATCTATTATTGAGCTTAGAACCCGTTTAAGTCTTTTGGCCAGTAACAAAGCTAATATTTTATAATCACAGTTTAATAAACAGATTGGACGCCAATTATCAATCAAAAGAATGCCTTTGTTAGGTTTAGGTATTAAAGTAAGTAATCCCTGAGATAAGGTAAGCGGAAGTGTCTCAGACGCAATACTCTCCAAATAAGTTTCAAGCGGGAAAGGTGCTAACTCAACAACAAAACTTTTAAACAATTTGGCTGTCAGCCCATCTGTGCCCGGAGACTTATTGTCCTTAAGAGCTTCAATAGACTCAATTATTTCATTGATGGATATATCACTATCGCAGGTGTTTTTATCTTCATTAGACAGAGTCCTAATATCTTTCAAAGACTGGAAAAATGACAAAGCTGAGTCTTTGCAATATTTAGAGCTATAAAGATTTGAATAGAAGTTTGCACAAAATGTGCCGATTTCCTTAGGATCAGAAGTAACTGTGCCGTTTAAATTTAAAGAGTTAATAGTTAAATTTCTAAAATATTTTTTTTCCATTCTGAAGAAATATGCTGTACTTTGTTCTCCTTGCTCTAGCCATCTTCTTCTAGAGCGAATAAAAGCACCCTCTGCCTTATTCTTATAAACTGAGTCTAACTGAGTTTGCAGATCAATATATCTTGCCTATTCAGTTTCTGACAAACCATCCTTCATTTTCCCAGAGAGAGACATTATTTTAGAAATGACAGTCTTCTCTTCAAGTCTTTTACGTTTAGCTAGAAGGCTGCCAAAATTCCTAGCACACTTGCCAATTTCATGTTTAAGAAGTTCCCAATTGAGACCGTATTTATTCTCCTTTTGTGCTTTGATCCAGTAATATTCAATCAAAAATAAAACATCTTTCCTTAATTGATCATGCTTAAGCAAAGAGGAGTTAAGATTCCAATAAGAGGCTCTAGGTCTTGAAGAAGAAATAACTGATGATAGAGGGGATTGGATAAGAGTTGCTTTATGATCAGTCATGGGTGAAGGGAGAATGCTAACAGAGACATTAAAATCCCTAACAGATTGTTAAACAAGCCAGTAGCCTATTCGGGACTATTCGATCATAAAGTCATCAACGACGTTGCCTGAAAGTCCGCGTAGGTTTGACTGACATCGAAAGCAGCCAATCGCTGAACAGAATGTGTTCAACTAATGAAACGCGCTCATTGACGGCTGAAATGTGTGTGGTGCTGCAATACCACCAGATTTTCAATAGAGGGAGATTATACACTGTGAGCAAACACTGGGAAACACTGAAAAACCGGTATAACGTGCACATTAGGGCATTTTAGGACATATTGAGAAAACGCGGGAAGAGGTTGGTGGGAAGCTCTTAAGCCTGTTTATGCCGCGCGATTTATGAGGACATCAGCCCTGTCCTTTCAGTTACGCTATGTCCTCACAGAGTCGGTATGTATTCAGGTAAAAAGTCCCCATTATCAGGTTGCACGCGCAAAGGTACATGCTAAAGCAATGACCGACAAAAGACAATGAAACAAGAGGACTATATAAAGGGGAGCAAATAAACAGGGAGCAGGTGTGAGGCATGAACTGATTAACAAGCAATAACGAGACGAAAGGGCGGGAAACACCGATGAGACATGAGAAAGCACATGGCAAGTCAATATATAAACAAAGCCATGTCTTTTTCACACAAAACCCAAGTCAATGCCATGACTCCACCGCAAGACCAAGAATAAACATGACATGATTGTGGAATCATGACACTTAGTAGCTAGAGCTAGAGTTCTTCACAGTGTCTTTGTATGTATCAACACTATAACATTTTTCTCACTCCTTAACTACAGCAAAATGTTTTTCAAGACTCCTGTACCTCTCTAAAAATCATGTATTTCAGAAAAGTGCAATGTTCCAAGCTAACACGTGTCATTAAGAGTTCTGTTTGATGTTATGACTTTCTAAATATAATTCAAATTGTACATGTTATGTGCACATCATGGTGGTAAAATAGATTAGCACACATATCTAGTTCTACTTATCTGATTATCTCATGGAATAGTACATACAATAAACAGCTACTTTTATGGAATATCTTGGTGGGTTTGTTCATATATGTTTAAAATTGTGTTTATGTTGTATTTTAGATGACAATTTAAATGTCACAAACTGTCATAATTCTCACCCACAAACACACCCATAAATTTGACAGTTCAATAGACTTGATAGAGTATAAGTATATGCTAAAGTTGTGCTTGTGCAAATTGTTTAAACAAAAGTTTCATTGTCTTTAGAGAGCTCTTGTTGTTCCTTATAAATATTTCAGAAAGCATTTGCAAAAGCGACCAAAAACTGAATTTCATTTAGTCATTTAGCAGACGCTTTTATCCAAACCGGCTTACAAAGAGTTAGGGAGCAACAAGCGATATGTCATACAGGAGCCATAATACATTAGGTGCCAATACAAAGTTACTGGTTTCAACTAAAGCTAGACCACTACCTGTTGAGAGAAAGGGTTAGTTTTTTGTTTTGTTTTCTCATTTGTCTGTCAGGTATTCAAAGAAGAGTTTGGTTTTGAGTAGTTTTTTGAATGTTGTGAGAGATGTGGTTGACCGGACAGAGTTAGGAAGAATGTTCCACCAGGAAGAAGTTGTGAAGCAGAATGAGCGGGAACATGATTTACTGTCCTTATGAGAAGGCAATACAAGACGCCGCTGGTTTGGTGAACGCAGGGATCTTGATGGGGTGTAGGAGTGCAGGAGGGTGTGAAAGTAAGCCGGTGCAGATCCAGTGATGGTCCTGTAGGCAAGCGTTAGTGCACTTGAATGGAAGACAGAGGTCTGGAAGACAGAGGACAAAGGTTATCTTGACAGGAGATAAGAGTTGAGCATAAGGTGTCGGTGGCAGTGTCCGCATCTAGAGATGCAAAGTTGGAGGGAAGAGAGGATATCACTTTTGTAGAGAGTGTGCTCAGGGAGAGAGAGCGAAGGTTCCATCTAAAGTAAACGGGTGGTGATGTTGGTGTAGTGCATGTAGGAAGGAGCATGTTGAAAGTGATGAAGAAGTGGTCCGAGATGTGAAGAGGTGTGACTTGAATGTTATCTGTGGTGCAGTTGGGGATCAATTACAGATCAATTTAAAAGAATAAAACAAGAATAAAGCATATAATGAATAAAACAATAATGAGTGAAGCCTTAGGTGGCCTAGAAGCAAAAGCATTATGGGTGTATGCCTATTTGCTATTCTAAGTCGCTAAGGGGACTGCTGGTAAGTGTGGGGTGGATACTTCATACATTTTCTAGCCCATTATAAACAACACAAGCCTTTAAATGGACTGTGGAAAGGCCAATTAAAATCGCAATGAAGACAAACTAGTACAAAACCTGCTGAAAACACAAAGACATACTCCTAAACTGCTGTGGTCTGTCACCCTTGTACACACATTATAGTCAAGGGATATAATAAGAGAGAGGTACAGATAGCAAATAATTGTGCCATGTGAAATGGTTCATCTCGTTGGGTGACGATCTGGATTATGAAGAGTGAGATTTAGTCATTTTAACCAGTTATGAGTGTAGGCTATATGACATCTGAAGATCTGATGGTTTTAAGAGCATGCTAATATTCTTCAACATTGATCTTAAAAAGAAATGCAGGATGTTTGTAAAATTACTTACAGGATGACGATCCCAAGACCTCCCAACTTCTCGAAGATTGTGATTATTTGACCCAAATTTGTCCATGACCGGATAACCGTTCATCCATTTGTGCATAAGTGCCCTTATTCTTCAGTGCTTTGGCTTGAAGACAGTTTAAACATTCATGGAGCTCTACTGGAGTTCATATATTTTTAAGTACACTGGCTCGTTTTGGTCATTTTCCCTTTCACGGCTTTAAAACCACAGCAAAAAAAAAAACCTCTAGAATTCCCTTCAGACAGGTCCTGACTAAAACTACAGCCTTTTACATTTTTTTATGTTAATGTAGAAAAGTCTTGACATTTTAACCCAATATGGAATTACACATTTTATGACTTTGCATGGTGAGGCAAAGTATGTTGGATTCTATTGGCTCAGTCACATCTGGTTGTAAAAAATGAGCTTTATTTAAAATGTTAAAAGTTAAACTGTATTCATAATTTCAACAAATAAAATATCAAACAATGTGGCATTTAAATTACAAGCTATTAAGTAGGCTATTACAAGCACACAAACATTTCACAATAATATGTCTATATGATTTTATGTAAATGATACAAAATGATAAAACTATATACAGTTGGTATTCGAACTACACATTGCTGTAATGCCCCCAGGGTGACAATACTACATTCAACAAAAGAGTTTTTGTCTCCCAATATCATTAAAGAGTCTAAAATTACTTTTTTTTCGTTTTATTTCATAACATGACCTTACTGGTTATTATGAATAAATTCTATGGTTTTCTCAATCCTAAGAGATTTGCAGTGTTTCAATTTTATGTTACATACAAAAATATGGCCATAATGACAAAGTGACAGGCTACTCCTCAGAAGGTGCCTTTGCTCCTCCACTGACTTACTCTCTAAGATGGACGATTAGCTGCACCCTACTTTGAATCTCGTTATCTTGAATCTGGCAGACGCCATGGCAGCAGCAGCAGCCTATGCAGCAGGACAAAGAGCCATCCCTCTTCCCTATATCAACCACACAACACAAGCTGGCTTCCAGCAGCGTGGCCCAATTACACCACTGAGACAACACTGCCTCGCTCCTCGTTTAGCACAAAGGAATTGATTATTACAGATTGCATGGGAGAGGGTGTTTTTGACAGTACAGTTAAAAAAAATGAGGGAAAAGAAAATTGGAGGTTATTTGACCGATTCAAACAGGCTATCTTCCGTCAGTTCGATATATGTTTTCTAATCAAAAACGGAAAACATTTTTTTTTTTTTTTTGACAAAATAAAAATGTTAATTATGACCTTTTTCTATATGTTGTTTAAACTGGGAAAATTAAATAATGAACATCTTAAAATGCTGTATTTCTAACCTTGAGCTACAGTACATTTTTTTATGAACAGTTGCAAAGGTCACCAACAGGGGTAGCGAAGATGCTGCTAGGCAACTACAGTCCTTCAGGTCCATTTGCACAAACTATTATGGCATTGAGCAGGACTTGCAGATGAGATCCTCAGCAAGAAAATAGTTAATAACTACTTACAGACATATTTCTGAACTAGACAGCATTGTACATAACGGCAGTAGGCTATATATATATATATATATATATAGCTTGCACTTTGCCAGACTTACAATAAACAAATAGAATATTTCAGAATCTTGTTTGTAAAGTCACTTTACTGTTATATAAATGTACTGTAATGTCAATGCACTGTGCATTTATTTGTTATTTGATGGTGTTGTTTGATGATGAAACTCATCCCCCTGTTTTTGAATGTAAGAACTGGGCAGTGCCTACTGCACCCACCAGCGTTCACTCGTGAGTTCACTCGTGTGTTCATCCGCAATGATTTTTGTACCGACCCGACGGATCCCTTTAAATTTATATCACGTTTCCAGATCTCACATTTAAGATCTCACATTTAGGCTAATTTTCTCCATAACAAACAGAAAATGCTATACAATTTTTTTATTCGTCTTGACAATATACAAAATTGATTTTATATTTTAATGTCGATACAGAGTATTGTCACAGAGAAAATATATTAAAAACATACAACGTATTTCATTCAAATTATACACTCTAAAAGATGGTGATATTTTGCACTAAAAGTGGTTCTTGGCTTGTAGGGGAACCACTTTAAGTGTAATATAAAATCTTGATGGTTCTTCAGCGGTTCTTTGGGATGACTAACCCGAACGCGCTCTCTCTCTTCTCTAGCTGCACTTGTCGGCGACCTGCCCGCTCTGTCAGGGGGTCTGGATGACGCCTGCAAATTAAACTAATAACGTATAACTGATCCACGCACACAGAACATGCATAATACGGTCCTCAGATCAGTCTGTACATGTGGTCAGCTAGAAGGATGTCGGGAGTAGGCTCCCGTCCTGTTCAAAGAAGGCCCAGAACCCGACTGTTACCGTATTTTATACAAAAATGTCGTGCTATATGGGTCCCGCATGCATACCTCTTGTAGACAGTTCATTAAGCACACCTCCTTAATACAAACGCTTTCAGGTGGCATCAGTCATATTACTGTAAATATCAGTCATCAAGGCTTTAGAAAATAAGTCTTACGGATCTATGACTGGCTTTAGCCTTGTAGCACCTTTGCTCCCCCTTTCGGCGACCTTTGCAACGGTATATGAGAAAGTGTACTGTGGTTACGGCCTTTTAGGATGATCATTATTTTATTTTCCCAGTTTAATCAAACTATAATGAGAGGTAATAATTTCCCTTTTTATTTTGTGAAAAAATGTAATAATGAACGTTTTTCTGTTTTAGATTTTAAAATGAATATTGAATGGACGAAAGATAGCCTGCCCGTATTCCCCTGTACACAATTAGTAAATATTTTTTCTAAAAGTAACAATATGAAGCAATAGCTGTAATACAAGTGTTGAAATTTTAATTATGGTTAAAACACAGAAAGCTCTCATAAGTCTGACACATATGCTTTGCATTCAAATACATTAGGCTATATGCAAAACTATAATTAAATTAAATAAATGTTGCAAGTTAAAAATCATATGCTTTCAATGCCTTGATGAGGCAGTAAAATACACTGTGTGTATAAGAGATTTGTAAGTTGTAACGTTTTAGGTCAGTTAACTTAAACTAACTGAAAGCTTCAAAGGCTTGGCACAGCAATGTACAGGTAGTGTTTAACATGACAGGCACATGTTTGGTTGTTTATGCTGACATTAGAAATATGTAATTAAGCTTTATTTAGGCTTCTCCGCACTGGAGGCAGATTTGTTTTGGCTGTAGACAAGAGGAATAATGAACGCAGATGCATCTGCAAGACCTCAGTTCCCGAGGCTCTACATCAGATTATTGTCTGATTGCACACATCCAACAACATCTCTGTCTCAACTCAGGAAGAGCAGTGAGATATGGCTTAAATATTTATATATTTAGCGACTGTATATAAGAAATATAAATAAAACAAATTTGTATATAACAATTGCACATATTTATTAGTACTGTCTGTGGTTTTTTTGTCTTTATGTATTTTTCTGTGCTCAGTTTACTTTTTTATTTGATGATTTTTTTGTGCACTAGCAGATTACTCACCTGTGTGAGGTGAATATCTTTCTTCATGACTCACCTGTGTGATACATTTAAACTAATATGACCTCAACTGATTACCTGCAGTATTTATTTGTCGTTGCTACATATCAGCATTAAGCACATCCACATTAAAGACATGTGGGGGGCCAGCTATCAGCCAAAAATCTTAGTTTTATCACAGTCATTTATAAGATGCATTATGAATTAAACTACCTTGCTAGATTAGTGGATCTCAACCATTCAACATAAATTTTTTATCTCCCAGCCCCCCACCTCAATGTCTTTACCCAAGAAGATAAAATAAAGCATGCCATAGCTAGAGGGATGCATCTTCTTTATTAAAACCACCAAACAATAAGGAAGATTTTACCTTTTATTTGTTATGGTGTATCTTATTGCTTGTTTTGCCTTTTTTAAATTTTAAGTCATCCTGAGGTAGTTGCTTCTGGCCCCCAGTTGAGAAACAGGCTGCGTTGTCCAAATAACCCCACTTGCGGTCTTGGCCACTTGAGAGCGCGTGTCTGCGACAGGAAGGATGAGCGCAAGTGTGTCCAATGTCTTAAAAAAAGCCAAAGGGCATTAACGCACACTAAACCCACACTAGCTTGAATACCACTTCAGAGCGGTATTAAGGCTAAATCGTATCCCATCATGCATCATGTTCTGGATATGAATCATGAGACTTTTTGTAGGGGTCTCCCAAGATGTTGCGGAAAGCTTTTCAGTGTATTTTATACTACTACTTTTAAATGTTATATCTTTATTTATTCTATGTTTGGCTAAGATATGTTTTTCTTTTGTTTTTGGGTACAGCTACTTTGATACAATAAAGCACTATAAAAATAAATCTGACTTGACTGGACTATATAATTAGATATTACATATAATTTCATAGTAAAACGTAGTGTTACATATTTTATTGGCAAATACTCCAGAGTTGTGTATTTTGTAAAACAGTTTTTTATCTCATAATTAGAAACATCACATGGAACATGTATGCACAAGTATGTCCCATTCGGCTTAGAAATTCAACATGCTCACTTGGGATCTTCAGGCTCACTAGAACACTTGGGCCAAAAACAGGAAATACGTCATGAAAGTAGTCAAGTGGTCAAGTGCAAAGACCGCAAGTGGGTTTTTTTGGACACAGCCATAGATTTTTAAGCCTAGATTGCGCTCTGTCGATCGCAGATCCCACGGATGCATGTAAGCGCATGTTAATGAATCGATTCGGCGATCTGCTAGTTCGGTCTGCGCAAGAGCGGGGACGCGCAGGCAGAGGAGTGGGACTGGGAGCAGCTGTGGCAAATGTTCCACCAGTCCAGCAATCTCAAGAAAAGGGGGTAATTAATTAAAAGGAGAAAAAAACACCAGCGCCCATTAACCGGGCTCGGTTGAGAAAAGACATTTTGGTCACCAGCTGTTAGCTGCTAAGAGATCAAAGTAGCAGATCGGAGCGCTTCTGAACTCACTGGAAACAAAACAACCACGAAGACTGACAATACAAAGCAAACATTCCTACTGGTTTTTACTGACAACTGACACTATACCGAACTTGGAATTCAGTACGTCAGCACTGGATATTTTCGGGTTTTCAATCGTCATCATTTTTGAAAGTATCTTCTTGTCTATGTGAAAACGTGAAACTCAGGAAACAATGAAGACCTAACTCATGTGTTAGCCGCTGAGCTGGCATAGCTCGAAAGTCTCCGTGCGTTTCTATTTTCACCGGGAAACTTTCTTCATTCGCTTTAAAAGACTGGAAAAAGAAGTTTTAACAAAGTTTAAGAAGAAGCATAGGCTCTCTTCTAATTTGTTTGCATGGAGGTGAGGGGCGAAGACAGGGGATCGGACGGCAGTAGAGGCCCCGACCCGACCCACTTTCCTCTTTACTCCAAACCCGCACGAGTGCTGGTCACGGATTCTGACGTGATGATCTATCCGAGCGCTGGAGAGGATCTCACGGGGAGAGCTACTTCTGCTGGCTGCGAGTCTCCTTCTTCAGACGGCCCGGGCAGCAGCCGGATGTCCCCCACTGACGGGCCCACGGTCTTCCCACCTCTACCACCGCCACCTCCGCCGCCGCCTGGATTCGGGGCGCAAGGGAGTGTGGATGAAAGTGATCAACAGGATGGACCGGAATATGAGGAAGAGGAGGTTGTTTTCCCCCTTTGCGCGCCGCCCACCAACCAGTAAGTTTTCATCTCTCTTGTTATTAAAAATGTATGGGCTCCTTGTATGGTCTATAAGAAGGCGCAGGCCTGCAATTGCCAATAGGCTGTCTACCTTTCAAACTGGATACGTAGACCGCATTTGGGGGTGACAGTAGCGTTGATGTTGTCATTTTGTCTTAAGTATATTCCTGACAAATATTCCTGAAAACTCTAGAAATGTAACTAAGCGAATGCTTATTTGTTTTTAATTTTGCATCATCTTTCTTTTTATTTGTGCTTTTGTATATAGTGTGTATTGCAATAGTGCTGTAGTTTCAAAGTCCAAATTCTCCCACTGCATTCTTGTAATGTAGTTTTTATCTGTTATTAGCATAGACATGGAGATTTCAAATGGTAACAGTATCTCTGTAAACGATTTACTGCTCGTGTATCCAGATTTTCCTTTTGCAGACATTGTGGAGCCATGAGTGCATATAAATGTAACTCTAAGCTAAGACAAGCCTAAGACAAATGATAGATATTATGACTCTCTTGTATCTCAGTTGCTCAAGAACAGGCTGATAATAAATGTGAGTTTTAATACTGTTAGTTTAGCTTGTCTATAAACAAAAAAACGAAAGGATAATTGCAGGTTAGGTTGTCTCGTTTTAGATAGTCAAGCTAGGCCATGGTTATTGTAGTGAAATAATTTGCTTATGAATCAATATTTTTATAATTAACTATATGACAATGATAAACAGTTATTTTCATATAATTTTAATTGATGATCCCAAAGGTATCATATAGTTCCCAACTTCCAACAATCCTGACAGTCTTATGTAGGTGTTGGTTTGATGACCAGAAGAATTCATGATGAGTGATGTCATTATCGAAGGCTGGAACTTGTCACAAATGCCCTGTCACACTTTTATTGTTTAGCCATGCAATTTGTTATTTTAAATTAAAAAAACTATTTATAATCTATTGCCTATAATGTCATGTTCAGTGCTTCAGACTTAATTATTTTTATTATGACGCCCCTGAATGAATTTTTTAGGAGCGCAAGCACAATATTTAAGTGGACACCTTAAATCAGCCTGAAATGCAATTATTAATTTACTTTTACGAATTTGGCAGACGCTTTTATCCAAAGTGTCTTACATTGCATTGTCTCATTGTATTTCTTTCTGAATTTGTGCAATCCAACGGGCTCGAACCCAAGACCTTGGTGTTGCTAGTGCCTTGCTCTAACCCCTGAGCCACAGGAATGAAATTTTCCCCAAAATAACCGTATTACTGATACTGTCAAAAAATTTACTTGATGACTGCAGATTTGGTTCGGCTTGTTTAAAAAGATTCAGAGTCTACAGAGAAGCTTTGTTATTGATTGGTGCTAAATAGAGAGACTGTTATCTGAGCAGAAATTGTGTTTGTCAAAAAGTATATGTTTAATTGTTAACGGTGTTACCCATTAATGCAAAATAAAATATCTTGTGTTGTTATGCTCTTACGATGATTTAATTGTGTATTAAGGACACTTTCCTCATGTTCACACAACACATGTATAACGTCAAATAAAATTTAACAAGATCATTCACCTCTCGTTCGTTCTCGATGTAAATGGATTTGAAATAGCACTGTCTCAAGTAATCAACAGATAAATTAAGTTTCCTGAACTCCTCCGTGGATATTAAGTCACTGATATGTTACAAATACAAGGGAGACCAGGGACGGGCCATTACTTTAAATAGGAATTTTTCTGGATTTGCACATTCTTGGGAACATTTAGGATAACGTAAGTCCACAACTGCATGAAATATATAATACTTTGTAAGTTATTTTTGGACATTTCATAACAAAATTATTCCATATTGTGGCTTTAACTGCGAAGATAAAGAATATATGCACAAACATTGAGAGATTTTATAAACTGGATGTCTTCATTGTTCTTCACATTGTTACTGTGTTGCGAGTCTGCATGTCTTTGCACCGCGAGTCTCTGGTCTCCCAAAACTGGAGTTAGTGCTTCATAGCGCTCACACGGAGAGCACCATCGCACTTTTCAAAGCAGGTTTCGTCTCTGCCCTTAACAGCTTTACAAAGCAATCTGACTTCTGAAATACATGAAAATTTATTTTTTTTATACGCACGCGCAGATCCATTCACCCCTGCATGAGCATTGCAGGTGAGAGAGAAGCACAGTACTGTGGCGGATAACAAAACTACAGGCTGAAAGATGGTCAAAAGATTGTTAATTTGTTATGTGTGGATTTATTCACATGATTTAATATCCTAATGGCCACCTTGCAGAGCGCTGAGTTAACCACGCCCACTTATTTAAATGCCATGGAATACACCGAATAGAAAAATATTTGGCAGTTGACATTTATTCAGTACAGTAATTGGATATACTGTCATGCCGCCCTGTCCTAGCTCTGCTGTGTCATGCAAAAAAGAAAATGATACAATTCCCGGCAGACAAGCAGCAATGATTTCAGAGTCGCTTCCGTACACGTTAGCAATGCAGAGGTGGAGCGTCAGCTGCGCATGCGTGCCCATTGTCCTTTCACACCAGTAGTGTATGCATCGTGCACCGCGCTGCATGGGTACCACAGTACAACAATGCAATTTTGCATTAAGTTATTTAAATAAACCATAGGATAATATTAATATTAAAAATATTTTCTGGAACTTCATTAAAGTAGATTGCATAACGATGATTTGTTATATTCGCCTGTTTTATGCTCCTTTAGATCCACGTTAAACAAGTTATAAATAAAAAGCCATCATGCTTAAAAAAATGCAAAGTCATTAAAAGTGTTTACTCACCATAAGAGAGATTGATTGACTTGTGATGCGGTCGAAGCAGAGAGCGCCTTTCTGAAAATTCCGCTTTTTTAATGCTGGATTATTGTCCCATGTACACCACATGAGCCCAAAGCCTGAATAATATCACAACGACTATGGCATACGCATCGACTACAAACGCCTCGTCCATTTGCGGAGGTTCGCGGGTGACAAGAGGTGTGATACTGGCTTATGTCAGTTTAATAAACATTATAACTAGGGCTGCAACTAACGATTATTTTAATAATCGATTAATCTGTAAATTATTTTTTCGATTAATCGATGAATCGGATAAAAACATAAACCAAGAAAAGCATTCATTTCCAACCCTTTATTCAAAATCAGAACTAAAATCTTTAGAAAGTGCACAAACATGTTGCTCCTTGAACATCCCTGAGCTGTTATAATAATAATAAAATAAAAATGGACTAACACAAAAAACATAGACATGTATGCTTTACATCTGCCAAATATATAGACTTTTTTTTAAATAAAGTGCCACCTGAGCTGCTGAATAAAGAACAATACAAATCAGAAAATTTGACAGGACTTGTTTGAATGTCAGAACTTGTTCTCTACACGACACTGCAGACTCACACACTTGCAGATGCACACACTTTTGCAGACGCACACACTCACAAACTCTCACACTGACACACACACACACTCTCTCTCAAGTTCACTTGAAGCTTATTCATTAAATTATTACCATCATTGTAGTAAGTGCAAGGTTAATTTATAAACCACATTTTAACAAAGCTTAAGATGACCGAGTGCTATAAAAGAACTTTAAAATTAAATTAAAAAGTACAACACACACAAATATATTTGTCAATAATAACCTATATGGGACAAAGCACAGAATATACACTGCAAAAATTGCTTTTCTAACTTAGTAGTTTTGTCCTGTTGTCAGTCCAAATATCAAAAAAATCTTAAATCAAGAAACATGTACTAGACACATGAAAAAGCATAAGAAATTATGTCTTGTTTTCTGAAAAAAACACCTCAAAATGAAGTGATTGTTTGCTTAAAACAAGCAAAATTATCTGCCAATGGGGTACGAAAAACAATCTTAATGAGATATAATTTCAAACAGAAGTTTTAAGCATCAATTAATTTTCTCATGCTATTTTTCTTGTCTAGTTATCTTGATTTTTTTTTTTAGATACTTGGACTGGAAACGAGAAATAAATTACTAAGTAAGAAAAGCTTTTTTTGCAGTGTAGCTATACATGACAACAGATTGATAAATGAATGGTTCAAAAAATGCTAGTGAATAAAAACGTGTCTTTATTCTTGCAATGCAAAGTGCATTGTGCACTATACCCCCCCTGCTTCACTTCTGTTATTAACGAGCTAACGCTAACTTGTCATGCTAGTCAAGCTGGATAACGAGTACACACCAGCACCGGGGACATTACGTTCCTCACTTCAAAACGGAACATAAGTAGGATTCTGTAGTGACTTAACTTGCTGTTGAACTCCCTTCCTCCTCATCAAAGACTCCAACATGTTTGCGTTTCAGATGCTGGATCATTGCCGTGGTGCTCCCGTGCCATGTCGCTTTAGCATATTTAGCAGTTAACACACTTTTTCTGTTTATTTAGTGTGAAATGCTCCCGCACATTGGATGACTTGGGTCGCGCGGATTTCTCTGCCTCCGTCATGTATCTTTCCTCGTTTTATTTAATTTTTGCTCTGCCCTGTGTATGAGGCGCCGAATTCTGCTAGCGTCAGTGCGCGAGAGAGACCGAGTGTGTTCACTCCGCTCCGCGCTCAAATAAAGTTTTTTTTATAATCAAACGTCTCCGTGTCGCGCGACACAACGAATCGATAATGAAATTCGTTGCCAACTCTTTTAGTAATCGATTTTTATCGATTAAATCGATTCGTTGTTGCAGCCCTAATTATAACATTTATATTTATTTCTCTTAAAGGTTCTGTGTGTAAGTTTCAGAGGCCACTATTGGAGATGTAGGAAATTGCAACCTACAGCTCCGCTACCCCCCTCTCCCTCCCATTAGAGAAACTACGGTTGGCGTCACAGGACAAAAGTGTTCCGTAAATGATAGCGGCCATTATCGGTGGTGTTGATAATTGCAATCTACGTTTCACAGGCGAACAACAGACCGAAGCTACGGACACAGGACAGAGATGTCGTCGTCTGAGACAGCAGAGAGTAACCTTTGCAAGTCAAGTGACAAGGTTTATTTACAAAGAAAAATAAATAAATTAAATTGACTTAATTCATTATTTACTCTAATCGTTACAGTGAATATTATTGTTACTTGTTTAGCATTGTGTCAGTGATGTATTCGCTTATTTTGCATAGCATTTTTTGGCACGATAACTTGGTTCGTAACTTACTGCCTATTGAAACCGCTTGCTAATGCTAAAGACGTGTAATCTAAACGCGAAAGTCTTAGCAGACGTTTGGCATCACCCCAATTAATCAATTGTATCTTCTCAAATCTTCGTTGACACGTTATTGCTTATAAACTATGCAACTTGGAAGTTTGGGTTTTATCCTATCAATTATTAAATTACACATTTGTATGCACAGAAGCTAAGCAGTATTATAATATAATTTACATCAGATTTATGCAAATTATGATTGTAAAAATGATTTCTAACTTTATTTGCACACGGCCATGCAAAAAGGAATTATAGTACAATTACAAAGTGCTAAAAACAAGGTAAAACTCACTTGATGCTCATGCTCATCTATTAGCTAAAGATATCAAACAAACAGTTCACTTATATTGCGGAAATTAGACAAATTTACCGGTCCAGCAGAAAGCTGGCGAATTCGGCGTCGCTTAGCAAACCCTTGTCCTGCTTCAGTGCCCTCCATTTGGGAAAAGCCACGCCGATGTTTATTCGGGTTTCCGGCCGTTTTTTGTCTCGACTTCGCCTTGCTGCATCGTATTTTCTCTTTTTTGAAAGAACAGATTGACGCTGTATCGGCTCTTGTGCAGAGTATGTGTGGTCCGCCATTATCGCAAATTTTGCTTCTTACTGCAACAAAGAACAGTTTATATTTCGAATAAAAAACACGACAAGTAAATGCTGTTATTGTTCTTCCTCTTCTTCTGCTAATTCTTCTATGTAGTCGCTTTACAAGCTGCCTCAAAACACAGCCGAAGAAGAAGAAGTAGTCCCGTGCATCCTTCGTTTTACGAAACTCGCTTAGTTTGTCCGTGTAGTGATACTATAGAAACATGGCTGTGCACATTGATAAATTACATGTAAGGGTGTGCCCGCGGTGTATATACATAAAATGGCTCATTGTTAGGTAATATTAACATTTCGGTTCATTTTGTAAGGTATTTCTTCACCACTCACAACATAGTTTTGTATTATATATTACATTTTGGTGAATAAATCCTTCAAAATCCTACACACTGTACCTTTAAGAAGACATTGTGTCACTAACCCAATGTAACAGTTGCTTTTCTGAAATAAAACCTGAATAAACCTCAATGTCATATTGATGAGGCCGACAAATGTGATCTCTGAAGGACACATGCAGCCTTCGAAGACGCAGCTACTTTGTCCAAGTTTCTAAACTGTAACGACTGAGGTTTGATGTTTAAAGACCGCATTTCCCTGTGTTTTGGTCTATTTTTCCTTTTTTTAACCTCAGTAATTATAAATGTGTTCATAGTGCATTTCATCTTTTGTGTGTTTATTTTGGATATTGCACTATGGCAGCTATGTTCTCGGAAATAAAGTAACGAAGATCAAATATACTTAATCTATATTTTAGGCACTCCTTAAATAAAAAATGACCAAAATATTGGCTGTTATGTCCGACATTCTGTTATGGCACAGAATGTCGGTCCGAAACATAACTGTTCTTTTTCAGCCTACTGCTTAAATGTAGACATTTATTCAAGAAGTTTATTATAAACTGTAAACATTTAGGTTTACTTGACATTTTATGTAAGAGCGGGATTGAGTGGAATTTGGTTTACCGGTGAGCGTGAGCTTAATGTGAGCGGAGCGTTTGCTTTGTCTGTGGGCGACTTAGCGAAGCACAAAGTCATTGAACCGAAATATTGAGAGGAGTGATACACTGCTCCGCTTCGCTCGTATGCTCTGATTGTTAGAGGTGTGTTAATGTGTGCTGCTTGCATATGGAGTTGCATATGCAGGTAAAATGTCTTAATATTGTTGCTGCTGGTCCAGGAAAGCATTGTTGCAATCATATGGGGTAAATCCTGTATGATTGAGGACGTGTAAGGGGTGTTGATATTGTCCTTCAGGTTGTGATCATAGTTTGTAAATTGTCAATGTATTCTTGTATAAAATAGAGGTGTTTCCCACACGTAGTACCCTATAGGCTAATTTAAAACTTTATTGTGCACACCTGGGCCTCTGAATTCTTAATCCGTGCCTCCACACATACAAAATATAAGCATATAACAGGATTTCTATGTTTTATCTGTTTTTTCAGGTTATGATGACAGTGGGGTTCAGAAAGTACACTGACAGCCTAATGCGATTGTTTTCCACTCTTTGACATGAAATATAAGCATAACATTTAATACATACATGTATTATATATCCTTCAAATGTGCTGTTGTGGTTTGGCCAAAAATAATCTGGCAAAAGTGGTTTTGAAAATCTGTTAAAAACTCATTAGACACCACTTACATGCTAGATAAGTAATACTTTTTCCTCTCAACCCATGTGGATTTTGTCCGTAAAGAATTTCTTTGAGTGTAAGCAGCGCAGCATAAATAGACTCAGTTGCTGCTCCGTTTACCCATGCGGTATGAATCCTCTCATCTGTTAACATTGGGTGCTAAAAAAATATGTGCTGCTTATGGTTGCAGTGTGAAACGGGCATAAGGTCAGCATTGGGTTGGCAACTGAGGTGGAACACGGCACCGAATATTACAAGGAAAGATTTTAAGGAATTGTATTTTGTGTAAAGACAAAGTCTATTGGACCAGTATGATTTGCATTGTGCCATTTAGCCATCTTGAATTTATTATTTTACCCTTTATGAACTACCATTTACTATTACCTTACATGACACTGATTTTGGCAGATTTTAATATCACTGCAAGTCTTGTAAGGTAAAAGATCCCCTATGCACCTCACATCTTCATAACTTGCATAGTCATGTTCTTCGATTTCCAGACCAACTGGAACTGCCCAATTTGTACCGTTTTATGTCCCAGACAGTGTCACCAAACAGCAGTAGGTTGGGCAAATGGTAGCACATTGTGGATTACAAGAAGTTTCGATTAGGTCCTGCTTCTCAGTTTAAACTAAATACATAGTACATCATTTAGGTGTGCTCTTCTTTCATAAACAATTATGCCAGCAGATGGATAAATAATTCGCAGATGTTTTCTACTTCCTACCAAAGACAAAAAAATAGCATTTGAAGATCTCAAGACAAACAGCAGCATGAAGAATATGCATGCTCATTTAGATTTTTCACGAAGATTAGAAGGGATTTCGAGTCATTAACTGTTTCCCTCAGGAGCTGGGGAGAGAGGGGGAGAAAGAAAGTTTGACCTAGAGATCAACAGCGGTATATATTGTGTCTGCTAGATAAGCAATTGACCTATCGGTTGTGTTGGGCGATATTCTCTATTGTCAGATCGTTCTATCACCAGCCTGTGGATCGCCAATGCATGATAATATTGAAAGGCGGGCAATTTAGGCATTTATCTATGACAAGCTGGATTTGTGGACAAAAACAGAATCTTACGTGGCTAGAAAATGCTCATGTGTGTCTGTAATTAGCATTATATCATAAAGCAAACTTTTAGTTAAATGCTTCATTGATGCCCGCGTGCACTGTTATTACTTGATTCCCAGACGGGAACAACCCGTGCGCTGGTTTAAACCCTCACACGCATAGCAAATTCCTGCAACGAAAAGCCGCGCATTACAAGCTCTCTTGTGTGTGGAAAACCCCGCACATAAACTCACTGGTGTGATGAAAAGCCAGAGTTGCTTGTATTACAAGCTATCTTGTGCATGGAAAACTTAAAGCACGCACTATAAAAAACTCTAGAGTGAGGAAAGCCTAAGCTTTCTTGTAAGAAGAAATGTGCAATGCGCATTTGTAATATTCATTTCCAACATATATTGTCAAACAGCCAACTATCGTCTAAGGAATCAGCTATCGTCAATACTCAATCGTATCATCAATCAGACCAACACTACCTATTAGTTACTGGTGCTAACTCGGACAAGCAGGTCTTTCAATGACAGCTGTCAGTTTGAAAACCTTGTCCGAAGTTATTTTTGGTACAATTTGTACACACTTTGTCGTTGTGGAGAATTCAAGCGGGACTTGTATATTATGTATAATACATTTATTTTGGAAGTGAGGGTTTACAGATCACAATGCAAGCGGGAGAAGCCACATGTTTCGGTCGTCACGATCGCAGATGATAAAATCTACTGATCATATACCGCAGGGTAAGATTATATGAATTTATATTTAACCAGTTTAATATGGAGAGTCACTGAAATGTACACCTTCGTTTGTAACCTAGAATGTACATGCTGTGAGAGCAGTTAGCTATTTAGGTTTGAACGTTAGCATGGACTTACTAACTTCAACATTAACTAGTTTTATCCAGATACGATACTGAAGCACAAGATGACATTAACCACCTACTTGAGCAGATGAAAACTATAACTTGTTGAAAGGATGTTACCCAGAAAATAAATGATTTTGTCTTCTCTGAGATTGGAGTTGAATCGGGTTACTGCGCCCACATTTTGCTCTTTTGTGTGGGTTTAGGAAATTGAATAAAACAAATTCCATTCATTCCTCATCCTCCCAGGACACCTGGCATTAGTGTTTACAAGTACCCCAGCCACATCGTTTTATCATTTTTGTAGCAAAACACCATAAAACCGATGATAGCTTGATCGCTTAAACTTAAAGTTGTTCAAGTTCCAATCCTTGTGCAACTCGTATACAATATCATTTGCATTCAAAGGGAGGGGCTTACCAATAGGTAAATTGCTCACCAGACTTACTCACTCAAGGGCTAATCGAGCATTCATGCTGGTTTATTGCCTTTACAAATGCAAAGCCTTGGAATGCCAAGTGGCATACTGAGCTATTGCTTGTGGCTCGGCAAAAACTGTTCAATGCAGTCAAGAAAAGTCTTATTTATAGAAAAAGCTTCTCTACTTTTAAATAGCCTTGAAAGATTTAATTTCTTCAGTTTATACGCTTGGCTGTATGCATTTTAGTTAAAGAGGTAGTTTTCTATAATTGGTTTAATTTTCTAAGCATAAACCAACTTAAATATCTTCTCTGAAAAATCTTTGTTGCTTGTTTTAAAACATAATTTACATTTATGCATTTGGCAGATGCTTTTATCCAAAGTGACTTACATTGCTTTATACTATATACATTTGTTTCTAATTATGTGCAATCCCTAGGATCAAACCCATGATCTTTGCATTGTTAGTGCTATGCTCTAACCACTGAGCTACAGGAAAGCTAGACATCAGACATAAACATTATTAACTAAGACTCCTTCCAGTTTCACAAAGGTTTGATATTGCTCCTTATTGTTTCTATTTAGATAATTGGTCATGTAGGCCTAGACTTTGGACTTTTCTGTAGCTTAATTGGAGCGCGTTGCACTTGCAATGCTGATGTCATGGGTTTCATTTTAAGGGAATACTGATCAAATTAATGGCACTTAAAAGTCGGCATGAAACAGAAGTAACGATCGTATTCTTTTCCATATTTTGATGTATAGCTAAGTGAAATAGCTTCTGAAATGAGGTAAAATGAAGGGCGCGTGGGACTTGATTTCCTACATTGAGAACTGAAGGGATTGTTGCTAGATGAGCATTGTTAATTAAATGGATGCAAATTTGTATGCAACTTTGCAGTCAATCGTGGAGGACTCGCCATCGGCCCCCTCCCATGCAGAAAGCTCCGCCCTTTCACCATTCCTCATGACAAGAAGTGATGAGAAATTGTTTCGAGGGGAAAGGTCAACGTTTTTGATTGAAGATTATGAGGGCAGATGAATAAAAAAATGAATATTCCAATATTCCATTAAAAAATATTATTTTGATATTATGCTGTCTTTAAGTGTGAATCAAGCTGTCAATACTTATTAATATGAATAAACAAAATCTCATAAATTATTTAGATCACCAGCACAGACAGTAACTGTGTCTGATTGGGCACCGGATTTGGTCAATTCCTCCTTGCTGGTTTACAAGCAGCCCTGACAGTAGCCAAAATTTGTATTGAATTTAAAATATTGTGTTAAAGGAATCTCAATACAACCCAGTCAACATTTTAATACAATATGTAACTTTTAAACATAAATGTAATACAGTTCAAAGTAGGGAAGGAAGGAGGCTCGAACCGGCGAACATTCAAACAAACTTTAATCAAATTTAACAAACACCAACACGGAACTAAAAGGCCCGCAGCCCCCTCACGGTCGACTGCCGGCCATAAGAACATACATACAACCTTAAACATGTCCGGGCCTGGTCCTCTCTCGTCCGTAGTCCTGTCGCTCGTTCTCTTATGCTCCCGATATCCTCCCTGAGATATGCGGGACCGGTGTGTGCACAGCTTTTTCCCCACCTCATGGCTCTCGTCCCGCCTTCCTCTTTACATACACCCATCTCCCCTCACAGGCCGGGGGTACCACCAAGACTGTGCTTACCGAGACCGGTGACTGTCAAGCGCACACTCTCTCAGCACAACAGAGTGATATTATGTTTGTGATTAATTATGTTTTCAACTTAATGCGCGTGTTGCGCAGACCTTACACGAGAGCGATCAATGACAGACACTTTCTCCTTAGAAATACACCAGAATATACAACTAGCTACTTTTGCTTTCTTGTAAGCGTACAAACAGTTTAATAAGAAGATACTTTATAAAGACAGTACATTACGCGTATACAGACATCCGCCATCTTGAAAAACAGTCTCGACAATTCGATCCTCGAACGCTGTGCTAAGTGAGCTGGTCGATAGGAATTAAGTTTGTGAAATCTAATTACATGGAATTGCATGGATCGACTTGTCGAGACTTGTCAAGATGGCGGATGTCTGTATACGCGTAATGTACTGTCTTTATAAAGTATCTTCTTATTAAACTGTTTGTACGCTTACAAAGTTCTCAATGCTTCGGTTTGCATGTAGGGACCCTCATTATGCTACCGTGTTAGTGTGAGGCTATTTTGAGCCTTGTTAGCGGTATTAACTATCGATTTAATTTTACTTGCTCTTTGCCCCATATACTAGCGCTATAAGCTAATCTGTTTTTAGAGATAAAACTCTTTACATTCGATTTTCATGAAAACGCATCCCAGGGAACGATCTACTCGTTAATGATGTGTTAATTACCCCTAGGTTCATTTTTCACCGGAGTTGTCCTTTAACACAAGAGTAAAATTGACAGATGCTTTCTCCTGCGGTACATGCCTATCGGTCTGAGTGCTGCTGCTTGATGTCCGACAAACCAAATATATTGACATCGTGTGGCATGCACCCGTATAATAATTTTTTCTTTTGATAACATTCACTATGTGTTCTGCATCTTGCTGAGCCACAAACAAAAAAATACTCCAAACATTTTTCTTAATTAACTTGATAAAGAAATGGCGATGTGGAAATGGTTAAACGAAGTGCTTTTGGTCCTAAATAAGGAGGGATATTACAGATATAGCGCCAAAAGATTTTTTGCAAAAAAGGAAACCACCTCAAGCGAGCGTAAAAACTTTTTTGTGAATTAAGTTTTTTTTTTTATTTGCCGGTCCCATCACTTGTTGCTAATGTGAAACTTCAAAACAAGGGTGATGGGAAAACTGGCTTTTGGCTACCATAATGGGGGAAATTAAAATGGTTGTGCCCCAGAACAGTTTGTTTTTCTTAAATTCCTCAAAAAATCTAATTTTGTGTTGAACGGAAAAAATTATATAATCTTTTTCTACTATGGAAGTCATTGGTGCCCCAGAACTGTCAGTTGATATCATTTTTCCAAAAATGTTTCTTTTTGTTTAACCAATTAAAGAAATTTACGCTGGTTTGGAACCACTCGACAGTGAGTAATTCATTTTTTGGTGAACTATCCATTTAATCCTTAACACAGTGTACAGCACTCTCTTCCAGTGTGTGACCCCATTTCAGATTCTGCTGCAATAACTGCTGGCTAGAGACCGGTTCTGTAGTCATCCATCTGTGTGCAAGAGGACAGTCCTCTTGTGCTGACTCTAACAAGCTCTGACACTTCATAATATTCGAAGGAAAACAAAGCTGTTTAGCAGCTGCTTCCAGACCTTGTTCCTTCCACCTTTTTTTCCAGTGTGGATATCTGAGTAAATTGAGATCACTATCCAAGCAATTTGGATAGTTGTTGGTTATTGAACAGACCCGAAGGTTCCTAATCTTATGACCCTCTGAGTTTGCTTATTTTTGAAGAATATGATTCATTCACAAAGAAACGTATGTGCTTGACAAGTTCAACATCTTTTTTGGATTCTAAAGGTTCAACGCTTTAGATGTCTTAAAACGTCAATGTCTTAAGGGTTGTTCAGCTTTTGGTCTCCTCCAACCAGTCTTAATGTCTCATTGGTCCCCTCCCTCCTCAGCCTGCCTGCTCTCCTTGCTGAGCCATTTCATACTCATACTTTGCATCATTTTAGTGACTACCTTTACAGAGGAAAGACATCAAGCAGGCAGCAAAGACGAGGCATGTACCAGGAATCAGAAAAATTAGAGGGATTGGTT
Organism: Triplophysa bombifrons; assembly: GCA_029783895.1. Classification (NCBI taxonomy): domain Eukaryota; kingdom Metazoa; phylum Chordata; class Actinopteri; order Cypriniformes; family Nemacheilidae; genus Triplophysa; species Triplophysa bombifrons. The sequence goes on along the minus strand of CM056451.1, from coordinate 12,549,909 downwards.
TCAACTGTCCAGCTTTTGTAAACCAATTATTCTGACGTTGTGAGGATTGTCACTTTTGTGCATCAGCTAAGACTGTGCAGAACATATGTGAGGTGGAGCACCCTCCCATGTTCGCATACAGATGGAGTTTCTGTTCGCTGACCTCAAGCTGTGTTTCGAGCGTAGTGGAACAGCAGGCATGGCAGTGACCATATCTGAGGTTTGTAACTTACACCTTGTGACGCAGAGGAAACGGATTTGGCAGCAGTGGAATACTTTATGAATGAGTGTGGAACAGGGAGCCGGATAGCCCAGAATGCAGCAAAGGGTGAATTCAGCGTAAGTGGGACATGGCTGGAGCTCGGTGTTCAGACTGTCTGATTGTGGAGTTAACTTCATTATTTCTGTTTTGCGATCTCTGTGCACTCTTGGTTTTCTGTTCTTTTCACAAATTAAGTCTTTCATTTACATTGACGTGCACATTTTTTTACCAGGGTTGGGCGATATATTAAACATGTTTCACTGACTGCTTAATCATTGATGTATTAAGCGTCTCTGGTTTTGCCAGTTTGATTTATTTGTGTAAATTAATCTTTTTTTAATGAATGTCTTTGGGGCATTTTTCATATATTATTAAGAATATAAATGATTAATTAAAGCATGGCTAAAAATTTTAATCTACTTTGCTGAAGTGTCTGTTTGGTAAAAGCGTCTTATGAGTAAGAAGTCATCCTTATCAGCAATCGTAGAGCAAATACATGAATTTCAGGATTTATTGTGTTAAAATGTCAATGTCTTTAGAGGGGTTTTTGAGGTTGGCGAAAACCATATAGAGATAAGATGGGTTGAGAACACTTAAGAGAACAGGAGAGAGTGAATACGAGCATTCAATCAAGGTGTTAAATCAAGTCTCTCAGCAAGCATCGGCTGCCCTCACTTTCGCCTGAGATTAAGTGTTTAAATTGAGTGGACCGACTCTTACCGTGATGGCACAGACTATCCTCAAAAAGGTCATGTCCTGTTTTTATTGAACCCCATAAAGCTGTAAGAAAAAGTGTGCTTTTATGACATGTTGTCAGGATCTTTTCTTGACTTTATTATGAATAATTTAAAAGACTCTTCCGTTCTAAAAATACAGCTATTGTCTGGAAATCTAAGTGCATATTTATTTGCTCCAGGGTGAGGTTTAAGTGGCTGAACGCCAAAGCTTTTACTCTGTCATTGAGTTAATTTGCAGCCAAATGAGCCTTTTCACTCTCTGTGTGAAGTACCACTTTAATAGAACTGCTGTTGTGATGTCCTATACAAAGGTTAACAGCATACAGCGAACTAGTGCATTATTTCTCACTCCTTTTTAATGAGCTTTTCATATCCAGTTCAATAATTATTTTGCTGAAACTGCATCTTTCCTTTTTGTGTAGGTGTTTTAGGTGGGTCTGAGTGTTATATATTATGCAAGACAGTACCACCTGTCCCCTCCCTTCATTTCCTCTTCTTTGCTTTTTGCATGAATAAGGTAACAGCCTTGTGCTAGCTTTAAATTAGTTTCCGTTTGGCAAGAGAGTGACATTCATGTAGAAAATGCTTAGTTTGTGAACCCTTGGCATTTGGCCTGTCATGTTTGCTTGTTCTTATTATAGATTAACTGCACTATAGCCTAAATACAGAGGTGTGAAAAGCGTCAGTTCTGTGTCAGCTCCCTGGTTTTGAATTAAGTTAAGCATGTTAACACAGTGTTTAACAGGTTAAATATCCCACATCTGCATTGTTTGGTGCACCTTGCACTAAGTGCCTAGAGCCCTTTTCATACAGTGATCCTGGAAAATACACAGAAAATGTGTTTTCCCTACCATTACCTTACCGTACCTTACTTTTGACAGAGTACAATAGGTGCAATTTGCAATTCCCCTTTTTGTCTTGTCCTTTCATCATTAGAGTGTAACCGTAGGCTATTACCCCTGTCCTTAACACGATTGTGGGGGGATCTGTGTTTCCCATTCATTAGTTTACAATGCCTGGTCCATTTTGGATAATGCGCGCAGAGAATCATGGTGCAGATGCATCTGTCACAGATCCCCGCGTGGCCTGCTCTCTTATTCAAAAAGGCGCGCAGTAGCTTTCAGTGAATGGAAAATGTCTCTTTCTGCATCTTCTCTGTTCAGTGAGCTGCAGAAGCAGCACATTCATGACTAAACCGCAGCATGTGAGTGAGTACAAAAAAAAACATTTACAAGCACCTGTCATTGTTACTGACTGGGCATATGAACATAAACATATGTCTGTAACTATAATTTTTTTGTCTGAAAACAGAAGTTGTCGTCTGAAGAGCCTGTGTGCTCTTTTAAATAATAAAATATTTTTGATATAATTTGGAGCTCGGGTGTGCCGACTTTTGGTACAACTTTGATTTACTCATTTGAGATTGATGTGCGTGTTTTTGTCCTCTCTTTTATGTCTGACAACAGAAACACTAAATGTATAAATGGATATATACAAAAACGGCTTTATTGGGCTTTCAGTTGCATTAAATTTCCTGTAGCTCAGTGGTAAGAGCATTGCGTTGACAATGCAAGGTCGTGGTATCGATTAGGGATGCTCCGATCCACCTTTTTTGCTTCCGATACCGATTCCGATTCCCGAGATTCAGTATTGGCCGATACCGAGTACCGATCCGATACTAAGGTAACATTTTTAAAGTGCACAATTACTTAATAAACTGTGTGCATTGCTGTGCAAGACATCAGGCTCGACTTAATATTAATTTCCTGACCCCGTAAAACAAAATAACAAACAAATGATTCACAAGTTTAGTGAATTATTTATTAAACCAGCACCGGTGCAACAAATGAAAAATAAAACAAAATATTCACTATCTTAAACTTGACATTCAAAATTGTCAAAAGTGCAAATTAAGCAGCTGAATAAAATAACAGCTTCACTAGCTTGATAAACTGGTATAAATAAATGGAAACAAAATCTCTAAATAACTGTTAAGTGCAAGCAGAATTTTAAAATCAATGCACAATAAACAATAAAGCAGGTGAAATTGAGCAAAAAAGCAATAGCTTTACTGCTTTAGATTTTCAAAATAACAGGAAACAGCTCTTTTTAATGCTTTAGTTACTACAGCAAAGTCCACTTAACTAAAGTTTAGTGGAAATAAAATTTAACATCGAACACAGAAACAGATAAATAAAACACTAGCTTCCCTAGCTTGGTAAAACTGCACATGTAAAGATAAACAGAAAAATATACAATAGTTTAGTCGGTGCGAATAGAAATTCAAAGTTAAATTATCCCCAAAATTCCCATTAAACTAAGGGAAAAGCAATAGGTGCAGGTCTTAATTAACAGGAGTCAGCTCGTAATGCATTTGTACAAACAGAATGTAACATCATGTTTAACAATTTAACATCAATCTCAGTCTTGAGCATCACTGGCAGGTTCTTGCATAGGAATGAAAGCATTTCTGCTCTGTCAGCTGTCAGTCTGTTTCACTTCTCATCCAGGATCCAGGAAACTGTGCTGAATAGCCTCTCACTTTCTACGCTAGTGCAGGGTGCACAGAGGTAACTCAAGGCAGCAACAGCAAGGTCAGGAAAGCGCTGGCGGTTGACTCCCCAGTATTTGTATGGGTCGCGTGTAACAGGAATTGTTTCCTCTGTAAAAAATCCATGCATTTGGACAGCAGTGCTGGAGCAGCTAGCTGCACCTCCAGGTTCCTCACGCTCTTCCCGAATTTTATCAAATTCTTTCATGAAGCTGCTGCTGCTGCTCTTACTTCTGCATGAAGCTGCTGCTGCTGCTCTTACTTCTGCATGAAGCTGCTGCTTCTGCCCGGGAGGCTTTTTCTGGTGGCTCCAAAATGTCTGATGCCTCACCATCTGTGGTGGTCTTCAAGTCTTTATCCAGCTTTTTGGCCTACAAGTTACATACATACATAAGTTTCATAGTACATCACAGATATACTGGTAGCACATTTATCCAAATATGAAAAAAGTTTTAGGTAAAAAACCTGTACATGTAGCTACTATGTTGTTTAATATTCATATTTTCTCAGCTCTTTCCAATGTAAATTTAAATCATGGCAGTCACAGAATAGTGTACATAATACACAGAGTGACGAAGAACATGAAAAACTGAGAAAACAACAAATTCAACTCAATAAATAAATCATACAAATTTTAATTTTGTCAGCTACACATATGCCATCGGAATATATATTTATATATAATAATTATTCATTGTTTACAGTCTTACCTGTCTTTGTATCTCGGGTCCAGGAGGGTTGAAAGTGCATACAGAGGTTCATCTTCCACAGTGCTGAAGCGTTTGTCGATCGCTTCTAGGAGGTTCTTTTTCATAGTTTTAATCCCAGAGTCGGCATCGGTTTCCATGGAGAGGACACGTTTAAGAACAGTAACACTTGGGATTACATCAGCAGCAGAGGCAGTGGCTGAGCTCACCTTCCTAGTAAACTCCTCAAACGGTTCAAGACAGGTCTTTGTTTTTTCAAGCAAGGCCCACTGTTTTGCCGTGAGTGTTGTGGGTAGATCATGGTCAGCAGCATAGGCAGACAGGACACGCTTCTGTTCTAGCAGACTCTCTATCATTAAGTAGGTGCTATTCCACCTCGTTCGCACGTCTTGCTGGAGGCGTTTTGGTTCCATGTTCATCTCGAGCTGGATATCTTGCAGCCGAGAATATGCAAGTGGAGAGTGTTTAAAATGCCCAACAATGTGTCTCCCACCTGCAACGGCATCACTGACACTGCGTTGTGAGAGAAGTCCCTCGTTTACAACAAGCTGCATAGTATGAGCAATGCAGCCTAAACTCTGCACTCCCATGATGTCCATTGCTCTTTTCATGTTGCTGGCGTTGTCTCGAAGAAAAACGTGGACTCTCCTCAGCGGAATTTGCCACTTGTCAAGCATTTCGTTTAGGGAAGCTGCAATCGCGTCGCTGGTGTGTGACCCACGAAAGTTTGTTGCATTTAACATGGCACTTTGTGGCACAAAATTCTCATCCAACCAGTGCGCCGTTAAACTTAAAAGCGACACAGGGGACACGTCGGAGCTCCAGATATCTGTTGTAAAACTTACCGCATTGACATCTTTAATTTTTTCGGATATGTGTTTGCAGACTTTTCGGTACAGTTCAGGTAGAGCCGTCTCAGATAAATATTATCGCTTCACGATGTCGTACCGCGGCTCCAGGTGGTTTATAAGGAGTCTGAAGCCATTGTTCGCAACGACGGACAGCGGTTGCCCATCCATAACAATGAAATTAAGTATGCTTTCAGTGATTTTCGCTGCTTTCACACTACCAGATGGAAATTTCTGAATTCTTTCAGTTGTCTCCTGCAAAGTTAGCTGCTTCGTACCGTCTCGTTTCAGTTTCTTCAGCTTATTGAACTCGGCATGCTTTTTGGGATGACATGTCTGTAAATGCTTGATTAAATTGGTAGTATTATAATTAGAAGCTTTATCACCACCCCTCGGAACATTTACTTGGCACGTATTGCAAACCGCGGTGGAACTTGAAGGCGTATCTGTTCTAAAATAACTCCAAATGGCAGATGTTTTGGCTCGCTCCATGCTGTTCGCTGCTTAATGTAAGCTATGTGTTCACGTGCACTTACGTACAGAGCACGTTGCTAGCGTATGATGTCACACGCTTCGCAAAGCACAGCCACGAGAGAGTTTAAGGGCCGGTGTCTCCATGAACTTTTACATCGCCTAGCAGAAATTTTATCTCAGCTAGATCGGGTATCGGTGCAATTTGTCACCGATACCCGATCTAGAATTTTATTCAGTATCGACGCCGATTCCCGATACAAATATCGGATCGGAGCATCCCTAGTATCGATCCCAGGGGATTATACAGACATAGAAACAAATATATAGGATAATGCAATGTATATCGCTTTGGATAAAAGCATCTGCCAAATGCATAAATGTAAGTTCAGAGAAAATGCAAGTACAGCGTGATGACTTCACAAACATGCTAATGACCACGTAACGGCAACTTGCACAATAGTGACGGGTAATAATAGATTATGACGGATTTTTTACGAGACTATCCAATAAAAAATTCTAATGCAACCTCTGCACGGCTGCATGTCATTTCTGTCTCCACATTGTCGCTCGTTTACAATTCTCCATTGCTCTCCGTGTCGAGTTCCGCCCCGATGCGCGCACGCACACACAGACAGGTGCGCGCCCACACAGGTAAACACAGCAAATGATCATACACTGACACCATCGGGCATTCCTCAGGAGGAGCATTGCTGTGCTTGTCTAATGTCTATTCTCCATTTGGAGGTGCAAAGGTAGCTGTTATATATCCATAGGCCTTTTCCTGGCACAGGAAGTGAACTTCACCACCATAAGGAAGAACAGTGTGAAAAGGCCTGCAGGCTATTTGTTCCAGAGTCTGATGTCATTCTCTTTGAAAGGATCCAGATAAATTGCTTGGAATTTGAATAATTTCATACTGCACTAACATAAGTGAAAAAGATACATGCTCTAGACATTTACGTTACGCTTGATTTAATGCAAAATACAACCTGCCTGACAACATATTTGTCTTGCTTAAAGACAACCTACGCAGTGTGCAGATAGAATGATGCATTGGAAGTAAGAGTTCTATTTATAGTGAGAAGTTTGGCACCCAGTTTACCGCGGTTAATGGTCTTTTAAAGTGGCAAGTCTGTGTGACATTTGCAGCTTGGGTATTCATTTCTTAACCCTCATATCGCTTACATACATTCAATGTGTAGGACCACAGTGCCTCTTCATCTGGCCCACCATCTTCTTTGTTTTCACTAGCCAGAGGTTCATGTGACCACAGAGTGTTAATAGAGCACATTTTCCAGTTTGCTAAAAACCCTGTATTGCTGATGTCATTTTTATAGTGCCCAGAGCTGCAAGGCAGTGAAAACGCAGTCTCTTAGAATTATGAGGGACTTTTATTTAAACGGTACGGCTCCTACTAGTCGACAATGAAAACAACAGTCATGATTTATCAAAATGATTATTACTAGTTTTTAAAGATGTATCAGGAACGAAAGATCTCAGATTTTGCATGCGTTGTCTGGACTGTGTAGAGGCGTTTTTTTTTTTATAAAATCTTGATATTTGTACCGATATACATTACTCAGGTTAAATATTTACATTTTGGCGTCGTGATAATACTATTAACATTTTGTGCATATTAAATGTAACTCCTTTAATAACTTAAGATATTTTGTACATTTCCTACCGTAAATATATTTAAACTTTATTTTTGTGAGTGGATGCAGCAAAATCTCTTAACAAAAATGTCTATAAACAAATCAACAAACTTACTGCTCTTTAAGAATTTCCCACTCCAGTAGTACTGTCACGATAAACCGATGATAAATATCATGTGATTTATGCACAGTTTTAGAGTGAAGTACAGGAAAATGCTGCTGCATCCAAAAGCCAGAGGGCGCTCTCATGCAGAAACTCCAAATACGCACTGCAGAAGAAGACCATTATACGTTTTAGAATCTAGGAAATGCCTATGGTCATCTTTTTATAACTGTTTCTCAAGCCTCATCAGGTAATTTTATGATAAAAAAGTATATTTGTAATGATCATGTTTGACGGGTTTTGCTTTTTCAAAAGCATATTATAAGCGCCTTAAACTCTCACTGCTTTCCTACTGATCCCAGAACCGTGCTTCACAGACAAGCTACGCATCAATAAAATAATCGACGCCTTGCATATCACCAGCTTGATTTCAATAGGATTATGTGGTATCGCGATAAATTATCGTGCAGCCCTACACAGTTTTTTATCTATTTAAAGCTCAAATTTTCAGCTTCATTACATAGGTAAGCCAAAAGAGAGTATTAAAACAACACTTCATCTTAGCAACGGCTTGCCACAGCGCCTCTGAGAAAATCACCTTTAAACTTTTTAATCAATGTTTTCCTCTGATTCCAGATTTTTTATTAATTATATCTCAGGCAAATATTTTCCCAAAAAAAACATACAGTATATCAATAGAAAGTTTATTTGTATAGCCTTCAGATTATGTAAAAATTAAAATGTTAACCTCACACATGAACAAACACAACTACAAAGTCACTTCAGAGAAACAAGCGGCTCTGTCTAATGCACTTGCCAAACTGTATCCTACGCGTTGGGAGACATCGCTGAATCATTTCAAATCCGTCCACCGACAGGCAAATGTTTTGTTAAGTTATATTTGACGTAACGTGTTGTGAACATGCGATGTCCTCAATATACATTTTTTGCTTGCGCTCCTAAAAAATTCAGTCACAGGGGCTACAGTGCTCCTAGTAAAAAAAGTTAGTCTGAAGCCCTGCTCGTTGTTGCTTTAATTTGTCTCTCGGTCTTTTAAAATAGTCAGCAATAGACCACTTCATATTTGTGCTTTAACACTTGCGAGCCCAATACATCCAAAATAAATGCAAAGAAACTTTACATTTGTTATTGTACACATTTTTTACTATTAAGTTTTATATTTAAGTTATGTATTGGCTATGAAATGATCTGACACTTATATAATCTGTCACTCTTCACAATCCTTCTTTATTGCGCTCTTTGCAAAAAGCTGTAAATTTGGTCTTCTTTACTTTTACCATATTAAATGAAATCAAATTAGCTGGCTCAAAACTCAAAAGTAACTCCGAACTTAATGATAATATATGTACAGTTGTGTTCAAAATTATTCAACCCCCACTGAAATTGATTGTTTTGGTCGGTTTGACATTGATTATGATCATTCAGTCATCCTGCTTACAATTAAATCAAAGAGGCACGTGTAGGTCAGACAAATATAACATAACATTTATAATGAAATAACCACAAATGTCTTTTCTGAGCTCACATCATTATAAGTTTTATTCAACCCCCAAGTGACATTCAATCCTAGTACTTAGTACAACATCCTTTTACAGTTATAACAGCTTTTAAACGTGAAGCATAGCTTGACACAAGTGTCTTGCAGCGATCTACGGGTATCTTCGCCCATTCATCATGGGCAAAAGCCTCCAGTTCAGTCACATTCTTAGGCTTGTGCGCTGCAACTGCTTTCTTTAAGTCCCGCCAGAGGTTCTCAATCGGATTTAAGTCTGGTGACTGCGATGGCCACTTCAAAATGTACCAGCCTTTAATCTGCAACCATGCTCTAGTGGACTTGGAGGTATGCTTGGGATCACTGTCCTGTTGAAAGGTCCAACGTCTTCCAAGCCTCAGGTTTGTGACGGACTGCATCACATTGTCATCCAATATCTCCTCGTACTGAAGAGAATTCATGGTACCTTGCACACGCTGAAGCTTCCCAGTACCTGCAGAAGCAAAACAGCCCCAAAGCATGATTGACCCCCCGCCATGCTTCACAGTAGGCAAGGTGTTCTTTTCTTCATAGGCCTTGTTCTTCCTCCTCCAAACATTGCGTTGATCCATGGGTCTAATTTTGTTTCATCAGTCCACAGAACACTATCCCAAAACTTCTGTGGTTTGTCCACATGACTTTTGGCATACTGCAGTCGACTCTTCTTATTCTTTGGGGACAGCAAGGGGGTGCGCCTGGGAGTTCTGGCATGGAGGCCTTCATTACGCAGGGTGCGCCGTATTGTCTGAGCAGAAACTTCAGTACCCACATCTGACAAATCTTTTCTCAGTTCCTCAGCAGTCACACGTGGACTTTTCTCCACTCTACGCTTCAGGTAGCGCGCAGCAGTCGAAGTCAGCATCTTCTTTCTGCCACGACCAGGTAGCGTTTCAACAGTGCCCTTTGCCTTGAATTTGCGAATGATGCTTCCTATGGTGTCTCTTGGTATGTTTAACATCTTTGCAATCTTCTTATAGCCATTGCCCTTCCTGTGAAGAGTAATCACCTGTTCTCTTGTCTTCCTGGACCATTCTCTTGACCTCACCATGTTTGTAACCACACCAGTAAATGTCTAGAAGGAGCTGAGTATCACAGTCATTTTAAAGCTGCCTAATTGGTGCTTATTAGGCTTTATTGCTGCTCCTTGATATCCACAGGTGTTTTCAATACCTGATTGAAAACACTTCATTGAACCTCTGTTCTTCAGAGTGGTAGTCTTTAAGGGGTTGAATAATTATGTCAATGAAGAATTCACAAAATAAACATTTACTACTGTATTACAAAACTAATTGATGTCATTTTAGTTGCATATGGTTCTTTAAGAAGTCCTTTTGGATTTCATTCTGAATACAATTACAAATGTACACTAAATTCCCTAAAACCATTTACAGCATTGGGGGTTGAATAATTTTGAACACAACTGTACTTTACCACACATTGTCATATATAAACTTTAGAGCAGGTGTAACACACTGGGTTTCTGCCGATCATTTATTTATCTTGAGTACCTATAGTTTTACATACTTCGTATCTTCAAAGTATTTAGTTTGATCACATTTATAAAAGATAGATACAGCTGTACGATTGTTTCCGAAAACATACGGTGCATGCGGGGGGAGGGGTAGGCTGAACCAAAACACGTGCGCACCCATTGTCAACAAAACACAGACATCAGTTTCACTCATCGCATGTGGTTCATGTCCGGCATCTTTTAGCGCTGGGACGGCTCCATATATCAGTTTCAAACGATCTCCAAATCCAGCGTTATATCCACAGTTTATATAACATTCATCACCCAAATGCAGTGAACAAACAAACACCTGAACCTCCAGAGCGTATGCTCTCTCTCTCTACTGCTTACAGGTGCAAGTGACATCTGCGTATGCTCCTTCTCCTGCTTTGGGCGTGCCTATTGCTTTTCCGGGAGAATTGTCCAATAAGGGACTAAGAAAAGTTGTTACAAGACAGTTTTATATATTTGAAAAAAACTTTCAGAAAACTGTACAATCGCTTGAGGAGTGTATCAAGCACAGAAATGCTACGTAATATGCCCAACTTGTTTTTTGACAGGTTGACCATGTTAAGCATGAGAAGACCACACGTTTTACATCGTAAAGAAGTCAGAATGCATGAAACACTGTTTTGTTGTGATGTTTTTTGAGTGACTGATTTGATGGGTTCAGTCAGTGAGTTCAGTCTTTGATTTAAGAGTTGTTTGAACAAAATTAATCTGTTCAAATGAGTCATTACGTAGCGAATCTGACATTTCACTGTTGCAACAAACTAAAGGAATAAATTATTTATAATTTACTTTTTTATTATGTTAAAAGTTTGATAATATGTAAATAATATAATAATTATATATAAAAATGTGCCGTTTAAATTAAAACACATGTGTCAAAATTGATTCCCCACAAATTTTAAAACCCCCCACTGCTAATCATGTAGTGGTGGAATTCCCCCAGGATAAAAACGAATTTCAGGCCCTGCCAAGAAAGGCACAGTGTTCTCCGTAATTTAGAATTGGTTCGGTTTTGCAGCATCAGACGCAGAACATACAACACCCCACTGCAAAGAGTTTTTTATATAACTCATACACTCAACTGTATTACAAGTAAAGGTTACTATAAAAAGCATCTACATTGCATGTGAAAGAGGCGCGTGTCCATATGATGTCATTGGACACTCCATCTGCTGTCAGGGTGGCGTTTTATCATGGGCAAGATTCTTAGAATATCTCAGTGTTTCTGTATCGTAGTTTAATCTCTAACCTCCTACATTCATCTGCTCTCACTTCCTCCCACCATGCACACATAGCTGACTTCTCTTCTGTAATTTTTTTTGAACAGGCATCTTTACAGATTTTATACTAAGTTCTGCGGTGAAACAGCCTTGAAAGCATTTTAAGCTTATTTTAGCATGCTTTTGATTAAAAGAAGCAAAAGTAATGAAACCATTTGTTGTCAGTTTTCATTGCTGATTTGACTCCAGTTTTGGTCAGTTTTTTTGGTCATCAGAAATCTTTCAACAGCTTTTTTGTTGTCTTTCTAAATGATGCATACAGAATTTAATGCTATTTCAACGAACAGTCTAGATAAAAGATAGCTTGATCAAAAAATTCTAAATGGCAAAACAAAGCATTTTATGAGCTATTAAATGCCAAGTGAGCGGAAGGAAGAAATAACACTTTTAAATAAAACCAGATAAACTGGTTAATGCTGTCACTTCTTATTATTGCAACAGCAAATGATATTTCTCCAGTATGTTCATATTTCTTGATTTTGGTTTTTATTAAAATATATAAAACCCTTAAATCAGACTCTCTACAGACGCCTAAAACCTATAAAAAATTAACTAGTGTTGTAATAAATGCTACTGTTTAATTTAAAGAGCACCATGTTTTAATGGCTCAGGCCTTGCAGTCAAAGCTTTTTAAGATTTCACGCTGTGCCGAGGCACCTTTTTAGAGCAATATTTCACTTTGGATATTTCTGGATGGGCTTGTCAAGTAAAATCTTTAGCTGCAGGGATCCAGACTAACTTTTTTTAGGAGCACTGTAGCCCTTGACAGAAATTTTTAGGAGCGCAAGCAGAACATTTTAGAGGCATACCTTAAATCACCCTGCAATATGAATATTGACATTTTTTCCCAAAGTAAATGTATTGCTAACAAATACTTTGATAAGAAATAGACTCAACTGAAAGAAATTACAATGTGCCATTTTATTTTCATAAGGCAGAGCTCACAGAGAAACTTTAATGGCTAAGTTAAGAGACTGTTTACACTCTGAATACACCAGACCAAATTAGTACTGAATTCCTGTAAGCTTTCCTGTACTTCAGGGGTAAGAGCATTGCGTTAACAACGCAGTCATTTTTGTATGAAAAAGTATATCTTTTATTGTTTATAGTGTTAATACAAAACTATGGCTCCTCTTAATACGTTCTTATGATGATTTTATTGTTTATTAAGGACACTTTTCATTATGTTCACAACACAATGTAAAGATAACTTCACACAAACCTAATAAGATAATTTGCCTGTTGTTCATTCTTGTTGGGAACAGATAGGAAGTGTTTCAGTGCTGTCTCAGATAAATGACGTATTCTGATCTGCTCTGCGGATAGTTTCATTTTAAATGTCTCAAATATCAAATCATTCGTCCTCATGCTAAAAAAAGATGGCACACATTGTGTCTGTAAACTTGTCAATGATGAAGGCTGAGCTGTGACGGACACGACAGCTCCGGACTCTCCCCTTCTCACACACACAGGCCTACACTGGTGGGCTTGCAATGTACTCGTCTTTTCACATGAGACATAATGACAAATAAAATCAAAAATTGCTGGTCGCATATGCTCGAGTACTTGTAAAAAAACGCTCTCGCTGTCTCAAAAACATTTAGTCGCAGTCTGGAGCCCTGAACTGCATGTCTTTTGTTTTTCGTCTTTGCAGTGTGTGAAAGCACTTAAATTCTTACTTTTCCTTTAAATCCAGTTCAATCTCTGCAGGATTCTTTTAGAAAACGTAATTTGCATTTCACAACAACTATTGCTAATATTCAAATAAATTTCCGAAAAAGATGGGCTAAACTTAATCAAGTCCCCATGGCAAAAATAGTTGTGAACAAAAAATGCAGTTGCACTATAATAAAAGCTGAGGAGAAGAAGAAGATAACTGATGCATTTTTAACTTTTAGCTGTGTTTTTGTTTCAGATGGTACCATGGAAAGCTGGACAGAACCATTGCAGAAGAGCGATTGCGTCAGGCTCGGACACCTGGCAGCTACCTCATTCGAGAAAGCGACCGCCGGCCTGGCTCCTTCGTGCTGTCTTTCCTCAGCATGACCAACGTGGTCAATCACTTCAGGTAGCAGTGCTGACTAGACTGTAACCCTCAAAATGACTGCTGTTTTACAGTATTTTACTTCATTTTTTATATTTACATTTATTTTTTTAGCAAACACTTATATGCGGTTTCATAGCAACAACATAAACATTACTGTGCATGCACACTTTTGTGATGCACATCTTGGTACACAAAAGTACCTCCACACAGCTATTTATCATTGCATTTCTTCCAATTTATTGCAATCGCAGTGGCGCATCTTGTTAATATATTATCTTTGGCCTTTTCCATTGAGTGGTAGTGTTTGCAGTGTTACGCACACCACACATTTACTTCCATTAGTCCCCCGTTCGTATTGAACCGTGGGTAAGATGTATTGTTGCATCCCTACTAGCCAGTATTATTTTGAGTGAACAGTAGAAGAACTGTTACTTTGCTTAACCTAAATGCGAGAAGTTACATGACCCATTCAACAAATTGTCTAATATATATATATATACACAGTTGTGCTCAAAAGTTTACACACCCCCTGCAGTATCTGGAAAAAGCGGAAACTTTTCGAAAAATAAGAGGATTTTTGAAAATTAAGGTTTATTTTTAATTAATTCCTGCCCTGAGCAAGTTATTCACTACAGAAATGTTAACATAAAGTTCACACTGAAGAATAATAACAGAATTTAAAAAAAATAGCCTAGGGCAAAAGTTTACACACCCCTGATTCTTAATACTGTATGATGTTACCTAAACAATCAATGACAGTTTTTAGGTTTAGTCATAGTTGTTTAATGGTAACTTGTTTCTCATGAGTCATTAGACTGTCCACTGATCTTCAAATCAATCACCCAGGTCCTCCACAATCTTTTCTTTTACAGCATTTCTGGATATTTTACTCATGTCCAATCAACAATCAATCGACTCATACACAACTATTACAATAGATAGAAACATTCAGTGCTGCCCACAAAGTCAACACGATTCATTTAAAGATAGGTAGGTGTAAACCTCTGAAAATGGTTTCGGTATAAATTGTTATTTTTTCATTTACTAATGTCCTTCACATGATTTCAAAATACTAAATGTTTTTCAGGAAATAAAATATATATTTTTTACACAAAAACCATAAAGCGCAGTTCTAAAGTCAGACATGTCTCTCTGTGTATGGGTCTCTCCGTGCAGCGCGAGGTGCACAGTTTAAAGTCAGGCGTGTTTTGCATGCATCTCTTCAAGCTGCACAGTTTTAACGTTTAAAGGGGAGAGGTGTTTCATATGACAAAATTAAAGATTATACATTTGTATCCGATTAATCTGAAAAATAATCTTCCAACTAATCGATTATCAAAATAATCGTTAGTTGCAGCCCTAGATCCCCTATCAACCTGCAAGAATTCTGTCTCCACAGATTGGTTATTGTGCCTATATGAAACACACTTTAGTCGTGTCACTTTAAAAAAAGTTCTCCTAAATCAGTTTATGTTTATAAAAGGTTCCTGCCAACAGAATCTGTATCTTCAAAATTCAACCTGTCCACCACCATGGTCTAGACCAAATAGCTGTCAAAGGATTTCAGGGACAAGATTGTAGACCTGCACAAAGCTGGAATGGGCTTGGTGAGAAGGAGACAACTGTTGGTGCAATTATTTGAAAATGGAAGAAATACAAAATAACCATCTGAACTGGAGCTACCTGCAAGATTTTCCCAATGGGTTTAAGATGACCATAATAAAGTTTAAAGATCAGCCCAGAACTACACGGAAGAAGCTAATGATTTCAAGGCAGTTGGGACCACAGTAGTGCTGGGCGATGTGTTTAAAATAAAATATCGATAATCGACTTAAAAATCATTGCGACTTCATGCAACATTGCTCAGACGATCAATCTGCAGATAAAGACCGGGAGGGAATTCAATACCAAATCGGCAAGTGCAAAATAAAAACGCTGGCTTGCGTGCACACATACAGGTGCGCTAAGCACACAAACCAGTGTTGCAATGACTTCTTTCATCAGGTAAAGCGCGTAGATAAGGCATAGCTTTTATGCAGTAGATTACTGTCGATTACTGTCTGGTATCTGTCTGTTGTAATCGGCATCAGGATTTTTGCAAGACATCGACGATATACGATAACATCGTCACATCGCCCAGCAGTAGACCACAGTTCCCAAGCAAACCACTGGGTAACACACTATACCACAATAGATTGAAATCCTCAAGCACCTGCAAGATCCTCCTGCTCAAGAAGGCCGGTCTGGCTCCTCTGAAGTTTGCCATTAAACATCAAAATGATTCAGAAAAAGCTTTGGAGAAAGTGCTGTGGTCAGATGGGGTCAAAATTGACACTAAGTTTTTTGTGGAGAGAAATGCTAACTATGACCCCAAGAACATCATCTCTACAGTCATGCACAGTGTTGGAAACATTATGCTTTGGGGCTTTTTCTCTGCTATGGGTACAGGATGACTTTAGCTCTTTGAGTGGCTGAGGGACGGGGCCATGTACCGTAATATCTTGGACGAGAACCTCCTCCCCTCAACCAGATCACTGAAGATGGATGGTGGATGGTCCTTCAACATGACAAAAAAATAAAAACATATCGCCAAGACAACCAAAGAGTAGCTCAAGGAGAAGCACATTAAGTGTCCTGTGTCTTAGAGAAAATCTGAGAAGGAGGCTAAAACTTAAAGGCCAAGAAACCTTAAAAATTTAGAAAGGAGTGGACAAAATGTGTCATGACATGTTTGCAAACCTTGTGACCAACTATAAGAAACAGCTTTCAAATGGAAATTAATTTATAACTTCTATATAAATTGTTTTCCTGATTTTTTTTGGGTTGATATTTTGTTTCTACCAGTTAAAATAAACCCTTAATTTCTTTGTAAGCAGGCTAACAAATTAGCAGGGGATCAAATAATTATTTCCCCCACTGTAGGTAAATGATTAAAGTGTCACCTTGCCAGAGAAAATCAATATAATACAATTTTATGTAAATAACATTTCATAACCCTGGGCCCAAATGTGTTGGAAACTAATTTTCTTACATTCTTTATATTCTTGGAATTGCCATGCGTTTCTGAATGGCTGAAAAAAACTTTATTTGAGTAAAACCTCCAAGAGGTAATGCATCTTAAATGTCATGTTAACAGATACACATCTCCAAGTTCTGAACAATTGACATTTACAGTTCTGTCTGCTTTTCATTATTTCTTATATGTTGCATCAAGATTTTGTTCTAAACAAACAAGCACTGGTGTAAAACCAGTGGAATATAATAGAACTGTCTTTTATTGACGTAGAAGGTCAAGAATTTTATATTCTCTGTGTCACAACCCTGCAGAGAATTAGATTGTCTCTTTACAATAAAGAAGCCACATCTAAATAAACACAACAATTTGCTAATCAGATTGCTTTCTGTTTCTGTTAAATGTATTTGGAAGGACTCACAAAGACTTTATCTCTGTAAATGTCAGCCCAGTTCATTCAGGCATTGTTTAAATTTCAGGAAGTAAAGTAAACACTTTGTTTCTCGTGTGCATGTGTTCAGGATCATTGCGATGTGTGGAGATTACTACATCGGTGGACGGCGCTTCTCATCCCTGTCAGACCTCATTGGCTACTACAGCTATGTGTCTTGCTTGCTGAAAGGTGAAAAACTGTTGTCTCCAGTGGCTCCACCAGAGGTAATCATAAAAAGTCTCGAGATAGGCCATTTTTTGCATTTATTAATCAAATGGATGGGATCTTGAATGCATTTTAAACTGCTTTGAATAAACATTGTAAGAGATGGAGAGTAAACCCTCTCCAAAGAAGTAAATTAATCTTGTATAGAGCAGTATTGCTACAGCTTTACATATTCAGTTGTGTCCCAAATGACAAGCTGTACACTATGCACTTTACCATCTAGTGTATGAATTTAAGAAGGGTAGTATCATCCAAAATGGAATACTTAAAATAATTGTTCACCCAAAAATTGTAGGAATAAGAATTGCTATAGTCATGTCAATGGAAAATCAATAAAATGAACTATTCCTTTAAAACTTAGCTTGTGTAGCATTTTATAGCACTGCTTCAATTCCGCTACCTTAGCAAAACTCTGACCGTTGAGTGTGTGTCCAGTGTTCCACACTGATTTTTTTCTTTTGAATAAGTGCACCATCAGGTACTTAGTGTGCACTTTTTATATGTGGATGTGGAATTTTAATGTGAACGCTCTATTTATACTACGAAATGACACAGAATGTGGTAGATTCAAGTTACTGCAGTATAAATGACAGTAGAACTGAAAATTGCTAGCTCTGAGCAGTGTTTGTGCAATCAAAGGCTTGTTTATCCTATTTATTAGTTGTTTTTGAAGATTTCTTATTTTTATTTTTTAATAATGTGCTGGACCATCTTTTGCTTTTAAGGTAACAATAAAGAACTTTTGCTCATGACTTCCCCATGATATTGATAAGCGCAATTGTCTGTTACCAGTAGGGTTTGAAATCGTTTGGTCCCTCACAATTCGATTCAGAATAGCTTCTTAGGGTCACTATTCGATTTAGAATGGATTCTTGATGTACTAATTAGCATTAGTATTAGTATTTAGCATTAGCAAGATTTAGACTAGTGTTGGTACTTTGGCTTTTACTTTTAGAACTGTCACATATTGTATTTTAATACAACTGATTGCCCTGTAAAGCTATTCCCATTGACCTAGTCTCCTGTCAGACATTAAAATAACTACATAATAGTGTTTAAAGTGACTCAATGGTGCTGGATGTTAAACGCATTGCCACATCGTATGACAAAATTCATCGCCACATCGTATGACTAAATTCATCATACAAATACAAAAAAGAGCACATTATTTTACCAATATTAGTGTATTAGTCTTGTGCAAAGCACCCAGCACGTTCGTCTGGCTAACAAACTGTGCATATTTACAGAAATATATTCACATTCTAAAGTTTAACGTTTTGGGAACCGCTATTTTGCATTTACTGACAAGTCAGTATAGTAAATAGAATGCACAGTTTCTCCCTGCCACTCACTAACCAGAGCAGATGCAGAGTTGCAGTTTTTTTTTAAATAGATGGACAATGAGGTAACTTGGAGACGTTCCTGCAAGTAACACAAGACTATAAACTGTACTCGCGTTCTGCATTTTAGGAGATGGAACATTTAATTACTCTGTTATTGTTTGGCAGCAATCTAAAGTATGCATGAACTGACATTAATGCTGTCAAACAGGAGAGCAGCTGAAACAACTGCTTCACTTGGAAACTCTTCCGCAGGCAGAGTCCCAAACACTGAACTTAGAGTGTGGTTGCTCAGGTAGTAGCGGGAAATTCATCAAGTTTAGAGTTGTTCTACCACCACAATTATATTAAGACATTATTAAGGTCGAAAAACTACAAAGTGTTGCTTTATTACAACCTAAAACCTTGCAATATTTTGAATAGTCCCTTGTGGACTGTTGTACTACATCTAATGGTGCCAAAAGAAAGACTTGTTTTCTAGTTGTTTTTCTTTCAAATAATTTTTATGTAATTTTCTGGTTATTTAAGTTGATGTAAGCTCTTGATGTCTTTGCAGCCAGTGGAGGACAGAAGACGAGTGAGGGCCATACTTCCATACACCAAAGTGCCAGATACTGATGAGATCAGGTACAAACCCAAATACTAGCTCCTTTTAGTTAAATATTATACTCTTGTCTAGCCAGAATTTGTCCTAAATGTTTATAGTTTTTAAACCTATTCCTATTTTTACTTGTACTTTCAGCCTGATTCACAGAGAATACTATAAGTAAGCCATTCATAGGTAGATTTCCCCCAAACAAAAATTTGTGTTAACATTTGCATTATGCCATTGCAACCAAGATGACAATTTCAGTTTGGTAGATTATTTTTGCTTAAGTCGCTGTTATGTCACCCATACGGGTTACAGTTTTTCACCGTAGTTGTTTGGAATGTAGATGCTTTCATTTTCTGCTTCAAATATGTATATTAGTGCGCTATAAGTAAGGAATAATTGATGGTGGGCCTTTTAATGATTCGAAAGTAAATGCACACACCGATCGAGGTACAAATGCTGCCACGATGCAAAGCGAGTGTTCCCTTTGGAATAATTGAACGGACCGGAGTCAATTATTCCGCTTATACAGCGGTTACCACACCACAGGACACTGTTTAAATATTTAGCATTGTCTTGTTTCCTTTTTGTATTTTTCATAGTATTATACACTTTATTTATTGTAACTATTTGGACTTTTTCCTTTTACTACCGTTTAAAAGTTTAGGGTCTCTTAACTGAAATGTTTCTCATTCCAGACTGTGTGTGTGTGTGTGTGAAACACCATTAATTTCTCTGATTATAAAACTAAAATTTTATTTAAAAATGATTTCTAGGCAATAGTAACAAAAGTAATCCCAAATTTTTGAGTGTGTTTTTATATATTTTAGTTTTGTTTGAAAATGTTTAATTTATTGTGTATGTCTTAAGTTTTCTTAAAGGAGACATGTTTATTGTTCTTAATGGACTGGAAGATGGTTGGATGTGGGTTACTAACGTTCGGACAGAAGAGCAGGGCCTTATAGTAGATGATCTTGTGGAGGAGGTGGTAAGTGTCTCAGTCTAATTTAAATGTATTTATTCCTGTTAAGAGTTGACCTGTCTCTCTTGTTTTCATATGGTTGGATTAATGGCTTTAAATGTATTCTCAGGGACGGGAAGAAGATCCCCATGAGGGAAAAATGTAAGTTCATTTTTAATTAGTAAGTTGTTTTATTCACATTTTTAGCTGCATCTATGGAATAACAGTACCATAATTCATGTTAAAGCTTTATATAACAAGAAATAAAAATGAAAATATAAATATGTATCATAGGCAAATCATATGTAAATACCGAATTAATATAAGCAAAACACTTTCATAGTAAGAATTACCCATTGTCAAAGTTAGTTAATGTTCTCACTGTCTAGATGTGATTTGTACGCAAACCTACGCTTTTTTGCTAACATTCATTTAGTCGGTTATGTTGTATCTTATTGTGTCCAAATTGACTGAAATATATTTTCAATATTGTGAACTGATGCGAGTCTATTATGTTTTCAAGTTCTGTTATGTTTTATCTCATTCTGTCTAAATTGACTGAAATATATTTTCAATATTCTGAATTGATGTGAAGAAATTTCTCCATCCTTCTCAAATTGTATTGCTTCTGGGATTTGTGCTCGGTTAATTTGAGTTATATTGCCATTGCCGAATCAACACCTGTAAGAATCTGATCATTTTATGCTGAACATAAAATGACCGAACATCACGTGCAGAAACAGGAAAACAGCTCTCATTGCATCCAGTTTGGGGTCTTTTGTATGGCCTTTGTTACATAGATATCTGTTTGACTCATTTCTTGAAAGTGCTACCAAAGATGTTTGTCATTCTCCATCACATATATAGTTTGGATTCAAAAACTCATGTATTTTTCTCACTGACATAAAGATTTTAAGTGCTTGAGCAGTAGTATGTAGGATCGTTATTTACGTGCCCCTCTGAGTCCCCAAATGTGGGATTTGAGAATATACAGGAACAGTAAATGCAGGGTAATGTCACTGCATGAATAAAGCATTATACTGCATCATACTGTTGTTAACTTTCTTTGACTAGAGGATGTAATAAGACCTGTTTTCCAGTGCGGTTATGTGACTTTCAACATATACCCTATAAAGAGGGGTAAATCCATTTCTGAGGTATCACAGTAGGCTGCTCTGATTCAGACCTGACTCGCCCGTTTCACACCGCAGGCATAAGTAGCGTGTATGCAGAGCGGGAGCAGTGCATAGGGAGAGCGTTGGCAGCGCGTGTCCTTAGTCCTTTCACACTGGTTACCATGTACAACAATGCAATTTCGCATTACGTTATCAATGAGCAAAGTATCTTCAAGAAAAAGCTTATTTTATGTAGATTGTACAATTTTGATTTGTTTTATCTGCCTGATTCATGCTCAAGCTGAAATCACTAAAGGGTTAACTCACCATAGGAGAGAGTGACTGACTTGAGATGTGATCGTTTTTCTCTCACAAATACACAATATAAGCATATAACATGATGTCTATGTAGTTTTACTGTTTTTTTCAGATGGTTATGATGACAGTGGGGTTCAGACAGTACACTGACAGCGTAATGCGATAGTTTTCTGTTACGTTTTCGTTTTTCATATATAAACATAACATTTAAGATATAGTTGTATTATAAATCCTTTAAATGTGCTGTTGTGGTTTTGGCCAAAAAAAAAACTCCTGGTAAAAGCTTTCCTGTAGCTCAGTGGTAAGAGAATTGCGTTAACAACGCAAGTTTGTGGGTTCGATCCCAGGGGATTGCAAATACCTATGTAAAATGTATAGGATAAAGCAATGTAAGTCGCTTTGGATAAAAGCGTCTGCCAAATGCCTAAATGGAAATGTAAGTTTTTGAAAGGCACATGTGTAAAAAAACACATAAGACACCACTTACATGCTTTACAGTTAAATGTGTACATTTTTCCTGCCAATCCATGTGGGTTTTGTCTGTAAAGAATGCACTGTTGCTTTAATTGAGCGTGAGCAGCACAGCAAAAATAGACTCGGCCGCGAAATTATCGCTGCACTGCTCTCCGCGCCGTTTCTGCTCCGCAAGCATGTGCTGCTTACGCATGCTGTATGAATCCTCTCATCTGTTAACCCAAAAACATATGCGCTGCTTACACGTGCGGTGTGAAACGGGTGTCATAGGGCCTGGGCTTCTGCCCCATCTGCTGTACTCATATGGTCTCATTTCCTTTTTTCCACTGTATTTCCTCTTCTGTCCGTCTTTCTAGCTGGTACCACGGGAAGATCAACAAACAAGAGGCGTACAACCTGCTAATGACAGGTACATGATTGTGACATTCACAGCTGGCTATTACATTTTTTTGCAGTCGGCAGAAAACCCTGTTGATATTCTCTCCTCAGATGATATTGCATTGCTGTGCAACAACAAAACCAAGGTCATACAGGAATGCATCATACTGTCATCATTTAATAAATAACTCACCCAAAATTAAAATGCTGAAAAATCTCAACCATGTGTCCTCCCTAACCTGTATGCTCCCGTTTTTGTCAGTAAGGAATTTGTAGATATCTTTTAATTGTTAATTTTTTCTACTAATGCAGTGCGAGTCCTTCCAATGATATGTCACCTATTTGTTCAGCAACCAACTTATCAGAAGATACTTGAGAAGTATGGCACATAGGCAGATTTTGAATAATAAGATTCATTCTTATGGCTTCAGAAGGGATATTTCACCTAAAAATAAAAATGTTTTCATAATTTGTTCAAGCTTATTTTGTTCAAACCCTCTGCGGCTTTCCTTTGATCTTTGGAACCAAAGCAATGATTTTTTAAAAACCAAAGCACAGATTTTTTTAAATGTCATTATGGGTCTTTATAAAATAATTCCACAGGACACATGGTGTTTATTTCAAGTATCCCAAAGGCATAGAGTTGGATTTTGTGAAGAAAATTAAAGTGTATTCTGTTATTTGATTTGTTATATGATTTGTTATATGAAGTGTTTTACCTTCATTTTTCTCAGATATCACAACGGTATGCACGTGCAAGAAATCAAAAGCTTCATCAAATAGTGGATCGTACTTAATTTTTCTACACCAAACCCATTTTGATGCCTTCAGGACACTTGACACTTGACAAAAACCCAAACACTATAAAATCAGTGCCATAGGGTTTTTAAAAACACAAGGGTCAGTAAACAATGACATTTTTATTTTGGGGGGAAGTCTTTAAGCACTTAGGTCAAATGGTTATAGTAAGGATTTTGTGTTATTCTTTTAACAAAAAATCATACGCGCTTGCTGCCATAAGCATGAGAAAATAATGACATAATTCATTTTTGTTAAATTATATCTTAAAGTCCCAGTACATTGCCTTGGAACACGCAGCAATATTTTTATGTGTTGACATCATTTTAAATTAGAAGACAATATCGAGACATATAGAGTGGTCCTGCCCCCTTTTAAAGTAATGATAATAACAAAATAATAGCCTTTTGTTTATGGCACAGTCAGTCTGGCAAAGCTGCATTTAACAACCACATTGGTATAAAAGTCTATTAAAAAGAATAGGATACCAGTGATGCGTCATTTAAAGTGTGTTATTTACGTTAGGGATGTGCAAGAATGTTAGTATTTTTCATAAGAATAAACAACTGCTTTAACACAGGGTTAAGTTACGCTACTGAAAACCTTATTAGAATTGTCTCGTCTTCTTTAAACTGGTCAGATACGTTTAAATTTCTCAGTGGATTTCCGCATATGACCCTGCATATGATCAGCTCTGTGCTATCGTCTCTCTCTACCGGAGCACACTCGCATGCAACTGCTTGCGTTATGGTGGATTCACACGGTATATTCAACTGCTCCTGCCGCAAAGACCCGTGCCTGTGGAAGTTTCAGAATTGTGGATGCACGAGCACCGCTTGCCCACCACCTCTGCTCCGTCAACGAAACTGCCCGTGTTGTGGGGCTTACTGCATGTTTCCCTTTGAAAATGAACTAGACAGACACGACTGCCGCGTACCATGTGAATACACCATTACACTGACCCGAAATTAAGACTGAAATGTAAAAGGGGTCATATGACATGACTAAAACAAATATTATCTTTGGACAGGAACTTTAACGAGAGGCTGAAGTGTAGCGTGATGTCATGGAATTTCTAGATTTGTTTGAGCGCACA
Source organism: Triplophysa bombifrons (assembly GCA_029783895.1). Classification (NCBI taxonomy): domain Eukaryota; kingdom Metazoa; phylum Chordata; class Actinopteri; order Cypriniformes; family Nemacheilidae; genus Triplophysa; species Triplophysa bombifrons. The sequence goes on along the minus strand of CM056451.1, from coordinate 12,525,449 downwards.
TGCCAGACTGTCAGTTTTGAATGGTTATATCTTTTAAATGGGAATTTTGACACTGAGTAGGAACATGTCCTTAAGGCTCACTAATTTTTAATAAAAGGCACTATAAAAACTTTCAATTTGATTTCACTGGGGCTTTAAGAATTCTCAAGTTTGACCTCATTTCATACAGGGTTTCAAAATTACTAGAGCTCAAGCACCACATTAGAGTAAAAGAAAATATGCAACTTCTATAATTTAAAAGCACTTACAAAATAATACTCTTATCTATATTCACTTTTTCTTTCCAGTTGGCCAGGTATGCAGCTTTCTGGTGAGGCCATCAGACAACACGCCGGGTGATTACTCACTGTTCTTTCGTACCAATGAAAACATCCAAAGGTTCAAGATCAGCCCTACTCCCAACAATCAGTACATGATGGGTGGGCGGTACTATAACAGGTAGGAATGCAAGTGGAGCAATGATAATATTTTAAAACTTCCCCTGGGCTCTGACTGAAAACATCTTATACATCTCTATCTTTTCTTAAATCCTTCATTTGCTATACAAAGCTGTGAAGTATTTGCCATTAACCTTATATATATGTCTATGAAGAGTCTGATAACTGTCATTTTTGCCATTGCTCTCACCATAACTAATGTAGGACATAAACAAATATGTTTCAGATACATTAGTGTGATTACCATTGTTGTGCATTTAGCGTTGAGCTTGCTTGCTCTTAAATTCACTATTGATTGTAAAGGCTGATGGTTTAAAATCATTTCTACAAATCTGGGCAATGTCAATATTTTGTTAAACAAACAGTAATGAAAATCCCTAGCTTTACATACTGCTGATTTCTAATAGACCTGTATGCATGCTTTTCCTGGCAGTGTTGATAATATCATTGAACATTACCGAAAAGAGCAGATTGTGGAAGGCTACTCACTGAAAGATCCTGTCTCAATCCAGGTAAAGAAATACTCAGAATGATTATTGGAATGGGTCATTTCCACAAAACCACTTAAACATCATGGCAGTAAAGATTTTAATTATAACTCACAGAGCTCGACGCTTGTCCGGGATAAGTAATTTTTTTATGTGCAAGTGAGAGAGAATTTGACTTGCCCGACCGGACAAGTAACTTGGAAAAAAAAACTATAACAGTGCTACGAAAATATAAATCGTGCTAAGACGAAGTAAAATTAAAACATTCTGAAAATCAATTGGATGTTCTACTAGATTTTCTCAGATTTATTCTCATTACCGATACAAGTAGTTTAACGCAATAAAATAAATATAAAAACCTGCTAAGACATCATGGCTTTGCTTTTTTAGCAAAACATGCTATGGGATTGACACTTTCAAATGGTTATGGTAATGACAATGTTTGAAAGATTTTTGATCAATCAACGTTTTTAAATCAATGCTTTTAAACTTGTCATACCTTGTTTTTATTGAATAAGAAGGACATTTGTTGATGTGAATGTTTTTAAGAAAATTATGTTTGACCTCTTGATTTCATGAGAATCACAGATATAGCCAGATGTTGCTGAAGATTATGTGAATAATAAGTATAATTCTCATGTTTTTTCGCTCTTTAGCAACAAGAACAACTCCTCTCTGACCTGGTTGATGGAAAAGAAATCTATAACACTATTCGACGTAAAACAAAAGATGCTTTCTACAAAAACATTGTTAAGAAAGGATATCTTCTCTTCAACAAAGGTACTGCAGGCCAATTATTCACTTACTTAACTGATCATATGCATTGTAAGTGTTTGAAGCATTTTTGTAAAACATTTGCTTAAATGATCACTTGCGCTTAGTGCAGTTGATCACTAGAGGATGTGGGTAATCTGTAGCACACATAAACCCTGTGTGTCTTTGGTTTTCAAACGGGCCAAGACAGGCTGTCTTTGATCACCTCATGAACCACACATCACTTCACAGCCACCTCAGGATGAGCTAAGCAGAAAAAAAAAGTTTTTACCTATCAGTATTAAGCTATTCATTTCCTGCCAGTGGGTGTGCTTAAGAGATTTGGTGCTCCGTATGTTGTACTATGTGATCAAAGGGCACAGCAAAGCACTCTGCATTCAAATAAGTTTGACATAGCTCTGACACATTTTCTTGTTGGTATTTAGCTCCCGATGTACAGAAAAGCATTCTAGCTTCTAAATTTGTCAAATCAGGCATTATCCTACTTTGGCTTAAACTGAATTCTCAAAACCATTGAGCATTGAGACACACATAATGCCCATAATATCATGCTCAGTGTCTCACATGTGTATCTGCATATATAGTTTTTACATTCGTTTTTTTGTCATAGGTATATTTATAAATGACTTTTATTTTTTTATTAATTTTAACATTGCTATTTATGTTAACTTTATTTGTATTCTAGTTTTAGTTGATATTTACTTATAATTAGTAATGTTAGTCCAACTTAACCTTATTTCAATGTAGTGCAAAAGCAGAATTACCAAAGCTCCTTTAAGTTTTTCAAAAAGTATTTATGCCTATATTTTGTTTGATTTCACTGAACAGAAATGGTTTATTAGTACAAGTTATTTTTGATAACCCTGATCTGCAGGAAAGGGGAAACGCTGGAAGAACTTGTACTTCATACTGGAGGGAAATGATGCTCAGCTTATTTACTTTGAGAGCGAGAAGCGAGCCACCAAACCCAAGGGATTAATTGATCTGAGTGTGTGTTCTGTGTATTGTGTCCATGACAGTCTGTTTGGCAGGTAAGCACTTTCAGCGACACAACTCAAGCCTTACTTTGTCGTTCACACTGCTGCCTTCGAGAGCGTCAAAAATCTGGCCACCCTGTCAACAATGCTGTAGAAAGATTTGTGGACTCTCTGACGCTCTGCGTGGATCCAATTTACAGGGCTGCATTCTCTTGAATCCTCTCATGCGGTTTACTTCTACGTTCCAATTGGTTGCCGCAGAACCAGGTCATAGCTCATTACTATAAAGTTAACCTGTTTTCAACTCTTCTCGATGCCCTCAACGTCTAAGACACTCCACTCCTCGCTCCCGCCTCACATTGAAATGAATGACTTCCAGCCACTTTGATGCTCTCGACGGCGGCAGTGTTAACATACCGTTAGCATATATATATATATATATATATATATATATATATATATATTAGGGCTGTCAACGTTAACAGGTTAATGCATGCAATTCATATTTTCAGATTAACGCGTTAAAACTATTTGGAGCCATTAACACAGCATCCATTTTCTGTCATCATTGTCTAGCGTTACTTTATATTATCACGCTCTTATACATATAAAGGCCTTTAAAATATTTAGCAGTTTTGAAATGGTTGAATTGACAAGTCCAGTATAGATTGACAGCTTCTGGCTGTGGAATAAGGCTCAACGTTACATGACAGTGGTCCTGTTTAGTGTACACATGGGCTAAAGGCTGCGTCAGAATCTGTCAGACAGCCCACCAGTATTCTCTTTTGTAATTGAATGAACAAAAACACACAAGATTATGCAAGAATTCACATTTTGTCTAGTATTTTCGCAAGCACAGTATTCAATAAGTTAAATAAAGTATCAAATGAATGCAAAGAGTAGTGAAAATAGGAAGCGCATTAGACCAGCTTAAAGGGGCCGCGTTCTGAAATGTGCTGCTGTGACTACTTTCACTAATGTTAATCAAAGAACACAAGACATTTTTTTAAGCTTTAATGAGGATTCTTCTGTATTTCATGTATTAAGCAGTAAAGACTGTAAAGTATTTGAGAACTTTATTTATTTTCTGTATATTTCCTTCCTGTTAGACAGGTAGGAAAGGCACACTTATTATAGTGGGTTTGATTAGTAGAAAAAAACAAAAATACTCAATAAAGACATCAGTTTCAAAGCCAACAGTATTAGAATAATGGCTTTCATTAATAAAAGGATGCTTTTAAAGAAATGTGTTGTCGTTTTTTTATTTCATTATGCGTGTGCGATTAATCAAAGTTAATCGCATGAAAAGGCTGCGATTAATCGTGATAAAAAAAATGAATCTATTGACAGCCCTAATATATATGTATACAGTACCTAATATATACAAAGCCGAACTATTGATGTAAGCTATCAAACAGTCTGATGGTTATTTTGTGTGTGTAGGCCAAACTGTTTCCAGATTGTGGTTCAGCACTTTAGTGAAGAGCAGTATATTTTTTACTTTGCTGGGGACACACCTGAGCAGGCCCAGGTACACTTCATCCCTTTGATACTGTTTTATCACACTTCACAAGAATCTAATATACAGTGCTTAACAAATTTATTAGACCCTATGTGCCGGCTCAAATTTGGGTATTTAACATGAATAAAAACTATTTTAGTTTGTTAATTTCCTGATAAATTACAAAAATATTTAAGGAATCTGTAAAAAATATATTGTGTTCTCTTCTTATGAAGGTTGTTCTGATTCATTTTTTAAACACTGTATTCCCCGGTTTCAAAAGACACTGCTGATCTTAAGGCAGGAGTATGCCTTAGTTGAATTAAGATATGTATGTCGCTTTTATAAAAATACCTTGGAAGACAACATTACTAGTGTGCATCTTGAGACAAAACAATGGCATATTATTGATATGATATATTTTAAGATATTTCTGGGCAAGTTATATTCAGTTATGTTCATGTTCTGAGGCATTACTGGATTTTAAACATTCATGCATATGCTATGTTTCATGATATCGAAGGCCACATACATTATGTTGGGATAGAATGAGTCCGACATGCCAGAAAATCTTCTTTGCGGCTGTCTGAGCAAAACTTGAGTATACTGATAAAATATTTATCTTTCACTAACCATTCACAGGACTGGATGAAATGCTTGCAGACATTCTGCAATAACCTTAGAAAACCCATACAGACCACAACCAACAAGCGTTTGCGTCAGGTAAGAGAATACCAGCCATTGTGTGTCAACTCAACTCTAACCTTCTTTACAAAACCAAAGCTGCTGTTTTACAGTCATGCCTTAATTGTGAGTCGAGGTGTTTAGATTGCTCTGAATGCGCTGTGAGAGATGGCCACAGCTGAGCTTCCTCGATGCTGTTGAGCACGGGGATGAAAACTGCATTCAGAGCACCTGATCCCAGACAGGTCATTTGGACTAAATCTAAAAGAACGTTGTTACCGCAGAGACATATTTGGCATATGACATTTCATAATTTATTGAATACAAAGCATGGCACAATGTAATGTTTGTGCATTCTTTCTCCTCTCAGGTGAGCAGTTTAGTGCTATATGTGGAGGAGGCCCATAAACTTCCCATCAAACACTTCACCAACCCCTACTGCAACATCTCACTGAACAGTGTGCAGGTTGCCAAGACTCACCCTAGAGATGGACAGAACCCAGTGTTTACTGAGGAGTTCATTTTTGAGTGAGTTTTCAACTTGACAGGGAAAATGTTTGAAAGAGACAAATAAACCATTTTGCAAGACGTAACACGAAACACTAGTCTAGAATCATTTCCTGTTTCAGTTTGTACCAAAGGAGACATTTAAAACTGAATTGTCTTACAGCAACCTCTTAACGTAAAAAAAACTGAAATGGGAATTGCTTTCGGATCTTTCTGTCTCTATAGTCTATAAAGATGAAGGTACTGATGATTGAAGTTCTGAAACATTTCCTCTCTCACAGTGACCTGTCTAGTGACATCAACAGATTTGAAATCACCTTAAGCAACAAGACAAAGAAAAGCAAAGAAAGTGATATCTGTGAGTACCGCTGTCTGTTTATTACATTGTAAATATGTCTCCCTAGTGTACTACTTAGTGCACTACTTCGTACATTGCTTTTGACACTGCAATAATACACTGGGTAGCTTTGTAGTGTGCTATTGAAAGCTACATGCATCTTTCCTAGCATTATTTGCACAAGTGTGCCCTCTGAAGGTGTGTGGAAAGATGGATTCGATGAGCTTCTCTCAGGATTTGTTCTTTTAATTTTTTTCATAGTGTTCATGCGTTGCCAGCTAAACAGGCTGCAGAGGGGTCAAATGATAGATGAGTGGTTTCCTCTGAGCTCCTATGTGCCTCTGAAGGGAATCGAGCCTGGTTCGCTCCGTGTGAGAGCGCGCTACTCCATGGAGAAGATCATGCCTGAAGAAGAGTACAGTGAATTCAAAGAGGTGTGGATATACATAGTTACATGAAAAAAATGTTGTACAAATATTTTTTAATGTTCAGAATGCTTTCATTGGATTCAGACATGTGGTTTCCGTCCATTCCCAGCTCATCCTGCAGAAAGATTTCAATGTCATCTATGCATTGGCTCACGTGTGCGGGCAGGACCGCACGCTGCTGGCAAGCATCCTGCTCCGGATCTTCAGACACGAGCGAACTGAAGCTCCACTACTGAGGACGCTGAACGAAAAAGAAATTAATATGGAGGGTAGGGGTCGCTTTATGTATTTACAGTTCAATATTTGACAGTAAACAGTTCCCACAGCTGCAGTAAGGCAAGCTGGTTCATTAGGTTTCATCTGTGAATAGCAAACCTTAACAGTTTTTGTCTGTGCCATGGATGTAGATCTAGTATTTAAAGAGTAAGCAATTATTCATTAGAATAGGCTTTGCAGTCGTAACTCAGACAGTTTCTATATATCTCATGTTCATCTTGAGTTCTTTAAGGATATTTGAAGGGTGCGATACTATTCTTTGAGTCTTTAGTTTGATCACATTTATAAAAGACAGATACAGCTGTACGATTATTTCCGAAAACATATGCAGGGTTTTTCCTGGCTCAAAATGAGGCGGAGGTGGTGCCATCCTGATCTTGTTCACACACACGTTGGCCTACCAACATTACCAACACTTACCACGTGAGGTTCATGTCCGGAATCTTTTAGCGCTGGGACGGCTCCATCTATCAGTTTCATATGATCTCCACCGTTTATATAACATTCCTCACCCAAATGCAGCGAACGAACAAACACAGCTGAACTTCGCGAACGCATTGCTCTCACTCTCTTGCTTCAGCTGGTTGGTGGCATGCTCCTTCTCCCGCTCTCCTTGGTTGATGCGTGGGCGTGCTCTTTCTTCTCGCTCTGGCGGGTTGATGTGTGGGCATGCTTTTACGGGAGAATTGTCCAAAAAGGGACTAAGAAAAGTTGTTAGGAAATTTACTTTTATATTCGAAAAAAACTTTACAAAACCTATACTGACGCTGGTGGAGTGTATCAAGCACAGAATATTACGTCATACTTCCAACTCGTTTTTGACAAGTTGACCATGTCAAGCATGAAAAGACGGCACGTTTAACATTGTTAAGAAGTCAGAATGCATGAAACACCGTTGCACATCCCCTTTTAAGTTTAAAACGATTTATATAAAATATAGAATGTATGAATTCATAAGCCTAGCTTATGAATATGAATTAGGTTACATGACTTATTATTCATAAATTGAATATTAAAGCCTTTAATATGACTGCTTCGGATTATATAAACAACACTGGTTTAATGCTGGCCCAGAAGAACTTCCTGTTTCACTACACATTCTGTAGGTTGTATATTGTTTATACATGTATTGACCACTTTGCAAGATGTTAAAGCGGCCCTGCAACGATGTGTCATGCATTCTGACTTCTTTACAATGTTAAATGTGCTGTAGACTTTTACTTTTAGTATTTCTGTGCTCGATACACTCCCCCAGCAATCGTACAGGTTTCGTAAAGTTTTTTTCAAACATATAAAACTGTTTTGTAACAACTTTACTTCCCTTATTGGACAATTCTCCCAGAAAAGCACGCAGCACGCCCAGAGCAGAAGGAGAGCAGGAGAAGGAGCATGCGCAGACCTCACTTTCTTTTGTAAGCAGGAGAGAGAGAGAACACACGTTCGTGAAGTTCAGGTGTTTGTTTGTTCACTGCATTTGGGTGATGAATGTTATATAAACTGTGGATATAACGCAGGATTAGGAGATCGTTTGAAACTGATATGTGGAGCCATCCCAGCGCTAAAAGATGCCGGACATGAACCGCATGCGGTGAGTGAAACTGATGACAGTGTTTTGTTGACAATGTGCTTTGGTTCAGCCTACCCCTCCCCACCGAACACGTCGTATTTTTCGGAAACAATCGTAAAGCTGTATCTATCTTTTATAAATGTGATCAAACTAAATACTCTTTGAAAATACAAAGTATGCAATACCTCTCTATAGGTACTCTATATATTACTCAAGTTTAATATGAGATTGGCAGAAGCCCCGTTTGTTACGCCTGCTTTAACACTGGTCCAAAAGCACTTCTGGTTTCAGTTTTTATTTATTCATTATAAGTTTTTATCTTGCATATATAATTAAGTCTTAAAAGTATTTGTTTAACATTTTAGAAGGTTATAGATATTTATATTTAGCAGTCACCTGTATTTAAAGCGACTTACAGAGAGTTTCGGGAGCAATAAGCAATATGTCATTCAGGAGCAATAATACAATGGGTGCTAATACAAAGTTACTAGTAATATCAAAAGCTAGACCAATACCTGTTGAGAGAAAGAGAGCGGGTTGGTGCTTTTTTTTACTTTAGATCTTTACTGTAGAAGGTATGGTTGGCTTTTGTTCAAATAATTGTGTAAAAAGAATTGTGTTAAAGAACTGAAACAGGACTTCTTCTGGACCAGCATCGCTCCAGCTTTGTTTACATTATCTAAAGAGGTCTATAACCTATTTAAAATAGTAAACAATTATAGTTCAATTATATAACATAAAAAAATAGGAATAATAAATATAATCGAAAACAATGTTCTTCTTGACCATTGTTTACATCTTGTGAAGTGGTTTATAGTAAGACCTACGTTCAGCATCAGTATACCAAGACAGCTGTTTTGTTCTTGTGTTGCAGATGAGGCTACGACGCTGTTCCGTGCCACTACTCTAGCCAGTACTTTGATGGAGCAGTACATGAAGGCCACAGCCACACCTTTTGTCCACCATGCCCTCAAAGACTCCATATTGAAGATCATGGAGAGCAAACAGTCCTGTGAGGTAATGGAACTAAATAAGGCGTATAAATTAGGCGACTGCTTAAATTCCTCCCTGAGATTCAACTGTCACGATAAAAAACTCATAAACCACGCACTTACACGTGAAGGCATGTGTCATCGCAGCCAATACTACTCCAGGTTTGTTAAACATAATCCAACGTGTGTAACGATAAGCTTTACGATAATAAAGTATGAGTGGGTTATTTAAAAGCATAATGAGCAGTTTACTCTCCTTTCGCTCTAGTATGACAAGAACATAATTTAAGCATATCGCTCTGTGCAGCGCAGGCATGAACTTAAACACCTCTAATAAGCCCCAAACTGAACATTGCTATGTATTCTGTTGTGCTGAGAGGGATTGCTTTGTTTACCATTGCTTTGAAGCAGTCGCATCGTAATGATGAAAGCGTTCCCAGGTGTGGATGGTAAAGAGCAATGGGAGCGCAGGCCAGCGGGGGAGTGGGGACAATCGCGCTCGGGCACAGTTGAGGGTACACCCTAAGGTTATGGAATCTAATGGAACCTGCAAAGATATTTCGCCCCAAATCCAGAAGGAATTATACTGTATGTTTTTTAAATGGAAGATTTTTGTGTTGTGAACTTGTTGTCTTGAACATTTAACACTTTTAAAGCTTTAAATTAAACAACTTGACTCAGAACTAAAATATTATCTGACTGCATTGGTGTTCTGGCAAAATGTGCTTTTACTTTCATTAGTTTTCTGTTGGATAGTAAAACTAAAATAGCTTGAAATTCTTTGCCCTCATATGGAGTGTTCTTTGGTCTCCCTCCACAGCTGAACCCATCTAAACTGGAGAAGAATGAGGACGTTAATCTAAATCTCGCTCACTTGCTCAATATCCTGTCAGAGTTGGTGGAGAAAATCTTTATGGCTGCTGAGATTTTGCCTCCGTAAGTATGACAGCACACCAATCCTGTGAGCATTGCAGTCTGAGCAAACTGTCTATACTGATGTACACGCTTTCTCCCAAGTTATTCATTTGGAATTACAAGTTTCGGTGAATCAAAGTGTTTAAACTTCCATCCATTTAGGACACACACAGTAAAAGTCTTCTTTCACCCTTGCAGGCAGTAATACACTGCTTATATGCTAAGCTTTGCCCTAAAGCTCTTATCATCCCTATTTTAGCACCCTGAGGTACATTTACGGCTGTCTGCAGACATCTGTGCAGCAGAAATGGCCCACGAACACTACAATGAGAACCCGAGTTGTTAGGTAACGTGTTGTCAAGCTGCATTTGCATATGTTTACTGAGATGCATGTTGCAAAGTACCAAAATGTGTTTATCTCTGTCCTCCAGTGGTTTTGTCTTCCTGAGGCTCATCTGTCCTGCCATTCTTAACCCCAGAATGTTCAATATCATCGCTGGTGAGTGCACAGCTTTCTTCACAACCTTTCACATCCAGATACAGCACATTTAGGTGAAACACAGATGCTGATAGCAGTATTTTTTAGTATTATTTATTTAGCCTCAGCCCCTTAACGGACAGAATGTGTTGCTTTAATATGAGCTCCGAAGCTTGTTTCTTCAAGCATGTGTAAATACATAAATGTGATATACTGACTTACATTTGACAGTCTTTTGTATTTGTATGTACTTCAGTATCCTCCAAGACAGTTTTGGTGTTACCGAATGTGTGAATTTTAAAGGCAGCATCAAAATAAAAATGCTTGTTGCCAAAGTTTTTCATTGTGATGTTTAAACGACAAAAATAAATGAAATTGATGGGGACAAAAGTACATTTTAACATACTTTAAATACATTGAACATCTTGAAAAACATTAATGCTCGACAAAATAAGATGACAGAAAAATCTAGACAAAATATGGCTGAATTCAACACATTATGCAATTAAATTGTACTATTCTTATTGTTGATTCACTGACAGAATGTTAAATGCTCTTTCAAGTTGCTTTGGATAAATGCATCTGCTAAATCATATAGTACTTTATATTATATAAATATTTTCCTACCATTAAATTCATTTGGATCGAGTCAATCAAGTATCTCCTGTCAGCACAGCAGCCCTATTAAAGGTCTGATGAACTGGGCTTTTTTATTGTTGTATACTGTTGTACTAATGACGTTCATGGTTTTTACATTCAAAAACATCAAAATTAATAGGCTATTTTCTACCCGGGTTTTTAAGCCAGCTTTACGAACGATCGGTTTGAATGGGCGTTCCCCATGAAGACTTTGAAGTAATCGCCCACTGCAATAATTGGATAGCAGTTTGCGTTGTAAACTTGGTTGGAGCCTTCTGTGAATTTGGTTAGAGACGTAGTGTTAGGTTACACATTCCACCCATTCGCACAGGATTAGTATTATCTGGGGACCTCTTCAGTAATGCGTGGCTGAAGTTTTTTTTACATGTCGGAATCCGAAGGAAGGTTATGCAGCAACTGTGTTCTTCCACAACCAGGCACTGACTCCACAATATTTTGCAATCTTTAACGGTATGTTTATTGCTTTCTCGCTCTATCTAGTTCCGCGCAACTTGTACTTCAGTACTGTCATGCTCAATCCAGTGGGCGGGGCTAGAGAAGTAGTCGAAAACACGATTTCCTCTTATATAACAAATGCTGGGGTTAAAATGTATGTATAAATTCAGCGCCCTTTTAAAATGGTGCTCGTCTCCAAGAATCAAAATCAAGCAGCACAGACACAAATAGGATGGAAAAGAGCATTTAAGATTCACGGGATGAGTAAGGGTTAATATTGTATAACTTTAAGATATTTAACAAGCACAATTTGTATTATACTAGATATACATTATATAGCATATGCACATTTGCTATGGTGAAGGCAGAGGATGGGTTCCCCCTGCTGGTGGATACAAGACATTAAAACATGATGCTCTGAAATGCTGCTTTGAAACACTGAGTCTTGTTAACTTTGACATGAAGTCAGTGATGATGATGATGATGATTTAGTATATGCGTTTTTTTCATCTATAAATAAATCTAAATAGACTGAGAAATTCATTTTAGATTTTGTAAATGTATATTTTCAAAAAGAAAATGTTTATTAGTTTGATGGTATTATTATTAGAACTGAAAATTCAAAGTGTTTCTTTACAGATCCTCCATCCTCCACAGCAGGTCGAACACTCACCCTGGTGGCAAAGTCGGTGCAGAACTTGGCCAACCTGGTGGAATTTGGTGCTAAGGTATATTATTTCTCATGCTGGCATTACAATAATCACTTGTGAAGCATTGTTCAGATGCATTTCATGTGATGTATTTGTGCTGCAGGAGCCCTACATGGAGGGAGTGAATCCTTTCATCAAAAACAACAAACAAAGGATGATCATGTTTCTGGATGAGCTGGGGGTAAACGGCCCTACATCCTTTTTCATAACAGCATGTATTTGCCTGCAGCTCAGTTTACGACCATTCACTACTGTTTCTCTAGAATGTTCCTGATCTTCCGGATTCGACTGAGCACTTTAGGACTGATTTGTCTCGTGACCTTGCTGCCCTGCATGAGATCTGTGTTATTCATTCTGATGAACTCCGCACCCTCAGCAACGAGAGAGGAGCACAGCAGGTAAGTGTCTCTGTGTTGTGTGATTTGTAAGAGAGAATTCAATTCAGACGGTCGTTTCCGTAGCATAAACAGGAGCCCGACGGTAATGTGCTGGCTTACATTTTATTATATCGAAAAGACCGCATTGGTTGCATCCAAATGCTTGAGCAGCAGATTTTTGCTTCCTGCAACAATGACTGCAGGCGGTGCATGTGCAGGAACGCACCTGCGGAAAGCTGCGATTACTTTTCTAAAATTGATTTATTTAAGTGTTGGCAATAACCGGAATATTTGAAAACTATATTATTAATTTCTTGATAGAAATAAATCAAAAGTTATAGAAAATGATAGAAAACTAAAGGTAGTACAGATAAACAACTTTTGCATTTGCATTTAGGCATTTGGCAGACACTTTGGATAAAAGCGACTTGCATTGCTTTATCCTATACATTTTACATAAGTATTTGCAATCCCCTGGGTTCGAACCCCCAACCTTGCGTTGTTAATGCAATGCTCTTACCACTGAGCTACAGGAAAGATGTTCACTACACAAACATTACTTGGCCCGAACTTAACTTCTGGTTAATTCTCTGCAAAGAATTTAGTTTTAATTCAATTTAATACAATAAAATATATATGTATATTAATTATAAAATAAATAGTTAAATTATAACCAAACGCAGGCCGGAAGTTAACTTGGGGCCAGATTGGGCATTCAATGAAATGTCTATAGGATACTTCTATGCTGCCTTAAAGAGTCCATGATACAGTTTAACAGTTACTCCAACATTTAACATAAAAGGTATGTGGAAAAATTATTTTGCTAAGTATGTTTTCCTGGGAATTTAACCTATGACCTTAACATTGCTTGTGCCAGCTATAATATACAAGACAATATAAAAGTTAGCTTGCATTATTTTTGTTTCTATTTTTTCAGTCACTTTTCATAAGTTTATGGAAAACATGCCTTTTAAACTCCTGAAATATATATGGACTATCCAACATTATGTAAAAACTTGAAATAAATGAGAGAAAGTATTCATTTTAAATATATTGAATCATCTTTTTATATTTAACTCGTCTACTTTAAAAGAGAATACAAATGATCTGTTATGGATGTGACTAAAAAAAACATATGTTTTTGCAAGACAACATTCATACATACATAGGATTTCTGTCAATTAAAATGTACAAACCAGAAGCAATACCCAACAAATTGAGAAGATTTTTTTTCAAATACCCATTTATGAGGAATATGGTACGTTATGGATGTGACTATTCACTTACCTAAGTTTTCTGAAAGTTAAAAAAGATCCAAGTCTGAAATGTCACCTACGGTATACAAACAACATATTGGTGGTTCAAGCATTAACTATTTTTCTCTGCCTCTTTCTGCAGCATGTACTAAAAAAGCTGCTGGCCATTACGGAGCTCCTTCAGCAGAAACAGGTGCACTATGCCATGTCCAACAGCAACAGGTAGTTCCACCTCAGTCTCTGTCTGATAGTTTATCTCCGTCTCCATGGAGTAGCCAGTGGGTCCCAGCATGCTCCACCCTCATCATGTCAGTTCCTGCCCTCCCCATATCTTCCATCCCCACTTTTCCTCTGTCTCATTGCCTGTGCCACGAGAACTATGCAAACTACAGCTGCAAAACTAAACGGCTGGACTTTGAAGTCTGAAACCAATGACTTGTATAATCCTGCACCCAAAATGTTCGGTTTGACTGCTCTCAGTATGTTGGGTACATATCAGTCTAACAAACGGGACGAATGACCCACAAATTTCACAGAACGGTGTTTTTAAATACAGGTTGCCAAAGTGTATCTCTTTGTCCGCTTGATCTGAAACTGTACTGACACAGCTGCAGCAATCCTTCTCTATAACTGGATTATGAGCTATAATGCTTTTATACTGTAATTTGATTACTGATTTACATGGCTATGAATATGCAAAAATGTGCTCAGACTAGTGTTTCTTCCCTCGTTACATTGAGTTTATTTGTGCTGTAGACTGGATTTGTTTTTCTTTTCATTTTATCATCCTCGAAGAGTATGATTATTTTATATTAGAACAATAAATTCTCTTGCTGGAATCATGAGTTTATAATTTGAGGTAACCTGATTTTTCCCTTTATTGTACAATGTATTTGATTGGTAGTTTTCCCTGAGATAAATTCAAAGCCAGACATGTTCTCAGGAGAAAAGTTAAACGTAAAATGTTTACAGCAGTAAATTTATATTAGTCCAGACTGTATCAGGAATGCATGCACTTATTAAACAAGTTTTATAAAAGCATTGACTGGCTTCTGTCTCAGATCAGCCGGTGAAAACTGCTTTTGAATATAAAGCGACAGCTGTTGTGCTGCCTCTAACTGTATTGTAGCGTTTTGTGAAGATTTCAATTCTTGAATAAAGGACAATTTATGTGGCATAATATTGTCAAAGCAACTAATAAGACAAAGGCAAGGATTGTGGGGTACATGGTTACCATAAGGTTGCTGATTGTTCGCTCCATGCCTGTATTGAGGTTCATATCTAAAAGACCCTTAAACCACAAGTCATTGTTACATTAAGCACAGGGCATACAATTAAACAAATGGAATAGTAAAAAATATTTTATTGTTATAGGGGCAAAAGTCTCACAGGGAAGTACAACTTATTTTAATGAAATATTTACAATTCAAAATACCAACAACAAACAAAACTACATCCTGAACCCACACTGATGAAATAATGCACAGGTGTCCTAAAACCACAATTCACATTTCTTGCCGCTTTAAAAACATACTGAAAGGGCTTATTGTCACAATTCATCCAAATCCTCATCAGTCCATTCCTGCAAAATATAAAAAGATGAGATTCCAATGGCTAAGAGATGATTTCGAGCATTTCTGAGGAAAAAAAATCAAAACTAACTTCCTCAGTAACCATCTGCCTTTTCACAACGTGGTCGTCATCTTCATATCCATGTTTTCTTTTCCTGGAAGGCATGGTCAGAAGAAAAGCATTCATTAAGAATTCTTGACATCAGAGCGACAAACTATTCTCATCTGAGGATTACATTCATTTAGTGACCCAACACCACCATATATATCCAAGCATGTGCATTACTGTAGCTTATATCTGCGTAGTTAGAAGTCGTACATGTAGTTAATATCGATGTACATTTGTTGTTGAATTATAAATCCCATCGACAGATAAGAACTGGTAGGTATTTAACAAGTCAGTACGATGTCTCAAAACTGAAACCATCCTGCAAGGTCACTATATCTTCATTGTTCTTTATTTTGCAGAACTGAATGTACCTTTATGGCTGTAGCCACTACTATCCATGTCCTCTGAAAACAGACTGATAGCATTGAAAGCAAGGCTTGTTTTGCCAGATGGATTATTTGACTAGTTAGGATGACACACTGCCACTGATCCCAAAAATATCAACCAGACTGAAGTAGCTCACAAGTCAACAATCTAATGGATGGTAAGAGACATCGATTATCTCCCGGATCTTCCCAAGCTGATAATCGTGAAACTCCAAGAGAATATATAATTCAACCAAATGTTCAAGCATAAATCAGAAATGCTCAATAGTTTCCACCTAAAGAGGTCTGAACCACCTCATGAAGACTACAGAATCAACTTGGATCTGTCTGGCTTCAAATTGTACCACAGAAAAAGATGATGGTCGGACCAACAAACCTAGGAGCCATGAGCACTAGAGGAGAACTTTCGCACTACACTGCTCTTGACCATCAGGGAAGCGAGACGCACTTACGGTGCAAGCCTTAAAAATGTATACACTCAGTTTTACCTCACAACCTGTTCCTGTTTTCAATAGCAGTCTCAGGTGCACGTAGGCTTATAGCAACTGATTCTGATCTTGCCTTCAGAGCTGTTTGGCTTGACAAGATGCTGCAATCCTACCTTTTATCTCCAAACCAGTGTTTGTGTGTGATACATGAGCAGATCAGTGAGATCTATTTGGATAACAGATTACAAGGCTGTGGTACCTTGCTTTGTGCATGTATCAACTTGCTTTCCCCCACTGATCCTCCACCTAACCTACAACAAGCTTGAGCTCAACTTTCTTCAGAATCAGCTGAATAAAGTATGGGCTTCCTGGCTGTTTTGTGTTTGAAAATGAGAAACACCAAGATCCACTGACTAGCAAAGTACATTAAATATTTTATGTCTTGATCATGTTTAGCATCTCTACTTGTTGATACTATTTGACACTTTCTTGACAGGATATGGATTGTTATTTCTTGAATCTTTATTTTTCAAAACCTCAATGCCAAGTGATGTTACCAATTTATTGAGTTACTCTGCCATGTCTTTTGTTTGTCAGTTTTACCTGTAGTTACAGTATCCTACACTTGCTCATCCTTACAAAAGTATTGAGGGTTGACATTTTCAGATTTTAAGTAGCTCATGCATTTGAATTTTTTTATTTCTATAAAATTTCACAACTTTTGCATCTTAGATACAATACACCAATTGACTAACCTAGCTAAATAAAACTTTTCGTAGGATTAGGTTGTGTGGTTTTTGAACTGACACGTTCCTTTCTCTATAGCATTTAGTGTTCCATCATTTTCAAGCTTTTATTTCTGGTGAAGCGGCAGAAGTAGTTTATTGAATAACTTATTCTGATGACTGAGAACGAGACTTGTAGTTCATTTTTGAAATTGTAAGATTGTTGGTTTCATGTGGTAATCTTTTAAAAAATAATTTCGGAAATGATAAGCAACATGCTGTTCGTGGCTGCACTTAAAACCAGACGAAGCTTATTTCATGTTGTAAAAAAATAAAAGAGCGCTTAAAACACAAATCTGAAGTTGACAGTTTTAAAAGGCGAACTTCAATATGTGGACTGCTTGTCAAGCAAATAGATAACAAACATTTAACATCACTTAGACTGAATGTGCTCAGTTTAAAAAGAGTTTGCAGTTTTAAAATGGAGTTCAAATAGATTTATTTAATCATCAATATGGTCTTCAATAAAACGCAAACAGTAAACGGGATATACAAGGATTCTTACTGTATTTTACCGCATGTTGTCAAAAATCTGTTTGAATACAGCACATCATGTGGACTACATTTCTCATCTAATATGCCTGATGTAAAGTAGGTATATCTTTTCACTCATCGTCTTATAAACAAAACATAGAGAGAATGTTTATAAATGTAAAATGTAGCAGCTTTTGTACTTGATCTTTAGTAAAATGTTTATCATATTAATGGCCAGCTGACGATACAGCAGCTTTATGATATGAGCAAGCAAGTCCGTGTTATGCCTGCAGTTCGGTTTTCAAAACAAAAAAGTATTATTTTTCCACATTTTTAAATGACACGTAAAGATTTTGAAACTTAAATTTTTAATTGCTCAATTGTTTACTGAAATAAAAACAGAATCAATAGAGTTATACTGCAGAGAATATCTGCAGTCAAGTATTAAAATCATCATTCCATTCCTCTATAAAGTAGTAGACAGAATGCTGATGTACTTTGTAAATGCTGTCAGTGTAAACGAATGACTTGAAATACAGCAGAAATGTGTTTAACACTGAACCAAAGTTTATACCATCTTCGCGCAAAGCGTCATGGGGCGTCGGAAACTTGTGGATAGCACCTTACAATTTTATATTGTTGCAAAGCAGCTTTAGAGTAAATAAATGGTATGAAAAAGGTAGAGACAAAAGTCAAAACAGGAAATAATTAAACGTAGAGAAAATCAGAAACCATGATATTTTAGTTTTTCATCAAGATGTGCATTAATAAGGCTAACGTTACATGAAGAAAATTTTCTGTGGGTTTATGATCAGACTGTGATAATCATAGTGCCATTAAAGCCGCCATCTGTAACTTGTATCCCTCTATCTACCATCTGTGTAAGGTTACCAATAATTTTGTGTTAAAACAGACATTAAGTACATGCTCAATATCTGTTTTTTATTTCCTTTTATTAAATAGTTTTGGATTGCAGCTTTAAGTAAGTATTTACATTAAATCTTCTGTGAGATGTATTTTACTAACTGTAAAATAATTGTCTTCAAGATTGTAAGTGGTTCGAAATAGATTGATGACTGAATGGATGACAACATAAAATTTCT
This sequence comes from Triplophysa bombifrons, assembly GCA_029783895.1. Taxonomy (NCBI): domain Eukaryota; kingdom Metazoa; phylum Chordata; class Actinopteri; order Cypriniformes; family Nemacheilidae; genus Triplophysa; species Triplophysa bombifrons. The sequence goes on along the minus strand of CM056451.1, from coordinate 12,506,794 downwards.
ACCGAAGACTCGCAGAGACTGAAACCTCTATGCCTGGCTTCACAGACCAAAATAAATGCTTGTGCTGTCTTAATTGGAAAATATATAAGATACATATATTAAATATGTATGTCAGTGCCATTGTTTTGTCTCTATATGCACACCAATGTTTTTTTCTTAGGCACTTTTATAAATCAATTTAAAAATCAAAATTTAATGAAGGCATAGATTAAGATAAACCATGTCTGTGAAACTGGGCCAAAAAAAAAAAAAGGGGGATATTAAATTACATGGAAAAATGACATGGTCACTCATACTCACAAGTTCGAAGCAAATTCTGCATGTATGCTCTCCATTTTCTGTTTGCCGACATTGACCTCTTCAATTTTGGGAAGCTCGTATGCTTTAACAAGACTTGTGATTCCTAAAAGGATGTGATAATATTACATCCCAGAGGTACAACAATAGTTTCAAATAATAGTGATGTGTCCTAACCAAGGGTGGCCTGCCTGTTCTCGCTGTAAATGTAGTGCAATGCAATGCCATCACAGGCAGTCAGCACATGATGTCATACAGTTATTTGGAATATCAAGACGATGCGATTCACAGACATTGCGGACTCTGCCACTGTTTACTTTTGTTTTGAAGTAAAATATGACAAACCTCAGAACTCAAAATTAAGTAATGAATCTATTTGATATTAAACTCAAATAATCTAGTTGCATTTCGTATAATTTACATCTAGTTTAACCCATTTCAACTTCATTCAAGTCAGATTTACATAATTGAAATTCAACTGACTTGTTTAAGGCAAATCAAATAGGCTTTATATTTGTGTGTTCTATTTCTTTAAGTGTTTAAATCCAATACATTTTTCTCTTTGAAAAACAGATGAACAAGTTGAATTTTTAGCAACAAATGCTATTAAGAATACAATAAGTGCACAAGTATTGAGTGTATAAAAGTACTTACGCCTCATGGAATCATACATCTTTGAGAGGGTCTCTTTGTCCCCCTTAAGTCCCATGCATTCAGTCAAATATCTGAAAAAAAGAAGTCTTGATTATTTTTTTATCTTAACTGTTAGAATAGCTGAATTCTGAAGGATCAACTTACGCGTCCATCTTGAGTCCAGCACGTGCCGCGCCGTTCAGAACAGCAGTGAGGGCGATCAGAGATGGAGAAAAGAGGAGACCAGCATCCGTCATTGCTGCTCTGTTGAGAAAGTCCTCAGCACTCTTTCGTAGCACCTCTGGGTTCTCCAATAATGGGTATCTGGTCTGATAATAAAAATGATCTTACTGATGCAGAAAATCTACTTTGATAAGTAGTGTCATTTTTGCACAACTAGAGACATCAAATGGAATTCCAGTCTATTTGAGCAGTAAAATTGTCTTAACCAGTCGCATCAGTTAACAAATACACACAAGACATTTTGCTACAGATAAATACAAATAAACCAAAACCAAAACTTCTCTGTACAACTTTTAATGCACAAGTTTCACCCAGTTATATTATTGGAATTTAACTGAAAAAAAAATACTGAACAGCACTACAATATAGAGTACCTAGGCTCACCTTCAGGTCAATCAGAAAGCCTTCTAAGGGACGATAAGGATTGTGAATGACCAGATGAAAATTAAGCTGCTGAATAAGGAGGAGCTCAAACTCCAGAATCTGTTCTAAAGCCCTCTCCTGTGCTGCTGGGCTCTCCTGAAGGTTTCCCACAAACTGAGTGCAGGAAACATTAAACTCATCCACTTTACAAGAGAGATACGCACATGTCAACCTGCAAAGTTAAATAGCAAGTTAGTGTTTCCCAAAAAATTGGAATGATTCATTTTCTTAGGACTTACTGATCCCATACACCCGAAACACTCACATTATTATCCGAGGGTGATACTCCATTAAAGAGTTGTTCAAATAGAATCTTCGAAAATACATAAATGCTGTGCCCTGAGAGAAAGATACAGACTTTTAAAATACCAAGAAGGGAAAAAGATATGACATTTATTTGTTAAAGATTTGGATCAACTAGTGAACTAAGATATTATTTACCACAACAGATTTTGGCATTGCAGGCTTGAACATGTTGCAAAAGTCCAGCAATCTCTTCTCATAGTGTCTCAAAAGCACTTTCTCTTCCCATTGGTTGAGAAGCATAGATTCATTGATTCCCGCCTGAAAAACAAGACTGAAATTTTTAGGACTAAAAATGATTTCACTAATAGTTGAGTCTCTCTCAATACTCGCAATTATACATGAATAATAATAAAGTTGACCGTTATACAAAGTAAGAAATCCATCATGATTTACACCAGGACTGTAAAAACAGTTTGTAGCTTATAAAGGGATAGTTCACTCAAAAATGAAAATTCTGTCATCATTTACAGCCTCTTGTCATTTCGAACCTGTATGAGTTTCTTCTGCAGAAAACAACATAATATATTTTGAAATAAATTGGTAACCGAAAAACAGACATGCGCTGGTTTTGTGCCCATACAATAGAAGTAAATGCTTCAAATTAGCTTTTTTTGATTTCTCCTGAAGAAAGAAATCAATATAGGTTTGAAATGACAAAAGGATGAGTAAATGATAACAGAATTTTCATTTTTGGGTGAACACGTGATCACTTTTTAATCAGATGTTCATGCGAGTTCATGATTTGTACAGTAGAAATAAGCACAAAATGTAGAAATCGTATAATCACTTACTTTACCACTGGACGAGGCTTTAGTGCAGAACTTCTGATTTGCTTCTAATCTTAATTTATCTAAATGTTCCTCTTTGTCAAAAGTCCAGAATTTCTTCTGAGAGCTGTTGTGATACATGGTTGACTCAAAGGCTGAGAGATAAAACAATACATTTATGAAGAGGGGGTTTTAACACTAGGTGGCATGGCATTTCATGTGCAGAAGCCATTGGCACAAGCCATTAAGTTTTGCGTCATGTCCGGTGTCACATCCGGTTTCAAGTGGCAAATGCCAAATTAAGGGTTCTGGCATGTGCCACTATTTTGTGACACGTCCGGTTTCTAGTGATTGTGGTGGACTATGGATAATCGCAAATAGGACGCATGTTGTGGCACCTCCGGGAGCGACTGCAGCAAAATTGTGACATACAAAATATTTTTTTAGTTTTGTTGTTGTGATTACTCTGTGTATTAAGGGATCGACTACTTAACGTTAAGTGCAAAAAAATTAATTACTGATGAATGGAACATCAGGAAGGTCGCTTGGTACATTACCGCTTACCATAAACCTATCCCAACGGTCGCTTGATACTGCCTACCCTAACCATTGAGTCCCACATTTGCGTCCGAATTTTCCGCACGTTAAAAAATAAATACGACCTCTCGTTGTGTCAATCACATTTACACACTGCCTCCAATATTTTCATCCGTCGTAAAAGAAATTGACTGGGTTCGATGAGTTTTTCGCATCCTTAGCAAGCATTTTGAGAGGCGTTTTAACAATTCAGAGACGCCGTACAAACGAGCTCCAAATACGAAGAAACGCATTTGAAAACTTCGGACTGTATGTGCAACCCTAACATACCACTTAAAACAATGGAATGTGCCGATGGCTTCTGCGCGGAAAGTGTCACGCCACTCGGTGTTAATACCTCTCCTGCATTTGAGAATATACACCAAGTGTGACGATTCATAATGCTGTCCTTCCAGGTAAGAGAAGGTACGTTTGAATCGGGCCAGTAAACCAGTATGCAAACATCGAGTCACAAGTATTGAAGGACAATCGGTAACATTTAGAATTAAGGATGTTTTTTTAAGATTAGCAGATGCATAAACTAACAAGAACTAAAAATAAGCGATATAGATTTGAGCATGTATTAATCCTTGTTCATTTAAATTACGTTAATCGCAATAAAGTTTATGTTGCATTCGCAAATGTTTTAAGTTATGTTTGATTTAAAAGGTACCAGTGACGTATAACTAATGTACATGGTAAGCGTATGTTAGCTAACTTAACTAACAGTACTTGTTAAAAGATGTAACCTTTTTGTAAAGTGTTACCGCAAAAAAAAGACTTTATCTTTAAAAAGTAACATGTTGACATCTCACCCCTGTCGGGCACACGTTGATGATTCTGTCTGTTTTATTCCAATAACGTTCACAGCCAAACAAACTTGACCAGATTTTTAAAGAATCAGCTGCTGATCTTTGTAGCAACAGCATACACGCGTGTTTCCGCCAGCAAGCGTCGCTTGCTATTTACGCAACTTCTTTAATGACGTCATTCGCGTCTCCATCAACATGGCTACGGGTAAACGTCTCCGGACAACATTTAAAGAAAGGCAGCTTATCCTACAGAGATATGATCAATTTCCACCAATGTCTCAAAGGGCAGCGGCACGGCTGTTGAATATTTCCCCGTCCCTACTGTGCGTGTGGCTCCGGCCCAGGAAATTAACAAAAGCAACGACTGTATCTGCTGCACCTAATAAGACTGAACTGGTCGAAGCCGCGCTTTGGGGGTGGGTGGATAGCTCGCGCGAAAAAGGTATTATTCCTCCCGAATTGATGATTCGATCCAAAGCACATGAGTTGGCTAGAACGATGGATTTCCCGGACTTCCGTGCAGACAAATCATGGTTTAGACGTTTCATAAACCGTGAGAGAATCATACGAAAGCGGTTCAAACTCGACTGGCAAGAAGACGACGGTCAAAACAATCCATCAGAAAAGCCTGTGTTCACACGGGTACCAAAAAGCATCCAATCCAACAGTAAATCGATTGATAAGAAAATAAACTCCAGTAAACGAGCCGAATACGGAAATGTACATAATTATGAAGTAGCAGAGCGATCTGAAAACGACAGTGAATCGGATTACATGGATGCACTCAGACAGTCCAATGACACGAGTGTGGAGGATGAACGCGCGGAGCTAGACATTCCTAAACTGGTACCGAGCGTTGTCACAGCTGAGCTCGATGGGACTTCACATACTGTCGTCGTACCATCACTGTGGCAAATGAAGGAAGCTATGAAAACTCTGTCAACGGGTTTGCTCTACAGAGGATTTTGTGACTTTAAACTTCTTCATCAATTTGAAAAAGAGGTTGATAATGTTTTGAGAAGATCATTGTCCCTAAGAACACAGCGCAGTTTTCAAGACTAGTTTTTGTGGGCTGGAATAACATCTGCATGCCATTGAAAATCGGACTGCTTATTTTGTAGCAAATCCAAAGGGGGAGCAGGGCACATCCTAACCATCCTCTTCACCAATGCATATAGATAGAGAAAATGCTGCACTGTTATAAAAATAACATAATTGTCAATGTAATATCAATACTGTCATTGAAGTTATGATTTCTAATTTCTAGTTTTTATTTCATTGCTTTGTACACATGGCTGACGCAGTTGTAACATAGTGATACATACATATGGTTGGATTTGGTGACATTCACAACCAAATAAGGAAATGAAAAAAAAACATGATAAAGAAATTAACTTTAACTTGTGCAATGTGAATGTTGCAATTTTAAATGTCCACATGGAGGCACCCGAGGTTTGTCAGATTACATTCCCTCTTTAAAACGCTGGTGATCATAGCAGTTGCCGATTGTTTTAAACCCAAAACTCTTTATTGTTGTTATTTTAATGCTTTTTTAACTATTGTGTATTAAATGTTTAAGTCCCTCAGTAGGGTATATAGTTATTGTTCATTTTAGAATTTAAAAAATGTGTTTCTTTTTCACCACTAAATGAATCCATTAATAAAAACACTAATGTTGACATTTGAATTTTTATTGAATACCAGTAAACGCAAAAATTAGCTTGTTAAAAATCAAAGGAAAGCCATTGAAGGATATAGCTGCCAGACAGAATAAAATACCAACCGCCTATTTGAATACCGCTTTGTAACCTAATTTGCATAAACATGAGAAATTTATGAATAATAAATGCACTTGTATTCAGCATGATCCATTAATTTGCATATCACCATAGCACTAGTTATTTTTCCTGTGTGCTGTGCTACCATGAAGCGATAAGAGGCTGCAAAAACAGATTCAAAAGATGTGTAAAAGGTAAGTATTTTTTGTCTATTTCCACTAACTTGTCTATTTAATACACTTGTTTTAGTCTTAACATTTGGGCCAGTGTTTAGTTCTCTTTCATGCTTGTGTATTTTTTCAATATGTGGCTGCCGTTATCAGTGAACCAGTGCATTCATTGTGTGAATTGCATAAAAATATTTGTGACCCTGGATCACAAAACTGGGTCATATAGATTTTTCTTTTATGCCAAAAATCATTAGGATATTAAGTAACAATCATGTTCCATGCAGATGTTTTGTCAATTTTCTACCCTAAATATTTAAAAACTTTATTTTTGTGAGTGGATGGCTTGCTACAGTGCCTCTAAATATTGAGAAAAATGAAGTTGTTAATCAGTTTTTTGCACCCTCAGGTTCCAGAGTTTTAAACGGCAGTGTCTCCGCCAGATTGCCTATATCATAACAACACAAACATCAATAGAAAGCTTAATTATTCAGCTTTCAATTGATGTAAAAATCTAAATTTCGATGTTGACCCATAAGATTGGCTCTGTTGTACAGGGTCATATATTATTGCATTATTGGTGAAATTCTTTTGTATAGACAGCTGGAAATATGCAAAAGCAGCCATAAAGGATCATATTGTCTAGACAAAATGACCAGTATGCCAAAAATGTATTTTTATTAGACCATGCAGAATTGATATTTTCTTATTATCAGATCTGGTGGTGTAATACCTACGGATTCAAAATCTATCTGAATCTGCATGAAATAGCTTGTTTGTCATTTATCAGGTGATTTCAGGCATCAGCGTTGAGCTTAGATATTTTGGCTTTGGTTGGCAAAGGAATGTGCAATGTCAGATTTTGTCTGTAGTATTGAATACATGTACAGAAGAGTTTTGTGTCAGTGCTTATTCTTAAATGTAAATATATTCTAACAGACAACTTTAGTTATCGTGATATGTCTTATAAATATATATATATGATTTCAGTTAAAACCAAGTTTGTTGTTGTCTGTCTGACAAAAATGACAAACGGCCCATCTTTGGAAACAAAATATATCTGTACAATGTAGTTGTATTGTGTTGTAACATTAGTTATTGCATCATCCAATATTAGCTAACAATTAACTACTTCTAGCATTTATTAATTTCAGCATTTTCGAATACATTTTTAAAATCAAGTTATTTGTTAAGATGTGTTGATGCATTATAATATGAACAATTGTTTAGCAATAAACTAACATTAAAAGGAAATGCTGAAGAACTGCATGCTTATTGTTATTTCATGCTTACAACCTTAAAGTGTTAGCAATATTTCTTGTCATTTATTCGCTCTGCTTTTATTGTGGAAATGCATTGTATTATTGTTTCTGTCACTTTGGACCCTGACACCTGAAGATGCAAGAAAATCTTTGGAAAATTCTTATGCTCCTTTCTGAGCAAATCAACAATGCTTTAGTAGTTTTTAAAGTGGTATTTAGGGTCAAGCAGGCTTTATGCATTTATAGAAAGTATATGCTTTTTACTAGCATCACTATTGTGGCTTAGACCTCTTTTATCTGTAATACTGCAGATTGCAATATTTTGTATACAGTGGGATACTTAAAAAATAGTGCCAAATGTGCCCAAACACATGTTAACATATGGATATTCTATATTTCCAGTTTAGATTTTCGATTTTATCATTTATTTCAATGTATCCAGACACTCGGCTTGAACAAAGATAAGACCAGGCGTTCACATAGCATCCAGTCTTTATGCAAAATTAATGCATGCACCCCTGCATGACAGCATGATTTAATTTCCTCCTTTCATTTTCTGACGCCCGTTGCCATGGACACGGGCGAATAGCTGTTGTGATATTAGCTTTACAATATGGACAAGTGCAGCTCTCTCCATGTAGCAAACAGCTACTAAATCACATGACCTCATCACATTTCTATTCTGCTTGCAGCCTGCCTGGCATTGTGCCATGATCAAGGGATGTAATAACACAAAACATTTAGGATATAAAAATATGATTTATGTGAGATTTACAGCTTGACTCGCTAATGAAATACCATAGGAGTTACGTGATTTTGGTTTTGAAATGTTTTTGAAAGAAGCAAAAAGAAAACATAATAAATGAGATATTACACATTTCAGTGGATAGCAGGATGCTACTGGTTTGTGTTCCTTATTGCGACAAAGGGGAGTGCCCTAGATGTAGATGCTGTCATAGCACCCGCAATGTGTTGACTGTTGCCACCCAGATCATGTTGACTCCAATGACAAAGTGTGTTTATGAATATGTGTAGAAGCGTATTAGTCTGCTTTGTCTCCAAAGTGCGGAATATGAGTGAATTCAAGTGTGGGGATGAAATGTCTCAGGTTGGCATTGGTCACCCTTCCCCCACTAGCTCCACCCCTTAATATGCACACCAATAATGGCACAAGCTCTCTGTTTAGATTTCTTATTGTATCCCATTCTTGTTCACAACCTCAATTAATGAGAATTACTTAAAGTTAAAACTCTCTGAATCTTATGATTATACTATTTCAGCATCTGCACTTGTTAGTTGATGAATTCACATATCAAAATTGTGCCAGTTCTGTTTGTTGCCATAATTGTATATTTGTTTAGGGTTTCATAAATCTTAATCAAAGAAATATTAAAAATGAATATGTAAAATAATTTAATGTCAAATATTATTATAAAATCTTAGTAAATAGCATAATATGGGAGTAAATATTGAAATATAATAGAAGTGAACATTTTAGCCAATGTAAATTCTGCCCACTTTCATTCTGGTACACTTAAACCAATGTGCCCTGTCAATATAGCTAGAGGTGAATAGATAATCAGACAGCAATCAGAAATTGAGATCTGCCATTCGAATGCTATCTCAGTGTCGACGAGGAACAGGATGGCCAGTCTGAGAGTGCAAGCATTCATGTGAAAATCCAATCCTTCACAGTACACAGCCCCCGCAAAGCCAGCAGAATGACCCTTTTATCAGTGTGCCATGTCCGTGGCTCTCCAAATAGCCAGTACGCTCTCAAGAAATAGATGCATGTACAAACCTGGCTGAGTAATGTATGACCTGTCTTGAAAATGTTCTGGGGCGCTGACCCTGGCGTATATTTGTGTGTGTGTGTGCATCTGTGTGTATGATGTCTATGGTATGTTTTGATTTTTTTTTTAAATGTATGGTAGTACAATACATTTGTAATAGCCTGTGTAGCCTCATGTGAAATTTAGTTTTTCAAGATAGCCCTAATAGCATTCATATAGTGTTTCAAAACGCACTGCTTTCACTATTAATAAAAAATGTTATGTAGGTCTTTCAGTCATGGACTGAAAATGCTTATGGATTTTGAGGGCCATGCATTTTAATTATAATCTCTATCTCTCTCGCTCTGTCTCTGTGTGTTTTGAATAATTTAGACTGTGCCGTTATTAAATAGTAGAGGCCCCCTTGTGGTTATAAAGTCCAAAATTATTTAAAATGTTCATAGCAGTAATCTCAGAATTTAAATCACATCCCCCATAAAGTCTGTCAGTTTAGGTCAAATATTCGGAGCCCAAAATTAAATATAAAAAGAAAGATTATGTAGAAATATAAACATGCCTATCTTTATATTTCGTTATGCATGAAATTTGAATTTTTATGCAGGAAGGAAGCGCAGACTGCAGAATCATAATCACTTTCTCCTCAAGATGGCGCAATGACATCATTGTTTGACTGTGAACTTCGCAAAGCGCAGAAATCGGATAATATTTTTAAATTTTCTTGTTATTTACAACAACTTGTGGTTTACATTCATAGCATAAAAAATCGAAATATATATTTTTATTCAGTATTCTCCAATATATATGACAGCAACTGCTGTAACCCAGTACACTATGGTAATTACAAGTGGCTGTTGATTAAGTTATTGGCCTGTGGGCTACTTTTCTGTCTTTATTCATGGCATTCACCCCTTTTTCTTTTTGAAAGAGACCAAATGAATCCCAGCAGGTGAAAGTAAAGAAACACGAAAAGACGCCCCTTTTAGGCTCTGCTTTCACACTGCACAATAGCCCGTCCCACCTCTTTCTGTACACGGTTTCCTACCTGATTAAACCCCATCCTGAACCTTTTGATAGATGGTGCAAAACCTATATCAACAAAAGCTGTATGAGCCGCTCTTAAATTTCTAACTGCAGACTTCAGTAAGTTTTTGTTTCAAGTGTATAGTGAGAGTGTATGAGAGGCAGAAAGTAAAAGAAAATATTTATTTTAATGCGTTAATGTAATAGTCTACTTGCTGATTGATTTAAATGATTTTAAGACAACTGGGCTGGGATAAAACAATTCTTTCTTTCTTTCTTTCTTTCTCTCTTTCTTTCTCTCTTTCCACATGGTGTGGTTTGGAACTTTCTAATGTTTTGTATAAGAGTTTAACTTCGAATGAGAACCTTTTTCTATTCCAATGTAACTTTTGGTAATTGTAATTGTAAGACAAGGCAATAAAGGAAGAAAGAATGTCAACGTTTGGCTGGCAAGTCTCTTTTCTTTATGACATCTTGCATTCGTTAAAATGTTTTTTTTTTCGTGCAATCTTTTAACCAATTGGTGTTACAATTAAACCAGATTATTGCAGATTACAGGGATTAGCCACAGTGATATCTCTCAACCATTATAACAATTACATTGTATAAAATGGCATCAATGAACATTTTTTGATAAATTAAAATTTTCTTTCATTCTTTATTATTTCATTTTCGGTAATCCCTTTATTTTTAATGTGATAATTTAAAATGTTATGATTACAAATGCAGAATTTTACACAGAAACTGCACGTAAACAAATGAGATCCCACATTCCACTGTACTAAAGCTTGTAGACTTTATAAATTTAGTTTTATCAATTAAATATAATATTTTCATCAATAAATAACACCTGATCTAAAGAAGCTTCATTTTTTAAAAACAACTTTCAATATATTAAGCAATGACATCCAACACGCACCCTACTCTTTGATATATGCTCATCTTAGCTTTCACGGCACAATGTGTAAAACAAAATGACCTGAAATGTTTTATAGACAGCAGTGATTTGTAATTTACCTCCTTTGCTGATGTCCTGATTGCCACACTCATACAAAAGTATGGATACGGAATGGCAGGCGCTACCAGAAGCATGAGGGGTAAAGTTTGCACACCCACAACCCTCTGGTCACCTCTAGGCATGATATCACACACTGACAGGCAGGCGTGATGCCACGGCACTTCACACAAACATAGCCACACTGACAGCCGACTGACCCCGGCTGACAGCACCAGGAAACTGGGGGGAGTGCAGAGGTTCACTGTGTGTCCGTCACAGTGTGAGCGTGTCTAGGTGTCATCGACTTCTTTCCTCCAGTACCCTCCAAACCCTCCACATCAGAACATATTCACTTACTCGAACCTGCCTGACCTTACCGGACACGGATCAATGTACCTTAGCACATGAGATGGCTGCAGTTGGTTAGATAAATAGAATATGTTAATGTCACTGATGAATATGATGGGCTGAATTACAATACTTCTGCACAGGAGATAGAAGATAACTTGATTTAGTGAAGTTTATCTGGCTAGACCAGTATAGAATTAATGTGACTCATTGTGCGAGCATTGTGAATGCATTGCCAGGTTATCAAAGTTTTACTCATAAAATCTCGGGCTGAACATATAGTGTCTTCATTATTGTGAGCGAGGTTTGATGTTAGCAGGTAATTCATCAATTGACCAGTCAATAAAAGACTTTATATTATTCTGAGACATAGCATAGAGCTCTGCATTTCCTATACAGTAGCTCTTATGTGAAAATAATCTTTTGAAGTCACCCTATATAGACATACATTAAGGGAGAAGGTAATGTGCATTGGAAGCCAAATATGTACAAAAATGATACCACTCATGACCATAAACCGCAATGAAAGGACAAACCTGATCATGAGGTGGATTTTATTTCAATTTGAGACAGCAACGTATATATATTTACCAGTGAGAGGTGTGCTCTGTGATTCCCCTTCAAGTTCCAGAGATGCTGCTCTATGAAGTTGATACCGCCATCATCACATGCACACAGGCAATTGAAGGGGAACTAAGATAGGTATCTAAGTCTTTGTGGTAAGAATTGTAAAAGAAGGACCCATAGTTCTCCCACAATGAGAAGTGCTGAACCTGTGCTAGAATCTAAAAGATCCTGGCAGAGCTTCATCCTATGAAGGCACCAGACCAGTTCTCTACAGGTCCTCAAGCCTCACATTGCAGTCTGTCTCTAGGTGCTGAGAGGTTGCTGGAGCCTTGCTGACAGACATAAAGGGGCCAAGGATCACCTGTCATCCACCCCATGACATCAAAGTCCTATGAAGCTCCTTGTAAGTGAGATCGGCTCATGAATACACTAGGCAATATGATCCCACCTAATAGTGAGTTGTGATTTAGCCTGGACGGCAGATGATAAACCTATTAGCGATCTTTAAATGTGTGAGCTTTCACCTGTAATATTTTTAGGTCTTTTTAATGGTATCATCATCTTTTGATTAGTGGTAAGACCCCTGAGCATTGAAGTAAAAAGGATTTGTGGTGTCCCCCTCGAGCCCTTGCTTTTACCCCTTAATCCTCTGGCTAATAAGTTCATAGCCAGTCCATATGCTCTGGTGCTGTTCAGGAGGGGGAAGTGTTGCCCCATGCTACTTACACCGAGCAGACCCATTTCGCAGGTACCTCTCCTGCTGTCCGACCTTTTGTTCTATCGAATCAGACCACTCCACGGCCAGAATGGTCTGAATTGATTAGCCCTGCACCGTATAATTGCCAGCAAATCCCACTGAATCGTTTCCCATCCATTTGAAAAGGACAAAGTTCCTTCTTTTTCTCTCCGACTTTTATCTGCTCCCTTCCCCCACTCCCCTCCTTTTCATGCCACTTGGTTTGTCCTTCGCCCTACACCCCAAGCCACCTCCTTGAGGTAAGAAGAGAAGGGGGGAGGGGCCCGAGGAGAAAGCGGTCCTTTTTCCGGACGAGCCCCCTGCTCGAGCACTGGCAAAGGATGAAAGAAGACAGCGGGTGGACGTGTTCTAATCCGTTATCCTGGAGTGTGAGTGGCAGGCTGATCGGAGTCCTGACTTGCCTGCGCACAGTCAGGGTTTGGGTGGACGGGGTGTTGGGTGGTATGTACTAGAGAAGGGGGAAGAGCTGGGGTATTGAACAGTGGGCATTTTTGGCACTATTCAGAGGCCAGGCGCCGGCATCAACTGCCCCTGCAGCTCTTCTCTTTCAGTCGAGAGGCCCAAAGTCAGGGCAAAAGTCCATCATTCTTACTGAGAATATTGTTATGTAGGAGTAGACCTGGAGGGCTGATCAAGTGTGCCGTGTCTGAAACAATGGTTTAGTCTTTAAAGAATTGGACTATTTAAAAATACATTTTTATTTGTCTCACACAGATTACAATAATGTTTGTGACTACTCCACAATTCATTTTTGCTATACATCATAAATTCTGCCTCAGCCCAGAAATAAATGTGACCTACCTTCGCTTAGCTAAGAACACACACGTATTACTATTATCCTTGGGATGAGCCAAATATCATTCATGAACTTATCATTAAAACAGTGCATTTCAATAAATTCAAATGTCTATTTAACACAATTTTTTCATTCATCATGCAGCCTCACCTTCAGAAACGCTTGCCCTTTGAGTAAATTATATAAACCATAATCTCTAATGCTTGGCATCTTTTCAGGCAAACATAGGGCATTTTATTGAAAATAATATTTAATATTTTCTGTGATCAAGCCATTACAACTGAAATACTTATGCCAGGCTCGCACTTCATCATATTCTATTTCTTAATCAATCTTCATTGACTACGTCTTTTAGCCATTGGGACAGGTCCTCTGGGAGAAGGTCAAAGGTTTAGGGTTGTAAGGGCTTTGACCCCTTCCAGTGTCTGACCAGGCCTGTGTTGAAGCTCGAACAAGCTCTATGATAGCAGCCCTCGTGGGGTTTTGAAAAACACATGGTCTATTGTCTGCTCTAAGCACTGACCACAAGCAAATTGTGTGTCTACTAACAACATGACCCTGGATTTAAGTGAGTGGCAACGTGCATTGGATGTCTGACTAGTAAGATGATGACTGAATCATGTCGTTTTGAGATGTAAGAACAACATTTTGACAGCTTTGTTTTCCTTTGCTCTTTATATTTGTTGTATGGTGTAGAATTGTTGGGCCTCACATCAAGCGTTTTAGTGTATAAATAATCATGAAAATTCAACTAGGAGCTTGAAAATGTGCTGTACATTCAAAATGAGAAACTACACTGTGGGGTGTGATTGTATTGAGATAATCACCAGAGGACTACTCTGATTATCATTCAATAAAGTTGATTACCAATACTTCACCATAATGTCCTTCACAAAGAAAATCTGTGACACATTCTAAGCAAAATTCACATTGGTGGGGACCTTTAAAGTGGGTGATGATGAATTGATCAGATAACCAATTCTCAGAGAGTACCACACCCCCCCAACCCAGAATGAGCCCTTTTACTAGTTCATCTATGGACCCAAATCCCTATGGGCAGGGCATGTCATATTGATGACATCCCAAAGGTCAAAGGTTAAATGACCAGAAATGTTTACAGGGACATACTCAATGAGGTACAACAAACATTAACCCTAACTGTATTGGGACAGGAATAACGATGATTGGTAAATGAATAATTATAAGGACCATCTTATGTTTAATTTAAAGGGTGAGTTCACCCAAAAATGAAAAATCTGTCATCATTTACTCACCCTCAAGTTCCAAACATGTATAATTTACTTTATTCTGCTGATCACAAAGGAAAATATTTGTTAGCAATTTTCAGTTCTGGGACATCGGGAAAAATTTGAAGGTGATCTAGAACTGTTTGCTTTCTTAAATACTTCAAAATATCTAATTTTGTGTTCAACAGAACAAAAAAAAGATACAATACTTTTTTCTACTAATACTTTATTTCAAATATATCAACAAAGACTTTTATACAGTTTTGAAACAACTTGAGGATGAGTAAATTATGAAAGAATTTTCATTTTTTGGGTAAACTATCCCTTTAATCTGTGAATTGTTTGAAACAGTTGGAGAAATAGCATAATAAGAACAAAAATATCACTAATAATTATTTATGATCAATTGTGTAATAGTAGTTTTTCGAGAATATGAATACGTTTACACGATTTCTGATTAGTCAGTCTCTAATGACTTAAAGTAGAAAGGACCCATGGGACATTTTCTGGGGTCAAATTCCTGCCTCTGCTTCATATCAGGCAGCCTTCATTCATTTTTTCTCATGTTCTCCATTTTGCCTTACAAAAAGACTCTTCTAGTGTTTGACCCAGTGAGGGTTGCTGCTGGGTGGATGACAGACTTGAGGTGTCAACCTGCTTTGGTGCTTATGTTCTTGAATGGCTCCATGGGAAACTGCATAACAGGGAGTGGTAGAGTTGCACGGGGACAGCATGGGGTTATTTTCCAGCTTGCTGCCCCTTTAAAGGCCTTCAGCGCAAAGGGTCTGTAATCATCACATTTAAAAGGGATGTCGCTTTGACTGAGTGTGTCTTTAAGCTGTAAAAAAAAAAATTTACTACACAATGATGGCAATTTTTTTTTGCAATAATACTATTACCATGGTATCTACTGAAATGTTTTTATTTATAGGAAATACATAATGCCGTCAGTCAAATTCACCATCAGTTTTGTGTGTTTTCTCTCTTTTCGGTCAATGAAACACACTTAAATATGAGTGTAAGGAGGTAGAGAGAGAGTTTGTCACCAGTGTGGCTCTTAAGGCAAAACTTTAAACAGGTGCTGAAATATATTTGATATGATCATATGTGTAGAATTAACACAACATTAATAATCATGGTGTAGCAAAGTTCAAAGTAGGGAAGGAAGGAGGCGGGAACCGGCGAACATTCAAACAAACTTTAATCAATATAAACAAACAATAACATGGAAGTAAAAGAACATAAATACAAATAAAATATAGCTGCAAGCAGCAATCATCGGGTTCGAGCGGTCTAAGAGGTCTAAGGTCGACTGCTTTCGCTGACTACGGTCAGGAATCGCACCATTACACATCCGCAAGGGATGACACTTACCCATAAGCAGAAAAATGAAAGAAATGGTCAGCAAAGGTTAATACAGACCACGCATGCTTACACTCATATGCAAAAACAGGTGTAAACCGTTAATACCTACGGGACGAGTGAAATGAACCAATTCTAATGTCTCTACGATGATCTGTTGCAGAGATATAGGTCTAGCTAAATGGTTGCCAAGTTAACCTGTTTAGTTGCTATGGATGTGGCATGGCACCTGCCAATTGATAATACACTAAGGCACATGTCACACGAAACAACCACAGTTTGTCTACGATGTTATATTGCAGAGATAGTGGTCTAGCTTAATGGTTGCTAAGTTAACAGTTTAGTTGCTATGGTTCTGGTATGGCACCTGCCAATTGATAACACATTAAGTGACAAGTGAAATTAACCGAACCCCTGTGTCTTTACAATATTCAACTGCAGAGATATACTGTAGGTCTGTGTAAATGATTGTTAAGCTAATCTGTTTAGTTGCTATGGGCATAGCTTGTCACCTGTCATATTATAATACACTTTTCCATGATTAGAACGAAGTAACTTCTTTGTCTCTAATAAAATCTAGGACCATTTTAAATGGATAAATTGATTCATATTCATGAATACATTGTGGTCAGTAGGAGATTGACATTGTCTGCAATAATATTTTAGAAGGCCGTGCCATTTAAATTATGCTTCTTTGGTACACACACCTCACATGATATATCCCATTTCTTCTCAATTTTGATGTTCGGTTTGAACTTCAGGAAGTAATGTTTACCATGTCTAAATGCCTAAATGCATTGAGCTGCTGCCATGTGACTGGCTGTGTAGCAATTTGGGTTTACATGCAATTAAACTGGTTTAATTATTATATATATATATATATATATATATATATATATATCAACACAGCATCATAAAAACAGCCAGACATGTGCTATATTTATAGATGTGTAAATATGGAGCAATGTTTAATGCGTAATACATTATATTTCTAACACTGTCTTCCTGTGAGACACATTTCATTACACACACATGCACAGTCTTGATCACACAAGACACACAGAACTATACAGTGCATTCACACTCTTATGATACATAGGGAAATGATATCCATAAACACGCACACTACACACCTTTATCCTGCACATATTTATCATTCCTTTAGCAAAGCTACATGCATTGTGATCTGGTGACTCTATAAGAAAGCCATTGAAATCTTTCACCTTTTTGACTCTTATGAAGGAATGCCTCTTCCTATGAGCATCACATTTTGCATGCTTGTTAAGTGTCATAATATGTATAATTGTGCTAAATGGCAAGTTAGTTGGATTATTTATTAAGGAGTAGCGACCTATAACATACTTGTTCCACGCTAATATAATAAAGGACCCTGTTATGGTCACAAACTAAAAAAAACTCGACATGTTTTTGATGATTATTGACCTAGAGAGTCCAAAGAAATGAACTGAGGTGAAAATTTTGAAATTGCTTGAAAATCCTTGAAAAAGTTTGCAAAAGTAGGTTTTTTACATCATCACCAATAACTCACAAACCATTTGATAGACATCAATGGTTCAAGAGGCAAAGTTGTTATGAATAAGGAGATCTATCGTTTGATATCAATAGTTTGTGTGTTAGTCAAATGTCACGTGACACACAGTTGTCTAGACCAACAAAAGACATGTACATTTTGTCATTTTTACTATTATAGCGCCACCTAGTGTCCAAACGCCACGTTCTCTTGTAGGTGACCTCGGAGTGATAGTATACACATATTTCCCGAGCCCCATTATGATATGTTAAGCCGTTCTGGATTTATGGCCATTTAAATGTGATAGGCTTCGCCCATTTTTTAACTTTGGCGCCCCTAAGCGACCGTGAAAGGAAGTTTCTACATTTTTTCAATAATTATCTACAATCACTTTCCACAGAAGTCATATGCATTGTTTTGGTTCCGATCGGTTGAAAAACCAACGACTAGTTCGTGAAAGTAGGTTTTTGACATCATCAGCGATAACTCACGAACCGTTTGATCGATAGAAGTGGTTCCAGAGGCAAAGTTGTTCAGAATAAGGAGAGCTATCATATGACACAAATAGTTTGGGTATATGTCAAATGTCACGTGATACACAATTGTTTAAGCACTCCTAAAGCGTTATTTCGCCCCCCGGTGGCTGAATGAGTTCACATTTCTTAAAGACCTTAAAGACCATGAAACGAATAAGCCCAGCGAGTGTCGTTTTGATCGGCCTCCGTTAACCCGGTCTAATAAGTGTTCAAACTTCATTGGCCAATGGCGGCCATGTTTTTTTAGATACGCCAATGTCCTTTTAGAAATTCATGTAGAATGAGACAAAGAGACACCATACCAAATATCAAGTCATTCGGGCAAAGGGTTGCCTAGTTATAGTCCTTTTCTAGCTCATTCAAATAATAGCGCCACCTAGTGGCCAAACGCCAAACATTTTTTAATGTGACCCCGTATTGAGGGTCTACACATATGTTCCAAACCCCATGAAGATATCTCAAACAGTTCACGAGTTATGGCCGTTTTAGCTAAATATGTTACTTCCGGTTCAGACGTTTTAGCGCCACTTAGCGGCCGTGAATGGAAAATTAAACTTTTTTTTATAATTATTCATATTCACACTCCACAGAATACACCAGCGTTGGTTTGGTTCCGATCGGGCAAAAATCCAGGGACTAGTTCATTTTTTTTGCATAAAATGCCAATTAGCGGAAAAAATTGCATACCGGAAATGAAATCGGAGATATACGTTTTTTAAGTTTTGAGCCAGTGATTACACTGATATAAGACACTTGGGTGTGCGACAAACGGTTTAGGAGTATTGGGCGCAAACGCGCTTTTCATTGTTGTAGCGCCACCTATGGGCCGATTTGGCTGGCTGCGTGTATCTGAGTAGCGACAAGGACTACTACCATCTGACCAAGTCACAGCTCTGTCGGCTTTATGGTTTGGGCTGCACGATCAGTTGTAGGGCAGAAGAATAATAATAAGAAGAAGAATAAAACCTACAAATACAATAGGTTTCTAGCCCTTTGGGCTCGAACCCTAACTAGCCCTTCGGGCTCGAACCCTAATTAACATATGTCCGGGCCCGGTCCTCTCTCTGCCGCTTGTCCTTTTATGGTCTGATCTCCATCGTGAGAGACACGGAGCTAGTGTAACGGTCAGCTGACACTCATTATCACTCGCATCAACGGCCCAGCGTCATTCCCTCACAGCTCTCGTCCTGCCTTGCTCTTCACACATGGTTTTTAATATAGATAATACCAGTGTATTGTGGCACCCCATGTGTTTATTCATGTGCTTACCCTATGCTGGGGGGTCCAAATGTTCCCACGAAATCATACTGTAATACCAGTATTTTTTTAACCTTGTGGGTTCATATTTGGCCCCCAGGTGAAAAACAGCTACTGTAATAAATCATACTAGATTATTGTTTATTGTAAAACTACATAAAGTTTTCTTTAAGGGTTATTTTTAGGGTTAGGTTATAGAATATACGGCTAAGAGTCTTTTACAATAGGCCTATAAAAGTCAAGTTTTTTTTTTTAAATCTGCATGAAAACTGCTTGTATAGGGTTGGTCCATAGAACAATAATAAGAGAACATCAGCAATAACCTTAAACTACCCCTCTATATGATAACCCTCAAGAATATTAACCTCACATATTCCTGTTACTTACAACGCACATGCCCAAAGTGTAAATTTAACATAGCCAGGCTGTCAGTCTACTTCTAGAGAAACAGCATAATTATTATTTGAAGATTGATTTGCTTCTCTCTCAGTTTATCCAATTTAACACTTAAGTTGTTTTTGCTCATATTACGGCAAAGGAAATTCTTTGATATCTGAACTTAGTAGAAACATACAGATGCCCCATAGCAATTCAGTCTTCTGCATTTATTTGCTCGTCTATCTGAGTTCACAGCGTGCATCGCAGCTGTCTCTGACCAGTAATTGATTCCTTTACTGTCAGCCATTTTCTAGTTACGTCATCCTCCCCTTCTCATTCCTCTTTGGTCTTTAGCATGGGCAGCCAAATGAATCAGATTTATCTGCATCACCCTGCCATGATGACAGAGTAAATATTCATCCAGGAGTCCAAGGTTCCCACACCATTACCGGGGCGTTCACTGTTGGCCATGTGGTTACAATCCTTAAAGGGACTGTTTGGAAGAATAAATTATGACCAGGCTCTGAAGGGCATGGAGTTCTCCAGACTAAAATCTTAACGTTATTAGCCAAATGTGAAATTGTGAATTGAGTCCTACATGAGATAAGTGGGGAAGAAAAATATATCCCTTGCCGGTAGTGACAAATGCAATGCAATGCTACTACAATTATATTTTCTTTTACACAACGGTTGACTGACATGATATTGAATTGCTGTGGAACATTGTGTTTCTAAACATTCCACAGCACTAATATTTCAGATTCAATGCCATTCTGTGGATAGGCCCATATATTTTATCGGTCACTATAAATAACTTTAAACATAAAGATGATAGTATATTAGTGGTGGTGACCTCTGAGATATGTTTGTTTAGATATTTTGAATGGTTAACTACATGATATTTGTGAGATGTTTGAATCTATGTGTTTTTTGATTGCTTTATGTCATGCTGGGAGTCCTCCTGAGAGGCAATGCACAACACTGGGGTGGGTGCAGCTGCAAAGGCTTTCATCTCCTCAGGCACTCGGTAGGGAAACACAGTATTTATGAGTGTGTATGAGTGCAAAAGAGAGCACGGGGTAAACATGCAGTGTCAATCATTAGAAGCTAACTGAGGCCATATATCTGTCTGACTAGTTAGGACTGTGATACTTCTTGTTAAATATTTCACTATTGTTAAAGTAAAATCGTCTTCGGTGTATTTAATAATTATAATTCATTACATTTATATAGCACTTTTCTGGTTACTCAAAGAAGGTGGTTATCTCCTCAACCACCACCAATGAGCAGCATCAACCTGGATGAAGCGACTGCAGCCATGTTGCGCCAGAACGCACACCACACACCAGCTAATTGGTGGAGAGGAGACAGTCAATTTACATATGTTAATAAAAGTAAGGTCAGATATCTTGCACACTAAGGTTATGAAGAAAAAATTGATGAAAAGTAAGACTTCCTTAGAGAGGAACACCAGTGCAAAAGGGGCCGCACACGAATGTCAGAGGCAGCCTACGGCTACAGTGCGGGCAGCTAATCCGCAGGGCACCTTTAACTTGCTTAGATGCTACTTATGGTTGGGCAAAACATTTTAGCCCCTGTGGTGTGCCGCAAGGCAAGAAAGAAGACCTGCTGTGGAAAGCTTCACCTCTAGGTCTATGAACCTACTATGTTTCTGCTGTGATTTTTCTCACCCCTACTCCAATAATCGCGGATCAATGCCTTAATCTAGCTTTACATATTATTTACATGGCAGATCTCAGCAAAAATGTAATTCACAGTGTCAGATGAACAAACTGTAGTCTTAAATATGTCTTGATGTTGGATTTGTTAGATGCTGTTAGTCAGGAGATATCAGATTTGTTTAAAATGTGCCACAACATTCATTTATAAAACGCTACGTAGATACTTTCCTAAATTTGAATTTATGATCATTTGTGCATATTCGTGATTTAAAGAATTAACGTATCGCAGGGGATTCAATGAGGAACAGTATTATTTAATCACTATTCTTCACCAAATTTGTAAGAATTAACATGAGCTTTGATCATAGTTATAAGCAATATATTCTCCACCACCCTTTGAAGGGAAACACAAATCAGCCCAAATTGGGATGCATTCAATTGATTATGATCAATTATACTTATCTGGATCAAAGTTCATTCATTGGGGAAATCAATTTGCATTAAGAGCAGGTTGCAAGAATCTGCATGTTTAGGGACTCAGGATTATGAGCATGAACTACAAACAACGTCACAAGTGAAATAAAACAGGACTTTATTACCTAGACTATACTAATAGTAATCTAACATACACACACATACAGTTTATCATTGAAAGAAGGTTAAAGTTGAAGCAGAGAGAAGAACAGAGCATGGATCTATGGCAGTATATGATATTCAGAAAATCAATAGCCTGAACAAAACACCAGTTTCTTCTTGTAAAGCACATTTGTTAAAAGGATTAATGTTGCTGTATGCATCCATTAATAAGACTGAGTATGATACTTGCATGTCTTGCCCATCAAAAGAAAGAAAGTGTCCTGAAGCAGTTTGTTAAGGCTCCAGTTGATCTTGGCTGGAAGTGATCCGATAGAACCAGTTTTATGCAGAGGATCTGTATCTGGAAAGACGAGGCCGCAGCCTGGCACAAATTTAATCCAGCCTGGCAAAGTCTTCTTAATCCATCCTTTAGGGATGCAAAACGCAATAAGAGAGAGGAGAGAAAGAGCAAAAAGAAAAACGCCGAAAAACCCAAAACAAACACAACTAAAAGACTCTTTAGGTGGTCTCTATAAAATGTAAGGATGTCACATCCTACAGACGTGACTGACCCAGTCAGGAGATGGCAATTTTGGAGGGAAAGTTAATTGTCATTGTCTTTCAGATGATGTTTTGGATGTGGAAGCTGATTGGATGTTCATTTTGAAAACTTCTAACAGTTTTATAAGACTTATATGAAAAGAGTTACCAAAACACAACAAACATTAACATCAAGGAAAAAACCACAATTGTAGCTCGACACCAAACATCAACATATCATCTTTGTTAAAGGAGTTACTACAAATCTAATAATTCTAGTAGTTATACACAAATTCATGGATACTTTGGATTAATGTTTAAAACAGACATAACAACAAGAACATCAATAAATGGAAAGGTTATTAATGAATATACAGTATGTATATTTCCAAATATATGTATTTAGAGAGTTCAGCTCCCTACATGGTTTGGTGTGGGTTGCTATGGTCACCAGAGATCTGGTCCTGCCTAGGTGTACGTTGCAGATTGGGGGGCGAGTAGCTTGCTGGTTGGGTGAGGCGACTAGCTTGGTGACTAGCTTGCTGGTTGGGTAAGGGGTGTTGTTGTTATATTTAAGAAATATAACTAGTTATATTGGTCATTTACATAGTCTGATTGGTCTCAGGCACTACAGTATGCACAGAAAATGTGCGTACGACTCTCTTTCAGATGTGAAATCTATAAATCCCAAATGATCTTGAGATTTTGAGCAGTTGAACAGTTTCCAATCTCTGCCTTGTAAACAATGTCTATTTAATTTAATTGAAATATGACAGAGCACCTGTCAACGTCGAAATTCTTTACGAGCGGCCAAAATGCCTGATGTTTTTAAAAACATGCAGCACTCGGAGAAGTAAAAGTTTGTACGTCTGCTCAAACCCTGATGTGGCGCAACGTATGTTTCCTCTCTAAAGACCATTTTTATAAATAAGAGTCTTGCCGTAGTTTATTGAGTATGCACACTCCCAAGATGTATCAATGGCAAAACAAATGTAGAACAAAAAGAAATATTTCGATAGAATTAATGTTTAAAAATGTATGTATGAGGGGAAAATGCATGTGTAAGAAGAAAATAAAATACATGAGGTACAAACGGTACAGATAGATGTTTGGTCAGGAGTACATAGGTAGCTTTTAAGAAACACATGTCCTTAGATTTGTTGATTTACAATGGAAAAGAATCAATCAAAAGGAAGCTTACTGGGATGTTTTTCTCTTTTCTATTTCTGTTCTGAACCTGAGTAGAGGACCTAACCTATGAGGTTCATTTAAAACCTATTGCATTCAGGCATCACAGATAAGCATACTCTAATCTGAGTTTAATTTATAGACTGGGGAATAAAGAATCTCTTCTGCTCTCTTGTTCTCTTTAGACTTTGCGGTTTTATTTGGTTCTCTTAGCCTTTGTCAGCTATATACCGGGAGAGTCCTTATTAGAAATGGCACAACTCCACCACCCCATTCAGAGATGTGAGGGCTGGCTTGATCATTAGTCACTGTGGTCGCATCAAAGTCCAGTTTTGATGCATCAAGGCCTTGTTTCTCATTTGTGGATACGAACATCCAATCTACCTGCTTATGGCAAAATCTTTATTTTGAGAATATTGTGAAAATCAAAGGGTGCAGGTTTTGCATTTTTACTTTACTGATTAATTAATCTCTATGGTGGTTGTAGGTCATTACATGGAAATAATAAATTTAGAAAAAGAACTGATTGATATCTTAATGTTGAGTACTAAAAATTAGCACACGTAATTTAGCTGTATCCAACAAGATTTGATATTACAGTTGACTATATTAGACATGAATACTGACCCAAAACAGACACTGAATGCTTTTACAGTAAATATCACTTTCTTGGAAAGCACCGAAACCAGTTTTATTACAACTATAAATATTTAATTTGACTATTGTTTCTTCTATTTCTAACATTAATTCCATTAATAATAATAAAAGATACAGTTCACATTCTCATTTTACAATAGTGTAAAATGAATCTGAATAAAAATGAATCAACATTCTGGTGTTAAATAACTTAATGCACTCTCAAAAAAATTAGTAACTATTTCACGAGGTGGCTAATTTTGGCTAATTTGTAAGAATTTGTGTGATCTTGTTTGCACATTTAGTATGATTTGCGGCAGTTATGTTAGGTTTAGGGGAGCCCTTCCTGATTGCGTATGTTTTCTAAGAATCAAATTTTTTTGTATGATTCACATCGTACACACTTTTACATATTAGCCACCTCGTGAAATAGTTACGAATTCCTGTGAGATCAGGCTGGATCATTAAGCGTGCCTTTTTTATTTCTCCAGCATAATACAAATACACAAACCTGAGGACACTTTGTACTTCTCCTTTTTCTAGAAACCTTTCATCCTCAAGTAAGGCATAAATGACATTCGAATGTGTGTGTGGCACAAGGCAGTAATGATTGCATGAAATTACAGAGGCCTCAGCAGGCTCACCCCTCCCTCTCTCTCAGGTAGCTGGATCAGCCCTCACCCCTGCCTTCCTTTCTCTCCCTTCCTGCCTCTCACAAGCTTTTCAAAGAGAATGTATTACTGAATATGAGATGGAGCGGGCGTCTTTCAAGGGCCCGAGCTAATGAGACGTTTTACCTTGAAATCAGAGCAAGACAGGAGGAGACCCTGTTGAGCTGAACTTGCACAGGCGTATCAGCATTGGGTCTGGATCCTTCAGAGAGACAGGGGGAGGTATAGAAAGGGTGTGATCCATTCCAGGCAGGAATAATACTCTCGACTAGAGTGGATTATGGCGGGGGAACGTTTTCGTGACCTCACAAAAGACGCCAGCTTGTTCGAGGCTAACGCTGACCCATTTTTAGTTGTTTCTTTCATCCTGGGTGATACCCGTATGTCAGAATTTAATCTGTTTGGCCTGGGTATCATGTGAAAGCAACAATTATTCTCTTGGAGGGGCACCAGCTGCAGTGAGGTTGGATTTAGGTGAAGAGAAGGTGATGAACAGGTACTCCTGACAGTTAGTGGTGCCGGCATGGATTAGAGAAGCAAGTTATATTAGGTATGGGATGAAAGGGGATAGACGATTTGTGTTCTGAGGTGTTCTCTTTTTAATCAGGGGCCGAAAGAGATTGGAGAAGAGAAGGCCAATACGTGGCAGCCGCTAACCTGTGTCATGCTAATAAAAGCGCATGGAGATGGAGTGTGAATGGAGGGTGCTAGTTATCCACACGCTAATTAACGTGGTACTAGGTTCGAGATGGTTATTTGCGTAGTATTGAAGAGGCACTGGAGTGTGGGGGATGGGTAGCCTAAGAGGAGCAGCCTAAGGCCTTCTATCTTTTGTCCAATTGTGTACCTGCGTACAAAGCCATTCAACCAATCTACATTTCGCTCATGTTAATCACCTCATACAATAATGAAAGTCATTTTGGGCCGCTGCACTGTTTTTTTCGAAAGATGATGAGGTAAGTTATTTATTTTCCTTAATATTGCACATCAAGTATGGGCACTAATAATAAGCAGTCATGTTGCCATGGTGTTGTCACAACATTTTAGAAACCTGCTTATTTAGGATGCAACACAATTCTACAGTTAACATTGATGTGATTATTTAGCTTAACATAGAAAAATATGACAGCAGTGCTTAGGCACCTAAAATTCCTTCTATTGTCTTTGTCAGACGGTTTTGTTGTCAGGAGCTCAACCATGTTGCCTGGTTTTAGGAGACCTTTGTGACCCTTGCTGTCTGGCATAGCCCTCTTCCCCTCTTTCCCACAGACAATCCTGCAAATGCTCAGCATATGGCCCCAGGCCTTTCCTTTTGTCTGGAGTGGCGGAGCAGGTTGGGCCGCCATCATTGTCACCATTGTAAGATGGGAGGTGTGTCTGGAAGAGCAGAAACACTGCAGGATGAACTGATCCCAACAACTGCTCATGCCCTTTCACACCAACCCACAATCTTATGCCAGACCTAGGCTTCATACATTTTTCTTTGCAGGTCATTGATGATGTCTATCACAAATTTGTGTGCAGAACTCCTAAAATCATGATGTCAACAGAGACCCTGTCATGTATTTAGATTTCCTCGGAAAAGAGAAGGAAAAATGGTTTGGAATTAGTTATGTACTGTATCAGACAGGACCGAGTATATCACTTCAAGTAGTTTAAATGGTTTGCTGCCACAACCAATCCACATAGCCTAAAACACATTTATACACACTTTATACATCTAAAATTGTATGGATATAATTTTGGCAGGTATATCTGCCAGGCATCAGCTGTAAAGTAATAAAACATATTTGTGTAGGGGTACCGTGGAACAGATATTATCCACAGTTGTTGGACCATCTGTTAGTGCCAGTCAATAAACCAACTGAAACCAGTCTTTGTGTTTTTCTCAACTTTAAATTGACAGAAAAATGGATCACACAACACTGGCAGATGATGAGGTATCTAAAGCACTTTGTTAAAACGAGTTTCCTTCATTCTCAGAGCCTGATCTAAAATTCTCATTCATCACCTTTTAAGGCAGGAACTGCCGTTGGCAGAATGAATTCTATTTTGATTTGTTGAAACTGACACTCGTTGAGTCATTTTTAGCACAAACACTTTACAATTATGAAATCAATTTATTTTCCACATTGAAATTATCTCCACAACCGTCCCCCAATTTGCCCCTGCATGAAAAACTGTTAAATAATTTGGTGTTGTAATATTACAGGGTATGTCAGTGAAATGTTTCGTAGAAAATTTTAGTAAATGGTAGCTTTTTTGGTTATAGCCAATATTGGTCTTGTCCAACTGCTCTCTTTTCGTTTCGCTTTAAAATGTATGATTATTATATGTACAATGGTGTTGTAAATGCACAGAAGAAGACTGTTCAAACCTTTGGACATATTTTTCCTACATGGGATTTAAGTTAACAAATATAATAGTAATTTGATGCTTATTTCCCAACCAAGAATCACAATCAAGCTGCAGCAGATCGCGGATAATGAAAATGAAATGGATAAAAGGATGTAGAAAATGTGTAAACATTGTAAAAGGTCTTTATGTCTTTGTTTATTACCTTTATTTCATGTGTTTAGAATTGTATAGCCTTTACAAACATCATACACATAATTATATTTAATAATATAAAAACAAAAAAATGTGTGTTGTATTTGTTAACATTAGTAAATGCATTAAATTTAACATTTTCAGCATGTATTAACCCTTGGTAATGTTAGTTATTGCAATTAGTTATGTTAGTTCATGGTTCATTAAGTAATGTTAACAGTTATTTTTGATTGAAAAAAGTAGTAAATGCTGAAATGAACTAAGATTAATAAAAGCTGTAAAAGTATTGTTCATTGTTAGTACATGTTAGCTAATGCATTTACTGATTGACCAATACATCCTTATTGTGTATAAGTGTTACAGTTATAATAAAAATGCACCATGCAAAAAATTGGGGAGGGGGAATCTTGCATTAAGAAAATCCCCATCTTGCAAGAATTCTGAAAAATCTAAATTAAATAGTTGCTATAGGTACCATTGGCAATCAGTTGTTAAATGGGGAGGGTTAAGCAAAGTGAGAAGGGACCATACACAATGAACCCACCACCTCTATACTAAACTTGAAATATGTCCTTTACAGACTAACCTTTATTTTTCATGTCTTTCAGGTTAGCAAATAGGCGACAAAATTTAAGTTTCTCATCCTTCACTGGTGACTTATGGGCAGTCAGCTCCTGTGGACTACTGAGATACCAATGTGCCTTCAGCTACCGCACCCTGGCAACCTGTCTCCAGTGGCAACTATTCCCTATTGACGAATACTTCTGTATAGAAATATTGGACAATCATACACCAAGAGCAGTTGAAAGTGTGTTATCACACTCTGATATCCGTGATTATGAAAGAAAATGCATGAAGCATCAAATAGTAAAGCTGCATGTATAATAACAGATGAAACTAGGCAAATTCCGTGATTACTATGCATATGTCCGGGTGAAAGTGGTGCAAAAATAATGTTTGCTGTTCATTGGATTTCAACTTCCCTTTTAAGGAAGAACAAAAAAAAACTATTCTTCCAAAGGCTCACTTTGTGTTGTGTAAACTATTACGTAATACTATTTTTGCCAACTCTAGTCACTTTAAAATCAAAGTAATTTATTTTTCCCATGCAAGTGTATAAGTGGTCCCAGCTTTAAAATGTGTATCAAACTCTTGTAACAATGCAACTTTTTGGAATAATATATATACATTGAAGAAATTATAAAACATACCTACAGCTAAATGTTGACTCATAAATATGCTGTGAAACCTAGTATACTGAAATCTAAATACCATTGTCCCATGGGGGATTCAGTTGACCTGCTACTGACCCTTGCTGCCCCTGAACTAATAGCCACAGTTCAAACAAAAATCACAAGAGACACATTAAGGGCAAGATGTTTAGGCTATATCATAGTGGACACAGATAATTTCAGCATATTTTTATTATATGCTATAAATGTTTGTCATGACTATTTCAACTAATCACTATATGCTGATGACTATATTCTAGAAGTCTTTATGATTATTGCGCAAAAAATTATAAAATAATATTTTTCATTCTTGTTGTGGACAGGTAATTTAACCATTTATAAATTACTCAAATCAGGGATTTTCAAACTGTGTGTCGGGACCTACTGTACTTGTGGGTCAAACATTAGGTGGGCCGTGGAAAGTGATAAAAAAGCAGTCCCCTATATTACCAGTTAAACATACTTTGGTGGTAATCAAAAAAGATTACACCTGTTTAGGTGGGTCTTGGAATGAAAAGGTTGGGATATTGTAAATTTCACCTCACCTTACCCACAAATTTTTAGTTTTACATTCGAGGTTTAAAAATAACAGAAGTCAAAATTATTGTGTACTTCATCATCTTTGGATTTCTGATACTAAACACCACGATTACTTCAGGGTGAGTACATTTAATTTTGGACCAGATGTAACAAATTTGAACTACACTGTTTATTTAAATTAACATTATGCATACAATAAAAAGCCTTTTGATGCCTATGCAGCAGACTATACAGTGAAGATGAAAGCTTGTCAGTACCCACAGCAGTCACAAGGGGGCAGTCAATTCTGTTTAATGTCCTGTCGCCAGCTTCTTCCCCTAGCATTTCTGCGACTTAAAGGGATAGTTCACCCCAAAAAATGAAAATTCTGTTATGAATTACACATCTTCAACCTGTATACATTTCTTTGTTTTGTTTGAACACAAAAAAATACAATTGGATGAATCTAGGCAACTGAGATTTCCATTAACTTCCATAGTAGAAACATTTGCTGTATATTTTTAGTTCTGTTAAACACAAAAAAGTATATTTTGAAGAATTTAGGAAAACAAACAGATCTGGGGCAGCTTTGACTACATTTTTTTTGTGTCTTTTATTGTGTTCATGACAGACTTTTTTGGGGGGTGGATCACCCCTTTAATATCATTGCAGCTTACACTATAACACAATCCAGCTTCAATAAATGAATTATGATAGTGATAATTATTTACACTGCAAAATCCTGTATTGCGAATGCATATAACCAGTGATAAGACTGTTTTTATAATATTTCTTTGCTAAATCAAAGCCTCTTTACCTTTGTAAAGTGCAAAAGCTTGCAATATATTCCTTAGTGGACGTAAGGGATAAGGTTAGGTCAATCATTATTACTAGATCTCATTGTTTATTTTTGACACTCTTAACTGAGCAAACGTAACAATGATGTAGCACAGACAGTGATTCAGTTATTAAACAGACACCTTTGGAAAAGATTCCCAATTCGTGCACTAGGTATGACAAGGCTCAATAGAGCCGTTTGGCGGGCCTCAGATAAAATGGGCTGAGTGAATGGAGTCTAGAGAAAAGAAAAGAGCCACTTTGGCTATTTGTTTTGGAATTTGTCTCATTGATCCAAGAGTGGCAACTAAAGGCCCGGGTTTTATTTCGTATTAACAATAGCACTCAGATCAACATAACTGCAGCATCACATGGTCTAGGCCTATTTACTGTTCGAGATCTGGACAATTAACTTACTTCAGTACGTACAGCGCATGTCACTTCTATTCACCACTTCAGAAGACTTCATTCTAAACTGTATTTGAATTCAAGAAATAAATTAATGAGAAATAGAAGAAAACCCGGGGGGCACGGTGGCTTAGTGGTTAGCACGTTCGCCACACACCTCCAGGGTTGGGGGTTCGATTCCGCTTCCGACTTGTGTGTGTGGAGTTTGCATGTTCTCCCCGTGCCTCGGGGGTTTCCTCCGGGTACTCCGGTTTCCTCCCCTGGTCCAAAGACATGCATGGTAGGTTGATTGGCATCTCTGGAAAAATTGTCCGTAGGGTGTGAGTGCGTGAGTGAATGAGTGAGTGTGTGTGCCCTGCGATGGGTTGGCACTCCATCCAGGGTGTATCCTGCCTTGATGCCCGATGACTCCTGAGATAGGCGCAGGCTCCCCGTGACCCGAGGTAGTTCGGATAAGCGGTAGAAAATGGATGGATGGATAGAAGAAAACCCGTAAATCCTCCAAAGAACAAGAAAAAGTAAAACATGGTTTTCTAGACAATCATTTATTAAACAAACTGTAAAATAATAAATAAAGATCATAAGTATGTAAAATACATTAAAATAAGACAAACAAATAAGATCACTGATTTTAAAACGACATTCTAGTTACTTCCCTACAGGAATACTGACAATTTAGAAAAAAGGAAATGATTTGTTGAATGTTTCAAAAGTTTAACATAAATCAGTTCTGAGCCTAATATAATGTCATTTGGCAAAAGGGTTAAACATGTTTGTTGAAAATACCTTATAAAGGTGGCATATATTTAGTTAGATTAAAAAAATTATTGGTCACTCGTTTAGATTTGTAATAAGAGGGAAAGAATCAATTTAAGGCAAAAGAGAAAACCATATGTAAATCTGAAATGCCCAAGGTGACAATTATTAAAGGTTGTAAATGTTTACAGCTATCAATCATGTATCATAGACTGATAATTAATGGGAGAAGCTTGAAAACTGAAATCGTACTGCCACGTAATATTAATAAGAACTGGTTGCAAAATGTTCAATTATAACTGACAATATAACTGTCCACATTACCCAAAAATATATATACTGTAGTGTAACGCTTATCTTTCGAAAGCAAAGGTTATGTCATATTTGGCTCTCTTGTGGCCCCAAGTGTAGTAAATGTGACTTGCAAATCAGGCAGGATCAATACATTCATTGTTTGCATATCCTCCAAAATTTCAGAATATGAACAGCGAGAATAAGACTTTTACAGCAGGACTCGATAAAGACTAACAAATAAACGCAACAGTAAAAAAAGAAGAAAAAAACTTCAGATATGACTCTGCTGTTTGTAACGATAGTGCCAAAATATGAAAATAATAAACTGGACGTTATTAATAAAAACACATTTTTTATCAAGCTCCTTCTTTTGCTTTGGCTTGTATACTCAGTGCCTTTACATATATTCATCAGGGAACGCAAGTTTCCTTGGCACCTTCAAATGAAACAATCCTGTTCCTCAATCTATTGCGGAAATCAATACACTCCACACAGATACATGGAGGGTGCTTACAGGATCTGTCTGATGGACCCAAAAAAGTAAATATTTGACCAGGTTAAATGACAGGGAAGATTATCAGAAGAGCATAGGCTACTGCTTTAGACATTTTTTTTTGAGTGAGCTTTTATGCTTGATCAAAATGCCCTTTTAGATTAATACCCACAAGCAGCAGGGGTCACTTGGAGCCTGCAGGCACTGATGCTGACACACGAACAGTCACTCACTCATACACACACACTTAAAATAGCTCTCAGTCTTTTACAGTCAAACTAAATACCCCGTGTGAAGGCTGGCTTCAGTCTGTCTTAAATGGAGAAATAAATACATCTTTAAAACATCTCTCCTTTCATTTACCTTACACTAGTAGTTGATTGAAATACTGTTTCCTATTCACATATCAGCAGTGAGATCCCCCTCAAGCAGAGCCAAGTTTTTACTTTACACAAGTTAAAACAATGTAATAAAAACCAATTAAATCCCTTCCCTCCTGAAAGTGATCAATTTTAAACTCTAAACAATAAAATACAGTATATCCAAGATCAAGAGTCAACATCTAAAGCTCTCTCGGAAACCTTTCAAACTTGTTCAAGGCAACCACCCTCCAAAAAATCACTTTATTATTCCTATTGTCCAATTTGTGTTTGTCAGGTTGAACTAATTAGTCCTCAAAAATGTGAAAGCCCACGGAGGAAGCCCATCAGAGAAGAACTCTGATCATATGGTTACACAAAAGGGGAATGTTCCAGGGGCGTGTGCTGCCGAGTTCAGCAGGAGGAGCCTGGGCCCTTGGGTGTTCCGTACCATCCCAATGTTACGCTGCCATCAGATACTGGTGGTAGAAGAGGCCAAAGAGAGAGGTGGAAAACAGGCAGGCGGCAATCCACCAAGTGAAAAATGACAGGATCCCTCTAAAAAACAAGGGGGTGAACACAGTCCTCAGCCCCCCTAGAGCAACTGATAAATGGGCCACAGCTTGAGAGGCCTGCATCTCTCCCTGCTCCACCTCAGCGGGGTTTAAGTCTTCATTTGGTAGACATGGCAAACTTTCTTCAGGGTAAATCACCCACGAATATCCACCTAGGGGTTACAACAACTGTTCAAGAAAAATTCAAGCACCTACAGGGACGACTGTAGTTATTGTAGCGTGAATGTGTCAAGAAGACTTTAATACACTCACCCAATGTCTTTAGCAGCAAGGTAGTATGTAAAAGCATCACCAGAGGTGCAACGTACTGTAGTGCTATCACACACAGGTAGTAAAAGACTCGGGCGACCTGTGTGACAAAACAAATTTGCAGTTAAAACATTTAGGCAAATTTACTTCAAAACAAGCAGCTTTGCAAGAAAAGAGCTCATCAAACGGACTTTCTGAAACTCTCACTGGGAGCTTAAGTACAGAGGGAGGCAGTGAGCATATGATTCTGCAGCAGATGTAAGACCAGACACCACTGTGACTTTACGGCCATTTTCGAGTCTCACTTATGGCTTGGAACATCAAACGGCTCTTTTTCTCAGCTCCGGCTGTGGATTTTGATCCTTGCGCTCCACTAAACTCAAATAGCCTCCTCAGTTTGGAGCTTTGAGGGCAACAATAGTATGCAGTCCTTTTTCGTACCGACATATTTCCACCTTTGAGGAATGTCGACAGTAATATAGGCCCCTGGAGTATGCATCACAAGAGTGCATTTTTAACCAGTATCACACTCAACTCAACTCAACTTTATTTATATAGCGCTTTTTACAATTTTCATTGTTACACATTGAATACAAGAAAAACAACTAAAGGCATATACCTGTAAGAAACAAGAAAAAGGTGAAAAGAACAAACATACAAATGCTCCACACACACAATATGCATACATACATACACACATTGACATAGACGAACACACTCAAACACACTCGCACACACGCACAGTGAAAGCACACATTTAAGATAAAGGAGAGAGAACCACAGGTCAAGTATTAAACGGACTATAAATTCTTATATGCAATATTAATTATATCTCACTTCTGAAATTCATACGACACATCACATGAACGACCTCGATGATATTAAAGGCAGAAAACTTAACATACTAATCAACATATAAGAGTAAACATAAGATGACGAAGCATGACAATAAATCAAATGTAGCATTATTAGCAACGGGAAACTCTTTAATGTAATGTAATGACTGGTCTAAATATAAACCGGTTTCCTGATCTCACGTCCAAATTGCAGGACAGTGAAAGGTCTAAACACACCATCTTTTGAAGGTCAACTGTACTAATCCGTCCTGCTTCCTTCTTCATTTGCAGGATGGCCTTCTGGGCCAGGTTGAGGTAGGCCTGGAGATGGTGCCGCATCAAGGCTAGTCTAAGCACACACAGAAGTAAGATCACCCAGAGACGCAGCGTGTCGTACGTCTTCTCAGACATTCTGAAAGCGCAAGAATAAGAGAAACACTTTTGGAAAAAGGAAAAACCACTACCAACACAGTGCAACATATTTGAAGTGACTCATGATATAGGAGCGGTTTCTCGGACAAGAATAAACTTAAACCAGGACTAGGCCTAAGTGAGATTATAACACCTAGTCCTCTTAAGCAAATAACCTGATTTAACTATTTCAGCACAGTTGCTGAGGACATTTCCCACGCCTTATGCATGACAGGGGGAAGCAATCAAGAATATGAATAGAGGAAAGGAGATCTGAGGTTTCACTGGGCTCGTCAGGTAGGCATCCTCTGTGTTTGGAGGATAAATGATTATAGAAATACATAACTGTAGTAGAGTAGGCGGGGCGAGACCGTGGTTCGAGTCCGGTGAGTAATTGTGGATTAGCGCCAGCTGTGCGCACACCGGGCTCGAATCTCGTAGGAGATGGGGAGCATAAAAGGAACGAGCGACCGGACCGTCGAGGAGAGAGGACCGGGCCCCAACTTGTGTTTGTATTTGTATTTATGTTTATGTTATTTCGCCGGCGGTCGTCCGTGAGGGGCCACCGGCTGTTATTATTTTTGTTATTAAATGTTTAAATGTCTTCCGGTTCCCGCCTCCTTCCTTCCCTTTTATTGAGTTTTGTTACAATAACATACTTACCTTTCCTTGCTATTGTCAGAGAGACATCTCATGAGTTGTGTCTCCCACTTTCATCACATCCATTATCCTGGGTGAAAGACGCCTTTTGGTAAGGTCCTTTGGTGAAAGCCTTTTGTATGGTTTCCATCAATAGGGCACATTGTCACTTGTTCACCTCAGCCTCAGTGTTTCGACCCTTTATCGCAAGACACCCTCAGCCAAGGGAGGACCACCGCAGGTTGACCAGACCTGGGTGTGTTTCGCATTGTTACATGGTCATCCGGAAGCCCATGCTGTGTCCATCGGTCTAAACCACAGCCATTGGTTTCTTCTTTCCGCACCACTGGCCAGTTCTTAATTATCCTTCACTGGACCTGTCCTCTGAAAATGACTTATTTGTCAGCTATGGCAACCTCTGCATTTAAACCGTCCAGTGAGTACTGAACTCACACACTGCAAGTCGTGAACACATATACTCCCGGAGCAGTAGGCAGCTATCACTGCAGCTCAAAGGCACCTCAGTCGTTACCTGCCGTTCCGGAGAATCGAACAGGTAACCTTCTGGTCACGAGTCCAACTCTAAAAGCATTGGGCCATGACTACCCACACTGTTAATGCGTGCTCAGTGCCCCGCTCCCATATAGCATGACATTACAACACAACACATTACCAAAATCAACGCAACCATATGCTCCAACCCATTGGCTAAGGCTGTTATAGCCCCACTATCTGCCAATCTCATATTAATCTTGAGTACATATAGAGTATTACTGCATTCTTTGTATCATCGAAGAGTCTTTAGTTTGATCACATTTATAAAAGACAAATACAACTGTACGATTATTTCTGAAAACAGGTAAGTCCTGAACACATGCAAAGGGGGCGGGACTATACCACGAGCACACAAGAATACATCATCGCATTATCCCTGCATAACTATGAAAAAAACTTTCAGAAACCTATTCGACACTTGGGGAGTATATCGAGCACAGAAATACTACATCAAGCACAGAAAAACTACATCATACATCAAAAACGTTTTTTTGTAATGTTGACCATGTCAAGCATGAGAAGCCAGCATGCTTAACTTTGTAAAGAAGTCAGAATGCATGAAACAATGTGGCAACTCCCCTTTAAGTTGTTTTTAAAACATTCTTGATATGAAAACATTACTGTGTGCACCTTGAGATAATATGGTTGCACTGATCTATTTTAAGTTGTTTTTCGATCAAGACATCTCTAATATTTAAGTTAGTCTAGGACTAGGCTGATGCCCTGTCCGGGAAACCGCCCAATAGTGTCTAAATCTGAAAATAAACCAACACCTTATATACTATACCTGAAAGAATTCTTCCAAATATTTTGCACATTAATACCTTTTATGTGTAATGGAATGGCATTCATGTATTTTTAAGCGTGACTAAAAAGTCAAAATTCAAATGAAAACTATGGTCACATAAAATGGCATTTACTATCATGGTAACATAAAAAAGTAATACAATGGTACATGATTTAAACAGCATTCTAAAACTAGATTCTAACAACAATTCCAAGTAAATGTAGAAGTAATGGATAATGAGATACTCACATAGGCACACTATCTTTCCCAAATGTGGGATTTGTTATGTAATCCTTGGTTATGGGCCTCACCCATAACAGTACCATTATTAAGGGAGCCAGGAAATTGATATGCAGCAAAATCCTAAAGGATAAACAGATACAACACGTACCAATATCAGCAGATTGAGAAACAATAATCCATGGTCACATATGTCACTGCACTTAATACACCACAGGCATGATCAAATCTAATCGAGAGCTAAGAGAGATCTAACTGTAAGCACCATAGTGTATTTGAAGCAGGTATGTAGAGTTGGCCAAACTGAAGTGGATTAGCTCGGTGAGATGTGTGGTGCCTAACCCCGCTTTTGTAGCACAGCACCCTAGAGCCCAACGCAGGCTATAATATGTATCTACGTACCTGCTGAGGATATATTTACACACTGGTAATATATATCTTTCCTGTAGCTCAGTGGTAAGAGCATTGCATTAACAACGCAAGGTTGTGGGTTCGATCCCAGGGGATTGCATATGCCCAAGTATAAATGTATAGGATAATGCAATGCAAGTTGCTTTGGATAAAAGCATCTGCCAAAATGCCTAAATGTGAATATAGATTTATAACAAACTGTCATTGGTGGTATTTATATGAAACGCCTAAAGCAGATATTTTGGTCACTGATTAATTGCTAACAACACTGTAAAAAAAGTATTGTACTATTTAAATATTAGTAACAAAAGATCAGAATTTTTTTTGGTCATGTACTGTGTGACTTTGCAGTTGTTGAGCGTGAGGGCATCAAGATGCATCTGGGCCAATCGCAGACCAGGGAATGTGAGAAAGGCTCCAATGAAAGAGCAGAGCAGTGCCAGGATCATCTTAAAGGTCAGTTTGGATATGGGGCCCCTGTAGTGATGGAGGAAGAGAGCAAGGACTGTTCACAACTGGGAAATACAAACAATCACATATATGGCTTAATCTGAAGACACAGAGAAACGGTATACTGTATGTACACACACACAAAAGTGTAGTGGTGGTAATACTACTCACTGGGACTCAAGGCCCTGGTTCTCCAGAAACTGCACAGCACTTTCGGAAAAATTAGCAAAACCTATCAATGGAGGAAAAGGAAGATTAAAGCACTTAACCAAAATTTACAAGCATATAAATCAATTCAAGAATGAACGGAATAAATGTTACCTCCAGAATAAAAGAAAAAAAATCGAACTGAGTTACAGAACAATTTTAGGACTTCTGACAGATTAGTCAACAAAATCGACATAGTACAATGTAAGATGCATTATTCAAACCTTCTCTAGTGACATAAATTTGGGCTAGAAGGTGAAATTATATCAAAACATGATTATGTTTGAATTAGAATTCACTGAGAATCTAGTAGTTATTCCATCACGTTTTTAAATATGCAAGGAAACAAAGCTGAACAATTCTTTTGTTATATGGTATACAGATTTTGAATGATATAATGTAAAATACAATTTCATGGTATGTAAAAAGACATCAGCCATTGGCGTATTAAATTTGGACCCTGTCAACCTTTTCCTATATTGTGAATGTCTGCATAAAACTTTCAAATATAAAAGAGAAACCATAACGTATATAAACCAACTTGATACTACTGTACCTGTCTCAAGGCCAAATTCCAGGTAGTTCTCTGTGACTATAAGAATAGCCATGGCTTTAACAAAGAAGAAGGCGGCAAACGTGATGCACAGTGAACGCTCACCACCCTCCTCTAGTCTGAAGTAGTGAGCCGTGAGGGAGAAAAGGATCTTCCTGAGAGAAGTAGAAGCTGAGGAAAACATTTACCAAAAACACTTGGCTTGTAAAACTTGGATGAAATGTATGGCGTTACAGGCCTTGTTTGTGCCATCCACCCTGACTAAGACGCACCTCGACTTGGAAAGAGAAGCATTTGAAAAATCATCCCTTCAAATAGTGCCTCATCAAGTTAATTAGGTAAAACAACAAATTACAAAACAAAAACACACAATGAAAAGATTTCCATCTTTGTTATGCTGGCTACAGGTGTGTGCGCCTCTGTTGTTTCTGCTGGACTAAGGTCAATCATTCAAATTGTAGCTACATTGCGCAAAATTGCCTGGCAAGCGGGTGGCCATCTGAGGAAATGTTTCAGTGACCATCACTTTGACAAGGCCATTTTCCCCACCACACTCTCCACTGAGATCAGGAAAAATGTCTCCTTCCTGTCCACATCCAGCCATTTGCACACATATAGACCTATCATCATCGTCATCATCTTCATCACCCGCCAGCCTTCCCTTCCTTCCTCTCCTTTTCCCAGGCAAATCAGTCTAGTGGGCCATGAAAATTGGGCGTCCAATCTTCGGTGGCAGGCTGAGGTAGGTGAAGGGCAGTGACGGCCGCAGGGAGATTGATCTTTGTGGACTGTACAAGGGTTAATGTGTGTGATTTGGTGAGGCACTAGAAGGCGAAAGTAGCAGGTAGAAGGCAACAGGTGCAGCTTTCATCACTCACGGCTAGACAGTCCCTGCTGAGACTGTGAAAATCGAGCTTCTTGACAAGGGCTATCTTTTACAAAAGATGTTTTAACATATTGTGACTGGAACCGTTCTGAAATAAAATACTTGTGGCTCTGATAAAATAACAAAAAGGCTCCCTTTAAGACCATTTCATAAGATATAAACAACAGTACTTCTGAAGGACTTCCAGTTTTATTTCCTGTTCACTAAACAAATGATAGATTAAAATATAAAATACAACCAACAGAACACTTAGAAGTGAATGAGGAAGTGCTTCTTTATGATTGTTGTATACATCTTGCACAATCGTTAACATTTTAGTCTATGTTGTGCTCTTGGAAGTCAAAGGACTTCTTAATTAATATTAATGTGAAATAGATTTTTAAAGGGATAATCCACCCAAAAATGAAAATTTTGTCATGAATTACTCGCCCCAATGTTGATATACCAGCCATCCTCAATTAGCGGACCGCGGGCCGGATCCAGACTTTTGCTTCGTTCCATCTGGACCATGAGAGATAGGCTGATAAACCAGTTAAAACATTTGACTATTTGGTTGTTTATATTGAGCCGCGCATCTACACAACAGAGAATCACATTACACGCGCTCTCAGGAATATTTATGTAATTGATCTTTCGCCGCCATATCCTCCAATATCTTCATCTAGCAAAACGCGCTTCATTTTAACCCATTGCGCTCCACGCGCGCTGCTTCTCCCGTCAAAGGCATGAAGAGCAGCAGACATGTGCTTATTTCAACAACAGTTGTGCAGACACTCAGAGCAGGTAAATGGACACACAACAGTAAGCAAAATGCACAGATATAAAGGTATTTGTATCCGTCAGTCAGTTTACTCTTTGTTATAGGTCTCCAACCTTTCGACAATATTTGTGATATTTTATGAACCATAACGTTTTTATATACATTTAGCTTTAGCATTATTGATCATCATGTAAACATTTGTGGCCCTGTGAAAACCCAGGTTAAAGACTCATAAACTAATTAATTATTAGATAACAAGCATCAAAGATTAATTTCAAGCATTCATTTCAATCTTTACAATGGCATTATTCAGTCAATATTAAAGATATTGTTGTTATATTTTCACAGAATATTCTGTAGGGTGATTTTTTTTGTTTAGAAAACTGTTAAAAGACTTTTGCTGGGTTTTTACAAGCTTGGTCACATTTGGTGATGAAAAATGTTCTAAATGGGAAATAATTTAAAGACAGAAGTAGTTCTGGTATGAACGGCATGGAAAGGCTAATATAGTAAGTAACTTTGTTTTCTGTTCATGATGAGAGCATTTTAATTGTTAGTTTACATTTGCTGTTAGTAGGTTGTCAGTAGTTTTTTTTCATTTAGAAAATATTAATATCGGACTTCTATTAAGAGGGCATTCCCCTAAAGCCACAGAGCCTACAATATATACAAACTGTAGATATCAAAATATATATAAATTGCATGATATAAAATCATATCTTTGATACAGTATATCCAACTGGACTAAATTGATTAAATTTTTATTTTCAAAAAACATATTCTCCGGACCTCCGTTTGGAAGAAAATATGAAGACCGGACCTCTTGGAACTTTAAGTGAATACCCCTGCTGTATATATTTCTTTGTTCTGTTGAACACAAAGAAAGAAACATTGGAAAAATTTTAGCAAATGACCTTTCCAAGACATCATTTACTACCATAGTAGGATTAATTAAAATGGTAGTCAAAGGAGCCCTTGAACTGTTTGCTTTACCAAATTCTTCAAAATCTCAAATTCTGTATTCAACAGAACAAAAAAATACAATACAAATACGATACAATAATGTTTCCTACACCGATTGCAATTTAAATTAAGTATAAATAATAAAATATAACTAAACTTAATCACTTAATCGACCGTTTTCATTTTTGTACTCTCACAAACGTCTAAGATAAAAATAAAATACTTCAACTTTATTCTTGTCTGTTTCTGAAACTATCATTGCTTTATTTAATTTTTTATGAAATGTTAAATAACTTGTGGTCTGTAGTACTAAAAGAAATGGGTTGATTTTAGCTGGCACTTCAATAAAAAGTAAAAAATCATATTTAGAGTGAATTCTACTCTAAATATGTATTTGCCTTTTTTGTGTTAGTAAAGATATCAGATATACATCACAAATATTGGTTGATTTATTAATTTTTTAGTTCGGATTTTTTTCAAGTCGTGTTGAATGTCATTTTACCTCAGTGAAATGACCATAGTTTTAACGTAAGACAATTAATCGGGTTGAATGGAATTTACATTTGTTTTACACATAGTGAACAACTTCAACATGAGTTTAGCATCACAGT
The DNA here is from genome assembly GCA_029783895.1 of Triplophysa bombifrons. Taxonomy (NCBI): domain Eukaryota; kingdom Metazoa; phylum Chordata; class Actinopteri; order Cypriniformes; family Nemacheilidae; genus Triplophysa; species Triplophysa bombifrons. The sequence goes on along the minus strand of CM056451.1, from coordinate 12,465,067 downwards.
TAGCATGTAGTACATACCCGAAGTAGACGGAGCAACGAAGGTGAACTACTGGACAGTCAAAAATTGTCTGTGCACTACATGATGTTTGTGTGCGCGCGCGGAGACTCGCGCAGTTCAGTGGAGGCACGCAGTCACGAGCATAAATGAGCTGTGAAAGACAGCCGTCTTGAACGGACATTTACTTGTGTATTTGACGTTATTGCCCGTGTCGCTGGCAACATACGATCGGCAAGACGTTAGACTGACCGGCCGGTCAATTGGTCAATTTAATGGGTAATGCACTGGCCCTTCAAATACACTCCAACCTAGTATTAAACCAGGGAGGGTAACTCGCATTGTGTGGACACGAATGATATACCTCAAAGCACAGAACTTCACAATCACTATTGCTTGTAAATGAATGAAAGCTACCCACTACATGAAAGGAAAAGAGAACCATCTCGGTAGCTCAAGCTTAAGAAGGATACATGACAAAGGCCAAGACCAGCAGGCTCCACACCACACTAATGTTCATCTCCCCACTGGGCTCAGCCACACAGAAGTACAGCTCAGTGATGAGATACACCACTGTGGCTGCCACCGTGAAGTCCACCAACCACTGGAACTCTGGGAAGTAGTGCAGCGCTGGACATAAAGGGACACACACACAACCTTTACAAAGAAGCCTGCTGAAAAAAAACTCTTAAGGTTAAATGGCAGATTAAGCTTGGTATTGTAAAACAGAGGAGTTACCCAGAGTATCCACTTCAGCAATGCACTTGGTCTCCAGCTGAAGGTCGATGTCTTTAGGGATAGTCAATGGCTTGTTCTCCAAGTGCCCATTGTGTTTCCTGAGAAGAAAAAGATAAAAGAAGCATTTGTTTTCTAAAATGAAAGAATATGCTAAAAAAATTATGCTCTTACAAGACTGGCCTAATAGAACTAGCTTGCTAGGTACCATTACATATCAGCAGATATCCTACTTTTCCTATCAACTGCTGCAGAGGATGCGGAGGTTTCCATGGGATTTAAAGGGATACTTCACCCCAAAATATAAGTTTATCATAATATATTCAACCTCATTCAGATCAAAACCTGTATATGACCTTTCCTTTTTTGGAACACAAAAATATTTGAAAAAAGTATTAGTGATTTTGTGTCGATACAATAGAAGTCAATGGAGTCCCAATGTTGTTCGGCACCAAAATTCTCTGCGCTCTGCAGAAGACAACAAGTTATACAGTTTCGGAATGACATTAGGTTGATTAAATTATGAAAGAATTTTCATTTTACCCCGGGCGAACCTCCTGGTGTAAATCATGTTTAAAATGTGATTTTTTTTTAAATCAAAATCTAAATTCTATCACTATTTACTCACCCTCTTGTCATTTCAAACCTGAGTGACTTTCTTCTGTAGAACACAAAAGAAGATATTTCGAAGAACGTTGGTAATCAAATAAAGCTGGTACCGATGTGTTCATACAATAGAGGTGAACATTGTTCAGTTACCAACACTTTTAAATATATTCTTTGGTTTTCTACAAAAGAAACCATTTAAAAGTCATACATGTTTGAAATGACAAAAGGGTGAGTAAAAGACTAAACTTTTACTTTTGGGTGAACTATCACTATAAAGCGGCCGTGCAAGGGTGTTTCATGCATTCTGACTTCTTAACAATGCTAAACATGTGGTCTTCTCATGCTTGACATGGTTAACTTGTCAAAAAACGAGTTGGACATAGTATTTGTGTGCTCGATAGACTCCCCCAGCGATCGTAAAGGTTTCGTAAAGATTTTTTTAAACATGAAAATCCGTTTCGTAACTACTTTTCTTAGTTCCTTATTGGACAATTCTACAGAAAAGCATGCAGCACGCCCACGCATAAACCAAGAAGAGCGGGAGAAGGAGCATTCGCACACGTCACTTTCACTTGTGTGCAGGAGAGAGTGAGAGCATAAGTTCGCGAAGTTCAGCTGTGTTTGTTTGTTCACTGCATTTGGGTGAGGAATGTTATGTAAACGGTGGATGTAACACTAGGTTTGGAGATCGTTTGGAACTGATAGATGGAGCAGTTCCAGTGCTAAAAGATGCCTGACATTAATCGCACGCAGCAAGTGAAACTGATTTCTGTGTTTTGAGGGCAATGGCACATGCTTTAGTTCGGCCTTAACCCCCCCCCACACGCGTCATATGTTTTCGTAAACAATCGTGCAGCTGTATATGTCTTTAATAAATGTGATTAAACTAAAGACAGGGTGCGATACTATTCTGTAAGTATTCAAGTTTTAACATGAGATATGCAGAAACTGTCTGAGATACGGCCACTTTAAAGGGGTCATTAGACTCGGCAAAAACAAATATTTTTGTTTGCTTTAGATGTAATGCAATGTGTTTACACGATTAAAGGTTAAAAATCGCTTTATTTTCCACATACCGTGCATGTTTGCATCTCCTCTTTGCTCCACCTCTCCGAAACGAGCTGATATTTTACAAAGCTGGTGTGCTATGATTGGCCAGGTCACTAGTGCGTAGTGATTGGTCGAATACTGCACAGAAATGTAACGCCTCTTACCATATTCGGATATATCATATACGGTACAATGAGATTTAAAAGACAGCCCACCTTACTTGCGTATACATTTGGGTGGTCTTACTCAAATCATACCACAAAGTTAAGTACATGCGTGGTGGGGGTGTGGTAACAGGAGGCATTTCAGGCAGGTCTGGGTTCGCATTCGCTTTTATATATAGTGCATCTTTTGTTCCGACACTTTTTAACGTGTCTAATACATGCATGGGCAACTTATAACACACCAAAGACACAGAAAAACACCTATTTCCACCATATTACCACTTTAATTAAACCTGTAACCAACAAATAGTTGCCTTTAGGTGATAACATTGGAATTATTAACTACTTTGTATGAATATTGTATCATATAATTTAAAGAGAACATAATAAGCCATACTTTAATGTGACAAAAAAATCCGTTTTGCCCAATTCTGCTAAATCCTTTCGCTGACAACTAAATATAAATACATAATGTTCTTAATGCAAAGTTAACCATTTATTTAAATTCTGAGAAATACAAGTGGATATCAATGTGTGCGACCTGCAAAAATGTTCTAATGAAATGGAGATTTTTTTGTTCAGACGGAGACTAGCCCCAGCTGTCGGATCTGTCTCTATTGGAAACTAAGCACTGGAGTTTGCACATTTTACTGAGGATTAAAGGAGCCTTCTTTGCTCTTGAAAAAGGGCTAAATCCATCCAATGTTCAAATCAAACATATTTCCAGCCATCTCGAATGCTGTCTGCATGACAAAGAATGCAGAAATGAATGTCAGGGTCTGCTGAGAGCTGTGTGATATTGAAAAGGGGCACAGGTCTCGGAGTGAACCAGTCTAGTCTGCAAGCTTTCTGCCCCGTGGCTCCAAGCCAGCTGAACCCGAGATTCATGGACCACTCCCCTGGGCCCACTGTTGTTTACACAGGTCAGTGTGCACAATAGTATTCAGCATAAAAGCACTGTGGGCATCGTAGTTTCTGCACTGGATCTCAGCATACCTGCTTGACAAAATGGCTCAAGAGCTCCCTGCAGAGCAAAAATGGGCTTTTGTGTGTGAACAGGAGGTAGGTATAATAGAGCTGACGATCAAAACTAAGCTGCTAGATACTGGATTGCCTACCTTTTCAGAGAGAATTAGCATTGTATGCATAGTCCACGGCTTTTATCCAGAGCGGCGTATGAGCAACAAAGCTGCTTGATCTTTGTTGTTGCCGCAAATATTCTTCAAATGTGAGTAAAATCTAAAGAAATGCCACAATAATGTCATATTGTACCTGTCTTTTTTGTTCTTGCCACCTTTCTGCTGTTTTCCAGCCAGAGTTCTCAACTCATCATCCGTGGGGTGCTGGTACCAATGCAGACTAACGGAGACAAAGAGAAGTATATTACACCCTTGCAATAAAAATTACACTTACAGACAAATATAAAAAAAATATGTTGGTCAGCAATCAGCATTAGTATGGGATATAAACTTTATAAAAAAATTGAGAGTACACTAACTAATTTCTGACCCAGGTAAGCATTGTTGATTTAAACTTTTGGGGGCAAACGTGTACCTCTTCGACCTTATAAAAGTCCTCTTCATAAACCCTGTGAGGGCTAGGCTGCTACAAGTTCTTCTGCTTCATGTTTACTTTCTAATAAAAAACTTAATAATAAAAGTCTCCTAGGGCAACACACAATAAGCCCTGCACTCAAGCCAGAGTTTTCCCAAAGTATTTTTTTACAGCCAATAACAAGCACAGATGAATTATTGAGCACACTTGGAAGAGCTGTTTACTCTAAACATACTAATTAAGGGGGAAATAAGTGTGGCTTATAGTTTCGTTAGCAGCTCTCTTGGGACGGTGCACTTTTTGACGATACCCTTTGGTCTCACTGATGCTCCATAATGATGCATTTTTGATGGGCTCTTAATATAAACAATAAAAGATGGAATACATAAGCAAAGTGGAGCAGATGTAGTGGTTTATGCTGTTAAGGCTGCCTTGTTTTTTTTAAATGTAGTTTGACAATTGAGAGGGATGTCAGAATGGCACAGTGGTCTGTACTTCCTCATTACCTGCCACTGCAGAGGAGCCATCGTGCAAATGAATAGTGGGGAATGATCTTCTGAATCACGCTGGCCATTACCATGGTAACCACCAGCTGCACACTGATCACACCCTGAAAAGAAACAGTAAAATATTATAACACAATCTGATCACACCAATAAGAATAAAGAACATTCAGACTAGTACAAACTATAATTCATACAAATAAATGTAATAAATTCATCACTGAACAGGTCAAATTGACGAAATTGACATTGCAACACGGTCTGCATGTCACTCAGGGAATTATAAATCTTATTCTAGAGCAATTCAATTCAAGACATAGAAACAGAATTAAATATAAATATTCTCCATTATTTTTTATTGAATATTATTTTACTATTTTACATACTATCAATTTACTTTATTATTTTAACTTGTGTAAACCACAAACACGTCAAAAACTGTGTTTATTTATTTATTGTAATCAATTGCCTTTTCATGCACTTGTCTAAACACATAACAGCAACCAAATGCTTCTGTACACCTAATGCTTGATTTAAATCCTGATACAGTTTATTTATGTGATGCTAAAGCCATTCCGTATCCATACCATTCAAGCTACAGAAACACTACATCACTACATGTCATGGTAGGCATCCCTAACCATAACAATGCTTTCTCTTACTTTTTTCCAACCATTATCAATGGAATTACTGAAGAACATAAGACTATCCAAAACTTACCCTGAGAAAGCTAATGACTGATCTGTGAGGTATGTTATCGTTTTTTATACCAATATTCATTTTATATCGTTTACACTATCTTTATTTGTGAACTTTTGAGTAACATCTCTGTAGTTTTGTGTCCATAAAATGGAAGTCAACAGGGGCCAGTGCTCATGAGTTTCATGAAGACGGACAAAAAGGGTTTTAAATGGGTTTTTAGAAATCTTAATACAGTGGCCCAATAAAATGTTATAGTATCAGAATGTACCTCCTCCTCTAAAAACTAGCTACAGCAAGTGGCAAACTAAGCATGCATGTGCCAAGTAGGGTTGGGATTGTGAATCGTTTGAATTTTATAGATTCCGAATCAAATTCCGATTCAGGACTGTTGGCGTCAATAGGCATTCTTAGCATTTCGATTGCCATTCTTATCGATTCCCAGTTTCGATTCCACAGTTAAAGTAAAACATATCATAGATATGGATAGATATCAACCTGTATGGTCATTTAACCTGCTTATTGACCTGTTTGAAAAAAAAATGTATATATTTATGAGCACCGTTTTGTGTATTTACACAAATAGAACCATGTTTTTTCTGATTCATTACTATTTGTATTACCATAGTTGAACTACATCATTGTTAAACTGCTGTAACTATAATGAAACTATGGTTAATTTGTGGTTCCTTTGCTTTTTAATGCAAATATAATTGTTAAACTATGCTTAATATAGTAAAAATCTTGTTAATTTTCATAAGGGCTTTTATTGAGATATCAGCAGATCACGCAAAGCGTGTACTTTTCCGAAAATATGCACACAGGAATTGATGAGAGTAATTCAAATTTTAATCTCAAGTATCCCATTCCTATTCCTATTCCTTTTGTTTTCCGATCCGATTCCCAGGCTTTCGATTCCGATTCCGATTCAAAATTGGAATTGATTTTAAATTCTTAACCCTATTTCCATGTCTCACCCGAACCGGGAAAAATTAAATGTGTGTATGTCAACAGGAATAGGCTTTTTTATTTAGACCTCAGCAGAAAATTAATGGTGAAACGAATGTTTCCGTAACATAGAGCACCAAACATTTATGCTCATTTAACTGTCAAAGGATTTTAAAGCGACAATTTCTACATAAAGTGACACATCTTATGATACATACCATAGAGCCTGGACATTCTCCTAAAAAATATGGCATGAAAAATTCTGGATACAGACAGTACCCCCTTGCTGGGCAAGTCAGATCTGTCAGTATAAGGGCTCTTTGAGGATCATAACAGGTCGAATCAGGAGAAGAACCATAACAGGTTGGTTTTTGAAGCAGAATAAGGCACTTATATGTCTCACACTATTACCTGGGCTAAACAAGCTCCCAGGGGGGATCAACAGCCAGGTCAACTAGCAAGACCCATTTTCAAAAGTTTGCCTTTTCAGTCCCCATAAATGGCGTTGTTGTGTAAACAACTAAAGCTTTTTTAGTTAATAATGTTTTGTATAAATGGCCCATTAGTCCTGAAACATGATGACTAACTGAATTTATTATTATGCATTTATTTATTTGTTTTAAATGCCATATCAGCACTGCAGGCCATTAATGGCAAACTTATTCATACTGCAAGCAAATTTAACAAGCGAAGGTTATTATATACAATGACGACTGAAAGAGACTGACATGGTAATTTACCATTTTTACATTTTAGGCATTTGGCAGACGCTTTTATCCAAAGCGACTTACATTGCTTTATCCTATACATTTTACATAGGTATTTGCAATCCCCTGGGATTGAACCCACAACCTTGCGTTGTTAACACAATGCTCTTACCACTGAGCTACAGGAAAGCTAATGGGTGCTTGTTCTTGTAATTTCACTACCCCCCTAAACATTAATAATAGTGTGCTGAAATATCAGACATCCATTAACCAAACAATGTTATTACTAGCTAAAGTATTCAATATATCACCACACAGCAGATAAGAACAAAAAGTTGATATATATATATATATTGATAAGGAACTGATGGACAAGTTTACTGGTTCTTAACCTTTATAAACTTCATAGCTCATGTTTTATATTCATCAGTGTCAGGTTAGACATTGAGGCTAGCAAAAGGCCAAAGCTACAAAAAAATGTCTTCTTAAAACTTGCGTTTATAGTTTTGTGCCGTTAAGATAAGCAAAAAGTATTTGGTGCCCTTCATACGGAGGGCATTCTGAGGTCAAAGGAACTAAGGTATAGTGGAGGTTACCTGCACCAGGTGAGGCACAACCCCCTTCCATCATCTTTTCAGATTTTTATATGCAAAGCCCAACAAATGGCATAACTGCAACAATCTTTATTTCCTTAAGAAATTATCATAAATTAATATACAACCCTGGGAGGTAATGTCAACTAATTTCTGAAAGGTAAAGCAGGGACACAGATCAGCACAGCCATCAGAATGCTGAAATCGAATGAAATCACATTCAGCAAACAAATAAAAAAACTGTTCTCATATTGCTGGTATCCACCGATGAAACATGACATAGTATTTATAATAAAAGATAATCTAAACAGTGCATTATCCTCACCATACTGATGCTGCAGTGCAGTGATAGATCTCAACGCCGGCTTACACTCTGAGCTCCCCTAGTCGGAAATCCAGCGGCACGGAGCACATAAGCCTGTCTTACTTTTGCTGTCAAATTAAAACCTCGTGCAAGACTGACTCATCATCTCCACTTATAGTGAAATGATTTACCCGCAGCTCTGCTCTGCTCCACTGTCTGTGTTTTCAACTGCAGTAGAGGTCACGCTAAGACTCTCGGTACTTAGCTGCCAGTGATAGCCTGTCCCTTTAAATGGCGGTAAAAACGTCTTCACAATGACAAATAGATACTAATAGATAATATAGAACACTTCAATATATTAACATTCATTTATTTACACATTATCAAGTACAATTAAAAGCAAACAAGTTTACTTCTTTCGTTTTTTAATCAGGCACTATTCAGGGATGCTTAAGGGTCTTGTGAGACCCCTTCACCGGAAGTAGTGAGTGGAACACATGTGACGTTTTCCTACCGGTGTTTCGTTAACCCCTGCACTGCATTGGGGACTGTGTTGATTAAAGGGTTTTTTATTCATGTTCGTTTCCTAAAATAACAACTGCGCTCTTTGTTTAGAAGGTCACAGCGCGTTTTAAAATCCGCGCAAAACTGTACGTCCTGATGAACTTAATTCACTTAAATAGCCGATGTCTGACGCAATTATGACAGTGCGACTCAGGTGTAAAGGGTGTTTGAGCATTGAACACAGCTTCTTACTTTATGTATTGAATTAGTTTTATGGCATCTTAGACCTTTTTGTGGATCCGTTTTAATCTATTTAAACAGATATTTAGAATAGTCTTTAGCCAAACATACATAGCTTAAACAAACTACATATTTAATTATTTTATTTGCTTCTTTTGTTGGATCAAGTAGTCAAGTGAAAGCATTCAGGACGTGTTCCGCCAACAGTACCTTACTCCCTGGTGGAGAGAAAGCCAGGAGCGGTATTAACACAGAGTGGCACATTACGCTCAGAAGCCATCGGCACATTCCATTGTCCTAGTTGAATGTCCGGTGGCACATCCGGTCTGAAAGTGGCATTTGCCACTCAATTTATTAGCTTGTCGTGTTTTTTCAGTGGTATGTCAGGGTTAAGGTCTTTGCACATATAGTCCGTTTCTTCGTATTTGGCACTCGTGTGTACGGTGTCTATGAATTGTTAAAACTCCTCTCAAAATGCCTGCTACGGATGCGAAAAGTCCAAACTCGTATTTTTTTTTAACGTGCTGAAAATTCGGACGCAAATGTCAAGCAATGTGCTATGATGTGGTTAGGGTAAGCGGTAATGGGTTAGGGTAAGCAGTAATGTACCTAACCCTAGTGACCTTCCTTATGTCCCATTCATCAATAATTCATTTTATTGCACTTCACGTAACCTAGTCGATCATTTTATACACCAAGCAATCACAACAACAACAAAAAAAAATATTATGTCACATATACGTCACAAATGTGCTGCAGTAACTCCCAGAGGTGCCACAACATGATAGCCTTGAAAAGGCATATGCCACTAGAAACCGGATGCTACACCGGACGTGACACTAAACTTATTGGCATGTGCCAATGGCTGCTGTGCGAGAGATGCCATGCCACCTAGTGTTAAAACCTCCTCTCGAGAAAGCCCAGACTGTGCAGAGGTCTAATGAAGAAAAAGGGTGGGTGCTTTGAAGAAGAAACATATTGAACTGTAATGAATTTACACTTTGGACATCCTCGTTTTGTGTTATTAATTGTTTTGTTAATGTTTGTAATGAAGTAAATAAAAATGATATGCAGGTGTGTCTAGAAATTTGACAGAGAGTGTAAATATCTTCTGTCCCCTATGTCCCTATCATTGTTTACAGTCAACAAGATCTCCCCCTTCTGTGTTTACGAATACTTTTTTGTGTTTGTGAATCGGGTCTTTGTCTATATACTGTCTACAACTGTGAAACATGAATAGATTTAATGTTGGGTGTCATATTCTTGCCTTTATTAATTATTAGTTGTTATAAATGTTGCTATATAGGCTGAATTGTGAAATGTTTTCCTTTCACTTATTGTATTGTGCATCATATGCTTTCTAAAAACATATCTGAAGTTGTTACAATTTAGTAATACATTTATGGATTAATACCATATTATTTTACATTTGTGTAGGGTACCTGTACCTCAATGTCTACACCCAATCAAGTAAACATTTAGAATGTCTTATAGACAAAGGAGCCTGTTAATTTAAAAAAGCTTTAGAAGTTATACTGAGTTAATTTCAGACTACTAACAGCAAACTGATGATTTATTATGTTGATTTCTTTGCATGAATAAGTTTTGTCAATTGAAACATTTATTGTACATGTATAAAACTGATATTTATATTTTTAATTTGCACTGGGTACCTTATATGCTTCACTGTTCATGTTTTATTTTTAAATACATAGTGAATATAAGGCTTTGTTTTATTTCAATTTTATTTAAAAAAAGGAGTCAAGGACGCACCTTATGGTGGAAGATCTGCGTTTAAAAAAAATATTTTGTGCTTTTGAACCTTCTGTGATTAGGATCAGTTTAAAATGAATATATGACTGTGTGCGTGCATAAATCACTATATTTCCCCTTAAAACCTATAGGCCCGGTTTCAAAGACAAGGCTTAGCTGAAGCCAGGACTATGCCTAAATTCCCCAATTTATTGCTAAATTAGGACAATAACATGACTGGTCTGTGTCTTGAGGCGAAACAATGGCACTGACATGTTTTAAGATATGTTTTGGCAAGTTATTTTCAGTTAAGACATCTCAAACTTAAATTTTAGTCTGGCACTGTAAGTCTGTAGCCTTGTGAAACCAGGCAACAACTTTCTTACAAATAAGGATACGCCATCATGTCAATTTTGTCAGATAATGATAACTGACAATTCTTTAACATTGGAAGCGAATAACCGATATGGCCGATATACAGTCTTACTTTTACTTTAATAATATTAAAGTGGTCGTATGACACGGTTTCAAACAAATATTATTGTTTGTTTTAGATGTAATGCAATATGTATACACGATTTAAAGTTCAAAAACGCTGTATTTTCCAAATACCATGCATGTTTGTATCTTCTCTTTCCCCCGTCTCTCTGTAACACGCAGATTTTTTACAAAGCTCATCACCCTGAAAGTGAGGTATGCTATGATTGGCCAGCTAACCAGTGCTTAGTGATTGGTTGAAAACTGCAAGCGTGTGATGGAAATGTAATGCCTCTTACTATGTTTGGAAACACAGGTTCCAAAGCAATTGTACTGACAGGTACGCCTATCTTACATGCGTGTACATTTTTAGCAGTCGTAGTCAACTCATACCACAAACTGACGCGGATTTGTAGGGGTGTGGTCACACAAAGCGTTTCAGGGAGGTCTGGGTGAGCATTCGCTTTTAGATATATATATATTTTATATAGATATATAAAATTCGATATACAGTATATATATTAAGACATTATGAATATGAATTCCCAGGATTATCTAATTACCCCTGGTAAATAATATACAGTGTGAAACGTGAAACAGATAACCCAGGATTCTGTTTACCTGGGGCTTAGAATAGCCCGGGGTTAACAATTTCAAGTGTGAAAGCCCTAAAGGGAATATACTCAGGGAGAACAGAAAGAGGTGTGGGGCAATTAAAAACCAGGGAAACTAATGAGGGAACACAGGCAAAACAGGAACATATGAAACAAATCCAGATTGAAACTGTGACAATATCGTCCAGATGAAAACATATAAATGACCATTTATTGGCCATATCAGTATCAGTCATATTCCATGCATTCTTACAAACATATCTGAAATTTACAGGTATATTTTCATGCATACTTTCTTAGTAGGACAAAACTTTCCAAGAATATACATAATGTCCATTTGATTGTAGAAAACAGATTATATGATTTAATGTTATTTCTAATCTGTAATATAAATGTAATCTAATTCAAATTTACAAGTGATGTCAATAAATGAACATGTTCTTTTATTGTTTGTTCAGTGTGGTGGCAAATTGCCTTCATCAATATCCCTGCTGCGTGTTTTATTTTTAGATGATAGCATACTGTATCTGGGTCACAAGAGATCACAGTCAACTTTCACAGGCATTTCTGCTTTTCATCCCGGCTATCTACTTGGTGACTGTTCCCTTAGTTCTAACTCCCTTGCTCTGCAATATACTGTATATACAGTATGAAAATACTACAGCCCAGCTTTTGTATAGACAATCAAACATTCTTGTTTCTTAAAGGCACTCGATATTTTCATGCTAATTTTAAAATAGAAATTTGGAAACAGTAATATTATGTCTGCTTTCTGAATGAATCATTCTTTGAAATGTGTGCCAATGCTCCCATCTGCTCAGCCTGTAGATAACAGAGAATGCCAAATGAATTTTACAGCAAAATTACTGTAAAATTTTCTGTACATTTTTTATATTCAAACACAGCATATCATAATTATAAATGTTGCTTTATTATAAAAACAACTGGTTTGTTATACCATACTATTATATCATAATAATATGAATTATAACATTAAAACACACCAGGTGGGTAGGAGTTTCATTATAATCATTAATATTTTACTCATTAAAAGCACATTTCCTGTCTGCATTTTCAATGTACAACATTCATTTTTTCCGTTCTCTTTGAAAGAATGTGGCATTTATATTATGATATCTGGTCTACTTGCTGTATTACACACTTCCTATCAAATGTCATGCAATTTTTCTAGAGACAATGTTATTTAAAGGAATTACACTGGTGGAGGTATTCTTTGCATCTATACTTCTCTCAAGGTAAATGTCACCTCAATACATTATTGACATAGTTGCATGGCCCAAACACCCTTTACACAGGGTAAGACATAAGAAATGCAGTGAAAATTAATATATGCTCCAATACATTTTTGTGAAACCACAGAAAAGTGGTGAATATTGTGTCTTTAGGCATGTTCTTGGAACAAACACATTACATCATAAAGAAATCTTACTGTAATGCGGCATGTCACAGGAAAGGGTGCAACAGAATTCATGATTACAGAAAAGTATGTCTTTCTTTACTGTACTTTTAGTGTTTTCTAAATGAGACTTTTTTTCTAAAGGGGCCAAGCAGCTTTGAAAGAGGGATAGACCATTTCAGGCTTGCTTTGTGGGCCTATTGGGTCAGATAGATCCCCAGCTGTGAACTTTCACACCTTACAATTCACCTCACCCTACTGGTGCCCACTCTGTTGTCTCGGAGAATAGCTTTCCTAATGGCCAGAGCCTCTGAAGCCCAGTGCTGTTTGGCTGAAACAGATAGGTCTCTTTATTTTAAGCATTAACTATGAAATAAGAGGGATGTTCTGGGAAAATCTGAAACGATCCACAAAAGCCTTTCTTTGAAATCAAGCCCAACTGCCACATGAAGACATCCTGAGAAAAATGACCTGCTGTGTATATGAGGAATTAGTTTGAATAGAATCTGCCACAGCTCTGTGTGGCAAGTGGAATCCAGAGATGTGATAATTAAAATAGAGGGGAGGGCGGGCTCTCCAGGAGAGAGAGAGAAAATAGAGAGAGAGAGAGAGAGAGAGAGAGAATTCTCTTCATCAAGTAATTAGGCTTTCATGTGGAGCCGGTCATCAGACTTATTATTTCGCATTGGGTTGATGACGGACATAAAAGGAATCACGGACGCGCGCACTTGACGTGCCACATGATCACATCATAAAAACAGTAAGATCACGGGGACGAAAGCTGTCGGGACGCAATATAGCCTAAATGTTAATTTTATATTATTTGCATGTCCATACGGTTACGACCTTCTGTCTCGCTACATGTGCTACATGTTGGATCTATCGACACAGTTTTCATGGTACCATATAGGCTAATAAGCGCTGAAATTCACAATATATCGTTACATGGAGCTTCTTATTCTTTTGTCGTTATTGTTGTTGTTGTGTCTTTGTCAATGAATGCGACCTGTCTGTGAAGGCCCGAGTTTGTCTGGTTGAACGCATTTAATAGGCTATTTGGATTTTTATAAATAAGAGTAGGCCTATTGTTTGATTTATTTTTCGTAATCTCTTCCTCCTATACTTTTACACGTATATTCGCAGATGGATAATTGAATGTAGTCTACACTCTTTGACGACAGACTTCGTTATATTAAAATAATATATATTTGCCCTAAGATAGAGTATAAAGTCTGAAAAATCCCCACCGAACAACACGTGCTGCTGTGATAAAGAACTTGACCTTTGGTCAAAGGGTGTTTGGCCGGTATTTGACCTTGACCGCGAGGCGTGTTATCTGCTGACCTATTCTTGTTAAAGTCATATTGATTACTCATCCCCATGAGAGCAGGGATCACTGACCGATCACCCCAATGCTTTTTTCGACTATGTTTATTCAACGTGTATTTATCCATATTCATCCCTTTTAACGCAAAATAATTGAAAACAATTATTATGATCACAATGAAAGCCACACTCATGTTATTTTTAATCAGTCATCCAATTTGGGCGAGTTCGGCTACATACTGTGTGTGATCCTTTATTTATTCTGTCTGTTTTTCCTTATTTAAGCCTATATATTAGGCTTACATTAGCAATTGCAATTTTGTAATAATAAAAACTAACTATAACACAAATAATAATAATCATTGTGACCGAATTAACATGGTATTCCACATAAGTCAAAGCTTTTATTTATATTTATAGTGGCTGTAATGGAAACATACACACATACACACACACACACACACACACACACACACACACACATGCACACACTATGTTGTTAAAAATAAGAAGCATAACAGTTATACACACGTCACATCTTGTTGTACTGGAGCATATATATGACACGGTCACCCGTAACCCTCTCAAATGCTCCTCTGTAAAAAAAAGGCACACAATGCAATGGTACACTCGTGAACAGCAACCCACTGGAAAAGTTCTTAAAAATAGTTTCTGTCTGGCCATGAAGTGGGGGGCTGAACCTTAGCATAACAAAGGCTCTAGAGCATGTGAACTTGAGGAACCTTTCGACCCTGCAGCTCGAGGTATGAATGGTGTTAGGGCCTCTTCATAGAGCTCCTCCGCCACTCTATTTGTGGCTAAATTGTTAATCAGGGTAATTTAATAAACTTTTCAATATGCCCCCATCTCTCATCGAGAGAGGCATTCATGTCTCTGGCTTCTTTCACACACATGCACGTTCACAAATCTTGCGCTCTCTTCATTCATTTGGTTTAGAAAGGCAGCTGTTGCTTATAGCTGTCTTTAAAAAATTAAATGTGTGTGTTTTTTTGTTTTTTCATTGATTTGCAGAAAACGAAAATTGGAGAATTTTTTTAAAATAACATAGCATTTGGTCTGTATTTTTTCAGACCTCAAATACTGCAAAGAAAACAAGTTCATATTCACTTTGAAGTAATATTTGTACATGTTTTTATAAAAAGGTGAAGAGTTTGTTAACAAAAACGTTTTTATATTCGTTTAAAATTTTATTGTGTTGCTTAGCTGTTTTTTATGAGTAATTATGGCTTAACACAAAAACAAAGCAACTTCAGTTTGATTGATATTATTTGGAATGCTCAATAAAAAACATGATTTTTGAAATATTATCTCATTTAGGAATCTTCATAATAGTTTGAGCAAACAATATACTGTATTTTGCCAATGATACTGACTCTTCATTAAGCATTTCCAAGTTCCAATTTCTCTTCTTGTCTTCTTGTAATATCTCACATATTTTGAGGTTCTTAGAAATACCTTAATGAGAATGATGTCATCTTTGGGCATTGCAGGTGTGTTTGTCATGATAGGATCATGTCAGTGTAGCGATTGTGTGTCTAGATGACTCAGAGCGTTGGCTGCAGTCTTAGTTAAGATCCAGATCTGTCTCAAGACCCCATAAATATAGGATTGCGGTATTGTATGACTCATTCATCCCAATGAATTGTGGTTCAACTGTACACATGAGCTTGTGTGTGGACAACACATGTAAACGCTCTGTTGAGAGTCTGTGTGTGAGTGGAGACCTCTAGAGTCCACTTGGTCAGCCTTATTCTAAATATAAATCATAGCAATGAAGAAATTGAAGTGTATGATATACTATGCAAAGAAAGATGCTAAAAATCATATTCTGTACATATACAACATTGTAATTCATTTGTTTAATGTGTTAATATGGTGTCATTTGGTATATGCATATTTTTTATGGATATTTCATTCTTATTAAAAATATAAAACAAATAAACGAGAATGTTTGGGACTGTTTTAAACTAATGTGTTCAAATTACAAGTTTTGTACAAGGACAGGAAGGATTTCCCTGATCTAAATGCCTTTTAGGTACATCTAAGAGGTGAGTTAAAAAATTCTGGGTGGCGACCTTGTTATAAGATCAGAATATTGTATTGTAAAATTGAATTTTTCATAACCGACAACTCTCTTTATGAGTCTGGGGCCTTTTAAATCTCTTGTTAATAGTGGTGCCAGGTTAGTGAAACAGCCTTTTTGTTATATCCTTCCATACGGTGGAAGCCTGTCCATGTTTGAACAATGCTTCAGGCATAAAATGGATGGAGGGGTTTGTTATAAACACGCACAGACATACAGACAGATATTCCCCTGTTTTCATGGTGATTTGCATTAGAGTTAGCCATGGTAAGGCCTTTCTCACACATATGAATACAGGCATAGTTGAGCAGGATTGGTGGAAACCACTCCCTCATGATTAATACAATAAGGATGTCCTCTGGGTGATCTGCAGGTGTCTCTAAAATCCACAGTCATTTAAAAACATTGTCCAGTCTAGTTCACCTAAAATCTAATTAAAATCTATTCTAATTAAAGATCATTATAACCATTATTTTTTAAGCAAAATTATTATAAGCTGTATGAAAATGTAAATTTGACTTATTTTTGTGTATTTATTTTTAGACAAAAATTTGAAGACTTGTCAAAAAACATTGCTTTCTCTGTTGGCATATTTTACATCTTTTGATTTGTTTTTGAAGTTCAAGTTGAAGGCCAGAGAGACAACATTTGGTGTCTAACTAGGCAAGCAGTAAAAGAATATGGAAACAAATGAATGATGTGTCTCTGAGGACCTCGACCGTGCTATGAGCACTGGGTGAGGGGACTTTGTCTAGACTAAACCCCTTTTGTGAGTCCCCAGTGATCACCATGTCCTGTCTGAATGGAGGAACTTGACCCTGAGACATGGGCTGTAGGGAATGAGACAAAGCATCTTTCTATATTTGTGTTATAATTGTGAGAAAACCTGAAAATGGTCTGTAAAACAGGGATTGTTGTGATTATTTAAAAAAAGTATGTAGGATTAAACGATAGTCCGAAACAAGGATTGTAAAAATAAAAAAAATGAGAAGTAATTTTATTTTAGCATATTAATGCTTTCATATCATGAATTGAATCAAATAGTCATCAATTGTCTGCAGTCTGGCTGGTCCATGGTGTTAAGCCCTGGCAAACTGAAGGGGGACACTCATGGCTGGTTGTGGACTCAAAAATAAATTATTTTAGTGTCGTTATAGAGTACAATAAGAACAAATTACACATGTTATAATGTTATATAATACAATGGCAGGTAATGCACAGCTCACTGATTTCAGGATCAGGATCATGCATGTCTGCTGTTTTTGTAGGGATAATAGAAGAGTGATTGGGTTATTAAATATTTTTTTCCTTGATCATTGATTTATTTGTAATTTATTTTATCTGATTCTAAAACACCTTTTAGATTAAAACATCTTTGAGATACCTTTTCTTTTTTTGATTAATACACAATCATAAATCATTACGTTCTATTTTTATTCTAAAAAGCTTCTGATTTAAAAAAATATCTATTTCTGCCTCTCATTATGGTTCTGTTTTGTCAAGACCCATGAAACAGTTGAAAAGTAAAAATCACTCTGCTTGTTTAAACCACACTGCCTCCAGGCATAATGGTAGAACAAAGGGGGCAAGAGCAGTTTTAATAACCGTGTGAGATATGGATCCTATGGAGGAGAGTAGGAGAGATTTTCAACTATAAAAAGACCGGACTCTCAGATATTAATAGCTTTCCTCACATTTCCCTGGGATATGTGAATTTACTGATTTGTTATATTTTATAAATGACAATTGATGCAGCCATACTTACTGTTTCGCAATATTTGAGCCATTCATATTACGTAGGCTGAAATTATGACATCTGAACTCTATTCTCAAAAAAGCTCTGTCTATCTATTCTGATGGAAAGTATTTTAACAAAATAAAATGAAATAAAATGCAACTAACCATATAATGACAGCTAAATAAAAATGTTTGGTATATTTAGTTTTTAAAATGGAAGTTAAAATGTTTCCAGTTTATTTTGTTGTTCAGATGCTGTGCATTATTCGAAATGTTGGTCGAATCAAAATTCACCTGTGCAGGTAATTTGACTAAATTGCATTTGTTCTTGTGTAGGGCTTGTGTTCAGCCTCATTTATGATTTTTTATATCATTTTGTTAATTCTTGCACTTACTCTAAACCAATGTTCTACATGTGTGTAATAGTTTACTGCAGACAGTGTCTCTTGATTTGTTTCGCCTGTCACTGTCCACATAAAGACAATGAAACTATGACAGCAGTGGACAAGAAATAAATCATTGGAAGCCAAGAGCTTCAGCTAACTTGTTATTGACCAATATAAATGCTTTACTCTCACCACCATCAAGAACTGTGGTTTTATAGCAATAAACAATGTTGTTAGATATCAAAGCAATGTGGTGAGGAAAGGAAAAAACTGACCTTGTGTCGTGTTTTCTGAATGTCTGGAGACATCAATAGTGAACTCAATACTCAGCACTTAATCAACAATAAGTGGACGATACACAGCAAAAAAAGTCCACTACCTGTTATTTAAATATACGCTGTGAGTGTTAATTTATCTGTGGATTATATGCACTTTGAGAGTTAATTTGACATTTGTTAACACTCGCGATTTTACTGTTTATTTTTAGTTGCTGAGGTATACAAATAAATACTCAATTGCCTGGAATTTCAGCATGAATAGTTAGATTTTGTATGTGGTACAAAATGAGAACTACTGGGTTTTAAATCTACTACAGCATTAGCGTGGTGTCCTATAGTGTAACTTGTCATTCTCAGTGTGAAGAGAGCGACAGATAGACCTCACAGGCCACTGCAACCCATCTGTTAAAATCTGTGCGGCATGTGTTCTGTCACAGGGGCTTCTTGCACACGTAGATCTGTGCTTTGGAGGACATCACCTAGTGTGCTTGGGAATTCTGACTGGCAGACAGACACTCTGGGAATATGTCACACAGTTCTTTCTTTAAAAGTTGTCTTTATGCTATTCAGCCCGGCTCTACGCGAGTACATATCCGCAAACACACACACAGGCACGCATATTGTGGCATATGCTCTGCTTTTCAGATGTAGCCCTCCATTTGTCTGTAGAGAAATCCAAAAGAAGCTTCTTCTTACAATGCAGCTGGCACTCATCTCCTTTAGCATGAAAGTCTGGAAAGTTTGGAAAGGAAATGTTTGGTATCTCGCCATCCATGGGGAGTGCGTAGTGTATCGCGCCTTGGAGGCTTTTTCCGTTCTTCACGTCTCTCCCGTCTTACCAATAAGAATAAGATAACACAAAGACCTGCTATCAGGAGATAAAGGTGAAATACTGCGCAGTACTTTCCTCTTAAAAAAAAGACCAAGTCTTGGAGTAGGTAATGGAGTTTTTAAAGTTAGATACGTCTTTTTGACCTCACCAAGGTCACTTGGCCTTAAAAGCTCTATAGGTTGTTTTCTTTTTTAAATTCCAAATGTCAATCAGAAGTTTATTGAGTTTCATTGTTTGCTACTAGGTTTATTTGTATGTGATTCTAAAACAAAGCTAGCAGGCTTTTTGCGGTTCTACACGCTTTCAGACAATTCAATTGTGCAGAAGAGTTTCAGCAGGCAGTGGCTTTGTTCTGGGAAGATCTGCTCTGAAACTGTGTTTTATAATGAAGAATGGAACATCAGTCATCATAGATTTACAATGGACATCAGTCAGTCATATGCCGAATCAAATTTTCCCTGCCTGTCATTTCTAATTATTTATTATTTTCCATCCCTCGATTATGGATTACAAGTCCGAGATCATTAATCTGAAGGTCTGGACTGAAACAACTAAGATTCATAAAGTGGATTCATGTGTTCATCAGATGACAGAGAGCGTTTTTGTGTCACTGAATGAACCACATGCTGGACTACAAAATTAGAATAGCTCAACTACGTGACAAATTGTCTGTGACTTCAGTTGTAGATCTCACAAAAAATGCACATGCCAGTATATCTGTACACTAGTTAGTAATATTTAGTAATAGTGCTTTAGTTCTCATATAGTTGTGTAATGATATATATTGTATAATACTGTATGCCTTTGTAGAGCTTTTTTAACAATATAATAGCTGTTTAATCCTTATGTGTTTTCTTTTATGTTTGTGTAGACTTTTACTGTTTTAAGAGGTTCTCGCTCAAGGTTTCCTGATTCCTTTCTTTATTTTAATTTTACACTAGCCTAGATAAAAAAATTCAGTTACAGTTCATATTTAAGTTTTAACAATTTACATACAGAAATTCAATTAAACAAGCTGTTGTTTTAAAACCAAATAATTTTCAGGCTAATTTTCAGTTTTATATTGTGTTACTTTTATAATGTGAACCAAAGCCGAAGTATCGAATTGTGTGTATATTGTTTCACCCCAATGCTTATGATAAAGAAATTATGCAAATTATGCAAAGGTAATCGCACAAACATGTTCACAAAATCAGTGCTGCACTTGCGTATTTATCAATCTTGTGATCGGTCTTGAGTGCTTGGTTGAGGAGGATGCACAGTACCACTGTCTGGGTGCTATTTCTATACATTAGTTCCTGGTTAAACTAAATTGTGGCGCTCACTAATTTAAATGCAGGTTTTTGTACAGCAATGCTGCACAAATTAACTCCACAATTTACAGCATACATATTTGTTGTAGGTTTTATTTCCGTAATGCTCTTTTCCGTATTGAAGCTTGATTTTATTTTGGCTTTGGTCGTAAAAACAAAAACATTTTCTGCTCCAGATACAGGCAACACCTGGCCAAAACGGAGTCACATGACACTGAGGTCAGCACGACACACAATGGCTGGTATTGTATTCTGGTGTTCTGGTCGACCCATGTGATCAATTCTTTCTGACACACGTAAAAAGAACTTTCATCGTCAGACCAAAGTACATTTATTCGTACATCTTGACCGTTCCCTGATGCAATTCATATAAAATAAAGCAGCCCAGCTTAGACAACTGTCTTGTTCATTTGGATAAATTCACCTTATCTGTGTTTTTCAAGATCTAAACTGTTTAAAGAACAAAAGACCTACTTTGCATTATGCATGTGAAATACTTATTTGCGTATCAATCAAATCAATGACATGGGGTCTAAACATTTTTGTTCTTTTATATTGTGTGCGAACAATGACAAGACAGAGAAACTTAAATCTGAGAGAGGAAAGAAAGTATAATTGTACATTATATTCCTAGAAATATTATAGAGGTGACATGTTCAGACTGAAGCAATTCCCAATGCGGCAAGTCCCTTAGTGGGGTACTGATTCAACAACGTCAACCCTCTCAATGGATCCGAGACTGATCATTTTAATACCCAGGATATTAAATATTTCATCACCCACAGTTCAGCAAATAAATCACAAGACCTGTTTCTTTTTTTAGAAAAATACACAATTTATTGAATGAATAAAATCTAGAGGACAAGCAAGTTGAGATCAGTTGGATCCAATGGGAATTTCATCACACATCACAAGGATCATGGGTTATGTCTGTCAGCCTTACTACAACATTAGGTCACAGTATTCATCTTAACATATAGCAAAGGTGCATGAAATAAGCCACTAGTTCAGTTCTTGACCTCTCGTCTCCAGGCGCTGGACACTAATAAGGCTGACCGGTGTCTGAGAAGACTCTCAACCTGCAGGAGACAGAAGAACACTTTAGAATGGATTTCAAATTATAATGTCCAACCGTTCCTTTTACAGATGTGACATTAAACATCACTAACCAACATGAGAAAGAAATAACTTTTTTTGTAGTTAAAATGACATGCTAAATCAGAAGAATAGTTCACCCAAAGTTGAAAGTTGTCATTTCAAACCCTTATTCTGTTTTTTTCTGAAGAACCTTTACGTATCTCCGGTTACGGTTAACGCCTTGGACACAATAAAAGGTTCATAAAAACTAATAAATGCCAAGTTTTAAAAAGGTCAACAAATACCATAAGTAAGATTAATGAATGCCAAATGTAGATTGATGATATTGTTGAATAACCACTTTTTGTCACATGTCGACCCTGACACCCCCTAACCAAACTGTTGTTTTCTGTTAACACCTGTGAAGCAGTTTTAAAATATTTTGTTATAAAATCTCCTTTAAAATATTTTACTAGTGTGCCTCACAAAAAAACATGCAAAAGATATATATTTATTATTTTAACCAGTAACAGCAGATCTGCACTGTAAAACTTTTTTTCTCAGGATTGGCAGTAACTAATTGTATATTGAATTACTACATAATAGTTTCATATAAAACACTTTAACTTTTGAGATTCAAAATCAGCAAGAACAGACTGGCATCATTACTGCCATAAATACATTATCTAAGCATATTTTCTGTTTTGTTTTATAGTAAAAATATTTAAAACTTTTTATATTACAACACATCTACATAACAAGAAAAGTGACCTAAGATATTTAGTCTTGTTTTATAAAAGAAAATATAAGAACTGCATAAGTTTATGTTTAAAATTGTAAATTAAATCTATAGCATGTTACTGTGGAACTTGGTGAAAAACTGCAGCAAAGTTTTAAAGTGTGTGTTCTAACAACTTTACAAGATGCAGAGTCCATTCACCATTACCAAAATACAGAATATTGTGTACACTATTACTTGTCCATACTACATATTGATTATATACAGCTCTTGAAGTAAAAGGTGCATCAAAAAACTCACTCTGGTTCCATTTGACATAAAGCACCCTCTCTGACATTAGGTCCTTTCAAATCTCTTGCTGTTCATTTAGTTCAGTGCGACCTACCATCATTATTTAATTTATTATGAAGTTGAAAAAAGTTCTCTCTTTTAAAAAGGCCATTACAAGCACCACAAGGTTTCCCAGCTAGTTTTATTTGAAGTTCTCTTCTACTAATCCTTCCTAATATTAAAGGCCGTCTAGGCTTACAATGTATTATTATCGTCTTTAATAAAGATATGAGGAGAACACATCATGGAAAAAATTGTAAGGCTGCTTTAAAATGAGCTCTCTTTAAACTCCTGTCAGACTTTAAGTGGACATTTATACAGCTGAATTCTGAAAACATTTAGCTCTAATAGACACATGCAGTCTCTGCCTACTTCTCTTTGAAATGAAACATCATTGTGGTCTTAAGGCATGTTCATGTTTTGCAAGTTTACTGCAATAAATGCAATACCCATTACCTTCACATTAGTGTTGTATTTATATTTCCGAAGACTCAATTAAACTTTTGCTTTAAGATTAGTTTCAAATCCTGAAATATCATCTTGGGGATTGAAGATATCAGTATAATATTTCCCACATTCATAACTCTTCCCATTGAACTGGAGTTTGTGTGATGTGAATGTGATGTACTCGCCACTAAAAAAAAAACAATAATGGCTAACAAGTGTCCGACACGTTCTAGTTTTCACCTTTGTCACTCCTGATCTTCTCATATGATTTTTGTTTATACCTCTTCTTATAACCTGATATGAGTGATTTGCATTATTATGAAGAACATAGATGAAGGAAGGTCTGTGTTTCAGCCTCACCTCAATATTTCTTGTTCGCGGGTAGGGAAAAGAATAATTTATCCAATTCCAACGCCTGACACCCCCCCTCCAACCCCCAATTCCTAACAGTCTTCCCTCTCTTCTGGTATTATGGTATTATATTTCATAAAGCTTAAGAACGGCATGACAAGTGTGAGCTTTAGTTATCGTACCAGCCCATTCTCATGAATTGCGTATAAATAACACGCGCTCTGCAATATCATGTTATACGCACGCCAAAGTTCGATTTTGCGTGCATACAATACGCCTATTTTTGCATAGATATGATACATCAATTTAGCGTGTGTGTATATTAAACAGCAATTTGTCTCATTAGCCTGTCCCCTAACCCATACCCTAAACCTAATGTTAGCGTCCGTGCATATTCTAACCTCTACCCAAACCCTAAACCTAACAGTATTATTTTAATTATTTCAGTGTTTCCTCTTCATGTTCGTTTAAAATGGTTGCTCTCCACCCAGGTACAAGCAAACATTGGCACGCAATCATATGCACGCAAAATCGAACTTTGGTGTAGGTATTAGACGATAATGCAACAGCGTGTTATTTATACCCAAATTGATGAGACCAGGTTGATCGTACAGTAGGTATGTCAAAACATAGTGTTAGCTGTACATACAGTTGAATGAAAAAGTATGTGAACCCTTTGGGCTTACTTGGATTTCTTCATAAATTGGTCATAAAATGTGTTCTGATCTTCATCTAAGTCACAACAATAGAGAAACACAGTCTGCTTAAACTAATACCGCACACACATTATATGTTTTCATGTTTTTATTGAACACAACATGTAAACATTCATAGTGCAGGGTGGAAAAAGTATGTGAACCTTTGGGTTTAATAACTGGTTGACCCTCCTTTGGCAGCAATAACCTCAACCAAACGTTTCCTATAGTTGCAGATCAGACCTGCACAACGGTCAGGAGAAATTTTGGACCATTCCTCTTTACAAAAGTGTTTCAGTTCAGCAATATTCTTGGGATGTCTGGTGTAAATGCTCTCTTGAGGTCATGCCACAGCATCTCAATTGGGTTGAGGTCAGGACTCTGACTGGGCCACTCCAGAAGGCGTATTTTCTTCTGTTGAAGCCATTCTGTTGTTGATTTACTTCTATGCTTTGGGTCGTTGTCCTGTTGCATCGTCCATCCTCTGTTAAGCTTCAGTTGGCGGACAGATGGTATTAAGTTTTCCTGCAAAATGTCTTGATAAACTTTGGAATTCATTTTTCCATCGATGACAGTAATCCGTCCAGGGCCTGAGGCAGCAAAGCAGCCCCAAACCATGATGCCCCCTCCACCATATTTCACAGTTGGGATGAGGTTTTGATGTTGGTGTGCTGTGCCTTTTGTTCTCCACACATAGCGTTGTGTGTTCTTTCCAAACAACTCAATTTTGGTTTCATCTGTCCACAGAATGTTTTGCCAGTAGTGCTGTGGAACATCCAGGTGCTCTTTTGCAAACTTCAAACGTGCTACAATGTTTTTTTTAGACAGCAGTGGCTTCCTCCGTGGTGTCCTCCCATGAAGTCCATTCTTGTTTAATGTTTTCCTTATTGTAGATTTGTCAACAAAAATGTTAGCATGTGCCAGAGATTTCTGTAAGTGTTTAGCTGACACTCTAGGATTCTTCTTCACCTCATTGAGCATTCTGCGCTGTGCTCTTGCAGTCATCTTTACAGGACGACCACGCCTAGGGAGTGTAGCAACAGTGCTGAACTTTCTCCATTTGTAGACAATCTGTCTTACCGTGGACACATGGACATCAAGGCTTTTAGATATACTTTTGTAGCCCTTTCCAGCTTTATGTAAGTCAACAATTCTTGATCGTAGGTCTTCTGAGAGCTCTTTTGTGCAAGGCATGGTTCACATCAGACAACGCTTCTTCAGAACAGCAAACTCAAAACTGGTGTGTGTTTTTTATTGGACAGGCCAGCTTTAATCAACACATCCAATCTCATCACATTGATTGGACCCCATGTTGGCTGACTCCTGGCTCCAATTAGCTCTTGGAGAAGTCATTAGCCTAGGGTTTCACATACTTTTTCCACCCTGCACTATGAATGTTTACATGTTGTGTTCAATAAAAACATGAAAACATATAATGTTTGTGCGGTATTAGTTTAAGCAGACTGTGTTTCTCTATTGTTGTGACTTAGATGAAGATCAGAACACATTTTATGACCAATTTATGAAGAAATCCAAGCAAGCCCAAAGGGTTCACATACTTTTTCTTTCAACTGTATCTGAGGTATGGTTATGTTTTTGTAGGCAGGTGAGACACTGGAAATATCACTTTTTGCCCTGTATGGGCTTTCTTCATCAGCTTGTTAGATTATGGGATATCTAAATCACTAGGCCCACAAAATAAATAATTAAATACAAAATCAAGACAACAACAAAAAGTACTTCAGCACATAGGAATAAACTAAAGTACTTGCAACATACAACGCACCACCTCACGAGAAACATGCACTTTTGAAGTGTGGTCCAAGATCATCAAGATGTCTTTTTAGTAACAACGCTTTGCTTTAACTGACTCTGCAGAATTCACTGTTCTATCTGTGTCATATTCATCTCCAACTCCACATTATTTCTCTCAGAAATGAAAAAGGTGCTTGATCTCTTTCACAAACAATTTGACTTGACATGGAGAGCACTGTACTCAGTTGTCCAATACCGCCAACACTAGATTCAACTACTCTGGTATAAACCCTAAATAAAAATGATTTAATGGCAGCCAAGAACTCTTTAAACAAATTTAACCTAGATACCAAATTAGGTGTCCGTGTATGCTGAATGCTTCTAAAAATCAAGTCAACCACAATTTAATTTGCAATGTGGGCTTCTGAATCAATAGGTATGGAATATGACTAATGGTGTAAACACCAAAATGATCATTGTTACATTGCTCTGTTGTTGTAAAATGCATAACAGTTCATCGTTGCTAATTAAAGGAGCATTGTGGAGATTTAAGTGGCATAGAGATGAGCTGGCGAATTGGAATCAACATCTCACTGCCCCCTCCCCCTTTCCAAAGCACTACAGCAACTGACACAGAATAAACACGTCATTACATTTTTGCTTATTTGCCGAAAGAGCCAGCGTATTTACAAAACAAGCTTTGCGGAGCTGTTTTTCTGATACTATAGAAAAAACATGCGAGGGGGTCAGCGGTGAATGTAGATAGAAATAGCTCATTCTAAGGTAATAAAAACATAATGCTCATTATATAAAGTCTTTATAATGCACATATCATCTGGGCACTGTATATTGTAAGAAACAATACGATAAACCTGTCAATAACTAATCTACACATTCATCTAAACATTTATATGTTTTTTTGTGTATATATATATTTTTCACTTTAGCATATGGTGCATTATTGTTATTATTTAATCTTAATAGATATTTCAGCTCTTTCATCTATGTTTGCACTATGTTTGCAACTTGTGTACACTTTCTTCTGCACTAAGCTGTGTCTGATTTTGTAGTGGTGTCCAAGACCATAGTGAACATTATCGAATGCATTCATTTAATTTTATGAGGCACTGTTATAGTGAGTGCTAACTGATGTACACTCAACGGCTAATGAACTCCAATAATGCAGAAGATGTAACAGCACTTCCACTGCACTCAGTGTCTAAATATGCTCATTCGTGTCCATTGAATCCTTAAAGTGGACCGTATCAGTATTAAAATAATATAGTGAATAGTGAGAATAGTGATTGTACATCCCTACCAACTTAAGTTGTTGAGCTGTCTTTATCCCCCAATAATGGCCTATTAACCCCAAATACGACACTTCATTTTATGTGACATAAATAGTGTAACTGTCTACTAACCTTCCTTATCCACAGCAGTTCACCTTCTTCATTCCTAAGAGATAAAAAACTATAATTAGTGTCATGTGTGAATTCACATATTCTATATGTCGAGCTTAACCTGCAAATATCTGTAAATGACGTGACCTACTTCTTTCCCCACAAACAATTATTTTGTTCATGTAGACAAAGGCACCTCCTCACCACATACTGTATCTGACAATATATGAGTAAAGCACATTACAGTGCACAGGCTCACTCCCTACCCGACAGAACTAAAACATTAAAAGAGTTTCAGCTATTATAAATAATTTACAGAATTTTTCATTTGCCCTTTTAACCCCTCTGCAAAAAGAACATTTGGCTTGGGTTAAAAATATATTCTCCACAGATCAATTCAGTTCATGTGTGTGTGCACAGGAAGACACAACTTTACTCTGAGTAGTCTGTGGTTTAGTTAAATAAATAGAATTGCTGTCATTTATTCTCCATTATTTTGTTCTAAATCAATAGGACTTTCTTTTATCTGCAGGTCACGAGCTGCAGGTTTTGAAATAGGCGCTTAAAATCTTGTTTCTCAAACATACCGTTTTGCTTCAGAAGACATTTACTGTATTAACCCCTGTTTCGATTAAGTCTTTGATTACTTTTACTTTTATAATTCCTATACATCTATGGCATGAGGAAGAGTCAACGAAGAGATAATTTTCATTTTTGAGTGAACTATACCTCTGAGCACCCTGATATGAGAAAATTACTGAAATCAGAATCAGCCTGTCTGCCTATACAAATGTAGGTTGGCATAAAACATTAAACAGAATCAAACAATACTGGACATATGCATATATTGAATTAAATCACAAAATTCATTCGTCCCTTGACTATAAAAATGTTGGACAGGCTGTTATGAAAAATGTTGCTTCCACTATTAAGCACTTAAAAATATTCTCTCCTTTCCTTTCTCTTTTCTTGTCCCACTACATCGACTACTTTGCCCGGGGCACCTGAGTTTTGGTATAGCCCTGGAATGTTGCAGTGTTGCCATGGAGACCAGGATAAACCTATGCTCCTCCACCATGCAAGATGGGTGAGGCAGAGCATTCGTGTACACACAAACACATTCCCTCTTTGGTATCTGACACCAGACAGCACAAATATCTAGGGTTCTTCGCCAGAGGCTCTTTTTCTTTCATATGTGTGCAAATTAATTCATGGCCAACTAGAGCAGGCAAGATCTTCCATGTCTTCCAATGGCTTACCCACTGAATCAGAGGCTGCCACATTCCAAGACCTTCCAGAAACTCAATTCACAATTATTATCCACCGCGAAAATGTACTGACAGAGATGATTGTGACATTGTGATCAGATGGTAATCCATCTTTATCAATTAATTTTTTTCTGTGTGTGCATGGATCTCGATGTGAGCATCTGTGTATTCTGTTAATCTTTCAGTTCATCCCGAAACAATTATTTTCATTAGCTGTCATTAAAAATTTAATAGTGCACATGTTCAGCTTTTTTCTCTTTACTTTATTACAAATGCACTATAACACTGCATTAACCATGCAAGTATTAGTTATGGCAAGACACATTAATAGACACACAGAACATGATCTAGAAACAGTACTTAATGTTTAGATGTTAATTTAGAAATGTAAGCCTAATTCCACTTTATTGCACCATTGCAATGTTTTAAAGTCCATGATTGACAACAACAAGTATTATTGTTTTTGCTTTTGTTGTTGTTACAACATGGCTTTCCTGTAGCTCAGTGGTTAGAGCATAGTTTTAGCAATACCTAGGTCATGGGTTCCATCCCAGGGATTGCACTTCGAAACAAATGCATAGTATAATGCAATGTAAGTCACTTTGGAACAGTCCTGCTCAACATTATTAGCACCCTTGGTAAATATGAGCAAAGAAGGCTGTACAAACAAATCTGCATTGTTTCTCCTATTGATCTTTTATTAAAAAAATATACAATATTTTCCAACATTTCATTAAAGTAAAACAATTTCAAGTAGGGGGAATATCACATTGAGAATTTTTTTTCTCTAATACACCCTGGCCAGAATTACTGGCACCCCTAGAAATTCTTCCCAAGTATATTCCCATTGATATTTACATTTTCTTAGCACACCAAGGTGACTTGAAACATGACGTTGTCCAGTTATGACTTCTTGTTGCACAGGAGAATAAATATTAGTAACACAAGCCCAACCCCCCTTAATCATTTATCACAATTGATAAAACCAAAGAACATAGTTCTGATGTGCAAAATAGTTCTGTTGAGCTACACAAAATACAAAATGGCTTTAAGGAAGTAGTTAAAACAATAAACAATGTCATTTCCAACATCAGGGCAATGATCAAGAAGTTTTAATGGACTGGAGATGTTGAAAATCAGCTCGAAACAGGATTTGTGTCTATATTGTCTCAATGCACAACTAGGAGAAGGATTTGAGTTGCCAAAGACTCTTCAAAGAGCACAGATGGAACATTGCAGTAACCAATTGAATTTTGGGATCAGAAAGCATTTAATAAAAATGAAGGAAAACTGCACATCCATCACCACAAGTTGTTTGGGAAACTGTTCAAGAAACAAATCTTCTGCTCTTATGCAAAAATAAACTGCACCATATTAATCTGCCATACTGGAACTTCAACTAGGACTGGGGTCTATGGCCATATGGAATGAAAAAGAGTTTCTTTGGCAGCAATTACACAAGATAGGTTTGGTGCACACAGGGATAAAATAATGCTGCATGTACACAGTTAAATATGTCACGAGATCTTCATTGTTGTGAACCTATTTTTAAACCAGACGTTCTGGACATTTTGTTCCGATACATGTCATCATATTTTATATCAAATACCAACAAGTAAAAAAATCAAAACCTGACTTTCTCTGCTAGAAATATTCGAATGGGTCGTGGTGAGATCTTCCAGCACATTGTTTCAAAATAAACATCAACATCAAAAATTCGTCACTGAAAACAAAATCAAGATCCTGCCTTAGCCATCCCAGTTCCCTGATCTGAACCCTATAGAACATGAGTGATATAAACTGAAGAAGAGGGAGGACCAACATTTGAAGGATCTGGAGAAATTCTTTATGGAAGAATGGATTTAGATGACTCTCAATGTAATCTCAAACCTCATCAGACTGAAAAGAAAACACTCAGGGCTGATTTTCTTATAAATTTAGGTTGCGGGGTGAATTAAATACAAGGGTGCCAATAATTGTAGCCAACATATATGGGAGAATTTTTCTCAATGCGATATTCCCCCCACCTCAAATTGTTTTCCTTCAATGAAATGTTGGAATATTTTACATTTTTTTAATAAAAGATCAAAGGAGGAACATTGCAGATTTATTTTTACAGCCTTCTTTGCTCATATTTACCAAGGGAGCCAAAAATGATGAGCAGGACTGTATAAAGCGTCTGTCAAATGCAGAAATGTGTGTGTGTGTATGTATGTACTATAAAATTGTAAATTTACAAAATATAAAAATACATAATTATTGTGAATATCATTTTTTTATATTAGCTAACATAATGTTTCCCCTAAGATGAAATAGCCTCTACATAAGCATATACACATTCACATACACAAAAAAACCTTTGTGATTGAAGGGCTTTGTGATTGAATTGTCTTTATCAGCTTTCAATAGAAACTGAGCCCAGATGGCTATTCACAATTCATGCTATACACAAGGCAAAACAGAATGCCAAAGAAAAAGGCTTGTACAATGTGAAAATGATGTCTGCATATTTGTCCTTCCTCAAGCCAGTGGATGCTAGCAATGTTTGCTAAAAGCTTGCAATCTGATAACCTGTATTAAATGATGTGAAGGACATAGCCAGATATCCTTAAATAATATGTCATGGAGTCTTTATACAGCTAGCTTATGCAAGTTATGGTTTTGACAGCCTTAAATCTGTTTGCAAATGTATTGGTTATAGAGTATGTCACATTTTAGCAAGTGCTTACTTGCATACTGTATACCCGTCAAAAATGGAGTCATAAAGTCAAACAGAGAAAGAAGAAACAGTAAGGAACAAGAAGCTGCTCTCTCAGTGTGACCCAAACAAGCAACTAAAACGTGATTTCTGACAGTTTGTCTGCACTTTCACATTAAACGCCATGATTTTACCTCCGAGAAGTCAGTTGACAGACGCACCTGCTGCGAAACCAAGCAGCTCCCAGACTATATTTGGATAGGCTTCAACAATCTAGTTTGATAATGGTCCACAACTTTAAGAGCTGCAAAGAAAAGTCTACATCTCCATTTGGAAAAAAAATGCTAAATAACAAATCATATGCAATCAAATGCAATCCATACCAACTCACAATAAACATGAGGAGATACTGGGAGAAAAGGAAGAAACTGCACGACAAAAGACAATGTTCCTTGACCTACTCAGCTGATCTGGTGATTAACAAAAAGGGAAATAATAGAAAAGGGAAGGAAAACTTTTCCAAACAGAGGATCAAACAACCAGCTCTGGCGTCTTGTTACAGCACAACAACGGAGCCATTCAAAGCAAAACCCAACATGGCAACTGGGTCCACAGGTTATGATTGTTCACAAAGGTTCTACAGGGAGAGAAGCAGAGTGTTGTGATATTTTAGACGATAATGGTGCGGCAGAAATGAGTTAAGTTTCAGTTACCCACATTTATTTTGACTTGTCTAACTCAGAGACCAAAGTTGTTAATCCTGGATAGCTAGAGAAATAAGGGAGTTGTCCAAACCGTAAAGCTTGGTGTGTAGATAATTTCTTAATAACTTGTTAACCGGGTCATAAAAGCCTTATCTTTCCAACAATACAGTTTTATTCAAAATTGTAAATACGATAAATTAGTAGCATGCTAGCATGTTTCTTGAAGTTTAATATGAAATTTCCCATAAGTGCAACACTGTAAAAAATACAACTTCAAACTGCAAAGGTAATAAAGTAACTTGAACAAAGATTTGTAGAAGAATTTAATATTTGAGTTGACTATAGTGAACAAATTTAGCGTAAATGTGGTACTAACAAAGATTCTTTTGTTGACTGTACTAAGGTATTTAAGTACTTGCCCAAAGCGTATCAAGAACTTTGACCAATTTGCTAAACTGTGTAATCTCAACCAACACTTCTAGTGTATGAAAGTACTCAGCATTGCAGCATTTTCAAATTACTGGTTAAAATGATTTAAATGGCTGCTGTTTTAAGGTTTACTGGCTAAATTAATTATATATTAAAGTGATACAAAAGCATAATCGGCAGCACTTTAGAATAATGGCCCATTGTTCACAAGTAACTATGCAATAAAAAAGTAATGAAGTAATAAGAAATTCTACATTAACACTGAGCATAAGACCATTAACTAATACGGAAGAAATATTAATTAATTAGAAACTTATTGCAAATTTGTGACAATGGTAGATCTTTAGATTAGTTATTTGATCAATTCTAAATAAAAATATCCTCAATGAGTATTACTTGTGAACTATGAATAATCATAAGGAATTACCAATTAATTACTAATAATCACAAAGGAAACATCCCGAGAAAGTGAGTATTCAACTTTTTAAACTCTTAACATGATTATAAAATGTGTAATATTAATAATTAAGAAGTCATGCTGAATTACTAACAATTAAACAATAGACTGGAAATCAAACATTTTATTTTTGTATTTATTTCCATTTGTATTATTACTTTTATTACTACTATATTGCATGTAAAGCTGATATGCATCAATAAAAGCTGTGCCCCATTAAAAAGTGCTATATAAATAAAATGTTAATGAACAACTGATAATATGAACTCTATTTAGTATCAAATCATATTTATCTCCAGAAGACCTACCTTGAGTGACAGTAATCTGGGGAGGACGTCTCTGCAGTTGGATTATACAAACAAAACTAACCACTGCTTGGAAAATAACAAAAGAAAAATCTATGAAAACACAACATTTTATATCCATTGTAGTCACAATCTCCACATGCAGCCAGCCAAAAATGACCCAGACGGTCGTTTGTACAAGCACCTTATTACGACCAATAGTTACATATTAAGGATGAGAGGCCTCTAGCACCAGCAGCTTATTATGAAGTACAGTCATTCCATTGCTTTAGCTTGTTCACTTTTTACGAATTTCATTCTTCGTATTTGTTATAGTCAATCAATCAATTATTTCATCAATATTTATTGTTTTAAAGATACAAGATCAACCATACAAAACGCAACACATGTAAATGTATAGTCACAGGTATTTATAGCATATATTGAAAAACAAACAGTATATAAAACAAACTGCGTTGCAAACCTTCAGAATTAAAGGGAAAATAAGTTTAGACGAACATTATTCATACAACGCATGTAGGCGGAGCTTGTTCAGACTGAAGTCATGGAATATAGAGCTTCATATTCAGTGCAAGATGTAATGACGCAATCTTTCTCAAGATACACCAGAACGAATGCTTTCTCTCAATCGCAGCTGACCTATCACTTCGTCTGGCGGTAATTTTAAACGTGTTAAACCCGGAAGTTCACAGGACGTGAAGATTTACAGCAGATGGTGCTCATTTAAGCGTCATTTCCTCAAAAAAATCGATTGTTGGTAGCCAACACTAGGAATATTTGTCTGTTTTGAAAAACAATTGTGACTGTTTTATTTGCCGTGTATTATGTTATACAATAAATAAGTGGGTTATGTTGCTTGCTCAAAATGCGTGAATGGTGTCATAGGTAATGTAAATACAGTTCATCATGACAGTTTAAATTGAAAATCACAATCCAATACGTGTCATCGTTGCAAAATGATATCGCAATATATTATTTTATTATTACGGTAGACAAAAGCTTCTCCTGCTGCCAGTAGAAGCGCTATTTTAGTAAATGCTCCACTATTTTTAAGTTGAGAGTCATGTGACATTACTCAGTTCATTAAGTTGAACTACTTGGCTAAAAGTTGAGTAAACTCAAAAAAGCTGTGAATCGACTTGAAATATTTAGAAAAGTAGACATTTCATTTTTGACAGTGTAGGCTTGCCCGTTAAACTAAAGCTGTAGTGTAAGTGGACCTCAAAGCTACAAGTAGTCAAAATCTGCTTAGGCACCTCAATGTCTCTGATAAGTTGTTTGTTTGCATATGAGCTTCTCAACTCATAACCTAAACACTGAGGAAAGAAACATAAAACTAATCTTAACAGGAGTAAAGGTTAACTTGCTGCATCATGCTGAAATCTTCCACTACAAAATCGTGGCTTACTTCTCACCAAAAGCTAAGTCCAGACAAGTCACCACGATACTGTCACAAACACTGTCAACGCGAGGGCGGACATGCCTATTCACACGGCTCACAACAGTGTCTCCATGTGCCAGTGTTTTTCTTTTTCACCTATCTACCCCCAAAAAGTGTGTGTGTGCGTCATGCACATCAAAACGGTAAGGTGAATCCTTTTGAGCTAAGAGTGCAGTTGGCCACAGAATGAATAAACATCCATGTCAGGAGAAACTGATACACTCCCCTTTTCAAGCAGACAGGCCTCTCGTGGGAAATCCAGCACTAATACAATGGATAGAGAAGATCTTTTGTTGAGTGTCTCAGAGCCATGGGCTACTACTTCTTCAGCCTGTGGCCTGAACACACCCCTCAGTTCCTATTCTCTCACTCACATGCACACACAAAATTAACTTTTACCTCTTCCATACTTATCACATTAAAATTAGTTGCTATGTTATTTCAAATGGCTGGGAATCCGAATTGATTAAATGAGTATCATGACTGTAAGAATGGAACCGAGAAAGAAAGAACGAAACCATAGTTAATGGCCCCACAGTGAGGATTGTTAATTCTGGCTCTAAACCCTCAGAGAAGTCTAACACTGTGACACTTATCCCAAGCAAAATCAGAAGAGAATATTCCCTACCGGCCAAACTGAGACAATTTAAGTTTATCTTCAAAATGCATTGCTCTCTGTTAGTTCGGTGCATGGTTTTCAGTCTTTCCAATAAATTGTATCTTGAAATTGACATGTTGCTTATTTTACATTTAGTATTGACACATATCATAACAGCTGAAAAATGCCTAAGTACTAAACTTTTAGTACAGCAAAACTGCATTTCCATAAAACAAAATCAGTTCCAAATTTTGTGTAAATCTACAAAAATTCATAAATAAAATGAAAGATATAATATTCTAGACATTGTAGACCAAGTTCATAGAACAATGTGTTAGTCCTAAGAGTCCACATTGAAAAAAATCGTCTTCTTGTGTTACTCATCTTGATCTCCCATTTTTCTGTTTCACATAAAGAGAAAAATGCCCCCCCATCTCTCATTTTGCATTATTTTACCCAGTCCTTTTCTTTCACCTCCCAATAAAATTAACCTTCACAATAAAGTTGTTAAGCATGACAGATTTGGAAGCAGAAGCGGTATGGGTTGGGCCTACAAAGTGGCCCCATGACTTCCGCCGGGCTCAGTAAAGGGACCTGTGTGGCAGGACAGGGAAAACATTGATGGGACGTTCCCCGTTCCCCATGTATTACAGTGATGTCATCTTTATAAAAGGATCGCTCTCAAGTATATCCCCACACTGCTGTACATGAGACGGACATAAGGCTTCAGCTAAATGTTTGGACTGGAGGGATTAAAATGGTATCTCATTCATTTTAACATCCATTATATCAAAATATTAGATATTAATGTGTTACCTAACAAAACAGCTTTATAGTGCAATGTTTATCTCAAAATGCAGCCAAAGAAGTACTGCAATGGTTGCATGGTACATTAATGTTATCAAGTCTACAAACAGATATTTAGCTGTATATCAAAAGAGGAAACACACAAACAGTGCCAAACGCCTAATAATACCATGGCATTTGAATAAATAATGATGAATTCTGCATGGACACTTTGAAGAAAACACATAAAACATTAAGGAAACCAGGTTGTCCATGGTACTTCAGTTGGTATTTGGTAAAATGTTTAATGTTTAGCAACTTCTTTTTTAAAACATTTTAACCCCCTCAGATCCAATTATTGTATTTCCCTTGCATCCCCAAATGCTTCAGAGAGGACAGATAACCAGGCATATGAGAAAGTGCTTATGTGGGGTCTTGAAATCAGGGGACCATATGTGCAAACGTTCTGTATCATTATTCTGTGAGGCAGTGCATGGGGAGACCACCATAACTTAGTTTGTCGTCCATACAAAGTTTCGGCCAAGCATGGGCGGATTCATTAGACGGTTTTTCTTTGGAGCCAATGAAGCTCAAAAGACCTCCAACAAAGGAGCTAATCACAGACTCTTTCCTCAGCCTTAGCCAGACTCTTTCTTTTCACTAGGTCTTAGATCATTTCCCACCACTAGCTGGCCAGCTAGCTCGAAGCTTGTCCGGACTGACTAACAAAGCAGTGGGATATTTATTCTCTATGTATATGTATAGCTGTTTAATCTATAGTGGTCCTGATGGGCTGGGGGAGTATGTACACGAGAATGAGCCCCCTCAGACTAAAAACAGATGCAAACAACTTAAAGTTTGTTGTGTGCCACACACAAACAGACCCTGGTAGGGGCTGCTGGTAACATGTGTTGGTAGTGGGTGTGCAAAAGTGCATTAGTGTGTGTGTGTTTGCATATGTGTGTGAGAAGTAAGTCTGGGGGGTAAACAGACCTGCAGGCCTCCCTATTCTAACATTGACCTTGAACCCCAGTAGCCTTCGTTCCCAGGGGCTTCTCTATAAGATTCTATGTATTGGGGGCCCTAAGGATTTGCTTGCCTTGTCCCTGCCCCCTTTGAATTACAGATAAATCTCCCTTTTACAAACCAACTCTTTCCTTGTCTGTCTTACTGAGTAAAACTGTGTGTTAACTGCCTTCCATAGATAAAAAAAGTACTATTAATAGAGCGGTGTTTGTTTTTCTGCTTACCTATAATTAGTTTAAATAAATTACACATAGTAGATATAATAGAGTTCATATTGTATTGTTAAATCTAAAATACAAACACAGTGAAAATGAATAGTAATAACTATGAATAATAGATTTGGCTTGAGTTTACAGTGTAGCATCTGTATGGGTACAGGGGTACATTATCACTTTATTCTTTGAAGGGGTGCTAGTGGCAGTCCAGACCTGACCAGTGGCGGGCTGGCAATCCGGCGTATAGACACTTTTCCTGGTGGGTCTAAACAGGGGCTGAAATGTGAACGAACAGAGGGGGACCCCTGCAAAACACAAGCGTGATTGGGCCAGACACACACACGTGGACGGACAGAACAGACGGAGGGTCACTCACAACCAAGAAGTTCAGAGCAATCAATAGTTGAGGACTTGACTACTATTACAAAAAAATATGACTATTAAAAAATAGTAATAATTTAGAGTTCTAATTAAGAATGAAAGTGTTTGTTGGCATTCATTGAATCAATCTAAAACAAGTAAAATTGAAAAAGAACTTGCAGTAGTGAATACTTTGCATTTTTGGTGTATGTAAAAAAGGTTTTGATAACATCTCCTAAATTGTAACAAATCAGGGACTGAGTCAGAAGATGATGACAAAATTTTATATGATTTTCAGAAAGTATGTCCATTTCGGGCTAACAAAATTTTGACTGGTGAATAGGGGGAAATGATAAGTATGGATTTAACTATGGAACTTTATTTTAAAATATGTTTGTTCAGCCTTTTAAATTGACTTGGTTTAAAATGGATACTTTTGATTGATGTCTCAAATAAAAGTCTTCCATTGTAGTAATGGAAGAGATCTCATGTTTTATCGTGGCAGATACCGTTTTCATAAATAACAACCACAGAGATGAAACAGAAAGAGGAAAGTGCACTGACACCGGGTATTTCTTATTGCTCAAGTGAAGGGCTGTACAAACCCCCTCCCTCTTCTTCTCAGCAGCACCCACAGAAGGCAGAAAGGCTTTCTGACATTGGCCTACATTCAGCTGACTGATCCCACACACACAGTCTTCTGTCACAAATAATCATTGCAGCCGCACCCTTGCCCGCACACACAAGCCCCACCTTTCTCTCCCACTATATTAAACATTGAAGATTTCAACTTTCAACTGGGAGCGTGTTCAAGCACCCTCTCATCAAAACACAGCGACGATGTATGTTGCCCTAGCTGCAATACAAAGCCCTGCTATTAAAGTATGTTAGAGTATTCAGATTCTTCTTTTCTTGGCTTGACTTTCAGGATCGGCTCAGAATGTAAGAAAGCTCTGTGTCTGTACGCTTGATTGTGCCAACAGCCATTCATCCATTTCCACACATTTATGTCTTCTCTTTTATTCCGAACCCTTTTGTTCCTCATTCAGCGGTATTCAAATGAAGGTGCCTTGCATTTTTTCCCAATGTTGGATAATGCTATACCAAAGAATACCACCCGAATACGGCTGTCTGCGTCTGCCGCAAGTACCCGTGTCATTGGGTCGTCATTAATTATTTCCTTGCTTACAACATGCTGTTGCCACAGTAATGTTCCATTAGGAGAGCCAAGCCAACAGCAGTTTCTATGCAAATGAGAGTGCCACAAAGACCCAGGGTGCGGATTTGCAGATTGGAAGACCGCCACGGTGGACGCAATCTGTATTAGAATTGAATAAGGGGACAATAATGTACCTGGCCTTCCTTTTAAAACACAACATTTTCTTTGAATATGTGCAGCAAGAAACAGAGGAGGAGGGTTTGGAGGAGGCACCTGGCATTTTGGAAAATGTGTGAATGTGCGTGATATTTGACGGAAACTTGATGGGCGAATTGTCAGGGAGCGTCAATTTAACAGCACATGCCTTGAGAGAAAATCTTCTATTTGTATATAACTTGCATGTGATAAAGTAGAGCAGGAAAAAAAAAAATTGAAATGAAAACCCTACATTCTTGCATACAGTAGCTGCAGTGTTGGCCCTGTACAACTGCACTATAAAATCAAACTCAATATTTGCCCATGATGGTTTGAATCGAGAATACATGTCTGTGAAAAGGGGAAAATGAGTAATGCAAAGATTAAGATTTGTGCCCTACTGAAAAGTATGAATTTGCATTCTAGCACATAAACTCTCAACCAATCAAAAGTGGTGCTGCTAAAGAATTAAGTGATGGCAGACCACATAAGAAAAAAATCACAAGCATGCACACATACACTATAAATCATACACAAACAAAACCAGCATGTTTTGACTTAAAACAAAACAAAAAAGAGTCTTTCATTACAAAATGTCGAATTCGTCATTTCAACTTTTTTTTGATAATTATTTATATTCACACAAAAAATTCATCAGCGTTGGTTTGGTTCCGATCGGGCAAAAATCCAGGGACTAGTTTTCTTTTCATTTTTTTGCATAAAATGCAAATTAGCGGAACAATTCAGCTCTGTCGGTCTTACGGTTTGGGCTGCCCGATCAGTTTTAGGGAAGAAGTATAATAACAAGAAGAAGAATAAAACATACAAAAACAATAGGTATCTAGCCATTCGGGCTCGAACCCTAATAATAACAATTCAGTTCTTACAAAGGTAGTCTGGTTGCATTACTCTGACAAATAGCCTTTAAAGCCTCCAAAAACTGACACTGTAAAGTCATCAGTTTTTGAAACATCTCCCACCTATAATCTGACATCACAGTGTTGGATTCACTGATGCGGCTCAATTAGAGATTCCAGACGGAAGTCAGCCGCGGTTACTGGAGAGGGAAATGCCCTTTGCAGATTATAGCTATTATCAGAACAATTTCCCAGGTGGAGAAAAACATCAGAAGAGTCTAGTATAGCAGTGAATAAGAATTACACATGGGGATTTGTTTTGGGGTGGGAGGACTACAATTTTGTATGTAATGGTCGTTTGGTGTTCCAGACGTTCCCCTTCTCCGACTTTTATTTTGTAAAAGCTCTGACTGCCTCTAGCTATACAGGCAGGGCATTTTTAAGGGCATTTTCTGGGATTTTTTCAAATGTGTTATATGATTTAACAAATCCGCAGACACAAAATTCTAGGTTTCAGAGGCTCCTTTACATGTAGAGAGTAAAGAGAGAGACGGAGAGTAATGAGAGTTACACCCTGAGAATAGCCTTGGTGTTTCTTTACTGCTCATGTACATGGAACAGATACATTTTCCTCAGGTAAATTTTGCACATTTGAAAATCATTTGTTCGTGACATTGGACGTGTTCATTGTTATTGAACCACATCAAGCATTTGGATGTGAAGAGTAATACATAAAATGTATATATTTTTGTAATGTTTCATGCAGTATTTCCCACAACATAATGCCTGATATAATGTTACAATTCAAATGCTATTAATCTGACTAAACCAGCACACCATATTAATAAATTAAACAAAAAATTGTAACAGATTGACAGTAAAGATACATGTGGGTTTTGAAAATGACAACATTTATTCTTTGGAGACAAAGAACTTCTCACAGACCTCAGTGCTTTGCCAGGGAAGGTCTGACCCTGTTAATTGATTGCTTCTCATTAAGAAGGAATTAAAGTCCTCCATTGTATCCTCCTTCCTCTATGCTAATGAGGTCCAAACACAACAAAGTCTTTCTTCCCTTTTCTCTCCTCATTTCCCTTCCTCTCTACGATGGGAGGTTTTGATGTAAAGATGCAATGACAGGCTTGCTCTCTTTTCTCTCTGCAGCTGGCATAGGAGAAGTGATAGGAGCCAGGACCACAAAGCCGCATGGGAGAGTGATTGCATACACATATCACACACACATACACTTCACCCAAGTTTCCTTCACACTTCTCTAATGAGGGGTAAGGGGACAATA
This sequence comes from Triplophysa bombifrons, assembly GCA_029783895.1. Classification (NCBI taxonomy): domain Eukaryota; kingdom Metazoa; phylum Chordata; class Actinopteri; order Cypriniformes; family Nemacheilidae; genus Triplophysa; species Triplophysa bombifrons. The sequence goes on along the minus strand of CM056451.1, from coordinate 12,423,638 downwards.
TCGTCATTGTTACCCCACTGCTTGGAAACCCCGGGCCAAGAACAACTGCTGTTTACCCGGGCATTAGCTGAGGTCCTTAATGTGCCCGTTAATTAAACAGAGGACGCCTGTTGGTCAATTCTGTACATCCTACTAAGAGCTACTTTTCCTCCTCAACCATTGTGGGAAAAGAGATGTTTCTCTGAAAAGCTAGCGGTTACAGCACTATCACATACAAACTCCATATACAGTATACATATATATTTATATTCGCATTGCCATGCAAGAGCACTTCTTCTGTATTATCACAGTTCTTCAGCAAATTTCTAAAGCTAAGTAATATAGACAAACTAGGGCAAGGGATACAATTAAGCATATGGTACATGAGCAAAACAATAATTAAAAACAATAAAATTAAACACAGTTTTAAGAATTATTACTGAAGTAAAGGCAAAAAAAACGTTTTATGTATTTTATGTATCAAAACTCAAATAAAGAAACTAAGGCATAGACATGGTCTTACAAATATGAATATTTCTTATTAATACAAAATAATAATATTTAAGCTTACAGTATTCTGTCTATTACAGAAAATCAGGTGCGTCAAAGTCCCACCTTAATGTCTTTGCTGTGCAAATTTGCATTGCCATTCCATTTAACATCATATCTCTCTCTCACACCGCTGCACAATCCACTACAAGTGAAATGCAAAGCAGCATCATGAATATGTGCAATTAGGCTGGGCTGCTGATATTTTTTCAACTTATGGGATGTGACATTTGTAGGGCAGAAGCACAGATCAGCATAAGCAAGAGTGACAAATGCCTAATACATTACTTCACATTTTAACATTTTTCAGGTCTGTCATATGCTCACACACAGATACGTATGAATTCCCTTTTCGACACACCATGGGTATGTGAGATCCTGAAAATAAACAAAAACATCAGAGAAAGAAGAGAGGCAGCTTCTTAATAGATCATGAAGATTTTTTTTAAATGCTTTTGCTCATGACACTGATCAAACAATTTTTTAACAGTTTTTCTGTCATTTTGAGAATAATCTACAATAATAATTTATGAGTTGCAGAGAACTAAAGTGCATGGACAGTTTAACCTAAACACACATACATTTACACATCAAACCAAAATGAATAGTTATCAATAATGCAATAGTTTGGTTGTTACTGAACTCACTGGTAACTGCTCTTATAAATTTCACATCTATTTAGTCAAAACTACAATACAGCCAACTATTTTAAATGCAGGCATGTAAAATACTGGATCTTTTTTTAGAAAGTATATTATACTGCCAGAAAATAACAGTGAAATTCTAATTGAAAAAACATACTGTACATAAATTATCAAGGGAGGTTTGTGAACCCTATAATACAGAAAAGGTTTAAATCTTGTAAAAAATCATTAGCGCAATCTTTCACATTGAGTTTCATTAATATGAGTTTCCGGAACCCACACTAAGGCAATGTAGCAGCATCGGCTTATTTACATGCACTCAAATGCGAAAGGACACAAAAATTGTTCGCTTGAATAATATGCAGCCAAACCCCCCACACACGTACTGTATATGGTAACAAAATTCAGAGAAAACACACACACATACACCTGCATGTAATGTGGCACATTGCATGGGCTCCTTCTTCTTGCAAACCACTTCCCCCACTACCCAACACACACACACACTTAAACACATCATGTCACAAACATGACGTGAGGCGAGGCGTCGCACACACCACCCAGGAAATTAACTTGACATTTTATGGCGACCAGAGAGAAAAAATATGGAAGGAAAAAAAACAAAAGCGTACCAAAGGCATAGATAACATAAACCCTCTCCCGAGCCTCGTCATCATATTCGGTAGGATTTCCACCAATCTGCAATGCAGACGCCATGGAGTGGCCATGGAAAATGAGCTTTTCCGTCCTCGCCTGCCTTCCTCCAGAGACGATGCCTGTCTCTCACTCACTCTTTCTCTCCCTCGACAAATGCTTCCTGTCTATTTTCATATCCAATTCAGTTGGTCCCATTGGCAAGGTTCTGCCTGATGTGAGGTTAACAAAATGAAATAAATGGAAACGGGGCAATCTCACCTCAGTCTAAGCTCCCAATTAAAATGATACAGCCTTCCATGTCGGAGAATGAGATGGTATTGAAATAGGAACGGAGCACTGCTTTGTGGCTGCTTTAGGATTTTTTTTTTATATGCATGTGCATGGCAGTCATGTATTGGCCCTTCTTGCACACGCTCACACACACTTCTTTTTTTCTGACATAATCTATCACAATACGCTCCCATCACATCTAAAACATAGCTGTTTTCAAAATATAAAAATAATTCAAGTAGTACAAGTTTGGTAAAAGAAAAAAAGTCTCTGTCATTTTACATCCAGAAATATTACAGATGCAGTTAGGTGTGTTTAAGGGATGTGCGACGGCTTGATCTAGTCAAACTATTTAGTACTTCTGTTGGGCCCCCGCTGCCATTACCTCAAATGAAAGATTTGCGCATCTGTGCATAAGCAGTCCAAATTAATGTATCATCTATGGATGCTGACTGCATGGTCACATGCACCCACCATAGAAACACACATGCAATTGTCTGACTTAGTCCATCTCTGTGGCTGGGTCCTGCTCTATTAGACATGCAGGAATGTTAACATCATTATGCATTATTCTGAGTGTCTGTCTGTGCTTTCACATCCCCCTCCTCTTTCTTTTCCATTCCCCATATTGTGTCTGAGCAAAGGCCCAGACATGTGTGTGTGCTACGGACACATTGTGTCTCCTGTCTGGGGATGGGCATTATTTTAACGTCCTTTTTATGCACACAAATCAGTGATCGTTTTGAAAGTGGAAGAATTGCCAACCACACAAAGAAAGAAAGAAAGAAAGAAAGACAGACAGACAGACAGACAGAAAGAAAGAAAGAAAGAAAGAAAGAAAGAAAGAAAGAATTGTGATTTTGAATAATATATTCTCAAATGGCCCTGAACAGCTGAACTGATATAAGTTGTCAAAAATGCTGTATATGCATTTTGAGCTGAATAATTTACATTATCACAGGTGAATCAACAGTAAAGATTTCCAAAAAGGCAGACATTTTGAAAAACCTTATGGCTAAGAAGAATAGAGATTACATAAAAAGCTGGGAAGGTTTATGCAAAGACCTTAAATAATTACGCATTTCTCTAGGCGTCCAATCTACCATTCCGTGAAATTTTAAAAACAATGTGTCACAGGACCTCACCTACTGCCTTTCCTCTGCCTCCCCTCTCAACTCCTCCCCCTTTCTGCTTGAAATCTGCATATATTTGTGTGTTATTACTAGGTGCATATGCTTTGTTCTCAGAGGGAAAGGATGATGCATGTTACGACCACATTGCACATCACTGTAATAAACTGTACTTGAAGATGCTTGGATATTTCATGAATGCAAAAATGCTTCATCATTCGTAGTCATACATCCACTAACCAGTTTTTTTTTAAATGAGACATAGATTTCTAAAAACTCACAAATTAAAAAAGAGTAGGTTATATAAGGCAGTAGCCACTGTTAAAAATGGGGATTGTTAAATAAATACAAAATCTCTTCACATTTTGAAATATTTGTGTTACAAATGGAATCTAAATGATACTATGTCATTCATAAATGTGTATTTTTTCAAATACTATATTTGAGCAAAAAGCATGAGAATATTGTGATACCTTGAGCCTTCTATTGTGTCTAGTAAAACAAAGCGGTGTGAGGCATTTGATACAGAGGCATGGGCCAGCATACAGTAAACTGACATATATTGTCCTCATGGGTTCCTTCCTTTGTGCCACGGCCGACAGTAATCATGCAAACGCAGGGGGCAGAATTCATCAGCTCCTCAGGGCTAACGCTAATCACACCACAGGACAACATAAAAGAGGAGGGGCTACAGCGTATGCATAAAACAGCCACGTATCGCCTGTGACGTGCTGATATACAGATAAAGTGTGCAGATAGTATGCAAGCTAGCACTAAGCATTTTCCCTTGTTTGTCAGCTTTCCAGGTATGCGAAGAGTCTGTGAGGTGTTTGAAAGATTTCACTGTCACTGTGATACTGTAATAAATGATAGGGGGCACAGATTGTAACAATTAATAAGAAATTAAATGTATGTGCTGTCATTATGTGGTTCTTAAGTATTGTCTGTTCTGCTGAATGAGTAAAAAGAAAAAAAACACCAGTAAGTAGGTTGAATGTCACTGCTATTACTTAATGGGCTTACATTTCCTGTGGCTCAGTGGTTAGAGCATTGCGCTAGCAACGTAATGATAATGGGTTCGATCTCAGGGTTTGCACATGCTCAGAAACATATGTTTAGTATAATGCAATGTAAGTCTCTTTAGATGAAAGCATCTACCAAATGCATACATGTAAGATATTGCCAGGTTTGCATTGTTCTTAACACATTAATTGATGATGTTTATTTTTTGTTTAAGGATGCAGTAGAGAAAGCCTTTGTATTTTCACAACTATAATCTGTGTTCTTGACACTGAGCTAATCATATTATCCACCAGCATTTCTCTTGACCCAAACATCCTAAAATTATTGTATTTATAAATAGATTTTCAATACAAATATCTTTATTAAGTTTTCTCCAGTTTTAAATCTAAAATAAAATCTGACCTACACATACAGAATAGTAGACAATACTCTGACTGAGAGATCATTAGTCTTGAAGAACTCACCTCATGTTGGTTGATCAGTTGAGAACATTGATGCCTCTTTTGCTTACTTCAAATGTGACTAATGGTCACATCACATTTTCCTTATTTTAAAACCTGCAACACAATTAAAAGAAATTGAAATAACATCAAGTATACATTACAAACATGTCAAATATGTTGTAAAACTTTGTTGTTTATAAAAAAATATATATTATTACAAGTGTTATAAAGAATTGTAGATATTGTTTGTTCACACTAACAAAAAACCTAGAAGAAAAGGTTTCACAAACATTTTTAAAACGCTTCAAAAAGATACACATTGAATTGATTAGGGTTCAAATATTTGCCAACTGAATTATTTTTGCCAAAATTAATGATTTAATCAAATTCCTGAGCTTTTTTTTGCCAGGTAGTGTATGTTGGGCAGATTCATTGAAAGTTTACATAAATCATGTCTGAGATTTTTATGGCCCGGTTTCACAGACAAGGCTTAGCTTAAGCCAGTACTATGCCTTAGTTAAATTAGTTCAAGTTCAGTTAATTTGTTTAGCACATTTACAACAGCCACCAGGCTGACCAAAGTGCTTTACAGGAGAAAAGATTTATACTACATATACGAAAACAGACCATACATACATTTAATACAACCCGATTAAATTTTTTACATTTTTAACCGGGATATTTAAATTAGGATATTTAAGTTGCTTTAATTAAACTACTTTATATAAAAACATCCCTGGTGTGCATCAGGGGACAAAACAATGGCAATGACACATTTTAGAATATGTCTGGGCAATTTATTTTCAGTTAAGACAGCTCAAACTTTCATTTAAGCCTTGTCTGTGATTTTGTTTGTTTTGCATGTTTCTTGCTGAGATCTTGTTTTTAAAGAGTAAATATTTTGTGATTTTTAAGGTCCTACTTTGGTTTATGGAGTATCCAACAACAAGTTCACGTTCATACACAGTGTAAAAACATGTTTGTTTTCTAATAATAGGCAATTATTATCACCTTACTTCTTGACTGACTCTCAAATGATTTGTTCGGCGATTCATCTGTCTAATGCCCTCCTTTCTGTCAGTCTACTCTGATCTGATTGGTCAGATGGTCTAGTCTGCTGTGATTGGTCACCACATGCAGTGTCGAAAATGGAACTTAGGCGGGGATTAAACAGTGACGCATATCCGCCCACGGAACTAGAATTAGAACTTGTTAGACTCGTTCGCGTGATTCGAACTACATTTTTTCCCAACCCCATAACTTATTCATTACTTTTGGCTTTACAACTTGGCATACTGCTTACAGTCACAAACTGGATGAAATGTAATTTTAAGGACATTGTAATATTCAATCTTTAAACAAAATTAAAATATTTTTTTGATATGTGCATTCACAAAAATGTTGCTGATGGAAATAACTTGAAACCAAATAGATCTCGGCAGAGCTATCTTTTTTTGTCAACCTGTGTGCAGTGTGTAGAATCTACAGAAAATCAAAAAGCAATGTAGGGCCATGTCCATATGATAGAAGTTCTCTTCTGATACAATGTTAGAACCAGAGTGACAGCTGTCAAGTTTTATTAAGCTTCAGTGTTCGTCTGGCTTGAGCTTGTGACTTAGTCACCACTGCTGCACAATGCATCCCACACAGTCTGTTTTTTTCACATAATATATATTATGTTTTCTGTTGGTATGTATGAGTAACACATGGTTGAAGGTAAATAAAGACAACTTTGGCTCCTTTTTTCTTGTTAAGGTCTTATAAGACATTTATTACACCTTAAGTAATAAGTAATGTCACTTAAATTTACACATTCAATGGTGCATTGTTCACTTTTAATTATTATTTTAATTTGTGAGATTTGAAAATTTTATACCCATTTTACAGTTTTTCTCGATTGCTAACACTCAATTCATGAAAAATTCACCATTTTCTGACAACTATAAACACATTCTCAGAACAATACACCAACTTGTACTAACCCCACACACAAACAGCCTCATTTTGCAAAGGTTTGACCATATTCTCATTCAGAAAACACAAACACACAATATAATGAACTGAAGTGTCAAGATGTAAACTCAAATAGCACACATTTATCCATCAGTAAACATTCAGTGGCAAAACTGATGACATACCAATCAGAATCACGGGATCATTTCAATAGGAGCAAAGGTCATTGTGCATTCTAGAATCATCTACTGGGCTTTATACTACTTACTGTAAACAAACAGTTTTATCACATTACACACTTTATATAAAAGAAATTTCACTATTCTGTGTCCAGTAAACTACGTCTAGGCCCTCAAATTTGTGATTGTCAAGTTTACAAATGTGAATTTGTCACCTTTTTACCTGTTCAGTATTTTTGCTGAAAATCTTATACTTTTACGTAATTGTGCCAATTTTTTTTTACATTGCCTCCTATTGACAAATGGCTTCACTGTATTGTTTCCTTAATCTTCTCTGTAAGTGGCTTTGGATAAAGGCATCTGCTAAATGCCTGCATGTAAATGTTGTTTGTGCAGTTGTGTACTCTAATGTGTTCTAGACCAGTTCATATTGTTCTTTGGTTTTAGAACATTCCTTGTCTTGTAAGATCATCTTCATCTACTTTACAGGAGTATGATGTTTTATTTTTATTTTTTCCTAAATCTCATTCTTGTATTTTGCTCTACGTGCACTCATTTATGTTGTATATTCTAATAAACACTAAACTGTCAAATGTTTCTTGAATCCCAATAAGAGGTTTTAGAAACAGTGTTTTGAATTGATCTCACCAGTGTCTCAGACTGTGTTGTAGTGTGGGTGTTTTTTAGGGCTTGTGTTTCATGTCTGCGGGAAAGTTTGTTTTTTCAGCAAGGTTGCATTGTTTTGAGAAGAGAGCTTCATTTTGACCTGAAAATAGGATGTTTGGGGAATTGGGTGTGATTTTATGGATTTGTGTTTACTGTTTTGAGAATATGAGGCATCATTTCAAGAAATGTGTAAGGCAATCCAGAAAAACTGTAATTGATACCCCTTTCAACAGTAATTGATTATTAATGCAGTACAGCACAAAACTAAGGCTCCTAAATGATAACACACAGGTAAACTTTGAGTTTCTATGAATATTTATTGATCACAAAGTGATTATTCATATGCTGTTCAATATATTTATGAAATTCTTCCTGGTCCTGGATAAAGAAAGCAGGCATCAATAATAAAGCTAAGCAGCAAAGCTAAAGCTATAGAAGCCTCTATGTGTTTGTATTGACTGCAGTACAGCAAAATCGAGGTTCATTTTTGCTCTTGATGTTGGCAGTCTTTGAGTCCTCCCCATCCCCCTACCCTCTCTCTCCACACACTCAGTATCTGCACTCACTGGATCCCTCTGCCAACACCTCCGTCCTGACAATCACTGGCCACTGGACTATATACGAAGGCCGACAGTTCTACCATAGAGCAAGGTATGATTCCGAAGCTGACATACTGCATAACATCTGATGGCTGGAGAGCACACATACATACACACAGACCCATGTACCTCACGGATCACGACCAACTACAAACAAAAAACAATCAAATACAACCATGCAAATGAGAATTCATAAACATGAAATACAAACCAAACCTACACACGCACACTGACACATACTGAGCTGGTGATTGGTTGAAAATATGTCCCTGTGGATTACCCTTTTGACTTCATACTATTCAAAATCTATTTTTCCATCCCCAGAAAAAACACAAATGTTATTTTGCCTAAATATGCTAAATGGAACCTAAAAAAGCATTAGACCACATGTGGATAATACACAAAAATGACTGGAACTCGATGGTAGGTTGTTACTCACTGTCCAGGGTATTTTTGTGTCTTAAATAAACCTTTTTGTGTATATATCCTTGATTCCTCCCATTAACCACTGTCTAAAACAAACAGGAATTTAATTATACTTGACTATTTCTCAACAGCAGTCCTGGGGTGGGGTTGGGGTGGCCATTGCAGATATCAGGTATAGTGTGCGTGGGTGCTAGCGGGAGGGAGTTTTGCTGACACCTCTGTTGCCCACTTTCACGCTAATTAACACTTCTCAGATGTTCTGCCTGATGGTAGTCTACATGTCAGGCTCAAGAGGACATTTGCACAGACCTTTCGTCTCTGAACAATCTGTGTTGATAAAGGTTCGACAGTGATTTTATTGCTACAAATGTGTTTGAGAGAGTATAACATACAGTTAACACACAAGCAACCCAAAGTAATCAAATTATGCGCAAACACGCAACAGACAGTAACAAACGTACACATGTGAAACACATCTTCACTGATACTACAACATCGCCGTCCTTGCCGGTTGTCACCTGCAAAAACTCAAGCAGTCTAAAGCACCAGTCTGAACCAGGATAACATGGAACCTTGGTGGTCTGATTCATGTAACTGTCCATTGTCGACGGCAGTGCTTCACTGCCACCCTGCACTATAATATCATGTCTTTTGATGGAATTCAGAGGATTTTAAAGAAGCCCATTATTCTCTGTCAACTGGTGTCACTTCTGCAGATGGATGCATTTAATACATTCCGCAATGAGCAACATAAAACGTACACACTGGTTCAGTTACGAATCTTTATTTACATTCAGACATTTCACTGGTGATGTACAAAAGGGTTGGGGTTTGATGGTGAACCACCATACCAACCTTTACTTCCCCTTTAGGAAGCACACATAGTAAATTGTCCCTACCAATAATTTCAACCAAACGATTAATCTATATTTATATATAACCGTCTGTGTTTGTTATTATTACTTATTTTATTCAACATTTATTAATCAGTTTATTGAAATACAAAATCTCTTACAACCGCGTTCTGGAAAAGTAGCGCAGTTTGTGGTACACAAATGGTTATGTTTCGTTTTCTGCAATGAGTCTTACCTCCGTAGGACACGTCGCTAATAGGATTGGCTTTTCTTTTCATGAATCCCGCCTCTCTAACCCACGTCGCTTATTTGATTGGTTTTGCCCTTTCTCGCTTATGTGTGACGTAGGCTGCAGCTGATTTGGTTCGGTTGTAAGCGCATAAAGCTCTGTCAACAAGTCGCGAAGAGCATGATTAACAGGTTACCCGGTAAGAAAAACGTTTTTTACCAAGAGTTTATTGACAAAAGTACGGGAGAAGTTACGTCACATATTGATTCAGGAACAGTGTTTTTTCCCAAATGCAAGACAATCCCCTATAAACCGGATGAGTTGCACGTAAATGTTAGTGTCTGACCGTAGGCTACTTATTTACATCTATGAGGATAACAAAATATAGTTGAATATCATGACAATCTACTGTTTCATATGCCTTTATTAGCTAAAATGCATATTCTAAATAAGTATTTTTCCAAATGATGTTTCTGTATAACTGTTAGTGATTAGTTCAGCTGTGTTAGGGTTATGTTTTAGGCAATATCAAATGTGTATCATCAACCTTATATAAATATTAAACAAGCCAAATTAAGCTATTAAACAAGTCAAAGTAAGCCACTTAAAAATTTTCTTAATGGCTTTTGATTATGGGATTTGAAAAGATTACAGTAAATTATAGATACACATCTAAGCCATAAATATGTTAATATGGAATGTATAAATGCGTTGTTTTGTCAGGTCAGGTGACAGAAGCAGGCCTTTCATGTTGGGGAGGTGGCATGGTCACAGGTGAGGTCAAACATTTAACATTTTCGCATTTGGCAGACGCTTTTATCCAATGCGACTTACATTGCAATATTCTATAGATTTATACTTAGGTACATGCAATCCCCTGGGATCGAACCCACAAACTTGCTCTTGCCGCTGAGCTACAGGAAAGCTAACATAATAGTATGTTAGTTGTGAAATTAGGTACTGTGACAAATGTTAGTTTGACAATCTACAGTATAGTTTCTCAGTGTGCGTTTAAAATCAGAGCTTTGAATTGTTTATATGCCATTCACCACCGAATTTGTTATTTTCTTTGGTGGCAGAAACAGCTGTAGCCAAGCTGTAGCCCATGTGGAGAGGAAGAGGCAGGGTCACAAGTGATTAGGCTTTTAAAACATGATTATGTTCTTTGTTGTGCATTGTATTAAGGTTGCACTGTTATAGAGGTCTATTAATCACTCATGCATACAGTAGTTTTAACAATGTAGGCACAAATACACATATACATGTAAAAAGTAGCTAGTTGTATATTCCGGTGTTTTTCTAAGGAAACTGATTCTGCTGTAGACAGCAATAGACAGTGTAACAAAGAGAGTGACAACAATGAAAAAAAGTGTAGAAAACAGTTATAAATAAAACGATTTTAAGTATTTTTAAATTAGTTCATTGTTTAAATAAGTCAAGTAAATGGTGCTTAACTTTAGTGACAATGCGGCTCTGCAGACCAATTTAATGTCCCCACCAATGTCAAAATCAAACTTACGTTCTTGGTAGGTAGTTTGATGAGCTCGCTCATACCATCATGCAAAGCCGAGTTCTCTTTTTTGAGGGTCTGCATGCGAGTGATACAAGAAGCCAAGCATTAAGAGTAATTTCTGCCACTTCTGCCTCGGCTGTGCCAAGAGGACACACAGAGATGAAAGGTAATGCAAATAGTAGTGTCATACAGCGAGTTCCATTCCAGACAGCCACCTTTGAAATAATTAAGACAGTGGAATTGAAGTGGAGCCCCGGTGAAACACAGCAAATCCTGTGAGTGACTTTTTGCTCTAAAGACAGCAACCAACCAGTCGTAACACTGTTTAAATGTTACCACAGCACCTTTTAATGTCTATTATCTTGTCTAATGTGATTAAGTGGCGTAAAGTGAAATCCCGGTCAAATATAAATAAATAAAATAACGGCACACAACAGAAATTGCTATTCATAATAATCTGTTAATGGGAATAGTTAGGGAATTTCAGTGTATTTAAATTTAAATACAATCTTATTAAAATATGTCAAAATGTGTTATTTGCCAAAAAATGTACATTTCTCTTGTAGCCTGGGTTGCCAAGGGCCGCAAGTCAACCAAATGTTCACACAGAATTGTACAATCATATGCAGAAGATTTCATGCTGTGTTGGAATATGGATCATGTGCTGTGCCGGCTTGCCAAAAGGGATTTGCATATACAGCTGACAATAGTGTGGCGGGTTTATGCATGCAAATAATTTGCTTCATTTGCACATTGCCAGCAATACAAGCTAAATTCATAATTAGCGAGCGTGATTATGCGAACGCAGTTCTGGCGTATTGGAACATGCAAGGATGCCTCACAATCAAGTGCGTTTCAGCCGACATTTTAGGTCTATCCGATTCGCATGCTCACCACTGTTAAATTCTTTAAGATGGTGGCACCTTGAAGGAAATGCTACAGCGCTGACGGAGCCCATCCCACCTCCTCCCTATTCAGTCTGCAATGCGATTCTGGGCAGATTGTGGGGCACCCTTCGCCTACCTCACCTGCATGATACATTTTTAATTCTCATGTCGCTAATAAGAATATTATGTATGAAGTGTAAAGCTTCCGCCTATATGCATGAGTCTGCATGCAGTACCTTTGCATAGAAGTGAGTTATTCAAATGTACGCATGGTTACGGGTAACATGCAGCCTTACTCTTTGTTAGGCAACATTTCTGTCACATAAGACAATTGTTTTGCCGAATGTTTTTTTTTATGATGACACAAAGGCTAATTTTATACTGTATACAATATTAGTAACAACCCTATTTTTACTATTTTTTAAATTATTTATTTTATACATGAAAGAATCATTTCTTGTAGATTATTTAAATATATTACATTAAAGACTATTATAATTGAATATTAATGTATACAACCCAAATACATAAAAATTATGATTAACGTTCATTCTTTTTATGTACATTTTATGTACAATTAATACAGTACATTTTTACAGCAAAATGCAGTACTTTGGTTCACCCGTTTAAGCTTTGAGGGTAACTCGACTGTTTTGCTTATTTGTAGCTAATTATAATAATTTGCATAATCTAAATACAGAAGACATTAGAGATATCAAGCAGCTGCAGGTTAACTGTACAAAACATGACAAACGTATTCTGTGTCACCACATTGTAATTGCACAAATCAGTTCTCAGATCTCTTAAGGACAATTTTACTCCAAAAAGTACCATTTTATAACTGCTACAGCATGCTTTGTGTATTAAAAAATATGCAGTGCAAACTGATGACTGAAATATAAAGCCTGGTTTTCAGGTTAAAGCAGTGAATAAACTACTAAATCCTTTGAAATTTGTATATGTTACAACCTTTATATAGCTTTTGTAATTTGTGAGAAAGTTTAATCTGACTATGCAGTTCTAATATTCTCTGAACTCGATATTTTCAGAACATTTGTAATTCATAATCTCGTCATTTTGAAAAAGGCATCAACATAAAAAATGTGACTAAGGATTAAAGATGATTATTACACCACAGAATTGTTCTATTAAGTGCTTTAACTTCATTAAGCTGTGTACGGTCTGTCAACTACAAAATAACATACCCAAGTAATACCAAGTCTTATTGGCAAATGGAAAATGCTCAAATAAATTAAACACAGAGTGTGTTGATAATACACGCTCAGATTTATATGCCCAAACAGAGAAGTATATTTACGCACAGGGACTCCTCCACTTAATAATACACTAAATTACACACATACAGTATATGAAACCTGTTCTATCTTTGCACACTGCCATCATAAGCATGTGAGATCACCCCCTGTTGCCACAGCGACTCCAACCAGGGAGAACAACACTGTACATGTGACCTGGTTGAGAAGGGGCGGTTCTATATGATGCTCTGTGCCAACATGTATGTCTGTTTGTTTAACATCTTATCCCATTTCAAAGCACTTTTTTCATTAATTTGTAGGAATTCACTTTTAAAGTACAACGAGCGCTAGTAAATCAGCTTGGCTGTTGTGAGATAGGCTAGGGATGCTACATCTGTCCATTAAAATGATATCAGCATCTCTAGAGATTTTAATCTTAGGACTTTAAATTAGTCATTTTTGAGAAATTTTTCATCAATATATTGCATGTGTATTACTACAGTAAATGTTATTTTATGTATTAAACTCAGATATAAATTATGATACGTGTTAACAGAAATTTAATTGGAATGTTTTTTTAATGTTAAGATGTCTTTTTTGGTCTTTTTTGAACAAATAGCTGCTATGATTTCTGTTTCTCATCAAAAAATATGTTTGTTTAATTACAAAGATGCAACATATACAGGAATACTTTAGTAGTAGCATCTTGCTGAAATTGTAATCATGTACAACAATAGTTGTCAGGTCCATCTTGTAAAAATGCTAGTAGCATTGGTTTGTTTGGGCTACCAACACAAGAATATTCCACAAGGTTTCTGTCTGTAGAAGTATACTATCTTTGTAACAATCATTTAAGTATAGAAATGAGGACAAAAGTTTAATAATTTAAAGATTAATCACACAAAGTCTATTTTTAAACTAGAGGAAAGAAATCTTCTTCAGGTAAATAAACATACATCACAAACCATGACAATGAGCACAGTAAGACAAGTGTGCAAAAACACTCTAAAAGGTTTGTGACTGAGAGTAGCGGAGGAAGTGGAGTAGCCAAAAATATGAAGATTGCCTATAATGAATACTGATAAGCTGTCATGGTCGCCATGGTTATACTATTCAGCCAATTACAAGACAGCAATATGCCTGCACTGTCTAAGACACTCACAATAGGAAGTGTTCATTCATAGCGCTGTTGCCTGCCAGCTTACTACAAGAAAATTAATATTCGAAAGAAACCTTGGAGTTCCTCCCAATCTAGGTCCAAAGTCATATACAACATAATGCACTCAAAACATGTTTTTACTTAATCAATATAGTTTAATACACATTTGTATTGGTTTCTTGTTCAAGCACAGTTTCAATGTGTAATATGACATAAATAGGCAACTCTTTGAACTAACTTAGTCCATTTGTGTTGGGACAACATGAGTCATTTTCCTTGACTAGCTGAAACTACACAACGGATTGAGTTTCCAGCATGCTTTGCTCTTATGACTGGATTTAGATTTTAATTAGTGGTGGGCCGTTAACGGCGTTAACGCAGTGAGACTCTTATCGCGCAATAAAAAAAATGTCGCCGTTAATCTATTCTCAAAGTTGGGTTGGGAGCTGGGTCTATACTACGCAAGCTATGATGACTTTCACCTTGATATTTTAGCGCGGATGTATACCTATCTTAATTGCACTGTAGGGGGCGAGAACCAGAGTTTTCAACTCGCGTGATCCGCGTCATTCGCGCCGCCTCATCATCTAATAACCAGGGCTTCATTCGCGTCATTCGCGCCGCCTCATCATCTCATAACCAGGGCTTCATTCGCGCGATTGACGCAGCAAGTAGGTCTATCGCGTCTTTGCATTGACTTTACATGTAAATCACTCGCGCTTGACTCGCCATTCGCGTTTGGACTGAACACAACATAACGTTACTGTGAAATGACCACATCAAACGTGACGTGCTAACATGGATGCAGGTATGAAGCCGCCGAGTTTGCTTCAGGGAAAATTTATTTTTAAGAGCCTTCCCAATGGAAACCTCGACAAGACTAAGGTTGTTAGCACCTTGTGCAATGCGGAATTGGATTACTGTACGGAATTGGTTTAAAAAAAAAAAAAAAATTCTCTCAACAGGTCTAGCTTTAGTTGAAACCAGTAAATTTGTATTGGCAACTAATGTATTATGGCTCCTGTATGACATATCGCTTGTTGCTCCCTAACTCTTTGTAAGTCGCTTTGGATAAAAGCGTCTGTTAAATGACTAAATGTAAATGTACTGTAGGAGCTCTTCCAGTCTCAAGTACCACCTAAACGCAGAGCATCCCTTAGCTAATGCGGAAGTAAACACAATTACATCTTATTGAACATAATTTTATTTTCATCACCAATTATCATAGTAGAACAGCTTTCTCAAGCAGTTTGTGATGCATTTTGGAAACAGAAGATGAGCCCCTGATCTAATGCGCCACCTGGTTTGAGAAACCCGTTCTCAAAGACTTACTTTTAGTCATTCTTTGGGTAGCACACATATTCTGAATGCCTTCCGCAGAATTCAAATGAGCCATTTTAATCTAGATTAATCTAGATTAATTCCAAGATTAATCTAGATTAATTCCAAGATTAATCTAGATTAATTCCAAGATTAATCTAGATTAATCTAGATTAAAAAAATTAATCTATGCCCACCACTAATTTTAATATTGTTAAAGTGCTGTTGTATTTGTGTCTTTGTGCAGATAAGGAGACTTGTTAGTGTTTACTGTTCTGTAATGTTAAAATTAAAAAGATTTTCTGATTTTGGGGGGGTTACCATAGTGGTGAAGGGTAAAGTTTTACTTAGCTTGTGGACGAGCACATTCGTGCCATTATTGCATGTACTCAGCTTTACAGCTCTGCAAATGCAGTAAACTCACTCCATGCTGGCACCATACCTTACATGTGTAAAAAATATGTTTATTTTATTTTGAAGCATTAACATTTATTTGTCTTAACACAATGAATTACATAAATCGTAAATATAATAAATAAAATAAGTTGAAGTTAACTTTTTTTCGCGTCTGTACAATTAACCCAGTTTAAATTCAGATAAACCAATTAAATTGTGTGGAAACGTGTCATAATAAAATTAAATTAATCCAACAATTTATTATTTCGGAATTGAGTGAGTAAATTTGTGTTATTATTTAATTTGACAAAAACCTCCAAATCAGCAAACACTCAAGAATATGTTTGAAAATCAAGATCATCTAGCAAAATGAATCACAAAGTAAATGTATTTTTCATGTTAAAGCTGCGACTTACATTATATCTTGCACTGATGTTTTTTTCCATATACAGTATGACCCCATTCTATCATTCAATGCACATAAAATAGCAGTAGGCTAATGAAAGTAGAGACCCTAAAAATAATTTGTAAACATTAAAACATCAGCCTTTCAAAGATACATATTAAACTGCAATCTAAATCTAAATAACCAGGAAAATGATATATATATATATATATATATATATATATATATATATATATATATATATATATATATTGGGAGGCAGGCATGTTGTATGTTAAAAATATACTGTAAAACTAAAAATATACTGTATAATCAAAATTCATTAAGCATAACAGGTGCATAAAAAGGACATTTCCTTTCAATTCTTTATGAAAACGTGGAGATTTAAATACAATAATTCCACTAAAGACTGTGGAAAATCAGTTCAATATCATGCTCTCAGTTTTTGATCATGAATACCATTTTTGAAGGCATTCAATCTCATCCATTTTGTTCATGTATGTAATCTACAATTATTATTGGCTAATGACTTAATTGTGTAAAGAGCTACAACTTTGAATTTATTCGTTTAAGACAAAATTTCTGCTAAGGTTGACTCAGTAAGTAATTATACTTTCTATGTTTTGTATGTAAATTAAAATATTAGCTACAGCTTTTGTGATGCCTACTTTTAATGAATTAAAAATTTAAGATTAAAATAAATTAAAAGTAGGCTATATTGTAAAGAATAAAGACATTACAATGAGAAGGCGTTAAGCCAGACTAAAGAAAATGCACTATTCTCAAGTTCAAATACAAGCGAGGACAATAGAGGTGATGTCATCTTTTATGCACGGTCTAAGACAGACCTGAAGATCTGCTTAAAAACGTATGCAAACAACCTTTCCATTCCACTTATTTCACACACGCCTTCACAAACTTACACACACCTCGCAAGCAATGTAGGCCTATATATATCATGTTTGTAAGATATTCACGGCCGTTACGCTACGGTTCCTGCTTTGGGGCCCGCGTTTGCTGAGGCTGGGAACGGCCGCCACTTTCTAAAGGGATGCAGATGAGTCGGGTGCACTTGACATCTTTTCATGACCCATGTCGCCCCCCAGCCCCCCACCCCGCCGGCGCTGTCTGTCATATTCTGGATAGGGCCGTGGCATTGCCACTTGCCCCCGAGCGTGGGAATGGGAGCGTCCAGTCGTTCACATCTACTGCGCTCCGTTTAACGGAATCAATTAAGGAGGACCGACCCCCTCGCTCCCCATGTGCCCACCCCTTTTCATTTTTGTCAGCTCTCTCTATATGTCCTAATTATTTCTGTTTGGGATGCCAGCGCCGTTTCCTGGCCAAACGCGACCGAGCTTAAATAAATAGTGAGCACGTGGGTTTCTGTCGCTAATAACTGGTGTAATAATTGGTGAGATAATATAGGCTGGACTATTTTCCATAGAGATAATTATCCATTTTGTTCTTTAATTATTTTATGGTAACCGAAATTGTCCTAATACTTTGTTTACTTTATTTTTGTTCTGTAATGTCCAATTCTGTGAGCACATGATGAGCACAAACCACACGTTAAAAGCAACCAAATAACATCCTAAAACTAAACTATCTGATTGCAGTGCGTTTAATTACTTAGGATTTATTATTGTTATTTATGGCTAGTATATCTTCATGTCTTTTACAGGATCCAGAGTTTTCGATGAGCCAGGAGGCAGTTTTTACTTTCGGTTATCTAGCTTTATGAAGTCCAACATACTCATACAGCTAGATAACCAAAGATAACAACTCGCTTCCAATTCCACAACAGTAATCCCCGGATACCTTCGTGTCTTGTGAAAGAATAAATCCAGGTGGAGAAGTTGCTAAAACAAAATGCAATATGCAGGGAACTTCTCAACTGTCAACTCATCCAGTTCAAAGATATTACAAGTATATGCCATTACAAAAATAAAAACATGCAACCGTTTCTTCACAGGGTAATACAAATTAAATCAGAAGCTATAATCCATTTGACATCGGAACACTTAACGTTAAAACAATACGAGAGTGAGAGAGCCTGTCGAATAAGGAGCAGTCATCTTCGCCCAGGCCATCATTTGCATTGCAAATTACCTCCCAATCTCACAAAAGGCTCCTTTGGCTCTATTAAATCGTAGCGGCAGCGGCGATAGATACCCCACGGAACCAGCAGCGAGATAATACAAAGGAAAAATCCGATTCCAGAAGAAAAAAGTGTACACGGAAATAACATCGCTCTATCTTTCCCCACTGAATGGAAAAATCGGGCTCTTATTTTGGCCGAGTGGTAGCAGGTTGTCCGTTCTTGGATGAGATCGGTAATGCCACAGATCCCCGAGAGCTGCTATAAGCGAGACGAGAGGAGGATTGTGTTGCTGCTGCCAGCGGTCTGAGAGAGGGAACAGGGCCACATCTCGAGGAGTGGGGGGCGGAGGGGGTAAGCGGGGGACGGGCTTCCAGTACCAAACTATGGACCAGCCAGAGAGGGTCAAAGGTCTCGGACCACGCGAGTGTAAGGCAATGATGATTATGTAATTAGAGATCTCGAGAGTGCGCTTGCATCCGTTTTGATGAGGCTGCAATCCTCACGCACTACTGCAACGGTTTGGCCACAGTGACGAGTAAACTTGATGGAAATAACTGAGAAGCAGTACCAATCGCCCCCATTTGCGAGATTTTAAGATTATATGGCAGAATAAAACGTGTCGCATGCGAGAGGATTCTTGAAATCAATTGGCATTGCCAGTCAATAAGAAAGGTATGTTCAGTATTTCGGAACCAGCCCTGGATGATCTGTAGGGTTGACTTCGTGCATATCGATAACTCTTATTCTGATATTTGGTTACAGTATATTTATTTGAAATGAATAACTTAATGCTTATGTACGGCTTTGTTCAGTTATGTGGCAGCATAAGTGCAGTAATAACAAACCTATAAATCGCAAGGATGCCATGTGTGGGTTTCAGAATGTGAATCACTGTACAACTATCTTTCGATCCCTTTCTTTCTCCCTCTCATGAACATTTATAAAGGGGGCGCTCAAGACGTTGTGAAGCTGAAACATTTGTTCAATAACATTGACTTTAGCAATTCATTTCACCTCTTGACAATGATGAGACATTGTCATCTGAATAATACAATGCCCTTTAAAAACATTGGGGTAACAGGAGTGATAAATTGGCAAGGACAGGTACAATAAGTAAAATAGCCTTCGTTTGAAGGAAACTGGTTTGCTTGATTTAAGTGGATATTTGTAATACTACATAGCTATTCATGTCTTCCATACAAGTGTTTAGCAGAAACGGCATTTGGCTAGAATAAAAATATAATGTATAGTCACAAACACGATCAATTTAGGAATGAATAAAGTTGTTGTAAAATGTAACGACATTAGAGGGGACATTAGCTTACATAGCAAAATGCTTACCTTAAAGACTTTACTATAAGCAACCTTTCATTTACATTTACATTTAAACAAACTTTTCCATGGGTTTTTTTCTATTTAAACACACTTTTCACTTACTTAGAACATCACGTGTCACTAGGCTTAATAAACTTTACAGTGCCTAAATTATAACCTCCCAGCATCGAATACAGAAATACAGAAAAATATGTGTAAAGCATAGAAGGTGTAACTAAAATACATCTTGAAATCAATTCACCCTTAAGGCGGTACACCATTATTAATTAACAACATATCAAGAACTTTTTTACCCACTGCATGAGAGCGCGGCCTTGAGAAAAGCCCATTTGGTTAAACGGGTTCAAAAAATGTCATAATTAAAGTATGTATCTAGCACACAATAATTTATACTGGCCTTGTATATAAGGATAAGAAATGTCTCCAGATGTACTCACTTGAGCAATGGTTTTATTTGTGCCGAAGTCGACGTGGCCAGATGCAACTCCTTCTGTAGGTAAATAACTCAGCATTAACCCGGCATACGTTTAAAATTGCCGCTAATACTCAGTTCATTACGCGTGCCACAGCGGCTCTGATTCTCTCAAGAGCAAAGTCCAAGCGCACGAAAACGACAGCTCCAGTATAAGCTAGGACCAGTGAGAGGGGGAGAGAGGGAGGAGGGGTTGAGAAGTTTCCCATAACCCATTTGTCTGCAGTATCAAATAGAAAAGTGCACTGTTGAGCAGAGAAGGTCGGCATGTTTTTCCCCCTTTTCTTTCCTTTTCTTTTTTTCATGAAGGGTGTTCAGGAGGGGGCAGTCCTCTCTGTGAAAGAAAGGACGTGCTCTGAAATTCAAACAAGTTCGCCAGGTCTTTTGTTGGACTTGAACTGAGGAGGCATTGTTCCTCTATTGGCGTGGACTAGTCCCGGGTTCCCAGACCAGGTTACGGATTGACTGCGGTAATGAATTTTCTCCGTGCTCTTCTGCCCAACTCGTTTTGACTTACGGAACGCAATGGGCAGCTTTGACACTGAGAGGACATCATTAGCCTGGAGAAAACTTTCATAACCTATGTATGGGTTGTAAATTTTTTTTGCTTTAGAGCTCTCTTAAAACATTGAGTGTGCACAGACACGGGCTCAGAAAGCAAAGGCCATATGTACAGCCCACAGCAAAACAAACATTATTGTTATTATTATTATTACTGTAATATTGCAAGATGTTGTTATTTTATCAATGTCAATTCAGCTAATCTACTGTTTGGATGTTTCAATTCAATCACTACAATAATTTAATCTAAATTATTGCTAGGTCTTAGATTTAAGGAAAACGAATTCACGTTTAATTTCACAATGAGGTCACGTCCAATGACGTAGCAAGCCTATCGGCTACGTGCAGCCATATTTAAATACATCAGGGAAATTAGCGCATCAAATATGCAAATCCCCAACATAGCCTTTCTTTCAGCGGTCGGAGTAATTTCCCTTCATCGGCTTCGAAGTGGTTCGCTTCATTTTGCGAAGAATATGTAAGTTGCTGTTTTCATTGAAAGGAAGCATCATTCTTTACAGTGAACACTGGACCGTGCAGAAAAGAAGCGAAGACTGTTTGCCAGGGAAATCGCACATCTTGCATAATGAGACGACTGCTCCGCCATTCTTACAGCTTCACCGCAGTTGGTCTTTGCGTGTGTATTATTTTTAATATTGATGCGTATTTAAAGGTATTTTTAATTATTCTTTGCATTCAAGGTGGCTGCGTTGATTTATTTCATTTGGTTCGACAGAGTTATTTGGTTACACTGTTTAGGATTCAGATTTTATGTTTTGTATGCACTGTAGGGTATTTATTATTGCTTAATTTCAACAACAATATATGGTTCGCAAGATTTTTCACGGCAAATTTTCTTATTCATTCCTTAGGATTCGTTAATTGACATACATTTTATAAAATGGAATTTGAAATATTTATACAAGCATAACTGGAGAACAAAGAAATTTGAATGCGTCAAACAAAAAGCAATAACGAGCGTCGTGTGTCGTGTGTCTTGAGCAATTTGTTAATTTAGAAAATTAGAAAAGTCAAAATGATAATGAACATACAGTTTTGGACATACAAACCAAAATGTTAGATGCATACAATTTAAAGTCCTTCATACGAACTAAAATTGGAAAAAAAATATGTTTTAAATAACTGACAGCATATTTTCCAAATAATACTCTGCTACTATCACAAAAATCCTTTACTTTTTAACTTTTGTTTCCTTTCGGGCATTGAAATAAACCCACATTGCTGTAAATATCTTTAAAGGGCTTAAAATGTAAACAACACACAACACCGATTGCTTTCAATTTATCATTCAAAAAAACATCATCGATTCTAAAACTTACCATATAAAGTCATCATTATTGGCCTAATATCCATTTACATATTAATAGAAGTGCCCTCACTTTCGAGATAGTGCGCTTGCCCAACTTTTTTGTGCAATTGACGTCTCTTCTTTATAGTTCCTACTCATACAGCGTCTGGTCTTCATCTTGAGAACCTTTGCTCAGCTGATCTGGCACCCAATAGAAGTGGTCAGACGGGCACACGTAAAAAAATACTCCCAATGGGTCAACACGTGCTGTCGTATACTCGCATATTACCCGCTTTAAACAAACTTAAGACTGTCCCGTTTTAACTCTTTCTGTGAACAGACGCCAAGGAGAAAAATTTGACTTACTTGGACTTCGTATGTCCTCATCTTGACAACGTCATACGGTCCGAAGTTGCACATGTGTGGGAAAGGCTGCGCCTGTTTGCAATACAGCAGGACCGTGATTACCATACTTATGCATATTTAAAATCTACACAGAAAAAGGAAATCAAACTTTCCCACAGTAAACTGTGAAGGGAGACAATGTATCATGCAGATGTCTAGTACTATAATATAAGCATGAATTAGTTCTGAAAGAGTTATAAATCGAAAACCTTTAACGACGCGGGCTATTAATCTTATTGTTGTGATAGCATTTATTCACTTTTTTTCTATTAGATGTTTTTGGAACCAAGCTGGCGAACAGTCAGTTTAAAGTTAAATTATTGAAATACGTGATGATCTTATTTGATTTGCGGAAAAAATTGATTATCCGGATTTAGGTCTATTCTGGCAACGTTATTCTTAATATTCCAGCAATAAATTAAGTCATGCAAAATTAAAAATATAAAAAAATAATTCATGCAATACATTTAGTGCAAAAAGAGCACTCGTAACGCACCATTGATAAAAAATAATTGTGGCCTAAATAGTTTTTCTTCATCGAATTTGAACAAAGAATCAGAGAAAATACATTGTCTTGCATTAATCAGCACATTCTTTATCGTTTTTGTTTCTGTTATCCCAAATCTTCTATCTTTGTTCATTTTTTCAGAAATATCACTCTGGTTATAAAAAAGTAATCAATAGATAAAAAGAGCTATTTGAATCAATTTTAAATGTATAAAATCTGCCAAAATGCAATGCACACACCATAAAATATAGAATATTTTTTATCGATATACAACTGCAGTTTTGCAAGTTCTTCTTTAATTTTGCGTTAAAGCTATTGCGAGATAACTTCATAGCCATTAATAGTTTTCCATTTTTTTTAAATTAAAGCTTCTTTATTACTATTCTATAATATTAAAAAATAAACATTTTGCCTATGAATTCATTGAATATTGAAACGTAAATTAAACGTAAAGCGCATGGCGACATCTAGTGGTGTAATTCTCAGAAGGGAACTTCTGCAGAAAGCAAATATAACGATCTGAGAGTGGCACGAGCGTTAATACTTCGAGATTAAAGATAAATACAATCTATAGCCAAAAATATAAGCAAAAATATATCGTTTTTATTAGTCTAAAATTATTTTCTTATTACTCTCCAATTCTCCCCCATATCCTTATGAAATTTACTTTCAATCAAGCTATCGTAAATCAGCAACGGCTGTACTATAATATTTTTCAAAAGAAAGATTATTTTACAGCAATTATAAACAAACCTTAAATATTACAGTAATTCACAAATTAACAGAAGTCTTGTTTTAACCGAACCATTTATGTTTATTTCGTGTAGCCTCCGTTTAACCAATTTGTTTCTGAAATAAAATCCAATACAACCCCTGAACGAGGAGTTTTAGCATCTAAATACAATTGTCTCTGTTATCACGCGTTAAGGTTTTAGTTAAAGTCTTGTCAGTCTGGGGGATCAGTTAATCCTAAATAAATTATTTCTTTATTATTATAAAATTTTATAGCGCAGTTGACGGGAATTGCAAACCTGTAAAAAGCAATATGTTTATTTAGATTTGGTTTGTAGCTCTTAATAATGCAAGCCAACTGTTAATAATGATGTCTTTTAAAGACACATTTACTGAACGCAGTCACGTCCGACCTTTACATATGTTAAAAAGCGACAAATGTGTAATCTCAAAATACATTGAGTGAATTATTTAAATTATATACAAATGTGATAAATTAGTACATTTACGTTTGTATGTCCATTTTGTTTGTCAATAACCTTAAAGTATGCCCCACAAATATATTCGGCTGTATTTTTTCATTATGGCTAATTATCTACAACAACAGGGCAGTATCACTGTTGTTGTAGATAATTTGCCATAATGAAAAATACAGCCGAATTACAATTTATTATTATTAAATATATATAAAGGGCTTTGTCATAGTAAGTTACGACTTACTATAACGTTGAAATTTTCAGAAACACAGTTATGACATGTTGTTATTGCTAAAGTAATTTGCTAAACAATCGTTATTGTAGTCGTGCTATATATGTTTTAGTTGGTTTTCAGCGCATAGAGTCACAAGCACTTTTACACATCAGCATAAAAATGCAACGTGACCGACTATACACCTTTGCTTTAGTCTTATAACATTTGAGGTCCTAAAATGTTCAACAAATAGGCCTAATAGTGTGTTGGAATTATTACTATAACTAGAGACAGGTCTAGACTTTGCAGTGTTAAGTTTTCGTTGTTTTTCGTTTCATCATTTGTTTGTGTGTGACTGGAAAGCACGCACATTTAATATAGAAGTCATTATGAAAACTTTCTATGCCGGATGTTTAGGCTTTAAGAATTTCCAACTGCTTTTAAAATGTATGATTTGCTATCTTTCGTTTGTGTTATTTCGTTTGATGTTTTCAGACTGTTCTCAATGAGTAGCTCAATTGAGCGTTAATAACTACCATGCTTTGTAATTTTGAGATAAGAATTGGTGCTAAGTTGCCTGTTTAAACTGATTAAACTTTAACATCGTGTCTTTGTTGTGAGTTATTCATCGAATACAATATAAAGTAGTATAAATAGTAGGCCATATTCGAAGCTGTCCTCAGTAATTTATTTTTAAGTGTAAATGATATATACTTACATTATAAATTATGTAAACAAGCGTTGGAAGTATATTTCAGAAACAAAGCTGATCATTGTCCAGAAATGTACAATGAATGTGTTTTTAAATGGAGTCTGTCTTCTCCGACATAGATGTGGTTGAATGCAATCAAATGAAGACATTACACTCTCGTCATAAACCCATCGCTGAACAGATTAAAAAAAGAAAACTTATGCAATAGTGACATCTAGTGGCTGAAAGGTTTCAAAATATCTTCAATAGACTTCGTATACAATTTAGTTGGCAAACTGCAAAGTTCTCTACTAAAGATAAAAATTGTTTGATATCTCTTGATTGGAATGTTAACACGTAGGCTAAATGTTATCTTCTTGCTGGAATTCCACCACATACACTTCAGCAGCTTGTATTAGAGGCTCCCAAACATATCAGCCCAAATTTTATATAAAATAACTCTCCTGCATTGTATGATATTAAAATTATTTAGGAGAGCTCCTTATAGAATATCATTGTGTGGGCTTATTTTTGTTTATTGTTTGTTAATATTACTTCATGTAGTGTTTAAATTGGAACAAAAACAGATAAGATGTATATTAATGCATTATTTGATTTAAAAATGATATCATCCATAATGTATACAATGGTGTTTGTTGACAATCAGATGAAAAATGTACTTTTCTGACACACTACTGCTTTGTCAGTTTGCATACACCATGCGAGACAAAGACTGAAGTAGGCATAATTTCTGAACTTCTCATATTTAAAGTCACTTATAGCATATGGTAATTTATGACTTCTTGCTGACCTTTGTATTTGAATATATAATATTTTTAGAAGAATTGTGAAATAATTATTTTGTGGACCTTTAGTAAGATGTTACTACACGCAGCTCCAAAAGTCACAAGTCAACCAACTTTTGCAAGTTTATTATGATGTTGTGAAAGTTACCTCGCTATAATTCATTACTGTCTATCATACATAAAACGTTGATGTAACATATGTGATATTAATCTAATATAAGGGAAACCCTATAATAATATGTTTTGCTGAGTTAGAGATGTTTGGTTAGGAGGTCACAGGAGGTCAATCAATTAAAGATACGGACTGTATGATGTATTCAGGGTATCCGTAAAACACAATAAAAATCACACCAGGACTTCTGTGTAAACTAAGAAAGCCAGTAACTTTACTGAATTCTCTGCAAAATACAAATACCTTTTTAGCCCCAGCAGGGGAATTTTTTTTTAATCCATACAATATTTTTTACTACATACAGCTAAATCATGTTCCTTGAGATACAGAGACGTTTTTTAATTTAATGACATCTGTCTTCAAGTGGCGACAAAGTCCAGCTTTTGCCGCTGAAAGCCTCTTTCTCCTGATTAAAAAAAGACTCACTTTCTTTCAACCAAGCTACATCTGTTACTACAGAATTTTTCAGCATTTTTTCATTTTTTATTTTGTTATTTATATACTTAATGGAAACAACACTCCAAAAAAAATCTGTGATTAAAAAATAAACCGGAGAGTCCTACATGGACAGTTGAAATCTATATAACAAATGATGGCAATTCACACATTATTGTACACTTGTTAGGGGAGAACAATCTCGAATACTTCATTAAAAGGGAATCTGAGGCACTGGGAGGGTAAGTCAGAGGTACCAGCCACTAGCCACTAGAACAACTTGTGAGGAAACACAATGGTGTTGAACCCAAAAAAGCATAAAGGATCGGGAAAACACTTTTTGTCTTTGGTAGAAAAAGAGACTACAGATGCAATACCAATATTACAGAATGCACAATGAAATGTGATATACATATCTTTATAAATGTATCAAAAACAAAGCCAGCCACAATTTACTAAATGATGATACAAGCTTATACAAGCAGTCATGAGGTATCTATGACTGTGCTGTCATTTGTTTAAACTTTTCAGTGCAATGTTGATTAACAGGACACTGTTCCTTAATTTTGTTGTGCTCATTTAGGGTTTCAAAAGGGTAGGGCAATGGGACAAATTCATGGGGGCGAACCTGAAAATGACTGTCTAAACATGTATGCCTCTGAAAGACTCAGTCCGGTAGAAAAAAAACGAAGAAAAATAAGAACAATATTACAATTAACATGTGCAACTGCACATAAGCCCATAATGGGGAAAAGTGATGACCATAAATTTTATCATATATATTCATATATTAGAAAGCTATACACAAGCATGTTAATTT
Source organism: Triplophysa bombifrons (assembly GCA_029783895.1). Taxonomy (NCBI): domain Eukaryota; kingdom Metazoa; phylum Chordata; class Actinopteri; order Cypriniformes; family Nemacheilidae; genus Triplophysa; species Triplophysa bombifrons. Next base: position 12,396,060 of record CM056451.1, on the reverse strand, counting down.
CACAGATTTTTTTAAAAGATTCTTAATATTATTATTCAATATACTTAGAAATACACGTTTAAAAACAAAACTTCTACAAAGAGAAAGAGAGAGAAAAACACTGAGCAAAGCAAAAATTCACTGTCTCAGATTTCATGGCTTAGGGATTAAAAGCCCAAGGTTCCTAGTTCCTTCTGCTGTCATTTCTTATATATGCAAAGCTATCAAAACACATTCTGGCTCTTATAAACTACAAAAAGCCACAACAATGCACTTTGCATTGCATTCCTTTTGATATGAAAATATAAGCAAGTGTAACATACAAGTTTTCCTCTTTTTTCTTTTAATACTGAACAAAAATGCAAGTCCCGGATTTGAAATTTCATCAGAATTAAATGACATGGCTCTTACTTTAAAGTCCTTCATCTTACTCAGCGCCACTCTGTCCTGCTATTGATTCGTTCCTTCCTTCAGCAGGAGAGTTTTTTGTTTCTATATTTCATTGGAGGTCCTGACATATCTTTCCCCAAAGAAAACCCAGGAACCTGCACATAAATCTATCCAAGCCTGCAAAATTCTTGCATAACAGTTTTGTTTGTGTGAAAAGAGCAATATTTATCAACCTTGACCCTTCCCCGTTATCCCTGGCTTTTCTCTATGTACAATACGTTGAACCTGCAACATGACATGGTTACCCATAACATACATTTAGTAAAGGGGCCATCTTTTAGAGAGTGGCACGAAAATTTACATATTTTACTAGTATAACTCAAGTGCTAGCCTGATACCTCTGTGATAAACCCTCTGCTGCACTCCTCTTGTGGCCGAATGTCACTGAGGTTAATTTAAATACAAAAGAAAAAAAAACTAAAAAGAGTACCTGACACTTTTGTTGGTTTGTTACTCTGCATACATGTACACCTACAGTACACACACGTGTAAATATATATGCATATATGGCAATTCTTTTCACACACTGCACAAGTTATGCATAGTAACCCTGCCCACTAAACCCTCCCCAACCGTGTTGTACTAATCCATCTTCCCTTTTCCCTCCCTAAAACCCGTCGATCACAACAATATGTATATCAAACAAACAAAAAAAAAATTACAGGTAATCTAGAGAGCACTTTCTCTCCCTCTACAACAAAACAGGGAATACGGGATAGCAATGATTGTGACTCATCATAAACAGCAGAGAGAAAGCGAGAACATGAGGGATGTGGAGCCATGGAATCTCTGTGTTTTGCGGGGGGAGGTCAAGATCGATGATGGGGCTGTTTTAGGGACGTCGCTGATCATGTGGTCCACCCCTCTGACAGGCGGACTCGCTTAATGGATGGGCTGTCTTGCTCATCCAAGCCAGGCCGGCCCAAACCCAGGGGCGAATGGAAGTCCGGACGGTGCTCGTCGCGATCGCTGCCATCGTGTGAGCTGCCACAGCTACTGAGGCTGTCGGCTGGAGAGCGCCCCGAGTCCTGTCGCCCCTGCGGGGGCAGCCCCTGGTGCTGTGGGTGGGACGGTAGAGGGCCGTAGCCGGGCGTGGTGCTGCTCGAGCGGTCTCTAGGAGGAGAAACAGGTTCGGACTTGATGTGCAGGCTTTGAGTAGAAGGCAGGGACAGATTTGAACCCTGACATAAGTGAGTGCTAGAGCAATTTCTGTAAAAAGGAAAAGAAATGAAGGGGGTTACGGATCATAACGAGTGCTTGTGCACTTATGTGCACACGTGACAAAGATCACAGTATGAAATCATTGTTTTAACATTTGCAACAAAAATATGCCAAATTTTGGTGCCTAATGGAATCATATAAAAAAACAGATTATATATTAAAACATTTATTTTTGAAGCAGTGACAAAATAGAGAATTTTACATTAAAGTGTAAGGAAAAGAATTGCAATTTAATCCTTATGTGTGTAACTAGGTGTCGTTTGTGTTTTGACTCACCCCAGCTGATTGAGAGCAGAGTGCTGCATGTTCTGGATCTGATGTTGTTGCCATCCACTCATTGAACCCAAATGCAGTGTGTTGGCACTGTTAAAGCCAGATATAGAGGAAAGATCTGCACTGCTCAAGGAATATTCTGCAAGACAACACATGACTGAGTTTAATGTTTGCAATATGGTGAATTTTGTGCTGCTCTTTTGGTGAACATTGTCTCCATCTGCTGGAGAGACATTGGCATTACAAACAGACTAGGGAGGTTAATAGTATTCTAAAAAGATTAACTAAAAGTTTATACAATTAATATATACAAATAAAGTCAAAATAAAGACAGTATATGGTATTAAACTACATAGTATTAATGCAAGATTTGTAATATGCAGTGACAGGAGGGACCAAACAGTCTTTTTAAATATATCCAATAAATTATTCATGCCCACCAACTAAATGTTAACATCCTTTTCACATGACAATAAACATTATAGCCTATTAACTTAAAAAAAAAAGAGGTCCCCACTGACTTTCCATATTAGGAATAAAAATGACTGTGGTCGAGTCAATGGGGACCATTTTTGGATGAACCATCCCTTAAATTATGTTGTTTATTTTAGAAGCAATTTAAAGATTTACATACCAGTACCATATGAGGTGGAAATGGCTGATGGGTAGCCACCCATTCCCTGCCCAGGTAAAGTGGGAGTCGCTACAGAAACCACAGGGGTAGCCAATGACTGCGCAGACTGAGAGTTGTTTATTCTCTGATTCTGTAAGGCAAACAACAGAGGAGATGAATATGCATGATGAAAAAGCAAACAACAGAACATATATGTTACTTCTATTAAACAGTGCAAAGAGAGCAACACCCCACAAATCATGAAAGCGTAAAATAATCACTCGACATGAAGCACCACAGAACCCTCTCAACCTATAATTTCAAATCTCTCACAGGGCACTTGGTCGCTATAGAAACTCAAAGTCTCCAAGGCAACAGAGCCGAAAACAGAGGGCTTGGATTTTTTTTCTATATCTTCTTGCTGGTATTTTGACTGAATGATTTAGGTTTAGAAAAGAGAAAGGTAGAAACTAAGGGGTTAAAAAATAGGTGGCTGCAATGACCACTAGATGTCGCTGTGGAGCTTAGCTGTGCAGTTTTCCTCTCAGTAGTAAGATTGTGGTTCAATCTGTTTTTTTACAGGACGATTTGTGCACTGTGCGGTTGGCCTGAGAACAATAGATATGGGTTAACTGCTAACTGCTTAGATTATTATTATTTTGCACTCTTGAAATGTTTCTCGAGTAACATGGCAATGACCTCCAGGTCAATACGCCATTCTATTGTTACCAGTTTAAGTGACAGCTTCACTTACCAACAAAAGGTCAACATCCTCAGACTGATGGCAGTAAAGGGAGGGCAATAAATTCAGAATTAGCGTCATTGGCTGACAGCGGTGGTTGTGTAAAGCTGAAGGAGGCATGTGGCACTACTTGAATTTACAGGCCAACAACACAATAGGCTACTAAACATGAGTCTGAAAAGGTATTTCTGATTGCGACTTAACCAGGGTTTAACAACTATATTTAGAAAAAAGGAGAATAATTTGGAGGACAATCACAGAGGAGCTAAGGCTCAGACACCACGTCTATGACAATCCTTTACTACAATTATGGACTTACAATAGAAGGCATGTTGTTCTTGGCTCCTGGCGGGATAAGCACTCGCAGGTCAGGTTTACGACTGTTCATCCCGAGGTTTACCGGTGGAGGAGATTTGGCCTGCATGTTCTTGTTCATGCCTCCAGAGGACACCAGAAGTCCAGGAGAGTTACGATGGTTAACATAACCATTTCCTAATGAGAGAGAATAAGAAGGAAAGTCACAATATGTGGAAAAAAATCAAAGGCATTACACACAACATTCAGTACATCGAGCTTTCACCATGCCACACAATTTAAGCAAGCTTTCACCAGAATGCACCATTTCCAGCGTCATCTACTGTGAAGCTTCTATTCAGCCCTGTCTACAGCTCTCCACACGGTTCCAGTGAACCTTCGCCGCATGCAGCCATTAAACACAGTTTTATCCGTTCTGGACTATTGCAACTATCTTTCACCAAGAATGTGCTCTTTCAATTCAATGTTTCCACACCATTTCCCCCTACTTTTACCTCAAGCACCACTCATTCATTTGTACAAACACACCCTCTCATTCAACCCCCATCAAACCAAACCAAACCAGATTAATTCAGTTGTCCCGAAACACCCCGTCACACACAGCTCGAGTCTGCCTCATGAATCATTATATGCTATTATGATTCAAAATATGTATTTTTCTGTCTCTGTAAAAGGTCCAAGCCACCAGTTCAACTGATCCATTTGGATAAGGTAAGTCATTTTTATGTTTATTTTTAATCATTTTAAACCATTAGTGCATGTAGAAGGTATGAAGTCTATTTTTTGTCTCTAGCAAAAGCAGACGTAAGACCGCTCATGAGGACGATTCAGTATCTTGATTCTTTGGAGGACTTGAGAGATAAATATGTTAAGTGTGGGAAGGGAGGGGGTCTAAAGACAAAGAGAGATGAGAGAGATGGGACTCATTTGTTGTTCCTGTGGGTTTGTGGTAAGGAGGCAGGTGTTTGATGAATGAGACAGGTGGCATTTGTAAATCTTTATCCTTTAAGAGTGTTTGTAGACCCGATGTCAAATGACAGGCTCAGGCTAGAAAAAATATCTTTTTAATTTAGTTTTTGTATTCCTTATTTAACATTTTCAAGCTATTTGTATCGTTTTGTTTTTATTCCAGTTCTTAATATCAATCCATCAAAATAAAAATATTTTTTTTTTACATTGAATTTACTTGAACTGAATAGAATTAATGATATTCAAGTCAATTTAAAGACATGATACTCAAAATGTAAATTATCACTTCCAGTGCCATCTGGTGCACAACAGGAAGGTTGCTGCTATCGGTCTTATTTCCCGGCAAGCAGTTTCTATAACAGACATAAAACTGCATAGCCCTTAACTATTGACAGCAAAGCAATCAATGTTAACTACATGTGTGTGCATGTGGCTTTCTCTTATGACTACCAGAAGTGGATCAAACAAGCAATCTTTATTCCTCATCCACAATTGCTAGGCCGACTTCATTCCTTCCACAGAGCCAGAGGGATACATTATACTGAAAAAAGAGGAGGGGAAGCAGAATGTCTTTGTTTCAATCCAAATCCCTTTTTTAACTTTCGAGGGGGAAAAGGGTGAGTGCTGCATGGCTTTTGCCACTTAAAAGAGGGTTAGGAATTATACGGTAGGCATAAATGAATTTCCCAATCATATACTCAAGAGGAAAACTAGACGCAGATGTCGTCCTCGGCAATTTCGCCCTGGTGATCTTTCTTTAATTTGAAGGCGATGGTTTTTGTTGTTTTGAAATGAGATGTCTTGAAAGCCCAATTTGCATGATTCAAGGAAAATAAGTAGGACATGAGTTGGAAATCAGGAAGAGTAAATGCGATTGTGAGAGACTGTGTTTGTATAAGTACGTGCGGGTGGATGTATGTGCCATGTGCACCAATGCGTTTCCTGTCTTCTCAAACAGTGAAGTGCAGGGCTCTTTAACAGCTGGCTGGAGCTCTTCGCTAAACACTTAATCGCTATGCAGCCACAGTTCATTGTTGAGGTTTTGTGAAAAAGTGGAGATGAGGAAATAAACATTTTGCAGGATTGAAAAAAATATCGATCAAAGTCATAAAAATAAACTGGGCCAATATTTAGGGTTTAGTGCATACCCCTGCATCTTAAATGCTATTTTTTGACAGATTACTGCGATGCACATGTCTACAGCAAGAGCATGACAGATAGAAAGCAAACAATGAGAAATGCCAAGCAGTTCCTATAACTATTATTGGGAATATGCTACAAAAATCAGTAAGAGATAGAGCCATTCATAGAAATTGTCCTCTGTTCTGCTCTGGTAACCATAGAAACCTCTGAATCCATAATGTGTGCAAGATTAATTAAAGGGGCATATAGAGTACAGTACATCCTGGGCCAATCATGAAACACATGGACCATTCACATCAGACAAGCCGCGGTGTATTTAACAACTAGAGCTCTGTTGTTAGTGATTAGTAATACCACCCAGGAGTTAAAGTGACCCTTAGAAGGCAGACAGACAGCGAAGTTGAGTTCACATAAGGACTTGTGCTAGACAGTAGTGATGAATGAGCCCACGGCTGCTTGATTTATGGATCAGAAGCAGCACAGCTGGGATTCAGGTGGCCAATAAGCAGCATTACTATGTCCTAATAAGTCGCGGCGCGACACCGCAACATTAAAAAAAGTTTTTAATATAGATTCCACTGTCGCGTGTTGCCTAATCGCTGTCACGGCTGTTTAAGACAAAACTCAAAATAACACAGAAGAGATACCTTTTATTATGTGTTGCGACATTGCATGGCGTCTGGCTAGGACACAGTATTACGCTCATTTCTCCAAAGCTATGCACTGACATTTACGATGCGTTGTTTTGTGAGTCTAAAATAGAATCTCAAAGCCACAACCTGTGGACCAGGATACTACATTGACCACCTACTTTTAGTTTTATGACTCATGCTGTTTCCTTATGCGCTAAAGCCACAAAGTCTCTTCTCTTTATGCTTGAGGCCCAGCTATCACCCTCACAATAGGGAAGAACTACAATTACAGCTGCCCAGAAACCAGTGTTCCCCTCCTCACACACAAATCGCCTGATGTGTAAAGATGATAAAGGACCCGATTCTATTTCTGGGGCTCTGAAGAGGAGGCTTAACTGTAAATGGGCTTGGTTAAGTTTCCACTTAGCGTCAAAGCACGTTGACCAGCTAGTGTGGTTAAATACATGCTTTTCCTGCAAGTCGGACCCTCTCTAATTTCATTTTGTGGTCTAACAGCTTCATTTAATCCTATTGTCCACATTGGTTGATACAGTGATGAGGTTTTAGCCTCGAGCAATGGAGAGGATTTTAAAGTAATGACCACTGAATTAAACTGCCAAGGTGTGGTAGGAACAGATGCATGCAAGCAATTAACAATATACTGACATTCTAGGACCAAAAACCTCCACCTGAAACCCAAAGTCTCCACCACTCTTTTAAAATGTTGACCGACTTCTCCATATGTCATAGCACAACGCAATGTTTTACACATGCATTAAAACACATTGTGGATGTTGGAGAATGCCAGGGTCCTGGTGGCAAAAAATGTATATGTTTAGCAGTAGGCCTTTATATAGTTTGGAAACGCTTGACTAAAATGTTTCTTAAATCCTCTATGTTCCAACATATCATTTTTTTTCCGAAAAAAATCTTATTTAGAAAAAATTGAAAACCAATAAAACGATATCTTAACTACTTAATAATACAGGATCCTAGACTTTTTGACTAAAGCTGCTTAAAAAAGACTGGATATTCATATTATTTTCTCTGTTAGACTATTAATACTGAGAGCACTTGTGTCGCTTGACTCTCTTTAACTCTTGCTTCCAGAGTGGTAGCCTACATTAACTCCACACTGTGGCCTCTGTTAGCCTGAACACATGCACAATGGTTACATTTGATGGTCATAGACCTTGAATGTGGATAGAAGGGCCACACTAACAAGTGGCACTTTTGTGCATCAGTGACAGTAAGAAGAGGGGGTCAGTTGACAGACCTTACCCTCACCCTCATACAATGGCCCCAGGGCCAGACAAGGTTACCCAGCTGTGTCTCAGCAACCCAGAAGTCAAGTTCAAAGGATCTACTGTCCTGCTTTAAATATCCAAAGCCATGCTTCTGTAGTGACCGCTGGTTAGTGGTTGAGACTGGCAGACCCACATACACACACGCACATACACAGACATACACATATAACCAGAGACTCCAGGTAACCACAAGTCAAGCCACCATTCTGGCTGTATGCTTCCTCATAACTATCCCTTTCAAGTGAAAAATACTTGTATACAGACACTCATACACAATTTTTCCAAAAGGATACGGTAACTGGACTATTAGATGGTGAAGTATTCCAAGTATGTTTTCCTCCCGACATGAAAGTCATTATCCTATAAGAGACATACTGTAGAGTAGAAATGCAGCCTAAAAGTGGAGTTGTGTATGCTGTAGTGGTCAATTTGGATCAGACAATAGGAGCGAAAGCAAACAGAAGCATATACCTAATGCTAATATGCCTGTTTACCTCTTTACTAAAGATAATCTGATATTTACAAAGCTTGAAGAGAAGAACTTTTGTTACAAGCGTAAGTACACAAGGTGACCGTAAGCATATGGTTTCACCAGCCCTTATAAAATGATTTCATGATAATCATGCACATTGCATTCAATAGGTTACTCTAATAGATAGGTGCTTTGTTCTATTTGATGATTTCTGGAAGTGAAGAATCCAGAATTCATTTCCTGATCTTCATCACCTTATTCATATTGTTACTTAATTGTTACATTTCAAAGAAAAAAATATGATGGCACTAGTGTGCATAAGCTTTCAAAAATACAGTAAAAAGCTAAAACAGTTATATTTTTCCATCACACAGAAATGGCTGGAATCAGCTACTCATTGTTATTTAAAATACATATGTACATGGACATTAATTGCCTCCATTTGATATAATGACCCTGATACATTGGCCCTTCTTGTGACAGAACTGTGTGGCAGACAAAATATGACTTAAATTTGCTGAAATATTATACAAAAACGACTGTTGTACAATAATTACTTTGCAGGTGTTTGAATATAAAACATATATTTCAAATTCTATTTGGTTTGAACCAGCCTAGTTGAGGTAATGACCGTAGTTTGCAAAGAAATAACTGTGAAAGCAACCCAACTTTATACAAACATAACATTCTCTTGCACATTTGTGAGGCTGGCTTGTGCTGGAAGATAATTAGTGCAATTATTGGCTATATAAAAGATGTGATGAAAAAAAAACATACTGTAGTATGTTGGGATGCCGTCCTTACCAGCACTGGTGCCAGCGCCAGTGGAGAGATCCGTGCCCATCAGACCACCTAGCATGCAAATAGAAAGACAGAGAAAGTGGGAGTAATATATTTCAGTCACTTCATTAAAGTTGACATACATATCCGACCACAAAATCTTGCTTCTTAAATCTGTCAAGTCAACCACATTGATCGTGCTCCCTCCTAGCATGTGTAAGAGCAATGGGACCAAAAACAAATTTAAAGGGACAGGGACGTTTGTGTGTTTGTCTGAGAAGAACAAAACTGTACCTCAGTACACATTTGTGAGGGGGAAGCAATGTGGCCAGTGGGGCTTGGTTTTGGTGTCCAAGAAAAATGAAACATTTTTATTTTTAAGCATGCAGAGGAGCAAGTGTGGTCAGAGGTATATTGGCCGGGCCAAAACTCATATTTAGTTAAGCGCTCCTGGAATACAGGGCTGATTGCATCAGGAGAAAGCTGTTTTAATGACAGAACTGTGGGTGAAAGACTAATGAACCAAGACAACACAACAATAACAGAAGTGCCAACAGGATCACACTGCATGAGACATCTGTCTCATGGAATTGCAGACGTACAGAGAAATTGACAGAAATATGTGACCCAGTCTGTGAAAACCCACCCAGTCATTTTTTTGTGGCTTATGTTTTTTTTATACATGAAATCGTCCTATACAATGTAAAGAACATTCGGTCAAATTATATCCTTGATATATTTTATATTGATTGAGTAAAGCCATATCAAAGATTAAGATCATAGTGAATTTAATGGTTGAAATCAAACTTTAATTTTTAAACTTTAAAAAATGAGGGCATTTGGTACTATAGAAGAAATATGGATCTTTATTTTTTTAAATATAATAGCTTTGATAAATTTGAAGACTACATACACTGACATTCATAATGCATTTAACAGCTTAAAGGGATAGTTCACAAAAAATGAAAATTCTGTCATCATTTACTCACCCTCTTGTCATTTCAAACCTGTATGACCTATATTCTTCCGCAGAACACAAAAGACAAGATGTTTTAAAGAAAAGTTGGTAACCGAACAGTGTTGGCACTCATTCATTTCTATTGTATGGACACAAAACCAATGCAAGTGAATGGGTACCAGTCAACAACATTCTTCAAAATATCTTATTTTGTGTTCTGCAGAAGTAAGTCAGACAGGTTTGAAATGACAAGAGGGTGAGTAAATGATAACAGGATTTTCATTCTTAATCTCGTTAATTTCTATTATGATTAACTTTAACACTTTAATAACATGATGTCTTTCTGAGTAGAATATAAAATTGTTTATTGTTACATCAGCTGATAAATTCTGTAATAGGAATAAATACCACATTTTGATTAGATGAAAATGGACGTTTATCTGAAGTGTAATTTTAGCCCAAAATTTACCAGGGTCAAATTAAATTTCATTTTGTGTTTAAGGAGATGAGGAAAAGACACTTATGTAAGCATACAATTTGGACAATGATTATACAAATGTGTTTTTACCTGCGCTAGGAGGTCTGTGTGTGACTCCAGGTGACATACTATTTCTCTGTAGACCATGGTGGGCCAAGGGAAGCAGGTTATGGTTGCCTGGGTAGATTTGGTTATTCATGGGAATAGACATATCATAGCTGGAAGGGGGCACAGCCTATTGGAAAAAAGAAGTGAAAAATACGATTAAGATCAAGATTTAAATTAGAAAAATTAATGGTTAAAGACACTAAATTAATTATATACTGTACATAAACATTACATAAAAACATACGGTAAAACATTGGAGTAACATACTACACATGCATATTAATAAATCAGTTTTAATAGATCAAATTAATTTCAATCATTTATAAGACAAAAATTTTTTTCATGTGATTTTCCTAAAAAGTATTTTTGAGCCTTTTGATCTCCCTCACATAAAAAAAGTGAAAATGATTTAGAGGAACTATCTCTTGTTCATGCCACTCCACAAGACATAGGCTTAACCTTGAAGAGCGACAAGAAAGTCCTTTCACCTTCATGTAGCGTTGAGGACAAAATAGCCCCTAATTGTAAGCATGAGTCCTGAGGGTCTGTAAGTGCTCATCTGGGAGAACATCAGCTGACAGAAAGTGAGGAAGAGCTGCTCTCTCTTTCTCACTCTTTCATTCTTCATTAACTCACAAGGCCACAGCAATCATCGCTTGAGGCAGGCAAATATTTTCTCCCCCCAATGAAGGTCTTGGTGAGCACAGCTCCTATTTTGTTGTTCTGAGCCTTACAGGGTGACAGGGTAAATTTATTAGCTTGAAAACGTACTTGATGCTCTTTCTCATCTTTTGAGATCCTTGTTTATTGTAAATAACTTATTATTATAATTATTTTATTTTATTGTACTATTCAATTGACCCCAAACATAAACAATGTAGTGGTAAAACAAAGTTGTGAAAATATAACGCTGTTATATTATCTTACTACTGTGGTTTGATTAGGTGTAATAAATGTATTAATCTGAAGGCAACAAAGAGATCAGATGCTGATTCATGCTATTATTATTTATTACACATATATAATTTTACTCTGGTACATCTAACATAAAAACATCAAAAGGAAATGTAAAATGAATAGGACAGTTAAATTAAAGATTGTCAGAACCCAACCCCTATACACACCCACAGTCCAATCTGATCAAACCTCAAACCACTAAATACGAAGCAAGAACTCCTGGAAACAACTTCTGATATTGTTCTTTATGAAACAATATTAAAATAATCAATAAAAGTAAAATTTTGACTTATAAGCTTCTAGATAAACAGGCAGAAGTTAGCTTCCAGTAAAGCACTGTTATATTAGTTATGCTTTTAATAGCTATGCTGTGTGTGCGCACATTCTGTTTCTGAACAAATTAGTTTTTTTTTGTCTTCATTCAACGAGACTCATAATTAGTTGTGAAAGCATCTCATTTGGAGTGAATTTTTACAAATCAGGCAGTGGGTTTGCAAAGATTTAATGAAGCATTTCTATTTCCATACCAGTAGAAGACCTTCCAACACACAACATACAATTTTGGTGCTTTAAAACGGTTATTCCTTTAGTTATATCTCACATTCGAAATGTGAAAATATGTCACATGCATCCAAGGGTATTGGTAGCATAATGCGATCATTTCTAGAGCCATCCTTGATTGAATTGTGTAAATAAAATCAACGCAAAACTCAAGTAGAAAAATAAAGATGACAATAAACTTTGTTTCTCCAAAAAATTGCTTGTTAGCGGTGCCAGCTTCTAAACAGAGCAGTAAGTTTTTCTCTGTACTCTTCTTCCCTCACTGTACTTACAGGTATCATTTGAGTCTTGATCTTAAAATCAAACTCTTCATTAATCTGTTTGTATTTTTCTTCCGTGTGCGGAGTAAGCGCGAGAACAGACTTGAGCTCCAGGCTCTCGCTGCCTTTGTTCTCCTTCTTGTTCAATGCCTGAGGGCCCGTGAAGGGCGAACGGTGAGACAGAGCACAAAGACAGAAATAAAAAAAGTGTAAGAGATTTTGTCTGAGATGCGAGTACTTACACATAGCCTCTGCCTGCTGATCATGTGCAGATCTATGTCATCGTTGATTTTACGGTACTTGTCCTCTGACTCTGGGCTATGGCCCACCGAGTCGTCTGCGTCGGGGTCAGGGCTGTCACAACCATTGAGACCCTTCTTTCTTAAAGTCTGTAAATACAAGGTTGCACACAGTTCAAATACCAACCACTAAAGAGACCCTCAGGTGGGTTTCCAACACACTGTATTTACACATAAATATAAATGTAGTTCTTTTGTTAACCAGACTTAAAAGGTTGATATATATTTTTAACTATTTAAGTATTTCATTTAGATTTACTTTAATAATGTCTTTGGTTTAAATATTTGCTTAAGGGCATTGTATTTATATCCATAAACAAAAAACAAACATCTTCCTGTTTTCCTGGTTTAAAGGGTTTTGAAGAAAGACAACAGGATATACACACACAGGAAGGGGCCAACCCAAAATGTAAACGTTAATATTTAACTAGGTACCGAAGAAAAAAGTCAAGATGTGTTTCCAGCAGAGAGAAGCAGCTTTGATCATCGTAGACAGAAGGAGCCACATAGACCTGAATAGATTAACACCCAAATAACCTAACAAAAAAAAGTTTTGTACAGTTGTGTAATGGACCAAGTCTTGCTACTCTTTCTCAAAGAAGCTGTGATAACAGGGAAAATGATAGAATGGGCTCCGCTGTTTTTATTAAAATAGCACTATCCCTTTCTGCCACCTGATGGCCACCTTCTAGTAGAAATGACATATTCCTCTCAGAGTTAAGAGAACCTATGAGGAAACGTGTGCTATTACAGTTACTTTTGAATTTACACATGACAAGCTGTTTCTTTAAATTTACTCTAATTGCTATTTCATTTAAATTAGATAAAAAAACCTGATGTGTACCACCTCTTGCTGTAACAGAGCCCCATACAATTTCTGTCTTATGTCATTGAGTACAAGGTGCTAGAAGAATTTGACGTCCAATCAAAGTGAAACCCGTGTCAATGAATCAACTGGCTATAAGAGAGGGAGATCTGCATGGTGGGATATTAGCCACCCGCTAACATATGCGCAGCTATTTCTCTCACACTTAGTTCTTCTCCGCCTTCGTCTGCCTGTCTGCATCAATCACACGGTAATTAATTTACTCTACCAACATGCGGGTTTGATGAAGATGGGCTTCTCATCCTGTTCCCTCCAATATGACATGCTTCTATTAGGTGTTGCAGGATTGTGTAGAGGCGATGTGTGATGAGATTTTTCTTTTTATATACAGTAATGAGTTTATAAAATGCTTTGAAGGAGAGTATAGCCATCGTGTTACATGGTGTTATAGAAACTGAAAATGACAGAAATTTTGCGAGATATTTTAAAACGACAAACCTACACACTTCACACAATATCACATTCATATAAACCGATTAAATAAAAAAGGGATACGATATTTGAATCAATGTATCTGTCTTGACCTCAGAGTTAGTTATTATGTGATCTTAGAAATATAACAGAAATGAAGGTGAAGATTGATCCACCGGATTAGATACGCATGCTTCACTTTAGTTTAGAACTCCATATTATGATATCATGTAAGACTTTCTGTGTCCTGGTAAACTTGGTTGCTTCAAAAGTATTTTTTTGTCACAAATGACAGGTGGCCCCCTCACTAGCGGAATTTAGGCACTGCATTGGTAACATGGAAGAAGATTATGATGTAGCGGAGCTGCCGTTAATCTGAGGCAGTGAAGTGCAAGGAGGCAGAGTAGACTATAGCATGGGGATGTGAAGACATGCTGGTTGAGTGAGTGTTCAAGCAGAGATCGGCAGTTAAAGACTCAGCATGCAGCCACTGTGAAGCCCCCAAAGGTTGGCCGCTACGCCAGTCATTCCAGACACATGCACCTGTCAGAGTATCCACACCTGTCACCAGCCTTCACAAACACACATATAGGTTGAGATGTACAGTCATCCAACCTGAGAGTGTGTATCCATGAGATGGCCATAAATGGCTTTTTATGCTGCTTGTCTTTACTCTCATGCTTATCTTATAATCTTCATCTCTAAGGATCACCATTAATACCAGTAAGGTAAAACCCAAGTAAGGTTAAACCCTAAATTCCTGAGATTCTGAGAGAAGACAAACATATAGCCAATGTAATGCATTTACAAAGCAAGAACTGCGACACAAATGTCTCTAGACTAAAAATAAAATACAGTAGACGACAAGGAATCTGTACTTGGTTCAGGCAGCAAGACCCGAAGATGAAAGTTGCGTGATCATCCGTCCAAAACATTATCGATGAGAAGTGATCAATCTGAAGAGTGGAATATGTAGGGTTGCAGAGGGTGACTGATAAAAAGCAAAATGCACATGCAATAGCAGGGTAGTGCAGGTGGGGATTTGTAACGAAGAGAGAAGGAAGGGAGGCAAACGAGAGAAAAACGGTGGTATGTTTCTCATTAAACTCCTTCATACTTATTTTGTCTCCTGACTCATTTTGTCAGAACTCCTCTCCGGGCTAAAGCCTAAATAACGGACTGTTGCAATTCCAGCTGTAAACTAGCCAGACCCCAAGTAGCCAAAGACAATTCTCTGAAGTTCCTACTACTATATCGTCTCTGGCCTCCTTTCAAAGTCTGACCAGTATCCACTGATGCTCATTTAGACATCTAGTTGAAACCAGGGCAGGCTGTAGAGGGGCCCTGAACCAAAGAGACTTCATGGTCTAACGGCTATTTTCAAAAAGGGTTTTTCCAGCACATCTAAGCTTTATTTCGTGGAATGCAGCTGGCAGGTTGGAGAGAGATCTGGAGAGGAGCCCACATTCAACACTTAGCTTATCGAGACCAGAAGATAGCACAGACAGTTTTTATTTATATAATATTCAAAGCCTGACAACAAATACCAAATCCCGACACTGCTTTAATTGGATGGGGCATCTGAGGTGCGCTAAAGGTCTCTCTTTATAAAACAGATTCACAGTACATGCACGGATAATCATATAGCTGGAATTTGCTGATCGTGTACAGCTATAGCATTTTAAGGCACAAGAGAAACATGTACATTTGTTTTCATTACCTCACATTAGTGGTTAACAAAAAAGACTAGAACTCTAGTTTGGCTGTTCAGGACCTTGACTTGCTCAGCATATGTACTAGTGTTTTTGTACCATTGCTTTTTTACACAGATTTAAAGATACACTATAAAGCTACTATCTCAGAGGTGGTCCCATTAGGCCAAGAGAAATGACATAATGCCCCTCAGTTGCTATGCTTCCATGTGTGCACTCCAAGCGTGTGCTGGATGTGCAGCCTCTCCAGCATATGCTGTGAGAGAGATGATTACGGCACACAGTTGTACAAAAGTTTTTCTTATACCGAGCGGAGGGATGTCAAGGAACAAAAAAAGGCTTGCTGACAGACACTTGCACTCAACCCAAAGATTTTCCGCGGATAGATTCACTGTAAACTCTGAGCTTTGATATGGTACTCTTGCTCCTGTTGAACACACGAGTGCAAGCCTTTAGGGAGAGAGCCAGTCTGTCTTGACCGCATTGAAAGCAGACGGTTGGGAGTGAAATGAGGGACGCCACCAAGTGTGTTTGGAACATGCAATTGGCCATGTACAATGGTGAGACACAATTGTAAATGATAATGGACATGGTCTCTGTGTGTGTGTAAAATATAATGTTAGGGTGATGTATCACAAAAGAGTTCTTAAAACTAACCTCTTGTGATATTGCTACTTTACTGTAATTGCATGGTTTTGAGATCTTTTCCATATATAGCCTACTATGAATAAGCATCAAAAATATAAATCATAGACACACAATCCCCTCAGTATTATACAATCTATCATATTTTTTATATATAAAACATATATAAATATATGCGTTTTATTGAATTAGTTATGTAATTTTTAAGAGAGTTTTTATCAAGTCAAAATGTACTGTTCGTTAATATTTCCAAGTCTTTAGATGCTTAAACTTAAAAGACACATGCTTACTACTGAAATGAGATACATCAATACAAATACTGGGATCCTTCAGAAGGATATGTAGACTGGCAGTTAAACCACTATTGATTCGTTTTAATGAACGTCTTTTTGGACTGAGGAGGATGGTTTGGAAAACTAGAAAATATTTCCCGCACAATAAACTCCTTTGTCTCAAACAATCAAAGAAAATTTGATTTTTCATGGTATGACCCCTTTACAGTTAGGACTGTGTAAGTCATATCATACTTTAAGCATAGTATTACAGCTCCATAAAGCCCAGCACAGAGAAATGTAGAAAAAACCCAAATCCATTTAACATAAACTATTTTGGCATTTCTAAAATTAAAGCAAATCTTTGGACATATGGGGTAAGATACAACACATATAGACAGACAGTAGATAACTAGCAAAGCACTCTACAGTACATAAGTACAGCTGCTGCTCAAATAAATATTAGTTATAAAATAATAAACCACATTATTTTTAAAAGATAAGGGGGGTTGTATTTGTATGATATATGTTTTATGCCTGTATACAGGGTTCACAGACTTGAGCCATGACTGAAAACCACAATCGTAACTTTTTAATAACATGACGTGCTGTAGAAAATTTGTGCCTTGTTTTTCATGAGCTTGTCAGTTGATTATGGTACGTGACTGTAAAGCGTGTCATCTCATATTCTCTCTGCATGACTGTATTAGAAAGACAGACAGTCAAGTCATTCATATGACCTAATGGACCATCCATACATGCACACAATGGCACTCAGTCCAGCTTAATAATGGGGTGCTTATACCATGACAATCTTTCCATTTGAAATATGCTGGTTATGTCTTTTTTACTTCTGGACACACAGAAGAACACCTAACATGTGTGGATGCGCACATATTCTTATAAACAGAAAGGGCTGTGATTCTTTTTTTGACCACGATGAATTAGAATATGAACATACACAGACACTCACATCAGTTATCAGCCTTTGTCTGCAGGGGTTCTTATCACACAGCTGCATTACAGGAAGGGGCAGAAGGTTTTGAGGAACAATGTGCAGGCACCTGACCTCTCTGGCATGACCTTGTGTTTCCACGCCTTTCAAGCCCTGTGGGTGGGGACGCTGCCATCTACACCCACAGACAGAAATAGATCATTCATTTCCCACTGATTGTATAAGGAACAGTCTTGTTTATTTTACTCTGATGTTACATGTTGTGTTGATTTAAGATCAGTCTATGAATTTCACATCCTGATTAAATAGGTTATATTGAAAGGCAGGAGATAAACTTTAAACTTGTCCCAGGCACCAACCTCAACAATTTAACATGTTGATTATAATTTTTTCTTAATATTCTTAACTTTTTAAAACTGCATTTCACTTTTATTGACTCTAAAACCTATTTGTCACACTGTAGGACCACTAAAAAGCAAGCTTTGCTTTCTCAGCTAGAGCAAGAAAAACTTTTGAGTCATTAAAATATATAAATAATAACAGCTTTTATCCTGTTGATCAAATGTTAAGTGGCACCCCCAGGTCTGACGGCAGAGGGGTGGCCAAGGGCAGCAGTTCACTAGAGGTCTCCTCACAAGCTGTTGAATGAATAGTCTCGCTTACTCAGTCCTCCTCTCCACGCCTATTCTTCTCCATTTGCTTCGCCAGCGCAATAAGCCAAGAGCCAATTTTAGCAACACAGCACACTATTTTTAGAACACTACCATTTTTTTGAGACTCTTATTCGGGGAAGGATACTATAAAAAAACACACGCACATTACACACACGCACACAAGCAAATATACAGAGGAAGGGGGAAGGGAGGGGGATCCTAATTTGGACACATCTAAAATGCACTCGTTTTAAAAGTGTTGCAGGAGATGCTTTGCAGCTGTTTTCAATCAGAGGGAAGTGTAGAGAAAACACAAGAGATTTAGACGGAGAGAAAAAGAATAAGACAGAGAGAGAGAGAGAACAAATGTTCTTGTTTTTTCCTCATCTACATCTAGCTGCAAACGTTCAACAAGTTGTTCTCAGACTACGGGATCATCGTGCTCTTTTCTGGGTCTGCCGGTGGTGTTTCTGCACTGACCAACTGATGAAATCTGCTTTTAAGGCTGGGGAGGGGTCTCATGTGAATGTCAAATTTTACAGACATTTTGCAACATGTCAGAAACCTCTAAAACCTCATAACCTGCGAGAAGCAATGTCTACGTAGTACACTCTAGAACACTACAAATATTTAGACTTTATATTAGAAAGATTTTAAAATAAAAAATTCAAATATTTTTGAAACGCTTGTACTTTATTTAATTGTTTTCTTGTTTAAGAAACACTCCACCAAATGGAAGGTGTACTAAAAAATGTAGGCATAATAACTGACTTGGGATGAATGGTAAACAGAGTTATACATTGTAACCTAATATTTAACTATTAAAAGGAGCAGCCTAAATTATTAAAATTGAATTAAACATACAATATAACATAATTTGGCATTAGACATCTTATAAATGCATGACAGTTCCTTAATTCACTGCATTATGTTTTCCATACATAAAGACTTTGTTGAAAATTTGACCAGGATAATCTATGTCCTTGTATTTATTATTTTAAATCAATCAGGGCTTAATAAGACATGTGGGAATCATACAGGATTTGTTCTGTACTCCCCTTTATAGTAGCATCCTGTTGGCAACATGCACATTGTTGTCCTTAACACTCTTGACATTCCTATGTCATAAGGTTTATTTGCTTAGCGAGACAAAGCCTCTTCTGAGTTTAATGCCAAATTTGGCAAAATCGTCCAGTATGACTTGGCTAATTACCGTGAATTTATTAACTTTTTGCATGATCCATTAAAAGCATGAATGTGTGTGTGCTGTGCTTGATGTATACACAAATATTTTCACTCATCTGATCTGTGCTTGTTTGTAATGAGACAGTTATGTCAGTGTATTATGTCATAACAGACCTTTGTGAGATAAATAAATGGTCTTTGAGTCCCAGTTCTGAGAGAAAAGTGCTTAAGGCTAATGTTCTCTCTGATCTCTGATTACTTAAAGAACGTGTTTTTTAAAGACAACTAAGGGAATGTTCTACCAGAGAAGCTTGCTAATGTGCAAACGCCTTTCATGGAAATATCCGTGAATTAACTCTTTACAGTTACTTAGAAGAGAAATGCAATTCAGTTAATTAGTGTACCTTGTCCACATTAAGCATTCCCCAAGACGGTTAATGAACCTAAATTGATCTTCATTATATTTTTCTTTCTCCTTCAACTTTAGACATATGTAAGTTGAGAGAAGGCTGATGTCCGCAACCTTTCTCACACATCTCCAAACACGGCAACACATATGAGGGTGAAATATCGTGATGGAGCTTTGCGGAATCTCATTAACCAAGCAGGTAGTCATTAACAGTGTGACCTTTGAAAATAATCACCAGCCTCCCTCACTGCTTCTTTCTCTCAGTTTGTCTACCAGTGCATGCAGCTAAATGCTTTCCTTTCTATCGCTGATTCCTTTAAAAGTTGTGGAGGTGAGAGAAGAGAGGAGATTAAAAGGTGGATGTTCAGATAAAGCTAATCTACAATTGGACGGTTTAGCCAACTCTCTCCTAATTGTTTGTGTCCTGTTCACACTTCTGCTCCATGTCATGATGGAAGTGCGATACGAGTTAAGCATGAAGCCACAAGGTGCTTTCTTTTCTTTCTTGGTTATCTCACTTTTGTTTCCATAATGTTCTCATTTCTATTCCAAAAAACTAAATTTATATGAATTTTACTTCAAATTAATCTAACACAGACTTTGCCCTAAAGTATATGACCAGATTTAGTTTTTCAGATGTCATAAAACAATACACTCACCTAAAGGATTATTAGGAACACCTGTTCAATTTCTCATTAATGCAATTATGGTGGTGGTGTAATGGTGTGGGGGATGTTTTCTTGGCACAGTTTAGGCCCCTTTGTGCCAATCGGGCATCGTTTAAATGCCACGGCCTACCTGAGCATTGTTTCTGATCATGTCCATCCCTTTATGACCACCATGTACCCATCATCTGATGGCTACTTCCAGCAGGATAATGCACAATGTCACAAAGCTCGAATCATTTCCAATTGGTTTCTTGAACATGACAATGAGTTCACTGTACTAAAATGGCTCCCACAGTCACCAGATCTCAACCCAATAGAGCATCTTTGGGATGTGGTGGAACGGGAGCTTCGTGCATCCCACAAATCTCCATCAACTGCAAGATGCTATCCTATCAATATGGGCCAACATTTCTAAAGAATGCTTTCAGCACCTTGTTTAATCAATGCCACATAGAATTAAGGCAGTTCTGAAGGCGAAAGGGGGTCAAACACAGTATTAGTATTGTGTTCCTAATAATCCTTTAGGTGAGTGTAAAATAAAAAGAGGCTATCAAGTGACTTGTGGTAAAAAGTGCTGAGCAAATAATGCTTTTGGATTATGGTTTGTTAAAATGTTGTGTTTTTTATTTATTCTTTCGAAATATGTATATATGATTATATTAATATGTATTCTAAGCAGTTTTAAATCACAATGCATTGTAACTCTGCCAAGAGGGCATTTTGATAACCATGTTTTTATGTGTTTACTATCCCTCAAGTGTATCCTCTCTCATGATTCTATCCTTTACTATGGCAATGCAAAATGAGACAAGAGGGTCTGAGCACATTTTGGTTTATTGCTTCCTTAGGATGCTTTGTTTTGTGGTACTTTTGTTAGTTCCTTTAAATAGAGCATCTGTCAAATGCTAAAATATAACTTAATGAAAAATACCCTGACCGAAGAACGTCGAGATAAAAATAAGTAAAAACGGAAGACAACAACAGAAAGAAAGAGCCAGAGAGAGGGAGCAGAAGTGTACAAGAGCTTGTAGCCTCTCATAAACAGAGCTAAAGAGGCTGGGCAAGACTCTCACTGCCTCTCTCCCAACAACGCTAATTATCAACCAAAGACATGCTAATTACATGGAGCTTTATTGCTAATGTAGCGGGCTGCTCTTCAAGACGCCCACACGCTGCGCCCGGCTCCCCTACCTCTCCTTATCCTCCCACAGCACCCCACAGGCATTCCAGGCAAAAACAGGAAAGATTGCTTGCATTTGTGTTTGTGTATTTTCTATGAATGTGTGTGTGTGTAAGCAAGTGTCTTTTTGACTCTTTAAACAATGCTAAATAAAGTTCACGTCTGAAACTCTATAATGCAGTTTGATGTGTATTTCTCTCACTCTCACCCGCACACATAAACGGTCACACGCTCTAAAGCTCAAAGCTGAACTATGGCACTGATACCCCTATGTTGAGCTCTCCCTTCGGTCCACCCCAAGGCCTCGTCCCCATCCTGCCATCACAACAGGAAGTCTGCTTTGTTCCTCTTTACCTCCCACCACCCACATCCCCTGGCCGTGATGTAACCTAGCAGCAGAAAAACTGGGCCCTGCAGGAGTTCAACACTTGACTGAAGACAAATCCAGTTAGAGCCGCATTTTAGCCACCTTTAAATCGATTTCTCTTAAGACATACTCTGGCAAACTCTAAACGAAAAAAAAACGCACTAAAGCTGTTTCTTGGTGATGGTAGCAGTTTATTTGACTATTATTCTTATTCCTTTTTTAATGCTTTTCCTTTCCCTTAAATTTTTTTGCAATGTTGTAATATAACTGGAACTTTTTCTTTTATTTAAGGTCAAGTTGTTGTGCACATTTTTCATTACTGCAATTGAAAAATCTTTTATTTTCTCTCGCATTAAGTCTTATTTTGACATACCTCGTCCAGGGCGCAATGGGTCTTAATATTATTATGGACAATCATCTACATTCAGGTTTCTGAGAATTCCAATATGGATGATAGCAACGTATTGAACACTTAAAAATCTCACAGTAAACGTTGTATTCAAGGGAACATCTATACAAATGGAGTCTGATCTGAAGTGCATTGCACAGCTGCTCATTCTGAGTGCATTTTTACAATTGTGTTTGATATAGCAAGAAGAAAACAAGGACTTCATTTTCTATCCCTTCTATCCCAACCTTTGCCTGAGGGTTTGAGCTTGTATAAAATAACTTAGGGGCAGTCTAATGACATACAGAATAATGACAGAACTTCAAAAAACTAATTTGTTTTTGAGAGTGCATCGTCTTGTGAAACAAAAATAGAGGAATATAATTCATGAGAGAATATAGAAAACATTTGATACAATTGATGCACATGAAGTTTAAAACACTTGCTGAATATGTAAATAGGCCTACATGTTTATATTAAAAACACGAAGATGCAGAATTATAATTACTTTAAGTGAATAATAATGTGGGTGGAATGTAGATTAGATGAAACCACAGAGTAGGGGAAAATTATACTTATTTCAGTATCAAAAATACTGACATTTGTTTTACAAACTAACTGACAGGTCTCAATAATCATTGTGAGGGCGACTTTTGTTAAGTTATAATCTTAACTTTATTATTATTATTATTTTTTGTTATTTTGCAGTGTTGCTATGTATCGAATGGGAAAAGGAACCCCTTTCAAAGCCCTTAAGAACTTCAGGGGTCCCCCTTATAAGGCCATATAGAATTAGCATTGCTTTTATGAGGTTTTGCTTTTTAAACCTTTTAGAAAAGCAGATTTAATAACCAGCTCACTGTGTGGTTAACGTGCTTTTGGATGCTTGCCTCATGACAGCAACAATCGCTTAGCGTGACTTGACCTGAGATTTTAAAGCACAAGCCAACAGACGTGTCTCAAAGGTCTGAGTCCCTTTAGAAGGATTATGTAGACTGGAGAATGCAGGCGTCACGCAGCTGCCATCCAAAATGAACACAGTGAAATGAGATATGCCAAGACATGGGATAGATTTAGGCATGCAATGTTTTTTTATAATACCCATCACAAGGGTGATGCATAGTCTATGGCACGATAGTTCTCCTTGTGGTAAAGTTAGGCTATATACAGAACGGACTGTCAATGGTATATAGTTGAGTTTGGTCAGTGTATGTCATGGCAAATATTTAAAAAAATGTGTTTGCAGAAACTCACCTCCACAATATCAGAGTTGGTCCTGCTCTCATGAGGCTCATTGTACTCAGTGTATTTAAGCAACACTTTGTCCATATCTGTGCTGGCATACTGGAACAGCTTGTTGGTACTATTGAAAATGATGAGGGCTATCTCACAGTCACATAACACACTCAGCTCATATGCTTTCTTCATCAGACCAAACTTTCTTTTCGTAAACGTCACCTAAAAAGACAGCACAAGGGAAAAAATGTTGTTGTATGGTCTTAAAATGAATAGACTGCATTGACAGTGTAGCATTTGTTTGTAAGTGAAATATTACATTTGTGCTCCAAAGCCCCTGCAATAACCTTCATGTAAAATGAATACTTGGACAATTACTTTGTCTACCACCTCAAATACAAAAGTTCATAAGTATAATAAGAATTTTGTTTCACGATAAACGTTAACCAAATTCATGTAAAAAAAAATATGGAGGCAAGAGGGTTAAGACTTGTATTAGTTAAGGAAATAAGCCGCACAATTTTCTTTCAACTGTGTACAAACTGCACTTTACTGAAAGCACAACAACATGCAGTCGCACAAACACACATACATATATCATCGCTGCCATGGAGTATTTGAGAGATTGTAAATGACTTCTCATTGCATGTTCTCATCTTAATTAGCAGCATTAAAAATAAGAAGCCTCTCTCTGTGACCTTATAGGTTTCAAGTCTCTTGAACACTGCCGAAATCTCACACACACTGCTTAGCTCATATCTTGATAAATGTTCACAGCAAATTTTACATTACATAATAAAAATGCATAATATACAGTAACAAAATACAATGTGTTGGTGGTAATCACTAAAGTAATTACATTCTTTCATGCAACAAATTTGTTTATGATGTCGTGGTGAAACTGTTTAGCTCTTCTTGTATGATAAAGGCAAACTTTCTGGTTTTAAAATCCAGGTACTCTGAATGTAAAATTAAACGGCAAACATTTCGCAATACAGCAAAAAATAAGAGCTACATTCCGTATTGAACCCATTCACAGCAATTGCGCATAAATTACATGCACTGTTGCAATATCGTGTAGTTAAATTTTAAGGGCATACAATAAGCATATTTTTCCGTGCATATGTACATCAATTTTAGCATGCGCATGCATATAAAACAGCAATTTGTCCTATTAACTTGTACCCAGACCCTAAACCTAATGTGAAATTTCAATTATTTCAGAGTTTCCTCTTCATGTACGTTTCAAAATGGCTGCTCTTCACTGAGGTGCACGCCAACATTGGCGTATCATATGAATACACCATTGAACTTTGTCGTACGTATTACACGATATTGCAACAGCGTGTTATTTATGTGCAGATTGGTGGGAACAGGTAGACTTTTCAGTAGCGATAGTACTTTATTTTGTTAGTCACTCTCTATCATCAGATTTCAAATTCATGAGATAAGTTTGATCTTTTTGACAAGTTTTATAGGCTCCCAAAGAATACAATTAACGCCTTGACAGCAATTTTAAGCGGATGCTTATTAAGGTTTATAGAGATTTGTGACAAGAAGAAACAAAAAAATCTTCTTTGGCCTCTAGTATTGCAGCAGGGTTAGAACAGTGAGTAAAAATAACTGATAAGCAGACGTTTTGGCTCATCTGAATAACAAATAACGTAGATTGTTATTAATTTACACATCAAAAATAAATGCAGCAATTTGCACTGGTCAACTTTACCAGAAAAGGGAAGCAGAATCACACATTCTAAGATGTGGAGATATAAAGACCCTAAATAAATCATTGTGCTGAAGGAAGGACACCAACACCCAAAGTGACACAACCTACAAAAGATACTTGACAAAATCATCATCCTTTTTGAACAACTTCATGGACATTTTTATATATTTTATATCTTATATTAATACTAAACACAGTGTAACATATTCCTGTTTATGTTGAGTGCAATTTTATGTTAAAACATTAAATACATCAAATTATTGCTGGGCATAGATGCACTACTGATTCCAGTAGATTATTTTAGACACTTCTATAGGTGTAACTACAGGTAAACAAGAGAAAACAATATGTTGTGCCTGCCTCCGCCATCTCATTCCTTGTTATTTGTGAAGCTCATATACCTTCAGTGAGCCAGTGTGTTAATTGCAGAAAATGGCATTTGCAACACCTCCTCTGTGTGGTGAGAGAAGACAAAAAATGGAGGATCATCATTCTATGATAGTTATGATGTTGTGTCGTTAATTATTTAACCTAAGATGCCCTTGTCAAGTGAACACATTTTTGTCATGCGTTACAAACAAACTGGCATGTTTGTAGATTTTTGCATCTCTGCAGTGTTATTAACTTTTAAAGTAATATGTGTTTTTAAGTAACTGTTTAAAGCTCTGCAACACCCCCCACTCAAAATAAAAACAGTATTATAAACCATGAATTACCTATAACTCAAAATCACTTTTGTACTGCCAAAACTAATGTTTTACAGGAGAAAGAGTAAAAAATACAAATTAGAAATAAAAATTCCCAGCTTGATTGTATGTGTGTGTGCACGTGTGTTTGAGGGGGAGTTGGAGAGAGGAGGTCAGGAAGCACATTTGTATGCATTTCCTCTCATAACAGGAAGTGCCTGACAGCTTCCCCTTCACAATGGCTTCGCTTCTGCTTCCCGCCTCCAGTGAATTTTTTCCTCTGGGGAGTTCCTACAGAGGACTGAGACAGGGAGGATGAATGTCCATTAGTCACCATCCGCCCCTGCACCCTAATCCATGCAACCCACGCTCCCCAAAATCTCCCCATTTACACACTGTGTGATACGGAAGCTAAAGGGTTCATTGACAGTAGGCCTGTTACATGATCTTAATATGCTGAACCCAACAGACCTTTTGCTCTATTTCGTCCCTTGGCTTCTTCAAAATGTATTATTTAAATGTTGGGCAGTGAAAAACCTATAAGACGACAATAAATGGTGCTACTGTTTACTAGGCATGTATCTAAGAATGCACATATTTTTACTACATACTGTTTATGCTGTAGTAAGAGTCATGTGATATTTGTGCATCAGATATAAAATCTGATATCTTGAAAGTCATCAGCAGAAATAAACATGAAAAAGGAAAATAGAAGGGGAATAACAATCAACTTAAGAGGAACGAAATAATCAATTCTGAGAGGAGGAATTTGAAGAAGTTAGGCTTTGCGTAAGCAAAGGAATTTTGGAGAAGATGGTAAAGAAGCAGAAGAGAAGAAGAAGAGAGAGAGAGAGAGATGAAAAAGTTGAAAAAACATGCACCGCGAGTTTCGTTAGGAAACAGGCACAGAGGTAACGATCACAAGAGAAAGGTGGGAATCGTGGAGAGAAGAGCAAGGGGTGATGGCATGCCCAGAGGGCCTCATTATTTTCTTGCTGTTAATTTTACTCAAACTGTTTTACACCTTTCCGTTTTTGATTGGAGAGATGCCTCTGTTGTCATGGGTGGCTAAATCAAACTCCATGTCTCCATGCCATCACACATGAAAAGAAAGGTAACAGAAGCCTACAGAACAGTGGTTGCCTGATTTTTCTAGTCACTTGGTGAAAACCACATCTAGTGAATGCTGAGTGCCAATTAAATGATGTACTTTTGAATGAACGTTGGTGATATTTAGAAACCATTCTTCTTATAAAGAACCAAAGAGTGACATCTGTTCATTTTTCATAGCTTTAGTTTTCCAGGGAAAAAAGAGATATCCATGCTATTGTCTTGTTTCCTCTAAAAAGGTTTCGGTGGATATTTAAATAGACACTAATTTGACATAAATAACATCTCTACGTCGTCTATGTATTCAGCACGGGCAAATTAGTTGGTAAGCATGCTCTAGTTAGCGATGTGGCTAGCACTTTTATGACACAGGGGGTCCTTTCATATGACCTGCCCAGGGAAAGTGTTTGAGTGGCTATGGGGAAGAAAGCCAGGCCTTTAACACTGATGCTCTCTGTCTGTGCCTCTGGGCAGCCAGTCAACGCCAGGGAGGGCTACTGGAGGTGCCTGTGCTCAGCACAAGTGTTTTCAGGAGGTGGGCTAGAGAGCCAAAGTGGCCGCCCAGGGCGACTGAGGCCTTGTGCCCATAAGCATGGCGCCAGAGACAGGGTGGGCCGTAGAGAGACTGCCAATCTGAAGGAGGTGATATCAGTAAGGAAATGATGGGAGACACCAACTTGGCCAAAGATTTAAGAGTGTTGAAACTTTACATGTATTAGGAGTGATTCTTAGAAAGCAACTAGTCTCAGGCTATTTCGAGATTGTATTGCCATTTTGTAGTAATGCTTGTTGCGTTTTTACAGAATACTTTATTTGTGGCTTTCATGATTTAAAATTTTGTATTATCCAAGCAAAATCACCTTTTTCAAACACACAATGTAGCAAATATTCTTATTAAAAATAGTAGCATTGTTGCTCATCTTCATTGACTATTTTGTGTTTTTAATGCTGGTGTGCTCCCCACTACATTTCACAAAAAGCTTAAACAGCAAGATTGTATTGGTTAACCAGCTTTACCAGCAAGACCAGATCCTGGTCAATCAGCTGCACACTTTGGGTTTGTGTGTTGAATAGAACGGTTGTGTTTGTTTACCAGCTTGACTAGCACAACATTTTCCACTAACTGGTATAGTATAGCATGCCTAAAAAGTAATGCTGATCTAAACTGGTCTATTTAGATTAAATTATAATTTTAACTGAAATCATTTTATTTCAGACTGAAAGCTTGTTTCTCCAAAACCTTTTTTTTTCCGACAATTAAACACTGTGTTGTCAAAGTTGAGAAGTTCTTTTCAATACTTTTTTGTTGGTTAAATATCAGCAATACGCGCAGACAAACATGAAGGGTGACAAATAGTAATAATTTATGAAAAAAAGGAAATGCAAGGTTTCAGTCCAACAGCGACAACATATTTAACAAAAAACATAATGTAAAGTGTTCTGATATATGGAGTAAATACATTTGAAACCATGTTAATCTTTGGTCAGTTAATAAAGGAAACCCCTGGTGCTTTTTCAAAACGTGGATGTTTTTGCATAAAAAT
Source organism: Triplophysa bombifrons (assembly GCA_029783895.1). Lineage (NCBI taxonomy): Eukaryota > Metazoa > Chordata > Actinopteri > Cypriniformes > Nemacheilidae > Triplophysa > Triplophysa bombifrons. Next base: position 12,367,510 of record CM056451.1, on the reverse strand, counting down.
AGAACAAGCTGAAGAATGCTGTGCTTAAGGTAACACCACTGAAGCAGTGTGTTGTTTATCTGGCTCTGGTATGGAAAGGTTCCTTAAAGAGGAAGTGAAAATATGCATAGACTTAGCCCGTCTTTAACACATTAAGTTTGAGAGTAGAGAAAAAAAAATAGAAAAGAAAAAAAACCTTTGTGGGTCAAATGTCCTCCATTCTTGTCTTGTGATGTCTGTCTTCATGGTGCTGTTGTAGTACAAAGAACCGGGTTGTTTGCAACTGCCTCTAATGAATGGCAGCGAGGGGACAAGAGTCAATAATAACCCCTGTGCCAGCTGTCGAATATGGCATGCTCTCTATAAATTCACTACAATTTATGATTTTTTTAAGCAAAGCATCTTCTATCTGCTGACCAACACCTCTATGCAGTATTTAGAACTTATTTTAATCACCGTAGGTTGAAATGAATTAATTATTTAACCTTGCTCATGTTGTTCAAATTTTGCTTGCTGTTATTTTTTATTAGTGAAACACGCATCTTTAAATAAAAATGTAAATAGTTAATTAATTTTAATTTAATTTAATTACTTTTCTAATACTGCAAGAAGTGATCAAAATGTATATTTTAATGCTAAATTCACCACTACTTGATCTAGATTAAACATTGGGTGTGTAGTATTTAAACACTACACTATTTTGTTTTTTGCTAAATAATAACTTTTTCCTCACAAGCTGTATGGACTGTAAATATATATAAATAAAAATAAAAAAATTATCAATAAATTGGCAGTATGTTTATTATTATGTGATTTTGTCTATGTCTATATTGCTATTTTCTAAGTCAAAGGTAATTACTTTGAAGACTTTATTTTAAGGTCACTGGTATATAGGAAATTAATTTCTTTGTTCCTCTTCTTTCCCTTTCTTTTCTAACTCAGGACCTGGAAATCTGTGGCATTGACTCTCATCAGGTGTCCTTCCTGTATCAATCTCTGATCTTGAAGTCTGGTTAAGGGGGAGTTTGAGAGTAAGAGACAGGAGAACGGTGATAACACCAAGACAGGATGCTCTCTGTGCAACTCGATATCATTGCCAAAAACATCCTGACCTCGGCCTCCTCCCCACCCCTATCTCCCTCTTTCCTTTTCAAACACCCCAATTATTGTTAACTGTGCATGTCTTTGAACATTAAAAGATGTATAGAAAGTCAGAGGTTTGTAAACTATTTTTGAAGGAATAGTTCACCCAAAACATAAAATTTGTTATTATTGACTGATGCTTAACGTTGTTTCAAAGCTGAAATATTTTTTACATAAATACAAAACTAGGTATTGTATACATTTCATTTTTTTGATTCTGAACTTACAGGCGATGTAAAAATGTTGTCCTGTTAAACTCTGAAGTTGTTGGGTTTTAAAAATAAAGATGTTTCTGGCTTGAGAAGAACCTTGACTCATTCTTTCAGCGTTCTGCATGACAGACCACATGCAAGTGAGCCTCTGGTTCCCTCAAGGGGGAGAACTTACTCAACCCATAAGTACTGAATGACTAATGTCACTGTGCCCCCTCTGTCTGCTCCTGCTGATACACCCATTACTTTCTTTGCCTGTTTTTTTTCCTTTTCTCCCTCACTTCTTCTTAGACTCTTACACTATCTTCAATAATTGATCAACCCACCCGAGGTCCAGACAGCAGCCATTAACTGCAGCAGTATGGTCTCACTCGGTCATATCAACTGTTAGCCAAGTCCTTTCTCCAAAATCAAAATTTTCTGTCTCTCCACAACAGACTGAGGAACTTTCAAATGCGTGCGCCTGTGACAAAGTGTCATCCTGTGAAGGGATGTGAGCACTCTGGTTGACTTTTCAGAGAGCATTTCAAAGAGTCAAGTTACAGCACAAAGCAATAAGAGACAGGAGAAGTCAAAAACAACATCCTCAAAGTATTCAAGGTTACTTGTTGTCAAAGTGTAAATGCTTCCCAGATTTTTCTGACAGGTCATTTTTTGAAGGCATCTGTAAACTTAATTTTGTCCAAAATGTAATGTAAATGTCATTCCAAAAGAAAGTTCATTGATCTTGCAGTAGGCATCTATCTATGTAACTGGCACCAATACGATCAATACAACTACAGTATCTCCAATGTATAATATCTGTCTGTTTTTGTGGGTTTCTGATCATGTTTCATGACAAAAAATGAAAGTTTAGATTTTTATGAGGACTAAATAGATTCAGTTATTTTATGATTGTACTATAGTAACCCATTTAAAATTACGATTTTCAAGCCATACGAAAAAGGGCAGGTTCTAAAGAGAAAAGCTACTGGATAGTTTATGGAAGTCCTTTTTAGGGAAGGCCATCATCAACCTCATATCTACCTCAGACTAACACCGATAGCCCTGATGAATATATAATCATTCCACTACTGCCATCTCTATTTGCTTGCATGTTTGTGTTCCCATCCACCTTGCCCCTCCTAAAGTAATATTCCACTGCTGTAATAACTGCTTGTAAGCCCATAATTAGAGTGTGTGCCTATTAGATCTATTTAAACTTGAAATAAAACACACTGGTGCCTATCAAGCCTCTGTAAAAACGCTGACTGAAACTCATTTAAGTGAGTTCTTCGGTCACTTTGACTCACCTGTCTATTGCGTTCATCCATAATCCGGGTGATCTGTATCTTTTTTCTCCCCATTTTCCCCGTCTTTTCTTTTCTTACTTTCACCAATATACTTGACTCTTTTGTCCCTCTGTTTCTTTCACACGTTTCTTTAAACCAGACTTTCTTCTATTGAATTCCTCCACTCAATTCAAAGATACCAGTGGCTGTACCTGTGAAAAGTAGAGAGAAAGGCATTAATTCAGATGAAATACGGCAAAAAAACAGGAAGAGGCAGAGCCTGAGCAACATGGGACAGCAAATAAAGACAAAAGAATCTGTCGACATTCCGAGGCAGCTCTGTTTTCTGCCATCAATATCATGCAAATCAGATTGTCGCGCTTTGGCTGCGACAGCACTGTCATGCTCCCGCTACCGTCACCCAGAATTTGACAGTGTTTTGGAAGTGCCACTAACTTAACAGCTCTAATCACTTGCAGTGTAACATTTACCGCTGCCTGAGCGTCAAACAGCAGCACGTTCCTCAAAAACACCAGTGTAACATCACACTGAATTGTCACAAATGTGTTTTTGTAAAACGTGAACTGAGCAAGCAGATTGGTATCTCCTTTTGAGATGAATTTGCTTGTAGGATTGGTTCATTGAAGTGGCGAGACCGCGGATGAGATACGATGGCAGGTGGCCCCCACAGAAGAGACTTTCCTATATAGTACGGTTTATTTACAAAGACGATCCAGGTCTCTTACAATCTGAGGAAGAAGCCTACTGCAAACCCCGGCCATCCTGATTTACCCCTCGTCAAACAAGGTTCCTGAGCCGATCTGGAATATCATTCTGTTAGCACGTCACAAGCTTTGCTGTGCTCTGAGGCAGAGACGCGTGCGAGGCCTTTATCGGGCCCACCTGCAGAGATCTTTTTGCTTTTGAAAGGCTGCCCTCACCCGAGAAGCTAACCCAGGCTTTCTATAAAGTGCTGGTAGCTCAGATCCGCACAGTGTGAGAGCTAGCGATCACAGAACTCACGTGTGTGTACGTGTGTGTTTGTGTGCATGTGCGCACCTCTTTGTTGCCGTAAAGTAGGCCAACCCGATTCATCTTTGGGAGGAGCGGCAGAAGTGTTGTTGTGTTTTATTCTGACAGTAGAGGTGATAACGTCCCTCGTTATGCAAATGAGCGTCCCATTATTTAAGCTCGGTGTAATGCAGTAAAGCTGTCAGTGGTGTCACATTAAAAGCCCTCCATCCTTTTCTCTTTTTTCTTTCCTTCTTTTACTTGTATCTGAACTAGATTTTACCTGCCAAAGCGAGCAAGAAACACTGAAGTAGACACCTCTAAAGAGAAGCTGCTCGGTCTCTACTTACATTTATGTGCATCACCAATGCTTACCTCAAATATTAATAATCAAGTGTTTATGGGTAGGGTACGGTTTTAGGTGTTTGCAAGACTTTTCCATTTTGTTAACCACAAGCAAACTATAATTCCGTTGCTCATTATATAAAGTGTGGCTAATCTATGAAATTCAGCACAAATTTGTTGGATTCCGTGGCAGCCGTTGAAATATAAATGAGAGTCGTCAAATACACATATTCTGTGTTACAAACACATCCTTGCGGTGCTATTGATACAACGTCTGTTCCACTGTGTTTTATTGTTTCTAATAATAACAGCGTTGAGTACGGTTCTTTTCTATTAGCAACCAAACATCACCACTCAAACTTCGCAAGGAGCTGTTAGCCGGACTGTTAGCGACTATGTCTTAATGCGCAAGTGGCAAAATCTGAAGTGGGTTGATAATTGCTTTGAGGACCGTTGTAAAAGAAATTAAACAAGAAGCAAAACAACTCGACTACCAGACAATGATAATGACCTGACGCCTGTGTAAATATTTACCCATCACGCAGCCAGTCAAATTTGCCGTCACCAAGTTCAGTTTCAGCGGTCACATCTGAAAGCTGATTAGCTAGATAATTCAATCAAAACCGGGTCTATGGCCAAAGTCTCAGAAGAGCTTCCTCAATGTTTACGACAGGTCAGTAATCGCTGATTCGACAATGCCCAAGTCCCAACACAGGACTAATGGAATATTAAACGTGTTTCCTGAACATTTAGTGGAAATCTTTCCATCTAATCCTTGGATTCATTTAACTGTCGCCCTAACCACATCCTTAACAGAACTATTATAAAATACTAATTTAAATTAAAATATATATTTTATAAGACAAACTGTGTATTTTACATGTATATTTATAAAATGCTGTCATAAGAATAGGCAGTCAGCGATTACACTGAATTACAAGCCTCAAGTAGCCATTATCAGATTTAGCGAATCAGATTTACTCACAGCCATCTTGACACAGCTTTATCTTTTATAAAGAACTAGTTTAGAAGATTAATTTTATATACAATAATAATAATAAATGCACATTTATGTGAATAAAAAAATATTGTCTGTTTCCTGCCCTGGGGGCTGAGCTAAGAATCTTTTGTAATCCCCTTTCCCCCCATAAGCACCAGACAACTACAGTCAACCTAATCAAAGTTTCATCCTACCCTTTTTGCCCTCAACCTTGCCCCCCTTTAACTCCTTTATCCCCACCTTCAGATATACACATGCTCACACTCATCTGGCTACAGATTAACACAGATGAGGACAATCCAATTTACACCAGTGAGGCCAAACTACAGCGCCGACAAGCTGTAGTTGATCACCAGCCAGAGGCACTTTAGATGTAAAAACATGCCTGTCACCATCACAGAAATGCTCACATGCAATTCTGTAATACCAGAGAAAATATCTCTAAAACTGGGCAAGCCTTGTACTGACATACAAACGCCACTGACACATACCCCAGAAGAGAGCATGTGAACAAATAGGGTATGTGTGTGTTTGAGAATAAATATGTTTGTTTGATGGCTTTAGTGTTGAGTTTGTTCAATTATGCCAGGGAAAGAGAGATTGAGGTGGAGAGAGCCTAGTAACAGGCTTCTCTTCCACGGTAAGCCAATTGACTAATCCGTAGCCAAGGCATACAGGGAGGTTGAGTGAGAACAGTGGGTAAAAAAGAGCCCTTCCCTTTCCTTTACAAAAATCTCAAAATAGATTTGGTTTAGTGTGAAACAAGAACGCTGGGAAGAAGGGTCACCATAACGGCATAAAGGTCATGGAGTGATGCTGCAGAGATATAAAACAAAGAGAAATCCCCCTTTATAAAGGTAGTGAAATCAATTAAGCTGCAGTAGAATAATGATTTTGTAAATTACATTTTGGGCTTAACAGCTTTATGTGTGAGAGTACTGTAGAGAGACCGAATGGGAAAGTGGGAACAGGATCCAGGAACGGATGAAAGCAGGGACCCAGACTGGGGTCGCCCGAAAGCACTACTGCTAATCTCCTGTGAGGTAACTGAGTGGAGTTTCTGTCTATTGGTCACTTAGCAGTCTTCCTTATGATGCTACCATAAAAGGCATCTGCCCGCATAGCATGTAGGCCTATAAGTATCAAGGAAGCTCACAAGGTTATCGAACAGAGATGAGGAGAGTGATGTGAGCAGGGTCTCCCTCGAGGAAAAAGAGCGGAGGCTGCCGTCCACTCTTCCATCTGTTAACCATGCCTCTTACAAGGAAAAACTTCTGCTTCCGCGCGCTGACCGCATGATGTAATTTTCGTCATCAGGAGGGTCTATCCACATCTATCCACGTTTTTCTGTGATTGAGTATGTCAAGAATGTGTGCGGACGTGTTTGTGCGCAAGTCGAAAACGGACGCGGAAAGTCAAGTATACCCGGCCCTTGGGGAGGTGTGCCTTTAAGGTATCTGTACCTTTAAGAAATGGAACTGTGAGGGCAGTGGGTACATTTATAAACAAGCTGAATTCTGGGTCGTCTCATTCCCTAGTGTTCCTCCAAAAATATAAAACAACATGCACACAATTGTTTTGTCAAAGTCGTAATAAAGTGAATATGACTTTTCCATGCTCAGCGATATAATTTTGTTAAAAAAGAAACAAAGCTATTTTATATCTCTTAGGAGTTTTGTGTTAAGAATGAAAAATGATTAAGATGCAAACATCATAATTTACAATTGTTAAAAGTGCGAAAACCGGATATGATAATGAAACACTTGCTAAGTGGATTTATGGAAAATTTCAAGAGACATACAACTTTGACTCTTGAGCCTTGACACAATCTGGGCAATAAATTGGAGCTAAAGTGTGGCCTCCTCAGACATTTAAATCATCTACAATCATTTAAAATCAAACTAGAGTTGATCTTTTAAGATAGCGACCACAATGTTGCCACTCTTGGTATACTCTCTCACTTCCACTTTTCCTCTCTTCTTTCCTGCATAGCACATCTGCAAGACATTTGGTACTCGTATATTTAAAAAAAGCTGTATCCTATATCCTCATGGGGAAATGTGGTCGCAAAGATTTGAAATAACATATTACAGGGCAAAAAGTAAACCTTTTAGGAGGTGCATGATACATTAAATAAACCATTGCTCCTTCAAAATAAACTCTCATTTCCTTAGGAAGGCCAAAATACAATATTTAATACATTATCCCAACAATTTGAATACACGCCATGCTTTTGGCCTGTCTTGGAATTGAGACTTAAAACCTAACTTTTCATGACATTATGGATACAATTAAATAAATACAAGAGGCCATACAAGGATTGTTAACAGCCTATTGTCTGTTTTAGGCCATTATGGGCAGTGGCTCTTAAGTGTGGCAGCTTCTGCCTAAGGGACAATGCTGACAAGAGCCTATAAATCTGGGCTGTGGAAAACACACAGGATGGGTGACTAACCTAAAATTAACATCAATATGGGAGGGGCCCAGGCAGTTTGAGTGGTGGCTTATAGTGCTGATGGTACATTTTTTGTGCATTTGGATGATTTATAATATTTTTAAATAAAAAATTTAACAAATACGAAGTGGTTATTGGGGATGTAAGGGACAATGCTTATTCTGTTAAAAGAAGTATAATAAAGGAAAACAGATGCACTTGTTGCGAATGTAAACTAAGCACAACTGTAAGACGCACTTACAATTGTATCAATATAAGGGTTCATCAGTATCTTTCTGAGTTCTTCACACTCATCTAAGCCCTTCACTGTAAGACTGGACAGACAGGAAACATACGCGCACACACATGGAATGGTGAAAGGATGTGACATCAGCAACCACAGACAATCAAAGTTGTAAAGGTGCTTCCTTTCCTAAACTGTTCCTGTATGCACAAAATGGGAACCAAAACTCATGCGCTTCCTTCTCCAGACCAAGAAGAAGAGAAGAATACAGCGAAAAAGAGTTGAGGTATTGAGCCACCACAGCTGACTGTAAACAAATGCCTTCCACTGATGCAAGCACTGACAGAAAAGCTTTGTGGTTTTCATTTACTGTACACACTTGGTGATGGCCAATACGGTACTAACAACCATGTTGAAAAGTCCAGCATATGTATGCTGGTATTTGAACCAGGCTTTGTAACTAGCTTGCCCAACAAGACTTGGTCAACCAGCATCAACTGCAAGGTTTCACTGAAGAACAAAATCGTGTAACCACCTTAACACTAAAACTCCCGGAAATCCACCACTACAAGTATGGCCGTAGCGGTCATTTTGACTGCTCATATTAGACTGTACTGAATGTCATTTTTGCCAGGCAATATTTGAATGTCTGTGGTCATATGTTATAATGTTATCTTTCCATTCCATTCCATTCTCTATCGCTTATCCGAACTACCTCGGGTCACGGTAATGTTATCTTATCACACTAAAAAACATAAAAATCCTCAACCACATCCCCAAGGGCCAAGCGAACTCAGATGGGCACACATAATACAGTACGATTTTTTAAATAAATAATTAATATGTTTCATTTTTGTATATAATTTTGCTAAAGCTTAGAGACCGCAGCCCGAAAGTGTGTGCCTCGCTTTGTGACACCGGCAAGCAGAAAAGCAAAGTTTTTCACCGCAGTGAAACTTTTGTTTTTGAAAGTCTAAACGGCAACAAATATGGATCGATGCAAAATATCTTGTTAGATAAAACATGTTGGGAATTTTAGAAATTATAATATCTAACATTTTTCCTCTATATTTGGATAACACGAATCGCACCCACCACTGAAATCTAAATGTATGAATTAATTGATGTGTTTTATTAGGATAGGTAATAAGAAACGTAAGGACACGAAATTGAAATTCTTATGAATGTAAAAATGTATTTTTTCATCGTCAACAATAGAACTTATTGAGTAGCCTGCAAATTACAGATATTTGAAGTAGATAAAATGATGTAAAATAAGAAATAAAAAATTAGTATAATAAATAATAAAATATTACAATATGCATTTCATTGCATTGTAAATACCTTCATAGACATGTATGGACATATGACAAAATTAGCTAGATCAAAAACAGGAGAAAAAGTAACTGATTTGGAAAGCTGTATTTCATTTTTGCTGACATTTTGAGGGTAAACTACGTTTTACCATAAAGCCAGATAATGAGTGTTAGGCAACAGTGGCGCAAATCTTTAATGGCGGGAAAGAGTGCTGAAATTATACAATGTCTGTAATGCATACGGTCAATTTGACCGCCATGGTAGTTCGAGGTAGAAATACTCAGAACTCTTTTGTGTTTATTCATTTTAATAAAGCAACAATGTGATAACAAAATATACATATATTTAAGAAAAGTCAGGGTACTGCAGTTATATGGGTTTGATTTCAACAAAGTTGTTACATTGCAAAAACGGTCAAAATGACTGCCTTGGTAGTTCTAGTGTTAAACCATCCTGAATCAGTATGAAAGCTTTTATTATTAGCAAATGAGTTAAATTATGGCTGGTTTTTGCAGTAATTAGTGAATAGCTCTTTTCAGGTGCTTTGCAAGATTAGTGTATTGGGTGGAGGGATTTTTTTAGGTGATACAGGGCCCTCTTTCAGGACTCCGTTGCATTCCCTTCCTTATGTCTCTACAGGAATCAACAGTTAATCACCCATATACGCAGTTCTACATTAAAAACATGCAGCCATCTGAAAGTTCACCTCTAAAACAGCTAATTTTTTTGCAAATGCGTAGGCTAAGACAGAAACATAGCATGCTCTTGACATATTTTGCAGGATTTTTTTATGAATCAAATTACTTTTTCTACTTTTCACCTTTTTCTGTCTCAAACTCAACACAATTTATAACTATCATCATTATTATAATAAGAATAATAACACCTACGAACCTCTCTGGTTTAAGCGCGGATATGTTGGTCTTTTAAATGAAAACATGTGATGTGACCTAATGTCACAGTGGAAAATGGGATGAAAGGGTGTTAACATCAGACTCACCCTTCACAAACTTAGTAAACAGTGATTGTAGCCCACTAACGCCAGGGCCCCGAAAGCTGAGAGCTGTCTTTCAATTAGCAATTGGTAACTGGTCCATGCAATGCTTGTCACAACGTACTGTGTCAACTCTAACTGATAGAGGTGCAGAGAAACCAGCTGCTCAGCTGATAGATACACACTGAGTGAATGTTGTAATGACTGATCATAGCCCTGTTGTAGATGGCCAGCTGTTAGCAGAAAAACAGGACAAAAGTAAAGTAAAAAGCCTTAACTTAGTCTCTTTATGAAGAGGTCAATGGCCCTGTGCTGGGCATAAAATGGAGATTGTGTGAGTTATCTTAGGTGGTTTCATGAATCAATATGGCAAAAACGTTACCTCTAAAAAACACAACTTCTTGGTGAGTTCTTAGTATAGTGGAACAAGAGTTAAACAAAGAAAGGAGAACTGAAATAAAGTCTAACCACGCTTGCTATGAGCATGTATAAAAAGAGAGAGGAGGAGAGACAGAGAGAAACTGGCATGTTTGCAACTGACAATTTAATTTCTCTGAACCACAATGTTGTTTTATTTGTCTCTTTGACAGTATAACTTTATTCATCAGCATCAGGGAAACTTGTTCAGCTCTGGTAAAACCACTACTCATATACAAAGTTTAGGAGCCAACACTGGAAACAGCATTGGTTTTATTCCCCACATGTGCTCTTCTCACAGAAAGCTTTTTTCCATGCTTTATGCACATATAAATGGTCACTGCAAACAGACAGAGCCACCCGAATATTACATTATCAGTGGAGGATGACAATGTCTTGTGATGTTAGCCATACTGGTGGGGTCAAGAGCTGTTATTTGATGGCAGACATATCATGTGACCTTCCCACAACATCAGACTTGATGCCTGGATGATCATTTTATCGCACATTTTTGTATCCCTCTGTACCATGCCATTGTAATCAGACTAATTAAAAGCTTTGTTCATTTGGAAATCTCCAATGACAATTTGTTTCACTCTACCCTACAGCGGTCCTGTGAAAAGAGAATTAAATTTGATCTTCTGACAGCAATTATTAAACGCTCCCTCCTGGCTTCAATTAAGCCCAGGGGCTAACGTGGCTCACCAATGAAGTGCGAGGGCCAAGATTCTTCCTTTGCTACGTTTTTATCCTCTCTCTATCTATCTATCTATCTATCTATTTTCCCTACTATGGCAGTAAATGGGGGATGAGATTTATTTGGTTACTGACATTTTTCTAAATATCTTCCTTTGTGTTTAGCAGAACAAAGTAATTTATACAGGTTTGGGTCAATCTAAGGGCGAGTAAATGATGAGAGAATTTAAATTTTTGGGTGAACCATCCCTTTAATGAACTGTATTAATTGGCTGGGTTGAAAAATTTGAGTAACAATATAACATGCTTTCAAAACACCTCTTACCCATGGTGTTCCATCACTGTAACCATTACATTTTAAAGCTTATTGTTTCAGCACGACCCAACCAAATCTTTGTACAAAGATGTTGTTGGGGTAGCTGTTTTCTAATTTTTTGCTGGCCTTTACAAGCTTAAGTTTTTGTTGGTGGTAATGTGAAAAAAAGAGAAGTTATCACTTTGCCCTTCTCTGATCGATTGCTGTGATTGCGTGAAACGTCTTTTTAGGAGTAATGTTTCGGTAATGATGGTGAAACAGTCTGGTACCAGATGTTTCTTTCACTTTCACTGTATTCAAAACTAAGCAAAAATAGTTAAAAGTGGCAGTCAAGGCAATAGCAAAGAAAAAGTCAGCGGAAGTATCATTGAATATTTATTACATGGAATTTAATAATATGTAGAAATCTCAATGTCCCTGTTTTTGCTAGATCAGCCATGCAAATAAAAGCTTCTGACTGAACGGCTATCAGCTCTGTAAGCAATTGACATGATTCTCAGAACTGCAGGGGCATGGTTTCAAACTGACGAAGCAATATTTCCAAATGACTGTTCGCTGTGCCTACATTGACCAGAGAGATGAATCAATCCCTTCCCTTACATGCTCTACGATGCGCTGAATTTCCGAACCCCCCTTGAGGTGACCTGAAGACATCTCAACTGGTCACAATGCATATTTTATTTTCAGTTTAGATCTGTCAGGTAAAACGTAATATGAAGTTTAAACCCACTAAACAAGGATGTCCTTCACAACATTGACCTGAGTTTTTATTCCCCATATTTCTCTCTCACTCTCATGGGTCCCAAAGCTCCACGATGAAACCGAGTAACCCAGATCAGGAGGAAGAGAGTGCAGAAGAGGAGAGAAAGATTGTGGGAGACCAGACACTATCTCAAATCTCTAGCTGCAAAATGTAATGCTATTACCAAAGTAATATCACAGTGTGGTTTTAAAGCACCCAGGAACAGGAACGTTTTTAATTACGTATCTTAACGCATTTCCGAGTGAAAAGGAATTTCTAATGAAAAAAATAGTGGGCGTGGCTTTCGTCTTTGTATGCCTTTTAATTGGATGTAAAAAAACAGCCCTTGCATTTTGAAAAGGAACTGGCATCAGTTTGAAGGGGAGGAGTTAAAAGATGCTCCGCCAAAGCCGTCTAACATACATCATTTAAAATGGATAGTCATTACAGGAAGGAGGTGCATTATCAGATTTTAACTAAAGATTATAAGGGCACACAAATTTTTAATAGAGAATGACCCACATTGATCAACTATTTACAATAAGCACAATAGGCATTGTCATTTTTTTATTTCACTGGGACTTTAACGCAAACCAATCTGCCTGGTTGTTGGAAACATTACTGTGCTGTTGACATTGTAGATCATTAAACTGTGATTGTTGCGGTTAGTGTTTGTCTAAACACAAGTGCTACAATGATGCCAATCTCTACTTTTTGTAATCCTTCTTTTTTGACTCACTCCCTTAATTTTCTACTTCCTTTAATTCAAACAAAATCAGATAAATTGCCCCCAAAAGCATGCCCAGACCATTTATGTTATGTTTTGTTTCCTGTATGAAGTGTATGCAGAAAAATATAGCAATAAAACACTTTGATCTTCTCGCTACCTGCATCCCCAGCAACCTCCCCCTTAGGCATCCTTAGCGTGAAGTGGGGGGACTGTCGGCCCTTGGCCCTGTCTCTCATTACGTCCTCAACATGCAGACACATAACCCCCCCGGCGTTTGTAGTGGTGAAACGAACCACCAGGGGCTGGCACAAGTTACTCTAGTACCGACTCGGTCCGACCTCATCAAAGCACGCGCTCGTAATTTGTCACAGAAAGCAACCAATTAAGATGTGTTAAGGGACAAGGGAGGGGAGGAAGAGTGGGTAGGGTATACGGGGGCAAACCAGTGAAAAGATAGCATTTGATTAAAGAGTCAGCACAGCTGCGGTGAATCAAAACGACCCAGGCTTAAAAAAAAACATGGACAAGAGGTTTAGAGTGCAGAGCTGGTGCAATCTGATAAAACGTACTGTTGGTAGCCCTTGAGGAGAAAATAAAACAAAAGAATGCAATCATATAAATATAGTAAATATATTTCTCTCACATGGTAGACTGGCCTTTTCAGGTTGTGTGTTAAACACACATACACACAAACTGACTGGATGTCACTTCATAAGAAGCTTCTGGGTGCAACAAAGATGACCCCTTAATGCCAAACTCTGTCCACTTCTTCCATCACCTACGTTTAGTTAACACACTGCTAGCATAGAATAGTCTGTACAGGTAAGAAATAAGATAAGTCTTTTTTTACAACATTGCGACATTCAAAATGTCCTGCCGTGCATCATTGCAATTAATCTCAGTCGCTCCCTTGTGGGAGCATAAATTCTGTATCTTGTTAAATCTTATTTTTCTCCCCAACCCTCAATTCCAACATTCAGTCGTTTTACAGGAGTATCCATGTGTAATGTGCCCTATGTTATTTATTTATTCGTTTTTGCAGGCTTTGCCTTGTTGTTCAGTAGCGTGTCAGGGTTGCATGCATTTGCATAGCTTCCTTTGCTGTGTTTTTCTTGTTTCTTGCGTCTTGCAGCTGTGACGGCCTTGTTTTTCTTTATCTGATCAGAAAACAGTGACAGCCAAAGTTTTCCGATGCCACATGTAGGATTAACCAGCATCCTTTCCCGTTTTATACCTTTTTCAGTCATCTCAATGAAGGAGAAAAATATGCTACTCAAATAAAAAAGAAATGAGAAAAATAAAATCTCTGCTTAGAATGAAGAATAAAAATTGAGAGACGGATACAGTGTTGTTTTTAAGGCATTTATATAGAAAATAATCTCCCTTATAATTGATGTTTTTCTGATGGCAATCGCTTACTCTCACTAAATAATGACCGTTCCTTGATTTCAGCTGATAACAACGGAAAAGAAAACAAGGTGAAAGCAAGTGCTAGTGATGTATAAATCAAGTCTGTGTGTTTTTAATTCACGATTCAGAGGCTTATCTACACAATCTCAATTTCAGGGAGGGTTTGGGAAAGCGCAGCCTGCAGAAGGTTGCGCAGAGGGGGAAGCTTTTTTCCAAGACTCCAGTCACTCCATAGCAAAGGGACCTGCCCAATGATCTCCCTCAGCTCCCAATCCAGCTGCAGTGTTCACATAACCCCAGCTGTCCCTCTCGGCTTATGATAGCACAACTTGTCTCTCACTTTTCTCACTCCCTCCCTCCTTTGCCTCTGCACCCATGGACTTTTCCACTCCCTTCTGCCCCGCTGGGCACAAATCGGCCCTTGCTCCCCCCCATACGTTGTTTTTCTTTTCCCTTGTTGTGTGTTTTTTCCTGATTTCTTTTCCCCTCACTCCTGAGAAAAGTCCTATGGCTGTCTGACCCTGAGATGGGATGAGAATGCCCAGCCCCCTCCTCCACCAATTCCTCCCTTCCTCATGCTGGCGCCAACAGTAGTGACTCTTTCTCCGGTCTTCTGGTTTCCTCTATCCTCCTATCCTCTCTTTTGCTCTCCATGGGTCTGCTCCCAGCTCCGGCATTAGGCAGACGTTCCTGCTGCGCATTATTCCAAATAAACAACTCATTACACATGTAATTAACCAAGGGGGCTAGCCAAGCATCGGAAGCTAAGCCATACCAGCGTTCCCAGTCCCTCTCTTCCGATTCCGCTGGAGGGAAGCTCAGTGAAAAATGGGCTGTTTTCAGAAGAAGGAAGAGTGGGAGGGAAAGTGAGAAAGGATTTTAAATCAACTTCCCGACAAATGTAAAAATTTTTACCCCTTTTATCTGTCTCATATTTTCAAGGGTTTGTACTCAGCTCATCCTTGTTTTCCCGACTGTCTCAGAAGTGGGTCATTGACAGGCTGCCTTGGAGAATTTTGAAGAGCATTAAAAAGGTCTGCACTCTTCTTGGTAAAACAATAGTAGACTTTTTTCTTGTGGCCTGCTTATCCACTTAAAGCATTATAAATACAATAATAACGGCACTTGCCTGTTCAGGGATAAAGGGAAGGAACGGGCTAGAAGCTAATTAATTTATTAATACATGAGGACAACAGTTTCCTCACCTGTGAGCTGAAGCTTGGCAAGAGCTGTTCATCTTTATTGCTATAGACGATGAATCTGATCAGATTCCTCCTGCATTAACAGGCCTAAAGACTAAGAGCACAGTGATTTTAATCTGACCAGGGAAATAATAACCAGAGGATATAAGCAAATATTCATATCTAACAAAATTATGTCCATTGTACACTTTGGTGAGACATGCAGTGCTGTTGAAGGAGACAAAGTATAAAGGCGGAAACGTGGAAACAGGTTTAAGACATATTATTTGACATTCAACATTTGACTATTATTGTGTGGTTTATAGCCCAGATGTAACGCTGTGTTCCAGGTGCAATGCAACAAAGCGACAAATGATTATCTCCTCTATGACTTTTCCCTTCTTGTATTGTGCCACATTAGGACATGGGGTAAGTAATACAGCACTTCTCCAGCCTATATGTTCAGGCATCCCTCTGTGGTCTAGAGTCACTAAAGTGGGGTCCACTGGTCCGATACACAACCAGTCAAGAAAAACACCAGCAGGAAACTCGGGTGAGCTAGCAGGAATGTTTGCTGAGTCAAATTCAATCATGCCACATCATTAATTTAAATCTTAACACCCTTAGCAACAGGACATGAGATGTTTTCACGTTTTAAGTGTGGGGCTTTGTTGTAACAAAGTATAGGAACATTTAATCAAACCCAGAATTAAAATACAGGTTTCTTTAAGAATGTAGTAAACAGATTTATTCCATTGGCAAAAATCATGAAAGTTTCACTCCACACACACTGAAAGTTATTACATTATTTTTAACACCTAGAGCTGTTAGATTGTATGGGATACTTCTATAAGAGGTGGGAAATAACTTCAGTGTTCATAAACAGCCCAAGTTTGTTAAGAAGAAATAAAATTAGCACTTCACTTCTAAAAATATTTCATGATGTGGACATCGGCATATTAGATTACACTCTGTGCCTACGCGCCTTTTTCTCTCTTCTCGTACACCACCTTCTCTTTGCCAGACGTCAAAACCATAAAACAGTTAGAAAGCTCTCATCTCTTTAAGCCTAACATATATTTATTTCACAACAACTGAGCTGTATATTTTTTTATAAGTTCAACAATTACTGTTAAAACACCCTTGATCTTATACTGAGAAGAGAAAGAGAGTTTGATACAAGTGGAAAAACAGGAACACTATGTGGATAATGGGTGGAGGGAGAACGGCAAAGCTAGCCAGAGTCTCGGCAGGTATCTCCCTTCCCTTCCTCTTCTATTTATAACCCATGAGCCACTCTGATCCAAAAATAAGACAGTGACCAATTTGAACCAGAATAATACTGCAGCCTCACAATTTTGTAGTCTCTGGCACACATATGCACAACACACAAGCGGACAAACACAAATAAAGTTTATCTCTTGGTCAAGCTATTTCTGGACGGACAGCACCATTTAGGAAGTTTGGGCCACGAGCCAGCTTGCAGCTTAATAGAACGCCTGCGTCATGCAGTTTCTTGTCATAGTAGCTAGCACCATTGTCAGGGTTGAGCTCAAGCACGCACACAAACACACGTGCATGCACAAGGTTATTTGTTTTTCCAGAGGGGCTGTAACAGAGCAGCTGCAGGTGAAATGAGCCACCTCCACACTTCACCATACAAGCAAAGCACTCCACGGCCCATCCTGTGCTGCCCACCAAACCTTGAAGTTCCAAATGAAGTGCTGCTTCTTATTAATTATGCATACAACTCAGTGCTGCACATTTCCTTTCCTTCCCTCTCTCTCTCATTCTCTCTTTTTCCTTTTTTCCAGATGCAAATTCTGTAATAAAATTAATGACATCAGTGTCTTTACTTCAGGGTAACTAAAGCAAAAATCCATACATCCAAGTAAACAGACTATACTGCGGAGAAGCAAAAAACAAATAAACAAGCATAAACTTGTTAGAAGCATGAGACAAGGCATTGGTCTGATTACAAGTCAAAGCAAGAAGTGGACAAATAAAGGCACAGACTGTCAAATAATAAAATATTTCTCAAATTGTCCTCACGATCAAAACCTTTTTCACTTTTCAAGCAAGGAAAAAGTAAAACAATGCAAAAACTCTTTAAGGGAATGTATTTCTCTTAATTGTGCCCGACATTGATTTTGTGTTAAACCAAGTTTAGACAGAGCAGACAGCCAATGGCTGAAACGGGCTCAACTGATTGGTTGTTTGGAGGTGGATGACAGCCTGGTGAAGGGCCCTGTGCAAACGCCACGACAAACACAAAGGCATTAAGTGTCTCAACGCCAAACTCAGAGACACATCTCCTCTTCTTTTCTCACTGCTTCTCTTTTCCCTTCTTTTTCTCCTATCTCGAGTGTCCAGCATGGCAGGGTTTTTTCGGAGTTTCAGCATCCGATGGTGACAGGCCGCTGTTGAGAACGGCACAGAAAGACTGCAGAAAGACACACGTGTAGCTTGGAAGAACACCACTCGAGAGCTGCTCTTGTAAGCGCCAGAGCTGCGCTGAGAGGTTGTCTTTGCGAGCTTGGCTGAATTAAATACCTCATACTAAGGAAAAGATTATTCCTCCAAACGTTTAATTTTGAATGTATTTAAAACACTAATTTTATTTGCATTCCAAAGGCCACCCCATTGACCGTGTTTACTAGACAAGAGAAATATAACGATGAGAAAAAATCACAAACTATTAAAAGTGTAGGGCCTCTGCTTTTGATTCTATTGTGAGTGCACAAATTGCTAAAAATATACGTCTTGATATACAACACTGTCCTACGGGTAGCTCCAGCCACAGAGACATTGAGGGTTAAGAATCTTACGAGAAGCTGGGGCATAGAGGGCTCTCTGTCCCCGATCTCACCGGAGAACCTTACAGAATGACTGGGCTATGCTGTCCCACTGACAATGATAAATTACATTAGCTGGAAAATATTTCAGCATTTCCCCCCTTCCTTCCTCCTCCAACTTGTCTCCCATTTTTTTAAAGATTTTTTTAGATTTTCGTAATTTTTTTGGCCTGCATCCATTGGTGTGCCATGGGGACCTCAGTCGCAAAGTGAAGCGCACACAGAGCTGCTGTGCTTTATCACAAAACCTACGTCAACAGTAAGTCTCTGCAAACACAGATCTAGCCGCTTCAACAAAAAGTGGAGTTAAGGTTGTGTGTCCCCAAGACTGGTTTGCAGATCATCACTGGGTCGGATGTGTTCTTTGGAATTATTTGGGTAAAAGACAGTTGTAGTTCTCTAAACCTTGGCTATATTTAACTACATACTTAAAAACCACATAACTGCAACAATAGATAAAGCATTGAAACAAAAAATAAGACATTCTGGAATGCATCAAATGTGCCGTCCAAATTGTTTCTGGAGGAACCCTTGAACCCTTTTCCAAAAGGTTGAGTATTTGTCATTCTTTACTCTTATTCTTTGGGCTTAAAACCTATCTTATTTTTCTTTAAAGATACTGACCGTAATGAAAGCGTTAAGATACCTTTGGATTTGAATTGCTGTGTTTAAAGAGGAGAAGGCCAAACGTGTCTGTGATGGACAAACCTGGGCAAAAGTGTCCAAACTCAATATGAGAATTTATGAGAAAGAGGAGCTGCCTTTACCCATCTGATATTGTGGAACAGCACCTCTTTTATGTTCACCGTGTGACATGTTGTGTACACACATTTGCTGCGCACACATACACACTGACTTGTCTGTCAAGCACTTCTTGACAGTTTCTCCTATCTTTCAAAGCATTCTATTATCTTCTCTTGTACAAACACACATTAAAACACAATCCGTTTCATATCATGCAAATGCATTCACATACACAACTCTTGGAACTACTTCCAGTCGAATACAGACAGACTTTTTGAGCATACATAATAATTACTCTGTGATCTGTACATACCATATAAGCTTGCAACGGATCTTTATAACAGAGAACGCTCCGCAGAAAATTTCAATTTTATGCAGAAATATTCTAAAATGTGTTTTACAATATAATTAAACATCAAAGGCAGAACTATTCCTATGTGATTGTCTAGTACTCTGGTGAATCGACTCTGCACTACCTTCCCTTATACACACAGAAAGAAAGTTGCCAAGAGTCACAGCTAATTACTAAACACAGACAGATGCAAAGTTTAATTCATTATGCAGAAACCAGGACAGACTCATATGCACTGAGTGCGTTCATCTAATACCAAACCTCATAACCTTTTTGAGGGTAAAAACGACTGATATGAAGCTGGTTTATTCGCTTTATTAAACCAATTTTTAGCATGGTAAATGAAGCTGAGAGAATGGAAAAAACGAAATGAGAAAATGTTTAACTTCTTTGACTCAAAATTAATGAACTGCTTTGTAATAAAATGCGCTGATATCACCTCTTTTTATTATTATTGCTTAACTGTTAAAATGAAAATGAAGACATCTTTCTTTTACTGTGAATGGGACATTGTAAATGCTTGGTTTAAACACATTTTTAAGTACTTTGTTTTAAAAAGTAACATATTTATATTACATATTATCACCATTGCTTATTTTAAATAAAAGAGTGTTTTAAAATTAATCAATATGGAATATTCAATGTAATATCTACATTTGCTAGAATGATTAGAGATTACACTACTATATGTATGTGAAGTGTAATTTACATTTGGAGGACATATAACCTGTATGCAGTTTGCAAATAAAAACATTTAGGGCCATTTATTAAGTACAGGACCAATTACGGATTGTCGCTTCGGAGGGTCACACAAACTGTGCCTGTAAAAGCCCCTAACAATCGGCTCAAGTACCTTAGCCAATCAGAATGACACATGACAAGCTGATCCCCCTTTGAAGGAAGTGTAAGACTATGTTGTCACTGTTGGTTTTGAGAATCAACAGAAACCTAATCCCCAGTTATTTCCAAAAGAGGACAGGTCTGAGGACCAGTCGTGTGTGCGCGTATATGATCACGGCTCTGAGTGTAACCATGTGAATTGACATGAAAGTGTATTAATTTTCCTCTTGGGTAGATTAAAGAAACACTTAATCCCAGGAGAGCAACAGGTGAGACACACACAAAAATAAATACCTACATAGAAGAGCCTCATTGATTGTGTTTGTCTGTCTAATGTTGTAGTCAGCAAAAGTGCACTTGAAGTATACAAGTGACAGAAATAAAATATTTGAAAGCCCTTAAATACTTAAAATATTAAAAAGAAAACTATTGCGTGGAACCTGTCATATTGTTTTACAGTTAAGCACAGAAACGGCAAGATAATATATCTGTTTAGACAAAAAAGTGACAAAGATTCTTGACTTTTTTGTCCTCTGTTAATTGTTTAATTAACAGAGGAGATGCCTCTTGGTCTTTCATTCATTTATATCTGTTTCTGTCTTCACCTTTAGATGTAAAACTACTAATTTTCATATTTTTCCAGCTACCAGCCTAATTAGACACATCAACATGTAATTGGGTTTTGACAGTTTCTTTCTTACACTGATTCATATCACTAAATAATTCCTCTATACTACATTACACTTCTTTGGTATGAAGAACACTTTAATTTACTTTAGCTTTTTAAAATCTTTTGCACTCAACTTTAATCTGGCAAACTTCACTATTAACTCTTTTTAAATTTCATGTAATTTACTTGGCAATTAAACAGTAACAAATAAACTATAATACAAAATAAATAAAAGGGAAATAAAAGAATGTACTATTAATAAAATGAAAAATAGGATTTTTGTATTGATTTTGGATAAGTAATGTTTGTATTATGTTTTATTTACCACTTTTATATATTAGCCTGCTATAAATTCTTGTGGATTTGTTATTTATTCTCCAGAGTTCCATTTTAATTTGATAGTTGGTCATCTAACCACTTACAAAAAATATATCAAAAATAAATAGTTTGAATGAAATTAATGAAAATTAATCATAAATAGATGCATAATATTTTAGAAATGCATTAACGCCTGATGACCACCGGAATGGTTTAACACTAAGCTTTGTATGTATTATAATTGTAATGTCATTCATTGTTTTAAACAGCTTGAAAGTGTTAGTATATTCTGCACTCAGAAAGCACTTTAGTAGGCATAAAGTAGCCTACCCATGGATCTATGTTGAAAATAAATAAAGTGTTTAGCCGGTATACCGGTGATTGTCCTGTTATTCTGCATGTCAATCCTAATAAAAAGAACATGTGAGTGTTATAGAAATAGCGGAGTTTTGTCATGTCAACTTTCTTTGTGGAGTCTATTACAGTAACACTCACCCTTGTGATCGCGGAGACTAACGGATATATAACGCATTATTGTTTGTTTAACACAACATTCTAACAAGTTCACGCAATTTCTTCATTGACAAACGTACAACTGTGTGAAATATTAGTGTTACTTACTTCATGGTGCGTGTTAAGTGTGTCCGGTGAAGTTTGTCCTGCGGTGTGACGGAAGGTGCTGAGCCGCCGGGTGGACTTCACCGCTAAACAGTTAAAATCCACCAACAATGACTACCACCACCGAAAAAGTGTCGTTCTCTACAGATATGTTTTTATTTCTTGTGTCTAATGAATCGTTTCAGATGCTGAGGATATCGCACTTGGTGTCGGTCGTCCACGGTGAGGAATGATTAAGCCGTTATTGCGAGTGATGATGTTGAGCTCCGCTCCAAGTCTCAGCCTCTCTCTCTCTCACTATTTCTCTCTCTCCCCACACGCCGGGCAAATAATCGGGTTTACTCTTGAAGGGGGACGGGCTTAGATCACTCCGGCGTTTTAATGAAAGAAGTGCAACACCATGCGTTTTTATCTCCTACCTGATAAAAGTCAAACTACTCTGCGTATTATCAAAGTTGACCTCATTGGTTAGAGAGCGCAAGTAACATGGTTGATTGACACTTATCAGATATACCCAATAGGCCTAGATCATTTATGTAATTTTGAAAAAACAATATATATATATTGTTACAATTGATTTTTGTTACGTTTAAATAAGTATATAAATTATATTTTAGAATATATTTTTTTATTACTAATCTTACTCAAAAAACATAAATTACATGTACTCTGTCACTGCCTCACCATGCAACGATTTAAACATATTAGGAGGAGTCAAGGTAATGAGAATAATACAATGGGACACTTCGGTGCACTCACCACAGTTCCCCACCAGTGACCAGACTATACAAATTTAGAAATTGATTATAAGTGTAAAGGTTTGACAAAGGAACTATCTTGTTTCTGTTGATTTCAGTTCCTCATCTTAATTTAAATCTTAGGTTCAAGTGTATAAGGGCCACTTTAGTCACTGAAACAAACCAGATGTAGAGGTAAAACATTAAATCAGTGAATAAATGAATAAAACCTGCTAATCTTCTCGACAGAGTGTGATCATGTGGTATCAGCTTCTGTGAGAACCCACTTCTGGGTCACAAGACACTGTAATCTTGAATTACATTTTATTGGTAATTTTCATATTTAAATCAATACGGCTTATGTTCCACCAGCTATATAATACCATACTGTATGCCATGTTTCATCAGATTCTTTGATACACCATGTATTTGCATAGACAATAGCACGTAAATACAAGCCAATAAGAATGTCTTTAACCCAGGGCTGGGTTTAGAGAGGACACTTTCCCCACAGATTTCCTTTGGGTCTCTTCAAAAATGTGCATCTTACAAATTTTAATGTAAAATTTTTCTTATATATATATTATTTATTAATTAATTAATCAATTACATAATGATCAAAGAAAATTATGCATGCAATTAACTATGATTATATTACTAGAATCGGTGCCCGTTCAGAATGTCTGACTGCCCCCGCCAGCCTGCCTAGCATGGCCTGCTTTTACCTCATGATCAGAATAGAGTAGGTCACTATGTAATTTATTTACTTTATTACGATTTTATACTCACTGTGTTCAATATTCCTTCAGTCCTTTTATATCCTGCATGTGGTTTGTCTTGGTTTCACCAGGAGACCCTTTTTAAGTTTCAGTGCGGGGTGTTAGTTGTTTAGTTGGCACCTGGTGAAGAAACATAGAGAGAGAAATGTTTTGTGTCTTAATAGCCATATATAAATACAGGATAAACTGCTTGACTTGGAGAGCTACAAAAGGAATTAATAAATATATAAACACTGTAATTGAGTGGCCTTTGCATATTCATGTCGTAGATAAACTATTAAGAACAGGAAGAGGAACAGAAACGACGGTAACTACGGCAACTACTGTACGTTATCAAAGCTACCCTGTTGAGATCTGCGTTAAATAATTGCAGTTTTAATCACAAATATAAGTTTGTTCTAGATATCTTTTTCCTTATAAAGACAAAAGGCATTATTAGAAATATCCAAGTAAATGTTTATATTTATGTACAAATTATGTGTACAAATTGTTCCTGACATTTCCTATCATTCTCTGTCCCTCTTTCTTGGTGGCTGGGTCTGGTCTATTATTTGCACACTTTTTCTCTCAGGTTGTGCACCCCTAATCTTCAAACACTCTTCTGGTCAAATTGAAAACTAAAGAGACTGGTGACTTCCAAGGCACACCATTGGCATGCATGAAATATAGGTCATTTTTAATAAAAGATGGGCTATTTGAACTGATTCAGTTCTGACTGTGCATACAGTAGATTCTCTATTATAGGAAATGTATAGGGTATAAATTAGAAGTTGATGTACTCAATATGTACTCAAGTATGAGCATGTTTGAAATAATAGCATTTTACATGCCTCATTAACCTCTTTTTCATATCGCTGCTGTCCTTCTGAAACCTCATATCTCCATATTTTGATATTATTATTTTTATTATTCACCCTTGATGTTTGTCACTGGGTTTTACAATTATCTAACCAATACAAAGTACTAAAAGGTGCTTGTCAACTTTGGCAACAAAGTTATTTAATCATTTAAAAGCACTGTGTTTTGCACATACAATCTTTCAAAAAGAAAGTGAGGATATTAATCATTTTTAGGAAAAGGAGATTTAGAAGAAAATGTCTACTATGAGGTTGACACACACAAATATTTTTTCATGCTAATATTGAAATACAAGGTGAAAACTTATCGGCACAAATTCCTAAATTCAATGTAAATTGAATATGTTAAGTGGAATGAGCAAGGACACAATATAAAAATAAATCTCCTGTTCCTTTGTCATAAACAAGAGATGATCAAAAATTTAAGAACTGATTATGGAATACTGTTAAGATATCTTGGTTGACATATTCCACAGACACCTTTTCTGTCATCTATGACATTAAACGTTGATGTTTTAAATAGATTTGACCTCATTTAGAAACATGTATGCACAAATGAATTATTGTCCCTCTTATTTTCAATCTTAGTTGATCCATACTGAACTTGCTTACCTTACTCAATATCAACAATAGTTCCAAAATCTTCAAAGCAGCGTTAAAAGTGCCCAGTAATAATCATGTCATTTCACTTACACAAACAAGATTTTCAGTAAAAAAGTAATTTTGGAATTTCTATTTCATCTGTTTGTGTTTGTAACAAGCAGTTGTAAGGTGAAAGATGAATACACAATGTTAGTGGCTGACAACAATCCCACCAACGTTGTTTTTGATTTTGGAAGCATGATAGTTACCCATGTGTATCATATTGTCTCCTGTGAGACATAAGTAGGGCTCAGAGATGAAAGACGGACAAATATTCTTTTTTATTTTAAGAGCATGATAAAGATCAAAAAAATGTACTTTGGCAAACAGGAACATACCAAGGCCGTTTGTGTATGTGCAAGTGTGTGCGTGTAATCAGTTGCTGATCTGGCTCATGTGAAAACGCAATCTGGCAGTTACTGCTGATAATTTTGTCAAGTGCTCAAACACCAGCACTGAGTTTTCACAGTGCAGGAGAACACTGGGGATGATTGTGTCTCTGCAGTCGATCATAAATACTACTTTTCCCTGCCTTCATTTTCTCCGTTTATCGCATTCCACCCCTGCTCACTGCCACCTTTAATTGAACTAATTTCCTCTCTTTATGCATCTGAATTTTGAAGAAATAGGGGAGACAGGGGAAAACATACTAACTTGGTATTTAAACAGTACATTTATATCAGCTATGGGTGACTAAGAAGTGGCATATTTGATTACACCACATTATGTTTTGTGCAGTTTAAATTAAAATTGAGAGCAAAATAATTATATGCCATACAATTATGTTCACATAATTGTAGTATAGGGTGGGTCTTTTTTGCACCAAATGTACTGAATCTGTATACTATTATTTAGTTTTATTTATATTATCAATTTAATGGTATACATAGTAATGAAACAAATGTCTGAATGACCTGACAGGCAGCATTAAAGACCAACAAAACTCCCAGTTATCTGTATTACCAAAACTCTATAAACCTCAAAGTAGTAAAGGTATAAAAGAAAAAGTTTCAGTCAAAAAGTAATAAACTGCTAAATGCACAAAAATTATGCAATGATGAAAGTCCTTTCATTGAATTTAAATAACACCTGTGCACATTAACACATATTGTGGTTGGAGGAAAAATTGCGTTTACTTGCATGGGACAAATTTCGTAATTTGCATGTTCTGTTGGGCAAATAACGTGTGAAGACTACACCTTTGATTCATTATAGATGAACACAAGCAGCACAAAACGGTTAAGCCTTTGTGCAGGATGCTGCTGTTCTGGTTTCAGTTTTAAAGCTGTGTGCTGGAAAAAGTCAGCCCAGTTCCAGTTACTCTGCACACTACTGAAGTCATTATCTCCCCTGTCAATACACCTGTACTATGTCCTACTTGCTATGCAGGCCCAAATAAGAGTTAATGTCAAGGGACAGCAAAAGTTGAAATCTATATCTGTTGCACTCCAATAATGTACAAGCATGGTGTAAAAGCCAATTTATGAGAATGGATCCTGGCCTTTAAAGTAAAACCAGAAACTACAATACACATCTATGCCAGCAGAGGCGCACTAATGCTTTCTCAGAGGCAACCCTGTCCATCACGGTGGAACAAACAAACAGTATTATAACTGAAAGGTGAATGTTACAAATTATTCAGAATGTAATGTAAAATAACAAGAGCATTTTAAGCAGCAACACAGAAAACATGCAATGTCAACAACACATAAAAGTGTAAAAACAAGCATGCACACCTCTCAGTTCATGTCAAATGTAGAGTTAAGAGTGCACCAGCAGTCTCCATTGAAGTAGACAGGTCTTCCCGCAGTCAGTTGAATCACTGTTACGTCTTTGTATATTTCACTCTTCAGCTCAAAGTTCCCTTTGTCTGTCTAATACTAAAAGCTGGAAAAAATATAAAAACCTGACTCAAATGATTTTTCCTCCTTTGAATGGTTGGAAACTAATTCAGTCAAAACCTCTGCAAACTTTGCACAGTTATTTCATTGTTTCAACACTTTTTTCAGGATGGCGGTACTAAAAAAGATGCCAACGTCACATTTTTCTGTGTCCAGACTCAGAGTGCCAACTGGTGTTTCCTGAGCTTGTGCAGAAGTAGGGCCCTAACAGATGTTGGGTATTATGGACAGTCAATGAAAATTACACCTATCTTCTAATGTTTAAACCTAAACGGTTTCTGTACCAGACAGTTAGAATTATCTCTGCGGGACTTCTTATAGAGTTAAAGGAAATAAACGATTTATTTTCATGTATTTATTGCATTTTATTTAACCACCCCAAAAAGATTACATAACACATTTAATATGTCAGCACCTCCCTTTATTCTTTTCTCTTATTAACTCACTTTCATCTCTTTATTATCTACCTACATTTTTCTCTCATTTTCTCTTACTCCTGCAGTGTTGTGCAGAGTAAATTTAGGCTGTGATGTCAAGGACCCTTATAAACACATTTCAAGCAGTTGAAAAACTGAGAAGGTAAGGTTGCATCATTTATTAATCATAGGTAATGTTGCTGTAAGTTCTTTGTGCTAATATTTTTTTGCAGTAAATTAGTATTTAGCACAGACTGGTTTCCTTTCTGTCGGTCTCTCGACGTTGTGTCGAGAACGACAGATGGGGTTCGCCCTTGAAAACCAATCAACTCTGACTACTATAGAAAAGGCCAATGAAATTTGGCGAATGAAATTTGCATGCCGGTCTCCGCCCCCTGATGTCCGGTATAAAAGGATGCAGGCGTGCAGCATTCATTTACCTTTTGTTCTTCAGAGCCTTCGCTCATGACTACGAACAAAATGAATTCAACGAATTATTCTTCTACATTGCCGGATCGTCCCTACCAGCAGCGACCTTCCCCTGGGCATCTCGGCGGTTCCGGTGGTGTTAGAGATTTTTTTCTAAAAAGTCCTTTTCAGAACTGAGCATTCTCCAGCGCGGCATGTTCCGCTGTTCCCTTGGGTGCAGCACCCTCATCGAGGAGGGGGTCGGACACGATCGCTGAGTTAGGGGTCTGGTCTTCCAGCACGGTGAAGCAGCGTTCGTTGACACATCTTCCCCGCACTGCGGGCAGATTGTCATTCAGATGTTGCGGTCACGGGTGGCTGTCTTCCAACGGGAACCAGCCACCATTTCGTCTGCTACCCGGGCAGTGACATCGGTGGTCCAGGAGAGACACCCCCCGCTGTACTTTGCGCAGAAGAGTGACCCTGAGAAAGTCTGCTTTCTTGATGCACCCGTCCCGCATGGTGGGTTGTCGGTAACACCGTCGAGGACTGCGCTCAGCAGTTTTTGACGACGAAGAAGCAGACAGTGGCAATTAGCCACATTTTACCGCGCCAAGACTCGGCCGCCTAGAGGCCTCCGAGATCCTGCGTGACGTCTGCTTCCCGGCAGCCTAGGATCGGCTCCGGTTCCTGTGCCCCCAAAGGCTGCACCCTAGAAGCGGAGGTCGAGGGGGAAACCTCCACCCCGTCAGCAACCTTCTCGCGAGAAGGGACACTGATGGGAAGACCCCAGGGAGAACAATATCGGGCCCGACTTTCACAGCCACGGCTCTGATCGGTCAGTTCGGGACGGCTCCTGCCTAATCACCAAAGCTGGACCCTTTCAGGCTTACTCACAGAGTTTTTCCGTTCTCCCCGGGTGTACTCGCAGCAGATCGCACACTCCACTGGACTGTGCCCGGCAACCAGACCTCACGCCCTGGCGAGGCATAGGGTCGTACACACACGATAGCTGCCGCCACTCTTAAACCGACAGTGCGTGCAGCTGTCTTTCCTGGCAGGCAAAAAGGCGGAGCCAACCTTCCCTCCGGGGACCCCGCGACATATTGTTAGCTCCGCCAGCCGACGAACCGACCCTCGTGGGAATGATGAAGCAAACAGTCCCCTTGGTCCCCCTGTCTGTGTCCCTGGGAGCTCAAGAGCTGCCCACACTGTCTCGGTGGCTAATGAGGGCGGTCCGTCTTGGTTACTCGATCCAGTTCGCCAGAGACTCTCCAAAGTTTCCGGGGCATCTTCTCTCCCTCTGTCAGAGGCAGAGACGCCTCCGTACTTCGGGTAGAGGTCACCACCCTTCTGGCGAAACAGGTATCGAGTTTGTCCCTCAAAACCAAGATTTTCAGTGGGTTACAGCCCGCACTTCATCGTTCCCAAGACGGCGGGTCGCGCCACATAGGTCTGCATACCCTGAACAAACCACCTTCACAAGCTGCCGTTCAGGATGCTCACGCAGAGGCGCATCCAGACATCTATCAGGTGTTAGGATTGGTTTCATGGCAATCGACCTGTTCTCCCTTTTGGTCTGTCCCTGTCCCCATGGTCTTCACGAAGATCGTGGAAGCCGCCCTATCTCCCTGAGGGGAGGAAGGTGTGCGGGTACTAGACGATCTCGATGACAGGCTTACCTTGGCACACTCGCGAGATCTGTTGTGTACACAAAGGGACCTGGTGCTCCGGCACCTAGATCGGTTGGGATTACAGGTCAACCGAGAGAAGAGCAAGCTGTCCCCAGTGCAGAGCATCCTCTTTCTCGGTATGGAACTAAACTCTGTCACCATGATGGCGCGACTGACGGTGTTGAACTGCCTGGAACACTTCAGGCAGCCAGCGGTCCCCCAGAACAATTTCAGAGGCTCCTGGGACACACGGCTTCCTCGGCGGGGGTAATACCCATCGGGTTGATGCACATGAGACCACTTCAACACTAGCTACAGAGTAGAGTTCCAAGGACAGCGTGGCACACAGGCAGCAGGCGCATAGTGATGACGCCCTTCTGCCGACGCACCCTAACCCCTTGGTCTTCCATGACTTTTCTCCGAGCGGGGGACCCCCTCAGGCAGGTTACGAGGCACATCGTGTTGATGACGGACGCCTCCCTGCAGGGGTACGGTGCAGTGTGTAACCCCCTGGAAGAACCCCCGCCTGCACTGGCATATCAATTGCCAAGAGTTGTGGGCTGTGCTACTTGCACTGAGAAGGCTGCGGCCTCTTGTGCGGGACAAGCACGTGCTGGTCCAAGGACAGCACTACAGCTGTGTTGTACATTAATCGTCAGGGTGGCGTACGCTCACGGCGGCTAACACGACTTGCTAGACGCCACCTCCTGTGGAGGTGATCCGCTCCCTGCTGGCCACACACATCCCGGGCAACGCGCTTTCTCGTCAGTATACGCCTCGCGGAAAGTGGCGACTCCATCCCCGCAGTCCAGCTCATTTGGATGCTGTTCGCACAGGCCCAGGTAAATTTGCCTCCCGCAACACCACCATTACCCGCTTTGGTACTCCCTGTCCGAGGCTCCACTCGGCATGGATGCCCTTGCGCATCGCTGAGGTTCCGATCTTCCTCACCTGACGAGTGAGACGGCCCTCCTGATGGCGCTCGCTTCCTTCAAGAGGGTAGGGGACCTCCAAGCATTCTCTGTGTCCCCGGATTGCCTTAAATTCGGCCCTGGCAACTCTCACGTTATCTTGAGACCCAGGCCCGGATACATGCCCAAAGTTCCCACTTCTCCGTTCCGGGACCAAGTGGTGGACTTGCAGGCGCTCCCCATCGGAAAGGAAGACCCAACCCCATCCGTGTTGTGTCCTGGAACGCACGCAGAGCTTCATGTGCTTTGACCAGCTCTTTCAAGCAGAGGCTGGCGCACTGGGTCGTGGATGCCGTTACAACGGCATTCCGATCTCAGAATCTCCCATGCCCATTGGCAGGGGCTCACTCCGCATGGGGTATAGCCACCTCCTGGGCACTGGCCAGAAGCGCCTCCCTAGCAGACATCTGTTGAGCTGCGGGTTGGGCTACGCCCAAACACCTTCGCAAGGGTTAACAACCTTTGTGTAAACCCGGTGTCAGCCCACGTCCTGCGTGGCGACATGTAGGACTGGCATCCGGGGGGGCGTATGGTTGCAAAAAACCTTTCCACCCTCCAGTAGGTTGTGTCAGTGTGCTATTTACCTCTCTTCTTACCCAAACATATGGCTAAGAACAGGTATCTCACCAACCTTCCTTCTTACCCAAACACTGGTTAAGAACAGGAATTCCATCCATCACTAAGTAAGCACCCATTTGGGGTTGGCTGGGCAGAGCAGCCTTCATCCTTAGGCCGGGATATCACATGAACTATCACAGATAGCTCTAACCGGACCTAGGGCTACCGGACGTCTGTAACACCCCCTCCGTGGGCTATTCTGTCTGATGTATCCTCATGAGAATGGTTCCCACTCATGGTAACCCCTGAGCTTCCCCAGGTGGACCTCCACCTCGCGGTTGACTACTCAGTCCGCACGTTCCATGCGTTCTCCTCCAAGGACGAGACCATACCTATGTCCACCATATTCCTCCCCACGGGTAGGAGGTGGCCTCTGCGGCGCATCCATAATTATGGAAGTTGCGCTTACCCGGTGTAAACCCGAGCCGGATGGCATCTCGCCAGTAGAGAGCTAAGGCCTCCGTCCGTGAAAGGTTACCGGTCAGGGCTGTACCCATCTTTCTCCAAGAAAGCTCTGGAACCCCCCGACCACCACACTGGAAGGTTACAGTTTCGCGAAAGCTTCGAGCTGACACTCCCAGGCCTGTTACCGTCGCTTCGCTAGAGATTGTGACGTGATACAGCGTTGTGGCGTTTTCTATAGGTAACCTCATCTGTCGTTCTCGGCACAACGTCGAGAGACCGACAGAAAGGGAATCTCTTGGTTACGTCAGTAACCTCAGTTCCCTGATGGAGGGAACGAGACGTTGTGTCCCTTATGCCATAAACACGTATCGTATTCTGCTGCAGTCGTGAGAGGCTCTCAGGCCAATCAGAAAAAGAGGTTAATGAATGCTGCACGCCGGCTTCCTTTTATACCGGACATCCGGGGGCGGAGACCGGCATGCAAATTTCATTCGCCATATTTCATTGGCCTTTTCTATAGTAGTCAGAGTTGATTGGTTCTCAAGGGCGAACCCCATCTGTCGTTCTCGACACAACGTCTCGTTCCCTCCATCAGTGAACTGAGGTTACAGACGCAACCAAGACGTTTTTTATGCAAGCTTAAGAACTATTAAATATAAATAAGAAATATATTAAGATAGGGGTACTTAAAAATTCTTAGTATATAAACATTGACACAACATCTTTTTTAAATGGGAAATACAACTTGTTAAAAAAAGATTTGGAATAAAACATCATGATTACCACAAATCATAATAGGATGCATAGTATCATAATATTAGGCTCTTGGCAAAGTAATACATGCTGTAAAATACTAATGGTTAATATATTGTTAAGATATATATCTTTATTATAAAGGGTTTCAAAGAAACTAAACTTTTCTCCCTTACCCTCTGTATGAAAGAGCAATGCTGCTGTCATTTTAACCACACTATATTAGAAAACAAAATAACTTTTGTGATAAAAACTTTGTAAAAAGAGGGACTATTTTCCATTATTGCAAATCAGTTTATTATTATTATTATTGGATCACACATTCTAATTACAGTAAATTCGCAGGTAAAGTCACTAATGTTCTATCCACACATAAATTAAAAGCATGTCATTATACAGCTTGCAAACATGCTTGAAGAAGCTTTATGCTGGAGAATATAGAAGCATAGGAGAGTTTTGACAAACGATTCCTAGTGTATGCATACCCGCGCAGCACTGCTCTGCTGAAAGCATGCCGCCTAAACCTCTTTTTGACTGCAATAGCACCCCAGACTCATTCTTATTCAAACAAGATGAGACTGGAGGCAGGCAATAGAGATTAGCCTGAGATCAAAAGGCAGTGAAGCACTCATGTTTTGTGGATTCAGATGGGCCCCATCCAGCATGTATGTAAGATCCACGGAGGAGCAAAGCTCTGTGCTGATTCCATCTTCTCCAAGGGGCAGACAAGAGTAAGCATAGCAAAGACAGTCAGAAAAAAGGATCGACAAAGGGGCAAGACTTCAGCCCCAGTGTGAAATATTGGAAAAAGATTATGAAAAAGAGGAAGAACGACAAACTAAGAAGTCACTGCAAGCAATTATAAAGCAACACAGATAATTCCCCTTGTTTCAGTGCTGGAGAGATAAAACCGTTTCCATGTGTTTATTATGTTGCTGATAATTTGTTTTTAAATATGAAATACTCCTGAATAATAAGGAGCCATGTAACCTAAAAACATAGCATCTGGATCTGCAATATGCAACATAAGGATGGTAACTACTGCGACGCCTGCGTGCCAACTGCGATTAATATAAATAAACGTGGGGGGTTGATTTCTCAGCAATGTATATGTTTCACAGCAAATCCAGGCTTAATAGCTGTAAAGTAGCCTAAGCAAACAGGTTTGTCTTTGTCACACACTTAACGGCAAGTGGCGGTGATACTAGAGTTCTTTGGTAAGGCTATACACAATTTGTGTAATTTTCGATTTATTGCAATTTGTAATTTGGTACTATTGTAAAGTCTGTGAATTCTTGGAGAAGAGGACTAGCACACACACAAACATCACAGACACTCACGCAGACAGACAAACCGAATCCTTGACATAGCCACTGGCGAATAGTCAGAGAACATTTCAAAAAGAAAAGGGTGCTTCCTTTACTAAGTGCACCACCTTTGCTGCGAGAAAACAACGCTTTTCCCAACCACAATTCAGATCAAAGATTTTTATTTATTTATTTATTTTGGTAGCGAGAAAGTTTTTCAAATGACAAACATGGGAGCTCTGGTAAACTGGGTCAGAGCTGCCTTGGCTGTGTCTCCGTGGGGTGGGTAGGTGGGGGGTGCAGAATGTCACCCCCTGAACACCCAGGAAGAGAGGGATTAGATGGCAAGAAAGCTTGTAAGGGATGCTTACTAAAAAATATGCGGCCTCAGAAATATTGTTCTCAGAATGTAAATAACCTGTGCTAGATAGAAAACAGATTGGGCTTGGAATACTATTCAAAAGGGACTATCTAAGTTAATGTCAAAACTAAGTTTCTTTTCATTGTTTATGTTCTTTAAAACACTTAGAATTGAAAGTTTATATAGAATAAATGTTCAATGCATTAGCAAAACTTATATAGGGCTATGAAATCAAATTGAAATATATAAATTTCATCATTCCATTCCATTCCATTCTCTACCGCTTATCCGAACTACCTCGGGTCACGGGGAGCCTGCGCCTATCTCAGGAGTCTTGGGCATCAAGGCAGGATACACCCTGGATGGAGTGCCAACCCATCGCAGGGCACACACACTCACTCATTCACTCACGCACTCACACCCTACGGACAATTTTTAAATTTCATCATATTTATTTAAATATGAAATTTATAAAGAACACCAATTTCACATTTTTTACATGGTCATTTATTGAAACACTCCCCACAGATTCCCTCAAGCTCAAATGTTCTCAATTGCAAACTGTTGAGACTGCTCCTATATGGTGCAAGCTCACAATTTCCCTTGTTATTTTAAACTTAAACTAGCAATGTCAAACTTGTACTAAGTCCAAAGTGATACAAAGTGATATTGATTCTGTCATGGTAGCTCGCTCAGAAGTGAGGAGAATCTAATACAAACACTCTGCTGGGGCAAGGTAGTTTCCCTATGCTTCACTTCAAACCAAGCAAATAGTTGTTAGATTCAATTACCATAAACAAGAGTCATAATTAACCCTGACTTTGGGGAACAACGACAACATAAAAGTGGCCAGTTTTCTGATTTTTTTCGATATTAGATTATACAAATAAATCCAAAATCATTACATAGCTTATATGTTTTTTTAACCTGAGATTTTTCATACCCCTCAAATGTCTTCGTTCATTTGTTCAAACTGTAATCCTCCTACAAAAGTCCAAATCCTCAGAAAATTAACTACCTCACAAAAACTTTTAATGCAGACTATTAGCACACACTGTGCCCAGCCACTGTGCAGTTCTCGTGTTTTCCACAGACACATTTGTTCATCTCATCATAAAAGGGAAGGAGGAAGGGAAGAGCTTGGAGAGAAAAACTCACCGTTGCCGATCTTGTGCTTCCCCAGGAAGTTACACCCTGCAGTTCCAGCTGTCGGGCGGGTAAGTCAAACTTTCGCAAAACAATATTTACGAAATAATGCATAAGAAATGTCCTGCGTTTATAATGCCAGGCCAGCTGGCTTGGAACAAGAAACCCTAATGTGGGTTGTGTTACCCTTCAAACTCTCTTGAATCTGACATGGGTGTTATGCGTACGCACATAAATGAGACACATACTCCCTAAACACCCCCCCCCCCCGTGAATAAAGTTACCCAGAAGATTTGCAGTATTTGCAAGTATTTGGCATTGCCAGATCTCCACCTGTTCCTGTCTCTCCAACCTTAAAGATATATTTAGGTTTCAGAGATATCAGTGACACCCAGACCTTTGTTATTGCTGGCCCAGATCACTGTCCCCAACTGTCATCTAGAAGAAAACATCAAATAAAACTAGACATGCCGTCCAAACTGTATGAATATGTACATAAGGATGATCGATAGATTTAGCTATCACAATTTTTTTAGTGTGAAAGGTGTGAAGTAAAAGCACATCACGGTATGAGGCATTGATTAGCTTAATTTCTCTTAATAACATCAAACCATAACACATTATGCTGTACATGACACAACATGCATTTTCAAGATGTATTTATTATAATCCAATTATAAATGATATTTTAACCTGAAATAGCACAAGAACAGGGGAGACAAGCATTTACAGCTTCAAACATGTATTCCCAGGGGCTCACAGAATTCCATTCTCTTTGTGACATCACATTTGTATTGACCCTGTTTGCAATATCCTGGGGATATGTGACCTTTACCGGGAATGGGTTTCGGGTATGATGGAATGAGTTCATCATAGATAGCTAATGTTACAATAGCATAATGGGGATTTAATCGGTGTGGGACACAAAAATATGACAAAAAGCAGTAAAAGTGTTCGTTGACTGTAAAAACACGGCAACAGGATGTAGACCGGGTCAGTCACAAGGGAACATGAAACTGTTAAGGGGGATAAGTTGTAATTATCCCTTACTGTACAGAGCACTTAGTAACAAAAATATTATTTGCTCGTAATTGCATTTATTATTGCCCGTCCCCACTTTTCTCAACTGAATTACAATACGTAGCCTCATTTACCCAGGTCTTTGCCTGGATGAGTGTATGTGTGAGTCAGTACACCTCTGCCTCTCTCCTTCCTCCTTAACCAGTCACAGACAGTTCTTTCCTGCATTGAATAAACATTTTTTTTTTACTTCCCAGTGAACGTCTCTATGTTTAGTGGCCAGGTGCTCTTAGAGCCCTCATTGCTGGACAGGCTGCATGCTCCAGCGGCAGAAGCGGCAGCAACATGTAGGAGTCTGCCTGTCTGCACGGCTCTGGAGGAAAGAAGACCAGTGTGGCAATGCACAGCAGCAAAGACGCCCTAGCCTTCAACCACAGGAGCCAGCGTGGCTCCCCCTATGAGGCACACTGACTGAACCCAAGTATGTGTGTGTTAGGGAGAAAGAGAGAGAATAAGAGACGGATTTGTTCAAAAAATGTTATGTGTATATTTTAGCGTGGTGAGTATGTCTGTATTTTACACCACATGCTCTGTTATCTTAAAGGTGACAGAAGGCGAATAGGAAGGGCGAAAACTGCATCTTTCCTCAGGCTGTGTTTTCTTTAAAACTTTAGCGCAATTAGATGTTTTGTTTAGTCATTGACAGCACATAAAAAATCATTAACTTGATGAATTCACTGACAGCTTTATGTTTCTGCGATTTGTTTTTACAGACCATAACAGACAGGCCTCTAAGATTCTGAATAACGGTTACAATTCATATTCTTTGATAATTCAATTGATAGTTAATATATATTGTGTACGTATTTTTTGATCAACTACTTTGTTGGTTTTAGGTTTAACCATATTATTGAAAAAAGTGTATTAAGGAATTTTGTGAGATTGTCTTTGGAAAGTTAAATTAAATAAAAAAAGGCTTACTTAGTTGGGAAACACTGAATTCTAATTAAATAGTCCCAAAAAACTTTGAATAAAAGTATATAGTTTAAATAAATAAAAGTACTTTAAGTAAATTACGCAAATGAAAATACTTTAAATACAATTATGAAGAAAAGTATTCTAATAAAATAGCACTAAAATGTATTAAATAAAAAGTATTTTGTAGCTATTATGTCAGAAATTCTGTGTTTCCCGACTGAGGAAGCTTTAATTTAAAATGTTATTATTATTATAACTAAATAAATATTTTGATTTCATACTTTTCTCGATACAACAGAAAAAGAAAATTTGTTAATGTATGTATTCTATTCTATTTGAAGTTTTCTGTTTTCTGCTGGAATTGTTCTGTGGCCTCTGGGGTAGATAATTGGCCGTTTAATTGTTTTGAATATCCAAATCAACATATGCCATAACACATGTTAAGTCGTTTTCAGTACTTTAAGCAACTGCGTTTCTATGGAAAATCCACTGGTGGTCTTTATATCAATGGTACGGAGTGGCGTGGGCAGGTTCAAGTCAGCCATCTCCTTAACACAAGGTCGCTCTGTGTGTGTCCTGCCCAGGAGACTGAGGGGAGCCCATGTTTAACACACATATTCATCCATGGACACACAAATGCATGCGGACACGTGTAGCATGTCCATGATTGCGTGTTCCATGCTAAAAACTCCCATGAACTCTCAGCCTGAATAGATCTGATGAAGCACAGAAAAGGAAAAGAAGGGGGTGGGTGGGGGCACATAGAGACGAGAGAGGTAGGAGTCTGCACACCTCTTTCCAAAAACAATATTTTGACTGAAAGGTTAGCCATCTGGATCTTCTGAAAGCAGGATTACGGCTGGTGCCTCAGCTTATTTTTCCCCTATTACCACTATGGTTGCCACAGACACAGCCACTAGCTCTCATAGAGACTCTCTATGATGACAACCACCCTGCTGTTACATGAATACTACTCCAAACTACAAAAGGAATACAATAAGGGTTTCTAAGTATGTTTTTAAAACTTTCTTTTTTCACTTGCATGATTAGTCTTTGACACCAGCTCAAAACATGTTACAGTGTCAACATATCAAACTAAACCATCCAATTGCATCCTTTACAATGTTCCCAAAGCAATAAAAACAAAACATTTTGGCTGCTCTAACTTTTAATGTCCTGCTATTACAATAGCAAAAAATAAACTAAAATAAAAGGGGCTGATTTCTGTTGTTGCTATTGCTGTTCGTTTGATAAGTATTTGTGTAAACTAAGCCAAAAGTGTAGCTTTGAATAGGGTGAGTAAATAAAGAATTTAAAGCATGATATGTGTAGGTGCAAATTGATTAGAGTAACTCTTTCCCCGCCAGCCTTTAAAAAGAAAACCTTTTAAAGCTTTTTAACATTTTAATTTTTAATTAAAAGAACAGAGTCTCAGCTTTCCAACAAAAGCAACTGTATTCTTCTATCTTCATTTTTCTTTTTTTATCAACGCTCTTCAAAAATGCATCACT
The DNA here is from genome assembly GCA_029783895.1 of Triplophysa bombifrons. Taxonomy (NCBI): domain Eukaryota; kingdom Metazoa; phylum Chordata; class Actinopteri; order Cypriniformes; family Nemacheilidae; genus Triplophysa; species Triplophysa bombifrons. The sequence goes on along the minus strand of CM056451.1, from coordinate 12,329,188 downwards.
TTGATAAAAAAAAAATTTGGTCAAAGACTCCATCCAGATTACATTAAGAACAATCATTAAAAACAGATAAAACATATACGTTCAAGGTTCAGAGCTTCTGTACTTTTTCCAAATGTGTGTAACAGCGCCACCTCCTGTATAACAGTACAAACACCGATTGACGTAATAACTCGTCTTTGGTGGGGAACGTTTTTTTTTTAAATGATGAGATAACTCTTCAGGGCGGGGAAAGATTTAAAGAAATGTATGCCCCATAAAGCTGAACAGTTATATTATTTCAATCAAATGGTGTATTGTTTATTGTTGTATAGCTTACTATAATTCTTTGTTGTCTCCCTATTCCGTCTAAAAGATGAGTGCCCTCTAGCGGCAGCAGCTTATTACGTCCTACGATTATGATATGTCAGGTATTCCATCACTTTAGGTTGTTTAATTTTTATGTGTTCTATTCTTAATATTTATTCTATATATTATTATATACAATAATTTCATGAATATTTATATTTTAAAGATATTTTGGAACCCCGACTCTACCGCCACCCTAAACCTAAACAATTCTCAGCCATACAAAACACATACCAAGACTAAAAGTACAGTCACATGTATTTATTGCATAAATTGACCAAAAAAGAGTATATTAAAAAACAACTTGCATTTCAAACCTTTTAAAAGAAACCCATGAGATATTTTTATACGAAGATATCCGTGAAAGCAACAAACACTTGCAGATTTCATTCAGAAGTCGAGACACATTCGGTCACGAGAGCCAATAGGTGTGTTCGACTTTATGAAGCGCCACAATTACCAACAGGTGGATTACATCAACGTACCGCCAGAGTGATTCGAAAGCATATTCCTTCTTTTTCGAATCGTTCTATCTATACTTTGATGTCATCCACCTATTGGTTCTTGTGGTGCTGCATAAAGTCGAACAACTATAGGCACTGCACATTTAAAGCCGACGTAATGACGGAATCGGTCACAAGATACATGGGAGCCAATGCTATTTTACAATTTTACAATAATTTTAAACGTGTATATCCCTTGGAAGTTCCGGTTTTTGAAGATTAACTGCGGGTAGTGCTCACTTCAGCATCTTTTTCTTATAAACATGGATTGTTTGGCCTTAGAACACTAGAATATTTGTATGTTTTGAAAAACAATTGGGACAGTTTAATGCTGTGTTTCATGTTACATAATAAATACATGGGTATTATGTAAATGCAGTTAATCCTAGTTGGTCTTCCTGCAAAGGCTATCAAACTACTCCAGCTGGTTCAGAATGCAGCAACACGCCACGACTTTCAACAGCCCAGAAGGGCTCATGTGACACCCCTTTTCATTTCTCTCCACTGGCTACCAGTTGAAAGCCATATCAAATTCAAGTCAGTAATGCTTGCCTACAAGAATATCATTGGATCTGCTCCGGCATATTTTCAGAACCTTTCACACAATTCACTAGAAATTTTAAGTTTTACTTAAAATGTATATTGCATGTAGGAATTTATAGTCTGTTTAATATTTGACCTGTTTTTCTCTCTCCTTTATATTAAATGTGTGCTTCTCAGTGATAACCAGTGTGTGTGTGTATGTGCTTGTGTGTCTGCACGTCTGTGTGTGTAACACGTTTGTGTGTCTGTGTTTGTTAGTGTGTGTGCATATTGTGACTGTGGGGTGTTTTGTGTGTGGGATGTTTCAATCGGTGTTTGTCTGTTTTCTGTTTTCACTTCTTTTGTTTCTACTTTCGTAACTTTAAATGTTTTGCTTCTACTCAATATGTTTCATGTAAAACTGCCTTGTAACAAATAAAATGGTAAAAAGCGCGATATGAATAAAATCAAACCCTGCGTTCATCAAACGAGCGTCGTCTTGTATTGCCTTCTCATAAGGGCAGTGAATCGCTTTCCGGCTCATTCTCCTTCACAACTCCTTCCTGTTGGAACATTCTTCCTAACTCGGTCCGGTCATCCACATATCTCACAACATTAAAAAAACTACTTAAAACCCATCTCTTCTGTGAAAACTTGACAGACAAAGGAGAAAAAAACATTAACCTCTCCCTTTCTCCCAACAGTTATTGGTCAAGCTTTTGCTGAAACTAGTAACTTTGTAGTAGCACCTATTGTATTATTGCACCTGTATGACATATCACGTATTTCTCTCCTTAGCTCTAAGTCGCTTTGGATAAAAGCTTCTGCTAAATAACTAAATGTAAAGCTCCTAATTCAATAAATGGTCCAGCGCATTGTATTTAAGGTAAGGACAACAAGTTATCTTGTCGTATGGGTTTGAGTACAGGTTGCTACCCTTCGTCTTTCTTCTTGCCAGGCCATCAATGTAAACATAGCACTTTTATTAAGCATGTCTGGTTAAATAATGTTAAAATTAGGGTCATCAGTTATGTCATTAATCAAACAAACAACACAAAACAATTTGCTTAAGTTGTTAAAATTACAGTAGACCTTAAGATTCTTCATTGCATTTTCAGAGTTAGAACTTGAACGCATTGACAGGTGTCCATGGCAACCCGAGAACACGTTTAACCTAACTCATTCTCTCTTGCCTTCACTCACTCTGATTCTCTGAGCATGCCCTGGGCATGCTGGAAGTGGCAGCTTTTATCTTCTAATTAGATGGAAGGAGCTCTCCTCAAGGTAAAATCAAATGGGGCAAGATCTCACATGGTCCTTTCATACAAGCTAACTTTGATCTGTATGTCTTATTCATAATCGAGCATTTATTCGAAACAACTGTATTTAATCCCATGACCCAATAGAGGATAAGCACAACTCATGTCGTATTACAAATTTTAACACAGTAAGCCACGGAAATAGGGTGACCCCAAGAGTGTGTAATGGAAACAAACACATATCACCTCAATGAGGTCTTTTTAAGCGGTCCTCGGGATGCACTGTATATATCAAGTGCCTACATATTCCCCCTGGCCTGCTCTCTTAGCAGCTCTGAAAAAGCGTGTGACAAGTAGCACAGATGGTGTGTGAGGAGTGAGGTCTTCTCGGGTCCGTTTCATGGCGCATTTGGCTGCGTCTTGCAGCTGATGATTTAGGTGTCATAATAGATGTTCCCATAATAGCTCCAAATCCAACGGACACTTCCAGAGCAGCATCTCTCGCAAGGCTCTCTCATTCCATCGAGAGTGAGTCAATCACCAGCCTCAGGCATCCTTTTTAAAGTGACAACTGGTCCAATCAAACAGCCTTTTCGGTATAACCGATTTAAAGGACTTGTCAAACATATTAGCAGTTGTGTAGAGACTAAAATTGGCTAAATGTTTGATGAAGTAAATTTCGTTAACTAAAGCTCCTGTGGGTAATGTGTGCCAAAGAGTTCTTCAATTAATGTTCATGCGTAAAAATTTGGTGATTGTCACTTAAACCATCCGTAAAAATGGGTTTTAACCTGAGGGATATTTCTATTGCCATTTCTTCGTCCCTGACTACATCTTGGTGGCAGATAGTTTTGGTTGAAAGCCAAGGAAAACCTACACAAAGTTGAGGTACAGATCTCTTCTTTTGTACATATATAGCACTTATATTCATGTAGCTGAAACAACAGCTCCGTCAAATTTGATGTTTGTGTAATTTGTGATGCTAAGCATCTTTTGAAGTTTGTATAGGTAATTAGATGTAAGTGTGGCTTTTTCAAACAAGTGTCTAACAAAACATCTGATCTTCCTATAATACAGAAAGTACATTCAACAAACAATCATCTGAAGATAATGATGTTTATGCTTAGTGTATATTTACTGTCACATCAATATAATTAGGTTACTAATTTGTCTCATACATCTTTTGTAGATTTTTAAAATAAAAAGATTGCAACTTTTAAGGAACAAAGTTTCTTGAGTGTTACTTTGTGGTATGCAAAGGTTACATATAATAGAAATTTTGTTTCATTCTGGAAAAATAAGCAAAAGTTGAGTTGTTCGGTGTGATATTACAGCCTTCGACAGGTACATCATAATTACAAGGGCAAATGTTGACATATTGTCAGGGAAAGCAGATCGGTGATGTCCCAATTAGGGTGAAATGACCAGCAAAGTGACAGCTTGAAAATGTGTCTCATCCTTGGCATTCGTCCTTAGAGTTAGGCTTCGTTATGTTACCCATACGAGACAGAATTGAATGGCAATGTCAAAAGGCTCTCCAAAAAGTCACTAGCTTGTTATAATGCAGATAATAATGTTGTTACATGCCTTGGTTGCTAAGGGTCATTTTCTGATGCAACTCCGAGAGTTCGGTGAATCTAAATATAATGCGACCGACAGTGGTCCTAATTTAGGAACCATTTAAGGTTATATGTTGGGATCCAAGTTGGCACCTTGGTTAAATTAAATGCATGCCAGTCGATAATGTTAAAGAGAGGCTGCACATGAGAACATTGTCCTGAAGAAATTTCTCAGAAGATGGTTTGACAATCATGTTAAACATTGAAAATTGGTCATTCTTCTGCAAAAACATACTGTATAGTTTATAATTATTGTGGATGAAAATGTATAGACATTACCAGAAGTTCAGTAATCAAAGGAAGTAAAAATGACCAATATCAATGATGTCTCAAATGGCATATATGTTCAATGTTGTGATGAGATGTTTAAATGTGCACAATAAAGCAGGAAAATAACAGGAAACCCATAATTGATTAAAAAAATATATATACAATTTTACTCTTACAAATTTCGCTAATTGATAACTTACATTTATGCATTTGACACACACTTTTTATTTACATTTAAAATACTCTTTTAATTTTTCATATACAGTTTTTGTTACAATTTGCAATAAAACATTACTAAAACAAAAGTACTACAACATTGTAGACTGTAAATGCCTATGAAATATTAATAAGATAATCTGACCAGGATGTGCTGTTGCTTACCACTGGTTAGTTTGTCTTATCTGAATACATTTATGTACTATATATATATTTTCAGGAAACAAACCAAAAAGAGCTTGCGTACATTCTTCATCTCGGGAAAGGTGCCCTGTCTTATGTTCCTAGTATGTTCCATAAGATGCGCCTTGGAACATTATGGGGCTTTAATTAGATGTTCATTAGAAGGTGTCTTGTATTTCCTCAATTAGTCCCTGTCATGGCAGCAGCAGCAGTGCAGTAATCTCCGTGATTAAACTGCGCTCTTGTTTGTCTGGGCGCGACATGCCAGCTTTATCCTAAGGCCGCTGTCCTGGAGCACTGTCACAAAGTGTAATGATTCTTCAGCATGCTCCTCCAAGGCTTCCCAGCATCCTGCCAGCCAAAAAACACAGAGCTCTCATTTTAAATGTCTTCCCCATTCCACCCTTTGCCATTTTCAATTATACCTTTTCACCCCTCTATTTGTGTAATTTTCTAATCTCACCATAGCTGGCATGATGCTTTTGGCTGCAGTGCAGAGTGACAAATAAAGCCATTGTGAATAATCAAAGATTTTAGACATGTCAAGGGTCATGGCTGAGTGACTCGTGTGATCATGTTTTTACAGTATGTGCAGTAATTTTAAAGCTGAAGTATGTATTTGCCATGTTAAAAGATTTTATTTTGGCCTAGCTTAATATGCAGCTACAACAAATGCAGTATGTGACTGTTATGTTATTAAAGAACTGCTTTTTTAAGCGGATGTAACACAGTTTCTGCCAATGTCACATTAATCTTGAGTGCCTATAGAGTAGTATTGCACTCTTTGTATCATAAAAGACAGATGCAGCTGTATAATTATTTCTGAAATCAGGTGAGCCATGAAAGCATGCAGAGGGGGGCAACAGCAAGAGCACACAATACATCATAGCATTATCCTTTCATATCTGTTGATTCACTGTAAGTTTGTGTTGTGTACCTTATGGACGTATTGGCCATTGCCAACAAAACACAAAAAATGGTTTTGTCCCAATCCAGGGGCTGCGTTTTTTGAAGGCTGCTTTTTAAGACTGATTGCATCATAGCAGCGCTACTGAAGGCTAGTAAGGCTGTCCCGATTCAAAGCTTGCTTCAAATGCAGCCCAAATTGCGACCTTATTTCCACAGGTTTTCAAGGATTGAACGAATGCATCCTACACAGCTTTGGCTATCCCGAGATTCATTGCTGGCCTGTTACGGCTTGAAATTTTCAAAATAATCATTCAAAACTTTCGTTAAACAAAAGTATGTTATCCATTCCACTGTTTTAATATTATATATAATGTTGTTAATTGACATTATTGGTACATTATTGTGTTTTAAACACAATTCCACCTCGGTCCTTCGACCCAGCGGCTACAACTCGGCTCCTCGTCTTTGCCTTGGCCCGTCATCCCACTGGTTTCACCAGGCTCCCTCGTCCCTCCGGCTCTACCTCGGTCAGTTGTCGACCATCCGTTGCCTCGGGGCTCCTATCCTCTGGCTAAGGCTCGTCTCTCTGCCCCTTCTGCTCTGTCAGGCTGCTCCTTCTCTTCGGCTCAATCCTCAGACACACTGGCTCTGCTGTGTCTACGCCTTCGGTTGCCTGAGCCATAGAGATCGCCTCGGCCCTTCGGACCTTCAGTGTCGCCTGGGCTCTCCGGTCTTTCTGTTCACCCTGCTCTGGACGCTTCCCTGCCTTCTCCCTCCATCTTCACCTCCCAAGCCCTAAGGACTACCCACCTTCCTTTTATTATTCCAGAAGGATCAATCTGCCAGGATCCAAGAATGGTGCGCGTTTCATTGATTGTAACACGAGCAAGAGTTTATTCGCAGTTTATAACACAGACGCAGTGTGGTGTCAATTTCCTGTCGAAAATTGCACTTTACATCTTTAATAACTGTCAACAGCTTTAAACAGCCGTCCAAGTTCAGAAATACATGAAGGCACTTTATTTACACGCCACTCCCTTCATGCACACTCTGAACTCATCGGGAGAGAGAGAGACTTGTGCTTATTCTGAAATTACTGTCTGAAAGACAACCACAAATGTTCTAACTGTTTCTTAAGATGATGTAGAGGAAATTACTGCTGCTTCCCGAGTGCACGTTTACCAACTTTTATAAATATTAAGCTCTTGTGCGCAGCTGCACACTGTGTCACCACCCCCTTAACTTTTATCTGAGGAAATAGTTTACCCAAAATCAAAATTGTGTAATTATTTACTCATACTTGTTCTGTTCAACCCTCCAAACAAAACAAACAATAAAAAAAACACAAGAACAGTGTTGATTGAGTACATTTTGATGAACATGTATGTACAGGTCAAGATTATTTTGTAACATCTATTACTATATATTTGATCATACATGTATTTCAGTTTGCTTTTATACAAACCTATATGTTTGCATTTCAAACAGCGTGAATTAAGTAAACCCCACATAAACCCTGCAACATGAATACAAACTCACAACGTCTAGTTCACGCATGTTTATGTTCACGTGTTCAGATTACCCTCCATGTTTCCATTTATTAAGATTAATTTTCCTCTTCATCCTGTTTTTTGTATTTGGACAAAGACATGCTCGGCCGTCACTCCAGGTCACATGCACCGTATAACTAGCTTTTGCGCTAAGCAGCTTTTGCCTGTTCCAGTTTGATTCTCACATACTGTACATCTATACATACTGTAATGTCATGGAAATAACTGCAAGACTGCAAGTCATGGCCCAAAATGATTGCTTTGATAACCAACAAATCTCTTTAAATGGTTAGATTATTTTTGAACTACAGTACATCTACAAACAGCTTTATTTCTCTAAAATAAGGGTTAAATTAAAGAAAGCATAATCTTTAAAGTCACATTTTAGACATCTGTTTTCGTCTGTAAAGACTTAGCCAAACTTCTTACGAATAGAACAGAAAATTTTAAAAAGACATCAGACAGGTCCATTCTGTTGGCAATAGGATCCACTTGTCCAGCTCTTGTCAAAGCACAGCAGTGGAGAAAGAGGTCAGGGCAAATGGATATGGGGTGCAATTACCTCCACTGAGAGCCAAAACCATTAAGGTCTATTAGGTTAAAGTGTCTACCACTTCGCTACCAAAAAGAGCACAAATATAGCTAAAAACATGTGCTTCAAGGGTTGGCAGCTGACCTGAGAATCTGATGAACAGTGAGCTAAAAGGCTGTTTGAACAGGTATAAGGGCAGTTCATGACACTTTGAACAAGAGAGGAGGGATGAATCCATACATTTTGGTCCTAAATTTTGTCTTTGGGTGAAAATGTTTTTATTGCAAAACACATTACGAAAAGATGGCAAATTTTTATTTTGTTGCAAATTGTACAATATTTATTTATATATTGTGCCACATAAAATAATAAACAAACACGTTTTAACCCTTGATCTGAAAGATTTAAATTCTAGATTATAATATGCCCAATTGTCTTTCACCTTATTATAGCATATTTTCAAACAACTGATAATTGTCAAACCTGTGCGCCTGTGTGATTTGAAATATAAGCTATATTCTTTCCAGGGATGATTCAAATATTTACTTGATTAAAATATGCTTAATGGATTAAATGGGTTGTCTTGTGCTTCTCCCATACATACATACAAACAAACAAACACAAATGTAGCGTCACTTGTGTGTCTCTTGTGCGTCTTGCATAACCCACATTTAATTACATGACCACTCAGAGGTCTGTGTAGGTCTCTGTGATTTTCTCGAAGGTCTCCCTGATTGCAAGGTTGAAGTGCTCTCAGCGTCCCGGTTGGATTAAGGAAATGAGACATCAATTGGACTCTGCAGCATGTACTCAACACCAATGATTCATTCCCAGCATCCAGGAGGCATTAGAAGCACTCATTTCCTACGCCCGCCCTGTACACCACTACCCCCATGTCACATGCTGCTTTACTATGATTAGGTAATGCTGCTTGTTATGAATGTGATGCCCCATTTCCATTGGCAAATCAAACGGCTTTGGATCAACGGCCTTAACTTTTGCATTCATTAGACATCTAAAAGAGGTCCTAAAGTGAAACATCTGCTTCAGTTTTGTACCGAATTCTTGTTCCAAACCATCAGCTTCACACACAGTAGTCCACCATACCACGCAGGACTAACCCCAGTCTGATGACATGGTCGGAGGTTGTTTCAATGCGAGTCTAATGACAGTTTAAATTTGTTACTATATTGATGGGTAAGGAACTATAGGGACACAAGTTCATGTCATTTGGCTTTGGCAAATGCAATGTTGACCTCGCTATAAGCAACAGAGTGAATAATTGTATTCTTCTTATTCCGAAAAGGGGACTTCCTACTGCTTTGTGTATCTGATTTTATCCCTGCCAGAATATTTGGTATGCAAAGACATGACAGCTTAATAATGTAAGCTGAGGTTTTTCCCTTCAAAAACATCCTGGGTTTTGTGAGCCATCTGTTAGACATCCTTTAAACCAACACTTTGTGTTATACTTAACGTCACTCTTCCAGGACACTTTTATAATGGACAAAAATAAATACTGCTTAGATCCTTACTGATGTTCATCTAAGTTCTTGATTTTTTCGGTTTAAAAACTATTTGCATTTTATGCTCTACACCACCTGATTAAAATTTGTTACTGATATTCATTTAACAATGGCAGGCTGTTAGATAAATTTGTGAATGCCAAAATGAATTGACAAAAACTGAGTTTATCCTTAAAATATGCACATTAAAAAGTCCATGTGCATGTCAAACAGTATTATTCAATGACATTGAAAAGTATATTGTAAAGTATTAAGTACAGTCTTATATATTTTAGTTGCTTCCCAGTGTTCATGCTTCTCAGTTTATGATAAACAACAAACATCAAGTATACCCATTTTTTTGACAACTTTCAACAAATATGTGAATTTAGTGTTGCTGTGGAAAATGTGCATATAAAAGTATTATTTTACCCTGAGAGTTTATTTCTGCATGTTATAAAAAAGCATAATACTTACAATTAAAGCCTAAAAACAACCCTGTTTTATTATGGTTTATTAATATACAATACTGCTGGTGAGATTTCCAGGACTGCACTTGCAACTGATCCACAAACAAAAATGCAACACTACCTCATCAGATTCCTCACTGTGCTTACAAGATTCAGGGAGAGATATTCTGGTCACAAGAGTTATTTTAAGAGTTTCCAAATTGATCTAGTAAATGTTGTTGCACGCTCATTCTGTAGTAGTGCTCCATAATGGAAATGCACAATGATTCGTTTAAAATGTACTTAATCAACACCTCAGGTTTTTTTCATTTAGTACAAGAAATAACTGAAAATAAACAACTATGTAAACGTCTTGGTTACGTCTGTAACCTCAGTTCCCTGATGGAGGGAACGAGGCGTGTGTCGTGCCGACAGATGGGGTTCGCCCTTGAGAACCAATCGACTCTGACGACTATAGAAGAGACCAATGAAATTTGGCGAATTAAATTTGCATGCCGGTCTCCGCCCCCGGATATCCGGTATAAAAGGAAGACGGTGAGCAGCATTCATTTACCTTTTGTTCTGAAGAGCCTGAAAGCCTCTCACGACTACAGCAGAGCACGATACCGTTCCCTCGATCAGGGAGCTGAGGTTACAGACGTAACCAAGACGTTCCTTTTCTGTCTGTCTCTCGACTGTCGAGCCAACAGATGTGGTTCCTATGGAAAACGACACAACGCTGTATCGTGTCACAATCTCTTGCGAAGCAACGGTAACAGGCCTGGGCGTGTCAGCACGAGGCTTTCGAGAAACTGTAACCTTCCAGTGTGATTGTCGGGGTGTCCCAGTGCTTTCTTGAAGAAAGATGGATACAGCCCTGACCGGTAACCTTTCACGGACGGAGGCCTTTGCTCTCTACTGGCGAGAGGCCGTCCGGATCGGGTTTACTATAATTAGGGAAGTGCTGCAGAGGCAACTTCCTACCCGGGGGGAGGAATACAGTGGATATAAATATGGTCTCGCCCTTGGGGAGATCGCATGGAACGTGCGGATTGGGTAGTTAACCGCGAGGTGGAGGTCCATCTGGGGGAATTCATGGGTTACTAGGAGTGGGAACCATCCCATGAGGATACATCAGACGGAACAGCCCACGGAGGGGTGTTACAGACGTCCGGTAGCACTAGGTCCGGTTAGACCTATCTGTGATAGTTCATATGTTCTCCCGGCCTAAGGGGGAAGGCTGCTGGAGCACCAGGTCCCTTTGTGTACATAACAGATCTCGCAAGTGTGTCAGTCGTCGAGATAGTTCAGTACCCGCACACATGGATGTCCTCTGCATGATCGTCCTGAACGGCAGCTTGTGAAGGTGCTTGTTAAGGGTACGAAGATCTAAAATGGGGCACCCCCCACCATCTCTTGGGAACGATAAAGTACGGGCTGTCAAACCTGCTGAACATCTTGGCTTGAGGGACGAAGTCGATGCCTGTTTCGCCAGAAGGGTGGCGACCTCTGCTTGGAGTACTGAGGCTTCCCTGCCTCTGACAGAGGTGGAGAGGATGCCCCGAACTTGGGAGGGTTTCTGGTGAACTGGATCGAGTAGCCAAGACGGACCGTCCTCAGTAGCCACCGAGTCAGTGTGGGCAGCTCTCAAGCTCCCAGGGACTGAACAGGGGGACAAGGGGGACGGTCTGCTTCAGCATTCCCACAGGGGTGGTTTGTCGGCTGGCGGAGCTAACCACGTCTTATCTTGGCACACTCGAGAGATCTGTTATGTACACAAAGGGACCTTATGGTCCGGCACCTAGATCGATTGGGACTACAGGTCAACCGAGAGAAGGCCAAGCTCTCCCCAGTGCAGAGCGTCATCTTTCTCGGTATGGAACTCAACTCTGTCACCATATTAGAGCGCCCAGTCGGTGTTGAACTGCCTGGAACACTTCAGGCAAACAGCGGTCCCCCTGAAACAATTTAGAGGCTCCTGGAACACATTGCGTCCTCGCAGGGGTAATACACCTCGGGTTGATGCAAATGAGACCGCTCCAACACTGGCTTCAGAGTCGAGTTCCGAGGAGAGTGAGGCACACCGGCAGCAGGCGCATGGTGATGACGCCCTGCTACCGACGCACCATAAACCCCTGGTCTTCCATGACCTTTCGACGGACTAAGGTCCCTCTGGGCAGGTCACGAGGCAAGTCGTGGTGGCGACGGACACCTCCTTGCAGGGGTACAGTGCAGTGTGTAACAAGCATGCAGTAGCGGGGCGTTGGACGAACCCCCGCCTGCGCTGGCATATTAATTGCCAAGAGTTGTGGGGTGTGCTACTTGCACTGAGCAGGCTGCGGCCTCTCGTGCAGGACAAGCACGTGCAGGTCTGAGGACAGCACTACAGCTGTGGCGTACATCAAATCGTCAGGGTGGCGTACGCTCACGGCAGCTAACACGACTTGCTCGATGCCTCCTCCGGTGGAATCAACAGGTGACCTCTTCCCTGCGGGCCACACACATCCCGGGCAAACTGAACCAGACAGCCGACGCGCTTTATCCTCAGTATAAGCCTCGCGGAGAGTGGCAACTCCACCCCCCCGCAGTCAAGATAATTTGGATGCTGTTCGGGTAGGCTGAAGTACACCTTCCCCCCCAATGAGCATGTCGCAGTGTCTGTGCAAGGTCAGGAAAGAGGAGTACCAGGCATTATTGGTTGCGCCATACTGGCCCAACCGTACTTGGCTGTCAGAGCTGAGGCTCTGGACAACGACCCCCCCTGGCCCATTCCCTTGAGAGAGGACCTGCTCTCTCAGGGGAAGGGCACGTCCTGGCATTCCATATCAGACCTCTGGAACACCATGTCTGGTCTCTAAACGGGACGAGAAGATCCTGAGTTGGCCACTCCCCCTCTATGGCGGAGACCATCACCCAGGCTAGGGCCCCATCTACTAGGCGGTTATACGCCTCTACACGGCGCCTCTTCTCGTCCTGGTGTCTCTCTCAATGAGAAAGACCCACCGAGGTGCTCGATCAGGATCGTGTTGTCCTTCTTAAGAGACTGGAGACTAACATATCCCCTCCACACTGAATGTGTATGTAGTCGCTATTGCCACTCTTCACGACTCAGTTGATGGAAAGTTTTTAGGGCAACACGACCTGGTCACCAGGTTCCTAAGGGGCCCCCCAAGAACCCCTCGGAGGTTCCGATCTTCCTCACCTGACGAGTAAGACGGTCCTCCTGATGGCGCTCGCTTCCTTCAAGAGGGTAGGGGACCTCCATGCATTCTCCGTGTTCACACGGGGTATAGCCACCTCCTGGGCACTGGCCTGAAGCGCCTCTCTAGCAGACATCTGTAGAGCTGCGGGTTGGGCTACGCCCAAACTCCTTCGCAAGGGTTAACAACCTTCGGGTAAACCCGGTGTCAGCCCACGTCCTGCGTGGCGACATGTAGGACTGGCATCCGGGGGAGCGTATGCCTGCAAAAGCACCTTTCCACCCTCCAGTAGGTTGGATCAGTGTGCTATCTACCTCTCTTCTTACCCAAACATATGGCTAAGAAAATGTATCTCACCAACCTTCCTTCTTACCCAGACACTGGTTAAGAACAGGCATTCCATCCATCACTAAGCAAGCATCCCCTGGGGGTTAGGCTGGGCAGAGCAGCCTTCCCCCTTAGGCCAGGACACCATATGAACTATCACAGATAGCTCTAACCGGACCTAGTGCTACCGGACGTCTGTAACACCCCCTCCGTGGGCTGTTCCATCTGATGTATCCTCATGAGAATGGTTCCCACTCCTGGTAACCCATGAGCTTCCCCAGGTAGACCTCAACCTCGCGGTTAACTACTCAGTCCGCACGTTCCATGCGTTCTCCTCCAAGGACGAGACCATACCTATGTCCACCATATTCCTCCCCACGGGTAGGAGGTGGCCTCTGCAGCGCATCCCTAATTAAGGAAGTTGCACTTACCCGGTGTAATCCCGAGCCGGACGGCCTCTCACCAGTAGAGAGCTAAGTTATCCGTCCGTGAAAGGTTACCGGTCAGGGCTGTACCCATCTTTCTCCAAGAAAGCTCTGGAACCCCCTGACCACCACACTGGAAGGTTACAGTTTCGCTAAAGCTTCGAGCTGACACGCCAGGCCTTTAACCGTCGCTTCGCTAGAGATTGTGACGCGATACAGCGTTGTGGCGCTTTCCATAGGTAACCCCATCTGTCGTTCTCGACACAACGTCGAGAGACCGACAGAAAGGGAACGTCTTGATTAATTCTTGAACCTCAGTTCCCTGATGGAGGGAATGAGATGTTGTGTCCCTTATGCCACAAACACGTATTGTATTCTGCCGCAGTCGTGAGAGGCTCTCAGGCTCTTCAGAACAAGAGGTAAATGAATGCTGCACGCCGGTTTCCTTTTATACCGGACATCCGGGGGCGGAGACCAGCATGCAAATTTCATTCGCCCAATTTCATTGGCCTTTTCTATAGTAGTCAGAGTTGATTGGTTCTCAAGGGCGAACCCCATCTGTTGTTCTCGACACAACGTCTCGTTCCCTCCATCAGGGAACTGAGGTGACAGACGTAACCAAGACGTTATTAATAGATAGGCCTAAATCAAATTCACATGAGTGCAAAAAGCATTGGCTTGGCTTTCAATTGCACAAATCAGATATTGTTATTAAGATATTGATTTAAGTGAATTAATCCACTCACTTGGACCACAATACACTCACAATACATTTTTTTCAGTTAATTATATTCTCATGTAATTAAATTGCAGGTTTTATAAAATGTGGTACAATTATGCAAAGTATGCAAATTTTCTGAACTAAAATACCTAAATAGCTTTAAAATGCATTATATTCCAGTAACAATACATACAATTTGTGACCCTGGACAACAAAACCAGTTTTATGGGTCAATTTTTCGAAATTGAGATCTTTACATAATCTGAAAGCTAAATAAATAAGGTTTCTATTGATGTATGAAAAAGTAGTTCAAAAGTCAAATTGAAAGTCAAAGTAAGGCAAAAGAACCAGTTAACCACCGTACTCTCATTAGCTGTTTGTGTAAGAATTTTAAATTTCATCTGACAACCATAACATAACATCCACCACTAATCTGGAGAATGTAAAGATAATCCCTAAAACACTTGTCTCTGGCAATTAACATGCTTGCCATTTCTAACTAAAGATAAATGTCAAAAAAATGAGAGCAGGTGGTAGAGAGAGTAATTTTTTCGAATTACCTAAAGGTAAGTGGGCTGTTTTCAGCGGTTGGCAGCTAGTTATCATGTTTGGAAAGTTTGCAGGATAAAATTTGGTTAAAATTTGTGTGTAGACAAATGCTACACACATACCTTAAGTTTTATGTCTAATATCTCATTTCGAAGAACCTTCCAGAAGCATCTCTTGAGACATTCAAAGACGTGTCTCTTACAGGAGCAGTGTGACAAGGTGTAACATTCCATACCACCATGTCAACAAACCTACTCGCTTCCATCATATCAGAATGTGCAACTCCTTGAGACAACACAACCAGTCTAGAGTCTCCAGGGGCAAGTCAGAATCAGTCCAGACATGGCATTCTATGATCGTGTCCACACTAGAGGGATCAATGACTGTCAACCCTGGAGAGGGATTTAGGAACTTTGAGGTTGAGTGAGTGTGGCATGTTGCTTGAAGGCATGCCATTGGCCATGGTCAAGGATTTCAGGTCAGGAGAACCGACTAAAGACTTCTACTTAATGCCAATGAGAAACTGACAAAATGTATATAATAGTATGACACATATAGTGATGTTACACTCAGATGTTCAGACCAGTTTTCAAACAACATGACAACAAAGTCTGAAATAATTATACATATATAATAATGCATGGCAGACTCTTGCAAAGTCCGTCGTGTAAATAGCAAATCCGCCATGGTGCGAGCGCAACTGGCTCTTAAAGGGAATGAGAGATGAGACTGATTGATTTACTACACATTACACCCACAAAAAAACACATGCTAATGTTGCAAAAAAAGCCCCCAAAATTTACATTTTATAAGACGGTAGGCAATAGTTTTGCCTGCAGCCGCGAGAGGTGCTAATTTAGTAAACGCTCTTGATTGTTGCATTTGAAGAAGGGACAAACGACATACACATTCGTATGGGTTTGGAGAAGGGATCGGGAATCTTTTATAACCAAAGAGTCATTGTTCTAGTTTTGATTAATTCATTTTTGCAAAAGAGCCATTGCAAAACTGCCATTATATACATATATATATATTTATATAAATAAAAAAATTCAATGACTTCAATACTAATAACTTAATTAATGTCCACAGATCACAGTCTTATTTACAGTCCCTGTGGGGATTGATTGTTCTTTTCCTTCGATAAGATAACATGTCCACAGACAACTCAAAAACACAGGGCTCCAAAAAATTATTTCCATTACTTATAAACAATTTAGACTTCCATTCAAATAAACTTCAATATATCTAACAAATAACGATTAAGAAAGTGCATGTTCCTATAGTACTTACACTCACAAAATTCTGCATATGTCTTTTGTTCATAATCTGTTAATGTTAATGCATTTAGGGAAAATAACATTTGAATTTTAATGAAAGAGACATAACTAGTGTCTTGCTAATAGCTTTGTAGTTCAGTTTGTACGTGGTCAATAAAATGTAATTAAATAAAACACAAAATACTGCAGTGAAAAAAATATGAAATTTGACATCATTTTTTTTATTACAAGAATCATTTAAAGGTGTCATGAACTGGGCTTGTTTATTGTTTTATACTGTTGTATGAGGTCTACTTATGATGTTCACATGATTTTCACATTCAAAAACATCAAAATCAATAAGAAATAGGCTTTTTTTCTACTCTTGTTTTGAGGCCAGCTCTACAAATGCAAGGTGTTAATGGGCTGAAGACTAATTAAGTAAATGCCAACTGCTTTGATTGGATAGCATTTTGCTTTGTTGGAGCCTTCTCTGAATTTGGTTAGAGACGTAACGTCTTGGTTACGTATGTAACCTCAGTTCCCTGATGGAGGGAACGAGACGTTGTGTCGAGAACGACAGATGGGGTTCGTCCTTGAGAACCTATCAACTCTGACTACTAAGAAAAGGCCAATGAAATTTGGCGAATGAAATTTGCATGCCGGGCTCCGCCCCCGGATATCCGGTATAAAAGGGAGCCGGCGTGCAGCATTCATTTACCTCTTGTTCTGAAGAGCCTGAGAGCCTCTCACAACTGCAACAGAAACGATACAGGTTTGTGGCATAAGGGACACAACGTCTCGTTCCCTCCATCAGGGAACTGAGGTTACATACGTAACCAAGACGTTCCCTTTCTGTCGGTCTCTCGACGTTGTGTCGAGAACGACAGATGGGGTTATCTATGGAAAACGCCACAAACGCTGTATCGCGTCACAATCTCAGGGAAGCGACGGTAACAAGCCTAGGCGTGTCAGCTCGAAGCTTTCGTGAAACTTGTAACCTTGCAGTGTGGTGGTCGGGGGGTTCCAGAGCTTTCTAGGAGAAAGATGGGTACAGCCCTGACCGGTAACTTTCACGGACGGGGCCTTAGCTCTCTATAGGCGAGAGGCCGTCCGGTTCGGTTTACACCGGGAAAGCGCAACTCTTAATCAGAGAAGCGCTGCAGAGGCCACCTCCTACCCGTGGGGAGGAATATGGTGGAGATATAAGTATGGTCTCGTCCTAGGAGGAGAACGCATGGAACGTGCGGACAGGGTAGTTAACCGCGAGGTGGAGGTCCACCTGGGGAAGCTCATGGGTTACCAAGTGTGGGAACCAAGTCATGAGGGTATAACAGACGGAACAGCCCACGGAGGGGGTGTTACTGCGTCTGATAGCACAGGTCCGGTTAGAACTATGTGAGATAGGTCATAAGGAATCCCGGCCTAAGGGGGAAGGCTGTCTGCTCAGTCAACCCCCAGGATGTGCTTGCTTAGTGATGGATGGAATGCCTGTTCTTAACCAGAGTCTGGGTAAGAAGGGAGGCTGGTGAGGTACCAATTTTCTTAGCCAAGGTTGGGTAAGAAGAAAAGGGTAGATAGCACACTGACCCAACCTCGGGGAGGGTGGGAAGGTGCTTTCGCAGGCATACGCCCTCCCGGATGCCAATCCTACATGTCGCCACGTAGGACGTGGGCTGACACCGGGTTTACGCGAAGATTGTAAAACCTTGCGAAGGTGGTGGGCGTAGCCCAACCCGCAGCTCTACAAATATCTGCCAGAGACGCGCCTCTAGCCAGTGCCCATGAGGTGGCTAGACCCCGAGTGGAGTGAGCCGTGACCGTCAATGGACATGGTAGATTCTGCGATCGGTATGCCGTGGTAACGGCATCCACGATCCAGTGCGCTAATCTCTGTTTGGAGACAGCCTTCCCCTTCTGCTGACCTCCGAAACAGATAAAGAGCTGATCAGAACTACGGAAGTTCTGTGTGCGGTCCAAGTAGAGGCGGAGTGCGCGTACTGGACACAACACGGACGGGGTTGGGTCTTCCTCCCCGGTGGGGAGCGCCTGCAAGTTCACCACTTGGTCCCGAAAGGGAGTAGTGGGAACTTTGGGCACGTATCCGGGCCTGGGTCTCAGGAAAACGTGAGAGTGACCAGGGCCGAAATTAAGGCAGTCCGGGGACACAGAGAATGCATGGAGATCCCCTATCCTTTTGAAGGATGCGAGCGCCACAAGAAGAACTGTCTTACTCGTTAGGTGAGGAAGATCGGAAGCTTCAAGGGGCTCAAAGGGGGGCTCGGATAGGCCCCTCAGGACCACGTTCAGGTCCCATGAGGGTATGGAGCGGAGACGAGGCGGGTTGCGTCGTCTCGCGCCCCTTAGGAACCTAGTGACCAGGTCGTGCTGCCCTAGAGACCTTCCGTCCACTGAGTCGTGATGAGAGGCAATAGCGGCTACATACACTTTCAGTGTGGAAGGGGAGATGTTGGTCTCCAGCCTCTGTTGTAGAAAGGACAGCACGATCCCGACCGAGCATCTCTGTGGGTCTTCTCCATGGGAGAGACACCAGGATGAGAAGAGGCGCCATTTGTAGGCGTATAGTCGCCTAGTGGATGGAGCCCTAGCCTGTAGGATGGTTTCAGCCACAGCGGGGTGTAACCTACTCAGGATTTCCTCGTCCCGTCCAGAGACCAGACATGGAGGTTCCAGAGGTCTGGCCTGGGATGCCAAAACGTGCCCATCCCCTGAGAGAGCAGGTCCTCTGTCAGGGGAATGGGCCAGGGGGGAGTTGTTGTCAAGAGCATCAGCTCCGAGAACCAAGTGCGGTTGAGCCAATACGGGGCAACCAGAAGCACTTGTTGCTCCTCTTCCCTGACTTTGCACAGAGTCTGTGCAATGAGGCTCACTGGGGGGAAGGCGTACTTCCGCTTGTCTCGTGGCCAGCTGTGCGCTAGGGCATCCGTGCCGAGGGGGGCCTCGGACAGGGCATACCAAAGCGGACAATGGGTGGTGAGTCGGGAGGCAAAGAGGTCGATCTGTGCCTGTCCGAACCGGGCCCAAATAAGCTGAACTGCACGAGGGTGGAGTCGCCACTCTCCGCAGGGAGTGTACTGGCGAGAGAGCGCGTCGGCTGTCTCGTTCAATACGCCTGGGATATGTGTGGCACGCAGGGAGCGGATCACCTGCTGACTCCAGAGGAGGAGGCGTCGGGCAAGTTGTGATAGTTGCCGTGAGCGTACGCCACCCTGGCGATTGATGTACGCTACGGCTGTGGTACTGTCCAGGCGAACCAGTACGTGCTGACCTTGTACTAGAGGCCGGAGCCTTCTGAGTGCAAGCAGTACAGTGCACAACTCTAGGCAATTGATGTGCCAGCGCAGCCGGGGGCCCGTCCAGCGCCCCGCTACTGCGTGCCCGTTGCACACTGCACCCCACCCCTGCAGCGAGGCGTCCGTCGTCACCACGACGTGCCTCGTAGCTAGGCCGAGGGGAACTCCCGCTCGGAGAAAAGTCATGGAAGACCAAGGGGCTAGGGTGCGTCGGCAAACAGGAGTTACCACCATACGCCTGTTGCCGGTGTGCCACGCCGTCCTCGGAACTCGACTCTGTAGCCAGTGTTGCAGCGGTCTCATGTGCATCAGTCCGAGGGGTGTTACTGCCGCGGAAGATGCCATGTGTCCCAGGAGCCTCTGAAATTGTTTCAGGGGGACCGCCGATTGCTTGAAATGTTCCAGGCAATCCAACACTGACTGGGCGCGAGCTGAGGACAGCTGCGCCATCATGGTGACAGAGTCGAGTTCCATACCGAGAAAGAGGATTCTCTGCACTGGGGAGAGTTTGCTCTTTTCCCGGTTGACCTGAAAGCCCAATCGATCTAGGTGCCGGAGCACCATGTCCCTCTGAGTACACAACAGATCTCGCGAGTGTGCCAAGATAAGCCAGTCGTCGAGATAGTTGAGTATTCGCACACCTCTCTCCCGGAGAGGAGAGAGGGCGGCCTCCACGATCTTCGTGAAGACTCGTGGAGACAGGGACAGACCGAAGGGGAGGACTCTGTACTGATATGCCCGACCCTCGAAAGCGAACCGTAGGAACGGTCGGTGTCGAGGAAGAATCGAGACATGAAAGTAAGCGTCCTTCAGGTCGATTGCCACGAACCAATCCTGACACCTGATAGATGCCAGGATGCGCCTCTGGGTTAGCATCTTGAAAGGCAGCTTGTGGAGGTGCCTGTTCAGGATACGTAAGTCCAGAATGGGGCGCAACCCTCCGTCCTTCTTTGGAACGATGAAGACGGGGCTGTAAAACCCGCTGAACATCTCGGCTGGGGGGACGGACTCGATCGCCTGTTTCGCCAGGAGGGTGGAGACCTCTGCCCGAAGCACGGAAGCGTCTCTGCCTCTGAGAGAGGGGGAGATGATGCCCCGAAACTTGGGAGGGGCCCTGGCGAACTGGATCGAGTAGCCGAGATGGACCGTCCGCATCAGCCACCGAGACAGTGTGGGCAACTTTTGCCAAGCTCCCAGGGACTGTGACAGGGGGACCAAGGGGACGGCCTGCTTCACCATTCCCACGGGGGGTGGTTCGTAGGCGGGTGGAGTCAACCGGATGTCGCCGGGGCTTCCCCGGAGGGATGGTTGGCTCCACGTTTTTGCCTGCCTGGCGGGACAACGGCACGCACTGTCGGAACGAGAGTGGTGACAGTTGTCGAATATGTACGGCCTCACACCTCGCCAGGGTGTGAGGTCGGTTTGCCGTGCACAGTCCGGGGGAGTGTGCGAACGGCTGGATGGAACGCCCGGGGGAAACAACTCTCTTTGTGAGGAAGTGGGCGCCAGGCCCTGAAAAGGGCCCGGCTTTGGAAACGAGGCAGGCTTCGTTCCATACTGACCAGTCAGAGATGGAGATGTGACGGTCAGGCCAGATGTTGTTTCTCCCGGTGTCGTCTCGTCAGGGTCGCTTCCTGGAAGGCTGCTGACGAGGAGGGGGCCTTCCCTTCGGAGTCCTCTTCCGGGGTGTAGCCTGAGGGTGCACCTTACCCGGATTCGGATTCGAAGAGGCCCTGGGCTGTCGGGGAGCAGGAAGTGCGCGGGAAGTCGAAGGCCGGGGAGCCGTCGATTCACGGCGCGGAAGAATGTGGCTTATCGCCTCCGTCTGCTCCTTCACCGTCGAAAACTGCTGTGTGAAGCTCTCGACGGTGTCGCCGAACAGCCCACCCTGCGAGATGGGTGCGTCGAGAAAGCGTACTTTGTCGGCGTCACTCATGCTCGCAAGGTTGAGCCAGAGGTGTCTCTCCTGGACCACCAGAGTGGACATCGTCCGACCCAGGGCCCGCGCCGTCACTTTAGTCGCCCTTAGAGCGAGGTCAGTGGCGGCGCGGAGTTCCTGCATAACACCCGGGTCGGCCCTACCCTCGTGGAGTTCTCTCAACGCCTTCGCCTGATGGACCTGCAGGATGGCCATGGCGTGGAGAGACGAGGCAGCCTGGCCCGCAGCACTGTAAGCCTTCGCCACCAGGGAAGCAGAAGTCTTACAGGCTTTGGACGGGAGACGAGGTCGGGTCCTCCAGGTGGCAGCCGTCTGCGGGCATAGGTGCACCGCGATGGCACGCTCCACCTGGGGGACATCGACGTATCCCCTGGCTGCCCCACCATCGAGGGTGGTGAGGGAGGCGGAGCTGGTCTGAGTGGAACGAGCCGTGAGAGGGGCGCTCCAAGTCCGACACAGCTCCTCATGCACTTCCGGGAAAAATGGAACCGGGGGTGGGCGCGGTTTGGCACCGCGTTCCGACCCGAGGAACCAAGTGTCCAACCGCGAGCGTTGGGGAAGGGGCAATGGCGTACACTGCAGCCCAATGCTCGCGGCAGCCCGGGTTAGCATGGCCGACATCTCAACTTCTGCTTCCTCCTGAGCTCTACCCCCCGGGGGGGGGAGCTCGGATTCGTCATCGTCGGATGCCGGTAACTCTCCCTCCGATGCTGCGATAGACATCTCATCGGCTCTGCGGTCCGTTTCCGAACGTGCAGAGGAGGATCCGGACGGTGTGCCACCGCCGGTTGGGGAACAACCAGAAGAGCGTGCTGGGGTGTGACTGGCCCGTGAGCGCTTGGCTGGCGGGTGAACAGTCGCAGAATTCCCCAAATCACTAACGCCACTAACCGGACCGGAGATCTGGGCCGTAGCCATAGATGTCACAGCCCGGGTAGCAGACGAGATGTTAGCTGGTTCCCGTAGGAAGACAGCCAACCGTGACCGCAACTTCTGTAAGACAATCTGCCCGCAGTGCGGGCAAGATGTGTCAACGAACGCTGCTTCGGCGTGCTGGACGCCCAGACACCTAACACAGCGCTCGTGTTTGTCCCCCTCCTCGATGAGGGTACCGCACCCAAGAGAACAGCGGGACATGCCACACTGTAGAGTGAGTCCTGAAAAGGACTGTTGTAGAAATTGCTCTGACACCACTGGAACCGCCAAGACACCCAGGGGAAGGTCGACGCAGGAGGGACGATCCGCTGGGACAGGTCGTAGATCCGGCAGTTGTTGTAGTTTTAAGCTTTTTGCTTTATGCTTGTTCATGAGTCGATGGCTCTGAAGAACAAAAGGTAAATGAATGCTGCACGCCGGCTCCCTTTTATACCGGATATCCGGGGGCGGAGCCCGGCATGCAAATTTCATTCGCCAAATTTCATTGGCCTTTTCTTAGTAGTCAGAGTTGATAGGTTCTCAAGGACGAACCCCATCTGTCGTTCTCGACACAACGTCGAGAGACCGACAGAAAGGGAACGTCTAGGTTACTCATTAGCACCATTCACAGTTCTCGCACGGCATTAGTTTTATTTGGAGACCTCCTGTGATTTATTAATGATATAAATATGATGACGCATTCGCACGGGATGATTTTACTCAAATTTACAGACTTATTTCCCGGAAGTGATGGCATGGCTTTGCGTACAGTTTGTATAGCCTATTGTTGTATTGCGTTTAATGATATATGACCATACCATGACCAGACAAAAGATCACCACGACCTTGGGTCTCAAATGTTATGAGAGTTTCCATGACAAATAAACAAACGGGAGACTCCCGGTATCCTTTTGGATATCACACAACAACGGAAATAATAGCCTCCATCATTTGCAAACGGTGGATAAAACCTTGAAAAATTATATATGAGCCCACCAAATCACAGAGATCGCACAGGCTTACGATCACTGACAACCTCTCCAATTAATACAAATGACTAGAGGTCCCCAGGTAATACTTATCTTGTGCGAATAGTGCTCAGGGCACATCAAGCGATCTTTAACAAAGCAATAGTGATGCATAGTACAAAAATGTTTTACTCACATAAGATTGCTGTGCCATTCCTATCGGATCCAATATTGACGGCACAGCACTTCTTTTTAATTTCAAACTCTTCATAAATCCAGTGTCGACCTGTGCTTTGTTCACGAAGGAATCCTCTGAGAAATGAAACAAACAAACGCTCCATGTTTTTCCCGTATGAGCTGGAACATCTTTAAAAATAAACTTTAACGTCTTGGTTACGTATGTAACCTCAGTTCCCTGATGGAGGGAACGAGACGTTGTGTCGAGAACGACAGATGGGGTTCGCCCTTGAGAACCAATCAACTCTGACTACTATAGAAAAGGCCAATGTAATTTGGCGAATGAAATTTGCATGCCGGTCTCCGCCCCCGGATAGCCGGTATAAAAGGAAGCCGGCGTGCATCATTCACTTACCTTTTGTTCTGAAGAGCCTGAGAGCCTCTCACGACTGCAGCAGAATACGATACGTGTTTGTGGCATAAGGGACACAACGTCTCGTTCCCTCCATCAGGGAACTGAGGTTACATACGTAACCAAGACGTTCCCTTTCTGTCGGTCTCTCGACGTTGTCTCGAGAACGACAGATGGGGTTGCCTATGGAAAACGCCACAACGCTGTATCGCGTCACAATCTCCAGCGAAGCGACGGTAACAAGCCTGGGCGTGTCAGCTCGATGCTTTCGCGAAACTGTAACCTTCCAGTGTGGTGGTCGGGGGTACCAGAGCTTTCTTGGAGAAAGATGGGTACAGCCCTGACCGGTAACCTTTCACGGACGGGGCCTTAGCTCTCTACAGTCGAGAGGCCGTCCGGCTCGGGTTTACACCGGGTAAGCGCCACTTCCTTAATCAGGAATGCGCTGCAGAGGCCACCTCCTACCCGTGGGGAGGAATATGGTGGATATAGGTATGGTCTCGTCCTTGGAGGAGAACGCATGGAATGTGCGGACTGGGTAGTTAACCGCGAGGTGGAGGTCCACCTGGGGAAGTTCATGGGTTACCAGGAGTGGGAACCAATCTCATGAGGATACATCAGACGGAACAGCCCACGGAGGGGGTGTTACAGACGTCCGGTAGCACTAGGTCCGGTTAGAGCTATCTGTGATAGTTCATATGGTATCCTAAGTAGCCTAAGGGGGACGGCTGCTCTGCCCAGCCAACCCCCAGGGGGTGCTTGCTTAGTGATGGATGGAATGCCTATTCTTAACCAGTGTCTGGGTAAGAAGGGAGGTTGATGAGGTACCAGTTTCTTAGCCATGTGTTTGGGTAAGAAGGAAAAGATAGATAGCACACTGACCCAACCTGTTAGAGGGTGGAATGGTGCTTTCGCAGGCATACGCCCCCCCGGATGCCAGTCCTACATGTCGCCACGCAGGACGTGGGCTGACACCGGGTTTACGCGAAGGTTGTGAACCTTTGCGAAGGTGTTTGGGCGTAGCCCAACCCGCAGCTCTACAGATGTCTGCTAGAGAGGCGCTTCTGCCAATGCCCAGGAGGTGGCTAAAACTCCGTGCGGAGTGAGCCCTCACTGCCAATGGACATGGGAGATTCTGAGATCGGAATGCCGTCGTAACGGTTTCCACGACCCAGTGCGCCAGCCTCTGTTGGAGACAGTCTTCCTCTGCTGTCCTCCAACAGACACGGAGCTGGTCAGAGCTTCAGAGCTCTGCGTGCGGTCCAGCACATACTGGACACAACACTGATCGGGTTGGGTCTTCCTCCCCTATGGGGAGCGCCTGCAAGTTCACCACTTGGCCCCGGAGGGAGTAGTGGGAACTTCTTGGGCACGCATCCGGGCCTGGTTCTCAAGATAACATGAGAGTTTTCAGGGCCGAATTTAAGGCAATCCGGGGACACGGAGGACACTCCCTCTTGAAAGGAGTGAGCGCCGTCAGGAGGGCCGTCTTACTCTGTGAAGAAGATCGGAATCTCCGAGGGGCTCTTGGGGGGCACTGAGGCTCCCCAGGACCACTTAGGGTCCCAAGAGGGTATGGAGCGGAGATGAGGCGGATTCCGCCCTCTCGCACCCCTTAGGAACCTGGTGACCAGGTCGTGTTGCCCTAGAAACTTTCCACCGACTGAGTCGTGATGAGTGGCGATAGCGACTACATACACATTCAGTGTGGAGGGGAGATGTTAGTCTCCAGTCTCGTAAGAAGGAAAACACAATCCTGATCGAACACCTCAGTGGGTCTTTCTCGTTGAGAGAGACACCAGGACGAGAAGAGGCGCTGTCTAGAGGCGTGTAACCGCCTAATAGATGGGGCCCTAGCCTGGGTGATGGTCTCTGCCATAGAGGGGGAGTAGCCATCTCAGGATCTTCTAGAGACCAGACATGGGTGTGCCAGAGGTCTGATCTGGGATGCCAGAACGTGTCCTTCCCCTGATAGAGCAGGTCCTTTGTCAGGGGAATGGTTCAGGGGGAGTCGCTGTCCAGAGCATCAGCTCTGAAGCCAAGTACGGTTAGACCGGTGTGGTGTAACCAATAACACTTGGTGCTCCTTCTCCCTGACCTTGCACGGTATTTGTGCAAGGAGGCTCCTGGGGGGCGGATGGTGTGCTTCCGTCCGTCCCACGGTCAGCTGTGCGCCAGGATATCCGTGTCGAGGGCTCTGCCTCGGACAGGGAATACCAAGCGGGCAGATGGTGGTGTTACGGGAGGCGAACAGGTTTACCTGGGCCTACCCGAACAGCCTCCAAATGAGCTGGACTGCGCGGGGGTGGAGTCGTCACTCTCCACGAGGCATAAACTGGCGAGAAAGCACGTCGGCTGTCTAGTTCAGTTTGCCCGGGGTGTGTGTGTGGCCCGCAGGGAACCGGTCACGTGTTGACTCCACCGGAGGAGGCGTCGAGCAAGTTGTGTTAGCTGCTGTGAGCGAACGCCACCCTGACGATCTGTGTACGCTACAGCTATAGTGCTGTCCTCGGACCAGCACGTGCTTGTCTCGCACGAGAGGCCGTAGTCTGCTCAGTGCAAGTAGCACAGCCCACAACTCTTGGCAATTTATATGCCAGCTTAGGCGGGGGTTCGTCCAACGGCCCCGCCTGCGTGCCCGTTGCACAGTGCACCGTACCCCTGCAGGGAAACGTCAGTCGTCACCACGACCTGTCTCATAACCTGCCCAGAGGGACCTGAGTCCGTCGAAAAAGTCATGGAAGACTAAGGGTTATGGTGGTTGGAAGAAGGGCGTCATCACCATGCGCCTGCTGCCAGTGTGCCACGCTCTCCTCGGAACTCGACTCTGAAACCAGTGTTGGAGCGGTCTCATATGCATCAACCTGAGGGGTATTAACCCGCGAGGACGCCATGTGTCCCAGGAGCCTCTGAATTATTTCAGGGGGACCGCTGTCTGCCTGAAAATGTTCCAGGCAGTTCAACACCGGCTGGGCGCGAACTGCGGACAGTAGCGTCGACATGGTGACTGAGTTGAGTTCCATACCACTAGAGAGGATGCTCTGCACTGGGGAGAGCTTGCCGTTCTCTCGGTTGACCTGGAGTCCCAATCAGTCTAGGTGCCGGAGCACCAGGTCCCTTTACATAACAGATCTCGCGAGTGTGCCAAAATAGGCCAGTCGTTGAGATAGTTTAGTACCCGCACACCTTCCTCCCCTCAGGGATAAAGGGCGGTTTCCACGATCTTCGTGAAGACCCGTGGAGGGAGGGACAGACCGATAAGGAAGATCCTTCAGGTCGATTGCCATGAACCTATCCTGACACCTGATAGATGTCAGGACGCGCCTCTGCGTGAGCATCTTGAACGGCAGCTTGTGAAGGTGCTTTGTTCAAGGTACGCAGACCTATGGCGCAACCCACCGTCTTGGGAACGATGAAGTGCGGGTTGTAACCCACTGAACATCTTGGTTTTGAGGGATGAACTCGATGGCTGTTTTGCCAGAAGGATGGTGACATCTACCCGAAGTATGTAGGCGTCCCTGCCTCTGACAGAGGGAGAGAAGATACCCCGAAACTTGGGAGAGTCTCTGGCGAACTGGATCGAGTAACCAAGACGGACCGTCCTCATTAGCCACCGAGACAGTGTGAGCAGCTCTCGAGCTCCCAGGGACTGTAACAGGGTGTCCAAGGGGATGGTCTGCTTCTCCATTCCCACAGAGGGTGGTTCGATGGCTGGCAGAGCTAACCATGTCGCAGGGGGAACCCCGGAGGGAAGGTTGGCTCTACTTACTTACCTGCCTGGCGGGACAGCTGCACGCACTGTCGGTTTGAGAGTGGTAGCAGCTGTCGTGTGTGTACGACCCTACGCCTCGCCAGGGCATGAGGTCAGGTTTGCCGGGCACAGTCCAGTGGAGAGTGCGATCGGCAAGAAGGAACACCCTGGGGGAACAGAAAAACTCTTTGGGTATAAGTTGGCGCCAGGCCCTGAAAAGGGCCCGGCTTTGGTGACGAGGCAGGACGTCCCGTACCGACCGATCAGAGCCGTAGCTGTGAAGGTCGGGCCCGATGTTGTTCTTCCTGGGGTCTTCCCGTCAGTGTCACTTCTCTCGAGAAGGTTGCTGACGGGGTGGAGGTTTCCCCCTCGACCTCCGCTTCCGGGCTGCCGCCTGTGGGGGCACAGGAACCGGAGCCGCTGTCGAAGGGGTCCTGGGCTGCCGGGAAACAGACACCACGCAAGATCTCGGAAGCCTCTGGGCGGCCGAGTCGCAGCGCGGTAAAATGTGGCTAATCACCACTCTCTGCTTCTTCACCGTCGAGGACTACGCCCAGCTTGTTACCAACAACTCACCCTGTGAGACGGGTGCACAAAGAATGCGGACTTTCTCGGTGTCACTCATCTGCGCAAGGTTCAGCCGGGGGTGTCTCTCCTGGACCACTACCGTGGACATCGTCCGACCCAGGGCCCGTGCCGCCACCTTAGTCGCCCGTAGAGCACTGTCAGTGGCGGCACGGAAATCCTGCATTATACCCAGGTCGTCCTTATCCTCGTGGAGCTCTCTCAACACCCTGGCCCGGCGGACCTGCAGGATGGCCATGGCGTAGAGAGAGGAGGCAGCCTGGCCCGCGGCAGCACAAGCCTTCAACACCAGTGATGCCGAAGTCCTACACGCTTTGGACGGTAGGCGTGGCCGATTCCCCCAGGTGGTAGACGCCCATGGCACAGGGGCACCTTAGGCGCACATTCCACCCGGGGGATCTCAACGTAGCCTTTGGCTGCCTCACCATCGAGGGAAAGTAAGGGAGCCGGAGCTGGCTTGACTGGAGCGGGCCGTGAGTGGAGCGCTCCAAGTTTTACACACCTCCTCATGCACCTCCAGGAAAAAAAATTCCCCCAGGGTGGGCGCGGTTTGCACCGCGCTCCGACCTCAGGAACCACATATCCCCGGGTTAGCACGGTTGACATCACTTCTGCTTCCTCCTGAGCTCGACAGCTGGGGGTGGATGCAAATTTCATTTGCCAAATTTCATTGGCCTTTTCCATAGTAGTCAGAGTTGATTGGTTCTCAAGGGCGTACCCCATCTGTCGTTCTCGACACAACGTCGAGAGACAGACAGAAAGGGAACCTGTTTACTGTTACAATTAAAGCTTGTGGGCCTGTGGACTGTGGTTGATCAGTGTGATCTGTATGGAATGCGCACCCACTTTTCATTACAAACTAACTACAGCACCCCTAAGGAGAAATTGCAATTATTTTCTACCGTAGATCACGATGAACTGTATAAAATCATTAGATCATCTAAATCAACAACATGCATGCTAGATTATATACCTACAAAACTACTGAAAGAAATGCTCCCAGAACTTAAAGATACTCTTCATAGTATTATTAACTCATCTCTGACATTAGGACATGTGCCTAAAGCATTTAAGGTGGCTGTTATAAAGCCCCTTGTCAAAAAAAAAAAACTCGACCCTAGAGAACTATAGAATTACAGGCCTATATCGAATTTACCTTTTATATCTAAAGTTCTGGAAAAAGTAGTTTCAACTCAATTATGCTCCTTCCTCCAAAGGAATGATATTAATGAAGAATTCCAGTCTGGATTTCGACCATGTCACAGTACAGAGACTGCTTTGATCAGAGTTACAAATGATCTTCTTTTTGCGTCTGACCGTGGCTGTATTTCGTTATTGGTGCTGCTAGACCTTAGTGCTGCATTTGACACCATTGACCATAGCAAACTCCTACATAGACTCAAAAATGACGTAGGCATTAACGGAATAGCATTGAAATGGTTCAAGACTTATTTATCCGACCGTTTTCATTTTGTAGTAATAAACAATGAGGTGTCCCGCAAATCGCAAGTCCAGTACTGTGTACCACAGGGCTCTGTCTTAGGGCCTCTGCTCTTCGCATTATACATGCTACCTCTTGGAGATATAAGAAAGTGACAAGGAATAAGCTTTCACTGTTATACTGATGACACTCAACTTTATATTTCCTCAAAGCCTCATGAAACACAACAGTTCGGTCGAATAAAGTAATGCATAGTCGATTTAAAAAACTGGATGAGTAACAATTTTTTACTACTGAACTCGGACAAAACGGAAGTGTTACTTACTGGACCGCCATACGTAACAACCAAGAATACTGCTTAACTATTGACGGATGCTCCATAAAATCCTTGTCGTCAGCTAAGAATCTTGGCGTTGTATTCGATAATAGTCTGTCATTTGAGAGCCATGTCGCCAACACCTGTAGAATTGCATTTTTCCATTTTAAGAATATATCTAAACTACGTCACACGCTGTCACTGTCAGATGCAGAGAAATTAATTCATGCATTCATGACATCAAGACTAGATTACTGTAATGCACTTTTAGGTGGTTGCCCTGCAGGCCTATTACAAAAACAGCAACTGGTTAAAAAACACTGCACCTCGAGTTCTTACACGTACAAAAAGGTATGAGCTATAACCCCGGTTTTGTCAACCTTGCACTGGTTACCTATAAAGCATCGCATTAACTTTAAGATTTTGCTTATTACCTATAAAGCCCTACCTGGTCTAGCGCTGCAGTATTAGAGTAAACTTCTATTCTATTACAGTCCTCTACGTGCATTACGCTCTCAGGCGTCCTGTCAGTTGGTAATACCTAGAATTTTAAAATCAAGTGCAGGTGGTAGATCCTTTTCTTATCTAGCGCCTAAACTTTAGAATATTCTTCCATGCACTGTCCGGGAGGCAGACACACTCTGTCAGTTTAAATCTAGACTAAAGACGCATCTTTTTAATCTTGCATACACTACACTTCCATAAAATTAATCCTCAGAGGATTTAGGCTGCATTATTTAAATCAACCGGAACCAGGAACACGTACAACAACAAATGATGTACTTGTTGCATCAAAGAGTTCAGAGCAGTACTCTACTCTCAGCCAGTCTTGTCTCTTTGTTCCAAGGTTACCGCAGGATGCAGTTCATGCCCAGACCTGATGGCAGAGATGAGAATGGGAAGCGGTGACCTGGCAAGAGCTGAGATGATAGAGCTGGATAAAGGACGCGGCGACTTGACACAATTTTACTACAAAATTTAAAATGCTATTAGATTGTTAATGATAATATTAAATCTATTATTGACCTTATTACTAAGTTTATTTATTTTTTATTTAGCCTTGTTGTGTAAGCACTGTTGAGCTTGTGCATAGGCAGCAGCTTTTGCCAGAGGGGAACTGGAATCCCCTGGTTGGGCCTGGGTTCTCATGAGGTTTCTTTTCTCGATTGGAGTTTTGGGTTCCTCGCCACCATTTCCATACTGTCTTGCACTATTTGCCTGGCCGGGGGGGCTGCTGTAGAATTCAGAAGTTTTACATAATTAATATTGCACATAGGAATTTATAGTCCGTTTAATATTTGACCTGTGGTTCTCTCTCCTTTATCTCAAATGTGTGCTTTTATTGTGCGTGTGTGCGAGTGTGTTTGCATGTGTGCGTCCATGTCAATGTGTGTAAGTATGTATGCATATTGTGTGTGTGGAGCATTTGTATGTCTGTCTTTTGTGTTTTCACCTTTTTCTTGTTTTTACAGGTATATGACCTTAGTTGATCTACTTATAGTCAATGTGTCGCATGTACAGCTGCTTTGTAACAATGAAAATGGTAAAAAGCGCTATATAAATAAAGTTGAGTTGAGTGTTCAGATGCTTGTGTTGTGTGACCTTTGGATTAACTGCAAATCTTACCTATCATAGAGTGAAAGACAGTTCTAAATGCGATCATTTTCTCTCTCTCTACCTCTGCGAGTTCAGTATGAAAGTGCATTATCGCATATATCCTATTTCTTTATTTAAATCATTCCGTAAGGCAAAGTGTAAAGTTAAAGTTCCAGTGTTGTGTAGTGTTTAAACTGTTAGCCGCTAATTCGACTCACAAATGACGCCACAAATTTTCTGTACTTGCTTTCCACAAAAACCTATTACATGCGTTTGATATAAAAAAAATGTGCGCTGCTGGACAGGAAAGAGTTGTTCTGCATGCTAGAAGGTGAGGACTACATCTGTCAATCTGATCTTGATAGATCCGTCTGGCATAAAAAGCAATTTACTCAACGGCACGTTTGTGTACATATTCATACTTATTCTTTATACTTGTTTTTTTATGTAGCATGGAAGATAAATAAAACATTTCAGATCACATTCACTTTTCAAAACTGTTCTAAGATCATAAATTTATATTATAACTGTCTGCAGTTGTCTTTCAGAAACAACAATACAAATTAGCACAAGTTTGGATTAAATTGTGCTGGGAAACACAAGGCAACACAAATACAAGGCAAGCCACAATCTTTGAATTGATGTAATGTTTCCAATTTGAACAGACTTCAAATTGATTATTCACATTATGTGAACGTGTCAATTATTCACATCATGTGAACGTGTCAGTTTCTTGACTAACAATGCAGCACAAACATGCTTAATG
Source organism: Triplophysa bombifrons (assembly GCA_029783895.1). NCBI lineage: Eukaryota > Metazoa > Chordata > Actinopteri > Cypriniformes > Nemacheilidae > Triplophysa > Triplophysa bombifrons. The sequence continues at coordinate 12,296,665 of CM056451.1, read as the reverse complement.
ACCTCTTAACATGCATGAGCATACATTATTTTATCTGGACTACTATTTATTCATCCTTTGCCATCTATTCAAAGCGCAACAAAAACATAATATTGCAACTTTTTTGCACACAAAACACATACTGAGGATTTGGGAGTAACTATTTACATGTAACGGATTACAGTAATCTGGGTACAAAAATTTGGTAACTATATTCCGTTACAGTCACATGAAAAAAATAAATAATCAGATTTTATAAATCAGAAATTAGAATATTATCAGGATTACAATTCTTTCAAAACTAAAGTGATTGTTTTAAAATGTGGAAGCGTTAGGTGTTTTTGTGCTGTGAAACCAATTTCTATAAACAACGGCATGTTTCTAATGCATATAACAGAAAAAAAAACATTCCTATATGCTTCTCAGCTTGTTTTATCTGCATACACTGTAAGAAATCCTGTAAAAAAAAGAAATTTTATGGCACATGGGGCGCCCGAAATAAACCGCATAGTATTTGTTTCCTGTAAAATTAGAACAGAAAAAAATATACATGGATAAAATGTAAAAAAAATGACGTTTATAATATATTTTATAAATTGACATTCATAATCATGATGACAGTATCAAAGTCAATAATCAACAATAATGATTTCATTTGAATCTTCCAGCCCTCTCTAATAACTTCCTATCTTTTATATGCATGTCATCTGATGTTCTTCTTTGAGCCACCTAAGACAATTCTGATGCTGCTTTGCTTCAATGTAAACTAAAATACTTTTAAAATAGTTTTGCTTCTCTGTTTCATTTACAAATGTGACCCTAAAGTAATCCAAAAGCAATCAGAAAACATAATTTATATATTGTGATACTTGGATTAAGTTACTGATTGGATGTTTTATTAAGTAATTAATAAAGTAACCCTCCCAGCCCTGCACATACAGTCCATTATTGTTATGTCACTGTATTTTTTCTTGCCTTATGCTTGTGTATTTGTAAGGTTTGAGTGAATACTTCCTGTTGTATTTTTGTGCCTTGGTAAAGGTAGCAATTAACATGTTGCTTCCCCACACTGCACAGTAGGACTCGTATCTTTGCTTTGTTTTAATAATTACAGCTCATGCTTTTATCTCAAGCTGTTGTTCTTTGCACAGCATGCTGACCTTCCAATCAACTGCTGCTTCTACCACACTTTCTCCTGTTCATCTCATGCTAGCCTCCAGCTTTTTTTCTTCCTGTCGAGCTTACCTTCACGTGCCACTAACGCAACCCAAGTGGTTGAGCGAGTGGAGCAAGCTGCACAAGGCCTCGGAAACGTTATTGCGCTTGGAGCTTAGATGTTCCTGAACATCTGGAGAAAAAGACACTAGAAGCTGCGCATAGGTTGAGAAAGAAATCATAGCACGGCCTGAGGCAATAAGTGTAGAGCGCATGGAACGTTTTGCTCCTTGCGCTCACCAATTTCCCCCAAGAAAGAAATTGTGTGCTGCAGGGTACAGATGAATCTGGAGGAGGGAACGTGGAAAGAGAGGCCAAATGCTGAGGAGAATCTCTTTACTTCAGTTTTCCATTCAGCTCCTTTCATGCAGCCCTCATGACCTGACAAAACCCTCGAGCTACAGTATGCTGCATTTTTATGGCTCTATAACCTGCTAATATTTCCCCTCACAAATTATTTGACAGGATATGTTAATGAAGACGATTTGTATAACCATTTATGATGCATAATATATACAGTATATACAGCAGCTATATATCAGTATGATATATTTTAAAGGATGAAAAACATTGTTGATATCCATGACAGGCGGGCTGTTTTGTTTGCGGGAGCAAGCACTCAGGACTGATGTGTACACGTGTAATCTACACAGAGCTGCTAATGAGGACATATTAGTATTTTATGAGTATGTGGGCAAAGTGATAGAGACAAGGACAGCAGCTTTTATATAGAAAAACAACAGGGGATAAAATTGAGCTCAGCATTGAATACGGGCCCAGTGGGAATCATACACGTTTGCAAACCTACTGACACACACTCTTCGCTCAAAGAAAGAGGGTTTGCACACAGAGGAGAATACAATGCAAACTTGCCTGCGGATGATCGTGAAAGATCCAGTTGTTGGTCTACACTGCCAAATAATACCCCACTGGAATGTCTCAGACACACACATAAATACACACTAGTGACCTCAACTACATTCTGAAAAAAGCATTGTTCAGTAACATATTCATTAATAAACAAGTCAAAGTGTAACTGTTTTTTTTTTTGGTAACGCAGAACCCTTTTTGTGCATTCGAGGCATTGCGATCTGAAGCCAAAGCCTCTTTCCATCAGTCAACATAGTGCTGCACCTGGAGGGTTCAAAGACCCCATTGCAACATCCACACTATTGCCTTATGTTAACGCCTTGATCCGTCCATCTTAAGCACCTTTGAGAGCATGCACCTGGTACAAACTGCTTTTGCGCTTAAATAATCAGTTCATTTGTACTGATTTAGGGCCGTACTGAGGCCAGATGACCTAATCAAGGTTTTGAGGACATGGTCTCACTTTAAGTAAGTCTAGCTGCACTAGTTTAAGCTAAATTTGAAATAGCATATAGGACGCACCATCTAAAAAATGTACATAGTAAACAAGTTATTTTAATAGCAAGGGAAGCAGATTGAAAAACTATAATGCCCTTAAACACCATCTATATTGAGAGTGTATAATGTAAACATTGCGAGAACTATCTTTGCCATTATACTCTTACTCTTGCATTATATTGAATCATCACCATATTACTAATACAGCAAGTTTTTTTCTATATGATGTATATGACAGCTAAAGTCTGGATGATTTAATCCACGTCTGGGACTTTACACAGAGAGCTCAGTTGTCGGGCACAGCCGGAAAAGGTTGAATTAAAAATATTGTGTGGCTATTTGCCAAGACCTTTGCGGTCAGGGTTTAGATGGCCTCTTTGCCTTTGGGCTAAATTTACACACTGTACAATTAATTATGGCTTGTTTACTTGGGGAAAGAGGAGAGGTGCCGCCACAGAGTTTCAGGTCATCATTTTACCAACGTCCCAAGCAGCAGAGGTTTAGTTTAGGGTTTGGATTTAATGGGACTGTGACAGCCAATGTGTATTAGACACTATATTATTATACAGACCATTGGTTCTGACCTTCCTTTTCTATAAGAACTATATTGTGTCCACGACGACCTTGTACACTAAGCAAGCAAGGTTACAGGTCTGGATTAGGCTCTGAAGTTTGGTTATGTACCTCTATTTGTTATTTGAACAAATAGAGGTACAGGGAATTGAAAGATAACAGAATGGTGGTGACCAATGAGAGAAAGTTCTGTGTGTGAAACATTATGGGAAAAGGGCTTTTGGTCTTGCATGTCATCAAAGCCTGTTACAGTCTTGCTTAAATGTCTCCTGAGGATGCTGAATCTATGGCAGAAGTTCAGTCAATTTATACAAATTTATTTTCATGGGATGGGGACTTGAGAGGTCCCGAAAGATAATTCAGCAACTGCGATGCAAGAAACATTTTAGAGTAAAATTATGCATATCACCAAAGAAAGCAAAAACAATAAATTATGTTGCTCTTTACGGAGTTGGCTGCCATCCTGAGACATTTTAATAAAAATAGATATGTATAATTTAGACAAGATTCACATCAAAACTATGAAATAAGGATTTTAGTAAAATTTTCCTCAATCTTAAGGTCATTTCTGAAAACAAGACAACCTGAAAGAACTACAATAACCATGAAACAAAAACACAAACCATAACCCATGACACTATGTCACGTTCTCTTTTTTTTGCCAGCAGGCTGCTGGCCTTTTTTGTCTGACTTAAATGCCATTGGTCTCACATATTCCCACAAAGTAGGACCAAGAAGATTACTCTTTGAAAACAAAGCTAATACTACATGTTTTGCATTAGTTAACATAGCAGATCTGGTAGATAAAAGCTAACACATTTTTTTAAATTCAATTGTTCCTCCGGTAAGACAAATACTGCGGATACTGTGAACATAATGTCTCAAAATGGTTTTATTTAGGAAATACCATTTTTGGCTAAGTATGATGATCCTTTTCATGAGAATATTAATTAATTCAGCTGCATTTAAATGCTTAAATGTTAATTTTGAGATTAGATGATGCTGACACAAGTAAAGATGTTTTCTTTCAGTAATAAGCTCAGTGGACGTTATAGTCTAGAGGCAGAAAGAGAGCGAGTTTGTAAATTGAAAGTATAAAATGACAATCAGCAAGCAAGGGTGTATGAGAGGGCCCAGTTTAAGATGGGGGGGGTGGGTAGCTGCATGGGAGGAGATTGGTGCCATGATCCAAACTCATTTCAAACATCATAACTTCTTTTCATAAGTCAGCATTTCAAATCAGACTGTGTCTGCGCTCATTTAATGCACCATTTTGCAAAGTGATAAATTTACAAATTCGACATACATCTTTTTGGCTCTGGATAGGTAGCAAAGCGTAAGGAAAAGAGAAGCGAGGAGGATTTAAGAGCATTCCGCAGTGTCAAACATCGAAACCCACGGGGATGCACGGTACAATTAGACCCGGGCTGGGGGGATCTTAAGAGGAACAGCAACATTTCTCGTTTACAGTAACGCGGTTATCTGTCGCGGTTGATCCGTATAAACGGTTCGTTTGCGGGGATAAAAGCCATATGAAGGAAACAAACTTAGTTCTGGCTTAATCTCCAAATCCTTGGTGGTCATGGAAGATGATCCCAATTTGCTTCTGAGCACCACTGTCGGATCTCACAATAATAAAGAATTTAAGACTTTAAGCACCAATTATGTTCGATTAATGTTGAAACATTTGGACTGTGCTACATGGCTGGCTGATACCGAATTTTCTTGATCACTTGCACCTGATGAAGTCTGTAACCCACGCTGAGGAAGCTAGACTTTAATCATTTTTCATGTTTCCCTGTTTTATTGAACAAATGTGACATTAGGTGAGTAAAACACCTAATACCTAATATCTTTATTAAAATTTGCTGTGGTTTGTCTTCGTCGATATTCCTATCTCACATATTTAGTCAATTTTTATTTAATATAATATTAAATATGTACATTTGTTTATCTCCCCTTCACCGTGACACAATACTTTAGCCTAATACAGCCTTTAATGGATTTTAACATGAAACAACCCATTTAACATAAAAAACGAATTAGTTTTAGGCAATATTGCGATGCAGTGCTGAAATTTGGCCAGGGGTAAACATGTAGCATGAGCTGCGTTTAACCTCAACCAAACGTTGCAAAACGTTTTATAAATGGAAACGGTGGAGCGGTTGAACACCCTAGGGTTACCATATTTCAGCTTTCGAAAAAGAGGACAGTCAGTGGGGGCAGGAGGCAGATGGACACCCACAGCGGGTGGAAAGATCGGGATGGGTGTAAATACTTGACAAATGCGTTAACACACATGAAACTGTTACTGAACTTTAATACATAAATCAATACATCATTTCCATTCAACTTTTGGCCTTCAGCAATAGAATAATAACAAACAAATAAAAATGTTTAGCATTTAAATGACAACTTTTTTGAAAAAAAACACTGTCTTTTCAAGGCCATAGGTTAAATTAAAAATCACTTGCCAATAAAAAAAATGGGCATTGTTAACGCTATTCAGATTTTATGTGCCACCCACTGAAAAGCAAGATGCTTCTTTGGCTATTGCTTGTTGCTGTGGTGCTTGTCGCTACCCGATCTGTCCCGGGAACACGTTTTGTCCCGCGCATGCGCGAAAGTGCGTTTAAAAAAAAGTAGTTTGACACAACCGTAACCATACAAACCATACCAGAAATTATTTATGTATAAACTCTTTATTGAAAATTGCATTTAACATCAGAAGACATTAAACAAATTACAATTTGTAATGGTTTGGAGAAATGTACTGAACGAGGGATAGGCTACACTGCCCTTTGAAGAGCGGAAAATAGTATTTTTTAAATTCATTTTGTTACTCTTTTATTTTATTTATTAATACCAACGAAACAAAAATATATAAAAAAACGATATGTGTCATAATTGAGAAATGTTTTTTATTTTAAAAAATGTATTGTTTAATGTCGTTTGATGTTAAGTGCCATTTTCTATAAAGAGTTAAAAAAAATATTTAAGGTATGGAACAAGTTGTGTCAAACTACTTTTTTTTAACTACCGTAAATGGTTTCGGCTGGAAGTCGATTCACTTTCACGCATGCACTGAACAAATCGTGTTTCTGGGACGGATCAGGTAACGACAGTGCTAAGGTACTGAGATGCGCTTTGTTTACGTACGTGCATGCTTACGTGCTTACGTACGTACATTACCGACCAATGGTCAACCAAGAAGTGTTATAAAACGCATGCAATGAATGATGACTTTAGAACGCAAAACCCGAATCCCGGATATTTTAGGAAATTTAGAAATCCCGCCCGGACGCCGTTTTTTGTCTTAAAAAGAGTACATGTCCGGGAAAAAGAGGACGTATGGTCACCCTAGAACACCCTGTTGTGATGATGCAAGAATTAAAAATGGCAGCTGAGAAGGCCATTCTTTGTGTTCTTTTTGAAGAAAAGAGCCCGATGAAATCTGAATAAATACGTATTGGATTCTGCAAAATACATGTCTTCTAATATCTTCAATTGTTGCATACACCGAGCTGCAGCTGACACATTTGTAAACGACTTTACTTTGACCCATTATGCGAGCTTTCTCTTTAATACCACTTGGGTTATATACTGTACATGCTGCTGATGATTGGGCTGACATTCTTGACACATCCACCAAACAAGAGAAAACGTATTTCAAACCCATTTGCACAACGCTTGACACCGTTTCCAGGAAACGTATTGTTCTATCCGGCTTGAGCTTGGATGTGCCCCTGGTGTTGTTGCATGTTGCCATGGGAACAGGTTTTCTCATGTGACCTTATTATTATGGCAACGCAAGAAACCATCCAGTCTGTCCTGCATTTGTCTTTTCAATATGTCCTGCAGGGGACTAATATTCTAATATTTATATGACACCATTGGGATTGAATCAAAATTAATGTATTGTAAGCCAATAGCAATTTTTCTTTTCTTCTGTAAAACCTAAAAAAATCACATGGTATGCACAAAGTGACAGCAGCGTTGAGCACTGAAGAGCTCTTCACTTATAATTTCATGACATTTTTATCCACAGCCCTCTGCTCAGTAGAACAAACAAACAGGAACACATGGTGATAAACCCGCTCAACAACAGAACATTTAGGTTTTGTTTGTCTTTCCAGCATGTGTTTGTCTTCTCCAAAGCCTCATGTTGGTCTTTTGTTTATTTCCAAATGTGTGCAGATGACTGTGTTGAGCATAGTTTTCCTCAATGTTATGAAGAAGTGCACATTATAGACACAGTGTTTATTTAATTTCAATGTATTAATACATGGATGGCAATAACTGTGTCATTGCTAGTTTTGACATTTCTATGATCTAATTCTCATTGAAGGTGTGGAAATGAATCATTATTGCCTGTGATGACTAATACAGTGAACTGGGAAGTTTTTTCCCCAAATAAGTTAGGCAAATCTGATATTATAGTATTTTAAGATAAGTGCATACAGTATTTGACACTTACTGACTTATAAACTTCTGATTAAATGCATATACATGGTTGAAGAAATTGATGTTCAACTTTCTTTTTTTTTTCTTTGTCCCTTAGGCAGAAGCTAATGTTTACATTGAAGTTTACCAGCACAATAGCATAATTGTATTCAAGTAAGGTCATGTGATAATATGTGGGGCAGTTGTGGCCTAATGGTTAGAAACTCGGACCAAACTTTGCTGGTTCGAGTCTCAGTACCAGCAGGGATTGTAGGTGGGTGGAGTGAATGATCAGGGCTCTCCTCCCCCTTCAATACCATGGCTGAGGTGAGACCCTTGAGCAAGACACCGTTCTCCCCAACTGCTCCACAGGCACCGCAGGAATGGATGCTCACTGCTATGGGTGTGTTCACGGTGTTTGTGTTACTCACTGCTGTGTGTGCACTTGGATGGGTTAAATGCAGAGCACAAATTCCGAGTATGGAACGACATACTTGGCCTCACATCGCAACATATTGTGGCTGACATGATGATCACAGCATAAATAAATCTATTAGCAGAGTTATTGCAAGGTGTTTTTAGTGCATGTAATCTATATATCTTTTGTTAATACCCCCTTATTTTAACGGCAAGCGTGGCACATGGTTGCTTAGCAACGACCGACTCCAGGAGAGCGCAAACTCCCGGACAGTTTGGAAAAAAGATTTTATTACAAACATTTTACTACGCAAAATGTGTATCACCCCTTAGACATTTTTTGCCACAACTCCACTTCTCACTGTTTCCCTGCATCTGAGGAAAATAAGCATATTATCAAATTTTGCTTTTAAACTGCATAATTTATTGGTTCCGTGAAATGGCCGTCTCTTCAGGGAAATATTGGCCTAATGCTGAGTGGCACTCTCTCCAGCTTGGTGGCACAGAAGAGGGCAGAGCCAATAGGCTGGCAACACGGCAACTGTCAGCAGCCATCTACAATGTATACCAAACCCTGATGTTTCTAACATTTCCATCAATTAGGAGCAGAGGGCCGAATCACTTACCAAAATGAGCACTGAGGATAAACAGTGGGTCTTTCAGAAATAGCTCCCTTTCAATCGTCCTTTGAGGGACACAAATTTCAAGTGTGGCATTGAAGGCAGGGGAAATTACAGAGGTTTGTTGGGCTACTTGGTGATTCAGGAACTTCATTGGCATGTCCAAAAAAAGAGAGACAAGACACAAGGGAAAAAGGGCAAAGACCCAAAGTTCTCTCAAATCCTGAAAAAGAAGGATGCTCAAACACACAATGCTTTGTACAGTATGTCACTGTAATATGTTCCTCCAATTTTATATTATGAAACCTCTGATACTTGTCCACAAGTCTACTAAACATACTTATTTGTCATTTCCTCCAGTAATTGAGGGAGTCTCCTGACAGAACAAGTTAAGGTTAAATGATTGAAGAACCAAGGTAAACACTTCAACTTTAGAGGAGGAGGGACTTATCGTCACTGTCCTCTAAATTCTAAATGTGACTCTGGAGCCACTCAAGTTGAGGTCAATAGCTGTATTAGGGGACAACTTGTTTTTACTACAAAAATATAGCAATTTTAAATAGAACCATTTCTGCTGTGTTACCATGGTATTCTTATTTTAAAGACCTGTCTAAACTTCAATCCATTATCTGTTGATAATAATCTTTTATGTTGTTGTTGCTTTTGGCACCAACTAGATGACCACTTAAAATGAATTTATATTATTTTATGGGTTATAAAAGACAAGGTTATATCTCTAGGGTTCGGTTTCACAGAAAAGGCTTAAGGCTAGTCCTAGCCTAAAAGGAATGTTTGACCTGTCTTAACTGAATATAACTCACCCAGAAATATCTTAAAATATATTAGTTCCATTGTTTTGTCTCAAGATGCACACCATTAATGTAAGGCATTTTTATAAAAGCGACATAAATATCTTAATTCAACTGAGTCCTGGTTTAAGCTTAGCCGTGTCTGTGAAACCGGGCCTAGATGTTTTAATAAATTCAGAATTTATTTTACTAAAAGCTCACTAATTCGAGATGATAAGCCCGCTGTAAAAAATCTCCAATATCAGGCCCCATTTTTTACATGATATTATCCGGGTTATGAAATGCATTGTGGTTTGTTGGAGGAAACCTCCGCTCCAGCATCATCATTAGGGTCGTGGAGCAGGGCCTTTGGATAATGAGAAAGTAGAAGAGGGTGGTGGCAGAGGGTTTGGCGGCCACTGTTTGGTAGCCTTGGCATCCACACTCTGACAGCACATTTTAGATGGTGGGTTGAATATAATTTGACGTGCTTGTGTATAAGCACACCATATTGTTTGGGAATTAAGTGCAGCGTCTAAGCCTGTAATTACACGTTCACAATAACTGGTATTCACAGATGCTAGAAATAGCTTGAAGGGTTCCGGTCTCTTTCCCAATGCCGGCAAACTTCATAGGAATGGGTTGTGTCTCCTCTCAAATGTCAAACAGTTTTATTTTAGAAACAAAGGGTTGTTTTTTACTGCTTACAGATCCTGCTGGGCCCAAGTTCATTGTTCAACAACTTCCTGGTTAACAGTCAAAGTGTTCCATAGTATAGATGCTACAGGAAGAGAGAGATGTTTTTGCATAAGACGACTACCCATCTGCAAGATCTGCTCATTGGTTTTTAAAGTTTAAAGCTAAAAGTGCAGAGCCATAACCAAACATTGGTAGATACAGTATCAAAAAGATGAAGAAAACGTACATGCGTCATCTGTCTGTGTGTCATTGACTGTGGTGTTTCTAATAGGCTCCCCAGGTAGTACTTTACATGAGACCTAATCAGTCAGTGAGGGCTCTACTACTCGTAGCCCAGCCCAGCTGGAGGGGTAGGTTAGACAGGCTCGTCCAGACAAACGGCCTGCTGGGACCCTCTGCACCACCCCCTCACTTTACCAGCCGCCTACGGCTCTCAGTGACTGGTCATATTCAAGGACACAGCAGTGTGTCCAACCTGCATTTAAATCTCACATAACTGTGTTTGGTCGCAGACTATTTTATTGTTGTCCCATTATGAGAACGTTAGGAATCGTATAGAAAGAGTAATGGAAATAAAAAGTAAATAAACCTCTACTTACTCTGGAACTGCCAATAATGTTCCTTCTTGTATTGAGTCTGTGATCCCCACTGTGAGTGTGACCAATTGCTCTCTAATGAAAGTTAAAGTACTGGGGCCTGAGAACCTGCTGTGCAAGTCTGGCAATGTTATTCTATTTAATATTCCTTCTGTATCTCAACAACATGTGTGTCCCCCTCCGTTGCCTGCACCTTGATACAAATTGCAGGTGTCCACCCACACGTCTTGAGGACACATTACCTGGTGATGTCAAAACTTAATATTCAAAAATCAGACCTGTAAATGCAAGAAAAATATCTGTACCTATATAGCAATTTAATGGCACAAAACAATACAACAATGCCAGTACATCATACAGAGAATGTCAGCTGCTTTGTTTTTACTAGATGCCAAAATAGTTTAACATGGCTATGCAGATAGACTGGCACACACTTTGTGAGCAAATGGTTAAGCATATTTCATGGCAGTTATTTAATGGCACACATAGAAAGCTCGTCAGCAGATTATCCTGGTCCCGCTTTATATTAGTTGATTTTAAATACTGTGTTCTTACACAAGGAAAAAGCATGTGATACACTGTATTTATTTTGCTCAGCATGTTTTTCTGGTCCGGGTTAGACCAAAGATAAACATTACCAAGATGTGGCAGTTATGAATCGGGGGTAAAGCAATGCTTTAATGATGGAAGTCCCGTCTTCCGATAAAAGGAGCCATTTATAACGACTGATTATTCTCTGAGTTGTGAAAACTTACTTGAGTTTTGTGCATGTAATGGCGTGAAAGAGACCTGGGAGAAGTGCTTTCTTTTGGCATTGTATTGTTTAGGGGGGGTACTGCAACGATGTGTCATGCATTCTGAGTTCTTTACTATGTTAAACGTGCTGTCTTCAAATGCTTAACATGGTCAACTTGTCAAAAAACGAGTTGGGCTTATTACGTAGTATTTCTGTGCTCGATACACTCCTCCAGCGATCGTACATGTTTCGGAAAGTTTTTTTTCGAACAAATAAAACTGTTTCGTAACATTTTTTCTTAGTCCCAGCAAGGAGAGCTGGAGAAGGAGCAAGCGCAGACTTCACTTGTGTGCAGAAGAGAAAGAGAGCAACTGAAACTGATGTGTGAAACACCACAAATAAATAAATAAAATAATCGATCTTTTATAAATGTCATCAAACTAAATACTCTTCAAAGATTTGAAGTATGCATTACTACTCTATAGATACTCAAGATTAATATGAGATTGGCAGAAACCGCGTGTTAGGCCCACTTTAAACATATCAGCCTTTCCCATTAGGGTAGATTGGAATTGATCCTGGACATTATCTTGGATGATTGAAACAGCTTTCCAGAGGTATTGCAAACGTGGCTTTTGAGTCTCCAAGAGTGACTATGGTTAGGCCTAGTTGCCAGTTTAGGGTCAGGGTCAAGAGTGTACACTAATTAAAATGTAAGTTTAATTTACACAATGCACATGTTAACAATACTCAAATTGTATATTCTTTCCTATGTAACAATATGCTAGTTGAATAGACCTAAGATAATATATTGTCTGGACTGGAAATGTGGGATTGTGGGGGGAGTTCCACCTTAAAATGTAGAGAATTTATATCTTTCATCTATTAATTATACAATGGTACTTTCTGGTTCCCAAATCTGATTGGCTGAGTGCCATGCAATATTCCACCAGTATCACGACGGCAACCGATTCAACGTTTGTATCACTCCCCCACTAAGCTAAGTTGGACTTATGAAAGTGAAACTAAAAGTAACACTTTGGTTGCGTCTCTTTCACAGTGCTCAGGAATGATTTAAAAAAATGCAGTGAGTGGTCCGCGAGACATGCTTTACTGTAAAAAAATGCATGTTTACATTAAAAAGCAAAAAGTGCTGCAGTGCAATGGGAATAACGCATACTCAGTTGATGTCCTTTACAAGCTCTCTCTTTTAGTCACATGCACATCCTGTGTTATTATTTCTCACTAATAACTTCATTGCAACACAGAGCAAATTATAGAGACGTGACGGTTTATAATTAGTAATGTATGTTTGTTTAACTGTTATGCTGGGCTTGAATTCATAGCGGAATAAAGTTCTTCCTATGTTCCTTTAAAAACCAGAGACACTTCGGTGTTGTTTCTAATTTATCTACACACTCGTGCTGTCGAACTGTTGTACATCACAAAAAAATATATCATGAACAAGCTCTTTCTCTTTTGTAATTTAATTCCGAAAAGCACAATTTCTTATGTTCTAGATTCATTGGTTTCACCCACACCTGAATCTTATCCCCTGGACTCTATATCTGCCATGTGTTTTGTCTTGTGCTTTGTGAGGTCTAGTTGTACTCTTTCAGTCACTACTACATATTCAAACCTGCTTCAATAATAGCGACAAAACTACTCTTGCATACTTTTCTAAAATGATTAAATACTGTTCTGTTAAAGTTGACAAGCACTTTTCAATATTTTATGTTGGTTGGTTACTTTCAAAACCCAGAGACAAACATAAAGGGTTACTTACAATAAAGATTTATGAAAAAATAAAAAAATGACAAAATATGGAGATTTCCTGACAGCTTAAGTCAGGGGTATTGAATTAAAGTTCCAAGAGGTCTGTGTTTTTTCTTCCAAACGGAGGTCCAGAGTAGTTGTATGTTTTTTTTAAAATAAATATTTAAAGGGGTTATATGGCGCGACGTGTTTTTCTGTGTCATTGGTGTGATAAGCAGGGGTGCACATTCGTTCTTCTTTCAGGTTCTCAAGAGAGCACCTGGAGATTCGTTTTGGTGCTCACACTGCACATAGTGTAACAAATTATATTTACCTATTAAAAAAGTTACTTTTAAAGAACAATAAACAAAATAATACAGTGTGATTACAACTATATATATATTATTTTAAATTAAACGTAAAATACAATGAATATGTATTACTTCTTAGATACGCTAATATTACTATTCAACACCAATTTTGAAACCTAAATCGACAACCTTTTAGATTTTTTGACAGGTTGCTGAAAAGTAAGTTTGCGATCATTTGCGAGCATTTGCGAGCGCACATGGAAACTTGCGATAGGATCGAGTATAACATTGATAAACACGGGCTGAGTGCAAGAGTCAAGTTTAAACAGCTTGTCCTTTTCGAAAGTTTAAGAGAAGCGGCATTTATTTCGACGTGAAGCGAAGAGCAGTGCAAATCTAGACATTCACAGAGTCTGCGCTTGCCGCGTTCTTCTGTAGGAAGGAGAGCAGAACCGATAAAGGCGGAGTTACAAAGAATCCGGTTCGTCATCATGTAGACCTAGGGTCCATTTAACACCGCGCACATGTGCACCACTTATGTGCATCCTTGGTTATAAGTTCCCCATGCATATATTAGACACATAAAATTGCAAATATTCAAGCGTCGGTACAAAAGATGCATGAACTGCCTGAAACGCCTCATGTAAAAACACCCCCACGAATATACGTCATTTCGGGTTATGATTTGATTAAGACGGCTCAAATGTAAACCCATGTAAGGTGCCACAGCCATGTCGTGGAGACGATGTGTGTATTGTTTCGAAAAGAAAGCCTCTTTGTTTGCCCTTCCAAAAGATGATGCAACTAAAAACGAATGGTTACAACCATGGGCGCTGCCAGGAATTTTTGGCCCCATGACAAAAAATCTAATTGGGCCCCCTGTTCCAATACTATCACATCAAAAGCTTTACATAACTCTAATTAAAGGCTTGCAACTGTCTTGCTTCTTTTAGTTCAATACTAGTACTAGTACAATATTTACTGCTGGTGATTTGTACATGCATGCAAGTCTAGTATACAGTTCACTAGTTGATGCAAGATGAAAAGCAAACCTAAAAAATGTGCTGAAGGCTATCTTTTACAGTCTCAAAGTATTTTTATGGTACCCATCCATCCATCTATTTTCTTCCGCTTTATCCGGGGCCGGGTCGCGGGGCAGCAGTCTAAGCAGGGATGCCCAGACTTCCTTCTCCCTAGACACTTCCTCCAGCTCTTCCGGGGGGACACCGAGGCGTTCCCAGGCCAGCCGGGAGACATAGTCTCTCCAGCGTGTCCTAGGTCTTCCCCGTGGTTTCCTCCCGGTGGGACATGCCCGGAACACCTTCCTGGGAAGGCTTCCAGGGGGCATCCGGAAAAGATGCCCGAGCCACCTCAGCAGGCCCCTCTTAATGTGGAGGAGCAGCGGCTCTACTCTGAGCTCCTCCCGAGTGACCGAGCTTCTCACCCTATCTCTAAGGGATCGCCAGCCACCCTGCGGAGAAAGCTCATTTCGCCGCCTGTATCCGGGATCTTGTCCTTTCGGTCATGACCCACAGCTCATGACCATAGGTGAGAGTAGGAACGTAGATTGACCGGTAAATCGAGAGCTACGCCTTGCGGCTCAGCTCCTTCTTCACCACGACGGACCGGTACAGCGACCGCATTACTGCAGAAGCTGCACCGATCCGTCTGTCAATCTCCCGTTCCATCCATCCCTCACTCGTGAACAAGACCCTAAGATACTTGAACTCCTCCACTCGAGGCAGGAACTCTCAACAAACCTGAAGTGGGCAAGCCACCCTTTTCCCGACTGAGAACCATGGCCTCGGATTTGGAGGTGCTGATTCTCATCCCAGCCGCTTCACACTCGGCTGCAAACCGTCCCAGTGCATGCTGAAGGTCATGGTCTGATGGGTCCAGCACGACAACATCATCCGCATCATTTTATTGTACAATTTGACACAATTTGTATTAATTATTATTATTAATTATTTGATGCTTGTTGTTTTATAATTAGTTAGATCATGAGTTTTTAACCTGGGTTTTCACAGGATCACAAATATTAACATGCTGATCAATACGTTAAAAACTTTATGGTTCATAAAATATCACAAATCTGGTCAAAAGGTTGGATACATATAGCGAACAGTAAACAGACTGACAAATACAATTACTTTATTAATGCTGCATTGTGTTTACTGTTGTGTGTCCATTAAGCTGCTCTGCGTGTCTGCACTACTGTTGTTAAAATAAGTATGTGTCTTCTGCTCTTCATGCTGTGCGTCTTTGGCAGGAGTCATGAAGCATTTGATCGCTAGATAAAGATATAAGTAAGTGTAAAAGATCAGATAAATGTTCCTGAAAGCGCGTGTGATGTGATTCTCCATTGTGAAAACGCGTGGATCAAGAACTGAAATTTTAACAACTGAAATAGTCAAATGTTTTAAATGGTATAGCTACTAGGCTATGTCTCCCGGATGGAATGAAGCAAAGGTCTGGATCTGGTCCTGCGATTTGCCAATTGAGGATGACTGGCTTAAGTGATTATGAGTGGTAAAGCATTGTGTCAGCAGTGCAAAAGGTTGCGGGTTTGTTTCCACATAACGATATTTCAAAAGTAAAAAAAAAAATAGTCTGGGTAGATGTAATCTTTGGCTTGTTTGAGCTATGCAAATGGGCCACTCAGTAGAGCCACAAAGTTAAGGGAACTGCCGTAAACAGTTGGGCCCGCTATTTAGTCTGTTGTCCACTAAACGGGGAGGATGTGGTCTTGTGACAACATACAAGTATGAATTCTGTGTTAAATAATTGTTTCCATGTCCTTCTGTAACTGAAGGAAAATGGATTTCTACTTAACTACCATTCTACCATTAACTAAACAAAATGATCATTGGCTTGCTGAAATAATGAACATGAACATTCGTCTTTTCTTTTGCAAACTGAAGGTTACACATATGGAGATATGCAGTATATTATAACTACAAATTGTTTCTTTGTCTGTTTTAGTGGTTTGATGAGCTCAACTTCTATTCAATGGTCACATATTAAACTTTACTATATTGTAGTCAAATTTATACAATTAAAAAACAAAAGTGTGAAAAATTTGAGGAATTTGATTTAGATGCTTTTGACAAATTTATGTTTTGCTAAAAGTTGTAGTACTAGATTACTAATATATATTATATATATATATATATATATATTATAACAGGTATGGACTAAAGCTATCTAAAATCTGAGAACTCTACTTCAGTGTAACGTTATAATTGCGAAATGACGAGTAGCCATTTTATTGTAGAGGTGACAATTATTGCTCTTTTGGAGAAAAACCCCCCATGTCCCTCTCTGGCCTTCAAATGTCAAATGCAGGCAGTGTGTGTAGGTGTAGGTGTGCTGAGAATTCAGATGTCAGTGAAAGTTAGGGTACACTAAACCTACTTTTCAAATACATGGAACACACATTCTCAAACCTGTTTACAAGAAAACACCACATCACAGAACCTGCTGTGGGGTAATTTTGGAAGCGACCAAAGGCGTGCCATCAGCGCTTCGTTCCCAGACGCTCTGAAACACAGCCGTAATGAGAGGCGAAAAAGTTTTGCAATTCTCCTCCCTGCAGTGTGGCAAAAGCGCAAAGAACTCGGCTTTAGCATAACGTAGCGAAAAAGCCGTATCCTCTCTTCCACTGCAAGAACAGAGGGCATGTAAAACAAACAACACACTAAAAATACTATGTTTGCCTATACAAACATTCGGCTTAATGAGCCAACGGTTTAGAAAGAGAGACTCACTCTTAGAGCCCTCCGTAGTCTACTACACTGATGTCTAGAGGAGAAAAAAAGATCAGAAGCATAAAAAACACAGACAGACAATGAAAGTGTGGAGAAAGAGAGGAAGAAGATGACTCAAAAACTAAGCTAGAAGAAGAGCTGTAGAGAGAGGCTATGTTTCACACATCTCTGAGGGGGGTAAGAGGGAAGTACCTGAGAGAACAATCAGCGTCGGAAAAACACAGATATCAAGGTGTGTCTACAAGGTTATGGATATAGAGCTGGGAAGCATATTCCTCTATGCTTGCACCTTGGCCCACAAGTTTGGGCTGTGCAATTGTAGTGCCATAATCTAGAAACTGACCCTGGTTATGCTGTCATACAGCAGGTGATGCAGTGAAAGCTGTGTTTAGAATAACGAAAGCAGGAATACTGGATTTCTGCATTGCATTTTGTCTGCTAAGGTATGTGCTAATATCTCTCTGCCCTTTCACAAATTTTATTGAAGACCAAACTAGGTCACAGCTAATGTATTTAGGCACTTAAGATCATTTTTTTAATTGTTATTTTTATACAGTTATTTTTTATTTTATAATTATTGCTGTATTTATAATCGTTTTACTATAAAGTTGAATTTGACCACACTAAAAAAGACACAGCTAACCCATACTGTTAAAGTGCACCTAACCCTAACCCTAATTGTAAAGGATTACAAAGGTTGTCATGAAAATAAAAATAAAGTTTCTGAAAAAAGTATTTGTTGATGGCACAAGATTACATTTTACAACTCATGAGATAATGAGTCCATAGTAATTGATTAAATCGTGATTAATATTCATGTTTAAATTGACATAATAAATCAACATTTTAGCTTTTATCTTTTAAATGAAAAATAGCTCTTATCATAAAATCTCTTACCTTTTTTATGTTTTTGTGGTTTACTCTATAAATTATAGTTATTTTCGGTCTTTAACAAATTGTAATGTAAATCCTTACCGTATTATTCTTATTAAGTATAGAGTACAGCTAGGGTTAGGGTTGGGCTAGGGAAGGGTTAGGGTAGGGTTAGGGTTCGGCTGGGGTATACACAGTCACACAATACAGTATACTGTAAAGTCAAACGTTTAAATTAGCCAAACACATTCACAAACAAATGCAGGATGTTGTTCAGGGAGAGTTTGCAGTTTGTAGTTATTATAATGTGCTAAGAACAATACATAAACATTTGTTATGTGAACTTGATTAGGCCAGTAATAAATTAAAAAAACTTAGGTTAGGGTTTAGGGTTTTAAACAGATGCAATTTGTGAACATTAAATCTTCAACATTCGCACATTTTTCAAGATGTTTATAAACTTTTGACTTTTATTTTCATTTTTTAATAGATTTCAAAAGAGTAAAAATAGAATTTATGATTTACTACTAACATATTCTTACAGTTTATTCAAAATAATTTGGGTGCTGTTCATATACTGTAAGCACTGCTGTAACATGCCAGTGCAGGAACAAAAGACGCATTGAGAAAAATCCACCATCTTTCATTTTGACATAAACAGACACCAGAGTATATGTACCCATATACTGGATACATTCTGCTCAGCTGGCGAGACAGACCTTACCATATTCCTTTACTGGCTGCTTCAGTCTTTGGTAAAAATGGGTAATATTGTGCACCTGGCAAACATTTTTTTTTTAGTTCTGATTTTTTATCCACATTTGACTTCTTATGTGAATTTCTCTCATGCATGAAAAGACTGAATGTTCACTTTTCAATCCACCCGCCCCCAGATAACACAGGACTGTTTCATTTATTTTATTCTAAAACTTTAGACATTGAAATATGTTTATATGATTACAGATGACAGCTTTAAGAAGAGTAGCCAGCTGAGTAGATGTTCTTGCAATAATCAAAGATGATGAGGCGTTGGGATACATGTATGCCTTTATTATTAATACAGAACCTGAAATAAATGTTGCACTAATGTACATGTCCTCATGACACAAATCATGAAAAGCAACAATGTAATAAAACTGAAAATGCAGAAACAATTACATACAGAAAAAATAGGAAAACTTTCTTCTTTCTTTTATGGATTAGGTTTCTGGTTACATCAAAGCAATTGTGAAAAGATAAACAATTAACCATTGGACTGGGAATATGTTCATAAATAATGTATTTATTTGTTCCCTCCCTTTCTCTTAGAAAATAAGTTTTGTAATGAGTAACCTTATATAGATCTAAAAGTTTCCATGCTGTGAATTGACACACAAGACATTAGCCTTTCCCCTAAAGGCCACCAGAAGAAAACAAAAAGGAATAGGAAATGACATCTATGCTTACCAAAACAGATAGACAATTACTGCAGAGAGGCGATGTACACCAAACACAGCACATGTTTTATCGTCAAATTATTGGCAACAGTTTTCAGATATGAAATTAAAAGAAAACATCAAAAAGAAAATTCAAAATAAGTTTTTTTTCTATTCTTCTACATCACTTTTCAGTAACTTAACTCTAATAAATTATAATATCATAATTAGAATTAAAAATAATATAAAAATAACTTAAAAAAATACGATCATCAGACTATAAACCACATATTTTGCTATATTGTTTATTTAAGCAACATTAAAAGCATTTTTATATTGTATATGTCACCCGTGACAACAAAACCAGTCTTATGGGTAAAGTTTTCGAAATGATATTTTACATAATCTGAAAGCTGAATAAATAAGGTTTCTATTGATGTGTGAGTTGCTAGAATATGACAATATCTGACTGAGATACAACCGTTTAAATCTCTGGAATCTGAGAGTGCAAAAAAATCTAAATAGTGAGAAAATTGCACTGTGACAGGCCATCCACATAAATAAGGTTTTATACATTCAAGGTAGAAAATTTACAAGACATCTTCATGGAACTTGATCTTTACTCAATATCCTGATGGTTTTTGGCACAAAATATATATTGACCCATACACTGTATTTTTGTATTTTACTTAAAATGTTCCAGTGGTACTTAAGTATGGTTTGTGATCCAGGGTCACATATGGTATCTACCCTGACTAAGGTCTATGGCGTCCGACTTGTCTAACCATTTTCCTAGTTTTTGCAGTGTTCAGTACTTTTCTGAGCACATTATATTTTCTAGACAGCTGTTATAATTTCATACCCTAATCCAGTGCAATAGTGGAGGTGGCCAAGTAATCAGAGAAATTGTATTACTGTTCTTTGCTAGACCTGGGTGGTCCACAGGCGTGCATGCAGAATATCGGTACTCTTTGCTCTGGTTCATTGAGAATGGAGAACTCTTCAACATCTCTCTTTCTCTCTCTCTCTGATGAGTCAGCCTATTCTGCTGCTTGCCGGCCATCATGTTTGTTTGGGTATTGTGGGCTCATCCAAAAAAGGACGAGGAAGAAAAAAACAGTGGCTTAAGAAGAGATAGAAGAAAACGGCAGAGTGTAGAAATAAAGAGAAAATGATGTTCAATATTTGATGTCTTCTAACTGTCTGCTCCCATGGATGTTGGGGTAGAGTGAGAAACAAGGGCTTCAGTAAGACTGACAATGAGATCTCTGTGGCAGTGAGGCAGACTGTTTATCTGTCTGTCTGCTGGTTTATCGGACTGTCAAATTATGCTTCTCTGCAAACATCATCCCGCTGAATGAATGTAAACAACATATGTGGTGCAAGCCAGGTGTTTTTCAAACCGGAGGTTAACGGGGGTTACTTAATGAGATTTTGAGTGTTTTTGACCATTGTGTTAAATATAGGACCCAGTGCGCGATTCTTCTGAATTATTCATAATGCCGTAAAAATGTTTTCTGTACGTACAGACAGTTACTTGTCAAAAATCTTTATGTGTGAACCGTGTGTAGCAAATGTGTGACATTTTTCTGGTTTAACAGAACTGGTGTAGTGGGAAATTTGTGAGACGCAGTAACAAAGATACATTACAGTTGAACAGACTTACAACACATCACAACACTTACGCATCAAAGCTCAGAGTGGGGTTGACCTGTTGTATTTCAAACAGAGAAAAATAAATGTCCTGCCAAGACCAACATTGGTGGGCTGTCTGTCAATGCAGTTACTTTTTTAAACATAAGGAAGCAAACTCAGAGAAATTTCAATGTTTATGTAATGATCCAGGTTTGGTCCGGGATTGACAGGATTTTTCAATAAAACCAGATCGTTGTGTACGAGAATAACCTCTGTTGATAATTTCAATTCCATGCAAGTTACACAGTAAGTAACTTTCAAATAAATCCAAACAAACATCAGGGCTATGATTCATGAGCTCTTGAAGCATCATTGGAGAGTGTCAAATATGATTTTGGTTTTGTGTAAAACATAACCCAGCGTTACAGCATCCTCTTCTACCTCGCAAAATAAATCACTGCCTTATGTGGCACCAAGAAACACATACATATTTTACAAAGGCATCTGAAGGGTTACAAAAAAATATCTCAACCAAAAGTATTTATAGTGATTAAAAGATTTGGCAAAATGGTTTAACTACAATAAATTATTTCTATACTTGCCGCAATGAAGTTGTAGCCAACCTTGTGTGTGTTGGGTGGGGGCCAGAGCATAAAATTCCCTCCATTTAGCCACAGAAATGGTTGCTATGGAGTTGGTGTATTGACCAAACAACCCATTCACTCTCTGCCATTCGCTTTTGGACTGCGGGCTCGAATTGTCACAACTGTGTTATTCATTGCCCCTGACACGCTCTGTAAGAATATATAAGTTCAAATTTGACAAGTGTAAACGGACACCCTTCGTGCGACCCTAAAGAAACTGTTCCAGTCACTTTAAAAGCAAAAAAGACTTTCCACTGGTCTCATTTGTCTGTAGTTTCTCTCACTTTGGTTTATGGAACATGACACACTGATATATTGACTGTCTTGCTAACTTTGTATAACTGCTTTATCAATGTTTTTTGTTGCTTTACAGGTTCCATTTTCTTTAGAATGTTTTGTTTCACTCAAATTTTAAACGATGAATATCCACTTTTTATTACTTTGACACATTATAGAAATATGAGTTAAATGTTTAAAATAAATAACAGGAATTGTTCTGTGCTGCATGTTCTTTATATCCACCAGACAATTTATTATTATATAAATAAAAGTGTGAAATGTTTAAAGAAGTTTATTTGTCCAAAAATGGCAGTCATACATACAGTTAAAGAAACTCTAATGTATGGCCAAAAATCAGAATTTCATCCTATAGTTGTGCTTAATAAAATGAAAGGAAACTCATTTCAGACTGTTCCACAGTGAATTTCCATTCAGGGCCTTTTCAGATGGGACATTAGCTTTAATGTTTAGTTGGGCAGTGTCTTGCGAGACTATTTTTTCCCACCTCATCCTAGGTCACAAACAAAGAATTGCTTCAGACAGGAAAATTCCTTCATTTTAGAGAAAGAGTTAGGTTTAAGAAGGAAAAGAGGCACAGTGAAATTTATAGCCACCCAGGATTTTGGATGACTGGCAGAGACCTCACGAGTGACCAACATCCGACAACTTCACATGTACCCTACAGGACATGTGGACACATTTCTGTGTGGTGTAAATAGTCATACCTGGTCTCTACCTTGCTCAGACATTTTTTAGTCAATTAAGTCATATCTGAGCCATAACTAAGATCTGAGGTTCTTTCTCTCAATTTACTTACATATTATAATAGCATACCTCAAACATTAGAGCGTAGCGTTAGAAACAACAAGCCATTTTTGAATGCTGATACATTCACCATGTCACTTAGTCTCACTGTATGGCGAGAGACGTTTAGTGTTTGCTTTAAAATGTGCCTCAGAAGAATTAACAGCATATGAGTTTGGAATGACATGAGGCAGGAAGTAGTTCTCGGCCATTCAGACTAGTGAGAAATTTTTTCAGTCACACTTTACAATAGGGTTGTATTACAGTTATTTTATGCATCAGCTAACATGAACTAACCATGATAAAATTACTACATTATTTATTCATCTTAGTCCATGTTTATTCCAGCATTTATTAATACAAAATGTATATCGCATTTTTATCTGTTATCAAAGGTAAAGCCATGAACCAACATGAATAATTATATTGACATGAATATATAATTTATTATATCTGAAAAACTATGCTTATTTT
The DNA here is from genome assembly GCA_029783895.1 of Triplophysa bombifrons. Taxonomy (NCBI): domain Eukaryota; kingdom Metazoa; phylum Chordata; class Actinopteri; order Cypriniformes; family Nemacheilidae; genus Triplophysa; species Triplophysa bombifrons. Next base: position 12,273,271 of record CM056451.1, on the reverse strand, counting down.
AAGTTCATGTTAGTTACAGTAATGCATTTACTAATGTTAACTAATACAACCTTATTTTAAAGTGTAATCTACTAAGATAAAGTGAAAGCATCATTTATAAGAGCATTTGTGTCTGAACTGGTCTGTATGTTTGTATCAGGGGAAGCTGAAAATATGAGGAGCTTTGTGAGTGTCTCTTAGTGTGTGTTGTTTCTGTGTTTGGTTCCAGAGATGCAGGCCGGCATCTGTATACACTTGTTAGCATGTGAATATGTGTGTGTGTGTGTGATGAAAAGCAACATGTCCCGAGTGGAGCTCCAGCGCGCCTTCACTGTGCCAAAGAAAACTGTGGTCGGAAGAGGCCGCTAATAGAGCATGATGCACGTCACCTGAAACTAAAATCATCGGCAACCGAGAAACCACAGCAGGCAGGCATCTCCCTGGCTCCGCTTTTAACGTTAGCCAAAGCCTTCTGGGACCAGAAACTTTGCCTAGCCCCAGACCCTCGTTTCCCGGCCTCTCTACTATGAGCCTCCATTAGCCTCCACTGTTTCCGCTCGCATGTCTGGCCTCCCCACGGTGAAGGTACAGTAGACAACTCGAGTATAGCTCGATGAGCTATTCACACCCCTCCTCAAGCCTTCTTCTGATGGTCTTCGTCAACTAAATACATTTAAAAACAGGTAACTCTCAATTAGTAATAGGTTACTTCCAACCAGTAGTGATGTAACACAGAAAAAGCTAACTTAACATTGTTGAGTAAAGTGCAAAACACTATAATATTGGACCTGTTGTTGAGTTTACGTAATATAAACAATTTAATTCAACACGACTGGTTGAAGGGGATTTTCAGTTCTCAGCATGGTAAAACCGCATTTAGGCAGTAAATTTCGGAATTTAGTGTTATTTTAAGTGTTTTTCCGTAAAGATAAAGACTTGTGTGTGCTTAATAGTTCATTTAGTCAAGAGTTTTTTTTTTGTTTAGGGTTACCATTGTTTAGAAGAGTGGTACCTGTTATTGGGTGTGAGAGGTTAAAACACGCCTATGCTGTCTATTGCACCACTCAATTATCATTAATTGTGATAATGCTAATACTGATATGCCTCTCATCTAATTTGCTCCTTGTGTTTTGATTTACGTGCAGTAAATCTGTATATCATTTATGTATGACAACAAACTTAAAATAACTCAGATTTTCTCCAAAAAAAATTGTCAACTTTACTTTACTTAAATTTAAATTGTTTCGACAAATAAATTAATTTGAAACAATCTTAATTGTAGAGACTACTCAACATATTTGCGTGGAATCACTTGACAGTAGGCCTACTTTTTTATTGTAAATACATTTTTTTATTGTAGTATTACAGGAATGTCCACCGTTGTTCAGTGGTTAATTAAAATGAACTTGTTTACAAAAAGATTTTCAAATTTTTATTTATTGAAATAGAAAGTTCTGGCATGAAACTCTAGATGGCACAGTCCCAAAGTCTTAACCTATCTGACATAATAACTTTTACCACACGGCACAGCTTTCTGTATTAGCAGCCAGTGAGCTTGCTGCTCAACTTTTAAATCTTGGCTAGCGATTGTTATAACAGTGCAGCGCACTTCAAAACCCTCCTCCTTCCCCAGCTCCACAATAGATCTGCTAAAAGGTGAACATGTATGCTATAAGGGGGTCATTCATATATGTTATACGTGCAGCAGCAGTTTTCCTTACATGCTCAAACCAGCATGTTGTGGATGTTTTGATAGTAGCAAGTCTCTGTTTTTGCTGTATCAGCAGCAGAGTAGCAGATCTATTCCGCCATGACCAAATAGATGATATTTACACTACCATCCTAAATACTCTGAGAGTTGTCATGACAGAACATTATTATTCATATATTGATAATGGATTTAAGATTTTCATGATTCATTTCTTTCGAATCTAATATATATAAATATATATAGATAAAGTTGCTTGTAGTTTAATAAGCATAGTTCCCTTTCGATACTTCACTCGTACTGCGTAGCAGGACGCTATGGGGAAAACTCCTTTTTCTCAGATGACTGAAGCGGCTTCAGACGGGGAGGAGCTATCGGGCTCAGTTATTGACCCCGCCCCCTCTCCGTCTGTAGAGCACAGTGAACCCGCGCCTAGCGTGGATTCCGAGCTTTTTCGGGTCCTCGCTACAGCTGTGGAAGAGCTGGGTTTAGAGTGGTCCTCTCCGGAGGAACCTACTTGCAGCCGCTTAGACGAATGGTTTCTGCCAGGGCGCCGCCTAGCCCTTCAGCCGCGGACTTCGCTGTTCTTCCCGGATGTTCATGATGAACTCACCAGGTCATGGCGCGCCCCCTATTCGGCCCGTTTACGACCCTCTTCATCCTCCGCTCTCACCTCTAATGACGGCGCAGAGGAAAAAGGCTATGAGAAGTTGCCTCCCCTTGATGAGTCCGTGGCCGCACATCTGTGTCCGCCCTCGGCTATCGGTTGGAAGGCGAAAGCATCTCATCCCTCCAAGCCGTGTAAGACCACCTCGGCCCTCGCTGGACGCGCATTCTCGTCCGCCGGCCAAGCGGCTTCCGCTCTGCATTCCATGGCAGTACTCCAGGTATACCAGGCCAAACTCCTCCAGGGATTGGACGAGTCCGGTACTGACGGTGCGCCCTTCAAAGAGCTGAGGAGCGCGACGGATCTGGCTCTACGTGCCACCAAGGCCACGGCACAGGCGATAGGCAGATCGATGGCCAGTCTTGTGGTTCTCGAGTGCCATCTATGGCTGACGCTCACGGAGATTAAAGAGGCGGACAAGGTTCCCTTCCTCGACGCTCCAATTTCAGCCAGCGGACTCTTCGGACCGGCAGTCGAGGGCTTTGCAGAACGTTTCACGGCAGCGCAGAAATGCTCACAGGCCATGAAGCACTTCCTGCCCAGGAGACCCGGATCCAGATCAAGGTCAGCTCACCCCAAGCCAGCGCCGACTTGGCAACCGGTGAGGTCCACGCCCCCCGCTGTTCAGAAGGCAACAGGTGCTGAGACGCATCAACGCTCTCGCTCTGGGGGACGTTTCCCCCACCCTCAGCGCCAGGGACCCTGGCCAAAGATCGCGGTGGACCCGGCGCCTCAGGCACCATCCTGAGACAGAAGCGAGCAAGAGGAAGGGATCGTGTCTCGCTCTGGCTGGGCCTCCCTCAAAGATAGCTCTTGTGTGTGTCCAAGCACCCCGTTCTGTTCCGGGTGCCGGCAAAAATGTGTTTTTGTTCCACAATGTGAATACCGGGTCTGTTCTAACGCCCGCACAACCCACAGCTGCTATAGCGGGTACTTCAATAAAACACAAACATTTTCAGAAAAAGAGCAACCTTCCTCTTCCACTCTCCGCGGAAGTCAAGCCCCCAATAGGCGGCTTGCCTCCCCAATGCATTCAACCCCTTGCCATACGGGCCGAGGCCTGGCAGGCCATCCCCGGGGTATCTGCGTGGGTGATGGGGATAATTTCTCGAGGATATTCACTCCAATTCGCTCACAGCCCCCCACGGTTTTGCGGGTTGATCTCCACCCGAGTTCAGAATGCGAATTCACACATTCTGCAGACGAAGTTGCGGAACTTACTGGACAAAGGAGCCATAGAACCGGTTCCTCCAGATCAAACTGAGTCAGGCTTCTACAGCCGCTACTTCCTCGTACCCAAAAAGGATGGTGGTCTCCGCCCCATCCTCGATCTCAGACATCTGAACCCCGCTCTTATGAAACGGCGCTTCAGAATGATTACACTGAAACAGATCCTCTCGCAAATATGCCCAGGGGACTGGTTTTTCTCCCTGGATCTGAAAGATGCGTACTTTCACATCCAGATAGCCCCCCATCACAGACGATTCTTGAGATTCGCCTACGAAGGGGTTGCATATCAATACATGGTCCTTCCATTCGGGCTGTCTCTAGCTCCTCGCACCTTCACGAAGTGCATGGACGCGGCTCTATCCCCTCTCAGGCAGATGGGAATCCGCATTTTGAACTGCCTCGACGACTGGCTGATTCTAGCACAGTCAGAGGAAGAACTACAGGCCCACAGGTCCATCCTTCTCAGCCATCTCGAATGCCTGGGACTCAGGATCAACCATGCCAAGAGCGCTCTGTCCCCCAGCCAACGAATTTCGTTCCTGGGGGCGGTTTTCGATTCGATCCGTTTGACGGCCAGAATCGCACCAGACCATGCTCTGGCTATTCAGCAGCTCGCGGCCTCCTTTACACCAGGACCGTCACGCCCCCTCAAAGTGTTTCAGAAGATGCTGGGTCTCATGGCTTCTGCATCTCAAGTACTGCAGTTGGGCGTTCTTCGGATGCGTCCGCTGCAGTACCTTGGCCCGCCTTGGCCCAATTGTCTCCTTTATGCCTTCATTCCGATCTCTCTCATACCACAGATGATAAAGAGGATCATAAAACAGAAGCACAAGGTGCTGTTCGTAGCCCCACTCTGGAAGAACCAGCCTTGGGTTGCAGAGCTGTCTCAGCTGCTCGTAACAGCCCCGTGGCCTATCACCCTGAGACGAGATCTCCTCTCTCAGGCAGGCAACATGATTTGGCACCCCCAGCCAGAACTGTGGGCTCTGCACCTTTGGCCTCTCGACGGGAGCCTACGGTCCTCCCCGAGAGCGTCATAAATACGATATCACAGGCTGGAGCTCCGTCTACAAGGCGACTGTATAACCTCAAGTGGTCTGTCTTCTCTGCCTGGTGCTCCATGCGCGGATTAAACCCAGAATACTGTGACATATCACTAATTCTGTCCTTCCTGCAGGAGCTGATGGATAAGGGCTGTTCCCCTTCCACGCTCAAGGTTTATGTGGCAGCAATTGCAGCTTCTCATGCCCCCATAGAGGGCCGAGGAGTTGGGAAAAACGACTTGGTTGTTCGGTTTTTGAAGGGTTCCAGGCGGCTACGCCCTCCTCGCCCCCTCACAGTTCCCATATGGGATCTGCCCACGGTGTTGAGAGCTCTCAAGGGTCCTTCCTTCAAGCCTCTGCAGTCCGTGGACCTTCGTCCCCTAACACTTAAAACCGCTCTGCTTCTAGCATTAGCATCGGTAAGACGTGTGGGCGATCTGCAGACGCTCTCTGTGAGCCCCTCCTGTCTTGAATTTGGGCCTAATGACTCTAAAGTAGTCCTCAAACCGAGACATGGTTACGTGCCTAAAGTGCTCTCTACTCCCTTTAGAGCACAGGTAGTGACACTTTCTGCACTCCCCTCCTCCGAGCAGGACCCGGAGCTCAATCTGCTCTGTCCTGTCAGAGCACTTAAGATTTACATTGAGCGTTCCGCCCCCTTCAGGAAATCGGAACAACTCTTTGTCTGCTTCGGTGACCGCACCTTAGTCTATGCTTCGGGATGGGAGACCCTATCTAAATGGATAGTTGAGGCTATCGCGCTAGCATATTCTTCCTTGGGCCTTCAATGCCCTACGGGAGTCAGAGCCCATTCCACAAGAGGTGTCGCCTCTTCCTGGGCATGGTTTAGCGGAGTCTCCATAGCGGATATTTGTGCGGCGGCCTGCTGGGCTTCGCCTTCCACATTTACCAGATTCTACAGTCTGGACCTTCCGGCCTTACACGCCCGGGTCCTTTCTGCCTAAGACTAGAACGCTCGGCCGTGGTTGCCCTCAACCACACCGGCACCTAGCATTCCCTTGGGACGATTAACCGGATTAGGCCACCTATTAGCTTGGCTCTTCCGTCTTTCGCAGGTTTCCCTGCTTAATACCTATTCTTGAGCCACAGCTCCACTTGTAGCACGGCGGGATTGTATTGGTTCCCCATAGCGTCCTGCTACGCAGTACGACATTTACATTGACATTTAGTCATTTGGCAGACTTACAGTGCACTTATTACAGGGACAATCCCCCTGGAGCAACATGGAGTAAAGTGTCTTGCTCAAGGACACACTGGTGGTGGCTGCTGGGATTGAACCAGCAACCTTCTGATTACCAGTTCAGTGGTTTAACCCACTAGACCACCATCTCCAGTACGAGTGAAGTATCGAAAGGGAACGTACTCGGTTACTTACGTAACCTCGATTCCCTGAGATACGGGAACGAGTACTGCGTTCCTTGCCGTGCTTACAAGCTACATATGGTCGTTGCTTCAGTCGAATTAACCTGAAGACACTACGGCGATGTGTCTGCTTATATAGCCATAAGCCCCGCCTCTTTTGGCGGGCTTCATCACCATAGGTCCGTGCAGCTTCGCTTCCATTGGCGCAAAGTTTTACTTTGCACGCACCAATGGCTGTGCAGTATTCAATGCGTTATTGAAAAGCTTCAGTCATCGGAGAAAAAGGAGTTTTCCCCATAGCGTCCTGCTACGCAGTACTCGTTCCCGTATCTCAGGGAACCGAGGTTACGTAAGTAACCGAGTACGTTTCTTTAGTTTGTTACACCACACTGGTTTACATCTCCGATGAGGGGGTCTGGAGTACTTGCCAAAACAATAATCCACCTCTCATGGACATGTAACCATGCAAACTCAAGGACTAGTACGAATTACTCAAAGTTTTCTCAAACTATAATTTAACAAGCATTGGATTTGGCCGACTGAACTGCTATTTTGTGCCAAATGTATTTTATAGAGCAATTCAGATCCTCTCAAACAGCTTCATGCATTCTCCCACTGGGCAACCTTACACCTTCTGGGCAACCTCAATGTCTGGGTCAATACCCTCATACCGTAACACAGTTTAGCAGAATGAGTTAATGTGCTACACAGAATTGCTGGCAAGGATTTCTCTAAGGGATTGTGATTTTTTTTGGGACTCAACTTTCAATGTATACTTTTCTTGGTAAATTATCTTAAATCTTTCCAATCACAGGGAAATAAAACATACTAAAACAGACACACAGTCGGACATGAGACCTGTGATTTTTCCATATATCTTCCTGTTTGCAGAACAAAGACATAAATACAGGTTTGGAACAATTTGGGTGAGTAAATGATTACAGAATTTCCCTTTTTGGGTGAAGAAACACATTTTTTTAACACAATGTGTTTATATTATATTCGCTACTAAATAGTTTCAAAGTCAAAGTTAGAAGAACTGTTGTGTGTTGTGAGCAACCTGCTAGCGATGCACTGACGGACAAACTTTTAGTTCACTAGAATGCCATGAACACAGACAAGCAAGATAATGTTGCAATGCTGTTATTTTAAATGTCAGCATTTTAGGAAAGTTGCTTGTCTAATCAAATAAAATGACCTGGACTAAATGTTGTTTAAGTGTATATAATCAACTAGTTAATAAGTAATACTTTGTTATATCTATTTCTAACTCTTAAAATGTCTGTCGATGTAAACGCCTGTCTCCAGGTAATTTGAGTAAACTAAAACACAGAAACAAAAACAAAAAACACACACTTCACTCCTGCCCTAGTCTCGCAACTTATTCCGCTTTCTTTGTCCAAGGCCCACCCAAGAGGCCATATGACTGACAGGTAAAGCAACGTATCATGTTTCGTTTTGTGCCGCGATATGTTTAGAGGCGTGGAAATGTCCCCGCAGTAACAGACCGACGTACATTTACGAACGTGTCAAAAGTTAGCAGAAACAACAATTATAATAAGTTTGTGCCATGAACCTTGCATACTTTTAAGAATTAAGTGTTTAGTTGATCGTGATGAATTCTTATAGCAACCGTTGTAAACACAACGGCTTTGTTCTTTCCAGATTACGACTTCGAACTTGCTGAAGTGTTTCCAGAAAAGTGTGCCTTATGCATCAGATGTTAAGCCAACGGTCCGTGGTCGTGACATCTGAGGCTGAGACTATTCTTGGACTAATGAAACAAAATTGCTTTCTTTCTTTGTGTGTGATGTCAACATAATCCAGAGTTTATTCTTCATCTCTGTCTCTCACTTTCTCTTACACATCACTTTTGTATGGTGACAGCTTGTGGGTGGGAGAGCAGACGGTGTCAATAGTGTCTATTAAAAAGGACCACACAGGCCAACGACCGGCCATGATGGATGACAGGTGCTGGGATGGTGGGGGAGCGCACACCCTCTCTGTCAGCTCCTGCGTGTGTTTGTGTGTGTGTGTGTGTGTGAGAGAGAGAGAGAGAGAGAGAGAGAGAGAGAGCATGTGAGAGTTTGTCCTTTTTTTCTGTCAGCAAACCACTTTTTGGCTTTATCCTTCTATCGTCCACTGTCTGCCAACTTCTTTCGCATTTATGCGTATGTGTGTGCATGCATGTCTGCTACCCTCCTCTCGATCCACACCAACATCTCTTTACTCTTTCTGTCCCGAGCTCCCTCTTTTCTAGCTGTTCATTTCTTCTTTTAAGGTTTGGTCAACCCGACCCCCACTTTCATTTGGTCCTGCTATCTCCCTCTACTGGTCTCTGTATTGACACCTGGGAGATATTTCTACATGGCTAATGAGGCTGTGTAAGGGCCCTTCTCCCTGCACTCTGTCTCCTAACTGTCCAATCTCGCTGTCACCGTGGGTGAGAGTGGCCTATTCTGAACCATTACAAGCTATCCTGGAAATCTGCTACTGAGTCACCAGACACACAGGCATGCACACAAGTACACACACACACACCCAGGTATAGATGAAAATGCAGACATGCATGCCCAGCCTCCATATAAAAATGTTTAGTGTTTATGAAAATCAGTTAATTACACAAACTAGCCCAAATGTTGTTTTACAATATTAAAGATGCATCAGACAAAAAGGCCACACTAGGACTGTGCGGCTCTGTAAAATGCAGAAAACCTCATGGTTAATAAAAATTCTTCTCACTAATTAAAAAAAGTAAATACAACATTAATTGAACCAGGTAAATTGTAAATAAGACTATAGTAAGGCTGCATTTCAGGTGATTGGTGAGAATCTTTAGAACCGAAAAAGGCAGATGTTAAGTGAATTCATCACTCGCTTTCTTATTTTCATGTTTTTACAGTAACTTCAGCTGACATCTGCTACATCTAATAATCACTTTTTTTGTTTTGCATTTGACTTCCCAAATTGGTTTCTGAAATCCAAAGTCCAAATATAAAACATGCTGAACAAACTGCTTGAACTGCTGTGCATGCACATCCATGCAGCGTAAACTTCACTACAGTTACAACCACCGATGAATTCCCGAAACACCTTAGATCTGCTGTTGTGCAACCAAACTGTTATGCTCAGGCCAGAGACCACATAACCTATTTTCTTACAACTGAACTTCCTCATGTCACTTTTAAAACATGTGATTGATAGGCAATTGTCTCTTGTTATCCATCCTCTGCTCTCATTGGTTGACCATGACATTGACAATGCCATCTTTATTTTTTATTCTTCATTGGAAATTTATTTGAAACAATGGAGTATTTTTATATTGTTTGGAGTTTATAGGTGTTCTAAAAAATTTCAGCTGTCAATGATGTGATCTCACAGAGCTATGGAGCAGTCTATGTGGTAAAGCATTTATATATATATATATATATATATATATATATATATAAAGAGTTTGGTTCCAAAATGAGATACTCAGTTTAAAAAAAACTCAGATGTTTTTTATTGTGCATTGCAATTGATATCAATCAAACTGCAGTTGGCTTGTTTTGATTAAATCAATTATAAATAAAAATACAGCTAACTTAAACAATAAAAACATGATAACAAAATAAAAAAATATAGCCTATATCTATATAGCCTATATATATATATACAAATAGTTATCTGACAATAATGAAGATTGTTGTTTGTCTTTAATTGAATGCATTTTAAGTGCACTGTTCATTTATAACATTTGTAGTCAAAGTATTATTCCTGGCATTTTATTCTGTTGTCCCATAGTATAATTTTGCAGCTTTTATGTTTCTTTATTCCCTTTTGGCAACATTATTATATCCTGGTAGGCTTGAATGAGGACAGAAGGAATAAATGCAGAAAAAGCATTCTGGGATAAATGTTGAGCGGAGGAAGAAAGGAAAACAAAGGGGTAAGGAATGTATATTTCTGCATTATATTGTTCAAGAAATTGCTCAAAAAAAGTTCATCACTGATGATTGTCCTATTTTGAAAGGTGTCTAATAAGCATAAAAAAGAATTGTGAAAAGTGAAAAATATAATATAATCATTAAACCATTTTGAACATGTATTTTAAGGAAGAGAAAAATTAAAACCGTGGCCTTTGACATCTTATTAGCATATGCCAAAACAAGGAATCCAATCAAGTAAGGAACCGAAGGTTTTTTATTTTCCATGTATTAGGGTTTCCACACAGAACACAACAAGCTCAAAATACATGATACTGTCACGATCCTGTCCACAGAACTAGAAAACTCCAGACAAGAAGGACAGGATCATGACAATGTCTTTCTTACTGCAATGTTTAAAAAATATATGATTAGCATTTTTCGTCATATCACGATAAAAAAAACGTTTGAATTTGAAAGCTGGAATATGTCACATGCAAACAAATATACTGGCAACAAGTCTCCACAAAAATTTTTAAAGATTTTTTATTTCAAACTTTATTAGCCCCATCTCTATGTAAAGCATCTTAACAATCAATCGGTAAGTGCATCTAACTTCACTGTAGCAATTGAGCTTTCTTACAATGCCCTGATTTTACTTTAACTGTGTCGTTTAAATAAAGCTGAATACATACTGTAAACTGATAAACTAACTTTTTTGCCTAAATTTAGTTTTTCTTCTTTCATGTTTCAAGACTTTGTAAGGGTTAAATGTGCATTGCTGGTGCATCCATAGTAAAATACATATTAGAGAAAAGCAAGATATTTTTCAACCACCCTGCTTTGTTTTACATTCCATATACTGTAGCCCATCGTTTTAATCTGTCACTAAAGCTTAACCATGAAGACATAATGTGAAATGACTAGTCCCCCCTCCCCCATGGGCAGATGATATCTCCCTGACTATATCATTTCTCCCAAATGAAACTTACATCCAAGCACTATGAAATGACTCCAAAGGCTGACAAATGAAGTAAGATAAATGGTTGGAAAATTTGAGAATAAATTACAATAAAGGATACAGCTTCACACCCTTTTCTCTACTGAGAACACTGTCCAAAGGAAAATCACTTAAATCGATAAAACCTTTCTTTTTATTATTTTAAGAGAACAAATTTGAGGCAGGAAAATTGATTAACTCTATGGCCTCTTTTCAACTTCAAAGAGCACTCCTAAAAAAGACTAGAACTATGCTTAAAACATCACAACAAAGCATTACGATACTGTTCAGGCCCATTACAGAACAAATCAACTTCCTTAAGACATGTGAGTTATTATAAATTATTAACAATTCTCCTACATGCCGGATGCGGAAACACAATATATTACACCAGTATATTTGGTTTATTGATATATTTTACTATGTAATACAGGAAAAACGTTTTCAAACCCATTCTTAACACTTAAACTCTAAAGCAAACAAAGAACCATAACCCTTATTTTAAAAGATATCATATGTAATGCATGGCGAAAATCCAATATGTCAAAACTTATTTCCTGTCTAGCAAAACAAATAGCTCTTTTCTATTTCGTTTTTATTGGAATAAAAGAGAATGATGAACTTCCTAGCAAGACCACTTGGGAAAATTGTAAATTTAATAAAAGAGGTGGTAAACTAAGTACATTACGGATTATATGAAATGTTTACATTTCCTCACCTGGTATCTTCATGTATTTTTACAAAAAAAGGTTATTACCCCTTAGCTTATAAAATATTTGCTCTCATATATAAACATTCACACTCCACAATATGTGTATATTAGTCTAGGGCTGCGTTTCCCGATAATGATGAATCTTGGCACTTAAGAGCGTTTTCTACGAGCTACTTTGTGAACGTTCATCATTGTTTCATGCACGTTTCCCAAAAATGCACTTATCTGGAGTGCACGTAGCAGTGCTTTAAGTGCTACTTAGTTACCAGGCGCTATCCGTTTTACAGGTGCTGAAATGTCACCTTTTACAATGGCTTGTTTTTGTAGCACACGCTTGTCTTCAAAATGTTCGAAATTAAATTATTTTCACCCGATGTGCATGTGAAATGTGAAATGTATTTTGCACATTCTAGGAAAAAGTAAAAAATATAAATGCATTCTATGTGTTTGTTGAACTACGTTTATTACACATTTGGGTTGTGTGGATGTGGCAATTTCAAGTTTTTATTAGGGCCTATGTATTATCTTCTTTACACATTTCTAAGTCCACCAAAATGTTTATTGCACACATACATTACCAGCACTTTATTAATAATAAACACAAAGTGTGTTCATTATGAACATGGACCTTTCAATTTGAGAACAATAAAGGGAAGAGATAATCAATCCAATTTCACATCAAATTAGGCAAAACAAATCTTTAAGTGTTGCCTTCTGCAGTTGTTCGAACATATGATAGGCAGTGTGTTAATCCTATGGTTCCTCTAAATAATTAGAGGATAGTTCACAATAGTCTCAAAGAGGAAATCATGGCTGTACTAGAGCAGTAGGAGAAAGACAAAGACACTGACAACCACCAAGTAAGCATTTTGACCATTTCTCTTTTAAACATAACATAACTTTGCATAAAATATTGAGTGACTTTAATACAGCAATCCATCAACAAATATGCATCCTTTCTTTGAACCGATCACTTGCCCATACTATGTATTTTTTATTCTTTATTACAGTTTTTCTTGATTGCTTAAACACAATTCTTGAAATTATGGCTCTTTTTCTCGAAACTCTTTACACAAATCAATAACTTCTAACCCAATTCCCTGAACATTATATTTTCAGGTCAAAATGTAGCTCTCCTCTAAAAAGTATTCAGATAGATAGAGCAAAATGCAACAATGACCTTTAGGAATAATTTTTTGTTTTATGTAATCTTAGGAGAAAGACAACATGTAAATAAACATGAAATCATATGCACCTTTTGGCCCAATTTCCTTACAGGATACTATAGCAATTTTTTGGTCTTCTGACAAGAGATTTTTTTAAGTTGTCATCTCTGATGTAAAAAAATGCCACAAATAAACTTGACAATCACTCATTTACATTTTTTGTAAGTAGTCGTCTCTAAGTTCTGCAAAAAATACAGAACATGTAAAAAATGCTAGAAATAAACTTGACCATCACAAATTTAAGGTCAGACACATGCTACAGTTTACTGGATCCAGAATAGTGAAATTTCTCTCATATAAAATGTGTACTGTAATTGTAATGTATGTTAACAGTAAGTAGAATAAAGCCCTTTAGATGATTCTTGGATGCACAATTACCTGTGCTCCTTTTGATATTATCCTGAGATTCTGATTGGTGTGTCATCAGTTTTGCTCCTGAATGTTTACTGATGGATAAATGTATGGTATTTGAGTTTACATCTTGACACCTCAGTTCCTTATATTATGTGTTTGTGTTATCTGAATGAGAATATGGTTAAGCCTTTGCAAAATGAGGACGTTTTTGTTGTGAGAATGTGTTTATAATTGTGAGAAAATGGTTAATTGTTTCATTAATTTTGTGTTAGCAATTGAGAAAAAACGTAACGTATGTTCAGTCATTTAATATTTCTTGAGCTGTATTATTTATACATTTTGATTAGTAATTTAAACATTTTAAACAAACACAAAATTAAATAAATAAAAACCTGATTAGTCACATAAGTGTTCAAGTTTAGGCGCAATTCTCCGGTTGTCCTGCAGGTGACCTCATAAATCTGTCTTCTTACGATGTACTTCGGGATTTGCGATTACTCCAGAGCACCCATAGATCTACGACGATTTCAAGTGCTACTTAAGTTACGAAGCTTTTGGGAAACGGCACGTAAGTCTAAGAGGATTCGTACAATTGGTTTTACAACACACTTAGCCTTATGATGCTTTTGTAAATGACAATATAAAGTCCCACAGGCTCATAACAAGGGTATTGTTCTGGTTTATCCCATCTTACCATCCTCAAACAAACTTTCTGATAGTTCACCAAATAGAACTGGTGACCTTGAAAGAGGAGAAAATTTGCAAACACACAGAGCCATCTGTGTCTCCCGCAGGCAGTCAAATCATTTCATCTTTGCCAAGGTACTCTAATGAATCCCTTACATTTTACATGTAAATTTTTATCTAATCTTACTCTGCTCTTCTGCCAAACCTCTGAAGCAAATAAATATATAAAACCCAATAATGATTTAATTAATTGAAGTCTCTTGTTTCATGGAATTTGGACATTGGATGTGCAACTCTAAACACTGATGCAAACTATCACAAGCTTTATCAACCCATGCTCTTTTAACAAGCCCTGCTGGTGGGAACACAGCTTTACCAACCAAAATGTTTCAACATAATCCTAACATTAGCTCTTATTCAAAACACTGGGAAGCTGCCCCACTATCGATGTGCTGTCTAGAAAGTAAATTATCTTCTAAGGCAGCATATCTATTCATCATTGAATCTTAAAAGTAGCTAAATTCACATCCACTTTTCACAGGTCACTAAACTTACAATTGATTTCAATAGTTTGATAAGCATGTTGAGAAGCTTACGACGAAATACACAAATAGGCCAACATGAAAACCATATAGCACACACTGTTGCAGAATAATCAAACCGCGACTTTCATGAGTGACTACCAATAGAAAGCTCACATAATTACTGTTGAGAGAGCCTTATAGTGAAAGCTACATGAAATATGAAACTAGTGAAACATGCCTGTTTCATCAAACTGTTTCTGTGGTATATGCAGCTCTCTAGGTTTTGTGCAATTATTAATTTGTTCCCTTGTGTGTTTTGTAATGAGGTGCTACTCATTGTGGGGCTACTTGTCATTTCTCTTAGTCACAAAATGGAGTTTGATTGTGTCTGTGTGGGGTGTGTAAGAAAGAGAGAGAGACAGCGAGAGAAAGACAGATGAGAGGCTTTCTCCCTGCCAGTCTGGGGACTGGCGACAGACATGCATCATTAGGTTCACATTGACAACGTGTTATAACAGTATTTTTCATGTCCTCACACTGTCAGTGGAACCCAGTGGTGTAGTCTACGTATCGTATACTCAGTATACCCACTAGAAAAGATCAATGATTCCATATACCCACTTAAAATAGTGCGAGGAGTAGTAACAACATCGTTTTGTCTCAGAAAAGTGTGACGCACTGACTTTTGGACCATTGGTGCAACCGGGAGATTTGAAACAAAAGGAGATCATGAAAGGCAAGCATTTAAACTACAATATATCTGTGCTTTCGTAAGCCTGCCCCTGAAGGTACTGCCGCTTTGGCTGACATTACAGCTGCAGCAGGTGCTACAGAAAATGAGCCCGACGAGGCTCATGCTGCCCTGTATGTGGAGTTCCCCTCGCTCATGATAGCATCCCAGGGTCGCAAACACGTACTCTGTTCGCCGTTGTATTTGACTTTCTGTTGATAACTCAGCCCCACTCTTAAAACCACTGCTATCATATTTCATTGTCAATTACTATTGTTAACTATCAATTTCAATAATAAGCGTAACTTGCACTCATAAGTGTGACCCATTGTGTGAAAACTAGGCTAAAATTTAGGTATTAACACATAAACAATTATTTCAATATGATTTACTGTATGTCTCTGACGTGGCCTTAGTCAAAATCAAACTAAATTAAGATCTAAAGATACACTTTCACAGGATATTCTATACATTATGTTGGCTGACCTGCTGAAAAAAGGAATGGGAAGATGGTAATGAATCGAACACCCATTCATTTTGTAATAGAAAGATTTGTGGTTCATAATGGTATTTTAATGGAAACCACTTGAATTTGTGTAATCCTATTTTTTGAGGTAGATGTGTTAATGTAGAAATAGCATATCACAAATAAATGACTTTTAGCTGAATTACTTTTAGGTTTTCAGCTGATAAAACCTGTACTTGAGGGATTGTATACACACTGTAAAAAATGATACTGTGTCGTAGTAGATTTCATTAAATCAATTGAGTAAACTTTACTTAATACAATTGTGTTCTTGTTTTTTAAACAAAAATTTTCTATTTTTCAAATTTTTCTATATTTGGTTACCATCTTTCAGAAGAGTGGTACTTGTGCTTAGATTGTGGGAGAGCTCATGCAGTATATGTTACTAACACAGTGAACAGTAATGCTGCTAATGTCTTTACTGAGTCAACCTTTAGCTTACTTGTACATCAAATATGTTGTAAACAATAATACATGTTAAACTGAAGTTATAAAAGATCAAGAGGTCATATCCAATGCTCAAATTAGTTTTTATTTTTGATTTTTTAAGGTTAATCATGTGACGTGCTTAAATAATTTAGGTAATTTTACTTGGTTTATTTGTGGAATATTGCAGAAAAAATATGCTTTATTGTACTTTAAATATTTTGTGTAATACTGTTTCCTTAATTTTTTTAAGTAAATATCCATGTCATTTTTTACAATGTATAGGTGAGTATTTCCAGTGCAATTTAGTTGTGTATTTTTCATAAAAAATAAGTGGTTCTAGTAAGTAAATATTACTTAGAGCTCATGTGTTTTCGATCTGGGATGGGTAAGTAGGATGGGGGGGTAATCAGAGTATTCTCACTACAAAAAGCTAGACCACAGCACTGGTGGAACCTTATACACAATTAGATTCAAGATCAACCCATCCAAGTCGCATTTCTTTCAGACAAATCAACTCAAATATACTCAGATTTTGACTGAAAGCAATACAATATAATTTTGGGTGTCAAAAGACATCACATTTTTTTAAAACAAAAAGACACAAAATAGCATCATCTTTACCTTTATGATGTCATCCACCCCTTGCCTAAACAGGTTGTATAGCTTACCAAAATATGTGTCACATTTATTGTGTAATCTTTATTGTGGTCTGCAGGTTCAAATGCCTTTAACAGGATTCAAAAAAAGTTAAAATATTTCAGTTTTGAAAAAATGAATATATGCATATGTATATATATATATACAGTTTATATAGCATAATTAGAAAAACTTAAAAAAAATTACTAAATCTAACTCGATCCTATTCCAACATACCTACTCAAAATCTTCTTGCAAACTCTTATTATAAACAGTTCCCTTACCACTGGTTATCTGAAAGTAGCACAACTACAGACTCATTTGGAGAAAAATTATCTTTATGAGCCGTTTCAATCTGCCCCTCTCATGGCACTGAGACAGAGCTCCTAAAAGTAATTAATGATCTCCTCCTTTTCTTCTGACTCAGGTGCCTACAGTATCCTTGTGCTACTTGATTTAAGTGCAGCATTTGATACTATCTGCCACTCTGTACTCATTTCTTGACTATCTGAAATTGGTATCACTAGTGTTGCTCTTCACTGGCTAATTTCATATCTATGGGATAGGTAGAGTTTCGTAAAGGATTGATAAGTATAGATCTCACACAGCTACTGTCTCTCTTGGTGTACCAAAGGGTTCGATTTTTGATCCACTCTTATTTCTCATCTATGTGCTTCCATTGGGTCAGATTTTCAGATGTCATGGTCTTAAGTTTCATAGTTATGCTGATGATATTCAAATTTACTTTACAGTTAAACCTAAATCATGAAGTCATGATGGCCGCCCTTACTCAAAGTACCTGTCCCACCATGTCTTTTAATTGATATTGATGGTGTCCAGCTTAGGCCCTCTAAAACCATTTGGAATCTGAGAGTATTGTCTGACCCAAGTTACAATTTGATTCACACATCAGTCAGACTGTTAAAGCATGTTTCTTTCAACTGCTTCATATTGCTCGTATACCTACCTCACACAGTCTTCATCATGCTGCAACTGTAGTCCACGCTTTTATTACCTCCAGACTGGATTACTGCAACTCCTTATTATGTGGCTTACCTGCCAAAGTAATTGATCGTCTTCAAATGGTACAGAACTCTGCTGCTTGAGTACTCACATTCAACAAAAATGTGTCACATATGACTCACATCCTTCATCAACTTAAACTTAAATTGCATTCAGTTTAAAGTATTAATTTTAGTGTACAAGGCCTGTCGTGGCCTTGCACCTCAGTACCTTGCTGCTACCATGTGCTCCTGCCAGGACTCTCAGATCTAGCAATGACAGCTTGCTTGTTGTACCTATGTACTGGCTCTCTACAGTGGGTGGTAGGGCGTTCCGTATTTTAGGCCCGAAACTATGGAATATGCTGCCCCATAATGTTTGTGCTGTCCTTACTCTCCAGACCTTCTAGTCTCAACTTAAAACTCATCTATTAATTACTTTCTCAAACTAACACTTTCCATTTTTCCGAACATCTTTTTGTGATCTGCTGTTGTCAATTAGATTTGTAGATATGATTTCCTTTTTGTGAAGCGTCCTTGGGTTCTCGAAAGGGACTATATAAATAAAACACATTATTATTATTATTATTAATTTTACTGCAATATAGGAATGCTTAACTGAAAAAAATCTAAATTCATAGTATTTGGCATAACCGTTTTACGTAAATTCTGACTTTTTGAACACAACAATATATTGACCAGAGGGCTGTACAATACATCTCTGAAAAAATCTTATTTAAAGATCTTTTATCTTTGTACTCTTTATGTTCATGTTCAGGTTTCCGTGGATTTTTTTTCATCTCTGTTTCCAGACTTGTACTGGCCCTTTTATACACAATGTTAGCCTTCAATAATAATCGGTTTAAATGGCACATGTCTTGTCAACTTCAAATTTCTTGTCACTTTTTCAGATATTTGGAAATTCAGAATCCCCAGAGAAATCCTGACAGAAATAATATGGAGAGATCTTAGAGACAGATTGTGAGAGACAGATACAGGTTGAGGAAAGACCACATGCTCCTCAGCTGTCCCTTTCTCCTTCCGATTTGCTAGCCAAGCATCAGATGACTGATAAAGACACATAACCATAGTAAGAGGGGAAGAAAATCAATGCTGATTACCTGACCATGTCAGCATGATATCAGTGGTGAGCAGGACCCATCCCCTTTGTGACAGAAAGACTTGCGCTCTACTGCCTGTATTTGAAAACAAAGATTGCCGTGGCAAATAATACATAACAGGACTCAGGCTCTTCTCTTATCTTTACTCGTTTTGATCTGATGGTGAAATATGGGGGTAATTCAACCTCTCTCTCTACACCACTATTTTTAAGATGATATGCTGACAATTGAAAAAGCCAGTTTACTGTTAGTTTCAAATATATTTAATAATAAATTCTGCATAATATTAAACATGAATGACTAGAGCGCAAAATGTCATCTTTTTTCCAGTATGATTCCTTGAATGAACCCCAGGTTGATTTGGCAAATCATTTTGTAATATTTTGTAATTAAACGCCTGTAAGCATTATCATTTTTTCCTGTACCTCAGAGACATATACTTAGGCTCCGAAACAGAAAAAATACCTTCCACCCACTCCAAGTGTTCCCACTTTGTGTCAGTTATTAGGAGCTAATAGAATTGCAATGTTGCAATATGCTGATCCAATTACAGGATCTACATTAGCAATTAACTTCCAGCTAAAAATAACAATAATGCCAATTACAAGCATAAATAATCATATAATAGCATATTCTGTCACCAGACAATTATTGTGATTACCTCTCAGTTTATAGAACGCTTTGCCAGAGGGATGTGTACACAAAGCCATTCTCATTTCCTCACTCTTTCTTATAAATTAACAATTTCATTTTGTTCGAAGGAGCAGGCAAATGAAAAATCAACACATTTAAATAACCTTTAAAATGGACATTTGTTGGCTATAAGTACTGGCAATGGAAAATGAAATTTACTTGAGAGTGATAATTTCAGTCAGGAAAGATAAACCAAAGCAACTGAACCATAAGAAATGACAACAGCTTTAATTGTCTCTTGAAAGTTGGACTGTTAGTATTTACACTGCTAAAATGGTACAGAAAACATCTATAATCTAATTAAATGTCTGCTTATAATCATCTAACAACATATTAATTTCCATCGAAGCATGTGGTTACCACATAGTAATGTCCACAGAAACAAATATGGTCACCTGGCGTCTTTGTTATTTGGACTGAAAATCCCAGGATTTAGTCATTTAAATTATTACACCCCAAGTACTCTGTAATCCTCCACAGTGATCCTAATAGCACAATATTTTTAACTATTAACATGTGAAACCAAGGTTACCAGGCCTTGAATAAACCCAGCAAGACAGTACTTTTCCAGCACTTTCTTCATTATCCAAGCTGCATGGCAGTTGAGGGTTACATTTTGTGGTTTAGTTATAACAAAAGTGACAGTCTGCAATCCGGCACAGAAGTCTTCAGTGTGTAAATTACAATTCACTTGGATTGAGGAAAAACATAAATCAAGTAAATGAAAAGAATGTATATATTTCTTGAAAAGTCTCTGTGTATGTGTAGTCATACTTATTGTTTTTTTTAAGACAATTTTAAGGCTACACAATTTTTCATTAATACAAAAGTGATTAGTGATTGTTCATTCACAAATATGAATGAGGAATGAATGACTTAATAACTGAATTAACTTAATTAATAAACATTAACAATTTATTTCATGGCAATAAATATTTTTTTACTTTATGCATTAACTACTGTAATAGTATTAGATGGTGCTAAAACTGGTAACATAGATAGGGGAATTCATGTCATATTGACCTTACACATATAATACCTAGAAATGAATTAGATATAAATATACATTTATATTTGAGATTATATTTAAAATGATTAAATTAACTTGCATGTTCATCTTGTTTGAACTTCATGTTTAGGAAATTGTTTTAACAGACTTAATGAACACATTGTACATCCATTCTAGTAATATAATCACAATCGTCCAATACAACAACAAAGCTACAGCGCATTCCACGTTTTGCTGACCCCAATTCCACTACTTTGTTTTAAAGAGCCCCCAGTGTGCCTCGATAGAATGGCACCTTGGAGATGTAGATCTGGGTCTAACCTTTGGCAATAGGGTTATGTATTCCGACATGGCATGGAATAAGGAAACAGGTCTGAGCTGGTTCCACTGGGCAGCAACAGACATTCTGGGAACACTTTCCATATAGCAGCCAAAGCTCAGGGCTCGAGTGTACTGCCTCTTTAAATAGCAGTAACTTATAAGGGGAGGATAGCAGCCATTTTTGGCTTGGGCATCTCTCTGCTTCTACCCTTCTGCTTAGGACATACTATCAGTCAAAATGTTGTAAAGTTATAAATATGCCCCAGAACAAACAGTTGAGGTCCAAAAGACTGTAGACCAGGGTCAGATTGCATAATGGGAAAATAACAGGTATAGGCTGACATCTTTATTTATCCATAATAATATTAGCCTGGCTAAAGTCTAATTAGCTCCTGCTGTCCATCTAAGTGAGTGACAACAGAGGCAGTAATATATCTTTCAGTTGGTACAGTAGCTGCCATATGTATTTCATTAATGTCTGCTGTGTTCTAAACGGATTACGAGGAACTGTAGCGCTGCACTTGGCCATAGTTCCGTTAACCGGGTCTAGTGTTAGGTTGATTGAAAATAAATGATAATTTTAAAACCACTTAAAATCCAAAAGGTATAATGATTTCACACACTTTATGCTTTGCAAACAATAACAATATTTTAATCTAAAACTTTCTGGTTTTTATTAACCTCAAAATGTGCTATAATGGCCCATTCACAAGTGTGTCTCCGTCAACAAGCATTGCTTGTGTTTGACTAAGTAAACAATTAACTAGCCAAATAACATCTAAAAGGCAAAATACGTTTTTATTTTATTTGAAAACATTTTGTTGTTTAATTAAATAGTAACAGAACATTTGCTTCAGTGAAAACATTAACAACACGTACAATGTTTCTAGCATCTCAGGACATGTCTACAGGACATTTGTTACCCTTAGCGGACGAAGATCACCTCATCCTCTTTAAAGGCAACCAATTTCACTGCACCAGTCCTACTCAGCTGCCACAAGTGCTTTTTTTTGTCCCCACAAAAATTGAAGGAATGTTCCAACTAACCCGTATTTGTTGCAGTTCATATAATTTTGGTTTTGGCTCTGGAATAATTTGCAAGCATATACTTCAAATGAGATGCTTTCGTGCAAAGTGCATCTTGTGTGCTGTGGATGGCAGTCAAAAGAAATTGAGGCCTTTTGATATGCACCATTTGGGTGTCCAACCCTGCACTGTACTGTTTGACAAGTGCCAAGTGAACCCAGGCCATACCTCCTACTGTGGTATGCTTCCAAACCAAGCTGGTCTTATTGTTCTGTGCATATAGTTCATTTATATCTTCCTCACAGTAACGAATGTTAAGCATTTAAAATGTTTAGCTACAAAGGACATGGGTAGGAATCATACGGAATGCACTGTTTTTACTTTGGAAAAAGCAAAACCAATCAATTTCCAATGCATACATGTAAATGTAAACCACAGGACTGTACCCACTCTATAAACCAATAAGTCCCCAAGGAAACTCGAGAATTTACTGGTTCTCAGACTATTGAATCCCAGGAGAGAGTCATTCCACCCAGGCATGGTCTTCTATCCTCTGGGCTTCAGCATAGTATTTTTTAAGATGTTACAAAGAAGAGCACCTAGGACCTGCTTTGGCATAAATTTGTGCTGTACAAATAATGTTCTACTATTCATGGTCAAGTCTGTAGATGCACTGTGATAGCTCTAGGGAATGATCAACATTTACACTAAGAACACATCTTACAGGATAGATTGTGATAAGGCTGAGATATTTCACAAAACATTCATTAGCATGAGGACTTACGTTCATGAAATGTCAAATCAACAGAATTTAGATTTCTTTAGTTTTGCCTTAGTATAACCTCTGAGCTGTAAGGTCTTGGCTCATTAACTGAAGCAACAAAATGTCAAGGGTGGTCGACTACAGTATGTGATTAATTTGTCTAAAAAAGAAAATTGGTTGCAAATGAACAAAATGTCATTTACGACCCTTGCACAGGAAGCAAAAAGCACAATAAGGCACATCTAATTACCATGCTGAGGTGAGGACCCAAACCCTTACCATAGCTTTAAGTTCATGCAATGCATAGGTCTGCTGTTTAGATGAACTACAACGAAAGACTAATATAATATTTTTTACGCAATATTTTTTATATACAGTAAATCTAAATTGTAGACCAATAAGCACAATATAAAAATATTTGCCCTTATAGTTACCAACAACACCCTTGGTGCA
This sequence comes from Triplophysa bombifrons, assembly GCA_029783895.1. Taxonomy (NCBI): domain Eukaryota; kingdom Metazoa; phylum Chordata; class Actinopteri; order Cypriniformes; family Nemacheilidae; genus Triplophysa; species Triplophysa bombifrons. Next base: position 12,250,145 of record CM056451.1, on the reverse strand, counting down.
AAGCAGGTTGGTATACATAAACAAGTGTTGAATATACGTAACAAAATTGCCGTTCTTTGATTACAGTGAATTTAATTTGTAGACCCAAAAGCACAATATAAACATATATGCCCTTATTAACCAACAACATCCTTAGCGGAAAGCATGTATAAAATTGGTATATTGTTGAAAGCTGTCCTGCTCAGGAGGTGGGGTGAAGTGAGGGTCTGGCACAACTGTGCATGTCTGGCCACAGTTATGCCAGTTTCCAGTTGTCCGCTTCTATGTGGTAGTCCTGCAACCACCCACATTCCAAAGTGTCCAAACACATTAAGCTAACATGAATCACCAATCTAGTGCCACCACCCAATCCAATAAATTCTTTATTTCATTTGCTTCCACACCAGCCACCTGTGCAGACACCAACATGTTTTGCAATTGATGGTTTTCACTTCTTGATTTAACAGTATGTTTACCATTCTTACATAACATTAACCTATTTGTAAGTTTCCAAACTTTTCTCAGTGTATTCTTTTGAAATTGTTAATATACTTGGATATATTTAATTTTGAATAATTTCATGTTCTGTATTTTGACTCTTGAAGCATTTTCACACATTTTTTCACCCTTAATTAAGGGTATAACCAATGATGGCAGCAGACAGGACCTGCTGGGTACTTAGGAAGGATCCTAATTGAATCTGACAATAATTTTCACATCACTCCCATAGTCTGTCTCCAATGCTATTAGTGACATTACTGTGCTAATGGTTGCCATGACAGCATGAGAAATGCTCATTAATAACCTCAGCTGTAGTAATACTCAGAACAATCTTTTCTCATTTTATTTCTTTTCTACTTCTTTTGGCCTTAACTTCTGATTTGAAGATGTAGAAACTATTTGAGAAATGAACCAGTAAAAGCAAGGGCATGCAAAACAGTGATGTTTCCGGTAATAATTAGCTGCTAAGGGCTGATCGAAACACACTTTGTAGTTTCTAGGTTTCTTTGTCCAATGGACACTTGAATTCTCTCATTTCTGAGGTGTAATGTTTTGTTTTACACTTGCTTGTTGTTTTAACTGCACCACTGCAAGGAGTCTCAAATGTACAATGGTACACATGATAGGAAGTCTATTTTTACAGACTATTTTTTGTGCAAATATGATGTGACAAACAAAATCTTATGTGGAAAAGGCAATTTATTCAATGTGGTCAAGCTTTTTAAACGTGTACCGCATTCTGCTCCCTGAGAGGTAAATGTTTCTCAGGACAGAGAAGTTCAGAAATTGTAACAGATGGCCTGTTATCAATAGGGTGCATTGCCAGAGTTGCCTCTGATTCATGGAGCACTTCCCAGCAAACAGGCTTATTTCACAACACAGCGACAGAGACCGAATGTATTTTATGTTCTGCCGCTACTGCTATATGAATAATATAATGCATGTCCATACATGCCAACATCAACTATTCATATTGTGACAATTTATTAAGATAGCATAATCTCCCATTGGCTTAAATGAACCCCAAATTTTTTTATTTAATAAAGCAAAGGTCAATTTTCAACCAAACTGGTTGGGTTTGTCCCCTTTTGACATTAAACATAAGGGGGGCTTATCCATTCTCCACAACTGTTCTAGTGCAAATAAACGAAGCTAGGGCATTGACCCGAGAAAAAGAAATAGCTCCGGTATGGCACGCTGTCAACCAAGAGCCATGTGGCAGTGTGGGGACTCTACTTAAGGAGAGTCACACATAACACAATTACCACAAAGGCCACCATCTAAAACATACAAAACCCACCCCTCTTGGAGAGAGGAGACAACTGATATGGATTGGCTGACAACAATGCAGTGAAGGATGTGCCACTGGTAGATGTAAACACAACCAAAGTGAATCCATACGTACTGTATGTACATACATACAGTACATACACACAGTACATACATATATACAACCACAAAAATAAGCGACTAGCATTTCTAGATTTTGGCCATTCCAGTACAGTGTCTGTTGAAACAAAATCAAACCTCAAGAGTGACACAAAGTAATGTGAAAAATTGAAGTTATCACATAAAAAAAGAAATTTGGGATAAATATTGTTAGTAGTTCTAAGAATGATACAAATTACTATTTTACCTATAAATAGTACATTTAAAAATATATATTTGACTGGAGTACAGTACAGTTTTTTTTATTTAATATGTGCTGTATCTATGACTGCTATTGTTTTGACTCACAAAGATACAGTAAATGAAATTAAATACTTATTCAGAGAGATAAACTATTCATTTTAATGTTTGGGATTTAAGCTTTTATAGCTGTTTGTAAAAACAATGATACATAAAAAAAATCTGATCTCTCCATCTCATCAGAATGTTAGCTTAAAATTCTGTTGTTGTCGCCTGTTATGATTGCTGTTGTTAGCATGTGTATTGTGTTTCCCCACGGTCAAAAAAGATGAAGATTAAGTAAATTGAAATGTGTTTTCCAGAGCATTTGACACAAACACTGGTTCGTTTGACTACTGTGATCGCTCCATACTGGAGTTGGACTCGGGAGAGGAACTCATAGTATGATAGCCAGCCATGTCAAAGCGTGGAACTGGAAGCATGATGTGCATTATGCGACTGTTTAAATTCCTCCCTCAACCTCTGCTGTCACTGTGTACTAGTGTATTACGTGCAGCCGTGTGTCACCACGGCTCACATGATTCCTAATATAAGGTGCATTCTGTCACGGTTTGACTCAAGGAGAACCCATTTGCAGGCAGACAGATGGTAGGGGGACCTCCGGACTCGGGACCTCCGGACTCAGGACCTTGGCTTCTTCCGGGACCGGCCCATGGGGAGTCGGGCCGATGGCAGAGAGACGGCGGCAGGCCCGGTAGGCTCCGTGCTGGAGGAGTCGGACAGGGAGTCCCACGAGAATGGTGGATGGTTGAGAGGACGCAGACTGTGGGGAGAGACCCATGACCCGATTTGCAGAGCCTGGTCCTCCGGAATCATGGCCAGCCCTGCTGAAGACTCCGCCATGGACAATTCCCTGGACTCCTCGCGATCCATCGCAATCTGGAGCTGATCTACGAAGTCCAGGGACATCAACCTGCGCATCTCGGCAGGCTCAAAGGGTTCGTCGAGGCAGCTGTTGAAAATTACCTTCAACTCTGCCTCGCCGAAGCCCGAGTGGCATGCAGTGGAGAGGAAGTCCATGGCGAAGAGCTTCACAGGGGTGCCTCTCTGGCGAAAGCCAAACAGGGTGTGAGCCTGGCGACTCCGAAACGCCTTCTCTGACTCGTCCATGCTACCTGCTGGGTTCTTTGACGGCTGGTTCATTCTGTCACGGTTTGACTCAAGGAGAACCCAATTGCAGGCAGACAGATGGTAGAGGGGTAAATACGGGTATTTATTATTCAAACAAGAAACAAAACAAAGACCCACGATGGGGTAAAACCAAACAAACAGAATACGGGAACAAGACTAACTAACATAAAACTGAACTACACAACACTTGATATAAACTAAACTAAAACACTTACTAAGATGAAGGAACAAGAACAAGGTAACACATAACAGGGTTGGCTACAGGAACACTGAACAGGCTACAGGAACACTGAACAGGCTACAGGAACACTGAACAGGCTACAGGAACACTGAACAGGCTACAGGAACACTGAACAGGCTACAGGAACACTGAACAGGCTACAGGAACACTGAACAGGCTACAGGAACACTGAACAGGCTACAGGAACACTGAACAGGCTACAGGAACACTGAACAGGCTACAGGAACACTGAACAGGCTACAGGAACACTGAACAGGCTACAGGCAATGGTAAGACGTACACGTACAATGAACCAGCATAGGACAATGAAACATGAGGACTCTTTATAGGGAAAACAGACAAAGGATAATTAAGAGGGACCAGGTGATAGGGATTTACACTCATGGAGAGGTAATTAACACAAACTAGGAAACAGGAGGGTAGGAACGATGACGCAGACCAGAGAGAGAAGTAATCGTCTCTCTCCCACATGAAACAGAGGATCCTGTATGATTCCATCTCTAGACCAAGAAATACCTGACAAGGTGAGGTGGAATCATGACAGCATTCATCTTCATGCGCTGTGTATTAGGATAGTACGGTGTATAAGGATGGTACTGTGAAAGCATACGGAGCCATCTACTCTCAAATCTCTCACAAAGCTTTGATAACATAACCGGAACGGTCTGTGCAGTTCCCGCATGAACTTGAACAACCTAATAACATTATGATGTACTCTTTGAGCCAGCACTTTTCTTCCTGTTTACAAAAAAAACAGTTGCATCATAAAGTTGTAAGTGTGCTCAAGGCTCATAGGTCTCCACAGGGGAGTGGGGCGTGCTTGGGTGCAATAAAAGTACAATGTGAGTATGCCCTAAGTGTGCCTATCTTTCCAGGGTCCAAGATGTTGGGATAGGCTTTAGGACCTCCAAACCTGCTTGACCCCACAGAGGACGAGCAGGATTGGAAAATGATGGATTGGATGGATTGATATAGCACTTTTCTGAATCTTCTGAAATGTTTTTATTATTAATAGTATTTGTTTTTTTGAAGCTAATTCATTTCTTTGTATTCTTTGTACAAAGTTCACTTGTAATTGTGTAGACCATCTAATTTCAAATGTATTTAAACCCTAAAGATCAAGACCAGTTGATCATGGATAATCAACCCATCCTACACTGAAAACATTTTTCAAGCATTAAGGTTGTTTCAGTTTTTTTTTGCTTCATCAATGGTAAACATGGAGATAACATTATAGCATATCTTTTTGTTACCAGCCAGGCTAGACTGCCATTGGCCTTACTGCTGAATTCAGTAAAACATCTCTATACTTTAGTCTATTGAGGTTTATTAAGGTTAAAGAGCAGTGCTCAGTGATGGAAACTGCCAGGACAGTTACAGATGTCAACTTGTGGAAGTGAAAGTGTTGGTATACCCCCCTCTTCTCCTTCTTCAGCAAAGGCCTGAACCACAAAGCTTCACACTTCTGAATGTACATGCACACACAAAACACACACACACCTTAAACCCAACTCCAACAAAGCTCAAACGTTCACCCTATCAGGTTTTAACAAAATAATAAACAAAATCATATGAAGCTAAGTTCTCATTTGACCATTAGGATTTATAAAGAAAGTAGACCTAGATATTCCGTAGAAAATTCCAATAAAGAATGGTGATATAGATCAAACCGATGATGTTCGGAGGAAAATAAAAAGGGAAAAGAAAAGTGTTTTGAAATGAATTGACAGATTTAATCAAAGCTCTATTCTGTTTCCTGTCAAATGAGGATTAGAATTTTGAGAAGTGTTCTCAGGCTGACTGAAGCTTGTATGAGTGAACAAGCAGCTGCAGGGGATGAGCCATGGAATCAAATTTGTATATATTGTAGATCAACACACTAAGGCTAAATAGGCTAAACCAACATATATGCTCTAAACACAGATCAACAAACAAAATATGTGAATATTAAAAAATATATATTACATGATGTTGTTTACATATTGCAGTTTTGTTACAATTGTTTACACACTAAAATAAAAAATAACACACAGTTTGTGAAACCTGACACTCAAAGATCCAAACTTTAGCCCAAATCTGCACAACTATGAGCACATTTTCAACCTCACATTTTTTGCAAAACACTCAAAGACTGTTTCGCAAAACACTAAACACACTGCTCTATATTCGACACAGAAATCTAACATGATGTTACGTCTTTGCCATTTTAAGACACTGCTTTCCAAAAAACATCACACTGTGTGATCACACAGAATGGGGTCCTCCACCGCCATGCCAAGCTAGGTCCTTACAACATGGCCCACATTCTTACAATTATAGACAGACTACACAACATTGTCACAGAAGAACAAATGGATGTAGAGCAGATGAGATACATTCTCATCTGGAACAATGTATCTTTCCACCGAGCTGCTCTGGTCTAAAACTTGTTTCATGATCATCCACAGTCTTTACTCAAATATCTTCCACCATACTTTCCATCCTTAACCCCATTGAAGAGTTTTTTTTGGCATGGCGGTGGAAGGTTAACAATCTCCAGCCCTGTGTCAGGATACCTCTCATTCAAGTAATGAAAGAGGCCTGTGACCTCATTGATGTAGTATATGTGCAAGGATGGATTCGCATTCAAGAAGATTATTTCCTCGCTGTCTTGTGAGAGAGGACATCCACTGTGATGTGAATAAAGCGCTATGGCCAGATCCAGCAAGGCGAAGAGATGAGGCTTAGCTGTTTTTAAAAAAAATGTTTACTGTACTTATGCTGTTTTTGTCTCCACTAATGTTTTTGTTCTTATTCTATATTGTATTTACAGTGTTTTGATATTCAGTAAAAAATGTATTGAATGGTTTTCCAATGTGGAGAGAAATAAATATTTTCATCAGTATGCAGTGTACCAAAGGTATAAAAACAAGGTTTTGTAAAATTATTGTAAAGTTTCGAAGGAAGTGATTCATTTGGCAAAAGATCTGAGATGTCCTGCTAATTGTGCGTGTAGATGTATAAACTGTCTGTAGTGAATTGAGAAAATGAGCCTTGTTTCTAAAATCGTTCCTAAGCAATCATAAAATAATGTAATGTAGCCTATACAACAAATGTTAAATATAATGTATACACCACGCTAGAGAAAAGTATATACATTTTTAATTTGGCAAAGGCTTAATGGAAAATGAAAAGCTTTTACCCAAATACCCAAATGTTTATTTTTCAACACATTGATATTGTTTTATGAACCAGTATATTACCTTTTTTTACAATTTTTTTATTAAATAATGTTTTGTTTTTTGTTGGGGTTTTGGTAGGTAATGTAGTGTAAATAACATTAAAACTGTAAGTGTTTTGACTTGCTTGTATGCATGTCTCAAGATGACAAAACCACAAACGTAATTTTACATAATTATTTGCAAAATTTTGTGGTCTTTTTCTGTAATTTTACGTTGCTCCCCTGTATTTAAAAAATACATGAAAAATGTATTTATGAAAGGTGTTTATGGGTAAACTTGTTATTTTTTTGTTTTTTTTCTGTTGCCCCAGGTGCCGTAATTTTTTGTTACAGTTCATTGTATACCGTTTCAAGAATAATGGAAACATGTAATTTCACAGAAAAAAAAATATATAAATATTTTACAGTTTATTTCTGTCACCAAGTTTTTACAGGATTTTTTTACTGTATGCATAGTTATACAACTGAGAATCTAAACATGCCAGATAATAAAATGTTTGCAGAATCTATGTGTTTAATTTATTGTTTTTTAATCTATATTTTTATTGCATCAACATTTTCGGGGTTATTTTGCATATAGGCATGCAGTACACTTCATTTTCCCTGTTATTTAGGGACTATTTCTCTTTAGAGGAAGTGAGACAGGAAGTCTGAGTTCTAAAGAGTGACTGAGATGTGTCGGTCCTTCCTGCATGACTTCAGAGTAGAGAAAAACTACTGCAAAACAAAAAAGCCCGATGTGTTGTCACATGCTAATATCAATGAAACATGAACATTCAGATGCAGGAACTATAGGGAAGTGTATTGCAAACTGTTGGGCAGCTTATCCAAGGGGATTTCCATGTCAGCTTCTGCAAATATTACTTAAGGATGTTATTTTTAGATATGTTAGAATAAAGATCTAAAACGTAATTATTTCTTGCCTATTCTTAGACACACACACGCACGCACACAGGCACACAAACACACACACACAAACACACACATGCACACATACATAATAAACATTCATGACTTCCCTAGTCCGTGTACACAGAAATAAGTGTAAAGAAATTTGACTTGCTATCCTTGAAGGGGGAGCTTAGATCCAACATTCAGATTGAGCTTTAAACCACCTCCACCCTGACAACAGAATTTGATAAATTAAGGTAAATCAGAGTAGAGGATGGGATGGGGAGCTGGAGGGATATGGAAGCATATTGGTAGCAATGTTCATGCAATCCCAAATGTTCAACCTGTTAATGTTGACATTTAAGGAAACATTTAAATTATAATTTTGCTACAGTTTTGCCTGACTATCTTAAACATATATAATCAATCCGAGAAACGGATTTTCATTTTCATTTTGCAACTTACAGTTTTTACGATTGCTTACACACTAAAATTAGCAAAACCTTACACTCAAGAAGCAAAACACAAGGCTACATTTGCAACAGTAGGCACAACTGTAAGCTTCACACTATTTGCAAAACATTACACACAGTGATTTGCAAAACACTAAACACACTTGTATTCATCAGACACAGAAGTATGTCATGATGTCACTTCCTTGCAATTTCAAAGCACTTACTGTCAAATTACCACACCCATGAGCCGATCTGTTAAACACAGACATCAGGTGCACAAACACATGATTGCTAAATTGTAGACACACCAAACAGGTTTAAGCACTATAAAAATGCAGCAGGTAGGTTCAACTGCCATCAACCAAAATGGAAGAAGTCAGAAGAAGAGTGAGAGGAGGAGAACACAGAGGAGGAGAAGGAGGAAGAGGCAGAGGAAGGGGTAGGGGCAGAGGCAGAGGAAGACCTGAAGCAGGAGGGGAACGTGCACAATTAAGAGGAGGACCAAACTTATCAAATGACATTCGTGCAACACTAATGGACCATGTTGGGAACCATGGATTGACGCTTACAGTTTTTTTGGATTGCTTAAGCATGATTTTCAAAACAGGGCCCGTGTTTTCAAAACACCACAAACAATTAGCACAACCACACATCCAATTAGCAAAACACTACAGATCCTTTGCATAATTAAACACTCTTGTAAAAACTATACACTTCTGTTTAAAAACCACACTTTGTTACCATATGAAACACACACGTTTCACATTACTATACTCTGTTTGCACGAGTTACACTCTGCTGTGATAAACCTAAAACACTTTTAGCACTTCTATTTCCCTATGATTAGAGTAGGCTACCATCAACATAGTACAAATATAATGCAAATCCAACAAGACCATTGTCTCTTCACCTAGCTGGATCTGGCCAGAGAATTTCATCAACATCGCAGTCAATGTTGTCATTAGGAAGACACCTTGGAAAGAAATGTCTTGAATGACGAATTGCGCTCGAAAGGCACTCGATAAATTTGCTTCATTTGAATATGTTTTTTTTCAGTGTTGATGTTGAGACCTGATGGATATCGTTGAAACTGGTGGTTATTGACAATGTTAGCTTGGAGCTGATTGAATGTTATAGCATTGTTGGCCAAAACCATGTTTACTATCTCCCTCTCTTGCTGTTGTGTGAACATAGGAGGCCTTCCCCCTTGTCGTTCCTGACCCTCATTCCTATGTAGAAAAAAAACAGTATACAATAGTACAGTAATTTCACAGGGAAAGGTAACAGAAATGCTGATAGTGCATAGAATACAGTACTGTAAGCAATTACTGAAACCGTGCAGATGTTTTTGATATGATGATATTTTTACAATTCCTATTTTCCAGTCGAAATGTTCTTATCACACTTGCCACTGTGTATCGGCTCAGGTTTGGCTGTACTCGCAGTCCAGCCTTCCTCAGCATCAGGCCGTGGCTGACAACGTGGTCAACCAGTGTTGCGCGGATCTCATTTGTCAGATTCTGTCCTCTTTGCGCATCTTCTTGTCTTCCACTTCCTCTACCTCTACCTCCAGCATGGCCTCCATCTCTTCCTCTGTTGATTCCTCCTCTGTTGATTCCTCTTCCTCCCCTTCCTCCTCTTCCTCCTCTTCCTCCCCTTCCTCCTCTTCCTCCCCTTCCTCCTCTTCCTCCTCTTCCTCCTCTTCCTCCTCTTCCTCCCCTTCCTCCTCTTCCTCCTCTTTCTCCCCTTCCTCCTCCTCCTTGTCCTCCTCCTGACTCTTTCCATTGTGCTTGAAGACCGATGAACTCACCTGCTGCTTTTTATAGTGCTTATACACCTGATTGGTGTGTCTTCAATTAAGCAAACAAGTGTTTGCACACCTGATGACTGTGTTGAACCAATTGGTTGGACGGTGCGGTAATTTGACAGTCATTGCTTTGGTATTGCAAGGAAGTGACTTCATGATAGATTTTTGTGTGTAATGTATGTTAAATGTGTTTAGTGTTTTGCAAATCACTTTGTGTAGAGTTTTGCAACAAGTGAGAGGTTGACAATGTACAAATATGGGCTGATTTTTGCTTTTGGAGTGTAAGGTTTTGCCAATAGTGTACTACTTTTAATTTTAGTGTGAAAGCAATCCAAAAAAACTGTAACAGATATACAGTGTCATCTGTCATTAGGACTTTTCGACAGGAAAACAGTGTAGTAAGGTTCAATAAAAGGAAGGAGGCGGGAACCGGAAGACAGTTAAAATAAAGTTTTAATATAAATAATAACAGCCGGTGGCCCCTCACGGCCGACTGCCGGGGAACAAAACAAATCACAAACAAAAACACGGAAGTAAAATGACAGCTGGCCGCCCCTCACGGTTGACGGCCGGCGAATAAAACATAAATACAAATACAAACGTAAAACATGTTCGGACCGGGTCCTCTCTCCTCGACGGTCCGGTCGCTCGTTCTCTTATATGCTCCCGATCTCATACGTGATTCGAGGCCGGTGTGCGCACAGCTGGCGCTCATTAACAATTACTCACCGGTCTCGAACCACGGTCCCGCCCTGCCTACTCCACTACAAACAGGTTAAAAGAAGATCTGTCTACAGTTACAGTAATCAGCCACTTATTGTATGCACCATATCAACTCAACTTTATTTATATAGCGCTTTTTACAATTTTATTGTTACAAAGCAGCTGTACATGAGACACATTGAATACAAGAAAAACAACTAAAGGCATATATCTGTAAAAACAAGAAAAAGGTGAAAACAACAAAAGACAGACATACAAATGCTCCACACACAATATATACATACTTACACACATTGACATAGACGCACAAATGCAAACACACTCGCACACACGCACACACGCACAGTGAAAGCACACATTTGAGATAAAGGAGAGAAAACCACAGGTCAAATATTAAACGGACTATAAATTCTTATATGCAATATTAATTATGTCTAACTTCTAAATTCTAAAGCCCTCTAAAGCACTAACTTCTAAATATCAGCACTTGTGATACCCCTTCCTGTGACATTGTACAGTTAGTTACATGTATTATTCTCTACATAGGATTGATGGTCGGGAACGACAAGCAAGGAAGAGGGCCCATATTCACGCAAGAATAAGAGAGAGAGATAATAAAGTTTTTTCCAACTGCTTACACACAAAATCTTTCATGTCACATGATTTTTGAAACCTCTCACTCAAAGTGCAAAACTACACACCAACTCTCCAAAACTATAAGCTATTTCTTAGCCTTTGACTCAGTGTTCATTGCATAAAACACTTTTTTTCAACACACTACACACAATTCTCTACCTAAAACACTAAAATCTAACAGGAAGTGACTTGCTTTCCTTTTCCAAACACAAACAATCAAAATGCACTCCTCAGGTCACACACTCCTCACATGTGGAAACACTAATTGCGTAACTGTTCACTATCCAATCACTGCTTTACTGTAGTATTGGCCTATAAATAGATAAAATGTTAGATTACCTGTTTTGAACAATAGATGCCAACAATGGACAGGGAGCAAGAGGAGTAGGAGGAAGAGGAGGAAGAGGAAGAAGAGGACTAGGACAAAGAAGAGAAGGAAGGAGAGCCATCTCTGATGAGATTAGAGCAACACTTGTTGATCATGTGATCAACCACGGTTTGACCATGAGAGAGGCAGGAATGAGATTCCAGCCCAACTTACCTATGAATACATAGTATTGCATAAACATTTGTAACTCTAAACCATCCATTGACTGCACTGCATTGAATGAATGATGTTTGTTATCATGCTGTACTACAGTTTGTTTTGTAAGTTGTTTACAGTTTTTCTCAATTGTTTACACACAAATTCTGGTACTTGAGACACAATGACCACAACATGTAACTCATTCACCAACCCCCTGAACCAATTCTGCTAAACTACAAGCACAGTTCCTGCTTTACAATCAAATTGCAGTTCTAAAACACACTTTATTCAAAACACTACACACAATTCTCTTCTTTTGGCACAATTTTCATGCAGAAAATATCTTGTTTTCACAAGGAACACACTGCCATTCAAATATGCACACTGACTCATCACAAGGGCAAACACCCGTCACACAGTTTCACAATTAGCAATCAGAGCGTTAGCATAAAAGGGCAACAGGTGAGCTCTTCTGTTTTGGAGCAATGGATGCCAACATTGGAAACAGAGGCAGAGCCAGAGGAGTGAAAGTAAGAGGACGAGGACGAGGACCGTAATCTCTGATGAGATCCGAGCCACTTTGGTTGATCATGTGGTCAACCATGGGGTCAACCATGGTCTAACAATGAGGGAGGCTGGGCAAAGAGTACAGCCACATTTGAGCAGGTACACTGTAGCAACCATCATCCGGACTTTCCGAAATGAGAATAGGTTAGAAATCAATTAAATTTGTAGTTTTATACCTACCTCCATATTCACCTTTTCTAAATCCCATAGAGGAATTCTTCTCAGCCTGACGCTGGAAAGTCTGTCATCGCCAACCCTATGCCCGCATGGCGCTTCTACAGGCAATGGAGGTCACATGTGGGGACATAGAGGTTGCCTCTTTTTTTTGTATCCAAGGTTGGATACGCCATGCTAGGAGATACTTCCCTCGATGTTTGGCAAGAGAAAATGTATCTTGTGATGTGGACGAAGTATTGTGTCCTGACCCAGCCCGGAGAAGAGATGAAGCGTAGCTGAGCACTGATGGCTGCCCCCCCACCAATTCTTGGACTACCCCCCCGGGACCCCACACACACAATTGTGTTCTTTACTCTATTCTGAAGAATACACTTTTGGTTTACATATGTTTATGGTTTTGTTGAATGCTACTGTATAAAACAGTAATGTTGTGCCTAAAAAATATTTTCTGTTTCTACATTGCATTTGTGTTTACAATGTACTTGTTACCCCTCTCAGCAGATTCCTTTCACTGTAGAAAATTGTATTAAAATGTAGATATAAGCCCATGAACGACCAAAGAGCTTTACATTTAGAACAACAGTGTTTACATGGTATATCGAAACATTCACTATAATGAAAGAAGTGTTTGCCATAACGAAGAATACTTCCTCCAAACACTTCCATAATATTAATCCTCAGAGGATTTAGGCTGCATTATTTAGATCAACCGGAACCAGGAACACATCCAACAACAAATGATGTACTTGTTGCATCAAAGAGTGCAGAACAGTACTCTACTCTCAGCCAGTCTTGTCTCTTTGTTCCAAGGTTACCGCAGGAGATAGTTCATGCCCAGACCTGATGGCAGAGCTGAGAATGGGAAGCGGTGACCCGACAAGAGCTAAGAGGATAGAGCTGGATAAAGGACGTGGCAACTTTGATTTTCCTACAACATTTCAAATGCTATTAGATTGTTAATGATAATCTTAAATCTACCATTTACCTTATTAAGCTTATTTTTTTATTTTTATTTTTATTTAGCCTTGTTGTGCAAGCACTGTTGTGCTTGTGCAGAGGCAGCAGCTTTTGCCAGAGGGGAACTGGAATCCCCCGGTCGGGCCTGGGTTCCCCTCAGGTTTTTTTTCTCGATTAGAATTTTGGGTTCCTCGCCACCGTTTGCATATTGTTTTGCACTATCTGCCTGGCCGGGGGGGCTGCTTTAGAATTCAGAAATTAGAAATAATTAATATATAAGAATTTATAGTCCGTTTAATATTTGACCTGTGGTTCTCTCTCTCCTTTATCTCAAATGTGTCCTTTCACTGTCCTTTTGTGCGAGTGTGTTTGTGTGTGTGCGTCTATGTCAATGTGTGTAAGTATGCATGCATTTTGTGTGTGTGGAGCATTTGTATGTCTGTCTTTTGTTGTTTTCCACCTTTTTCTTGTTTTTACAGGTATATGCCTTTAGTTGTTTTACTTGTAATCTATTGTGTCTCATGTACAGCTGCTTTGTAACAATGAAAATTGTAAAAAAGCGCTATATAAATAAAGTTGAGTTGAGAAATGAAACAACTTTAACGAGTGCCTTTTGAGCGGAATTCAGAGAGGGTCAAACGGCTGAGGCATGTGTATGTGGAGGTTTGTAATTGTTCACTTTAGCACTGTGATGTTGCATACTCCACGCATTACTTTTTTACATTGACTGTAATATACTAGACCTATCCTGATCTTCACAATGTTGTCTTCACGGTATTTCATTTCAATTCAATTCAAGTTTATTTATATAGCGCTTTTCACAATGTGCATTGTTCCAAAGCAGCTTTACAGGGGCAAACAGGAAAAACAGAAATGGTAAAACACAGCACAGTGCATGGTGTTTATAGAACAAGCAAGATCATTCTAATAAATAATATCTAATTAATAAATAAATAAATGCAGTCTCCCGGTGAGCAAGCCAACACTGCCCTGCTGTGGCGAGGAACCCAAACTCCAATGATTAATTAATGGAGAAAAAAACCCGGGAGAAACCAGGCTCAGCCGGGAGGGCCAGATCCCCTCTGACGTGTCATAGCTGCACTCAGTGACCCCGACCAAAAGCCACCGAGCAAATATCCACGAGGAAGAGGGAGAGCCCACCATCTGTATTTCAGAGAGTTTTGCAGATGGATACTGAGGAAATCCTACATGAATTCATATATATTGATGAGGCAGGGTTCAACCTCACAAAAGCAAGGAGAGGTAGAAATATCATTGGCCAGAGGGCTATAATCAATGTCCCTGGGCAACGTGAGGGTAACATCTACCTTTGCGCTGCCATTTCAGAGCATGGGGTTCTCCTCCGTCATGCCAAAATGGGACTGTACAACACACCACACATTCTCGCATTTTTGGACTGATTGCACCACATCGTCACAGCAGGTAATGAAATGCACCAGATACAATACACTGTCATCTGGGACAATGTGTCATTCCACCGCTCTGCTTTGGTTCAGAACTGGTTTCAACACCATCCACAGTTGTACCTTCCATCATACTCTCCGTTTCTAAACCCTATCGAAGAGTTTTCTCTGCATGGCGGTGGAAGGTTTACGATCTCCAGCCCCAGGCTCAGGTACCCCTCATTCAGGCCATGGAGGACGCCTGTGACCAAGTCGACGCCGCAGCTGTGCAAGGATGGATTCAACATTCAAGACGGTTCTTTCCGCGTTGTCTTGCTGATGAGGATTTTGCTTGTGATGTTGATGAAATTCTCTGGCCAGATCCAGCTAGGCGAAGAGATAATGTATAGTATGTTTACTGTAGTATTTTCTATACAATATTGTCTGTTTCTTCAGATTATTTTTTATGTTTGTTGATGTTGTTGTTGTTATTTACTGTAATTGTTACCTGTACTGGATACAGTATCTTACGTTTGCTGAGCTAACAGTGTTTTGCGCACTGCTGTAGTAGCATGATAACTGGAACATGTTTTGTGATTCTCCCTGTTAACTGATTTGTGTATGTAGAGAGGAATCAATGATATTTTCGACAGTCTGCAGCATTGGTCTTGTGTAGTGTTTGGTGAACTATTGTATAGTTGATCTTTCTCTGTGTACTTCATTTACAGTACTCTAATCACTGAGAATTAGACTTGCTAAAAGTCTTTTAGGTTACCAACAACAGTGTGTACCTGGTTCAAAAAGATTAAAGTCATATGAAATGTGTGTGTTTCGTATGGTAACAAAATATTGTTTTTAAAAATGTGTAGATAGTCTTGACAAGTGTTCCATTTTGCAAATGATCTGAGATGTTGTGCTACTTTGGTGTAGGGTTGTGTTAATTGTGTGTAGAATTTTGACAAACTGGGCCCTGTTTGCAAAATTGTGTTTCAGCAATCGTAAAGAACTGTAAAGACCTTTAAAATATCCATCTAAATAACAATTTAAATATGAAAACTAGACTAGGAACTGACAAATGTAATTGATATTTTTGAATTTTTATTTTCACACAATTTTTCACATGTTATTTTTTTAAATGGCTGTATATATTTAAATACACAATTGTCATTTTACATACTGCTTTGCCATTTTGAGTATTACATTTTAAATTTCACATTGGGACCAATATGCTTCCATAGAGGGAAGCCAGAAGAAGAAGAGAATTAACCAGGTAGTCACCTGCTTATATAAGTCTAATATTATTGACAGGACAAAATGATCAGGGTCCTCCTGAACTTCTTCAAACTCTTACATTTTAAGTATTTTTTTCTCAATTCAAATTGACCTAATGCTGTATATTGTATTACTCTACTTACAAAATAAACAGCAGTGCATTTCTTTCAGAGAAAAATACGGGTGTGAACTTTCCCTGACAGAATGAGGGCATGGAACCACCCGGGGAATTAAGGTGTTGCTCAAGCACAATTATATAATTATACGTTACCTTTGTTGTTGCCATATAAGACCAAATTTACCAACAATCGTTGTAAATGAAGCCTTTCTTTGAAGTTATTAGACAATTGTACATTCAGCATTTAAGTAGGATTTCAAGACCTTGGAGGCTAAAGCTTTTGTTTAAATATTACATCTTGTCACTACAGAAGCAGAAATTTGAGCAAAACAAATATGTGTTTCCTTTTTCTCTACCATAATATAAACATCATAGCTGAAAGTTCTGCTGGAAATCATTGAGTCAGAAATAGGTTTAATAAACAAGGTTTTAATCTAAAATGATGCCATAAGTAAAAAAAATGTTTTTATTTATATTATGTGGAATTTAAGACTGCTTTTGTACCAACACTAAACAAGTTAACACCAGCATTAGAGGGTTCATATACAGAACATGAACCATATACATAACATTTTCAAAATGTTTTATTTTAATACAGTATATGCATTTGCAAAGCGATGGCCCCTTAAATGTTCATGAATCAAATATATGGGGTAGCGCATGTTTAGTGCCAACACTAAATGTGCCTAAGTGGGTAGTGTTACAAAGTGTTAGTAACACATTGTCTTACTTAAACATACAGACACTTCTGCATCACTATTCCCTCATATCACTGTTCATATCACCCTAACACGTGCGGTTTATGCCAATCTCATATTAATCTTGAGTACCTATAGAGTAGTATTTCATACTTTGTGTCCTCAAAGAGTATTTAGTTTGATCACATTTACAAAAGAGAGATACAGCTGTACGATTATTTCCGAATGCATACGGCGCGTGTGGGGGGAGGGGTAGGCTGAACTAAAGCACATTTGCAACCATTGCCAACAATTCACAGACATCACACTCACCGCATGCGGTTCATGTCCGATATCTTTTAGGGCTGGGACGGCTCCATATATCAGTTTCAAACGAATTCCAAAGCCAGCGTTATATCCACGGTTTATATAACATAACTCTCTCTCTCTCCTGCACAAAAGTGAAAGTGACGTCTGCGCATGCTCCTTCTCCTGCTCTCCTTACTGCCACGTAGGCGTGCCACATGCTTTCCGAGTAGAATTGTCCAATAGGGGACTAAGAAAAATTGTCACGAAACAGTTGTATATGTTCGAAAAAAACTTTCCGAAACCTGTAGGAACGCTGGGGGAGTGTATCGAGCACAGAAATACTACGTTATACTCCCAACACGTCTTTTTACAAGTTGACCATGATAAGCATGAGAAGACAGCACGTTTAACATTGTGAAGAAGTCAGAATGCATGAGACACCGTTGCACCACCCCTTTAACAAGTTGTTATCTATTATCTATTTCATTATGTTATGAAGACTACTGTCAATTTTTAAATGCACACTTTCCTAAATTTGAGTGTGCAATAAGGTACGAGAGGCTGTGTTTATCGTGAATAATGTAAGGGTGAATGGCTTTGTTAGCCCGGTATTTTATTGAACAACATAATCTTAATAACAATGAAAAGAACTGTTTTCAACATGTTACATATTTTTGAACTAAAGTTTTATTTAAAAAAACAGTGGCACAATCATTAATATATAATATAATATAGTATAATACATATATATATATTGTAATATTAACTCTTTATTTGACTAAGGAATCCTACATGCCAGCAATCTGCAACCGACATTGTGCAGGTCTTATTTTTTCTGTTTGATGTAGTGAGCAAATTAAATATCAGGGCTGGAAACAGGAGCACTGTAGTTTTTTAATTATGTCTAATAAATCTAACTCCATAATTGCCCCTGGGGAAAAGAAGGACTGTTGGGTAATGAAGAGGCCTGGAATGGCACTTCGGTGTTTGTTATTCTACTTTTACAGATTAAGTAGACTTTCAAAAAGTGGGCGATTTTCAAGGTGTGTACCCTGTTTGTTTACGTCCTTCAAGCTGGAGGGTATACCATTCTAATGAAAATCAAGAAAATGCATACTAATTGGATGTGTTTACTTAATACTGAGCTATGATATTCATGCTGTCTCTTCTGCTTTGCATTTCAGGGAGGTGTATGTGTGCTGCTTTTGATTTTGTTTGAAAAGAAGTTAGATATCCTTCATTAGGGTCAAATACACATCTGTTCCATTAATGTGCTGGCTGCTGTTAAGAGTCGCTGATGCTTAAATAATTATTAACAGACAAAGACACTTTGATTAAATTATTATGTTGCAGTAAAGATGACTGTCATTCTGTTTGCTTCAGTATATGTCAATCTGAATTGAAGAATCGTACGTTCCTTTACTCTGTTCCTGACCGCAAATGAATCAGTCCTTAGTTCCTCAGAATCTGAGGTGTCATTTTGCATTCTGTGTTGTGACTCACATGTCTATATGTGCACTTAAATGTCTGCACCTCACAGACGGTACAGTCAGACACAATAGACCTGATGTCTTTACTGGTCGCTGGAGAAGGGGGTTGATTACTCATTGGTGTC
Organism: Triplophysa bombifrons; assembly: GCA_029783895.1. Taxonomy (NCBI): domain Eukaryota; kingdom Metazoa; phylum Chordata; class Actinopteri; order Cypriniformes; family Nemacheilidae; genus Triplophysa; species Triplophysa bombifrons. The sequence continues at coordinate 12,231,251 of CM056451.1, read as the reverse complement.
AATGAATCAGAATGACATAAATCTGAATGACTGGCATGGTGTGGTGTGAGGTTGGAAAAGAGGAATGTTTTGGTTATGCAAGTATAGAAAATGATCCAATTTTTAAGAGACTGGCTTTGATAAGAATAAGAACATCAATTAACAGAATATATATAATTTGTGACACCACAAATGATGTCTGAAAGTCAGGTCAAAATGCCTAACATTCCAGCTTTGACCAGAAACACACTTAACACTTAAGGTTGAACTTAACAGACATCACAATCTAAACCGTATTTCTGCGAAAGTGAACACAATGGACTTATTATTGCCTCCAGAGCTAATTTTCTTTCTGTTCCTCTGAAGCCATAAACACATTTTATATATTAATTTTCTCCAAAATTCATGGGTCATTTGGGCCTCTTTATCAGCCCTGTGGAGCCCTATGAGTGTAAATGTTTTTTTTTTATGAAAACAGAAAACCCCACATGGTACAACTTCCCAAATACCTTTGAGATTAGATAATAGACAAATGAAACAAAGATAGAAAGATTAACATTTTGAAAAGGTCCACAGGGTCACCTTTTCAACAATACAATAGGCAGAAGTACAACGCTATAAACAGCTTTATTTATTTTGTGTTCGCCAGAAGACAAAAATCTAATGTCTACAATTTCACAGAGGATTTAAAAAAATATAATTTTACAAACGCCAGCAACTATTTTATGGCATTAGTTGACTTCTTACTTTATTTTATTTGCCTAACTTGCATTGGGAAGATAGTTCACAACTGCCAAAAGCGATAGCATAGCACTTTTTTATGTTTCTATTTGTCGTAATATAGATACAAGCAGTTTATATTAGTATGAATAAATATTTTTAACAAAGCAATTAAGGAAGGGTGTCTCCTAATAAAGTATTTGAGTATGAAAATTTCCATCTTGTTATGTGGATACAGTCCTTTCTAGTAGTGTCAAGCTCCAGAGTATCTTAATGGGTAGAAATTGTCAGTGGGGATCTCAAATTTTGTTGTGAACCAATAAGGGGGGCTTGAAGTCAAAAAGGTTTAGAACTACTGATTTAATGGCCCATAATTGATTAACATAAAACTGTGGCTGTGTGGGTAATGCCCAAAGGATGATGACACGTGTTTTACAAGTTCTCATTTGAATGGCTTTCTCTATGACCAACACTTTATAATTGTCAGAAGTTAAATTTGTACAGCATAATGAACAATCAGCTACTTTTTAATAATGAAATAAACCTGTCACTGTGAGTTCAAATGGACATGAAATGAATGTATAATACAGTATGAAAAAGGACCATAGATCGACATCAGATACATAAAACTAACACAGTATAAACAATAAATTTGGTTTATTGTTATATATAAGCATTTTTTCAAATTAATGTAAAGGGGATTTAGAACCATATTCGTTTGATCAATTCATAGGCTAACTATGGTAAAACCCATGGCTTTAGCTTCGCTTATGTGTGAAAAGCACCAGTTACGCTAGATGAGTCAAAATCCCTAAATCAGGTAATCAACAGTTTAAATGTTATATTAAGTACAGTAGTCTATGGTTTAACCTGTAGACATTGTATTTCTGATGCAGACACAATGTACAGCCCAGCAGGAGTGTCAAACCTTACTTTTACCCTGTAGTGAGATCCTGATCGGCAGTCTAAAGATCCCCTCATACCTGTTAAAACAAACTGAGCCTCTGCTTTACAGGCTATTCAGCATCCAAAGCATAAACACTCAAAACTATACTGCAGGGATCACTGTTGTATTCCTATTACCTGTGAAGTTTTGGCAGCACCATGCACTTCGAATGGAAAGGCTGGGCAAATAAAATGGGCAAAAACTGTCTGCACTCTCTTGCCGCAGATGGATGGTGAAAGGCAACTCAAGCAGGGCTTTAAGACAACCATGGCCACTCTTGAGGACTCTGGAAAGTGTAGTCTGAAAAGTTTCCATTGTTTTAGAGATGAGAAAAAAGGAGACCACCGGTGTAGGTGCCCATATGCATTATAATGAATGCCCCTAGCCTGTGAGCTTCTGCAGGCACCACAGCAAGGCATGGAATAACTCTATGTTATTCAGTATGCAGTGGTGGTTGAGAGCCAGGACACCGAAGAGCAGAGCTGGACTTCCCAGATCAGATTGCATTGCCATTAAATTGCATAATAGAAAGGCCATTTCCATCTTCTTTCTTGAACAATGCACTCGTATGGCTAGACAAACAAAGCTTTATTATTGTTTCCACCTTAGTTATTACGGACCAACAATACTAATTGTTGCTTTATCAAGATTACCCTTTACAATTGTAAAACTGTGGAGGTTCTGTGTCTTTGGATAGTGTTGAACAGAATGTTTTACACTGTAGTTTTCCCAGTAACTTACTGTAGGTTTAATTACTACTTCATACTTCTTTCCTATTAGTACTGTTTTCAATTTGAGTTAAACTTTACATTAATCAAAAAATTATAAACTTTGACATATGAGATTCAAAGTGAGCAAGAAGAGGCTGGTCTTGAATGAACAAAAAACACAAGCAGATTATGTCAGAAAGTCCATTTTGTCTAGTATCTTCAAGCACTGTCTTCAACGAGTTAAATAAAGTCTTAAATGAATGCAAAGAGTAATGCAAATACCTGCTTAGAGTGGCAACTCTTAAAGGGGCCGCGTTCTTAAAGGGGTCGAATGGCGCGGTCCCGAGACCGGGGGATTCAGTTCCGGTGGTGCCGAGTCCGGTGGATCCAGTTCCAGTGGTCCCGAGTCCAGTGGATCCAGTTCCGGTGGTCCCTAGTCCGGTGGATCCAGTTCCGGTGGTCCAGAGATCCTGTGTCCCTTGTGTTCTTGATGTCGCAGTGCGGTCCAGCAAAAGGCTCCCAGTCCAGTTCAGCAACCGACACCTAGTCCCGTCCAGCCGGCGCCAAGTCTTATCCAGTCAGCCTTCCAGCTGGCGCCAAGTCCAGTCCAGCCGGCCTTCCAGCCGTCGCCAAGTCCCGTCCAACCAGCATTCCAGTGCGCAGCCAAGCCAGTCCCCCCAAGGACTTCCCCTGTCAAGCCCCCCGGGCTTCGCGCTCCCGAGCGCCACCCCGGGCTAAGACTGTTCCGCCCCCACCTAGCCCAAATCCCTCTGGACTTCCCCCCATGTACTCTTGTTTGCCCCACCCCCCTCCCTTGTTTGTTATTTTTATTGTCTCACCCCAACCCAGTTTTGATCCTGTCTTGATTGCCTGTGATTTTGCTCTCCTTGTTTTGCCTTGTCTTGTCATTTTCCCAGTCTGTCTTGTCTTGTTAGTATACCCCTTGATGAACACCCGGAAGAGTTCATTTAAGGGGGGTGCTTATGTCATGATTCCGTGTTATATGTTATATCATGTTATAGAAGGGTTTGTAAAGGGGAGAAATAAAGGAACAAATCACTACAGTGTTTAATCCCCGTCTCCTGGTCCCTATTAATCATGCTGTGTTTTTTCCCCTTTAAAAAGTCCTCATGTTTCATTGTCCTGTGCTCGTTCGTCTTGTGATTTGTATTTTGTGCCATATACCTTGCCTTGCTCCACGTCTTGGATTGAAGTCTTGTATATCCCTCTCTGTCATTTACCTAGTGTGATAACCAAGTAAGTGTAGTGTAGTGTAGTTTAGTGTCTGTATTAAGTGTTTGTTTCTCCCAGTTTAGGTAGTCCCTGTGCCAGTGTTGTATTTCCTTTTAGTCGATTTAGTCTCATTCCGCACTGTAGGCGTGCCCGGATGTCCTTTCAGACAAAATTGGAACCCTGTGACGTGTCCGCATTCACGCGTATTTATAACCTGCAGGTGCGGGTATAACTAGCCATATCACCTGCTGAGGTTATTTAAAGCCAAAATAATTTCTGCCGTGTTGACACATGTGCTTCACAACCGGTAGAACAAAGACTGTTCTCCCATAGCATTTGAAACGCAGCATCTCGTTCCCGCTTTTTCGGGGAACAGGGTTACAGCCAAGTAACCCGAAACATACATACGTATTTAGCAGTAAAGACTGAAAAAGTGTTTTCTTTTCAACGTTCCCTTTAACAACTGACTAAAACAGACATTGAATATTGTCTTGCCATGTAGAATGGGTTTCACATTACAGATTCTCCTTTGCCAGAAAAGTAAGAGAGAGGAGGGCCTCCACTTATATAAACAACAGGCAAATTGACTTTGGCCCTTTTTTTCTAGCCTTTTATGATGTTTTTCACCCTCCCCAGCATTACCAGGGCTGAGAGTAATTCATTCCAGGACCTGCAATAATAAGGTGTTCCAAGTGTATCTTCCCCTTTCTGTGAATCATTGCGGAAATAAGAGAAATGATTGTGGGGGGACATGAAGAGTGAAGTTAATGGAGGAAGCCATTTAGACATTACAGTCATTTTAATGTACTTATGTCTCCCTAAAATTACTCTTTAAGCAGCTCACTGCTTCAAGTCATGGAGTATTAGTCTTGTCAGCAGAGGCTTTGAGACCTATCGACTGCACAGATAGATACTAAAGACGGAGTTCACTTGACATTGAATAATGTTTCTGGCTCAAGAAAAGTACAGCTCACTCTTTCTACTCACCTTCTACTAAGCATCAGCAAGTGAACAGGTTTGAAAAAAATTGCAATATCACACGGAAGTGAACTTCATAATTATGACAGTTAAATTAACAGCTCTGGGGTAATGAGACCATTCAAACATTTTTTTAATTGAGAGTTTTGGTGACATCATGTAACACGTAACAACTGCCATTTCTGGTGATCTTACAATATACATAACATTGTCACTAGTCAAATAGCATAGAACAGCTACTAAGTTACCATAAACAGGACATACAGTAGGTTTCCGTCTAGCTTAGTTTGCTAAGGAAGTCACCCTTTAAACTATCTTCTTTCAGCTTTTTAAGGCTTATTCAGCACCACATATTTATTTTATTTGTCAATTATGGGTTCAGGGACACTAAAATTGAGCACTCCGATGGCCTTATGAGCTTATCATCCAAATTTGGCTTTGTTTCGACACAACCTTTGCCAATAACAAAGTAGAAGCCAATCAAAGCAAATAGCCCAGTGGATCTTTACCGTATAATTGGGATACATGTAATCATTAACCTTGGCGCAGAGCGAGGAAGTTAATGAATCAAATCAATACCTCTCTCTTCTGATCCATAATTATTTGAGAAGAGATGAAAAATTAAATAGGCCCAGCCTATGAGGTTATCATGCTATGCAATTAGCTTGCCAGAGGGAGATTACGTTACCTAGATACCAACGGGAGAAGTGTAATTTCTCTTTCAGATGAGAGTTTTTTAATGAAGAGTGCAATTACCTAAATAGGTCAGCAGAAGACATGGAAGCAGTTTTCATCCCTACCTGTGAGGGAGAGATTTAGAGAGACTAAAAGAAAGAGGGGGGTTTCCTCTAGATGGGTGTTGAAACAAGCACGCACACACACACACCTTTCCCCAGCCATTTGGATCTACAAGAACTACTCATTATCTACCTTGACTTGAGTATACAGAACAACAATGGTGATACGATTCATTATCTTGCATATATTTATGTACAATAAATACACTTTTCTTATTATTGTGTCTATGTGACATGAATATTTTTAAAAAGAACGAGAACAAAACAAAATCATCTAAATATTTTTTTTTCAACATTTCTGCAGCATTGGCGTTCTTATAGCACATTATGTAATTCATTTCTGCCACGGTTACCTTTATTGCTAAATGGTGATATTATTACATATTTTAATAGTAAAGTGTTAAATTGTTTTCTGTAAAGACGCTTTTAACAATGCGTTGTGAAAAGCACTATATAATATGAATTAAATGTTGCTAAATTTGATTGACTTTTTAGAAGGGATGTTGATTACCAGAGGCTGTTTGACTAAAATTTAAGTGTACTATTTAATGGTAAGATTAAGGTAAACATTATATGAGAACGGCAAAAAATCTATGACTTGCACATTGAAATACATTGTCCTTGTTAATTTCGACATTAGTAAATATTCGCTGAACACTGTGAGCTATATTATATTTGGGAGCTCTGTCCTTATGAAGATGTCATTTAAAGCAACACTATAGAACTTTTTGCCCATGGTTCCCCCATGTGGTTGATAAGCGTTGTCTGTTACCAGTGTCGTAAACAATTTTGCTGTACAAGCTTCTCCGTGGGCAGCGCAATACAAGTGAATTTGTTTACTAAGCTGATTGAAACCGGCAAATGCAGAAACGTCATTTGGAAATCAAATGGAACTCTTCCGCAGACAGTGGATGGGCAGGCTGTGTGTATCGACCCGAACACAGTGGGAGAATAATTCGTCCAGTTGTTCTTCCTGCAAAATAATTTAAGAGACATAATTTTAAGGTAAAAAAACTACAATAGTGTGCTTTAACTGTATACAAAGTGCATACAAACATACTGTAAAATGTCCAACTGATGTTTACCATAAATCAAACAAACATGGAGAAACACTAAGGCAGATGTTGTTAGCTAGCTTTGGCTTCATGTAAAGTAATATTAACTTTAAAATTGGTCCTCGGTTGCTGCATCAAACTATTTTTACGACTGATTCTTATTAATTTGTATGATCTTGTTTGTACATTTTAGTATGATTAGCTTTCGCACCAGTCACATTAGGGTTAGGAGTGAAGTTTCATTTTTTACAATCGTATGTTTTTGTACGATTCAAAATGTGCAAATCTCAATGAATAGGCCACCTCATAAAATTGCTACAAATTCTGTGGTATCAGGTTGGTTTAACCTATTCAGCCTTTGAACTTCAGACTGACCCCCGATGTGAGTTACTCTTAGCACAAGTTAAGCGGCAACAGTGTGATGAAAAGTCTATAGCAGGAAGCAAATACTGACCAAAAGAAAATCCATGCATAAGCTATATGGATAATGAAGAAAATATGGTTCAAAATTTCTTAAGGGAAATAGATCATATATATTGGTAAACCAAAAGAATTGCAGGCAGCGCTTAACACTCGTAAATGATCCCTGTATTTGGGCTTTTTAAGCAGTGGCTTAGGAGCCAGCCATAAGACAATGTTAAGTGGTGGGAATACAGACAACTGCTTTGATTACAGTGGCATGGCACTCATCAGTTCTCTCCAATAGCAAAACCCCCACTTCAGGCTGAACAAGCTTTCAATTTAAATTTATTTTTGGTCATTTTCTTCTGTATAATTGTCTTGATAATTTAACAAGTTGTTGTAATCATCCGATTAATGACCAACTCAGCATTTGTCTACAATAAATGAACAAAACACCATACATCATGTAATTCAGTATGCTATTAAATGTGCGTGTCGTAGCCTATAATATTATTCAGTATGCCATTGAGATACTTCAGTAGTTTGGACTTCTATTATTAGTGAAATGTACTTCCAAGTCGGTTCCTCATGTCATCACACAATTAAGATGAACTTTTCTGTAGCAATTAAATAAACAAAAACTCAGGAAAGTGATGTATGGTTGGAGTACTTGGAATTTACATATGATTGAAACATAATGATTGAAGTTGTTACTTTTAACACAACATTTATTTCATTTTTTATATATTGTAAATATATACACAGCTTTTACAAATATGCTGTCAGCAACCTGATACAATTACAAGCTTTAATATGTAGTGGATTTATTTGAATTACAAAACTAATTCGTCATTTATTCCATTTTAATTGTTTTGTTTCCTTTAGCAAGAATTTCATATTCTGAAGTTATGACCTTAATTAGGTAACACATATCCAAGTTCCACCCAGCAGGTAACTAATGATTTGCTAGTAGAATATAGAGCAAGCTTAATGATACAAGATTATTGTCTGTTTTGGAGGGGTGGTGCTTAAGAATTCACCCTGAACATTCATTATGTTCTGCACAGTCTCAACACTTCACTTGATAATCAGTCTTGTTTTTTTTCATGGGTTTTGGCATCTAACATCCACATTCCATATGAACTTTGTGACCAACCAAATGTTCTCTTTTGCAGGTTTGCAAGAATGACAGGTGCTTCAGAGTTTTCAAACTGCATGCCAGAAAATGCTATTCCCCTAACCAAACTTGGCAGCAACATCATGACAGCCTCTGAGCTGTGACTTCGGCAACAAAAGGATAAAAATCCACCAGAAAGAGGTTTTTAACAACACAAGATTAGCAGACACTTGGTTTTTCTGTGCTTTTAGCTACATGTCAGAGTGAGGAAGATGCTCCGTGAACCAGAGTAAAGTAGAGATTGTCATTCTCGTCTTTAGAGATGGATCTTTTCAGTACCAGGTGTGCCAGCTCCATCCCCCAAAAAGGGCAGATATGAAACACAGGGCATGTCAAAGATTTTCTTTATATACGGAAAGTTAATTCATGTAATAAATTTCTGCAGTGTACCTGTTTACAAAGTGCATGCTCTTGTCCATATAAGTCTTCATGTGAACCTGGGAAACTCGTGCTATCCGGTTGGGTTTAGATGTGATGTTATGACATGCACTGTTGTTCATATTGGAATATAACACTGTTTGGACTTTTTGTGGACTTACTAATAATTAATTTGTGTTTTCATCAACAAAGTTCCCAGACAGGTATCTCTTTACAAAAGACTCTTAGAATCGTAGTGTTTTTTTTTCCGATCATGTGTACACTGTAGTGAGTAAACATATTTAGCTGTTTTTAAGATCCCATTACCCGCGATCCAATTTTTAAACCTTTAGCTAGTGTGTAATGTTAATACCTGCAAAATGATAAAGCTCAAAGTTTAGTGACAAGCGAAATATTGTCTGTAACAGAATTCACTTTTCAAGAACTAGGGAGAATGGCTGGAATCGAACTACAGCCCTCTACTTCCCGGGAACATAATGTCACTTTTCAGAGTGTTTCTGAAGAAATGTCTTTATATAGACCAGAAGAAATCCAGTCGTTTTGTTAGAAGAGGGACAGCGGTGAACAATAGACTTGAAATATGTTAAATTTAAAGCGTTTTTTTAATTAGACACATGAACAAAATCCATTGTTAAACTCCCAAAAAACACAATCAAAGCCTCAAAAACAGCAAATGAATGGCTCCTTTAAATATTGCTCATATATAATGATTAAAATATTACATGAATCATTGTATAAATAACCATTAACAACGGTTTCCTTTCATGTTTTGAATATTAACATGCCCTAACAATGTCATTTTTTAGTTTCTATGAAAATAATTTCTGTATATACTTAGTTAATAATTATTCTAAAAATCCAAAGCAAACTCTACGCGTATGATATACAATAATTCTAATAAAAATACTCCTAAAGTAATATAAATCCTCGTTCTTTGAACAGAACAAAATGGGCAGGACTGAATAACTATGTATTGTTTCCTACTGTTTTATCCTCTTTACTGCCTCCAGTCTCACTGGCCTGTTGAGCTCCACTACAGACCCTAAGGGCCATCCTGCAAAGAGGAATAAAGGAAAGACTGCCCCCTACAGAGGATCCAGGGCATTGCCCTTGGCTCCCTCCTCCCTGCTTCTCTCTCCCTGTGTGCCCTCACCCTCTCTGTTCTGTTCTGACCCACCCTGTACCATGAAACCAATGAGACATGACCAAGTTCCCTCTCTGAGGTAGCACTGCTGCAGGCTAGTTTTCCTAAGAAGCCTGATTATCTTAAAAGAAGGAACTGGCCTTCACAAGGCAACTTTTATAGCAAAGGCATAGTGAGGCAACCATACGTATAGTGTTTTGTGAGAAAAAATCTGCACCTTGAGCAGATTTTATGGCTGGAGCAAAATTACATGGCTTTTGCCAAAGCGCAACAGCGCTGCCTATTACCAAGGGATTACTTGCGAATTTTTCTCTTGCAAAACTTGACAAACCATCTCCGCATTGATTTTTGTCGGTCTGTTTGCAGCTTAAAGATGAGAAGGCTTTTGTTTGCTGCTGAACCCTACAAGCCGTTTACCTTCCCCTTAGGGCAGGGGATGAACTTATGCGCCAATCTTTCTGGTGTGGAACGGCAAAAACTCTGTAGTATGACAGAAGTGTTATGGAGCCAAAGGTGGAAGAAGTGCAAAGTTTATCTGGTTTCAAACATCCTCAGCCATCAAAGAAAAGACTCTGTTGCATGTTTGATAAACTTACAAAGCCATTTTCTCTGGATCTTTCCCTTCCATTTGTGTGTGTGTGTGTCTCTCACTTTCTCCCTCAATCTCCCCACTCAATTTGTGTAGGAGTTTTGTTCTGAGGATGGCGAGGTGGCTTGTCTTGTTTTGAAGTTTGTCAGTTTGTGCTAGAACATAGCAGCCTACTCTTTTGGCAGCTCAACGCATGCTCTCACTTCTTTCCTCACAAACATTTGCCGTGGGTGGGTTGCTTGGTTTTTTGCCTGCAATGATCTATCATTATAAGGTGTGTGAGCTCAGAGGCGAGTGTAAACTTGGTCTGCTCCGTCTGCCGCGCCACCGCCCCAGTGCCTGTTAGCTCAGCGATTTCAGAGTGGTCAGGCCGTCTTGCCACAATCGCACGCTGGCGCCACAATCGCATAGCCCAACTGCAACCCTTTGACTTGGTAATGAATACATACTGAAAATACACAAAACCGCCTCGCTCTGCCCCGCTGCTACCCAGTACCAGAAAACTGTACCATTCTAAAGGCAGGACCGCTGGCCTGGTCACCCAACCTGACTGGACCATGTGGTCATCGGACTAACACTGGAGCACTCAGTGAAGAGAGTGACTGCTAACCTGAGAGGCCGGTCTTGGGCAAAAAGAGGGCCAGATGATTCTGTGCAGGGTGCCGATAAAAAGGATGAGTGTTTATGCTGTGTGTCACTTTGTGAATACGTGTTTGATTGTTTGAAGGTGTCTGTGTGCATATATACACATCGGGGCCGCTGGCCACAAGTCAGAAATACATTTGGTTATGAAACCTCTGCAGTCTCGCTGACCCCTGCTTTCCTAATTGCCAAAGACCAGCTATCTTTAGGCCTGTAACTTTCCATGCACTCTCTACAGGTGCACCGGCCTTTTGAACCAAAAGCAGGTTGCGATCTCATATTTTTGATGAAACTTTAAATTGCACAACTATACGCAATGGACGAAAAGCAACATGCTCTGGAATACTCCAAAAAGAGAGCGTTGTAGAGCACATTTTGTTATTACATATTATTCCAAAAAATGTATATTACAATTTATTTTAAGTGTATTCTACAGTCTAATTTAAATTTATACCAAATAAAGAAAGTTGAGTACTAACAGCATAAAAATAATTTTAGTGTTATTTATTTCCCTGTCAGCTAAAAGAAATGTAATGCTAACAGTCAGCCAGTTATTTTAGCATAAATCCCAATAGAATGATCAGGACACAACAGGGGGGGTTAAATACAAGACCACATTATGTAAAAAAATATTTCACTGCAGAAAACCACATTTGATCAGAATCAGGTATTCCATAGAGCTGTGTAATAAAAGTGATTAATGGCATATTCATACTTCTGTCTCAGGAGGGCTGTAGTGAATAGTTTTCTCACATGGCGAAGATTCTCCATCCATTTGTGAAACAAGCAACATTCTATAAGCAAAGCAGTTAACAGTTAGAGTAACAACTCTAAAATTTGTCCAAATGTTGACACAGACAACCAGATCGGCCTATTTGGGGTATTTATAGCCGGTATTTGGCAGCACTTGAAGGCAGCCCAGTGCTCCTAATTGAATGTTGCTATTGTAGGAACACTAGTCATTGCTCAGAGATAGGCATTTATTTCTCACTGTTTTTCTCTTTCAAATTCACTTTTAAATATGATTCCTATCAAACAAAAAGTCTAGTCTTTTTTCTTCTTTTTTATTATCAAAGCATACGATATTGTACACCCATCTGGAAGAAAATATAGCAAAAAATGTATGAGCCAGTGATATGAAATCCTTTCCATTTATCTTGACCATATTTTTCCTCACCTATACTGTGGTTTCTAAAATATATTCTATACTATAGGAGTCAATTGGGGATGATAGTCTGGGACTCGGATTAAACACTGTCTGGGAAACCACCTACTAAAGATGTTTGAAATTATATTAATATCCATATTACATACAACATACATATTCGTTTTATTTTATGTTTGAAATTATAATTAATTTTAAAGTGTGTACAAGACTGCCAGTTGAAATGAAAAAAAGATCCATGGTTTCTTGTCAAAACGTTTGGATAATGAATGAATATGCAAAATATAAATGCAAAGATAATATGTGAGAGATTGATTTCCAAGACAGTAGGCAAAACACAATTGAGCAATATTCTTCAAAATTGATGTCTCATCAAAGAAAGCCCCTATATAAAAATGATTGTGCTTCATGAAAGCCAGAATTTTCACCACACTCTTATAGCTCCAAGTCAGTCTCCCTGTTTTCTCTCTCTGACTGAGGTTGCCTTCACATCAGGGAACTCGTCAATTATTTTCTTCTGACGTGGCAAGACCTCGGGGGAAAAGCAAAGAGGTCTTCCTGTTTGTGTGGAAACCTGGAACCAGCCTTGCGTTTATTCAAGTGACTATACTTTCACACTGTAATTCAAGTCAGAAAGAGCCTGTCGTGTCTCATCCCTGGTCTTCTTGTTGTCATTGCTCCTGTTCTTATAGCTCAAAGCAGAAGCTGCTGAAGACAGGCATGTGAATGATTGGATACATGTGTTTGTACCTATGTGCATCTCTGTTTGGGAATGTTTGCATGTTTGGTTTGGAGGTGTGTGATCCATGTTTGATGTTTGTTCTTCCTCATTCAACCCTGTATTCCCAAAAGGCAAAACTTATTTTTCTACCCTGAAAGGACTGATCACAATAAAGGAATAAATTCTATGAAAAAAAACTGCATTGCAGTGTGATTAATTATACATTATTTTGCATGTATGAAGTATGACATAAATACATAAATAATCTTTGTGTATCATGTATTTGTGCTCATAAGTGGATGCAATTGATTATTTTTTGTTGTTTATAACAATTACTTCACCAAACTGAAATCAAAACTGCTACCCATAGATGATATATTAGGGTACAGGGTAAGGATTATTTTACCTAAAAATTCAGTCATCAACATAACAGGATTTTTTATATAGAATTATTATTTTAAACCTAAATAACTTTAATTCTTCTGTGGAATGTGAAAGGAAACTTCCTATCAGCATTGTTATGTTTGCTCTTTACCATGCAATTACAACAAATGAGCTTCAAAGCAGTTTAAAAAAGAGCACAAAAGCACCATATCATGCAAGTATCATGAAGCAGTCACTATGACTTGTTTACTGTGCTCCAATCGTATGTTTGAAGTTATGTAGTTTGATGGCTTTGATTGATTATATTTATGAAACTAATTATTTAATGTTTTTAAAAATCAGAACATTGGTAAATCCAGCAAGGCTGTATTCCCGAATATGTGTTTTTTTCCTCCAAATGTATGCAGTATGTCCTCAGTCTGAAGGCACTGAAATGTGGCAGTGCAAATGCAAAGAGCATAAATAATAGATGGAGAGTGTGACACCTCAGCGGCCGGCGGTAATGAACGGCAGCTCCCGCAGGTGGCTCCGCTAACCCTTATCTCAGCTCTGACTCACCCAGCTGACTAATAAAGATGACACTTGACAGCTAACAAAGCTTGTCGAAATCCCTGCCATCCCCACAGAAGATATCCAGCTGAGTGCTTCACCCCCTCCTTGCAACTGTCCTCAAGCCTCTCTGCATCCCTCCCATTTGAAAAAAAAGAAAGCACTTGTTTTGCAGTTTGTTGACCTTTGACCGCCTTAACCTCTTGATGTTTGTGTCAAAACCTGTGAGTACTGCTTTTTACATTTTCTTTCACAGTTCAGCAACTGACAGCTGTCACACTTGTTTGTATGCCATAAGCTGCAGTAAGATTTTCACTTGGGGAGGGGTTGGCACCTTGGAGGATACATCCAAACCTTACATCCACCAGAGGGCAAATGGCGATGGGCATTCCATTGCTTACAGTTTCTTGCTGTGGGTAACCAATAAACAATGAAAACAATATATTAAGATCTGTTTTTAGGCTTACCCCCATGCTACCCACACCCACCTCAACCTCTGAATTAGACTCCAGAAAGCCTAACCATGATCAGCCGTAAGGCACAACCCAGACTCACTCAAACTTTACCTATTCAAATATACTCCATATTAATCAACATAATTGTATGTTCTGCTTAGCTTTCTGTCTGTGACATAATCATCATTTAAAGGGATAGTTCACACAAAAATTAAATTTCTGTAATAAATTACATGCTCTCTAGTTGTTCCAAAGCTTTGTCAAATTCCAAGTCATGGTTTGGTGGAAACAAATTTAACCCAGGTCCCTAGTCCGCAAATTGAGTAAGCAGGTAGCGTAACACGTTTATGGTGCGTATTAATAGCTCCGCCTATTTTTTTGCGTCATTGCTCGCACGTGCTAGAGAAGAATCTCACGTGTGGTGTGTGGAACTAAGAAGCGACGGATTTACAGAACATCATTGTTTAATCACTAGAATGGTGAGCAAAGAGAACGAAATTTTTAATCAGAAATTAGAAGAAAGAAACAATAAGTTGCTTGTAGTGATAGCAGTACGGAACGTATTTTTTTCGATTAGTTAATAGATGGTTAGTTTGCAGTTTGTTTGCTGATACAGGTTGGAAAGGCTAATCAATCTCTTTAGTATCATAGAACCGGATTTCTTCGCTAAAGAACTGTTTCAGTTGTTGTTTTCATTTTCTTGGTTGGGTTTTTTTGTCCTTGGATTTCCCTTTTGTCTCTTTCCGGTTGTCTCCGGTGGGTTTTCCGGGTTTTCCTGTTTTTCCATCGCCTCTTGCGAATGGTTCCTGTGTTATTTCAGTTTTTCTTTTTTAATAAATCTGCAAAAATGTCAACAATTCTGTGTTTTTCTGTCAATATGGGGTGCTGTGTGTACATTAATGAGGGAAAAAATAGAACCTAAATGATTTTAGCAAATAGCTGCAAAATAACAAAGAGTGAAACGTTTAAGGGGGTCTGAATACTTTCCGTACCCACTGTATATACTGGTAGTCAATAGGGTCTAGAATCTTGATTATTAGCATTCTTCCAAATATATTTCTCTTTGTTCATCAGAACAAAGAAATGTATACAGATTTGGAACAACTCGAAGGTGAGAAAATGATGACATTTTTAGGTGAACTATCCCTTTCCTCGTTTTAGCAGTTAATAAAAATTGTTTACATAACGCCATGCCACATTCTAGGTTTTTTTCACACCAGTCTATTGTGCTGCTGGATTAACCTCTATAATTTGCAAGAGGAAGCTTCAGGTATACACAATTTGTTGATGTGTGTTTAGCAAGAATGGGTGCTTGTGTTTGAATCAGATGCCTTAGCAGATGCTGAAAAGAGAGTGCTATTTCGCCAACTGATAAATCTATATAAGGCTTTCAGTCCAGTTATAATATAACATATATTAATACATTGACTATTAATTTAGTCTCCTCCAATGGTCTGGCACTTAGAGGACTAAAATATTATTTGGTAGTAAAATCTAATAAATTAAAAATCATATCTGTAATTATTTTTATCTCATTGACGAAATCGTCAGACTCGAAAAGTACGTTGGCATTAATGGAATAGCATTGAAATGGTTTAAGTCTTATTTATCTGACCGTTTTCAATTTGTAGCAATAAACAATGATGTGTCCCGCAAATCGCAAGTCCAGTACGGTGTACCACAGGGCTCAGTCTTAGGGCCTCTGCTCTTCGCATTATATATGCTACCTCTAGGAGATATAATAAAGCTACACGGAATTAGCTTTCACTGTTATGCTGATCCCCTCCTTGAACTGCCACCTTACCGTGGTGGAGGGGTTTGAGTACCCGAAAGACCCTAGGAGCTATTTTGTCAGGGGCTATATGCCCCTGGTAGGGTCTCCCAAGACAAACAGGTCCTAGGCGACGGGTCAGACTAAGAGCGGTTCGAAAACCCTTATGATGACTACTAATTGGAGGACCGTGACGTCGCCCGGCATGGCGCAGTCGGGGCCCCACCCTGGAGCCAGGCCCTGGGTTGGGGCTCATATGCGAGTACCTGGTGGTCGGGCCCCCCGGGTTCCGGCCGGGCTCAGCCCGAAGGAGCGACGTGGGGCCACCCTCCTGTGGACCCACCACCTGCAGGAGAGACCGTAAGGGGCCGGTGCTAAGTGGATCGGGCAGCAGTCGAAGGCAGGGGCCTCGACAACCCGATTCCTGGACGCGGAATCTAGCTCTAGGGATATGGAACGTCACCTCTCTGGCATGGAAGATTGTGCGCGAGGTTCATGGATTCCAACTAGAGGTAGTTGGGATCACCTCTACGCACAGCTTGGGCTCTGGAACCACACTCCTCGAGAGAGGATGGACTCTTCACCACTCCGGAGTTGCCCATGGTGAGAAGCGGCGGGCTGGTGAGGGTCTGCTTATAGCCCTCCAGCTCAGCCGCCATGTGTTGGAGTTTACCCCGGTGAACGAGAGGGTCGCTTTCCTGCGCCTTCGGGTCGGAGATAGGTCTCTCACTGTCGTGTGCGTCTATGGGCCAAACGGCAGTGTAGAGTACCCGGCTTTCTTCGAGACTCTGGGAGGGGTGCTGGAAAGCGCTCTGACTGGAGACTCCGTCGTTCTGCTGGGGGACTTCAACGCCCACGTGGGCAACGACAGTGAGACCTGGAGGGGCGTGATTGGGAGGAACGGCCCCCCTGATCTGAACCTGAGTGGTGTTCTGTTATTGGACTTCTGTGCTAGTTACAGCTTGTCCATAACGAACACCATGTTCAAGCATAAGGGTGTCCATCAGTGCACATGGCACCAGGACACCCTTGGCCGGAGATCGATGATCGACTTTGTGGTTGTTTCATCTGACCTCTGATGTCTTGGACACTCGGGTGAAGAGAGGGGCGGAGCTGTCAACTGATCACCACCTGGTGGTGAGCTGGATCCGATGGCGGGGGAGGAAGCTGGACAGACTCGGCAGACCCAAACGTACTGTGAGGGTCTGTTGGGAACGTTTGGCCGAATCCTCTGTCAGAGAGATCTTCAACTTCCATCTCCGGCAGAGCTTCGACCTGATCCCGAGGGAGTCTGGAGATATTAAGTCTGAGTGGACCATGTTGTAGTGTCTGGATCAAGCCATTCAACCTCTCACTCCCTTTTGTCTTGGTTTCAAGATAACATCTTCAAAGACCCTAGCAAACCTAGCTCCATGGAGTCTGGTTTTAGGGTTTAAACTCTCAAAGATAGTGTGATAACCCTTTGGTTTCCCAGTAGGAGGTTTAAGACTCCTAGGCTTCAAAGCATAAGTGATTAAGTCTGTGTCTCATCTCTAACTTAACATCTGAGGCTAACCAGAGAAACTTCTCTGACAAATAGGAATTTATGTGATTTAAACTATCCTTTCTGTAAATCTATCTAAATGTCTAGGTTGTGTGTTGCCGCTCATGCTATTTTATATACTCTGTAACTGTTAGATATGCAAGTTTTGATTCAGGGTTCATTTGATGTATTCATACGTTCACAGTTCAATGCCTTGCATGTTTCATATGTAACTACACATCTTTGAATTCCCTATATGATGAGCTATGTTATAAAAACATAGCACACATCATACTATGTTCATAACTAAGTTTAGGTATTAAATGCAAACTGACCATACTGTCAGAGCCATGCAAATGAGGTGCCATGAGAAACAAAGGAACCTTCTTAGGCCCCCTTATCACTTTCATGGCATTGGCCCGCAGACCATCTGGGGGCAGGGCAGGTATTCATTTAAAACACCATCACCGAATTAGTTTTAGGTGGACTTTTTGGAATCGGAAGGGAAAAGAAAGAGGACAAGGAGGACACTCCTACGGACACCCCCGCTTGGGGCTCCCCTCTGGGGAGTCCGTTTAGGCCATGGAACTTTGGACTCAGAACCCAAACTCAGCATTTCAACAGGACTGCATTCTGAAACCATTCAAGATTTCCATCCACGCGCATATTGGTCCAACAACGAGATTGCAAGTATCCGTTTCTAAATATAGATTAGCTGCGTTAAGAGCGTACCTCTTTGTTAAAGATGATTTTATTGGTTTTCAGTCATGTTTTGCCTGCCTCGCAGCCATGCCCTCTCACTCTCTCTCTCTCCCTCTCTCTCTCTCTCTCTCTCTCTCTCTCTCTCTGCGCATCCTAGCGCGTTGTGTTTCATGTATTTGTTTGTCTTCATTTTGTTTACCGTGTAGAGTAGAGTTTAATAAAAACCCATAAAGGCATTTGTGATGGGTGCTCTTCGTTCACGCTCACAAACTTGGTCACTTAAACTGTGTTTCGATCTATGCTACCTCTGCTCTTAATTCTGTTTGGTAAAGTCACGTTACTTATAGTCATGAGATAACGTTAGTGTATAAAATCATTAATGTATTTGCCGGACGAATACATATGGGATTTGTATCACTATATTGCTAATCAGAATTGTAAAATATGTATGTGTAATGACGATTATTATACATATTTGCCTTTGAGCTAAACTAATTCCTTGACTGAAATTGACGTTTTAAATAACTAATTTCACATATGTTTGATCTTGATAGATCTGGTGGAGAATCATTTGGTGAGTTAAACTCATCCTTATTTTAACATGCAGATAAAAACGCTACAACATGAATGGTGTTAGGATGCTTTACTGTTGGCATGACACAGGACTGATGGTAGCGCTCACCTTTTCTTCTCCGGACAAGCCTTTTTCTGGATGCCCCAAACAATCGGAATGGGGCTTCATCGGAGAATATGACTTTGCCCCAGTCCTCAGCAGTACATTCACTATACATTCTGCAGAAGATCAATCTGTCCCTGATGTTTTTTTTTGGAGAGAAGTGGCTTCTTTGCTGCCCTTCATGACACCAGGCCATCTTCCAAAAGTCTTCGCCTCACTGTGCGTGCAGATACCCTCACAGCTGCCTGCTGCCATTCCTGAGCAAGCTCTGCACTGGTGGCACTCCGATCCCGCAGCTGAATCCTCTTTAGGAGACGATCCTGGCGCTTGCTGGACTTTCTTGAACGCCCTTAAGCCTTCTTTACAAGAATTGAACACCCTTCCTTGAAGTTCTTGATGAACCTATAAATTGTTGATTTAGGTGCAATCTTAGTAGCCACAATATCCTTGCCTGTGAGGCCATTTTTATGCAACTTAATGATGGCTGCACATGTTTCTTTGCAGGTCACCATGGTTAACAATGGAAGAACAATGATTTCAAGCATCACCCTCCTTTTAACATGTCAAGTCTGCCATTCTAACCCAATCAGCCTGACATAATGATCTCCAGCCTTGTGCTTGTCAACATTCTCACCTGAGTTAACAAGATGATTACTGAAATGATCTCAGCAGGTCCTTTAATGACAGCAATGAAATGCAGTGGAAAGGTTTTTTGGGATTAAGTTAATTTTCATGGCAAAGGACTATGCAATTCATCTGATCACTCTTCATAACATTCTGGAGTATATGCAAATTGCTATTATAAAAACTTAAGCAGCAACTTTTCCAATTTCCAATATTTATGTAATTCTCAAAACTTTTGGCCACGACTGTACATAACAGATCTCGCGAGTGTGCCAATATAGGCCCGTCGTTGAGATAGTTTAGTACCCGCACACCTTCCTCCCCTCAGGGAGAAAGGGCGGCTTCCACGATCTTCGTGAAGACCCGTGGAGACAGGGACAGACCGAAAGGGAGGACTCCTTCAGGTCGATTGCCACGAACCAATCCTGACAACTGATCGATGTCTGGACGCGCCTCTGCGTGAGCATCCTGAACAGCAGCTTGTGAAGGTGCTTTGTATAGGGTACGCAGACCTCTGGGGCTGAAGATGTTCAGTGGGTTACAACCCGCACTTCATCGGTCCCAAGAAAGACAGGCAGGTTGTAACCCACTGAACATCTTGTTTTTGAGGGACGAACTCGATGCCTGTTTTGCCAGAAGTGTGGTGACCTCTACCCGAAGTATGTAGGCGTGCCTGCCTCTGACAGAGGCAGAGATGATGCCCCGAAACTTGGGAGAGTCTCTGGCGAACTGGACCGAGTAACCAAGACGGGTCGTCCTCATTTGCCACCGAGACAGTGTGGGCAGCTCTTAAGCTCCCAGGGACTGTGACAGGGGGACCAAGGGGACGGTCTGCTTCACCATTCCCACGGAGGGTGGTTCGATGGCTGGCGGCGCTTATCATGTCGCGAGGGGGACCTCAGAGGGAAGGTTGGCTCTCCTTACTTACCTGCCTGGCAGAACAGCTGTACGCACTGTCGGTTAGAGAGTGGTGGCAGCTGTCATGTGTGTACGACCCTACGCCTCGCCAGGGCGTGAGGTCGGGTTTGCCGGGCACAGTCCACCGGAGTGTGCGATCGGCTAGAAGGAACACCCAGGGGAAACAGAAAACTCTCTTTGTGAGTAAGTGGGCGCCAGGCCCTGAAAAGGGCCCGGCTTTGGTGACGAGGCAGGAGCCGTCCAGTACCGACCGATCACAGCCGTAGCTGTAAAGGTCGGGCCCGATGTTGTTCCCCCTGGGATATTTCCGTCAGTGTCACTTTTCACGAGAAGGTTGTTGACGGGGTGAAGGTTTCCCCCTCGGCCTCCGCTTCCGGGGTGCCGCCTGTGGGGGCAGAGGAACCGGAGCCGATGTCGAAGGGGTCCTTGGCTGCCAGGGAACAGACAACACTCGAGATCTCGGAGGTCTCTGGGCGGCCGAGTCGCAGCAGGGTAAAATGTGGCTAATCGCCACTGTCTCCTTCTTCACCGTCAAAAACTGCTGAGCGCAGTTCTCGACGGTGTTACCAACAACCCATCCTGCGAGACGAGTGCATCAAGAAAGCGGACTTTCTCAGTGTCACTCATCTGCGCAAGGTTCAACCGGAGGTGTCTCTCCTGGACCACTACCGTGGACGTCGTCCGACCCAGGGCCCGTGCCGCCACCTAGAACGCTGTCAGTGGCGGCAGAGAAATCCTGCATTTTACCCGGGTTGGCCTTACCCTCGTGGAGCTCTCTCAACGCCTTGGCCTGGCGGACCTGCAGGATGGCCATGGCGTAGAGAGAGGAGGCAGCCTGGCACGCAGCAGCGCAAGGCTTCGGCACCAGTAATGCCGAAGTCCTACACGCCTTGGACGGTAGGCGTGGCCGATTCCCCCAGGTGGCAGCCATCTGCGGCACAGATGCACCGCAGCCGCACGTTCCATCCGGGGGATCTCGATGTAGCCTTTGACTGCCCCACCATCAAGGGAAGTGAGGGAGCCGGAGCTGGTTTGACTGGAGCGGGCCGACCACAGGAACCACGTATTCCCGGGTTAGCATGGCTGACATCACTTCTGCTTCCTCCTGAGCTCGACCCCCTTGGGATTCATCAGAGTCGGATGCCAGTCTCCCTCCGATGCTGCGAGCGACATCTCATCTACGTCGCGCATCGTTTCCGAGTGC
The DNA here is from genome assembly GCA_029783895.1 of Triplophysa bombifrons. Taxonomy (NCBI): domain Eukaryota; kingdom Metazoa; phylum Chordata; class Actinopteri; order Cypriniformes; family Nemacheilidae; genus Triplophysa; species Triplophysa bombifrons. The sequence continues at coordinate 12,209,810 of CM056451.1, read as the reverse complement.
GTGCCTGAGGATCCGGACGGTATGCCACCGCCGGTTGGGGAACAATCAGAAGAGCGAATCGGGGTGCGATCTTCCTGTGAAAACTTGGCTGGCGGGTTTACGTTTGCAGAGGTCCCCACATCACTAACGCTGCTAATACAGGCGGACTTCGGGGCCGTAGCCACCGATGTCACGGCCCGGGTAGCAGACGAAATGGTGGCTGGTTCCTCTAGGAAGAAAGCCACCCGTGACCGCAACTTCTGAATGACAATCTGCCCGCAGTGCGGGCAAGATGTGTCAACGAACACTGCTTCAGCATGCTGGACGCCCAGACACCTAACGCAGCGATCGTGTCCATCCCCCTCCTCGATGAGGGTGCCGCACCAAAGAGAACAGCGGGACATGCCGCGCTGGAGATTGCTCAGTCCTGAAAAGGACCTTTTTAGAAAAAATCTCTAACACCTCCGGAACCGGCGAGACGCCCAGGGGAAGGTCGCTGCAGGTAGAGATGATCCGCTGCTCTATGTCGTAGATCTGGCAATGTAGAAGAGGAATTCGTTGAATTATTTTTGTTCGTAGTGATGAGCGAAGGCTCTGAAGAACAAAAGGTAAATTAATGCTGCACGCCGGCTTCCTTTTATACTGGACATCCGGGGGCGGAGACCGGCATGCAAATTCCATTCGCCAAATTTCATTGGCCTTTTCTATAGTAGTCAGAGTTGATTGGTTCTCAAGGGCGAACCCCATCTGTCGTTCTCGACACAACGTCGAGAGACCGACAGAAAGGGAAGTCAAATTCTCTCACATTTGAAAATTGCTTTGGATAAAATTGTCTACTGAATGAATTAATATAGATGAATAACTTGGGATGCTGAAGCAATAGTTCACAATTTCTGTAACAAACATGTTTATGTTTAATAAATACTTCTACAGCATTTATTCGTCTTTTATATTAATTTCAACATTTACTAATTCATTTTGAATTTTAATTAATTTTTGTAACTGTTAACATTGGTTAATGCACCACAAACTAATATGAATAATAATTAGATTGATATTAAATAACATTAGCAAGAATAAATACATGCTAAAAAAGATAAATTGCTAATTCTTAGTTCATGTTGGTGCATTACAGGTTTTAATGTTAACAAATCTAACCTTTTTGTGAAGTGTCACTGAAAAAAGTTTATTAGTTTTCATGGCAGCTTGTGGTAGAGTAGTATTGGCAGAATTTTTTAATTATTCTTCAAATGCACAGATTAATTTCCTCCTATTAAGAGCCATTCTCTCGCTTTGAGGTAAAGCAACCCACCACGACTCCAGCACCTTCACCATCCAGTGGATACAATTATCCCAGACATTCTAAGAAGCAAACTAACTGAACTAGGTCTCTCTTTCTGTATTTGCACCTGGATAATGGACTTCCTCACAAACCGCTTAAGTTTGATCCTCGTATTTCCTCCACCATCATGCTCAGCACCGGTTCTCCACATGGCCGTGTTCTGAGCCCTCTACTCCTTGTACACATATGACTCTACTCCCACTCACCCTACCAACACCATCATCACATTTGCTGATAATACAACAGTGATCGGACTCATTTCAGGAGATGATGAATCAGCCTACAGAGACGAAGTCCAGAAACTAGAGGTGTGGTGTTTTGTTAACGACCTGTCTCTGAACACCTCTAAAACTAAAGAGCTGATTCTTCACTTCAGGAGGTGCCACACTGAACCAGCCCCACTCTACATCAATGAAGACTGCATGGAAAGGGTCCATACCTTCAAATTCCTGGGAGTACATAAAACCAATGATTTGTCACAGCAAAAATTAAAAAGGCACAGCAACGGCTGCACTTCCTGAGAGTGCTCAGAACAAACAACCTAGAGTGTCCGCTCTACTATAGATAGTCTGTTAGTGTTCTGCATCTCAACTTGGTAAGCCAGGCCAGCTGCCACTGCAGCAGACAAGAGACCCTTTAGCCAACAGGACTTTAAAGCCACAATATGGAATGATTTTGTTATGAAATATCCAAAAATCACTTGAACAGTGTGATACATTTCATGCAGTTGTGTACTAACATTATCCCAAATGTTCCCGAGAATGTGCAAATCCAGAGAAATTCTTATTAAAAATAATGGCCCGTCCTTTGTCTCCCTTGTATTTGTCGCATAGCAGTGACTTAATTAGAAAAAAATAGTGTACACAAAATACTCATGTACATTATTGAATAATTATGAATGCAGTTACCCCAGGAAACACAGCATATGTCGCACAAAAATATGTAGCCAGTAACATTACTTGTAAATCATGTGGGTTCGTTCACATTTACATTTTAAACGACAACTGTATGACTGTTTTAAACACGTAAATCTGTGTAGCATTACGCAACCAAATCAACTGATAAAGTCCAATATCAGTCGCGGGTTAAGGTAGCATTACATTCCACGTTTATAGCAAGATAATTCATTACGATGACATAAAATAAAAGTCATTCATTACCTCGTCCGTAAAAATGATGGGCGATCTCCATACGCCTCTGGATGGTGAAAACGACATGTCCCATAATTCCACTATCTTACATAACGTCATTTAGCTTCGCCTTTTGTTGTGCACCATCTAGCGGTCAAAATATTCCATATTGTGGCTTTAAATACATAAATTGCACTAAAGGCAATGGCCATTGTAAAATATATTTATATGCATATATAAATATATATATATATATATATATATACAGATTATGTCAGCCATTTCATTCAACTGCAGGTACTTTACTTAAATTCAATCGCTTTTCTGTCAATGTGCAATATCACCTTTTAAACATTTAGTGATATGATTCAATGTGCAATATCACCATTTATGTGTAACGTCACCTTCAAAACATTTAAAAATTCACTTAATATTTACTTTATATGGTACACTATACCTGCAGTAAATGTGCAATATACCTGTGCAATAATATATACCAGTTTGCAATAATATCACTTAATCACTACTGTTACTTATCCCATTTCAAGTGGAAACTTGTGTACATTTGTAAATTTGCACTGTATAGTCTTTAGTTTATTCATTGTCTGGGATTACATGTTTGTCTTTCTAACACAAGTCAGGAACAGTGCTCCAATTTTGTTGTGTGCAAAATATACAATGACAACAAAGGCTTTCTATTCATTTCGGTTCTATTAACAAAATACAAAATTCTAACATCGCCATCATTATTTGTCAATCAAGTCAACAAATTAGCACACTGTATGTCTTCCTGAATATGGATATTTTCTCAGTCTATCTCTGTTGAGGGCACTATTCTAACAAGCATTTGATCTTGAAATCAACAGACAAACGGCCATAAATGAGACATGTAACTTCACAGCTGGAACTTTCCAGATTGCAGGTGCAGTTCATAAAAAGTGGACAAGAGGCCCATAAAATTACTTCAAACATAAAACACACTACCATAAAAAGAGCAGAAAAAAACTTTAACCAGGCAGTTATTTATCTGTCTGGCAAGAAGACCACCAGGCTTAAATTGATCCTTCCTCAATATAAAGTTTTTGGTGGATGAAGACATTTTTACATTACTGTATTTCCTAATTTGGAGTAAATTTCAACTGCTGTTGTGGCACTGGCAACGATACCTAATGTGAACGTTCAGAAATGAAAAGCAACATTCCAACATGATCATGTGTGACAGGTAAGCAAAATGCACTGTTCTTTTAATATTGTAATTCAGGTCAAATTCAAATTCAGGATTATATGTAAACAATTGAGCTTTGATGTAAATTAATGTGGCTTCACACTTTTGAGATGATCTGCATATAATAGCATACATGTTTGAATGAATTCATTTCCCCTGTGAAAATGGTAGCTTGTGTTGATGAATTAGCATTTCATCGTCTTCTCAGGGAGGGACTCTCTCTTTCTTTCATTAGGGTGTGAGGGTGATGCAGTGTTCAGGAAACCATCTCTTCGGTGGACAGGCCCTTCTCAGCAACAAAAAACTGACATTTTCACCTGCTTCTTGCAACTGGGACATGTGGCACACTGACATTCCCAGCACCCACACTGGCAGGGGAATGTGCCAATTAGTGGCCATCTCATGGATAGGGCGTGGGGGGTTGGTGGGGAGCTGGTCGGGTGGGGGAGGGTTCGGGTGGTGAGCCCTGGTAGGGGTGGAGTGTAGTGGCACTCACTCCAGACCTCAGGAATGCCTTTCACTCAAACGCGGGATGTAATTACTTTGCTATCCCTCCCCTCTCAGGCTGCATCAGAGGAAGTCCCAACCCACAGAATCTGTACCGTAGGTGGGCAAGGCCATGACCTATACTGGCCCCACCCAGGAGCCAAATGGAGAACTAAAGCATTTGTGCATCTGGTGTGTGTCTAGGCGAGTATGCGATTATATACCATATGTTTGTGTTCTTACCCATGCACATTTCTGCTGTCATTAAAACATCCACTTAAGATAATAAAAACACCCTTCGATCCTCTAGTCTACAGTGACCATATGACACAGTCACCCTACTGCCCTTTGTCACTTCTGTGCTACCACATGTCCTTCCCCATCCATATCCATCACAACATTGAGAGCCTTCCCCACAGCTGGTGGACTCCAGGAGAGGGTGGTGGTGTGATGGGACTGTCTGATTAGGCTCATAGGTCTAAAACAAACAGATTTCCAATGGTGCAACTATAGTTACATTAAAGTTTTTGTTACTCCAGATTAGCATGGAATTATTGACTGGGTAAGTTTTTATAAGACTGTGGGTTGAAGAACTCATCTAGATAGAACAGACCCACAAATAAGTATCAAAAGTCACAGTATTTAATGAATATCAGCAAGTTTTTTGCTTTCTTTTGACAAGTTTACAAATACATTTACTGGGGAGTTTTATCATGCTTAATCTAAAGAACCATCTTAATTGTGTTTTCTTTAATGTTTTGTTGTAAAATACAAATACTTTAACTCATTTCATGTGACTTTAGTGTCAAACTTCTGAAAAGGAAAGAGAACGTAATTGGAGATTTAGGTTCCCTTTCTGTCGGTCTCTCGACGTTGTGTCGAGAACGACAGATGGGGGTTCGCCCTTGAGAACCAATCAACTCTGACTACTATAGAAAAGGCCAATGAAATTTGGCGAATGAAATTTGCATGCCGGGCTCCGCCCCCGGATATCCGGTATAAAAGGAAGCCGGCGTGCATCATTCACTTACCTTTGTTCTTCAGAGCCATCGCTCATGAGTACAACTCGAATTCTATGAATTCCTCTACTATCCTGCCGGATCTACGACGTGTTGCAGCGGATCGTCCCTACTTGCAGCAACCTTCCCCTGGGCGTCTCGGCGGTTCCAGTGGTGTCAGAGAGAGATTTCCAAAAAGTCCTTTTTAGGACTGAGCACTCTACAGCGCGGCATGTCCCGCTGTTCTCTTGGGTGCGGCACCCTCATCGAGGAGGGGGATGGACACGATCGCTGTGTTAGGTGTCTGGGCGTCCAGCACGCTGAAGCAGCGTTCGTTGACACATCTTGCCCGCACTGCGGGCGGATGGTCATAGAGAAGTTGCGGTCACGGGTGGCTGTCTTCTTACGGGAACCAGCCACCATTTCGTCTGCTACCCGGGCTGTGACTTTGGTGGCTACGGCCTCAAAGTCCGCGACATCGGTGGCTACGGCCTCGAGGTCCACCTGTGTTAGCGGCGTTAGTGATATGGGGACCTCTGCGAGCGTCAACCCGCCAGCCAAGTGCTCACGGGCCGCTCGCACCCCGACTCGCTCTTCCTACCGTTCCCCAACCGGCGGTGGCACACCGTCCGGATCCTCAACCACGCACTCGGAAACGATGCGTGATGCAGATGAGATGTCGCTCGCAGCATCGGAGGGAGGTATGCTGGCATCCGACCCTGAAGAATCCGAGCTCCCTCCCAAGGGGGGTCGAGCTCAGGACGAAACAGAGGTTGAGATGTCGGCCATGCTAACCCGGGCTGCTGCGAGCATTGGGCTGCAGTGTACGCCACTGCCACCTTCCCAACCTTCCCTCCGTGGGAATGGTGAAGCAGACCGTCCCCTTGGTCCCCCTGTCACAGTCCCTGGGAGCTCGAGAGCTGACCACACTGTCTCGGGGACTAATGAGGACGGTCCGTCTTGGTTACTCGATCCATTTTGCCAGAGACTCTCCCAAGTTTCGGGGTATCATCTCTCCCTCTGTCAGAGGTAGGGACGCCTACATACTTCGGGAAGATGTCACCACCCTTCTGGCAAAAACAGGCATCGAGTTCGTCCCTCAAACCAAGATGTTCAGTGGGTTACTATCCACACTTCATCGTTACCAAGACGGTGGGTTGCGCCATAAGTCTGTGTACCTTGAACAAAGCACCTTCATAAAGCTGCCGTTCAAGATGTTCACACAGAGGCACGTCATGACATCCAGGTGTCAGGATTGGTTCATGGCAATCGACCTATAGGATCCTCCCTTTCGGTCTCTCCCTGTCTCCACGGTCTTCTCGAAGATCGTGGAAGCACCCTTTCTCCCTGAGGGGAGGAAGGTCTGCGGGTACCAAACTATCTCAACGACTGGCCTACCTTGGCACACTCGCGAGATCTGTTATGTACACAAAGGGACCTGGTGCTCCGGCACCTAGACTGATTGAGACTCCAGGTCAGCTGAGAGAAAGGCAAGCTCTCCCCAGTGCAGAGCATCCTCTTTCTCGGTATGGAACTCAACTCTGTCACCATATCGGTGCAACTGTCCGCAGTTCGCGCCCAGCCAGTGTTGAACTGCCTGAAACATTTTCAGGCAGACAGCGGTCCCCCTGAAACAATTCAGAGGCTCCTGGGCACATGGCATCCTCGCCGGGTAATACCCCTCGGGTTGATGCACATGAGACCGCTCCAACACCGGCTTCAGAGTCAAGTTCCGAGGAGAGCGTAGCACACCGGCAGCAGGCGCATGGTGATGTCGCCCTGCTTCCAACGCACCATAACCCCTGGTCTTCCATGACTTTTTTTCGACGGACTCAGGTCCCTCTAGGCAGGTTGAGACAGGTCGTGGTGACGACTGACGTCTCCCTGCAGGGGAACGGTGCAGTGTGCAACGGGCACGCAGGCGGGGCGTGGACGAACCCCCGCCTGCGCTGGCATATCAATTGCCAAGAGTTGTGGGGTGTGCTACTTGCACTGAGCAGGCTACGGCCTCTCGTGCGAGACAAGCACATGCTGGTCCGAGGACAGCACTATAGCTGTAGCGTACTCAGATCGTCAGGGTGGCGTTCGCTCACAGCAGCTAACACAACTTGCTCGACGCCTCCTCCGGTGGAGTCAACACGTGACCCGTTCTCTGCGGGCCACACACACACACCCCGGGCAAACTGAACTAGACAGCCGACGTGCTTTCTCACCAGTTTATGCCTCGTGGAGAGTGACGACTCCACCCCCGCGCAGTCCAGCTCATTTGGAGGCTGTTCGGGTAGGCCCAGGTAAACCTGTTAGCCTCCCGTAACACCCCCATCTACCCGCTTGGTATTCCCTGTCCGAGGCAGAGCCCTCGACGCGGATAACCTCGCGCACAGCTGACCGCGGGACGGACGGAAGCACACCTTCCGCCCCCTCAGGAGCCTCCTTGCACAAATACCGTGCAAGGTCAGGGAGAAGGAGCACCAAGCGTTATTGGTTACACCACCGGTCTAACCGCACTTGGCTTCAGAGCTGATGCTCTGGACAGCGACTCCCCCTGAACCATTCCCCTGACAGAGGACCTGCTCTATCAGGGGAAGGACACGTTCTGGCATCCCAGATCAGACCTCTGGCACTCCCATGTCTGGTCTCTAGACGGGACGAGAAGATCCTGAGATGGCTACTCCCCCTCTATGGCAGAGACCATCATCCAGGCTAGGGCCCCATCTATTAGGCGGTTACACGCCTCTAGACGGCGCCTCTTCTCGTCCTGGTGTCTTTCTCAAATGAGAAAGACCCACCGAGATGTTCGATCAGGATTGTGTTTTCCTTCTTACGAGACTGGAGACTAAACTCTCCCCTCCACACTGAATGTGTATGTAGTCGCTATCGCCACTCATCACGACTCAGTTGATGGAAAAGTTTCTAGGATGACATGACCTGGTCATCAGGTTCTTTAGGAGCGCGAGAAGGCGGAATCCGCCTCATCTCCACTCCATACCCTCTGGTCCTGGGGGGCCTCTGGGCCCCCAAGAGCCCCTCGGAGGTTCCAATCTTCCTCACCTGAGTAAGACGGACCTCCTGATGGTGCTCGCTTCCTTCAAGAGGGTAGAGGACCCCTGAGCATCCTCCGTGTCCCCGGATTGCCTTGAATTCGGCCCTGGAAACTCTCACGTTATCTTGAGACCCAGGCCCGGATGCGTGCCCAAAAAGTTCCCACTACTCCCTTCTGCGGCGAGGTGGTGAACTTGCAGGCGCTCCCCACCGGGAGGAAGACCCGACCCGATTCGTGTTGTGTCCAGCGCACTCCGCCTCTACCCGGACCGCACGCAGAGCTCAAACAAGCTCTGATCAGCTCGGTGTCTGTATTGGAGGACAGCAGAAGGGGAAGCTGTCTCCAAGCCGAGGCTGGCGCACTGGGTCGTGGATACCGTTACGACGGCATTCCGATCTCAGAATCTCCCATGCCCATTGGTAGTGAGGGCTCACTCCTGGGCACTGGCCAGAAGCGCCTCCCTAGCAGACATCTGTTGAGCTGCGGGTTGGGCTACGCCCAAACACCTTCGCAAGGGTTACAACCTGCGCGTAAACCCGGTGTCAGCCCACGTCCTACGTGGCGACATGTAGGACTGGCATCCGGGGGGCGTATGCCTGCGAAAGCACCTTTCCACCCTACACTAGGTTGGGTCAGTGTGCTATCTACCTCTCTTCTTACCCAAACAAATGGCTAAGAATAGGTATCTCACCAACCTCCCTTCTTACCCAAATACTGGTTAAGAACAGGTACTCCTTCCATCACTAAACAAGCACACCCTGGGGGCTGGCTGGGCAGAGCAGCCTTCCCCCTTAGGCCGGGATACCATGTGAGCTATCACAGATAGCTCTAACCGGACCTAGTGCTACCAGACGTCTGTAACACCCCCTCCATGGGCTGTTCCGTCTGATGTATCCTCATGAGAATGGTTCCCACTCGTGGTAACCCATGATTTTCCCCAGGTGGACCTCCTCCTCGCGGTTAACTACCCAGTCCGCACATTCCATGCGTTCTCCTCCAAGGACGAGACCATACCTATATCCACCATATTCCTCCCCACGGGTAGGAGGTGGCCTCTGCAGCGCATTCCTGATTAAGGAAGTGGCGCTTACCCGGTGTAAACCCGAGCCGGACGGCCTCTCGCCTGTAGAGAGCTAAGGCCCCGTCCGTGAAAGGTTACCGGTCAGGGCTGTACCCATCTTTCTCCTAGAAAGCTCTGGTACCCCCCGACCACCACACTGGAAGGTTACAGTTTCGCGAAAGCATCGAGCTGACACGCCCAGGCTTGTTACCGTCGCTTCGTTAGAGATTGTGACGCGATACAGCGTTGTGCCGTTTTCCATAGGCAACCCCATCTGTCGTTCTCGACACAACGTCGAGAGACCGACAGAAAGGGAACGTCTTGGTTACGTACGTAACCTCAGTTCCCTGATGGAGGGAACGAGACGTTGTGTCCCTTATGCCACAAACACGTATCGTATTCTGCTTCAGTCGTGAGAGGCTCTCAGGCTCTTCAGAACAAAAGGTAAGTGAATGATGCACGCCGGCTTCCTTTTATACCGGATATCCGGGGGCGGAGCCCGGCATGCAAATTTCATTCGCCAAATTTCATTGGCCTTTTCTATAGTAGTCAGAGTTGATTGGTTCTCAAGGGCGAACCCCCATCTGTCGTTCTCGACACAACGTCTCGTTCCCTCCATCAGGGAACTGAGGTTACATACGTAACCAAGACGTTATTCTTCCTCAACGCCCTGCACCAGCCAAGCAACTGCCTTTGCTAAGACATTATTTTTTACAGGTGTTATAGCCTTCACTAGTCAATTACAATGCATAGTAGATAATAGCATGTGATTAATATGCTTTACACATTTTATACTGTATACTGCTTTACTTCCATTCTATGGTCTCAAGAAAGGGTTTCAAGTTTAATTTATAAGGCCAATGCATGTCCGCAGTACCCTTCAACAAGCTCTGAGCATCTCTTCGGCATCCACCCATAAGTGACCTATTTGAGCAGCTGTTGGTTATGTGGTCGCAAAGGACACAGGCTGACTGGGACAGACAGATGTGAGCCATGAGCCTGGTGGCTGAGACCCAGGACAGAGCCACTACCTCGACACCTGCTCCTTACAGTAAACACCAACACTTGCAGCAGAGGTTTCCAAGGACACTGGGATTTTAAAAGAATTAGGGCCATAGAGAGTCTGTTGGGAATATGGAAAACTCATTATTGACTATTGCAAAAAAACTTGAAATAGAAATTGCACTGTGCTGACCCACAGAAAAGAGTTATACATGAATTATTACTAAGATGTCAATATATTAGGAGTTCTTCAAGATGATAGTGTGTGTGTATGCATGTGTGCGTGTGTGTGCAAGCGTGCGTGTGTGTGGGTGCGTGTGTATGTATGGGCGTGTATGTATTTGATTTTCTTTATGTATTATATGTGTATATGTACAATAATTCCATAACTGACCTCTAACTGTGTTTTTATTGTGAGAGAGAGAAGCATGAAAAGTACACATTATGTTCTTACAAAAATACAGTTTGAGTAGCTAAATGTGCTGTCTCATAGAAACTGAACTTTACTCTGAAGTCTCACAAAACTTAACTTTAATGGCACTGGATGTTGCTACTGTAAAAATGGCAATCATGGCATTGTGTCTAAATGGCTTTTTAATCACATAACCTCTTTCTACCTCATTATACTGTATTAATGTATTTTCTCTTTGTTTACAGCGGACACTATCTCCTCACTCTGTTTGTCCCTACCAAAGCCTATCCTGACAGAGAGTCTGCAGGTGACATTTTGAGGCCACAGGGTCACACTGAAGATGATGGCGTTTGCCAAGAGGAGGATGCCGGAGGAGCTATTGAAAGAAGAGCATAAGATAAGAAGGAAAGAAAGAGAAAATAGAAGTATGCATTAGCCAAGTCAAGCTGACATTGTCACCAGTATCTAGCTACTGCACAAATGTGAATACACAGCTGATCAGCATCAAAAATGATTTAAATTTAGCTAGCTGAGGAACTGCCAGTTCTGGATCAACAGTGATGACAAATGTGCATGCTTATTTAGCTTTCTGCACTACAAATCCATTACGTCTTTATGAATTTAGGGGCACTTATTAACACACTTTAACACATTCAAACCCATACAGTTACAAAAAGATACAGACAATGCAAATATTTGCTTTAGCTAGGGAACTAGCTAGCTGGTTTTCTCTGAAGAAATATAGCGATAGTAAGGTTTAGGATAGGCTTGGATGCATTATAAAATATGAAACTAAACTGCTGTGTGATGTTTGAATAGGAACTATTTGTACACAATGCCATTTTCTTAATATTAAGTCTAAAATGTGTTTTAAAGGTCACCATTGATAAGGATTGCAAGTTAATTTTTGAAAAATATATTTATTTTAATGCAATATATTTCAATTATACCTGAAGTATATTTGCAATGGTTCCACTTTATCACAATCATATTCACTTCTTTATCTTTAGTTGAACCTAAACAATTCTGCACAATTAAAGTGCATTAAATTTGTTGTTCCAAATAGCAGACTTTAAATATACTTATCTATTATACAATAAGTGCAATGAAGTACATTAAGTTCATTAAGTATTGTATCGTTTAGGCCTACTTAGAATTAAAAAAATTAATATACGTATTTTAGTATTTTTACTTTTTACTAGGGGAGCCTGGCTGTTTAAATGAGTATACAGTTCTGCTCAAAGTTTACATACACCTTGCAGAATCTGGAAAAAGCTGAAACATTTGGAAAAATAGAGGATTTCGGAAAATGAAGGTTCATTTTTAATTTAGTCCTGCCCTGAGCCAGCTATTTCACTGAAGAAATGTTAGCATGAAGTTCACACTAAAGAATAATAACAGATTTTCTAAAAATAGCCCAGGGCAAAAGTTTACATACCCCTGATTCTTAATACTGTATGATGTTACCTAAACAATCAATGACATTTTTTATGTTTAGTCATAGTTGTTTAAGGGTTACTTGTCTGTTATGAGTCATTAGACTGTCCACTGATCTTCAAAACAATCACCCAGGTCCTCCACAATCTTTGCTTTTTGAGCATTTCTGGATATTTTACTCATGTCCAACAGTAACTGTATGATTTTGAGATTCCTCTTTTTACAATGAGGACAATCAAGAGACTCATACACAACCATAACAAAAGATAGAAACATTCAGTGCTGCCCACAAAGTCAATACGATTAATTTAAAATCAGGTGGGTGTAAAACCTCTGAAATGGTTTTGGTGACTAAACATACTATGACTAAACATAACTATGACTAAACATAACTATGACTAAACATAAAAACTGTCAATGATTAGGTTATGTAACAGCATACAGTATTAAGAACCAGGGGTATGCAAACATTTGCCCTGGGCTATTTTGAGAAATACTGTTATTATTCTTTAGTGTGAAATTTATGTTAGCATTTCTTTAGTGAAATAACTTGCTCAGGGCAGGACTACGTTAAAAATAAACCTTAATTTTGAAAATACTCTTATTCTTCCAAATGTTTCAACTTTTTCCAGATTCTGCAAGGGGTAAGTAAACTTTGAGCAGAACTGTATATAAATTCACTTTGACTTGGTATCTTTTTGAGAAGTCGAATTAAACATATATATACCAGGCATTTATAATGGGATTGGCTGGAAGGCCTGCTCCTCAAAGGCACAGGAAGTCATAATTTAATTCGGCTGGCAAAAGAGTACAGTTTTTATATTTAGATATTTTTCCAAGTTTGCTTTTATATAGGGAGGTTCTTTTATATGCTGGACCTCTGTTCAGGAAAAGAGGGATACTTGTGATTGACAGAACTCAGATTTACAAACAAAAAAAGGTGCCAATGCAGGAATCACAAATGCCTTCGTAATCCAATAAAACAATTTTTAGGTTTTGATTTTTTTCAAAACAACTCCCAGAATTATACAGCAGACAAACTCAAGAAGACATGTTCTAAATTGTGGAAACAGGCAGCTACAAAGAATTAGTAATTCTGATAATTACTCAAAATTGCAACTGAGGAGGCAAGACAACACAATTAACAAATGGCAACAGCAACTATTTATAAAAGGTACATAATTAAGAAGAAGATAATTAGAAATTGCCGTGAAGATGCTGTCCAGTGATGCTGACCTCTGAATATGAACTTCTAACATTACATTTGCAACAGTAACCCAACTAGCTACACGACATTCTAAAACGCATGAACGTTTTCCTCATTCAGCCAAAGTGATGTAAAGCCAACCTCAGGCATGTTTGCTCAGTTTTTTCTTCCACCTGAATGCTTAATTACTTAAATGAACTCATTAAGTGCTTCATTGGACAAATGTAACACATTTGGCCAAGGTCACGGCTGACAAAGATTTAATATGACCCTAGAAAGCCAGTGAGACAGTAAGGTTTGTGTAGCCCACCGATGTCACAACTGAACATTAAGGCCAGTCTGAAATGACAGAAGAATGCAAAAATAGATAAGATTGATAGAAAGAGGGTTATGAGTAGGTTATGTGGTTTAATAAATGTAATTAGTATGAGCATTTAATTAATCCTTTTCTTTTTACCATTGTAAAAGTTTTGGAAGGAGTTGACATTCTATAAGAAATGCTTTCAGAGGGTCAAAAAGTTAACTAAAATGATCCATGATGATCCATCTATTTATGTCTTCTAGCACCTTCATAAATGTTTATGGATAATATGTAATTTTGGGAGGTGGTGTAGATTATAATTGCTGTATATTACATACTTTGTGAAAAAAAGAAGCTATACCTAATTTCTAAAAAGAAAACTTAAGCCAAAACTGTTGCGTCCTTAATCACAGTCCTGCAGAACCTAACATTAAATTCTCTGACAGTTATGTCTCAAACAAAAATCAAGTGTGAAATGTAGGGCACGCTGCATTTTAACGCCTAGCTCTGGTATAGCTCTCCTCTCAGATCTGGTCTGGAGCTGAACTACCGTTCCCGGGGACCATGGGGAAGGACAAGTCCTGGCTGTCCTGGCTCTTGACAGGGGAAATAAATCACTGCGCACACCTGAGGATAGCCTTCCAGGCTGCAAGCTGGGAACTTCATTATCCCGCCCCTGCCTCTTATTACTATGCATATCGCTCTGATTGGTCCCGGGCTCTGACAGACCGCAGCCTACTTCTGTAAGCCTTGGAGGAGCAGGGGCTCAGTCTTTTTCCACATACATTGAGAAAGCATGAGAGGGGGATGAGCGCAACTTTGAATGGACCAGAAAACTGACAAGACATAAAGAAATGAGAGTGAAAGACAGCAGTTAAAGAGATAGTTCACTCAAAAATGAAAAATTCTGTCATCATTTAATCACCCTCAGGTTGGTCCAAACCTGTATAAAATATGGGAAGAATACTTGGAAGATTGTCAGTTACCCTACAGATGAGTCCATGGAGGATGAGATCTGTTTGGTTACCGAAATTCTTCCAAATATCTTCTTTTGTGTTCAGCAGAACAAAGTAATTTATACAGGTTTGGAAAAACCTGAGGATGAGTAAATAATGACAGAATTTTCATTTTTGGATGAACAATCCCTTTAAAGAGAAAACATTACAGCAGACTCTTTCATTCTGATTGACTTATAATGCATTGCAGGCCATTTACACTTAATCAGTTGTGTTCCCTGAGATTCAAACACAAACAGTTGCTATGCAGGCCATTTAACAAAGAAAAAAAATGGATTGACAAAGTTGAAAAATAATGTAACTGATATGTAAGGGGAATTCTTCAGGAAGCTGCTGAATTTTGTGTTGTTAAAAGTGTATTTTATTTATTTGAAAACCTAGACTAAACTCACCACAATGAGGAATTTAATTCTTAGTGGTTGCCCCTTTGGGTTTGTGATCAGAGTGGATTTAAACTCATTCCTAACATTTGATCTCAAGGCACTACTGTTTTGAATTGTATATTATTCTTTAATGTTTGTGGCTCTAAATGCTGAGAATGTAATTCTGACTCTGAGGAAAATGTGTGAAGAGAACAATGCTGGTTCATATCTATTGATTTTATTGCTTCCTCTTCCACCAGTCATGAAGACGTGTTTGGGTTTATCTGAAGAATTTGGAGGGGTATACTTTTGCTGTGTGTAAAATGCATTATTTTTTGCTCGCTTCTGTCTCAGTGTTGACACAAGTAGGATAATATTATTCAGTCTGAGCAGAGGTGATTTACCTGAAAAGAAAGCACATGATTACACAAGGACCACAGAAGGCTGGATATACCAAGTGTTGTTGCATGTAGATGTTTGACTCGACAAGTTCCCTTTCAGTCGGTCTCTCGAAGTTGTGTCGAGCCGACAAATGTGGTTCGCCCTTGAGAACCTATCAACTCTGACTATTATAGAAGAGGCCGATGAAATTTGGCTCATGAAATTTGCATGCCGGTCTCCGTCCCTGGATATCTGGTATAAAAGGAAGACGGCGTGCAGCATTAATTTACCTCTTGTTCTGAAGAGCCTGAGAGCCTCTCACGACTGCAGCAGAACACGATACGTGTTTGTGGCATAAGGGACACAACTCCATCAGGGAACTGAGGTTACATATGTAACCAAGACGTTCCCTTTCTGTCGGTCTCTCGACGTTCTGTCGAGAACGACAGATGGGGTTGCCTATCGAAAACACCACAACACTGTATTGCGTCACAATCTCTAGCGAAGCGACGGTAACAGGCCTGGGCCTGTCAGCTTGATGCTTTCGCGAAACTGTAACCTTCCAGTGTGGTGGTCGGGGGGGTTCCAGAGCTTTCTTGGGGAAAGATGGGTACAGCCCTGACCGGTAACCTTTCACGGACGGAGGCCTTAGCTCTCTACTGGCGAGAGGCCATCCGGCTCGGGTTTACACCGGGAAAGCGCAACTTCCTCAATTAGCCCAGGAGGTGGCTATACCCCGTGCGGAGTAAGCCCTCACTGCCAAAGGGCATGGGAGATTCTGAGATCGGTATGCCGTCGTAACGGCATGCACGGCCAAGTGCGCCAGCCTCTGCTTGGAGAGAGCCTTCCCCTTCTGCTGTCCTCCAACACAGACAAGGAGCTGGTCAGAGCTTCTGAGCTGTGCGTGCGGTCCTGGTAGAGGCGCAGTGCACGTACTGGACACAACACAGATCGGGTTGGGTCTTCCTCCCCGATGGGGAGCGCCTGCAAGTTCACCACTTGGCCACGGAATGGATAAGTGGGAACTTTTTGGGCACGCATCCGGGCCTGGGTCTCAAGATATCGTGAGAGTTTCCAGGGCCGAATTCAAGGCAATCTGGGGACATGGAGGATGCTTGGAGGTCCCCTACCCTCTTGAAGGAAGCGAGCGCCATCAGGAGGGCCGTCTTACTCGTTAGGTGAAGAAGATCGGAACCTCCGAGGGGCTCTTGGGGGGCCCAGAGGCCCCCACAAGACCATTTTAGGGTCCCAAGAGGGTGTGGAGCAGAGACGAGGCGGATTCCGCCCTCTAGCGCCCCTTAGGAACCTGGTGATCTGTTCGTGTTGCCCTAGAAACTTTCCATCAACTGAGATGTGGGGAGTGGCCATAGCGACTACATACACATTCAGTGTGGAGGGGAGATGTTAGTCTCCAGTCTCGTAAGAAGGACAACACAATCCTGATCGAGCACCTCAGTGGGTCTTTCTCGTTGAGAGAGACACCACGACTAGTAGATGGGGCCCTAGCCTGGGTGATGGTCTCCGCCATAAAGGGGGAGTAGCCAACTAAGGATCTTCTCGTCCCGTCTAGAGACCAGACATGGGTGTTCCAGAGGTCTGATCTGGGAATAGGTCCTTTCTCAGGGGAATGGGTCAGGGGGAGTCGCTGTCCAGGGCATCAACTCTGAAGCCAAGTGCGGTTAGACCAGTGGGGTGTAACCAATAACACTTGGTGCTCCTCTTTCCTGACCTTGCAAAGTGTCTGTGCAAGGAGGCTTCTGGGGGGGGAAGGTGTGCTTCCGCCCGGCCCGCGGTCAGCTGTGCACAAGGGTATCCGTGCCGAGGGGCCTCGGACAGGGAATACCAAAGCTGGCAATATTGGTGTTGCGGGAGGCGAACAGGTTTTCCTGGGCATACCCGAACAGCATCCAAATGAGCTGGACTGCGCGGGGGTGGAGTCGCCACTCTCCGTGAGGCGTATACTGACAAGAGAGCGCGTCGGCTGTCTAGTTCAGTTTGCCCGGGGTGTGTGTGGCCCACAGGGAACGGGTCACCTGTTGACTCCACCGGAGGAGTTGTTAGCTGCTGTGAGCGAACGCCACCCTGACGATTTGATGTAAGCTACAGCTGCAGTGCTGTCCTCGGACCAGCATGTGCTTGTCCCGCACGAGAGGCCGCAGCCTGCGGCACAGCCCACAACTCTTGGCAATTGATATGCCAGTGCAGGCGGGGATTCGTCCAACGGCCCGCTACTGCGTGCCCGTTACACACTGCACCACACCCTTGCAGGGAGGCGTCCGTCGTCACCATGACTTGCCTCGTAACCTGCACAGAGGGATCTTAGTCCGTCGAAAGTCATGGAAGACCAGGGGTTTATGGTGCGTCGGCAGCAGGGCGTCATCACCATGCACCTGCTGCCGGTGTGCCACGCTCTCCTCGGAACTCGACTCTGAAGCCAGTGTTGGAGCGGTCTCATGTTCATCAACCCGAGGGGAATTACCCCTGCGAGGACGCCATGTGTCCCAGGAGCCGTTGAATTGTTTCAGGGGGACCGCTGTCTGCCTGAAGTGTTCCAGGCAGTTCAACATCGAATCTGCGTGTACTGTGGACAATTGGGCCAACATGGTGACAGAGTTGAGTTCCATACCGAGAAAGAGGATGCTCTGCACTGGGGAGAGCTTGCCCTTCTCTCAGTTGACCTGTAGTCCCAATTAATCTAGGTGCCGGAGCACAAGGTCCCTTTGTGTACATAACAGATCTCGTGAATGTGCCAAGATAAGCCAGTCGTTGAGATAGTTTAGTATCCGCACACCTTCCTCCCCTCAGGGAGATAGGGCGGCTTCCACAATCTTCGTGAAGACCGTGGGGACAGGGAGAGGCCGAAAGGGAGAACAGGTCGATTGCCACGAAACCAATCCTGACACCTGATAGATGTCTGGATGCGCCTCTGCATGAGTATCCTGAACGGCAGCTTTTGAAGGTGCTTTGTTCAGGGTACGCAGACCTATGGTGCGCGACCCGCCGTCTTTCTTGGGAACGGTGAAGTGCGGGTTGTAACCCACTGAACATCTTGGTTTTGATGGACGAACTTGATGGCTGTTTTGCCAGAAGGGTGGGGACCTCTACCCGAAGTATGTAGGCGCCCCTGGAAGCAGACATCACGGGAGATCTCGGAGGCCTCTAGACGGCCGAGTCGTGGCGCGGTAAAATGTGGCTAATTGCTACTGTCTGCTTCTTCACTGTCAAAAACTGCTGAGCGCAGTCCTCGACGGTAATACCAACAACCCACCCTGCGAGACGGGTGCATCAAGAAAGCGGACTTTCTCGGTGTCACTCATCTGCGCAAGGTACAGCCAGGGGTGTCTCTCCTGGACCACTATCGTGGACATCGCCCGACCCAGGGTCTGGGTTTATACTGGGGTCGGCCTTACCAACCCAGGTATAATGGAGTTCTCCCAACGCCTTAGCCTGGCGGACCTGCAGGATGGCCATGGCGTAGAGAGAGGAGGCAGCCTGGCCCGCGGCAGCGCAAGCTTTCGACACCAGTGATGCCAAAGTCCTACACGCTTTGGACGGTAGGCGTGGCCGATTCCCCCAGGTGGTAGCCGTCTGCGGCACAGGTGCACCGCAGCCGCACGTTCCACCCGGGGGATCTCGATGTAGCCTTTGGCTGCCCCACCATCGAAGGGAAGTAAGGGAGCCGGAGCTGGTTTGACTGGAGCGGGCCATGAGTGGAGGGCTCCAAGTTTTACGCTGGGGGTGGAGCTCGGATTCGTCAGAGTCGGATGCCAATCTGCCAAGATATTGGAGAAACAATTATAATAATAGAAACCAGAAGTGAAACCCTCTGAACAAACTTACTACATTGCCTCACAGTACAGAGACTTCTTTGATCAGAGTTACAAATTACCTTCACAAAAAGAAAGTAGAATGCCCGGCAGCTCCCTCACGGTCAACTGCCGGCCACAAAAACATAATAAAACATAACAAAAAATCCAGGCCTGGTCCTCTTTCGTCGTACACGGCTGTCACTCGTCCTTTTATGCTTCCGATCTCCTCCGTGAGAGAGATGCAAGACCAGGGCCCCCTTTCGCCTTCAGAACTGCCTTAATTCTACGTGGCATTGATTCAACAAGGTGCTGAAAGCATTCTTAAGAAATGTTGGCCCATATTGATAGGAAAGCATCTTGCAGTTGATGGAGATTTGTGGGATGCACGAAGCTCCCGTTCCACCACATCCCAAAGATGCTCTATTGGGTTGAGATCTGGTGACTGTGGGGGGCATTTTAGTACAGTGAACTCATTGTCATGTTCAAGAAACCAATTTGAAATGATTCAAGCTTTGTGACACGGAGCATTATCCTGCTGGAAGTAGCCATCAGAGGATGGGTACATGGTGGTCATAAAGGGATGGACAGGTCAGAAACAATGCTCAGGTAGGCCGTGGCATTTAAACGATGCCCAATTGGCACTAAGGGGCCTAAAGTGTGCCAATAAAACGTCCCCCACACCATTACTGCATTAATGAGAAATTGAACAGGTGTTCCTAACAATCCTTTAGGTGAGTGTATATGAGGGTTGGGGGGGTTCCGATTGTCATATATGTGCATGGGGGGCCCCAAGGACAAAAGGTTGGGAACCACTGCTCTAGGAGATATAATAAAGGGACACAGAGTTAGCTTTCTGTCACGATTGTGTAAGAGGCAGAACCCAAATGCAGGCAGGTGAAGGTAACAAGGAGACTTTATTTAAGTAAAACAAAACAAAACCCACGATGGGGCAAAACAGAGACTCTCACAAACTCACAAAACAGAAAACTTTCCACGAGGGGAACAGAACAAAACAGCTAATAAATAATAAGTCCAAAACACGAAATCCACAGACAGAACTCACGGGGAGGAAACACACACAGGGAAATCCAAAAACCGTCAGAAAGAGTAACGCAGGGCAAGACAAGAAATAACATACAATGAATGTAAACAGAGAAGCAGAGATACTAAATAGGGACATGATAACGAGGGGAGATTGCACAGGGACGGAGACGGGCAGGTGACAAGACTAAACACTAATGGGAAAACTGGCGGGAAGAAGATGGAACAGGTGAGGGAAATAAAACACTAATGGGACACTAACGGAGAAACAAGGGGGCAGAGCTAAACGAAAAAGAGGAGGACATGCGGTGAACTATCAAAAAATACCGCCACGTGTCTCCACATAAAACAAAACATACACACAAGACATGGTACTGTCAAGGTCCCGTCCACAAGGTGCAAAATCTCGAAGTAGGAAGGACGGAACCCTGACAGCTTTCACTGTTATGATGATGATACTCAATTTTATATTTCCTCGATGCCTCATGAAACACAGGAGTTTCATTGAATAATGAAATGCATAGTCAATATAAAGGACTGTATGAGTAACAATTTTTATTACTGAACTCGGACAAAACAGAAGTGTTGAGTTCTTTCACGTACAAAAAAATATGACCATATTAGCCTGGTTCTGTCAACTTTGCACTGATTACCTATAAAGCATCACATCAACTTTAAGATCTTGCTTATTACCTATAGAGCTCTACATGGTTTAGATCCGCAGTATTCGAGCAAACTTCTATTGTATTACAGTCCTTCACGTGCATTACGCTCCAAGGCGTCCTTTCAGTTGGTAATACCTAGAATTTCAAAATCAAGTGTAAGTGGTAGATCCTTTTCCTATCTAGCGCCTAATCTTTAGAAAAGTCTTCCCTGCACTGTCCGGGAGGCAGACACACTCTGTCAGTCTAAATCTAGACTAAAGAAACACATTTTCAATCTTGCATACACTACACTTCCATAATATAAATCCTCTGAGGGTTTAGTTAGATCAACTGAAAACAGGAACACTAGTACTCTACTCTCAGCCAGTCTTGTCTCATTGTTTCAAGGTAAACCACAGCGAGCAGGATGCAGTTCATGCCCAGACCTGATGGTAGAGCAGAGTGTGTGTGCGTCCATGTGTGTGTGTGTGTGCGTCCATGTCTGTGTGTGTTTATGTCTATGTGTTTTAGTATGTGTGCATATTGTGTTTGTGGAGTGTTTTGTATGTGGATATTTCTGTCTTCTTTTTTTAAACCTTTTTCTTGTTTTTACAGGTATAACTTTAATTGTTTTGCTTATAGTCAATATGTCTCATGTACAGCTGCTTTGTAAAAATGAAAATTGTGAAAATCGCTATACTGTATAAATAAAGTTGAGTTGAGTAGCTGACAGGTATGTGCAGACAATTTTATCTAAGTTTGTCAGTCTGTATGGGCCACTTAACACCCATCATGCATTTGCATTTTCATTTGAAAGACTGCATTTTAGATTATGGACCTGTCTATTCATTCTGGTGCTTCTCTTTTGAAAGATTTAATGGAATGTTAGGGCAATATCATAATAACCAGTGAAACATGGAACTTCAAATCATGAGACATTTTCATCAGAGCCAACATCATTATATTCCATTCCCATGTGAACATGGTACTACATTTATTAACATCCTAGGAAGCAAGAAATATGATACTTTGTCTCTCTACAGAGCCACTGACATGCTGTTTCTGAAACGAAATTCCCAGATCTTATCTGAATCGCTTCATTTAAAGGAATTAGACAGTATTGAGCTACTGCCCCAATTTCAGGATGTTGTTCTAGAAGAATCTGACAGATAACATCTGTTATTAATGTACAATAAAATATATCCTGACAGCTTTGTATTAGAGGTAGCTCGAAGTGGCAAAGACTTGCTCTAAAGTTAAGAATCTTGGAGTAACTGAAAGTTCTGCTTGTGTTTTGGATAAATGGTGTGCTGGTAATGAAAGTTTTGAGGAACCTGTCCTAGATCCAAATGCAGATGTCCGACCTGGAATTATTAAAGGGTTTCTGAGTTACTTTAAAATCTAAGCCATATAGTTTTCAGCAAATTGTTGTAAAGGTAACATGGTTGCACTGTCATCGAGACAGACATTTCTTTGGGAGTCCTGTAGAAGTATGGATTTGCAGGGTTCCCTTTTCTGACGTTGTGTCGAGAACGACTTGAGAACCAATCAACTCTGACTGCTATAGAAAAGGCCAATGAAATTTGGCAAATGAAATTTGCATGCCGGGCTCCGCCCCCGGATATCCGGTATAAAAGGAAGCCGGCGTGGAGCATTCATTTACCTTTTGTTCTTCAGAGCCTTCGCTCATGACTCCGAACAGAACGGATTCAATGAATTCTTCTTCTTCTGCCGGATCTACGACGTGTTGCAGCGGATCGTCCCTACCTGCAGCGACCTTCCCTTGGGTGTCTCGGCGGTTCCGGAGGTGTTAGAGATTTTTTCTAAAAAAGTCCTTTTCAGGACTGACTGAGCATTCTCCAGCGCGGCATGTCCCGCTGTTCTCTTGGGTGCGGCACCCTCATCGAGGAGGGAGATGGACACGATCGCTGCGTTAGGCGTCTGGGCGTGCTCACGGGCCAATCCCACCCCGATTCGCTCTTCTGAACGTTCCCCAACCGGCGGTGGCATACCGTCCGGATTCTCACGCACACACTCGAAAACGATGTGTGACGTAGATGAGATGTCGCTCGCAGCATTGGAGGGAGACTGACATCTGACTCTGACGAATCTGAGCTCCACCCACAGCGGTCGAGTTCAGGAGGAAGCAGAAGTGATGTCATCCATGCTAACCCGGAGATGCGTGGTTCCTGAGGTCGGAGCGCGGTGCAAACCGCGCCCACCCCGGGTGCCATGTTTTTCCCGGAGGTGCATGAGGAGCTGTGTAAAACTTGGAACGCTCCATTCACGGACCGTTCCAGTGAAACCAGCTCCGGCTCCCTTACTTCCCTCGTTGGTGGGGCAGCCAAAGGCTACGTCGAGATCCCCCGGGTGGAACGGGCACCTGCGGTGCACCTTACACTGCCGCGGGCCAGGCTGCCTCCTCTCTACGCCATGGCCATCCTGAAGGTCCGCCAGGCCAGGGCGTGGAGAGAGCTCCACGAGGGAAAGGCCGACCCGGGTATAATGCAGGATCTCCGTGGCGCCGCTGGCAGCGCTCTACGGGCGACCAAGGCGGTGGCACGGGCCCTGGGTCGGACAATGTCCACGGTAGTGGTCCAGGAGAGACACCCCCGGTTATACCTTGTGCAGAAGGGTGACACAAAGGAAGTCCGCTTTCTTGATGCACCCATCTCGCAGGGTGGGTTGTGGGTAACACCGTTGAGGACTGTGCTCAGCAGTTTTTGACGGTGAAGCAGACAGTGGCAATTAGCCACATTTTTTCACGCCGCGACTTGGCCGCCTAGAGGCCTCCGAGATCCCGCTTCCCTTCAAGCCAGGACCCCTTCGACATCGGCTCCGGTTCCTGTGCCCCCACAGGCGGCACCCCGGTAGCAGAGGTCGAGGGGGAAACCTCCACCCCATCAGCAACCTTCTCGCGAGAAGGGACACTGACGGGAAGACCCCAGGGAGGATAACATCGGGCCCGAACCTTCACAGCCACGGCTCTGATTGGTCGGTACGGGACGACTCCTGCCTCGTCACCAAAGCCGGGCCCTTGTCAGGACCTGGCGCCCACCTACTCGCAGAGTATTTCCGTTCTCCCCGGTTGTACTTAAAGCCCATCGCACACTCCACTGGCGAGGGCACCCTGTACACATACGACAGCTATCACCACTCTCAAACCGACAGTGCGTGCCGTTGTCCCGCCAGGAAGGTAAAAAGGCGGAGCCAACCTTCCCTCCGGGGACCCTCCTTGACAGATGGTTAGCTCCGCCAGCCGACGAACCACCCCCTGTGGGAATGATGAAGCAGACCGTCCCCTTGGTCACCCTGTCACAGTCCCTGGGAGCTCGAGAGCTGCCCACACTGTCTCGTTGGCCTTGCGGGTGGTCTGTCTTGGTTACTCGATCCAGTTCGCCAGAGACTCACCCAAGTTTCAGGGCATCATCTCTCCCTCTGTCAGAGGCAGCGACGCCTCCGTACTTCGGGTAGAGGTCACCACCCTTCTGGAAAACAGGCATCGAGTCCGTCCCTCAAACCAAGATGTTCAGTGGGTCACAACCCGCACTTCATCATTCCCAAGAAAGACGGCGGGTTGCGCCCCATTGGTCTGCGTACCCTGAACAAGCACCTTCACAAGCAGCTGTTCAGATGCTCACGCAGAGGTGTCATTATTGGTTCGTGGCAATCGACCTATCAGGTGTCAGGATTGGTTCGTGGCAATCGACCTGAAGGACGCTTACTTTCATGTCTCGATCCCCTTGACACCGGCCGTTCTCACGGTTCGCGTTCGAAGGGTGGGCATATCAGTACAGAGTCCTCCCTTTCGGTCTGTCCCTGCCTCCACACGTCTTCACGAAGATCGTGGAAGCCGCCCTTTCTCCCCTTCGGGAAAAAGGTGTGCGGTACTAAACTATCTCAATGACTAGCTTAACCTGGCACACTCGTGAGACCTGTTGTGTACACAGAGGGACCTGGTGCTCCGGCATCTAAATCGATTGGGATTTCAGGTCAACTGAGAAAAGAGCAAACTCTCCCCAGTGAAATTTACTTTTGTATGCTACCTTTCCAAGAACTCTTCCTTAAACATCTGCCAAACTTGAAGTTTCGCTGTGAATTCGAATGCCTGTGTTTGTCCGGATACAGCTCTTTTCATGCTGTTGAGTTAAGCCCAGTGGTGGGACAAGCGCCACAGCCCACAAGGTATCAGAACCCCAGACGAAGCCCAACCAGGCTTAAACTTATCAGTAATCAGCAACCCGGAGACTACCCAACCGCAGCAAGCAGTAGAAAGGATAATGGATGGAAGAAGACCACAGATACTTTGACCTAAATCCTGCAACAAAGAATGGACAACCATGGATGGGGGAGATCATCTACACCTATGGATTTGGAGTGAAATTCAAGAATCCAAGGTCACAAACGGAGACGATGGGCCGACCTAAGTCCAGTAGACAAAAAGAAATTGACAGACTTGTGAGAGAAAGAGGAACCTGAGGAAACAGTGGAAGAAGGCCACAGAAGAGGAAAGGAAGGGCCTAGAGGCACTACAAGGCGATATTAAAAGTCACTTGGCCTCGCTGTGAAGAGCAGAGAGCTTGAGAATGCAACATAAGAAAATCCACACGGAGTTTAGCCACCTCCTGGGCACTGGCAGAAGCGCCTCTCTAGCAGACATCTGTAGAGCTGTGGGTTGGGCTACGCCCAAACACCTTCGCAAGGGTTAACAACCTTCGCGTAAACCCGGTGTCAGCCCACGTCCTGCGTGGCGACATGTAGGACTGGCATCCGGGGGGGCGTATGCCTGCTAAAGCACCTTTCCACCCTCTAAAAGGTTGGGTCAGTGTGCTATCTACCTTTTCTTCTTACCTAAACACATGGCTAAGAAACTGGTACCTCACCAACCTCCCTTCTTACCCAGACACTGGTTAAGAATAGGTATTTCATCCATCACTAAGCAAGCACCCCCTGGGGGGCTGGCTGGGCAGAGCAGCCTTCCCCCTTAGGCCGGGACACCATGTGAGCTATCACAGATAGCTCTAACCGGACCTAGTGCTACCAGACGTCTGTAACACCCCCTCCGTGGGCTGTTCCCTCTGATGTATCCTCATGAGAATGGTTCCCACTCCTGGTAACCCATGAGCTTTCCCAGGTGGACCTCCACCTCGCGGTTAACTACCCAGTCCGCACGTTCCATGCGTTCTCCTCCAAGGACGAGACCATACCTATATCCACCATATTCCTCCCCACGGGTAGGAGGTGGCCTCTGCAGCGCTTCTCTGATTAAGAGTTGCGCTCACCCGGTGTAAACCCGAGCCGGACGGCCTCTCGCCAGTAGAGAGCTAAGGCCCCGTCCGTGAAAGGTTACCGGTCAGGGCTGTACCCATCTTTCTCCAAGAAAGCTCTGGAACCCCCCGACCACCACACTGGAAGGTTACAGTTTCGCGAAAGAATCGAGCTGACACGCCCAAGCTTGTTACCGTCGCTTCGCTAGAGATTGTGACGCGATACAGCGTTGTGGCGTTTTCCATAGGCAACCCCATCTGTCGTTCTCGACACAACGTCGAGAGACCGACAGAAAGGGAACGTCTTGGTTACGTATGTGATCTCAGTTCCCTGATGGAGGGAACGAGACGTTGTGTCCCTTATGCCACAAACACGTATCGTATTCTGCTGCAGTCGTGAGAGGCTCTCAGGCTCTTCAGAACAAAAGGTAAGTGAATGCTGCATGCCGGCTTCATTTTATACCGGATACCCGGGGGCGGAGCCCGGCATGCAAATTTCATTTGCCAAATTTCATTTGCCAAATTTCATTGGCCTTTTCTATAGTAGTCAGAGTTGATTGGTTCTCAAGGGCGAACCCCATCTGTCGTTCTCGACACAACGTCTCGTTCCCTCCATCAGGGAACTGAGGTTACATACGTAACCAAGACGTTTTCTTTAAATATTGTAATTGTACATTCTTATAAAAAATCCATTATTGATTGTTATCATTGTGTAATGAATGCAGATGTGTAAGAAAAATGTATCTTCGCTTCCATTATTTCCATACAGTGCATGTGTAACGGTAATAATATTTGAATGTATTTTCCGGGAGACTTTTGTTTTTACGGCAGATTTTCTGTGTGTGTGAGCGCATACGTTACTTAAGTCAGACGGTCGACTCGTAAGTTGGTTGAGAGACCACACGGAACAGTTCGGTTTTGTACATCGGAAGACACAGACAGTGTAAGAGGCTGTATTCGGAGCAAAGAGAAGCTGCCAAAGTCGAGAGTCTGCTTAGAACGCTGTAATCTTCGTTGTAATACCGATTTGTTAGTACAGGCTCTGGTCCTGTCCAGACTGAAGTACTGCAATGCGCTACTGGGTGGACTTCCAGCTTGCACAACCAAACCTCTACAGATGATCCAGAATGCTGCGGTAAGAGTTATCTTTAATGAACCGAAGAGAGCACATGTCACTCCTCTATTCATTAAGCTACATTGGCTCCCTATAGTTGCTCGAATCAAATTCAAGACTCTGCTCCTGGCCTACAAGACCACCACTGGTTCGGCACCACCTTATCTTCACTCGCTACTCCAGACATACGTACCCGCCAGATGCCTACGCTCTGCAAACGAACGGCGTCTTGTGGTACCATCCCAAAAAGGTAAAAAATCTCTCTTGCGCACCTTCTCCGGATCTGTTCCACCTATGTGGAATGATCTACCTGCTGCTACAAGATCTGCAGATTCTGTAGCCATCTTTCAGAAACGTCTGAAAACGCATCTCTTCCGTCAACATCTGACTGATCTGTTCTGACTCTATTTTCTTCTCTACTTTAAAAAAAAAAAAAAAAAAATGAATGAATGAATGAATGAATGAATGAATGGTTCTGTATACTGTGTTAGGTTATATGAGACCCAATCCTCTTTTTTTGATTGCACTTATGCTTTTGTTGTACTTATGCTGTCCCAATTGCATCCATTGCCTACTCCAAATGTAAGTCGCTTTGGATAAAAGCGTCTGCTAAATGACTAAATGTAAATGTAAATGTAAGAGTTTCCGAACGAGGTTTGATGTATTTTTTCCGTGTTACATGTGAGATGTGACCGACGCCGTGAAACGTAACCAGTACATGCACTTGTTAGTGTGCTGGCGTATCAAACTTTGTGTTAAAAACTTATTTTTGCGTACAGGACTTCTACGGGAAGTTTCGCTTGTGTATTTTGGAGTTTTTTTGGTTTGAGAGAAGGATTCGTTTCCTCCACATGTCACACGCGCGCGGAGGCCACGTGCGCAACTGTTGTTTTCCAGGATTTTTCCTGTGACCGAGCAAGCTCATCTGGATGTTATTTTTCACGTTTACCCTGCCATCCAAGTGATATCTCTACGTTGTCTTGGCTCAGATGTGAAGAACGTCGTTATTGTTTGTGAAAAGTTGGTAAATTGCACTCTACGCAACTCAACACTATCTACGTAATTCTACGCACTCAACGTTCAACGCAAGACATCGCATTCACTGTTGCAACAGACTGGTGCTATTCATCTTCCCATACACAAAACACTTTTGAGAGTTTTGTTTGGATAGACTGTATTCACTGAAATGAAACTAAATTCCAGATGCGAGTGTTGAGTCAATGAAAGTTGTATTGTTGAAATTGTAAATATATGTGAATTATAAGGGTTACTTTCTAAAAGTTGGTACACGTGTTTGAAACGCTATGTTGAAGTGATACTAACAATTTAGTTTAATTCCATTGTAAGTCGTGTGTTCATTACAGAGGGTGTTATAAACAAGGTTGTGGTGCACCACGAGGTCATGTACAGAGACAAAGTTGTTTGAATAACATTGTTTATTAGTTTTTTTAGTTTTCATATCTTGTTGGTTATTTGTCTTTTGCTAAACCCTAACATCCTGAAAGAAAAGCAAATCCAATCATTAAATGATATAGTAAATATTATCAGAAGTTTTGTTGTCAAACTTTCTTTGGAGTAGGGGCTTCTCACTTGCTCTGTTAGGTGTCGGTGGGTTGGGAATAGGGCTGCAACAAACGATTATTTTGGTGGTCGATTAATCTAACGATTATTAGACCAATTAATCAACTAATCGGTTATTATTTCAATTACTAATCAGTACGTTTTTAATGATTATTCAGCTTTTGCAACTAGTTAAAACATTGAGTTATACATAATTTACGTAATGAATAAAATCATTTCAGCTTTTGAAATTTGTTACTCTCTTTAAGTTTGCTGATTCTATCCAACTCGAATCACACAAATACTCTCTACAAACTTTTAAATAAAAATAAAAATAAATAAATCGGGTAATAACAGACCAATTTTTTTAAAATGTAAACCAATCTCTTGACAGAAGCATTCAGCAGCATTTCTATGACAACATTTCAGTTTAACCCTTTTCCCGTAAGCCTTTAAAAAAAAAAGTTGCCAGCCTAAGGCAACTTTTTTTAACATTTTAACCAAATTTGAATGCCTCACAGTACATTTTCTGTAAAGAATATATGGACAAACAATATGTCCAATGAAAGAACAGAGTCTCTGCTTTTAAACAAAGGAAACCATATTCTTCAATCTTGATTTGTTCTTTTTTTATCACTCCTTAGATGTGGGTAAGTTTTTCAAAAATGCATCATTTTGAATAAAAGATAATTTTGAGACGATTAGTTTTTTTTGTCAAAGATTCCGCCCAGATTACACTCAGAACAATCATTAAAAACCGATAAGAAATATCCTAGGTTCTGTACTTTTTCCCAAAGGTGTGTAACAGCGCCACCTGCTGTACAACAGTAAAAACACTGATTGCCGTAATAAATTGTTTGGCGGGGAACCGTTTTTTTTTAAATTACGAGATAAATCATCAATGTCGGTGAAAGAGTTAATGAAAAAGAGCAAATAACAGATGAAACTATTTTAAAAATAAAGTCAAGATATAAGACACCTATCACTTAACATCCCTCTCTTATAATCATTTTCCTCTCATGTAATACCTAATAGTGTTATAATAATCAAAACAGGCTTGACTTTTAAGCTCGATCCAAGCTTTTTACTTTGCAAAACAATTTATAACTTAACTGTAATTATATGATTATTGTTGTTATCATCATTGCTATTATTATTGCATTCTCTCATAAAAAGATTTACCGCTAAATTAGTTAGTTAGCTCTAGATGGAGAACAGTCACCTCTCTCCTGCTCAGGGATGTTTCCTTTTTAAATACTCCAGCATGCAGGTTGTGGTGCCGTGAAAGGCAAGTTCCGCCTTGCATGCATTGCACACATCCGCATTTTTTTGTTTTCAATTTGGTAAAGGTTTCCCACACTTTACTTGTTCGCGTTCGTCTGTACTCCGCCATAATTATCGCGGTGTGTCCTTCTACTGCGATAGTATTCGGGAAGGCTGCATTACACTCTAGCGCTACAGTGCAGTAGCGGTCAAATTGTGATATTGCAGGCCCTTAAATTAAGTCACGTAATCGAACGACTACTTGACAACAACAATATTTGTCGACAATTTTTTATGTTGTCGACGTTGTCGATAATGTCGACTAATCGTTTCAGCCCTAGCTGGGAATGTGAATTGTTCTTGTAATATTGCTTCACATATCTCAACTTCAGATAGCCACCACATTGATACAGACATTTTAACTTACCTGAAGCCACACATTTGGTCCCTTTAGTATTTTATACAGCAGAGCAAGTTAAACGGTGTATGGACAATACACTTAGACTAAGGCGGGCCGAGTAAGCACCCGTTACACATGTAAACATGTTAATAACATTTATGTTAAGTATATTGAAGATACTTTATCTATATTTTTAAATACATAAATCTTGACCTTCCCCAGCATTGTTGGACTGTAGGAATAATGGTTAAAGCAAGGGAGGTTTGTATAGTGCATTATGTGGTATACTTCTTGCACACAGCAGGTTTTTAAGAAAAAATGATGGAAAAAGAAAGGGGGTCTGTGCCCCAGCAGAGCTTTAGGTCTAGAAACGCGCCTGATTCAGTTCACATTAGTATTGAAATACCATGTAATAATACAAGGTTTGTGCGTAGGACCATTCACCACTTGAATAAAGTCTAGAGAGTAATCCAGACTGAGGAAATCTGTGGCCACGGAATTAAACTCAAAGCAAACATGTATATTAAAATCCACCACAACTAATCGTATTTAAGAACAACTTCACCTAAAAAAGTTGAGAACTCTTTTAAAAAGTCCTTATTTAATTTTGAATGACAATAAACCACTGCAATCTCTACATTTACATTACATTTAGTCATTTGGCAGACGCTTTTATCCAAAGCAACTTACAGTACACTTATTACAGGGACAATCCCCCTGGAGCAACACGGAGGAAAGTGTCTTGCTCAAGGACACACTGGTGGTGGCTGCTGGGATCAAACCAGCAACCTTTGATTTACCAGTTCAGTGGTTTAACCCACTAGACCACCATCTCCATCTCTAATCTCTAATGTCAGGAAGTGCATGGAGCAAAACCCAGATGCAGACAGCTCTTCAACAAAACGTCTTGGTTACGTATGTAACCTCGGTTCCCTGATGGAGGGAACGAGACGTTGTGTCGAAAGACGACAGATGGGGTTCGCCCTTGAGAACCTATCAGCTCTGACTACTTTAGAAAAGGCCAATGGAAATTGGCGAATGAAATTTGCATGCCGGGCTCCGCCCCCGGATATCCGGTATAAAAGGAAGCCGGCGTGCTTCATTCATTCACTGTTTGTTCTGAAGAGCCTGAGAGCCTCTCACGACTGCTGCAGAGGCGATATGCGTTAGTGGCATGAGGGACACAACGTCTCGTTCCCTCCATCAGGGAACCGAGGTTACATACGTAACCAAGACGTTCCCTTTCTGTCGGTCTCTCGACGTTGTGTCGAAAGACGACAGATGGGGTTCCCTTTGGAAAACGCCACAACGCCTATCGCGTCACAGTCTCCAACGAAGCGACGGTAACAGGCCTTGGCGTGTCAACTCGAGGCTTTCGCGAAACTGTAACCTTCCAGTGAGATTGGTCGAGGTTCCCAGAGCTTCCTGGGGAAGATGGGGAGACCCTGACCACTACCTTCCACGGACGGGGCCTTTTCCCTCTTACTGGCGAGAGGCCGTCCGGAGCAGGTACCACTGGGTAAGCGCAACTTCCTTAATTAGGGATGCGCTGCGGAGGCCACTTCCTACCATCGGGAGGAAAAATAGTGGAAAAGCATGGTCTCGCCATGAGGGGAGATCGCATGAGAAATGCGGACTAATAGTTAACCGCGAGGTGGAGGTCCACCTAGGGAGGTCATGGGTTACCAGGATGGGAACCATTCATGAAAATACATCAGACGGAACAGCCCAGGGAGGGGGTGTTACATACGTCCGGTAGCACTAGGTCCGGTTAGAGCTATCAGGGATAGCTCACATGTTTTCCCGGCCTCAGGGGGAAGGCTGCTCCGCCCAGCCAACCCCCAGGGGGTGCTTGCTTAGTGATGGATGGAATGCCTGTTCTTAACCAAGTGGTTGGGTAAGAAGGAAGGCAGAAGGATACCTTTTCTTAACCCAGAAGGGGTAAGAAGAGAGGTAGATAGCACACTAACCCAACCTGCTAGAGGGTGGGGTGGTGCTTTCGCAGGCATACACCCAGCCGGATGCCAGTCCTACATGTTGCCACGCAGGACATGGTCTGATACCGGGTTTACGCGAAGGTTATAGAACCTCGCGAAGGTGTTGGGCGTAGCCCAAACCGCAGCTCTACAAATGTCTGCCAGAGAGGCACCACTAGCCAATGCCCAGGAGGTGGCTATGCCCCGAGTGGAGTGGGCCCTAACCTCCAAGGGGCATGGGCGGTCTTGGGATCGGTACGCCACCCTGATGGCATCCACGATCCAGTGTGCCAGTCTCTGTGTGGAGACAGCCCTCCCCTTCTGCTGACCTCCAAAACAGACAAAGAGCTGGTCAGAGCTCCTAAAGCTCTGTGTGCGGTCCAGGTAGAGGCGCAGTGCGCGTACTGGACACAACACGGATGGGGTTGGGTCTTCCTCCCCAAGAGGGAGCGCCTGCAAGT
The DNA here is from genome assembly GCA_029783895.1 of Triplophysa bombifrons. Taxonomy (NCBI): domain Eukaryota; kingdom Metazoa; phylum Chordata; class Actinopteri; order Cypriniformes; family Nemacheilidae; genus Triplophysa; species Triplophysa bombifrons. The sequence goes on along the minus strand of CM056451.1, from coordinate 12,176,894 downwards.
TCACCACTTGGTCCCGAAAGGGAGTAGTGGGAACTTTGGGCACGTATCCGGGCCTGGGTCTCAAGATAACGTGAGAGTGACCAGGTCCGAATTCGAGGCAATCCGGGGACACGGAGAATGCCTGTAGGTCCCCTACCCTCTTGAAAGAAGCGAGCGCCACCAGGAGGGCCGTCTTACCCGACAGATGGGGGAGATCGGAACCTCCAAGGGGCTCGAAGGGGGGGCCAGAAAGGCCCGCCAGGACCACATTAAGGTCCCAAGAGGGTATGGAGCGGAGACGAGGCGGATTCCGCCTTCTCGCACCCCTTAGGAACCTGCCGATCAGGTCGTGCTGCCCTAGAGACTTTCCATCAACTGAATCGTGATGAGTGGCAATAGCGGCTACATACACTTTCAGCGTGGAGGGGGAGATGTTAGTCTCCAGTCTCTCCTGTAAAAAGGACAGCACGATCCCGACCGAGCATCTCCGCGGGTTTTCTCGTCGTGAGAGACACCAGGATGAGAAGAGGCGCCACTTGCAGGCGTAAAGCCGCCTAGTGGATGGAGCCCTAGCCTGAGTGATAGTCTCCACCACAGAGGGGGGTAGCCCACTCAGGGTCTCCTCGTCCCGTCCAGGGACCAGACATGGAGGTTCCAGAGGTCTGGTCTGGGATGCCAGAACGTGCCCTTCCCCTGGGAGAGCAGGTCCTTCGACAGGGGAATCGGCCAGGGGGAGATGTTGTCAGAAGCATTAGCTCTGAGAACCAAGTCCGGTTGGGCCAATACGGCGCAACTAGTAGCACTTGGTGCTCCTCTTCCCTGACCTTGCACAAGGTCTGTGCAATGAGGCTCACTGGGGGGAAGGCGTACTTCCGCTTGTCCCGTGGCCAGCTGTGCGCAAGGGCATCCGTGCCGAGGGGGGCCTCGGACAGGGAGTACCAAAGCGGGCAGTGGGTGGTGTCCCGGGAGGCGAACAGGTCTACCTGGGCCTGCCCGAACAGCATCCAAATGAGCTGGACTGCACGGGGATGGAGCCGCCACTCTCCACGAGGCGTAAGCTGACGAGAGAGCGCATCGGCTGTCTGGTTCAGGACGCCTGGGATATAAGTGGCCCGCAGGGAACGGGTCACCTGCTGACTCCAGAGGAGGAGGCGTCGGACAAGTCGTGTCAGTTGCCGAGAGCGCATGCCACCCTGACGGTTGATAAACGCTACGGCTGCTGTGTTGTCGAGGCGGACCAGAACATGTTTGTTCTGGATGAGAGGCCGTAGCCTCTTCAGTGCCAGAAACACAGCCCACAACTCTAGGCAGTTGATATGCCAGCGCAGGCGGGGGCCCGTCCAACGCCCCGCTACTGCGTGTCCGTTGCACACTGCACCCCACCCCTGCAGGGAGGCATCGGTCGTTACAACGACATGCCTTGAAACCTGCCCAAGAGGGACCCCAGTCCGAAGAAAGGTCATGGAAGACCAGGGGGTTAGGGTGCGCCGGCAGAAAGGCGTGATCACCAAACGCCTGCTGCCAGTGTGCCACGCTCTCCTCGGAACTCGACTCTGAAGCCAGTGTTGAAGCGGTCTCATGTGCATCAACCCGAGGGGTATTACCCCCGTCGAGGACGCCATATGCCCCAGGAGCCTCTGAAACTGTTTCAGGGAGACCGTGGACTCAACACTGACTGAGCGCGCTCTGTTGACAGTCGCGCTATCATGGAGACAGAGTTGAGTTCCATACCGAGAAAAAGGATGCTCTGCACCGGGGAGAGCTTGCTCTTGTCTCGGTTGACCTGAAGCCCCAACCGATCTAAGTGCCGGAGCACAAGGTCCCTGTGTGTACACAACAGATCTCGCGAGTGTGCCAAGATAAGCCAGTCGTCGAGATAGTTGAGTATCCGCACACCTCTTTCCCTGAGGGGAGAGAGGGCGGCTTCCACGGTCTTCGTGAAGACACGTGGGGACAGGGACAGACCGAAGGGGAGGACCCTGTACTGATATGCCCGTCCCTCGAACGCGAACCGTAGGAACGGTCGGTGGCGAGGGTGAATCGAGACATGAAAGTAAGCGTCCTTCAGGTCGATAGCCACGAACCAGTCCTGACATCGAATGGATGTCAGGATGCGCCTCTGCGTGAGCATCCTGAACGGCAACTTGTGAAGCATCCGAACCCCTGACTGAGGTAAAAAGGACGCCCCGAAACCTGGGAGGGTTTCTGGCAAACTGGATCGAGTAGCCAAGACGGATCGTTCTCTCCAGCCACCGAGACAGTGTGGGTAGCTCTTGCCAAGCTCCCAGGGACTGAGACAGGGGGACTAGAGGAACGATCTGCTTCACCGTTCCCGCAGGGGGTGGTTTGTCGGCTAACGAAGCCAACCTCTCCTCGACGGGGGGGAGCCCCGGAGGGGAGACTGGCCCCGTTGACTTACCTGCCTGGCGAGACAGCTGCACACACTGTCGTAGAGAGAGTGGTGGTAGCTGCCATGAATACCCAACCTCACGTCCCGCCGAGACGTGAGGTCGGTTTGCCGAGCACAGTCCAGTGGAGTGTGCTGACGGCAGAGGGAAACACCCAGGGAGGAAAATGGCTCTTTCTTTGAGCATGTGGGCGCCAGGCCCTGAAAAGGGCCCAGCTGTTGGGACGAGGCAGGGACCGTCCCTGACCGACTTCTCAGAGGCGTAGCTGTGATGGTCGGGCCCAATGGTATCCTCCCTGGGGTCTTCCCGTCAGGGGCGCTTCCTCCTGGAAGGCTGCTGACGGGGTGGTGGTTTCCCCTTCGACCTCTTCCTCCGGGGCGCAGCCTGGACCGGGGGCACGGGAACCGGAGCTGATGTCGAAGGGGGCCTGGGCTGCCGGGAAGCAGACGTCGCTCGAGAACTCGGAGGCCTTGGGGCGGCCGAGTCGCGGCGAGGAAGAATGTGGCTGATGGCCTCTGTCTGCTTCTTCACCGTCGAGAACTGCTGAGCGAAGTGCTCGACGGTGTCACCGAACAGCCCACCCTGCGAGATGGGTGCGTCGAGAAAGCGGACTTTCTCGGCGTCACTCATCTGCGCAAGGTTAAGCCAGAGGTGCCTCTCCTGGACCACTAATGTGGACATCGTCCGACCCAGGGCCCGCGCCGTCACCTTGGTCGCCCTTAGAGCGAGGTCAGTGGCAGCATGGAGTTCCTGCATAATCCCCGGGTCGGTCTTACCCTCGTGGAGCTCCTTCAATGCCTTGGCCTGGTGGACCTGCAGGATGGCCATGGCATGGAGGGAGGAGGCGGCCTGACCCGCAGCGACATAGGCCTTCGACACCAGGGATGCCGAAGTCCTACACGCTTTGGATGGAAGGCGCGGCCGATTCCTCCAGGTGGCAGCCGTCTGCGGGCAAAGATGCACCGCAACAGCACGCTCCACCTGGGGGATATCGACGTAGCCTTTGGCCGCCCCACCATCGAGGGAAGTAAGGGAGTTGGAGCTGGTCTGACTGGAACGTGCCGTAAGTGGGGCGCTCCAAGTCCTACACAGCTCCTCATGCACCTCCGGGAAAAATGGCACCGGGGGTGGGCGCGGTTTTGCACCGCGCTCCGACCCCAGATACCAAGTATCCAGCCGCGAGCGCTGGGGTGGAGGCAGTGGTGTACACTGCAACCCAATGCACCCAATGCCCGTGGCCGCCCGGGTGAGCATGGCTGACATCTCAACATCCGCTTCCTCCAGCGCCCTGCCTCCACAAGGGGGAGGCTGCGCGGAGTCTTCAGTGTCGGATGCCAGCAAATCTCCCTCCGATGCTGCGAGCGACATCTCATCTTCATCACGCATCGTTTCCGAATACGTGACAGAGGATCCGGACGGTATGCCACCGCCGGTTGGGGAACGGCCAGACGAGCGAAACGGGGAGCAGGCGGCCCGTGAGCGTTTAGCTGGCGGGTTTGCGCTTGCTGAAGTCCCCACATCACCAACGCAGCTAGCCTTTGCGGACAGCAGGGCTTTCGCCCCCGTCGTCGCAATTTGGGTAGCGAGCGAAGTGGTGGCTGTTTCCAGTAGGAAGACAGCCACCCGTGACCGCAACGTCTGAATGCCCATCCGCCCGCAGTGCAGGCAAGATGGGTCTATGAAAGCTGCCTCGGCATGCTGGACGCCCAGACACCTAACGCAGATCTCATGTCCGTCCCCCTCCTCGATGAGGGTGCCGCACCCAAGAGAACAGCGGGACATGCCGCTGGAGAAATTAGCCCAGCCCTGAAAAGGGCTTTTTGGAAAAATTCTCGAGCACCACTGGAACCGCCGAGACGCCCAGGGGAAGGTCGCTGCAGGAACAGAGGGACGATCCGCTGCACACGTCGTAGAACCAGCGAGTTTGAAAAAGTAAATTTTCCTTTTTTTAAGGAGCTTGTATTCATGAGCGATGGCTCTGAAGAACAAACGGTGAATGAATGAAGCACGCCGGCTTCCTTTTATACCGGATATCCGGGGGCGGAGCCCGGCATGCAAATTTCATTCGCCAATTTCCATTGGCCTTTTCTAAAGTAGTCAGAGCTGATAGGTTCTCAAGGGCGAACCCCATCTGTCGTCTTTCGACACAACGTCGAGAGACCGACAGAAAGGGAACTAATGTATTACAACAGAATGAAACTGAAGACTGAACTAAAAAGTCCCTTGAAAGGGAAAAATATGATCCAAAACATAACAGTATAAATACAAAACTAAAGTTTTAATCCTTAGCCATATCTGAACAACTAGGGAATTCACAAACTACTCTATAGAGAACTATACCTAGTGGTTACTCCGTTACACATGCCACTACTCATTTGTTTTTTTTACAAAAAAAGACTCTTATCAAAATTCTTCATAAAATGTATTTTAATGTTCTCTGTTTTAACCTAAAATAATGCATTAGTTGAAACATTATTAAAAAAATATATTTAATAAAAATGTTTATTGTCTTCAGTGGGTAAAAATTTGTATTAATTGCATAAATATTAATAAGTTAATAAATACATTTCCTAAAACTAAAGAAAAAAAAAACGTTATTGACAAATGTTCGTATCACAGTTGAGCGCGACAGTGAGTACCACGCAGTGCACGCACAATGCTTGTGACGTTTACCCAAAATCCTGACTCTTCGCAGTAGCCGCGTCAGCTTTAACCAATTATTGAAAAACATATCAATAAGTTCACATTCTCCCCTAGATGCGAGCAACACCCTGACTGTACAAAACGTTTGGAACACTACGAGAAACAGCGACACCTGAGTCCTCGTCACATGGTGTGTGAATAAACACTTCATACATTCCACTAAAAGGCCATGGAGAGTCGAAGAAATGAAATGGGTTATCTTTGTTTTTTGGTAGAACACGAATAAAGGCAATTATTAGCTGTTCTGAAATGTTCTGAAATCCAAACAGTGATTATAGCGAGCGCAAACACAAAATAGGATTCTCTATACTGAATGCAGTTCGTCCTATTTAGGCTACATTCAGGTTAGAGAGGCATATACATAAATGTCCTGCTAGTAATGTATGTGATTGTACAAGCATCGCGCCGATTAATGTTTCTGATAGGTGCTCAAACTGACAAGTTCGACAACCTCATGTAGTATGTAGGAGGGATTAATTTTCCCAGAGCAATGCGAGCAAGTTTTTAAAAGTAATGTGTTATAGAACTTTTCCCCTAACATAGTAATACGTGAACAGAAAATGTGCTTTTGACATCTTGTGTTTCACAGGCTGATCGGCATTCAACGCGAGAGAGTTTGAAGATCAAACTGCTCCATAAACTTTTGAATCATTCTTGTGGTGCTTTTATGTCATATGCCAAAATACTATGATGTAGTTTCAATTTGAGTTCGGCGCCTCTGTCACGTGAGAGACTACATTTTGAGATTACATTTGCATTTCTGTCAATAGATCCTCCAAATAAATAACACACAGCACCAAGTGTATGTTGTTTTTATTGTAAGCATCAATTACCAGGTGAATGTTCTAACCTCAATAGATTTTTTCCTATTGACACCTTGATCTCAGATTAAATATCCAGTCAATTAAATTCCCATTATAAATTACTAAATTGCTCAAAGGAACCAATGGCCTAACCTGCATGCTGATCAGTGATGAATGTATCCACATCTCTCTCCACCCACCAGGAAGAATGGAGGAGAAGGAGATGGAAATTGCCTCTTGCACCCTACCCTCACCCACCCGTTCTAGGCACATTGCAGGAATCCCTGGGGCTCAACTGGGCTAATTAGGGTGAGTTGTTAGGAGAGAAACACAGGTGTTAGGCTTAGCTGCTCGCTGTATGAAATGATGACTGTTCCTTTACCCCGCACACCCTCAGTAATTTGTCGCTACACTGTGTAACCATGCATCTCTCTGCTCCACATATATGCACATTTCATTAATTCTCTTTATGTGCCTATTCGTTCTCATTATTTATTGCCCACACAATGTTAATGCCATTAGCAGGAACCATAACAATGACTTTGCCTGTGTAGTCTTTACCCGGGCCACTGGGAGCTTTCTGGATGCGGTTTATTGGGTCAAGGTTCTGTGTGAGGCAAAGACTTGGGCTGAAGTCTTTCTGAATGGTTGTGATCATGCAAAAAGATCTGAGATCCATTAGTTTGCATCACAAATAGAGGTTTTCATATCCTCAGTACCTCATTTCATAAGTTTTTGCTCCCATGTGATCTTGGAGTGGTAATTTGGTAAGGTGCTCAAAGAAGATCCCACTGGATGAATACTGATTATTATAAAGACAAAAAAATATAAGGAGAAGGCAAGGAGGAGAGATGCCGAAAGAGCTGACGTTGACAGGTAGTAAGAGATTGATTTTATATCTTATTCAGGGTTAGAAGATTAGAAGGGCGTACTCTTCCTGAACTTGCATTAAATAACTTTTCATAACTAGATCACTGCTGTTACTTTTACATCACAATGTCAATGTAATAACTTGTTCACCTATCTGGATGCTCTTTAAAAGGAAACACCAAGAACTGATCTTCACGTGAATTTTCAGTTTTTCTTCACACTGGCTTTGGAAAGATATTCCCCATGCTCCTTACTTTTGCTGTTTAAATAAAACATATAACTCCTCATGCCACATTTATGAACCCAATAGAAACCCAGCAAATTCACTCAGGGAAGTGGATGGATAAATTGTAGATGACGAGGGTGTTAGAGAAGCACCCACAGAAGATCTGAGGATGGTCATGTGCACCATTAGGGCTTTAGCCTGAGTTTGCAGGCATTGAAGGGGAATAGGAGTGAATCAAGAAACACTCTCTTACCTCTGAATCTCTCCCTACACTCAGCAGTGCTCATTCAAGAAAAAGCTTTAGCTCTGACTCAGCTCATAAAGAGAGAAAAGCATTCCTGCTTCGTGATGGACGACAAAAGTCTCTTGAATCATGCTTTCTCAAGAGCTTCTATTTCAGGTGTGTCGGGAGGAGTTAGAGAAATAAATGTATTTACAGCCAGCTGTGTGTATTTTCTGAAAGAAAGAAAAGCAAGATATCAGTATTACAATGCATTTTTTTTGCACTAATGTCAATGAAAATGGCAAAAAAAAGTTTACTGCAAAAAAGGACATATTTTAAATATAGTACAAACATCTTAACATTCTTAAATCAAGATACATTTTCTTGACCAGAAAAGTATAGTAAGATATTTTGTCTTGTTTAATGAAATAATTAAAATAAGCAAAATACAAGAAATTAAACTTAAAGGATCCAGTCTTTTCTGTTTTTGAGGCCTTGATTATGATTTTTGGGGTGCTTAACAATGGATGTTCATGTTTCTAAAAAAAAAAAAAACACATTATATCACACATATTTCAAGTCTATTGTTCTCTGCGGTCCCTTTTCTAAAAAAAACGACAAAATTTATAGACAACTCCATCCGTGTTGTGTCAAGTAGTTTCTTTCCGATCTTTAAAAAGTCCCTCCTTCTGAAACGCTCTGATTGGTAAAGCTGACCCGGTCTGTCGTGATTGGTTCCCCACTTAGAGTGTGTGTGTGAAGATGTCCCACCCATACCATATCAGCCTCTCAGTTCACGTGTATACATAAACTTTTGCTTTGAGCAATAAACAGTAACAATGAAGTCAACTTCACTTTATCAGTTAAAAACATGCGGTTCGATCGAAGTGTCGCAGTGGTCTGCTAGTGCATGTGCAAACGTCAATCTTTGTTAGAGTTTTTTTATTTTATTTCCTACTATGGCGAGGGAATTGACACCGGACCGAATGGCATTAGACCTGTTACATTTATTAACACAAATAACAGAAGCGTTAGTTTTTCCTTTTTATATTGGATCCGAGTTGGATGATAAAGCATGCAGATTGACCAGGAGACATTTGCAAGCAGGACTTCAAAGGTTGTTACTTAGAAGTATTTACAGCAAGAGAGTAGGCGCACACGCACAATATCAGTGTATTAAACAGAACAGCTTTCACAGTCGATGTTATTGTTATATGTTATATGAAGCTGTTATTTGACCTTTGGTTATCTTAGAATGTGTGTAGCTGAATTCTTATTACCAGCTGTAGGACTGTGATGAAAGTCAAAGTAATGAAGCGTACAGCTCAGTCAAATGTTTACAATCTCTGATAAACAAACACTACTCCATCGTCTCTTCCTCTTCTCTAAGGAAGACCTCGCCCCTTTTTGGCGTATTCCTGTGGGCGGAGGTTATTAAAAGCACTCGGAATGGTGACATCATGTACACGGGAAGTATAGGGAGGTAGTCCAATACAGCCACTTTGTAGTCCTTAAAGGGCAAATTCTGTTAAAGACAATATCTCGCTTGTCACTGAATTTAAAGCTTTATCATTTTTCAGTTATTAATAATGCTCTAACAGCAACATTACACACTAACTTAAAGTGGAAAAATGCAATCGCGGTAACATGCTCTTTAAATTAGGCACTTAAGAAAATAGTAAAAAAATAGTAATTCTAAATCTTTTCATGGTGACTTTAAAATACAGTTTTTAAATTGTGTCAACTGTTACATCGCATTTTTATTCAACGATTGTTGAGGTTTTCAACAACTGAAGGGGTCATACGACACCCCTAAAAACAAATATTAATGTTTTAGACATAATGTGTATAGACAATTTAAGGTTAAAAAACACTGTATTTTTCAAATTCCGTGCATGTTTCATCTCCTCTTTGCCCCGCCTCTCTGATTGAGCAGATTTTTTTCAAAGCTCATGTGCTACGATTGGTCAGTTACGAAAGTGCATAGTGATTGGTCGATTACTGAAAGCCTGTGACGGAAATGCAACGCCTCTCACCATATTTAGAACATCCGGTTCCAAAGCAATAGTACTGACAGTTACGCCCACCTTACTTGCATATACATTTGGGCAATCTTAGTCAAATCATTCCATGAAATGATGTAGATTTGTGGGGGTGTGGTTACACGAGGCGGTTCAGGCAGGTCAGTGTGAGAATTAACTTTTAGATAGAAACGGAACAAAAGATGCATTCTAATACATGCATGGGCTATTTATAACATCTTCAGAAAACGTCTTTGTTACGGATGTAACCTCAGTTCCCTGATGCAGGGAACGAGACTATGTGTCGAACCAACAGATGGGGTTCCCAGAAGGTTCCCTTGAGAACCTATCACTTCGACTTCACACATGATCGACTTCGATACTTCAACTCTACGCCGAATTACTAATGGATTCTCACGACGTGATACAGTGGACTGTCCCTTCCTGTGGCGACTTCCCCTGAGCATCTCGGCAGTTCCAGATGTGTTTGATTTTTTTCTCTAAAAGAGCAAATTTCTCCAGAGTGCCATGTCCCACTGTTGTCACGGGTGCAACACACTCATCGAGGAGTGGGGACTGATACGATGGCTGCATCAAGTGTTGGGTTTCAAGCATGCTGGTGTAGCCGTTGTGGATAAGTTCTGACAGCGTGGCTACAACCCAGCCATCCGCTACGGCGAGCAGCGAGGGTGATGTGAGGATTACTGTGAGCGTTAAATCTGTCAACCACTGGCTCGCAGACCGTTTGCACCTCGTCTCGTCTGACCATTCCCCAAGAGACGGTCCCACCGTCTCGTTCCTCAACCACGTATCGGAAACTGTTTTGAATTTCATTTTGCATCTTGTTGCGGCACTCAGAGTAAAGCTGTGGAATGGTCGAGGAGGAAAAATATTTGCGGCTGGGTATTTCGTAACGTGGATCTACGATGAGAAGTCTTTTAAAGCCCTCATTCTCCACAGTCTTTATGGGAATCATGTCTTTGGCCAGGTAAAATGTCACAGCATCAGTTACATCTTTCCAGCGCTTGCTCGTTCTGTCATACGGAGTTCCTTTCTCAAATCCTTCTATCGTTAAAGTCGTTTGTTTAAGCCTTGTAGTTTCCGGATGCTTGGTCGTACCTGATTTACTCGCATGGGATCCCTTTATAATTTGACTGTCGGTTTTGGGTGCTTTCTTTTGAGGTGGTTAAAAAGGTTTGTTGTGTTGCCATCCGACGTACGAAACTCATTATTGCCACATTTGCAAATAACTGTTGTAGGGCCGTGTCAGTTGGGGAAAACCCAAACCATTTCAATATTACTGATGTAGAATTCTTTTTTTGGACCAACTCCTCCGTGTTTCCCTCCATCATCACTGACCACGTCACTTAATCTTACTGAATTCACAAGCAACGTATACAAGCTTGTTAACATGATGCAATCTATTGCAAGGATGTTGACAAATTCAATAGAACAGCAACGGATATAACATGTCTTGCACTATATAGGACGATGTAACGATTATTCCGAAAAAGTGGATCGTGCAGTCATTTTAATCGTTCGTGATCAAATATCGTCATATCGCACACCCCTACCATGCGGGTGTCTCCACTAGAACTCCTCCTGATGGTAGGAATGGTAGTGCGTTCCCCATTCGAGGAGTCCACTTACCCAGTGGCCTTACGGCACCGCGAGGACCGAAGGTAGAGGCTTCCCACCTTTTCTAAAAGCTCTGGGACCCTCTGCCTACCTATCCACTGGAAGATTACAAATTTCACGAAAGCGCTCACGTCTGACACGCCCAGGCCAGTCACCGTCGTTTCTCTGAGATTGTGATGCGGCACAGCGTTGAGGCGGGTTTTAATAGGAAACCCATCTGGCAGTTCGACACAATGTCGAGAGATCGACAGAAAGGGAACGTCTTGGTCACGGATGTAACCTCAGTTCCCTGATGGAGGGAACGAGATGTTGTGTACTTCTTGCCACGAACACGTGCCGACCGCTGCAGTAGTCGTGGGAGGCTCTCAGGCTCCTCAGAACTAAAGGTGAATGAATTCCTCACGCCGTCTACCTTTTCTTCCCGGATATCCGGGGGCGGAGTCCGGCATGCAAATTACATTTGCCAATTTCATTGGCCTGTTTCAAAACCAGTCGAAGTGATAGGTTCTCAAGGGCGAACCCCATCTGTCGGTTCGACACAACATCGAGAGACTGACAGAAAGGGAAACAAGTATTCGTGCCATATGTCCCCTTTAAAATGATGTTTTTGTTACATAGTGATGGGAATTATGGCTAATGTGGAGATTTAATAAGTTGCTTTGGATAGTAGTGAATAAATAAATGGAAATGTTTGTTGTTGTCTATCTTATTGTTTATCACTGGGGTTTTATAGATAGATTAATTAAGGGAAATAAGAACATTAGGGCGAGGCCAAAGAGACAGGATCACATTCAATGTGGTTAGATAGTTAAAATCAGATTTTATACTCTTATTCAAGTCACTTGTAATTTATATTTGTCATTTTCAGAGTGAGTTACCGGTGCACCCGTACACTTACACAAATTTCCCTGAATTTCTTTATGGAATTGGCATTATTACGTTGCCATGTGAAAACTACTGTGTAACTACTACAAGAATTTTTACAAGAATTTTCATTTTTGAAATTATAAGGTTAACAGGTGTTTTTGGTCTAATTTCCCTTCAGTGATCTCAATCCAACCTGCTTTTTTTCAGACTTTCTGCCGAAACTGCATTTTATTCTGCTTTTTAAACTGACAAATGACACAATATGGAACTTTTGTACAGACTTTGCAAAGTACTCTTGGAAGCATGGAAGCACAAAATATGAAAATTATTAAAAATGCTAGAAGGACTCTTTAAAAGCTTTTAAATTTATACAAGTGCCCGAAAATTATTTGAAGTTTTTTTAGAAAACGGTTAGTTGTGGTCCTTTATTCTAACTAGTTGTGCTGTGTTCTAAGCCGCTGTAAAATTCCCAAAAACATACAGCTGACCACATTACACAAGTATCACTGCACCACTGTATGTTGCTGCATCTGTGTTGTTTGGCAACCGCTTTGTTGTTTCTGTTCCTGAGGAACTATATTGTGTGGCGGGGCCATCCAATTTTATTTTATGAAATCTTGCTACGTAGACACTGTTCTCGGATGGCTTAAATTTCTCCATGTCGTAAATTAGGGGAGTTATATGTTACTGTAACTGACGATTGTCTTCATCGTCCACATTTATCAATCTACAATCATTTGTCCGATCAAATTGGTGGCGTACATTATTTTTCATAAACACATGTAAACCTATTCGTAAGAAGATATCTGCGTACTGATCTGCTCTCATTTCTACATTAGATTGATAAATGAGTCCCACTGTCACATAATTGCCAGGCTCCACCCTGCACTATTTTACCCCTGCATTCAATTCCAAAGTTCTCATTCCTAACCCCTTCGAAAGGTTTACCCTCCAACATTGGCGTCGCTAGCACTATTTATTCGGGGCTCTAGCCCCGATTGTTTGTTATCTAGCCCCGATGTTTTGGCCTGGAAATATAATAATAGTAACTGGACGCTTAAAATTCGCTGCTGACGCTGTGTACATGTTGACTGCCTCTCTCACACGCGCCGACTCTGACGCAGGCACGCACATACACACACCACGTGACTGATTTCAACCTATCCCTAGAACATCACCATGCAGTTGAGCTGCTCGACAAAATAAAATATAACAGTGTGAGGGTAGAGAATACTACAGAACGGCAATGGCGTGTGCCAAGAAACAAACAAATCTTCTTTCATCTTGGCAGCAGACGAAGAAAAGGTATTAACTTTAGTGTCCGAGTACACGCATACGAAAATGTAGTCCTATACCTATAACCTATGATATAAAAATCTGGATTATTAGAACAAGCCCGCACAGTTTTTTGTGATTCTGCTATTTTGGCATTATCATAATCTCAAAATCAATGCAAAGATAGCAAAAATGAATTTGATCAATTTGTGATGATCAATTTGAGGATAATGCACAGATGTTGACTGTCGCTCATGTGAGGTCAGTGAGTGATCTGTGTGAAACTTCCTTTCTTCCTCACATAAGTGCCAAGGACCGTGCGAAGCAATAATATCCTAATATATAACCTCGTAGTGGAGCAATAATGATTTGCATTACTTGTAAAAAAACATCATCCTTGAGTAAAAAATTGTTTATTGCTTATTGCTTGAATGGTAAAATACACATATAATTACATCTAAATGTCTTTCAAGTTTTTTTTGCCCTACATAATCGGGTATGAAGTAAACAAAAGTTTTTTTGGAGAAACTTTTTGGGACGTGAATCACTGGATCCGCGCTTTACGGCAAGTCTTAAAGTGCCAGCAGCTCAGTCAAACCAGCACTTATTAGGCCATTGGTTGTTTGTGTTTACTTAAAAATCTTCTTCAAAACCTTTCCTTTTTTAATTTATATTACGAGTCACCCCTGGCGCTATCAGCGTCGTCATGGAGACGGAGATAATCAGAGCGGCACAGCTGCCGCTCATCACCACCTGATGCGGATTCTTAGCGGCTATATAAGCTGCTACCAAACCGAGGAAGGTGAGCAATATTGAATATTGACTGACCAGGGAACCCCCTTCATGTCCCGGCTGATGACGGACCTCTGTCACCTACTCAAGGGGAAACAACTGAGAACGTCGGTGTATCATCCTCAGATGGACGGACTGGTTGAGCTGTTTAATCAAACGCTGAAGAGGATGCTGTGCCGAGTGGTGGCAGAGGATGGGCGCGACTGGGACCTTCTGTTACCATATGTGCTCTTTGGAATCCGTGAAGTACCCCAAGCGTCTACAGGATTTACGCCATTCGAACTCTTGTTTGGGCGACAACCCCGCGGGCTCTTGGATGTCGCCCGGGACGCCTGGGAGCAACAGCCAGCACCACACAGGAGCGTGGTCGAACACATACAACAGATGCGGACCAGAATCGACAGGGTGATGCCCCTGGTGAAGGAACACCTCGTCGAGGCCCAGCGCGCCCAACAAAGGTGGTATGACCGGCCTGCCCAACCGAGGGAGTTCCAGCCGGGCGACAGAGTGTTGGTACTGATGCCTACTTCCACGTCCAAGTTTCTGGCATTGTGGAAGGGACCATACACCGTGGTGGAAAAGGTAGGACCGGTCAATTACCGCCTCCGTCAGCCGGGAAGAAGACCTGAGGTACAGCTGTAACACATCAACCTGCTGAAAAAGTGGATTGCTTCCCCTACGCAGATGGTAGCGTTCGCTGAGACTGCAATGCCCGTTGTCCAGATGGGAGAACAGCTGTCCCCCGTCCAGAAGCAAGACATCGAGTCTCTGGTCAGTCAATTCAGAGATGTGTTCTCTGAAAAAACCCGGGCAGACTCGGATAATACAACACGAGATCCGCACCTCCCCTGGGGTTGTCGTGAGACAGCGGCCCTACCGGGTACCAGAGACTCGTCGACTGGCTATAGAGGAGGAGATCAATCGGATGAAAATGCTTGGAGTGATAGAGCCCTCCCGCAGCCCATGGTCCAGCCCCATAGTGATGGTCCCCAAACCAGACTTCCGTCGCGTTAACAAAGTGTCCACCTTTGACGGCTATCCGATGCCCCGGGTGGATGAACTCCTGGACAGGCTAGGAAAGACACGGTTCATCACCACACTTGATCTTACGAAGGGATATTGGCAGGTGCCCCTTGCTCCTGATACCCGGGAGAAGACCGCGTTCAGCACACCATCCGGACATTGGCAGGACACAGTCCTGCCATTCGGACTACATGGGGCACCTGCCACGTTTCAAAGGATGATGGACATATTGCTGTGACCCCATCAAGCCTATGCCGCAGCATATATTGACGATTTAGTAATCCACTCAGGGAGTTGGGACACTCATCTCGACAGGTTGCGGAGAGTGCTGATGGACCTTAGGAAGGCAGGCTTAACAGCGAATCCTAAGAAGTGTCATCTCGGACTCGCCGAAGCCCAGTACCTGGGATACAGAGTCGGAGGAGGAGTGATTCAACCCCAAGTGAAAAAGGTAATAATAGTTAATAGTTAATAGTTGCGTTAATTCGCGTGTTATTGGGAGATTTTGGAAGGCGTGTCCAACGCCAGCTAAAAGTATTTAAACAGTTGTTTAAGCCCAGTTCGTGGGAGAAGCAGTTTGTTGCAGTTTGAGAATCATCTGAAAGTCGTAAGTTTAATTGATTAATAGTGTGTGTGTGTGTGTGTCTTATTGAGTCTAACGCAGTTTCGTTTCCATTGAGTGCGTCCGGTGAGTCACGCTGAGTCACGTGTTAATAGTTGCGTTAATTCGTGTGTTATTGGGAGATTTTGGAAGGCGTGTCCAACGCCAGCTAAAAGTATTTAAACAGTTGTTTAAGCCCAGTTCGTGGGAGAAGCAGTTTGTTGCAGTTTGAGAATCATCTGAAAGTCGTAAGTTTAATTGATTAATATTGTGTGTGTGTCTTATTGAGTCTAACGCAGTTTCGTAGTTTCAGATTTTTGAAGGCTTGTCCTGCTGAATTCAATTGCTAGACTAAACGGGTATATAGATAAGACTAACCACCACGTGCAGCGGTCGCGTGCAGCCCTCATCGCGTGAAGACCGAAGAGAGTAAAGACCATCGACTCTACCTGTGCGACTAAAGACCGAAGAGAGTAAAGACCATCGACTCTACCTGTGCGACTAAAGACCGAAGAGAGTAAAGACCATCGACTCTACCTGTGCGACTCCACCGAGCAAGGACACCGACAAGGCACTTGAGTATTACTGTTTTGCACTTATACTATTGCACCTTATTTATTCTCTTTTCTATATTTGTCTTGTACATTCCTTCATTTTTCACTATGTATTTTCAAATCCACACTGTCATTACAACTCGTAAATCACCGGTAACACATAGAAGGCCACGCATAGCTAATGCTAACAATCTGCGCACTCTTTCAGCATCCAAAACTACCTCCATTACCTTTCCTATTGGTTTATGGAACTGCCAATCTGCTGTAAACAAGGCAGATTTCATCACAGCTTTTGCCAAACATTCTGGTCTTTCTCTTTTAGCACTCACCGAAACCTGGATCAAACCAGAGGACACTGCCACACCGGCTGCCCTCTCCAATAATTACACTTTCTCCCACGCATATCAGGGAGGGGTGGAGGAACCGGACTACTTATTCCTAATGACTGGAAATTCAAACAGCTGGCACCCTCTTGCAACAACACCGCCTTTGAATCTCATGCTGTTACTGTCATCCACCCTGTTAAAACACATGTTGTAGTTATCTATCGTCCCCCAGGGCACCTTGGACTTTTCTTGGAGGAGTTGGATGTGCTTCTGTCATCTTTTCCCGAGGACGGTACTCCTCTGGTGGTACTTGGAGACTTCAACATCCACCTGGAAAAACCACAGGCTGCTGACTTCAACAACCTGACTGCGTCGTTTGACCTCAAGCGGGTCCCAACTTCAGCGACTCATAAATCTGGTAATCAACTCGATCTTATCTACACACGCCATTGTTTCACCCATCACTCCCAGGTCACCCCGCTGCACAAGTCAGATCATTTCATCATCACTCTTCATCTCGACTTAACTTCTCCAGACACTACACATGCTTCCTCACTGGTCACATTCCGATGCAACCTACGATCACTCTCTCCCTCCCGCTTGTCCTCTGCAGTCTCTGCCACTCTCCCACCCCCTAAACAGTTCTCTCTCCTTGATGCTAACACCGCCACCCACACCCTTTGCTCCTCACTAACCTCCTGCTTGGACATCTTATGCCCTCTTTGATCTAGGCCATCTCGTGCATCTTCTGCCCCCTGGTTATCTGATGTTCTCCGTGAACATCGCGCCTCTCTCAGGTCTGCTGAGAGAAAGTGGCGCAAATCAAAAGAACCTACCGACCTCTCTCTTTATCAGTCCATACTCTCTTCCTTCTCTGCGGATGTCTCCTCTGCGAAAACCCAGTACTACCACGCTAAAATCAATAACTCTCCTGACCCTCGTACTCTCTTTAAAACCTTTTCTGCTCTTCTTTGCCCACCTACCCCCTCACCTCCATCGGACTTAACAGCTGACAAATTTGCGTCGTTCTTTGTACAGAAAATGACCACCATCAGTAATCAATTCTCTGCGCCACCACCTCTTGACCACGCCCAATCCCCAGACACATGCTTGCTCCCCTCGTTCTCTCTCGTATCTGAAGAGGACGTTTCCAAGGTCATTTCTTCTAACCACCCGACTACCTGCCCCCTAGATCCCATCCCCACTCATCTCCTCCAGGCCATTTCCCCATCGGTTGTTCCCTCTCTGACCCACATTATCAACTCATCTTTCACCACTGGCACATTTCCTACACTCTTCAAAGAGGCCCGTATTACCCCACTACTAAAAAAAACTACGCTTAATCCTGCACTGTTAGAAAACTACAGACCGGTATCCCTCCTCCCCTTCGTTGCGAAAACTCTAGAACGTGTTGTATGTAACCAGCTCTCATCCTTTCTCGTCCAGAACAACCTCCTAGACAGCAACCAGTCGGGTTTCAAGAGCGGTCATTCCACTGAAACTGCGCTGCTCTCTGTCATTGAAGCCCTGAGACTGGAAAGAGCTTCCTCTAACTCATCTGTTCTCATCCTACTGGACCTATCTGCCGCCTTTGACACCGTTAACCATCACATCCTCCTGTCCACCCTCAAGACTATGGGGGTCTCCGGAATGGTTCTACAATGGTTCAGGTCTTACCTCTCGGGTAGGTCCTTTAGAGTATCTTGGAGAGGTGAGGTGTCTGAGTCCCAACATCTCGACACAGGTGTGCCTCAGGGTTCAGTGCTTGGTCCGTTGCTATTCTCTGTATACATGTCATCCCTAGGCTCTGTCATCCGGAAACATGGCTTTTCCTATCACTGCTATGCGGATGATACACAACTCTACCTTTCTTTTCGCCCAGACGATCCGACGGTTTCTGCACGCATCTCAGCTTGCCTAGCCGACATCTCGCTCTGGATGAATGACCATCACCTGCAGCTGAACCTTTTAAAAACAGAACTGCTTGCAATCCCGGCCGATACAAAGACTCATCACAGCCTCTCCATTCAACTGGGCTCATCAACCATCACATCTTCCAGAAAGGCAAGAAACCTGGGAGTGGTGATCGATGATCAGCTCAACTTCACAGATCAAATTGCCAGCACCGCCAGGTCCTGTAGATTCATTCTCTACAATATTAGGAAAATTAGACCCTTCCTATCAGAGCATGCTACGCAAGTCCTAGTACAGGCTCTGGTCCTGTCCAGACTGGACTACTGCAATGCGCTACTGGGTGGACTTCCAGCTTGCACAACCAAACCTCTACAGATGATCCAGAATGCTGTGGCAAGAGTTATCTTTAATGAACCGAAGAGAGCACATGTCACTCCTCTATTCATTAAGCTACATTGGCTCCCTATAGTTGCTCGAATCAAATTTAAGACTCTGCTCCTGGCCTACAAGACCACCACTGGTTCGGCACCACCTTATCTTCACTCGCTACTCCAGACATACGTACCCGCCAGATGCCTACGCTCTGCAAACGAACGGCGTCTTGTGGTACCATCCCAAAAAGGTAAAAAATCTCTCTCGCGCACCTTCTACCTGTAGCCATCTTTAAGAAACGTCTGAAAACGCATCTCTTCCATCTACATCTGACTGATCTGTTCTGACTCTATTTTCTTTACTCTTTATTAAAAAAAAAAAAAAATGAATGAATGGTTCTGTATACTGTGTTAGGTTATATGAGACCCAATCCTCTTTTTTTTTTCTCGATTGCACTTATGCTTTTGTTGTACTTATGCTGTCCCAATTGCTTCCATTGCCTACCCAAATGTAAGTCGCTTTGGATAAAAGCGTCTGCTAAATGACTAAATGTAAATGTAAATGTAGGTAGAAGCAGTTCGGAACGCCCCCATGACCCAACAACAAGTCCCAGGTACGTGCCTTCCTGGGATTAACGGGCTACTATCGCTGCTTTATCCCCAACTTTTCATCCGTAGCCAGTCCCCTGACCGGCCTGACCAGGAAGGGGCAACCAGAAAAGTTGAAGTGGGGCCCAGAAACGGAACAAGCATTCCAGACCCTGAAAGTAGCCTTGGCATCGTCCCCGATCCTACATGCTCCAGATTTCTGTTGCCCCTTCGTCATACAGACAGACGCCTCGGACACTTGATTGGGAGCAGTACTATCCCACGTGAAGAAAGGAAAAGAACACCCGGTGGTGTATATTAGCCAGAAGCTGACTCCAGCAGAAACACGCTACGCTACGGTGGAGAGGGACGCCCTGACCATAAAGTGGGCAGTCCTGGAGCTGAGGTACTACCTCCTAGGACGGAGCTTCACACTGGTGATGGACCACGCACCCCTGCAGTGGATGAGTAAAGCTAAGGACACTAACGCCAGGATCACCAGATGGTTCTTAACGCTCCAGGACTACCACTTTACAGTGAAACATCGGGCCGGGTCCTCCCATGGAAACGCCGATGGTCTGTCAAGGATGTGGTCAGGAGGGACAACTCGGTCAGGTGACAACCCCCCACCCACCCAATACGTTTCTCCGTCTCCTTACAGAAGTAGGTCGACACTTAGGGGGGGGGTGTTACAAGTCACCCCTGGCACTATCAGCGTCGTCATGGAGACGGAGACAATCAGAGCGGCACAGCTGCCGCTCATCACCACCTGATGCGGATTCTAAGCGGCTATATAAGCCGCTACCAAACCGAGGAAGGTGAGCAACGTCTCCAGTAGTATGAATGCCACTGAAGTTGTGTTACTGTTGATTCCCCAGGTTCTGACGTGTAGAAGGAGGAAGGAAGACAGAAGGAAATACCCGGACAACCCGGAAGTAAAGTGAAAGACGGACGAAACCGGATACTTACCTCTTCGTGGAAGAAGTAAGGACGTACACTCCAAGATACCACGGAAGCAAGCATCTTGGCACAACCAGCACAGTGGTCTCAATAAAAATACCCTCCGGGGTGATATATTGTTCTTTTGTGTACGTGTCATTGCTTCACCCGTCACAGAGCGATATTTAATTTATTATGTATTTATTATAGACCCACCGTCTCCAAAATTCGGATTGCCACCACCTGGACCATTATCAATTATCTTATCAATACACCGTTGTAATACGGTTCAATAAAAGGAAGGAAGGAGGCTGGAACCGGTGAACATTTAAATAAAGTTTTAATAAAATAAACAAACAAAAACAGAAAGTAAAATGCCAGCAGCCACCTCACGGTCGACTGCCGGCCAAAAGAACATACATACAAACTTAAAAGATATGTCCGGGCCCGGTCCTCTCTCCCCGGCAGTCCTGACATTCGTCCTTTTATGCTCCCGAACTCCTTCGTGAGATATGCAGGACCGCTGTGCGCACAGATGATTCCAACTATCAATCACGCCACCGGCCCCACGTCACGGCTCTCGTCAAGCCTTCCTCACCACAACCGTATTTAAGTAAGCACCACACACACATTCTTTGTTTGGTCTACAACTAGGACTGCCAAAATGCCATATGTGCTATTTCCCTTTGAATACTTACCGTCCTGTTTCCCTGCGTATTGAAAGTGAAAGTGACCTATTAGTCAGATATGGTGACCCATACCCGAAATGTGACCTCTGCTTTTAAGCCATCCAGAGAGTACTGAACACACGCACAGCAAGTCGTGAACACATGTAAATCCGGAGATGTGGGCAGTTATCACTGGAGTGCCCTGACAGCAAGTAGGGGTAAGGTGCCGTGCTCAAGGGAACCTCATTAACCACCAGACCTAAGAATCGAACCGGCGACGGTCGTGAGTCCGACTCTTTCACCATTGGGCCATGACTGCCCCTATAAATAAACTGTTATTCTATCTCCCAGTTCGCTAAATCATCCAATTCATCTGTTAAAACCTATGAGAGAGGGGAACCATATTACTACATGATTCAATAGCTATTTGGAAAGGTGTGTGTGGAGGAACATAGCTAAAGAACTGTATTCATCATCATTATCGCTCTGGTTGCAGTTTCTTCGTTTAATTTACTAACCCATATCATTTACGAACTGTAATAAATTGTATATTTCACTTGTCTTACCATACTCCATTTTGACACAAATATACTGATACAAAAAAAAACATAAATTGTAAACGTATTTGAGAAGGCAGATAGTTTCATGTCATGAGCAGTCCTGTGATGTCTTAAAATGCTGCCTATGTACTATAGGCAGCTCAAAAGGTGATAGAACATAGCCCGTTTATTTACAGGATAAGAAATGTTTCATTCAATAGGCTATAAGACTAAGAGCCACTTGCGAACGTTCATCATCGTTTCATGTGCGTTTCCCTAAATGCACTTCACAACACTGCAAGTTGCAGTGCTTTAAGTGCTACTTAAGAGTCGCTATCCATTTGACAGGTGATGAAATGTCATATACAATGGCTCATTTGTGTAGCATGCGCTTGTTTTTTAAATGTTTACGCTAATTATTTTCACCCGATGCACATGTGGTAGGTGAAGTTTAACATATTTTTGGGGCAACGTGTTATACTTTTTCTTTGTGAAGATTGGTCTTATCTACTTTAATTGTGCAATGTATTTTGCACGTTCTAGGGAAATTAAAAAAGTTAAAATCAAAAGTATAAAAAATGCTGTATGTGTTTGCTGAACCACATTTTATTACACTTTCGGGTGGTGTGGAGATAGCAATTTCAAGTTAAGTTTTTATTAGGGCATATGTTTTATCTAGCTTTCTAGCTCCACACAAAATGTTTATTGCACACATACATTACCAGCACTTTATTAATAATAAGCACAAAGTGTGTTCATAATGATTATGAACCTTTCAATCAGAGAACAATAAAGGGAAGAGCTACAATCCAATTTCTCAGCAAATCAGGCATTCAGTTTCTTTAAGTATTGCCTTCTGCAGTTGTTGGAACATATGATAAATATGTAATATAAGATTCGAAAGAAGCAATCATGGCTGCACTAAACAGCAGCTGAGAAAGACACTTTGACATCAATAAAAACATGATAAGTCACATATAAGTATATTTAAGTTTAAATGCAATTTTCCGGTCGTCCTGCAGAAGACCTCATAAATTTGTCTTCTTACCATGCACTTATAGGGCTTTAAGATTACACCAGAGCACGCATAGTTATACGATGATTTTCAAGTGCAGCTTGAACGATGCTTTTGGGAAACCGACCGTAATATTAAGATTACTGGTACGATTGTTTTTACGATCAATTTAGGTTTACGATGCTTTTGGGAAACCCAGCCCTGATCAATTTGCCAGGAACAAAATTCACCTTCATTCACTATGAGTATTTGTTCAACTTACAAAATTAACTGTTTTTTGCATAGTTCTCAGTCAGCACAAACAAGCCTCAATGGTCCTGACATTAAAAAATACAAGTTTTCTGTTTATTTGGGAATAATCTTACCCAGTTATAGGAAAACTTTCAAAGCTTCTTTCAAAAGGTCTTTACAAAAAAAAGAAATGCATCAGGCTCTGATCTATCTGCACCTTGAATTCACGACTAACACATTTAATTGATATGTGGTAATGGTGTCAAAGCACCAGAGGGCACATACACATGCTCGCTTATAGTGTTAGCATAGGGAGTAAATGCCATTTACACTAAGCGAAGGTTTTATTCTCTGAGAGCTTCGACATCTTGACATAGCCCCAGCGGTGACACACTGCTGATCAGAAGGTAGGATTTCTATCCCAGAGGCACACTGTTCATTTACACTCCTCATCTTGGGTGTGGATTTCAGAGTGGAACTTCAAGCTGCTACCAAACTTAACTTTTGTTCATTAATTAACAAAGTCAGCTCTTTTCATTTTTAATGCCATCTATACTTTTCCAGAGACTGCTAGTTGGAAGTGTGGAAATTTAAACGTTAATGAGTACAGTTAATAAAACTAAAATTGTGTTTTTTATACCCTGGTTGGCTTTTCCCCGTCAGTTTCAAAACCTTAAGATGTTTATACCTCACACATGATGACATGGCATGTCAGACGTAAATGGACAGAATGCCTGTCTTTATACTTTATATGAAATAAATGTACCATCAATTTGAATATAACTGCAATTCTTGAGAGTAATTAATAGCAAATGCTTTCAGCGAGATTAAACATCTTGTGGTGTGCCATGCTGTTAAACTACTTTAATTAATTATTGTAGATTCATAATTCATGTTGTTGTTTTATGCCATAGAAACAAGTAAATATGCACTCAAATACACTCATAAAATGATTTTATTAAAAACAATCTTATGGAAGCCTTTATCTTTATTATATGTTGCCATTATCATTTTTAGAGACGTCATGTTGGTGAGATGCAATCAGTAAAGTGAGAAAATGTCACCTTCCCATGCCTTATCTGCACAGGCTTAAGGCCTGTGTGGGTGAAAGCGTGGTAATCATAAAGACCAGATGTCAGGTATTATTACATTTAAATGTGGAACATCCTTTAAGAGGTGTCAAACCTGATAATGAATGTGTAAGGACGTCTCTGGTGAGCCTTGTTTGTGAGGCAAAGAACTAAACACACTAAAACATGTCACAACTTAAATGTAGAATAAAATTCATTTTTTATTTATGCAAATTCATATATTTTACTGAGTCAACTGAGATTCTGAAGCTTGCTAATAATATGTTCAAGACATAAGTACTCTCTACATTCTTCACAAAACTGTTTCTTCACAAAATTGTGTGAATAGCTACTCATTATTTCTCACAGAATAATTCCTACAATTTCACAATCCTCATGCCTTCTTTTAACATCCTGCTCACTGGCGGACTGGTAATCTGGAGAACCGTGAGTTTTCCCGGTGGGCGCTGCTCAATATGGGCCAGCCCACTGTTAAGATATAAAGAAATAACAATATTATTTTGTTTTGCCCACATGTTATAGTTGGTATTTCTGTGCCCTAGTCTAGCAGCAGTAATAGTCAATGTCAAAAGGTTGACCAATCAAACAGAGTTTACAGAATTCTGGCCAATCAAATTTCAGAGGCCAAGCAGAATTTACACCATTCAAACTGAAAAAGACCGACGTTATGGTCAATTAAATTGAAGAATACAAAACTTCGGCAGGTAGGCGCTGACAGAAACCAAGCGCAAATAATTTAAATGATGACTGTGTAGCAATGATATGTGGAAAGGCAAACATAACAAAGCCAATTGTTTAAAAAATAAAGATGATAACAGAAAAGATTTCTGAGATGCAAAACTTTTGTGAATTCTGCTGCTTTAAATGAAAACTCTTGAGAATATGGTGGATTTAATTAGATTGAAGAGTTCAATAGATTCCAGAACTATTATCACAATAAAATGATATTTTTTGGTAAAATCTTTATTGAATGTATAGTTTTATAAAATGTATTGAAGCTACTTATTATTGAAGTTAATAAGCCCAAAGAGTGAATGTTTTATCTCCTCTCTTCTCGGTTTATAATCCTAAATGCTCACTTTTGTTTAGACTTGTATGTTGACTCTATATCTGATGTAAAACAATATTTTTAGCAAAGTCGAGTCACACCTTTTTTTGGCAGCAATTTAAAATATTGTCCAGGACATTATTCATAAGTCATCACCCTGAGACTTACAACATTGTAAAACTTGAATCTTCGACTGTTACATGTTGAGGTCAGTAAAGTGTCATTTACAAAGGCTGCTACTGGTGAAGAAGTCCAGGGCCACTTTTTAGTCCTTCTCCGCCCCTGATCCCTCTTTTAGTATTATATAAAATGTAGGTGGTGATATGCTATTTGGCCAAGAGTTTGATATCTTCTCTAGAACAAAAGCGAAAGAGATGGACACTGAGGGGCATGCCTTGCAAGTACAGTACTTTAGAAACAAGGGGAATAAAATGAGGGTAAAGCATTATCACAATAATGTTCTGTTTTCAGGGTGGCATATCTGGTCACTGTTGAAAGCATGAACTAAATTGAAGGACACACAAAAAGCTTTGGTTCATAACTTTGGCTCACACCCTGTTTTGAAATGGGACAGGAGAAAAAGCTCTTTTGTGGCATTAAATCTATCCTCAGTTCTCAGAGACTGCTGATAAATCATTGCTGATGGAGTGAAAATGATCTTAGTTTTTTTCCAAAATGCCTAATTTAGCAACATGCTGTGCTTTCTCTGTTATTGTAATATCCCTATTGTATATTTTTATGTAACGCTTAATCGTGGCCACATATATACAGTTGAAAGAAAAAGTATGTGAACTCTTTGGGCTTACTTGGATTTCTTCATAAATTGGTCATAAAATGTGTTCTGATCTTCATCTAAGTCACAACAATAGAGAAACACAGTCTGCTTAAACTAATACCGCACAAACATTATATGTTTTCATGTTTTTATTGAACACAACATGTAAACATTCATAGTGCAGGGTGGAAAAAGTATGTGAAACCCTAGGCTAATGACTTCTCCAAGAGCTATTTGGAGCCAGGAGTCAGCCAACCTGGGGTCCAATCAATGTGATGAGATTGGATGTGTTGATTAAAGCTGGCCTGTCCAATAAAAAACACACACCAGTTTTGAGTTTGCTGTTCTGAAGAAGCGTTTTCTGATGTGAACCATGCCTCGCACAAAAGAGCTCTCAGAAGACCTACGATCAAGAATTGTTGACTTACATAAAGCTGGAAAGGGCTACAAAAGTATATCTAAAAGCCTTGATGTCCATGTGTCCACGGTAAGACAGATTGTCTACAAATGGAGAAAGATCAGCACTACACTCCCTAGGCATGATCGTCCTGTAAAGATGACTGCAAGAGCATAGCGCAGAATGCTCAATGAGGTGAAGAAGAATCCTAGAGTGTCAGCTAAACACTTACAGAAATCTCTGGCACATGCTAACATTTTTGTTGACAAATTTACAATAAGGAAAACATTAAACAAGAATGGACTTCATGGGAGGACATCACGGAGGAAGCCACTGCTGTCCAAAAAAAACATTGCTACACGTTTGAAGTTTGCAAAAGAGCACCTGGATGTTCCACAGCACTACTGGCAAAACATTCTGTGGACAGATGAAACCAAAATTGAGTTGTTTGGAAAGAACACACAACGCTATGTGTGGAGAACAAAAGGCACAGCACACCAACATCAAAACCTCGTCCCAACTGTGAAATATGGTGGAGGGGGCATCATGGTTTGGGGCTGCTTTGCTTCCTCAGGCCCTGGACGGATTACTGTCATCGATGGAAAAATGAATTCCAAAGTTTATCAAGACATTTTGCAGGAAAACTTAAGACCATCTGTCCGCCAACTGAAGCTTAACAGAGGATGGACGATGCAACAGGACAACGACCCAAAGCATAGAAGTAAATCAACAACAGAATGGCTTCAACAGAAGAAAATACGCCTTCTGGAGTGGCCCAGTCAGAGTCCTGACCTCAACCCAATTGAGATGCTGTGGCATGACCTCAAGAGAGCGATTCACACCAGACATCCCAAGAATATTGCTGAACTGAAACGCTTTTGTAAAGAGGAATGGTCCAAAATTTCTCCTGACCGTTGTGCAGGTCTGATCTGCAACTATAGGAAACGTTTGGTTGAGGTTATTGCTGCCAAAGGAGGGTCAACCAGTCATTAAACCCAAAGGTTCACATACTTTTTCCACCCTGCACTATGAATGTTTACATGTTGTGTTCAATAAAAACATGAACAAAAACAAAAACATTCTCTATTGTTGTGACTTAGATGAAGATCAGAACACATTTTATGACCAATTTATGAAGAAATCCAAGTAAGCCCAAAGGGTTCACATACTTTTTCTTTCAACTATATATATATATATATATATATATATATTAATATAAGTATATATTTTTAATATTTACTTTAAAGGGTGTATGAAATTCTATAAATGTTGTTCTTGTCAGAATAGATTGCATGCTCTGCTGTGTAGCATCCAACAGTGAAAACCAAACAGACTCAAAGAGAACCCCCACAGAATGGTAATTTACAGTCCCATAGCTTATGTTTGTCTGGTTAAGACGTTTGCCCAGAGGCCAGTTACCTTCTTTAACAGTGGTGTTGTCTCGAGCGTCAAGAAAATCCCTCTGTACCCACAATTCATTTCCCCCTCAGTCACGCCACCCTGTTGGCAAGCTGGCAAAATTGGCAGGGACCCGAAAAGCTGTCCTGAGGTTTCACTCTTGTGTGAATGAACATCTATTTTAACTTCTCAGTGAGGCAGCCAATATACCTGGGCACGTTTCCACACTGCTGTCTTCAAAGGACCTAGGCTTCATCTTAAAACACATCAAGCTAGACTTAATTTCAGTAAAAGATTAGAAGGTCTACAACAATATTTATATGTCCTATAATTCTCATAAAATGTATGTGTGTACATACATCTGCAAAATTTACTGACACCTCATAGTGAACTTGCTTTGATGCAGTTTCAGTATTTATTTTCAAGCTGTGCAAACTAAACTGAGGCTATTAGTGACATTTAGAAATTTGGTTCTGAATGACACTACATTTAACACTGTTGGAAATATACACAGTGCATATAGCCACATCCCTTAGAATTAACCTTCCAAGTAACTACATACTGAATTTTTTGTCACTTTGCAGTTAGGTTTTTAATAAATCCATCCCTCTTACAAAACAAAGCCAATTCAATAATTAAATGCATAGTCATTGTAAATAAAAATATCAAATTATAAGTATCATTTTGAGTATAACAATAAAAATGGTTAAAGTATAATTGGTTGGGCTTTATTTTGCAATATAACGATGCTTGATAATGAATTAAAAATTGTAAAGCAATAAGTTGCTAAATCAGACCAAAATACGACTGAACATATTCTATATAATTAAAGTTTTTAGTTTGAGTCAGTTAACTCAAAGTTAAGTAACACTAGTTATTTCAAAACTATTTTATCATAATTCTAAATATAATTCTATAAAATGATTAAGCTGTGTGGATCAGAGAGCTGCTTAATTTGGACTATTAAAGCTTTATAAAAAATATATATATTCCTCATGCTTAAATTTACTGTAAAATCTATAATTAATGTGTTAAAAACAACAATAAAAAAATCTATAAATTGATATTGTCAACAGATCTTCCCAACGAGAATGTAACTTTTTTATGTCAGGTTGGAGGTCTCAGGGGAATGGCTTCAGACTATATTATTGGATTTAATAGCCATTAAGTGTTTTTTATTCAGGGGATTTCCAGTGTTTGGCCAGCCTCTCCAGCTAATGGACATTCAGGAAAACTGTATCAAAAAGATTAATAAATAGATGACAATTTCTGTTTATCACAAAGCTGGGATACCAGAGAATTTGTTATTAAGGGTTCTACAAAGCTTTTATGAATACCGACACACTTAGATAAATCTATTATAAGTGTATTATAAGTGTAATTGTTTAGTCTACTTTAAAGAAATATATTTTAGAATAAATATTGAATAAGTAAAAAGACAAAAGACAAAATTTTAAATACATGTTCTGTTAAAAGCCATAGAGGACAATTTCTAATTGCTCCCCCCATACATTCTTAAAAGGAACATTTTATTTCCATATTTGATTTTTTCCAGTAAATCTAAGTATGTTATTACATTTGTAGTCTATATAGAAATGCAGCCTGCTATCTGCTATGACCTGTGAAGGTCATTTTCAGATTATTATGTACTCATGTTAAAAACTAATTTGGAAACACATTAAGGGCCAGGAATTAAGCATGTCCAACATGATTACTGCTGCAGTTTCATTACAAGACTCTGATAAACCAGAGAATAAGAGAATTACTGTGAATGAGTTTGTCTCTTTGACCAGCCCAGAACGTCAAGTCTTGGCTGAATTTTAAAACAAGCATTTTTGTTGCCAATTAGCCTTCATACTCTGCGCTCCTGGCATCTCTCAAATCCTGTGGAACCTGTTGATGTATGGCTGGCAATTTGTCACAATCTGCCACAGCACTGATATACAGAAAGTCCCTGGTGTGGCCTCTCAGAATGCCCCTGTAAAAAATTTCAGGTCCGTGGGAAAAACAAATGTGAAGCAACGTAAAAGCACTTCCCACAGGCAAAGGACAGCTATAATTCTGTAACCCTTCCCTAGACTGGGTGTATGTACAGCACACATATAAACTCACACAGACCCATACAGTACACTTTTGGAGACTGGGATCAGACAATATTTAGTAAATAATTTGCTAATAGTCAAATATGACAAAAAATAGAACTTCTTAAATGCAGTGAGTATAAACTGTAAACATTTAATTATCTGTTTCTCAGTGTCTTCTCTACAGCATCAGTAGACATCTGAATCAATTCTCAAACTGTGCTCAGATTTACCATAACAAACCAAAGACATCAATGTAGATTCCAGCATTCCATAATTTTTTAAGATGAATTTATCTTAACTATGCAATACACATTAACTGCAAAGCTATGTGCTATTACTCCAAAAAGTATGTACTGTATGTCATCTATTTGTTCCTGTTTTAACATTTATCTCATAAACATTAGGGGTTATTAATAATGACACATATACATGTATTTTAATGAAATTTTAAGTCAGAGATTGTTTATGTCTCAAGAGCTATGAAGAAACAACTTCAGAGAAATTAAAAGGCATTTCTGAAAAGAAAAGTTTAAATGCATACACGACGGTACACACAGTGCATTCACAAACACTCATACATACACGCGCACACAAACACACACACACACACACACACACACACAGTCTCCCCATTCGATTTCTGATGGCAGGGGAGAATTTATGGCACTTCCGCTGCAGTGTCCTAGATTGGCTCAGAACATTCATCACCCAGGTCCTTAGAAGAAAACGTTGTGGCCACCGGCTGTCATTCAGTTTTACTCCCACAGCAGCATCACTGATAAAACAAACAGCAATAGACTTGCAAAACCCACTCGTTAGACCCTTTTTTCTCCCCCCTCTTTTCTCTGAGGAGATGTAATCCTGAGGACTGGGTTATGGGTTTAAGGAGAAGGGTTGAGTGTTGTATGAGCTCAGACGCCTCAATGGAGCAGATCTAAGGCCAAAAGTGTATAGAAGTAGTTGCTGGAACATTAATCTCATTAATTAAAGCAAAGTCATCGCATTTCCTCTGCTGACTGTATATTCTCTTAACATTAGACACATTCATGTATAAACTCAAGTGTCCCTGACGAACCTATATGTAAAATAGTGATCTAGAGGAAAAACTCATGCCTTTTTTTCAGAGACCTGCCAGCCTGATCTTAAGGGAATTCTTAACTGTTTTACAAGGTGGCTGTTTATCATGAATTCAAACAATGTAAATTATTAGAAAAAGCAGAAACAAACCACCACTCCTAACCTGCACTTGCGCAAAAGCAAATCGTACCAAAATGCAAAAATTAAATTGTATGAATTCTTTGTAAAATAGTTAGGAATTGCCATGAGATTGTACTAGGCCTGCAAACTTTTGGAACTTGCCATATACTGTAAATTATATAATAGTTCACTTATAAAAAAACAATTCTTTGATTATTCTCTCAGTGCCAATGTGACAATGATAAGAACATTTTCTTTTTAGGTGAACTGTTCCTTTAAAACAGGTCAACTAATCAACAGATGATGCCTTGAAATAGCTCCACTCAGATGGTCTTTAATCACAGATGGTGCCTGAACTAAAAGCATCACTGCTTTCCTTACAATGGCACAAAATAAATCTGCATTTAGAACCGTGGTTTCTACACATGACCCAACTGACCAAAGAACATGAAGGAACACTGATCTCGCTCAAGAACTGCTGCTTAAGATTGCCAGGGTACATAGCTGCCCTTATGCTAGTTTAGTTGCTTATGTGAGTTAGTCACGCCTGGGGGAGGTGAAGAGAACCCCTTACTGTGAGCAAGGTATTGGTAATGAGGGGTGCAGAGACAGGGGAACAGCATTGAGAGGGAGAGTCAGAGAAAGGCAATTAAAGGAGTTTTACAGATAGTGAGAGCGACTTCAAGGTGCTGAACCCTGGGTGGTAAAGATCAAGTGCTTGCAAGGAAGTCATTTTGTGGTTGTAGTCATATGACGAAGGGCATTCCGAGCTGCTGTGGGAGCTCATTATCTGACATTGTATGATTACTGGGAGGGCAAAGTGAGCATGTGTGTTCTGAATGCAGTTTGTAACACTTTGCACAACATGTCTACTTCTCAGAGATTTAAAAGTGTGCATTTGTTATTTAAAAATATTGGCGCAAACAAGTTGGTGTTTAAACAGTTTTTTATTTTTAGGAAAGGTGATAATACTTAGGATAAGACTCCTGAAGCACTAAATACAACACATTTAGCACTGAACCCATAATAGTACTTAATACTTTACTTAATAGTACTTAGAGTTTTTAATAATAGAATTTAAGCAAAAATATTGATGCATTTCGATGCCTTTTAAATAAGGCTTACAAAGCATTCTGTCAGCACTTCTGCCATATTTTTGCATTTAAATTTGGAAGACAAATGAAAGGTTTTGGTAATTTGTCCTGACTGCTCCTGTATTGTAATGATCCTCCTAATGAGAAGTATAGGTACCATGAACTAACTTAATATGATCTTAAATGTTATAAAGAAACACATTCAGATATATCCATATACACAATCCATATACACAATCACAAATATAACCAAAAATTTTGGAAATAAATGATACGTTTATTTGCAAAAACAGATACATTTAAAAAATCATGTTTTCATTGTGTTTTATTGTTAGTTCGCTGTATTATGGTATATATTTGTTTACCTTTTTGTTTTATTACCAGATATTAGTTATTATCGATTATCTAAAACAACCCAACTGCAGTTTGATTGATATTACTTGAAATGCATAATTAAAAAAATTATATCTGTTTTGCAAATTAACTAAATGTTAAACAAACAGTCCGGTGAAGGCAACCAATTTGAGAATAATACTATTTTTGACACAGATAAATGTATATAATAAAAAAATGAAAATATGTGACCCTGGACAACAATAGTCAAAACAATAGTTGAGATTTTTACATAATCTGAAAGCTGAGTAAATAAGATTTCTATTGATGTATGAGTTGTTGGAAAAGGGAAATATCTGGCTGAGATACAACCGTTTAAAACTCAGGAATCTGAGAGTGCAAAAAATCAAAATATTGAGAAAGTTGCCTTTGAAGTAGTTAATCAGGGGAACTGTAGCAGGCCATCCACTCACAAAAGTAAAGTTTTTATATATTTAAGGTAGGATATCTTCATGGAACATGATCATACTTAATATCGATTTTCGGCATAAAAGAAAAATCAATAATTTTGACCCATACAATGTATTTTTGTCCTTTACTAAAAATGTTCCAATGCTACTTAAAACTGGTGGTTTTGTGATCCAGGGTCACATGGATTCCCCTTCAAAAGCAATTTATGCCTTAAAAGTACATTTTTATCAGTGTGTAATTACCCTGGGAATCAAACAAATAATCGTGGCACCAGCCAGGTTTCCATTACAGATCTTTGCTAAATTTAACCGATATTTTGTTAAATGTCGATTAAAAAATATTGTGGAATGACGGTGTTTACATTAAACAATGTAATGCAACTGAAGTGTACTTTTTCTTCTCACAAGAAGTAATTCTGGCCAAACTTCTTCTTTTTAGGTGTTATGTAAAGCTGCAAACAAACATTAGAGGTGAGTATTGCCACCTACTGTGATGAAAGAGTGAAGAGAAATATCTAGATTTTCTCTATTTTTTAATGTTACCTCATTGTTCCTAATAAATCCACATACTGCCATCGTTTTCTTGCATTTGGGCCATCATATAAGATATTACTTAATGTTAATTCCTGACATCTTATCTTTCCAAATGTTCTCCCAAAACATACTGGTCATGTGACTTTTCCGTACACCTCGTGACTTTTAAAAATGGGAAAAAGTGTTTCAATTGCAGTTTTTCAAAATATTATTTTGTTGTATTGCCTGAAAAAAGACCTCATGTGAGCGTGAAAACATTTTTGCGATATATGGGAGTATTTGTAAAATTGACGTGTTTCCATTGGGCGTATTTTCAATTTGTGCTTTTTGAAGGGTAATGGAAATGTGACTAACCCAATGCTTTACCAACTGAGCTATAAGAAGTGGATATCTTTCTTAATGTGCCCTACCAGGTAAAATGATATCTCATCTTATCCACTTCACTCATTTTAGCTCACTAACGGCATTTAGCTCATTAACGGCTGGAATAAGAGCTAACATTCCTGAAAGCAAAAGATGAAAAATAAATTTTTACCTCCATAAATAAATGGCGATTGCTCATTTAAACATGTAGTCTTTGGCTTCACCAAGTGAGAAAACCTTTGAGAGTTCTTCTTCACATAGACATATGCATTAAAACTTGTATCTCTCGTACTGCAGAGCTGTAGAATGTCAAAGGGAGACGTGCAATGAGTTTACGGCTATGTGACTCAGATTCTGAGGTGGGTGGTATGAGATCGGGGACGTGGGTGGATGAATAGACTGTCATCTCTGAAAACATTCCTATGAAAATATAAGCCGCGTAAGCTGCTCAAAACATCTCAGCTCTTTCCATTGACATTTTTGTAACAGGTTTTCACAAATTAAAGCTATTAGCTGCTTCGGAACAGCACAGATTACTGCAGATGAGGGGGCAGGAAAGGTATGAAATTCAAAAAAGCCCTGTTTACAATTTTTTTTTATTTGTTTGTAAAATCCATTTGATGTGTTTGGATCATCACGGTGGTGTATTAAGAGGTTAAAAACACCTGCCTTGACAAGATGAATAAATATCTCATTACTTACGCTACACAAATCCGTAAGTCCTTAATAAAGGACACTCACATTTAAAAATACATACACACACTCAGTTACTTAGTGGACCTTGCATTTAAATAGCATATTGGTAGAAAAGTTGTTGTCCACTATTGGTTGTACCTTTAAAAAAGCATTACAGGTGGCCCACTTAAAACGAGAATGCACAGAAATGTGCCTTGTCGAATACAAATTGTGCATTTTCCGTCATAGCACAACTAATATTGTACTGCATTGTGGAATCATACTGTTAAAAATTGTGTTGTACTTACTTTTAATGTTTTTTAGTTGCTGTGAAAATGTCACATTAGATATTGATAACATTCAATCTACACCAATGTATGTCAGTTCAACTCTCTCAATAGGCATGTTAATTGTTATGAGGTGAATATATTTATTATAAACAGCATTAGAGTGGACACACAGGCTGTGTTTTCTGTTTCCAGCCGTATCCTTTGCCCATTAGTTTGTGACATTAGTTTGTCTTGACTGTCAAGTTTCCTTACAATGATTCACTTGATTCTTGTGTGGTTTATGAGAATCATATAATCTATAATGGGTATTCATAGGAGGCCATACATAAACATTTAGCGAAGGACAACATAAACATCTGTTAGCTCCTGTCAGGACGTAGCGTGTTTTACTGTGGATGCACTGTTTGTCTTTGTCATGAAGGCACTACTGACCTTTTAAAAAAAAAAAAAAAAAAAAAAAGTCCAGGGGAAAAATGCAGACTGTGCTTTGAGATTATGTGCAAAAATAAACATTTAAGGATTCTGGCCTGATCTAACATCCAGACATGGCTGTGCGACATTTATTGTTTTAGATTGTAGCAAATATGGCTGTGCATACCATACCATCAAGTGGCTGAACCGGTTCTCTGATTCTTTCTTCAGTCAAGTAATTATCCTGTCATTTTTCACAGTCAGTGAGAAAGTGTGGTAAATAGTCATGTAAAGGTCACTAAACTAGTGTTTTCAGCCACCGATTAAAAATGTAAGCAGACATGATTTGATTTGATCTCTAAGTCTGCTGGACAATTAAGCTGACTGAATAGGAAATTTTAGCTTTTTTAATGAAATCTATAACATTTTAAGATATGTGTATAACTATTATGAGCAGTTTTAGTGGCAACATCTAACAGCTGGCTGTTAAGAAAATGAAATGACCTGATCTTGACTCTTTCATAGAGATCAAAGCTCTATGAACAAGTTCAGCCCATCTGTTTCTCTACCCTGTTCTTAACTGCTCCCTGCCTGGCAGCACTTGGTTGAACCCTGGCGGTTATCAACACATCTCTCAGGAGTTAAAAGGACGCCTATGTTATTAGCAGAGAACAAATTGAGATGTACGTATTATCTGCTGTGCTACTGTCTCTGGGGGACCAGGGGTCTCAAAGAGGTGTTTGTCAAATCCCACAAGGCACACAATGAAGAGCCTGTCCCAGTCCTGCAGGGAACAGGGAGAGGAAGAGTCAGCCATGTCATCTCAGTATACGCCCCAGCCACAGAATCAGAGTGGTCCTGTCAAATCCCACCTTGAAAGAGCTTCTAGGAAACATGCTCTTAACCACAAAAGTCTGTGGGACTGGTCTCCTAAGGAGCACTTGTATAGTAATCATCATCATTGTTTTCCTTAAAATGTGTAATAAGCTTTTCATGCTAGCTACTGTGGAGTTGCAGTGTCGTTCTGACTTTGGTTGTAGTGAACGGAAACGAAGCCTGTAGAAAAGGACGTCATTTTCATTACTATTCCGTAAATAGAAGGTTTTATGTTGGTACCACGGTTCTTGTCGAGCTTTGATATACTGTGCACCATCTTACAGAATGATTACCATATTTACTGTATGTATTATGCATCAGACTATGGATCTACATAGGATCAATTTTACCATCTATTTAAACAGAAGCACCAACCTATGTCAATTCCAGTGAGATGCTACACAACAGATGGACCTGGTTCACAGGTAAGCTTATGCAGAGAGTTAAAAAATCTCAAGAGACTGTAAGCTTTCGCTGTAACTGTTGGTTTAGTGTCCCCAATTAATGATGAATCATCTTTCAGGTCTCAGGAAGCATTTAATGAGCTTCAGAAATAATGTTTGTCAAAGATTGTTCAGTACTTGAACGAAGAATAATACTCATACCTTCAACATCTAAATTTTGACATAATTTACTTTTTACAAACCTTTAAAACCTGATGCATGTTTAGATTAAATGTTAGATTTAAAAAATCTAAAAGTGTTTTTAAATTACAGAATGTTGCCTGTTAACTATCATCCGCTCCGTATACGGTTTGCGTCAATATTGTGCATATCATTTCTTATCGAATCATGACAAACCATATATCATTGGAAAGGTCTAAGACTTTAGAATACAGATTTCTTTGGAGTTTTTTTAAATAATTTATGTTTGGAGAGTAATTGATTCTTTTTTATAAAGAGTGTGCTTTGATTTTTTGTTGTCCTTTTGCGACCAGTATTTTTTTATTCATTTTTTACAATAAACCTCACAACAAACCTTTAATTTTTTGTGTGTTTGTGTGATTTTTTTAAGCAATAATCAGCTACTTTTCTTTTTTCAAACGAGACCAACCGTAAGTCTGTATTCCAAAGAATTCATGAGTTATCGCCATTTTAGTTCCAACATGCTTTTTCATGTGTAGGCTCAAAAAGGGCTCATTGATTGTCAGCTGCATATATTGAATTGTTACCACAGATAGAAAGTCTTCACTGTAAGACCTTACCAAGCTTTTTACGGTAACCAGCTAGATACCATAGGTCTTCATAAAGTAAACTACTGCAATGACTGTCTAAATCTGTTAAAAGCAGGGCTGTAGTCAAGTCCAATGTTGTTGAGTCCAAGACCAGGACTAGTCGAAACCGAGTCAAGACCGAGTCCAGAGAGGTTCGAGTCCAAGTCAAGACCAAGTCCAATTGAGACAGTCAAGACAGAGACAGAAACAGAAACAAATCATGACTACAAGACTGCATACTTAACTATACAGAGAAAGCATATCTTCTATTATAAGATAATCATTTTCACTTTTGTTTGCTATGAACAAAAAGCAGATTGAATAAAGTCATTTAATTACTTTAGGTAGAGCACTGAAGTCACAAAGCCGAAGTGTAACTTCACATTTTTTTTATTGAAGTGTAACAATTTTATTCTGCCAATAGAAAATGTAACAAATAACTAGCAAACACTTGAATTTGTTCCCTTTCTAGAACTTATTACTTAGTGTCCCCCAAAGTAACCAAAAAAAAACTTTTATAAGGAACTTTTTTAATCAGCCCTCCGAACAGCAAGGCTGTGCAGCAATAAACCTTTGTGTGTGTGTGCGCGCCTGCCCGTGCTCGTATTTGTGTGCCTGCCCGTGCTCGTGCGTGTTCGAACTTCTATAGAGGAGTCGCCAGAAAGATCAGAGGCCCCACGGCTTGTTTAAAAGCATATTTTGATGCCCATCCTAATATAACATGTTCATATTACAATGAAAATAAAAATACGATCAATATTATCTTTAAACCCTACTTTCTTAACTGATTGTGGCAGGTTAAAACAACCTTTCAGCTGTTGGTCCAAGGTTTGGTGTGATTGGTAGACCAATGAGGTACAAGCAGCGCACTACTTAAGCACACTTATTTGGACAGGTGTAGTGATGTCTAGTTGACCCTGAGGTCTATCCCTGGCATTCCCTTTTCGTTCCTGTTGGTGTTCAGTTTGAGTGTACTGGTGGCATCGGCATTGTGGCAAGTTTATGGCGGAGCTGGCTTGCAGTAATGGCATAAAAAGCGGGTGTGTGAGGACTAGTCGGTACATTAAGCTACGGCATTTGTTGGAGCAACCATATAGTTTAGGGTGTGTTCGTTTACTCTAATTGGAAAACTAAATACTACTCTAGCTCTGGACTGATCTTATGCTGAAGACTCTGCATCTGACGCCGCTGCTGTTTTGCCTGAGGAAAGCTTTACTTCCTCTCCAATGAACATTTGCATGTAATGCTTACGGCTCGTTGTTTTGGGGGTCGTGGAGGCCGATTGCTTCAACCTCGTGACTCCACACAACTGTTTTCTTTGTTTGTTTTGATTATATTTTAGTTGATTCATTTCCGTTATTTGGTTATTTGTTATTTGAGTTGATTCATTCTGTTACATTGGTTATCCTTTCTCCAGGAGTCAGTGACGGGCAGGGAAGGCTAGTTGCTTTATTTAGAGCGAGTTTCACAGATTGCTGTGCGTTGTGTGATTTGGAGCTTATGTTAATGGTGGTAGGACTAGACTCCCTCCCGAGTAGCAATCGGCCTACCCTGTTCCCGCTAAGCTAGGCCCATGGAGAATCATTTTTTTGATCCTGTGATGTGCTCCTGAAGGAGACAATTTTTATCAGTTTATAGAATAAAATCTATTTTTGAATTGATACTCATGTCTCACTGCGCATTATTCCGTTGCCTTCAATTGGTTTAACATACCTGTGTGTCTTTATTGGGAGGATTTCCCTGGCGCCCCCAGCAGGGTGGCATAGTCGATTGAAACAAACTGTTGTATATGTATGTGAATGCCATATTATAAAAATACTCAAACTGCAAAGCTAACTCTGAAACATGGCATTAACATACCTCTCTGTGTGATGCCTTTGCAGGTGTCTTAACGAAATTGGATGTTGTCCCACAGGTTTCGGGGGAATGTTTTGTTACGAAAAGTTTCCTTTGAAGCGCACTGTCGATAAATTCTTTATGGTTTGTAAAACCAAATAGTATTGTGCCGCTGCTCGCTTATATCGTGCCTGATGACAATTGATTTACATTTACATTCACATTTAGGCATTTGGCAGACGCTTTTATCCAACTCAACTCAACTTTATTTATATAGCGCTTTTTACAATTACAGTTACAAAGCAGCTGTACATGAGACACATTGAATACAAGAAAAACAACTAAAGGCATATACCTGTAAAAACAAGAAAAAGGTGAAAACCACAAAAGACAGACATACAAATGCTCCATACACAATATGCATACATACTTACACACATTGACATAGATGCACACACGCACAGTGAAAGCACACATTTGGGATAAAGGACAGAGAACCGCAGGTCAAATATTAAACGGACTATAAATTCTTATATGCAATATTATGTTTAACTTCTAAATTCTAAAGCAGCCCCCCCGGCCAGGCAAATAGTGCAAAACAATATGCAAACGGTGGCGAGCGACCCAAAACTCCAATCGAGAAAAAAAAACTCAAGAGAACCCATGCCCAACCAGGGGATTCCAGTTCCCCTCTGGCAAAAGCTGCTGCCTCTGCACAAGCTCAACAGTGCTTGCACAACAAGGCTTAATAAAATAAATAAATAAACTTATGAATAAGGTAAAGTATAGATTTAAGATTATCATTAACAATCTAACAGCATTTGAAGTGTTGTAGAAAAATATTATGGAAGTGTAGTGTATGCAAGATCAAAAAGATAGATTTAAACTGACAGAGTGTGTCTGTCTCCCGGACAGTGCAGGGAAGAATATTCCAAAAGTTTAGGCACTAGATAAGAAAAGGATCTACCACCTTTTACAAAGCGACTTACATTGCTTTTATCCTATACATTTACATAGGTATTTGCAATCCCTTGGGATCAAACCCACAACCTACCACTGAGATACAGGAAAGCTTGAATAAGCAAAGAGACTGGATTGATATTCTCTGGTTCGCGCCATGGACCAATCGTTCATTTGAACCATTTGAAGTTCTTTCTTTTTAGTGAACCTGTCGAACCAGTTCAGCTGAATTGTTCGCGTTTAAGCGTCTCCCGTAAACACTTAATATTATCCACAAATTAAGTTATTACCCTCTGGCGTGCATGACAGTCCCGAGACCGGAATCGAGAACTACAGTACTGATTAAGTCACTGCAGTAATTTACTTGAGACACCTACAGTAGATCAAAGAGACTGAATAGACCCACTACAGTTAAACCTAATAAAACTTTAATTAAATCATCAAAATATATACTAAAACATGTTTATATGGCGCGATATATGTAATATAATTGTTCGCTTTGACACCACATATTAATTAGGAGTCCTGATTGTTAATTTTTAATTGTTTATGTTAAGTTTTGTTCTGGTTCAACATTTATTCCATATGGAGTATATAAGCCGAGATAGTTTTAGGGGTAGTAATAATCATTTTGAGAGTAAACAAAAGAAATGAATGTGTATATTTACCTTTAGTCATTTAGCAAACGCTTTTATCAAAAGCAACTTAAATAGGGTGCATTCCAAAGATAACTGCTATTTTCAAATCTATGAGTTGTTTTTTGTCTATAGATACAAAAAGACAATACAAAAAACGGAAAACCTGAATGGGCCGGTTGCATAAACTGTTTAGACTATAGTCTTAGAAGTCACCTATTTTTTTTTTCTTCAAGACTGGTCATAACTTTAAATCGGTTACACAAAAATGTAGATTGGGCTAACTGGAATATGAAAAGAAAGACTAATTATTCCTAAGTGCATTTGCATCATGAAAGTATGTCCATGACATTCATCTGATAATGGCTGAATGGTGTTCATACATCTTTACCTTAAAATATCTCCAAAATGTGTGACAATGGGAATTGTTCAATTAGACGTCCCTGTGAATAGAAAAACATACATATATTCCTTTACTTTATCTCAGAATATATTAGGTCTGTTCTATAAGATGATAAATGCCAAGTTCCTGCAGCAGCTGCTGCGAATCTTTGTCGGAATGACAGATTTTGGAAACCAATGTATCTCGCTAAGGCAGATGGTCAGGAATCTCTTGTTCTAGCCATTCTGAAAAGCACACGCAACATCTATAGAGATATCTGGCTTCAAGATGGGCTCTCTGACCTTCCAGTGGCACACCGCCCACAGCCTGACACTCCCACTCAATATGACTGGTAGATCTTGGCTGAAGCAGACGCAGAGATAATTGCACGGCGTGTCCATAAGAGAGAAAGATGTTTTTAAGGACCCTGTCTCTCGCTATTTCCATGTGGCTGACAGAACAAGAGAAATATTCGCTGAAAATCTGGCAGATCCTGAAGGCCTCTTTCTTTTGGTAAGGAACAAGTCAAGACACTGTTTTTGAATGTTTGCAAGAGATGACAACGACTGCACCTTGTGATTCATGAGGTCATACATTTGTCTCAGCTCTCAAGGGAATGATGCAGTATGCTTTAGTTAGTTTTTAATAGTTAACTGTCAACAAGACCCCATTAGTTAAAGAAAAATAACATACATGCCAAGAATATTGGGTCTCATTTAGTAATAAATGCATAGAAAATTATTATGTGCAAAGAAGAGGTTATATACTGGACATGTGTTTCTGCACATAAATTTGTATGTACCATCATTGTAATGTTCATAATAATAAATGTAATTATAATTAAGCCTTTCATTTAAATGAAGGAGAATAACAGTTTGTT
This sequence comes from Triplophysa bombifrons, assembly GCA_029783895.1. Taxonomy (NCBI): domain Eukaryota; kingdom Metazoa; phylum Chordata; class Actinopteri; order Cypriniformes; family Nemacheilidae; genus Triplophysa; species Triplophysa bombifrons. The sequence continues at coordinate 12,135,378 of CM056451.1, read as the reverse complement.
ACTGGCTTATTACAGGTCCAAACTATCTCCATGTAATGGAGCTTTTAAACTGGATGCCGAAAAAATTGAAATTGAACAATGGATCCATATGAAATCTTTTCACATTGCATGCAAACATTTGCATTCTGAAAAAGTTAAGGATTTTTTTCTACCAGTATGATGATTTTTTTCACATTAGCCCGGCAAAGAAATTTTGATTAGATTTGAGCTTTACATGACATGCCAGGAGCCGCTGCTGTTAATTAAATGGGCAATGTGGTGGGGACAAAGCTTATAATTTATAACATCTCTATTTTTCTTAATTATTGTTTTAGAAGATAATTTTTACATTGTTTGGGGTTGGTGTTCATCATGTTTGCATATACACCAACGTAAATTCAACTCTTTGTTACTTTTTTATTTTTCAGAATGATCCTTGTAGTAGAGTAGGCGGGGCGAGACCGTGGTTCGAGTCCGGTGAGTAATTGTGGATTAGCGCCAGCTGTGCGCACACCGGGCTCGAATCTCGTAGGAGATGGGGAGCATAAAAGGAACGAGCGACCGGACCGTCGAGGAGAGAGGACCGGGCCTGAACTTGTGTTTGTATTTGTATTTATGTTTATGTTATTTTGCCGGCGGTCGTCCGTGAGGGGCCGCCGGCTGTTATTATTTTTGTTATTAAATGTTTAAATGTTTGCCGGTTCCCGCCTCCTTCCTTCCCTTTTATTGAGATTTGTTACATTGGTGCCGAAACCCGGGAGGAAGGAGAGACATGCTGTCGGAGAGTCCTCGCCGTCGAGTGGCCTCGCGGTGCCGGAGAGTTCGGGCAGCGCGGACGAAGGGCGTCCGCCAGTGGCTGCCCGAAGCGGTGGTTCTGGGGAAACGGAAGTGCACAGTGCGGCCACCGTCAAAACTTCGGTGGAACGGCGACCTTTGCTGCCGCGCCCCTGGGTCGAGGTGGGGTGGCTTTCGTCCAAGTGGGAGCGGAGGAGTTGCCGCCGTCCGCCAAAGGCTGGAGCCTGTGTCCGTCCCCCGAGGGGGAGGAGCAGGGGGCGGAAATGCCGGGTGAGCCACCGCCTGCCAGAGGCCGGAGCCTGCGTCCGTCCGCCCAAGGGGGAGGAGCAGGGGACGGGGAACCCGCCCCGACTCCCAGATAATGGAGGAGCCACTGCCGGCCGCCAGGGGGCGGACGGTCGAGCCGTCCACCGAAGCCCCAGGGCCATCGCAAGGCATTGCGAAGGAGAGTTCTCCGGCTGGTTGAGGAACGAGCAGCAGCATGTCGGGGGACCGGATTTTTTATTTATTTTTTCCTCTCTCCCCTCTCTCTTTCCGGTCGCTCCGAGGGCTCCCATCTCCGTTGTCTCCTCTCGTCGCTGCATACCCCCCACCCCACCCCCCCGAGGGAGGGGGAGGGAGCTTGCACAGTCGCGGGGGTACCCCCCGGCCTGTGAGGGGTGATGGGGGTATGTAGTAGAGTAGGCGGGGCGAGACCGTGGTTCGAGTCCGGTGAGTAATTGTGGATTAGCGCCAGCTGTGCGCACACCGGGCTTGAATCTCGTAGGAGATGGGGAGCATAAAAGGAACGAGCGACCGGACCGTCGAAGAAAGAGGACCGGGCCCGAACTTGTGTGTATTTGTATTTATATTTATGTTTTTGTTTTGTTCGCCGGCGGTCGTCCGTGAGGGGCCTCCGGCTGTTATATTACTTGTTTAAATGTTTGCCGGTTCCCGTCTCCTTCCTTCCCTTTTATTGAGATTTGTTACAATCCTATTTGTGTAAAAGTAAATAAGTGTATATATAAGTTTAAAACGCTAATGTTTATAGCAAAATATGATTATTTACTGTGCCGAACTACATAATTATAGTGTATGGTGACTATAATCACGTCAATCCAAAAAGCCGTTCACGTCACCTTTCTTGCATGATCAAGTTCGATATTTAAAATCCAAACACGTGCCAAGCACACTAAAAAGATACAACGATGCCTCTGCAGATTGCGACAAACTTCAAAATGCTACAAGCACACCGCAGACGAAAGCTCCACAGTTCATTGAAAAGGAGAAAGCAGATGACATTTTTAGATGTCGCGAACACAATATGTTGACTAAAGTTTATTTGATTTATGTCAAGGATTCATTCCAGATTCTTAGGAGAATGTTTTCAACCCTTCTCCGCCCAACTCTGTTTCAAGGGGCAAAGGGACCTTATGGTCTTTAAACATAACCACTCCTGTACAGCCAATCTCAAAACTAGATGAGACATCTAGAGGTCTGTAAGAGGTCTATAAGTTTTGAGTAATGAGTGGTTAATTCGCTCTGTTTCATTCGTTATATTCTGGATTTAGAAAAACTTGAAATTGATGGCTAAACTCATCGAGCAAACATCCTCTTCTTACAGATTATATACAGTTGTGTTCAAAATTATTCAACCCCCAATGCTGTAAATGGTTTTAGGGAATTTAGTGTACATTTGTAATTGTATTCAGAATGAAATCCTACAAGGACTTCTTAAAAAACCATATGCAACTAAAATGACATCAATTAGTTTTGTAATACAGTAGTAAATGTTTCTTTTGTGAATTCTTCATTGACATAATTATTCAACCCCTTAAAGACTACCACTCTGAAGAACAGAGGTTCAATGAAGTGTTTTCAATCAGGTATTGAAAACACCTGTGGATATCAGGGAGCAGCAATAAAGCCTAATAAGCACCAATTAGGCAGCTTTAAAATGACTGTGATACTCAGCTCCTTCTAGACATTTACTGGTGTGGTTACAAACATGGTGAGGTCAAGAGAATGGTCCAGGAAGACAAGAGAACAGGTGATTACTCTTCACAGGAAGGGCAATGGCTATAAGAAGATTGCAAAGATGTTAAACATACCAAGAGACACCATAGGAAGCATCATTCGCAAATTCAAGGTAAAGGGCACTGTTGAAACGCTACCTGGTCGTGGCAGAAAGAAGATGCTGACTTCGACTGCTGTGCGCTACCTGAAGCGTAGAGTGGAGAAAAGTCCCCGTGTGACTGCTGAGGAACTGAGAAAAGATTTGTCAGATGTGGGTACTGAAGTTTCTGCTCAGACAATACGGCGCACCCTGCGTAATGAAGGCCTCCATGCCAGAACTCCCAGGCGCACCCCCTTGCTGTCCCCAAAGAATAAGAAGAGTCGACTGCAGTATGCCATAAGTCATGTGGACAAACCACAGAAGTTTTGGGATAGTGTTCTGTGGACTGATGAAACAAAATTAGAACTGTTTGGGCCCATGGATCAATGCTATGTTTGGAGGAGGAAGAACAAGGCCTATGAAGAAAAGAACACCTTGCCTACTGTGAAGCATGGCGGGGGGTCAATCATGCTTTGGGGCTGTTTTGCTTCTGCAGGTACTGGGAAGCTTCAGCGTGTGCAAGGTACCATGAATTCTCTTCAGTACCAGGAGATATTGGATGACAATGTGATGCAGTCCGTCACAAACCTGAGGCTTGGAAGACGTTGGACCTTTCAACAGGACAGTGATCCCAAGCATACCTCCAAGTCCACTAGAGCATGGTTGCAGATTAAAGGCTGGAACATTTTGAAGTGGCCATCGCAGTCACCAGACTTAAATCCGATTGAGAACCTCTGGTGGGACTTAAAGAAAGCAGCTGCAGTGCGCAAGCCTAAGAATGTGACTGAACTGGAGGCTTTTGCCCATGATGAATGGGCGAAGATACCCGTAGATCGCTGCAAGACACTTGTGTCAAGCTATGCTTCACGCTTAAAAGCTGTTATAACTGTAAAAGGATGTTGTACTAAGTACTAAGATTGAATGTCACTTGGGGGTTGAATAAAACTGATAATGATGTGAGCTCAGAAAAGACATTTGTGGTTATTTCATTATAAATGTTATGTTATATTTGTCTGACCTACACGTGCCTCTTTGATTTAATTGTAAGCAGGATGACTGAATGATCATAATCAATGTCAAACCGACCAAAACAATCAATTTCAGTGGGGGTTGAATAATTTTGAACACAACTGTAGTTCTACAAAATTATTTGTACACAGGACAGCTACAACACATGTTTGTAGGTCAGTGGTCAGGGTGACGCCTGTCATTGCTGACGAAGACACAAATAAGAGCAGACCATTACACCCACCCCAAGTTTCACTGTCTTTCAGTCAGGCTCCAGTCCTCTTTCACACCCTCGTCTATCATGACAAACACATTACAATTAAGTTGCAATTATCTTACACAAGAGGATGAAACCTTGGCTGGCCTTGTTGAATCACCAACACGGTTACTAGATAAAGCTTGGCTGCAAAAGGCTTGTCTACCAAGTTTGCTTTTTACTAGGGCACATTTGGCCTTGTGGACTTTTAGAAAAGAAAATATACCTCTCTCACTAGATTATTTAATTTATTAACTAAAAAGCTAGTTGCACTTTAAATGGTTGCACTTCATTTCACAGTCCTGTTCTATACAGTCAATACAAAGTACAAAAACTAGGTAACTATGTTGTGAAACTAACTTGAATTCAATTGTAAGTCAACAGTCACCTTATTTCCTCAGTTCTAGATTATGAAGGATATTCATAACAATATATTTCAAAGTACACAATGACAATGGCATAATGACAATAATAACAACAATAACAAGGACATAATCAGTTACACAAACCTGTTACTTTTGTCAAATACCATTTGATTTGTGTGCTATGAATGAGATGAGTGCCTGTAACTCTTGATATTTTGCAGAATTTCCACTTGTGTTAGTTGACTTCATGTACATGTGTCATACAAAGCTTTTTTATCACAGTTCATTTTTTCACTTCAATGTTTTTGTGTAAATTTACATTTGTGACTTGTTCAGTGTCAGTACAACAAGCATCAGCACTTTAAAAGCAGTCCACCAATCCCTATTTTGCTTAATCTTCATTACAATAGAATGTCATTTTAATTTAATGTAAACCCTTAAATTAAAAATATTATTTGTTTAAGACATCAAACTTATTCTAACAACTTAAGGCTTTTTTGTAAAGTGTTACCAAGGTTTCTAGACCAGAAGTCCATTTCTCACACGGAAGCCACATTTGAGCATGAATTCTGCAGCAGCTTTATTTTAATCTGTCTATCAATATTTCGGCCGTTTGTATTCGAAAAGCTTCACCCCAGAGGCAAACAATAAATATATTTTTACTGCACTACACAGTCCCTAAAGCATGTAGAATTGTCCATCTCCATAAAATGCGAATACACCAGTCACATCCACCTACTCATAAGCAGTTGATAAATCCTTGTAGGCTACGAAAGAATAAAGACCTTTCTCTTTGGGTTGGAGATGAGAGTTTTATTATGACTGAAAAGATAGTGTTCGAATGTGAGGGTCTCCTTGGTAACTGCATGCTTCTTTTCAAAGCCTCATTGCAAATGTTTAATCACTTCAATCACTCAATTTCGCATGGCAATAAAATCAACAACAAACATTTCTTTCTCCTCCTTTACAGAGCTGATTTGATCCTCTTGAGAAACGAATGGGTGGGACATTGCAAGTAGAAAACAACAGTGGCCGTCATCCAACAAAGGCACGGTTTACCCATTTAAAATAACTTAAGGTAGCTAAAAGCTTTATGAGAAACTAAACATGTTATTTTGTTATTTAACTGCTTATGATTTCTGTCTTTAGATAAAGAAATTACAAAGCTGTAGGTGGCGGATTGTTTCTTTTCTCCTTCAAGAACACTATTCTTCAATCAGGCCTGGAACCATGCTAGGACACTGATATTATAAAAAATCTGCAACAGCTGATTCAATTTTGTGTTTCTAAAATCAATCCCTGCTTTACAAATTTCTTTCAGTGGCTTACGTTGGAACAATACCAACAATTAACCATATGAGCTTTTATTGATTTACAGCTTGTCATGGTTCTGCCACTTTCGGTCAAGCTTTTCTTGGTCTGGAGGCAGGACCCTTGCTGAGAAAAAGTGTTTAGTGTGGAGAGAGACAAGGCATTGTTTATTTTGGCATGCCATACGATCAATCCAGTCTTGTCTCTTGACCCCACCCCCTCGTTTCCTCGTTCAGCTTCCCATCAGAGTTTGATTCGCCACTCCCGCCCCTGGTTAATTACCCTTTGTTAGTTCCCCTATTTAATGCCTATGTGTTTTCTGTTCTGTGCGGTTTCGTTTTGCTAGTGTGCTTGTTTGCTTAGTTCTTGTACTTTCCTGGTTCTTGAATTACTAGTCGTTGTCAAGTACTTGAAGAGTGTTTTCTTTAAGTTGTTCTCTGTTTTTGTTTTTGCCCCCTCGTGGGAAGTCTTTTGATTAATGTTCGTCTTTGTTCAGTTCCGATTTTAACCTCATTGTGGGCTCTCTGTGTCTGTTTAATATCTAAGTTTTGTTTGCAGCCATTCCTCTGTCTGTGCTTGGGTTCTGTCCTTACCAGTCCATGACATAGTTAGCAAGCTACTGTGTTTAGAAATAAGCAGGTGAAAGCAGGAAGTTTTGGTCTTTTTAGCTTTTAAAGTTAACAGTTAGTAACTCTTTTCTATCCCATAAGACTAATTTCTTCTTATTGGGAATGTAATACAGACACCCACATAGAACACATTAACAACCAATAGATTGTTTTAGATCAAATTGTTATTTTTTTTATCAAAATCATTGTGTGTTTTTGAGTAGTGATAATGTAATTACTATATGTAAGATGTGACAGTTTTTTATTTGTACATAGGTTTTTAGAGGCTGGATCTGAACTGGAACTATCATAATCTACAAAGAGAGTGCTTGACACTGTGTCTACATTGGATGTGGAGCGATGCTACGAGAGACAATAGAACACACTAGAACCCGTTTTAAAATTTTGTCCACACTGGATGTGGTGCACGTGTGTCGCATCACACCGTACCGCGTCCTTTGTAGACACAGTGTGAACCCCGAATATTGTCAATATGTGAAGCCTTCAGTAACAAGAACAAGCTTTTTTAATTGTTGACACTGCAACAAACAAGTGCCAACCAAGCAGACCACAGTTTATGAAGTGCTGTCATGGGAACACAAAAGGCACATGTTGTCACCTGACCAAACCTGCATGTTTAGATAATGTCACTTAAAGATGTCCTTAGTAAAAAGTCTGGGGAAAAGCCTTACAATCACCTTTCCAGATCATCACCATTTGTGACATTTGTGTCACTGTGGGTTATTGCAGGCTATTATTAAACACCCAATTTTCAAAATCGAAATCCAGAAAAAATAAAAAAAAAATTGTTCATATTTAGAAAGTAACCACTGTAATTGTTTGTTGTGAAGGCCGTTTCATGTTGACTTTACATTTAGTCATTTGGCAGACGCTTTTATCCAAAATGACTTACAGATAGTTCAGGGACCACTAAGAAATATGTCATACAGGAGGAATTATACAATATGTGCTAATACAAAGTTATTAGTTTCAACAAAAGCCAGATCTCTACCTGTAGAGAGAAAGAGAGGGGGTTATTTTTTTTGTCTGTCAAGTATTCACAGAAGAGATGGGTCTCAATTAGTTGTTTTAATGTCGTGAGAGATGTGGTAAGGAAGAATGTTCCACCAGGAAGGAGTTGTTAATGAGAATGAGCGGGAAAGCGATTTTCCTTTTTCCGATTTTCCCTTATGAGAAAGCAATACAAGACGCCGCTCATTTGCTGAATGCAGGGTTATTGATGGGGTGTAGGAGGGTGTTAAAGTATGCCAATGCAGATCCTGTAGGCGAGCATTAGTGACTTGAATCTGATACGGGCTTCAACAGGTAGCCAGTGGAGAGAGATGAAAATGGATGTCACATGAGCCCTTTTGGGCTGTTGGAAGACGAGGCGTGCTCGTAACTGATAGCCTTTGCAGGAAGACCAGCATGGAGAGCATTGCAGTAGTCCAACCTTGAGCTTACCAGGGGTTGGACAAAGAGTTGTGCCGCATGCTCAGTGAGATAGGGTCTAACCTTCTAATGTTGAATTAGGCATATCGGCATGACCGCGTTGTCTTTGTAATGTGATCATTGAAGGACAGCTGTTCATCAAATACATGACTCTGAGGTTCCTGGCTAGTTTGGAAGGAGTGATTGTGGTATTGCCAAGTTAGAAGGTGAGATCGTGTTGCACCGTGGGGTGTGCCGGAAACAGGACATTCTGTCTGCATTAGTTAGATCAACTGGAAGCAGGAACGCTTCCAACAACAACTGATGTATTGTTGCATCATAGAGTGCAGAACAGTACCCTACTCTCAGCCAGTCTTGTCTCATTGTTCCAAGGTTACCACAGTGAGCAGGACGCAGTTCATGTCCAGAACTGATGGTAGAGCGGATAATGGGAAGCGCTGAACTGACAAGAGCTGAGATGATAGAGCTGGATAAAGAAGGACGCGGCAACTTGACACGTCTTCACTACAAAATGTCAAATGCTATAAAATTATTACAGTTTTTACAGACACTAGGACACATTTCTCAATACTTAGGTCAACTCTTCACACAGTGAGCACAACAGAAGTCTATGTGGGCTAAACTGAGGATCAATTATCATTGCTTTGGCAAAAAATGCATTCAATGACTACATCTCTCAAATTTCATGAATTCTTTTCTCACTCAGACACAACAACTGCCAAAACTCTTTGTACGTACAGGCCAATTTGCACATGCTTGCATACTGTTTTCAAAACTGTTAAACTTATGTTCAAAACAATAACATAATACAAAACTGAATAAGACAGCAATTTGCTAGATTTCTACAGTAATATTTTAATGAAATATATTTTAAATCTTAAAATTAAATGCTATAAAAACAATTGGACAATTGGACCAACCACAGCTGATTCTCATTGTAGATGAGCATCTACACAGGTGTTACTCTTTCAGTTTGATTTCAAAAGGAGACAACTGCTGAATAGTTTTGTATTGTGATGTAAACATGGACCCAGCCAGAAATAGAGAAGTGGCTGAAAGAGGAAGAAGAGTAGCTGGGAGGGGGTGAGGAATACTTATGCGTGGTGGAAGAAGAATAAGTGGAAGATCAAGAGCTGTAGTCTCAGATGAGATCAGAGCTACTGTAATTGATCATGTAGTAAATCATGGTCTCTCACTGAGAGAGGCTGGTCAGAGAGTGCAGCCAAATCTGAAACGCTCTACAGTGGCATCTATTGTTAGAGTTTTCCGGCAAACCAACAGGTAACTTGTATTCTGCAAGGGCATTTGACTGAGTTGCACATTACAGAAGTAAATAAACTTGTGTGTAATTGTTTTTGCATTTCTAATTAGGACTCAATGGTTACCTAACACAGGTGAGGCTCCGACCCCAGGAACCACGTATCCCCGGGTTAGCATGGCTGACATCACTTCTGCTTCCTCCTGAGCTCGACCCCCCTGGGGGGAGCTCGGATTCGTCAGGGTCGGATGCCAGTCTCCCGCCGATGCTGCGAGCAACATCTCATCTACGCCACGCATCGCTTCCGAGTGCTGCCTGAGGATCCGGACGGTATGCCACCGCCGGTTGGGGAATGTTCAGAAGAGCGAATCGGGGTGCGATCAGCCCGTGAGCATTTGGCTGGCGGGTTTACGTTCGCAGAGGCTGCTAACACTGGCGGGCATCGGGGCCTTAGCCACGGACGTCATGGCCCGGGTAGCAACGAAATGGTGGCTGGTTCCCGTAGGAAGACAGCCACCCGTGACCGCAACTTCTTTATGACCATCTGCTCGTAGTGCGGGCAAGATGTGTCAATGAAAGCTGCCTCAGTGTGCTGGACGCCCAGACACTCGAAGCAGCTATCGTGTCCATCCCCCTCCTCGATGAGAGTACCGCACCCAAGAGAACAGCGGGACATGCCGCGCAGGAGAATGCTCAGTCCTGAAAAGGACCTTTTCAGAAAACATCTCTAACACCTCTGGAACCGGTGAGACGCCCAGGGGAAGGTCGCTGCAGGTAGGGACGATCCGCTGCTCTACATTGTAGATCCAGCAATGTAGAAGAAGAATTTGTTGAATTCGTTTTGTTTGTAGTCATGAGTGAAGGCTCTGAAGAACAAAAGGTAAATGAATGCTGCACACCAGCTTCCTTTTATACCGGACATCCGGGGGCGGAGACCGGCATGCAAATTTCATTCGGTAAATTTCATTGGCCTTTTCTATAGTAGTCAGAGTTGATTGGTTCTCAAGGGCGAACCCCATCTGTCGTTCTCGACACAGCGTCGAGAGACCGACAGAAAGGGAACAACAATTTATAGAGACCTGAAAAAACATCAGGTCAGGATGAAACAGTTGTACACTGTGCCTTTTGAGAGGATCTCTGAACATGTCAAGCAACTCAGGAACCAATATGTCCAGCTAAGATCACAAAAAAAACAGAACGTTTTTTTAACAAGACCAAAGACACACAAAGACAATTTTTACAAATGTACTACTGTAACAGCTTATGTTGCCTTGTTATTTTAGAGAGTCATGGAGATTGAAGGCAGGCAAACACCCCACATTTTCATCTTTGTGGATGAGGCGGGTTTCAACTTGGCCAAAACACGGTGAAGAGGGAGGAATGTGATTAGGAAGAGAGCCACAGTCATGAAAAATATTTGGGGCTTGACACCTCTGGACTCGGGACCCCCGGACTCGGGACTACTGGACTCGGGACCACCGGACTTGGGACCACCGGAACTGGGGCTCCCAGGACTCAAGCCGCTCTCCGCAGTCTCTTTCTCCGGGATCGGCTCACAGGGGGTGTGGCCGGCTGCAGAGAAGTGGTGGGAGACACGGCTAGCTCCGTGGTAGAGGAGTCGGACGGGGAGTCCCACGACTCCCTCCGTTGACGCCGTCTTTGGAGACTGGTGGATGGGGGAGAGGGAGAAGGCTGTGGGGAGAGACCCACGACCCCGATCTGAAGAGTACGACCCTCTGGAATCGAGGCTAGCCCCGCGGGAGAATCCAATCTGGATTGTTCTCTGGACCACTCACGATCCAGCAGGGTCTGGACAGTGTCCGCGAATCCCAGTGGCTTCAGCTGGCGCATCTCAGCGGGTCCTAGGGGCTCATCGAGGCAACTATTAAAAATGACCTTCAACTCTGCCTCGTTGAACCCCGAGGACCGCGCTAAAGCCAGGAAGTCCAAGGCAAAGTCCGTTACGAACCTCCCCCGCTGCCTGAGGCCAAACATGACGTGGGCTTGGTGGCCTCTTGTAGCAGCGATCTCCCCTTCGTCCATTCTACCTGCTGGGTTCCTTCTGGGCTGGTGCATTCTGTAATGAATCTCACAGGGAGACAAGGCAGGAGAACCCAATTGCAGGCAGGCGCGGTGGTACAGGGGTTGAATGGGTTTATTAAACAAAGAAACAAAACAAAGACCCACGATGGGGTAAAACCAAACAAACAGAATACGGGTACAAGACTAACTAACACAATACTGAACTAAACAACACTTGAAATAAACTAAACTTAAACACTTACTAAGACGAGGGAACAGGAACAGGAACAGGAACAGGAACAGGAACAGGAACAGGAACAAGGTAATCAAGGTAACAAGAAACAGGAACGACGGCTTAGCATAGAGCAACAGGTACAACACGAGGTAGACGTACAATGCACCAGCACAGGACAATGAAACATGAGGACTCTTTATGGGGAAACAAATCAGGATAATTAAATAGGGACCAGGTGACACAGATCAAACACTAAGGGGAAGCAAATTAACACAAACTAGGAAACAGGAGGGAGGGAACGATGACGCGACTCGGGGAGAGTATGGAAGGCCACAAGGTCAAAAACATCTCTCCCCACATGAAACAAAGGATTCTGTATGATTCCACCTCTAAACCAAGAAATACCTGACAAGGAGAGGTGAAACCATGACAAACTGTGTGAAGAGTTTTGCAAAAGTGACCTAAGTATTGAGAAATGTGTCCTAGCATCTGTAAAAAACTGTAATGATAATCTTAAATCTAAAATCTTATTACTAAATTTATTTATCTTCATTTAGCCTTATTGTGCAAGCACTGTCAAGCTTGTGCAGAGGCAGCAGCTTTTGCCAGAGTGGAACTGGAATCCCCTGGTTGGGCCTGGGTTCTCCTCATTTTTTTTTTTCGATTGGAGTTTTGGGTTCCTCGCCGCTGTTTGCTTACTGTTTAGAATTAGTATTTTAAAGTTTTACATAATTAATATTGCATATAGGAATTTATAGTCTGTTTAATATTTAACCTGTGTTTCTTTCTTCTTTATTTTAAATGTAAGCTTTCACTGTGCGTGCGTGTCTGTGTGTGTATGTGTGTATGTGTGTGTGTGCGCGTGCTTGTGTGTGTGTGTGTGTGTGTGAGTGCCCATGCTTGTCTGTGTGTCCGTGCACGTCCGTGTGTGTGTCTATGTCTATGTGTGTTAGTACGTGTGCATATTGTGTCTGTGGAGCGTCTGTACGTGGGTATGTCTGTCTTCTGTTTTTTCACCTTTTTCTTGTGTTTACATGTATTTAACTTTTATTGATTTGCTTATAGTCAATATGTCTCATGTACAGATGCTTTGTAACAATGAAAATTGTAAAAAGCTCTTTATAAATAAAGTTGATTTGAGTTGTCTTGGCAGGGTTCAGCTGGAGGTGATGCTCTTCTAGGCAGGCTGTAATGCAAGCTGCTGCAGTGGTATTGTCTGGGTGAAATGAGATGCAGATCTATTGTGTCGTCAGCATAACAGTGATACGAGAAGCCGTGTGCCCGTACGAGGGGTCCCAAGGATGTCTTGTAAATGGAAAAAAGCAACGGTCCAAGCACCGATCCCTGAGGGACCCCAGTAATCATGTGGTGAGCAGTGGACAGCGAGCCCCTTCATGACACCCTAATGGATCTGTCGGAGATGTAGGATTTGAACCAGCGGAGAGGAGAGCCTGAGATTCCTAGAGATGACAGGGTTGCTAGCAGACTTTAAGTGTCAATTTAAATAAAAATATTTAAGTGGGCTGTCAACTACACTTTCCACTTTTTATAGAGTGTATATTATATTCTCAGTAATGACATTTGCATGGTCATGCATACAGTATATAAATCTAAATGTCTGACCATTCAGACAAGTGACCTGTCTTTTTCTCTCTAGTCCTAAAATCTGTGGTGAATAACACTTTGGTAATGTTGAAAAGCCTGCACTTGATGATCATATGAATAAATGGCACATTAACTCATCTCCCCACTGAGGCCAAAAGTGCCATAACACATAATTGTTTATACCTGAAGCCACAACACATCAGTTAAAATAACCGAACCCATCTAATATTACACTCACCTAAAGGATTATTAGGAAAACCTGTTCAATTTCTCATTAATGCAATTATGGTGGTGGTGTAATGGTGTGGGGGATGTTTTCTTGTCACACTTTAGGCCCCTTAGTGCCAAATGGGCAGTGTTTAAATGCCACGGCCTACCTGAGTATTGTTTCTGAACATGTCCATCCCTTTATGATCACTTTATGATCCTCTGATGGCTACTTCCAGCAGGATAATGCACCATGTCACAAAGCTCGAATCATTTCCAATTGTTTTCTTGAACATGACAATGAGTTCACTGTACTAAAATGGCCCCCACAGTCACCAGATCTGATCCCAATAGAGCATCTTTGGGATGTGGTGGAATGGGAGCTTCGTGCATCCCACAAATCTCCCTCAACTGCAAGATGCTATCCTATCAATATGGGCCAACATTTCTAAAGAATGCTTTCAGCACATTGTTGAATCAATGCCACGTAGAATTAAGGCAGTTCTGAAGGCGAAAGGGGGTCAAACACAGTATTAGTATGGTGTTCCTTGAAATCCTTTAGGTGAGTGTATGTTGTTGATGAAAATTCAAAACGTTCTGAACCTTAGAGTTTTTTGTCAAGCTTTTAAAGAGTTTCATACACTCTGAATCAATGGGAAAATCATTATTACAAGACAATCAGAAAAACACAATTATAAAAATAGCAATAGCTTGTTATGACATAATAGTTTGAATGGTTACACTTTATTTTACAATGCCTGTGTTACAGTGTAATTATACATTTAAGTACTGAGTAATAAAAATTAACAACATGTACATACTATAGGGTTAGGAATAGTGACATGTAATTATGCATAAGTTATAGTAAATACATGTAACGTGTAACAAGGACACCGTAAAATAAAGTGTTACTGTTTGAATTGTAAGTGTAAACAGCAAGAAAAATCTCTCTCACGTACCTTCTCCGGATCGGTTCCACCTATGTGGAATGATCTGCCCGCTGCTTCAAGATCTCCAGATTCTGTAGCCATCTTTAAGAATCGTCTGAAAACACATCTCTTCTGTCAACACCTGACTGATTAGTTCTGACATCTTTTTCTTCTCTACTCTTTAAAAAAATATACAAACACACATTTAGGAAACACAACTTAATCTCTTCCTAGGTTTGATAAAATAATGTAAATATTCTTCTAGATATGGTTAATTATCATATGGCTATATAAGATTGTGATGTATTACGACAGTGTACTGACTTTGTTCTATTCATTAGCCTTCAATGATAAATTTTTTTTTTCGAAAAATATAAGAAAAAGTATTAAGCCTTGAGGTCAGCATATCAAACAGTTGTAGACCAGGGTTCCTCAAATCTTACCCTGGAGGGCCGGTGTTTGATCAGGGCTGGAGCTAAACTCTGCAGTGCTCCGGCCCTCCAGGGTAAGATTTGAGGAACCCTGATGTAGACAATGCTGCCATGTGTACATAAACCTTTTCTAAAATGCAAAGGAAAACCTCTGTTAATACATATGACTGTAAGAACAGAATTTTAGAATGTGATATTCACTGCTGGAAGATGTCCACTTTAGAATGTCTTGTAAATGAGCCATGAATGAACATGGGAGGCAGTGGGTAGGTGGGAGGATGTGGGTGTGCCATCTCTCAGACAGCTACGTCCACTCTGTTCCTGGTAACATCTGGTAACTCATCATACTGCACAACCTGCCTTCAGCACAGTAAAAGTACTTTTGCTGGACTGTGTGAATGGAGATTTCTCCTTTCTTTACTGCCTAGTGCCCATCAAAGACAGTGAATATGAAGCATCAAAAACTACACTTATATCACTTCTCATATTTGGAATTGTCCTTGCATAGGCCTATAAACTATTATACAGAATAAATTCCAGCCCTGCTAATAATAAATAAAGTTTGATTACAATTTTACATCCAATTCATTAACAGAATCATACCACACATCTCCATCACATCACCAGTGCTGAACCTTCTTGCTCAAAAATACAGTGACTCATATCTTTGGAAGAAAGCCAAGGCAGATCCATTGCTTTGCAACTGATACAATAGGAAGAGGCTTTTGACAAATGCCAGTGTCAGAATCTGCTCATATCCCAGAGGACCGTTGTCCCAGTCATTGAGGCTCGCATTCAGGGGTATGTGGAGCTGAATGACTTAATTCATTCTGCACAATTACACAGCACATAGAAGTAGGTTGACCCAGATAAATGCAAAGTTTATAAAAACATTTATCAGAGAAGAACAAAGAGGTTTTGACTGTATTGTAAGAATAAACAATATAAAAGAATAGTTCACCTGCAAATACATTTTCTTTTTGTATTTATACACCCTCATATTGGCTGTGATCTGTCATGCTCAAAAAGGACAATGTTTATAAAAGCAATACAATAATTTACAATTCGAGAAGACTACTTTTAAACTGCTTAAATTAACCTTCAAGAGATTGACAGAATAAACTGCCTGTATTTATGTAAAATGAACTAATCCAAAATTTCCACCACAGCCAATTGCTGAGATCTGATAAGGGTGCACTAAGGTTGCTTCAGAAACAAAGACATTCAGACTTCAATGGGCCTAACAACACAATCTGTGACTCACCAAACGTGTGAACTGAACAAGGCTATTAAGGCAGCTGAGTTTGAAAGTGTGGGAAGGAATCAAAAGAGGCCCACCGGCCAGTGGCAGGAGCACTAGCCTGCTAAATTATAAATTAGCTGCTGATATCCTGTGACTGAGGCAGGGTGTAAGCACTTCCTTTCAGGGCCAGAGCGGAGCTTGAATACTCATGAATTATTCATGGTCTAAATGTGCCTGTTGTAAGGACTCGATATATGGATTCAAGTGTAAGATTATCTTTCCACTGTATGAAAATATTGCAGTCTTTTGTATTATTAGAGTTGAGCAATTGGCAAGACAGAAGGATTATGTATGACAAGAAACAATAAAGTATTGTACAGAGTTCTGTCCAGCTCTCTTAAAGATATAAAGATCTGATGTAAAAATGCAGTCTCCCGGTAGCTAAAGGAGCACTTCAGATTTGTTGGCAATTTTTTAGATGTTACCAAATGATTTTAAGGATGATTCAGCTGTTTTGACTGACCCTTATCTTGAACAAAGCCCCCATTGCACGGAGTGAGATGGCATCTGGGCTGCAAATACAATATGACAAGAACAAAAACATGATAAGAGTATCTTTGGAGCAATCCATATGTCTTGTATTGTATCCCAAGTCCATGCTCCATCCTGCAATAGATCAGGCTAATGCCAATGCACACAAGACAGTTTGTCATCTGATTACTGTTTGCATGTTTGATATTTATGATTTGAGAGGCTTTGATTCGATTTTAAGCAGGAAAATAATCATAATGACACAATTTAATTAAATTCAATTCAATGCAAGTTTATTTATATAGCGCTTTTCACAATGTGCATTGTTCCAAAGCAACATTACAGGGGCAAACAGGAAAACCAGAAAAGGTAAACACAGCACAGTGCATGGTGTTTATAGAACAAGCAAGATCATTCTAATAAATAATATCTAATTAATAAATAAATAAATGCAGTCTCCCGGTGAGCAAGCCAACACTGCCCTGCTGTGGCGAGGAACCCAAACTCCAATGATTGATTAATGGAGAAAAAAAACCTTGGGAGAAACCAGGCTCAGCCGGGAGGGCCAGATCCCCTCTGACGTGTCATAGCTGCACTCAGTGACCCCGACCAAAAGCCACCGAGCAAATATCCATAAGGAAGAGGGAGAGCCCACCATCTGCAACTCAGAAAGTCCCACTCACCGAAAACCGTGCAGGTTCAACCCGGTCCCACTCCATGATCGACACCAGAAAACAGAGCAACAACCAGGGAAAATAGTAATGGCATGTTGTAACTTTATTCCTCTGTTGGCCGACATCAAGCACATAACAAGGCCAAACCGGACCCACACAGCCCCAGCAGATGAATCCCCACAACCAAAGAGCCCCCCCACTCCCCACAAACACCCACCCAACAACCTCCAATCAGAGCCAACGAATGCAGCTATAACTTCAAACTGCTGACATGTGATGTAAGTTTAGCATTAAATACCAAGTGTAACTTCAGCATTAATGTGACAAGTAGTCCGTCTTTGCTCTTGGTTGGGGATGTAGTGGTCTGTGCTGGGATGGTCCGATGGTCGCATTTTTTCTTGGGTGGTGGTGGAATTGCCTTAGATCGAGCTGGGATGGTCAGTCAGTCTGCAGCTGTTGCTGGTGTAATTTCTAGGTGGGGATGGGCATATGTCGATCATCTGGACCTGGCGGAATTTCTTCCTACCTCGGGATGTGCATCATGAGGCGAAGGCAGAAGGAAAATAATTAGCGTAGCTGCTGTTCATTAACTATGCATTAAGTGAAAGCATGACTGAAAAGATGTGTCTTTAATCTAGATTTAAATTGGGAGAGTGTGTCTGACCCTCGAATAGCATTAGGAAGGCTATTCCAGAGTTTAGGTGTTATGTATGAGAAAGCTCGACGCCCTTTAGTGTATTTAGTTATCCTAGGTGTCATCAAAAGTCCTGAGTTTTGAGATCGTAGAGAGTGTGATGGGTTGTAATCTAATAAAAGCTCAGTTAAGTAAGTAGGGGCTAAACCATTTAAAGCTTTGTAAGTAATTAAAATAATTTTAAAATCAATACGATACTTAATGGGTAGCCAGTGAAGCGATGATAAAACTGGGGTTATGTGATCATATTTTCTTGACCTGGTGAGAACTCTGGCAGCTGCATTCTGAACTAACTGTAGTTTGTTTATTGATGATACAGGAAAACCACTAAGTAGAGCATTACAATAGTCAAGTCTTGAGGTCACAAATCCATGAATAAGCTTTTCTGTGTCAGCAAAACATATTTTTTTTTTCGTAATTTGGCAACATTTCTAAGGTGAAAGAAGGCTGTTTTTGTGATATTTGAGATGTGATTTTTAAATGACAGGTTGCCGTCTAATATAACTCCTAGGTCTTTAACTGTATTTGTTGTAGTATTAGTGCAGCCTTCAATTTGCAGGCTGTAATCGGAGATATTCTGTTTACGTGTTCCCTTTCTGTCGGTCTCTCGACGTTGTGTCGAGAGACCTTCCCTTGGGTGTCTCGGCGGTTCCGGAGTTGTTAGAGATTTTTTCTAAAAGGTCCATTTCAGGACTGAGCATTCTCCAGCGCGGCATGTCCTGCTGTTCTCTTGGGTGTGGCACCCTCATCGAGGAGGGGGACGGACACTATCGCTGCGTTAGGTGTCTGGCCATCCAGCACGCTGAAGCAGTGTTCGTTGACGCATCTTACTCCACTGGACTGTGCCGGGCAACCCGACCTCACACCCTGGCGAGGCGTAGGGTCGTAAACACATGACAGCTGCCACCACTCTCAAACCGACAGTGCGTGCAGCTGTCCCGCCAGGCAGGCAATAAGGCTGAGCCAACATTCCTTCCCGGGGGAACCCCCGGACATACGGTTAGTTCC
This sequence comes from Triplophysa bombifrons, assembly GCA_029783895.1. Classification (NCBI taxonomy): domain Eukaryota; kingdom Metazoa; phylum Chordata; class Actinopteri; order Cypriniformes; family Nemacheilidae; genus Triplophysa; species Triplophysa bombifrons. The sequence continues at coordinate 12,116,672 of CM056451.1, read as the reverse complement.
GTCAGGCAACGAACCACCCTCCATGAGAATGGTGAAGCAGACCGTCCCCTTGGTCCCCCTGTCACAGTCCCTGGGAGCTTGGTAAAAGTTGCCCACACTGTCTCGGTGGCTAATGCGGACGGTCCATCTTGGCTACTCGATCCAGTTCGCCAGAAACCCTCCCAAGTTTCGGGGCATCATAATTCACTCTCTCAGAGGCAGGGACGCCTCCGTACTTCGGGCAGAGGTCTCCACCCTTCTGGCGAAACAGGCTATCGAGTCCGTCCCTCAAGCCAAGATGTTCAGCGGGTTTTATAGCCCGTACTTCATCATTACCAAAAAAGACGGAGGGCTGCGCTCCTTTCTAGATCTGCGTACCCTGAACAAGCACCTTCAACACATCACTTACAGATACAATGCACGAGCACAGGACAATGAAACATGAGGACTCTTTATAGGGAACAATCACAGGATAATTAACAAGAAGCAGGTGCTGGGGATTAAGCACTCAGGGAAAGCTGACAAGGAGTGAGAGGGGCGGGGCCAAAGACGAGACACGAGAAAGAACCATGTCTTTCCCACATAAAACCATTATGCAATGCCATGGCTCCACTCGAGACAGGAATAAAACATGACATGATAGTGGAACCATGACAGTAGGTCTATTGATGTATTGCGTTACACCAAAAGAGTGTAGTAGCTCTTTAAACGCCACTGCTAATGGATCGTTAGCACTATCTAAGTGGATATTAAAATCTCCGACAATGAGTACTTTATCAACGTTAACCAATATGTCCGATAAGAAGTCTCCGAACTCTATTAGAAAATTAGTTTTTTAGGATACAATTTAGGATATATTTGACAAAATGTGAGTAACGACGAGCCTTGAATCAGGCCACATTCCCTTACAGTCCCAGTGAAATAAAAAATGACAATGCCTCTTTTTTTAATGAAATACTGCAGTTTATTGTAAATAGTTTATCAATGTGGGTCACTCTCTTTTTAAAATTCTTGTGCCCTCATAATCTTGGTTGAAATATGAAAATGCTCTTCCTTCCTATGATGACTATCCATCTTAAATTACATACAGTATGTTAGACGGCTTGGGCAGAGCATCCGTTAACTACTACCCTTTAACTGTCAGTCTGCTGCTAGTTCCATTTCAAAATGTAACAACTTTTTATACATCAGCCACGCCCACTATTTTTTCATTAGAAATTCCATTTTACTCAAAAATGGAAAAACTGTTCACAGGGAATTTAAAAGCTTCAAGTGTGTGGCCTGTCTAAAGCTAATTGTATGGTTCGATTTTTCCTCATATGTGCACAGTTAAATGCATAGCCTTGCAACGCACATTTAATTTGACTAGTACGTTTCCCCTGGCGTTCAACACATCTACATTGTGACAAATTGCGTCTGGCCTGCAAGGGACCCTAAGGAGCAGTTTAGCAGGACAGAAGAAAACCGGTTACAACAACAACAGAGGAGAAGGACATGTTGCTTTGCTTGTTGGTACTGGAAGAAGAAATTATTGCAAACTTTTATCTGGACCTATTGTCGATGTGGTTTTTCACATGCTCCAGACTGGTCTTGATTTAGACAGCTTTTCTCTAACACCATGTGAATCGACACCTCTAGGGTGACGCCTCCTTGGGGATAAACTAATTACTGCAAATAAATTAACAGTGCATGTGCAACCTTGCACGTTCAATTTACGTGTGGTAACAAAATTCCAGCGGCGCCTGTAGAGCACACACGTACATTTCTGATTGCGTCACATCCACAGTAAGTAAACTTTTCCCGTGCTAATACATGACTAAATGATTGCGATGCAGCATGTAAAAATAAGCGGCAGGGCACAAACTGTCACAGTCACACCAGGTTGTTTCAAATCCACAATTTTCATTTTTGGGTAAACTGTTCCTTTAAGGATTTGTTAAGGACCATTTTTTATAACCGGGCTAAGACTAGTGGCTGGGGTTGACATTAGTCATATTTATCAAAAAAATGGGTAATTTTAACTCCAAGATGTAAAATTTGTTGTGGTCAAATCGCGTGTTTGCTTTCCTAATACTTGCTTTCTACTTTCAAGAAATAAGAGTACTCCCAGCACCTGTCTACTTAATCTAAACAAATTCTCTCGACAAGGTTACTATAAATTTACTTATTTTGTTTCAGCTGTCAATTTACACATGCAGAAATGAAGTTTTGACCCTATTCATTTCTGCGCCAAGTCAGCTCTAAGAAAACACAAAACCACATCTCCCTGCTGCTCCCTTGCTAACCGCTAATCCATGTGTTTCATACATTAGATGTTTTCCCTTTACTTAGTTCTGAGGGGACTGCTGCTCCTTCCCATGCCATGGTTGTTTTTTTTTCCATTTCTCTTTGCCCTGTCATCCAAGAGATTATCCACAGGAATTCAGGGATTTCTGTATTTGTCCTTAAATGTGCTTCAATGACATGGCCATTCTGAAGCTAAAAGAAAATGATGCCCCTTAAGATGTAGCCATCTCTCTCATTTCGTACTATGGTCTTGGGAGAGCAACACTGAACATTAGAAAGTATAAAGACTCCATCTGCTACAAAGTGAAATTGATCAATTGTTTGCATGTCTATTACACAATACACAACCATTGGGGAGTAATAACTCACATTGCCATTGGTTGGGTTTAGTCTTTATTTAGGTCAGAAAGGCTCTACTTTAGTTTAATGTGGCCTGGCAAATATACATTAATCCACTGAATAGTATTAGCATCAAGGCTATGCTTTATATAGGATTTAGGATGAGATTAAGGCCCAGAGCCATCAGTGTGGCAACAATTTAGGATTGCATTATAAAGTGCTTATTGGAGCTGAATACACACATTTGCGTGACTAAATGCATGACTCATATTGGTTTCAACAAGAGGACACATTATATTCTATTAATTTGACAATATCAAAACATACAGCCGAGAAATCTTGCTGCTCTTATGTACACTAAAATTTCCACATTTGTCTATAATGTACAATTTGCTTGCATTAAAGCTGTAGTTGAGGAATATTTTAAAGATGAGGATAATGGCTGGGTAATGTAAGCAAAAATGGTTACCAAGAGACATTTTGACACTGAAACATTAGAAGCTAACCCATTGAAAATTATGCTCTTTCTTAAACCACAATGACTAATCATGGGTGGCCACTAAATTGTTTGTCTGACTCAATACAACCTACATCTTTAATGTCACTGAATAGCATGGAGACATCAAGCCTCTACTTACTGAACAATTATGACTACTCATACTACATGATTAGGATTGTTTTTTATTTCATCATATTATTTTTCTTTAAACAATGAGTAACTGTTCAACATTTCAACAGAATCACCATGGTGGGCTGCAGCCCCTGGCCCTTCACACAAAAAAAATGGGGCTGTATAAATATTTTTTTTTCGAAGGAGAGTGTCAGGTTAAAGTCCTCCACATACAATCCCCCCATTCAGTGTAAATGTATCGGTTTAATTTCATTATAGGGTGTTGTTATTGCATGGTGAGGATCACTGGAGACTCTTATGGCAAGGCACGATTATTCAGGATAACATACCGTGACAATAATAAATGTGAATATGTCAAAGTGGTTATTTGCCATTCAGCAGAGATTTTTTAATCTGAAGCCAATGGTTAGTATCATTTTGTTTTATATTATTACATTTCTCATAATTTAATCCAGTGGTTATTTGTTTGTTTAATTTGTATGTTAGTACTGTTCCCTACTAGTGGATGTTCTTATGATGTTCAAAAGATGGAATATGTTTACGAGTGAAAATGACAAGTCTTTTGGTAGTTCAAAATATGGAATTGATTGGGAAAAATAGTTTTAGATGCTAAGAGTATACTTATTTTATAATAACTTGTATTGAAATACAATTTTGTTGGTATCATTCAGGACAATAACATTCCACAGCACACAAGAAAATCGCGTCAATGTTTCTTGTGAAAAGAATAACTTGATACATTATTTACCTCAAATAAATAGTTTGTGTCCAGTTAAATAAAATAAGCCATTTAATATAAACAAGCCAGTCATCAGAGCAAAATAAACCTCTTGCGGCTGAAAGAACTTTATCTCTTACCTGTTTTGTTTCTGTGAGAGCAATTAATAGCTGCAAACCCTATTTAATACTAAGACCTTAAAATTTATCATTTAATTAGTAAAACATAAAGCATGTTTAACAAGCAGAAAGGGTTTGAGCTGTGTGTTACTTACTGCCCTCGTTACATTTCAGGTGGGCATTCACTTGAGCTGTGTGTTTGGGAGCGGAGCATGCTCCGGAGGGGGCTGTATACATTGTGAGAGGGTGCCGCATAGAATGCTTCGCTCCCACCTTGCATTGTTGACTAGTCAGGCAATGTTTGCATGTTTGGGCCCATGTTGGCTGAGGCCACTAAATTGCGGCCTCTCATGCCCCAACCTGGAGCCCTATGCACTGCTCTAGTTCTGAGGAGTTAGACGGTGCTAGCTTTCAAGCGAGGGAATTAGAGGAGTTACATAAAAATCTTTGTTCCCTTGGATAAAAGGAGCTCTTAGATGTTGTTACCTTGGCAGTAGCTTTTGACACTGACTGGCTGGTAGCCAATTGTTTGTGTTCTTTAAAGAAACAGCTACAACCTCAACGTCGGGGGTTGCCCGACGTTGAATAGCATAGCATGCTTAGAATAGCATGCTTAAAATCATAATCGAAATATAAAAATAGTGGAAAAGCCAGTCTTTGAGGATTTCTAAAAAACCTGTGTATTTTCAGTCCATTTCTGTCAAAACGCTGTCATACAACATTCAAAATGATTGTGATGACCCATTCATTTGTGCATCGTTGCTGCCACACACACCATGAACATGAACAAAACCGCTTTTAATGATTGAATTAGATTAATTGACATAATTTGGAAGTCAAGATTTCTTCACAAACAGTTTATTATGACTTGAAACATTAAAACAACAGTGCGCACCGGATGAGAAGCAGCGTCACGCATTATATCTACACCTCGCAAATAGGCAGTGCGCATTAGAAAGGAAATACAAGCGCACAGAGATACCGATTTTTGCGCGCACACAGTTAATGTGTGACTGACATTTGGGTTACTACGTTGCGTATCGATCCGTTTTTCTGCGATTAGTGTATACTCTGAAAAAAAGCTAAATTATTACTCATAAACTTTAAGATTTTTTAGATAATTACTTGGGCACAGCATGTTTATACTTTGGTACTACTGAGTGCAGCTCCATAAGACCAGAAGAGCCTCCCGCACACTGGTGGTGAGCAGAGCAAGACCTTCGGCCTATGTGCCCCGGCCCAATTTAACTCCTGGTTGTTCGTTTCCTGTATGGCACCTTGAGGATCTCATCTCAGGTTGGAGATCTGGCATAGGATCTAGCTGTAGTTGTAAAATTGATTTCCCTGGTACCTTTTGAGTCTGTTGAGTCTATTTTAGATAAACATCTGTCCCTCATGTTGTCTTTCTTCTTAGCCATTAGCTATTGTCTGAGTAGGGTAGGCAACCCTCAACTCTTATCAGCTTTTCCAACGTGTTTGGAGTTCACTCCAGGGAAAATTAAGCCTATTCTACACTCTGTAGATTTGATGCCAATGCCAGGACCTTAGTTCTTCAGGCTTTTCATCATCACAAATAGATTACATTTATCCTTTTTTTTACATTTGTCCCATCAGGGCAGTGGAGGAATGTGTAAGAAGGTGGAGAATAATCCTTCTATATGGAGAAAATCTGATCTGTTTTCAGTGCTCTAGACTAACATTTGAGAGAGTTGTTGAGAGAGAAACTATACCAAGTTATTCAATTTGTGGCACCAGCCTTTAATTTGTTAGAACCTGAGTCATGGGGTGAGGGAAAAAAACTATTGAATTGCTATGAATTAAAATGTGTTTAAAACATTAATAATTGTTGATGATTTAATAATTTTTATATGTAAACTCTCTTTCAACACTTTACAATATTTAAAGCACATCTGTCTTATAGCTACCTTCTTCCTTTATTTGTTGTGAACACCTCATAAAAAAGAATACAATTCCTTTAATAACGGTGGGTTTTTGGCCCGGTACTTTCTTGTTTGATGAACATTATGAGCAGAAATCGTTAAAGTGCTGCTCCTCCTTTAAGAGCTAACTTAATGATTCTTGTTAATATGGGAATTTTGACATCATTTTGTGTTTATATGTCCGTTTCAGAGTAAGAGGACATGCAAGAGAACCAGTTAAGTATTCTGTGCTCTGACTCACTGCCTGGGCGCATAACTCAACTCAACTCAACTTTATTTATATAGCGCTTTTTACAATTTTCATTGTTACAAAGCAGCTTTACATGCGACACATTGAATACAAAAACAACTAAAGGCATATACCTGTAAAAACAAGAAAAAGGTGAAAACAACAAAAGACAGACATACAAATGCTCCACACACACAATATGCATACATACTTACACACATTGACATAGACGCACACACGCAAACACACTCGCACACACGCACAGTGAAAGCACACATTTGGGATAAAGGAGAGAGAACCACAGGTCAAATATTAAACGATTACAATCTAATAGCATTTGAAGTGTTGTAGAAAAGTCGTGTCAAGTTGCCACGTCCTTTATCCAGCTCTATCATCTCAGCTCTTGTCAGGTCATCGCTTCCATCGCTTCATCATATCTCAAACAACCCACGAGACCTGGTGGCTTTTAGTGATTATTCTTCATGAAAGCTGCATTGATATAAATTAGGCGTATAACGACTCACCATTGAATAGGATTTAACGTGCTATATAAAATTAACATTTTGAAAGCATTCCAGTGTTTTTAGAAAGCTTTATACAATAGTTGCCTATAGTCGCTTTAAAGTTTAAACTATAGGCTACTATAGTGCCTAGGTTCACATGCATATACTGTACAATAAACGCAACACATTTCCTCATATTTCCTGTTTTTTACCTTAGCCGGGGAAATTATTGTATTCTGCAGCCGCAAAAACATATTTATTTCAGATGCGAGATTAAGCGCATCACTCGTTTGCTCTGTCGGTCCTTCCACTTCATAAATGCGACACACGCTCATTAGGCTAGGGGGCGGGGGCACTGATGGTGATGACTGGAGGTATAAGGAGGGGAGACGAACATGAGTGACTGAATGTGCCACTTGTGCAATATAACATTTCTGTGTATTAAATGTATTATACGCAAACATTATTGATCAGTTTGCCAATAACCCACAGTATTTTATTTCATAAAACAAGGCAAAATAACATAAATTTTCTGGTCAAGATAATATATCTTCATTTAAGAATGTTAAGATATTTGTACCAGGGGCGTATCTAGGATTTAAAACCATCAGGGGCTGATTTTGTAACATAAAACAAAACAAAAATGGTTAGTAAGAATGCCATTTTTTGCAGTACGGTGCTTTGTGCTGCAAGCATAAGTGGATCAACTCAAGCAATCCTGGATTTTGCCGTTCATTTGTACAGTGGCTCTACAGTGTGCAAAACACTTCTGAAAATGCTTGCTACTGATGCACAAAACTGGAAACTGGTCAGATTTTTTTATAAAGGACAAAAAATTTGGAGGCAGTGTATAAATGTGCTCGACACGCCATCAGATTGTAGGCTATTTGTGTTCATAAATTATGTCAATGAAAACATCAGACAACATCTAAATATTTTTACAGTTTTAAATATCTGAAATTATCTGAGTATTTTTGAAGGCCTACTTACACGTTTGCTTTTACTTCACATTTTGTTTCTGCTCACACAGATTACATTGTTAAGATTAATGATTTTAAATGAACTTTAAAACGGAAATTTTAAAAGCATAAGGCTTCAGGCCACAATAATGTAATAATAAATTATAAAATTATTTCCAGAGTTGACTAGTAGGCCATGACATAAAGAAAGACCATGCATTGCATATAGGCACCCAATAATAATGACGCATTTACTAAAGAAAATATTTACATAAACAAGAAATAGACAAGAAGATGAGCATGTGTACAGAAGAAAAGTGACGAGAGGAGAAGATCATACCTTTCTAGAGGTTATACGTGTTTTGCTTTCTTGCAGCAGACATGGACTTTATAAACTGTTTTTAGATACCTGAAAGATAAAAACAATATTCGCTAATCCCTGCTTTCGACAATGCAGAATTAGTTTTTCCTCCATCCCTTTGAATTTATTTATACATTTAGTGGGCCTTCAAAACACAGTCAGGCCATTGAAGCCTGTGGTAACCTGCTCACTGTAAAGGAAACAATGTGGATAATTACCAAGGCAAATGCTCTTCGACCTGTTTAGTGTCCTCGCAGGCTAGACTGTAATGGCTACAACAGGAGCCCAATTTTGTTGTCATCCTCAGGAAGCCAGCAGAAAAAACAACAACAGGGGCCCTTGTCAGTAGTGAGGACACTTGGGGATGATATAATTATTAGTAGCGTTTCTATGACAGTGAACAGACCCAGCCCTTGTATAATCACTTTTTTTCCCTCCTCCCTCCTCAATATATGAAATATGTACAACGCAAACAGAGGTGGGGTTGATGTGCTTCTACCTCTACTAACTGCTACATGTCCAGGGCTGTTACTTATTTATAAGATAAGTGCCAAAATTGGCTTTCATCCTTTCCACTCCTCTTCACACATAAGTCACATTCTGTAACCCTATGTTTACATTTAAAACTGCCCTCAAAAGATACAACACAGATTATAAAAAAATCTGAAATTAGTGAACAGAGTCCAGAGCATAGTCTTGGGTTGGGTTTCTACAGTTTCTACATTATTTTGGTCTTGTTGGTAGAAACAGTAAACATGTGACGTTCTTACTCATCTTTGCAACATAGGGCATATTGCATTTATGTAGAAAAACAAACAGAAATGGGGTGTAATTTTGGCTCGCCTTTTACATATGAGTGGAATTCTTTGCAATGTATGACAAATTCGCCGATAGAGTATTTATGGGCAATGAAATCAAACACTCAAAATCAAAGACTACTTACTTTCTAATTGCACCCTAAATATAACAATCAAATAGGCATACCAATAGTCTCTTTGAGATTGAAACTAGATCAAATTGAACCCAAACATATTTAATCCTGATGTTTTGGAATTCTGATAAGAGTTAATAACAATATGCAGAGCAATATAATTATGCAAAATTATGCAACAGAGATTGTGTATTTGGGAAAAAATATTTGTCTGGTTTGAATTGTACATCTTTACAACCTTTAAACAATGTTTTTACAAAATTTATGGTAATCACTCCAAATGTGTTGTTAATATTAAACTATGAATGAACAACCTAGGAACAAAGCTGTTAGTTATTGTCCTTTAGAAAAAGGAAAAATATAGAGAAGAAGTTTCACAAATGAATTCTCCATGTGATGAGTTGACAGGTATCAACTTCTTCGTTTTTCAGAGAGCATCCTAACAATGTACTCCTAAGGGCAAAGCATGAAGATCGTCTGAGGGTAACTAATGACAATGTACCTTCCAAATCTCTGCCTTGGGAGACACACAGCCCAGTGCAACTGAAAACACAAGAAATATGTAATCAATGTGGATAATATAAACCTCGGTTAGATAATACATTGCTACAGTACCTGTGTGTGCCAAAGTCTCCTGAGTGGTGTCCTTTTTCTATTTAAATATACTAAAGTATTTTTAGAGTGTGAATGTGCACTCTAAGCAGCTTACAGTATGTGATACGAGGTAATTCACATGCTATTTATCAACATCCTGAGGCAGAGGTTGTATTGTCTGCATGGCGTTGTGCAAAACAATTTGAATACTGATAGGCCATGGTAGTCAATATTTTTTCTCATGATGGAATCAACTAGATTGGTTGCTTGTTGTTAACAAGGAATCAAATCAGGGGTATAGAACTACAATAACTGATTTGTCAGGAATTCGGCCCCCCCAGGGTCGGCGCCACGGGGGGGCCCCAGGGGGCCTGGCCCGGCCACTTAGGTTACTGTGCCCCGTTACCTCTAGCCAGCACACCACCCTGCCTCGGAGCGTGATTTCAGCCGTTGAGACTCAGCAACAGGCACGGTGATGGTTCCACTGTGGCTGTGCCCTCTTATTCCTGACATATAATTATATATATTTAAAATATATATATATATATTTTTGTAAATTAATTTAGTTTTACTAGAATCAAATCAGCTTTGCAACTTTGCATGAAAAACTCGCGACAGGCGATTAACTAACCACGAACCACACACGTAAGTCTCAGCTCGTGCAACTTGCGTTTGAGCGGGACCTTACAAAGAAAATGCGCAACGAATGGAAAGACCTCGTTCTGAGAAAGTTTAACTCCTCCACTCTTCGACTGCAGCTTTTCTAAAGGTAAGATGTGTTTTTTGCTTTTTTGTCTGATATTGATTATAGTCAGTGCTGGTCCGTTTATTATTTATGAAAATGCTGTAGGCAGCGTTCGTGCTCTGTATCGTTGCGTCTGGTAGCCTAAATGGTGACTTGATAGTTGTTGTTTCAATTCAAAGTGGGTGTATTGTGGAGGTATGCCCCCCAGTGACACAACGAGGCCCCCTCGTTCTGTATGTCCTGGCGCCGACCCGGGTCCCCCCACATTTTGCCTGGCCATAAGGAAAATGTACATCCTCAAGACCATATGTCGTTTGTGACTTTTTCCAGTTACCCGCTATATATCATATATTCTGTATATCATACCAGAAAAATACATTTACATGCACACTTTTTAGTTTGCTTCCAACTCGCTAAAATAACATAATACAATATTTAATTCCATTCCATTCCATTTTCTACCGCTTATCCGAACTACCTCGGGTCACAGGGAGCCTGCGCCTATCTCAGGAGTCATCGGGCATCAAGGCAGGATACACCCTGGATGGAGTGCCAACCCATCGCAGGGCACACACACACTCACTCATTCACTCACGCACTCACACCCTACGGACAATTTTTCCAGAGATGCCAATCAACCTACCATGCATGTCTTTGGACCAGGGGAGGAAACCCCCGAGGCACGGGGAGAACATGCAAACTCCACACACACAAGTCGGAAGCGGGAATCAAACCCCCAACCCTGGAGGTGTGAGGCGAACGTGCTAACCACTAAGCCACCGTGCCCCCCCAATATTTAATTAAAACACAAAATTTAATCTGAAGAACCACATAATGTCCATAAGAAAACGTTTGGGTTACGTCTGTAACCATGTTTCCCTGAGAAGGGAACGAGACATAGCAACGCATTGGGCAATGCCTCTGCGTAACCGCATCTGAAGCACATGTGTCAAATAAACTCATAACGAGATAATGAGCGGAATGCCGTGCGGATTAAGAGTGCAAAAGGGCTTCCCAAATAAGCACACTAAGTTTACCAAGTGCCGAAGCAAGTGCCTACAGGGATGCAGGGAGTATGGCATGGAGAAGCAGCGTCTCGTTCCCTTCTCAGTGACGTACCCCGGGCCGATCCCTTTCTATGAAACTAAAGCTGCGTCACCATAGCAACGCATTGGGGAACAAGATGCCCACACGGCCATGCTACCAAATGCCTGTAGTGTGTGAGAACCGAACATGGTCTAGGTAAAAGTACATGGGAATCCAAAGTGGGACCTAGGTCTAAGTTATAAAATCTGTCAAAAGTGATCAGCGAGGCAGCATCACATATGTCCTGAAGTGAAGCCCCTGACACTAAGGCCTTGGAGGCAGCCATACCTTGAGTAGAGTGGGCCCTCACAGCAACAGGTGAGGGTATGCCACTTAGTTAATAACCAAGCGAGATATTATCCTATATCCATCTGCTAAAAGTGTGCTCAAATCTTATGCACATAACCCGACCTCGGGTACAGTAAAGCCTCAAACTCAAGGTACGTAGGAGATACCAACAGGGCCTGAAGATTTCCCACTCATTTTAGGGAGGTTATGGCCAAAAGGAACACTTTCTTAAAAGACCTATCTGGCGTGGTGTAGAGGGGCTCGAATGGAGCCCCAGAAAGTCCTTCTAATATGACCGCCGGGTCCCATGTCGGCACCCCAGTGTTGCTCACATGTTTAAACCTGCGAGTTACACCACAGCTTCCAAAGTTCTGTGTGGGGGTGAAGAACTGCACCCATCCATCCACCAGATCTGGATGAAGTCTCCATTCCCCCAGCAATGGCCGTTGCCTCGACAAGGCATCTGCTCCCACGTTTAGGTTGTCCTGGGACATAAACTGGCCTCAACAAGCATAGTTTGTCTTGAGACCACAGGAGAATCTTCTGCGCTAGTTTGCAAAGCTTCTGCAATCTCAGACATCCTTGTGATTAATGTAATAAACTAACGATGTGTTGTCTGTCCGCACAAGTGCAAGATTTCCACTTAGGTCTGGAAGGAAATGCCTTAGTCCAAACCATACTGCCATCATCTCCAGGCAATTTATGTGTGATATCCGATGATGGACTTCCCAGCGACTTTGGCCATTTAGCCTTCCATAATCGCACCATAACCCGTCAAAGATGTATCCGTCGTCAGCGTTACACATCGACAGTGCGCACCCAACACAGGACCTTGTGACAGAAACCAAGGCTTCTTCCACAAGGTCAATCTAGCAGGAATCACACTGGAAGCAGCTATATAAGAGTCAGCTGTTTCTGAAACTGCTTTACAGTGCTTAACTGGCCCGGTTTTATCGTTTGTACGGCTGCTTGGATCACATCAATACGTGCAGGAGAGAGAAGTGCCTGCATTATCGTGGAATCCCACACAACCCCCAGAAAAGTTGTTCTCTGTATAGGAGAAAGCACACTCTTTTGGGCATCCAGCCGCATTCCCAGCTCTTTCATGTGGACGAGAACAACATCTTGATGTTGAACCGCCATCTCCTCTGAGCCTGCCAAAATGAGACAATCATCGATGTAATTTATAATGCGAATGCCCCTCATGCGCAAGGGAGCTAGGGGAGCTGGCATCACGATCCCTGGAGGGCGCCAAGGCGAGGCAGGTACCATAAACTGAGGGGCTCTTCGTTCCACCTTAGCAGGGGCAGCCCCCAACATACCCAGCCCGGATGCTTGGAATGCTTTTTCGCCGAAGCTTTCTTCGCCTGAATAGTGGTCCTCAGATATGTCTTCAGCTTAGAAATCTCGGCTGAGAGTGGCGCCCGGTCCCCCATGCCTTCTGTGGGGGAGATCGAGCCACCAAGCTCTGTTTCTGCCGATCTCTGTAAAATTTCAAATGCTATTAGATTGTTAATGATAATCTTAAATCTATAATTTACCTAATTCGTAAGTTTATTTATTTTTTATTTAGCCTTGTTGTGCAAGCACGGTTGAGCTTGTGCAGAGGCAGCAGCTTTTGCCAGAGGGGAACTGGAGTCCCCTGGTTGGGCCTGGGTTCTCCTGAGGGTTTTTTTCTCGATTGGAGTTTTGGGTTCCTCGCCACCGTTTGCATGCTGTTTTGCACTATTTGCCCGGCTGGAGGGGCTGCTTTAGAATTCAGAAGTTTTCATAAATTTTACATAATTAATATTGCATATAGGAATTTATAGTCCGTTTAATATTTGACCTTTGGTTCTCTCTGCTTTATTTCAAATGTGTCCTTTCACTGTGCATGTTTGCGAGTGTGTTTGCGTGTATGCGAGCATGTCGATGTGTGTAAGTATGTATGCATATTGTGTATGGAGCATTTGTATATTTGTCTTTTGTGTTTTCACCTTTTCTTGTTTTTACAGGTGTATTACTTTTGTTGTTTTGCTTGTAGTCAATGTGCCTCATGTACAGCTGCTTTGTAACAATGAAAATTGTAAAAAGCGCTATATAAAAAAAGTTGAGTTGAGTTGAGAGTAAGAGATCTCTCCTGCTAAGCAGCCCCAGAAGCATGGTCCCGACGGAGCCTCGCAAAGACTTGGCCACTTCTCGAGTGGCACGCAAGGAAACATCTGTGGCCAGACGAAGCGAACACACTGTGTCTGCATCAACCCCGTCCCCCTCGACCAGCTGCTTCAGCAAGTGAGCCTGGGACGCCTGAAACAAGCCTGTCGTTTGCAGACATGCCCCCGCCTGACTCGCCGCTGTATACGGCTTTCCCTTAAAGCCGGAGGTGACACGACACGGCTTGGTAGGCAGAGTGGGTGCCTTCAGAGACGATGCAGAGAACGGAGACAGATGCTCGCAAGCGTCCGCTCCACCTCTGGCATTGTTCCATAGACATGAACCCTCGCCCCTGAGGTGTAAGAGTAAATGTTGGAGTGTGGAGGGAACGTACAGGCTGAGTGGGGGTGCCTCGACCTAGACAGCTCGTCGTGGAGGTCAGAAAGAAAGAGAAGGCACCACTTCGGAGGCTGCACTGGCTGCTTTAAATATTCCTCGTCCACCCGGCTCTGTGGACAAGCGTCAATCTAGACCAAGCTGAGCGACTGCATAAGTCACAGCCTCCACCAACTCCTCAAAAAGCTTATTTGGGATGTCCTTTTGTACTCTTGATGTGCCTGACATCCTGCTCATTACCTCATTATGAGTTTATTTGACACATGTGCTTCAGATACGATCACGCAGAGGTGTTCCCCAATGCATTGCTATGGCAACAAAGCTAGAGTTCCATCGAAAGGGAACTGCATGGAATCCATAGACGTTTCCACAAATAAAACAAAGGTTAACCAAACATTATTTTATGTCAAAGACCCTTTAATAATCAATGAGACTGACAAGTCCATGTTACTGGATTTGACGGTAATGTAGGTCAGTTTTCTTTGCCACTCCCTTCACATCTCTCTTAACATCAATCGATTCTTTCCAACAGCCGTTGATGAGTTCCAGCATTACGGGTTGGACACATTGACAGAAGCCCTGCCAAGGAGGACCTCAAACGTAGGCCGAAATGCACAAGCCCCATCGCCGTCTCAATGCCAGGCTTCTCTCCATGCCATGCACAGAGCAGCTGCCCTCAAGACTAAAAGACAGGGAGGGGGCAACTCTTCTCTGTTTATCCACCATCTGTCTGCAGGAGGCTCGGATGCCGTCTGCCATTGGAAACATGGGCCACCACGACCAATGAGAGGGCCCTTAAATCACTGTCGCAGCTTCCACCTCTGTGATTGATCAGCTTCATTTAGCAGGAGTAGCCAACACACAGAGAGGGCTTGTCCCAATGTACTTATACCAAAATCTGGAACTCAGTTCTAGGCAAACACAGATACACTAACAGCTGCAGCAGCAATGACGGTTTACCCCTCAAACACTGAAAAATCACTTATTGTACTCTGTGTCCAACCCCATTCTTCCTTACTACATAGTATGTGAAATGAGTATTATATCTATTCTTAAAAAGAATGTGTTAAGTAAACACAGTGTTTGTGTTGATTTTGTGTGAAATAAATGAAACGTAACACTAAATGTGTTGTCCCACAAATAAAACAGAGATTTTTTAACTGAAAACAAAGTGTGTTGTTTTAACACCATTTTAGAGTGTCTGAATTCTTAGAATTCAAAAGACCCGAAACATTTGGATGTTCTACCGCTATTAAGTATCTATCGGATGGACATTATTCCGTCCCATGAGAGGGATGGACGAAGTACACAACTTCCTTAATTGAGTGAAAGTACAGATACTACTGGTCAAATACTACTCCACTACAAGTAAAAGTTGTAAAGACAGATTCTTACTTAAGTAAAAGTACAGAAGTACGGCTTTTAAAAGTACTCAAGTATTAAAAGTAAATTTCCTTTATGTCAGTTGTTCATTCTTTTATTGTCGTATACCTTATGCCTCCGAAGCAACCTACTGAATATACTGAGTAGCTCACAGTATCAGTATCAGTAATTTTTATTCCTACTATGAATCTCCACATATATGTTTAGTTTAGATATAATCCTGTATGATCATTTAGCCTAATTATCCTCATTAGCCCCCTAGGTCTATATGTATTTATGAGCAGTGGTTTTTTATTTTGTATATTCCCTTTACCAGTTTTAGCCGCAATTTACCAGTAAGTAGTAAGGCTCTTGTAAATAGTAAAGTGTAGAAGCCATGTGTTTGTCGGATTTATTACCATTTGTATTACCATAATTTAACTACAAACATAAACTATAGCTAGTATAATGAAACTATTGTAGTACTGTGGTTTTTCTAAAAAAAATTAATTGTAGTATGGTTCCTATATTTAGAAAATGGTAAATTTGTGGATACTGTGGTTTCACTGCAAATACCATCCCTGCTGAAAAAACAATGATTTTTTTAATTAGAATGTGATTTTTAAATTAAATTCCTCTTTGTAGTGTGTTTTTAGTTTTATTCCAATAGGATTGACCATCCCACCAATAGAATCCATCACATACAAGTAGACAAGAAGTATCCATTGTACAATTCCCGTTAAAAACATTAAATCCTGTTTTTATTTAAACAGGAATACTTCAACTATACTTGCTTATACAATGTTTCTATGATCTTTTACTGATCATAACTCACAGATGATCACACCACACTTTAATATGTGCCTTTTTCTTTGATTGTTCTACTTGCCTTTTTAGAGCGCTATCAACGTTGTAGCAGCGCCTACGGTAAAATAAGTTTAGTGGGCAAAAAATCTGCCAAATGGCCATTCAAAGCTTGCCGAAAAAACGCAAGCTTAAAAAAAGGGAAATATTTGGCAACAGTAAAAAAGGTCCTGACACAGGAAAACCCGCTGGAAGAAACCATTTTCTACTTTTGGACCTTTTTATAAATGTAGTGGAGTAAAAAGTATGATTTGTCTTTCAAATGTGGTGAAGTTAAAGTGCAAGTACTCAAGTAAAGTACAGATACTCAAAAAGTGTACTTAAGTACAGTAGGCCTACTCAGGTATATTTACTTTGTTACTGTCCACCTCTGTGAGTAGCCACCAAAATTCTAAAAGTAAAAAATAGAACACTATTGCAAAACTGTTAGCCTGGCTCATTTCAATGACATCATAGGTCACTGGACAAACAAAATGAAATGTGTTTTTTTAAAACATTATGTGTAATTGTAACATGTTTTGTGTGAATTCAATAATTAAAGGGACACTACCAGTTGAGTTAAAAAATAAAACAAAATGTGTTCTTCCAGAAATAACATAGAAAATGTGTGTGTTGTCCTTATCCAAAAATAAATTATGTTGTTTTAACACAACTGCTTTTTGAGTGCCCATGCATATACAGTATTGTTCAAAATAATAGCAGTACAATGTGACTAACCAGAATAATCAAGGTTTTTAGTATATTTTTTATTGCTACGTGGCAAACAAGTTACCAGTAGGTTCAGTAGATTCTCAGAAAACAAACAAGACCCAGCATTCATGATATGCACGCTCTTAAGGCTGTGCAATTGGGCAATTAGTTGAAAGGGGTGTGTTCAAAAAAATAGCAGTGTCTACCTTTGACTGTACAAACTCAAAACTATTTTGTACAAACATTTTTTTTCTTCTGGGATTTAGCAATCCTGTGAATCACTTAACTAATATTTAGTTGTATGACCACAGTTTTTTAAAACTGCTTGACATCTGTGAGGCATGGAGTCAACCAACTTGTGGCACCTCTCAGCTGTTATTCCACTCCATGATTCTTTAACAACATTCCACAATTCATTCACATTTCTTGGTTTTGCTTCAGAAACAGCATTTTTGATATCACCCCACAAGTTCTCAATTGGATTAAGGTCTGGAGATTGGGCTGGCCACTCCATAACATTAATTTTGTTGGTTTGGAACCAAGACTTTGCCCGTTTACTAGTGTGTTTTGGGTCATTGTCTTGTTGAAACAACCATTTCAAGGGCATGTCCTCTTCAGCATAGGGCAACATGACCTCTTCAAGTATTTTAACATATGCAAACTGATCCATGATCCCTGGTATGTGATAAATAGGCCCAACACCATAGTAGGAGAAACATGTCCATATCATGATGCTTGCACCTCCATGCTTCACTGTCTTCACTGTGTACTGTGGCTTGAATTCAGAGTTTGGGGGTCGTCTCACAAACTGCCTGTGGCCCTTGGACCCAAAAAGAACAATTTTACTCTCATCAGTCCACAAAATGTTCCTCCATTTCTCTTTAGGCCAGTTGATGTGTTCTTTGGCAAATTGTAACCTCTTCTGCACATGCCTTTTAACAGAGGGACTTTGCGGGGGATTCTTGAAAATAGATTAGCTTCACACAGACGTCTTCTAACTGTCACAGTACTTACAGGTAACTCCAGACTGTCTTTGATCATCCTGGAGGTGATCATTGGCTGAGCCTTTGCCATTCTGGTTATTCTTCTATCCATTTTGATGGTTGTCTTCCGTTTTCTTCCACGTCTCTCTGGTTTTGCTCTCCATTTTAAGGCATTGGAGATCATTTTAGCTGAACAGCCTATCATTTTTTGCACCTCTTTATAGGTTTTCCCATCTCCAATCAACTTTTTAATCAAAGTACGCTGTTCTTCTGAACAATGTCTTGAACGACCCATTTTCCTCAGCTTTCAAATGCATGTTCAACAAGTGTTGGCTTCATCCTTAAATAGGGGCCACCTGATTCACACCTGTTTCTTCACAAAATTGATGACCTCAGTGATTGAATGCCACACTGCTATTTTTTTGAACACACCCCTTTCAACTAATTCAACTAATTGCCCAATTGCACAGCCTTAAGAGCGTGCATATCATGAATGCTGGGTCTCATTTGTTTTCTGAGAATCTACTGAACCTACTGGTAACTTGTTTGCCACGTAGCAATAAAAAATATACTAAAAACCTTGATTATTCTGGTTAGTCACATTGTACTGCTATTATTTTGAACAATACTGTATATTGTAGAACATCCCATTTTAACAGTCAAAGACATGTAATTCATACAATGCAAAACATATTGTCAATGGTTAGATTTTTAGAAGTTTTGTGGGTTGTGTAAAAAAGTTACATTTTATTCATATATTTCATTGAAAAACATTTTATGCTCAAATCATTTGCAGTAACCATCAAGTAATTTTAGAGTGATTTCCGAAGTGAAATCACTGGTCCTTTGGTGCTTTTTAAAATCTCTCTTTTTGTTTGAGCATCTCAACCAGCAGAATCAAAAAATATTCTCTTCACCAAAGGCTTAGTTTTGTGGAGGATTTATCTCTTTGTGTTTAGGAATTTTTTTTAAAAACATGCTTACCAGTAAATTGTTAATTTAAATAATAAAATTCTATCTAATAAAACAGATAGTTCAGCCTCTAAATATGTGTTGTTTGAAATTCCTTTGAATCTGTTGTAAAATGACTTTAAAGCCAGAATATGAATAAATTTGTTTTGAAATATCCAAAAATCATTTGCAAAGTGTGATATATTTCAACGGTTGTGCAGTTGTGTACTTACATTATCCCAAATGTTCCCAAGAATGTGCAAATCAAAAGAAAAATTCCTATTTCAAATAATGGCCCATCTTATGGTGGCCTTATGATGTGTCCATTGCATTTCAGTGACTTAATATCCGCTGCTCCACACTACTGAACCTTCAATGATTCTTTAAAGAACATTTTCTTTCATACCTTTTTATAAATACATTGTCCCTACACCTTCTTTGGGTGTTCTTTTTGGAACCATACAGACAGAAATGGTGCATTGTGCAGAACCTTTATTTATAAGTGTATTATTGGCATTGTAACAAACTAATGGCTTACTGCTTTATTATATTTCATGAAATTAGAATTGAGCTGAAATGTTAATATTTTTGCAACCACTTGGAAAAAATAACTTGTTCAATTTATAAAACATATCTTTTTGGTAGATTCTTTTATGCGTTTCGAGCATCCTAGTCTCTCTTTAATTTTCCAAATTGTTTACTGGAAGAACACAGTATTAAATACAGTATTAAAACACATATATCTCCGTACTGACCACTTATTTCTACATTTATTATCCCTGGTTATATTTTGGGGGGCTCTGTGAGTCATCAATGTGTAAAGATCATATCACAAGTTGGAACTGGAGCTGCCTAAAGCGAGAGGTCATGGCCACAAGCCTCCATCCACATTCAAGTTCTGTGTGTACATGGAAAAAGCTTTGACTTCTGTCCTCTCTTTTAACAAGCTCACGGTTAGTCTTTGGGATTTACCCACCGACATGCCTTCAGGTTTTCCGTTACCAAGTACCGAAACCACATCCACAGATTTTCATTTGACTTTTTGTCTGTTTTAGGTTGGTTAAGACAAATTCTAAGTCTGTGCAGTTTCATATGGCTTATAGGGTTCATATATGTCAAGTTGTGACATGATTTACTGTACATAAAAGTTAATTCCTAACAGATGAAAATCATTTTACCATAGACAACTTCAGTGAAAGAAAAAGTCTTGAACAGAGTACGGAATAAAATAGAAAATAAATGGTACCAATATCTAGCCTGGCATTGTGAAGTTCTATGCTACTGACAAGTTTACTAACCATTTTCTTGGTAAAACCTGGTCAAAAATGAAAGGGGAAAATGCAACACAGCTAACTGTAAAGGATAAACGCTTAAGCAAATGCTTGATTAAACAGGTGGCCCACAACATTTAATGCATCATAGCAGCTTTGCTAATAATGAGTGGCTTAAGTTGACAGTTATTTTTCTAGCTGTCAGTAGAAAATGTGTCAGTATTTTGAAATAGTTTTAGTCATCACTCAGAATGTGGCATGCCCATCAGGATTTGAGTTGTAGATGGTCCTCAAGTTGAATGAACACAAACAAAGCGACGAGGAATTAGTTGATGCTAGGCAGTTCTCCAGCTAAGGTCTATGTTCTCTTTAATGTCTTTAACAGCTACGATTACACGAGTGTTTGTCTAACTCCACATTTGGCTGACGGCAGCTATCTATCTTGACAAGCACATAATGTGTGTACGACTCGCTCTTGTGACAAATAAGCAGGAAGGTAGAACTTCTGTAAGTTAAGATGCTTTTCCGTTGTTTTTTGCGTGTTGTCAATGTACCCACCCCTCACAGACACCGAAAATTGCGATAATCCTTTCAAAATTACATTAGCAACAGCCTTCATCTCTTTTCCTGTCTCTTTGAGTAGGTGGCATGAATTTGAGCCAAAAAGCTGAAGACAGTATGGTACTGAGAACACACTGATAAAGAAACAGCATTCTGCATGTAAATTTAATATCCTTCTACATCGAATACAGATATAATTACACCAGAATTTTTTCAAGTTTGACTGTAGGGTCAGTAAATTTCAACATTTCGGATAAAAAACAAGTTAACTGTATATTAATATGTGCCCTCGCCAACAGATCTAAATATAAATGTTATAAATCTGACTTTATACATGAGAAGTAACACAATTCTCAGTTGTGTCCAATTAAACTTTGACACAAATTTTCTTTTATTTTACATGTTGAGGAGAAAGCAAAATAACACACCTATGGTACTGTTATAAATTTATAGCATGGCTCAGATAATTCTGTGTTATATCAGTCATGTTCCTTATTTCAATGTTCTATTCTTTACCAAAAGGATTAAGAACACAACTGATTTCGGAAGCTGCACAACAATATGAGGAAGCACAATTATTCATTTCTATCCCCTTTTTTCCAACAATTAAAATGCTACATGAAGCAGAATGAGGAGCTTTCCAAGGGGCACAGTTGGAGGTGTGTTTAGTGCTGTGGTACGCGTATGTGCAGAGTTGGATATAGAGTCTCAGCTGCCAACAGGGGCAGTTTGGGAGTGTTAAAGAGATCTGACTGTCCTCTCAGTAGGCCTGCTCTGAAACAATACATTACAATTACTACATGAAACAGACCTTTTCGGTTTATTTGGGGGGGCTGTGCACTCTAGCATCCATGCAAAATTTTGTTTATAGCATTTTTATCTTTTATGTCTAGCCTCAGATTTATAGTAGTGTATTTTTTTAAGATTCCATTGACTGAGACTGATCAACTTAAGGGTGATTCACACAGAACACATTTTTTGTTTGACCAGTATGCCTCCCCCTGGTATCTTTTGCAGCATCTCACGCATGAGCAGCACAATTTGTGCAAGAATTTTAACTTTTACACGCAGCGCAGCAATGTCAGTTCCACGGCAGTGGACCAATCAGAAGACCCCGAAGGTAGGCCAAACATAACTTTTGTATACAGTAGCAAGTTGGCATAGCAATTTCTGTTATCAAAAGTGCTCGAGACCATCGCATTTTGCACTTCCCTATTTAAAACCATTTCTAAACAAAGTGTCTTGCCTTAGTCTTGTATAGACCCAAATATGCATTCTGTGTGAACAGCCCTTTATAATTGATTCTGCACATTAAGTGACGGTTCACACAGAACACATTTTTTATTCCGCTTAACTACTTTTCCATTGTTTTTCTATGTAAACATGCGCTTTATAAAAGGGTCAGTTCTGGTCCATGATTCTAATTGGTTGAGACGCGTTCTAAGCTGTATAAAATACCTGATTTACGCATTACATCGCCTATCACTGATACTACGCATTACATATTATCTCTCTGCCACTGTTATTGCATCTGTGATTATTTGCTCTGCTACGCATATGGTATAACTGTTTTATAAAAGCAATAAGCTCCTTGTGTCTAACATCGCCCCTTAGCAGTTAAAAAAGGCACTGTAACCCACTGCTTTGTGGGGCTTTTTTTTGTAACAGCAATTTTTGTTATCAAGAGCACATCCAAAGAACCTCTTGCTCTGTGCAATTAAAATGCTCATTTATTTCAATTTCAGTTGATGCAGGAGCCCCAAGATGTTTTTGAGACAATAACTTTAGACATAAATGTTATGTGACTAATAAATCATGAATGTCATGACTATCGAGACTGGTGATGGTACCACAAAACACTGAGTACCAAGCCCTTTACCAGTGGATATCCTGAGCTGTGACACAAAAAGAAAGTCACCCCATTTAGAGCCTTCCAAATATATCAGGATATGTGGTTAAACATACAGAACATAATGTAATATTTATTATACAAATGTTTCTCAAAAAATAGTTTAAGTTAAAAACACTTCAATATCCGTTAATAGAGAAATATTACATTGGTAGTAAGATGATCGCTTACTGCCATGCTATGCTAATTTAGAAATTGTAAAAATAACTCAACATCCCTTCTAGTGTTGTATGATATACTGTACACACATTTATTTTTCTTCAATTCTACAACAACTCTCAAACCTTGGAAATTGTGGTTGTTCTAGATCGCAGTAGGCTATCTAGCGCTTACCAGGGAAGATACTCACTGCAAAAAGGGAAAGTACAGTATAAAGCTGCTGTTGCCAACTCAACTGTCTAAAAATACTCTGTCTAAGCCATCTGACTCCCACTTGAAGCAAAGTTCATGTCAAAATAAGCAACACGCAAAGCATTACGTGGGATAGATAGCCTCTCCCCAGCAATGAGTCTGGAAATTACAGAGACAGAGTAGCAGCAAAGTGCTTATGTCTGGCCCTCTAAATGGAAGGACTGAAAGTGTATTGCTCAGCTGCGCAAAAAACGTTGCCAAGATATACCCCAGACTTTTAGTGAGTCTTTTTACTTTTGCACCACAGAGAGAAAGGGAGAGAGTCAAAGAAAATGTGCGGGGCTGTAGCAACTTCATCTTCGTACACTCTCATCTCTATTTATAAACCTACTTCTGTAACATGCTGGATCCAATACGATAAAAAAGTAAAAAATGACTTCAATAAAATGTACGTCATTCTGTCCATTGTTATCCTATCTACCGTTTCAAAAGTCGGCATTACCATTTGAGGAAGGCAGTGGCCCACATAAAATAAAATTATAGCAGTCACTCACTTGGTATGATAGGTGCTGGTTAAATCATTGTACAGTTACAGAAAATCTGTAAATCTCTCACTGAGACATTTCAATAAAAAAAAATTGAATATAGCTTAAACATATCATCACGAGCCAAGCTTATGTAAACATTGTTTCCTCCAAGTTGACTAAATGATTATCCATGCTGTGAATTACATATAGATACGTAGGTCTGATGGAACATTTTGTTCTTTCAAACATAAACAACTATTTTATATCCCATAGCCATTATCTATCATGAGAAAGGTTGGGACATGGCCGCTTTTAATTTTCAAAAGAAATTCCAATGTCAGCAATATTAGACTTTTCAAAGTGAATACTACATTTTTTATGCTAAATATCAGCAATGTTACATTAGAGGACAAGAACTATTGTATAATAATATTGGTAAAGGACTTAAAATTAGGTTATATTATTATGTTAACTATAGCCAAGAACTTACAATAAATATTATTCCAACAGTATTTCTTATTCGGAGTAAATGTTCATTTTAACCTATTCTAATATTTTTTTACGGTAATTAAATTAAATGTTACTTAATGTTAGTTAATGCACTACAAACTAAAATGAATAAACAACAATTGAATGAGCAATTGTATTCGTATAAAAAAAATTAAAAAATTTTTATAAAACCCTTCTCAAACGTGCATTAACATTCAACTACCAAGCGTAAAACTGTTGTCACATTGATGCTGCAAATTAATAATAGATACGACATTAATAATGACCGATGGTCAATTTAGCTTTTATGCCAGTTAGGAATCACCAGTGTTATTTCCTTGTGTTAAGTGTAAGGTCTGTGTTAAGTGTGGGCATATACAGGGTCTGCATTCAATATTGGCACCCTAACACAGAGGAAAAGAGTGTGTGGCCTCTAAATCCCCTTCCAGACACAGAGATAATTAGCTACCTTATCAGCTTAGGACACCAGAAGCCTCCCTCTGGAGTGACAGGTCAGGGAGTCTGTGCATCTGGGGATGCCTTGTAAACCCTTTAAGACTGAGGTGGCTTCTCTGGCCTATCAGCTTCACCAGGACCCCTCAGCCCTCATTAGCATAAATACAAATGACAAATGTGGCGAGCACTGGCAGAGACTAATTAATTCGCAAAGGGGGAAATCACTGGCATTAGACATCAAATCCTCTACTGCCAGAGTACTGAACAAGTGTTAAAGCACTAGAGCAAGACTTTGCTTTCTCTTTTTTTCCATATTTTTTCCATAATACTTTTCAGTTTGGTTTTCCAAGAACAAGACAGAAAGAAAGGATAAAAAATAGTCAAAGTCTATACAGAATATATCCAAAATTGAACCACGAGAGCTGACGTGTCTATTGTTCTGTACATTGTGTCTGGTGTGTGCTGTCATATAGCTGATCAATGTTGTGTGTTGACTGAACAGTGCTTAGACTGCACATGACAGCTGCACAGAAGCATCGCCGTCTTGCCCCAGCCGTCTGTGTGTGTTTTTCTTAAACATGCGTGATCCCGCTGGACTCACAAAGAAAGGATAAGGGCACCCCCTTGTGTTTACCATGCTGAGTACATATACGACGCAAACATTTGTGCATTATGATATTTTATAGATTGAGAACTAACCAGAATGATGTTGTGATCAGCCATCATACATTAATGAATGTATGATGTGTGTGACATCAAATAATGTGCTAGGCTTCATGATAGAATAAGAAATGTTATAAAAAAATATAATTCATTGTTAAGTTAATGATGCACTCAATGTCACTAATGGATTGAATAATAAGGTATGATGTTTGAATTGAAACTCTCAGTATACATAACGTAGAAATTATTCATTTCTATTAGCCCAACGGCCTACTTAGTAAATTAAGTATTAAAACATGTTAATAACATGTTAACATATACAAACAAGAATAAGTAACAAAATGTACTGACTATATGCATTTAAATTTTGATAGCAAAGTTTTTTCATGATAAATATTCAGGTTTATTTGTACAAATGTTTGCTTTCATCTCCATTGTTTTAGTGTTCATAATGAGCTTAACTGACAGCAAGCTGTATCATATCAAATCCAGGTGTTCACGAGCTGACAGTGATTAGCTTGTACTCGCTCTCTATGTGTGTACACAAGAGAAAGAAAGAGTACAGAAAGAGAATCTAAACCAGGTGCACTACTTATTCTCATAAAATTCCCAAGTACATTCAATGCTTAAAACCTATTCTGACAAAAATTACATACCATGCCATTAGGTTTACCGCATATAATTATAAAGTAATAAATACTACAATGTTTCGTATGTATTTATAACAAGACTGGATGAAAATCTGGACGCTCGGGTGACTTACTAATATTCCAAGACAGCACCTGCTAAATATATTGTCCTGCGTAAGGAAGGACCACTGTGGTGGACAGCTAAGCAAACTTAAAAGCCCATGCCATAAATGTCTTTAAAGTTCTGAAGGAATTTTTGAAGTGGTACCACAACTATTATGGTTTCTAAACTATTTTATTTTATAATGAAGCCATCACAGTTTCCACATCTGTAGTATATGTTACACAATGTATTTAACAGTTATATAATCAAATTATTTTATGTGAAGCCCATTTTTTGTAATATTCCATAGTCTAACAGGCATGTACAGATTTAGTGAATAATTTATTCTATATGTATGCTTCCATAGTGATCATGTGCTCAGGCAGCATGGACAAAGAATTGCTGTATGATGTATTACGTTTCGTTGTTAAGCTCCAAGAGAACATGGAGAACATTCCACCACATTGGAGAATAAACTTGAAAAGAAAAACATTTCAGTAGTTCACTGCAACCAAAATGCAAGTGACCTGAGAAATTCAATACATTCTTAGCTTTGTCTATTTTTTCAGTTTCATAAAAATCATGCTGTAATATGATTCAAGATATGGAAGGAAGGAGGCGGGAACCGGCAAACATTTAAACATTTAATAAAGTAATTTAACAGCCGGCGGCCCCTCACGGACGACCGCCGGCGAACAAAACAAACAAATATAAATACAAATACACACAAGTTCGGGCCCTGTCCTCTCTCCTCGACGGTCCGGTCGCTTGTTCCTTATATGCTCCCAATCTCCTACGAGATTCGAGCCCGGTGTGCGCACAGCTGGCGCTCATCCACAATTACTCACCGGACTCGAACCACGGTCTCGCCCCCGCCTACGGACGCAGGCTCCGGCCTCTGGCAGGCGGTGGCTCACCCGGCACTTCCGCCCCGTGATCCTCCCCCTCGGGGGACGTACACAGGCTCCGGCCTCTGGCGGACGGCGGCAAATCCCCCGCTTCCACTTGGACGAAAGCCGCAGCGGCAGCAAAGGTCGCCGTTCCACCGAAGTTTTGACGGTGGCCGCACTGTGCACTTCCGTTTCCCCAGAGCCACCGCTTCGGGCAGCCACTGGCGGACGGCAGAACTCTCCGGCACAGCGAGGCCACTCGGCGGCAAGGACTCTCCGACAGCATGTCTCTCCTTCCTCCCGGGTTTCGGCACCAATGTAATATATCTCCATAAAAGGGAATGAAGGAGACGGGAACCGGCAAACATTTAAACATTTAATAAAGTAATATAACAGCCGGCGGCCCCTCACGGACGACCGCCTGCGAAAAAAACATAAACATAAACATAAATATAAATACAAATACAGACAAGTTCGGGCCCGGACCGGTCGCTCGTTCCTTTTATATGCTCCCAATCTCCTACGAGATTCGAGCCCGGTGTGTGGCACTGTGCGCACAGCTGGCGCTCATCCACAATTACTCACCGGACTCGAACCACGGTCTCGCCCCGCCTACTCTACTACACATGCCATTTCAATAATGGAGGATGCTGCATGTTAGCTATGCAATTGGGAAGCATGTATGGGGCGGATGTAGTATATACTGGAAAAGAAGAGAGGACAAGACCGAAGTCGGCTGTTTAATGTATGAGGAGATAAACAGGGCCCGTATTATAAAAGCTTCTAAGAATCATCTAAGAAAGCTCTTAAAACTTCTACATATTCTTAGCTAAAAAGCGATTAAGGACCAATCTGAGAGAAACTCTGATCCAGGAAGAGACAAAATCTTAGTGAGGAAGAGGGGCTATGATATAAATATGATATATATAAATATTCTATCTTTATCTTTTTATTGACTATGCTCTCAATGTCAACGTTTTTGATAGAAAATGAACAGTGATACAATAAGTTTCTGTAAGTGCTGTAATTGTGTGTGTGATCAATATAGAAGGTTGTGACAGAAGAATCAAATCATCTCTGCTGCATTTCTCCAGTTGCTAAATATGTTAAAGTCATGCATTGCAACACATTTCTTCTCACTTTCGTGTTTCGTCCATGTTCTCTGCTGCTAAAGAAACTCTTAAGTACATTTAAAGTCCTCCTAGCTACTCCTACAATTTTGGACCTAAAGAGTTATTTTTAAGGGTTAAGATGCTTTCTGGATTACTTTTTTCTTTACTAGGATCTTTTCTGTAATTTGAAGGGGAAACGCCCACATTTCTAAGAATTTTAAATTTTGTCACTAGGAGCAACTCTTTGTGCTAAGATTTTTCATTAATACAGGCCCAGATCTTTAGACATTATATTCTGTCCAATTCTCCCTTTCCAGTTTATTTTTTAAAGGATACATGTAGACCTACATATTCAAAAGAAATGTATATATTCGTATGTACGTACGTACGTACATATATTTCTTTTCTATACAATTTTTGGGTAATTGTACACTGAACACACTTTCAAAACTATCCTCCCTCAAATCAGTAACTGCATGTATCTTCTCAGCCCAAGCCCTTGTGACCTCTATTGTGGTATTTTTGTTTATTGTTTCCCTATCCTTTATTTTGAAGATAAGCCCTCGGCAGTCTGATTGGCAGGGCAGCGAAAGAGAGGAGGAAGAAATGGTTTCATGGCCGAACTGACTGCTTGAATTAGCGTGTCTGAAATGTGCATCATCTGTTAACGCTTGGACATGGTGTTGCTGTGGCTCTGGGTAAAGCCTCATCCATTGCCCGCTTTTACCCGCCTCACCCATGATCCTGTTGCTGTAAGCGCCAGGCCCTGTCACTTTGACAGACATCTGCCTGAGCCTTGCAGGGTTTGTAAGCCAGAGACATGAGGCATTTTGACAGAATGTAGGGTGTCATGCTTCTATCTGGCAAATATCTGAAACAATGCACCAGTACTATAGTAATGTCTGCCAGAGTTCCATTCCACAGAATAAAATTGTTTTTAGTCTAGCTTTTGCTTTTTTGGCCCTGGGAAATAAATCTATGGATAATAAATCTTTTTGTTAATATACAGAGAGCACAGTAATTGACCTTTTATTGAAATCTGCAAAAAACTAATTATTCTGTAAAATGTAAAGCAATGATAAGCTGCATTGTAAAAAAAAGAAATGTGTAAATTATTTCTAGATCATTACTAAAAAACTGCTGGGTTGTTTTCAACTCAGTTGGTTCGAAATGAATCCAACTATTAACCTATCCTGGGTTGTTTAAAAATATAAGCATTGTCTATTGACCAAGCAAATAAATAAAATAACCTAGCATTTTTTGAGAGTGTAAACAAATGTAAGCAAATTTGGACCATTAGACTTTGTATTAAAGGGGAACTCTGCCGAATTTTTTTTGGCAAAGAATTACTCACCCTCAAGATGTTCCTCAAGTCTAGGACATTCGTGCATCTTCGCATCACAAATTAAGATAGTTTTGATGAGGTTGGAGAGATTAATGAGTCTAGCATATAGACAGCAACGTAACTCAATTTTAGAAAAACTGACGTCCTAGGGTTGCCGAACAACTTGAGGGTAATTCTTGGCAGAATTTAATTTTTTTAGTGGCGTTCCCCTTGGAGCGCAAGCTGCTCGTTGAAACTTTCTATATGATGAAGAATAACATGGAGTAGAATCTTTATCATCCAACTTGTAAAGTCCATGCAGGGTGAATGCATGGTATCCCCACTTTTGGAAAGAATTTCACATTTTGTGTGTTGTAAAAAATTGTATTAAACCAGAAAAGAACTAAAGCATTTTTAGGTCTCGGATATATATATATATTGTACAAACATTCTTTATAAATAAATCAAGACTATGTTTTTTTTATATTTTAGTATCTTTAAAGTAGGAACTTTAAGTTATTTGCAGAAATGTATTTATTTACCAGCTTTTTGAGGTGCATTTTTAAACATATTTAAAAATGAAGAAGTCACCATAAATGTTGGGCTCTTATTCTGTCTAATTCTCTTTTTCCAAAACCATTAATAAATAAGTATTACTTATTTTACATTGCTTATTCAGACTAGTATTAAAAAATGCATGTTCCTTTTTATTCTTAACATTTTCCAGATTCTGCAAGCCACATGTAAACTTACAACTGCAACCTTTCTGTGATGTAATCAATTATATTTCCATACAGCAAAATCAAAGTGCTCAGTTGTATTAGCACCCCTCTCATCAGTCAGCGGACCACATGTCTACACACTAGCCTCTTTTTACTGCTTCTTCCACGGAGTAATGGAAACTGCAGCCAGAGGATCTACAATAACTACTTCTGACCTACAATAACTACCATCAGGTCCTTCCAAATGTGAGAGCAGCAGTGAAAACACTCCAGACTGCAAGCCTTCAATAAATGGGAGGAAATCCTGGACATGTCTAGCGTATTAGATGAGAACTTGAGGTTTCTGTTAAATTTGGATTGCTCCGAGATGGAGAAATGCAATGCTATTTATTAGGGATGACCAAAGCCATATGAAAGCGATCAAAACCTCATGCGGAGAGGCAATTGGAAAGAAAACGGCAGCACTAATGAGGGTCATCCTAATGGTTTAATGTTCACAATCCCACAGTGTTTGTTCTGTTATTGCATAAACGCAGATTATTATTATGATTGCTTGCACACAGCAGAGTGTATTATGTCCGCATGAAGATTTGGAGAACTTGTGGTCGTTTCTTTATGTGTTTCTCAAATTTTAGACATAACAAATAGCAGGGTGTACATTCAAAAGGATTGTTCTTATGTAGTTGGCAAGCTGCTAATACTTATCACTTATATTTCCCTATCCCTGTAAATTAAAATAAGCAAAGTAGCTGTCCTTTTATTTAAAAAAAGCATAGCGTTTTGGTGTTGCTATAGAGAAAATATCAAAAATCTTCAAAAGTATTCGTGAATGGCTGATTCATTTAGTCATTTTTTCCCATTTAGTCATTTAGCAGACGCTTTCAGACGATTCAACATGACACAGTTCTGGTTTATTTTCTGCTTGTGCATACAGATATTTATTTACATAATTAACGTATAGGACTTGTTCAACTCAACCGAGGAACAAAAACATCCACTATTAAAAATGTACGTTGGTGTGCTCTAACTATTTATTTTTAAAGCAACTACACAAGCTCATCGAGTGCTCAATGTTACATTTGCCTAACAAGTCCTTTTGTGTGCAACTGAACAAAATCATGCAGAATTTGGTTAATTTTAAACTGAGTTTTCTTTTATGAATGAACTAACATACTACAACTAAAAGTTTTGCATTAAATAAAAGGATACAGCAGTAAAACCAAGCAAAAAGGCAAATGGTCTTTTTCACTCCTCAGCTTTGTCCTATTTATTGTACTTTTTTCAAACAAAGTTTCACCAACTTAAGGTATGATGATGTAATGACATTATACAACCTGTAATCCAATGGGTCTCGTCTTTAGACCTGTCAAATATTTCCGAAAATACCTGTGGTCCAGCTGTTAGCTGGAGATATGCCGTTATATTTACCGTAGCCAATCAGAGCAAAGCAATAAAGCATCGTTATTTATTGGCATGAACTCTCCTGTTCCACGCATCCGAAAGAGGATTTGAGGGGGATGGCTTCTTGTTTATCTGTCTGCGCCCTGTTGCTATCGGTCAGGTACAGAAGACGCCTCCATAGTGAACTTGCCATCCTTTTTTCTGCCCATTATATCGTGGTATTAATCATTAGCTCTTTGCCCCCTATCAGCCGGCTGCACAGGACTAGATGACACGTTGAATTACTGCAAAACATGGTCTGTGTTATGTAGCTGAAGCACTGTTAAGCATGGCGTATGACACGGTTAAATGAGGCTAGTCTATCCATTAAGAGAATATTTTTAGGGAAAATTTCAAAATCTGAAATGACGATAGACTACCTCTCCTTACTTCCTATGTATTTCCCCTTGAATTTCACAGTCCCATTTGACTTTCTTCTGTAATAATGAGCAGAAAGGGAGAACAAATAGGAAAAATGGAAGAACATTTTATGGAAAGTTTGTGAGCAAATCTTTGAAGAACTCATCATATCATGCATGGCTTCTCTGCAAGGTTTTGTCATGGGATATATGTGGACAGGTCTTCTCTTTTGTGGCCACTTCCACCCCTGGTTGTCAGAGTAGTTACTTATTATTTCTACTCGTGAAATGTGTCTGTAAAGCCAGAACCCTCCTGAGTTGATTATGCCCAAAACATTTGCATCTTGGCCATGTTATGTACACATCCAGTGTCTTAAGTAGTGGCTATACTTTTAATTTCTCCCACACTGTAAAATCGAATTAGTTGATCTTCCTTAGAAAAAAAAGCATGCAAACCGATTGCCTTAAAAAAACTAAGTAAAGTGAAATGGTATTGTTGAGTTCAAGTAACTAAAAAAATTTGTTCAGATGTACTCTTGACTTAGTGTGGAGTACTCAGAATTAACTATTATTACCAACTTAAGAATTTCCATTGGATTTATTGCACTGTAAACCCAGACAAGTTTGCAATACTAAATTTTGATCACTTTATAGCTAAATTAAATTTTACTACAGTTTAAATATTTAATTTATCCATCGTTGGAGTTCACTAAATTAAATTATTTATTTCATATAAATATTATTTTAAAAATGCATAAATCAAACACCTTGTGCAACACAAAATGAGCAAGAGGAGACTGATCTCAGAACAGTATGCACAGACTATGCTCATAGGTAAAAAAACCCCACAAGCTTCGCAGACCCTAATCACATGCACCTATCTTCTAAACAGTGGTAACCACAAAACTGAAAAATATGTCAAACTCTTCTAAATATCTAAGAGAAGTGAACATTAAACACTAACAAGTATTTAACTTTACTAAAAACGTATAAAATATTAATATTTTTAAAAATGTTCGCTCCTAATGCGCAAAGCATGCTGGGAATATTTTCCGCGTACAGGCAGGATATGCTCTCCACTGCCTCTCGCTGGTGTATTAAAGTAATTGCTTCGCTTGCCACTACTTGCTTGATTTAAGTAAAATATACTAAAGGCGAAAAGTAAGTTGTTTTATTTCCCCTGCAAGTAATCGTAACTTAATAAAAACTAGTAAAATGTATACATTTTGACAACTGAGTAAAGTTAACAAATAATTTGTAAGTAAGGATAACAATTAGATTTTACAGTGCAGTATGCCACAGTTGTTTTGTGTAAGTGTGGTTTATTCAAACATCTACATTTTCAAATTTCAATGCATAGAGTTAATTTCTTGAAAAAAAACCTGAACAACACATTTGTTTAGTAAACCATCACAAAAAGGTTTTATTTAAAAAGTATTAAAACATTAATATTGTTAATTTCAGGTGTGCCTCAGGTTTCCCTACAATGTGGCCAATACATTCAAAATATAAAGAAGCTAAACTGTTATTTATACTCCACAGGACATTGCCCAAAGCCATTTCTTCTTGAATATAACATTCCAGAGGGACATCAAAGGGACGCATGTTTCCTCATTCATGGATAAAATTCTGCCATCCTGACAGACTAGAGCCAAAGAAAATATTATACTTTTCTCTGCTTTCTTCTTTCCTTTAAAGAACTCGAAAAGGCAACACATACACACTTAAATTAGCAACTTCTTACATTCCCCTGTGGTTTCCAAATTTGAAGATCTATCCACAATAAAGATTTAATCAGACACAAAAAGGAAAAAAGATTCTGTGCTCCAGAAACAAGATGACGTGATGTCTGATGGTGACAGCCGAAATTGTATCTTAAAAGAAAAATCCCTCCTTATGGAAATCATGTCGGAAAAATCCACAAAATTAAATTGTGGCAAGTTTAAACAAACCATATTTCCTTTCCCCCTTTGTTCTTAACTCCAAGAGACAATGACTGTTTAATCCCCTGGTCTCATTGTTCAGCTGCGCCTGGGTGGTTGAGGAAAATTACTTTTTCATTCTGATGGTACAGAGACTGATTTTACAGAAAAGGTTTCAAACTTATTGCCTCTGAATTTTATGTTCATAATTAGTCTCTTTTGTTATACATCTTTCACTTACAATGTAGAGCTCTCCATCAATGAAAACTCATATTAAACCATACAGTGGAAATCATACACAACCATATACAGTTAATGTAATACAACACTGATAAATATGTTTCAAAAAGATCCCAGGCAGCTATTACTAGATATTAGTGTCCTTTTTAATTTTTTTACTTCAAAAATATTTTTGTCTAACATTAGATCAC
The DNA here is from genome assembly GCA_029783895.1 of Triplophysa bombifrons. Taxonomy (NCBI): domain Eukaryota; kingdom Metazoa; phylum Chordata; class Actinopteri; order Cypriniformes; family Nemacheilidae; genus Triplophysa; species Triplophysa bombifrons. Next base: position 12,082,426 of record CM056451.1, on the reverse strand, counting down.
TGGTGTAGAGAATAAAAAAATAACAAAAACATACAAAGTAATTAAAAACAAATCTAGCCATCATATTCTATCCCAGAGGGTCCAGAATGGCAGCTCGTTCAACAGTTTCTGAGCTGAATGCAAAATCAGCCGGTCCTGTTTTTTCTACCAGGGGCTTATCCACAAACAATGAAAAAAATGGCAATAAAAAAACATTCATATTCACTATAGTCTCCTCCCTATATATGTATCCTGTACACATACAGAACATCAAGCAGTCAGAAACCACACAAATAGTAAGAAAAAGTCTATCATAGAAACCCAATGCTATAAGCTACTCGTAGAGGCATAATGGGAAGTCCAGGAGCACCAGGAATGGCTTGTCATATGCAGGCATGGTATCTTCACACTACTACCATCTGGAGCAACTCTAAGGAGCATGTAGGCCAAAACAACCAGACTAAGGAAGTTTCTTAGCACAGGCTGTCAAACTACTCAACTCTGCCTGACAGAAATTATCTGGACTTCATTTTCACGAAATCCTCCAGTTATATATAATTAAACCTGCTGCATGAATCCCAGACATTTTTGCATTTTGATCTTTTTGGGGTAAGGGTCCTGGTTTTACACCTGGATAGTCGGACTGTTGGAGTTACAGAATTGGTGTTTCCACAATTATATTGGCCAGTTTTATTGCAATTTATTTTTATATTTAACATACTTTACTGCATGTTCTTTTCGTATGTTGCCATAAGTCTAGGTTGGCTACTAAAAACTATTTTAACCGGGCTATTTTACTTTTTTCTCCCAAACCAAAAATGGACTCTCTGTACCAGCGTTTTAGACAAGATGTGTGCATTGGTAAATGTTTCCCAATATACACTACCAGTCAACATTTTTTTGGACACTTACTCACTGACATAGGCCTATTCATATATATGTTTTAAAAAACAGTAGTGCTTTTTTAAACAGTAGTGTAGTGTGAAACCAACATTTCAAATTTTTGTCTGCAACGCCTGCCTGACTGCGTCTCATCATTCTGAGTAAATGGTTTAACAGATTCCAGTTTTTGGAAGAAGTGGCATTAAGTGGTTTGTTTTTCTAAGTGAAGTCATCCGGACATTTTAGCAGGCAGTTTTGACATAACAAGGTGTTTCCTCAAATTCAGTTTGTCCTATGGGTGGATATTTATTAAAACAGATTTTCACTTTTTCTATTACATTTTATCATATGAAGGTCACCATGCCTCAATCATATTTTTTTTTCTTTTAATCTTTTTTCACCAGAAGCAGATGCTCATACTTAAAATATAAAAATAACCCCCCAAAAAAAAAAAAAAAATTGAAAAAAGTAGACCAGAATTTACATTAACCACAGGTGTTGGTAAAGTACATCAACATTTTTCATTGAAATGACCTGGTTGCCAAGTAGACAATGGTGTCGTGTAATATAAAATATGGGATGTGTTAGGAAAACATACAAAACAATTATTTACAGAATAAAGCAGAACAGAAAATATATTTGTAGAAAAAACGTATCATGTAAAAAATATCCACAACATACGGCTTTCAAAGGGGAAAAAAAATTAATCTGGAGCATGTATCCACAGTTGGATATTATAGACTACAGACTTAATCGATTGTGTAAAAAGGATGCCTTAATGTTTTAAGTTTATGTTTAAGTATAAATGTCCACAGGGCCAAAAGTTGCTTTAGCTGAATAAATACCCAAGCGTTTCAGTTGCTTAAAAAGATGAACATAATCCAGGTAAAATGTATCGCTTTGGAGAACAGGGTCATTACATTTGTGTTGGAGTGAAAAAAACACTTAACCCCCAAAACCTGCAGCAGCCGGGTCAGATTAAGGCTCTGTAACACTATTTCGCTCTGATAATCTGCATGTGATTGGCAGTTTCCAATTCTCCCCTCACCTCGGCCCCTCCTACACTTGTCATCCTGGCTTGCCAGAGGGCAGATAGGCCCTGTCAATTAGCAGATAATGTAGGGAGCAGCTGAATGTCAAACAACGATTCCCTAGCGGCGACTACGCTTCAAATGTCCATCTGGCTGCCTGCGGGATAAAATGTCTTGTTACTGAAGTGGGGTTAGAAGGAAAAACAGCCAGCGGGAGGGGAGAAAGTTGACGAAATCTGGCACCTTAGTTACAGCCTTTCTATCAATATTACTAATGCACAAAGGCGTTATAGTTCAATTGTAGGTCTACAATGTCCAGGGTCTTTTATCACTTTGGAAATAGTTTTAAGGCTCTATTTTTTCATGTTACCATTTTGATAAATATTTTGTCTAGGCTTAAGAAACTACATACAATATAGTAACCCTGCAAGAACACTGCTTCACTTCTAAATAAATAACTACAGTAATGTTGAAAAAAAACAATCTGCGATTTATATCCATATATGTGTTTAATATTCAAACTTCATTATGCACCATGCAAGCAGACCAAAGTCAAAGTCATCAAGTTCTTCTTACATCCTGTTCCCTTTTTCTCCTAGAAATGTTGTCATCATTTCATTTGAGACTAAGCACCTTTAAAATAACAGTAACTAGTACTTGTAGGGCAAGTCAGACTAACAGTCCCCTGGATATAATTAGCAATCTGTCAACAACTATTAATTTATCCTGATTGAAAGCCGTGTCAAACAGTACTTTGGAAATTTAACCAGAAACGTCACTGCCAAACATACAGGGTATGTGTTTCAAAGACACACTTCCAGAACATAACTTGGCCCGAAAAATATTTAAAGAGATTTGTAAGGAAATTACTGTCACATCCAATCCATCATTATTAGCATAAGGGGATTGTGCTTGCAGTTAGTGATATGTGAGAAAATGTCAAGTTGAAAAAAAGAAAAGCCAACTTATAAATGTGCGGGATTTAAAACTGGAGGGTTTCTGCCAAACACAGACTTTTGACTAATGTTCATTTTCTTTTAGCTGCACAACCATAAAAGTGACTAGAAGCCTGCAGTCATATAAGGGGCAATGTCTCCATCTTGTGGACATAATTGTAGTTTCACTCAACAGGGCAAAATATTCTCTTTAAAATTGCACATTGTAAAAGAAGCTCATGACTAGGCATAAACGAAAAAATGTAAAGTAACATGCATGATTTGTGCCTTGCGGATTAATGAGAAGATAACGCAACACTGAATCCTACTTTATTGGGTGCATTAGACTGATCTGCCTTTCAGGCACAACATGGGGCTCCTTACTCACCTGCTACACAAACAGACAGAAAAGACCAGGAAAACCAACTATACAGAATTCTAAATGAGTATATTGTTAAACAGGTGCCTTGATATTACATCAGCTGTTGTCATGGCATTTCGAGGTATTGGTTTGTTTACTCTCCAAGAGGCACTAAATAGTGTTGCAAGAATAGATCTGCTCTTTTTGCCTGTTATTGAGAAAGAGTTCCTGAGCAGCAACATAGTGCACATATAAAAGCTAATCTCAACATTCATACCAAACACCAGTAAGATACATACAATACAATTGCTGTGCATCATGTTCACACAAACACTTTCTGCTCTTCTGTTTATAATACTACTTAATCGATAACAAATAACATTATGAAAATTACATCAAAAGCAAAGCAGCATATTTATAGTTTGGCAACATAAAGAAGTGACTTCATCTCAGCCGTTCTCATGTTACTCCATAAACAATCTGATTCATTTGATACACACACATAGTACTGATCCACCCACTAAACACTAGTGTTTAAACACTAAAGAGTGTGCTTAAAGTAAACCAAGGCATTAACGTAATGAAGGGAAACACCATGGCCTTCCACAAACAAGAAAATACTGTCCCTCCAGATACACTCACATCTGTGCTTGAAAATTTAAATCATATTAACAAATAAGAAAACTCCATGTGCGGTTTGAGCACAATGCACCAGTAAACAGTTATTCTAGGAAGTATGATGGAACAAAACAAAACAAAATCCTTTCAGTCAAGGCAACATCCTGTGTAATTCTAAATAAACATGACTGCCTCTGAAAATTGATTATTATTTCTGAAAATTGATTATTATTCTTGTGTGTAAAGCATTGCACATACACAATACAATTCATTCTGAGGGTATAGAATACCAGAATACTGCTGATTTCATAGTGTGCTATATCTCATGCAGAGACTGCGAAAGTCAAACTTATGCTACTAATTTACCTTGTCTCCCATTTATATCAACGCATAGCTATTTTGGCATTAGTAGACATTCAAATATGGTGTTTGCATTTTGTAAACCTTACATATACTTCAAATTATTATTAATTGATGCTTAAATGTAATGTTTTTTATATCTTGTGAAATTATTGATTAAAGGTACAGTGGGCTTCCTTATTGTTGCCTTAGTACATTAAGCTGGGAAGGACATACTATTTTCAAAGTTCAAAATTACACACAGCACCATGTAATTATGGCAATGTTACAATATTTGATGTCTTGAAGCTGTTTCTTAACTGGTGGTCAAAGAAACAATAACAAAAAAACTTAATTCTTAATGTTTTTCTGATGTTATTTTGAAAGACGTGCCTGAAAGCTGTTGACGGATACAGTTTAAGTGAAAAGTGCCTGAGAAAATGCACTGTCCCGAATCATTCAGTATCTGATGTGAGATGCTGTCAGGTTTATAATTTCATTATTCTATCGTAATATTCGTAACTTGCTGCGAAATAAAAAAGTCCTCCACCTAAAAAAACGATTCTGTCATGTCAGACGTTATACTGTACTCGCTTGCAGCGCACACTCATGCAAATGTGTTTGTTTGTCTGCATAGTATTCTTTATCACATCTACTAACAGGTATTTCGTGAATTGGATGCTCGAAGTGCCAGGCCAGCAATGGACTTCACCACACAGGTAGAGGCTCTGTGGCAGATACCCGCACCAGCGATGTAGTTAGAGGCTAACCGATGTAACCGCTTGCTGCCAAAAGTGTTATAGTGGCCCGGCATGACCTGGTCAATCTCTTCTATCTTGACCATCTCCACCAGCCTCTCGCAGCTACGTACATAGTCGCCGATCCTACTGTAGGGCAGCCAATCAATCATGGAACCATCGTAGACTACGTCACCACTGAACAGCATCTTACTCTCCTTGTCATGGAGACAGATGCAGCCTCTGGAATGACCCGGCATATGGAGGACATTCAGTTGCCGGTCCCCAAGATTGATGACATCACCTGAGTACACAAGGAGTAATAGGACGATGCAACAGTTTAAAATGAAATCCTACTGTAAGCCATATAGGCTGATGTCTAATTCTTAACATGATGAGACAAACATGAAAAGATAAACATGTTGAATTTAGACTCCAGATTCAGTGTGGTTGTTAATAATTAGTCAGCAAAAAAATCTTAAACAATATTATAATTCAAAAGTCATTAAAAAACAAATAAATTTTTTGTGACATTTTAACACATTAAATATATTTTCATACATCCATCAATTCACTGTGGGAGAACTAGACTGAAACATTGCGATCAATGTTTAAAAGATATATTTTCAAATGCAAGGCAATAACTCACTATGGAGTAGTCCATTCATTGAGGTTTGTGGAGAGGAAGCCATATATAAATGTGTGGTTTACTTAGAGCTTTACTCAGATTTTTGCTGGGTTACTGCCAAATGCGCCCTGTAATTGTGTCTCTACACCATCAGGGAGATTATAGAGCGTTTTCATGCTTCTGGTCATTCAGATTTGATTTGTTTCGATCTATCTTTACAGACCTCTTAAAAGATATTACGTAAGACTGCTCAGGATGAAATCGTGCAGTTCGTGGCACGTTTTAACTGCATCTTTTTTGAGGTAGACTTCGTCTGATGCAGCAAAACTGCTGAAGCACAGAATAATAACAATGCACCATCATTCACAACCCCGCGCGTACAAAGCATCCTTTTGCATTAAGATATAAGATTCGGACGAGCAGTGAGTATATAGTATGGAATGATATTCCGGACATTATTAAAAAGGAATTGCAAACTGTATTTGCAATTGCGTTTTCAATTTGTGGACGCATAAAATGTGACATATTCCAAACGCTAGTAATGGGCGATATAAACGATATGCGATATAAACGATACAAAATTGGTCTACGATAGAGATTGTAATTGTATTGCACTATCGCGATAATGCATGTTGATGACGCAATCTACCCGCGAAATTTAGAGCCACGAGCTGCAGCTGGCTGCAACGAATCATCATATTCGTCATCTTGAATAAACATGGCTGGAAGCGTCAGCGAAACAGAGGAGCTCGTGAAAAAGGCCGGTGCAACATCTATTATTTGGACTTGGTTTGGATTTAAGCCGTCCGACGAGCAGCAGAAAAATATACTCTGTAGAGCAGTGGTTCTCAACTCTGGCCCGCGAGATCCATTTTCCTAACGAGTTTAGCCCCAACTCTGATATAAAACACCTGAACAAGATAATCAGCGTCTTTAGGAATGTTTAGCGTTCAGTTTATTGCGGCGCTGCGCAAATCTATCATCTTATGACATTTAAGTACCGCGAGAGCGATTGAAGTGCAGATTGCTCGGTACGCATTTGAATCGATCTCGCAGTACTTTAATGCGATATGCCAAACAATCTGCGCAGCCCTACATTAAGTTGAACGCGTCTGTTCCTGAAGTCAATGATTAGACTCATCAGGTGTTTTATCAGAGTTGGTGCTAAACTCTGCAGGCAAATGGATCTCGCGGGCCAGAGTTGAGAATCACTGCTGTAGAGTGTGTGGGGCAAAAGTTCCAGCTAAGAGCGGTAACAAGACTAATCTGTTCTACCACCTCAAAACTAAACATGTCGTTGAATACCAGCATTGCCAGGCATTGCAGCCAACCGCAAAAAAGTATCTGTGCATTTACACAAAATAATTTTCTTTGCCTAATTAATACTGGAAGTATTTTCAGTACAGTGTGTGTTCCTTGACTAAAAAGACACCAGTTGTTCTGTTCTCTGCAACTTGGGTGGCATTTAAGAACCATGGATTTAAACTAAATATAGTGCCTTTTAGAAGGAAATACTTTTATATTCATCTGCAACATTTTGTTGTATAATTACAGTTTTGCTTTTGCACAATAAATGTTCTCAAAACGACATACGTTTCTTTATTTCTTTAAAAATATATACATTTAGCAGTTTGGCTTTCCTAAGGTTCTGTGTAACCTGTTCTGAAATGGTTCTATTATAATTTATATATCGCAATATATATCGTTATCGCAAGAGGCTGCAATGTATATCGCAATATGGATTTTAGGCCATATCGCCCATCCCTACCAAACGCAATTGCATATTGCGCATTACCGTTTGCATTTTCGTTCAAGCAAACGCACACGGACTGCCACATTTCAAATGGAAAAGCAAAGTCCGTTTGCAACTGTGTTTCCCATATCTTACGAGTTTTGACCCGGTCATATTTAAATGGTAATTTCAATTACCACGTCTGTTTTTTTCACTTTCTCAGCGTCGCGTGTGTAGCCAGTCAAAACTCAAATGGAATTGCAATTCCCTTAGTATTTCCATTTCCGATGCCTTACACGGAAACCTGTCAATCAGTGTCAAGGGTGGGATTATGCTATGGGGCGTGTTTCACGTAGTACTCGATCAGCTCTTGTGGTATGTCCAGTAAAGGACGTCCTGGTCCTTTAGTTGTCCTGTCCTTCACAAAAAGCCTGTCAACTACTTCACTAAGGTTGGCGAAGACAACATTACTGATGTTGCTGTTGGTCAAGGCCACGAACTCATTTATCTTATCCAAAACTAAATGGCTTCTCATTAATAAGAAATCTATAGAGGATATACTGTCCTCAACTTGCTGCGCGAGCATCATAAATTCCTCCACAATTTCACCAACTACCTCCATTGTTGTTTAAACGAATTTCGGCGTCTCTGTACTTCAGGGCATCATCTCTTGACCGTCGACTGTGAGTGACGTCACTTCCCAACACAAACACGCCCCATTGCATAATCCCACCCTTGACACTGATTGACAGCTTTCCGTGTAAGGCATCGGAAATGGAAATACTAAGGGAATTACGATTCCATTTGAGTTTTGGCTGGCTACACACGTGACGCTGAGAAAGTGAAAAAACGTGGTAATTGAAATTACCATTTAAATATGACCGGGTCAAAACTCGTAAAATATGGGAAACACAGTTGCAAACGGACTTTGCTTTTCCATTTGAAATGTGGCAGTCAGTGTGCGTTTGCTTGAACGAAAATGCAAACGTTAATGCGCGATTTGCAATTGCGTTTGGATTATTACACATTTTATGCGTCCACAAATTGAAAACGCAATTGCAAATACAATTTGCAATTCCATTTCAATAATGTCCGGAATATCATTCCATAACTTAGCCTACCTTCTTGTAATATATGTGTTGGCGTCACCGCCTTCACTCGGTACTGTCTTGCCCTCCATCCAGGTGCTGGGTCCTCCACGATCTCGCGGTCAGATAGCCAAGTCACGGTCTCGAAGTTATCTCCGTTAGCCAGAGCATTCACCTCCGCCTTGTGCACGCCCACTTGTTGAAACTGATGCAGGCCACCCGAATGGTCGAAATGTACATGCGTTGCTATTGCTAACAGTGGGTTCTTTCGCTTCGCATCGTCCCCTAACAGCCCTTTAGCATTGATGTATTCAGGCAGACTTCGCAAACCCAACCCGGTATCTATGACGACGTCCTGATGAGAGCCCGGTATGAGCCAGATATTCGCCCTGTTCCCCGATTCATAAAACCGTTCCTGGATCCAAAATACCCCATTTTCCAGAGATTTGTGCGCGTACCAGTCGGTCGCAGACATCACAATACATTCAAGTGCCTGTTATGACGTATTAACCTATAATTTTTGGCTTCAATCTTTCTGCACTAAGGTGCTTAAGAGGACGTTGACACCCTGTTCCGCATGTACGGCACGTAGCTACGTAACGGCATTACGTTCTAGGAGATTCGGAATACTATTGGCCAATATGGTAATGGCACCTCCCAAGTTGCGTTGGCTATATTAATATATAGCTAATTCAAATTGTTTACAGGTGCTAGTTTATATTATTTGAGTCTGACACGACATAAAAACAAGGTAATCATGTTAATCGTTAGACACATATTTTCTACAGCAATATATATCTAGCATCAGCAATGCAGATTTAACAGATCCTCCTCAATTCTAGGATTATTTGATTGACCAAAATGGCAGGAAAAGGCAGAGGTATAGCAGCTTTCACCTTTAATTTAGAGGCCCTGGGCATCACCAGAGGGTCTATGCCTGAAACCCAGAGAGGACCAACTCCACTCTTCCCAGTAAGTCATAGCCTACTTGTGCATTTCCTCTTGTTTTCTCCTTTGCATGTAAACTAGGGATAGATGGCTATTGTATGGTTCGTACATTTTACTTAACTTGTTGTTGTTTAACATCAGGGACATGAGTTACATATTGCACAAAATTATTGTTCACTTCATACAGCAAATTGAATATAAACCAGGGCCTCTGAAAGCTGGAGAAGATGAAGACTACTTGAGAGCTTTGAAACAAGAGATGAGGGGACGAATGAAAGATCTCCCTTTCAACATAAAACCCCACTCAGGAAAGCGTGGTGAGTGGAGTTTATTTAATTTCAGTAACCTGTAAAACATTACCATGTCCTTTTAGAGAGTTAGGATTACTTTTACTGAAGTAATCACAAAATAATTGTAGATGAAGAAGAGTAAGACCACTGGGGCAAAATTGTATTTACTCTTCCCATGAGACACTAATCTGTTTGTCTTCATGTTTAAGTGAAATGGAATCACTGATTAGGGGGTGATTTCACTTAATTTCTTGTGAAATATAATTTTTCTAACTCCAAAAGTCCTACCTTTACTTTTTTATAAGACTTGTTTAAAAACAAATCAGAAATGTGGCTTGAGAATACACTGTTACTGTAACTATTTCACCTTTAATGTTTCAAAGTATGCTGTCCACAGATGTAGAGCGGTACAAGGATAAATATACAAGTGCGATAAAAAAAATTGAGGATGGCGTTTGGACACCAGGTACATTACAGATAGGCCTACTTGTACACTTATTGATTGAGGATAATTTATGGAGATGCTTTGTAGATTGGAACTGTCTTCCAAAGGAGCTGAAACCACAGAGGAAGATAATTAAAAAGAAAACGGGTAAATTAAAAAAAATTCACAGAGGCGGTTAATAAAAAAAAGTACTTATTTTAATCTAAACAACTGTAATACTTACAGATTTTAAAAAAATCAAAGAGATGTCAAAAAAAGACAAGGAGGATTTGCTGTCTAAACTAGATGTGAGTTTCATGAAACCATTTGCATTACAAATATAAAGCCTCCTATTGTTTTACTGCAAACAGATGAATTTGGATCAAGCTGTTGTCTCACTTGAGTTTGTTCATCAGGAACTTGAGAAAACGGGAGATGGCAAATCAGATGAAGAAGATGAGGCAAAAGTGGAGAAGAAAGGAGATGGTGAGGAAGAAGAAATTGAAGGGGACTTTGAAGAAGAAGAGCTTGAAGAGGTAAATGCTAATAGTTTAAAAGAATATTCCAGGAATATCATCCTGAGTAATTACATGTTAAATTACACAATGACAGAGGATTTGACACTTATTCTTGTGGTTTTCAACAGCATGCAACAGATGCTACTGACAAACCTTAAGTTGACACTTTACATCTACATTTACATTCATTCACTTAGCAGATGCTTTTATCCAAATCAACAAACAAATAAGGGAGCATTTACCATTTTGTCCAAAGAGCCAACAATACCCTAAGCATTGTACACAATAGGTTGTGCAATGATTAATCGCATTCATGATTAAAGTTTGTGTTTATAATATTTATCTGTCTACTGTGCAAATGAATGTTGTTTTTCATAGACATATGTGTACATGTATTTAAGAAAAATATGAAAACCAATAAATGTTTATATTTAAATGTGTAAATATTTCCTAAATGTATATCTTTTCGATTACATGTATGTGTTTATAAAATGGGTATGCACAGTGAACAGACATTTATTACGTAAGCACAAACTTTTATTCTGGTGTAATTAATCGTTGCACAACCCTAAATGTTTATAGCTAGGAAGACCTAAAAAGAGGATGTTTTTTTTTCTTAATATAAATTGTAAACGGTGTTAAAGCTTTTGAGTCAATTTTGAAAAAGTTTATGATTAAGGATTTGTAAGGAGGATATGAAATAGGTATGTCTTAAATCTACAACATAAAACATTAGGTATACACTATCTGATTGCATATTATCATTTTGAGGAAACAAAATTAAAGGCAACTATTTTTTTTTAAATATGGCATTTTAGTGCAGAATGTTTTGATATTAAATGTTTTTCCATTTCATAACTGAATTCCAGAAAGGTAAAGGCACTCTCTTATTAACCTCCCTTTTCCGTCAGGATAATGATTACATTGCAAATTACTTTGAAGATGGTGATGATTTTGGAGCCGGAAGTGATGACAACATCGATGAGGCCACTTACTAGCAACGGAAAATGTTTCTTCTCATAAAATCCTATTATATGAATGGGTTTGAATACATTAGAATAATTGAAGAAGCACAATACACATGTAAAGACAATAAAAAATACCTTTGAGATTAAGATACTAAAATATATTTCCTTTATTTTCAACCTACATTATATAGGATGAAGGCACATACTTTTCAAAATAATCGCTGTACTCCATGTTTCATAGAAATGTTTTAATCTATGCTTTGACTTGTCAGCACATGTCTGAGACCATTTTACAAATCCTCACGGTGCTTTTGCTAGACAAAACCAGGATTCATTTATGGTTATGTTTTATACAAGCAAAGTTTAAAAATGAAAACCAGCAACCTTCTTACCATTACCAATACTGATTTTGGATTCTACATTTTTTTTTATATAAATTAGTGTTTATTTCCCTGACAACAAGACAGTGGCAGCAATGTCTTTGAAAATATATATCAACTGTCTGCCCTTGAGGCAAACTATGAGCTTAAGAGGTACAGGGCTATATAATGGCTCATGAGTGACACGCAAACAACAAAACCAGCCTCTAACTGTGCAAAATGCATCAACAAAACAATTCAGATAAGTTTGGAATTATTTTTGATTTATCAATCCTCAGATATTGAAGTTCAATTATACCTGTAAAATAAAGTGTTCCTTTTAACATCCATACATGTTTCCCTGGTTCTAATCAGCTTAATGTAAGTGCCTGTCTATGTTTCTTCATTGTGGTTCTTAAGAGGTTGCTGTTCATTAACAGGCCATTGGCGAGAGTCCTTGTAAGAGGCAGTAGTAGCATGTGGTAAATCAAGTGGCTCAGGGACAGCTGTTTGTGTAGGTCCAGGCCTAATAGAGTCTATTGTAGTGCGGTGGCTAACATCTGCTTTCATTAGAACCTCATAATACAACAGATAAAAAACAGGTGTAACAATGCCAACGACTAACATGATAGCCACTGCAGTCCACCATCTCATTCCCCAATCAGCCCCATAGTATGGGTCTTTCTTCTGGACTGGCCTGCGATCTGAGTCACCTAAAAGTGGCTGCTCCAGCAAGGACACAACCTCACTCAGGCTGCTCCTGGAAGGAGCAGAGGACTTGACGAGAAGTTCAATGTCCTTATCCTTCTCCTGCAGGAAGCACTCCACACTATCAACTGATGAGGACGATGATGAAGAGTCTAAGGAAGCTCCAGAAATTGGGATCTGTGTGATTTTACGATTCCCACCAGGTGAACTGGATTTGAGGGAAGTGGTGGTGTGTGTTTCTGTCAAAGAGCTAAACTTCCTTACAGGGATCCTTATGGCCCGCAATGCAAAGAAGTCCTGCTCAGTTAGAAGATTGTTGGCCCGCTTTATGTCTGCAACCTGTTGAGCAATACATGAAAAATATCTGTAAAATCACTTAACTACTCAAATTTTTTTTACATTCGGCATCGTAATATGGATACCTGATAATTATGCAGTCACGTGTGCTTTTGCAGAGCCATCACATGTGGCTCTTCCAATCACATTTTAGTGCAAGATTGTTAAAAAATGTATATTGGCTTTCAAACAGATTTGGAAATGTGATGTGACCTTTGCACTTACTATGGATCCCATTTAGTTAAAAAACATCTAAAATATAGTTATTTTCAACTTTGTGAATTGGTAACACGACAGTATAATAATACGACCACAAGAAAAGTTGAATAGGACTTACAGTGCAAAAATATTGCAGTGAAATACTGATCAGAGTATCTCCCTCTTTTACATCCCTTATCAAGTAAATAATATTGTCTTTTCGATCTGTAGATGTGCTCCTGTGGTGCCTCTCCTTTCCTCTGGAACGCAGTTCAAAGGTTTCGCCATCTTCCTCAGAATGTTCAGTCTCCGAGTTGGTGGAAAAAGTGTAAATGCAACCACCTGTGGGTGGCTGCACTGTGGTTGTAAATTGGAAACTGTTGTGCTGGTTCCTTTCAGTCATTTTTCACTTCACAAAACATAATAATATACACGAGTCATTTGTTATTGTTTGGTACTGGTTCACAAAACGTACTGTTAGTTCAAATGCTTTGGTGTCTTTAGATTACTCTTACTGCAAGCATAGATTTCCTGTAACTCAAGTAATAGGACATAGTAAATGGTTCGATTTCTAGAAATGCACGTAACTCAAAAATGTTTAGCTTGAATGTACGTTACTTGGATAAAGGCAACAGGAAAGCTTATCTGCTACATAAAACCTATTACTTATAATAAGAGGAAACATTCGCCTATCGATGTTGACAAAAGCTGCTTTAGTCTACTTATTCTTAGTAACTTAATTTTACGGGATGTATGAATTCAGTCTGCTTTAAATTGTGTTTCTTACGTGGCTAAAACAAGCATGTAACTTAGAGCTGACTAGCAGCTACAAGTTCTTTAGAGTATCAACATTAATGTACCTTTACCAGACAGTTGTACACACCGAGACAGCAAATACACACTGACATCTCAACATATATTTCATGACACATTATAAACGCCGAACCGAAGTGGTTATAGTGGCATGCTTACTATTGTTAAGGTACATAATATGTGGAGGCTAATTAGCTCGGTTAGCATGTTAGCTAACCGGCGTTATACAACATGATAACGACACTATGGAGAAAATTAATTTTACATAAACAATAATACAGCAATTCCATTTAACATATGTCGCTAAATAATTAATTAGTGCATACTTCATGCTTATATGTAATCAAATAAACACTATCACCAGGTCTGTGACGATACTGATGCTAACTAAACTTTATATCAACAAACACGGGTTACCTGGATTTTAATTTTAATCAACATTCTTATCAAACAGTGCGACTTACCTGAAAAAGAAATTAGGATGTTTCGCTTAACTTTACTGATTAGGCCATTCTCTACTTTCCTCTGTGTCCCATTAGCTCTCTCACAAACTCAAGCAGAATAGATTACTGAGAAAAAAGCCACGTCAACACAGAGCTAGCGTAAGAACGCACTGACATCATTAACATATCTAATATGTCTATGACATTAATTATGATAATTGCAATGTAAAAGAGTGATCTGAAATTGCAGTGACATGTTAACCATTTAGACGATTATTTTTTACATTGTGTTTTTTACCCAGATGATATTAACTTTTATCCAGTGTATTAGTCATGTATAGTACAAACACAACTAAGGCAACAAAAAACTGCATGAAGCCATTCATTTTATTTACCTGTGAAACAAGTTTAAATTAAACAGGATATTAAATAGTAAAAAAATGAAAAATGTAAGATATGTAGTAAAATAGCTTGATGAAAAAAAATATTTCTTCCAGTATGGTCAGATCACAGTTGTCTGCTTCTGTCAATAATTGTTTTTAGGTATAATTGACCTATACTTTATTGCTGATTTAATTAAAATATTCTTATGCCTAATGGTTAGATATTCAGACTTGTGACCAGAAGGTCACCAGTTCGATTCTCAGTGCAGGCGGGAACAACTGTGGTGCCCTTGAGCAAGGGCCCTTACCCAAGAAGGGGTTTTAACACTAGGTGGCATGGCATCTCACGCACAGAAGCCATTGGCACATGCCATTAAGTTTAGACTGTAGCATAATTGTGACATTAATGTGAAAATATTTTTACATTTTTTTGATGTTGTGATTGCTTGATGTATTAAGTGATCAAATAAGTTACGTAACGTGCAATAAAAGGAATTATTGATGAATGGGAGATCGGGACGGTCGCTTGGTACATTACCTCTCACCCTACCCTAACCATGACGGTCGCTTGATACATTACCCCTTACCCTACCCTAACCCGTTGTTCGGTACATTACCCCTAACCCTAACAGCCGCTTGGTACATTACCGCTTACCCTAACCCTAACGGTGACTTGGTACATTACCACTAGACATTTGCGTCTAAATTTTCTGCTTGTAAAAAAAAAAAAATAAGACCTTGCGTTGTGTCAATCACATTTATACACTGCCTCTGATATTTTTGTCCATCGTAAAAAAAATTGTACTGGGCTTGATATTCAGAATTTTTCGCATCCGTTTCATGCATTATGAGAGGAGTTTTAACAAAATGAGCGCTAAATACGAAAAAACGCATAAAAGAACCTTAACCCTAACATACCATATATACAAACTAACCCTAACATACAAACTGAGTGGCACATGCCATCGCCGTGAGACCGGACGGAGTGGCACATGCCACTGACAGACCGGATGTGCCACCAGACATTCCACTAATGGGTTTAATTCAGAGGTCAGATTCACTTTTCACTTTATAATTCTAAAAATCTGTGACCAGTTTAACAAGGCTTAACTGAAAATATCTTGTCCTCACATATCAGTGCCATTGTTGTGTCTCAAGACAAATAATTCATGTTTTTTCTGGGGTTTATTATAAAAGGGACTTAAATAACCTTATTGTACTGAAAAAATAGTCCTGACTTAAGCTAAGTCATCAGTGAAACCACGACCTGATGTTTAAAATGCAACACTGAAATTTCTTAACTTTGAATATCCAGATCAGTGGCAGTGCGAAGATCGCTCATGCGAGTTGGGTTGGGCTTCCCATCATCCAGGTCCTTGAGGGCTTTAGCCTGATAGACCTGGAGGATCGCCATAGCGTGGAGGGCGGAAGGGGCTTGTCCAGCGGCATTGTAAGCCTTCGACACAAGTGTTGAAGAAAGCGTACAAGCCTTGGACGGGAGTCTAGGCGGCCCCTGCAGGTGGCCGCTGTCTGCGGGCACAAGTGTCAGGCGACAGCACGCTCCACCTGGGGGATGTCGACATAGCCTCGAGCCTCTACGACATCCAGGGAAGTGACAGATACAGAGCCACCAAGTCTAGAATGCGCCGAAAAGGGCGCATTCCAGGACTTAGAAAGCTCCTCATGCACCTCCCGGAAAAATGGCACCGGTGCGGTGCGCGGCCTTTGGTCAGAGAAGTCCTCTGCGTCTGATGCCAGGAGGTAGCTGTCCGACGCGTTGACAGAAAGTTTGTCCTCATCCCTCTTACGAGTCTGCCCACGATTGGACAGTCGACCCCCGCCCATCGGCGACGCACCAGGTGAGCGTACTGGTGTATGGGTGGTCCGCAGAGCCAGAGCTGGCGGAGTGACATCCATAGGGACCACCAGATCACCCCCGCTGTTCGCCGAAGCTGTCGACGCCGCCAAAGCGGCAGTCGACGCCTGGGAAGCAGACGGGGTGGTGGCCTTGATCGCCATGTTCTCGCAGACAGAACATTCGGGATCAACGAAAACGGCCTCGGCGTGCTTGACACCCAAACACATGAGGCAGGTATCATGGCCATCTGACTCAGGGATGAGTCTGTCGCACCCCAGGACACAGCTACGAGACATGCCCGCAGCTGTGGGAAATCTCGGCCCTGAAAAGGGCCTCTTTTAGAACTGTGGTTCGCTGCCGAAACGCCCAGGGGAAGTCTCCCAATGGGGGGAGGTCCACTGCTCTCGAAGAGATGCAGTTGCAATCATGCAGCTTCAGGTTCCGAAGAACAAAGATGATGAATGACCGTCGCCATCTTCTTTTTATACTCATGTGAGGGACCGAGAGGCCAAGAACAAGGTACACAAGCTTTGCACAAAAGAAAACGGGTCTTTATTTGGACCCAAGAAAAAAAGTAACTTTACATACTCAGAAATTTCTTACAACAAAAATAAAATAATCATACAGGAAATGAGATCAAACAGTTAGACAAAAAACAACCAAACAAACTAAAAACTGACCTCCTCAAATGAACAAAGCAACAGCTTTTAAACGAAAGGATGGGCCCATTACAAATTAAGAGGGGAAACAATTTAACTTTACATACAACATATAACCTTACATACATCAAAATCAAAATGAAACAGACATATTATAAATAAAGATAAGGAAAGGCAAATGTAATTAAATATCATAAATGTACAACTAACTAAATCAATTACTAAATACATTAACGTTCCTTCCTCCCCCGGCCAATTCCAGCAAAAAGAATATCCGGAACCAATAATGCGGAATCAATGAGGCTTAGATTCGGTTCCCGCCCGGACTCAGTTAATCCTCATTGCACCAAGATGCGGCTGCAGCGGACCATGTCTGAAGTTCATCACGGTAAACGCTCTTGTGCGGCCACCACTCGGGCCGTCACAACCCGTATGTACAGGGCGGAGACTGACGTGGGCGGGCCATTTGCTAAAGCCCATTGGCGTTTTAGTTTTATCTCGGAGATGATAGGTTCTCAGAATCAAACCCCAGTCTGTCTCTCAACACTTGTCGAGAGACCGACTGAAGGGGAAATGGTGCTGTCCTACTGATAGACCATCATCCCAGCAAAACACAGAACGTTCCCCTAACTTTCACCATTTTGTTTTTTGCTGGAAAAATAAGGGAACGTTCCCAGAACGTAAAAATAGGCAGTAGATGTTTTTTTTAAATATTTTGCAGCTATTATTGTTTTAGGCTATAACAACTGTTTTGAATAGAGCAAAATAGTAAATAGCAAACACTAAGATGTTTTTTTAATCAATATGCATTGTAAAGAGGTAATGATAAAAATGATCTTTTACATGGACAAATTAAGAACCAGATAATGTTATCAAATAACATTTTAGGTGGGTTTATGAGACGGTATCATTACATAAATGCACATTATTTTCTTAAAAAAACTAAAATAAATAAAATAAAATAAAACTTTCTAGTTAGCATTTTGCTCTCCTCTCGTGTAAGGCCCACCTGCGCAAGCTGACTGGTAGGTCTGTGGCCTTCTGAGAGGAACCTCCGGACCCGTCTGTTATCCTAAGGTGAAATACTTTTTACTTAACCAGCCTATAAAAATTACATTTGTAGTGAGCTTTTTTGTTTTAAATGTAAATGGCATTTAAAACTATGAAAAGAGTAAGAAAATCTAGTTACATTTGTTGTAAAAAACTAATACGGGCACAGTTAGAGTAGTTTGTTTTTACAGCTTCCAAATATCCCAAAACCGCAAAATTATTACTTAACCCTTTCCAATAAATAACAAAAAGTGATTAAAGTTTTTTTTTAAATGATAATACACAAAGTTCTGTCACAATAATACATGCTTAAGTGGAATCCCTGACAGTTTTCCTGAGGTAAAATACTGTACTTAACTGATGATGTATTTAAGTTAAACATATAAAACTACTACTAATGTAAATAACGTTCATCCACAAAAATTGTGTTATAAAACTACCTAGCTCGTAGGAGCAAATGGAGCCTCATGGAGCAAATTCATCAGAGTTAATAAAGCTGTTCTTTTCAAAGTTACGCCTAACATAGTAACGTTACTAAATAAATACGCATTTTTGTATGAATAGCGTTCCCTCACAGTTTGGTTGCGAGCGCTAGAGCTGGCTCCTTCACACACGCCAAATGCATATATAGACAGACGACCCCTCCCCCAGGTGTATTTCCTTTGACTGATGGCTCAGAAAAAGTGAGCATTTACTTAGTGTTTGCAGAGCTAGTTGAGCCACAGCATGTTTTTTACAGTCATAAATATTTAAATAAACATAGCTTACTTAACAGATGTTTACTTTATCCCACTGTTTCCCAATCTTGCTCCTGCAGTACCAATTCTTATCGGTACTGCAATGTTAGTGGTCTCAATATTAGTCTCAATATTCTTCCAATTGTTGGTGCACAAACAAATTCTATTGTACATAGTCATAAATCATTTAAATCTGTGAATTTATTCCATTAAAATAATAAATATTTTTTCTGGGGTCCTTTGGCATCTGATTGTAGTAAATAACAAACACAGCATTTACCCAACATCTCTTGTTTGCCATGTTCCTGAAACATATTTTTAGTCACGCTATTTAGTCATGTTTGCTCTTTTTCTTGTGTCAACAGAAGCTATATATACCCTAAGGCTCTTTTAAGATCCCTTTCCTAGAGCATCGTTGGCTTCTGTAAGTACATGTATGTCTCTTGTGAGACTGTCAGACACCCTTCTCTCTTTTTGGCTTTAAACAAGTTAAAGCAATGTCTTGAAGCAAGCTAGTTATCAGCAATATCCTAAGAGACAGATTTTTTTGTTATTAAGCAAACATTTTAATATCCTGCATTTAGCTTGCCATGTTCACCAATGCATATTGTTTAGTCAATAATTGAAGCTAAATGGATCTCGAAGTGACACAATTCACTCATATTTAGTCATGTTTGCTCTTTTTGTTGTTTCAACCGCAGCTAAATAAACTGTTTTTAAGGAAATTTACAGAGCGCCATTGGCATTGTAAGTATATTGGCAACTGAAACAAATTTAAGTAAATTACATTCACTCTACACTTGACGATTGTTTGTAGCTGTTTATAGACTTTAGACATAGGCTATCCAACTCTGCTTCATTGTAACTTCCTGAGTCTGAGACTCGTATACAGTTGAGGTCAAAAGTTTGCATACTGGAAAATGTTGCAAATTTCGGAAGCACAAAAGGTATTTAGAAAAAAAAGTTTGAATTATGTATTGCCCTGAACAAGTTATCTTACATAACAGATGTTTACATATTGTCAACATCACAGAATAACAACTAATTTTACAAAATAAGCCAAAAAAAATGTTTCCTAAACCATTAATGCCAACACTTTCTTTCACACATTATTGTAATGTTTTGCAATCTAGTCAAAAAAATCTAGCTTTTTATTTACATTTAACATTTCAGATTTACACACATGTCCATCATAACAGACATTACATTTTTATTTTTAAATATTAATTCATTTATTAGGTCATTCGTTCATTGAGCTCACTTATTTGCTTACAATTTCTTTTAAATTATTTTTAATGTTTAAAATAAATTTGAGGTATCACTGACAGGTGAAAACTGACCTGTGCTAGTTCACTCAACTAAAGTTAACCTCTGCTAATTTAATTGATTTTAACTTAGCAGTTGACGTTATATTCGATGGCAATCATTGACCATCCCCAGACGACAGACTAAATAATGCTTGTTCAAGGAATAATGTTCAACATTGCTTTACAGACTACCGCACTAAAGTCTTGCAAAAATCGCAAGAGATTGTTGAAAATCAGCAAGAAATCCTGGCCATGCAGAGACAGCTACAGCTGTGACGGTGTCAGACGAAGGAGCGACTAGCTGGATAATGGGCCATGTCAGACTGTGGAAGAACTCCAACAAAAGAACCAAAATGGTAAATACATATGCGAGCATTTTAAAAGTAAACTGTAAAAAAATTGCAAGAGCAAGACTGAACACTTTTCTAGCGAGGAAACGGCACACAATTATTGGGAATAAAGATAAAAAGATTTGTCCTGTAGATGGTCTGCTCGTGCGCTTTAACCTTGTGCTTGAGCAGATGCGTTTCCTCCCTGGAGAAGCGTCCAGTCTTTGCTCTTGCAAATTCCATCATGTACATAACGAATCCGCCATGGTGCGAGCGCAACTGTCTCCTAAAGGGAATGTGGGATTTTCTCTAATTGGTTTACTGCACGTTTTGCCCAAAACACACCCATACTCATTAGGAAAATAGGGACAATCCTTTTAGCGCTGACCAATTTTCCCGTCGTTAAACTATAGCAAAAGTGGATTCAGACACGCCTCTGTCCATTGATCTTTGAAAAAATCTTTAAAATCCTCTTTTTACACCGAAGGACAATTAACAGACTCATACACTCATCAACTATTACAAAAGATACAAACATTCTCTAATGCTCAAGAAGTCAACACAATAGATTTAAAGTCAGGTGGGTGTAAACCTCATAAAATGCTATTTTGGAGTCAATTACTATTATTTTGATTTTATAGCCTACATGTTTTTTGTAGCTAGGAGGCAATTACTAAATTATAAAATCAGGTATTTAACAGAATACCAAATCGAGCTGGTAACCCAGTTCAAAAGTTTACATACACCTTACTGTTAAATGTATGGTGTTGACTTGAGTATTATGCAATGTTGTTCAAAGCACTGTCAGGGTGAAAGATTTTTGTTTTGTGGATGCTAATTTCCAGCCTGAAATTATAAACCTGCATCCAGGGTCGGACTGGGGTTTCACAGTGTTTCATTTTAACAATATGTTAGTCGAGGTGCAATTGCTTCCAGGGTCAGTGATGAAATATGTTATTTATCGATGAGTCCACAACCATTATAAGGTACTGGTACAACTGCTTTGGGGAACAAGATACTATATAAGAGTAAAATGAATCATAAGATGCGACTGAAACAAATTAATAAGTGTTTATCAGTAGATGCGTGTTTGTCTCTCTTATTCTCCTTCTCATCACCAGCTTTCTTCAGATACAAACCTGCTAAAGTATATAATCTGTAGCATGTCAGTTAAAACTTGATAAACCGATCTCAATCCACTGATCAATGATTATAAATTAATAAATGGTTATGACCTTAGTAGGACACACTTTAGGGGCTGTGTCCACCGAGGCGTTTAGTCCTGCGGCCGGCGTGTTTTTTCAATTGTTTTCAACGGTAACACTGCACTTTAAAAAAAATCTGTTGACGGTATTTGACTGGGCGCCCAGAGTTGAAAAATACTCAACTTTAGGCAGAACGCTACACCTGTAGCGGGCGTTTTCAGCCGAGCTCCTGCCGTTTTCAGTCGAGTAAATGCGCCTTGGTGGACACAGCCCCTTACTATTGACTCATGACTTCTTTTTCACGGATGAATTTCCTTCGATCCCTTGGAGGATTAAATGCTGGTGCTGCAGTCAGGAAAATGCTGCGCAAGATTTCATCAAATTAGGTCTTGGGGGCCTATAGTTTGAAAGGGAAGAAGAACAAACAGACCTTCCAAGACCTAAGAATTTGTCAACTAGTAATAGGCAAGTTTTGCCTTAACTACTTCAATTAATAATTTTAGGGTCATTAAAAAGTTTTGTTTTACAATGATAACATACAGAGAGTATTGGAATGGCTGCCTGGCACACGGGCTGGAATGGCCGCCTGGCACACGGGCTGGAATGGCCGCCTGGTCGGCTGGACACACGGGCTGGAATGGCCGCCTGGCACACGGGCTGGAATGGCCGCCTGGCCGGCTGGACACACGGGCTGGACGCCGGTCGGAAGGCCGGCTGGACACACGGGCTGGACGCCGGTCGGAAGGCCGGCTGGACAGGGCTTGACGCCGGTCGGAAGGCCGGCTGGACACTGACATGGGGGTGTCGGCTGCACCGGGCTACACACCGGTTGCACTGCCGACTGGATGTGGCGAGGACCGGATACTGGCAGCCATCTCCCTGGAGGGGAGTCTGGCGGGTTCAACCATGGACGGGAAACCGGGGGGTTCAACCCTGGAGGGGAAACCGACGGCCTCGACTTCCGAGGGAAATCAGACGGTCTCGACCCTGAAGGGGAACCCAGCGGCCTCAACCCTCGAGGGGAACCTGACAGTCTCAACCCTGGAGGGATCTGCTGCCCGTATCCTGGAGGGGAGTCCTGCGGCCTCAACCCAGGAAGGGAAGCCACCGAGCTCGACCCTAGAGGGGAAACCGACGACCTCAAACATCAAGGAAACATTTGTCAGTTTCGACCCTCAAGGGGAACCCAGCGGCCTCAACCTTCGACAGGAATTCGGGGGACTCAACCCTCACGCCAACATCCTACTGTCTGCTGGGTCCTGTGATGGCTGGTTCATTCTGTCATGGACGTGGGTGGTGAGGGACGGAGGACCCAAACGCAAGACAGTGGGTAAGGGGCAAGACTTTAATAAATAATAAATATAAAACAAACACCCACGAGGGGGTAACAGAACAAAACATGGAGACAGGAACAAGGACTTAACTAGACTAACACTTGACATTTAAACTACAATAAACTGAACTAAACAAGACAGGACTCACCACAGATGACACAAACAATGAACCAGCACAAGACAAGAGACACAAGGTCAATATAAAGGGAACCAAATCAAGAGGGGACAGGTGCAGGGGATAAACTAATTAACACTAACTAGGAAACAGGAGGGCAGGAACAATGACAAGACCGGAGAGAGAGTATGGCAACCAATAGGTGCCAAAATAGTCTCTCTCCAACATAAAACAAGGGATCCTGTCTGATTCCACCTCAAGACCAAGAAATACCTGACATGGAGAGGCGGAACCATGACAATAGTCTAACCTTAATATATGTACATCATAAAAACCAAGTGACGCTGTAATGACTATTTCACAAATAGTTATTAGCTCCAACTCAAGTGTTTGAGATCCTATCCATTTTACTCTTGTCCTTTATTTTGTTTGTTCTCAGATTATGCTGAAGTGAAGATCGACTTGAATTCCTTTGTATATAGTTATAGCCGGTTTTTATATTTCTCATTTTATATTTAAGAAATTTATACTATAAATAGTTGTATTTAATTCTATATATAACATATGATAAATCATTTACCAATATTGCATTATTTAAACATTTTTACTGTTGTTATTAATGTTTTCTTTCTACGTGTTCCCTCTGTATGTTGTTTAATTTAATTAGTTTAATTTAATAATTGTTTTTTTAACACTGGCTATTAGTTATATTTATGTTTATCATTTTATATTTAATACATAGTTATATATATATATATATATATATATATATATATATATATAATTTATTATATATTTTATTTTAAGATTTTATTTTTGTTATTAAAGTTTCATTATGTGTTCTATCTGTATGTTGTTGAAGGTTGTTTATGCAGTTTAATTTAACAAATGTTGATTTATTTAACCCCTGTTCTTGTTCTTTGAGCAATAAACAATCTATAACACATGGTCTTAGACTTGTTTGCGTTAATCATAACATAGAGGTTAGGATAACGTTATCGTAACGTTAGGGGAACATTCTATTAATGTCAAGAAAACTTTCCAGGAAAACCAACAGGGAACGATTGAATATCTGTACTGGGAACTTTCTGGGAACCATTCGCTGAGAACCAAAAATTGTTTTCTGGGATATTTGCATAATATTTTGTCTGAAGCTCTATATGATCCATTCCAAACTGGATATATCGCCCTCAGGGAAGGGGACACCACACAAACCGTCGCTCCAAATTAATTGAAAAAAACATTGTTTTATTGCTCCTTTCGCAAAGTGAATTTTATATTCACCATGAAACAGAAGTTGCGATTGACTTCTTTTCCGTGTCGTGACGTATATCCGAATGAAACGGCTTCTGAAATTAGAAAGAAATGTTGGGCGGGCTTTATTTTGCCCTACCCTTTTTGATTGGTTTGTTGCAAGTTGGGACTGGTGGGGAGGGCCAGAGCCATTGAGAGAGAGAGTTGCGCCAACGGAAGTTTAACATTTAGCGAACCATGACGTTCGAGCCTTGACCCTCTGCGCCGAGCAAGCCACCCCCCAACCCACACACTTAACCTTATTTCACTGTACTGTGCTTTCCTATAGAAGTGCGCATACACCATTATACAATCACAATTACCACATGATACATTTACAATCCTACTCCAGGCTTGGAATGCAACAAGCCGAATGGCTCAGCAAGACAATTATCACCAAAATAACACACAATACAAATCATTATTACAGATATATGCATTATGATTAGTGTGCGGCGTGTGCTCTTCAATTGAATAATGGACCGGGTTGCACACACACACACAGGACTGACACTGCCTTCCAGTCTGATCATAAAACCAACATAGACTAACGTACACAATACCAGTTTAAAAAAGCGACTCCTCATGAGAGTGATCTCAGTAAAGAAAACCTACTCTAGCAGACAGTAAACAGAGATTCACCAGCAAAAAAAACTTTGATTATAGTAAATCCTATTATTAAACTGGTAACCTTAAGTTACAGTGAACTAAAAGTATGAAACTGTCCGAAATTAGTTGACCATTATCTGATGAAATGTCACTGTTATGCAGAATAACAGCAGATATGCAAAATATGTTAAGTTTAAGACTGAACAGTCAAAATCACTCGTCTCAAATTCTAATCACATCAGCAACCAGAATGAATTGAGGCACGGCAGCCGAATTTTTTTTTTTCAATTTGATCAAATTACTTGATAACAAAGTCTACCTCCTGTTGTTTTGAACAATGTTTATCAGCTTTTTTCTTTTTTTTCCGAGACTTGATAACAAAGTAAATCTATTTTGAATGAGGTTTTCCTCATTCAAATCTCTACCATTTTATTTACTGTAGTACGCTAATTGAAGGCGCAATGAAGTAAGCACACGTTCGACTTCTTTCAGCTTGCGCAGGCTGCGCAGAAAGCATATGACATCGCAGAACTGCAACTGCTCCGTGATCTTGAATTACTCTCGTGAGACTCTCTTTTTTTATTCATTAAATTACTTGCGTCTTTATAAGAGTTAAAGGTTTACCTCAGTTGGTCTGTTTAGCCGCAGCTCTATGCGCTTCTAGTAACTTCCGGGAAATATTGAAGGTTTCCATGAACCGCCATTAATGTGCAAAAACGTTCCATATTGGAGTCAACGGAGTTGACGCAACTCTTTTTCTCAATGTTTCTAGCGAGGGCTAAAAATGCCTGACCACTGGATAGTCAGTATATTTCTAGCTCTTTTTTTGTTGCTTATGTCATGTGGTGAAGAGTTGTTGTTGAGATGGGAAGAGAAGAAAAATAACGGTGTGCACGGATACATTATTTGTTATAATCACTGCAACACTAGGTAAAACATTTATAATTATAATATATCTGTTTGATTTCATGTTGACTTAAAGATACAATTTGCATGTACACGATAAGTTAATGCGATAATGTCTGACTTCAGTGGTGTTGAACAGTGAAGTGCGCCACAAAACCGCCGGTGGCCCAAAGTATATCGCATCCACAGTGTTTCAGCACTACCTACAGAAATTAATGGAATTGGTCTAGGGCTGTTTAGCGGAATAATCCCCGCGGGAACATTTCCAGGCAGTTCGCTGGGTGGAGCTGTTCACCAAACCTATGAAGCCTGGAGGTTAATGAGATTAGCACATCCTTGTTCATACAGACAAGACAAGGCTCTCCCAAATCCGTTAGTTCAGACGGGACAGCGTTTAACGAACTGCATGGAAACGCATGCCGAGCTTCCAGCGCATCTACACTTCTCTGCTCTTGCATGGACTGGATAATTTAAAGTTAGGCAGCGTCAGATAAGGAAACAAACTGTTATCAGAACGCGAATTTGTATGTAGTGCAACTTATTTTGGGCACCTCCGTTGTTCCTGCAGGATGCATATATGCATTTATCATCCTTCTGACTGACACATGAAAGCAACGCTGACCGGCTGGATTTATCCCCGACCTTTCGTCATTAGCTTGGAGTGTCATAACAAAATGTTAGGTAAGTAATTTATGTATCATATTTATGTCTATCACAAGTTTTAATATTTTTTTCTGAAATTGGACGAATGCGCTTCAAAATGGAAAGCTAAACGTTGTTTGGTGTTTTCTTTAGACTCCACAAGTGTACAGTTTCTTAGTTGATGTTAAAAAATAAAGAAGCAACTGAGCCCTTTCGCAATTACAGAATCACACAATAACACGTGTTCTGGCACTTTGAAATGTCCGTTTTCCTATGTCACAGCTGTGGTATAGCTTTATTTTTCACTTCATTTCAGGCTTCTCTTCAAAATGCCGCATAACGTCCATCCACAATTAAAACGTCCTGCTGTATTACAGATTTTCTTAATTAGTTTTCCCACTCTCACAATAAGAGATACAAAAGCGGACGTGATGTAAAACTTTTAATACATATGTAAACATTCAATCAATTAATATTGGCTGTGGATGAGAGGCCATTCCCTCGCGCTTCCATGGTTACTGAGGGCAGTGTGCTTTGTGTCCCTCCTCCTGCTGCCATTGAGATAAAAAATCAGTCGGCGGGGCTCCTCCTCAAACAGTGGCTTTGAGATGGGCAAAGCCCCTGCCCCAAACTCAAACGGTGCCTTTTCTTGATTTATGCAAACAAGCTTGTGGCAAATTCAGGTATTGTCAGATGAATAGCTGGATGCGAGTGTCATTTCTCACTAAAGAGCCCCAATATATTGTATGTACGTAACGCCATACATGGGGGCTTAGTTATGATGCCAATCATAGAACATTATACTTTGGCATAGACACATTCAACATCATCTTGACTGGTTCTTTTTTATAAACGTCTTTGGTAGTCTGTTTTATACTCCTTCTGGTTTCATTCATCAGGGGCTCCCTTTATTTGCATAGAAAGACTATGGGCTCAATGGATTGAATGATCATCTTGCACCCCCCCCCCCTTATAAGGCTTTAATTCAGCATTATTCAGTGCATGTGATTCACGACTGGGTGTAACATTTGCAGCGGTCGCCCCTCTTTTTGTATGTCCCCTTAAATAGTGTGCAACATGTTGAGAAAACAGAGAGGATGTAACATAAACACTAAATCCATTAAGATGTGTGGAGGCCTTGCTCACAGCTGGGACACTCTGTGATTGATATCACAAGGATAAATAGACCACACAGGTTTAGGTGCGATCAGGCAAGGGCAGGTGGACCTGAGACAAAGACATCAGAGCAGTAAATTATTAACAGGTCTAGGACTAAACACCGCACAAAATAAAAAGTAGCTATATGTTCTGAGAAGTGTGGAAGTTTCCCTCTTCGCAGAAACCTTCTAGTTTAGTTTTCATCAAACTGTTCCCCTTCCTTTGTCACTTGACAACAGGTCTCTTCCGTTGTATATTTCAACAATAGAATTTGACCATTGCCAACAGTAGCCGCCTCGTCCGTATGTCTGAAGCAGAATTGTTTTTTTAAGGTTTGGTTAAGAAATATTAATAATAATCGACTGTATATGGGTTGACATGATATGTATTTAATATGTGTTCTGTGTGTCATACATAACATTGTAAATAGTCTAAAAATGTGTTTATGTTCAGTTCACATTGTAAATCAAATTGTACAATAGAGAATTGAGGTATTTTACTTACAAGTTTCTATATTAACTTTTAAACATCGCAGTACTGACGTTATATGACTACAGTATTTTTCAGTTACATATAAACAATGCTATGACCCAAACATATTTAAATGTGTTTAATTCTATAGAAATGTTTAACATATTAAATTTTAAACAGTGGCTATTTTTAAACGATAATAATCAGAGAATGAAAAAATCAAGAGATTCAATTTGTTTGAAAACCTTTTTAGATACATTAAGAAGGACTGTAAGACTCAAATGTACAGTATGTTTCCTCAATATGTGAAAAGTGAAATAAAGGTAATTAAAAAATCAGGACAAAACAGCTCTATGGTCCTAAATTAAGGTCTGTTTCAAATGGGTTCCAATTTGAAATCACAATGAACAGATAAGAGAAGAGTCTGAGTTAGAATTGTCAAAGTCCTCTTTATGTCAGATTTAATACTTGTTAGAAAAAACGGAGTAACATTTTATTATCTAGATTGTTTATAAATGACATTACATTGAACCTACAAAACATGCAATGTGGGAGTAGTAGTATGGAGTGAAAGAATAAGGCAGGGATCTATGTAGCAGTAATCTGCTGCCAGTGCAAAACATTTGGGATGGTTCATATCGTGTAGAATAAGTGGAATCCTTTTAATGGAAGGAATTTAACCTCAGATTGCTCCAAGGCTGTCCCTATGGCAAATGCTCTGTGAATTGCTTAGTTTTATTTGTATATTACGTTGCTATCCAAAATAAACTTAAACTATTTTCAGCCATATCATACATTTTGTAGTTTCTTTTTCATTTTTTTCTATAAAAATAAATCAAATCAAGTAGCACCTTATATTTCATACAACTGATAAAGTATTAATTAAATCAATATTTTAAAAAAGATGAACGTCTTGGGCAAAAAAACTTGAAGGGCTGTAATTATCAAAAAAAGTATTTTCACATTGAGATTACAACCCTAGTCCATGCCGATCTAATGAGTTTAAAGACTATAAAAGGCTATTAAGTATGTGAACACAACTATTTTAAATCTAGATTTATTGGATTAAATCTAAGTGCTATCATAATTGGGTAATTTTGATTTCTATTAAAACCTTTTCTGCGCCTGTTTAAAAATCTATGCAGAAATAATCATTGGGTTAAAGAGTGGCATTTTAGTAGCAGATTTACATACATTTTAGTCTGTTTTGCAATTTTGCAGAATTAGCAGGGTTCCTACCAGCCTTGGGCCTCTGTTAAAACAAATTCCTCAGACATGTCAACAAGCATGGTGAAGAACTGAATTCACTTCTCTAAAAGGCACACAAAGACCCCAGAGAACAAAATGGGAATATGTCACTGGTTTTTGACAAGTGCGTCTGTACTTCATGCATGGAGAAGAGTAAATTCAAATAGAATTTTCATAAATTTGGACTTGCTGACTTATAACAATCCATCATTGTCATTCCTGTAAAAGTTGTAATTTAAAGTAGTGTTGTCACGATACTGGAATTTCTAACTTCGATACGATACCTTGAAAAATATCGATACTCGATACCATTTTCGATACCACAGAGAAAAAAACTGCCACAACATTAAGGTGGTAATGTTTTTAAATATTATTATTTAAAGATAAATATAAGATGTATAATGTATTATAAAGAGTTATTAAAGGGTAAAATGCATTATAATTCTTCATAATGTCTGTTGTAACGCATTATGTACTGTTGCAGGTCGGGTCTCATCTTATTTCTGGTGCTACAAGAGAATGCCAAACTTTAATAAACTTTTTTTTTTGACCACACTTTTAAAATGAACTGAACTATGTAACTAATCTGAGAACTTAAATTAATGGTAATAGATATTTGTTACATGAATAAACAATGAAAAATAATTCCTAAACATGTATTAATCTTAGTTAAAAGTTAATTTAAACTAACATTTACTAATACATGTACTAATTAAATTCCAAAGTTCTATCTGTTAATATTTTTTTTCATTGGACCAGAGCAAACATGATCCGTTGTATTTTATTACAAACTGTCATCAAAGATTAAAATATACTGTAGCAAATGCATTGCTCATCGTTCATAAATGCTGGTTAATACATAACATTATTTGATGAACATATTTTAATGCCGGATTCACATATCACCGAACCACACACGCAAACTTGCGTGCATCACACGTGAAAACAATGCTCACTGGATCGACATGAAGACAAATTACAGAATTGAAGTAATCCTTTTTTTAATTAAGTTAATTAAGCACAAGTTAATTTACATTTGACCACAGTTAAAGTATTTAAAGATTCACAGTTAAATATTCCTCAGTCGGACTTTACGAATTACGGTGAAAAACGAGACAACACTCATATTGCTATATTAGAGGTGTTAGCGCCTTTTGTTAGCACTGCTCTGTACCGACTCTTGCATATTGGCTTGTTTGTGTCCTTCGGCTTTCCATGTTCATTTGCTTCATATCCAAAATATTTCCAGATAGCACTCTTGCTGTGTTCTTTATCAATCAAAGCCGGTTGCGGAGGCGCCGCACTCGCCATATTTATATTCACTTCACTTTTGCTATTTAGCCAGAGCGAATGAGACGAGACATGTGACAGGCACTGCGGTCACGTGTGCTGTTTGTCAACGCGCCTTTGGAGATAAGTGAAAGTGACAGCTCAGCTAGGATCGGTGTATCGATACTTCGGGAAATTAGTATTGGTATCGTTCAGATATTTCAGTATCGATACTTATCGAAATATCGATATTTTTGACAACACTAATTTAAAGAATCATGTTTTGCACTCAGTTTCAATTAATATTTGTGGTTGGAGCTGGTTGAAACCAAGCAGTTTTGCATAAACAGTTTTATAGAACTTGTTATACTACGCACATTACAGGTTTGCTTTACCAATGTTAATCGTCATATATGGATTTTGTCACCATCAGGTGTAAACCGCCTGTATCTATGGCCAGAGAGATAATTCATTATGTTTACACTTGCATTGCAACCAAGCAGATAAAAATGTGAACAATACTTCAGAGGTAGGATGGAGTTATGACCAGGTTATTAGCTTTTTTTAAAAATAGTTTTCACTGGGATTACATATTTGCAAACACATAGAAGTAAAGTGTGACCAGTTGTAATATTACTCTTGTTTTGTATTGATTGTTGATTATTGTTGTAGTAGCATTGTTTTGTAAGCATTTGATAGCATTTGTTTTGTCGTTTTGTAGGCATGAACCTTTGTCATAACATTTATAAATATCTACTTATATTTATACATCTCTACCAATACTAAATATCTACTTTCAACTCCACATTGACATGATTTATTCTGCAATTTAAAATGACATTGTGTAAGCTAATTGGTTTGAATGTGTTTTCGGCCCTACACTCACATAACACAATATTTTAGGTGATGTTTGTACAGAAGCTGAAAATGGACATATGGTAGGATATTCTAAAGCATTGGTCTATTCCAGCAGCAATTCTGAGGTCTCTTTATTTATCATGGTCTGCCACAATTGTACCAAGGAGTTCGCTAAAGGGTTTTTGCTTGGTCAACATAGCATTTTTGTCTCTCTGACCTCTCTTGAACAAAACTTTCTGGAATGCAGTTTGTTCTTTAAAAAAATTCATTCATTGGCTATACAAGTTTCCCATTTTGTAGTCAATACGCTCAACAGCATCCTTGTCTTTCTTTATTAGTATTGAGTATTGAACTTGAAATATGACCTTCATTGTCAGCCCTTGAAGCTGTTTCATAGCATGGAGTCAAGCTGTGCCCTCTAACGCATGAACACTATGTTCCCCCCACAGGGCTTGATCACGTGCTTCTTTTCACATGTGATTTAATCGAAACGGATACATCGGGCATTGATCATACTATTCTTTGGACCTTTTCCAAGTTTCCCTGGAAGAATGATGTCTAGATGTTTGTATTGTAATTTTCCACATGCCAGATATAGTTACACAAATGGCTAAAATAAATAGAAATAAGCTTACAGACGTTTAATGTTGATTGATTTTTTGTTGGTCATCTGAGACCCTTCAGAGCATTGAGACTTTTTCATAACAAATCAAATGGAGTGATTAATCACGGTTGAGCCTAAAAAGTTCCCCATTGTCAAACTAAATTTTTCTGTATCTCTTCATTATATCTCAACCTGTAATTTAGACATAGCAAATGAGTTTCAAGAAGTGAGAATCTTGCTCTTGGATAGAATTGATTTAACATATTGAAATCGTGTTAAATGTGGTTGGAATTCACCGGAAGATCCTTCTTTTGTCTTTAAGATATATTAAACCACATAAAATATAATTAGACTACCAAGAACTTTAATTTGGAACATCTTGGAGATACCTGCTAAATTAGAAGAAAATTCCCGCTTCATTCCCTCACGGCTCTCGTCCCGCCTTGCTCGTCACACAGTCCCTGCCTATAGTTTCCAAATAATTCAAAATTCATATTTGTACCTCAGCAATCTCTTTCTGTCAATTTATCCCCTTAGTTGTGTCCTTATACCCAGGACACCAAATGTGCGTCTTCCCTCCGCTATCGCCTGAATGAGCTTGCCCTAACATAAGGCATTCTTCTCAGGAGTAATAATTTTAAGTTTGAACTTTCTCACCATCTTTATCCCTGTTATCTGAATCCATCATGCACGCATGTAAAGTATTTGTACATAAAGCCATTTGTTGTTTCAAAAGAATGAAAGGGGTTTGTGAGCTGGACCTCTGTTAACTTTAGAAGGCCCTGAGGCGAGGTGTCCCACTGGCCCTCACACATTTGTGTCTACCCTTATGCCCCCTTTCAATCTGCTTGCTTCAGACTCTCCCCTTCTTTCTCTTTGCTTTTGCTTGCAAGTATTTATCCCATTGTAGTTCGTCATGGTGAAGGAATTTCTTAAGTGAAGGAAGAGAACAAACTGGGATCATGTCT
This sequence comes from Triplophysa bombifrons, assembly GCA_029783895.1. NCBI lineage: Eukaryota > Metazoa > Chordata > Actinopteri > Cypriniformes > Nemacheilidae > Triplophysa > Triplophysa bombifrons. The sequence goes on along the minus strand of CM056451.1, from coordinate 12,049,088 downwards.
GTTTTCCACCTCCCATCTGTTGATCAAGATCTAAACGGTGTCTGTAGTCTGTACATTAGCGTTTTGAACAATTACCTCATTCAGAATAAATAGGTAAAGAAAAGAAATGTCTGAGTGACAGGAATGTCAGAATGTAAAAATGTTTAATTGGTTAAATCTCACATCATTGGTTAAGCGAGTGACATTGAATTGAATCACACAAACAGAAAATGTTTTGAAAGCACCACAGAACATTTACAGTTTATTTATGCATTTATTTGTTTATTGGGAGGGTGGCAGAGTTGACTTACAAATAGCTTACCTCTGCATTTTAAAATAAGATAGAACAAAAATATATATATTTATTTGGAAAAATGACATGCAGAACGGCCGATGTAAACTTTGACAGGAAGCTAATACAATGTTCTGGGGATGCAAACTTTATTGCCAACTATTTTTTTGTAAGTCCACTGTCACTGATTCGGAGTCAGTAAGTATGCTTCACTTGATCAGGGATTTTCTCTGTCCTCAATCCAGCCATCTGTCCTGTGGCTGCCAAACTCAGTAGATTGAAGAGGTCTGGACAGAAATTTCCCACATCTCTCACTCGTTAAATTAGGTATGGGAGTAAAAACTGAGAGAGAAAGAGTTTTATTTGTCTGAATGGGGCTTGATTCGCTCTACTGGAAGGTTGAAGTACCCGCGTTTTGGAAAAGAGCGCGAAAAAAAGAGAAAAACACAACAAGAGTACAACATTGAGCCTCCTAAAATCAGCAGTATGTTTGTGTGTGTCGGTCCATGAATCGCGAGTGCCCTGCCTCTCTCAAGCGCATACACCCCCAATTCAGTGTGCGAGGCTGAAAAGAAAGGCAATTAGCATTTCAGGCAAGGGTTCGTCTGGCTACATGCGATGAAGCAATAAGCTTTATAATTTGCTTTTCTTTCTTTGCTGCCATTGAGAGGCTTTTCCTTGTTTAATCCCTTGAAAGTGCATTCTCCTCACTCTTATCCATTGTTTTGCTGCGGCAGCCCATCGGTCATGGAGTTTTGCGGCCTGAGGAACATTCAGCATGTGAAATTCAATGAGACTTTTTCTCAGGTCCTCTATCCATATATCGAGAGGAGAAAAAAGCCATTGTGTTTTTTTAGAATAAGGACACTGGATGCAAGTTGGCTCAAGTTGAAAGGGTCAGCTTTGAGGACAATACCTCTGAGAATTTTTTTCATTTTTGGTTCTCTAGCCAGCACTTGATTGGCATTTAGTCCCTTGTGTAGAACCTAATGTAGGGTTGAAAAGTAACATATGACAACAGAGAAACTGAGCTTTTGGGCATATGTGTTATTTTGGGGGATATTTCTCTTCTTTCAAGGAACGACATCTGGTCATATTCAAACCGCTCAGCACCCACTCACATACATGCACACATTCATGCACTAATTCTAGGTTCCTTGAATCTTTTAAAATAAACAGACACATTTTGGGAAACGTTAACCAAATTAGCGTCTAGCCAACTAAATTGTGGTCATAAGATATTCTCTTCAGATGTCGTGATGTATGTTTTAAGCAGAGTCAGTTATTAAATGTTTTAAGTTTCCCAACCTTGAGATGTTCAGGATATCAGCCTGTCTAAAAATATGTGAGGGGCTACAACATAAGTGGCAATTTTTGGCTTTTGAGCTCTCCATATATGGGAGCTTTGAAAGTTCCCAGAACTTTCTGAATGAGAATGGGTTCTTCTGAGGTAACAGACCATGTTGTGGAGACTCATTTCTGATCCTTTGGATTTGGATTCAATTTATTGTCATCACACATATAACAAGTACAGTGTAACGAAATGGATTTAAGAAGAAAAATACAGCAAACATGAGGGAAGTGGAGAGAAAAACAGATACACATAATACACCATAGACAAGACTTGCAACAGGCTAAAATAATCCAGCTCCGACAAGCAGCCATCCGGTCCAGTGCCATTACGGCGCCGCTCACAGACCCGCTTGTCAGGCTGGCGATTCAAAGCATACGGAGGAGTGGGAGGGATAAGTCTGTGTTTGTGTGTGTGTGATAGTTCTGAGTTTTTGTGTGGGGGAGGAACGCAAGAGCGTCTCACTGCAGTGCTCTCGCAGGGTTAATTTTCCAGTTGCATTCTTTGTCCAAGGCCGTTTCTGGAGCAGGGGAGCCGAAAAGATAAGATTGTGATTTGTTTAGTCGGGAAACCGTATTCCAATATGTCACGGCAACCCTCATAGTCCAAGTGGTTCAATGGTGATTCTGATCTCCGATATTATCAATTTTCCTTCCCAGAGCTGTTAGGATTTCCCTGATAACGACCATATTTCGGTTAATGGTCTAAATCTCAATGCTGACCGCTCTTCCCACAGCTTCAATCGATACGGGCAGCCTTATGAGGCTTTGGACAGCTGTTCCCGTTTTGAGAATTTTTCGATAACCCAGGGCAAAGCCTAATCCAATCAGCACAAGACCTGTTATCATAGTTCCAAGTAGGTAAATATCCTCGATATCCTCGACTGAAAGAGCCGCCAGACACACGATCCGCCATCTCTCCCACCCGTCCATCGTGTAGCCAGCTGCGTACGTTCCGTCAGGGCACGCGTGTTCCCCGAACCCAGTTTTCTCGTTGAGAAAATGGTGTCAATTGCGTTGAGAGACCAGTTGATCACATCCATAATTTTCCAAGTTTGGAGTGCAGTGCAGAGAGAGTCTCTAAGTAGATGAGACGAGACAAGACAAGAGACAAAGCAGGGAAAATATGGGCAAGGACGGGGAGTGAGAAAATGCGACCGCCTCCGCTGAGAGCCAAACGAGAAAGGTGTATGTTGTGCTTTTACTAGAGATCAGTTTCATATTACTACACATGTGGTATGGTTCAGTTTATTATTTAAACATAATTTTTATCCTTAATAAACCTCAATAAATTGATTAAACACGTAATTCTGTCAGTGGCAGATATAACCACTAGCAGTTCTTAGTGAGCTGGGGATGAGCCTATTTGTACTTCATCAGTTTTTAAAGTATAATGAAGCATTGGGCAAACTGTCAGTGTAACTGCCTCAAGAAGGTCTGTCAGCCTGGTTGCTGAGTCATAAGTTGTCAGCTTTCACCAGCATAATGACCTGCAACCAGGCTTATGATGGGCCTTAGACCCATAGCATACTTAGTATACACGTTTTATTCCAATGACACGCATACAAAAAAGATACAGTTGCTTTGCTGTATACTTTCTTCTAAGTGTCATAGAAAGTAACTGATTCAAACATTCAAAATGTCTAACCTACACAAAGTACAAAGCCCATGGTAGACTCAGCTCACAATGATTCAACTTTTATTATGATGTTGCTATAAAATGCAATACAGTAAACTGCATTAAGGTGTGGCAAGCAAAGCACGAAACAACACAGGTTAGAGCTAAATACCCCCGGAGGGCAGTTTATTATGGTGCAGTTGGGGAAAAAGGTGCAAAATAGTCCCTCTGGGGTTTCCGGGTGCAGTCCTGTGTGTTGTAATGAAGTGCTGGTGTGTCGATCCTTCTGCCGGTCGTCTTGCGCTGTCGCCTGCTCAAAAGACAAAAAGAGACTGTGTGTATTCATGGGGTTAGCATGAGGAGTGGAAGTTTGTGGTCTCGTTCCTCTCTCCCGCCTTTATAGGGCCCTGAAACGAGCTACAGGTGCTGACGACCGGCAGCTGTGAGTGGTTAATTGCGTGTTATCATGTGTTCACCTGTCCGGTGCGTGGCTTAGCCGTCGGGGAGGTGAAAAAAAAATCCCTGACGGGCGCCCTCTGGAACCTGGTAAGGTCGTGGCTCCACCATGATTTCGGGAGAGTTCTGGGCTTCATGGTGGGTGGCGTTTGTCTGCCCGGGCTTCTCGTGGCAACCACCTTCAGGCAATGGGCAGTGGCTGTCTCCGGGGTTGTCCTTAGGGGTGGGGCCTCAGAACGCAAAGGAAGTCTTGGACGAGAAGCCGCCGCGCTCGTGGCCACGGGCAGACTCCGGCCATGGACCCTCCAGGTCCCATCCCTTGTGCACAAAGGACACCTCGGTGCCGGGCAGAGGGATGGAAGGATAGGGAGGAGGTCGGCGGGGTATGATCTGTTGGCCGTCTGGACAACTGTAGGGCAGCAACTCGACGACGTCTTGTAGCCAGGTTCTCTGAAGCCAATTGTGGATTCACTACATTGCGCCGACGGCTCCTGCGTACCGGCTCCTGGGCTAGGCATCGGTCGAACTCGTAGTCCTTACTGTCCACGATCCGTTTTCCTCCCCCCTTCTCTGCGCAGTACCGTGAAACAGACCGTTGGGTACCACGGGATGCGTGGTGTGCTGGCGCAGATCCGTGTCGAATGGGTCGCGTCTCCGTCGCAGGTCTCCTGACCGACCGTCCTCCAGACGTTTTCTCATCCCGGGTACTCCCGTGGTCACCTGGGGACACAGACCAGAGGAGTCGGAGGTTTGGAGACCGTACTCACCCTCTCGCGCACTCCCATGGTACTTGCTACGAAGCAGGTATCATTGGGCTTCGTCAGATGCCGTTTTCCTCGGCGGCTCCCCCCCCCCACTTGGCTGTGTGGTCATGGCCAACAGCCGGTTGAACGCTGGCCAGTCTCCTCCATGGCCCAGTTGTCGGCGAGGAAGAGATAGAGAGCGCAGTGTACAGAGGTAAGTTAGACACACCAAAAAATATATATAACTTTGTGCTGATTTGCCCGCATTCTCCACCAGTTGTGGCGAGCAAAGCACGAAACAACACAGGGTAGTGCAAACTAACCCCGGAGGGCAGTTTATTATGGTGCAGTTGGGGAAAAAGGTGCAAAATAGTCCCTCTGGGGTTTCTGGGTGCAGTCCTGTGTGTTGTAATGAAGTGCTGGTGTGTCGATCCTTCTGCCGGTTGTCTTGCGCTGTTGCCTGCTCAAAAGACAAAAAGAGACAGTGTATATTCATGGGGTTAGCATGAGGAGTGGAAGTCTGTGGTCTCGTTCCTCTCTCCCGCCTTTATAGGGCCCTAAAACGAGCTAAAGGTGCTGACGACTGGCAGCTGTGAGTGGTTAATTGCGTGTTACCCTGGCAACGCTGATTAGGACCAGGGCGCCTCGCCACAAAGGTTATACATTGGAACAACCTTTGTGTCAATAATAATTTTTTATTGGTAAAATGAGTGATGTTAAACTACCCATAAATACTTCCGAAAGCTTTTGAAAATTTTAAAACATTTATGAAGCTTTGTGTTTACGTGTTTTCAGGCACCTAATTTAGGCCACATCCACACAAAGCCAGCGCTTTCCCTATACAGTCTCTTTTTACCTTTTCGTGGAGTCGTCTCAAGAAATATCATTGACAAAAATCTTAAAACCGTCCGTCACTGTGAGGATAAGGGCAATTTGTAATACCCCTTTCTATCATTTCCTTGCATCGTGAATGGACTGCCATGACTGTGAGCTGCAGGAGGTAGTCTACATCCTCTGCCCTGAACGCGATTTCAAAGGGACGTGTGTTTCCCATTCATCAGCTTACTTACAAATTCCTGGTCTGTTTAGAAAAATGAGGGCACGGTCAGCTGAGACTGCAGATGCATCTGTCACTCAGCCCAGGTCCGCAGTAGCACTGGGGAGGGGTGTGACATGGCCCCTCAGATTCCAATCCGTCCCCCTATGAAAGGCGACAAACATCGGTTAGTCTGATGATTAAACTGGTTTGCCTCTATGTACATTAGCCTAAGTAGTGGTGGACAGGGCACTTCTAAATAATCCTTAATTATTCTGCCGTCACTGCTTCAGAATCGGTTCGGGGCTGACGCACAATTGTAATCTACCTGACATCATTACTCTGTAACCACGTTCTCACTACACGCTAGTGATGCGCAGATGGCGGTTACATCCGCAGGCGCTGCGGATGATCCGCGGGTCGGGTAAAACAATACATTCTGATTGATTGTGGGTGGGTTGAGGGTGGATGAGATCAGTCATTAATGATACAAATATTATCTAAATTTCTCTAAATTACGAATGTGTTTTAAATGCATTTTCATCAGGCAGGCGCTAATTTGCACTCATTTAATGGAAACACGCACGTGGCGGCGGTAGAGGGGGTCGATTTCTTAAAGCAGAAATGGAGGCGACACAGATTTGAATCTGCGGATATTTGAAGCAGCGGATGCGGGTGACATTTTAGCTCATCCGCGCTTCTCTACTACACGCAGTTCTGTTGATGAAAACCAACTAACTGAGATCAAATCATTTGCTGCCAGCTTGGTCCCCCCAGTTAAAAAATCCCATCTGCTCATCTGCGACAAGTTTTTTCCTCAAGAAAAGCCACTAGCGTCTTTTTGGATGAATATTTTCTTTCAGTTAGTGTAAAATTTCTCTCTCCACGTCTGCTCTATTCAGTGATTGGCAAAAGCAGCACATTCATGACCAAACCGCAGCTTGTAAGTGAGTGAGTACAAAACACCTTTTACATGCACCTATCATTGTTACTGACTGGACATGGAACATAACATAATTTTTTTTTTTTTCTGACAACAGAATCATTAAATATATAAATGAATATAAACAACAACGGCTTTATTGGTTATTCACTTGTATTAAAATACAGTAAGTTCAGAGAGTAAACAAAAGTTCAGCATGATGACATCACGAACATGCTAATTTTACAAGCCTGTTGCTGCGTTTGAATTCGCTCACTAGTTCACTCATTCACTATTCCCTATATAGCGAATGCTAAGTAGTCCGGAAGAAGTGAATGAAAATGAGTGGAAATTTTCGGACACTGACATAATATATCCTGCGTCTGACAGTACTGTCGCGGACATGTGTGGCTTTATGGATTGTTTTGTAAAATGTTCATTTTCACATTATTTCTCACTTTTATTGTTAATTGTTCATGTTTGTGACGTTTATTTACCTTTAATACTTTAAAAGAATTACTTAATATATTTCAAATAAAACTCTATACTTTATATAACATTTATTTTATCTGTTTGTTCTCAAAAAGTAGAAATTAGATGTCAACAATAACAAACACAATTGTTTAAAACATACATTTCTTTGCATTAAAGGTCACTCTCCTCCAGCTGATTGTAATAAGGTGGTTGATTCGCGTTGTATCATGATTCATGAGTATCATGAGTGAGTGAGCGGTGTACTTCGAATGTACATTCGAAATCATAATGCATTGTAGGGTAAAAAGTAGTGAACAAGTAGTGGGCATACGTTTTTCACTCAGAATTCGGACAACACTACAAAATGGCGGACACTCAAAATAGTCCACTATAATGGAGATTGGGGTGAATTCAGACACATCTTGTGTCTAGCGCAACCTCTGGTATACACGTCAAATCAGTATGTGGCGCTGTTATTCTGCCACATAGATACACTTAAAACGGAGAAGACTGGAAGCATGCGCATACACTCTCTATGCTGGAGTTATGACATCATCGTTTTAGAAACATACGGACTGGATGTACACACGACAACGCAAGGGTGGCGCTTTCAGATGTATCCACTCTGGGACCTGGTTTAATAAAAAAGCTGTTTTAGGCTCCCAAAACGCTGAATCCGTGTGTACGAAACGCAGATACGAAGCAAAATCTCTGTGTGGATGGCCTCTTATACTACACTCAATGAAAGCCTTTAGATAAGCTACATGGGTTAAGACTATTGATGCATTTATCACAACTTCAACTGCTTTTTGCAAGATGAAGCATAATGGATTTACCTCTACTACCATTTCATATGCTGTTATATTTGTGACTGCATGATCCCAAAGCTGACCACAGTTTCATCAGACAGGTTTTTACAGAAGTAGACAGCCCATTAGATTAAGTCAAGCCTGCAATTTAAATTCAGTGGATGCTGTCATTATTTTTGGCTCCAGGCAAAAGTGGATAAAGTATAGGAAACTTTATGGTGTTTCTTCTTGAAAATAGTAATTAGGAATGTTACAAGAAAGTTTGAAAATATTGCATGTAGGACATGAAGTCAAAAGGTGTGTGACCTCACAGTGAAGGCTCATGCACATGCAGACGCACATACTTGTATATGAGGGCTCTCTATAGATGTAATGATAATGGTGTTTTTTAAGCAAATTGGATTCAAGGGCTCAGGAAGTTTCCCATAAACTATGTTTACGTTATTATACACATGCCATTACACACATGTATGTCCTTGTAAATCATATATACAGACACACACTGCACTCTCCCCGTTGCTTAGTACTGGCTGTGATGTCTTGCGGATTGAATAATTGATGTTAAGATTATAGATCCTTCTCCCTGGAAAGGGTAACCCTAGAGGCAGCTGCTGGGCCAGCAGCGTAGACCCGTAACTGTACACGTTATCACATCCTCTGATAGGTGATCCAGTGTAATTGCTGAAGTCTCAGTTACGCTAAGAGACATGGCTGCCATGTGAACCCAGTGCATTATGTGATGGGGTCAAACTCTTCTTGGGCTTAATTTCTCATCTTCTAGCAACACAGAATATGTCAAATGCAATCTTTTTTTCTGTCAGAATTAAGTAGCTCACTCACTATGGACAATGAATCACAGAGTCTGTTTTTAGGTTTTCTGGCATGGGCTTGCATGCATTATTATTGTAATAAGCAATGTCAGAATGCATTGTGGAAAACAAATGGGAATATATAAAGGACCTCAAGCATTTAGTTTGGAGAAAGTGAAAGATGTAAAGTATGCAAAGAGAGATTGGGTTGACTGAAAAGAGATAACCACGGTGAATGAGAGAGAGACCACCTGAGGCATTATATTGATTTAACAGCACACTTCAAGAGTTTGGCGTTTGCATCTCCCACTGAAAGCTGTTCTGTCCTGGATATTTACTCAAACTTAATTTCCTCTTCCATCGCTTGATATTTCTTTGGACCGTCTTGGAGTTGAATGTACAGTTCACTGAATAGCAAATTGGTTTCACTGTTCGGTTCCTCTTCACCTTAGGGAAATGTCTTGACATATTTCACCTATTTCATCTTTAACATATTTCATCTTTGAAATGAGACATCTTTACAATAGACTGTCCTGGGGTCACCCGAAGAAAAACACACAAGTGTCTTGGCGATGTCCGGGTCATTGATAAATGGTTTGATGTGTATCTGACCAGCATATCCTGTGGTGATCAGGAAAAGGGTGTGTAGCATTACATTGACTGTGCTCATCAGTGTCTAGAGATACAGCCAAACAGAATGACTGATGCCATGAATTTGTCCCTAAATTCCTTGTGTAGAGAACAAGATGCACGGACAAGAACAACTTTACTGTTCAGCTAAGAAAAAACTCAAGGCCAGAAATAGTTTTATTTGTTCTTTTGGTTTACAAAAAAGGTTAATAACAGAATGTAAATGTCAGTTTAAACTTGACTGTTATATACGAGTTAATAACAATCATGTTACCATAAATAATGTAAATGTTAACTGAAGAGAGCCGCTGGTGCGTTTGCAATTCTGTTTCTCTTTTAGTCAGTCAAAGTCAGAAAGTTCCCAGCTCTAGGGGAGAAGTAAGGCTGAATACCAGGCTTTCCCCTCTGCTGTCCCGGCTTTGTACCCTCACCCCAGGCCTTAGCCCTACGGCAGCCGCTAATCCAGTTTTGATAGCATTCACAGTCCCCCCCAAGCTGTCCTGCCAGCCTCTTTTCATCAAGACTCAACACACACACATTCACTTGCTTATTTGGATGCACATACACATATCAGTGTAACATAAATGTTTGTGGTTGCATTTCTGTTACTTTTAAAACTCTTTCAAACTTTATGCAAATTTCCCTGTAACTCACTTGAAAGGAAGAAGTCACCAGTAATCTGAAGTGGCACCTTGATTGATGGAAGTTCTCTCAAAGGACCTTCGTGGTTTAAAAATAACCAAATGATGTAGAAATGGAACATATGAACAATTTAATTTAACCAATGTCCAACTTTCCTAGGCAATCGCCCCTGCTAAAAAAGGGAATATCAAGATGACTTCATTCAGGGCTTGTGTATTTAGCATATAATTTAGCACAAATATGAAAAAATGCCTGCACTTCAAAGGAGCAGACGACTTAATAGATGGCCAGACATTGTCTTGACCTCATTGAAGTTATATGTTTTCTGTTCTGTTAGCCATGACAACTGTCTTTAAAAAGAAAGTAGTTGAGTCGTTGTCCAAGGCCTGCCGTGAAAACACATCTCTTCAAAAGAGATGACCACAATAAATGTTTTAATTGTTTCCAGTGTGACAAGAGCTGGCATTTGACCTTCAAGGTCAGACCTTTACAGAAAAAATGTCATGTATACGATAAGATATTTTATTTACTCACTGTTTGTCATGGTTCCGTCTCCGCCTGCCTCTCATATCCTTCATTGCCGGTTTTCTCCCATCTTCCTCCATACTCCCTCACCGGTTCCTTGTTTGTCATCACCACACCAGTATCTATTGCCTGATCACCCGGACTTTGTATACATCCTCACTGTGTTCTTGTAATCCTTGTCTCGTCTCAAATGTAATTGTAATGTGAATGTCATTGTAATAAGGTTCAATTTAAAGGAAGGACAGAGACAGGAACCGGCAAACATTTAAACATTTAATAACATAACAACAAAGTGAAAAGACAGCTGGCAGCCCCTCACGGACGACTGCCGGCGAATAAAACAAAGCACAACATAAACCCAGGCCTGGTCCTCTCTCGTCAGCAGTCCCGTCGCTCGTCCTCTGATGCTCCCAATCTCCTCCGTGAGATATGCGGGACCGGTGTGCGCACAACTGATTCAACTATCAATCACGCCACCGGCCCCGCCTCACGGCTCCCGTGGTCTTCCTGACCACATACCCCCATGGCCCTTTACAGGCCGGGGGGTACCACCGAGACTGTACCTACTCCCCCCTCAGGGAGCCAGTCTGGGCATCAGCAGCGGGTGGGGTTATGTTCCGACGACACGAGAGAACGGAGACGGGAACACCAGGAGCGACATGGACGAGAGAGGGGAGAGAGGAAAAAATTAATTTGGTCTGGTTCCCCGACATGCTGCCGCTCGGTCCTCAACCAGCCGGGGTACTCCCGCAGACATAATTGTGTTCATCTGGTTCTCTGTGTTTGCCATTTCATTAAATATATTTCTGTTTATTACTTCCTTGTCTGCTGTCTGTGTAGCATAACCTGCTACACTGTTGTGTCATTCTTAACCCAGAGTTATTTATGAGATGAGATCTTTTACTTTAAAGCATAAAACCTCAACATATAATAGGAAACTGACCATATTGCCTTTAACATGTAAAATCATTGATGGATTATGCAGGTTCAGAGAACATGTAAACACATAATTTTCCACTTTTATATAAAGTACACAAAGACTTCAGACTACAAATGCAATTGTATTAGTTTAATCAGATTTATGCTAAGGGAAATATTCTTTGTCCAGCTGTGAGATCACTGAACTGTTATTTCTCTTTTTCAGAAATGCCAGCTGTTCATGTTCTGATTGGCTTGGTTCTGATGCTGCTCACCACAAGCGTCAGGTCCGAGTCGGCCCAGCTGAGGTTCCAGGGGCAGACTCAGTTTGTTGTAAACGAGAGCAGCAGGGCTATAGTGCGTCTTGTTGTGGAACGAGTTGGAGATCCAGTTAATGTAACTGCTCTGGTTCTGGTAGGTATAATAAGCACTTGCATCTTCCAATTATTTAGAGCCTAGTATAGTTGACAAATCTGGTTTTAGCAGAACTAGGTCATTCAAATTGGAAAACTTCTGCATAAAGACACTTAACTTAAAACTTAAAGGTTTATGCATGATTTCTATTCTTTTTGACAATGTGCAAGAATGGTCATAACATTATTATTGTTTTTAGCTATATTTGATTATTTCACAATGGGAATACATACTATGTATGCATATATATATATATATATATATATATATATATATATATATATATATATATATATATATATATATATATATATATATATATATTGTATTTATCTCAGTCAGGTAAAGGGATACTCCACCAAAAAAAGAAAAGGCTGTCATGATCTACTCACCCTCAAGTTGTTCCAAACCTGCTTACATTTATTTGTGTAGATGAACACAAAGAAAGATAACTGCAAAAAGGTTTGCAACTGACATTTCTGGGACATCGTTGACTACCTTAGTAGGAAAAAATATTGTCTCAGTTTTTTTTGTTCTATTGAACACAAAATGGGATATTGTGAAGAATTCAGTTCTGGGGCACTTTTGACTACAATTAAATTTTTCCTTATATGGTTTTCAATAATGTCAGTTGCTAACATTTTTCCAATTATCTTTCTCTCTGTTCAACAGAACAATGAAATACAGGTTTGGAACAACTTAGGGAGAGTAATTCATGACAGAACATGATATACATATTTTTTGTAGGTTATATGGACACATAAAAAGTTTCTGACCAGCCCACTTGACTTTCCCTTCTTCTGAAATTTGTCTGAAGCGAAGTGATGTACTGTACATTTAGGCCCCCACTAGGTTAAACTAACAATGTGTCTTTGTTGTCCGGTATGTTGAATGAATGAATAAATTAATGAGGCATTTATATAACACTTTATTGTGTATTGCTGTACACCCAAAGCACTTTACAATCATATGAGGGGGGTCTCTCCTCACCCACTTGGATGATGCTACAGCAGCCACAGTACAACAGCACCAGTGCACTCACCACAAACCAGCTATCGGTGGAGAGAGAAAGATAGAGCCAATTCAGAGGATGGGGGATATTAGAAGGCCATGATTGACAAGGGCCATTGGAGGGAATCTGGCCAGGAGACCGGCGTTACACAACTACTCTTACGAGAAGTACCATGGGATTTTTAATGACCACAGGGAGTCAGGACCTCAGTTTTACATCTCCTAAGGACAGCGTTTTTTCACAGTACAGAGTCCGCATCACCGTACTGGGGCATTAGGACCCACACAGACCACAGGGTGAGCACCCTCTGCTGGCCTCACTAACAGCTCTTCCGGCAGCAACCTAGCTTTCCCTGGAGATCTACCATCCAGGTACTGACCAGGCTCAGCCCTGCTTAGCTGCAGTGGGCAACCAGTCTTGGGCTATTGGGTGATATGGCTGCTGGATGTTAATGTCCTAACAGCTGGTTAGGTCTAGACACCCAAATATCTGTTTGTCAAATCATAGCACAGCACACATGGGCATAATTAGGACAGGAACTAGGGATGGGAATCGAGAACCGGTTCTTCTTTAGAACCGGTTCCCAGTGAATCGATTCCTTGGAATCGTTAGCGTACCTGCTTAACGATTCCGCTTATCGGTTCCGCTCGTTGCAAATGTGTCATCATCATGACGTCACACACGCGCTGCGTTGTTTTGGTCACGCAGCAAACATGTCATAGAGGCAGAAGCGATCTAAAGCGTGGTTATATTACACTAGAAAAGACGCCAATGCGGTCATTTGCAACAACTGTAAAAGTTTAATTTCGGCAAAGGGAGGAACTGCCTCCAATATGCAGAAACATTTGGCCACACAGCACGCAATTCATTTGCAGGACTGTCGCGTGTTTGATACACTTCTACTTCGCGACACAGGAACAACAAGTGAGTCAAGCAGCAGCGGAGCTAACGAGACGTCATCTGCTATTAATGCAGAAGGTTAATTCTCTATTTAGTTCATGTGAGCGATATTTCAATGTGTATGTCAGTTGAGTAGAATTTTGTTTCTTCCTTGACTGTTTACTCTGTGTTTTTAGTTTTTATGGCACTTAAATGACACTTAAATGGCAGTTTTTTTTTTTTTTGTCTGGACCAATGATGAATGTGAAAAATGCTATAGGTCCCTGGACTTTACTTTGTAGCCTACTTTTAGGTTTGTTCTGAGGTTGCTACACATAATTTGTGTATACTCTGAGTATGTGCTGTGTTCTTATCAGATATTAAAGCGAGTTAATACAAACAAACAAATTTATACTTATTCCCTCACCCAATGAGAATCGATAAGAGAATCGATAAGGAATCGGATCGATAAGCAATATCGATAATGGAATCGGAATCGTTAAATTCTTATCAATTCCCATCCCTAACAGGAACACAAACACTACTGATAAAACGGTGCCAAACTACCTTTTAGTTCACTGGGTAAGTCTGCAAGTGTTGCTAGTTATTTGGTTCAATGAATTCACAGAAGCAGCAGGGATCTAAGATCCTGTTTTGTAGTGGCTTGCAGTGGGTGGCAACAAAGCATGTGGTTAAAACCCCTTCACTGCCGGCATTTGGGTTCTCTCACTTCCCGTTTCGTGACAAACTGCTTAGACAAATCTTAGAAGTTGTCTATTTTTTTTCATCAAGATTCATAACTCATAACTTCTTTAAATCAGGCACATAACAAGGTAGATTTGGCTAATTAAAACATGAAAAGACTGATTAGTCATAACTAATTGCTAATCGGTGAGACTTGTTAAGTTTATGCAACTGGCCCTATTTTTGAAAATCAGAAAACTTGACATTAAATTGGCCGTATCCATGAAACACTAGCACAGATTTCTGTGTAAACTTTACAATACATCATTCTCACAAACACTATTGAATTCTGTTTAATTGCACATTACACATACAAATGGATTTAATAATGACACAAATCTGTACTGTTGTTTGTGCTTGGCCCAATGCTTTTCCAAAACATCAAATATTAGCCTTACATTTTTGAGCAAAGGGTTCCCTTTTAAATATCGAAAAGTGGCAGAAGGAAATGAGAATTCAGTGACCTCTCCTGAACCTATCTAGTCACCACCTGGTTAAGAACTGATGCATTAACAAATTATTTCATTAACTAAAAAAAAAAAATTACATTTAGGCATTTGGCAGACACTTTTATCCAAAGCGACTTACATTGCTTTATCCTATACATTTTACATAGGTATTTGCAATCCCCTGGGATCGAACCCACAACCTTGCTCTTACCACTGAGTTACAGGAAAGCTAAAAAAAAAAAAAAAAAAAAAACGAGGGGGTAAAACAAAAATACAAGGGATAAATAAGAGCAGGCAAACAGGAAGGCAGACAAACTGACACTGGACTAGAACTGGGAAAACTCACTGACAGGAAACACGACGCAACATCTTCAAGAACAAGGATGCAAGCACTGGAACACAGCGCTCTAAAAGCATCCAACTAAGTCTACGAACAGGCGGGTACAGAACAAACAAGAACAAACGAGCACAGGACAGAGAATACAAGGGAAATAAATAGGGCAGGCAATAGGCAGGTGTGGGTAATGAAACACTGAAGGGAAGCTAACAAGGAAACGAGAGGGGCGGGGCATAGACGAGATACGAGAAAGCACATGGAGTGTCAATATATAAACACAGCCATGTCTATCTCACACTAAACATGTGATACTATCATGGTTCTACCCCAAGGCTGGAAAAGCCTGAACAGAAATGGCAGAACCATGACAGTTTATGCAACCGGACCTGAATTTATTAGAAACGTATTAAAAGCACACATCACTCATGAAGATGTTTTCTTTGCAGTTGCAGGGAGAGGACACTGGTGACTTCGAGGCCACAACTGCTGCTGCTTTTCTACAGTTCTCTGAAAGTACCAAAACCATTTTCATTGCTGTGAAGGATGATGATTTACCCGAGGCTGATGAGACTTTTGTGTTCAACCTCCGCCTACAGGTAGAGCTTATATTTAAAAGCCATTAATGCTGTTGTTTGAACTCTTACCATGAGAGCTATTATGCCCCCATTCACATGTGTCAAGTGTCCCTAACGTTCCTGGCTGTCTTCTCCTTGACAACGACCCACATTAGCACATGCTTGCAGTAGTATAAAAAAAGTATTCACGAGTGTCAGTTAAGGGCCCCTGTTTACTTTTGTCTCCCAGACTGTTGACAGTGAGTGATTAATGACACCAGGTCAAGGCTCCACTGTCTGCTTGTCCACTGTAACAAATAAACCTCATGCTGGCACAATAGAGCAACTTAAGGGTGACAGAGGACCTTTGGCTAAATGAAATTCGAGCTAAAGGAAGTCAAAAGAAGGCTAGACCATCATTTACATGACATCATGGGAGAAAAAAATATTAGTGTCCCTAACAAATGCCTTTCACTGATTCGTACGACCCTATGCTGTGGTTTGGAAACTTCAATGGGAGATGGAGGAAGAGTGTGTACTTGCTGTGGTAATGAACAAGGCCTCAGTCACAGAAAGCATTGGAATTGTCTCAGCATGTTTATTCTACAGTTGAAAGAAAAAGTATGTGAACCCTTTGGGCTTACTTGGATTTCTTCATAAATTGGTCATAAAATGTGTTCTGATCTTCATCTAAATCACAACAATAGAGTCTGCTTAAACTAATACCGCACAAACATTATATGTTTACATGTTTTTATTGAACACAACATGTAAACATTCATAGTGCAGGGTGGAAAAAGTATGTGAACCTTTGGGTTTAATAACTGGTTGACCCTCCTTTGGCAGCAATAACCTCAACCAAACGTTTCCTATAGTTGCAGATCAGACCTGCACAACGGTCAGGAGAAATTTTGGACCATTCCTCTATACAAAAGCGTTTCAGTTCAGCAATATTCTTGGGATGTCTGGTGTGAATCGCTCTCTTGAGGTCATGCCACAGCATCTCAATCGGGTTGAGGTCAGGACTCTGACTGGGCCACTCCAGAAGGTGTATTTTCTTCTGTTGAAGCCATTCTGTTGTTGATTTACTTCTATGCTTTGGGTCGTTGTCCTGTTGCATCGTCCATCCTCTGTTAAGCTTCAGTTGGCGGACAGATGGTCTTAAGTTTTCCTGCAAAATGTCTTGATAAACTTTGGAATTCATTTTTCCATCGATGACAGTAATCCGTCCAGGGCCTGAGGCAGCAAACCAGCCCCAAACCATGATGCCCCCTCCACCATATTTCACAGTTGGGATGAGGTTTTGATGTTGGTGTGCTGTGCCTTTTGTTCTCCACACATAGCGTTGTGTGTTCTTTCCAAACAACTCAATTTTGGTTTCATCTGTCCACAGAATGTTTTGCCAGTAGTGCTGTGAAACATCCAGGTGCTCTTTTGCAAACTTCAAACGTGCTGCAATGTTTTTTTTGGAAAGCAGTGGCTTCCTCGGTGGTGTCCTCCCATGAAGTCCATTCTTGTTTAATGTTTTCCTTATTGTAGATTTGTCAACAAAAATGTTAGCATGTGCCAGAGATTTCTGTAAGTGTTTAGCTGACACTCTAGGATTCTTCTTCACCTCATTGAGCATTCTGCGCTGTGCTCTTGCAGTCATCTTTACAGGACGACCACGCCTAGGGAGTGTAGCAATAGTGCTGAACTTTCTCCATTTGTAGACAATCTGTCTTACCGTGGACACATGGACATCAAGGCTTTTAGATATACTTTTGTAGCCCTTTCCAGCTTTATGTAAGTCAACAATTCTTGATCATAGGTCTTCTGAGAGCTCTTTTGTGAGAGGCATGGTTCACATCAGACAACGCTTCTTCAGAACAGCAAACTCAAAACTGGTGTGTGTTTTTTATTGGACAGGCCAGCTTTGATCAACACATCCAATCTCATCACATTGATTTGACCCGAGGTTGGCTGACTCCTGGCTCCAATTAGCTCTTGGAGAAGTCATTAGCCTAGGGTTACACATACTTTTCCACCCTGCACTATGAATGTTTACATGTTGTGTTCAATAAAAACATGAAAACATATAATGTTTGTGTGGTATTAGTTTAAGCAGACTGTGTTTCTCTATTGTTGTGACTTAGATGAAGATCAGAACACATTTTATGACCAATTTATGAAGAAATCCAAGTAAGCCCAAAGGGTTCACATACTTTTTCTTTCAACTGTATCTCTGCATTGCTACTGCAACAAATGCTCAGCTCCTGAAGGAAAGCTGATACAGCAGGGAAAATCTAATTTGAATGGAGGCCTGTAAAAAGAAAGAGCACACAGTCTTGCTAGTTTATCTTTAAACCCTGTCTTTGTTTGTTCTCTTTATGATACACGCACTGATGCAAACTTTGCTTTGTAAAAACCATCAAAGTTGCATTGTTTCATTCAAATTTTGAGACGTACTTTCTGTATATTTGCGTAACTTTTCAGACTTCTTCAAACGGTGTGACAGTGGGAACTCCAAATACTGCCACCATCACCATCTTGTCCAATGACAACGCCTTTGGAATAATTTCCTTCAACTCAGTAAGACTTTCTCCATTATTTCCTCAATGATCACTTGCGAGAAATTGTTTATAAAACACTGGGAGGTCAAAAGGGTCTCTAGAAGATACTTTAACTTGTTTTGTGGGGGTGGGGTGGGTAATTAAGACTCGGGGTTGGGGGGTAGGTGGATTGATGGGAAAATTCGCTTAGATGGGAGTCCACGAAAACTGCTGAGTTGCTAAGAAAAAAGAAAAAGACTGGATAAATGGATATGCTGGATTAATTTGTTAATAATGTTGTCATGGATAATAAGTGGACTTTTGACATTGCGCAGTTTTATGATTTGAAAAAATAATTGTCCTTATTTCCCCTAAAATTCTGTCATCATTTACTCTTCCTCTTTTCATTTCAATCCTTTATGATTTAGGTTCTTCTGTAGAACACAAAATAAGTTTTTTTTCAGTTTCTCTACTCATTTAGTATGCACTTTACTGCCTTATTATATATAAATTTTATTTCTATATCTATATAACACTACATCTACTTACAAAATTATCCATTTGCACAAGTGTACATACAATCTGTTAATTAGTCAACTCTACTATATACTACCCTTTACAATGTCTCTTATGTGTTATTATCCCCCATTTTCTGTAAAATTGTCTTTTATTTTATAAATGCATATTTTATAATCTTTAAGATTGTGAATCTTATTATATTTCCATTGTCACTGTGTTGAATGTCTGTACTAGAAACTTTCAACACCCAAGAAAATTCCTTGTGTGTGCAAGCACACTTGGCAATAAAGCTCTTCTGATTCTGATTTAGGAAAATGTTGGTAACCGAACAAGGCGGGTAACCATTTACTTGCTTTGGGTTTGTATATGTACAATAAAAGGGAATCGGCACCTCCATTGTTGTCCCTTCACATGTTAGGGATTGTTATAATAACTGATTTAATTACAGTGAACATTTTTTGTTTATGTTAAGACCTCCATTATCACTGTGGAGGAGCCAAGAGGTAGAGGCCTGTATGTACCTCTAACCCTTATAAGAGAGAAAGGGACCTATGGAACCGTGACTGTAAACTTTGAGGTAAAGAACACAACCGAAATAATCTCTGTCAAAACATCAAAGATTAAGTTGTTAGCAATGACATGCAGATTTTTTCTACAAACATATTTTTATATTTTCCAACTGACAGATTATTGGAGGTCCAAACCCTTCAATTGAAGATCTCAGTCCAGACATGGGCAATATCACAATTCCTCCTGGTCGTGCCGTTGTAGTTTTTAGCATCATGATAGAAGATGACAAGGTAATAAGCACCATGCACAGACAAATATTCACATGCAAAATGACAACATCAAGCAATGAAATCAGCTATGGGGTCCTTTACTTGAGTCCTAATTTGTGTTCCTATACGACTGTTTTTAACTCCATATCACCACTAGCTTCCTGAAGATGATGAGATCTTTACAGTTCAGTTGACAGAAGCAGCTGGTGGAGCTTTACTCAATCCTAACAGTAGCAGTTTGCAAATCAAGATCTCCCGCAATGATGATCCTGTCCGCTTCACCAAGCCCTTTGTGGTGTTGCCTGAGAGCATTGGTGTTATTTCTCTTACTGTTACACGTGGAAGAACTGAGGATGATCTGCTGATTGTTTCTGACAACAGAACTGTGTCTGTGGCCTATGCGGTCATCACGGGTAGTGGGGCTGGCAGTGCTACGCCAATGGCAGACTTTGTGGATCTGCAGGCAGAGAGGATGGTTGTTTTTCCTCCAGGTGTCCATGAAACAGAGCTCCACTTCAACATCAGAGATGACAACATTCCAGAAATTGCTGAGTCTTTCCAAGTGGTTCTTTTAGAAGAGACACTGTTGGGTGATGCAGTGCTGATGATTCCAAGTATGGTCCATGTTACCATTGAGCCCAACGATAAACCTTATGGAGTGTTGTCAATCAGTCCTTATCCCACACAACCCCTTATCATCAATGAAGACCTGACCCAGATGTGAGTAGGGATTATTTTACTGGTATAAAATCCTAGCAATAATATCTGCATGAGCATTACTGAATCTCTAGGTTATATTTGATTGACTGGGTGTAGTTTGGCTTTTATTAGAACCATATGGTGACACAAGTCAAACTTCAACACCAAGTTTCTAAATTATCATTGACATTGATGTACCAAATGCCAATTCTGGTTTGTTTGTTGGAGCTTGTTGGATCAATGTGAATTAGCCTTTAAGCCACATTCACATTGCAGTGTTTCATTAGCTACAAATTGTTAAAGCTGCAATCTGTAACTTTCTCTGTTTGAAACAAACAGTTATCAGTATTATTACCCAAACAAAATAGTAATAAACATAATAATAATCATTATAACCTTTACCAACTTGTGGAGTGACCTTTAAGTTTGTAGTGCCAGATATGTTAAACATCAAATATGTTCTGATTTCATTGTCAGGAAACAGTTGTGATACATGTTGGACCCACCTCCATCTATTTTCTTATATAGAGAACGTGAAGCCCTATGTTGCATGTTGCAGTGTTACCGCCATTTTGGGAGGATAAAACTCCACTGATGCTATTGTTTTGATATGTACCGTTACTTGTTTTGTTTGATGGAGGAATCGAAAGTAAGAAAGAACCATTGACTTTTCCTGGACGCCTCAGTAATGCTATTGCAGTTTTTAACACGGCAAGACCGAGCAACATTCAACGCGGCGTGACAAACTCTATATATCCCAGTCTCATTTCGACACAGGCTGAGTAATAATCTAATGGATGGTCTTCATTTTGAATGAGATTGAAACGTTTTTATGTAGTTGATAGACTGATCTTATCAAGTAACAATGTTTTTTCTGTATCAGATATGAAGGCATTATTATTGTGAGGAATGGAGGAACTCATGGAGCTGTTTCAGTTAGATGGAATATTACAAGAAACTCCATGGACGAGACTCTTGTGTCTGCAGACCTTAACCCCACCTCAGGTACAATGAGGTTTGCTGAGGGTCAGATGACAGCTGTACTGCCTTTAAACATCACTCTGGACAGCCTTCCTGAAGAAGCTGAGGTCTTTCTCCTCAGACTGATCCCAAGCTCTGTACAAGGAGGAGCTGAAGTTGGTGAGCCTATGGAGGTAAGCGGTTAAAATTAATCTTTTGATTTGATATTAGTGTTTTCTTTACCTAGCCTGTTTAGAGATTTCTGTAATGCATTTCTGTATGGAAGGCAGATCATAGATTGGTGGTGGATCAAATAAAGGACCATGTGATTTGATGTTGATGACAACTTAAAGAGCTCTATAGCTACCCTTTAATTTTTGGAAGGAAAAAGTTATCATTCATAATGTGCCCCGACAATGTTTTACTAACATGTTGAACTATATCCAGTTTTGAGGATATTCTAGACCTTTATGCTTCGTTTCACGCTGCTGTCAAATAGCCATGGTAGCAGCTCCATCTTGGACCTCAGTGGGAGGTTTGTGGTGAAGCATCCTGTGAGGTTCTCTTACAGAACAATTCTTCTTAATTTTCCTTTGGCTCAGGCATCTTGTCAAGGAGGAAGTTCAGAGATCAGAGCTGGTTCTTACTATAGTTGCCATCTGGCCAGAACCTATTCAGTTTAAGCAGATGTGGCCTGTACTCAGACACATGTGTCTCCCTGGCACATCGCATACTTGGGTGTTTATCCATGTGGTCCCAACACAATATAAAGCACCAGCGCCTGTGGGTCTGTCTTTTCTTGCTTGTTTGTAAAAACAGTGGACTGTATCATTTACTCCTAAGTGTGGGCATGAATATGGCAGCTTGCTTGCACTGATCTCAGTGGGAGCCCTGGTGTGCATGTGATTTTGGCAAGTTATTTTGGAAGCTTTGAAAGCAGAAATGTTCAGTCTTAGGTTTTGATAACTTAATACACCTTCAGTTTATTGCTTTCTGGTATCATTGCATATATTATGCGAAACTATGGGTGTTTATTGTCTTTTCATGATTGTGACAAGAGTTAAAATTTGAGCAAAGGCACGGTCAAGTGATTTCATCACACTCTTAGAAATGAAATGTTGTATTTAATTAATAATTATCAACCGGTCCCACAAAACTTAGTTGCTTAAATGGAAAAGGTAATATACAATTAATTGGAACATAATGTTTTAAGTAAATCACTCATAACTGTGTTAATTAAATGGTACATCACACACTTATTTTGAATAAATGTAAATTATTGTCTTGAATTTAATGATTATAGCTTGATCTAAGATGACCTGATTAAGTTCAATTTATTTAACAGAAATAAGCTTTGCTAATGTTATCCTCTTGTGTTGATTGTACTTAATGATTGGAACTTAGAGCAACTAACTCTGTAGGTCAAATAAAAATAAAATGAAATGTTCAACATTTTTTATATTATACATTTGTAACATTTATTAACTCAACAGAAATGCAAAAAAAATATTGTAACAGCCCATGACCTAACCAAAGGCAACTCTTTTCTGAACAAGGGTAACCACCAAACTCAAAAGTTTTAAAGAGTTAGTTATATTTTTAAGATAAATGAACATTAAACACTAACAAGTGTTTCTTTTTACTGAAAAATGCATAACATAAAACAATTATTTAAGAGAATAACTCTCAAAATGCAGTGTACGCAAAGCATGCTAGGAAATATAAGTCCTCTGCCCTATTATAACTATTTTATGTTAACACTACACAACTCCTTTATGTTGTCCCAACATGAATGGATTCAGTTATATGACTAAACATAAAACAATCATGTTACCATATTTTCCAAAAGTTGTGTTGATTTAACTTAAGCAAGTTAAGTAAATTGAACAGGCAGCAAAAATATATTTTTTGAGTGCAGACCAATCTAATGATATTGATAAAGAAACAACATTTGTATTTTGACTTATTTACTTTTTTTAAACTTGGACGTATGATAGAATGTAATTATATAACCATTCTTCTTTGAAAAAAAGTTAACTCTACACTTCCTTGTTTATAGATGGTGTTCTTCATTCAGGACAGTGATGATGTCTACGGTCAATTTAGCTTTCATCCAAAAGAGAACCAAAGTATTCAGAGTCAACCTGAGGGCAGATTTCTTTCGCTTAGCTTTCTGAGGGAAGGAGGGACCCTTGGTGAGGTACGACTTACCCTAACAGCCCTCTACATACCTGCCAGACCGCTGGAATCCTCACAAGCAAGAGAAGGGGTGCTAAATGGTACCAGTATCAACAGTCTACTGTTTAGTTCAGGCCAGTCAAGGGCTCAACTCACCTTGCCTATCCGTAATGATGCCTTCCTTCAGAACGGGGCTCAATTCCTCATACAGGTAGGATATTTTGTTGAAAGGCCTTTTGACAACGATGTTATTTGGATTCTTATTAAAACTAGATTTTACATTTATTTCTTTAGCTGAAGCTTTTATCCAAAGCAACTGACAAATAAGAGAGCATTTATAAAATTTAAAGACTAACATTTTCATGTGGGTCAATTGGTACAGCATGGCATTGGTGCTGACATTAAAGCTTCCTATAATGTTTAAGAATTATGTTCTGCATCTTAATTCCAAGTGTAAACGGGGCCTTAGAGTTGGAGGGCAATGAACATAAAACATTTTAAGGGGACAAAAAATACAGGCAAAATTGTACCTGTAAGGATATGTTATTATGCATTTTTTGTCATTAATACCAATTTATTAATGGCTATTTTGTGTTAAAGAGAAAATAAAACCTTAATCTGATGTTTAAAGTGAATAAAAGTGAATAGCCTCGACAGTCTACTTACAGTCTACTACACTAATAGGTGCGGGTATTTTAAGCAGGGTAAAGCTGGCAATGGACCAAAGCACTGTGAAATAATGGGGGAGGTGGGTTGTTGTAATGTTTTCCTGCTTACACAAATAATTTAAGTATGTATCATAATGTAACAACAAACCCAAGAAGAAAGCTCCGCCCTCGTACCATTCCACATGAAAAGAAGTAATGAGAAGTGTTTTTGAGGCGGGGGAGGTTTTTCAATAAAGATATTGAATAATGAAGTGCACAGATAATACAATTATGTTTTTTCAATTTTGATTTCATGCCGTTTTTCAGGATATTTTTAGGGGGGTATAACCCTCAGATGGACCACCTATGATTTACAAATGTGTTTTTTATAAATTGCAATGATTTTCCATATTTCTTTAGCTTTTAGTTCTAATTTTTTTATTTATTTTTACCGCAGTTTTTTGCTGGTTAATGGAACTTGAGTTGTACAGACATAAGGTATCTGGCTGTCTACCACGGGACTTGCATCATGTTGTTGATCAAGTGATGCTAACAAATAGTACACAAAATGTTAGAGCTCCCATAGAAGGCTAATTCTGAAGTGCTCTCTAAGGGGAGTAAACATGGTCTCATAGCATCGCTCAAGGGCGATGGCCAACAATGTGAAGTGCTTGTTTAACAAGTGTTTTCTTCCATAGCATCATGAGCATGGCTAAGCAGTCCAATTGGCATATTGAAATTTATTCCTACTATGTTTTATTTTTATTTACAGGTTCAGATGAAATCTGTATACCTTTTACCATTTTCTCTGCTGATACTTCTGCAGAATTCTGCAAAGAAAAATTAAAGATTAGTTTTCGTATGTGATAGTCCACCCAAAAACGAAAATTCTGTTACGATTTACTCACCCTCAAGTTTTTCCAAACTGTATACATTTCTTTGTTCTGGTGAACACAAAGAAAGATACGTAATTGACATTTCTGGGACATCATTGACTTCCATAGTAGTAAAAAATATATCTTTTTTCATGAGATATTTTGAAGAATTTAGGAAAGTAAACAGTTCTATGGCACCTTTGACTATTGACCATTGTTTTCCTACTATGGTAGTCAGGGGTGTAGCAGAAATGTTAGTTCCAAATATCAGAAAAAAGACATTTATACAGGTTTGGAACAACTTGTGGGTGAGTAAATCAGTCATTCATGATAGAATTTTCGTTTTTGAGCTGAGTATCCCTTTAAATGGAGCTGATACTATTAAATTCCTATTAGTAGCTGAAACCATAATCAAATTACTGTAATTTAGTAAACAAATAAGCAAGGTTCAAGATTTTAAAGGATGGGTCTGGGCTGTACGTTAACCTTTATTGCACATAGCACCGTTGCTACAGATATTGAAAGTCCAAACAGTAGCAGGACAAGTTTACTACACCCCATGATGCTTTGCTTAAAAGATAGGAGAAACTTCCGGTTCAATGTAAACAAACGCATTTCTGCTATATTTTTAAGTCAGTAGTTTATAGCAGAATGTGAATTTACACACTGACAGTTCCCCTTGAACATGAAATTACGATCGTGTTTACTTGTTAACTGTATTCTGACGCATTTCAGAGTGAAACAAAATTTCTAATGAGAAAAAATTGTGGCCTTGGCTTGTTATACTTCTTTCGATTTGATTGGATGTATGAAAACAGCTGTTGCATTTTGAAATGGAACTGAGAGCAGACTGACAGTTGAAGGGGAGGAGTTTGAGATTAAGAGGGCACATGAATTTTAAAAAGAAAATGACTTGCATTGGTAAGCTCAATAAATGCTGCAATATTTCAAAATAAATTTAATTTTTATTTGGAATTTCACTAGGACTTTAAAAAAGATCAGAAATATCAAGTGCAAAAGCAGCCTTTTTACATTGTTAAACATTCTCTCTACATTTTGTTTATAAGACGATAAGTGGAAGAATTACGTTACCTACTTTACATCAGGCATATCATGAGAGAAATGTAGTCGACATGATGTTTTTTTATTCCTACAGATTTATGACAACACGTTGGTAAAATACAGTGTTGAATCCTTTTAAATCCCGTTTACTGTGTTGATGATTACGTTAATCTATTTGAACTACCTTTTAAAACTGCAAGCTCTTTTTAAACTGTGAGGACATAAAGTCTAAGTGATGTTCCCTTTCTGTCGGTCTCTCGACGTTGTGTCGAGAACGACAGATGGGGTTCGCCCTTGAGAACCTATCAACTCTGACTACAAATAGAAAAGGCCAATGAAATTTGGCGAATGAAATTTGCATGCCGGACTCCGCCCCCGGATATCCGGTATAAAAGGAAGCCGGCGTGCAGCATTCATTTACCTTTTGTTCTTCGGAGCCATCGCTCATGATTACAAATCTAGAAGATTCTATATCTACCTACCTACAACTGCACTGCCGGATCTACGACGTGTTCCAGCGGATCGTCCCTTCTGCAGCGACCTTCCCCTGGGTGTCTCGGCGGTTCCAGTGGTGTCAGAGCAATTTTCAAAAAACTGTCCTTTTCAGGGCTAAAAACTCTACAGCGCGGCATGTCCCGCTGTTCTCTTGGGTGCGGTTCCCTCATCGAGGAGGGGGATGGACACGATCGCTGTGTTAGGTGTCTGGGCGTCCAGCACGCCGAAGCAGCGTTCGTTGACACATCTTGCCTGCACTGCGGGCAGATTGTCATACAGGAGTTGCGGTCACGGTTGGCTGTCTTCCTACGGGAACCAGCCAACATTTCGTCTGCTACCCGGGCTGTGACATCTATGGCTAAGGCCCGGATCTCCGACCCGCTTAGCGACGTTAGTGATTTGGTGAATCCTGCGAACGTAAACCCGCCAGCCAAGTGCTCACGGGCCGCTCGCACCTCAGTACGCTCTTCTGAACGTTCCCCAACCGGCAGTGGCACACCGTCCGGATCCTCCTCCGCGCATTCGGAAACGGAGCACGGAGTAGATGAGATGTCTATCGCAGCATCGGAGGGAGAGCTGGCATCCGACAATGAACAATCCGAGCTTCCCCCCCGGGGGCCACAGCTCTGGAAGCAGAAGTCGAGATGTCGGCCATGCTAACCCGGGCTGCCGCGAGCATTGGGCTGCAATGTACACCATTGCCTCTCCCCCAACGCTCGCGGTTGGACACGTGGTTTCTGGGGTCGGAACGCGGTGCCAAACCGTGCCCACCCCCGGTTCCATTTTTCCCGGAGGTGCATGAGGAGTTGTGTCGGACCTGGAGCGCCCAACTCACGGCTCGTTCCTCGCAGACCAGCTCCGCCTCCCTCACCTCCCTCGGTGGGGCAGCCAGGGGCTATGTCGACGTCCCCCAGGTGGAGCGTGCGGTTGCGGTGCATCTATGCCCGCAGACGGCTGCCACCTGGAGGACCCGACCTCGTCTTCCGTCCAAAGCCTGTAAGACTTCTGCTTCCCTGGTAGCGAAGGCTTACAGTGCTGCGGGCCAGGCTGCCTCCTCTCTCCACGCCATGGCCATCCTACAGGTCCATCAGGCGAAGGCGTTGAGAGAGCTTCATGAGGGTAGGGCCGACCCGGGAGTCATGCAGGAACTCCGCGCCGCCACTGACCTCGCTCTAAGGGCGACTAAAGTGACGGCACGGGCCCTGGGTCGGACGATGTCCACTCTGGTGGTCCAGGAGAGACACCTCAACCTTGCGAGTATGAGTGAAGCCAACAAAGTACGCTTTCTCGACGCACCCATCTCGCAGGGTGGGCTGTTCGGTGACAACGTCGAGAGCTTCGCGCAGCAGTTCTCGGTGGTGAAGGAGCAGACGGAGGCGATAAGCCACATCCTACCGCGCCGCGACTCGACCGCCCCCAGGCCTTCGAGTTCCGGGAGAGAGGTGTGCGAATACTCAACTATCTCGACGACTGGCTTATCTTGGCACACTCGCGAGATCTGTTGTGTACACAGAGGGATATGGTGCTCCGGCACCTAGATCGTTTGGGTTTTCAGGTCAACCGGGAAAAGAGCAAACTCTCCCCAGCGCAGAGTATCCTCTTTCTCGGTATGGAACTCAACTCTGTCACGATGTTGGCGCAGCTGTCCGCAGCACGCGCCCAGTCAGTATTGGATTGCCTGGAACATTTCAGGCTGTCGGCGGTCCCCCTGAAACAATTTCAGAGGCTCCTGGGACACATGGCATCTTCCGCGGCAGTAACACCCCTCGGATTGATGCACATGAGACCGCTTCAACACTGGCTACAGAGTCGAGTTCCGAGGACGGCGTGGCACACCGGCAGCAGGCGTATGGTGGTAACTCCTGTTTGCCGACGTACCCTAACCCCATGGTCTTCCATGACCTTTCTCCGAGCGGGAGTGCCCCTCGGCCAGGTTACGAGGAACGTCGTGGTGACGACGGACGCCTCGCTGCAGGGGTGGGGTGCAGTGTGCAACGGGCACGCAGTAGCGGGGCGCTGGATGGGCCCCCGGCTGCGCTGGCATATCAATTGCCTAGAGTTGTGGGCTGTACTGCTTGCACTGAGAAGGCTCCGGCCTCTAGTGCAAGGTCAGCACGTACTGGTCCGCCTAGACAGTACCACAGCCGTAGCGTACATCAATCGCCAGGGTGGCGTGCGCTCACGGCAGCTAACACAACTTGCCCGACGCCTCCTCCTGTGGAGTCAGCAGGTGATCCGCTCCCTGTGGGCCACCCACATCCCAGGCGTACTGAACGAGACAGCCGACGCGCTCTTTCGCCAGTACACACCCTGCGGAGAGTGGCGACTCCACCCTCGTGCAGTCCAGCTTATTTGGGTGCGATTCGGACAGGCACAGATAGACCTCTTTGCCTCCCGCGACACCACCCATTGTCCGCTTTGGTACGCCCTGACCGAGGCCCCCCTCGGCATGGATGCCCTAGCGCACAGCTGGCCACGAGACAAGCGGAAGTACGCCTTCCCCCCAGTGAGCCTCCTTGCACAGACACTGTGCAAGGTCAGGGAAGAGGAGCATCACGTGTTACTGGTTGCGCCGTACTGGCCCAACCGCACTTGGTTCTCGGAGCTCATGCTCTTGACAACAACTCCCCCCTGGCCCATTCCCCTGACAGAGGACCTGCTCTCTCAGGGGATGGGCACGTTCTGGCATCCCAGGCCAGACCTCTGGAACCTCCATGTCTGGTCTCTGGATGGGACGAGGAGATCCTGAGTAGGTTACACCCTGCTGTGGCTGAAACCATCACACAGGCCAGAGCGCCATCCACTAGGCGGTTATACGCCTACAAATGGCGCCTCTTCTCATCCTTGTGTCTCTCCCAAAGAGAAGACCCACAGAGATGCTCGGTCGGGATCGTGCTGTCCTTTCTACAACAGAGATTGGAGACTAACATCTCCCCTTCCACACTGAAAGTGTATGTAGCCGCAATTGCCTCTCATCACGACTCAGTGGACGGAAGGTCTCTAGGGCAGCACGACCTGGTCACTAGGTTTCTAAGGGGCGCGAGAAGACGCAACCCGCCTCGTCTCTGCCCCATACCCTCATGGGACCTAAACGTAGTCCTGAGGGGCCTTTCCGAGCCCCCCTTCGAGCCCCTTGAAGCTTCCGATCTTCCTCACCTATCGAGTAAGACGATTCTTCTTATGGCGCTCACCTCCTTCAAGAGGATAGGGGACCTCCATGCATTCTCTGTGTCCCCGGATTGCCTTGATTTCGGCCCTGGCGACTCTCAGGCTACCCTGAGACCCAGGCCCGGATACGTGCCCAAAGTTCCCACTACTCCCTTTTGGGACCAAGTGGTGAACTTGCAGGCGCTCCCCATCGGGGAGGAAGACCCAACCCGGTCCGTGTTGTGTCCAGTACGCGCACTGCGCCTCTACTTATACCGCACACAGAGCTTCCGCAGTTCTGATCAGCTCTTTGTCTGTTTTGCAGGACAGCAGAAGGGGAAGGCTGTCTCCAAGCAGAGATTAGCGCACTGGATCGTGGTTGCTGTTACTACGGCATTCCGGTCACAGAATCTACCATGTCCATTGGCGGTCACGGCTCACTCCACACGGGGTATAGCCACCTCATGGGCACTGGCCAGAGGCGCGTCTCTAGCAGACATTTGTAGAGCTGCGGGTTGGGCTACGCCCACCACCTTCGCAAGGTTTTACAACCTTCGCGTAAACCCGGTGTCAGCCCACGTCCTAAGTGGCGACATGTAGGATTGGCATCCGGGAGGGCGTATGCCTGCGAAAGCACCTTCCCACCCTCCAGAGGTTGGGTCAGTGTGCTATCTACCTTTTTTTTCTTACCCAAACACATGGCTAAGAGAATTGATACCTCACCAACCTTCCTTCTTACCCAGATGCTGGTTAAGAACAGGCATTCGATCCATCACTAAGCAAGCACCTCCTGGGGGTTGGCTGGGCAGAGCAGCCTTCCCCCTTATGCCGGGATACCTTATGACCTATCACACATAGTTCTAACCGGACCTGTGCTATCAGACGCAGTAACACCCCCACCGTGGGCTGTTCCGTCTGCTATACCCTCATGACAATGGTTCCCACACCAGGTAACCCATGAGCTTCCCCAGGTGGACCTCCACCTCGCGGTTAACTACCCAGTCCCCACGTTCCATGCGTTCTCCTCCAAGGACGAGACCATACTTATATCTCCACCATTCCTCCCCACGGGTAGGAGGTGACTTCTGCAGCGCTTCTCTGATTAAGAGTTGCGCTTTCCCGGTGTAAACCGAACCGGACGGCCTCTCGCCTGTAGAGAGCTAAGGCCCCGTCCGTGAAAGTTACCGGTCAGGGCTGTACCCATCTTTCTCCAAGAAAGCTCTGGAACCCCCTGACCACCACACTGGAAGGTTACAAGTTTCACGAAGCTTCGAGCTGACACGCCCAGGCTTGTTACCATCGCTTCGCTGAGATTGTGACGCGATACAGCATTTGTGGCGTTTTCCATAGATAACCCCATCTGTCGTTCTCGACACAACGTCGAGAGACCGACAGAAAGGGAACGTCTTGGTTACGTATGTAACCTCAGTTCCCTGATGGAGGGAACGAGACGTTGTGTCCCTTATGCCACAAACCTGTATCGTTTCTATTGCAGTTTTGAGAGGCTCTCAGGCTCTTCAGAACAAGAGGTAAATGAATGCTGCACGCCGGCTTCCTTTTATACCGGATATCCGGGGGCGGAGTTCGGCATGCAAATTTCATTCGCCAAATTTCATTGGCCTTTTCTATTTGTAGTCAGAGTTGATAGGTTCTCAAGGGCGAACCCCATCTGTCGTTCTCGACACAACGTCTCGTTCCCTCCATCAGGGAACTGAGGTTACATACGTAACCAAGACGTTTAATGTTCATTATCTATTTGCTTGAGATAAGCAGTCCACATTTTGAAGTTCGTCTTTTAAAAACTGTACAGTCACTCACAAAAGCAATTCATCTTAACTTTAGATCTGTTTGTGAAGCGCTCTTTTTTATAATGTGAAAGCTTTGCCTGGTTTAAAGTGCAGCCACGAACAGCAGGTGTTACTCATCAGTTTTGATTTTTTTTTTAATAGATTACCACATGAAACCAACAGTTTTAAAATTAAAAATATGAATCACAATCTAATTTTCTGTCATCAGAATAAGTAATTCATGTGCAATACTACTTCCGCCGTTTCGTTTTTACCGAGCACCCTCTGGAAACTTGTGGATACTGTTATGCAAGGGATAATGTACAGGCAGCTGGTTGCGAAGCAGAGGGTCTGGTATCACACTAAAAGGGGCTTATTTCGCGATATCAGCCGACTGCTTGAACATTATCCCGCTTATTACACGGCTACTTGCCACATGAGAAAAAAAACTGGACATTAAATGTGAAAATGAAATATTTTATTAGCTAGTTTTTACAGAATGCAGACCTTCCACGAGGATAAGCCGTTTAGTTTCGAAGAAACGATGTCAAACGTCACGAACAGGCAAATTGGTTTAATCATTTGTAAATATAATGTCATATACTGTATGTATTTAAAAAACATATTTATAAATTTTCTTGTGTAATATTAAACTTCCCCTCTCAAAATGATTTGCAGAATCCGGGTTACACGGTGTTATTACTTTTGATTGGCTGCTATTAGAACCCTTGGAATGTCGCGACTGGCCAGTCAGAATCAAGCATCAAGCATTCAAATGAGCCATGTAATAACTTAATTTACAAAAACGAAAAGTGCGGGTCATCACATAAATAGACTGGTAACTGAAAAAAGACATGAACGTTATACAAATGGTTAAATTAGGGCCATATCATTTTTAGTTTTCCCCAAATTTGTTACATTTTTCAATGCTTTACTATACAGCAGCAAAGTATAGCTTCACTAAAGAGTGAAATGCTTGTAAAATAAACTTAGTACAACTTTGTGGATTAAGTACATGTGATAATTTCCTTGTGAAGTAAGATACAGACAAATCCACGAGTGTCACACTTGTAACATGTTAAAGGTTGCAACTCATTCACTCATAAACATGCAGAACAAATAAAGGACACATTTAAATAGTAGAATTCCGCTTTCTACTGATTCCTTCCATGTTTTCCAATATCAATGGACTGGATGCAGCTGGAAAACAAGTTTTAATTCCAAAACTAAATAAAATAATAATAATAGTGATGCGCCATTAGTTAACCTGACACACGAGAAAGCACACCAACAAATGCGCCTCACACAAACAAGCAGCTCTGTCTAATGCACCTGCCTAACTGTATTGCATGTGTGCTACGCTATTACATTTATTCTTAGCACATACCGATTTTTTTGTGGCATGTGCAACATATGTACCTGTACATTCATGTTTACTTAAATCTGAGTTGTCTGTTGAGTTTTGTCTTGCAGACTTTGTGTGCGTACAGGATATGTTATTTTATATATTCTAAAATGGGTTATAAGTGATTTAATCTATTCTTCTTACTTCCACAAACCATGCCACTGATCTTTGTGGTTTTAATCACATCAGCACCTGTTTATGTAGATCAGTATTTTCTTCAGACTGAAATCAGTAATCCATTCTCTCTTCAGTTGGACAGTGTGCAGTTGGTTAACATCACCCCACCAATCCCATCCGTAAGTCCTCGCTTTGGAGGAGCGTTGAACATCCCCCTTAACATCACTCCTGATATTGCTAACGGAGAGATTGGTTTTACCAGTAATCAGACAGTTGTGACACTGGAACCAGAATATTCAAACTCCAGTTTGGTATGTAATGCTTTCACAGACTTTGTTGTGTTTAATTAGTTAATAAAGTAATTTAAGTTGAAAATGAAATGGATTTATAGTAAAAATGAGTGATGATATCTGGGTTCTAGATTACTCTTTACCTGAGAAGAGATGGGACTGATGGCCAGGCAGCGGTCTTCTGGAGTCTGCGGCCCACTGGTGAGAACAGAGATGATGTCACCGAGGACGACATTTCTCCATTTACTGGATCAGTGAAGTTCCTCTCTGGACAAAGTGAAGCAGTAATCAACCTCTCTGTGAAGGCTGATGACGTCCCAGAGATTAATGAGGCGGTTATTCTTACTTTAGACAGGTACGGTTTACTTATTGTTTAATTTAGGTGCTCTGTGTTCATGTATTAATACCAAAAAATAAAATCAAGTTGCATGTTTATTTTAAAGTATAGCACAAACATAACTTAACACACTTCTTTTCAATGACAAGATAAAAAACCTTGGTTTAATAATGGTGTGTTATCTAATACAACAAAATAAATGATTGTTTTCCCTCTTCACAAATGAATTGGTGTTTCTCTGAAGTATTGCAGAGTAACGAAAATAAGAGTGTTGTTTTTTTATCTGAGAATTCATTACTGATCTAAAAATAAATGTTTTGGAACGTACTCCATCCCTCCCTTTGCAGGGTTGAGACTGCTCGCTTTGTAGTATACTTTGGGTAAGTTTATACTAGATAGACTCCTTACTGTGTGCTGTGAATCACCTCTTTAAGTGGAAAAGCATCCACTCTGAACTTTCAAGGCTTTGTGTTAATGTTTTCGATGGGGGATGTATTTATCTTGGTGTGTGAAATGAATAGCAAGGGTGTGTTTGTATATGTTGAGGGTTACTGCTCTTGGAAGCAGAAAAACGTACTTGAACAATGCTTTTCTCATTTAGCACCTCATTTACAGAGTTCCTTTATAACTTTAGTGTTTGTATGCATGCAGCACATCTTGTGAATGTGTTTGTTTGGAACACTTCTGCCTGCAAGGCCTTTGTCAGACATTTTACTAATTATCTGGAGCTTTCAGTGCTAGCCCAAGCCAAGCCAAGATTTGTTTACACACAGGTCCCGTGCTGAGAAGGGAGGATAGAGGGCTGCTCTGAGACATGATATGTCAAATCTGTGTAACCAAGAGGCCTTAAGGCCAAGCTTATATAAGATGCTCTCAAATTCCAATGTGACCACAGTCATTCACATTCAAAATATAAATCTGGCAGTCTGAAAATCAATGTGTGATTTTTTTTTAGTATGGATTTTATGTGACGTATTATTTTACCCATAATCCCTTAAACATGTCTTTATTGTACATTATTACACAACAGTTAATTATATTTATTTATTTCAGGTTTAAAGGAAAGAAATATTTGATATGAATTAATCAACTGTCCAAAACTTTTTTTGGCAACACAAAAGACATTAGATTTGTTCATCATTTATTTTTCCTTTCTGTACGGACAAAAGCATTAAAAACCCTCTATTTCATAGAATAAAAAGAATAAAGATTTAAATGAATTCTCTATTCATGAGAAAATTTTCACTGATATCATCATACAGGATAAATGTGGACAGCCAAGTCCTGAAGCCTGGTTTCACCAGCCGAGAAATTGTCATTCTGGAAAATGACGATCCTGGAGGAGTTTTCGAGTTTTCCCCAGTCACTAATGGACCCTGGTTTATCAATGTAAGACAAATATCAGTAATAAAGTAGTCAGTACCTAAAAAAACAGGTTTTATATATTCAATATATGGGTAGTTCAAGGATCAAGAATCCAAACAAATATTGTCTACTTTTATTGTAGTAATGAAATTACATTTTTTGAAAAGCACATGCCTTTTGATGTTGCTCTTCCATGCCAAAAAGTTATTTTTAGCTTAATTATGTTTATTTTATGCGTTATTTAATAATTTGATGTTCATTCCTGCTAACTAGATTCTACTATAATTTTGATCCTAACTATTCATTTGCCTTTTTCAACATTGACTATGTTTACATGCACACTCTTAATGCGAGTATAATAGGATTTTGGCAATATTGCGATTAAACATTACCTCATGTAAATGCAATCATTCGATCTAAATAATGAGATTAAGCTCATGTCAGTAAGCTTACTCGAAGTAACATATGTGGCTTGAATCACAATATGAAGGCATGTAAACACCTTAATTGCATTTATGCTTTTCTGACCAAGGTGCGCATGTGCTTTTGTCATGCACCTTAAGTGCAAATGCTTCTGTCTTATATTATAAAGATAACCATTAACACACACCTACTGTATCTGAGATTATCGTTTGTGCTGTGTATTATAGGAAATAATCAGACTAAAAAACATTCATGTAAATGGGAGGAAAGATGTGTTATCATGTCATGTTAACATGCTACTGTGATTAAGTCCTTATACTCTGATTTTTGGAAATTATTACATTATCGGTGCGCATGTAAATATGGTCATTGTGTTTAGATTGAATCTGCACTCATACAGTTGTTACATGTTCTGACGATGTGTTGTGTGCAGGAAGGGGATACCGTTGAATTGAAGGTGATCAGAGAGCAGGGCAAGCTTCTGAACCAGCTTGTAAGATACGCTGTGATCCCCTCTGGAAATACTCAGTTTTATGGGGCTACAGGAATCCTAGAGTTCCAGCCAGGAGAGAGGGAAGTGATGGTGGCCCTAGTAGCCAAACCTGATGGGATTCCAGAGGTAAGAACTTGGTTTGTACTGCAGTTGTATACCAAAACCCTATATTTAAAAAGATGGATTATAAAGTAACATATGTTGTCCAAAGACATGCATGGTAGGTTGATTGGCATCTCTGGAAAAATTGTCCGTAGGGTGTGAGTGTGTGAGTGAATGAGTGATTGTGTGTGCCCTGCGATGGGTTGGCACTCCATCCAGGGCGTATCCTGCCTTGATGCCCGATGACTCCTGAGATAGGCGCAGGCTCCCCGTGACCCGAGGTAGTTCGGATAAGCGGTAGAAGATGGATGGATGGATGGATGGATTATAAAGTTTAAATTATTTGATCACTTGAAATATAATAATAAAGAAAGTCTGATTTTTTGTTTTCAGCTAGATGAGACATTTTCAGTGGTTCTTAGTAGCCACAGCACACCAGCAAGTCGCCTTGGCAAACGAAGACAGGTCAACATTACTGTGCGTAAGAGTGATGACCCATTTGGGGTTATAGAATTCATTCGGGATGACCTAGACTTCACCATCAATGAAAGTAAAGCCATGGAGCTTCATTCAGGTAAAATAATCTTGTAGGCTACAGCTTTGAGTCACTTTTTTGACATCTGTTGGATTTCATTGTTGGTCAGTCTAAAAGAATCTCCCAAAACTATCTGATATAGCATCGTTCCCCATTGGGAGGAGTAGCGGTTCATTTGGGAATATATCAGTGTTTTGGGTCCTCAAGCCCATTCATTCAGGAGATGTCAGCCCAGTGCAGGGTGAGATCTTCTTTGATGAAGGGGTGAACCTTAAGAACTTGACCATATTTTCTGTGCCAGATGAGGTAAAAAGGAGTTTCTTGAGTAGAGACTACTGTGTCTTATGAAAAATTATATTTTGTATACAAGAAGTTGATTCTTTGTTTGATGTAGATCCCAGAGAAGGCTGAAAATTTCACCGTCACACTTCTGAATACGACCGGTGGAGCAAGACTAGGAAACTTTATAAGTGCAAGCCTAAAGATTCAAGCGAATGATGATCCAGTATACTTTGCTGGTATGTTTGGGGAATTATTTTAATGTTGCCATTCCAAATGGTAAAACCGTTACAGGCCAGTCTAGTTCACATGAAACATTGTGCCTGCATCTCAGTATAGAAAATTTTATTTTATTTACATTTGTTATGCACCCTTTAGAGCCTGTGGTTCAAAGAGTACGTGAAGGGGACGTGGCCAATTTCACAATCCTGCGGGCTGGACTGGCTAATTTTATCACCACAGTGAACTATCGTTTTGAGTATGGTGACACATCACCAGGAGACTTCATTCCATCGAGTAATGACTCTACCTTGGTCTTTGATTTTGGCGAGTGGATAAAGAACATTTCTGTTGCTGTGACAGAAGATGACATACCAGAGACAGATGAACCGTTCTACATAATACTTTTCAACGCCACAGGTTTGAAACGTTCTATGCAGTCTGCTTTGATTTTCAATGCCTTTTATTTTGCAAACCTGCATTGACTTTGCAATGCATTTTTTAAATGCATTGACCATGCTTTGAAATGTCTAAATTGGCCAATTAGCTTCATTAAAATCCCACACTAAGAGGTAAATCCTGCTCTTCAACTCTGTTCTGTAGAGCCAATAAACCCACCCCATTAAACATTTGTTTTGAATTCCAAAAAGCTCTGTTGATTGGCCTTGACTCTCAAAAGCCCTCTCTAACCCCTCTATTGTGAAACACACACATTTGTGAAGAGGGCTGGATCACTGTAGAAAGTTAATTACAGAACTATCCTGTACCTCAAAAAGCAAACCCACCCAAGAGCATTTCCTTTGGTGGTTTTACAGCGAGGGATTGTATCACTGTGTTTATATAATGATACTGTATGCTTTAGCAAGCACAAACAGATTGCTGTGGTTAGCTTGTAACTCATAATTTTGAATGACATTTAGCATCACAGCTGAAATGTTTAGATGTTAAACAAATGTAATCATGTTTCCAAAAATTAAAACACGCCTTTACTATTGATAGATATGATTGAAGACTGAGTAAAGTACATGTATTGTTCATCGTGAATCTGTCAAACTGAACTGTCATTAATCTAACATCACAGTAGCAAATATACAAGTGATACTATTACTGTATTCAGTGTTTATTTGGGTGTTTGCACTATGACAGGTGATGCAGTAGTGTATGGTCAAGCCACTGCTATGGTGGTTATTGAGGCCAGTGATGATGCCAATGGAATATTCTCTTTGGATTCTACACAGAAGTCAGTGGAAGAGGGAAGAACTAATAACTTCTAGTGAGTCCCAAATTATTCATTACCTCTAATGGAATACTTGAACAAGACATGGATGTTATTGGTAACTTGTAAATCAAGACAAAACTGTATATAAATATTGATATGCTGTGTGTTGTAATGAACAATGTTTTCTTTTGTTTTATCACCAGTGTTCTTAGAGAAAGGGGACACTTTGGTAATGTTACAATATACTGGCAGCTGTTTGTCAATGACACCCCCCTTGAACCTCACAAAGAATTTCTGAACACCTCTGGCTCCATAGTATTTCGCACGGGAGAGGAGTCAAAACCTATTGTTCTTGAAGCCATCTCTGACAAGCTTCCAGAATTCACTGAGTTCTTTGAGCTCAGACTTATGAACATCTCAGGTAAAGACAATGACATTCCTAATGTCCTTTCTTAGTTTTATGATTTGTTTGTTGCAAGTCTTTTTTTTATGTTTCTTCATGTAAGAATATGTCTTTTGCAGGTGGATATCCTGGTGAAGGTGGAAAACTGGCATTGAAAGATTTAAATGCATCTGTTCTTATTCCCTTCAATGACGATCCATTTGGAGTTTTTGCTATTGACTCTAATAGTCTGGAGCGGGAAGTGGCAGAAGACGTCTTACTGGTTGATGACATGATGGATGTCACCTCCTTTACAGTACTTCGCCAACAAGGCACCTTCGGAGATGTGCGTGTGGCCTGGGAAATTTTGTCAGGATCTTACCCAGATGGTCTACCACCCATGGAAGACCTGATATTGATGGCCTTGTTTCCTCAGGCCGTAGAGCTAAGACCACACGCCAGGAGGCACCATGCAGGCACCGATGCACTCTTCTTCTCTGGACTTCCTGGAGCTTACGGGTCCATTAGTCCAGATACCCATTTGCAGATTCCTCAGACCTTGGCTAAATTCACTTTTTCAGTTTGGCTGATGCCTAATCCCAATACGGATGGGTTTATTGCTTCTAAAGGTAGTGGGAATGGAACTATTTATTATGGACTTCAGGTTCAAACCAATGAGTCCCATGTTACTGCTTTGCTTCATTACACAACCACTGGATCTAATAGTACACAGTCGGCACAAGCTACTGGTTCTAAATTTGTAGAGGAAAATTCATGGTTTCATGTCAGTGTTGCTGTAGAGGATGGAATTATTGAGTTTTATCTGGATGGGATCCCAATGCCTGGGGGCATTAAAAGTCTAAAGGGAGATGCCATTAATAACGGTGAGTAAAATTAGTATTTTTTTTCTAAATCAGTTTTAATTTTAACTTAAAAATATCAAGTGTTTAATTTTATTAATTGTAGTAATTTTGCAAAGTATATCATTATTGTTCAGTATGAACAATAATAGTGCCTGTGTCTAGGTGCTTCAACGATTAATTAACAATAATGTTCTATTCTCATTTCATATCTTGCTTCTCTAACATTAGTGACATTATAGACTAAAACTTTCCTAATATTGTATCAATATTATTCAGACATTCCCTCTCTTGTTTAATATAAAAATGTAATATAAATGTTTGACTTAAATTATCTTAATGCTTTTTTATGCAAAAGCTACAGTTATTGTTATATAGAGGGTATTCATGAGATGTCACTGCACACACAATTCTAGCGAGCCACGGCCACTGAATCGAAGAAAGCCTGATTGCAGCTTTATTCACCATTATCTGTACTCTATTTCGAACAGGATTAAATTGTTCTGCGATCTGAAATCTGCGATTTATTTTTAAAGTCTGCTGAAAACAGAAAAAAGCTAATGTGTCGCTGCTATTTTGAATCATACTATAGCCTTATCTACCTTCTTTTTTACAACTGTATATGTTGCGTAAATGTATAGTTTCCCCAGCGTTTTATTTTGTTAATAAAGCAGATGTATTTCATACAAATTTAAAGATGAACTTGTTTTCAACAACGTAAACATT
The DNA here is from genome assembly GCA_029783895.1 of Triplophysa bombifrons. Taxonomy (NCBI): domain Eukaryota; kingdom Metazoa; phylum Chordata; class Actinopteri; order Cypriniformes; family Nemacheilidae; genus Triplophysa; species Triplophysa bombifrons. The sequence continues at coordinate 12,009,065 of CM056451.1, read as the reverse complement.
TGTAATTCTTGTAAAATTCAGTTAACCTACTACATGTGTTTTGCTTATAATTTGCAGTTTATTGTTTATACTTTGTGTATTTGCCCCACCATTCAAATCAGGTATGAAATAAATATCAGGAAACTCAATTTCACGCAACATTTCAGAGTAAATCGTCAGGATCACCATGTCGAGACCAAATGATTTTTAATTTCAGCAAATAATTGTTTTAGTCCTACTTTCTTTGTTCCCTCTGTTGAAAGCCTCCATCTTGCTAAGTGTTCTCCCACACAAGAGGTGTGTACAGCCACTCAATGGGGCGTGTGTCTCGCAGGAAAGTGACGTCAATGCATACCTCATTTTTAGGTCAATCTGCCTACACATTTTTATAGTGTAGTCTACAGGCATCTTTAGTGACCTTATCTATTAATTATTGTGCACAGCTGGTAGAAAACAAAGGGTCAGATTTACCAAACAGGGCAAAATAGGATGAGAGCGCAAATAAAAAAATGCAGATAGGAGTGGAAACTTCTGCAGGTGATTTACTAACATTAAAAAAACCCAGGCACAATATCCCATTCCCATAATGACCCATGCGACCATTTGTTCTGCTAACGTAATGCTGTGCTAATTGAGCTACAGGACGACACATTTTTGTGTTTTTACATTTTTTGTGATCAAAAATGTTTTTACACCCTTCTTAGTGGTGCTTGATAAATCAGTCTGTGTTGTCATTTGGATTAAAGGGTAACACTTTTTAATACTGTTTCATACTTAATAGGTAGTTATGCAGAAACTAATTGTAAAATACCATTTAAAATAATTATCTATTAACTACTCATTAACAGCTGCTTAAAATGCTTATGTCAATAAACTGGTTATATATGTTCTGATTACTATTAAAACATTTTTTTTAGTAATTTTGTTTACTTTCATTCAACTTAATTATTTTATATCACCAAACTATTGTCTTATATTGTCATTTTCAAGATTTTATTTTATTTATTTAAAAGGCAAGAAACTTAAAGTGTACGTTTTTTAAACGTATGTTTTTTTAGGCCCTACTTTGGTTAATGGAGTGTCCAAAATTAAGTTTATGTACATACAATGTGTAAAAACACTATAATCTCGTAATTATATGCAGTTATTCGTGCCTTACTTCTTGACTGACTCTCAAATGATTCGTTCCACGATTCATCCGTCTAGGCCCCGCCTACCCTCTAACCTTGTGTCATGTGATTGGTCAGATGGTGTAGTCTGTTGTTATTGGTCAAACGAGTTCATCATTTGTCGCAGCTTGAACCCCACTACCATCATTACAGGATTACGGTTTACATGTGGTTGGATGTCATGTATATTATATGTGTAGATAGAGATGGCGGCGATTTTACCGAACCAATATGAGCCCGAGTCTGACGAGGAAGCATCATAAAACGCTAATCCAGTGTCAGTGGCATATCTATATAGGTGCACGTGCGGCAAATGTGTCAAAATTCAAAGTTAATAGTCAGATAAACAATCAGTAACACCCCAGAAATAACGGCACATGCTAATGTTAGCGTTATATGCTAATGTTAGCGTTATATGCATTAGCTAAACACAGACATAAGGTACAAAAATATTTCTTGAAGTTAAGACAAAATGAATTGTCACACTTACAGATTGTGATTCGGTGGAGCTAACAGGTCACAATAGAGTTGGTATTCCCCCTCTTTCAATGATAATCGTTTCACATACCCTACAGTGAACGCGCCAAGATTATTAAATGAAATGACGCGCGCACAGTTAAACTCTGGGGTTATACTCCTTTGGTATCATTTGAAAAATGAATTGTTCCCTCAGACGTTCTTCGTTTGGTAGTTGAAATAAGACGCACGTAGTGTCACACCGTAGAACACAGACTCTAGACATGATACACAAGCATCACGAACGAGCGACAGTGTTTGGGGGAGGAGACATACGTTTTCGCGTCAGTCTCAGCCAAACGTAGACGGGGACTATGTAGAGTGACGTAGATATGCATCCACCACTCATTTGTGTGATTCAGAGTCGACTCCCATTTTTACAAGCAAATAACTTTTTTATTTATTCACCTTCGGACTTACAACTTGGCAGACAGCTTACTTTCAAATACGGCAACAGAACAGACAGCATTATATGTAATTTTCATGATTTCATGTTAGCTACTCTTTAAGAAATACAGATCCCAATCAATGCACCACTTGTCAACTTAGCTCACAAACATACCTGACATATGTAGGTATGTGTAGATGTATGTAGGTACAAGTGTAGATGGAAAAAAGGTCCAAGCACCGATCCCTGAGGGACCCCAGTGATCATGTGGTGTGCAGTGGACAGCGAGCCCCTCCATGACACCCTGAAGGATCTGCCGGAGAGGTAGGATTTGAACCAGCGGAGAGGAGAGCCTTAGATTCCTAGCGATGACAGGGTTGCTAGCAGGTTCTGGTGATTGAAACGTCTAGCAAAATCAGGACCGAGGATTTAGATTCTGTCTTGGCTAGTCACAGTGCCTCTTTGACCGATAGCAATACAGTCTCTTTGGAGTGGTTTGTTTTGAAGCCAGACTGCTTGTCATCCAGTAGTTGGTTCTGGGATAGGCAGTGTTGGTGTTGTGCATGTAGGAAGGAGCATGTTGAATGTGATAAAGAAGTGGGCAGAGAGGTAAAGAGGTGTTACTTGAATCTTATCTGTGGTGCATTTATGGATGTAGATGAGATCCAGGGAATGATGAAAGCAGCACATCAAACTCTTCAATGTAGTTGTGAAGAGGACCAGGGGGGCGGTAAACTACAACAACGCTGAGCTGAGTGGGAAAAGTGATATTAACAGTAAGGTATTCAAATGAATAATAATAAGACATAGGGAAGTTAGTGTGGAATATTTCCAATTATTGTTGATAAGCAAACCTGTGCCTCCTCCTCTTCCGGTTTGGCGGGCAGAGTGAGAGTAGGAGTAGTTTGTGGAGAGAGTGGTTTGTCTTAAGGAATTTGAATTTTTATGGACACAAAATATATATTTTAATAAATACTAATAAAAACTTTACAGTTACACAAAAGTAACAGTAATCAGTGCAATATATAAAACTGGGTATGGTTTTATTGCAAGACATATCTGACACAAAATGTAAACTGTGAATCCAGGTTTCGGTTATTAGCTTCCAGTTGTTTCTGTAAATCACAGTGTCTTGTTTGCTTCTCTTTTCTGTAGCTTTCATCTGTCTGTATAAATAATTCATCTTATAAAGACAGCAGCGATTTCATGTTGATTGTATCAATAAAGTAAATTGATAGATGTGGTTTAGCATTTTAGTAGCATTCAATCTGAACACACTGCTGCAATTATGTTCATGCCCCTCCCCTTTTAAGTAACAGTGCATTATTTGTGGTTACAATACTGTAACGATTGATTGACAAGAAAAACTTTAAATTTTACCACTGACAATACAGTGATTAAGATGGGGGTTACTCTTTAGTATTTTTTTTGAAAGCCCAATAGATTGATTTGTTTTGAATTAATATAAATTAAAATATCACAGTATGGAGAAATTTCTAAAATAATTTGTTCAAATTAATTGGAACTATTCATATAATTAATCCTAATACCAAACAAGTATCTTTAATAGGCTGTTTACTGGCAAAATTACTGTTAGTAAATGGACAGTTCTGCAGGAGACATACAGCATTTAGTTGTAATTAGCAACTATTAAATACCTATTGATTAGTTAATCTTTCTTCCTTATTAGTTATCAGTAATGACTACAGTGTTAGGGCAGCACTAACCATTTGTTCTGCATTAGAATTAGGATTTGTCAAACCTGTGTCATATTTTTTATAAACCTGGACAGATTATGCTATAGATGTGCTGTATACCTGCTTAATACCTCAAAGCGATAGTTCACCTAAGAATAAAATTCTGTCATTAATTACTCGCCATGAAGTCATTGGGAAGATCTTCGTTCATCTTCGGAACACAAATAAAAAATTGTTTTGATGAGGTTTGAGAGCTTTCTGACCCACCATAGACAGCAACACAACATTCACTTGAAGTGCAGAAAGTTAACAAAGACATTGCTAATAGTCTATTACAGAGCTATTCTATATATAGAATCGGATACTTGCTAGATCTGCGCTGGACCAATATCCATATGCGCATGGATGGAAACTTGAATGGTTTCAGAATGCAGTCCTGTTGAAACGCTGAGTTTAGGTCGTCCAAAGTGCCATGACCTAATCAGACTCCCCAGAGGGGAGCCGCAAGCCGTGTTGTCCGTTGTATTGTCATCCGCTTTCTTTTTCCTTCTAAATCTACCAAAAGTGTAACGGTGGTGGTGTTTTTAAATGCATACCTGCCCTGCCCCCAGGTTATAACTAATAATCCCATGTATGAATACAACAAACCCTAAATCAAAACTATATCTAACAGTTACAGTGTCATGATAACTCAATGGAGAACCCAATTGCAAGGCAGAGACAGGCAGGACAAGATGGTAGGGGTTAACAGGGTATTTATTTAACAAGGAACACTATAACAAAAAGGCAAAACAAAACCCACAATGGGGAAAACAATACAGGATAATTTTGACAGAACTCAAAGACACGGACGCACTAAACTAAGAAATCAAACACTTAATACAAACACTAAACTACACTTACAAGACACGAGGGTGACAGGAACTTGGGAGACGAGGAACTAAAACAGCAACAAGGCTTTCACAGGAACAGCAACAAACTTTCACACAGCATGAAGCATCGAACAACTTACAGCAAACAACTTACATACAATGAACGCACACAGGACAATGAACACGAGGATGTTTTAAAGGGAACAAACTAAGAGGGAACAGGTGCAGGGGATAAACACTCCAGGGAAGCTAATTAACAAACTAGGAAACAGGAGGGTAGGAACGATGACGCAGACTAGACAGAGATTAAATCATCTCTCTCCCACATGAAACAAAGGATCCTGTATGATTCCACCTCAAGAACAAGAAATACCTGACAAGGAGAGGTGGAACCATGACATACAGACTATTTAAAATGGCATGAGCGCCAACACACAACCTAGACATTTAGATACATTTGTAGAAAAGGACAGTTTAATCACATAAGTTCCTATTTGTCCGATAAGTTTTTCTGGTTAGCCTCAGATGTTAAGTTAGAGATGAGACAGAGAGTCTCCTCACCACCGCTTTGAAGCTAGGTGTCGTAAATATCCCACAGAGAAACCAACGGGTTATCCAAACTCTCAGTGAGATATCAAAACCTAAAACCAGACCCCTGGAGCCAGGATTTGCTATGGTCTTTTGATGATGGTATCAAGAAACCAGGACAAAAGGGAGTGGAGGGGTTTTATAGCGCTTCTTTTTTTAATGATTTTGACCATTTGGCTAATGCCAAATACTCTACACTCATCAGTGTCAGTTCCAGAATAGTGGACCAATCAGAAGACCCCAAATGTGAGTTGCAATCTTTTGTTTACACTAGAAACTTGGCATGGCAATTTTAATTATTTACAATATTGCATCACATCTCAAGAGCATGTCTCAAGATGCTAACATTCTATGATTTTTAAACCTTTTCTGAGCACTAAGTCTCAAGTTTTTGGATGCAAAGACTTGTTTGTGTGAACTGCCCCTCAGAGTTTTGGTTGCGGGATCTTGGTAACCCCCTAGTAACCAAAATAATCACCAAGAACACAAAACTCTTAGAAAACCTGTGTAACTACAGCACAAAGCAGTGCCATGGCAACCAACCACAACACCCAAGCAGTGTAGCAAAACTTAGAGCAAGTTTCAACTCCAAACTGATTGGTTTACAGCAGTGTTTCTCAAACTTTTTCTGCCATTCCCCACTTTGGAGGTAGGCAAGGCTTCCGAGCTCACCTGTCCTCAATCGCCCCATCAAAATTGTAATAAACTTTGTCCACTGTCTGTCTTGGTTTTGTTTGCTGGTGTAGAATATCATTGTAGGGTTGGGCTGATAGATGATGCCATTGTCCATCTCCGATGGCTGATAGACATGACGATGTTGAACTGGCACTTGATTCCAACAAATGTTTCACTTTTGTCACATTAGTCTCGCTGCTCTGTGATGCGGGCTGTTCGTTGTAAACAAAAATGAACAAGGCAAAGAGGCATAAAACCCCACACTGTATCAGACTAGCCTGACTTCATGACTGTAGCTTGCGTTGTATAAAGCAGACGCGCCACACTTTATAACTCTTTTCATGAAAATGACATCAGAATAAGAATACAATCAAGCCTCACTTCATAAATGTAAAGCTTGTGCTATACAGATGCCTGAATTGATAACAAACCAGCTCGCACTGTATAAAGATGTGTCTCTGCACAGCTCGTGCCAAACACACCTCACTTTAAAACGCAACAGGTCGATGTCGTTGTCCATCGCAATGTTTCAATGTAGCCATCGTCCGAGGCTAATGTGGTAAACATCGCCCAACCCTAATCTATCGCTAACTTTTCTACACGCTACTGCCTATCGCCTCTCCACATTAAGTTTGGTCACACTTAAGTATAGGGGGTAATTTCCGCTATTAACAAACCATTAACTATGACTTTTTCCCCATTCAACTCTTAATTTGCTGCTTATTAATAGTTAGTAAGGTAGTTGTGTGGTTAAGGTATTGGGCAGGATTAGGGATAATAATAGGCATGCTAATAACAACTAGTTAATAGTGAGAATTGCCCCCCTATACTGAAGTGTTACCTAAAGTTTTTGTGCCGCTTCAGTTAACATTCAGACGTAAAATCATTCTCAAAGGCTTCTATGGTACCATGTGACATTTTCTTTGTAGTCTGATGTTGTTCTATGTAAGGCTTACATTTAAATGTGTCGTTGTTTTGTTTTGATAGTATGGTCAATAAATAAAGGATTAGATAAAAATGACCCAATTTCTACTAGGCTTGTTGCAATAGTCGGTGTTACTGGTGATACACAGTGTTTATCCCGACTACCGGTTACATCACTTGCCCACTGCGGCACTGTCCCCACCGTTGTTTTTATAAGTTTTATGGCAAAAAGCATTTAATTCAGTTGGTGACTGACTACAATAACGCGCCAGAGCACGTCTTCTCAATTTTGCTTAAGCGGAATGAGTGTCGCAATAAAAATCATCAGCAGGTGTCACAGTTCATTTATGGATTTCGGATTTCACGTGAGGAGAGTGAGGCGAGCTAACGGACAAAACGATGGCGGAAGATTTGGTTTCAAAGAGAAATGTAAATGTGCTATTTGGAAATGGTTTGGATTTAAACCCAATGCCAACAGGGAACCTGTAAACGTAAATGAGGCAACCTGTAAACTTTGCCTGATGAAGGTGGTAGAATCTGGAGGTAACACTGTGAATGTACACTCACACCTTCAATAGCACCACAAAAATGAGGCGGCCAAATTGAGTCCCCCAGCAAAAATGTTTTTTTATTTGTTTGAGCAGTGATTTTTCGTCTTGTTGATAAAGGCACCTTATTTAACGTTAAGTGTTTTATATTCGTTTGTTTCTTATTTTATGGTTGCACGATGTATGCAGTGCAACCCGGTGAGACCGGTACTATCAGTGTTTTTACACGTCGATTAACCGGTTGGAAAATTCCATCGACACAACATCCATAATTTCCACTCTATCCTTACATCTTAATTGAACTTATTTTACGCAGATGCTGCTCCCATTAGGATTGGTTCCAACCCAGATGGTGAACAGCGGTTCACAGGTCTTATTCAAGACCTTCGGCTGTACACCAGCCGGCTCAGCCGCTCAGAGATTCACGAGCTCCACAACCAACCTGCCAAGATCGATCTCCGCAACGTGTCTGGATACCTAACTTACAGGCAGGAAGAGAAACAGAAGTCGTTTGTGGTTGAGGTACGAGACGATCAAGAAGAGGAGGGAGAGGAGGTTTTTTACCTGCAGCTGGTGGCAGTTCAAGGTGGTGCCCGTTTGTCGATGCCCAGACCTTCTGCCGTCCTCAGAGTAATGAAGAGTGATAACGCCAATGGGCTCTTTGGCTTCACCGGGACATGTATACCTGATGTAAGTTGAAAATATCCAGCTGAAACACCTTATTTTCAGATTTATAGTTACGTTTTAGACTGAATAGCTGTTGTGAAGTGATAACAATTATTTCCCTGAGGTCCGGTGGGATTTGTGTTGTGCTTCGAATGGTCCAAATAGTAATTTTTTGATTGATCTAATGACAGAAATGCAATATAATATACATGACTATGTCTTCAGATGTTTATAAAGACCTTACATAATGACGTGTTATGGTCTTTTTATTATGTTGTAATGATCTATTTCTGGGTCCCTTTGCATGGAATTCGCCATGTTGTTTCTACAGTAGCCCTAATAGGACAAATAGCATTACAGAGCGCGTTTCGTGAACTGTTGGTCGCAATTCGCATTCTTCATCGCTAGATGCTACTAAATGTCATGTACTGAACATTTAAGAATTTTGTTTGCCAAGTGATTATACTTATATGTTTTGAGGTAGAATTAGTTCTACGCTATATTTCACCTGCCTCTTTGCCTGTATTAACCCTAAATCAACCTTGTGGAAAAATTGATAACATCCACAAATAACAAACCGCTTATCTTATTCTGTATATCGTTTGTTTTCTTATTCCAGATTTGAAGAATTTTGACAATAAAAAAATGGCACATGAGCAAATAATTTAAGGGAAATATGTAGCAAGTATTTGTATGATATAAATCCCATCAATTGCGGCTGAGTCCTTATCACCAGGGTGGGGTTAATTTGCTATTACAACAAGCTGGATGTACACTTCTGTATTTTTGCTTTCTTCAAAACATTCAATAAAACTTATTGAAAAAGCAATATGAATTAATTTCTTGGAGATATCCGATGAAAAATCGTCTGAAAAATTACTTTGTGAAATTACGATCTAATAATATTACTTTTAAAGGGCCTTAGTGGCTGCCTCCTTATGTATGATTTAGCTCCCCCGATCACATGTAACATGACCCCTAGTTGTGAGAACATGTCTCAATGTATATTTAATTTGGCTTCACGCCTGGGTTGATGGCAGGTGTGCATTCTTCTCTTCAAGGAGATTGGATGTAGGATATCTCCAATGACTTGTTCGATTAATATGGCAGATGGTTAGTGAATTCCTTTAGAGAGAAGAAGACCTCTCAATTATTCAAGCTAGTGACACTGTGGCATTTCCTTGCTCTCATGCTGTCCTCAAATGAAAACATGACTAAGCAGTAAAAGGCAGAGGATACGATGCTTGCATCCCCGCACCTAATGGTCCTGTTACAGTATAGCAACAACTAACTATGTCATCTGTTCTTTTATTTTTTAAGTTTCGCATTTTACCGCTGCGTCAATACAACCTGTATAAAAGTTTGTTAAAATTGATTAGAAATGAGAATTTTGTTTATGTAAACTTGGCTTAACTTGACCTTATACACTTTCTCACCTCTTATCAGATATCTGAGGAGGGCTCCACAATCTCCTGTGTAGTAGAGCGCACACGGGGTGCTTTGGACCACGTCTATGTAAACTACACCATCACTCAAGTTGATTATCCTGCAGAGTTGTCAAATGCCTCAGACATTGCCAATTCTACAGGCACCATCCATTTCCTGCCAGGCCAGCGCTCTGAGGTAACAGGGTTGATCTCTCAATCAGTTATTACTAGGATTTTTTATTGCAGAAGGTCATTATCAGACTTTGCTTGTGAGTTAAAGAGTATTTTTCACCTTATGTTTTTCTTATAATATCAGGAGATTAAAGGACCGTAATTGACACCAATGACAATAACTATATAGATAAAGATCAAAATTTTAAGAGAATAACACCCACACCACAACTATAAAAATACAGAGGAAAAGTATCATTGGGATCACTTAAAGAGCGATAAAACATTGAGAAAATATATTTGTATGTTAAGGCTCTTACCCTTAAAATGTGAAACTGCGTTACGAGGTCTTAGAATAAACATGTGAATGTTAATAAAGTTACTCCTACAGTTATCTGTATAGTTAAGTTCCTGGCCTGAATGGGTCTTAAGACTTACCGTACACATGAATTCAAAGGTAAATAGAAAGCATTCTTATAACTTACTGCTGGAAATGAGATTGATACTTAATTGGTATGGAATGGAAGACGTCTTGGTTACATATGTAACCTCAGTTCCCTGATGGAGGGAACGAGACGTTGTGTCGAGAACGACTGATGGGGTTCGCCCTTGAGATCAACTCTGACTACTATAGAGAAGGCCAATGAAATTTGGCGAATGAAATTTGCATGCCGGTCTCCGCCCCCGGATGTCCGGTATAAAACGAAGCCGGCGTGCAGCATTCATTTACCTCTTGTTCTGAAGAGCCTGAGAGCCTCTCACGACTGCAGCAGCATACGATACGTGTTTGTGGCATAAGGGACACAATGTCTCGTTCTTTCCATCAGGGAACTGAGGTTACATACGTAACCAAGACGTTCCCTTTCTGTCGGTCTCTCGACGTTGTGTCGAGAACGACAGATTGGGTTGCCTATGGAAAACGCCACAACGCTGTATCGCGTCACAATCTCAGCGAAGCGACGGTAACAAGCCTGGGTGTGTCAGCTCGAAGCTTTCGTGAAACTGTAATCTTCCAGTGTGGTGGTCAGGGGGTCCCAGAGCTTTCTTGGAGAAAGATGGGTACAGCCCTGACCTGTAACCTTTCACGGACGGGGGCCTTAGCTCTCTACTGGTGAGAGGCCGTCCGGCTCGGGTTTACACCGGGTGAGCGCAACTCTTAATCAGAGAAGCGCTGCAGAGGCCACCTCCTACCCGTGGGGAGGAATATGGTGATATAAGTATGGTCTCGTCCTTGGAGGTGAACGCATGGAATGTGCGTACTGGGTAGTTAACCGCGAGGTGAAGGTCCACCTGGGGAAGCTCAAGGGTTACCATGTGCGGGAACCATTGTCATGATGGTATAGCAGACGGAACAGCCCACGGGGGGGTGTTTCTGCGTCTGATAGCACCAGGTCTGGTTAGAACTATCTGTGATAGGTCATATGGTGTGCCGGCCTAAAGGGGAAGGCTGCTCTGCCCAGCCAACCCCCAGGGGGTGCTTGCTTAGTGATGGATGGAATGCCTGTTATTAACCAGTGTCTGGGTAAGAAGGGAGGTTGGTGAGGTACCAGTTTCTTAACCATGTGTTTGGGTAAGAAGGTAGATAGCACACTGCACGCTAGGTAGATAGCTAGCACGCTAGGTAGATAGCACACTGACCCAACCTCTTGGAGGGTGGGAAGGTGCTTTTGCAGGCATACGCCCCCCCAGATGCCAGTCCTACATGTCGCCACGCAGGACGTGGGCTGACACCGGGTTTACGCGACCCTACCCTCTTGACGGAAGCGAGTGCCAACAGAAGGGCCGTCTTACTCAGGTGAGGAAGATCGGACCCTCTGAGGTGCTCTCATGAGGGTATGGAGCGGAGATGAGGCGGATTCCGCCCTCTCGCGCACCTTAGGAACCTGGTGACCAGGTCGTGTTGCCCTAGAAACTTTCCATCAACTGATTCGTGATGAGTGGCGATAGCAACTACATACACTTTCAGTGTGGAGGGGAGATGTTAGTCTCCAGTCTCATGAGAAGGACATCACAATCCTGATCAAGCACCTCAGTGGGTCTTTCTCGTTGAGAAAGATGCCAGGACAAGAAGAGGCACCGTCTAGAGGTGTGTAACCGCCTAGTAGATGGGGCCCTAGCCTGGGTGTTGGTCTTTGCCGTAGAGGGAGAGTAGCCATCTCAGGATCTTATTGTCCCCTTCTAGAGACCAGACATGGGTGTTCCAGAGGTCTGATCTGGGATGCCAGAACGTGTCCTTCCCCTGAGAGAGCAGGTCCTCTGTCAGAACACTTGGTGCTCCTCTTCCCTGACCTTGCACAGTGTCTGTCCAAGGAGGCTCCTGGGGGGGGAAGGTGTGCTTCCGCCCGTCAGCTGAGCGCCAGGTCATCCTTGCCGAGGGGGGCCTCGGTCAGGGAGTACCAAAGCAGACAATGGGTGGTGTCGCGGGAGGCAAAGAGGTCTATCTGTGCCTGCCCGAACAGCACCCAAATGAGCTGGACCAGGGGTGGAGTCGCCACTCTCGGCAAGGCGTATACTGACGAAAGAGGGCGTTGGCTGTCTGGTTCAGTTTTCCTGGGATGTGTGTGGCCCGCAGGGAGCATATCACCTGCTAACTGCACAGGAGGAAGCGTCAGGCAAATTGTGTTAGCTGCCGTGAGTGTACGCCACCCTGGCGATGTTCGCTACGGCTGTCGTGCTGTCCCGGAGGACCAACACGTGCTGGCCCTGCAATAGAGGCCGGAGCCTTCTTAGCGCAAGCCGCACAGGCCCACAACTCTCGGCAATTGCATTGTAACCAAGACGGACCGCCCGCATTGGCCAGCGAGACAGTGTGGGCAGCTCTCGAGCTCCCAGGGACTGTGACAGGGTGACCAAGGGGACGGTCTGCTTCATCATTCCCTCGGGGGGTGGTTCGTCGGCTGGCGGAGCTAACCATCTGTCGTGGGGGGTCCCAGGAGGGAAGGTTGGCTTCGCATTTTTACCTGCTTGGCGGGACAACGGCACGCACTGTCGGTTTGAGAGTGGTGACAGCTGTCGTATGTGTACGACCTCACACCTCACCAGGTTCGGGCCCGATGTTGTTCTCCCTGGGGTCTTCCCGCCAGTGTCCCTTCTCGAGAGAAGGTTGCTGACAGGGTGGAGGTTTCCCCCTCGACCTCTGCTACCGGGGTGCCGCCTGTGGGGGCACAGGAACCGGAGCCGATGTCAAAGGGGTCCTGGGTTGCAGGGAAGCAAACGTCATGCGGGATCTCGGAGGCTAATTGCCACTGTCTGCTTCACCGTCGAAAACTGCTGAGCGCAGTCCTCGACGGTGTTATAAACAACCCACCCTGCGAGATGGGTGCATCAAGAAAGCGGACTTCCTTGGTGTCACTCTTCTGCACAAGGTATAGCCAGGGGTGTCTCTCCTGGACCACTACCGTGGACATCGTCCGATCCAGGGCCCGTGCCACCCGGGGGATCTCGACGTAGTCCTTTGCTGCCCCACCATCGAGGGAAGTAAGGGAGCCGGAGCTGGTTTCACTGGAACGGTCCGTGAGTGGAGCGTTCCAAGTTATACACAGCTCCTCATGCACCTCTGGGAAAAACATGGCACCCGGGGTGGGCGCGGTTTGCACTAACGCGCTCCGACCTCAGGAACCACGTATCCCCGGGTTAGCATGGATGACATCACTTCTGCTTCCTCCTGAACTCGACCGCTGGGGGTGGAGCTTGGATTCGTCAGAGTCGGATGCCAGTCTCCCTCCGTTGCTGTGAGCGACATCTTATCTACGTCACACATCGTTTCCGAGTGTGTGCGTGAGGATCCGGACGGTATGCCACCGCCGGTTGGGAAACGTTGAGAAGAGTGAATCGGGGTGCGATCGGCCCGTGAGCACTTGGCTGGCGGGTTTACGTTCGCAGAGTTCCCCATATCACTAACGCTGCTAACGTGGGTGGTCATCGGGGCCGTAGCCACTGATGTCACAGCCCGGGTAGCAGACGAAATGGTGGCTGGTTCCCGTAGGAAGACAGCCACCCGTGACCGCAACTTCTGAATAACAAACTGCCCGCAGTGCGGGCAAGATGTGTCAACGAACGCTGATTCAGCGTGCTGGATGCCCAGACGCCTATGCAGCGATCGTGTCCATCCCCCTCCTCGATGAGGGTGCCGCACCCGCGCTGGAGAATGCTCAGTTAGTCCTGAAAAGAATCTCTAACACCTCTGAAACTGCCGAGACGCCCAGGGGAAGGTCGCTGCAGTTAGGGACGATCCGCTGCTCTACGTCGTAGATCCGGCAATGTAGAAGAAGAAGAAGAATTCTTTGAAGGCTCTGAAGAACAAAAGGTAAATGAATGCTGCACGCCGGCTTCCTTTTATACCGGACATCCGGGGGCGGAGACCGGCATGCAAATTTCATTCGCCAAATTTCATTCGCCTTTTCTATAGTAGTCAGAGTTGATTGGTTCTCAAGGGCGAACCCCATCTGTCGTTCTCGACACAACGTCGAGAGACCGATAGAAAGGGAACCAGAATATAAATGGAGGTGAAAAATGGTGAACCGAAAACCAGAAAATGCTTGATAAAAATATTACAAGCATTTGTAAACAACCATTATGGTTTACCAAGCTATAGTGATCCATTATCATATTTGCCATTGTGGTTTGCCATCACAGGTTGAGCCAGTGATGTTTTGTGGACTGACAAACAGAGCAATGTTTCAATAGTGACAATAGTGATATCGTATTTTAAACATGTATAGTGTTTGCAGAAAAAACAATTGAGATGAGTAATGACTATAACTCCCCTACTGCAATACCCAAACTGCTCTTTAAGATACTAGGAGAAAAAAACAAATGTATGGTTCTTTATGTGTGTCACACTATAGGTCATTTTGTCACACTAAAGGACAGAAATGGTAGTTATTGTTATTAATAAATTCATAGACAAAACATTACAATCTAAGGTAAAAAGGAAGAAAATATCCGAATTGTTTCCCACAGAAAACATTTTCTCTGTCAATCATTCAGTCAATCAGTATGTTACTGAAACATTTCTAGTGTCTCCCTACTGCACAGCACAGCTAATTGTTATTCAAACTATATTCATTAAGATGTGAATTAATTTTATGAAGTATAAGGCTGCTCTTTCTATAAGGAATCATTTTGATTCTATTTTCTTTCTGTGTCATTCTCTTAGGATCCCCTCTTTTCTGTGTGAATCATTTTTAATTTTCTCTCTATAGATCCGTGTGCTCTATCTTCCATTCATTTTTCTCCCTCAAATTCTTTATTTCTCAGAATCAAAGAAGGACCATATTTTTTTTCATGACACATACATTCTCCGAAAACATCAGAATTGTTTTAATTAATTTAACAATTAAATTTGAGAACACCACAAATGATCAAAAATGAATGAGAAATGATTTAAACAATTGTTATTAAATTGTTTAAAATGCTTTTAATGTATTGTGTCACACCGAAGGACGTTTCAGCCTTTTGTCTCAGCTAATCTCCTTGCTGTTTCTAGCTAACCTGTCAACAGCAGTTAGCAAAATTATTTGCATAATTTTCCATGATTATGTAGTTTGACATAGTTTTTTTATAAATGTTTTGGTGCCTCACACCAAAGCACAACATAACTAAAGACTTTTTGTAGTAGTTCCAAAAAAGTTAAATTATTTTTGACAAAATTCACCATGTACACACATGTGTTTCATAATGGGTCTAGAATGGGGTCTTTTTAGCAAATGAATGTTGTTTTGCCCGATTTAAAATCAGGATCCGGTTTCACACCAGAGGACATGGTTTTCAGTGACAAAATGTATCAAGTTCCTACGCTTTTAATAATATATGGATGAAAAAATACGATTACCATATACTAAAACAGACACATATAAAATTATCCCTGATAACATTTTTATGCTTTTCATTTTAATTTATAAAAGTTTAATTTACTGATCCATGTTTGAGACAGGACAATTTTGAGAATTGGTTCAAAATTCAAATAAAATTGAAATCTAATAACAAAGCAGTTTTATTACAACAGGTCCATGTAAGATGATATGCTTAACCATTTACTGCATTTTAAATATTGACAATACTTATACTAATTTTTTTTATCTTTTGTGACAGTGAAAATGCCATATCACATCAACAACCCATATCCAGCCCTGGAAAAAAGGTCAAAATTAAGAGACCATTCCTAATTTTCATTTCAAATCATTAAAAATCAAGGTTATCATATAATTTTTTTTTTTACTTTTCCTAAATAAATGTAAAAATATGTCGTATGGGTTAGAAGTGAATTTGCTTTCAATGCATTATTTGAAGTTTAATAAATACAGAGCATCCTTTCTGTTATTTTGACCTGTTTACCCAGTGTTCATTTTCTACAAATAAATGCAAATATAAATTATATTTTTATTTGAAATTTGGGAGAAAAACTATAATTTTACCTAAACACATACTTATAAATAGTACATTTCTCTGAATGGTCTCTTAAATTTTTTTCTACGGCTGTATAAAGTTGTCATTTTACATAAAAAATTGCCTAGAAATTATTAAAAAAATATATTATTGTTTTTGTTTTGTTATGCCAATTCTCTTGATGTGCACATTTATATATTCTACAACCCTGACAACTGGATTAATATGTCTTAATATACCAATGTTTGAATGTTCTGTTGAGGTCAAATTGTTAATGTATGGCTCCATCTAGTGGGTGTTGAGGGCTTCTTTTTTTGTTTTGTTTTATTGACAATGGTTGCGTTGGAATATACAACTGGACAGCATGCTTAGGAAAGACTTTGTTCATGATCACCCTCATATTTGATTCTTTCATTCCTAAGGTCTTAAACCTGCTCGTTTTAAATGATGACCTGCCTGAGGTTGATGAGCACTTCCGGGTCAGGCTGGTTTCAGCAGAGTCAGGTGATGGAAAACCAGGTTCCACTCCAACCAGTGGTGCCAGCATTGATCCAGACAGTGCCATCAACAATATGTCCATCAAAGCCAGTGACCATCCGTATGGTATATTGATGAACTATTTTTCTTTTGCAATGTTTAAGTTAGATTTTTTTATTTAATATTGCCATATAGTCATCATGGACTATCCGTTGATAGTAAGTCTGATAAACATGTTCTGGAATTTCAGGCCTGCTGCAGTTTCAATCTGTCCCAGTGCCTGTGGGTATGATCACACCTGCACAGGCAGAGGCACATGTCACTGTTGATGAAGAGGCTGGTGTGCTCATTCTGCTGGTAGCCAGAGCACAAGGCCTGCTGGGAAGAGTGATGGTGGCCTACCGTACATCTCCAGTCTCAGCTGTTGGTTCAGAAGACTATGAGGTATATCAACCCCTGTGTATCTCTTTTTGTCATCACCTTTTTAAACATTTAGCAAAAATGAGCGACTCTTAAAAATGCATCGATGTAATTACATTATATTGCATATATATATATATTGAAAAATAACACATGGCAGTTATTGAATTTGAGTGTATTATTGCACTCCTAACATATATTTTTACTATTCAAGCAAAATAATTCACATAGTTTTAGGCTTACAGTAGCTTGGTTTTAGCATTAAATAATTTGAAGTGCAATGATACACTCAGCTCACAATTCAATGCACAATAATGGGTTCACATGAAAAAAAACTAAATGTAATTTAATTATCAAATATATTACAAATTAGGGGGGCACGGTGGCTTAGTGGTTAGCACGTTCGCCTCACACCTCCAGGGTTGGGGGTTCGATTCCCGCTTCCGACTTGTGTGTGTGGAGTTTGCATGTTCTCCCCGTGCCTCGGGGGTTTCCTCCGGGTACTCCGGTTTCCTCCCCTGGTCCAAAGACATGCATGGTAGGTTGATTGGCATCTCTGGAAAAATTGTCCGTAGGGTGTGAGTGAATGAGTGAGTGTGCCCTGCGATGGGTTGGCACTCCATCCAGGGTGTATCCTGCCTTGATGCCCGATGACTCCTGAGATAGGCGCAGGCTCCCCGTGACCCGAGGTAGTTCGGATAAGCGGTAGAAAATGGAATGGAATTACAAATTAGAAATTATTTTGCTGGTTGGGGGACCAGTAGGGTCACACTAAGTGGCGGTGGTGGCTTGTTCCATTAATATGAATGCAAATGCATCAGACCGGAACACAAGCTTGTGCAAAGAAAGGCACATCTGGGCTCAGTTTGTGAGCTCTCAAACATTGTTGAGATCTCTTCTGAAACGCTAATGGACACAATATTATAAGGATAAGAAGGCCCAGAAGTTTCCATTTTCTCTACATTTGTGACCCTGGACAACAAAACCAGTCTTCAGTAGCACAGGAAGATTTTTATCATCACCAAAAATACAGGGTATGAGTAAAAATTACAGATTTTTCTTTTATGCCCTAAATCATTAGAATATTAAGTAAAAACTTTATTTTTGTGATTGGATGGTCTGCTACAGTGCCTCAGATTAACAACTTCGAAGGCGATTTTCTCAATATTTAGCTTTTTTTTACATCCTCAGATTCCAGCTTTTAAACAATTCTTGTTCTGCCAGATATTGTCTTATTACTTCAGCTTTCAGATGATGCAAAAATCTCAATTTCGAAAAATTGACCCTTAAGACTGGTCTTTGTCTTGAAGAATTTGTCGTCCAGGGTCACATTTAATATCATTAATTTTCAGGAGAAATAACTAAAGATTTTACCTAAACAGACAAAGATTTGTCTTTTGTATGGGAATGTTCTAATGCATGTGCTTTTAGATATTCTGTGTCTTATGCAACTGTATATCTTAAGGGTGAAAACATTTCCAAGCTTCTTTTTGGAGCCCCATGATTTTCTTTTGGGAAAAACAGGAAATTTTTTAATGAAACACCTTTGTATGGTAAAAACTGCAAACATTTTCCATCTTCTGACAGGACACAGAGGGACTTCTAGACTTCCTGCCTGGTGAGAGAGTCAAGTACATCAATGTTACTATTATAGACAACTTTGTGCCAGAGTTGGATAAAGTCTTCAAAGTAGAACTCTATAATCCAAATGGAGGAGGTAAGAAAACTCAACTGATATTTACAATGTGTGGGAAATACTAGTACTAGTAGCAATACTACTCCTACCATCTCTATTAAATAAATTGTTCATCCGTTTCACATTTTATGCCTTGTTGTTTTCCTCTGGAAAATGAAATAAGAATTTGTAAATATTATTCAGCCAGCACTTTTGAATAAAACCGTTTATAGTTACTATGGTAGCCAAATCTTTTTTGGGGTGAACTATTTAAAGGGTACATAACCCTAAAATCTGTAACATTATGTGTCAATTTTAGACTTGACCTGCTCCTTAGTTTTCCTTTCATATTGTCTGCATGCAGTGTCTCTTATGAGCTTCATTCATGCAGTCTGCATGATTATGGAAAATTCTTTGTGATTTCAATGTGTTCTGTGTGTGATTCCTGTTGTGTGTGGTGTGAATCCTTTCTGCTGCTTCTTGCTTCTCTGTGAACCTTAAGTGGACCAGATATTAGTGAACGAGGGCAGTGGAAGTGGAGAGAGTGACAATGACTTCTTTCTTCCATCTTTTCACAATCATCATGGTAAGGTTCTGAAGACTGCATGCATTTTTCCAAAGTTCCTCAATGCTTTCTCCAACCTCCATTCAATACTTTGTTCACACTTTATTTTAAGCTCCTATTCTCGGTATTAATAAATCATTACCCATGGCTGGTTGCAATGAGAAAAATATGATAAAATAGCATTATGTAAATAAAATCATTCTACAGCTCTGGCATTATTATTGTTATTATTGATAGTATTATTATTACTATTACTACTTACTAGTTTTTGGGGTTTTAAAGCTGTCATTTGTGTGTGAGTTTACTGGAAATGCACTGAAATACTCCTTTCAGTTTAGTTTCAGTCATTGGGTTTCCTTCACTAATAATTTCATATTTATATGCACATTTGAACCTACCACGAAAATTTTCCACCTAATTCACAACACATGCGTACATGAATATTTTCTTACCCTCATCCTAATGTTAGTCAGTTAGGAGTATTCTAAATGAGCGGCCACGTGCACAAGTTTAGTCATTTGCATAAAACACACCCAGTCCATCCCCAAATTAGGTCTTCCCGCCTAACTTTTCCTATACCACCAGTAATCACTTAATTCAAAGTTACTCGAGGCAAACCAGTATCTATTTACAAACTATTATCCTAAGATGAAACATGCATTTTGTCATTTCGTCAGAGAGAGAGAGGGGGAGAGAGAGAAGGAAAGAAAGAGACTAGTGATTTTCGCATACATTTGCTTTCAACTGTTCCTATCTTTTCTCTTACATTTAGAATAAATTTTAGTACGGAAGTTTTTGTGAATCATGATTTGTTCATGAAAGTATTTGTATGCAGTTTTCACACACAAATTTGTGCATACGCATGCTTAGTGAATGAGACCCATTGTCTCCTTTCAGCTTAAATTCAGTCATTTTACGTGATTTACGTGTATTGGGGTCATGCCTTATGTAAGATTTACTATGTAAGTCCTATATTTAAAGTAGTAAAGTTTAGGAGCTGTTATCTTCAATGTTCAAATGAGACATTCCTTGACACTTCACTGTAGACTGACTTGTATTAGACAGCTAACCCTGATTTCTGCCAAGCTGTTCACATAGTGACCAAGGCCTGTGACCTATAACAACAGAGATGTGGGAAAAGCAAACGCTCATATATTTAGGGGAACAGCAGGGCTACATTTTTTTTGAAAATGTTGAACTCTTATAGCAAGTGTATTCTCTAAATAATAATGATAATGAAACAATAATGATCCGTATTGCATCACCCATTTAGCAATATCTATGCTAATGCCAGTACTGAGATTCCTTTAGATCCTCAAAGTGTTTGGGAAAGATGGATGAGTATTAAATGATATTAACTAATATATATTGTTAATTTTAATTTGGTTCAACTAACTGAAACGGGGTTATAAAAAAAACTTGATGTACCTCCATTTTTTTAGTTTTGACCATTTATTTGGGTTTACAGGATTCACTGACAACTTAAGTCAATAATTTTACAATTAAGAGAAATATTCTTAAAAACAAGACTAATTAATACGAGGAACAATCCTTTATAGGATATATTTTGAGTATTTTTTTGTGTATAAACCACACACAATTTGTGATTCATTTATGTTTAAAATTTAGACAAAAACGATTTGCCAATGGGTTGAGACAAAAAACTTTGAAAGAAACTGTTGTGCAGCTTTGCTTCTAAATGTACCTTGTTTCAATCATGTTTAGTTATTTTTACTGGAAAACAAAATGGAACAAAATACTGATTTACTTTTTACAGATTTTTGCAGCAAAAAAAGTACAGATTGTGGTCTATTCTCTTATTTTTCTTGTTAATTTGACAATGCAATGTGAGTAATAGTTTGGTTTCTGTTTGCTTTGAAGCTAACCTGGGAGCTGCTTCTAGCATCACTGTTACCATCGCTGCCTCTGATGAAGCTAATGGGGTCTTTCAGTTCAGTGCTGACTCTCTGGCTGTGAATGGGACAGAGCCTGAGGAGGGTAGAAGTACTGTAGTCCTGCAGGTCAGTCATGCTAATATACATAATGCATTTAAACTAAAATGAATAGTTTAATTCTGTCTGTACTTGTGGTCATCCATTTTATAATTTTGGCCGTGGAATCATTTTTATAAAAAAAATCGGGGGTCTGCCGCATTTCAAAAACAGCGTTCTTGTGTTGGTAAGAGAAATGTTTCTGTTGATGATGAATCAGCCTTTGTGTTTATTCAGGTGATTCGGACCTTTGGCGCTCTGTCCTATGTGTCATTATACTGGGAGGCAGATGCTACTTCTGAGGGAGAACTTGTTTATAGATCTGGGAACATTACCTTTGAGGTGGGCCAAACTGTTGGGAACATCTACCTACTAATTTCCCAAGATGACATCCCCGAATTTGACAAAAGCTTCGAAGTCCACCTCACAAATGTTTCTCATGGTCGGTTTGGAAATGAAACCATCTCCACGCTAACTGTATTGGCCAATGATGACCCTTATGGACTCTTTGTATTCTCTGACGACAGCAGGCCGGTACGTGTAGCAGAAAGCAATGCTGTTATCACTCTGACCATACAGAGGAGAATGGGCCAAATGGGAAAAGTGAGTGTGTCATACAGAACATTAAGGGACACTGATGCAGCTCCATACAGCACACCAGGAATAGGTCGGGCCAGCGCAGGCAATGACTTTGTTCCTGTCCTGGAATCAGTGATGTTCTTGGAATATCAAAATGAAGTTAATGTGACTCTGAGGGTGCTTGATGATGAGGAACCAGAGAGGGCTGAGTCTGTGTTTTTGGAACTTGTCAATATCACATTGTTTGAAGGACTACAACCTAGACCAGGTAAAGATCAATTTGGAGCTTTAATTAATCTAATATATTTTAAGTTAAAAAGTTAAGATGACAACTAACAATAATTGTTTCTTTTCTAGTTACTCTATCCCCTCGACTTGGACCACGGAATGTCACAGTGGCCCAGGTTATTATAGATGCCAGTGATGATGCTTTTGGGGTGCTACAATTGTCTTCTTCAGCCGTAAGCGTGCCTGAGTACTACACCGGCCCAATTATTAATGTAACACGTATTGGAGGAATTTTTGCTGATGTGTCTGTCAAGTTCAGAGCCGTCCCCATGACTGCTAGAGTTGGTGAGTAACAGTCAAATTTTAAATTCATAAATTTATTTATATAACATGTTTTAAACAACCGAAGACGCTGTTCCACTCTAGTGAGACAAACGTCTGTGTGATTTTGTCTGACGCACTTGTAACAAACGAGTCCAATGATCCAATTTATCCAAAGCGATTTACAGAGAGTTCAGGGAGCAATACGCGATATGTCATACAGGAGCAATAATGCAATAGGTGCTAATACAAAGTTACTAGTTTCAACAAAAGCTATACCACTACCTGTTGAGATAAAGAGAGAGGGTTAGTTCTTTTTCTTCTCACTTCTCAAAATATTTCGATAAAAATTCTTGAAAAGCAATATTCAGTAGTGATATCACTCATTTGATTTTTTTAAATGTCTGACATATATCTGAATGTCTTAACTAGGAGAGGACTACAGTGTGGCCTCTTCGGATGTGGTCCTGCTGGAAGGAGAAAGCAGCAAGGCCGTCCCTATTCTTATCATCAATGATGTGGTGCCTGAGCTTGAGGAAACCTTTCGAATTGAGCTTCTCAACCAGACCACCGGGGGCGCTGTCCTGGGAGAGCTCACACAGGCAGTCATTACCATCCTGCCCTCAGATGATCCGTATGGATCTTTTGGTTAGTTTCTTATTAATGACACTCTTGTCACCAATTAAAAAGCACATTCCTTTTTACGTGATTAATGCATCTTTGGTTGTTAGTTTTTCAGGCTGTGCCTATCACAATAGAGGAACCAGCGATGAATGCTTTTGAGGTCTCTCTACCCATGGTAAGAAACGCAGGAACTATAGGTGATGTGGTTGTCCAATGGAGAGCCACTGTCAACGGTAGACCTGCTACTGGTGACCTTCGACCTGCGTCTGGTGAAGTCAGATTTGCTCCAGGAGAAACCCTAAAGACACTGAAAGTAGAGGTCTTGGCTGATGATGTGCCTGAAATTGAAGAGGTAAATGTTCGTATGGGTTTTTGGAAAGAAAAAAACTTGTATAGATTAACACTTAAATCTAAATTTGTTTGCTTTAGGTCATAAAAGTTGAACTCATTAATGCTTCCAATGGTGGGAACATTGGGGCTGAGAAAGTGGTTGATATCACCGTTCCTGCCAATGGCAACCCACATGGAACTGTGTACTTTGAGCAAGCCGTATACCGTGTGCAGGAACCACTGGAAGGGGTCTATATTGCCAACATCACAGTTAGAAGGAGGTTTGGAATTTGTCCGTTTCTTTTTATTTCTGCCAAACAAATTTGTTTTTAATCGACTCAACATGTAGATCTATTATCGTTTTTCTCATCCTAGTGGTGGTACATTTGGCTTGCTGGAGATCCTTTATAGTACCTCTGAGATAGATGTTGTAAGCAATGCTTTGAAGGATGGCCAGAACCTTTTGCTTTACTACGATTCTCCATTGTCCGGAGCTCTTTCTACTGCCCTCAGCAGACCCATAAACATCACCTCAGCCTCAAACATCTTGAACTTCTGTGCAGCGTTCTGTCTTCGACAGCGAGCTTGTCAAGCTTTCAGCTACACCAGCGCCCCCAGAGCAAGTTGCTTCTGGGTAACATCTGGGACCAACCAGTTGAGTTCTGCCCCACAAACCGTCTCCTATTTAAAAAATACCACAGCCGCCACTTCACTGTTTAACTCACAGGCTGTTGCCGGGAGTGACTACATAACCATGACCGCCCAGATGGCAATCATGCTTGACAGATCAGGGATGGCTAACCTCACTGTAACAATCTTGACTGACTCTTTACCAGAGGTAGATGAGAGTTTCTTGATTAAGATCCTGAGCGTAAACTTGATCAACATGACCACAGGTATCAAAAATTTGCCAGCATTACAGCAGCCTGACACAGCTGTGGTAACTATAGGGATGAATGGAGATGCGTTTGGAATATTTCTCCTTTACAGCATTAGCCCCAATGCAACTGAAGATGTACTGTATCTGGAGGTGAGAGAGGAACCAAGAACCTCAGTGTTTTTGGTTATTGAAAGGAGAGGAGGCAGTATGGGACAGGTGACAGTTGAGTGGAAGTATGTTGGGGGCACTGCCACACCCAATGCTGACTTCAGTGGAATGGGGGAGACAGTTATCTTTGCAGAGGGTGAGTCATGTAACAATAGATTTTAGTATTACTGTTTATGATTTTGTAGATTATTAGAAATTAGAATTTTATGAAAAATAGTAGAATAAATTTAGAAAGCACCAACAGTATTGACTGAAAATAAATAAAAACTAAACTAAAATGAAGTACATTTAACCTATATAGCAATATAAAATATATAAATACCAAATTAACATGAAAAATATCAATATAAAATAACCCCCTACAATAAAAATTGAAACATGTTGACCTCATTATTTTCCTTTAAGGTGATGTGAAGAAGACCCTTGAGATTGTCATCACAGATGACATGGAACCTGAGGACAATGAGACCATACAGATTGGATTAGTTAGGACTGAGGGTGGTAGCCGTATCCTACCAAGTTCGAACACTGTCACTATCCTTATCCTTGCAAATGACAATGCAGCAGGTGTGGTGGGCTTTCACACAGCCTCACAATCCGTTATTGTAAAAGAGGGTGAGTGGTTAGCTTTTCTTCCTCAGTCTGTAGTAGTCTGGCATTATATCATTACTTCACTAAACTCAGCATGAGGAATGTATTTATTTTCCTTACTAAAGGAGACTTTGAGAGCATAATACGTCATTTAGATTATAATATAGGTATTCCTCATATGTGGAGGCATTTAAAATGCATTGTAATGGGATGATTAGGTTTCAGTTTGGTGCTCTTAGAGACCAGTAATGTAGTACAACAATGATGACATGAGAGAAGACTGATCTCCAACAGCAAGTACATTGAAAAAGTTGATTTATGTCGTCATGCATGCATTACAGAAAACAAGAATTCTTACCCTAGGATCTTTATACCCAGTAAAGCCACTTGGTTTAGCTGTGGCAGGCCTAGACTTGTGTTATAATCTTACACATACTCTGGTGAAGGGATATTATTCATGTGTTTTAAAACCTTATGGGTGGTCAAGCCCAGTATAACAACCAATGTTCACCAATTATGCACAGGGTATGCAACAGGATGAAATGGAAAATAAAGAAGATATTAAATGTTGACTGTAACCAACAGGTGAGAGATTGCCACTGTTGGTGGAGAGAACTGCTCCTGCTATTGGAAATGTCACAGTGGAGTGGACGATTGAAGGCCCTCAAGTCTTAATGACTTTTGTAGATATATCCGGAACTCTCTTTTTCTCTGAGGTAATAAAGAAAATCAGCAACATAGGAGGTTAATGCCAGTCTTTACAGCCTTTTAAAACAATTGCCAATGTATTACAAATCTGCTGGTCTACAATGGTTTGAACATTAGTTTATGGTGTAACGTTCTGTTCGCTCTTCTGTCTTTTCAGGGTATACTAAATAATACTATAATCTTGAAGTTGCTGGAGGATACCACACCAGAAGAAAGACAAGAGTACAGGGTTATTCTGTCGAATATACAAACTAATGGTATTTATCAGAAACACACAGAAGTGGTTCCTCGCAAGTTTCAAGTACTGTATATTACACAAATTATAATCTCATGTTAAAGATAATAAGGCTCTAAGTCATATTAATTAAATATTTATTAAACTCTGTTGTGTTTTCCTGTTGTCTTGTTACATTTACTGTAGCAAAAGTTGCTTTATAATAATAATGTTGTGGGCGGGGCATTCTGTTAGGAACTGGAGCAGATCATTGTCATACATTTGTTTCCCAGGAGTTACAAAGACAGGCATGGCAATTCTAAGTGTCCAGGGTCGTGTAGCAGTGGTGAGCGTGAAAGCTAGTGATGAGCCATTCGGCCTGCTCAGCATCGCCCCATCCTCCCTGATAATAACCACAGAGGAAAAAAACACGACTGTCAGGATTTACATAAATAGAGAGTTTGGTGCATCAGGTTAGTCACAATGAATAAACACAATGCTGTTCCAAACTATGGAGATGTAAGTTTTTTTTTTTACTTTTTTGCACAGGCACTGTGAATATAAGCTTTGAGACCCTGAGAGGTTCTCTGCAGGACCTCACACAGACTGGTGGAGCTCTGGCTGAACCAGGACATGATTTTAAACATGTCTCCAGTTCTGTGATAATGCAGGAAGGACAAACATCTGTGTCCATACCCATCAATATTATAGATGTATGAGGGTCTAGCATTAAGTACATTTCTCTTGGTTAATTTGGTTGTTGACATAAAGTTCAGTTATAAGACATGTTTAGATTTTCAGTAATAGCATTTGAATAAATCATGTATTTCATCAACAGGATGACATACCTGAGTTGCAAGAGTGTTTCCTTGTCAATATAACATTGGCTGTTCTCATTACCACCCTCCCAACTGCACCCATACTGAGTAAGATAATGCCACGTTGCTGAACTTTTCTGCATCTTTTCAGTTTCTCTGTTTTTCCATTTGATACGTTTTTTTTTCCATTTCAATCATAATTCATATTATTGTCTGCGTCTTCGTCTCCAATCTTGTTTCACATCATTTCCTAGAGATTTACTATACATTGAAAGGTAATGGTACATACTCGCATCTTGACATGCTGTAGTACTTTGTTTATTGCCTGTGGTATATTTAGAACCTGTAGAACAGTGTGTTGAAAAATAATCGACAAGTAATTTGTCAGTGCTTTGTGAATGTAGTCAGTATTGATTAATCAAAAACTGCTTGAGTAATTAAGGTTGAATAATAACCCTGACTTTACTTGTGTAACAAAACCAGTGCCCACTACATTTAAGTGTGTGTGTGTTTTTTAATGTGAGCCTGACAATGTGCCTGTCTATACAGATACTGATGGTCTTATCGCAGAGATTCGCATTTATGCTAATGATGGAATCCAAGGGATTGTTGGCTGGCAAAACATAAAGTACGATCATCAAAACCTGACTTTCCTACACAAAGCATAGTATCTTTGAGAAATAAATAGATGATTCAGGAATTCATTATATTTGTATTCCTCAGCTATATTGTTAATGAGACGATCGGGTTTTTAACTCTGGTGGCCTACAGAGATGCTGGGACATATGGAAATGTATCCTTGTTCTTCTATGCCCAGAATCTAGAGGCTCAGTTGGGTCTGGATTTTAATTTCACTCCATCAGTGAGTCACAATTTAAATTCTAAATCTCACTGTATCTCAATGATCATGATTCACTGAATATAGTATGCATGTTATGCAGATGATCAGCTTTGCGGATGGAGAGCGACACAAGTTTATAGAAGTACAGATTTTAGATGATAACATTCCTGAGGGGGACGAGACGTTCCAGCTAATCCTAGCAAACCCATCTGTAGGGCTGGAACTTGGAGAAAACACTTCAGGTTTGTCTGCTGGGTAACACTGAAACTTTACCATGTTCACTGACTTTTTTACACCAAAGTTATAATCTATTATCATTTGTTTCCATAGCTACCGTAAATATTCTGGCCAATGATGATGGCAATGGAATTATATCCTTCAATAATAGTGAGCATTTCCTGTTGAGAGAGCCAACCTCTGTATCAGGTCATGGGGAGAGTGGGGCTACCCTCTGCATCATACGAGACCCTCCTAAGGGCACATTTGGCACTGTAACAGTCCAGTTTACCATTACTGATGCCAATGGATCTCTTTATACTGATGATCTCACGCCTTCCTATGGCTTTGTG
Organism: Triplophysa bombifrons; assembly: GCA_029783895.1. Lineage (NCBI taxonomy): Eukaryota > Metazoa > Chordata > Actinopteri > Cypriniformes > Nemacheilidae > Triplophysa > Triplophysa bombifrons. The sequence continues at coordinate 11,981,059 of CM056451.1, read as the reverse complement.
GTGCTTGAGGATGGAGTCAGATTTAAGGTATGATCTTTATTAGTGTAATAGGCATTTTACAGTAACAGGAATTGTTTTGTAGAGAAACTGCATATTTGACCCAATGATTGCCAAAAAGGAGACTTTTCATAGGGTTGTAACAGGGTGCATTTTTTTTTGGTTTGAGACATTGGAGATTTGGGCTGTTCTGGATGCTGAGCCAGAGATGAATGAAACGTTCATTGTTACACTGTCCAGTCCTACTGGAGGTGCACGGTTAGGACACTCACTGAAGACTTTCATCACAGTCCTGCAGAACCAGGCTCCTCTAGGGCTCTTTAGAATATCACCATTATTCAACAGGTACATTTCATGATACACAAGGCGGGTAAACTCAATTGCAGGGAAAATACAGGATCTTTATTAGACACACACACAGAACACAGTAAATTTAGTCCCAGAGACTCATTCGGCACAAACACAGACCACAGTTCGTTTTAGTCCCATAGATTCCTTTAGCACGAACACTGACCACAGTTTGTTTAAGTCACAGAGATTCCTTTAGCACAAACAACAAACCCAAGTTCTTCTATAGTCTAAGAGAGTCAATTAGTCTCTCATCACGACAGGTACATGAATATACTGTCTTCCACACGATTGTTAGCTCAAACTGACCTACATAATAATTACCTCTGTGTGTGTTTTTTTCAGGACTCTGGACAGTATGACAGTGGAAGAACACAATGGAAGAGTGTTTCTCACCGTGTCTCGCAGTAACGGACTTGAGTCGTCAGTCAGTGTGGAATGGGAGACCCGTTCAGGCTCAGCATTTGGGATGAGTAAGAAAGTTTACACTAACAAGTTAATTCCACTGTTGAGCTCATTGAATTGAAAACGTTTGTATAATATTAAATGTTCATATATATCAGGGGGAGAGCATCTGGTGCTGGCTGTGTATCAGTCTATCCGGGACAGCTTTGCATCAGTCTGGTGTCAAGTGCCCAATGAAGATTCTGCTGTGGTACTGAGGCTGCTCAAAGGTCCATCTCAGAACCAAGCTATTCTGTACAGGTGGCAAGGGGTATTAGTGCCTGTGGAGGTATAAAGTTTATATATAATCATTTATTTTAAAGCTACATATAGGTTTTATATAACCTGTTATGTAAACTTGTTTATTTTTTGCAGGGAAGTATAATATTATTGTTAATCTTTGTGATATTTTTATTCTCTTTATATATCCTTGTAGAATGAAAAGGGATAGTTCACCCAAAAATAACAATTCCGTCATAATTTACAAAAATCACGAGTTGTTCCAAATCTGTAAACATTTACACATCTGATGAACAAAGAGAAAGATATTTGGAAGAATGTCAGTAACCAAACAGTACTTGGGCCCCATTGACTCCCATAGTAGAAAAAAATAATTTGTAATTTTTTTTGTTCTGTAGAACACAAACAGTTCTAGGGCACGTATGACTACCATTGTAATTTTTCCTACTAAGCTAGTCAATGGGGTCCAAGAAATGTTTGGTTACAAGCTTTCGTCCGAATATCTTTCTCTGTGTTCATCAGAACAAAGACATTTCTACAGGTTTGGAACAACTAGAGTAAGTAATTCATGACAGAATTTTCATTTTTGGGTGAACTATTTTAATAATCTGTATTAACTTTGCTTTTGCTCTTTTTATCTATTCTATCTGTTTATTTCTTTGTTCATTTTCATATGTATAGTTTATCAGTGTCGAGAATCCCAGCTCTTGTGTGGGTTTTGCAGTAAATGGTTCCAATTATGTGGCAGTGTCCCATGCACATAGCACCATGCAAACAACAGCTAGAATTAGCTTATATCATCTTCAGGCCGATCTTAACCTCACACACGTAAGTGAACAAGCTCTGATAATTTCCACAAATGTGTAATCTGATTTTGATCATACAATGTGGTTGTTTATAGATTTGTTAACACTGTAAATACTATTGTTTTTAATTTTGTCTGCTTTGTCTGTAGGAACACACTCTTTCTGTGAGTGGCTTTGGTGTTAAGCACTTCTCTGTTGAAACGCAGCAATATTTGATTGCTTCTAGTGAGGTAAAATCATTCAGACATACAAGAGAGAAAAATATTAATTGGCACAGAGAAACAAAAAGTACAATACTGAGATCATTTAATCCGTTTTCAGATCTTTGAGTGGACTGTTGACTCATTTTCTCTCCGTCAAAATCTGGAGTTACAAGGAATCACCACAGTCACACTTTTCAGGCGAAGCATTGGTAGTTCACAGCACATGGCTGTGTGCATGAACAGAACCTCAGATACATGCCTCGTCTATCAGTGGAGTAATGGACATTTCCAGAACCCTCAATCTCTAACAGTCAATGCAAGAGTCAAACAAGTGGAGTCATTTGACATGGGAGGAGATACATTTCTTGCTCTTGTTACTGAAGGTAACATTCATATGTAGTCTATGGTAATTTTATGCATTTAGTGCTCTTTATACAGTTTTTAGATGAAAGCTTTGTCGATGAGATGAAGGAAATTTAGTGATAACTTCTATTTCAAGATTTGTTCATTGGTTTCTACTATGTTTTTAGTATTCAGTACAACAATAACAATACAAATCCTTTTAAGTTATTTAAATTATTCTTGCTTTGTATCAGTATCTAACATTCACATTATGTTTGTTATCACATAATCAGAAGGTCCAAGCTCCACATGTCAGATGTTTATGTGGGGTTCTCAGCATAGCTTCTTCCTGCACTCACAATCCATCCCATTTCCAGGCCTATTTTCTGTCCACCCCTTCACCCCTCCTTCTGAAATATGTAAGCTATACAATGTATGATGTAGTTCTTTCATCATTAAACTTTATTTTATGTGCATTTCTTAATGACTAATTTGCTTGTTTATTAGCTCATCTTTTGCTTGCGGGTCTAAATGGTTCGACCCTATATGCTTGGAGGTCAGATCAAAGACAGTTTGTTGAAGTTTCGAACTCTCCACCTGCACAAGAGTTCTTATATGTTCCTGTACGATCTTTCAATTTGACCAAGAGTCTCATCGTAGCCACTGGAGAATCAAACTCGGTCTTATATGAGTTGACCTCAGTCTCCAACCAGTCTGACTTTATCCCCAAGTATGTAATTGTTGCTGATTAAAGTATCAATAAGATCATATTATCTTTATCATAATATATTTTAAGCTTAGGCAAATACATTTGACTTTTTGTCTTTCTATATATACTGTATACATTGCTTATGTTACATGTATCGCATTCTTTTCTAACTCTAATCTAAAACTAATGTTCACCCATTCTGTATTTTCTTCTACTATGCTCAGTTCAGGAGAACTGTTTTTCCAGCCTGGTATGCATGAGCTTGAAATTGCAGTGAATGTGATCGATGATGATGTTCCTGAGGTGGAAGAACATTTTCTTGTCAGCCTCAAGAACCCCAAAGGAGGAGCAGAGATTGGCTTTCGTGGTCAAGTGACCTTGTTTATTCCTGCCAATGATGATGCTTATGGGATAGTGGGCTTTGCACAGGTATTAATACTCAAGCACAATATATAGTATGTGTGTGCCCTACACATGCTATAATCTAGATGCATGCATTTCCCAAATATTACACTTAATACTATATTTCGTCCAAACATATAATAACAAATTTTATAGGCTGGGGGAACAACCATTTATGCTGTCTCAGGCCCTGTGACCAGCCTCAGGTCAAGATGTGCAAAAAACTAACATGCATTGTTTTTATATTATGGTTCCTGGGAAGAACTCTTTAATGCGTGATGTGGATGAGCTAGTGGATGATAACCCTATGTCTCTGACCATTGAGAGGAGGAGGGGCAGGTTTGGCAGACTGACAGTACACTGGAGAGCCTATGAAAATCTGGATGACATATCCCCCACTTCAGGAGTGGTAAGCTGTTTGCCACTGATATTATATATTTTAGTTGGAAATAAAAATGATAAATATGCTTCAATTGCATCTTTACATTTGAAGAGTTTGGTTCCAAAATGAGATAACTCAGTTTTAAAAAAATTCAATGTTATCATGTTTTTATTGTGTTAATTTTTAAACCAATAGTTAGGCTTAAATCAAAACAAACCAACTGCAGTGTGATTGAGATTAATTGGAATGCGCAATAAAAAAAACATGATTTTGAAAGATTTTAAAAGCGGAGTTATCTCATTTTGGAACAAAACTCATCATTTGTACTTATATTGTAAATTCCTTTCTTAAAACTTACAACTGTTAACAAAATTTACAGCAGTCAGACCCGTGAAAAAAATGTTTTTTAAAAAAACGATTCTAAATTATTATTATATAAACCTCCCATTTGGTGCTAAAACAGAATCATTTCAACAAAACCACAAAGTACAAAATTCTACTAATGTAATGTTAGATTATATTTACATAGCATTCATCTTTTCTGCTTATAGGTGACGTTTTCTGAAAGTCAGGCTGTTGCTACCATCTCTCTAAATATATTAGCTGACGACATTCCAGAGCTAGCAGAAAAAGTTTCCATTGTCCTGACCAAGGTCACAACCATTGGCCTCATTGATCCATCCAGAGGAGCCATGATCGACCCTCAGCGTGGCCAAGCAAACCTCACGATTAAAGCCAATGGTTCTCCCTATGGAGTTATTGGATGGCACCTCGATTCCCAGTTTTTCATCACGCCAGAACCTCAAAGTAATCCATCAGCTAGAGTTGGTTTAACTTTGTTTAAATTGAATCTCGCAGTGTATGAATGACTAAGATTCTTAGATTCCATTCCAGCATTTTCTGTAAACCAATAGACCTACTTACCAAAAAGCATGCAGATATTCAGAAAATCATATACTTCGGCTTAGAATTGTGTTACTTCGACTTGGCATGTGTTAGAATTTATACCAACAATGGTTTTACGCATAAAAGCCCTATTCGTTAGATTAAGGAAACATTGACTAACATTGATTATTTTATTAATATTTTGGCTTTTATTTCCCTTTCATATTAGAGAGCCCAAGCAATATTACACTAAGTATTGTGAGAGATCAAGGAGCATCAGGGGATGTATTAGTTCACTACACAACAAAAGTGGCCCTCCACCTGCCTCCTGTCAATCAGGCTAACGAAGGTGTTGACTATGTGGCAAAGGAGGCCACAGTCATCATGATGGAGAATGCTACTGTTGTTCTGGTCACCATCACTATCCAACCCGTGAGTATTACAGTCCACTTGAATGGGATGCAATATAAATAAAAAGTCCTTCTGAATGCTATTTTTTGTTGTTGCAAGAACAATTACATGTGCAAGAAATAATTCGTATTTCCTCCTAAAATATCTCATGGCCTGTATAGTATTGTGGTTGTTGACCTTTTGCTTACATTGCAGCTATTAAACCACATATCAAGTTTGCTTTATGACTTCAGGCTACTGACATACATACATCAACACAAAGAGGCGTTTCAAATATTTTTTAACAAATATAGTATGTGTGTATATGTGTTTTTTTAGGATGATATCCCTGAACTGGCTGAGACGTTCCTTGTAAACATCACTGGAGTTGAACTGGTGGGTAGGAACACAGGAGCTGGTCAGCCCAGTGTGAGGAGGCCCAGTCTGGAAATAGCGGAGATCATCATTCAAGAGAACAATGATCCAAGAGGAATCCTAGGTTTCAACATCTCGAAGGTTGGATTGCAATTTAATAAAAATGACATTCTTACCAAGTATTTTTGTCTTGTTTTTAGTAAAAATATCTAAAATATCTTAAATCAATATACAATTAATTGACATGTCAAGTGACCTAAGATATTTAGTCTTGGTTTATGAAAAATAGAATTGAGTAAGTTTATGGTAAAATCAAGCAAAAAAATCTGCCAATGGGGTGAGAAAAATAAACTTCAATTTAGTTTGACCTTTTTCTCTAGTACCTAATTCTAGTTTATTTTTCTCATCCCCTTTGTCTTATTGTTTTTACCATAAACTTAAGAGACAAAATATTGTAGGTCGCTTTTTTTGTGAAAAGATGTTTAAGATGATTTTAGATGTTTGTACTATAAAACAAGACAAAAACACTTAGTAAGAACATTAAGTATGGTATATCATGCAAAATGCATCAAATTTATAATATTTGGCTTCAGTACTACACTAGTACTACTTTCATGATTGCTTTTCTAAATTCTCACCACTTACAAATACAACAAGTGTGATCATTGTTGTACTTTTGTTAAAGACTTCCTAATTTTGTATGAGGTGTATCTGTAGACAATTTTCCAAGTTTACTTTCAGTGAATTTTCTCAGATTCTTTAAGTATAATCAACTTTTTTTGCTGACTCCTGAGATAGGCGCAGGCTCCCCGTGACCCGAGGTAGTTCGGATAAGCGGTAGAGAATGGAATGGAATGGAACTTTTTTGCTTGTTTAGGTTTAATTTAGTTGATAATGAATAATATACACACCTGTATTATCCTACAGGGTTTGTCTGAAGAAGTACTGGCTTATGAAGAACCACCACCTGGAAACATCCTTCGTCTAGCAGTCATAAGAACAGCTGGTCGCTCTGGTCATGTGGTGCTCTACTGGGAGGTCCAAGCAGTCACAGCCAACACCGAGGACTTCAGTCCTTCCTCAGGAAACCTAACCTTTCAAGATGGACAAGTAAAGTCTCTTTTTATTCATTAATTCACAATAACTACATTTTGAAAAAGTCACTTGGTGCCAGATTTAGCTGAATTTTTATTTATTTAGAAATGTCTAAAGGAAGGTATTACTGTATAGCAGGGGTGGCGAACCCGCGGCTCGCGAGCCACATGCGGCTCTTTGACTGCCTCTTTGCGGCTCTAAAATAATCCATCCACAAGTTGCTTCTTAATCACTTTTTTTTTATATAATTTTAAACTGAAGTAAACTCAACAAAAATGTATACAAATTAATTTTGAAGTAAAATAAATAAATAATTATTTTTTAAATAATTATTTTTGTACTAAACGTCATGCGCTACTAGCGGCTAGCCTCATCGAGTTCGTACTGTAATTGTCAATTATCATGGCGGAGTCAGGGAAACGTACAGCTAAGCGCAAATACGTAGATGAGCACAGAACATTTCAATCTGAATGGGAGGATCTATATTTTTTTGTCGAAAGAAACGGAAAACCCTTCTGCTTGATATGCCAGACTTCACTGTCGCATTTTAAGGCTTCAAATCTTGAGCGCCATTTCACAACACTCCATCCTACCGAGGGCCGGGAATTTCCCAAAGGCAGTGAACTTCGAATGCACAAGGTAAAAACTTTAAAACGTCAGTCGGAGAAGCAAACTCAGCTCTTTCGGAAATTTACCAAACATTCACAGACAGTCACATTAGCATCATATCAGCTGGCATGGAATATTGCGCGTGCTAAAAAGCCATACAGTGAAGGGGACTTCATTAAAAAGTGCCTCAATGATGTAATGGATGTTTTTTGTCCCGAAAACGAACATTTGAAACGTTCGATAGCGGACCTTCAATTGTCACGACACACTGTTGAACAAAGAATATCGGACATTAATAACGCTGTTGAAACGAATTTATATTCAGATCTTCAGAAGTGCATGTATTTCAGCATTGCTGTTGATGAATCCTGCGATGTTCAGGATAAACCACAGATGGCAATATTTGTTCGGTCTGTGTCAGAAGACTGCACGATTAAGGAAGAGCTCCTTGACATTATGCCACTGAAAGACAGGACTCGTGGCATCGATCTGAAAGAGACACTGATGACAGCTGTTGAGAAAGCCAATCTGCCGTTATCAAAACTAACCGCAATTGCCACGGATGGAGCGCCCTCTATGGTCGGATCTAAGAATGGCCTTGTAGGGTTGTGTAAAACTGATGACCGTTTTCCAGATTTTTGGAAATTTCACTGTATTATTCACCAAGAAAACTTGGTGTCTAAAAAACTAAACTTAGACCACGTAACAAAACCTGTTCTGGAAATTGTCAATTTTATACGCACGCATGCTCTCAATCACAGACAGTTCCGAAATCTCATTGCTGAACTTGATGAAGATCTTCCATCTGATGTGATTCTGCACAGCTCCGTGAGATGGCTTTCAAGAGGCAATGTTCTTTCCCGTTTTTTTGAGCTTTTGAATCCAGTGAAGCTGTTTCTTGCGGAGAAAGAGAAGGACTATCCTGAGCTGCATGACCCCCAGTGGATATCAGATTTGGCATTTTTGGTGGACATGCTGCATTATCTGAATGGACTAAATGTGGATCTGCAAGGGAGGTTGAAAATGCTGCCTGACTTGGTGCAGAGTGTTTTCACATTCATCAACAAACTCAAGCTGTTCAAGACACATCTACAAAAGAGAGAGCTCACACATTTTCCCTCATTGTTGAAGGCAAGTGAACAAGCAGCAGAGGTTGTAAAAGCGAGTGCTGAACGGTATGCAACACTCCTTGAAAATCTTGAGCAGAGTTTTGAAAACAGATTCTCTGATTTACGGCAAAAAAGACCTGAGATCACATTCCTCATCAACCCGTTCACTGCTGAAACAGATTGTTTGAAATCCCCTTTAGTGGAAGATGAAGCAGCTTCTCAGCTCGAAATGATTGAACTTTCTGAGGATGACAGACTTAAGTGTACTCTGAAGGAAGGAACCGTGGAGTTTTGGAAGGTGGTGCCAACTGAGAGATATCCTAATGTCAAACAGGCAGCACTCAAGCTGTTGTCAATGTTTGGGTCGACTTACACCTGTGAATCACTTTTTTCCACACTGAAACAAGTCAAATCAAAGCATCGCTCTGTTCTTACTGACAGACATGTGAAAGAGTTACTGCGAGTGGCAACAACTGAATACAAGCCAAACCTAAAAAGTATTGTGGAAATGAAAGACTGCCAGGTGTCACACTAATGTTAAAAAAGGTAGTCTTATAATGGCTTATTTGCGTAATTTTTGTGTAAAAGTTCTTGTTAATATTTTTTTTCCATATATGTGGCTCTTTGCATTGATAAGGAATATTTTTTGGCTCATCATGCCAAACAGGTTCGCCACCCCTGCTGTATAGCAAAGAATTTAAATAGAATGTAAACCATTGTTATGTTTTTTACTTAACACAAAATATAATTAATGCAGAGTGTTATATACTATTTTTTTTGCAGTCAGTATCCAATCTTGAGATCGCCATCATTGATGACACAATTGCGGAGTCTACGGAGACTTTTATTGTAAAACTGGTTCGAGTTGTAGGAGGTGCCCAGTTGGGGAATGAGACATCTGTAGTTATCAGCATCCCAGCCAATGATTCTCCCTTCGGTCGGTTTGGATTTGAGGAGCTAATGGTAAATTTACAATATTAATATTAACATTAACATTACATTAATGTCATATTAGTGTTTTTTTGTTAAACTATTACATGTACTTCAACCAAAGACAATAGATACTGACAAGAAGCACCAATGACATTACTATGAATAGGGAGGTAATGCAATGCCCAATATGGCCGCTCTAGTGAAGGACATCCAGCCTTTTGGTAAAAAGACCAATCATCAATTGATAACAACTGACGGTTCTCTGGGGTGGGGCTCTACACAGACTCTTATGAGACACCTGCCAACCTATGTGCATGCACGGGTTACTGAAACGACCTAAAAAAAGGGTGTTTTTAGAGCCGAGGATTTTTTTTTACTTTGATTAAAGTAGATTTTTGGTCCCTTTATTCACATTATGGCAGCTTTTTGCATTATTTAATATAACTTAATTAAAATAATGTTACTTTTTGATCTAAGCTTTTCTGTAGCTCAGTGGTTAGAGCATGGCGTTACTAATGCCAAGGTCATGGGTTTGATCCCAGGGATTGCACATACTTAGAAACAAATGTATTGTATAATGCAATGCAAGTCGCTTTGGATAAAAGCGTCTGCCAAATTTTTTGAATGTGATAAATAGTAACGCTTTTGTATGTTTGCAGTATGGTAGGTTTAGTGACAGCATAGTAATTCCACATTAGTGCTGTAAGGATATCTCTGCATAAATGTTCCTGAAGCCCTGCCACACAAGTAACTATGTTGGGTAACGCAAATCCTGTTTAGATTGGAGGCATTATCAGCGATTTATTACGGAGTCTTAATAAATGGAATTACCAACTGTTGAGTTCCCTTTCTGTCGGTCTCTCGACGTTGTGTCGAGAACGACAGATGGGGTTCGCCCTTGAGAACCAATCAACTCTGACTACTATAGAAAAGGCCAATGAAATTTGGCGAATGAAATTTGCATGCCGGGCTCCGCCCCCGGATATCCGGTATAAAACGAAGCCGGCGTGCATCATTCACTTACCTTTTGTTCTTCAGAGCCTTCGCTCATGACTACGAACAGAACGAATTCAATGAATTCTTCTTCTTCTGCCGGATCTACGACGTGTTGCAGCGGATCCCTACCTGCAGCGACCTTCCCCTGGGCGTCTCGGCGGTTCCGGAGGTGTTAGAGATTTTTTCTAAAAAAGTCCTTTTCAGGACTGACTGAGCATTCTCCAGCGCGGCATGTCCCGCTGTTCTCTTGGGTGCGGAGGATGGGGATGGACACGATCGCTGCGTTAGGCGTCTGGGCGTCCAGCACTGCGGGCAGATTGTCGTTCAGAAGTTGCGGTCACGGGTGGCTGTCTTCCTACGGGAACCAGCCACCATTTCGTCTGCTACCTGGGCTGTGACATCTGTGGCTACGGCCCCGATGACCACCCACGTTAGCAGCGTTAGTGATATGGGGAACTCTGCGAACGTAAACCCGCCAGCCAAGTGCTCACGGGCCGATCGCACCCCGATTCGCTTTTCTGAACGTTCCCCAACCGGCGGTGGCATACCGTCCGGATTCTCACGCACACACTCGGAAACGATGTGTGACGTAGATGAGATGTCGCTCGCAGCATCGGAGGGAGACTGACATCTGACTCTGACGAATCCGAGCTCCACCCACAGCGGTCGAGTTCAGGAGGAAGCAGAAGTGATGTCATCCATGCTAACCCGGAGATGCGTGGTTCCTGAGGTCGGAGCGCGGTGCAAACCGCGCCCACCCCGGGTGCCATGTTTTTCCCGGAGATGCATGAGGAGCTATGTAAAACTTGGAACGCTCCATTCACGGACCGTTCCAGTGAAGCAAGCTCCGGCTCCCTTACTTCCCTCGTTGGTGGGGCAGCCAAAGGCTACGTCGAGATCCCCCGGGTGGCTCGGGCGCCTGCGGTGCACCTGTGCCGCAGGCGGCTACCTCCTGGGGGGGAATCGGCCGCGCCTACCGTCCAAAGCGTGTGGGACTTCGCCATCACTGGTGTCGAGGCCTTACACTGCCGCGGGCCAGGCTGCCTCCTCTCTACGCCATGGCCATCCTGCAGGTCCGCCAGGCCAGGGCGTGGAGAGAGCTCAACGAGGGTAAGGCCGACCCGGGTATAATGCAGGATCTCCGTGCCGCCACTGACAGCGCTCTACGGGCGACTAAGGTGGCGGCGCGGGCCCTGGGTCGGACGATGTCCACGGTAGTGGTCCAGGAGAGACACCCCCGGCTATACCTTGTGCAGAAGAGTGACACCAAGGAAGTCCGCTTTCTTGATGCACTCATCTCGCAAGGTGGGTTGTTGGTAACACCGTCGAGGACTGCGCTCAGCAGTTTTTGACGGTGAAGCAGACAGTGGCAATTAGCCTCACGCCGCGACTCGGCCGCCTACAGGCCTCCGAGATCTCACGTGACGTCTGCTTCCCTACAACCCAGGACCCCTTCGACATCGGCTCCGGTTCCTGTGCCCCCACAGGCGGCACCCCGGAAGCAGAGGTCGAGGGGGAAACCTCCACCCCGTCAGCAACCTTCTCTCGAGAAGGGACACTGACGGGAAGACCCAAGGGAGAAAAACATCGGGCCCGAACCTTCACAGCCACGGCTCTGATCGGTCGGTACGGGACGACTCCTGCCTCGTCACCAAAGCCGGGCCCTTTTCAGGGCCTGGCGCCCACTACTCGCAGAGTTTTCAGTTCTCCCCGGGTGTACTTGCAGCCTATCGCACACTCCACTGGACTGTGCACGGCGAACCGACCTCACAACCTGGCGAGGCGTGAGGTCGTACACATACGACAGCTGTCACCACTCTCAAACAGACAGTGTGTGCCATTGTCCCGCCAGGCAGGTAAAAAGGCGGAGCAAACCTTCCCTCCGGGGACCCCCGCGACATGGTTAGCTCCGCCAGCCGACGAACCCCCCGTGGGAATGATGAAGCAGACCGTCCCCTTGGTCACCCTGTCACAGTCCCTGGGAGCTCGAGAGCTGCCCACACTGTCTCGCTGGCTAATGAGGGCGGTCCGTCTTGGTTACTCGATCCAGTTCGCCAGAGACTCTCCCAAGTTTAGGGGCATCATCTCTCCCTCTGTCAGAGGCAGGGACGCCTCCGTACTTCGGGTAGAGGTCACCACCCTTCTGGCAAAACAGGCATCGAGTTCGTCCCTCAAAACCAAGATGTTCAGTGGGTCACGACCCGCACTTCATCATTCCAAAGAAAGACGGCGGGTTGCAGGTCTGCGTACCCTGAACAGGGCACCTTCACAAGCTGCCGTTTAGGGTGCTCACGCAGAGGCGCGTCCTGACATCTATCAGGTGTTAGGATTGGTTCGTGGCAATCGACCTAAAGGACGCTTACTTTCATGTCTCGATCCTTCTCGACACCGGCCGTTCCCACGGTTCGCGTGCGAGAGGCGGGCATATCAGTACAGAGTCCTCCCTTTCGGTCTATCCCTGTCTCCACGGTCTTCACGAAGATCGTGGAAACCGCCCTTTCTCCCTGAGGGGAGGAAGGCGAGCGGGTACCAAACTATCTCAGCGACTGGCCTATCTTGGCACACTCGTGAGATCTGTTATGTACACAAAGGGACCTGGTGCTCCGGCACCTAGATCGATTGGGACTCCAGGTCAACCAAGAGGGAGGCAAGCTCTCTCCAGTGCAGAGCATCCTCTTTCTCGGTATGGAACTCAACTCTGTCACCATGTCGGCGCTACTGTCCGCAGTTCGCGCCCAGCCAGTGTTGAACTGCCTGGAACATTTTCAGGCAGACAGCGGTCCCCCTGAAATATTCAGAGGCTCCTGGGACACATGGCGTCCTCACGGGTTAATACCCCTCGGGTTGATGCACATGAGACCGCTCCAACACTGGTTTCAGAGTCGAGTTCCGAGGAGAGCGTGGCACACCGGCAGCAGGCGCATGGTGATGACGCCCTGCTTCCGACCACCATAACCCCTAGTCTTCCATGACTTTTTCGACGGACTCAGGTCCCTCTGGGCAGGTTATGAGACAGGTCGTGGTGACGACTGACGTCTCCCTGCAGGGGTACGGTGCAGTGTGCAACGGTCACGCAGGCGGGGCGTTGGACGAACCCCTGCCTGCGCTGGCATATCAATTGCCAAGAGTTGTGGGCTGTGCTACTTGCACTGAGCAGGCTACGGCCTCTCGTGCGAGACAAGCACGTGCTGGTCCGAGGACAGCACTATAGCTGTAGCGTACTCAGATCGTCAGGGTGGCGTTCGCTCACAGCAGCTAACACAACTTGTTCGACGCCTCCTCCGGTGGAGTCAACACGTGACCCGTTCTCTGCGGGCCACACACACACCCCGGGCAAACTGAACTAGACAGCCGACGTGCTTTCTTGCCAGTTTATGCCTCGTGGAGAGTGATGACTCCACCCCCGCGCAGTCCAGCTCATTTGGAGGCTGTTTGGGTAGGCCCAGGTAAACCTGTTCGCCTCCCGTAACACCACCATCTGCCCGCTTGGTATTCCCTGTCCGAGGCAGAGCCCTCGACACGGATAACCTGGCGCACAGCTGACCGCGGGACGGACGGAAGCACACCTTCCGCCCCCCCAGGAGCCTCCTTGCACAAATACCGTGCAAGGTCAGGGAGAAGGAGCACCAAGTGTTATTGGTTACACCACCGGTCTAACCGCACTTGGCTTCAGAGCTGATGCTCTGGACAGCGACTCCCCCTGAACCATTCCCCTGACAGAGGACCTGCTCTATCAGGGGAAGGACACGTTCTGGCATCCCAGATCAGACCTCTGGCACACCCATGTCTGGTCTCTAGACGGGACGAGAAGATCCTGAGATTGCTACTCCCCCTCTATGGCAGAGACCATCACCCAGGCTAGGGCCCCATCTATTAGGCGGTTACACGCCTCTAGACGGCGCCTCTTCTCGTCCTGGTGTCTCTCTCAACGAGAAAGACCCACCGAGGTGTTCGATCAGGATTGTGTTTTCCTTCTTACGAGACTGGAGACTAACATCTCCCCTCCACACTGAATGTGTATGTAGTCGCTATCGCCACTCATCACGACTCAGTCGGTGGAAAGTTTCTAGGGCAACACGACCTGGTCACCAGGTTCCTAAGGGGTGCGAGAGGGCGGAATCCGCCTCATCTCCGCTCCATACCCTCTTGGGACCCTAAGTGGTCCTGGGGAGCCTCCGTGCCCCCCAAGAGCCCCTCGGAGATTCCGATCTTCTTCACAGAGTAAGACGGCCCTCCTGACGGCGCTCACTCCCTTCAAGAGGGTAGGGGACCATCGAGCATCCTCCGTGTCCCCGGATTGCCTTAAATTCGGCCCTGAAAACTCTCACGTTATCTTGAGACCCAGGCCCGGATGCGTGCCCAAGAAGTTCCCACTACTCCCTCCGGGGCCAAGTGGTGAACTTGCAGGCGCTCCCCATAGGGGAGGAAGACCCAACCCGATCAGTGTTGTGTCCAGTATGTGCTGGACCGCACGCAGAGCTCTGAAGCTCTGACCAGCTCCGTGTCTGTTGGAGGACAGCAGAAGGGGAAGACTGTCTCCAAACAGAGGCTGGCGCACTGGGTCGTGGAAACCGTTACGACGGCATTCCGATCTCAGAATATCCCATGTCCATTGGCAGTGAGGGCTCACTCCGCACGGAGTTTTAGCCACCTCCTGGGCACTGGCAGAAGCGCCTCTCTAGCAGACATCTGTAGAGCTGCGGGTTGGGCTACGCCCAAACACCTTCGCAAAGGTTCACAACCTTCGCGTAAACCCGGTGTCAGCCCACGTCCTGCGTGGCGACATGTAGGACTGGCATCCGGGGGGGGCGTATGCCTGCGAAAGCACCATTCCACCCTCTAACAGGTTGGGTCAGTGTGCTATCTATCTTTTCCTTCTTACCCAAACACATGGCTAAGAAACTGGTACCTCATCAACCTCCCTTCTTACCCAGACACTGGTTAAGAATAGGCATTCCATCCATCACTAAGCAAGCACCCCCTGGGGGTTGGCTGGGCAGAGCAGCCTTCCCCCTTAGGCCGGGATACCATATGAACTATCACAGATAGCTCTAACCGGACCTAGTGCTACCGGACATCTGTAACACCCCCTCCGTGGGCTGTTCCGTCTGATGTATCCTCATGAGAATGGTTCCCACTCCTGGTAACCCATGAACTTCCCCAGGTGGACCTCCACCTCGCGGTTAACTACCCAGTCCGCACATTCCATGCGTTCTCCTCCAAGGACGAGACCATACCTATATCCACCATATTCCTCCCCACGGGTAGGAGGTGGCCTCTGCAGCGCATTCCTGATTAAGGAAGTGGCGCTTACCCGGTGTAAACCCGAGCCGGAGAGAGCTAAGGCCCCGTCCGTGAAAGGTTACCGGTCAGGGCTGTACCCATCTTTCTCCAAGAAAGCTCTGGAACCCCCCGACCACCACACTGGAAGGTTACAGTTTCGCGAAAGCATCGAGCTGACACGCCCAGGCTTGTTACCGTCGCTTCGCTAGAGATTGTGACGCGATACAGCGTTGTGGCGTTTTCCATAGGCAACCCCATCTGTCGTTCTCGACACAACGTCGAGAGACCGACAGAAAGGGAACGTCTTGGTTACGTATGTAACCTCAGTTCCCTGATGGAGGGAACGAGACGTTGTGTCCCTTATGCCACAAACACGTATCGTATTCTGCTGCAGTCGTGAGAGGCTCTCAGGCTCTTCAGAACAAAAGGTAAGTGAATGATGCACGCCGGCTTCCTTTTATACTGGATATCCGGGGGCGGAGCCCGGCATGCAAATTTCATTCGCCAAATTTCATTGGCCTTTTCTATAGTAGTCAGAGTTGATTGGTTCTCAAGGGCGAACCCCATCTGTCGTTCTTGACACAACGTCTCGTTCCCTCTATCAGGGAACTGAGGTTACATACGTAACCAAGATGTTTTGTGTTCCAGGTCTCGGTCTCTGAGCCCAGCTTTGTGAATGACCCTGCTTCTGTAGCTACATTGACAATAGTGAGGAATTCAGGAGAAGGAGGGGTTCATTTGTTCTGGCTTCTGCAGGAAGAGGGTAAAGAAGACTTGATCCCTCGTAATGGGTCTCTCGTGTTTAAAGGGGTACGTTAGGGACTGTTATTGTGCTCTATTTAAGTATGATCACCTTAAATTAATTGAACAACATTTTAGTGGTTCTAATATTTTTTTGTAGATGGAATCAAAGAAGACTCTGGTGATTCAAGCTTTAGCTGATGCTGTCCTGGAAGGAGAGGAGCGATTCACAATCCAGCTTCTATCTGCAAAGGATGAACCAGTTATTGATTTAGTTAGAGGTACCATATGCATGCAATCACATTACATGTATCTTCACTGGTAACACAAAGGAAACACTTAATATTTGACGTAAGGGTCAAGCTTTGAGTCAAATCAGGAGAGCACACTTCAGAATACCAGAGAACAGACGAAATGGAAAACAGGGAAACGTAGAAACAGGTATAATACAATAAACAGGAATCCACAAAATAGCAGGTATTGTCCTCTTCAGTATAATCCACAACTGGTGGTATTGCGAAACCGGACCAATCACAGGTTTCAACGTAAACCACGATTTACAACATCAAGACTCGACAAAGAACTGCACTCTAAGGCATGAATAAATAGTGTCCATAAACGAGGTGCAGGTGCGTGTAATCAGAATTCATGGGAAAGTGAGCACTATTTAAGTTGCTTTGGTTCTCGTTCAGAAGGCTGTCTTCTGAGTTTAAGTTCTTAAACCAAAGAATTACTTATAAGAAATAGTTTTAAAAATAATTTTGACCACAAAACAACCGTAAAAATACAGAGGAACAATATTGTTGGAATCACTTTTAAAGTATTTTTTTAAGTGTATTTCAAGTGTTATTGTTCGCTAGGATTAACACTAACAAAATTATAATTCTAGTTATCATTCTTGCTGTAATCAGGCTGTTATGCTAAGAGTCATACCTGTCCGAAGGTTTTAAACAAATAAACACTTTTAATTTAGTCAACCTTTGCATAGATTACAGCATTGCATGTACTGGCCATTCTCTCAAAAAACCTCATGAAATATCTATCTAGGGATTTTCAAATAAATTAAAAACAAAGATTTCAATTTGATTCTCCCTTTCTCAATAAGCTTTCTTCAGCGGTCTTGTGTCGTCGTGTTCTTGCTCTACATCATCAATAACCACCACAGGTTCCACTACTTGAAAACAGAGAATGCATAAAAGTACCCGGATGTGTTCTTGATATCAAGGATGCAACGAATGCATCCCTCTTGAAGTCCCATAAATCAGTGCGGTGGGTCCATCCAAGTTTGTTCTTCTGAGGCTGCCTCGCAAGACCGTTCTCTGCAAGAACACAAGTCGGTCTTTACGTTCTTTGAATTGAGAAACGGCCATTGTTTATTTAAGAACTTCATGCATACCTAGCACAGTTTATAAATGTCCAGAAAGTGTTTCCTGTACCTTTACAACATGAAAACAAGTCACAGTGTATGTTATCTTTAAAAATAATTTACTTCCTTTTTATTTATCTCCATCAGGTGTTGCCACAGTTGTTATTCAAGCTGATATGGGTGCACTGGGAACTGTGGGAATAGCTGATTCCAGCAGAAACATCCTGATTGGAGAACCAGTGGGAAATTATAATGGAACTGCTCTGATCAGGTAAACATCTCTGCTATACCAACCAACAGATATGACTTTAATTGATATTAACTTAACAGCATTAAAGATTAATACAGTTTTTTTACACAAGGATTGTTACACACATTTTATTTAGGTATTCAGAAGTTTATTTCATTTATTAATTGACATTAGCATCCTATCCATTTCAGTCTAGTAAGAGGTCCAGGTATATTTGGTGAGATAGAGATCTACTGGAACATTACCCCAGCAGTGGAAACAGAGTTTGAGGAGACCTCAGGCAAAGTCGTCCTAAAAGATCGCCAGTCTGAAGCTACAATTCAGCTTAAGGTAAAGCTTTTGAGTAACTTTCCATCCCTTTTACAGTACACATAATTCCTTGAGCCTCTTTGAAGCATCACATGGGTTCTACAAAGACCTTCTGAAAAACTTTTAGTTTTAAATAAAGTTATAAAGAAACTGAAACAAATGTAGTCTTCCATTCAAAGAAGCATACTGTAAATTCCTTATCATCCCACCTGCTGGATCTCTGTCTTCACCCTTTTTCCTTTAAATACATGAAAGTGTACAAATGAAGCATACGAGCTGCAGGTACAAGCCTTTATCTTTAGATGTACAAGCTTTATTTTTTTTGTTCACAGGCACTAGATGATGAGATCCCAGAAGAAAAACGTGTATATCAGCTAAGCCTGACCTCTCAAACACCGGGATCATCAATTAACCCTGACAGACAAAATGTCATCATTACTATGGCTGCTAGTGGCCTTCCTCATGGGCTCTTCTCATTCTCCCAATCATCTCTACGTGCCACTGAAGAGGACAGAGCGGTAAAGATCTTTACATTACCACTAACGAGATGCTAACCTCAACCAGCAGTCTATGTGTAATTGTTTTTCCCCTTGACTGGAAAAGTCATTGCAAATTTTTTTTCTGGAAGAGTGGAATTCGTAATAAGAATGACAAACAGACCTTGTTACAAGGGTTTGTGTATCTAAGGTGTTCCACTGTTCCTAATCCTTATTGAGTATAATGGAGCAGAGAAATATTGAATGAATTATGGGCCCATAGGGTAATTTCTTTGTACAGTATGCTAAAAAAGCTTCTGACATACTGTACAATGCAGTAAGACCGTCTACTGGCACATAGTTGTATGTGTAACAATATCTTTTTTCTTCCCAGGTAAATGTGACCATTGTTCGCTCCATGGGTCTGTTTGGTAGCGTATGGGTCAGTTACCACACAGAAAGTAGAACTGCGGTCAGTGGACAAGATTTTGGACACTCTTCTGGGCGACTGGTATTCAGACCTGGCGAGGCTTCGAAGGTTATCACACTCACTATACTTGATGATAACCTTCCAGAGGGGCCGGAGGATTTTTTTCTCAATATTACCCTAGTGGAACTTCTGAATGCCAGGTAGAATTTAGCCTTTATATGTACTAGTACCACTATTGGTTATATGTATGTTGTTAAACACCATGCACTGTGCTGTGTTTTACCTTTTCTGTTTTCCTGTTTGCCCCTGTAAAGCTGCCTTGGAACAATTCACATTGTGAAAAGCGCTATATAAATAAACTTGAATTGAATTGAATAAATTTGGTTTTGTTCCCATGCATTTAGTTCAATGGATTTTACAGTGAAAGAATATGGCCTTCAGATTGACCAGCCTCCAGCCATTGGCAATCTGTCCTCCATCATGGTGATTATCCAGAAAAATGGAAATGCTGAGGGCATCCTGGAGTTTGACCCAAACTATGTCGACATCACTGGTACTTTCAGCTCTTTTGTGCGTTTGAATGTTTTTAGAAAAGGCGAACTTATTTATGTACTTTAGCAAATACATTTGAAGTGTTTTACACAGAAATGATTTACAAAGAGAAAAAAAGATACATAATGAATAAAATTGATTTTTTAAATCACTATAAAAGCCCCAAAATACTCAATACTTAAAAATAACAACACAACATAAATACAATTGAAGGGAATAAAACCAAAAGAATAAAGTTGGTGTGATTTGTCAATAGTAATAAGCATCGGATGTGCATGATGCATTTTTTTATCACAGTTGAAGAGGATATAGGAATGCTGTCCATCCCTGTATTGAGGCGTGTTGGATCCTATGGGCAGGTCACAGCAGAGTTCATTTCAAGAGGTCTGACAGCCCACCCTGACTCAGATTACATCCTACCTAATGGATCCATCACCTTTCAGCATGGCCAGACCTATAGTTACATCAACGTATCCATAGTGGATGATTTGGAGAGGTAAAGAGCAAACAATGAAAAAGCATCATTCTGATTATTCAATTGAATAATTTTGCAAAATAACAATCCAATCTATTTATGATTTGGTTTTAATTGCATTTAGAGTGAGTTTTACAGAGCTGTTATCTACACATTCCATTTTATGATACAAGTTTTTATTTTCAGTGAATTGACTGAGATTTTTGAGATGCAACTCACTGGTGCCACAGCAGGTGCCATACTCGGAGCTCACTTAATTGCATGGGTCACAATTGCCAAGAGTGACTCTCCAAGTGGAGTTGTACGATTCATTAACCAAAGTGCTATCACCATCCCAAACCCCAACAGTATTATCAGACTGAGCCTGCTTATAGAGAGAGCAGGGGGAGTGCTTGGAGATGCCACGGTGAGCCCTGTCTAGACTACAGTATGATCTCATATGTCAGTTGTCAATATGCCCAGTAATACATATGGGGAAGCACTTGGATTAGAAATGGCCCCTCAATTGAATGTTTCCATTGATTTGTGTGCAATTATTCAGGTGGTAAATGAGGATTGTGGAATATTTTGCCGAATCAATGTTAAGAACATGATCTGTAATATCATATTGCATTTCTGACATAATGTAGACCTCATGTTGCTTAAATGTGTTGGTTTAAACGTGGAAACATTTCACATACAAAAGTATCGGCTTTTAAGCTGAGGTTCATAGTTTTCTTTACATATTAATTATAATATATTTTTTAAAAGACTAATAATTGAGATAAGTTGTATTGTCAGGAGAATATTTGTTATTTTGTTTTCCTTGTTTGTGTTTTAAAGTAATATTTAGTTTTATGTTTTCCCTGCGATTCAGAACCATGGTCTTGCTTGATCTAGCACCCTATCCTACCAACCGAGCTATACTGTGTGCACAATTTTGTGTTTTGATTTTACGTCTTTTCCTTTTCTTTCTCTCAGGTGACATGGCACATTCTAGGTCCAAACTCAAATGAGGTTTTGCCAACAGTAAACACGGATATAGATGAACCAGTGAATGGGTCGTTTAGTTTCAGAGATGGGGAGGGGGGAGTTCGAAGCATTGAGCTGAAGATTCTGCCTCACGGTGAAGTGGAGGTTGTGGAGAAATTTGTTGTTGTGCTCAGTATCCTGTCTGGAGAGATGGATGTGGATCCCAAAGCTAGAGCTGTCACACTTAGTGTAGGTCCGCTGACATTGACTATTGTTTGAACTAATGTAATTTAAACAATCACAATATTTAGCATATTTGGTGTGAGAGAACACATATACATGTTGTTTCAACAGTAATTTTCTGATAATTAGTTGTAAATGACAAAAGCAAACTGTTCTTGTTTAGGTACATCTATATATAAGAAATAGTCATATTTCCAATCAAGTTGACCTGAAATTAAAGTGTTGCTAAAAAACAAACCAGAGATGAATATCGTCAGTAATGATGCATAGTGTACTGACTTACTGTGTGTTCCTCAGATTGATAAATTCGGTGACCCCAATGGCATAGTGCAGTTTACAGAGCAGGACCTAAAAGAGCGTGTTTACAATGAGCCTTCTGACAGCGACGGGCCACTTTCAATCTCAGTACTTTTAACCCGCAGAGAGGGTGTCATGGGCAACATCACGGTAGGGAAATATCTTTACAATCATTTTATATTATCTGTTTAAAGAGTGAATATTTTGTGATTTTTAAGGTCCTACTTTAGTTTATGGAATGTCCAACAAGTTTACGTATATACAAGATGTAGAAACACTTTCATATTCTAATGATAGGCATTATTTTTCCCCTACTTGTTGACTGACTCTCCAATGATTCCTTTGGCGATTCATCTGTCTAATCCCCTCCTTTCTGTCAGGCCAACCTGATATGATTGATCAGATGGTCTATTTTGCTGTGATTGGTCTACTGCGTACATCGTTGCAGTCTCGGAAATGGAACTTAGGCGGGCATTACACCGAATAACGCAAATCTGACCCGGAACTGAAATTAGAACGACAGATGACTCGTTCGCGTGAATTAGATTCGCCTTCTTTTTCCCAAGCCAACAACTTTGTTATTCCTTCACTTTCGGCTTTACAACTTGGCAGACTGCTTACATTCACACACAGCAACATTACACACTGCATGAAATGTAATTTTATGGACATTGTAATAGTTATTCTTTAACATTTATTTAAGTTTATAAATTACCTTAAAACTGATTGCTTTTAATTATATTACTTTTCAGGTTTTCTGGAAGATTATGAGTGATGCAGAAACAACAGGAGACTTTTCCAACCTACAGGGTTTTGCTACCATCCTTGCAGGACAGCGTGTGGCAGAGATCATCCTCACCCTGTTGCCAGACTCTGTGCCAGAGCTGGAGGAATCCTACACTCTCCGTCTTATGTCTGTGGAGGGTGGTGCAGAACTAGACACAAACCGTAGCACTACCATTCTGAAGGTCCGGGCCAATGACGAACCCCATGGGGTGTTTGCCCTCTATCCTCAAAACCAGTCAGTGGTGCTTAACGCAGCAGACCGAAGCAGAAACCTGATTATCAGTGTCACTAGGCTGGCCGGGGCGTTTGGCAATGTCAGTGTGGGTTATAGAATCAGTTTCAACACCCCTGGACAGAGTTTTACAGAGGATACAATGATTGGAAATATCCTGGTGAAGGATGGGGAACAGGAAGCTAGTGCTAAAGTACCATTGAGTAGCCAGGTGTGTTATTTGCATGTTTGTATATTGGCTTGGTTTGTTATTGAAAACCCTTTGATGAGCATTTTAGGGTGTTTTGACAGGGGTTTGAGACATACATAAACTTTGAAAGGTCCATACTAATGTTTTGAATCTGTCCTCTACAGGTGTTCTTTGCCACGGGCTTTAACTTCAGTGTGGAGCTAAAAATTGTGACGCTGATTGGTCCTCTGCTCAGCTCCCCTCCCAGAGTTCAAATGGAGTCGAATCTAGCCATTGTCTCTGTTCCTGAAGTGGCAGCTAATGCTGAGGTAAAATGTTGCATCCAACTCCTTTCTCATGTTTCCACTAGGTGGTGCACAAATAATACATCAGGATCAGTTCTGATTACAGGCCAACCAGAAATATTAAATAAACTAATATTACTTAGCTGAAAAATTCAAACAGAGTATCAATGCTAAAATACGTTAAATGTTCTATTTTCGTTTAAATTGTATTTATCAAGATTATACATAAATAGAATTCACATATATATATATATATGTATGTATGACATTTTTAAGAGACCACTACAAATTTCTCTTAAGTCAGCATTCCTGCATGTATTGTGGCAATTCAAGTAAAGTCTCTGTTGAATTTTTACAGAAAAAATCACAGGTGTGACCCAAATGTAATGTACAAGAATGCAACTTAAATTAGAAATTTGGGAGAAATGTTGTCAGTTGTTCACTGAATGAAACAAAACATTTCATTTAAAAGTCATTTTACTTACATATACCTCATATCATTTTTTATTACGTTGCTGTTCTGTATAGGTTGGATTTGCGTCTTTGGCTCTCTTGGTCACAGATGTAGAGAGTGGCCAGTGTGAGGCTCTGCTGAGACGGACTGGCTTATATGGGAATGTAACTGTCCGATGGAGTGCTGGATTCCCTCCTGGACAAACACCAGCAGGTTACCAGCCAGGAGACATCTCACCCAGATCGGGTTGGTACTGTATTTACGAACTGACAAAATACTTGCCGTTTTCAAAAGATTTAACGTATTTTGTTCTCATTTATCTATAGGCATGGTATTGCTTGCCCATGGTCAGCGGGACGAGGTAATACATTTCAATGCTGTTAATAACACGTCAGGTGTCACAGCACATGCCATTTACCTGACCTCAGTGGAGTCTAATTCACCTGGAGGAGCCAGATTCAGGTAACACTTCCCTATAGAATTCTGGTTTTGGATTGCCAACAGTGCTCATTTTAGATGTTCCCTTTATTTAATACACCCATTTTATGTGTTAGAAAACTGAAAAGTTCAATCAGATGTATTTAACATGATTTGTTTTTAACAAATTCAAGTTCAAGTAAGTTTCATTGTCATTCCACTACATGTGGGAACATATCTCTCAGGACCACAGTGTTTCAAAGGCAAAGCGCAGTAACTACACATTTGGTCAAAATTGAGTTAAGGTCTATAATGGGCTTTGTAACATCTGCTCAAGTCACTTGGTTCAGTCTTATACCGTTTCTGAGAAATGTGAGAGTTAAAATTGCAGTAACTACAAAATCCAAGCTAATACCAAGGCAAACCGCAGTAATTGAAGTTACTGTGTTCGGGTTTTGTTTTCCCGGCTTTGACAACGCAGATACTGAGGTCTGCCTAGGTAGCCGTAACACTCACACAGAACCAACAAGCCAACCAGCTAGCCTACCGTGGCAGAATCCCGAGGTCAAATGATGGTTGAACTTTGGATATTTAAAACGCAAATATCCAAAGACGGGTGAGGAAGATCGCAAAATATTAACTCCTAGCAATGTAAATTACTTCTAAAAAAGTAACATTAACCAGCCAGCCGTTAGCAAATTAAACAGACATTAGCCTACCTTCTCCATTGAAGGCAATATCCACTCTGACACTTGTAATGATACTCCGATTTATAATTGCGTTGATGTTCATCGATTCAGACATCATTCAGGCAGATAATTCAATTGTAGTGACAAGGGTAACTCCCTCAAAAGTTTGCTGGCTCTGGTAAAGTAATTTTTATGCGCAATTAGCTAACAATAGCATCGCCTCCACAGCATCAACAGAAGTAAAATGATACTTTGTGGTTAAAGGAGCATTGCGATAAGATAACTCTTAATCTTGAAGCTTACTTTTGAGCAATTTTTACATTTCTAATGAGCAAACATCAATAAAATTATTTAGTAGTATTAAGAGTAAGTAGCATATGATTTTTAAGGTCCTTCTTTGGCTTATGGATGGTCCAACAACAAGTTTATGTACATAGAAGGTTTAAAAACACTATTATGTCGTAATAATAGGTAATTATTCTTACCTTACTTCTTGACTGACTCTCAAATGATTTGTTCCGCGATTCATCTGTCTAATACCCTCCTATCCGCTAGCCCAGTGTTATGTGATTGGTCAGGTGGTGCAGTCTGCTGTGATTGGTCAAACGTGTTTGTAAAGAGCCAGGCCAGACGAGAGCGAGTGATGATAATGAGTGTTAGCTGCACGTTACACAGGTTTCGCATCTCTTTGGTGGAGATCGGTAGCATAAAAGAACTATCTACTGGTGAGAGGACCAGGCCTGGATTTTATGTTTATGTTTCTGTGGCCGACAGTCGAACCGTGCGGGAGCTCCTAGCATTTTACTTTCGTTTTGTGGTTGTTTTTATTTTTTATTCAAAGTTGTTGAACATTCGCCTGTTCCCGCCTCCTTCTTCCCATTCCTTGAATTTGTTACAGCGTTCATCATGTGTCGAAAATGGAATGCCTACCATCATTGCTGGATTACGGTTTACAGGTTATATATTATATACAGTGTATTGATAGGGATGGTGGGGATTTCACCTTACCAGTTTGAGTACGAGTCTGACGAAGAAACATCCGAAGACGATAGTAGATAATAGAAATAATAATTGTTTTTATCTATAAAATAATTCTTCCTAATAAGGCATTACATAAATGCATTACTACCAATCTACCCACAACACGTTTGACTGGCTGGTGTAAAACCTTTATAGGCATTTTTCTCAGTTTCAGTGTTTGCTTAGTAACTGCACTTTGCCTTTGTAGGGCAGTATAGTAATCTATACTATATACTATGTATCTTTTAAAAAACAGCTAAGCATGAGAGCACTTGTGTGAACTGTGGGGAACCTTATTTGTTGACTTAAATGACCTTGTGTCCAGCTGGTAAAAATTAATTGCTAAAATGGAAAATAGAAAAGTTAAGCTAGTTTTTAGAAAAGGTCTCCCATCATTCCACACACTTGGTTTGTAGCTAATGTGTCTAAATACTTACATAAGTGTATGTTAATTATATTAATAATCCGCTTTTAATATGCGCTACTCATGTCTAATTCTCTTTCATTCTTTGTGCTCATATGATGCATGTGTTCAGACCTGGTGACGCAGTAGCTGAGGTGGAGCCATTGGGATTGTATCAGTTTCACCGTGATTCTCGGCACCTTGTCATCGAGGAGGACGTACAGATCATCACCCTTTACATTCAACGCCTTTACGGCTTCCGTAGCAACCGGTCCAGCATTTCCTATGAGACATGGCCTGGTACTGCCCATCCCAGGCAGGACTTTGTACCAATAATTGACGGCCAGGTTCTGTTTGATTCCCGCCAGTCATCTGCTGCCATTCGTCTTTCCATTCTAGATGATTCCCTGACAGAACCAGATGAGAATTTTTACATTAACTTAACCAGCGTACATGATCTTAGTGCCAGTTTGCCTTTAGCCGAAGCGCAGCCTCACATTGTATCGCAACATGGCGTAGCTACAATTACCATCCTTGCTAACGATGCGGTTGATGGATTCCTGAGTATTGGGCCTGCATTAATTAGCATTTCTGAAGATAGCCTGGAGGTGGCACCTCAACAGAAGTTAGCCTTGAGGGTCCGGAGGACAGTAGGGTTAACTGGAGTGGTCAGTGTCAAAATCAGGGCCTATACGGGTGGTCTCAAGAGCCAAGAGGTGGATGTAGCCCAGTTTCATCAGGACCATAATGGAACATGGGCCCTGGAAGGGGAGGACTTTGCATTGGAAACTCAGATCATTAAAATGTTAGAAGGCCAGAACGAGGTGGAAGTCAGTGTTGTTATACTAAATGATCCAGAACCAGAAGGACAAGAGGCGTTCTTTATCTACCTCAGCGAGGCTGAAGGCGGAGCAGAGATTGTCAGTGTGCCAGATGAACTGGGGTTCACTTCCTTTGCCAAAATCATTATTCTGGGTAATGCGATTCATTTGTTCTCTTTTCTTTATTACAGGGCTCTTGGTGCTCATAACAGGAGTGAAAAGTTTCATAAATTACAAATGTGTTTGTGTAGATTAACTGGTTGAGCATTTCGCTAGTAACGCAAAGGTCATGGATTCAGTCCCTAAGGAACACACATACAGTACTAAAAAAGTGTGTACCTTGAATGCGTTTTAGATTAAAGCATCGTCCTATTGTGTAATATTATTGTAAATACATATTTGGGATCACTCCACTTTTAGTTTCTTCTCTCATAATTAAAAACTCAGCTGCTACTTTTTGTTTCTCTTCTACAGGGAGTGATCTTCAGAATGGTATAGTTGGCTTCAGTTTGAGCTCTCAGTCAGGACAGGTCCTGGATGAGGATTCAGAGAACAGGACGATCGCACTCTTTCTTCAGAGGCAGGAAAACAGGTATCATCTGTGTTTAAGATGGTGTTGTGTTTTTAGTATTGAAGATCACTGTCCGTTATCCATGAAGTTATCTATGATTCCAGAGCGTTCGAAGATGTGTTGGTGTTTTGGCGGGTCACATTCAGCACGACAGTTCACTCTACGGTCGATCATGGAGTAAATCTGACCAGAGAGCTGCAGCAGACCTCAGGCACAGCACTTTGCAGGAAAGGAGAAGTACTTTGCACCCTCAGATTGGAGGTTCGGCCTGATGAGGTAGAGTTAAGTCTTAGATAGTGGAGTGCTTGAGTTTTTCCCCTTGACTTTGTAAATGTTGACATATTTTCATTGTATTTCTCTGTTGGAGTTTTTGATATGACTGAACATTTTACTGTATTTTGATTTGTTAACTGTTTCTGACTCTTTTCAGTCATTCATTCATATCTGCCTCAATTCTTTATCGAATCTGAATTAATCTTTAGCATTTTTCTTTGTGCATTACAGGATCCAGAGTACCAAGTTTGGTTTCTGGTGGAGGTCTACAGAGTGGGTGAAGGTGCCGCCATAAACCAGACTGCCCGCTTTGCCAATGTCACCATGCTGGAGAGTGATGACCCACGGGGTCTGGTGTACTTCGCCCAAGGATCCAGATTTCCCGTGGTCACCCTTAGAGACACACGTGTAAGATTTCAGGTCTACAGGGATGCCAATACAGCGTCTGCAATTTCTGTCAAATACAGCATGCAGGTGAGATCCACTGCTTCAAAGATAACAAACATGTAGAGACGTGGTCTGCTGACATGTTGCGAGGTGACCCTGCTTAAAGTGGTAGTCCATAAGAATGGCCTATTTGTCGCCATCTCAGTTTGTAATTGCTACTCCAAGTGATGTGCAGAGGTATTTTCTGTACGTGAGTTGTTTTTCGGCACTGCTCATCTGTGCGGATGAGTCTGATGTTTTGAGCAGTATGTCTCGTGTCGCCTGTGACAGTGCACCAGTGAGAATCTTCACTGTACATCAGTTTTACATAATAAACATAACAGATAACGTGGCAGATGATACAACACGAAACAAATAAGAACATAACAGACCCAAATAGCGCAAATGGAGGATGTATTTAAGTGTTTTGATACTATTTCGGGTGCTGGGTCGTATCCATACCTTCCAACACTGCCGTTTTGGCCGTGAGTCTCCTGTAACACGAACCGGACAGAGATCCGCGATCTAGGGTCTCAAATGCTTACAGGTCCGGTCATATATCATTATACACAACACAACTATACAGTTGAAAGAAAAAGTATGTGAACCCTTTGGGCTTACTTGGATTTCTTCATAAATTGGTCATAAAATGTGTTCTGATCTTCATCTAAGTCACAACAATAGAGAAACACAGTCTGCTTAAACTAATACCGCACAAACATTATATGTTTTCATGTTTTTATTGAACACAACATGTAAACATTCATAGTGCAGGATGGAAAAAGTATGTGAAACCCTAGGCTAATGACTTCTCCAAGAGCTAATTGGAGCCAGGAGTCAGCCAACCTGGGGTCCAATCAATGTGATGAGATTGGATGTGTTGATTAAAGCTGGCCTGTCCAATAAAAAACACACACCAGTTTTGAGTTTGCTGTTCTGAAGAAGCGTTGTCTGATGTGAACCATGCCTCGCACAAAAGAGCTCTCAGAAGACCTACGATCAAGAATTGTTGACTTACATAAAGCTGGAAAGGGCTACAAAAGTATATCTAAAAGCCTTGATGTCCATGTGTCCACGGTAAAACAGATTGTCTACAAATGGAGAAAATTCAGCACTGTTGCTACACTCCCTAGGCGTGGTCGTCCTGTAAAGATGACTGCAAGAGCATAGCGCAGAATGCTCAATGAGGTGAAGAAGAATCCTAGAGTGTCAGCTAAACACTTACAGAAATCTCTGGCACATGCTAACATTTTTGTTGACAAATCTACAATAAGGAAAACATTAAATAAGAATGGACTTCATGGGAGGACACCATGGAGGAAGCCACTGCTGTCCAAAAAAAACATTGCAGCACCTTTGAAGTTTGCAAAAGAGCACCTGGATGTTCCACAGCACTACTGGCAAAACATTCTGTGGACAGATGAAACCAAAATTGAGTTGTTTGGAAAGAACACACAACGCTATGTGTGGAGAACAAAAGGCACAGCACACCAACATCAAAACCTCATCCCAACTGTGAAATATGGTGGAGGGGGCATCATGGTTTGGGGCTGCTTTTCTGCCTCAGGCCCTGACGGATTACTGTCATCGATGGAAACTGAATTCCAAAGTTTATCAAGACATTTTGCAGGAAAACTTAAGACCATCTGTCCGCCAACTAAAGCTTAACAGAGGATGGACGATGCAACAGGACAACGACCCAAAGCATAGAAGTAAATCAACAACAGAATGGCTTCAACAGAAGAAAATATGCCTTCTGGAGTGGCCCAGTCAGAGTCCTGACCTCAACCCGATTGAGATGCTGTGGCATGACCTCAAGAGAGCGATTCACACCAGACATCCCAAGAATATTGCTGAACTGAAACACTTTTGTAAAGAGGAATGGTCCAAAATTTCTCCTGACCGTTGTGCAGGTCTGATCTGCAACTATAGGAAACGTTTGGTTGAGGTTATTGCTGCCAAAGGAGGGTCAACCAGTTATTAAACCCAAAGGTTCACATACTTTTTCCACCCTGCACTATGAATGTTTACATGTTGTGTTCAATAAAAACATGAAAACATATAATGTTTGTGCGGTATTAGTTTAAGCAGACTGTGTTTCTCTATTGTTGTGACTTAGATGAAGATCAGAACACATTTTATGACCAATTTATGAAGAAATCCAAGTAAGCCCAAAGGGTTCACATACTTTTTCTTTCAACTGTATATTTACATAAACTATACGCAAAGCCTTGTCATAATTTCCCGGAAAATAAGTCCGTAATTTTTAGTAAAATCACAGGCTTCACTTATCCCGTGCGAGTGCGTCACATGAAATATAGAGGCGGGGAGGTAATTTCTAAATTACACGGGGTCCCCAGATAATGCTAATCGTGTGCAAATAGGGCTTAAGTTACATTAACATGATGAACATAACAAAGAGAGAAAAAACAACCGATGAAACTGTACCCGTCTGTATTAACACAACAAGTATGCTACAGTTTTTGTGTTATCTGTTGAGATATTGAAATGTCTTACCTGTTCTGTTCAGAAGAAATAAAGCCATGTCTGCAAGTGTTTTCAACCCTTTCAGATCAAAGAGTTCACGTCAACTTTTCGGACGAGTCCTATCATATTTCGTTTTTCTTTGTAAACGCTCATCAGTTCTTACTTTCTTGGTTTTCACAACTGATGAATCCCCAGATGTCAGCGCTGCTTGGCGTTTAAAAGTAAAAGTACTAAACGCCGGCTTAAATAATAATTCATAAAAAAATTCTGTGTACAATGCTAGCCGTCACCGGCAGCATTCCAACGCGGGCTAGGAGCCGGATCCTCTTCGTTCTGTTCAGGAATTTTGCGGAATGACACATAGACACCAAATAAGGATTTCCTGAGAAACACTACCTGATAAGGAAAATTACAAACCATTTTTACAAGCTTTCCCTGGTGAATCCAGCAAGGTTAATGACGTTGTTTTAAACCGTGTTATTTCATGTACTTGCTCAATAATTGGTTTTAGTAATTTTTTAATAAAAAAACTTTAACATGAAGTCCTTCTTATTCATTGCTCTAACCAAAGAGAAGCTACGTGACCAATCCCACCACATACATACCTTCCTCTCTTTGAACCCATTTCATAATGTGACCTCATTAATGATGCCAGGCCTAAGATATTGTCAAACTCATAAGCCGGGTCGAAGAATGTGCCAACGATTAGAACTCTGGGTAAGGCCACTGAGTTCTTAAAATATACTTCTAAGCTTATATATGTATATTGTTGCAGAGTGGAACTGGAAAAGTAGAATTTGGCATGTTCAATGTGGCTTTCCACTCTTTGGAAATTTACATTTACATTTAGGCATTTGGCAGATGCTTTTATCCAAAGCGACTTACATTGCTTTATCCTATACATTGTACATTGGTATTTGCAATCCCCTGGGATCAAACCCACAACCTTGCGTTGGTCTTACCAATGAGCTACAGGAAAAGCCTTTACTTTTTTCTTGTGGATTTTTTGGCCCCAAGAACACCTTTTTCTGCACATTTTACTCTTTATTATTAAACAAATGTTTTTTTTAGCAAAAATGAAATGTTTCTTTGTTCCAATCATGGCAAATATGTTACATATTTCTCTAGTGTCATTTTTAAGTCACCACCTTTCTGTAAATGGTTGTCCATGTATTAGTGTTAAAGTTGTGAAGCATTTAAATCATTGATGCATCTTCACAGAAAGTGGATGTTCTGCTAGAGTAGATGTTGGGGTAATAACTGTGTCATTTGCTATTACAGGTACTTCAGAAAGCAGAGTCTATCGGTCCCACTCTGATCTGGCCTGCAGTGGCAGGGCAAGACTTCATTAGGGCAGAGGGTACCCTGACATTTGATATTGGACAGAAAAGTGCCAACCTAGATGTGGCCCTCACACCCGACCTCGGTTCCTTCAACCCAACACCCAAACGTTTCCGTGTATTTCTTTCTGACGCAACAGGTGGGGCCCGGGTTCACCCAGAATTTGGGTGGTCTAATTTGACTCTGGTTTCAGACTCTGAGTCTCTGGCAATTTGGGCTCTGCTTGACCAGTTGCATCAGCCTCTGGATGAGAACATCATTAACAGAGTCTTGCAGGGGCTCATCAATAAAGTTAGTAAGGATATCACTCAGGAGCAGCTAACAGCAGTGCTGGATGCACTAAACAAGGTATGTGAAGTAGAGGGGTGTGTGTTTGTGACAAAGCTAGACATAATTGTCTAAAAATGTCTCCAAAAGAAAAAACCTCTTCACTAAAATGTTCTTGCTTAATCTAAGAATAATAGAAGTGCTCGTTTATAAATGCTTAGTAAACACAGAGCCATTGAATTGAATCAATGCCAACGGAAGTCCAAAACGCTGGAGCGTCACGTGATTCATGGAGCCTTCAGATATTTCCAGGAAGTTATGTTTTCTCTTTAAATGTTTTATTTCTTTCATTTCGTTATTAATTAAATGGCTTTCGTCTTTAAATGGGTTAGAAGTTTACCTCAGTTTGTCTGTTTAGTCGCAGCTCCATGCGTTACTGGTAACTTCCGGGTACTATTGAACTGTGAAAACACTGTTCCATTGGAGTCAACGAAGAAGACGCAAGCGACTCTCTCTCTGTCAATGGCCCTGAGTAAACATATCAAACCCCAATGAAATAAAATAAGTCTTCACTTTCAGCCATTTGGTTAAACCAAACATTTAGTATACTGTATACTTAAATTACTGTATATATGTGTGTGGTTATCAGTTTATGGTTAACATGTTACTCTGGCTTGAAAAAGTTGACAAGGTTTTTTTCTGTGATGTATATTTATTTTACAGCATTTTTCGATGTATTCTTGTTCAGGAAGTGTGATTGTTAAGTTTCAAAACAATAAGAGGCTATATATCAGCCACAAGAGAGCAATTTAACTTTCCTTACTATAGTTTTTGTTTCTTAAGTAAATAGAAATCTATTATTAAGATTGCCACAAAACTCCACAAAACGTTGTATAATCTCGGCAGCAAAGTCTTGTTTTTCAGATTATATTTAGTAGTGGAAGCAGTGTAAGACTCTGCTTTTCAATCTGTAGTTTACTATTTCATGGTAAAAGTGTTTGTGGGCCAGTTCATTATCCAATCATCATTATTGTGCATACTTGGGGATAAGAGATATGACCTCAGATAATTTACTGCAGACATAAATAGCACCTCAAAAATAACGTATTTTGTGGATGAGTCTTTTTTGGTTATTATATAATATAGTTTCATGTTTTTACACCCCACTCTTTCTCACAGATATTGAAAGATGCTGAGGAGACGCCACTAAAAGACAGTAGCCGTAGCTTGACTTATGACCTCCTATGTGCCATGGCGAAGCCCAGTCGAACAGATACACGAGGTCTGAGCCATCTGGCTCAGGTGACAGAGCGTTTTGCCTTTACACTAGTCACAGACACTGAGTGTGGGGCAGAAGGAAAGAGGTGAGAACTATTTATATTTGTTTACCTTGCCTTTTTCTGGGTGTTTATTTTCACTGACTTGCTTTCGTTTTTCTTCCTTCCAGAGGCAGAACCATACTGGACTCTTGTCCGTATTTCACCATAGCTGCTCATCACTGGTACCCCACTCAGATCAATGGCCACACATTTACAGGAAGTAACACAGATACGTTTACCCTGCCTGGAACCCTACTGGAAGTGCCGGCCCTACCCGCAGAGAGCATGGCCGTGTCAGCTTGCCGTAAAGTGCACTTTACTGAATACAGTACTGAACACTGGTTTCTCACCAACACTAAAGCCAGCGCATTAAACAACAAGGTAAAACTGTTATTTTGCAACTCTGTTTGGGCATAGGGATAATGGATCTGCTACCTGACCTGAACTCAGAGTGGGTGTTATGTTTTTATTGGGTTGAGGTTTGCTATTAAAGGGATACTCCACCCAAAAATATTACTTAAACTCAAGTAGTTCAAAACCTGTATACATTTCTTTGTTCTGTTGAACACAAAGAAAGATATTTAGAATATTGTTAGCAACTGAGATTTCTGGTTGTCAAAAAATTTATGTTTTCCTAAATTCTTTATAATATCTTCTTTTGTGTTTAACAGAACAAAGAAAAATATACAATAATTGTATTTACTATGGTAGTCAATGGTGCCCTAGAAATCTCGGTTGACAACATTTTTCCAAATATCTTTCCCTTTGTTCAAAGTTAAGCGTGAGTAATTCATAACAGAATTTTACCTTTAATAATGCCTTTGATAGTGCATTAATAAAAGAGCATTTACTATACACAAGACACAATACACAATCATTATTCTAAGGGGCTGTGTTATGTTTTATTAATATTCAAAAATGTTAAGTATGTAGTATGTCTGATTTTGTCAGGGAGATAGGGATAGCTTGGTTTAATTGGTTTATAATGACTTTTATAATGACTATAATGTTTTGCCTAGTAGACTCCTGACCAGTAGATGACACTGTTGAGTTAGAAAACTCTACATTTTCTCTAAACGTTTTGTGTATGTTGTGTAATTTGACATGTATTATGTGCGGCTTCACAAATTATCATTTTGGCTTTCTCTGAATAACGAATTGATCGACTGATTTTTGACAACAAGTATGTTTTTGTTAAAACTTAAACCATTCTGAATCAGACATATATATTGGCTTTGGAGGTTTTTTCTGTCAGCGTGCAGAGAAGAGGATCAAAGCCTCTCACTGATGGACAAGAGGTTGTTTACCGCATACACACACCAGACCGACGCTGGAAACCTCGGCAATCTCTGTGCCTGTTGTGGAATCAGGCTGCTGAGAGGTAATTGAACCTCTTAAATTTAAATTGAATTTAAAATATATGTTTTTAGTATTAGAGGACTAAATATAGTATGTATAACAGACTCGGATACAAATGTATAGTATCATGCAATGTTAGTCGCATGGAATAAAAGTGTCTGCCAAATGCGTAAATTTAACAGTATGTTATACTTTGATCTGGTGTGTTCTTGAGTGCTTATTTGCTAAAAAAAAAAAATCTCGTCCTAATGAACTTGACAGATCTATGTGTGTAAATATCTGACCTCATCTTTCTTTCCAATGTGTGTGAAGTCGACACTCATCAGTGAGATAGAAAGTTTGTACATATAATTGTTAAGGATCAGGGCTCATGACCTGCCACGACAACCACTTTTATAGTCCATCTCACTCATTCTGTAGGACCTGTGGATGTGTGCATGTGAGGTTCTGTGCGTTGAATGTTATTTAGCCAATGAAAAGATCTGTTTAAATGAAATAAATATCAGTCAATTTCACCTTTTTTGTATATTTTGCGATTCACACCGTAGTCAAGCGCAAGGAGGCTAAAATATAGTTTGTAACCATTGTGGCTCTTAAAGCAAAATGTTAAACAGCTGCAAATAAGGGTCAACCAAATACTGATGCTAAATAGTTTGCTTTGTTATAATATGTTTAGTGTTAACACTATATTAGTTATCAAGATTATTCATATCACAGTTATTTTTACTACCTGTATATTGTGATGCAACTAAAGCAAAAGCTAAATAGTTAATTTGGTAATTTTTTAGTAATTGCTGAAATCCAGAATAATGTGAGGTACTTTGGAATGCTAAATTAGTGTGTTGCAATAGTTTAATGTGGACAAATTAACCGTCAAGTCTATTCTCCCGTGGTTGTACTTTAATTTAAATAGATTAAAATTAGATATCCTGATATACTGGTAAACAACCATTTTGGTTCACAACCTGTCAGTCAAAGCACATTGAACCTTCATCTGAAATGTCATGTTCCGTAAATATTGTCTATTTAAAATAAAAAAGTGTGTAACTATAAGTTTGTTTATGCATTTAGCAGTCAGTTGTGACCCTTTGGTCTTGTTTGTTTTAATGGTCCGATTTATCATCTTTTGACTCAGAGAGTTTGTTGGGATTATGCATTTGTCCAATCATTCACATGCAATTGGGGTCAGCTGGTGATACAACATTCTTAACTTTAAGCATAAATATGAAAACAAACCAACATTTCTGTTTGTATGAATCTGTTGTTACACTTGATTTGGTATTTATATTTAAGCATTTCGCAGATGCTTTTATCCAAAGCGATATACATTGCATTATATACTATACTTTTGGTTCTAAGTATGTGCAATCCCTGGGATCGAACCCATTACCTTAGAGTTAGCTCTAATCACTGATCCACAATTTTAATTATTTTGGGTGGTATCTCATCTCCAGCTGGTTATCTGACGGTCAGTTCTGTCGGGTGGTGGACGACAATCAAAATTTCGTTGAGTGTGCCTGCTCACATCTGTCTGTCTACACAGTATATGCAGAGACCGGAAACTTGGCTTCATTCAATGAGGCATTCTATGCAGCAGGATTTATTTGTATCTCAGGTAAGCTCTTGGTTGAAAAAACATTTTTACAAATGAATCTGTATTCTTGATGACAAATCACCAAAGTGTGAAAATGAATTATTTATTTGTGTCCTCAGAGTGTTCTTTATAATCTATATCTGTCTTCTACGCTTAGGGTTTGCCATGGCCATTGTGTCACATGTGCTATGCTCTAGATACCTCATGTTTGCTGCCAAACTTCTTACACACATGATGGTGGCCTGCTTAGGGACTCAGGTAAGTTCTTATATATTATACTGATCACAGCTGGTTTTCAGCAGGTGTCCAGGTTGCATAACTAGCTTAACCATGACTATGACACCAACCATTGAGTTGATCTTGGTTACCAGCATTACCAGGAACATTTTAATGGTCTTAAACTCATGATGGTCTAAGCTGAGAGACCATTTGCCTGACTGTCTAAGCTGTTCATTGTAACCCCACATTCTGTGTATAATGTATTAATAGACGAGTCTGGTGTGTATGATGTGTATGGTGTGTATATTAGTACCGCAACTGGAAAAATATGAGTAGTACCGACAGAGGCACTTCAGTTGAACTCTTCTAATAAATTGCGCTAGGAAGTCAGTGTCACGATCTAGGACACAGGTCCAAGAAATGTGATCCACTTAGAACGTCAACATGATGCACTTTGCTGCGTAATGCGGCCTGGTTTACAGAGAGGATGTTTGACTCGTCATTGAGGATACAGAATGATGTATAAATGGATAGTTCACCCTTAAAAAATGTTGCCATCATTTACACACCCTCAAAACCTGTATATGACTTTATTTTCTGTGGAAGAAGATATTTTGAGAAATGTCAAAGTTTGTCTCAATCAAATAGAAGTCAAGGGGTCAGTCTTGTTTGGTTACCATCATTTAGGTGTTACCAACCAACAGGCTTGAAATAAATGACAGAAAAAAATTGGGGTGGGGTGAACTATCCCTTTTAGTACTGAACCAGGAATTGTATTAAACTAAGTAAAAATTGAATGGAAATATTTTGTGGAGGCATTGTCATATCTGTCCTGGTCCTAGGGTCCCACAATTTGTATGTCTTTATTTACTGTATCCTTAGTCAGACCATGCACACTGAGAAACCCAATAACATCAGCAAGACTTTAGATTCAAATGCATGCAGCTAGATTAGTAAGGGAACAGATAACTGTTCTATGAAATGTGTAATTACAGTTTGGGGGAACACATCCAAATTGGCTACTGTGCTAATCCCTGACAACCGAACAATGTCCATGCACCCTTGACTCTTAACATGGGGTGGGGGGATGGGTATTTAGCCAGTGGCCTGATACCTGTGGACCGGGGTGGGGATTTTCCACTGGTCCTGCTCTGATATAGAAAAGGAAGAAAACAAACACGGGTCTAATTAACAGGGCTTAGAAAACCTGGTCGCATTCTGTCATCCGGTAATTGTTTTGCTCTTCTTTACCTGGATTCTATTGAATGGAAAATTACAGTCTGGCCAAGAACTCATGCGTAGGTTCGGTTCGACAACAGCTGGGGTTTGTCTAAGAATGTTAAAAGGTAATAAGATAAATAGCCTGTAGGCTTTGCATCTAAATAAAAAATATGGGCTTTATTATACTCCTATTTAGTTGTGTACAATGTCTAGATAAAAAATTCGGTCACACTTTAGAATAGGGACCAATTATCACTATTTACTAACTACGACTTTTGCCTCAATAAACAGTGATACTTCATCCACACCAAACAGAAATACATAAGTATTATAAAGACATACTCATGCTGCCTAGTGAATATAAACAGTGTGATGGTCCCACGAAGCAATTTGATTACAAAAGGGTGGGGGGGTTGGGAGGACACAGTTATCTCTGTCTAATTTTATTGTGCACATGCCTGTTAATTTAATACTGAAATGACTTGGAAGGGCATGCTTATTCAGACCCGACAGTGCTCCTCTTTCAAAAGGTCTGGCTCTAACCGGACTGAGGACTGTATGTGCTCCTGTTGGGTACAAGGAAAATTGGATGCATGCAGTGAAGTGTTAATAGGCAAAGGGTCAGGCTCTCTCTACAGAACCAGTAACTGATTAGTATTAAACTGTGACACGTTGCTCATCTTGCACATTTTGCTGTGCAGAACTGCAGTGCCTCATATCTTGCTAGCCATTTCAAGGACCTGAATACTGTGAAGACTTGGGGGATGGGAACTACAAATTGGCCCAATGGACTCCCATTTTATAGCCATTCACAGATCCTAGCAACCGCATAGCAGCATCCTAAACTGCTCATAACAGCTTAAAGGGAGAATTCACCCAAAATTGAAAATTTTGTCATAATTTACTCACCCTCGGATTGTTCCAAATATGAGTCAATTATTTTAGTTTTGAGTGAACTATCACTTTAACAACCTCATAGCTCCGGTCTTTTTCAGCATATATTTGCTTATTACAATGCATTACTGATACATCATGTCCCCCAACTCATATGACAATGTACATTGTTTGTGTCTTCCCTATATACAACCTCTAGTAGAGTTCCCTAAATTAGCGCAAATACTGGCAGTAGAACATTCCACAGAACTTCTTTGCTAAACAGCACTTTTTATTGGTCATGTTTTGAGATGTCATCATCCGGTGTGTAGTTTCGATTGTGTGTGTTTGCTTAGACTATGTCCTCCTGGAATGCAGAGCCACAGTTTTGCTACTCAGTGATAGACCCAAAATGACCCACGTTAGACCTTGGACACCTTATGTTTGTCCAAAAGAAGCACTGTAAACAGACACAGTCGGTTAACCTGGCCTTTAGCCTAATTCTCTACCATTTTAATAGAGACCGGGGTAAAATACAACTAAAAGTACCATTATATGTATTATATGAATTATATGGACTGTATTATATGAATTAAAGAGTACATAACTAGGGAATTTTAAGATCCTACTTTGGTTCATGGAGTGTCCAACGAGTTTATTTCGTAATAATAGGCAGTTATTCTAACCTTACTTCTTGACTGACTCTCAAATGATTCGTTCAGAGATTCATCTGTCTCATCCCCTCTTTTCCGCTAGATTTGTCAGGTGTAATTGGTCAGATGGTCTTGTCTGCTTTGATTGTTATTTTTGGATTGCCGTCCACCCAATCCTGACCCTGCCCTTCCCAGCCCTGTTCTGGCCTGGTCCATATCAGATGGGAGGTCCAGAAAGAGAGCGTGGTGAACCGTGCACCCCCTCGTAGAGACCTGAGGAACATCATCTCCTCCAAGAAGAGGAGACACGATCAGACAGAGAGACAGGCTATTACAGTGGATATTTTCTGGTCCCAGAAAAGGACAGGGGGGGTTGCATCCGATATTATATCTTCATGGATTGAACTGCTATCTAAGAACATACAAGTTCAAAATGTTGACAATCAGGACGATCGTGTCTCAGATTCGAGCAGGCGATTGTTTTGTCTCAATCGATCTGAAGGACGCATACTTTCACATAGAGATCTTGCCACAACACAGTAGGTTCCTACGGTTTACTTTTGGGGGGCAAAGCTTACCAGTATCGTGTTCTTCCATTCGGCCTAGCCTTGTCACCCCACTACCTAGTCACCTAGCTCATCTCAAAATGCTAGGATTGAGGCTCAACTCCACGAAAAGCGGTCTCTATCCTGCATAGAAGACAATGTATGTGGGAGTTGTATGGGACTTGGTCACGATGCGTGCACAGTTGTTCCTTGCACGCGTCAAATCCCTTCAAAACACCCTAAGAAACATCAGGCTAGGCCAGAAAGCTACAAATCATCACTTTGGCGGCTGCATCCATGGTGATACCCTTGGGCCTCCTGCATATGAGACCGTTTCAGTTGTGGCTTGGATTTCATCCCAAGGCCAATCCCCAGAGTCAAATACAGGTTACACGCCAGGGGCTTCGTACTCTTTCTATGTGGTTCAGACCCCGGTTTCTAACTTTATGTCCCACTATCGTCCATGTTGTTGTCGCAAGATACTAATGTCAGACTCTTCCCTCACGGGTTGGGGTGCTTGTCTTAGATGGCCGTCCAGCCCAAGGTATCTGTAGAGGTCATCTTCTCGAATGGCTTATCAATTACCTCAAAATTATGGCTGTATTTCAGGCCCTGAAATACTTCCTCCGGCAGTTACGGGGCTACCATGTCCTAGTTCCCGCTTTTTCAGGAAAAGGTTTACAGCCGATACATTCCCTATCAAAAGCTACTCACGATTGTGCGCCTCAATGCCGCTCTATAGGCATCCCCGGACATCCTTTCAGACAAAGTTGGAACCTGAAGTCGCGTCTGCTTCATGTGTATTTATAGCCTGCGGGGATAATTAGCCACGTCATCTGCCAAGGTTATTTAAAGCCAATTCTTGGCGTGTTTGACACACGTGCTGCACAACCTGTCGACCAAAGAAACACACTTAGCAGTTCCGATTTTCAAGTAAGCACCTAGAAGCCACATTTGTTAACGAATTACTGGATAACTTCTGGACTCTGAATGCTTCGTTGCTCTATTTTTGGATACCTGGCAAGCATGTGTGCTCAGCTTAGCATGAACTTTGGAAGGGGAGACAGGGCAAAGCCCTTTAGCCCCCAGATTCACCTCATGAGCAGCTTCTCTATTTGTTTATTGACTTAAAAAGAGTGAGTTTTAGTATCGGCATGGTCACACTCTTTCACTCTTGTGCCACATTTTAAACTTGTGCCATTTTTATTACATTTGTAAAAAACTGTAGAATTTTGTAGCATTTAGTTGGGACCGGCATCAGGCACAAACGCACTTCACATAAATATGATTTATATATTTTTTATTTTAGATTTGTTGTTACGAATGAACACAAAAGTATTTGAACACTGTTTTGAACAATGATTGTGTTTTAGTGGACCATATCCATATTAACATCAATGAGTACACCTGTAGTTAATCTTTCAAGGACACCTCTGTGAGTTTGAGGTTGACTCCCACTATTGCACTATATTACTTTCATGTGTGTGCACGTTAAAGTTAAGTGTTTCTACTGAGTGGAAACTGTTCACACATTACAAGGACAGAACCCAGACTACAGAATGAAATAGCCAAAAGCCATTGTGTAGGTTTTAGAATAGCCAGCTTCTGTCAGATTTCCAAGGAGTTTCAGGATATGCTGTCAGATAAGCGAGGAAGGAAACCATCAATAAACTTTAGGCCTATATTCAATTATTTTGTGATTGTTCTTGGACTGCGTGACTACGTGACTTTGTGCAGTCTCCTGGGAAACGTGTCCAAAGCAGCTGTAAAAAAAAGAAAAAAAAAGATTATAAATAATGTTTTCATGACATTTAGAAAAGTTACCAGTGCTTTGAAGAAACTGAAACCCTGTTCTACCTGTGTTACAGTGTCTGTAGGGGTCACTATAGCTCCATTTCCACAACCAACACACATTTACTCCATTCAATCTCAGAGTTATATAGATTTCATTTATATGGAACATTTTCTAGAGGGAATAGCTGCCTCTGCCTTGTCAGCTCGACTGGCTTGCACAAACTCTCTACTATTGATATATTTGGAGAGTCTGTTGCAGGATTCGTTCTCGAGGAGGAAAGTATCCCAGAATCATTACGAGTGGTGGATTTGCTGCTCCGAGGAACAAGTGCACATGCCCAAGCCCTGGGGCAATCCATGGCAAATGTGGTACAAGCACGTCGTCAGGTATGGCTTTCTAATGCTAATCTGTTGGATCAAGACTGCATGGCAGTCATTGCAGCCCCACTGGTGCCCGAGGAGGTCTTTGGTTCCCCGGCAGAAGCTGCCTTGGAACAGTCTCGCAGAACGCAAGAACTAACCCGATCAGTGGTTAGAGCACCAGCTACTCGTGGTCCGCGTACATTTGCAGGGAGTAGAGGCTGGGGTCAAGCTAAATCATCAAGCCAGGCATTCGTAGGTCATCATCGCTCTGCTGCTCAAAGAGCGCCCACAGGACCAAGCAAAGGAGCCCGGCAGTCCTTTCGTAGGACACAACAAACAAAGTTCTCAACAACGCGTGGAGGAAGAAACCGACCATGACGGTCATCAACCTCCGACTCCACGTTTTTCCAGCCAACATCTTTTGCACTGGTGCCAATGCACTCGATGTCCGTGGGTACTGAGTACATTGCAGTCCAGTTACCAGAATCCAATTAAAATCAAAACCACAATTTCAAGGGATTGTCCCTACTGTATTGACGGGAGAACTGCAGCCCAGGTCTCTGGGCGAAGAGGTTTCAGTGCTTTTAAGAAAGGGAGCAATAACACGCCTGCCCTCAACGATAGGGCAGGGGTTTTATTCAACCTACTTTCTCATTTCCAAGAAGGATGGGGGTCTCCGGCCCATCCTGAATCTCAAGAAATTCAATCGACACT
Organism: Triplophysa bombifrons; assembly: GCA_029783895.1. Classification (NCBI taxonomy): domain Eukaryota; kingdom Metazoa; phylum Chordata; class Actinopteri; order Cypriniformes; family Nemacheilidae; genus Triplophysa; species Triplophysa bombifrons. Next base: position 11,938,106 of record CM056451.1, on the reverse strand, counting down.
TAAAGCGACTGAATTTCCATATGCTTCGCCTTTCAACCCACATCCCAATTCACAGAGACCACAAAAAGTATCTCAGGTTTCACTTTCAGGGAAACTCTTATGAGTACAATATTCTCCCCTTCGGTTTGTCATTGCCCCCCCCCCCCCCCCCGTACATTCATCAAGTGTATGGCGGCGACTCTCACTCCACTCCATCGCCAAGGTCTCCGGATTGCCAATTACCTGGACGATTGGATAATCTGTTCCCCTACAGAGGCACAGGCCAGGAGCGATACAGGAGTGGTTTTAGCCCACTTGCGGGAATCGGGGCTGACTCTGAACCCCAAGAAGAGTTGTCTCACTCCCAAGAGAGTTGTGACATTCCTGGGATTGAGTCTGAGTTCGATAGTGATGAGAGCATCCCTGACTCTACAGAGGCAGTCAGTACTGAAGGACCGGCTGTCCGAGTTCATCACAACAAGGCAAGTTATGTTAAAGACGGGTCGGAGACTGCTTGGACTAATGGCAGCAGCCAGTCAGGGGGTGCCATTGGGGTTGCTTCATATGCGCCCATTGCAACAAGGCCTGACGGAAGGAGTCAAGATGGGCCCATTATGATCAAGAGAGACCATAACGACAGATACTTCACAGACAGGCTGGGGTGCTGTCTGGCGAGGCAGCCCAGTACAAGGGGAATGGGATGCCCTGTGGGTAGGAGTACACATCAACCTCTTGGAGTGGAGGCTGTACATCGAGCTTTGATCCACTTTCTGCCTCAGCTTCGGGTGAGACAAATACTTGTCCGTTCCGACAACACAACGGTTGTGTCGTACATAAACCAACAGGGTGGAGTACGTTCAATGCCCCTACACAGGAAGGCCCGGGATCTCCTTTTGTGGGCAAATTCTCGAGGCGTATCCCTAAGGGCTGTACACTTGCCCGGAGAGGACAATGTAGCAGCCAACCTCTTGTCCAGGGGGGTCCCAAGCCAGGAGAATGGCGACTTCACACCACTGTGGTAGTGGCCATTTGGCTTTGTAAATCCAGGGTCTGAATGTTGTCCCTATCCTTTGGCTTTTCTAGACCTGTGCAATTGTGGAAAACTTGTTTGTAGCTTTCTGTTCATATCTTTTAAATTCTTCATCCAGTTTACAGAAATGTACAGTGAGGGTACAATGATGGGTACATCAGATGAAACCACCCAGTAAACTTAATATGTGTAAATATTTGTATGAACACTAAAAGAGTCAACACCATAAGACATAAACTAAAAATGTTTCACAGACATGAAACAGAAATAGAATAATGTGTCCCTGAATGAAGGTAGGCTTAAAATCAAAAGTACCAGTCAGTATCTGGTGTGGCCACTAGCTGCTTGAAGTACTGCAGTGCATCTCCTCCTCATGGACTGGACCAGATTTGTCAGTTCTTGCTGTGAGATGTTACCCCACTCTTCCACCAAGGCACTTGCAAATTCCTGGACATTTCTGGGGGGAATGGCCCTAGCCCTCACCCTGCCATCCAACAGGTCCCAGACGTGCTCAATGGGATTGAGATCCGGGCTCTTCGCTGGCCATGGCAGAACACTGACATTGCTGTCATGCAGAAACTCACGCACAGAACGAGCAGTATGGCTGGTGGCATTGTCCTGCTGGAGGATCATGTCCGGATGAGCATGCATAAAGGGTACCACATGAGGGAGGAGGATGTCTTCCCTGTACCGCAAGGCATTGAGATTGCCTGCAATGACAACAAGCTCAGTCCGATGGTGATGTGATATACCGCCCCAGACCATGACGGACCCCCCACCTCCAAATCGATCCCGCTCCAGGGTACAGGCCTCGGTGTAACGCTCATTCCTTCGACGATAAACACGAATCCGTCCATCACCCCTGGTGAGACAAAACCGTGACTCATCAGAGAAGAGCACTTTTTGCCACTCCTGTCTGTTCCAGCGAAGGTGGGTTTGTGTCCATAGGCGGCGTTGTTGCTGGTGATGTCTGGTAAGGACCTGCCTTACAACAGGCCTACAAGCCCTCAGTCCAGCCTCTCTCAGCCTATTGCGGACAGTCTGAGCACTGATGGAGGGATTGTGTGTTCCTGGTGTGACTCGGGCAGTTGTTGTGGCCATCCTGTACCTGTCACAAAGGTGTGATATTCGGATGTACCGATCCTGTGCAGGTGTTGTTACACGTGGTCTTCCACTGCGAGGATGATCAGCTGTCCTTCCTGTCTCCCTGTAGCGTTGTCTTAGGCGTCTCACAGTGCGGACATGGAAATGTATTGTCCTAGCCACATCAGCAGTCCTCATGCCTCCCTGAAGCATGCCTAATGCACGTTCACGCAGATGAGCAAGGACCCTGGGCATCTTTCTTTGGGTGTTTTTCACAGTCGGTAGACAAGTCTCTTTAGTGTCCTGCGTTTTTAGAACTGTGACCTTAAATGCCTACTCTCTGTAAGCTGTTAAGGTCTTAACGACCATTCCACAGGTGCATGTTAATTAATTGATTATGGTTAATTGAACATGCATGGAAAATATTGTTTAAACCCTTTACATTGAAGATCTGTAAAGTTATTTGGATTTTTACAACATTATTGTTGAAATACACAGTCCTGAAAAAGGGACGTTTCTTTTTTTGCTGAGTTTATATATAGTAGCACTCAAATGCACACTGGAGCTCTTTTGAGTAAAGCTTGATGCGTACAGACCATGTTGCAAAAAAGCTTTTAGAAAAAAGCATACATTATGATGTCTAAAAATAGTAAGTGAAAATTTTACAGTGGAACAGGTGAAATGCACATGCCACAGTAACTAAAGCTATTTTGCTCATGAGGTAACTGATCATTGTACGGACAAAAGAGTACAATTAAAAAAAGTATAAAAGTGGGTTCAAACCAAACGCGAATTCAGCGCTTTGCACAGGTAAACTACATACAAAGCCCATGCAAAGACACGAATAGATGCGAACTTGTGTGGCACGATTGCTTAGGTAAACTTTTTTTACATAATCTGAGTGGATACATTCTTTGTGTGTGTGTGTGTTTGTGTGTGTGTTGTACAAATGTATTACACCACCACCATCCAATGTAAGGTTTTGCCATAGCTGCCTAAATTTACAGTATTGGGTTAGGGGTAGGGAATGGGACCACTCTCTGTCTCTCTAATGACAGGCCTTGCTACAGCTTAGAGTGTCTGACACTCTGTTTCTATGTCTCAACAAGAATCAGTTGACCTTAAAGAACATTTTGACATGGCTTGATTTGTGCTGAATAGACTACTGATAATAACAATAATAAAGTAGGCTATGTATAACGTATTGATTACGTATGTAACCCCAGTTCCCTGATGGAGGGTTAAGGTTCGCCCTTGAGAACCAATCAACTCTGACTACTATAGAAAAGGCCAATGAAATTTGGCGATTAAATTTGCATGCCGGTCTCCACCCCTGCAGCATTCATTTACCTCTTTGTTCTGAAGAGCCTGAGAGCCTCTCACGACTGAAGCAGAATACGATACGTGTTTGTGGCATGAGGGACACAACGTCTCGTTCCCTCCATCAGGGAACTGAGGTTACATACGTAACCAAGACGTTCCCTTTCTGTCGGTCTCTCGACGTTGTGTCGAGAACGACAGATGGGGTTGCCTATGGAAAACGTAGCATAATGTATATAAGTATGTATCATAATCTCAGCGAAGCAACGGTAACAAGCCTGGGTGTGTCAGCTCGAAGCTTTCGTGAAACTGTAACCTTCCAGTGTGGTGGTCAGGGGGTCCCAGAGCTTTCTTGGAGAAAGATGGGTACAGCCCAGACCGGTAACCTTTAACGGACAGGGCCTTAGCTCTCTACTGGCGAGAGGCCGTCCGGCTCTGGTTTACACCGGGTAAGCGCAACTTCCTTAATTAGGGATGCGCTGCAGAGGCCACCTCCTACCCGTGGGGAGGAATATGGTGGATATAGGTTTGGTCTCGTCCTTGGAGGAGAATGCATGGAACGAACGGACTGAGTAGTTAACTGCAAAGTGGAGGTCCACTTGGGGTAGCTCATGGGTTACCAGGAGTGGGAACCATTCTCATGATGATACATCAGACGGAACAGCCCGCGGAGGGGGTGTTACAGACGTCCGGTAGCACAAGCTCCGGTTAGAGCTATCTGTGATAGGTCATATGGTGTCCCGGCCTAAGGGGGAAGGCTGCTCTGCCCAGCCAACCTTGCTTAGTGATGGAATGCCTGTTCGTAACCACTGTTTGGGTAAGAAGGAAGGTTGGTGAGGTACCAGTTTCTTAGCCATGTGCAGGCATACGCCCCCCCGGATGCCAGTCCTACATGTCGCCACGCAGGACGTGGACTGACACCAGATTTACGTGCAGGTTGTTAACCCTTGCAAAGGTGTTTGGGCGTAGCCCAACCTACAGCTCTACAGATGTCTGCCAGAGACGCGCTTCTGACCAGTGCCCCGGATGTGGCTATACCCCGTGTGGAGTAAGCCTTGACTGCCAGTGGGCATGGGAGAATCTGAGATCGGAATGCCGTCATAACGGCATCCACGACCCAGTGCGCCAGCCTCTGCTTGGAGACAGCCTTCCCCTTCTGCTGTCCTCCAACACAGACAAGGAGCTGGTCAGAGCTACTGAAGCTCTGCGTGCGGTCCAGGACACAACACGGATGGGGTTGGGTCTTCCTCCCCGATGGGGAGCGCCTGCAAGTCCACCACTTGCTCCCGGAACGGAGAAGTGGGAACTTTGCGCACGTATCCGGGCCTGGGTCTCAAGATAATGTGAGAGTTTGCCAGGGCCGAATTTAAGGCAATACGGAGACACAGAGAATGCTTGGAGGTCCCCTACCCTCTTGAAGGAAGCGAGCGCCCACAGGAGGGCCGTCTTACTCGTCAGGTGAGGAACCCTTTGTTTACACAACAGATCTCGTGAGTGTGCCAAGATAAGCCAGTCGTTGAGATAGTTTAGAACCCGCATACCTTCCTCCCCTCAGGGAGAAAGAGCGGCTTCCACGATCTTCGTGAAGACCGTGGGGACAGGGACAGACCGAAAGGGAGAACAGGTCTATTGCCACGAAACCAATCCTGACACCTGATATATTTCTGGATGCACCTCTGCGTGAGCATCCTGAACGGCAGCTTGTGAAGGTGCTTTGTTCAGGGTACGCAGACCTATGGGGCGCAACCCGCCGTTTTTCTTGGGAACGATGAAGTACGGGCTGTAACCCACTGAACATCTTGGTTTTGAGGGACGGACTCGATACCTGTTACGCCAGAAGGGTGGTGACCTCTACCCGAAGTATGGAGGCGTTCCTGCCTCTGACAGAGGGAGAGATGATGCCCTGAAACCTGGGAGAGTCTCTGGCGAACTGGATCGAGTAACCAAGACGGACTGCCCTCATTAGCCACAGAGACAGTGTGGGCAGCTCTCGAGCTCCCAGGTACTGTGACAGGGTGACGGTCTGCTTCATCATTCCCACGGGCGGCTGGCGGAGCTAACCATATGTCGCGGGGGTCCCCGGAGGGAAGGTTGGCTCCACCTTTTTGCCTGCCTGGCGGGACAGCTACACGCACTGTCTGTTTGAGACTTGTGGCAGCTGTCCTGTGTGTACGACCCTACGCCTCGCTAGGGCGTGAGTTCGGGTTGCCGGGCACAGTCCAGTGGAGTGTGCGATCGGCTGCAAGTACACCCGGGGAGAACAGAAAAACTCTGTGAGTAAGTGGGCGCCAGGCCCTCAAAAGGGTCCGGCTTTGGTGACGAGGCAGGAGGCGTCCCGTACCGACCGATCAGAGCCATGGCTGTGAAGGTCGGGCCCAATGTTGTTCTCCCTGGCGTCTTCCCGTCAGTGTCCCTTCTCGCGAGAAGGTTGCTGACGGGGTGGAGGTTTCCACCTCGACCTCCGCTTCCGGGGTGCCGCCTGTGGGGGCACAGGAAACGGAGCCGATGTCGAAGGGGTCTTGGGCTGCTGGGAAGCAGACGTCACGCGGGATCTCGGAGGCCTCTAGGTGGCCGAGTCGCGGCGTCGAAAAAATGTGGCTAATTGCCACTGTCTGCTTCACCATCAAAAACTGCTGAGCGCAGTCCTCGACGGTGTTACCAACAACCCACCCTGCAAGATGGGTGCATCAAGAAAGCGGACTTTGTCTGTGTCACTCTTCTGCAAAAGGTACAGCCGGGGGTGTCTCTCCTGGACCACTACCGTGGACATCGCCCGACCCAGAGCCCGTGCTGCCCGTAGAGCGCTGTCAGTGGCAGCACGGAGATCCTGCATTATACCTCGGGTCGGTCTTACCCTTGTGGAGCTCTCTCAACGGCTTGGCCCGGCGGACCTGCAGGATGGCCATGGCGTAGAGAGAAGAGGCAGCCTGGCCCGCGTCAGCGCAAGCCCTCGATACCAGTGATGCCGAAGTCCTACACGCTTTGGACGGTAGGCCGATTCCCCCATCTGGTCGCCGCCTGCCATTCCACCTGGGGGATCTCGATGTAGCCTTTGACTGCCTCACCATAGAGGGAAGTAAGGGAGCCAGAGCTGATTAGTGGAGCGCTCCAAGTTTTACACCGCTCCTCATGCACCTTCGGGAAAAAAATGGCCCCCGGGGTGGGCGTGGTTTGCACCGCGCTCCGACCTCAGGAACCAAGTATCCCCGGGTTAGCACGGTTGACATCACTTCTGCTTCCTCCTGAGCTCGACCGCTGGGGGTGGAGGAATCGGCCGCGCCTTCCATCCAAAGCGTGTAGGACTTCGGCATCCCTGGTGTCGAAGGCCTACGTCGCTGCGGGTCAGGCCGCCTCCTCCCTCCATGCCATGGCCATCCTGCAGGTCCACCAGGCCAAGGCATTGAAGGAGCTCCACGAGGGTAAGACCGACCCGGGGATTATGCAGGAACTCCGTGCTGCCACTGACCTCGCTCTAAGGGAGACCAAGGTGACGGCGCGGGCCCTGGGGAAGCGCCCCTGACGGGAAGACCCCAGGGAGGATACCATCGGGCCCGACCATCACAGCTACGCCTCTGAGATTCGGTCAGGGACGGTCCCTGCCTCGTCCCAACAGCCGGGCCCTTTTCAGGGCCTGGCGCCCACATGCTCAAAGAAAGAGCCATTTTCCTCCCTGGGTGTTTCCCTCTGCCGTCAGCACACTCCACTGGACTGTGCTCGGCAAACCGACCTCACGTCTCGGCGGGACGTGAGGTTGGGTATTCATGGCAGCTACCACCACTCTCTCTACGACAGTGTGTGCAGCTGTCTCGCCAGGCAGGTAAGTCAACGGGGCCGTCGAGGAGAGGTTGGCTTCGTTAGCCGACGAACCACCCTCTGCGGGAACAGTGAAACAGATCGTTCCTCTAGCCCCCCTGTCTCAGTCCCTGGGAGCTTGGCAAGAGCTACCCACACTGTCTCGGTGGCTGGAGAGAACGATCCGTCTTGGCTACTCGATCCAGTTTGCCAGAAACCCTCCCAGGTTTCGGGGCGTCCTTTTTACCTCAGTCAGGGGTTCGGATGCTCCCGTCCTTCGGGCAGAGGTCGCCACCCTTCTGGCAAAACAGGCTATCGAGCTCGTCCCCCAGGCCAAGATGTTTAATGGGTTTTACAGCCCGTATTTCATCGTCCCCAAGAAAAGCGGTGGGCTGCGCCCGATTCTAGATCTGCGTACCCTGAACAAGCACCTTCACAAGTTGCCGTTCAGGATGCTCACGCAGAGGCGCATCCTGACATCCATTCGATGTCAGGACTGGTTCGTGGCTATCGACCTGAAGGACGCTTACTTTCATGTCTCGATTCACCCTCGCCACCGACCGTTCCTACGGTTCGCGTTCGAGGGACGGGCATATCAGTACAGGGTCCTCCCCTTCGGTCTGTCCCTGTCCCCACGTGTCTTCACGAAGACCGTGGAAGCCGCCCTCTCTCCCCTCAGGGAAAGAGGTGTGCGGATACTCAACTATCTCGACGACTGGCTTATCTTGGCACACTCGCGAGATCTGTTGTGTACACACAGGGACCTTGTGCTCCGGCACTTAGATCGGTTGGGGCTTCAGGTCAACCGAGACAAGAGCAAGCTCTCCCCGGTGCAGAGCATCCTCTTTCTCGGTATGGAACTCAACTCTGTCTCCATGATAGCGCGACTGTCAACAGAGCGCGCTCAGTCAGTGTTGAACTGCCTGAAATCCTTCAGGCAGTCCACGGTCTCCCTGAAACAGTTTCAGAGGCTCCTGGGGCATATGGCGTCCTCGACGGGGGTAATACCCCTCGGGTTGATGCACATGAGACCGCTTCAACACTGGCTTCAGAGTCGAGTTCCGAGGAGAGCGTGGCACACTGGCAGCAGGCGTTTGGTGATCACGCCTTTCTGCCGGCGCACCCTAACCCCCTGGTCTTCCATGACCTTTCTTCGGACTGGGGTCCCTCTTGGGCAGGTTACAAGGCATGTCGTTGTGACGACCGATGCCTCCCTGCAGGGGTGGGGTGCAGTGTGCAACGGACACGCAGTAGCGGGGCGTTGGACGGGCCCCCGCCTGCGCTGGCATATCAACTGCCTAGAGTTGTGGGCTGTGTTTCTGGCACTGAAGAGGCTACGGCCTCTCATCCAGAACAAACATGTTCTGGTCCGCCTCGACAACACAGCAGCCTTAGCGTTTATCAACCGTCAGGGTGGCATGCGCTCTCGGCAACTGACACGACTTGTCCGACGCCTCCTCCTCTGGAGTCAGCAGGTGACCCGTTCCCTGCGGGCCACTTATATCCCAGGCGTCCTGAACCAGACAGCCGATGCGCTCTCTCGTCAGCTTACGCCTCGTGGAGAGTGGCGGCTCCATCCCCGTGCAGTCCAGCTCATTTGGATGCTGTTTGTAGACCTGTTCGCCTCCCGGGACACCACCCACTGCCCGCTTTGGTACTCCCTGTCCGAGGCCCCCCTCGGCACGGATGCCCTTGCGCACAGCTGGCCACGGGACAAGCGGAAGTACGGCCTTCCCCCCAGTGAGCCTCATTGCACAGACCTTGTGCAAGGTCAGGGAAGAGGAGCACCAAGTGCTACTAGTTGCGCCGTATTGGCCCAACCGGACTTGGTTCTCAGAGCTAATGCTTCTGACAACATCTCCCCCCTGGCCGATTCCCCTGTCGAAGGACCTGCTCTCCCAGGGGAAGGGCACGTTCTGGCATCCCAGACCAGACCTCTGGAACCTCCATGTCTGGTCCCTGGACGGGACGAGGAGACCCTGAGTGGGCTACCCCCCTCTGTGGTGGAGACTATCACTCAGGCTAGGGCTCCATCCTCTAGGCGGCTTTACGCCTACAAGTGGCGCCTCTTCTCATCCTGGTGTCTCTCACGACGAGAAGACCCGCGGAGATGCTCGGTCGGGATCGTGCTGTCCTTTTTACAGGAGAGACTGGAGACTAACATCTCCCCCTCCACGCTGAAAGTGTATGTAGCCGCTATTGCCACTCATCACGATTCGGTTGATGGAAAGTCTCTAGGGCAGCACGACCTGATCGGCAGGTTCCTAAGGGGTGCGAGAAGGCGGAATCCGCCTCGTCTCCGCTCCATACCCTCTTGGGACCTTAATGTGGTCCTGGCGGGCCTTTCTGGCCCCCCCTCGAGCCCCTTGGAGGTTCCGATCTCCCCCATCTGTCGGGTAAGACGGCCCTCCTGGTGGCGCTCGCTTCTTTCAAGAGGGTAGGGGACCTACAGGCATTCTCCGTGTCCCCGGATTGCCTCGAATTCGGACCTGGTCACTCTCACGTTATCTTGAGACCCAGGCCCGGATACGTGCCCAAAGTTCCCACTACTCCCTTTCGGGACCAAGTGGTGAACTTGCAGGCGCTCCCTTTTGGGGAAGAAGACCCAACCCCATCCGTGTTGTGTCCAGTACGCGCACTGCGCCTCTACCTGGACCGCACACAGAGCTTTAGGAGCTCTGACCAGCTCTTTGTCTGTTTTGGAGGTCAGCAGAAGGGGAGGGCTGTCTCCACACAGAGACTGGCACACTGGATCGTTGATGCCGTCAGGGTGGCGTACCGATCCCAAGACCGCCCATGCCCCTTGGAGGTTAGGGCCCACTCCACTCGGGGCATAGCCACCTCCTGGGCATTGGCTAGTGGTGCCTCTCTGGCAGACATTTGTAGAGCTGCGGGTTGGGCTACGCCCAACACCTTCGCGAGGTTCTATAACCTTCGCGTAAACCCGGTATCAGACCATGTCCTGCGTGGCAACATGTAGGACTGGCATCCGGCTGGGCGTATGCCTGCGAAAGCACCACCCCACCCTCTAGCAGGTTGGGTTAGTGTGCTATCTACCTCTCTTCTTACCCCTTCTGGGTTAAGAAAAGGTATCCTTCTGCCTTCCTTCTTACCCAACCACTTGGTTAAGAACAGGCATTCCATCCATCACTAAGCAAGCACCCCCTGGGGGTTGGCTGGGCGGAGCAGCCTTCCCCCTGAGGCCGGGAAAACATGTGAGCTATCCCCGATAGCTCTAACCGGACCTAGTGCTACCGGACGTATGTATCACCCCCTCCCTGGGCTGTTCCGTCTGATGTATTTTCATGAATGGTTCCCATCCTGGTAACCCATGACCTCCCTAGGTTGACCTCCACCTCGCGGTTAACTATTAGTCCGCATTTCTCATGCGATCTCCCCTCATGGGAGACCATGCTTTTCCACTATTTTCCTCCCGATGGTAGGAAGTGGCCTCCGCAGCGCATCCCTAATTAAGGAAGTTGCGCTTACCCAGTGGTACCTGCTCCGGACGGCCTCTCGCCAGTAAGAGGGAAAAGGCCCCGTCCGTGGAAGGTAGTGGTCAGGGTCTTCCCATCTTCCCCAGGAAGCTCTGGGAACCTCGACCAATCTCACTGGAAGGTTACAGTTTCGCGAAAGCCTCGAGTTGACACGCCAAGGCCTGTTACTGTCGCTTCGTTGGAGACTGTGACGCGATAGGCGTTGTGGCGTTTTCCAAAGGGAACCCCATCTGTCGTCTTTCGACACAACGTCGAGAGACCGACAGAAAGGGAACGTCTTGGTTACGTATGTAACCTCGGTTCCCTGATGGAGGGAACAAGACGTTGTGTCCCTCATGCCACTAACGCATATCGCCTCTGCAGCAGTCGTGAGAGGCTCTCAGGCTCTTCAGAACAAACGGTGAATGAATGAAGCACGCCGGCTTCCTTTTATACCGGATATCCGGGGGCGGAGCCCGGCATGCAAATTTCATTCGCCAATTTACATTGGCCTTTTCTAAAGTAGTCAGAGCTGATAGGTTCTCAAGGGCGAACCCCCATCTGTCGTCTTTCGACACAACGTCTCGTTCCCTCCATCAGGGAACAGAGGTTACATACGTAACCAAGACGTTTTGTATATATTCTTAGTTTAGTTTTCCCCCATCTTGGGTGTCTTATTTATTAATAGAAGTCTTTGTATTTACCCCTACATCCCCGCTGCCTGCAATTGAGTTCTCCTCATGTTACGTGACACAACACTATTACATATACAGAGCCCACAATCTAAGTACGATGGTTGCTGAATCACGGGTGAGACAGATCTTTCCTTGCCAGTATTTACTGTAGGTAAATACGCTGGTGTTGATGTAGATTGATGTATGAACCAAATATTTTATTTTTGATGAACAGACTTACACAATGTATCTTATGTTCAGAAGTCTTTCTCAAGTCTCCTTTGTTACATAAGGCAACATAAGGCAACAACATGAAGGCTTGTTTACTCACCCTAGTGACAAAAACATGTTTTGCTTTAATGACAGCATGGACTGCAAGCTTTGTATTTTTTATTCATATACAGGTACAACTAGCATTTTTTTATTTAAAACTAATTTGGGGAATAAAATATACCCTTGTTTTACCCAAAGTTTGCCTGATTCTGTGTATAAACCGTTTCATCGGACCCGTGCCAGGACTGCAGTTTACTTCTGGTCTGTGTTTGTTTATTGGTCTGGCTATTTATATTTTATCTAATTTATGTAAATATTTATTTAGATTTTTATTTTATTGTATAATAATTTGTGCCCTGCGATGGGTTGGCACTCCATCCAGGGTGTATCCTGCCTTGATGCCCGATGACTCCTGAGATAGGCGCAGGCTCCCCGTGACCCGAGGTAGTTCGGATAAGCGGTAGGATGGATGGATGGATGTATAATAATTGTCTTAAAGCGGATTCAACACGCAATTTCTGCCAAATCTTATATTAATCTTGAGTATCTATAGAGTAGTATTGCATACTTCATATCTTCGAAGAGATTTAAGTTTGATCACATTTATAAAAGACAGATAGCTGTACAATTATTTCTCAAAATAGTCGAGCTCCTGAAGGCGTGCACTTTGAGGAACTAAAGCACGAGCACTATCAGTTTTTGTTGTTTACATTATACACATATGCACTGATTGCCAACAAAACACAGACATACTCAGTTTCAGTTACCACATGGGGTTCATGTCCGACATTTTTAAGCGTTGGGACCACTCTATCTATCAGTTCCAAACAATCTCCAAATCCATCGTTATAGCCACCGTTTATATAACATTCATCACCGTAATGCAGTGAACAAACAAACACAGTTGAACTTCGCGAACGCAATCCTCTCTCTCTTTTGCTCCAGCTGGTTGCCTTGTGCGCATGGCTCTTCTCCCGCTCTCCCTGGTTGAAGCATGGGGATGCTCTCTCATCTCGTTCTCGCAGGTTGACATGGATAATTGTCCAATAAGGGATAAACGTTCAAAAAAAACTTTCCAAAACCTATATGAACGCTGGGTGAATGTATCCCAACACAGAAATTCTACTTCATACGTCCAACTCAACCTACAACTAACAAGTTGATCATTCCAAGCATGAGAAACCAGCACGTTTAACATTGTAAAGAACTCTGAATGCATAAAACACTGTTGCTCATCCCCTTTAAATAATTTGTTGAATTTTGTTGTATGATCATTTTACTAAATAAATAATTAGTTGAATAGGTCCTGTAGATTGACACATTTAAAGAAACCATATGGGACATATCTAGAGGTTAAGTTTGGTTTCGTAGTCTAAATTCAAAATATCGGACAGGCAAGTTTAGCCAATGGTTCTTCTCGGTTTCTTTTGTTATCAGAAATAATCTACAGATACTCTATTATTGGTGAATGTTTACCGGAAGTTAAGGGCAGTCCACGCACATGCGCTGATATGGTTCCCCACTGTCTCTCCCCGTGTTTCCCCCTCAGACTTCATTACCCACCTGTGTCTCATCATTAATCACTGCAGCTATCAACCATTCCCTCATCACCTGGACTTTATATATATTCTCAATGTGTTCCTATGTTCATTGTCATGTCTTGTCTTTACTTGGTTGTCATAGTTATTATTTTCAATAAATATACCTCAGTATATCAGTATATGCTTTCGCGTCCATGGCAGTCCGTGACATGCAGATGCGCACTAACATTTGTTTATGTTGTTGCTTTGAAACCGTCTATAGTGCCCCCGATCTGCCTTTTTTAGACTAAGAGACAAGATAGGATGACACGTGGTGCACAATAACAACAAAATCCATGCGCCTCCACACATAATGCCCGCAGGACATGGTTCCAGTGAGTTCCAGAGAACTCAAGACCAGTCCTGACAGTGCTACCATTTTTTATACTGGCCCCATTTACCCACCCCATAAAATGTTTATATGTGAGACTGTACCATGACCCTGCTAACAAACTTTTGACAGTAGAAGCATATCTCCTTGCCAGCTCACGACTGCCCAGAATTCCACTTCCCAGCATGCACCTGATGGACACTGCACTCTACGGATGTCCCAGCCCACTATTCCTTCCTGTCCCGGCACCTCCCTCTCAAACCACTCGCTGAAATGTTGACTTGAATGCCAACAGTACCTCATTTATTGCCATCTTGCCTGTAATTGAAGGATGGATTTTCCAGAAGCCAGGTTTCCTTAATAAAAGCTTCATTTGGGTTTTCCAGCGGGGATTCTTAGTTTAGCTAGTAGGCACTGTTTTGTTTGCATTGAAAAGGTCAAGGTGTTCATGTAGCATTACATAGTGCCCTTTACATGAGGTTGTGCAGCCAATTAATTTTTTTCTGTGTGTGTAGTTCCACAAATGTAGGTCTGTTAGGTCACAGGGAAGGTTGAACTACCCGTTTGTTTACGTTTTATAAGGTTTTCATTGAGTGTGTTTACATGCACAGTCTTTCTCCGATTATGCTGAATAAGCTAATAACAAGTTAGGCCATGTGAAAAAAAAAATGTATCCGTAAAAAAGCTCATAGACTGCGTTAGCAAAACTAGCTCGGCAGAGATCGTTTTTTGCCCATTACTTTGAATTTGAGCCGCACGTAAAAGCCTTTACTGGTTTAATCTCTGTTTTTTTATGTGCTCATGTCTGACAGCTCGTAGTTAAAGTCCCAAAAGGATGTAAATGTCCATTCTGACCAATTTCCGGCTGCATGTTTTATTACTACACAGACGTCACTGCGTGCGAGAAACCTGTCAAGTCTAAACCTGTCAAGTAAACGTGGTTCTCTGCATAGCCGGTTTATTGATATGCATGTAAACACATGAAAACAGGTTTCTTTTAAAGGCTGATTTTTGACAGATATACATTTATTTTGTGCATGTAAACGCACTCATTGTATCTGCAGAGTTCCCCTGGAATTGTATCTCACTTTGTCACATCGAAAAGTTAGTAAAGTGAAATCCACGTATTAGATTTGATAAGTGGACTTCTATGAGCATAATGACAGGGGCCCAAAATATTATGTTTATGGATAGTTGAAAAATATACAATACATGTGTCCTTTGGAGTGACATAGCAAAAAATTTAGAAAACAAACTGTTAAAAATATATTATTTTATATTATTATTATTAATATTCACATTTATATTTGTTATGTTTTTATTTAGTCATATGCACATAAACAGGGGGTTTGATGGCCTAGTTAAATTAGCCTATATGAAAGTCTATTTTCTTGTATATTAAAAGGTTTGTGTATTTTTGTAATGTGTAATGTCTTCCCCCGTCACTGGTTAAAAGGAATTTAAAGGTTAATAGATTTTAGTTCTCACACTCATTCCCAGTCTTTTTCTGCTCTGCTGTAGAGCAGATCCTGATTCAGGCTGGACTGTCTCGCTATCTCTTTAATACACTACACCGGTGCTGTTATACTATAATGTGGTGTCATTCTCCATTCTAGAGTTGCATAGAGTTGTTGTCTTAGGATAGGCATTAACATTCTGATTAGATATGGAAAAAATATTTAGGTTAGAGAATTCCAATGTATCTGTTGCATAATATTGAATGTTGTGGGGGTCAGATTAAACTAGCCTATAGGAAAGATTTTGAAACTCAACTCAACTTTATTTATATAGCGCTTTTTACAATTTTCATTGTTACAAAGCAGCTGTACATGAGACACATTGAATACAAGAAAAATAACTAAAGGCATATACCTGTAAAAACAAGAAAAAGGTGAAAACAACAAAAGACAGACAAACAAATGCTCCACACACACAATATGCATACATGCTTACACACATCGACAAAGACGCACACACGCAAACACACTTGCACACACGCACAGTGAAAGCGCACATTTGGAATAAAGGAGAGAGAACCACAGGTCAAATATTAAACGGACTATAAATTCTTATATGCAATATTAATTATGTTTAACTTCTAAATTCTAAAGCAGCCCCCCTGGCCAGGCAAATAGTGCAAAACAATATGCAAACGGTGGCGAGGAACCGAAAACTCCAATCGAGAAAAAAAAACCCAGGAGAACCCAGGCCCAACCAGGGGATTCCAGTTCCCCTCTGTCAAAAGCTGCTGTCTCTGCACAAGCTCAACAGTGCTTGCACAACAAGGCTAAATAAAAAATAAATAAACTTACGAATAAGGTAAATTATAGATTTAAAATTATCATTAACAATCTAATAGCATTTGAAGTGTTGTAGAAAAATCATGTCAAGTTACTGCGTCCTTTATCCAGGACGCGGCAAAGAAAGACGCCTAAAATAGGAATCCACACTTCACTGGATTGACATTTTTATGATATCTTCTCAAAACGTCTGATTCTTATAACACAAGCAGTGGAAACTTGTGTGGTTGACAACATGATAAATGTGTGGTTAGTAGTTCTATGACTGCCATGCTGTTGTCTCTACTTGTCTAAGCGAATTGGCTCTATACCTACTGTTATGTAAAAACAGATGCGAAATTGGGCTGGAACCACTCTGTCCAGCATGGTTAACCAATAGGAAATAAACTTTAATGGAATTTTTATCGTCGGTGTTTGTTCTGATTAAGCAAATGCATAAGCATTCATGCTAAAAGCTTATGGACGTTTCTCAATATGCATTCTTCAACGGTCTTGTGTCCTTGTGTTCTCCCTCTATGAGTCTACGTCATCAAAAAACGTCTGTTATAAGTCTGTTCCAATACTCAAGAACACAACTTTACTTTACTTGTTAAAAAAGGGTTCATTATTGTGTGACTTTTTGTGGCTTACCATTCTGCAGTGTGATGTAACTGTCCTCCAGACATCTGGTCTCGATGTATCTGACACTGTCAGGTCTTAAAAGATGCATGAAAAAAAAAAGTATAAATCATTGATGTAGCCTAATGTTTTAGACATTTGTGATGCTTTGCTGAGTACAGAAGAATGGTTAACACATGTGTTTTTTTCAGCTGAGTGTGTACTAACTGTATGAGGAGTCTGGGCTCCTGTTGATGTTTCTGTCATTCTGTGTTTTTCAGATTTGTTTCCTGGTGTCTGCCTTCCGAGGGAGGATGTTCTCAGAGGACAGCTGTGCTACTCTTGGTCTATTCTTTCATTACTTTCACCTGAGCCAGTTTAGCTGGATGCTCATTCAGGTATTTTTTACTGCCTAGTGTATTTGCATTTTACATGGGTCACACATTTTCAAAATGTAAATAATTTGTAGTTGCATCAACAAATGAGGGACCCTACTTTGTTGTAAATTCCTTAAAGGGTGTAAAATAAAGTAGAATAAAATAAACTAAAATTAGATTCAGTTTAAATTCTAAGAAGTTTTTTGTGAGTATGATTAGGATTTGAGTCTAATTGGAACTATTGGTATTTCAACAAATTTCAAATTGGGATTAAAAAAATTCAGCCACCTTCATACATTTTTGACCATAATCGAATCTTATCAATTTATATTTATATATTGCATTTAACAATGTTACATTGTTTCCATAATAATGTTTTATCAGCTCCAAATTTGTCTTTGGCATGCTGCATGTTCCAGCTAAAGGACATGTAGTTCTTCATGTACTTCAATTTCTGCAGGCAGGTGTTTCAGCGTGCCTATAATAATTGTTAAGCAACCTATTGAACATATATCTTGCTGGACCCTTTATCCTTTGGCCTGCTCTATGGCCCTTTGCCTTTGTTGCCTTTGTGAGCTAATCCTCTCTAGGCACATCAACCTGCCCCTGGAAATCTGCTCACTCATAGTTGTGAAGGTCAACTTGTTCTGTAAGGCCTTGAAATGCAAAAACAAGTTTTGTTCAGAACATGATCAGTGAAAGGAAAAAAGAACATTGTTTTGAATCCCATAAAGATTAACACAAAAAAACACAAACAGCTGCGCCCAAGGGGTAGGGAAATTTTGCTGTTCAGTCTATACAGACGTGGCCAAAAGTTCTGTGTCATGCCAACAGTAAAGCATCCTAACACCATTCATGTGTGGGGTTGCTTCTCATCCAAGGGAGTGGGCTCACTCACAGTTCTGCCCAAAAACACAGCCATGAATAAAGAATGGTACCAAAACACCCTCCAACAGCAACTTCTTCCAACAATCCAACAACAGTTTGGTGAAGAACAATGCATTTTCCAGCACGATGGAGCACCGTGCCATAAGGCAAAAGTGATAACTAAGTGGCTCGGGGACCAGAATGTTGAAATTTTGGGTCCATGGCCTGGAAACTCCCCAGATCTTAATCCCATTGAGAATTTGTGGTCAATCCTCAAGAGGCGGGTGGACAAACAAAAACCCACTAATTCTGACAAACTCCAAGAAGTTATTATGAAAGAATGGGTTGCTATCAGTCAGGATTTGGCCCAGGAGTTGATTGAGAGCATGCCCAGTCGAATTGCAGAGGTCCTGAAAAAGAAGGGCCAACACTGCAAATACTGACTCTTTGCATAAATATCATGTAATTGTCGATAAAAGCCTTTGAAACGTATGAAGTGCTTGTAATCATATTTCAGTACATCACAGAAACAACTGAAACAAAGATCTAAAAGCAGTTTAGCAGCAAACTTTTTGAAAATGAATATTTATGTAATTCTCAAAACTTTTGGCCACGACTGTACATGGACCCGCTCACTTACATACCTGGAAATCTTTAAAAATGTTTACTTCACATAGTGGGATTATGTTGTTTTCCTCAATGAAGGTGAAAAAGAAAACACCAGGGGCATAGTTTACATAAAGGAAGTAATCTCTATTGGCACCTGATGCAGTCGTGTTGAAAAACTATGCAAGAGAATGTAAAAAACCCTATCAATCGTAATAACATAAATGGTGTAAGGGCACTGAGCAAAGAAAATGTTTTTTTTTTTACTTTAACTATGGAACTATGGGAAGAACCCAATTGTAGGCAGACACGGTAATGAAGGGGTTAACAATAATTTATTTTGACACAAAACACAAAGCAAAAACCCACAAGGGGGTAAAACGGAACGAGATAAATGATATACACAGGAACAGAAACTGACTATACTGACACTAGACTAAAACACTTGACAGGGTTACAATAAACTAACACTAAACTAGATTTACTTGATAGGAAGACACTACAGGCAGGAACAATACATGAAAATCCAAGGCATGGAATAAACCGTAGACCGGATACAAACACATACAATGACCGAGCACATGACAATGAAACATGAGGGCTATTTAAAGGGGAGAACTACACAGGATAATTGGCAAGGAACAGGTGTAGGGGATACAACACTAATAGGAAGGTAACAAGGAAACAAGATGGCGGGAACAAAGACGCGGACCGGAGAGAGAGTATAGCAACCTGATAGGATCACTATCTCTCCTTCCACATACAACCTAAGGCTATGCCATTACTCAGCCCCAAGACCAAGAATAGAAATGACATGACATGATGGCGGAATCATGACATTGATTTTGTGAATATGCACATGGAACCAATTGCAATATTTTTGGTTTAGGGAATGCACATTGTGATTCAGACTGGAAAGTATTTGCATCATGGAAAGAATTTGAACATGTGTTTGTCTTTATCATAAAACAGTTTAGGGCAAATGAAGTTTAGATCAAATGTGGGCAATATGTTACTTTTTGTCATGGACTTGGGTTGAGACACGGACGCAGGCGCAGACTGGGAAGGAAGACTCGAAAGGACTTAGACTAACTACACTTAAACAAGACTAAAGTTAAACATTTGACATAACTAAACTAAACTAAACTAGACTAGACTAGACTAACATGAACTCACCAAACAGATCACACGAATGACAAAGAACCAGCACAACACAGAAAACACAAGACCATTATAAGGGATTCAAATCAAGAGGGGACAGGTGCGGGGCATGAACTAATAATTAGCACTAACGAGGAAACAAGAGGGCAGGAACAATGACAAGACCGGAGAGAGAGTTTGGCGAGCCATAAGTGCCAAAATAGTCTCTCTCCACATAAAACATGGGGTTCTGTCATGATCCCAGCACTAGGCCAAGAGAAACATGACATGATGCGGCAGAATCATGACACTTCTTATACTTGAAAATAAGCAAAATACAGATACAGATATTAAACAATCTGTACATCATATAACAGTATTCAAAATTTTCTCCTTACCTTACATCGATTAGCAAGAGTAATCTTATAATAATGATTTATAATTTGACTTATAACCCCACAAATTACCTCAGATTTTATGTTTAAACAGAGATGGGGCGATAGTGGCAAAAGATTATTAACACTTTTGTGGAATTATAACTTAATTTTCTATTCTTAAGAGCGCTTGTCCTGTTGTCTGTAATGGAGTCACAGAAATTCCTGGAGCTTACTCCAGGTATCTGGGGCCAAGACAGGGAAACTCCCTGAACAGATGGCCAGTCCATCACAATACACAGACTTCAAAAATATTCAACCCCTCTCTTCAATTTAAAAGACTGCGTAAAGATATTAGTGAACACTATTGATCTCAGAATTCTTTCCAACGTACAGTACTCGTGTATCAGCCTGTGCTAAAATAGCAATTCGATGGAAACCAGAGAATCCCTACCCAGGCATAGTTGAAGCCTTGGTTCAATATGAGAGCAAATCGTTATGGCCTGGTTCCAACCTCTTTCATAATTACAAGAATCCAGAGAGGGATTCCAGAGTGTTCAGTCACGCTAAAGCTAATACAACACATTGTTAGCTTCTCTTTTCTCTTCCTCTCTTATCTCTTAGTTAAAGCGGTAGTAACACATGCAGTTTCTGTCACTCTCATATTAATCTTTTGTACCTATAGAGTAGTACTACATACTTTTTATCTTCGAAGAGTCTTTAGTTTGATCACATTTATAAAAGTCAGATACAGCTGTACGATTATTTCCAAAAACAGTCAAGCTCCTGAAGACGTGCACTGGCCTGAACTTAAGCAAGAGCATACATCATTGCATTATACTTGCATATCTGTTGATTCACTATAAGTTTGTGGGGGGTTTATCGAGTAAACTGACTGAAGAAGTACATTTATGGTTTGGTCTTTTTTAAGTAAAATGCATCAAACCAGATAACTGAAGTTTGAAAAGTTAAATTGTTTGCAATAATAAGAGCGAGATTTACAGTGCAAACACATTTTTTGCTGTAAAAAAAAACTACTGGCAGCATTTACTAAAGACAAGCAGTGAAAATTAGCACTGAAAAGACGTGGACACAGCTGTCTATGCGACTGACCTTATTTGTATATGCATTTGTATTAGTCTCCTCTTCAGACGCAAACCTTATGGGATAAGAGTATTGAAATGAATCACACAAAGAGATTTACTCAGGTTCGCACTCGTCATTGGACTGGTATTTGCAGCTTTATTTAACTGTCAAAAACGCAAACTAGGCAAACCCTGCACATACTTGCACATTTTTTACTAGATTGAGTTGATCATAATGGGAATGAGATATTGCGCCTGTGTTTTTTATGTGCGGCTTGTAAGTACACCAAATCACCCATAGACATTTCCACTCCCACCTGTGCTTTTTGAAATTGTGTTATTTTATACTGTTTAGTAAATCGTTCTTGTTGTTCCTCACTTTAAGCACCAAAAGTGAACTTCAATATATGATCATGGTGTTTCTTCTGTATTTAGTAACATTCTCTTGTCTTTCCCAGGCCATTAATTTTTGGCAGGTATTGGTGATGAATGATGAGCATACAGAGAGACGCTACCTTCTCTACTTCCTGCTCAGCTGGGGGCTTCCTGCTCTGATCATTATCATCCTGGTCATAGTCCTTCTGGGAGGTTATGGATGGAGTATTCACAGTGTTTATGGCCTGGTGCAAGGAGATCTGTGAGTATGCCTCTATCACAAGTGATTTTTTCTCTCAGTCTCTTTTTACTCTGTAAGTGGCCGGGATATATTTTGTAAATTGGGGAGGCTATTTTTAGCTTTTATGAGGTCCTGGCTGTGACTGTCCACACGTTCAGTTTCGGCCCAACCCAACCTGCAGTGATAACAGAAAGGTTAGAATACTCCACCTTGTCTCTAACCGCCACTTAGTCACGCATGAAGGTCAAACAGCCTAATCTCCAAAAGACAAACAAATGATGTCACCAGAGATGGTAGAGCAGCTCTTGCCTTTTCTGGTTCCATAATGCTTTAGCCACACAGCTGTTTTTCTAGGGAGGAATCATGTACCCACAACTAGACTAACCCTGCATATGTAATCACCTACTTCCATACTATATACTGTAGCTTGCAAAAGTATTAATACCCTTATTTTTTGTCAGAAACAAGATTCTTTGGTCTGGTGAATCTCAGTTACAAGCAGCATGTATGGAGGAAACGATGAGCATGACTTGAGGCTGTAAAGGTGGTTTAACCAAGTATTAAGATAAGGGTATTAATACTTATGCAATGTTATTATTTCTGTATTTTGTTTAAAGTATATTTTCCAAGTTTTTGTGACAGATTTTTGTGACGTTTTAATCCATTTGTCACTATGGATTATGGAGTGTAGATTCAAGTAAAAAATATTTTAAAGTAGCTGCAACATTACAAAATCTGAACAAAATGAAGGGCTATGAATACTTGAGACACTTAAGTAGGTGAGAGTCATAAATAGAAAGTCCAAAATCTTAGTATGCAAAAAACAGTAGGCGATGTTCTCCTTCCGCCGTGATTTGTGCTTGGATGGTCACTACTCTATCCCATAATGCCTAACAACCCCCCTTATCTGTTATAAAACACATTTACTATGTGTATTTGCTTTTCACATCCTTTGAATTCTATTATGGCTACAACGTGTCAGTTTTCCCTATGAAATGAGTGTGGGTTGTTTGTTTCTCCTGTTTGACTGGTTAGAGAGATGCCTGGTCTGTGTGAACAGAATGCAACCGGCGAATATTTTGATACAGATTACGTCATAACAAGACAACCCTGGACTGAGTTTCCCAAAGCTTTCTCATTGCAAATGCCAGCCAGACACTTTATAATGGTGTCAGGGAAAAAACAAAAGCGGACTGGAAGAAATTCCTCAGATAGAGAGTAGTAAGAAATCACAGGAGATTTTTGTCTGCTGTCAGTCTTAGTGACCCACCAGGAAATTCAACAGGAATTCTGTTAAACCTTTGTACTTATCTGTCACAAGTGGAACATAACTGTTTTACAATGAAAGTTCAGAAGGAACATTAGTCCCGTCATTCCCAACACAGTTAGATAAGCTGCTAAATCTCATGCCGTCTGACCACCCTAACTTAACCTGTATGTTTAATATCTGTAAAAATTTGTGAGCAAAGTGAGTCTACTTTACAGATAGCAAGTCAAATTGGCTTGCTTGTACCATTTATGTGTGGAGCTTAGGCTTTTTTCCCTTTTCACAAATATCTGAAAACGTGCAATATGTAACACATAAACCATTACATACTGTAATTACAACAAAATCTTTATTTTTCTCTTTGAAGGTGCTTTATTCCAAATGTATATGCTGCTCTTTGTACAGCTGCCCTGGTTCCACTTATCTGCATAGTAGGTGTCCTGGTGATCTTCATTCATGCATATCAGGTCACTCAGCACTGGAAAGCTTATGATGATATCTACCGAGGCCGGACTAACAGCTCAGGTGTGTCTGTGTGTATTACAAAAAAGTTATCATTGCATTTCAGGTAACATGCTTTTTTTAAATGCAAAGAACGTGTTACAGGAAAATTGTGCTTTTAGAGTAAACAACTGATAAAAAGTTGAAATCAAAAGTAAACTTAGAGAATGTGTAAATTATATAGATTATTATATAGAAATTATATAGAAGCAATTCCTCTCTGCCAAAGATTTTTTTCTTTGGTGTCTTCTACTGTAACCTGCTCTGCCACTCCCCTTAGTTCATGTGTGCTTGTCATGTTTCCAGATATGATTACATCTCTTGCTAAGAATCAAAGCACCTTACGTAGCCTAATAGCTATTTGGTGTTATAATAAACCTTCGGGTTTAAACTGCACCATTGTTTAAAAGTATACGGGTTAATCTACCATGCTAGTTTCATTGTTTACCCAAGGCTTCTGTCCAGGATTGTTAAATGGTGGTATTATGCTGTACGTTGTGCATGTGGGTGGTCAGCAAGGGAAGCCTTGTGCAATGTAAGCTTTCCTCTTTGTGTGCAAGCACACTCACAGCACACTGGGCTAATCCTAAACCACTCAATTGTATTACAAAGATCTGCACAGTCAGCCCACCCTTTAGTCACAATGACCTCACTGTAGAACTCCCACTCTCTCTTTTATATTGCAGCAAATGGTTGTTATAATGCATTTTGCGCAAAACTTTTTTCTTCTAGTCAGATGTTTTTATTGGTGACTAAGAAACAATTATATACAGTTTTAGGAATGTTGTCCTATTAACACTCAGTAAATGAGTTTTAAATCCCTGACAAGACACAGACAAGTATTGTGACGTGTTTTTTTATCATTTGTTAACCAATGATTATGAACTTAGTTTAATACTTTAATTTATTGTGTCAATTGTATTGGTGAAAAAGTCTGGATTCTGGTTCCATTGAAAAGAAACCTTCAAGAAAAAGTTTCAATTATCTATAAAAAGAAAGAATGATGAAGCTTTCAGTCCTTTTATATTTGCTTTAACACCTTTTCGTAATCATACACTGTAAAAAAAATCCTGTAAAATTTACAGTAAATTACTGGCAGCAGGGTTGCCTGCCAGTTACTGTAAATTTTACAGCCACAGTACTGTAATTTAATTTACAAGCATTTTCTGTAATTGCATAATACAGGAAAAAACTGTAATTTTGAATAGCAACAGTATAATGCTGTATTTTTTACAGCCAATTGCTTGATTTTAATTTACTGTATTTAGAAGAAATACATAATCACTGTATATCCAGTATGTTTTGCATACTGGATATACAGTGTTTATTTATTTTTTAATTGATACAAAAATACATTACAGACAAATTTTGTACCTTGTTGTACATGAAATATTTTTATTCAGTTACAACTTCATAGTAGCCAACATGGCTCTTTAAACAAGGAATGTTTAAACAACACGTTAACCAACATAACCATCATGTAACAACATCGCAAAACAAGGCCCAAGTGAGTCTGTAAAACGGTCCACATCTTGATCCATCAGAGCATAACGTCTTGGTTACGTATGTAACCTCGGTTCCCTGATGGAGGGAACGAGACGTTGTGTCGAAAGACGACAGATGGGGTTCGCCCTTGAGAACCTATCAGCTCTGACTACTTTAGAAAAGGCCAATGGAAATTGGCGAATGAAATTTGCATGCCGGGCTCCGCCCCCGGATATCCGGTATAAAAGGAAGCCGGCGTGCTTCATTCATTCACCGTTTGTTCTGAAGAGCCTGAGAGCCTCTCACGACTGCTGCAGAGGCGATATGCGTTAGTGGCATGAGGGACACAACGTCTCGTTCCCTCCATCAGGGAACCGAGGTTACATACGTAACCAAGACGTTCCCTTTCTGTCGGTCTCTCGACGTTGTGTCGAAAGACGACAGATGGGGTTCCCTTTGGAAAACGCCACAACGCCTATCGCGTCACAGTCTCCAACGAAGCGACGGTAACAGGCCTTGGCGTGTCAACTCGAGGCTTTCGCGAAACTGTAACCTTCCAGTGAGATTGGTCGAGGTTCCCAGAGCTTCCTGGGGAAGATGGGGAGACCCTGACCACTACCTTCCACGGACGGGGCCTTTTCCCTCTTACTGGCGAGAGGCCGTCCGGAGCAGGTACCACTGGGTAAGCGCAACTTCCTTAATTAGGGATGCGCTGCGGAGGCCACTTCCTACCATCGGGAGGAAAAATAGTGGAAAAGCATGGTCTCGCCATGAGGGGAGATCGCATGAGAAATGCGGCCTAATAGTTAACCGCGAGGTGGAGGTCCACCTAGGGAGGTCATGGGTTACCAGGATGGGAACCATTCATGAAAATACATCAGACGGAACAGCCCAGGGAGGGGGTGTTACATACGTCCGGTAGCACTAGGTCCGGTTAGAGCTATCAGGGATAGCTCACATGTTTTCCCGGCCTCAGGGGGAAGGCTGCTCCGCCCAGCCAACCCCCAGGGGGTGCTTGCTTAGTGATGGATGGAATGCCTGTTCTTAACCAAGTGGTTGGGTAAGAAGGAAGGCAGAAGGATACCTTTTCTTAACCCAGAAGGGGTAAGAAGAGAGGTAGATAGCACACTAACCCAACCTGCTAGAGGGTGGGGTGGTGCTTTCGCAGGCATACGCCCAGCCGGATGCCAGTCCTACATGTTTCCACGCAGGACATGGTCTGATACCGGGTTTACGCGAAGGTTATAGAACCTCGCGAAGGTGTTGGGCGTAGCCCAACCCGCAGCTCTACAAATGTCTGCCAGAGAGGCACCACTAGCCAATGCCCAGGAGGTGGCTATGCCCCGAGTGGAGTGGGCCCTAACCTCCAAGGGGCATGGGCGGTCTTGGGATCGGTACGCCACCCTGATGGCATCCACGATCCAGTGTGCCAGTCTCTGTGTGGAGACAGCCCTCCCCTTCTGCTGACCTCCAAAACAGACAAAGAGCTGGTCAGAGCTCCTAAAGCTCTGTGTGCGGTCCAGGTAGAGGCGCAGTGCGCGTACTGGACACAACACGGATGGGGTTGGGTCTTCCTCCCCAAGAGGGAGCGCCTGCAAGTTCACCACTTGGTCCCGAAAGGGAGTAGTGGGAACTTTGGGCACGTATCCGGGCCTGGGTCTCAAGATAACGTGAGAGTGACCAGGTCCGAATTCGAGGCAATCCGGGGACACGGAGAATGCCTGTAGGTCCCCTACCCTCTTGAAAGAAGCGAGCGCCACCAGGAGGGCCATCTTACCCGACAGATGGGGGAGATCGGAACCTCCAAGGGGCTTGAAGGGGGGGCCAGAAAGGCCCGCCAGGACCACATTAAGGTCCCAAGAGGGTATGGAGCGGAGACGAGGCGGATTCCGCCTTCTCGCACCCCTTAGGAACCTGCCGATCAGGTCGTGCTGCCCTAGAGACTTTCCATCGACTGAATCGTGATGAGTGGCAATAGCGGCTACATACACTTTCAGCGTGGAGGGGGAGATGTTAGTCTCCAGTCTCTCCTGTAAAAAGGACAGCACGATCCCGACCGAGCATCTCCGCGGGTCTTCTCGTCGTGAGAGACACCAGGATGAGAAGAGGCGCCACTTGTAGGCGTAAAGCCGCCTAGTGGATGGAGCCCTAGCCTGAGTGATAGTCTCCACCACAGAGGGGGGTAGCCCACTCAGGGTCTCCTCGTCCCGTCCAGGGACCAGACATGGAGGTTCCAGAGGTCTGGTCTGGGATGCCAGAACGTGCCCTTCCCCTGGGAGAGCAGGTCCTTCGACAGGGGAATCGGCCAGGGGGGAGATGTTGTCAGAAGCATTAGCTCTGAGAACCAAGTCCGGTTGGGCCAATACGGCGCAACTAGTAGCACTTGGTGCTCCTCTTCCCTGACCTTGCACAAGGTCTGTGCAATGAGGCTCACTGGGGGGAAGGCGTACTTCCGCTTGTCCCGTGGCCAGCTGTGCGCAAGGGCATCCGTGCCGAGGGGGGCCTCGGACAGGGAGTACCAAAGCGGGCAGTGGGTGGTGTCCCGGGAGGCGAACAGGTCTACCTGGGCCTGCCCGAACAGCATCCAAATGAGCTGGACTGCACGGGGATGGAGCCGCCACTCTCCACGAGGCGTAAGCTGACGAGAGAGCGCATCGGCTGTCTGGTTCAGGACGCCTGGGATATAAGTGGCCCGCAGGGAACGGGTCACCTGCTGACTCCAGAGGAGGAGGCGTCGGACAAGTCGTGTCAGTTGCCGAGAGCGCATGCCACCCTGACGGTTGATAAACGCTACGGCTGCTGTGTTGTCGAGGCGGACCAGAACATGTTTGTTCTGGATGAGAGGCCGTAGCCTCTTCAGTGCCAGAAACACAGCCCACAACTCTAGGCAGTTGATATGCCAGCGCAGGCGGGGACCCGTCCAACGCCCCGCTACTGCGTGTCCGTTGCACACTGCACCCCACCCCTGCAGGGAGGCATCGGTCGTTACAACGACATGCCTTGAAACCTGCCCAAGAGGGACCCCAGTCCGAAGAAAGGTCATGGAAGACCAGGGGGTTAGGGTGCGCCGGCAGAAAGGCGTGATCACCAGACGCCTGCTGCCAGTGTGCCACGCTCTCCTCGGAACTCGACTCTGAAGCCAGTGTTGAAGCGGTCTCATGTGCATCAACCCGAGGGGTATTACCCCCGTCGAGGACGCCATATGCCCCAGGAGCCTCTGAAACTGTTTCAGGGAGACCGTGGACTGCCTGAAGGATTTCAGGCAGTTCAACACTGACTGAGCGCGATCTGTTGACAGTCGCGCTATCATGGAGACAGAGTTGAGTTCCATACCGAGAAAGAGGATGCTCTGCACCGGGGAGAGCTTGCTCTTGTCTCGGTTGACCTGAAGCCCCAACCGATCTAAGTGCCGGAGCACAAGGTCCCTGTGTGTACACAACAGATCTCGCGAGTGTGCCAAGATAAGCCAGTCGTCGAGATAGTTGAGTATCCGCACACCTCTTTCCCTGAGGGGAGAGAGGGCGGCTTCCACGGTCTTCGTGAAGACACGTGGGGACAGGGACAGACCGAAGGGGAGGACCCTGTACTGATATGCCCGTCCCTCGAACGCGAACCGTAGGAACGGTCGGTGGCGAGGGTGAATCGAGACATGAAAGTAAGCGTCCTTCAGGTCGATAGCCACGAACCAGTCCTGACATCGAATGGATGTCAGGATGCGCCTCTGCGTGAGCATCCTGAATGGCAACTTGTGAAGGTGCTTGTTCAGGGTACGCAGATCTAGAATCGGGCGCAGCCCACCGCTTTTCTTGGGGACGATGAAATACGGGCTGTAAAACCCGTTGAACATCTTGGCCTGGGGGACGAGCTCGATAGCCTCCACAAGGGGGAGGCTGCACGGAGTCTTCAGTGTCGGATGCCAGCAAATCTCCCTCCGATGCTGCGAGCGACATCTCATCTTCATCACGCATCGTTTCCGAATACGTGACAGAGGATCCGGACGGTATGCCACCGCCGGTTGGGGAACGGCCAGACGAGCGAAACGGGGAGCAGGCGGCCCGTGAGCGTTTAGCTGGCGGGTTTGCGCTTGCTGAAGTCCCCACATCACCAACGCAGCTAGCCTTTGCGGACAGCAGGGCTTTCGCCCCCGTCGTCGCAATTTGGGTAGCGAGCGAAGTGGTGGCTGTTTCCAGTAGGAAGACAGCCACCCGTGACCGCAACGTCTGAATGCCCATCCGCCCGCAGTGCAGGCAAGATGGGTCTATGAAAGCTGCCTCGGCATGCTGGACGCCCAGACACCTAACGCAGATCTCATGTCCGTCCCCCTCCTCGATGAGGGTGCCGCACCCAAGAGAACAGCGGGACATGCCGCTGGAGAAATTAGCCCAGCCCTGAAAAGGGCTTTTTGGAAAAATTCTCGAGCACCACTGGAACCGCCGAGACGCCCAGGGGAAGGTCGCTGCAGGAACAGAGGGACGATCCACTGCACACGTCGTAGAACCAGCGAGTTAGAAAAAGTAATTTTTAAGGAGCTTGTAATCATGAGCGATGGCTCTGAAGAACAAACGGTGAATGAATGAAGCACGCCGGCTTCCTTTTATACCGGATATCCGGGGGCGGAGCCCGGCATGCAAATTTCATTTGCCAATTTCCATTGGCCTTTTCTAAAGTAGTCAGAGCTGATAGGTTCTCAAGGGCGAACCCCATCTGTCGTCTTTCGACACAACGTCGAGAGACCGACAGAAAGGGAACAAGTAGCTAGAACTATGGAAAAGAATAAAGAGAATAATGTTAGATATTTATAGTCAGAGGATAAACAGAGGACAACATATACAGTCAGAGACAGTGAATATTAAAATTATGTAATTCAATGATGAGATCTGTGTGTGTGTGTGTGTGTGTGTGTGTGTGCTTCTTACTTTTCATCGATTTCACTGAAAATTCATCATTGTGTTTAGAAGAGCGGCAACATTTGGATTCACTGCAACCTGTTTCTTCTGTATCCTGGCATTTTAGATGACGCTTCTTCTTGTTCATCTCTGGATTAATATCTATAAAGAGTCAGGAAAAACTAAATGTTATATATTAAAATACAAAATATATTATATTAAAACATGAATTAAATCATCAGCTTGCTAGTGTTAAATAGGGGAGACTTCTAAATAATTTGCACTAAAAAAATCCATCTCTCGTTGAGAAATATTGTTTTAAAGGTCTTAACAGGTATATAACATTAACATATCTATAAAATGCAGGTAAGGTAGTTGTTCAACTAATACCTTTCGGTGGACTCCAAGATACATGCTGCCCCATCCTGCTACTCAAGACTGAATATGTAACATGCTATGAACAGAGTGGGAAGGCCAGACATGAAGCTGTGCTGAGCACCGTCACACACAACCTAACCTTCAGTAGTCAGCATCCAGTGGCCTGCATGGCAAAGTGTGTCCTAAAACAAACAATACCACATGTGACAATACTATACAATTTTATATTTAAGCTTTTTACATTTAAACTACATTTTAGTATAAGTGACTCTACAAACAAACTCGAAGCAAATTACACAGAGTAACTTACACTTAAAACCGTATTTATACAGAAATGTAAGTTAACTAACGTTAGGGATGTCACGGTCAAGAAATTGTCAGACTGGTATTTGTAACTGGCCGTCTCACTCCCACCCTCCAAAGGTCCTATCTGGGAGACAGTTCTGCTCTAACGATGAGGGTGTCGCTAATGTCTTTTGCTACAGCTCTCAGCTGGCCTCAATTACATATACTGTATATCCAGCTGGTTGCGTACATTAATCACATTACCGGGCTATCCACCGTGAACATCGATTTACCTCAAGCTTTGGTGACTCGTTTTAATTTGGGCGCTCGATTTAACGGATAACTGCATTTGCACATTTGAATTACACCACAAAATAATCACGACCGAGTGTGGTTTTCAACTCTAAATTCCCGTGAATCCTAACTGTCGAAGCATGTAACTTTTACCGTGTCTACGGCGGGCATGATGTTCAACATTAAAATACAACCGTCAACTTACTAATACAATGAACTGTAGCTCGTCACATACCGCCTTCGCTCCTGGTGTGAACAAAAACTCTAAATAACGTGAACAACTTCTGTCCTCAGGTGCTATAGCGACGGAGAATGTTTGAAATCTTACCGCGACGGCGCTGCTGAAACCCCACGCAAGACTCATTCGGTCCCCGCGGATGGAGGTTGAATCCGGGGTTACCAATATGAAACGCGAATGTAGATACCTCTATATAAAGTTACCAATATGATAGTTATCCAAATGGAAAAAAATACTTAAGTCACTTACCACAGGTGTGAATCACTCATTTTGCGCACAACCCCAATCTCGACTGTTGAAGATCATCCCGCCATTGTAGATTTGAAATTTACAGCAATATTCTGTACATATGAGTTAATCCGTCACGTGACCCCAGAATGCATTGCACATTACACCAATATTCTGTATTATTTAAAAAACAGTCAGCTTCTGTAAAATAACGCTGTAGTTTTTACAGCAATTCGTTACAGTGTACTACTCCTTTTTGTAATTGTAATCAACTACTTCAAAACACGCCGTTTGATCCCTAGGTCTAAATGTCAACAATTCCATTATGGATAATGAATTAACAGCACACAAAGCTGGCAGTGTTTAAATCACCATTCATTATCTGTTTTGGATAATGGTGCTGAATATTGCATATGTCACTCTCCGGCATCTCATATCTTCATGACCTTGCTTTTGTGGCTAAACAATATCCTCCTATTACACAATGTTCTTATAATGTGACTCAAAGTCTAGAGTCTGGAGCTGTTAGTAGGAGAGCTATGCTTTTATAAAATAAATCAACATGTGTTATTTAGGGGTGACCCCGAATTGTCCAAGATTCAATGCTTCGATAGGAGGAGCCTGATTCGACTACCAATCTCACGGTCGAATCTTCCCATAGGTCAAATGCAATGGTGATCATGGCATTCTGGTTACATGGGAAGTGGCATAGCAGATAGGCACACACTGCGCTGCCAAAAATATTATTTATGATTTAAAGAAATTGGACATTTTTAGGGTTGGGCACCGAAACCTCCTTCGCATACGTCTCTCCACGTCTTCTGTACCCGGTAAAGAGAAGCAGCACGTTCCGCATGCACCCGCATATGACTCGCAAATGAATTTGTAAATCATTTCCAAACATTTGTCACTTACTTAATGTTTGGCCATCTAAATACGAATTAAGACTTTGTCTGTAAATGCACATAGTTCGGTACTTAGATTGAATTTTGCACTGCATGATACAAAAAAAAAACAATCACGTAATATAACCAAAATCACTGCATATAGCAACCTTAGTGCAGACTTTCGGAACTTGTCATTCTCTGCACTAAAGGCAGGTGTGCGTGACAGAAGGAGGGAGAAAGAGCGCGCAGGAAAAAAGGTGAAAGGGACCTAACTCATTAAATGGTCAGATGGTTTATTGCGTTGCTTCTTAACATGCGGTAAATAAAGTAACTTTATTGGTAGTTCATTGGTAATTAATTGATAATGTATTCCCCTTTGTAAAGATTTAGCGAGTAGTTTTAAAAATAGTTCTGGTCTAGTATTGTATGGCAGAGCCTTGTTACGTGATGTTAAAGGAATATGTCTTAGATAAAATTGTACTATTTGTGACTTGTGTTTTGAATATAGCCTATGTTCCCCTGCATTTCAGAAATTTTGCCTGAACACATTTATTTTGCACTTTGTGACTTGAATCTGGCTTATTTCGTTTTTTTATTTTTATTTATTAAAAAGGTATATTCTGATTTGACTATGTAAATCCTTAGTCAAGGACACCTCTAGCGTTATTCAATATATACATTTCATTGGAAATGCATAAACATTCAGCTGTTTTATCTGGGACATCTGTCTTAACTGGGGTGGGATGTTGTTGGCACTTGGCATGTTCCATTTGAAACAATATGTTAGAGAAGATCTGTGTAGGAGTGAAGAAAGTAGAGAGAGACATGAAAAATGAAACAATAGTCAGTCCCCATGAACAAACCATTCAACATTAAATATAAAATGCAGAAACCAGAAATGTAAAGGCCACCTCAAATACAGGTTCTGTACCACTTTTGCAATCTAAATATTTATTAAGTATCTTTCTCTATCAAGTACAAATAAAAAATCAAGTTTGAAAGAGTAGTAGTTTGAAAAATAAATAAAATATTGTCATACAGCAGATAGGTAAAGCAAATGTTCCTGGTTCCTAGAATCAGATGTTAACTCTCCCTAGAGAGATTCCAGTTCCTTGAGAACATGTTGTATTTAACGTCTGGTCAGTTTCGCGTGATGCCACACACACTCCCCACAGTTCAGAGAAACGACCAGGATGTCCAAATGTCACCCACATACGTACACACGCAAAAGGATATTGAATATTTGAATCCAGCCTGTTCATCTTGCTTGTGCTGCCCTTGTTTATTCTTCTCTCCAACTTGTTGACCCCTGTTGTGTTCCTGCAGATTACTCACTGGAATATCTCAGTTCTTCCTGCTTCTCTCGTTCTTTCATTCTTTTTCAAGACTGTCTTCTTCATCCATGTCTTTCCATGTCTTACCCGCAATTTGTGCGTTCGCTCCCACCCGCAAACAAGTTAGCCTAAAAGAATTTAAATAATGTTGATGCTAATTTTCATAATAACAGACACAGAACATTTGCATTCAATTAAACACTCATCTTATGGTCAATAAATAGCCTATGTTCATGTGAAGGTAAAGCCCCATGCCAGGCAAATAACTTAACAAATGACGAAGGGACAAATTAAAATTTTTATGAGACCAATAAAACTTTTAGCTTTTGAAAGGTCGCAAACATAACACCAGAGGTGAAGATAACCCAGAGGTGCCAGATTTGTGTCCATTGTAAATCAATACTTTTTGCAGATTTTTTGCAATTTATGAAGTCTAATTCTTTACCACTTTTGCCTGTAACAATTGAGGAATTAGTCCAAATGCCGTACTTGCCTTGCTTTTGTTTTTTTCCTTAAAACCCTGCTTTTATCTTCTTATCTACTTCATTTACTGACTCCATCCTTGTTGGATGACCCATGCTTTCCTGTGGCTCAGTGGTTAGAGCATGGCGTTGAAGCCAAGCGAAGGGTTTGATCCCAGGGGATTGCACATAGTCAGAAACAAATGTGTAGTACAATGTAAGTCACGTTTGGATAAAAGCGTCTGATAAATGTTCCGGCCATTCCTTTTGAGTCTCCAACCCAATACGGTTCAGGTTTTCTATATCTCTTGCTCTGTTGAACGGATTTTTTTTTTTTTTTTCAAATTTCATGTCCACATGGCAATGCAGGCAAAAGGATACGCAAACATGAGTAAAGATCGGGAAACATATAGTGGGTACGGAAAGTATTCAGACCTACTTAAATTTTTCACTCTTTGTTATATTGCAGCCATTTGCTAAAATCATTTAAGTTCGTTTTTTTCCTCATTAATGTACACACAGCACCCCATATTGACAGAAAAACACAGAATTGTTGACATTTTTGCAGATTTATTTAAAAAGAAAACCTGAAATATCACATGGTCCTAAGTATTCAGACCCTTTACTCAGTATTTATTAGAAGCACCCTTTTGATTTAATACAGCCATGAGGCTTTTTGGGAAAGATGCAACAAGTTTTTCAGACCTGGATTTGGGGATCCTCTGCCATTCCTCCTTGCAGATCCTCTCCAGTTCCGTCAGGTTGGATGGTAAATGTTGGTGGACAGCCTAGGTCTCTCCAGAGATGCTCAATTGGGTTTAAGTCAGGGCTCTGGCTGGTCCATTCAAGAACAGTCACGGAGTTGTTGTGAAGCCACTCCTTCGTTATTTTAGCTGTGTGCTTAGGGTCATTGTCTTGTTAGAAGGTAAACCTTCGGCCCAGTCTGAGGTCCTGAGCACTCTGGAGAAGGTTTACGTCCAGGATATCCCTGTACTTGGCCGCATTCATCTTTCCCTCGATTGCAACCATTCGTCCTGTCCCTGCAGCTGAAAAACACCCCCACAGCATGATGCTGCCACAACCATGCTTCACTGTTGGGACTGTATTGGACAGGTGATGAGCAGTGCCTGGTTTTCTCCACACATACCGCTTAGAATTAAGGCCAAAAAAGTTCTATCTTGGTCTCATCAGACCAGAGAATCTTATTTGTCACCATCTTGGAGTCCCTCAGTTGTTTTTTAGCAAACTCCATGCAGGATTTCATGTGTCTTGCACTGAGGAGAGGCTTCCGTTGGGCCACTCTGACATAAAGCCCCGACTGGTGGAGGGCTGCAGTGATGGTTGACTTTCTACAACTTTCTCCCATCTCCCGAATGCATCTCTGGAGCTCAGCCACAGTGATCTTTGGGTTCTCACCAAGGCTCTTCTCCCCCGATAGCTCAGTCTGGCCAGACGGCCAGCTCTAGGAAGGGTTCTGGTCGTCCCAAACGTCTTCCATTTAAGGATTATGGAGGCCACTGTGCTCTTAGGAACCTTAAGTGCAGCAGAGTTTTTTTTGGAACTTTGGCCAGATCTGTGCCTTGCCACAATTCTGTCTCTGAGCTCTTCAGGCAGTTCCTTTGACCTCATGATTCTCATTTGCTCTGACATGCACTGTGAGCTGTGAGGTCTTATATAGACAGGTGTTTGGCTTTCCTAATCAAGTCCAATCAGTATAATCAAACACAGCTGGACTCAAATGAAGGTGTAGAACCATCTAAAGGATGATCAGAAGAAATGGACAGCACCTGAGTTAAATATGTGAGTGTCACAGCAAAGGGTCTGAATACTTGGGACAATGTGATATTTCAGTTTTTCTTTTTTAACAAATCTGCAAAAATGTCAACAATTCTGTGTTTTTCTGTCAATATGGGGTGCTGTGTGTACATTAATGAGGGAAAAAAATGAACTTAAACGATTTTAGCAAATGGCTGCAATATAACAAAGAGTGAAAAATTGAAGGGGGCCTGAATACTTTCCGTACCCACTGTACATGCCAGGCCAGTGGATGCCGATGCCACTATGCGCCTGCATTCATATTCATGCCCAGTTTTAAGTCTAAATGTCTTTTTAATACCCTTATTAAAATATTCTTTATTACTTTTTAATACACTTATTACCATCAGCATATATGTTTCCTGTTTGGTGTATGTTATAGCAATGTGTATGTTAAGTTCATCCAAAATCTTAAATTCTGTGATTTACTTACCCTTAGGTTGTTCCAAGCCTGTATTAATTTCTTTGTTCTGCAATCACTATTGGAAGACATTTGGAAGAAAGTCAGTAACCAAACAGATCTCAGCCTCATTTACTGCCGTAGTAGGGATAATAAATACTATAGGTGTCAATGGGGGATGAGATCTGTTTAGTTACTAACAAAATTCAAATATCTCCCTTTGTGTTAAGCAGAGCAAAGAAATCTATACATGTTTGGAACAAGTATTATACAAAAATGATAGAATTTTAAAAATGTTGTGTAAACTATCCCTTTAATGTGTGACTGAAGGAAACAGCACTGAACACACCCACAAAACAAAATCCAACCG
This sequence comes from Triplophysa bombifrons, assembly GCA_029783895.1. Taxonomy (NCBI): domain Eukaryota; kingdom Metazoa; phylum Chordata; class Actinopteri; order Cypriniformes; family Nemacheilidae; genus Triplophysa; species Triplophysa bombifrons. Next base: position 11,901,777 of record CM056451.1, on the reverse strand, counting down.
ACGCTTAAAAACCACCTGACATTGCCAGACGTCTGATCGTCGGCTTGGTGTATCAAGGCCTTAAGGCAGCCAGGCCCAGACCACAGCATGGAATGTCCTTACAGAGTTGGAAAGCAAAGGCAGTCAGGTAGAGAAGGGAGCAAAAGGCAGATATAGAAATCAGGACATGCTAAAAGCAGACGTAAAATAAAGCATAACTAAGGAATTAAGAAGAATAATCCTTTACAATAACACTTTTGTGCTAACCTTCCATGTAAACCTTGGCCCTGTGTTGTCTATCTAATGAGGAATGTGTGGCCTAGTTTTCTCTTCCAAGTCTGTCATAATATTTCCTGGTATGCTGGCTGGTTATGACCAGCCAGTTGCCACGCCCCTGAGACATGTCACTCATGCATGACTTATGATAATGTCTTTGCCTTTAGTGGTCTCATCAGAGTTATATTATCATTTGATTAGTATGAAATTGAAGTTGACATGGTGTTTTCTTTGCTATTGTAATGTATATCCAGGTGAAACTGCTTTTGGAATGAGAACTGCTTCGCCATTGGACAGTCAATATAGTCCCACTTGAAATAGTGTCATTCAGAGAAGATATGTTAAAACAGGGAAAGGTTTTTGATTAAAGATGACTAGGGCACAATATATATATATATATATATATATTAATTGAGCACTGCAGTTTAGTGTAAAAAAAAGTGTCAGTTTTGATTTAATGGTGAATGACCTTCAATGTGTACCAGCCAATGCTAATGAATTAAATGCTTGAGCGGACAATATTGCTACTAAAGATGCAGAACAGTATGTAACAGCTAGTGTTGTCCCTAAAGGAAGCTGTTTATTGGATTGCACTGATTCTCCTCACAGTCATTTATTCTAATGGATGGAGGTATTGCATGCATGCTTATTAGTGATGACTAAGGATTATTAAAAAAACCTCTCTTGAACTTGCTGTATTTTTTTTATAGCTAAATTTAAGTAGGTGGCGACATACACAAACAAAGTTAAAGGTGCCTGTGCAGTTGTTTTCTCTGTCATCAGAAAATGCAGAAACCGTGCTTAGAAAGGACAATGTGGAGGTCAATCTTTCTTCACATCTGGTCTTACCTCTAATGAGCGTACTTCAGTCATATTTCTGAATAAATAGAGACTGTGTGTTAATCGATTAGAGATTGTGTTATGCAACAACTAATCAATTGGACAAGTGGCGTTCCAAGATGCGCAGATAGCGACCGGCAGCATATTAGCATGAATGTTGTTTGTTTTGTTGTTTGTGTTACTCGTTAAGTTATCCGAGTGCCTTTTTCATACCTGATCGTAGTTTTTATTGCATATTTGCAAAAAACATTTCCGACTGGCTACAATGAAAGGGTCTGTTGGATGTACACTGCTGGTGGTGTTGTGGGAAATTTTCCATATGGCGGAGGCCTGTTGAGGTACCTTTCAGTCTCGGATTTTATACAGCTGTGACTATCTGTTGAAGCTTTAACCTTTTAACCTTCCCGAACATCGACAACACTAAATGGCAGTATGGAAAGAATGGGAGCTCTACCAATGCACCTCGTCTGAGATCAAGGAAGCGGGCTAGGAGGGGTGGGTTACGTGAGCGAGCAAGGCGGCCTCTGTCGGGCATTCATTTGCCCTCTCATTTACATTTACATTTAGTCATTTAGCAGACGCTTTTTACATGTGGGGTAGGCAATGGAAGTAATTGGGACAGCATAAGTACAACAAAAGCATAAGTGCAATCAAAAAAAAGACTGATCTCATATAACCTAACACAGTATACAGAACCATTCATTCATTCATTCATTTTTTTTTTTTTTTTTTAAAGAGTATAGAAAAATTGAGTCTGAACAGATCAGTCAGATGTTGACGGAAGAGATGCGTTTTCAGACGTTTCTTAAAGATGGCTACAGAATCTGCAGATCTTGTAGCAGCAGGTAGATCATTCCACATAGGTGGAACAGATCCGGAGAAGGTGCGCGAGAAAGATTTTTTACCTTTTTGGGATGGCACCACAAGACGGCGTTCGTTTGCAGAGCGTAGGCATCTGGCGGGTACATATGTCTGGAGTAGCGAGTGCAGATTAGGTGGTGCCGAACCAGTGGTGGTCTTGTAGGCCAGGAACAGAGTCTTGAATTTGATGCGAGCAACTATAGGGAGCCTATGTAGCTTAATGAATAGAGGAGTGACATGTGCTCTCTTCGGTTCATTGAAGATAACTCTTGCTGCAGCATTCTGGATCATCTGTAGAGATTTGGTTGTGCAAGCTGGAAGTCCACCCAGTAGCGCATTGCAGTGGTCCAGTCTGAACAGGACCAGAGTCTGTACTAGGACTTGCGTAGCATGCTCTGAAGTTGAGCTGATCATCGATCACCACTCCCAGGTTTCTTGCCTTTCTGGAAGATGTGATGGTTGATGAGCCCAGTTGAATGGAGAGGCTGTGATGAGTCTTTGTATCGGCCGGGATTGCAAGCAGTTCTGTTTTTAAAAGGTTCAGCTGCAGGTGATGGTCATTCATCCAGAGCGAGATGTCGGCTAGGCAAGCTGAGATGCGTGCAGAAACCATCGGATCGTCTGGGCGAAAAGAAAGGTAGAGTTGTGTATCATCCACATAGCAGTGATAGGAAAAGCCATGTTTCCGGATGACAGAGCCTAGGGATGACATGTATACAGAGAATAGCAACGGACCAAGCACTGAACCCTGAGGCACACCTGTGTCGAGATGTTGGGACTCAGACACCTCACCTCTCCAAGATACTCTGGTAAGACCTGAACCATTGTAGCACCATTCCGGAGATTCCCATAGTCTTGAGGGTGGACAGGAGGATGTGATGGTTAACGGTGTCACAGGCAGATAGGTCCAGTAGGATGAGAACAGATGAGTTAGAGGAAGCTCTTTCCAGTCTCAGGGCTTCAATGACAGAGAGCAGCGCAGTTTCAGTGGAATGACCGCTCTTGAAACCCGACTGGTTGCTGTCTAGGAGGTTGTACTGGGCGAGAAAGGATGAGAGCTGGCTACATACAACACGTTCTAGAGTTTTCGCAACGAAGGGGAGGAGGGATACCGGTCTGTAGTTCTCTAACAGTGCAGGATTAAGAGTAGGTTTTTTTAGTAGTGGGGTAATACGGGCCTCTTTGAAGAGTGTAGGAAATGTACCTGTGGTGAGAGATGAGTTGATAATGTGGGTCAGAGAGAGAACAACCGATGGGGAAATGGCCTGGAGGAGATGAGTGGGGATGGGATCTAGGGGGCAGGTAGTCGGGTGGTTAGAAGAAATGACCTTGGAAATGTCCTCTTCAGATACAAGAGAGAACGAGGGGAGCAAGCATGTGTCTGGGGATTGGGCGTGGTCAAGAGGTGGTGGCGCAGAGAATTGATTACTGATGGGGGTCGTTTTCTGTACAAAGAACGACGCAAAATTGTCAGCTGTTAAGTCCGATGGAGGTGAGGGGGTAGGCGGGCAAAGAAGAGCAGAAAAGGTTTTAAAGAGAGTACGAGGGTCAGGAGAGTTATTGATTTTAGCGTGGTAGTACTGGGTTTTCGCAGAGGAGACATCCGCAGAGAAGGAAGAGAGTATAGACTGATAAAGAGAGAGGTCGGTAGGTTCTTTTGATTTGCGCCACTTTCTCTCAGCAGACCTGAGAGAGGCGCGATGTTCACGGAGAACATCAGATAACCAGGGTGCAGAAGGAGATGCACGAGATGGCCTAGATCGAAGAGGGCATAAGATGTCCAAGCAGGAGGTTAGTGAGGAGCAAAGGGTTTGGGTGGCGGTGTTAGCATCAAGGAGAGAGACCTGTGGGGGGTGGGAGAGTGGCAGAGACTGCAGAGGACAAGCGGGAGGGAGAGAGTGATCGTAGGTTGCGTCGGAATGTGACCAGTGGGGAAGCATGTGTAGTGTCTGGAGAAGTTAAGTCGAGATCAAGAGTGATGAGGAAATGATCTGACTTGTGCAGCGGGGTGACCTGGGAGTGATGGGTGAAACAATGGCGTGTGTAGATAAGATCGAGTTGATTACCAGATTTATGAGTCGCTGAAGTTGGGACCCGCTTGAGGTCAAACGACGCATTCAGGTTGTTGAAGTCAGCAGCCTGTGGTTAATCTAGGTGGATGTTGAAGTCTCCAAGTACCACCAGAGGAGTACCGTCCTCGGGAAAAGATGACAGAAGTACATCCAACTCCTCCAAGAAAAGTCCAAGGTGCCCTGGAGGACGATAGATAACTACAACATGCGTTTTAACAGGGTGGATGACAGTAACAGCATGAGATTCAAAGGCGGTGTTGGTGCAAGAGGATGCCAGCTGTTTGAATTTCCAGTCATTAGGAATAAGTAGTCTGGTTCCTCCACCCCTCCCTGATATGCGTGGGCTGTGGGAGAAAGTGTAATTATTGGAGAGGGCAGCCAGTGTGGCAGTGTCCTCTGGTTTGATCCAGGTTTTCGATAAGTGCTAAAAGAGAAAGACCAGAATATTTGGCAAAAGCTGTGATGAAATCTGCCTTGTTTACAGCAGATTGGCAGTTCCATAAACCAATAGGAAAGGTAATGGAGGTAGTTTTGGATGCTGAAAGAGTGCGCAGATTGTTAGCATTAGCTATCCGTGGCCTTCTGCGTGTTACCGGTGATTTACAAGTTGTAATGTCAGTGTGGATTTGAAAACACATAGTGAAAAATGAAGGGATGTACAAGACAAATATAGAAAAGAGAATAAAGAGAATAAATAAGGTGCAATAGTATAAGTGCAAAACAGTAATACTCAAGTACCTTGTTGGTGTCCTTGCTCGGTGGAGTCGCACAGGTAGAGTCGATGGTCTTTACTCTCTTCGGTCTTCACGCGAAGAGGGCTGCACGCGACCGCATTTATATACCCGTTTAGTCTAGCAATTGAATTCAGCAGGACACGCCTACCAAAATCTCCCAATAACACGCGAAACGCAACTATTAACACGTGACTCAGCGTGACTCACCGGACGCACACAATGGAAACGAAACTGTGTTAGACTCAATAAGACACACACACACTATTAATCAATTAAACTTACGACTTTCAGATGATTCTCAAACTGCAACAAACTGCTTCTCCCACGAACTGGGCTTAAACAACTGTTTATATACTTTAGCTGGCGTTGGACACGCCTTCCAAAATCTCCCAATAACACGTGAATTAACGCAACTATTAACACGTGACTCAGCGTGATTACCGGACGCACACAATGAAATCAAACTGCATTAGACTCAATAAGACACACACACACTATTAATCAATTAAACTTACGACTTTCAGATGATTCTCAAACTGCAACAAACTGCTTCTCCCACGAACTGGGCTTAAACAACTGTTTATATACTTTAGCTGGCGTTGGACACGCCTTCCAAAATCTCCCAATAACACGCAAATTAACTTAACTATTAACACGTGACTCAGCATGACTCACCAGATGCACACAATGGAAACGAAACTGTGTTAGACTCAATAAGACACACACACACTATTAATCAATTAAACTTACGACTTTCAGATGATTCTCAAACTGCAACAAACTGCTTCTCCCACGAACTGGGCTTAAACAACTGTTTAAATACTTTAGCTGGCGTTGGACACGTCTTCCAAAATCTCCCAATAACACGCGAATTAACGCAACTATTATCCTTGCTAACATGCAGTCCCTCCGAAACAAGTCTGATGAAGTGTAAGCCCATGTCCAATACCAACATGAATTCAAAGAAGCATGTATCCTGGCCCTGACAAAAACATGGCTGGGAGGAGCGGACTCGGACGCTGACATTGCATTGGATGGTTTCGGTGCACCTTTTCGCATGGATTGGGTTGCTGCGACCACTGGCAAGTCGTGAGGGGTCGGGGTTCGCCTGTACATAAATGAGCGCTGGTGCAAAACAACTCTAGTGAGAGAAAAGTTGTGTACAAAAGACAATGAATTACTCTGTCTTCTTGCGCCCTTTCTATCTACCCAGGGAATTCCCGCAGATTCCCGCAGCACTGCCTTAGAATTAATGCACGATTCAGAAATTACAGGCAAGGTCCCCTGATGCCCCAAACCTAATTTTAGGTGATTTTAATCACTTTTTTATGTGTTTTTAAATATGTGTCCTGACCAACCAGAAATGGGAAGAGTTTTGATCAGTGTTATGACACCATTAAAGGTGCCTATAAATCTGTCCCTCTCCCTCCCCTGGGTTCTGCCGATTACAATTGCGTGTACCTTTTACCAGCTTATCGCACTGCCTTCAGAGGGGTAAAGTGGATACCAGACAAGTGAAGGTCTGGTCTGAAGAGGCTTCGCTGGCCTTGCATGGATGCTTGGACTGTACTTTGTGTGAGGAATTTGTCCAATCCTCAAGGGACATAGATGAACTGACTGAAGAGGTCAGCTCATGGGTTACATATTATGAGGACACGGTTATTCCTAAACAAATTGTCAAAATATACCCAAATAACAAGCCATGGATGAGAAAACAACTTAAAGACTTGATGAAAAAGAAAAATTCAGCATTTAGACAAATTAACCTTCAGGAATAACACAGTATTCGAAAGGTGATTAAACGTGAAAACAAAAGGGCTAAACGGGATTACAAATTTAAAGTGGAACACAAACTGAGTAATTATCTCCTTGGCTCAGCATGGGACAGTATTAAACAATGGTGGGTCTAAATGACAAGATAAAGAAAAAGGTGGCATTGGAAGGCTTCACCTCTGACATATCCCTGGCCCAAGAACTAAATCTATTTTATTCAAGATTTGATAAACATGATTTTAGTAAAGAAATTGTTGGGCAAAAACAGTCTTTACTGTCCCAGCTCCAATCAGCTGTATTTTTCTCTTCACAAAGTGTTGTGAACACTTTTAAATATTGCAAAGTTAAAACATGTCCGGGCCCAGACAACATTGGCAGCCGTGTTCTTTCTTGTTGTGCAGAACAGCTAGGCCCTATTTTTATTATATTATTAATCAATCTATGTGCCAACAGAAGGTCCCTGACTTATGGAAACAGTCAACTATAGTTCATGTTCAAAAAAATAGCCACCCTAAGACTTTAAATGACTACAGACCTATAACCCTTACGTCACTAGTGAAGAAGTCCTTTGAAAAGCTGATCAAAGAGAACTGACATCTAGGACAAATTGCCTCTTTGATCCACTACAGTTTGTATATAGACTAAACAGAGGGGTCCAGGATGTTACTGTCACAGTACTTAACCTTATTCTTAATCACCTTGAGGGGAACAAAAACCATGCCAGACTACTGTTTGTGGATTTATCGTCAGCTTCAACACCATTTAGCCCCACCTGCTGGTTGAGAAGCTCTTACATCAGTTCAAACTGGAGGCCAATCTTGTGGGCTGGATATTGGACTTCCTCACAAATAGATCCCAGCGAGTGAGAGTAAATGGCCATCTCTTTGACTTGGCACTCACATCAACTGGCTCACCGCAGGGGTGTGTTCTTTCCCCCCTCCTCTTTATTCTGTACACTAATGATTGTCGTTCTGTGACTGAAAACCGACACTTTGTGAAGTTTGCTGTCAATACTGTTATTTTCAGCTTACTGAACAATGAGGAAACTTCACACGGTCCAGTCATTGATCACTTTGTAACATGGTGTCAGGATGTCTATTTTGAACTAAATGCCTCTAAGACCAAGGACATGTTTATTGATTTTAGGCGCAATGTCACTAATACTTAAAAAACTAGGATTAATGGTCAGGAAATAGAGGTTGTTACAGAGTACAAGTATTTAGGATCTATTATTGATGATAAGTTGTGATTCGAGTCAAATACCAGTTTGCTTTGCAAGAAAGGGCAGCCGCGCCTGTATTGCCTGAGGAAGCTAGCAAAGTTTAATGTCGACAAGACCCTGTTGAGCCTTTTTTATAGGTCCTTTGTTGAGTCGGTTGTTACTTTCTCCTTAATATGCTGGTTTGGGTCTATCACTGTAAAACAAAATAAACTCCCTTTCGAGGTTAATTAAGGTGAGCAGCTGCATTACAGGTTCTAAGCAGAAAGGCTTAGAGGAACTTTATCAAAAGCAGATGTTAAAAAGGGTTGAATCTATCCTGTCAGATAGTTCTCATCACTTACAGGCTGAATTTCAGATGTTGCCATCGGGATCACGCTTTAAACTCCGAAAAGTCAGAATCAACAGATATATTTCACTAAATAAATGTTAACATAGAGTTCACACTAAAGAATAATACCAGAATTTCTAAAAATAGCCCAGGGCAAAAGTTTACATACCCGTGATTCTTAATAGTGTATGATATTACCTAAATAATCAATGACAATTTTTATGTTTAGTCATAGTTGTTTAAGGGTTAATTGTTTGCCATGAGTCATTAGACTATCCACTGATCTTCAAAACAATCATCCAGGTCCTCCACAATCTTTGCTTTTTCAGCATTTCTGGATATTAGATTAAATCAAGAATTGAGTTTCATGTTAAATAAAGGCTAAAAGCATTTTTTAACAAAGGAAAATGCAGGGCTATGCTTCCGCCGTTCTAACAATGAGTTTCCTGGCCAAGCCTGCATCCCTGTTCTATAATAAAAGAGGAACATGATGGATGAGTCAGTCTGTTCTCCATTCTTTACCTGTACTTGTTTGTTCCCTCAATAAATGTGCAATTTAAAGAACAAGCTTCTTAGGAGGTTGAGAAGGTGAGTGCATGCAAATAAGGCCTGCTGAAAGAAACAATGAAGCCTCTCCACCTCTGCTAACTATCAGTACCGTACATTCACTGCCTTTGTACTTCTGGCCTTTACACAGATAACACCATCTCATTGATGCTAGGTGAGAGGTGTTATTTTAGCCAAAGCATGTGTTTAGGTAGAGGTGGGTATTCCAAATCTTTACTCAAGTAATTGTACAAGTAACTAGAGAAATTGTTACTCAAGTAAAAGTACAAGTCACTATTTTAAAAATGACAGTAAAAGTAAGAAATTGTGCAATGGAAAAAACTACTCAAGTAGCTAGTTACTAGCTACTTTGGAACTTATTGTATAATATTAATATTGAAGCCAATATTTTATATCAATATACAGTATTTATATTCTATTTCAATCCCTATTTTTATTATTAGCGTAAGAAAATATCTTTGCAATATACACTCAAGAGACTAAAGAATAAACAAACACAGTAGAGACAAGCATTTCGGTGAATTTCATGTACAGTAGTCCAAATGTCAATGAAGCCTACACAATTTATTTGGTATAAAAGACAAGTTTGTGTTCATAATCTAGTTTTCTCATGTTGTGTCAAGAGTGTTTTGTGAAAAGCTCTTACTTAGAAACATACAGTAAACAGTGAACCACGAGCAGATGGTGGACCTTTATCATTGCTGGCAAACAATACGATGCACCGACAGTTTTGGTTTAATAGATAATAGATTCATATCCACTTCATCCAATGCTCTTTGTATTCTGCATGTTCATAAGTTTCCCGCAACGAGGAGTGAGTACCAGCCGCTTCAGATCATGCTGCAAACTAACAAATTATCTTGAACTGGTTTGTGAAACTACACTGTAAAAATAACAACTTGCAAAATGTTATCCCTACAAAGATAAGTAAGTAACTTGAACAAAGATTTTTTAGTTAAAGGAGTCAATTGATTGTTTTGAATATACTACACAAAATAAGCCCAAACATGTTTTTAGCAAAAATTATTTTGTTAACTGGACTTCTCAGGTTTTTGCCCAAAATGCATCTATTCTGTATTCTGAACAAACAATAGTGCAAGAGTTCGAAAGTTCCCAAGATGCATTGCAGCATGTTCAATTCTATGTTTCTTATTTGTTTTTCTTTGAAAGATTATTGTTTAAGTTCTTGCTGGCTTAATTTATGCTTTAATATCGTTGTTACTGTTAATTATCTATTGTGTTTAGAGTTTTTTTAATAAATGATGTTTTTTTTATTGTAACCATGTACCATGTTACCACTCAACACTACCAGTTGATGTGAATATTGATACATTTTTACTGTCCCTAGCCGTGAGTATGCATGTAAAAACAGATGTGGTATATTTTTATACTGTTATAATTATTATATAATTCTATATTATTTTATATTATTATTATTTTAAATGTAACAACCCAAGAAAGGACATGGATACATTTAATTCAGTCTGGATCTGTGTAACTAAATCCATATTTCTGTTCGCTCCTCAGAGGTCCCTATGATGCTGTACTTGTTTGCTCTGATAACACTGGTCTGCGTGTGGGCTGGACTACACATGGCTTATAGATACCTGTGGATGCTGATCCTCCTTGTTATTTTGAACATATTTCTGGTAAGAACATAGAGTACACACATGATATGACAGAACTGCTGATTTTATGACCTTTGCTTGTCAAGAGCTGCTTTACTTTACAAAGGTTATTCATAATTCACCATTGAACTAAGTTCATACAAACTGTTTAAATTACCACCTATTGGCACTAAATAGTAAATATCAATAAATCATAATGTTATAACAAATTGTACTACTACACTATAATTAGAGTGCTGATTATTAATTCTGACCTGTTCAGTTTCTAAATCCCTTGCACTGAGACTTAACTCAGGTTTGCTTAACTTATAGGATTTCTAGATCCATGTTTAATTTTGTTTGCGCTTTATCTTGAAATTCTGATTTAATTATCAGTACGATTATCATGATGATCATGATGCATCTCAGCATGTTTTGCATAATCAAATTTTCTTACTCTACATTGATACATGGCTAATTTGTACTCTGGGCCCCACCATGAAACATGGTATCTTATTGTCATTCATGTGCCAATATTAATAAGCATAACAATTAGTATTTAATAAAATACAATAAAGTAATACATTTGAACATTTTATTTATTAAATTAAATGATTATAAGTTATGCATTTATATACAAAATTACAGGATATGTATTGCAGTACTAATAAATGTTATTATTTACTTAGTGAATGATAAGTTGCCTTTCTGTCGGTCTCTCGACATTGTGTCAAACCGACAGATGGGGTTCGCCCTTGAGAACCTATCACTTCGACTGGTTTTGAAACAGGCCAATGAAATTGGTGAATGAAATTTGCATGCCGGACTCCGTCCCCGGATATCTGGGTATAAAACGGAGACAGCGTGCTGCATTCATTCACCTTTTTTTCTTCGGAGCCTTCACACATGATCGACTTCAAGACTTCCACTCTACGCCGCATAACTGCTGGATTCTCTCTACGTGATGCAGCGGACTGACCGCTCATGCGGCGACTTCCCCTGGGCATCTCGGCAGTTCTAGAAGAGTTTTTTCTCTATGAGCACATTTCTCCAGCGTGGCATGTCCCGCAGTTCTAATGGGTGCAATACACTCACCGAGGAGTGGGGACGGACATGATGGCTGTCTCAAGTGTTGGGTTTCCAGTACACTGGGGCAGCCGTTGCGGATAAGTTCTGCCCGCAAAACGGGCGGTTCACAATTCAGACGTTGCTTCATGGGCGGCTATGTGTTCCCACGGGACTCAGCCACCACTTTGTCTGCTTCCGTTCTGTGACAGCAGTGTCAACGGCCCTGCCGTCCGCTACGGCAAGCAGCGAGGATGATGTGAGGATTACTGTGAGCGTTAAATCCGTCACCCACTGGCTCGCGAACCGTTCGCACCTCGTCTCATCTGACGATTCCAGAAAAGAGACGGTCCCACCGTCTCGTTCCTCAACCACGTATCGGAAACGGTGCATGATGATGAGATTTCCCTTGCAGCATCGGGGGGTGACTTACTGGCATCTGACTTGCAGCTCCCTCCTTCGGGAACAAGCTCAGGAAGAAGCGGATGTCGGAATGTCAGCCATGTTTTCCCGGGCCGCCACGAGCATTGGGTTGCAGTGCACCGAACTGCCTCTCCCAGTCCTCGCGGCCGGAAACATCGTGCCTCGGTGTTGAGCGGAGCTCTAAGTGCATGAGGAACTCAGTAAGAGCTGGAAACGGACCCTTTTTCAGCACGTGCACGTCAAACTAGTTCCACCACCCTTTCTTTCCTTGATGGTGGGGCAGCTAGAGGATATGCCGAAACCTACACGCTTTGGACGGGAGTCTAGATCGAGCCCATCTGCGGTGCACTGAGATGGCACGGTCCACCTGGGGGACTCGATCTAGACTCCCGTCCAAAGCGTGTAGGTTTCGGCATCTCTGGTTTCGAGCTTACACTGCTGAGGGCCAAGCTGTCCCCTCTCTTTACGCCATGGCCATCCTGCAGGTCCAGGCCAAGGCGATGAGAGAGTTCCACGAGGGTAAGACTGACCCAGCACTTATGCAGGAACTCTGCACCGCCACCGACCTCGCTCAAAGCCAACCAATGTGTCCGTGCGGGCCCTGGGTCGGACAATGTCCACACTTATGGTACAAGAGAGACACCCCTGGCTGAACCTTGCACAGATGAGTCACGCCGAGAAGGTCCGCCTCCTCGACGCACCCATTTCATGAGGTGGGGCTATTTGGTGATACTATCGAGCAGCAGTTCTCGACAGTGAAGAAGCAGACAGAGGCTGTCAAGCATAGCCTCCCCGCCGCGACTTGGCCGCCCTCTGACCGTCGAGATCCCGTGCATCGTATGCTTCCCAGCAGCCCTGGTCCTCTTCGACGCCCTCCGGCTCCTGTGCCCCTCATGGGAAGACCCCAGGGAGACCGAGAATACCTTTGGGCCCCACCCCAGCCATTCCATCGCTGGTTGGTCGATCCGGGTCCTGCCCCGTCCCAACAGCCCACTTCAAGGAGTTTTCCTCTCCCTCTGGGTGTTTTTCTCAGCTGCTCTCACCCTCTTCACGATGGTGTTCAGCAACCCGACGTTGCGTCAAGGCGAGACGCAACGTCGAGTATACTCAGCAGCCCTCAGGACAGGTAAGTCAGAAGAGCCAATCTCCTCCCAGGGGGCCTCCCCACTGCGAGGGGTCTGCACTGCTAGCCATCGATACATCTACCGCGGGGGAGATGAAGCAGATAATACCCCTAGTCCACTTGTCACGGTCCCTGGGCACTTGGATCAAGCTTCCCACACTGTCACGGTGGCTGCGGCAAACGATCCGTCTTGGCTACTCGATCCAATTCGTCAGACCTCCACCCAAGTTTTAAGGCATCCTTTCTACCTCAGTCAGAGGCAGGGATGCTCCCGTACTGCGGGCCGAGGTCGCAACCCTGCTGGCGAAAGAGCGATCGAGCCGTCCCTCTAGCTGAGACGTACAACTGGTTTTACAGCCCGTACTTCATCATTCAAAATTTACTTTCATCTGAAAGGATGACTTTGGTCTACTGTGTTTTCCACAGTCCACAGTCAACGCAGCAAACTACCAGGACATTTTAGAGCACTTCATGCTGACAAGCTTTATGGAGATGCTGATTTCATTTTCCAGCAGGACTTGGCAATAAATAAAGGCTTGAAATATATCACTCTATTTGTAATGAATCTATATATGTGGGTTTCACTTTATGAAATGAGTGACAAAAAATATTGACCTTTTTCATTTTTTTGATGTAGCTACCTGTTTTAAAACGGGTTACAAGTGCACTGCAACAAATGAAGATTTTTTGCCTTGTTTTGCAGAAATATCACAGAATACTATAGCAGAAATATTAACAAAACAATTCTTAATTTCATAAGTAAAGATTGTAAGCCTTATTTTCTAAATAAATAATCAATGGTACACACAATTTCAGCAGTGAAATCACGTATAAATGGTCCCACGTTTGAGAGGTTCCATGAGAGTAAATGTTATGATTTACCGTTGTAACCTGATCGTTACCATGGCAACATGTGTGCCATTGATCGCAGTTTACTAGAAACATGAGTCCTAAGAGTTGAATCCGTTTGATACGTTTCTGCTGTTTTTAGTCAAAGACTGGTTAAGGGAGGCAATTTTAACTAAAACACAGACAGAGACTCTGTGTATCATTAATGTTTAAAGCTTCACAGCGCGCTCTTGCGGTGTTGCCATGTTTACATATTTCTAAGAGCTTCGCATTTGTTGTTTAGTCTTTTCTTATGAAGCTGCAGATACATTATATAGTTAGTAAAGTGAACAGTTGCGCTTAGTGTTTATTTTGCCTTATTAAATGTTTCCATTAGTAGGTTTATTCTGGGCTTGTCATTGTTTGCTGTTCTTTCAAACAATATGATCTGGCAACACGGTAATTTTTACGGCAGGGCTGCGAGGCTTTTCAAATTGCATTAAATAGCAAGCACATTTTCATATGACTTTCTTGCACCGCGCTTACAAAAGAGAAAGACATATGATGCACGTTTAAATATGTCATTAAAGCAGAAGTTGTTCAGTTCGGTTCCATTCACACTGCGAAAATGTGGTGCAGACACATTAGTGAACCGTGCGTCTACAAAACGAGATTAAACACTTACAATATAAAGCATAATGCACCAATGTCGTTTTGACGTTTACTATACAGTTCAAACTTCTTATTAGTTACGAATGCAACAAGGGTACGTGCTTAATGAAAACAAATGTTGTTTATATTACCTCTACATTCTTGCACATTTTTATAAGATGCTACTTTGCACAGCATCCATAACCCTGTCTTGAAGCTGAAATGGTTGCTTAAATATTGCCAGGGGTTTACTTCATTGTCTTCAGCAGTTAGAGTTTGATAGGGTTTCAACTTAGGATAGGTGCAATATACCTAATTTTAACTTCTCCGTCTCCATCGCTCTTCTGGTATATCAGCTCGCTGGAGTAATTTCTGGTCGCGTTTTTTTCCTTGCAATGTTTTCATAATTGTTTTACTCATTAACGGATGTTATTTTAAATATAACGAATTACAATACATCACACAAATCATACTTAAGTTACGAATAAAGTAATATATTTTAAAAGCTACTTAATAAAGTACAAGTAAACACAAAATGTACTCCATACAGTAACGAGAGTAAATGTAATTTGTTACTTTCCACCTCTGGTTATAAATTGTCCATGCATCCGCCCAAATGTATACACAAGTAAGGTGGATGTACCTGTCAGTACAATTGCTAAATGTTAAACTTAAACGTAATGTTGCAAATATGGTAAGAGGTGTTACATTTCCGTCACATACTTGCAGTATTCGACCACTACGCACTGGTAAACTGGCCAATCATAGCACACCTCACTTTTCAAAGCAATGATATTTGAAAAAAATATGTGCGTTTCAGAGAGGCGGGGCAAAGAGGAGATACAAACATGCACGGTATGTGGAAAATACAGCGTATTTTAACCGTAAATCGTTTATAAACATTGCATTATATATAATAAACAATAATATTTGTTTTAGCCACGTCATATGACCCCTTTCATATGAGCAAATAATATAATCTAACCACACACACCTCTCTCATGTGTGCCTTGTGAAATTTGACTTTTCTGCTGCGTTCAATTTAATTCACACAAAATCAAAATGTGTTAAAATAATACATAGGCGTGGTTTGAGAGGCAATGTTTAGCTTCAGCCAAGAATATGTCTTGTATTAAATATGTAACATTAGGCTATATAAGTAGCTTTTCCCTCACATGTTCTAAAACACTTTTGACCGGTAGTATACATACTGTATATTCAGCATATGTATTCAGTATAGCATTACTTCAACGTTTGATTTTATTTTGAAAAGGATTGCATTAATAGTCCATCCAGTGTTTTTTACTGCAGATTAAGCTATTTGTTTGTGCAGCATGGTGCCAAGCTCTTCTGATTTGTGTTTGGTATTTTTCAGGGTCTGTACGTGTTTTCCGTGTTCTTCGTCATGCATAATCAGTTTTTCTGGCCGGCTAAAGCAACTTACAACATTGAGATGAATGGTAACAGAAGCCCAGACTCCATGTACCAGGGTGCCGATTCTGCAACTGTCGGGGGAGGAGAAATCAGCAAGTCAACACAGAACCTCATTAGCGCCATGGAAGAGGTGGGTCTTTATTTCAGCACTCACATTACCAGGTTACAATCTCTATACTACCTGTGTCAGCAGAGCAGTGCTTCACACAAAAGTTTAGCTTCGAGTAACCACCAACTGTTAACCTATCAACAAAATAATTTTCATATATAGTCTTTTACAAAGCATGCATTGCATTGGCTTGATGCTCACAACATGCTGTTGTGTGTGCTCTACTGTATCACTTACACGTTGCTTGGAAAAATAATCTGTAACGTATTTTGTTAGATAACACACGTTTTATAACTTAATCTAAATACTTAAGAATACTTTGGAACATAATAATTTACATAAAATAAATTTACATAAAACAAACTGTGGACTTGGCTTTCCTCTGCATATTGTTTTAAACAACATCAGTTTTACAGTTTTCCCTCATTGGTATGGGGTCAGATTTGTTTCATTATTCTGAATAAATAAACTAAGATTTGCAAATAAATACAGAGAGTTTCACAAACATTTTTTAAATCCACAAATGCACAAAAGGTGAACCATAAATATATGTTAGACGTTCCACAAAAATAAATGGAATTCACAAATAAATACAACGACATTTGCAAATAAAAATTATTTACAAATGTATTTTATTGATATATATTTGTGGATCGCTTTCTTCACATTTGTGGACCGCTTTCTTCACATTTGTGGATCGCTTTCTGCGCATTTGTGGATCGCTTTCTGCGCATTTGTGGATCGCTTTCTGTGCATTTGTGGATCAGTGCACGCATTTGTGGATCAGTGCACGCATTTGTGGATCAGTGCACGCATTTGTGGATTGCTCTCTGTGCATTTGTGGATTTTGAAACATTCCTAACGTCAAGACGTGCGCACAATCCACAAATAGGTGGACTCCGCCCACTATCTACGCAAGCCAATCGGTTAACTTCCAATTTTGTTGTCCAATAGGCCACGTTCTAACTTCAGCCAATCACGTTTTGCCATGCACTAAGATTCAGGGAGTTAACATGGCGACTAGTGGCGGTCTAAAATCTGTGTTATACTAAAAAATGATAATGGCCTCTTCTTTATACTATGTAATGATCGCTTGTGTTCATATACATTAGGTATGATGACATCGTAACCACTCGCGGCGAACATTCTGACTCAAAAATGTGTTCCAAACCGCGCGGTGCTAAAATGTGTATGTCATTCAATATCTTCTCCTGGCCGCCTGGTGGTAGTATGTTTTTCCTGAATACGGCTGTAACTACATCGAGTTCAAGCCCCTGAAGCGTTGGACACTTCTGGATTTCAGCCCTAATGTGATTTCAGGTCACCGCGGCTTTCAGAAAATTTGCGTTGCGTTCAACCGGTCGGTGGGCTTCATCTAAGCTTTGGACACTAATGAAATGTAGGTGGACCTAAATACACAGGTTTTATCTTGTTACTTACGAAATTCCATCGAAATCCATCGAGGAGAAAGTATTTAAATAAATCGCGGAAATTGTGAAGTCACATTTGTGGCGGGTAGATTAGCGAATGTACTGCAGGCGCAGTTCTAAAAAAAAACATTGTCTGTATTCAACTCATTCTGACGGTGTTTTTCTAGAAATTAATACTCATGCTTTGAATATGTGTTGTATGAATATGAATGAACAATTAATTTTGATGTGTATTGTTGTTTTCTCTTGTATTCTCAAAATAAATGTTTATGAATATGAATGATCGCTTATTAATTTTATTTGGTTTGAGTGAGGTACCATGGGTCTGATGCCCATTCCAGCTAAAACAGTATATTTTCATGATTTCATTTGAAAGAACTAACAAAATTCTACATTCGTTTCAAATTTCGTGCAAATATCTGATAAAATAAGGAAGTTACAAGCAAAAATGTGTGAATTATAAGCATTTTCGGTCACACAACTTCCATTGGAGTTAATGTTAACTATTTTACTATATTCCTCGGTATTATACATATCATAACTTTCGCAATCCTCAACTGATTTTCACAATTCAGGTATCGCCTGAAAGGGAATTTTCAGCTCTGTCTCGTCATGTGATCCATTTTGAGCTTAGGGGTGTTTGAAAATTTTGTCATCATACCTATATACATTGTCCGTATTGTTACATATATGCTGTATTTAAACGTGTATGACTTGATAACAGCGTGCACGGACTGGAGTGGAAAATCCAGGTGACTAGGGAGTCAGGACTGATTTGGTCTGCCAGCCTTTTTATTGTGTTTATGTACCAAAGTGCTAAATTCCGATTTTTTGCAACTGTCGGTGTACTACCAGTATAACGATGGCAGAATTAACCTGAGGGGAATCATCAGCATTGTGAATTTCTATGTCATTCATAATTCAAAATAAAACGTAATTTCTACAGTCATCTCGGTTTATCCCATTCCTGAATGATCTCTGCTGCTATCGCTACACTGTTCTGTTTACTAACTAACTCTTTGCCATGACAAAACCATATGATACCTGTTATATACATTAACAATAGCAAGCGTAGTCTTTAGTGGCAGCAGCGTAAGTAGGCTATATTGCAAGATTATCATGTGGGACAAGTCATCCACAATTCCCCACATAGAAATACTGTAGTAGTATAATACATTTACTAAACAGCTCACATAAAGTGACAAGACACAGGTAACAAAATAATAAAAAATGAATATGTAATAGACAATACACATATGAAAAAAAACAATACATGTCAAAAGAGAACCGGATGCCATATTTTATGCATGTGCCATATATACAAGTTATTAGGTGCTATAAAAATGGTGTAAGGTAATGGGATAGCTATATTATATATTAAATCAGTAACATATGTATAATATATAAATATAAGTGTGAGTGAGTAGTTTAGTATTGCACATATGTATTGCACAGTGAACATTTAACTGTTCAAATGTTCATGGGGTAGATGGCCTGAGGAAAGAAACTTGTCCTATGTTTGGCTGTTTTGGTGCTCGGTGCTCTGTAGCGCTGACCAGACGGCAGCAGTTCAAAGAGATAGAGTGCTGGGTGTGAGGGGTCCAGAGAGATCTTGCGAGCCATTTTACTCGCTCACTCTGGATGAGTAAAGTTCTTGCAGTGATAACAGTAGTCTACCAGTGATTCGCTCAGAAGTCCGAAATATCCGCTTTAGTATTCGGAGTTTGTATGTGTCCCGAGCATGTTCAATGAAATTGAGAGAGAATAGGCTATGTCGCCTCTAAATGCAGCAAGTTTTAAATGACTTCATCGATCAACACAAAATTACAATGCTAGAGCACTTCAATAAACTTGAACGTTTAGCAATCTTTAAAAGTACGTCTCTTGATGTACACGAAGCGGAAGAGCCATTTTTTTGTTAACAGACTGATTCGATCCTACCTGAGCATGCTTGTTTTTTCTAAACAAAATCAAGTAAAACAAAATAATTGCCTTTTAATTGCAGGTCACTGGCATTGTAAACCAATATCAACCGATCCCGTCATCCCGGGACACCTTCCGCATATTTTCGGCGATCTCTGTATGAAAATGGCTTTACTGAAATACCCAGTAATGTCCAGTGCCTTTTTTGCGTTTGTATGGAGAACTCATTCATTTGTACAATTGGCTTCAATTCATTTTTATTTGGCAGTTTCATATTTTGCTTCATACTTTTTTCATCGAAGAAAAAGTTGTGTTGCCTCCCTTGCATTCTTAATGCCCCCGTTGTGCTTTTATTTGCCATTAAATAATGGAAATAAACAGTATTTTAAAGCTGTCCTATATGTCATTTAAAAGGCAGCAATATATACATAATTATAACCCAACAATAATAATTTATTTAGCACCAGGTAAAATGGAGACGTTTATCGTTTAACACGCTACTGAGAGCACTGCCACATCCATATTATCTACAGTAAATTGATTATCTGCAGTTGTAGCCTATACCAATATTTACTATGGTAAGGTTCGAAAACACAAATTGTATAGGTTTACATCATTTACTTTTGGGGTTGAATTTAAGAATATATTGTGTGCACAAGATCATAGTAAAATAATCGACATCCTTTGTCATGGCAGAGAGTTAGACAGTAAACAGAACAGTGTAGCGATAGCAGCAGAGATCATTTAGGAATGGGATAAACCGAAATGACTGTAGAAATTAGGTTTTATTTTGAATTATGAATGACATAGAAATTCAAAATGCTGATGATTTCCCCCACATTAATTCTGCAATCGTTATACTGGTAGTAGCCTACACCGACAGCTGCATTGCGCATTGCAAACTCTGCGAAACTTGACAGGAGGCACGCGCCGAGTGTTTGGATGGAAATAGCTGCTTAACCATGCAGTAATAGATCATATTTGATCGAATGACAAAATCGGAATTTAGCACTTTGGTACATAAACACAATAAAAAGGCTGGCAGACCAAATCCTGACTCCCTAGTCACCGGGATTTTCCACTCCAGTCCGTGCACGCTGTTATCAAGTCATACACGTTTAAATACAGCATATATGTAACAATACGGACAATGTATATGAACACAAGCGATCATTACATAGTATAAAGAAGAGGCCATTATCATTTTTTAGTATAACACAGATTTTTAGTCGCCATGTTAGCTCCCTGAATCTTAGTGCATAGCAAAACGTGATTGGCTGAAGTTAGAACGTGGCCTATTGGACAACAAAAGCGTAAGATAACCGATTGGCTTGCGTAGATAGTGGGCGGAGTCCACCTATTTGTGGATTGTGCGCACGTCTTGACGTTAGAAATGTTTCAAAATCCACAAATGCACAGAGAGCAATCCACAAATGCGTGCACTGATCCACAAATGCGTGCACTGATCCACAAATGCGTGCAGCGATTCACAAATGCACAGAAAGCGATTCACAAATGCACAGAAAGCGATTCACAAATGTGCAGAAAGCGATCCACAAATGTGAAGAAAGCGATCCACAAATATATATCAATAAAATACATTTGTAAATAATTTTTATTTGCAAATGTCGTTGTATTTATTTGTGAATTCCATTTATTTTTGTGGAACGTCTAACATATATTTATGGTTCGCTTTTTGTGCATTTGTGGATTTAAAAAATGTTTGTGAAACTCTCTGTATTTATTTGCGAATCATAGTTTATTTATTCAGAATAATGAAACAAATCTGACCCCATACATTGGACATTATGATCCACAATTGTGAATGTATGTCTCACAATTCTCAGGAAAAGAAGTCAAAAGAAGTTAAAAACTCACAATCTTGTTAAAATGTGCAGTGTGACAAAAAGTCCAAATTACCTTAAAAAATACTTAAACAAGACACTCACAAACAAATATCACAAAACAATCAATAGACGTTGGTCATCCAGTTAACGACTAATAATAAAGATTCAAGGGTATGTACACTTTGTAATGTGGCAATCAGAATAAATTCAGGTAGTTTGTCTTCTGGAGTATATGTAAACTTGTATTATGTGAAATAGCTTATTCAGAACAGTACTAAATAAAATTAACTTACAATTTCTTTGAACACAGATACATTTTATTTTTTAAAGTTATTAAAATTTTGCATATTTGGCTAGGGGTATGAAACTTATGAGCATAACTGTCATTAAAGATGCATTTGTAGATTTTCACGAGTCAGAGAATCACAGATTGCGGTATTTGTTAATTCCCTCTTACAGTTTATATTAATGTTTAAATGAAATAAATGACTTAATCTAAAATACATTTCGGATGTAGCTGTAATTTGATTACCTGTAATGAAATACAGTTACTCAAATTTTGTTTTTTAAATATGTAACTAAGTTACATGTATTTTGATACTCCCCAGCCCTGCTGCTTGAAGCTGTAGTGTAAACAAGAGCATTTGGTAGTATTGGAAACCAAACAATGAATAAATGCCACACATCGACTTTTTGTATACAAGCTTTACATTGGTACCCATCAGATTTATGGGCATTTTGCATAACCACCTATTTATCAAAGCCAGGCTCATGTAGAGGATTATAAGACCTCTGTTTGTTCAGTGAGTCAGCTCACACAAAGAGACAGACAGTAAAGATGTTATGTAATAAAGAGGGCTGGTGTTGAAGCCCACACATTCCTCTAAGCCTTCGATGTAAACTATACACAGATCCGGGAAGAGGGTGTACGGGGAGGGTAGAAGTGGGGACCGCCTGTGATAGATAAGCGGAGATCAAGAAAAGCTTTTAGAAGAGATGTGTATAAAGAACATATGTTTTTTTTTGTATGTTCTGCAGCTTAAAAGTAAAAGTATTCTGATCTGTTTCAAAGACTATACTACAACACATTTGAGGTGTGCTTAAATGGGGCAACTAAATAGCAGTTAAGAGTACTATATAACTGATAGCAGTTAAACTGAATATTAATTATTTTTTAAAGTATGTTGATTTATTTGATAAGACTAAAGCTGCCCAACAAACATATTTCAGATCTTTGTCAGTTTGTTTAAATGGGTATGGGTTTGTGGAATCCAGGAACACTTTTGATAACCACCCAGATTGAATTAACAAATAATTTTCCAAAATAAACTAATAATAGATTTGTCCATTAAATGCTTGGCATATCCATAATATTTTGTCAGGATTGTCTAGAGGGATATTATTCATTTCATTGACCACAGGTGTAGCATGTAAAAATCTTGATTAATGCTGTTCATTTTATGACAGCACTGACTTTTGGGCTTAAAACTTCTCCTAGATTTGTCACATGTGGCTTTTGGACAAGTCAGTGGAGACAGTGGAGAGGTTGTTGGTGATTGGTGGAGAGGGTTGAAAGGAAACAGTAGCCTGGAGGGGTGGCGGTCTCTTCAAGCTTTCCAAGCAGACATGGCAAGACATGGTGGTGTTAAATACACCCAGCTTCAACATTTTGTACTGATTATTACAGTCCCTCTCTCTCATGGGCTATTGTACCAGAATGAGGTGCCTGAAGTTCCCTCTCCATGCCGTCTCCTGAAAGAAACTTGTGGTACAAAGTTCATGCGGTCAGATTCTGGTCTTTATTTTTAAGCACTTACTAAAACCTGGATCAAGTCAGAGGACAGTGCCACACCGACCGCCCTCTCCAATAACTACACATTCTCCCACAGCCCACGCATATCAGGTAGGGTTGGAGGAACCGGTCTACTTATCCCTAACTGGAAATTTAAACTGCTAGCACCTTCATGTGACAACATGTCCTTCAAATCACATGCTGTTACTGTAATCCACCCTATTAAAACTCATGTTGTAGTTATCTATCATCCCCCAGGTCAGCTTGGAATTTTTTTTGGAGGAGTTGGATAAACTTCTGTCATCCTTCTCTTAAAATGGTACTCTGGTGATACTCTGAGACTTCAACATACACCTTGAAAAACCACAGTCTGCTGACTTCAACAACCTGACTGCGTCGATTCACCTCAAGCGAGTTTCCACTTCATTAACTCATTAGTCTGGTAATCAACTAGATCTAATCTAGACGCTGCTGCTCCACTCTTCACTCTCAAGTCACCCTACTGCACACGTCAGAACATTTCCCCATCACTCTTGATATCAACCTAACTTCTCCAGACACTACACATGGTTCCCCACTGGTCACATTCCGGTACAACCTATGAACACTCTTTCCCTCCCTCTTGTCCTCTGCAGTCTCCGCCACGCTCCCTCCCTTTGAACAGCTCTCTCTGTTGAATACTAACAGCACCAACCCTCAAGGCTATAGTTGTCTCGGGATCTCTGAGTCCCAACATCTCAATACAGGGGTTCCTCAGGGCTCAGTGCTTGGACCGTGGCACTTTTCTGTATACATGACATAGAATCTGTCATTCGAAAACATTGCTTTTCCTATCACCGCTATGCGGGTGAGTCACAACTCCACCTAGCCTGACTACGTCAGAATTCATACTTCCGCTCAATTTCATTTTGCTTCTTTACTCAGTCTGATATAGCAGACCATCTCCCCGTTAATCTCCGGCTCCATATCAACCAACCAACCAGCGAACTGAGGGTGGACTGAGAGCCGTTATGTAGACGCTAAGCGCCAAATTTAAGATTGTAGTTAGGGAAATCTAAAAGAAAGAGAACATGGAGACATGGGATGCTATTCGCTCTGTTGTGGAGAATATTCCCGGCATTTGCCAACTGAAGCCTGAACAAAAATGTTGTTTGGTTCACATTTTGAATGGAGGCGATGTTGTAGGCCTACTCCCGACAGGTTTGGGGAAAAGTTTAATGTATCAACTGTTACCGATCGTCAGATCGAACTGGCACCCTTCTGACAGGTCTCCTTTCTTTTCCAGTCCTTGAATATTGCCATGTCATGCTAAAATCTTGTAATTTAGTTGCAGCATTTCCGACAGACTCGAAATGAACGAAGACCTTTGTTTAACAGAACTACTCCTAACTTTGACAGTTGGCTGCAAATATTTTCTTGTTTGTCTCCACTGTCAAATACTAGTTTAGATGCACTAATTGTACTGTGGATGCATAGATTTACTTCTCATAATCTGCATAAGTCTTTCACAGCCATTTTCACTCCGGTATTTCGCTCGATGATTTTGTTTTCGCCGCTTACCTGTGTTTACAGTGGAGGTTCGAGGCCGCTGAGACAGCGCATAACATACGTCATAACCAAACGTTATGTGATTGGCTTACGGGTACACCAATGATCTTAAACTTCAGACAAGCGCCCGCCCACGAGAAAGAAAATGCTTTAAGCCCTCCCAGACTCTGTCTACGAAGCAAAGTGAAGTAGGCAAGTTTGGTATTACCAGGCTAAACTCCACCTTTATCAGATTGTTTCTGCACGCACTTCAGCATCCCTGAGTGACATTAGACGAAGATTTATCACAACCTCTCCATTCAACCAGGCTCATCAACTATTAAACCTTCCAGAATGGCTAGAAACCTGGTAGTAATCGATGATCAGCTGAACTTCACGGATCATGTTGCCAGCACCCGGTCCTGTAGATTCATCCTCTACAAAATTAACTAAAATCCGAGCATGCTGCGCAAATTCTATTCAAGCCTCTTGTCCTGTCCAGACTGGACTATTGCAATGCGGTACTGTCTGAACTTCTAGCTTGCACAACCAAACCTCCACAGATGGTCCAGAATGCAGCGGCAAGAGTGGTCTTCAATGAACCGAAGAGAGCACACGTCACTTCTCTCTTAACTTACATTGGCTCCCTATAGTCGCTCGCATCAAATTCAAAGCTCTGCTCTTGGCCTACAAGACCACCACTGGTTCAGCACCCCCATATCTTTACTCACAAATACAGACTAATATACCCTCCAGATCCCTACGCTCTGCAACGAACAATGTCTTGTCGTGCCATCCCAAAAAGGGAAAAAGCACTATTACTGGATCTGTTTCACATTTGTGGAATGATCAGCCCACTGCTACAAGATAAGCAGCCAACACCTTGTCTGCTTCCCGCTCCGTGACAGCAGTGGCTACGGCCCTGCTGTCCGCTATGGCGAACAGGGAGGGTGATATGAGGATTACTGTTATCGTTAAATCCATCAGCCACTGGCTCACGGACCGTTCACTCCTTGTCTTGCTTGTCTTACCGTTTTGTTCCTCAACCACGTATTCGGTAACGGTACTTGATAATGATGAGATGTCCCTTGCAGCATTGGAGGGTGACTTACTGGCATATCAGGAGCTCAGGAAGAAGCGGTTCACGAGTTCACCTTAGCAAATAATTTAAAATGGGGGGCAGTGTGGTTACGCTGAGAATTTAGTATGCGTATTCGGCGTGCTGTCCGGGGAGAGGGCTCTGGTCTCTGTGTTTGCCCGTGCCCCGAGCGCTTTCCCCCCTTTTTGGGTAGAAAAGAGTTTTTATGGTGAGGAGTTGGGGTGGAGGTGGGATGCTGCGAAAATCTATGAGTGGAGGGGGTAAGGCGGTTTCAAAATTTATAGAGCTCGTTCTGGTTTGGAAGGATAGGTGATGTGATTGCTAATGCTGGGCAGCTGCGTGATTTCTTATGCCGTGCAGCTGCTTAATTATTTGCACGTGCTCCTCCCGAACTTTGTTAATAAAACATCATTTCACGAGTTCACCTTAGCAAACAATTAAAAAGGGGGGGCAGCGTGGTTACGCTGAGAATTCAGTATGTGTATTTGGCGTGCTGTCCGCGGAGAGCGCTCCCCCTTTTATTCGGGGCGAGGGCTCTGGTCTCTGTGTTTGCCCGTGCCCCGAGCGCTTTCCCCCAAAAAATGCGACTAGTGCAGGACAGCAGCGAAAGCTGGGCGTTATTGGCCCCCCAAAAAATAGCAAGGTTTACAGATGGGTTGCTGGCCTTCGTTTTGAGTAGGGTCCCGGCTGGGGCCACTGCGGGGTTGGTTTCTGTGGGCTTCTGTGCGGTACGGATATTGGTGTGGTCATGGGAAATGCGGATGGAGGCCCCTGTACAGGAGGTGCTGCTGCTGCGGTTAAACGACTTGTATGGGAGCCCCTACTGGGACGACGCTACGGCTGTGGCGGTAGAGATCTTCTGCTGTGGCGGCATTGCTGCGGCGGATTTAGATATAGATAAAGGGCCCCGGCTGGGGCAGCACTGCTGCGGTAGTGTGGACAAACGGATAAAGGCCCCTGCTGGGGTGGCGCTGCTGCTGCGGTGTGAAATATAGATAAGAGACCCCTGTTGGGGCGGCACTGCTGCTGCAGTGGGAGATACAGGTAAAGACCCCTGCTGTGGTGGCACTGCTGCTGCAGTGTGAAATATAGATTACGGCCCCTGCTGGGGCGGCACTGCTGCTGCAGTGTGAAATGTAGATAAAAGCCCCTGCTGGGGCGGCACTGCTGCTGCAGTGTGAAATGTAGATAAAAGCCCCTACTGGGGCGTCACTGCTGGTGCAGTGGGAAATACAGGTGAAGGCCCCTGCTGGGGAAGCACTGCTGCTGCAGTGTGAAATATAGATAAAGACCCCTGCAGGGTGGTACTGCTGCTGCAGTGTGAAATATAGGTAGAGGCCCCTCCTGGGGCGGCACTGCTGCTGCAGTGTGAAATAAAAGCCCCTGCTGGGGCGTCACTGTTGCTGCAGTGGGAAATACAGGTGAAGGCCCCTGCTGGGGAAGCACTGCTGCTGCAGTGTGAAATATAGATAAAGACCCCTGCTGGGGTGGTACTGCTGCGGCAGTGTGAAATATAGATAGAGACCCCTACTGGGGTGGCACTGCTGCTGCAGTGGGAAATACGGGTAACAGGCCCCTGCTGGGGAAGCACTGCTGCTGCAATGTGAAGTATAGATAAAGACCCCTGCTGGGGTGACACTGCTGCTGCAGTGGGAAATACAGGTATAGACCCCTGCTGGGGCGGCACTGCTGCTGCAGTGGGAAATACAGGTGGAGCCCCCTTCTGGGGAAGCACTGCTGCTGCAGTGTGAAATATAGATAAAGACCCCTGCTGGGGTGGCAATGCTGCTGCGGTGGGAAATACAGGTAAAGACCCCTGCTGGGGTGGCACTGCTGCTGCAGTGTGAAATATAGATAAAAGCCCCTGCTGGGGCGGCACTGCTGCTGCAGTGGGAAATACAGGTGAAGTCCCCTGCTGGGGAAGCACTGCTGCTGCAGTGTAAAATACAGGTGAAGACCCCTGCTGGGGTGGTACTGCTGCGGCAGTGTGAAATATAGATAAGGACCCCTGCTGGGGTGGCACTGCTGCGGCAGTGTGGAAAAAAAGGAAAAGGCTGTGGCTGTGAGCTGCTGATGTGTGTGGGGGATTGGCGGCGGACTGAGATTAGCGGTTTTGGTTGATGAGGGTTCGGTGTGCTTCTTTAATGTGGGAACGATCGGAACAAATATAGCTTTTGAAGGCTTCTGAAGACCAGCGGCTGAGTGTTTGGATTTGGTGCTGGAAGAGTCCTTTTTGGGCCGCTGTTGTGGCTGCTCCGATTCTGAAGGAGTGGCTGGAAAAGTTATCAGCTGGGATGCCAGATTGGATCATGACTAACTTGAGGTGTTTCTGGAACCAGAAACGCGTGGTGGGGCGGTTTGAATCGTCTACGAAGAGAGGGTCGGAGGGGATTAGGGTTTGTGTGCTTCTGAGCTGGAGGTAGGCTTGGAGGGTTTGGTATGGTTGGAGAGCTGATGGTAGATTAAAAATATATATTAGATGGCCTCTCTTTGTTTGGTCTGTCTTACTCTGTTTAATGAAGTAAGATATTGTGTCATCATCCATTACGGAGAGATCTGAGATAGTGGGGTGGATGTCTGGGTTGAAGTTGGATGTGAAGGTGAGTCTGAACATCTGAGAAAACCGAAAAAAGCTAATATGAACATGGCGTCCAGTGTGCGGGCAGTGTGCGTGGAGTGGTAGCCTTGGCGGAGAGTGTTTATGCACTTAGTTAGTATTTCTAGTGTTATGGGTTTTCTGGGGTCAGGGTGGGAGGGGTGGGCTCTTTGGATGCCTTTGATTAGCATGGAGGTTTGTGAGCTGGCTATTTGGGGTGAAGGTGATGCGTATAGGAGTTTGTGAAAAAATTGTAATCCGCTTAGGAATCCTTTAATGGAACTGGCTTGGAGGTTTTTTGAGGTGTTTAGGTGGGAGATGAATGAGGTGATGGCTAGCATTGAGAAATCTGGGAATGCTAGGATGAATCTAGCGTGGAACGATTTGAAGCATTTCCAAGCTGTGAGATAAGATTGTAGGGTCCTGGGGAGACTGAGAGGATGATGTGGCTGAGAGAGACGTCGAGGAGGGGCTTCAGTGGGTGGTCTAGGGGAATATTAGTTCCGAATAGGGAGGTACTAGGGTGGGGTGTTGGTCTGCTTCTGGGGCTAGCTGCCTGAACTTCTGCTAATATCTGGTCCATAATGTTACTGGCTACGGGAGGAGGTTCCCAGGCTGGAGCGTGCGGGGGGATGGCCATTGGTGTTGCGGAGTGGAAGGTGAAGGCGGCACGGGAGCTGGATGTGGTGTATGGGAACAAAGGGGCAGCTGCTGGAGCCGCGTACGGATGCAGCATCACGCTTTGGGCGGCTCTAGAGCCTACAGCAATAGGAAATGGGGAACAAGCTTGAACCTGCGCCTGTGCCTGTAACTGAGGCAGCCTCGCGTTATCAATTGGCAGTGCGGCTGCAGGCCAGTAGCTGGAGAGAAAAAGGGAAAGTTGATAGTCAGAGGATAGGGTAGGCAGAGTTGCCGCTGACGGGCGCGTGCTCGCGCTGCCATGGCTGTAATGGACCGGCGTAGAGTCAGCAAAGGTGTTGGACTCTGGTGATCCTGTAGACGGCTGGTTGCTGGTTTCTGCGTGGTCCGGGCCGCGGCTTAGACTGGCCGAGGGCGGTCCTCTCTGGCTTTGTGAACGACGCCTCTTCCTCGCAGTGGTTGGGATGGTCGTTTCCTCGGGTTGTTGAACTGTGGTGCTGCGGGTCTTGTCGGCAGCTTTTGGCTTCGTAGTGGGAGCGGTTATGGGAACTCCGAGCTGACGTCGGTGTGCGACGGACGGCGCGGGAGGGCTGGTGGCCTCTTGAAGTCTCTGCTGTCAGCCGTGGCGGCTTCTTGTCCGGCGCTGGTGCTTTGCTTAGCGGCCGGGTTTTCTGAGGGACCGTGTGCTGCAGACGAGTCGTCGTTGACCGTTTCGTATGAATTGTTCTCGGGTATGTTGCTAGATGCTGCGAAAATCTATGAGTGGAGGAGGTAACACAATTTATAGAGCTCGTTCTGGTTTGGAAGAATAGGTGATGTGATTGCTAATGCCGGGCAGCTACGTGATTTCTAATGCCGTGCAGCTGCTTAATTATTTGCACGTGCTCCTGCCGAACTTTGTTAATAAAACATCATATGTCGAAATGTCAGCCATGCTTTCCCGGGCTGCCTTGAGCATTGGCTTGCAGTGCACAGCACTTCTTCTCCCAGCGCTCGCGGTCGGATACATGGTGCCTCAGGCCCCCAGTGCGTGTTTCCCGGAAGTGCATGAGGAACTCCGTAAGACCTGGAAACCGCCCCTTTTTGGCGCGTACACGTCAAACAAGTTCTATCGTCCTTTCTTCCCTCGATGGTGGGGCAGCTATAAGATACGCCGATGTCCCCCAGGTGGGTAGCTCGACCTAGACTCCCGTCCAAAGCATATAGGTTTTCGGCATCTCTGGTGTCGAGAGCTTACACTGCTGTGGGCCAAGCTGCCCCCTATTTCCAAGCTATGGCCATCCTGTAGGTTCATCAGGCCAGGGCGTTGAGAGAGCTCCACAAAGGTAAGACCGACCCAGCGCTTATGCAGGAACTCCGCAACGCCACCGACCATGCTCATGGGCGACCAAGGTGACCAGGTGGGCCCTGGGTCGGAGGATGTCCACACTTATGGTCCAGGAGAGACACTTCTGGCCAAACCTTACACAGATGAGGGACGCCGAGAAGGTCCACCCTCTTGACACACCCATCTCGCAAGGGCTGTTCGGTGATACTGTTTAGCAGCATCCTCGACAGTAAAGAAGCAGACAGAGGCTATCAAGCATATCCTCCCCCGCCGCGACTCAGCCGCCCTCCGGCCGTCGAGATCCTGTGCATCGTCTGCTTCCCAGCTGCCCTGGTCCTCTTCTGTGGAAGCAGAAGCGGCCCTCATGGGCCGGTTAGGGTTATGGTTAGGGTTATACCCCAGGGAGATCGAGCATACCTTCGGGCCCTACCCCAGCCATCCCATCAATGGTTTGGGCGATCAGCCCCGTCCCAACAGGCCACTTCAAAGAGTTTCCTCTCTGTTTGGGTGATTATCATAGCCGCTCTCACCCTCTACACAATGGTGTTCTGCAACTCGACATTGCGTCATGGCGAGACACAATGTCGAGGAAAATAAGCAGCTCTCATTAGTCTCAGTCGACGATGCATTGTGCTATATCATCGCAAGGTAAGTAAGTCAGCAGAGCCGATCTCCTCCTCGGGGGCTTCCCCAAGGCGAGAGATCCACACTGCCAGCCATCGAACCACCCCCCGGGAGGTCGATGAAGCAGATCGTACTCCTAGCCCTCCTGTCTCGGTCCCTGTGAGCCTGACAAGACCTTCCCAAACCGTCACGAGGGCTATGGGATACGATCCGTCTCGGCTACATGATCCAATTCGCCAATAGCCCGCCCAAAGTTTTGGGGCATCCTCTCAACCTCAGTCAGAGGCAAGGATCCTTACGTGCTTCGGGCCGAGGTCACCACCCCTCGGACGAAGGAAGGGATAATGCTCGTCCCTCTAGCCGAGATGTTCACCTGAGCCTGAGCGACACTTACTTTCATGTCTTGATTCTCCTTCATCATCACCCGTTCCTACGGTTCGCTTTAGAGGGTCGGGCATATCAATACAGAGTCCTTCCTTTCGGTCTGTCCCTGTCTCCACGAGTCTTCACGAAGATCGTGGAACCTGCCCTCAAGGAGATAGGTGTGCGGGTACTAAACTATCTCGACGACTGGCTCATCTTGGTACACTCGCGAGATCTGTGATGTACACACAGGGACCTAGTGCTCCGGCACCTATATCGATTGGGACTACAGGTCAACCGAGAAAAGAGCAAGTTCTCCCTGTGCAGAGCATCCTCTTTCTCGGTATGGAACTTAACTCTGTCTCCATGACAGCGCGTCTGACTACAGTGCGCGCTTAGTCTCCATGGAACAATTCAGGTCAGCGTTCCCCCTCTAACAATTTTAGAGGCTCCTCCGACACATGGAATCCTCGGCGGGGGTGATAACCCTCGGGTTGATGCACATGAAACCGGTCCAACACTGGCTACAGAGTCGTGGCACACCGGCAGCAGGCATGACTTAGCAGGTTACAAGGCGCATTGTCGTAACAACAGACGCCTCCCTGCAGTGTCGGGGTGTAGTGTGCAACGGGCACGCAATGTCAGGGCAATGGACGGGCCCCCGCCTGCGCTGGCATATCAATTGCCTAGAGTTGTTGGCTGTGCTACTTGCACTGAAAAGGCTACAACCTCTCGTGCAGGACTAGCACGTGCGGGTCTAGTTCGACAGCACAACTGCCAAAGCGTATATCTCTATCAACATCCAGCGTCGCATTTGGTCACGGCAGTAAACACGACTCGCCCGACGCCTCCTCCTGTGGAGTCACCAGATGATCCTCTCCTTGCAAGCCGCATATATCCCAGGCGACCTGAACCAGAAACCCGACGGGCTCTCTCGTCAGTCGATGCCTCTCGGAGAGTGGTGACTCAACCCCCACGCAGTCCAGCTCATTGGGTGCAGTTCGCCTCCCTGGACACCACCCATTTCCCGCTTTGGTCCATGGACAGGACGAGGAGATCCTGAGTGACCTACACCTGCGGTGGTTGAGACCATCACTCAGGCTAGGGCCCCAGCCACTAGGCGGCTATACGTCTATAAGTGGTGCCTCTTCTGTTTCTGGTGCTCTTATCGAAGAGAAGGGAACATGCTGTCCTTTCTACAAGAAAGACTTGAGACTAACCTCTCCCCTTCCACACTGAAAGTGTATGTAGCCGCCATTGCCGCTTATAACGACCCAGTTGCTGGAATGCCAGCATGACCTGGTCATCAGGTTCCTAAGGGGCACGAGATGGCCTCTTGGGACCTTGATGTGGTCCTGGAGGGCCTCAAGAGGCCCCTCGGAGACGCCGATCTTCCTTTTCCCATAATGAAGACTGTTCTCCTGATGGCGCTTGCCTCCACCAAGAGGGTAGGGGACCTACAAGCATGTTTCTCATGTTTCCTGAGACCCCGGCCTGGCTACGTGCCCAAAGTTCACACCCCTTCCCTTCGGGACCAGGTGGTGAACTTGCAGATGCTACCCACCAGGGAGGAAGACAGCGCCTCTACTTAGACCACACGCAGAGCTTCAGGCGCTCTGATCATCTCGTTGTCTGTTTTGAAAGTCAACAGAAGGGGAGGGCTCTCTCCAAACAGAAATTGCCGCACTGGAAATTGAGAGCTCCCTCCACCCTGGGCATAGCCTCCTCTTCGGCATGTGCTCAAGAAGTCATCTGCAGAGCTGTGGTTGGGCTACGGCAAACACCCTTGCAAGGTTCTACTACCTCCGCGTAGAACCGCTATCAGCCCGCATCCTGCATGGCAACATTTAGGACTGGCAGCCGGTAGGGCGTATGCCTGCGAAAGTACCTCCCCCCCTTCCCATAGGTGGGTCAGCATGCTACTAAAGCCTCCCTTCTTCCCAAACTGGGTGAAGAAAAGGCATTTTATCCATCACTAAGCAAGCACCTCCTGCGGGCGGGCTGGGCAGTGCAGCCCTGCCCCTTAGGCCAGGTACCAACTTAGTTTTCCACATATAGCACTAGCCGGACCTAGTGCTACCGGACGTTGTAACCCTCCCAATCAGGCGGTTCCATCTGATGTATCCTCACGATTTGTTCCCACCTTGGTAACCCATGACCTTCCCTAGGTGGACCTCCACCTTGCGGTAAACTACTTCAGTCCTCACATTTTCCCATTGAGCTCTCCCTTGACAGCAAGACCATGTTGGTGGCTCCACTAAACTCCTCCCTACGGTAGAAAGTGGTCTCTGTAGCACATCCCCCATTTGAGGAAGTAGCGCTTACCTAGTGGCCTTACGGTACTGGCTGGCTTCTCGTTGTTAGTGAAACAAGTCCGCCGCCTATGAGGGCCGAAGGCAGGGGCTTCCCACCTTTTCAAAAAGCTCTGGGTCCCCTACCTATCTGCTGGAAGGTTACAATTTTGCGAAAGTGCTCACATCTGACAGGCCAAAGCCAGTCACCGTCATTTGATAGAGATTGTGATACGGCACAGCGCCGTGGCATTTTCAATAGGAACCCCATCTGTCGGTTCGACACAATGTCTTGGTTACGGGGCTGCTTTAGAATTTAGAAGTTAGACATAATTAATATTGCATATAAGAATTTATAGTCCGTTTAATATTTGACCTGTGGTTCTCTCTCCTATGTGTGCTTTCACTGTGCGTGTGTGCGAGTGTGTTTGCGTGTGTGCGTCAATGTCAATGTGTGTAAGCATGTATGCATATTGTGTGTGTGGAGCATTTGTGTGTCTGTCTTTTGTTGTTTTCACCTTTTTCCTGTTTTTACAGGTATATGCCTTTAGTTGTTTTTCTTGTATTCAATGTGTCTCATGTACAGCTGCTTTGTAACAATGAAAATTGTTAAAAGCGCTATATATATAAAGTTGAGTTGAGTTGAGTTAATTAATAAACCACTATTGGTGCAGATTTGACCCTGGTTATGTCCATCTGCTGTGTATGCAGGTTTCTGCAGACTGGGAGAGAGATTCTTTAAGACCCAGTAGTCAGCCCTGCAGCATTTTTAAAGAGTCTCCACGGGATGAAATTTACGTCACGGAAGGAGGATTCATAAACACTAATCTGGTGCAAGATGAAGAGTCACAGGAGTTTGACGACCTTATATTTGCCTTAAAAACTGGTAAGTCAAAACAATTCATATTACTTTTTTCAGATGTTTAACTATTACAATTAATACGTTTTTTATGGTCAGTGCTAGTCATATTTCTTTACAAATCTTGTTATGCGCACAGGGTCTGGTCTAAATGTAAGTGACAGTGAGTCAACTCATGGAAGTCACGATGGAGGGAGTGTGGGTAACTCACAGATCGTAGAACTACGACGAATTCCTATCGCAGACACACATCTCTAATCTCACAGGTTTTTTTGTACTGAAAATAAATAAAATTAAATAGTTGTATTTTGCTGTTTCTACTTTTGCACTAAATCTTAGTTTTTACATTTTGTCTTTTTATACATGGAAGGGGATTTTGTTTAGTATATATGAATATTATTATCACAAAATTAATTTGTGAAGGTTTTAACATTGTTTTGAATGGAGAAATTGTTTTAATTAGTAGCAGCCAGTGTGTCCTATTATTCTGCTGCTTAATTTGTGTAACATCAATAATAAATTATTCCACCACCAATTTATCTATGATTTCCTTTTTTACACAACAATACTTTATAATGAACCATGAAAATATCTGTCTTGCAACAAAATAACTGAGCACCCGCCCAGGATGTTTCCCGGTCCAGGTATATGTTGTATAGATAATGCATAAATGGCAAAAGAATATTAGTACACTCTCAGAATTTACGGTTTCGTTTTAAAATGGGTTTTGTATGCGTGTTTGTGTGTGTGAGAGCGCGTGTGTGTGAGCGCATGTGTGTGTGTGCGTGCACATGACATAACTATAGATCAAAATAAACCGGTTTACGAAAGTGCATCAGTTGTTTTTGGTACATCTGTTTGGTTGAAAGACAGCACAGATTTTTTTTCAACCATTCACAAACCCATAAAAATACAGAAACCACAAAGTGTAAGGCATTAAGTGCAATTTATACATTTATGTTTTTAACCTTACCAATGGTACAAATCATTGCACTAAAAATTTTTTTAATTTAGACTTTATGTGATTTCCATAATGTCAAACTTTCTCCACTTTGTTTTGACTGTTGGTGCTGTTTTGTGTTGGATCAAGATTATCCCTATTCGCCTACTTATACTATGCCCTAATAGTAAGTACTGTTTTTGTGTTGGAATAGTAGGTAAGTTTTTTTGCATAGCAATACATACTTATGTGTGACAGAATTGACGATTTTTCCCTGTGATCCTTAACAAACTCAAACATCGAAATACAACTCCGTTTTGCATTTAAACATTTCTTAATTTATTATTTGTCATGTAATGTTTACTGTATCGTTTGATTTAGTGATTCAGTTACCCATCATGTATTTAATTTATTAATTCTGTGAAGTGCCAATAAACTCTTCCCTCTCACGGTGGGTTGTGGATAATATCGGCCGTTTGAGTGTGCATTGATCTGAACTTCGGATTGTCACCAAAAACAGTGACGATCCGGAAACTTTATGGACACTCATTTCAAGATACTATGATTTGGGATATACTAATAGAATTTATAATATAGAATACTACCTACCTTCTCACGAATAGTATGAAAATTTGGATTCATTGATGTATTTTCCTTTTCTTTTCTTCACAGCATATGTTATTTTAATTTCAACACTAACACTATTATGTGCCCACGAGTGAAAGGTAGATGCCTCATTGTGTAGAAAACTATATTTCCTTAATATCTTTTATATTTAGTCATAGTGTGGTTTGTTGGTAAAGTATTGTTAATCTGACTGCTCTAGTTGACCTCAGGATAGTAGAAGACTACTTATTACATGGTTGTCTGGAATCCTTGATTCTAATTGGTCAGTCACAACATTTTGAGGTCTGTTATCCCTAGATAACAACCTTTAACACTTAGATACATACAACAAACGCTGGGTTATTTATACACATGATAATGAAGTAAACATTTTACACTTGGAAACAAGAGGGAAGGGCAACAATGATGGAACCACACAATAACATACGAAATGACAACATAACCACCATACAAAAAATATGATTCAAAATCCAAAAGACATGATAAACAGCAGAACAAAGATACATGCAGGTTACTTTTAAACTTAAAGATGACAATACTTAAAAAAAACTGTTGGTTCGTTTGTATTTCAATCTTAATGTCTGGACGTTTTTGGTGAGTCGGTCTTACATTTTCCTTAATGTGTTATGTTTTTATTAACTTAAAATGAGCTATTTCTGTCTACACGTACCGTGGGTCCCCTTACTTGTAATATGCCATGTTGTTACAGTAGTCCTAATCTGGCCAAAATGCTACAGAGCAAGTTTCGTAAATACATTATCGCCTTGGGCAAAGAAGCGAAATCGTGACAACATCTTAGTGCTGTGTCAGCCACCGTAATGCCACAACCACATCCCTCAGCTATAGAAAACACATTCTCAGGGCCTAGGACCTTGCAACACCCCCAAAACAAACAGATCATGACTGGGGTCAGAGGGCTATAACCTCTCAGATTATGCACAGTCGGACTCTGGGATCAGGGAGACAGATAAACTACAACATCTCACCATCTGATTTACATCTGCTGTTTCCACAGCATGAGACGTTCTGCACAAGCATTAGAGGGCTTGCTGTTGGAATGTGGAGTGAGCAAGTTAGATTCTGTTTGTGAGAACCGTGAGCCAAAAGTAGCACCAGTGACAGCAAGAAATTGGACCTAATGTTTTGACTGCACTGAGCAAAAACAAGACGTGATTTTTGGCTCCCAACTGGTTATGCTTCAGGTCTCAGATTTTAGGACACACTAGGAAAACAGTTCTCAAATTTATGTGAGAGTAAACAACACTGCCTGCTCATTAACCAGTAACCCCGAACAGTATGTCACATTTCCTACCGTATATGTGTCATGATTCCACCTCTTTTTGTTAGGTAATTCTTGGTCTTGAGGTGGAATCATACAGGATCCTTTGTTTCATGTGAGAGAGAGAGACAATTTGTCACCGTACTCTCTCTCTCCGGTCTGCGTCATTGTTCCTACCCTCCTGTTTCCTAGTTTGTGTTAATTAGTTTATCCCTTGTACCTGTTCCCTCTTGATTTGCTCCCCTTGAAAACATCCTCGTGTTCATTGTCCTGTGCTGGTTCATTGTACGTCTTACCTGGTCTTTGATGTTTTCCTGTTTCACAGCTTTATGCTTGTTCCTCGTTCCTTGTACCTTGTGTCCACGTTCCTTGTACCTTGTGTCCTCGTTCCTTGTACCTTGTGTCCTCGTTCCTTGTACCTTGTGTCTTGTTTTCTCCCTCGTGGGTTTTGTTTTGCCCTTTTTGTTCCTGTTTGTTATATATAATAAATACCCCTGTGCCTGTCTCCATTTGGGTTCTTTCGTGACTCTAATGTGGCTCAGTGGTGGAGTCGGGAGTTCGTCACGCTGGAGACCAGTGTTCGATTCCCGCTCCTGACAATATGCTCATAAACATCTTATCTTCAACAAAATGTATCCAGAAAATCGGATTATTATCAGACAACAACATTTGTTTTATTATTATTAGCTAACAAAATTTGGTTTTGCTCCTTTACTTGTATTCTTACAGTATTAAACAAAAGCGCTGCATAAAGTTGTCAACACGGTAGAAATAAGGCATTGCTTTGCATGGAATAACAATTAAAGCTC
The DNA here is from genome assembly GCA_029783895.1 of Triplophysa bombifrons. NCBI lineage: Eukaryota > Metazoa > Chordata > Actinopteri > Cypriniformes > Nemacheilidae > Triplophysa > Triplophysa bombifrons. Next base: position 11,863,913 of record CM056451.1, on the reverse strand, counting down.
TAACAGCAGCATGAAGGGCATCATGGTAAAACAGCCCCTTAAAGACACCTGTGGTTTAAAAAGTGAATATGTAATTGAAAGTGGCATGTGTCAACTCTTCCCCTTGAGGGCGTTACAGTGTCACTCCTTTTACATTTACATTTAGTCATTTAGCAGACGCTTTTATCCAAAGCGACTTACAGAGAGTTCTTATAAGCGATATGTCATCCAGGAGAAATAAAACAATAGGTGAATCGACCAAGCAATATGAGGTCAGTGCGGTTCGAGACAAGAACTTTCGTCTTTTCAACAGGTTTGTTTCTTTGTGAATATTTTCGCATCATCAGACAAAATATCAAAAACGGTCTATTTGTTTTGTTACTCAACTTCTGACAAATTAAACATCTTATTTGGAATCATTTTAAAACTGCAACGTGCCGAAATAATTCGGTTCTTGAATGACTTTCAAGGCTCATTGTGAGACGGCGCTCTAGCAATTCACATGAACCACCAAAAGGGGAATAAAAAAATACTATATTGTATGCTATAATTGATATCAGGTTTAATTAATGATCGAAAATATGTTGTTTAAGTGTGATTTTGAAAGCAATTTGAGAAAGTAATGTTGCCAGGGTATACTTCCAGTTATCTGAACCCTGCATTTTAAATGCCTTTAAAATTTGGCTCTTTGTTTCTGCGCACACAGCATCCATCAACCCCCAACTCCTACTGCAGGAGGGTCACCCAATGTGAAAACTCAAAAGAGGTGTCTATTGAGAAGTGGTATATTTAAAAATAGATTGAGATGTAAACAGGGATTTTTACCTTAATTACTTTCTAAAGTGCTGTATTGATAAAGTAGATATGGGAGAGGTCATTACAGTGTTTTAATATATTATTATTAAAGTGCAGGTGGTAAATCCTTTTCTTATCTAGCGCCTTAACTTTGGAATATTCTTCCCTGCACTGTCCGGGAGGCAGACACACTCTGTCAGTTTAAATCTAGACTAAAGACTTATCTTTTCAATCTTGCATACACTACACTTCCATAATATTAATCCTCAAAGGATTTAGGCTGCATTATTTAGATCAAGCAGAACCAGGAACACATCCAACAACAAATGGTGTAATTGTTGCGTCAAAGAGTGCAGAACAGTGCTCTACTCTCAGCCAGTCTTGTCTTTTTGTTCCAAGGTTACTGCAGGATGCAGTTCATGCCCAGACCTGATGGCAGAGCTGAGAATGGGAAGCGATGACCTGACAAGAGCTGAGATGAGAGAGCAGGATAAAGGCAACTTGACACGATTTTTCTACAACACTTCAAATGCTATTAGATTGTTAATGCTAATCTTAAATCTATAATTTACCTTTTTCGTATTTTTTTTAAAATTTTATTTAGCCTTGTTGTGCAAGCACTGTTGAGCTTGTGCAGAGGCAGCAGCATTTGCCAGAGGGGAACTGGAATCCCCTGGTTGGGCCTCGGTTCTCCTCAGGGTTTTTTTCTCGATTGGATTTATAACAATGAAAATTGTAAAAAACGCTATATAAATAAAGTTGAGTTGAGTTAACAACGCAAGGTTGTGGGTTTGATCCCAGGGGATTGCACATACCTAAGTATAAATGTATACTGTAGGTTAATGCAATGTAAGTCGCTTTGGATAAAAGTCTGCCAAATGCGTAAATGTAACATATCATATTAAAATAATAGAATATGTTACTGTATGTAAATTTGGAGCATTAAGATTATAAAATGCATATTTTTGAAAAGATGTTTCGTTTATGTTTGGAGTTAAGTTTCTTATCAGTGTAACAGCATCTTAAGATATTAAGATATTAATTACAAACTTTAAAAAAAGCGAGATATTCACACCAGTCCCAGTCCACATCCCCCGTGAACTGAGAAGTAGAGTCTGTTTTTAAAAGCGTGTAGCCTACTGACATGGAGAGAATTTAAAAAAATCAATGCTTGTCTTTTAAACGCAGGTCAATACACTATTTCGTTACACTTTTATTTATTAACGATAGAACTGATTTTGGCAAATATTATGTTTTTTTGTTCACATCTTCACCCGGGCCTCTGTCACATTTTCGCCTTGTGCAGTTTACTTTCTGTGGTCCGCGTTCAATTATAAATATAAAAATAGTGATATTCTGTCACATTCGCCCTCATGTCGCTTTGTATCAATTATTTCTGGTTTAGCTACTTGTCACAGGACTTACCCCGCTCCTAGCGAACTTCGAACCGTTAATCGGTCCACACCGGCTTAGAAGACAGACTTGGTCTTCATTGGCATATTGAAGTAGTTTAAATAAAGATACATTTATCATAACCGCTTAAAAGGGACTTATTAAACTGTGGTTATGGAACTTTTTTAAAACAATCAAACAGTTCAACAGTTCTGTACTTATGGACAGAAAAGACAGTGCATGGTTATTTTTTTATTATAATAGTGTGTTCTTATAAATCAGACATATGCAGTAGATTTAGACTGGCAGAAAAAAATGATCCTTGTATGATCCTCTGTCATCATAACACATTTGTTTTAATGATTTTGTTCAAATGATTTAATGATTACTTTACTATGTCCTGCAATTCTCCGCCTATGTCCCTTTTTTGTTATATTATAAACGTGAATGACTCTTGTTTTAATCTTTAGTGTGTTGCCTCCTATCATGTTATAATGAATTTATCACATTGAATTTCACAGTACATGTGGTTAAATACTGAAGGCGTAAACTCTTCCTTTGCGTCTCCTGGTGGAAATTTTGCAAACTAGTTTTACATGTTAAATTGTAGCGATTTTTTCCTTCCAATTCCCAAACCCCCCCGAAGCGGATCGGTGATGGTGTTTTTAAATGCATAAACCCTGCCCCCAGGTTGCCGGCGGCCCAATGCCATGAAAGTGATAAGTTGGCCAGAGAAAATTCCTTTGTTTCTCATGGCGCCTCATTTCCATAGCTCTCACAGTATGGTCAGTTTGCATTTAATTCCCAAACGTAGTTATTGACATAGTATGATACATGCTATGTTTTTATAACATAGCTCATGATATAGGGAATGAAGAGAGGAGAGTAGTTACATAGGAAACATGCTAAGCTTTGAGCTGTGAATCATCCCAACATATGAATACATCGAATGAACCCTGTCAGGGCCGGGCTCGAACTCGGGTCTCCCGTGTTGTGAGTGAACACTAAACACCAAAGCCACTGAGGAATGGTGAACCCAAAGAGGGACGCACACACAGATGTTTGGGAAGCAAAATAAAGCAGATCCTTTTAATCCTTGAGGCACAGGTAAGAAGGGTAACAAGGTCAAGCAAAAAAATAAAGTTCTTATAAAGAAACTTAACTAAAAATACTGGTAATCCAGGTAATAAACACGAAACAGGAAAAAAGGGTAACTTAACTCCGAAGAGGTAGATCGAAAAATAATAATGATGTGCTCACAGAACTCCAAAAAGCAACAGCACATGAAGACACAACACTCGAGACTAGGGAACTTTGCTACAAAACGTCAAAGACTGAGCAACGAGACAGGGAGCAGGGAACAACTTAAATACACAGGGGACAAAAGGGGAACAGGTGAAAATGATAACGCTAGGGAACACCAAACAAGGAGACAGTGACATCCAGTGGCTGGAGACTGAAACAAGTCCTAGATCCTGACAGGGCCCCCTCTCCTAGGAACCGCTCCTGAAGTTCTTCTTAGCCTGACCCTTCCTCAGAGCGTTGAAATCCCTTATGAGATCGGGGTCCAGGATACCTCTAGCCGGAACCCAGGAGCGCTCCTCGGGACCATACCCTTCCCAGTCGACCAGGTACTGTATGGACCTCTTAACCCTGCGTGAGTCCAGGATGCGGTGGACCGTATAAGCCGGCTGACCCCCAACAATGCGTGGCGGAGGTGGAGGTTTATCTGGGGGAGAGAATGGAGAACCGAGAACAGGTTTGAGGAGAGAGACATGGAATGAGGGATTTATACGGAGAGACCTAGGTAAGTGTAGCCGGTAAGTGACAAGGTTTACTCTCCTAGCAATTTTGAAGGGCCCAATGAATCTTTGGGCCAACTTCCGGGACTCTATTCTGAGGGGAAGGTTCATAGTCGAGAGCCATACTTTTTGTCCCTGTCGAAGACTCTGGGCAAGACGGCGCCTGCGGTTTGCTTGCCTCTGGTATTGCTCGACCACGTCTGGGGACAGCCTCGAACAAATCTCTGGGCAGAGGGAACCCCAACATCAGCCTCTTGGTCAGGGAACAGAGTGGGAGGATAGCCGAATTGGCACTCGAAAGGGGAGACGCCTGTTGCAGAGTTTCGCAAGGTGTTATGGGCATATTCAGCCCACATGATGTATTGAGCCCAGGAAGAAGGATTCTTAGTGGTCATACACCTCAACATAGTATCTAGATCCTGGTAAACCCTCTCCGTCTGACCTTTGGACTCTGGCTGGAAGCCTGATGAAAGGCTTATAGCAACTCCGAATAGGTGGCAGAATGCCCGCCAGAAGCGGGAGGAGAACTGAGGACCTCGGTCCGAAACGATATCCAGTGGGATACCAAATATTCGGAAGACGTGAGTGCTGATCAACTCTGCGGTCTCTCAGGCAGAAGGCAACTTGGGTAAAGGAATGAACCTCGCAGCTTTGGAGAACCTATACACAATCACCATAATAGTTGTGTTGCCTTGGGACGGAGGAAGACCGGTAACAAAGTCTATAGAGAGGTGGGACCAGGGCCTCTTGGGGATGGGTAAAGGGTGTAGCAGGCCATGCGGTGCCTGGTGCGTAACCTTCCCCTAATTACAGGGAGCACAAGCGCTGACAAAACCCTTAACGTCTTGCTTGATGGAAGGCCACCAAAACCTCCTCTGGAGGAACTCGAGAGTGCGATTAGTTCCTGGGTGATAGGTCAGGCGAGACGAATGACCCCACTGGAGAACCTGAGACCGAGCTCTTTAAGGTACAAACAGGCGATTGGCCGGACCTCCTCCTGGGTCTGGTTCTTGGTTCTGGGCCTGCCTGACCAACCCCTCAATCTCCCACCGTAACGGAGCCACAATCTTGGAGCTAAGAATTATGGGTGTCACAAATCCCTTTTGGTGGGTGCTAGCATACACTCTGGACACAGCATCCGGCTTGAGGTTCTTGGAACCTGGACGATAGGACAGAGTAAACTGGAAGCGGTTAAAAAAAAATGACCAGCGTGCCTGTCTGGAGTTAAGACGCTTGGCCTGCTGAATATATTCCAGGTTCTTATGGTCGGTGTGAACTTGGAACGGGTGCTTAGCACCCTCGAGCCAGTGCCTCCACTCCTCCAGCCCCAATTTAACGGCCAACAACTCCCTGTCTCCAACATGATAGTTCCTCTCCGCCGGAAAGAGACGACGAGAGAAGAATGAACAAGGTTGAAGTTTATTGTCCTTGCCTTTCTGGGAGAGTATGGCTCCTACGCCTACGTCTGAGGCGTCCACCTCCACTACAAAACCTTCCGAGGATCCATCTGAATGTGAGCAGACTTGACAATGTACCCCAGGAACTGGACTTGAGTGGTATGAAACTCACATTTCTCCGGCTTGACATACAGATGATGCTCTAATAGACGGCTGAGAACTCTACGCACATGGACAATGTGCTCCTCTGGAGAGCTCGAAAAAATCAGAATGTCGTCTAGATAGACGAACACGAACAGGTTAAGCATCTCTCTTAAAACGTCATTGATATGGGCCTGAAACACAGCAGGAGTATTAGTAAGCCCGAACGGCATCACTCTGTATTCATAATGCCCTGTAGGCGTGTTGAAGGCAGTCTTCCATTCGTCACCTAGTTTAATCCAGACAAGATGATAAGCGTTGCGTAGATCCAGTTTAGTAAAAATGGAAGCTCCCTGCAGAAGCTTGAAAGCTGTGGTCATGAGGGGCAGAGGGTATCGATTCCGAATGGTAATCCTGTTAAGTCCCCGGTAATCAATGCAGGGACGCAACCCACCCGTCCTTCTTTCCCACGAAAAAGAATCCAGGGCCAGCTGGGGAAGTTGAAGGGCGGATGATACCAGTAGCCAGGCCCTCTATGTAAGAGTTCATGGCCTCTCTTTTAGGAGAAGACAGTGAAAAGATGAGACCACGGGGAGGACAGGTGTCTGGAAGAAGCTCAATGGCACAATCATAAGGACGGTGGGGTGGTAAAGTATTGGCCTTTCTCTTACTGAAGACCATCTGGAGGTGATGATAATGACTCGGGACTTGAGACAGGTCTAGGGACTCAAGATCAGAAGCAGAAGTGACGTAAGAGAAGCAAGAGGTTTTACAATCGGGACCCCAGTCCGAAACCGTGCCTGAGCACCAGTCCAAAATGGGGTTGTGCTTGAGGAGCCAGGGGTATCCCAGGATGACCGGAAACTCGGGTGACTTTATCAGCTGGAGACATAACTCCTCCTGGTGCTGGTGAATGGACAGGGTGAGTGGGATAGTGAGGTGAGTGACTCTCCCAGGGCCCAGGGGTCTCCCATCCACCGCCGTAACGACCAGAGGTGAAGGAAGGAGCTCGTTAGAAATTTGAAGCTCCCTGGCAAAGTTTAGATCCATAAAGTTGCCCCCAGCGCCCAAATCCATTAGGGCCTTTACCTGGCATTTCTGGTCGCTCCAAGTGAGGGTGATGGGTAAGAACAGCCCTGAGTTTGAAGGAGAGTGAATATAGCCTACTCCCGAGATAGTCTCCATCTCTCTGCTCGGGAGCGGGCGTTTCCCGAAAGTTCCGGACATGCCTCTCTGAAGTGTCCATGTTGACCACAGTAGAGACAGGCACGCTCTCTCATGCGGCGGTCATGTTCAGTTGGAGAGATACGGGTGCTACCCAATTGCATGGGCTCCGTATGATCTGCGAGTGGTGGTGAGTGTTACTACCTGGTCCGGAATAAATAATCGACTTGGGCGGAGAGGTCTCTGACTCCTCTCTCTCATATGATTATCCAGCCAGATCACCAAGTCGAAGAGAGCCTCGAGATCGCCGGTTGGGTCACGTGGGGCAAGCTCATCCTGTAGAGTCTCGGAAAGTCCATTTATAAAACAGGTCACCAGACCCTCTTGGTTCCAGCCACTCTCTGCAGCGATGGTTCGAAACTCGATGGCGTAGTCAGCAGCACTGCGACTGCCCTGATGGAGAACCAGCAGCCGCTTTGCCGCTTCTCGTCCGCTAGCAGGATGGTCAAAAACTCTCCTGAACTCATTCTCAAAAGCCGAGTAGCTAGAGCAAAACTTGGTTTGTGCCTCCCACACGGCCGAAGCCCAGGCAAGAGCCTTACCCGACAAGAGGGTCATCAAATAAGCAATCCTGGCCCGATCCGAGGGAAATGAAGATGGCTGGAGCTCGAAGGTAAGAGAGCACTGAGTGAGGAACCCCCGAAAAGCCGCAGAATCCCCAGCAAACCGCTGAGAGGGGGTAAACGAGGCTCAGCCTGTGGAGCATGGCACTTGAGGGCTGGTTATAGAAGCCGGTCTGGCAGTGAAAGAGGCTTCCGTAGTAGGAACCAGTTTGTCGAAGAGCTGAGGCATGGATGAGGTGAGATCCGCCAGTAGTTGGGAATGCTTCTCCATCACGGTCTCCAATTGGCCAAGTGTCGCTTCATGGCGTTGGACAGTGCTTTCATACTGAGCAATGGTAGGTAGCAGGTGTCGAGCCCTGGGTCCATTTTGGCTCAGTCTTTCTGTCAGGGCCGGGACTCGAACTCGGGTCTCCCGTGTTGTGAGTGAACACTAAACACCAAAGCCACTGAGGAATGGTGAACCCAAAGAGGGACGCACACACAGATGTTTGGGAAGTGAAGTAAAATAAAGCAGATCCTTTTAATCCTTGAGACACAGGTAAGAAGGGTAACAAGTTCTTATAAAGAAACTTAACTAAAAATACTGGTAATCCAGGTAATAAACACGAAACTGGAAAAAAGGGTAACTTAAACAACTCAAAATAATAATGATGTTCTCACAGAACTCCAAAAAGCAACAGCACATGAAGACACAACACTGGAGACTAAGGAACTTGGCTACAAAACGTCAAAGACTGAGCAACGAGACAGGGAACAGGGAACAGGGACCAACTTAAATACACAGGGGACAAATGGGGAACAGGTGAAAACAATAACACTAGGGAACACCAAACAAGGAGACAGTGACATCCAGTGGCTGGAGTCTGAAACAAGTCCTAGATCCTGATAGAACCCTAAATCAAAACTTGTATATCTAACCGTTACAGGCGATTGGAAATGGCACGAGTGCCAACACACAACCTAGAAATTTACATACATTTATAGAAAAGGACAGTTTAAACCACATAAGTTACTATTTGTCAGAGAAGTTTCTCTGGTTAGCCTCAGCTGTTAAGTTAGAGATGAGACAGTGACTTCTCACTTTGAAGCTTAGGAGTCGTAAATATCCTACAGAGAAAACAAAGGGTTATCACACTCTCTGTGAGAGTTCAAAACCTAAAACCAGACCCCTGGAGCCAGGTTTTGCTATGGTCTTTTGATGATGTTATCTAGAAACCAGGACAAAAGGAGTGAGGGGGGTTATGGCTTTCCTCTCAATGATCTAGTCACTACAAAATGTTTTTTAACTACCGCAATTCCCCAACGGCGGCACTCAATGCGGCGGTAGAGAGTATTCTGGTTGATTACCTACTGTAGGAAAAACGTTCCACCAGGAAGGAGTTGTGAAGCAGAATGAGCAGGAACGCGATTTACTGCCCTTATAAGGCAATAGAAGACCCCACTGGTTTGCTGAATGCAGGGTTCTTGATGGGTTGTAGGAGTGTAGGACGGTGTAAAAAGTATGCCGCTGCAGATCCAGTGATAGTCCTGTAGGCAAGCATCGGGTGACTTGTGATCATTGAAGGACAGTCCTGACTCACCCACTGAGAGAAAAATGCAATTGAGAGATGCGAGTAATCTGTTTGAGAGATAAGAATAATCCATTTGAGAGACGAGAACCCCACAAGGAGAGATAGAGCCTAGATGAGTGAACTATCTCTTTAAGAGTAGTTTTGTGTTATAGGGATTCACATATGCAGTAACAAGTGAACACCCCAAATATTATCTTAATGCTGCAAACAGTCTCAGAAATCTTTGCATGTGATAGGTGTAAGCAGTAAGTTGTCTCTCAGCCCACAGAGGAGATAAATGAAAGAGGCAGTCAGACAGCAACAAGTGAGAACTACACATTGTAGGATCTTATCCAGATCAAAGGTGACCATTTGGAACATCGTAAAATATCCTGACCTCTCAATAGGGGTCGCACCAGTGATTAGAGATCCGGGTGTTGAAACAAAGAGGACCATTTGGGGCATCGTAAAACACACTGACCTCTCAGTGGAACTCTAATCGGCGTCAGCAGATTTGGGTTTTTAAATAAAGAAGACCATTGAGGGTCGTTAAGACCATGACCTCTCAGTGGAACTCTAATCGGCGCCAGCAAGTCTGATCCAACTGTCCTCTTGTAACACATCCATCAATTGACCAGGATAAATCCCAACAAACACTCGTGGACTTCAAAGAAATTCCAACAGGGAGGATGGGGTCGTTGTCACTAAACATGGACACCAGATGTGTTAAACAGGAATGAGGGCAAATGGTCAGTCAAGTCTTGAAAGTCTCCCTCTTTTTAACCCCAAAAGAATAATTCAAACCTACATCTCCACATTGTATCTTTGTCCCCATGTTATTCGGCCTCGCCTATAACCTTAAAAGCATGTGTGTTAGTTGTATTCTGCTTATATTTCCATTCTTGTACGAATTCATGTACTTATAATCCTGGCATGTTTTATATCTAAATGTTTCTCTCGTCATTCCTGGAAAGATGAGGAATAGCACAATAGTGTGTGTTATACCATATCTATGTTATGTCATTCTAAAGATTTCTACAGCGCCAAACTTCTAAGTAATCCTAAATGCAAATGAGCTAAATGAGCGAAACAAAGGAATTTGACTTCGCTCCAAAATCAGATCATTACATTGGATCACCCTCCTTGAAGGGGCGTGAAGCCCCCAAGCTTAAAACATACTCGAACAGAGCCATCGGGGCTCTTCCGTGTTCGCGACTTCCCGTTCGAACCACCTCCTGAGACCTGTCTCTCTCTTCGGAGACAGATTTTCTTCGGCAGAATTACTTTGGCAAAGTTCACTTCTGACTTCATCAGCCAATCCGGCTACAAGAGAGAACCCAACGGATTGAAACCATCAAGACTTTGGAACCACCTTCCACGGGCACAAGACCTTATCCAAGCACACTCAAAGAAATCCAATGCAAGTATTAGAAATTATTCTAAACAGCTGCGTTTAAGCGTAACCCCTTTTGCAAGGAGATTGTCTTTGATGGTTCATTCAGATGTGTAATGATCCATGTGTAAGAGATGCTGCTCCAACATTTGTGACAGGAAGGAGTGGAATCCGGCTACAGCAGTTGAGGTCATTAAGGTTATCTTTTTACTTAACAGCTATTTGCTTCGCGTTTTCCCCAGTAAACTTTAGCAGAAGATAAAACATCAAAATCATTTACATTTGACAAGAATGATAATATAATTTTGACAAAAACGACAACATCGTCAACATAAGCAGATAATTTAAAAACTGAGTTACAACCAGATATAGTTATGCCTGTAAGAAGTATTCTTAGTTAATGGAAGAGAGGCTCAGTGGCTAGGGAGTACAACATACCACATAATGACCAACCCTGCCTAATTACCCTCTGACGTTGAAGGGGGCACTTAAACCACCATTTATCTTTAGTAAACTCTCAATGTCACTACAAGACCAGGATGATGACTATAAAACTAGAGATTAACCCAAACGTGTCTAACGTTTACCGCAAATACTGATGCTCAACTCTATCAAAAGCCTTTTCTTGGTCAATAGACATTATCATATTGTAATTAAATGCATTTACAGATAGTCCCTGTACGACTTTGCAAGATGTTCAAATGGGATGGAGTGTGAGTTCAAAAAGTGAAATGAGAAGAACAGATTTGTCAAGAGAGCTGTCAATACAGCTGGAAAATCAGACAAAGGAACATGAGCAATGCTTTATTATGATTTTGAAAGTAATGCACTGCTATTATAGATTTGTAACAAGCATGACTAAGCTTAAAAAGATTTGTGTTCATCGAGACGTGTCCTTCTTTCTTACAGTTTTTCTCAAATGCTAAAACACAAAAGCCAATCCTCTAAACCAAATGACCAGTTGTCTAAACACATTTACTAAATCTAGCCATCATTTTCCAATATCATAAACACATTTCACATGAAGACACAATTCACAAAACACAATCCTCCGTTCTCATAAATCTTAACACATTTTTCCTTGCTAAAACAAAAGTTGCAAAAGAACTCTGCTCATATTCTCAAATGAAAGCTCATGTGATGCAAAATGCTTGCCACAGTCAGCAATATTTGAACACAAGGAACACACCTGCCGTCATTCATTACACACAACGCCTCAAAATTGAAGACACTTGTTGCTAATGCTGTGACCACATGTATAAAAGCAAGTTCAGATTGCACAGTTTGCTGAAGATTCCAAACAAACACAATGGATGAAGGCACAGTAAGGGGAAGAGGTTTTCGAGTCTGAGGAAGGAGAAGAGCTGGCCATGGAAGAAGAGGACCAGGCCAACAAGGGAGAGGAGAAGGCCAACAAGGGAGAGGAGAAGGTCCAGGAGGGAGAGCAAGACAACCTCGCACCATCATTACGGACGAGATGCGAGCAACAGTCATTGACCACGTCATTGTCCATGGCATGACAATGGGTGAAGCAGGACTAAAAGTCCGTCCAAACCTGAGTAGGTTCACCGTGGCCACCATTATCAGGGCATTCAGACAACACAACAGGTATTGTACTCTATTGCTTTCTTTGTCACAATACAATTTTACAAGCCTGTGAAAGTAGTCTATTGGTTTCAAATCAGTTGTTACTGTATTGTAAAACATGTCAATTGACAACACATGTTTCTTTCTTTAGAGTTGAAAGAATGCCACATAGAGGTGGGAGGGTTGCCATATTTACAGTGGCACAAGAAACCCTCATTGTGGATATGGTTCGTGAGAACAACCTCATCAGACTCCAGGAGATCAGAGACAAAGTCATTGCCGATAATGTCAACTTTGAGAGCATTGATGATGTCATCTTGGCCACAATAGACAGAGTTCTCCGGCGCCAAAAGATGTGGATGAAACGGGTCTATAGGGTTCCCTTTGAGGGCAACAGTGATTCTGGTGTGTGTGTGGTGTGAATAAAGGAAATAAAAAACTTCAAACCCTGATCATGTTTTCAAGAGTACTGTTGTGTGCAATATATTCTGTTTTTGCATTGAGTTGTGTTACAGTAGTGTACATGCAGAATTGACTATAGATTTATACTCTTCATATGAAACTCACAAATCTAAATACCTAATCCTCTGCAGAGATCTAAGAAGATCCATTACTGTAAAGTTTCTAAAAATATGCATTGGCAGATATGAAACAAAGAACCTTCTCACAAATTGAGCATTGTGTTTTCAAATGTTTTGCTGTAGTGTGTAATGATGTGTATAGTGTTTACATTTTTGAAAGCATCGAGCTGCTCTTTCGGTGTGAAAGTTTGAGTTTTGAAGTGAAAAGGTGTGGTTGTGTTTATGTAGCTTTAGAAAAGGTAGTTGTGTTTAGATATTGGGGAACATGGAGGAAACGTTTGTAAAATGTGTTTTAGCATTTGAGAAAAACTGTAATGTCAGTCAGCACGAATTATATCGTGTCACTCAGCACAACTGACGTTAGGTTTGGGGCGGTTTTAGTTAGCCATTTATCTTTGCTTTGCCACCGAGTGAAACTCGTGTTTTTAGCTAAATTAACCAGCTGTGATTTTAGGGTCTGAGGTGAGATAAGGTGTTGGTTAGCCACCTCCTAAAATATGTATGACTTCTTTGATATCAGGTTATGAATAGGTTAGATTACATTGTGTGACAATGTCACAAATTCCTGTGAGACTGTGTTGAAATAGCTTAAAGATAGTACACTCGAAATTTACGAAAATTTACTGACATAGTAGGGAAAATAAATACTATGGGAAGCAATCTGTTTGGTTAATGACATTCTTCAAAATATCTTCCTTTGTGTTTAGGAAAACAAATAAATTTATACAGGTTTGGAACAATCTAAGGGTGAGTAAATGATGACAGAATTTTCATTTTGGGGCGAACTACCCCTTTTAAAAAGATCAGGGATGCATACATGGACTTCACTATACATAACGTGTAGACATTCTACTATTATTATAGATTTTAAAGGTTTGATGCTGGACAGAAATGCTGGACTCTCTTGTTCTCAAAGCTTACTGAAACCAGAGGAGGGCAGAAGGTAGCCTGAGAAATAAGGAGAGAAGGTGGGATCATGTAGGTGTTTCTGCTCATCCAGCTGCTTATTGGTTGTCTCCATACAACCAATTTTTGCGTGGCAGTGACTCTCAAATTCAGTGCTGAATCATGTTACAAGGAGAGGGGAAGAGTAAATTGAATGGGAATGTTATGAGAGAGAAAGTGCTGAAATGAAAGGGGTATGGGTGAGGGAGAGAAATCTTTATTATACCCTTGTGTTGTTATGCATGCATGGAACACAACAGGATATGTTAAACAGAATGTCATTATATTATTAAATTAATATTAAATAAAAGCAAAACAACATAACACGTCAATAAGGAATACAGTCAGTTTGAAAAACCTTTCAAACTGAAAAACTAAAAAGTTTTTAATGTATTTTTTAAGAGTTTATTTTTAAGAATTTAAATATGTGAACAATACAAACTGGGGGCACGGTAGCTTAGTGGTTAGCACGTTCGCCTCACACCTCCAGGGTTGGGGGTTCGATTCCCGCTTCCGACTTGTGTGTGTGGAGTTTGCATGTTCTCCCCGTGCCTTGGGGGTTTCCTCCGGGTACTCCGGTTTCCTCCCCTGGTCCAAAGACATGCATGGTAGGTTGATTGGCATCTCTGGAAAAATTGTCCGTAGGGTGTGAGTGCGTGAGTGCACGAGTGAGTGAATGAGTGAGTGTGTGTGCCCTGCGATGGGTTGGCACTCCATACAGGGTGTATCCTGCCTTGATGCCCGATGACTCCTGAGATAGGCGCAGGCTCGTCACCTAATAAAGCCTTGGACACCCTTGCAACCTTTGAGTTTGAAATCTGGTTCTCTTACCAGTAGGCCACAACTTTCTTTGTCCCAATGCATCAAATATTGCCTAATAAGTAAAGCACTGATATTGATTCCTCGGGAGTTAAAATACTCCATTATTAACATCCATTAACTGTTGGAAATTGTAAAATGTCCAGTTATATTTAGAGATTTTTTTATAAAAATAATTCAAAGAATATACAATATTTAAAATAAATACATAAAGTTGAACAATAACAGCTTACATTATTTTATTTAAAGATTATTTCATTGTGGTGAGGAAGGCGGGATCGGAGCCGTGAGGCGGGGCCGGTGGCGTGAGTGATAGTTGGAATCAGCTGTTTGCACACCGGTACCGCATATCTCAAGGAGGAAATCGGGAGCATAAGAGGACGAGCGACAAGACTGCTGACGAGAGAGAACCGGGCCCAGACATAAATACAAATGTAAACATCGAAAGTTATTTCCGTTTTTGGAACCGAAAGTTGGGGTTACCAGCTATATACCAGCCATGTGCCTGCATACCTGTTCCGTTTGTGTTTCACAAATGGTTATACATTTCAGTTTACAATAATTTTATTTGATCTATTTGTCAATTGTTTGTTTAAAAGACAGAATTTGCAACAGTGGAAATGAGGTCTGGCAAAGGTTGTCACTGCCAGTATGTGTTGATTTATTAAGGAGGTAATCATTATGTCAGTGTTTTTAATTTGTTTCATCATAATGTGTTTTTTTTTTATCTCTAATACATTGACATGGGAATATAAAAATGCACTTATATTGTTGCTTTCTGTGTATAGTATCCCCACTGCCGTATTTTTGCCGTATTCTTGTTTTGCCATATTTTTTACTGGACAGTTAAAAAAAGTTAACAAGGGTACAGCCGGGCCTGTCGTATTTCTGTGTTCTTGAAAGTGTATAGGACAAGTTGTTTTTCTTTGATTGGTATAACCACACTTTGTGGGTCAAGAATCTATTTATTTTTTGTATTGGCTATTTTCTCAGGCGTTTGGGGAACAACGTAGCGGTATTTGTTGCAAATGTTTTATAACCGCAAGCAATTGGACGGGGAAGATCTTCGGAATTCTTCCCATTCTCTCTCACGCCTTTTGAGCTCTGTTGAAAAGAAAACCCCAGGTGGCTGGGCTTATGAACAAGATATTTTGCGCTACCAGTTTGTGGAAGGCATGCGAGATGCGCCGTTGAGGTGAGAGAAAAAAATCACTCAACATTACTTGAGATACGTAACAAGGCGATTCTTTGGTCTATAGAAGAGAGCCAGCCGACTAGATGTGTAACTTATTGACCAGTCCATTCCGAAGTGTTAAATGATATCTTAAAGGTGATTTCACGACAGGACAAGAGGATAAGCGAACAAAAGCAGACAATTTCAGAGCTCACTAATGCAGTAAAGGAGTTGACAGCAAAACGGTCAGCATCTATTCCGCAGAATGCTTTAACCTTTTTCAAGTCTCCTCCTAGGTTTACAGAGGAGGGAGAACCCATCTTTTTCAGATGCAATGGGGTTGGGCATATTGCTAGGCATTGCACTGCGAGACATGGTGGCAAAACGAAAACTGCTGTTGGGACAACAGATGGCCAAGAAAAATCAAATCCTTCTGTCGCATTGATGCATTTCCTCTTCCTAGAATTGACGAGAGTTTTGATGCTCTCACAGGTGCAAGGTATTTCTCAACAGTGGATTTGGCATCAGGCTACCATCCGATTGCCATGTGTGACAGGAACAGATCCAAGACGGCGTTCACAACGCCTTTTGGTTTATTTGAGTATCAAAGGGTGCCGTTCGGGGTTCAAGGAACACCTGGAGAGATTAGAGATGGTGCTCAAACGGTTGTCAGAGACTGGTTTAAAGGTCAAGTTAGGAAAGTGCAGTTTTCTTGGTCACCAGGTGTCTGGGATGACAAAGTCACGGCAGTCAGTAATTGGAGGACCCCAGAAACTCTTAAGGAGCTGAGGTCATTTTGGGGGTTTTGCACCTATTATCGGAAATTCATTGAGGGCTTCTTGAGAATAGTGGGGCCATTACATGACCTGGTAAATTTTTGTTCGATGGAAGGTAGGTGTGCTAAGAGTGGTCGTTGTCATGATTCCGCTATCATGTCATGTTGATTCTTGTCTTGCAACGGAGTCATGGCATAGCCTTTGGGTTTTGTCTGAGAAAGACATGGCTTTCCATATATATTGGCTTGTCATGCGCTCTCTCGTGTCTCGTCTGTGTTTCCCGCCCTTTTGTCTCGTTAGCCTTCCCATTAGTGTTTCATCACCCACACCTGCCCCTTGTTAATTACCCTGTGTTTGTTCCCCTTCGAAACATCCTTGTGTTCATTGTCCTGTGCTCGTTCATTGTATGCTGTACGCTGTGCCTTGTCCGTATCTTGTGCCTTGTCCGTATCTTGTGCCTTGTCCGTGTTAAACTACCCTGAGTCCTAGTCTATGTAAGTTTAGTGTTTTACTGTCTAGTGAGTTTTGTTACCTTGTCCATTCATGTTTTTCCCGTCCTCGACGTTGTGTCATTTTGTTCAAGTGTTATATTTTCTAGTCTGGTTCGTCTGTGTCCTTGTTTTCATTTATAATTATCCTGTCTGGTTTTCCCCCTCGTGGGATTTGTTTTGCTTGTTTTTGTCTAAAATAAACCTTGTTAACCCCTTCATTCCCGTGTCTGCCTGCAATTGGGTTCTCCAAGTTAAAACCCTGACAGAATGAACGAGCCCCGACAGAACCCAGCGGGCAGCTTCTCAGCCTCCACTAGACGGGGGTTGGACGATTGGTGGCAGACTACCACTACCAGGTTCCAGGGGGAAATGGCCCATTTCCTCCACAGGGCGATCGGACTGTCGCCGAGTAAGGAGGAGGGGTTTTCTACCAGAGGCCATCATGAATGCCTTCTTCCTCGCAGGTCTGGTCAACCCGCCATCCCTGGAGGATCGAGAGAGGATGGTCAGAGGGTCTTCCAAGGAGCTGGTCATTGACCTCACCTCCAACGACCATCCAGACCCCCAAGCTAGAGTTAACCTCCATCCCGGAGGACCAGGCCCTGCAGATCAGGGCCGTGGGTCTCTCCTCACCTTCTGCACCCTCTTCACCATCCACCAGCCTTGTGGGCATCCGGGGGAGACGCCCACGGAGGCAGTCGTGGGACTCTAAGCCGACTGGCGGCTACTACTGGGTTTTCACCGTATACAACCTCATTTGCCTATTAATGCATTGTTAGGTTGTGGAGAGTTTGGGAGAAGTTGTCTATTTACGTTAGCGGCTTCCAGGCAGGAAAAAGATTCAAGATACCTGGAGCCCGATCGTCTACAGGGTAGTAGACTAACCCGACCCTAACCCTAACCCACACGGTTGAACCTTTAGAGGGAGGTCCCTCAAAACGGGTTCACAGGTCAGAGTTGCGTCCAGGGGCTGTACCCACTCCTAGGCCTAGGGGTCTCAACCTGATACACAGCTTGTAAGCAGGGAGGGTTGTGAGATTTTTGAGCCTGATTTTGTTGTGGTAGAGGAGATTGTGCAACCCTATGATAAAGTGGCCAGGAAGACTCCAATTGCTTTAGAGGCACTGGTGACTTTCGAGCTGGATAGCGAGGGTTCTGAAGGAAACCATGTTTCCGAGGGTGCTCATTGAGACACTGTGACATCTGATGAGGAGGGTTGTAGCCAGTCACAGCAGTTGGAAGCTTCTGAAATGTGTAACCCAGTTAGTTGGAAAGCAACGGTTCCAGCGTTGCACAGAAGTAAGAGAACAGTATTATTGCTCCTGTATGACATGTTGCTTATTGGTCCCTAAACTCTTTGTAAGTTACTTTGGATAAAAGCGTCTGCTACATGACTAAATGGAAATAGAAATAAACGTTTCTGAATCATAATTTTATCTACCACTTAATAATTGAATAAACCACAAAAGCAAAATGTAACCCTTTAAATGTATGTGACCAGGGATTTAGTTTTGTCACTTGGAACACATTATCAGGAAATGAATCACATTTAAAACTATCATGCGATTTTGCATACGGTGAGTGGCTGGTTTGGTAGCAAAAGAATCAAAGGGCAAGAAAATGAAGAAAGTCAAAGGAAAGGAAACATTGCATAAATCTCAATTATTGTTATCATACTTTTCGAAAAGCTTGTTTTTCTTATTGCTATCAATCTCAGCAAGAAAGAAATCAAACCCAGGCAAGATCTTAGGAAATTTGTTACAAATATTTTTACAATGTAATATAAAAACATTAACAGCAAGATCGAGAGCATGCAAAAAATAGTGCTCTGGCTCTTCAGCAGTTCTTCAGGATGACTGAAGAATCGTACGGTGCTATATATCACCCTGGTCACCCAAGAAATGGCTGAAGCACCTCTGAAGAAAAAAATCAGTGTACAGATAGATGACAGCTGGCTTTGAGTCAGGCTGGAGAGACACCATCTGGGCCTTTGGCTTTCCTTGCCTTCTGTTTCCGGAAGACTTTGCCTACATCATCCTTACAGATCTTGTGCAGGCTTAGAGGCAGTAGCGGGGAGGGAGGGAGTGTAAGGTGTTGATGTCTGTGTTGTGCGACGGCCAGAGAGGGTGTGGGGTGTCAGACCAGGCTTTTCAAAAATGCAGCAGAACTCATTCAAATCGTCAGCTAAGAGTTGATTCTCCACAGTGCAGAGAGGGATGGAGACTTTTAACTGGTGATGGCTTTCAGGCCCTTCCATGTTGGGTCCTTCCTGAACTGGTTTTCCAGCTTTTTGGTGTAGTTTCTCTTAGCCACTTTTATCTCCCTATTCAGTGTGTATTTGGACTGTTTGTACAAGGCTTTGTCCCCACTAATGTAAGCACCCTCTTTGGCCTGGGGAAGCTGTTTGAGTTTTGCACTGAACCAAGGTCTGTTGTTGTTAAATTTTAAATAAATCCTGGTTGGAACACAGATGTCCTCGTCCTATGTAGGATGTCACATTGTCAGTGGGTCATCCAGGTCAGTGGCTGCAGCTTCAAAAACTCCCCAATCAGTGCAGTCGAAGCAGGTTTGTTAATCCCGCTCTGCTTCATTAGTCCATCTCTTAATATATCTTACTACTTTCTTTAGCACATTTAAGTTTCTGCTTGTAGACCGGTAGAAGATTAACCAAACAGTGATCAAAAAGTCCCAGGGCCACTCATGGAGCAGAGTGATATGCATCCTGTGTAACAATGGTCCATTATATTTCTGTCTCTGGTGGGACATGTGATGTGCTGTCTGTTTTTAGGCAGCTCGCGGGTGAGATTAGCTGTATTATATGGAGCCCGTAACCTCTCACACGACATTTTTTATATATATCGTGGCCACAAATTAAGAATTCGTTCCCACAAATTATTTATTCGTGTGAACGTTTTGCTTATTCGTTCCCTCGATTAACGTAAATTGATCCCACGTTTTAATAATTCGTTCCCTCGCCTTACGGTAATCGTGCTCACGTTGAGTTACCCACGTGTTTCCTTTTGGTTCCCTGTCTGTTGACAGGTTCTTCGTTGCAGCCCACCCTTAACTCCATGCTCACGATTCGTTAATAAAAATAAACATTCTTATCAGTTTACGCAATTTATTTTGAGAATCAATATAACACGAAGTATAATAAAGCAATAAGCCCCAAGAAGCCATGGGTTACAGGGCATTTTATAAAAGCTAAGGGGCGTTGTTAGGCACGACGTGAAGCGGAGTGCCTAAACCCCCTAGCTGTTATAAAATCCATATGCTTTGCAAGGTTTCATTAAATAAAGTTAATAAAAAGATATTTAGGCTATGTGGTGTGGTCAGTCGTTATATATCGGGGTATTTTATAACGGCTTAGAACTCCGCTCAGCCAATCAGAATCAAGGACCAGAACTGGCAGTTTTATAACACATTATATTCAAAGTGCATATGTGAATACAGTTTAGTGTATTCAAGGGTTTGTCTATGAGTCTATGTGCCATATGAAGCTAGGTCCTTGAGCAAAATACTGTCGCCTTCTCAAGCATCGGCTCTAGCGAGCCTCGGAATTAATGGGATCAAGCAAAGAAAGAATCATCCTTACATCTTCTTTTCTGATTCTAATTCCTTGCTGAAAACACTTCGAATACATCCAACGATACCCATGATCTCCTCCTGAACCTGCTAGCTGATGAACAATAAAATCAATACCAGCATCCAAATCATCAGATCAACGCCGCTATAGCCCCCTTGCCCTAAATATGCGATGCAGGTGCCTCTCTGATAAAACGATTCTTTGCAATGCAAGGCTTCGGATAATGTCTTTACAACTCAATCCCAGCTCAAAATATATATCAATTAACGTTTCTCTGTCCATAACAGTAGAAACGTCTAAATGAGTAAAATACCGATGGTTTCATTAAATTGTGGGAACAAATGAATAAAACATGAGCACGATTAACGTAAATCGAGGGAACGAATGAATAAAACGTGGGCACGATTTACGTTAATCGAGGGAACGAATTAATAAAATGTGCGCGCGATTTACCTAAATCGAGGTAACGAATAAGCAAAACGTTCACACGAATAAATAATTCGTGGGAACGAATTCTTAATTCGTGGCCACGATATATACAAAAATGTCGTGTGACAGGTTACGGGCTCCGGCTTTTTTATTGCACTTATGCTTTTTGTTGTCGTTATGTTGTCTCAAGGGGGGCACGGTGGCTTAGTGGTTAGCACGTTCGCCTGGGTTGGGGGTTCGATTCCCGCTTCCGACTTGTGTGTGTGGAGTTTGCATGTTCTCCCCGTGCCTCGGGGGTTTCCTCCGGGTACTCCGGTTTCCTCCCCTGGTCCAAAGACATGCATGAACATGTTGATTGGCATCTCTGGAAAAATTGTCCGTAGGGTGTGAGTGCGTGAGTGCGTGAGTGAATGAATGAGTGAATGAGTGAGTGTGTGTGCCCTGCGATGGGTTGGCACTCCACCCAGGGTGTATCCTGCCTTGATGCCCGATGACTCCTGAGATAGGCGCAGGCTCCCCGTGACCCGAGGTAGTTCGGATAAGCGGTAGAGAATAGAATGGAATGGAATGGATGTTGTCTCAACGGCTTTGACGAATGTAGCCTACACATATGGGATCAGAATAAACGAAGAAAATTCCGCGGGACGAGGCGAATAAAAAGGCTTAAAATAATAAAGAGAACTTCCAAGTTTGGGCTGCACATCTTCTTTAAAACAGTCATGTCTGTGCACCAGCCTTCGTTGATATAAAAACATAAAATGTTTTTCTCCGACAACTCTGTGACGTGATCCGCTGTGATTAGCTGGAAGCACGTGTAACACGCTGTCTGGGGTGGCACTGTTTAACCAGGTTTTTGTAAAGCAAAGCGCAGCAGAATGTAAAAAGTCTATGCGCGGGCGAGGAGTAGTAGTTCGTCTGAATCGTTTGCTAGGGAGCGGAGTTTCGCCAGTTGAATTCTATATAAATAAATAACATAACAATAAATAATAAATGACAATAAACGGTTATTATAGATTTTTTAAATGCATATTCTAGTCATTTGTTTTCTACTTTACGAATTTATCGCAAAAAAAACAACAACCTGAAAATTAAACCATACATATTTAAAGTAAATTTAGTGAACATTCTGAAACTTAGAAGAAACCTTTAAGAGAAACCCAGATGGAGACTTTCACTTCTTTTATAATACTAACCCATCCTCTATGTGTGCAAGACTGAACCCAGTCAATAAATAAAACAAATAAATTACTAACATACATTTTCTAAATATGTCACTAGTTGCAATTCTATAATTACTTTGTTCTCAGATGTACACATTGTACATAATATTACACTGCACCCCAGACTGAGAGACCAAGCAAAATCCCTAATATTACGATATCTGAAATTTACAAAATGCCTGTATTGATGTGCAATTCAAGTTTTTCAAGTTTATTTATATAGCGCTTTTCACAATGTGTATTGTTTCAAAGCAGCTTTACAGGGGCAAACAGGAAAAACAGAAAAACACAGCACAGTGCATGGTATTCATACAACGAGTAAGATCATACTAATAAATAATAGCTAATTTCTAAATAAATAAATAAATGAATGAATGCAGTCTCCCGGTGAGCAGGCCAACACTGCCCTGCTGTGGCGAGGAACCCAAACTCCAATGATTAATTAATGGAGAAAAAAACCTCGGGAGAAACCAGGCTCAGCCGGGAGGGCCAGATCCCCTCTGACGTGTCATAGCTGCACTCAAACTGGTGACATGTGATTTAAGTTTAGCATTTAATACCAAATGTTGTAACTTCAGCATTAATAAGCCAAATAGTCCGTCTTTGCTCTTGGTTGGGGATGTAGTGGTCTGAGCTGGGATGGTCCGATGGTCATATTTCTCTTGGCTGGTGGTGGAATTGCCTTAGATGGAGCTGGGATGGTCAGTCAGTCTGCAGCTGTAGCTGGCGTGATCTCAAATTGGGGATGGGCATCTGTCGGTCGTCTGGACATGGTGGAACTTCTTCCTACCTCGGGATGGGCATCCCGAGGCAGAGGCGGAAAGAGAATAAAGAGGATAATTAGCGTAGCTGCTGTTCATTAACTATGCATTAAGTGAAAGCTTGGCTGAAAAGATGTGTCTTTAATCTAGATTTAAATTGGGAGAGTGTGTCTGACCCTCGAATAGTATCAGGAAGGCTATTCCAGAGTTTAGGTGCTACGTATGAGAAAGCTCGTCCCCCTTTGGTGGATTTTGTTATTCTAGGTGTTGTCAAAAGTCCTAAGTTTTGAGATCTTGGGGAGCGTGATGGGTTGTAACGTGATTAAAGCTCGGTTAAGTAAGTAGGTGCTAAACCGTTCAGGGCTTTGTAAGTAATTAAAAGAATTTTAAAATCAATACGATACTTAATGGGTAGCCAGTGAAGCGATGTTAAAACTGGGGTTATGTGATCGTATTTTCTTGACCTAGTAAGAACTCTGGCAGCAGCATTCTGAACTAACTGTAGTTTGTTTATCGATGATACTGGACAACCACTAAGTAGAGCATTACAATAGTCAAGCCGTGAGGTCACAAATGCATGAATAAGCTTTTCTGCGTCTGCAACACATAAACTATTTTGTAATTTGGCAACATTTCTAAGGTGGAAGAAGGCTATTTTTGTGATATTTGAGATGTGATTTTTAAATGACAGGTTGCCGTCTAATATAACGCCTAGATCTTTAACAATATTTGTTGGAGTAACAGTGCAGCCTTCAATTTGCAGGCTGTAATCGGAGATATTCTGTTTACTTGATTTTGGTGCTATAAGTAATATTTCTGTTTTGCTAGAGTTTAAAAGGAGGAAATTACTAGTCATCCAGTGTTTTATGTCCTCGATGCACTCAGCCAGTTTGGATAGCTTAAATGAATCATTTGGTCTTGATGAGATATATAGCTGAGTATCATCTGCATAACAGTGGAAGCTAATTCCATGTTTTCTAATAATGTTTCCGAGGGGCAGCATGTATATGGAGAAAAGCAGGGGTCCTAAAACCGATCCCTGAGGTAATCCATAATTTACTTGCGTAAGATTTGATGATTTCCCATTTAAATGGACGTATTGATATCTGGCTGTTAAGTAAGATCTGAACCATTGCAGTGCCTGTCCCTGAATACCGATATAATTGTGTAAACGATCTAGTAGTATTTTATGGTCTACAGTATCGAAAGCAGCACTAAGGTCAAGCAGGACTAAGAGTGAGATGTTACCTTTATCTGAAGCAATAAGGAGGTCATTTGTAATTCTAACGAGCGCAGTTTCAGTGCTGTGATGCGGTCTAAAGCCAGACTGAAACTTTTCGTGCATGTCATTATTTTGTAGGAAGGTACACAGTTGAGTTGACACTACTTTTTCTAGTATTTTAGACAAGTACGGGAGATTTGAAATCGGTCTATAGCTTCCAAGTTCATTGGGGTCCAAGTTTGGTTTTTTGATAAGAGGCTTTATTACAGCCAGCTTAAAGGGCCCTGGGACATGTCCTAGATTAATTGACGAGTTGATGATGTTACAAATGGGCTCAATTACAGCAGGTAGTAACTCTTTTAATAAAGTAGTTGGAATGGGGTCTAATAAGCATGTCGTCGGTTTGGATGTTGCAATAACTTTAATTAATTCTTCCTGATTTATAGGAGAAAAACACTCTAGCTTTTCTTTTTGGGTGACGGTTGAAACTAATTCTTCCGACACACTTGGAGGTTTGGTTTTAGCTATGTTGTCTCGTATTATTTCGATTTTATCGGTAAAAAACTTCATGAATTCATTGCTACCAAGGTGCGGCGGAATACCCAGGTCAGGTGGAGTCTGTTTGTTTGTTAGTTTAGCAATTGTACTAAATAAAAACCTTGGATTGTTTTTGTTATTTTCTATGAGGTTACGGAAATGCTCGGCTTTTGCTGCTTTTAGTGCCTTTTTGTAACAGCTTGCACTCTCTTTCCATGCAATTTTAAAGACCTCTAATTGGGTTTGTTTCCATTTTCGCTCCAGTTTACGAGTTTCTCTTTTTAGGGCTCGAGTGGTGTTATTATACCATGGTGCTATGATCTTTTCAATAATCCTTTTTGACTTCATAGGTGCGACAGCTTCTAATGCGTTAGAGAAAATAGTGCCCATGTTGCTGGTCATGTCATCGAGCGATTCTATATTAGTTGGAAAGGTTATTAGAGGAGTCAGATCTGGCAAGTTCTTTACGAAACTATCTTTAGTAGTTGAGGTGATTGTTCTACCCTGTCGATAACGAGATATACAACTGATTTCTGCAGTGCGAAGTGTACATCTTATAAGATGGTGATCGGAAACATCGTCGCTTTGAGGTATAATATCGATATTGGTTAGATCGGCTCCGTGAGATATAATCAAGTCTAGGGTATGATTAAGGCGATGAGTAGGTCTATTGATGTATTGTGTTACACCACAAGAGTCTAGTAGTTCCTTAAACGCCACAGCTAATGGATCGTTAGCACTATCTACGTGGATATTAAAATCTCCAACAATCAGTACTTTATCGACGTTAACCAATAGATCCGATAAGAAGTCTGCGAACTCTATCAGAAAATTAGTGTAAGGCCCAGGGGGTCTATACACAGTAACCAATGTAAGAGAGACCAATGATTTTTTACTTTTGTTTGGAACTGTTATGTTCAACGCAAGCATTTCAAATGATTTAAATGTATGCATTGTTCTCCGAGTAACGCTAAGAAAGTCTCTAAAGATTGTTGCGACACCACCACCTCGACCAACCGGACGTGGCTCATGAATATAACCGTAGCTTGGTGGAGTAGACTCATTTAGACCGAAGTAATCATTTGGCTTAAGCCAGGTTTCAGTGAGGCAAAGTATATCAAAACTGTTGTCAATAAATGCCAAACTGTACAGTATAGGTTAAAAAAGCTAAAGTAACTTTTGAGATGTAATTTAGGCTAAGCCATGCATATTTATTTGTAGTAGGCCATGACTTACTGTAAGGCTCTATTTAACGTTTCAACCAACTGTTTTGGTTAGTTTGTGACATTACTCGACCCCATATGTCCTTACCTAAGTAGCACATGATAAGCGGAGGTCATAAAGTCAGCCCTCAAAGACCAAGCTGGAGGCATGGAGGCCACCATAATTGTTTGGGGAATACTCACGCATGCATACAGACTAAATGCATAATTCACATGCGTATGACGTCACCATTTTTGGAAAACGGCGCCTTCCAAGTTTACACGGAAACGATAATGCCGTTGTTTTCAAAAACCTGCCCAAAGTTTGCATTTTCAGTCCCCAAAAGCTGTTGTTGTGTAAATGAACAGCCAAAACGCATTAAAAGTTTTGTTTTTAGTTGAAAACTGTCTCGTGTAAACGGCCACTTTTATTCTTAGCTTTTAGATAGAAAAGGACAAGAACTTGCCGGAAAATTTATTATTTTTATATATATAAATCTTATTATTATTACTATTATACTGTACTTATTAGACATGATCTATTAAGAAATAAACAGCTGATTTGATCATAGCCTTTGATGCTTTATAAAATTGCTTTTATTAATTACTGATTTGCTAGTTAACACCTTAAACTTATACCTTTGCATTTAAATTAGCTGACAGTTGCTGCATCAATACTTATCGGTCTTAGTAAAGAGAGAATATTACGTAATTTGTGCTACCACATAAAAGTACACACAGAAGAACAACAACAGTTATATATATTTTGGAGGTTTGTTTATTTTCAAGGAAGAACTAAGACAGAAGTTAAAACAATTAGGAACATATATTTTCAATTATAATAACATCACACAATAAGCACTAAAATGAAAGAATGAAACAAGATATTAAAAAGACCAGAGACAAAATGAACTGAAACAAGAAATATTGCACATCATCTCTGTAACATACCATAATCCCACCACAGGTGTCAAGAGAATACAAAGCTTTGAACATTGTACAATAAAGGCCAAGTGTTGGACCACAGAAATGACAAGGATCTTTTTCTGTTTAAGCTTATTCCTTCAATTGTGGCCATTTGTTTTAAAAACACTTCAGTAGGTAATTCTTCTTTGTATAGTTGTCTTGAAATTTAAGGATTACCTACAGTACTACTTTAAGGTGTTATAGCATTGTTCCCATAATAATTTAGATAAGTGGACCTGAACTGTTTAAGGCTCTTCGTCTGGAAAAACGTTTGTTTGCCCATAGTTCTCATCAAATCCTATAGCTGAAAACATAATTTAAACCTGGCATATCAAACGATCAATGCTCAATTTGAAGGACTTTTTACTTTATTTGTGTAGTTTCATGTCCAATGAAACTAAACAGTACTTTAAGACTGAAAACAACAGGATGATTAGTGAGGTTAACAAAGATGATAGCATGTTAAGTATTCACTGAAGGCCACTTTTAGGACCACTATGCAGTGACATGAAAACTTGCCGAATCATAAACTGCACTTAACACACAAACCTATACCACATGCTGCATATTCACCCATCATCTGACAAGCTTTACAAATCCAAACCACCCTATCCCACTATGCTTGTTAAGCAGGCCAAACACAGTTTAAAACATCTTGTTTAATAGTTAAATATCACATTCTCCAGACCTCAACCAAGATATGAGTAGTATTTAAAGCTTTAACTCAGTATAAAAGTGCTTAAGCAAGGTCAAGTACGTTCTGCCGCTAGAAAACCTTTCTAGCTTAATGAGTTTAAAAACAAATGTACAACTCATTTCAACAATATATGAAATAGGACTTGAGCCAAAATCCAGAGTCCTCTAGCTTTATAGTTTGGCTTTTTAAGTGTTTGTGTCATTCCTGGGGTACTTCCAATTTCTAGCTCATTTCTTTAGTTTCTCCATAATATCTAGTTTCACTGGTCTGAGGAGACATTAATAAGAGCATACGAATATGAAACTTAGACACAGATACAAATGGAGTCTGCAGCAGGACAAGCAGGAAAAAAAGGGAATGCCATTAGTCATTGAAAGCTGCCTTGCAACTCATCTCTTATCTTCTCTGAATCGGTCTTTGAATATTGGACCCGATTTCTTTTTATACTTTTACGTAACTTGGTGCAAAAGAAAACACATAGTCACATGATTTTGAATTTTCATCATTTGGCCAATGAGATCACCTGAGAGTGCATTTGTTTAAATACAGGCAAAACAGAAATGATTGCTTCTTTAGCACAAACCATTTTTACGAAGAGCAAACAATGTTTGGCTTGAAGATTTTCTAAATGTAGAATCTAAAATAAAGTGAACATGCAAAAAAGAGAAGAAATAAATCAATACTTAAGTTATTTTGGCAATGTTGCAAAGCGCCTTTAGACGGTCTGTTAACCAAGCACAAGATTATTGTCTGTGTGCCCACGACGAAACACCGTCAAACCTCAAAAGAGCTTAGACAAAATCAGTGCATTACATCAGTCATTCGAATCTTTCTCTTTCAAATCTTTTCTCTGCGTTGTTCATAAGTTGTGTGGATAAACAAGACTACCCTATATGCCCGCAATCCCAGGTCCAACAAAGCGAGAGGCTGCACACTGAAATAAAAGAATATATCAGCTAGTCACAACTAAAGTGAGGAAAACAAAAATGTGCAAAAATAAAAAGAGGCAAGAATACGATGATAAGTTTCGCTCAGTTGTAATATGAGTGGCTGTAGTTGTAGTGTTTTCCTACATTTCTCTTCTTGGAAATGGTCTGTAATGCTGCTTTTTGTCAAACCTGACAGAAAAACATTAGCAACGTAACTACTATGACAAAGTTCTGCAACCTTTAATCAGACAGGGTGTGCCCCATCCACAGGGGCACGACTCAGACAAGCTTTTGTGTCTGTGAATCTCCGGGTTGGGCTGGAAGCAATTTGCCAGTGACTTCCTGCATCCTTCTGGATTTTCCCATTTCCCAGTTTGTTTTCTCTCAGTGGTGCCAGCAAAATGAACAAATGCTGTCACAGAGAGACAAACAACTATGAAAGCTCATAAAGCCCAACTGCTTTAGACTCGTTTCATGTATTTCTCAGCGTGATGGTCAGGTGTGAAGTCTCTCGTCTACAGTTGACATGGCTTCATCTGGATGTGGATCAATCTGAAGGTAAGAAATACAGTAGATAAACAGTGTAACAATGCAAGCTACTGTATAACCACACAATAATGGCTCATGAAGGTTAATGCCTGTGACATTGCTGGAAGCTGTTTGCGGACAGAAATGTCAAGAATACACATGCTAAAAACTTACCTCAGAGTAGGGTGGAGGAGGTCTGAAGCGGAACTCCTGGATGTAGGCAAATAGTGGGCTATCAAAGTTCTCCCGGCCCGAGGACACTTCCAGACAGCCCTGTCGCTGCTCTTCTGACACTATCTCTGCGTAGGCTGGTGGAGCTGCATATAGCAAAAGCAAATGTTAGAAGTTCCCATGCCAACCATTTGACCCGGTTCTTCTCAACTTACAATTTGAGCTCCATTTCTTCTTCTGGTGTCTAGGCAAAACAGTATATCCTATGCAATCTAATTCTATAATCAAAAAAATTCATCCCAAAAACATAACATGACCTCTATACACAGCGCCTTCGAAGAAATCTCAAGATCCCTCTAAACTAGTGGTTCTAAATGACAACCTAAATTTTCTAGATTACAAGGAAGTATCACACAGAGTTTCATACCTTCAGGCCTCTCTGGAAGAGTCATGCCTAACCAACTCATGGTCATGCTGCACTGGCTGCTGACAGAGGAGGTACGGCTACCGAAGGGATGAAGTGGGATGGTGCCAATCACCAGGGGCAGGTTGATGGAAAGATTCATGGCGCCAGGGATGTCCACATACACCTGCAGTAAAAAGTCCTGGGTTACCCACAGCAATTACGTGAACCCAATTTAAATTATGCCAAACAGATAGAATTTGATACATATGTTGAAGGCAGAGATTCAAATAACTAACATGTCAATGGACATATATTAGCAGTGATGCAACATGTAGGGGATATGGAGCCCAGTGAAGAAAGGAACAGTGTACGCTTAACACAAAACTGAGCACTGTCAGACTGGTTTGTGTGGTAACAGGTCATTAACAATGGCCTGAATTTTATTGTATATTTTAGGCTGAGCTTCCTATCAATGTGCACTGGGAGCACTTGGAATAATCCAATTTTCATTCATAGTGCTCCATATGTGAAAAGAGCTTTCAACAGCTATGAACTGTTAAATTGTGTTTTTGATTTTTAGAAATTACCACATCATTAGTTGTTAAACAACAGAAATTACCAGCACTCGCAGAGATCACCAATAATCACATAAGTGCACCACGTGAGACTTCAATCAATACAAAGCTACAATAGGAATACATCAATAATAAGAACCTCAGAAGAACGCAACTTACCATGAGTGAGTACTCCACTCTTATGATACTGCAGTCTAGAATGGAGGGTGAAACAGGGGGGATTTTCAACATCTTTCCATTCCACGTCTCAGTCTTGCCAGAAGACAGAGACTCCCCTCGGATGTTGGCCACCAATTGCTTGATCTCCTTCATCTTCCCTTTGGCATAAAAGGTCTGTGTTTGGTAAATGGCAGCCTTTGGCACAACCATACGCGAAGAGCAGTTTTCAATTTCAGCAAAGATCTGTATGGACTCTCCTGTGGTAATAAACATCGAACAGCGTTCAGTTGATGTACTGTGTATTTGTATCACAGTTAGAGTGGGGTAGAAGTGTCTAATAATGAATCCAACTATGACACCATTACTGAAAATACTTTTCTCTGAAATGTATAATTAATATTATTATTTAAAAATATAAACATTATAATACTATAATAACGGTATTTTGTCTAGTACTGTAATTTGGCTGGTATAGGCATAGCTGATGATTATGTTCCGCAGAGAATCTCCTAAAGAAACTCAATTAAATGTTAACTTTAACACAGTGACAGTCACAAATTTGCTTACTTGATTAGTCTTTTTCATTTTCAAAATTCTTCTAATCCGGGCAATAAGACTATTGAACCCCACTGTATAAGACA
Organism: Triplophysa bombifrons; assembly: GCA_029783895.1. Lineage (NCBI taxonomy): Eukaryota > Metazoa > Chordata > Actinopteri > Cypriniformes > Nemacheilidae > Triplophysa > Triplophysa bombifrons. Next base: position 11,833,275 of record CM056451.1, on the reverse strand, counting down.
CTCGATAAGTAGACATGAGTTGCAACATCAGTTACTAGCAGAACTAAAAATTACCTGGAGTATAACCCTTCCGTTCAATTTTGGCACTTAATGAGATTGGACCTGAGGTGCAAAACCAGCAGCATAGTGTCTTTTCTTTAGTGCCCGCTTGGGGGGACTGTTGAAAGAAAAACAGTAACACTTTCAAATTCAAGAACCTTCTTCGGTTATTCCACAAAACTGGCTGCATCGATCAAAAGAAGATAATACAAAAAGAAACACAGAGACAGGTGTAAATGATGCAAGCACCCACCAGCAAGAGAGGAGTGTTGATGTCAATGTGTTCAAAGACAGTAAATTCTTTCTTGGTCTTCATGGGCAGAAGCCACGGCCTGTGCAGATCAGCCTTAACCCAGTAGCGCACACTGCCGTGCTTTCCTTCAAACGAAGTAGCCAGTGGTCTGCATGTGTATTACATAGAGAACAAATGAGAATTACAATAAACAGGCAAGTCATTTTTGGTTTGGTTCCACATCCAACCGACACTTACGTTTGTGGAATCTCAAAGCTGAATGTATACTCATGTCTTCCTGAATGAATAGTGGTTAGTCCCTCTTCTGAGTTATTATCATCTGAAACAGAAGAGCACAATATTCCAAATAGGCTACCTTACCTGCCAAGGCATTGATCGTCTTGTTTAGTACATGATCTAATTTACAGAAAGACACAAGAAAAACTAGACAAAACAATAGTTGTGTACATGTATCAAGATTTATTTAACCTATGATCAGACATATAAATATTACTTCAATTATCTCAAATACAAAACTGTACAAAGGTGTAATATTTTCCAGCACTCAGTTCCCTTGCCTGTACTGAATTGGAAATACTCATAACATTCACTTCAGTACACTACACAATTTGTCTAGGTATAAGATGAATGAGAATGAAAAATAGAATGTAAAGTCAAGTTGTTTATTTTTGTAACACTGAAAAGCCCCGATGGGCTTTGGTTTTGCCAGCTCAGCTGAGGCACAGAAAACAAGCTCTTAAGGGAGCTGTCAATCACGGGCACACACTCCAGCAAGAGTAGACCGGCCTAAACTGGAGCCAGATGCATGCCGTGCTGCCTCGCTCGAGTCGTTACACATTCAGCATGCTGCAGCCCAGACAAGCCCCCATTTGGTCTGCGCCTGTATTGCGCAAGAGTTTCCAATGAGTATTCTCCCATTCAGTATAACAAGTGAATGAAAAATGACCAAAACATTTTAGTACATTTTAAAGGAAAAAGTCAACAACAATCACAAACGACAAAAAAACTAGCAATTTCCACACATCGTTCTTTATTGTAAACCAATCACGTTACAAAAGCATCATACTGACACAATTAAACATATTTGATTAAAATAGTACAGAGCATTGATTTTCTTGAAATTACAATACTCATGCAGCTAACAAAGTCATTACATGCACTACTCGATTTCAAAACAAAGAACTTCACCCTCAGACAAAGATCTTTTTTGGACCAGGACTCATTGCAGGATTAAACTGACAAAAAAATAGCAACTGAATAAGAATTATTATACAATTTAGATCCGTCCACTGTATACAGGATCATTAATGCAGTAATTTAAACTCTGAACAACTGAATGCACTTTAATATAATTAAGTAATGCAAATAATGCAAGTACGTGCATAAATGTGCACTGTTGAATACAAAATTCCCATCACTAATTACTACAGCCTCTGGTGCAAAAGTTGCTGCTGTTTTTCTCACTTTCCGCAAAAGCATGATGTCATGGAGGACACGTTGGAGCATCCACCAATCAGAGACAAGAACGACTAGCTACTGCATCAAAACAGGATTGAACCGCTTCTAACAATGTGTGCAAACTTAATACATTATGGGAAAAAACCTGTCGTCGTTGATTTTAACGCTTCTATTATATCGAACTGAATGTGTTTTTTTCTATTAGAAAGACATATCGTAAGAACACTGAATATTTTTTTATGTTTTTAACATACATCACGAGAGAACAGCAATAAATGTTTCTATCCACTATTCATTCAAACCACTTAACGTTAAATGATGTCTGAACAACTGAGAGAAAACTATATAATAATTACAGAGAACATATGCTACACGCTCTAGAGACAATAAAAACAAGCTGCATATTGTCGTGTTGTCAAAACCTTATTTTCAGTGTCCTATTGAGGCTGACATGAAATGTTTCATATACAGGGGAGCATTGTGATCACTGAGCTAATGACGTTGAAAGTACTAATACATAATACAACAGAAAGAGCATCTCAACTGTACATAAAATTGTTCTTCAAAATCTACATTAAGAGCATTTCAATCTATATGCTTACCTCTTTCATGACCAATAAGGATGTCTCTATGATTGATATATTCCACTTCCTCTGTATAATTTTGTGTGTAGGCAGTATTGGATCCAGCATTTCGTGATTCTGTCCAACGAACTTTTGCAAATCCTTTTGCATTAATATTAAGTGACTTTACACGAATTTCCCCGGTAACTTCGATAATTACTCTTCCTGAGACTGAGTCCCCACTTGAGAAAACAGGTACATTGCTGTCATTTAGACAGTCGTAGCTTATAATGAAGCCCTTTATCTTTCCTAGCACCATGGTGGCAAAAAAATAAATATACAAACTTCTATAGGAATAAAAAAATACCTTCACGCAGTCTATCAAAATAATCTTCTATGAACCAAGCTAGAGTTAACACTGGATAGTGGCATTAAGATGCGAGAGCTGAATAACAGCATATCACGTCTCGGTGAAGGTTCGACGGTGTACAATGAAAGACGGCCAAAATTCGCCACCCATCTCACTTTAAACGCTGCTCGTGAGGAAAAACAACTTGCAGAGCATGCGCAAACCTTTTAGCCATCCCCTTCTTCCGCCTTTAGTGCAGAATGAAAGTTCTTTGACCTGTCGATAAATAACAGTGAACAGCTCTAGCAGTGTATTCAGAGAATACGTGGAAGTCTGGATATTTTTTACATTAATGTTTTAAAAGTCTGGTTAATATGTTAGCTTGTTAGGATAAGCATGCCTGTGGGGATGCACATCATTTGCTGCAATAAATATTGCATTAAATATGATAAAAAAAATTGTTGTTGTTGTAATGAAGCAGTAAATCTGCAATAATAACTCTTCCGCTTACTTCAATGCTTGCTCTAATGTTTTAAAAACATGAACAGTTTACAATGTGGGAAAGCATAGTATTTAAATAATTATTATGTTGCCATTTAAGTTGATCCCCAAATTGTATCTATTATATTTGATGTAGGCCACGCGTTAACTTGTAATTCAAACTGCAGAACCACACAGTGGCTGTAAAAACTATTGTGTTTTTTGACTTGGTTTAGTCAAGTGTGTTAATATAGAACTCTGCTTCCATCTGGTGGTTCTGTTCGACATCAGCAGTTAAGTTAATTAATGTCCTATCAACTGCCGGAAATGCGTTAGACGACATGTTCTGCGCCGAGTAGGTGTATTACCACTATTAAGGAATGGTATTTGTATTTGTTGGAAGGTTTTGTATTCCAGCATCAAGACTTAAAAAAAACTTTTTATACGGTAACAAATTGTATTTATTAATCTAAGTTGCGTTAGCTGACATGATTTTTTTTAATCATTGTTAATTGGCTTAACAAAGTTTTCTGTTAACATTATACTTTATGTACAATGTTTCATTGTTAACAAATGTAAGGGTGTAAAAGAGGTAACACAGTACTACAGTACTTTATGCCTTTTAAGAAGATTGCATTAAAAATAAAGCAAATCTCTTAAATCACACTTGAAATATAGTTAATATTGTAATTCAATAAAAGAGTGCAAAAGAGAATCATAAAGTAAATATATTAGCTCAATATAACCCTGGTTATTATACATTATTGTGTTTTGGCAGTGACAAATATAGGGAGAGGAAAAATATTCCAAAACTTTTTGAAAATACACCATGGGAATTTACTGCACAATTACTGGAAATGTATAACTTTAATAGCATACAGTTTGCATACAGACAAAAATCTAATACCCCATAATAAACATGTTTATCCAGTAATTCCACTTAAATTAAGTATAAATGCTATACTATACGATACCATATCAAATCATTTTGTTTACATCTTTGTTACAACATATTTTTTCTTTACCCTGTGTACAAGAACCGATGGGTTTAAGTGATAAGTGTTACACTCAAACCATTCAAGCCATACCAAAGTGGTTCAGCTGGGTTAAGGTCTTTTCTTTTTTGAATTTAATTATTATTATCATCTTTTGACAATCTCATAGAATTTGTTCATACCAACAAGACAAGTACATAATAGGCAGAGGTAAATAGTACAGTGTACAAAGACAGCTGGAAAATTTGAAAATATTTTAAATGCACTTCTAAGTGGCTTTGGATCAAAGTTTCTGCCAAAAGAATGAATGCCAATGATCAGAAAGGAGAAAGTGTGGTGCAGACGTCCCAAAATACATTTTCTCAAAAGCAGCAATTTATACATTTTCTGTTATATTAGGCACCATAAGAGATTGCATTGAATCCTATTAAGCCATTTCAGTTTAACTGACACAGCATAAGTGCTACTCTGACATTGTGGTGGGAAAATGGGACTGATAAGGCACATTAGGAGAAGATCCTTGTGTGCTTTGAATTGAATAAAAATCTGGTGCAACTGGGGCTGGATGGAAACCAGATGACATGGCATTTGGATATAACTCTGCTTGCAGCAGATTAAACTACTCCTGGATGAAGTGGCTTTGTATATTCTGGGTTATACAAACATGGGTACAGCCCTTCAGCTAGTGCAGAAGGTAGCCCACCAGGAGCTGGATAGGGAACAGGGTTAGGTGGGCCTTGCCAGGGAGAAAACTGATGGACGACTGGAAGAATAACCGCAGGCAATGTGACTTCTGGATCTGAGGCAAAGGGCACATCCAGATAAATCTGAAAGAGAATAATGTGCTGAACAGTTTTAATGAACCATGAAATTGAAAATAATTGTATGCATATTAGAAAAGAAAAAACATTCAATAGATTTGTTCGTTTTTAATTCTTGGTTGATTGGGGGCATAAAATCGATCGTATTAGACAAAACATTATAGAGAAATACATTACGTTCATAAAGACATTAGAGATACCTTGAGTTCATATTGAACTTTAATAATTCTACAGTTTCCAATAGTGACAATTATGTCAGGTGGAAGCTTCAGGTCTATTACGACTTCTGTCTTCCCTCCAGATGGAATGCGGTCCTTAACTTCTTTGACTATATTTCTATATGCGTTATTAGTCCTCGTCCCGGCAATGAAGGTCTGTTGTTGCTTGAGGCTGTATTTTAGCTTGACACCACAAGACAAAGAGTTGTCAGCATAGACCAAAACTCTTATTGTCTCACCTGCAGCAGTAATACAAAATAAGTAATGTAACTTGGGACAATGTATACAAATAAAGGAAGAATACTGACATTGAAATTTCAGGTAGTAGCATCTTACGTGCAGTTTTGATTGATGCACTTGAAAGATGCAATTTTTGTTTCACAAGGAAATTTTTTCGTTTCACAAGATTACCTTACCTTGCATATAGCCAGTATTGTCAGTTGTTGCTGTCAGTGAGTTTTTTCCTGAGGTAAAGAATTTCACCTTCTTGTTTTTTGTGCTAGTTTGAGGTTGCTGTATAAAAACAACATGTTATCTATTATTTACTTTTATATCTATGTATCAAATTTATTTATTTAACAACCTAAAACCACAGTTAACATCTCTATAAAAGTCAGAAGCAAATTATCTAACGGAGAAATTAAATTGAGTTACAAGACATCTCATACAGTATATACCATTACTGTAGTTAAGTTACTGATCTGTGAAATCTGTATATTTGAGTGAATTGAGTGTCAAAGAGAAGAAATACACAATCCATTGCAGTGCATTTTGAAATGTCTGACATAAACTTTGAAAGCAAGCTGATCATTGGCATGATTTATTAAATAAAATGAAATTCAGAAATACTATGAATTCATACCAGTAAATGATCGTTGGTACCATCATTTCTTGGCACAAAGGTCAATTCTTTTGATTTAGTACACACCATCCTGCAACGCCGATTTAGCTTTACTTCCACAGTGTACTTTACCCATCCATGACTTCCCTGAAAAGATGGAGGCACATTTCTGAAATATAAAAGCAAAATCTTTTGTTTCACACAAATGACTGAAAAGCAGTATACAGTATCAGGATTCTATATACTGTACAGTATGTTTTATACATTATTTTAGTCATTGCAACTAAATAGGAATGACAATTTACACAAAGAATATGATGTATACCTATCTGAAGACTATGTGAACTCAAGTTTGCCTTCAATAAACATAATAAGGATAACAAAATACAATACATTAAAACTAAGAGTGATCTGTAAAATTTAGCACACTATTTTTGCCCTTGTATTTTGTCTTGTATATTGATATTATGGAACGTGAAACACATCTGCTGAATCTTTTCACTGTGAATGACAACAATTCTGCAATATCACTCACATTTGTGGCAGATGAAATCTGAATGGAAAAACATGGCTTCCAGGTTTAACAACTTGCCCATCTGAGATATATAAAAAAGGAGGACGTTAATACCACACATGTTTTCATAATAAGAGTTTTAAAGAAGACTATAAAGCAATCTCAAATTCCTGTACAAATCAAATACTTACTCACATTTTTTAGGGGTGCTAAGCTAGAACCTTAGGGACCTTTTTAGGCCCTCCTAAAAGGGTTATTACCAAACACAGACTGGAAGTTAACTTCGGTGCAGGCTGTGTCCAATGAAACCGTCTATATGTTGCGCTCTTTTATTGTTTATATTTAGCATATAGTATTTTACTGGTTTTATCTTATACTACGTCATCTATCTGTTAATATGACCACAAAATGACCATACTTACATGTCTCACCAGTTATAAGAGTGGTATTCTTTTCTTCTTGACCTAAAAGGCATGAAAACAAAGATGTAGTCAGATTTTTTTTTTCAAAGTTATTCCATCATTCTTTCATGCATAATTTAAAACATTTACACATTTATATAGTTTACCAAGACACATACGAAAGTGTTTTTTTTATTAATTATCTTCACCTTTTTTGGAGCTGTCTTGAATGAAATACTGCTTCAATTTGAAATTTCGATTCCGAATCATCGCTTGAGCTTTCTGTCCAGTGTACGCGTGCATCCCCCGTAAACTTTACGAAAAAACTTTTTACCTTAATTTCTTTGGTCACTTCCAATATAGCTCGTCCCTCCACAATATCAAAATTAGTGAAAGTATTACATTCGTTTACTGGATCGCAATGAATGCTAAGCTCTTTGATGGTTCCGGTCATTTTCGATATCACATTCAGCTTTGCTATCCTATCGTATTCCGATCACCTGGTGGTTCCTGGAGGAAGGTGGAAGTTACGTATAACTGTGTCAGAGATCATGCCTTTCACCAACAATAAAATACCAAGGTCTAAACGCGACTTTTCAAAGACTTTGCATTTACTGATATAGATTTCATAACATTGTTGAAACAGAACATCAGAATATGCCAGAACATTCGTAGTGTCCGAAATCTTACCACATACATTATTCACTGTTCCCTAGATAAGTTCACTTAAAGTTCAGAAAAATTGAGTAAATTCAGAAACGTTATGCACCGGAATGATCCGTCCAGATAAAACGATTTGTTCCGCGCATGCGCGAAAGTGCGTCTACTTCCGGCCGAAACAATTTACGGCAGTTTAAAAAAAAGTAGTTTGACAACTCGTTCCATACAGGAAATATATTTTTAATGAACTGTATTGAAAATTGCACTTAACATCAAAAAACATTAAACAAATTACAATTTGTATTGGTTTGGGAAATGTACTGAACGAGGGTAATGGCATACTACCCTTTTAAGAGGGGAAAATCGTATTTTTTTTATTAATTTTGATACTTTTTTATTTAATTTTTTAATACCAATGAAATACCATATAATCAATGATATGCTTCATGAGTGAGAAATATTTTTTATTTATAAAATGTTTTTTTTTATATATATATAGAAAAATGAATATACAATTGTTTTTATTAGTGATTCTCTTTTTTTGGGCAAAATATGTCAAGGTTAATATTTGGGACATATTGTTACCCCAATTGAATAATAAAAAAAAAACTTAATAGTTTACATTTGTTAGACACCATTTAGTAAAGTGTGTGTTTTATTTTCAAGTTATGCTGTACATATTTTAGCATACTTTAACAAATGTTTGTATTTAAAAAAAACACAGGATTTTCTGAATGCATTCAATTGATTTATTTTATAAATTTGCTCCTTTTTTTCTTTAAACCTTGAAACAGGGTTATTGCTGGCTACTATTGGTCCACAATAATCAACAACTTGAAAGAATTGATATACTACAGAGATGGTACCCTACTTTTAATTTATACTTTTGCCACCTCAAGTTGTTAGGTATCTTTTTGATTTAGAGGTTATTTTTAGTTTATTGTCCTCGTAAACCTATAATTTTTTTGTTGCTTTTATGTTTGATCTTGTCACCGTTGCCAGCTGAATGACCCCATCAAGAGTGTTGTGCCAGTCTTGCATTCCATTGAGCATACCTTTAAAACTTACAAGCTAGCCTCAAGCTTGTGTACAGTTTTACCAGGATTTGACTGCTTACCATCCCCAGACCAATGGGCAGGTAATTATTTGTATTTCTAAAAGTTATTTTGTTGTCTTGCAGTCATTCATCAACTTTATAAATGTATTGATATGTACAAATCATGAAAGAACAATCAAAACATCAAATGTGCCCTCAGGAAGTATTTAAACAACAACCACAATGATTAGGATCTCCACCTTCCTGCTGTGGTGTATTAAATGAACACTGAAAATCATGTTGTGTTTTAACACATTTATTTTATTTCTAATATCTTACTGTACATATAATTGTCAATGGTTATGTCACTGTTGCACGGTATATTTAGAGGTTTGGAGAATGTGTTTGGGACTGTGTGTGTGCGCTCAGGTGCCTCAGTAAATACTATCACTAGTTATTTATTGTAAGTTGGTCTGATTGAGACATTAACATTTGACAGACTATACATTTTCTTATTGAGTATGTGCAATCCCTGGGCACGAACCCATGACCTTGGCATTGTTATTGCCATGCTCTAATAGAGCCCAGAGAGTTCTTTATTCGTTTTCAGTGAGTTTTCATTGATGGGTTCTGTTCTTTTTTGTAGGTTCTAAGCAACATGGAGAGAGCACATATGACTTACATTGCTTTATCCTATACATTGTACATAGGTATTTGCAATCCCCTGGGATCGATCCCACAACCTTGCGTTGTTAACGCAATGCTCTTACCACTGAGCTACAGGAAAGCTAGTTCGAGCATATATTGGTGTTTCATCAGAGGGACCAGCTGAGAGGATGTTTCTCCAGGACCACGGTTACTCAATGTTTACATGGCAGATAGATCATCCATTTTTGAGATGCAGAGTGGCAGAACAACTTCAGCACTATTCAAGATCAACTGCTCGATAGCGTGGCAGAGGTGAGAAGAAAACCGCAAAGACAGATAGACTGCAGTGGTCTGGACATCCAACCTGGAGTTATTAAAACGATTTATGATCTTAGATGTGACAAAATAAGCATAAGATACATGTCAAGCATGTAATTGACCACTTAAGCCTTACCATCACATATTAGTGACTGTTTAAACTGCCATTCGCGGCTTTCATACGCGCACGGCCAATCTAACGTTGTTTTTAACGCATCATTTGTTTTTTTCATGTCACAGACAACCGATGGTGGTCCAAACCATTGTAGTCTATCTGTCCTTCCGGTTTTCTTCACACCTCTGCCTTCCTTTTCGATTTTAACACGGAAGTGGAGTCAAGTCAGTCTATTGTGGTCATATATGAAACAGTTGCTTGCATGCTGAATATGTGCCTACATACATGTCTTTACTTTACCAGGTGTTGCAGAAAAATACATTAAGCATGGTACTGAGTACAACGTCACAGAGACTTATTCCGTGGAGAGGTGACAGAGCCTGTATTTTTGCGGATGCACAGGAACGATCAACAAAGTGTCCTCTGAAAGGTCCTAAGGGGATCAATTCTCCAAGGCAAAGGATGACTTTTTGTGGATATTTCAGTATCAAGAAGACAAGGACATTTTTTTTGGCATACTGTATTGATAAACAAGGCCTAAAGGTCAATGTCATTCTCATCAATCAGCAATTTAAGCATATGAATAGATGAGTGAGTGAGTGAGTGAGTGTGTGACTAAGGGAGGTAGTGAGTAAATGAATAACTAAAGAAGAGAAGGAACAAATGTATAAAATAAATAAATTGAATGAGTTCAGAAAATTCTGTGTGTTTCATAAATACAGACATTTGTTAAAGTACGCTAAAATATGTAAAGCATAACTTAAAAATAAAACACACTTTACTAAATGCCTTAACCAACTGTCTGCTTGCCGTCTCACGTTACAGAATACACAAAATATACAACATGTAATAATCCCTTCCCACAAACATCATAAAATAGAGACCGTGTCTGTCCCCCGGATTAGCAAACATAAGATAATGCGTAAACCTCTTGAAAGTAATTTAATAAACGTTAAGCAAATCAAACATGAACAAAAAACAGATAATCAACTGTTACGACTCGGATTGCTTAATATTAGATCTCTCTAAAATAAAGCACTTTTTGTTAACGATATGATAACCGATCATAAAATAGACATGCTCTGTTTGACAGAGACATGGCTAAAGCCAGATGATTATATTACTCTAAATGAATCCATTCCCCAAGATTATTACCATAAACACGAGCCTCATCTAAAAGGTAGAGGGGGAGGGGTCGCTGCACTTCACAATAATTATTTTATCACCTCTCAGAAGTCTAATTTTATATACAATTCTTTTGAAGTCATGGTACTTCACATATCAACACCTAATACTAAGGACAAAACATTTTTAAAATGTATTCTAGCTATTGTATATAGGCCTCCAGGGCACCACAAAGATTTTATTAAAGAATTTGGTGGGTTCTTATCAGAACTTGTACTGGCCGCAGATAGAGTCCTTGTCGTTGGTGACTTTAACATCCATGTAGATAATGATACAGATGCCTTGGGAATGGCTTAACACACTTAACACTCTTAACTCCATGGGCGTTAGTCAACATGTGTCAGGACCCACTCACCTTCGTAATCATACTTTAGATTTAATACTATCTTACGGTATAAATGTGGACGATCAGCAGAGTGAAGACATTTCGGATAATTATCTGATATTATGTTTGCTTCACTGGCCAACTGCTGCAAAAAAAACCTCCTTGTTACAAATATGGTAGAACGATTACTTCAACTAAGATACCAAAGATGCGTTTCTCGACAATCTGCCTGAATTGTCTCAAATATCTAGCATGAGTAAAAACGTTGACGATCTTGACATTACTATTGAAAATGTTAACTCTACCTTCTCGGAAACATTAGACACAGTTGCTCCTCTGCGTTTAAAGAAGATTAAAAATGGCCCAACACCGTGGTATAATGAACACACTCAGGCTATAAAGAAAGCGTCCCGGAAAATGGAGCGGAACTTTAAGAAAACTAATTTAGAGGTATTTCGTATAGCATGGAAGAATAGTACTCGAAAATACCGGAATGCCATAAAAACGTCTAGATCCGCCTACTTTTCGTCACTAATAGAAGTAAACAATCACAATCCTAGGTTTTTATTTAACACAGTGGCTAAATAAACAAAAAATAAGTCGTCAGCGACTTCGGATTCTGATTGTCAGCATAACAGTGATGAATTTATGGACTACTTCACTAGTAAAATCCAAGATATTAGAGAAAACACTTCAGTGTTGTAGAAAACACGATTTCTCTACAACACTTCAAATGCTATTAGATTGTTAATGATGATCTTAAATCTATAATTTACCTTATAAGTAAGTTTATTTATTTTTTATTTAGCCTTGTTGTGCAAGCACTGTTGAGCTTGTGCAGAGGCAGCAGCTTTTGCCATAGGGGAACTGGAATCCCCTGGTTGGGCCTGGGTTCTCCTGAGGTTTTTTTTCTCGATTGGAGTTTTGGGTGCCTCGCCACCGTTTGCATATTGTTTTGCACTATTTGCCTGGCCGGGGGGGCTGCTTTAGAATTTAGAAGTTAGACATAATTAATATTGCATATAAGAATTTATAGTCCGTTTAATATTTTACCTGTGGTTCTCTCTCCTTTATCTCCAAAGTGATCATTTATTTAATGAACTTTTTCATTATGCACAAAGTCAGTTTTACACAAAATGAAGTCTTCAGTGCAAAGCCCATGTTTCTTACTCGCCCAGCACTCAGATTGAGCGTTTAAGAAAACTGACTGTGATCCTTTATTTAACGGCCTTTTTCATTATGCACTGAGCTAGTTTTACAAAAAAAGCAGTTTTCAGTGAAAAGCCAATGTTTCTCACTCTCCCAGCACTCAGAATGAGCGTTTAAGAAAACTGACTGTGATCCTTTAGTTAACGCCCATTTTCATTTTGCACAGAGCTAGTTTTACACAAAATGCTGTTTTCAGTGCCAAGTCCTTGTTTCTCACTCTCCCAGCACTCAGAATGAGTGTTTAAGAAAACTGAATCTCATCCTTTCCTTAAGAAATTTCTTCATTATGAACAAAGCCAGTTTTACACAAAATGCTGTTTTCAGTGCCAAGTCCTTGTTTCTCACTCTCCCAGCACTCAGAATGAGTGTTTAAGAAAACTGAATCTGATCCTTTCCTTAAGAAACTTTTTCATTATGCAAGAACCAGTTTAACACAAAATGCTGTTTTCAGTGCCAAGTCCTTGTTTCTCACTCTCCCAGCACTCAGAATGAGTGTTTAAGAAAACTGAATCTGATCTTTTCCTAAATTTTTTTTCATTATAAACAAATCCAGTTTTACACAAAATGTTGTTTTCAGTGCCAAGTCCTTGTTTCTCACTCTCCCAGCACTCAGAATGAGCGTTTAAGAAATCTGAATCTGATCCTTTCCTTAAGAAACTTTTTCATTATGCAAGAACCCAGTTTTACACAAAATGCTGTTTTCAGTGCCAAGTCCTTGTTTCTCACTCTCCCAGCACTCAGAATGAGTGTTTAAGAAAACTGAATCTCATCCTTTCCTTAAGAAATTTCTTCATTATGAACAAAGCCAGTTTTACACAAAATGCTGTTTTCAGTGCCAAGTCCTTGTTTCTCACTCTCCCAGCACTCAGAATGAGTGTTTAAGAAATCTGAATCTGATCCTTTCCTTAAGAAACTTTTTCATTATGCAAGAACCCAGTTTTACACAAAATGCTGTTTTCAGTGCCAAGTCCTTGTTTCTCACTCTCCCAGCACTCAGAATGAGTGTATAAGAAAACTGAATCTCATCCTTTCCTTAAGAAATTTCTTCATTATGAACAAAGCCAGTTTTACACAAAATGCTGTTTTCAGTGCCAAGTCCTTGTTTCTCACTCTCCCAGCACTCAGAATGAGTGTTTAAGAAAACTGAATCTGATCCTTTCCTTAAGAAACTTTTTCATTATGCAAGAACCCAGTTTTACACAAAATGATGTTTTCAGTGCCAAGTCCTTGTTTCTCACTCTCCCAGCACTCAGAATGAGTGTTTAAGAAAACTGAATCTCATCCTTTCCTTAAGAAATTTCTTCATTATGAACAAAGCCAGTTTTACACAAAATGCTGTTTTCAGTGCCAAGTCCTTGTTTCTCACTCTCCCAGCACTCAGAATGAGCTTTTAAGAAAACTGACTCTGATCCTTTCCTTAAGAATTTTTTTCATTATGCAAGAACCCAGTTTTACACAAAATGCTGTTTTCAGTGCCAAGTCCTTGTTTCTCACTCTCCCAGCACTCAGAATGAGTGTTTAAGAAAACTGAATCTCATCCTTTCCTTAAGAAATTTCTTCATTATGAACAAAGCCAGTTTTACACAAAATGCTGTTTTCAGTGCCAAGTCCTTGTTTCTCACTCTCCCAGCACTCAGAATGAGTGTTTAAGAAAACTGAATCTGATCCTTTCCTTAAGAAACTTTTTCATTATGCAAGAACCAGTTTAACACAAAATGCTGTTTTCAGTGCCAAGTCCTTGTTTCTCACTCTCCCAGCACTCAGAATGAGTGTTTAAGAAAACTGAATCTGATCCTTTCCTTAAGAAACTTTTTCATTATGCAAGAACCCAGTTTAACACAAAATGCTGTTTTCAGTGCCAAGTCCTTGTTTCTCACTCTCCCAGCACTCAGAATGAGTGTTTAAGAAAACTGAATCTGATCTTTTCCTAAAGAATTTTTTTCATTATAAACAAATCCAGGGGGGGCACGGTGGCTTAGTGGTTAGCACGTTCGCCTCACACCTCCAGAGTTGGGGGTTCGATTCCCGCTTCTGACCTGTTTGTGTGGAGTTTGCATGTTCTCCCCGTGCCTCGGGGGTTTCCTCCGGGTACTCCGGTTTCCTCCCCCTTGTCCAAAGACATGCATGATAGGTTGATTGGCATCTCTGGAAAAATTGTCCGTAGGGTTTGAGTGTGTGAGTGAATGAGTGAGTGTGTGTGCCCTGCGATGGGTTGGCACTCCATCCAGGGTGTATCCTGCCTTGATGCCCGATGACTCCTGAGATAGGCGCAGGCTCCCCGTGACCCGAGGTAGTTCGGATAAGCGGTAGAAAATGGATGGATGGATGGATAAACAAATCCAGTTTTACACAAAATGTTGTTTTCAGTGCCAAGTCCTTGTTTCTCACTCTCCCAGCACTCAGAATGAGCGTTTAAGAAAACTGAATCTCATCCTTTCCTTAAGAAATTTCTTCATTATGAACAAAGCCAGTTTTACACAAAATGCTGTTTTCAGTGCCAAGTCCTTGTTTCTCACTCTCCCAGCACTCAGAATGAGTGTTTAAGAAAACTGAATCTGATCCTTTCCTTAAGAAATTTCTTCATTATGCAAGAACCCAGTTTTACACAAAATGCTGTTTTCAGTGCCAAGTCCTTGTTTCTCACTCTCCCAGCACTCAGAATGAGTGTTTAGATAACTGAATCTCATCCTTTCCTTAAGAAATTTCTTCATTATGAACAAAGCCAGTTTTACACAAAATGCTGTTTTCAGTGCCAAGTCCTTGTTTCTCACTCTCCCAGCACTCAGAATGAGTGTTTAAGAAAACTGAATCTCATCCTTTCCTTAAGAAATTTCTTCATTATGAACAAAGCCAGTTTTACACAAAATGCTGTTTTCAGTGCCAAGTCCTTGTTTCTCACTCTCCCAGCACTCAGAATGAGTGTTTAAGAAAACTGAATCTGATCCTTTCCTTAAGAAACTTTTTCATTATGCAAGAACCAGTTTAACACAAAATGCTGTTTTCAGTGCCAAGTCCTTGTTTCTCACTCTCCCAGCACTCAGAATGAGTGTTTAAGAAAACTGAATCTGATCCTTTCCTTAAGAAACTTTTTCATTATGCAAGAACCCAGTTTAACACAAAATGCTGTTTTCAGTGCCAAGTCCTTCTTTCTCACTCTCCCAGCACTCAGAATGAGTGTTTAAGAAAACTGAATCTGATCTTTTCCTAAAGAATTTTTTTCATTATAAACAAATCCAGTTTTACACAAAATGTTGTTTTCAGTGCCAAGTCCTTGTTTCTCACTCTCCCAGCACTCAGAATGAGCGTTTAAGAAATCTGAATCTGATCTTTTCCTTAAGAAATTTCTTCATTATGAACAAAGCCAGTTTTACACAAAATGCTGTTTTCAGTGCCAAGTCCTTGTTTCTCACTCTCCCAGCACTCAGAATGAGTGTTTAAGAAATCTGAATCTGATCCTTTCCTTAAGAAACTTTTTCATTATGCAAGAACCCAGTTTTACACAAAATGCTGTTTTCAGTGCCAAGTCCTTGTTTCTCACTCTCCCAGCACTCAGAATGAGTGTTTAAGAAAACTGAATCTCATCCTTTCCTTAAGAAATTTCTTCATTATGAACAAAGCCAGTTTTACACAAAATGCTGTTTTCAGTGCCAAGTCCTTGTTTCTCACTCTCCCAGCACTCAGAATGAGTGTTTAAGAAATCTGAATCTGATCCTTTCCTTAAGAAACTTTTTCATTATGCAAGAACCCAGTTTTACACAAAATGCTGTTTTCAGTGCCAAGTCCTTGTTTCTCACTCTCCCAGCACTCAGAATGAGTGTATAAGAAAACTGAATCTCATCCTTTCCTTAAGAAATTTCTTCATTATGAACAAAGCCAGTTTTACACAAAATGCTGTTTTCAGTGCCAAGTCCTTGTTTCTCACTCTCCCAGCACTCAGAATGAGTGTTTAAGAAAACTGAATCTGATCCTTTCCTTAAGAAACTTTTTCATTATGCAAGAACCCAGTTTTACACAAAATGATGTTTTCAGTGCCAAGTCCTTGTTTCTCACTCTCCCAGCACTCAGAATGAGTGTTTAAGAAAACTGAATCTCATCCTTTCCTTAAGAAATTTCTTCATTATGAACAAAGCCAGTTTTACACAAAATGCTGTTTTCAGTGCCAAGTCCTTGTTTCTCACTCTCCCAGCACTCAGAATGAGCTTTTAAGAAAACTGACTCTGATCCTTTCCTTAAGAAATTTTTTCATTATGCAAGAACCCAGTTTTACACAAAATGCTGTTTTCAGTGCCAAGTCCTTGTTTCTCACTCTCCCAGCACTCAGAATGAGTGTTTAAGAAAACTGAATCTGATCCTTTCCTTAAGAAACTTTTTCATTATGCAAGAACCCAGTTTTACACAAAATGCTGTTTTCAGTGCCAAGTCCTTGTTTCTCACTCTCCCAGCACTCAGAATGAGTGTTTAAGAAAACTGAATCTCATCCTTTCCTTAAGAAAGTTTTTCATTATGCAAGAACCCAGTTTTACACAAAATGCTGTTTTCAGTGCCAAGTCCTTGTTTCTCACTCTCCCAGCACTCAGAATGAGTGTTTAAGAAAACTGAATCTCATCCTTTCCTTAAGAAATTTCTTCATTATGAACAAAGCCAGTTTTACACAAAATGCTGTTTTCAGTGCCAAGTCCTTGTTTCTCACTCTCCCAGCACTCAGAATGAGTGTTTAAGAAAACTGAATCTGATCCTTTCCTTAAGAAACTTTTTCATTATGCAAGAACCCAGTTTTACACAAAATGATGTTTTCAGTGCCAAGTCCTTGTTTCTCACTCTCCCAGCACTCAGAATGAGTGTTTAAGAAAACTGAATCTCATCCTTTCCTTAAGAAATTTCTTCATTATGAACAAAGCCAGTTTTACACAAAATGCTGTTTTCAGTGCCAAGCCCTTGTTTCTCACTCTCCCAGCACTCAGAATGAGTGTTTGAGAAAACTGAATCTGATCCTTTCCTTAAGAAAGTTTTTCATTATGCAAGAACCCAGTTTTACACAAAATGATGTTTTCAGTGCTAAAGTCCTTGTTTTTCACTCTCCCAGCACTCAGAATGAGTGTTTAAGAAAACTGAATCTGATCCTTTCCTTAAGAAACTTTTTCATCATGCAAGAACCCAGTTTTACACAAAATGCTGTTTTCAGTGCCAAGTCCTTGTTTCTCACTCTCCCAGCACTCAGAATGAGCTTTTAAGAAAACTGACTCTGATCCTTTCCTTAAGAATTTTTTTCATTATGCAAGAACCCGGTTTTACACAAAATGCTGTTTTCAGTGCCAAGTCCTTGTTTCTCACTCTCCCAGCACTCAGAATGAGCTTTTAAGAAAACTGACTCTGATCCTTTCCTTAAGAAATTTTTTCATTATGCAAGAACCCAGTTTTACACAAAATGCTGTTTTCAGTGCCAAGTCCTTGTTTCTCACTCTCCCAGCACTCAGAATGAGTGTTTAAGAAAACTGAATCTCATCCTTTCCTTAAGAAATTTCTTCATTATGAACAAAGCCAGTTTTACACAAAATGCTGTTTTCAGTGCCAAGTCCTTGTTTCTCACTCTCCCAGCACTCAGAATGAGTGTTTAAGAAAACTGAATCTGATCCTTTCCTTAAGAAAGTTTTTCATTATGCAAGAACCCAGTTTAAAACAAAATGCTGTTTTCAGTGCCAAGTCCTTGTTTCTCACTCTCCCAGCACTCAGAATGAGTGTTTAAGAAAACTGAATCTGATCCTTTCCTTAAGAAACTTTTTCATTATGCAAGAACCCAGTTTAACACAAAATGCTGTTTTCAGTGCCAAGTCCTTGTTTCTCACTCTCCCAGCACTCAGAATGAGTGTTTAAGAAAACTGATTCTGATCTTTTCCTAAAGAATTTTTTTCATTATAAACAAATCCAGTTTTACACAAAATGTTGTTTTCAGTGCCAAGTCCTTGTTTCTCACTCTCCCAGCACTCAGAATGAGTGTTTAAGAAAACTGATTCTGATCCTTTCCTTAAGAAAGTTTTTCATTATGCAAGAACCCAGTTTAAAACAAAATGCTGTTTTCAGTGCCAAGTCCTTGTTTCTCACTCTCCCAGCACTCAGAATGAGTGTTTAAGAAAACTGAATCTGATCCTTTCCTTAAGAAACTTTTTCATTATGCAAGAACCCAGTTTAACACAAAATGCTGTTTTCAGTGCCAAGTCCTTGTTTCTCATTCTCCCAGCACTCAGAATGAGTGTTTAAGAAAACTGATTCTGATCTTTTCCTAAAGAATTTTTTTCATTATAAACAAATCCAGTTTTACACAAAATGTTGTTTTCAGTGCCAAGTCCTTGTTTCTCACTCTCCCAGCACTCAGAATGAGCGTTTAAGAAATCTGAATCTGATCCTTTCCTTAAGAAACTTTTTCATTATGCAAGAACCCAGTTTAACACAAAATGCTGTTTTCAGTGCCAAGTCCTTGTTTCTCACTCTCCCAGCACTCAGAATGAGTGTTTAAGAAAACTGATTCTGATCTTTTCCTAAAGAATTTTTTTCATTATAAACAAATCCAGTTTTACACAAAATGTTGTTTTCAGTGCCAAGTCCTTGTTTCTCACTCTCCCAGCACTCAGAATGAGTGTTTAAGAAAACTGAATCTGATCCTTTCCTTAAGAAACTTTTTCATTATGCAAGAACCCAGTTTAACACAAAATGCTGTTTTCAGTGCCAAGTCCTTGTTTCTCACTCTCCCAGCACTCAGAATGAGTGTTTAAGAAAACTGATTCTAATCTTTTCCTAAAGATTTTTTTTCATTATAAACAAATCCAGTTTTACACAAAATGTTGTTTTCAGTGCCAAGTCCTTGTTTCTCACTCTCCCAGCACTCAGAATGAGTGTTTAAGAAAGATGAATCTGATCCTTTCCTTAAGAAACTTTTTCATTATGCAAGAACCCAGTTTTACACAAAATGCTGTTTTCAGTGCTAAAGTCCTTGTTTTTCACTCTCCCAGCACTCAGAATGAGTGTTTAAGAAAACTGAATCTGATCCTTTCCTTAAGAAACTTTTTCATCATGCAAGAACCCAGTTTTACACAAAATGCTGTTTTCAGTGCCAAGTCCTTGTTTCTCACTCTCCCAGCACTCAGAATGAGTGTTTAAGAAAGATGAATCTCATCCTTTCCTTAAGAAACTTTTTCATTATGCAAGAACCCAGTTTTACACAAAATGCTGTTTTCAGTGCTAAAGTCCTTGTTTTTCACTCTCCCAGCACTCAGAATGAGTGTTTAAGAAAACTGAATCTGATCCTTTCCTTAAGAAACTTTTTCATCATGCAAGAACCCAGTTTTACACAAAATGCTGTTTTCAGTGCCAAGTCCTTGTTTCTCACTCTCCCAGCACTCAGAATGAGTGTTTAAGAAAACTGAATCTCATCCTTTCCTTAAGAAATTTCTTCATTATGAACAAAGCCAGTTTTACACAAAATGCTGTTTTCAGTGCCAAGTCCTTGTTTCTCACTCTCCCAGCACTCAGAATGAGTGTTTAAGAAAACTGAATCTGATCCTTTCCTTAAGAAACTTTTTTATTATGCAAGAACCCAGTTTTACACAAAATGCTGTTTTCAGTGCCAAGTCCTTGTTTCTCACTCTCCCAGCACTCAGAATGAGTGTTTAAGAAAACTGAATCTCATCCTTTCCTTAAGAAATTTCTTCATTATGAACAAAGCCAGTTTTACACAAAATGCTGTTTTCAGTTCCAAGTCCTTGTTTCTCACTCTCCCAGCACTCAGAATGAGTGTTTAAGAAAACTGAATCTGATCCTTTCCTTAAGAAACTTTTTCATTATGCAAGAACCCAGTTTAACACAAAATGCTGTTTTCAGTGCCAAGTCCTTGTTTCTCACTCTCCCAGCACTCAGAATGAGTGTTTAAGAAAACTGAATCTGATCCTTTCCTTAAGAAACTTTTTCATTATGCAAGAACCCAGTTTAACACAAAATGCTGTTTTCAGTGCCAAGTCCTTGTTTCTCACTCTCCCAGCACTCAGAATGAGTGTTTAAGAAAACTGAATCTGATCTTTTCCTAAAGAATTTTTTTCATTATAAACAAAGCCAGTTTTACACAAAATGCTGTTTTCAGTGCCAAGTCCTTGTTTCTCACTCTCCCAGCACTCAGAATGAGTGTTTAAGAAAACTGAATCTGATCCTTTCCTTAAGAAACTTTTTTATTATGCAAGAACCCAGTTTTACACAAAATGCTGTTTTCAGTGCCAAGTCCTTGTTTCTCACTCTCCCAGCACTCAGAATGAGTGTTTAAGAAAACTGAATCTCATCCTTTCCTTAAGAAATTTCTTCATTATGAACAAAGCCAGTTTTACACAAAATGCTGTTTTCAGTTCCAAGTCCTTGTTTCTCACTCTCCCAGCACTCAGAATGAGTGTTTAAGAAAACTGAATCTGATCCTTTCCTTAAGAAACTTTTTCATTATGCAAGAACCCAGTTTAACACAAAATGCTGTTTTCAGTGCCAAGTCCTTGTTTCTCACTCTCCCAGCACTCAGAATGAGTGTTTAAGAAAACTGAATCTGATCCTTTCCTTAAGAAACTTTTTCATTATGCAAGAACCCAGTTTAACACAAAATGCTGTTTTCAGTGCCAAGTCCTTGTTTCTCACTCTCCCAGCACTCAGAATGAGTGTTTAAGAAAACTGAATCTGATCTTTTCCTAAAGAATTTTTTTCATTATAAACAAATCCAGTTTTACACAAAATGTTGTTTTCAGTGCCAAGTCCTTGTTTCTCACTCTCCCAGCACTCAGAATGAGCGTTTAAGAAATCTGAATCTGATCCTTTCCTTAAGAAACTTTTTCATTATGCAAGAACCCAGTTTTACACAAAATGCTGTTTTCAGTGCCAAGTCCTTGTTTCTCACTCTCCCAGCACTCAGAATGAGTGTTTAAGAAAACTGAATCTCATCCTTTCCTTAAGAAATTTCTTCATTATGAACAAAGCCAGTTTTACACAAAATGCTGTTTTCAGTGCCAAGTCCTTGTTTCTCACTCTCCCAGCACTCAGAATGAGTGTTTAAGAAAACTGAATCTGATCCTTTCCTTAAGAAACTTTTTCATTATGCAAGAACCCAGTTTTACACAAAATGATGTTTTCAGTGCCAAGTCCTTGTTTCTCACTCTCCCAGCACTCAGAATGAGTGTTTAAGAAAACTGAATCTCATCCTTTCCTTAAGAAACTTTTTCATTATGCAAGAACCCAGTTTTACACAAAATGCTGTTTTCAGTGCCAAGTCCTTGTTTCTCACTCTCCCAGCACTCAGAATGAGTGTTTAAGAAAACTGAATCTCATCCTTTCCTTAAGAAATTTCTTCATTATGAACAAAGCCAGTTTTACACAAAATGCTGTTTTCAGTGCCAAGTCCTTGTTTCTCACTCTCCCAGCACTCAGAATGAGTGTTTAAGAAAACTGAATCTGATCCTTTCCTTAAGAAACTTTTTCATTATGCAAGAACCCAGTTTTACACAAAATGATGTTTTCAGTGCCAAGTCCTTGTTTCTCACTCTCCCAGCACTCAGAATGAGTGTTTAAGAAAACTGAATCTGATCCTTTCCTTAAGAAACTTTTTCATTATGCAAGAACCCAGTTTTACACAAAATGATGTTTTCAGTGCCAAGTCCTTGTTTCTCACTCTCCCAGCACTCAGAATGAGTGTTTAAGAAAACTGAATCTCATCCTTTCCTTAAGAAATTTTTTCATTATGAACAAAGCCAGTTTTACACAAAATGCTGTTTTCAGTGCCAAGTCCTTGTTTCTCACTCTCCCAGCACTCAGAATGAGCTTTTAAGAAAACTGACTCTGATCCTTTCCTTAAGAAAGTTTTTCATTATGCAAGAACCCAGTTTTACACAAAATGCTGTTTTCAGTGCCAAGTCCTTGTTTCTCACTCTCCCAGCACTCAGAATGAGTGTTTAAGAAAACTGAATCTCATCCTTTCCTTAAGAAATTTCTTCATTATGAACAAAGCCAGTTTTACACAAAATGCTGTTTTCAGTGCCAAGCCCTTGTTTCTCACTCTCCCAGCACTCAGAATGAGTGTTTGAGAAAACTGAATCTGATCCTTTCCTTAAGAAAGTTTTTCATTATGCAAGAACCCAGTTTTACACAAAATGATGTTTTCAGTGCTAAAGTCCTTGTTTTTCACTCTCCCAGCACTCAGAATGAGTGTTTAAGAAAACTGAATCTGATCCTTTCCTTAAGAAACTTTTTCATCATGCAAGAACCCAGTTTTACACAAAATGCTGTTTTCAGTGCCAAGTCCTTGTTTCTCACTCTCCCAGCACTCAGAATGAGCTTTTAAGAAAACTGACTCTGATCCTTTCCTTAAGAAATTTTTTCATTATGCAAGAACCCAGTTTTACACAAAATGCTGTTTTCAGTGCCAAGTCCTTGTTTCTCACTCTCCCAGCACTCAGAATGAGCTTTTAAGAAAACTGACTCTGATCCTTTCCTTAAGAAATTTTTTCATTATGCAAGAACCCGGTTTTACACAAAATGCTGTTTTCAGTGCCAAGTCCTTGTTTCTCACTCTCCCAGCACTCAGAATGAGCTTTTAAGAAAACTGACTCTGATCCTTTCCTTAAGAATTTTTTTCATTATGCAAGAACCCAGTTTTACACAAAATGCTGTTTTCAGTGCCAAGTCCTTGTTTCTCACTCTCCCAGCACTCAGAATGAGTGTTTAAGAAAACTGAATCTCATCCTTTCCTTAAGAAATTTCTTCATTATGAACAAAGCCAGTTTTACACAAAATGCTGTTTTCAGTGCCAAGTCCTTGTTTCTCACTCTCCCAGCACTCAGAATGAGTGTTTAAGAAAACTGAATCTGATCCTTTCCTTAAGAAAGTTTTTCATTATGCAAGAACCCAGTTTAAAACAAAATGCTGTTTTCAGTGCCAAGTCCTTGTTTCTCACTCTCCCAGCACTCAGAATGAGTGTTTAAGAAAACTGAATCTGATCCTTTCCTTAAGAAACTTTTTCATTATGCAAGAACCCAGTTTAACACAAAATGCTGTTTTCAGTGCCAAGTCCTTGTTTCTCACTCTCCCAGCACTCAGAATGAGTGTTTAAGAAAACTGATTCTGATCTTTTCCTAAAGAATTTTTTTCATTATAAACAAATCCAGTTTTACACAAAATGTTGTTTTCAGTGCCAAGTCCTTGTTTCTCACTCTCCCAGCACTCAGAATGAGCGTTTAAGAAATCTGAATCTGATCCTTTCCTTAAGAAACTTTTTCATTATGCAAGAACCCAGTTTAACACAAAATGCTGTTTTCAGTGCCAAGTCCTTGTTTCTCACTCTCCCAGCACTCAGAATGAGTGTTTAAGAAAACTGATTCTGATCTTTTCCTAAAGAATTTTTTTCATTATAAACAAATCCAGTTTTACACAAAATGTTGTTTTCAGTGCCAAGTCCTTGTTTCTCACTCTCCCAGCACTCAGAATGAGTGTTTAAGAAAACTGAATCTGATCCTTTCCTTAAGAAACTTTTTCATTATGCAAGAACCCAGTTTAACACAAAATGCTGTTTTCAGTGCCAAGTCCTTGTTTCTCACTCTCCCAGCACTCAGAATGAGTGTTTAAGAAAACTGATTCTAATCTTTTCCTAAAGATTTTTTTTCATTATAAACAAATCCAGTTTTACACAAAATGTTGTTTTCAGTGCCAAGTCCTTGTTTCTCACTCTCCCAGCACTCAGAATGAGTGTTTAAGAAAGATGAATCTGATCCTTTCCTTAAGAAACTTTTTCATTATGCAAGAACCCAGTTTTACACAAAATGCTGTTTTCAGTGCTAAAGTCCTTGTTTTTCACTCTCCCAGCACTCAGAATGAGTGTTTAAGAAAACTGAATCTGATCCTTTCCTTAAGAAACTTTTTCATCATGCAAGAACCCAGTTTTACACAAAATGCTGTTTTCAGTGCCAAGTCCTTGTTTCTCACTCTCCCAGCACTCAGAATGAGTGTTTAAGAAAGATGAATCTCATCCTTTCCTTAAGAAACTTTTTCATTATGCAAGAACCCAGTTTTACACAAAATGCTGTTTTCAGTGCTAAAGTCCTTGTTTTTCACTCTCCCAGCACTCAGAATGAGTGTTTAAGAAAACTGAATCTGATCCTTTCCTTAAGAAACTTTTTCATCATGCAAGAACCCAGTTTTACACAAAATGCTGTTTTCAGTGCCAAGTCCTTGTTTCTCACTCTCCCAGCACTCAGAATGAGTGTTTAAGAAAACTGAATCTCATCCTTTCCTTAAGAAATTTCTTCATTATGAACAAAGCCAGTTTTACACAAAATGCTGTTTTCAGTGCCAAGTCCTTGTTTCTCACTCTCCCAGCACTCAGAATGAGTGTTTAATAAAACTGAATCTGATCCTTTCCTTAAGAAACTTTTTTATTATGCAAGAACCCAGTTTTACACAAAATGCTGTTTTCAGTGCCAAGTCCTTGTTTCTCACTCTCCCAGCACTCAGAATGAGTGTTTAAGAAAACTGAATCTCATCCTTTCCTTAAGAAATTTCTTCATTATGAACAAAGCCAGTTTTACACAAAATGCTGTTTTCAGTTCCAAGTCCTTGTTTCTCACTCTCCCAGCACTCAGAATGAGTGTTTAAGAAAACTGAATCTGATCCTTTCCTTAAGAAACTTTTTCATTATGCAAGAACCCAGTTTAACACAAAATGCTGTTTTCAGTGCCAAGTCCTTGTTTCTCACTCTCCCAGCACTCAGAATGAGTGTTTAAGAAAACTGAATCTGATCCTTTCCTTAAGAAACTTTTTCATTATGCAAGAACCCAGTTTAACACAAAATGCTGTTTTCAGTGCCAAGTCCTTGTTTCTCACTCTCCCAGCACTCAGAATGAGTGTTTAAGAAAACTGAATCTGATCTTTTCCTAAAGAATTTTTTTCATTATAAACAAATCCAGTTTTACACAAAATGTTGTTTTCAGTGCCAAGTCCTTGTTTCTCACTCTCCCAGCACTCAGAATGAGCGTTTAAGAAATCTGAATCTGATCCTTTCCTTAAGAAACTTTTTCATTATGCAAGAACCCAGTTTTACACAAAATGCTGTTTTCAGTGCCAAGTCCTTGTTTCTCACTCTCCCAGCACTCAGAATGAGTATTTAAGAAAACTGAATCTCATCCTTTCCTTAAGAAATTTCTTCATTATGAACAAAGCCAGTTTTACACAAAATACTGTTTTCAGTGCCAAGTCCATGTTTCTCACTCTCCCAGCACTCAGAATGAGTGTTTAAGAAAACTGAATCTGATCCTTTCCTTAAGAAACTTTTTCATTATGCAAGAACCCAGTTTTACACAAAATGATGTTTTCAGTGCCAAGTCCTTGTTTCTCACTCTCCCAGCACTCAGAATGAGTGTTTAAGAAAACTGAATCTCATCCTTTCCTTAAGAAACTTTTTCATTATGCAAGAACCCAGTTTTACACAAAATGCTGTTTTCAGTGCCAAGTCCTTGTTTCTCACTCTCCCAGCACTCAGAATGAGTGTTTAAGAAAACTGAATCTCATCCTTTCCTTAAGAAATATCTTCATTATGAACAAAGCCAGTTTTACACAAAATGCTGTTTTCAGTGCCAAGTCCTTGTTTCTCACTCTCCCAGCACTCAGAATGAGTGTTTAAGAAAACTGAATCTGATCCTTTCCTTAAGAAACTTTTTCATTATGCAAGAACCCAGTTTTACACAAAATGCTGTTTTCAGTGCCAAGTCCTTGTTTCTCACTCTCCCAGCACTCAGAATGAGTGTTTAAGAAAACTGAATCTCATCCTTTCCTTAAGAAATTTCTTCATTATGAACAAAGCCAGTTTTACACAAAATGCTGTTTTCAGTGCCAAGCCCTTGTTTCTCACTCTCCCAGCACTCAGAATGAGTGTTTGAGAAAACTGAATCTGATCCTTTCCTTAAGAAAGTTTTTCATTATGCAAGAACCCAGTTTTACACAAAATGATGTTTTCAGTGCTAAAGTCCTTGTTTTTCACTCTCCCAGCACTCAGAATGAGTGTTTAAGAAAACTGAATCTCATCCTTTCCTTAAGAAATTTCTTCATTATGAACAAAGCCAGTTTTACACAAAATGCTGTTTTCAGTGCCAAGTCCTTGTTTCTCACTCTCCCAGCACTCAGAATGAGTGTTTAAGAAAACTGAATCTGATCCTTTCCTTAAGAAACTTTTTCATTATGCAAGAACCCAGTTTTACACAAAATGATGTTTTCAGTGCCAAGTCCTTGTTTCTCACTCTCCCAGCACTCAGAATGTGTGTTTAAGAAAACTGAATCTCATCCTTTCCTTAAGAAATTTTTTCATTATGAACAAAGCCAGTTTTACACAAAATGCTGTTTTCAGTGCCAAGTCCTTGTTTCTCACTCTCCCAGCACTCAGAATGAGCTTTTAAGAAAACTGACTCTGATCCTTTCCTTAAGAAAGTTTTTCATTATGCAAGAACCCAGTTTTACACAAAATGCTGTTTTCAGTGCCAAGTCCTTGTTTCTCACTCTCCCAGCACTCAGAATGAGTGTTTAAGAAAACTGAATCTCATCCTTTCCTTAAGAAATTTCTTCATTATGAACAAAGCCAGTTTTACACAAAATGCTGTTTTCAGTGCCAAGCCCTTGTTTCTCACTCTCCCAGCACTCAGAATGAGTGTTTGAGAAAACTGAATCTGATCCTTTCCTTAAGAAAGTTTTTCATTATGCAAGAACCCAGTTTTACACAAAATGATGTTTTCAGTGCTAAAGTCCTTGTTTTTCACTCTCCCAGCACTCAGAATGAGTGTTTAAGAAAACTGAATCTGATCCTTTCCTTAAGAAACTTTTTCATCATGCAAGAACCCAGTTTTACACAAAATGCTGTTTTCAGTGCCAAGTCCTTGTTTCTCACTCTCCCAGCACTCAGAATGAGCTTTTAAGAAAACTGACTCTGATCCTTTCCTTAAGAAATTTTTTCATTATGCAAGAACCCGGTTTTACACAAAATGCTGTTCTCAGTGCCAAGTCCTTGTTTCTCACTCTCCCAGCACTCAGAATGAGCTTTTAAGAAAACTGACTCTGATCCTTTCCTTAAGAAATTTTTTCATTATGCAAGAACCCAGTTTTACACAAAATGCTGTTTTCAGTGCCAAGTCCTTGTTTCTCACTCTCCCAGCACTCAGAATGAGTGTTTAAGAAAACTGAATCTCATCCTTTCCTTAAGAAATTTCTTCATTATGAACAAAGCCAGTTTTACACAAAATGCTGTTTTCAGTGCCAAGTCCTTGTTTCTCACTCTCCCAGCACTCAGAATGAGTGTTTAAGAAAACTGAATCTGATCCTTTCCTTAAGAAAGTTTTTCATTATGCAAGAACCCAGTTTAAAACAAAATGCTGTTTTCAGTGCCAAGTCCTTGTTTCTCACTCTCCCAGCACTCAGAATGAGTGTTTAAGAAAACTGAATCTGATCCTTTCCTTAAGAAACTTTTTCATTATGCAAGAACCCAGTTTAACACAAAATGCTGTTTTCAGTGCCAAGTCCTTGTTTCTCACTCTCCCAGCACTCAGAATGAGTGTTTAAGAAAACTGATTCTGATCTTTTCCTAAAGAATTTTTTTCATTATAAACAAATCCAGTTTTACACAAAATGTTGTTTTCAGTGCCAAGTCCTTGTTTCTCACTCTCCCAGCACTCAGAATGAGCGTTTAAGAAATCTGAATCTGATCCTTTCCTTAAGAAACTTTTTCATTATGCAAGAACCCAGTTTAACACAAAATGCTGTTTTCAGTGCCAAGTCCTTGTTTCTCACTCTCCCAGCACTCAGAATGAGTGTTTAAGAAAACTGATTCTGATCTTTTCCTAAAGAATTTTTTTCATTATAAACAAATCCAGTTTTACACAAAATGTTGTTTTCAGTGCCAAGTCCTTGTTTCTCACTCTCCCAGCACTCAGAATGAGTGTTTAAGAAAACTGAATCTGATCCTTTCCTTAAGAAACTTTTTCATTATGCAAGAACCCAGTTTAACACAAAATGCTGTTTTCAGTGCCAAGTCCTTGTTTCTCACTCTCCCAGCACTCAGAATGAGTGTTTAAGAAAACTGATTCTAATCTTTTCCTAAAGATTTTTTTTCATTATAAACAAATCCAGTTTTACACAAAATGTTGTTTTCAGTGCCAAGTCCTTGTTTCTCACTCTCCCAGCACTCAGAATGAGTGTTTAAGAAAGATGAATCTGATCCTTTCCTTAAGAAACTTTTTCATTATGCAAGAACCCAGTTTTACACAAAATGCTGTTTTCAGTGCTAAAGTCCTTGTTTTTCACTCTCCCAGCACTCAGAATGAGTGTTTAAGAAAACTGAATCTGATCCTTTCCTTAAGAAACTTTTTCATCATGCAAGAACCCAGTTTTACACAAAATGCTGTTTTCAGTGCCAAGTCCTTGTTTCTCACTCTCCCAGCACTCAGAATGAGCTTTTAAGAAAACTGACTCTGATCCTTTCCTTAAGAAATTTTTTCATTATGCAAGAACCCAGTTTTACACAAAATGCTGTTTTCAGTGCCAAGTCCTTGTTTCTCACTCTCCCAGCACTCAGAATGAGTGTTTAAGAAAACTGAATCTCATCCTTTCCTTAAGAAATTTCTTCATTATGAACAAAGCCAGTTTTACACAAAATGCTGTTTTCAGTGCCAAGTCCTTGTTTCTCACTCTCCCAGCACTCAGAATGAGTGTTTAAGAAAACTGAATCTGATCCTTTCCTTAAGAAAGTTTTTCATTATGCAAGAACCCAGTTTAAAACAAAATGCTGTTTTCAGTGCCAAGTCCTTGTTTCTCACTCTCCCAGCACTCAGAATGAGTGTTTAAGAAAACTGAATCTGATCCTTTCCTTAAGAAACTTTTTCATTATGCAAGAACCCAGTTTTACACAAAATGATGTTTTCAGTGCCAAGTCCTTGTTTCTCACTCTCCCAGCACTCAGAATGAGTGTTTAAGAAAACTGAATCTGATCCTTTCCTTAAGAAACTTTTTCATTATGCAAGAACCCAGTTTTACACAAAATGATGTTTTCAGTGCCAAGTCCTTGTTTCTCACTCTCCCAGCACTCAGAATGAGTGTTTAAGAAAACTGAATCTCATCCTTTCCTTAAGAAACTTTTTCATTATGCAAGAACCCAGTTTTACACAAAATGCTGTTTTCAGTGCCAAGTCCTTGTTTCTCACTCTCCCAGCACTCAGAATGAGTGTTTAAGAAAACTGAATCTCATCCTTTCCTTAAGAAATTTCTTCATTATGAACAAAGCCAGTTTTACACAAAATGCTGTTTTCAGTGCCAAGTCCTTGTTTCTCACTCTCCCAGCACTCAGAATGAGTGTTTAAGAAAACTGAATCTGATCCTTTCCTTAAGAAACTTTTTCATTATGCAAGAACCCAGTTTTACACAAAATGCTGTTTTCAGTGCCAAGTCCTTGTTTCTCACTCTCCCAGCACTCAGAATGAGTGTTTAAGAAAACTGAATCTCATCCTTTCCTTAAGAAATTTCTTCATTATGAACAAAGCCAGTTTTACACAAAATGCTGTTTTCAGTGCCAAGCCCTTGTTTCTCACTCTCCCAGCACTCAGAATGAGTGTTTGAGAAAACTGAATCTGATCCTTTCCTTAAGAAAGTTTTTCATTATGCAAGAACCCAGTTTTACACAAAATGATGTTTTCAGTGCTAAAGTCCTTGTTTTTCACTCTCCCAGCACTCAGAATGAGTGTTTAAGAAAACTGAATCTCATCCTTTCCTTAAGAAATTTCTTCATTATGAACAAAGCCAGTTTTACACAAAATGCTGTTTTCAGTGCCAAGTCCTTGTTTCTCACTCTCCCAGCACTCAGAATGAGTGTTTAAGAAAACTGAATCTGATCCTTTCCTTAAGAAACTTTTTCATTATGCAAGAACCCAGTTTTACACAAAATGATGTTTTCAGTGCCAAGTCCTTGTTTCTCACTCTCCCAGCACTCAGAATGAGTGTTTAAGAAAACTGAATCTCATCCTTTCCTTAAGAAATTTTTTCATTATGAACAAAGCCAGTTTTACACAAAATGCTGTTTTCAGTGCCAAGTCCTTGTTTCTCACTCTCCCAGCACTCAGAATGAGCTTTTAAGAAAACTGACTCTGATCCTTTCCTTAAGAAAGTTTTTCATTATGCAAGAACCCAGTTTTACACAAAATGCTGTTTTCAGTGCCAAGTCCTTGTTTCTCACTCTCCCAGCACTCAGAATGAGTGTTTAAGAAAACTGAATCTCATCCTTTCCTTAAGAAATTTCTTCATTATGAACAAAGCCAGTTTTACACAAAATGCTGTTTTCAGTGCCAAGCCCTTGTTTCTCACTCTCCCAGCACTCAGAATGAGTGTTTGAGAAAACTGAATCTGATCCTTTCCTTAAGAAAGTTTTTCATTATGCAAGAACCCAGTTTTACACAAAATGATGTTTTCAGTGCTAAAGTCCTTGTTTTTCACTCTCCCAGCACTCAGAATGAGTGTTTAAGAAAACTGAATCTGATCCTTTCCTTAAGAAACTTTTTCATCATGCAAGAACCCAGTTTTACACAAAATGCTGTTTTCAGTGCCAAGTCCTTGTTTCTCACTCTCCCAGCACTCAGAATGAGCTTTTAAGAAAACTGACTCTGATCCTTTCCTTAAGAAATTTTTTCATTATGCAAGAACCCGGTTTTACACAAAATGCTGTTCTCAGTGCCAAGTCCTTGTTTCTCACTCTCCCAGCACTCAGAATGAGCTTTTAAGAAAACTGACTCTGATCCTTTCCTTAAGAAATTTTTTCATTATGCAAGAACCCAGTTTTACACAAAATGCTGTTTTCAGTGCCAAGTCCTTGTTTCTCACTCTCCCAGCACTCAGAATGAGTGTTTAAGAAAACTGAATCTCATCCTTTCCTTAAGAAATTTCTTCATTATGAACAAAGCCAGTTTTACACAAAATGCTGTTTTCAGTGCCAAGTCCTTGTTTCTCACTCTCCCAGCACTCAGAATGAGTGTTTAAGAAAACTGAATCTGATCCTTTCCTTAAGAAAGTTTTTCATTATGCAAGAACCCAGTTTAAAACAAAATGCTGTTTTCAGTGCCAAGTCCTTGTTTCTCACTCTCCCAGCACTCAGAATGAGTGTTTAAGAAAACTGAATCTGATCCTTTCCTTAAGAAACTTTTTCATTATGCAAGAACCCAGTTTAACACAAAATGCTGTTTTCAGTGCCAAGTCCTTGTTTCTCACTCTCCCAGCACTCAGAATGAGTGTTTAAGAAAACTGATTCTGATCTTTTCCTAAAGAATTTTTTTCATTATAAACAAATCCAGTTTTACACAAAATGTTGTTTTCAGTGCCAAGTCCTTGTTTCTCACTCTCCCAGCACTCAGAATGAGCGTTTAAGAAATCTGAATCTGATCCTTTCCTTAAGAAACTTTTTCATTATGCAAGAACCCAGTTTAACACAAAATGCTGTTTTCAGTGCCAAGTCCTTGTTTCTCACTCTCCCAGCACTCAGAATGAGTGTTTAAGAAAACTGATTCTGATCTTTTCCTAAAGAATTTTTTTCATTATAAACAAATCCAGTTTTACACAAAATGTTGTTTTCAGTGCCAAGTCCTTGTTTCTCACTCTCCCAGCACTCAGAATGAGTGTTTAAGAAAACTGAATCTGATCCTTTCCTTAAGAAACTTTTTCATTATGCAAGAACCCAGTTTAACACAAAATGCTGTTTTCAGTGCCAAGTCCTTGTTTCTCACTCTCCCAGCACTCAGAATGAGTGTTTAAGAAAACTGATTCTAATCTTTTCCTAAAGATTTTTTTTCATTATAAACAAATCCAGTTTTACACAAAATGTTGTTTTCAGTGCCAAGTCCTTGTTTCTCACTCTCCCAGCACTCAGAATGAGTGTTTAAGAAAGATGAATCTGATCCTTTCCTTAAGAAACTTTTTCATTATGCAAGAACCCAGTTTTACACAAAATGCTGTTTTCAGTGCTAAAGTCCTTGTTTTTCACTCTCCCAGCACTCAGAATGAGTGTTTAAGAAAACTGAATCTGATCCTTTCCTTAAGAAACTTTTTCATCATGCAAGAACCCAGTTTTACACAAAATGCTGTTTTCAGTGCCAAGTCCTTGTTTCTCACTCTCCCAGCACTCAGAATGAGCTTTTAAGAAAACTGACTCTGATCCTTTCCTTAAGAAATTTTTTCATTATGCAAGAACCCAGTTTTACACAAAATGCTGTTTTCAGTGCCAAGTCCTTGTTTCTCACTCTCCCAGCACTCAGAATGAGTGTTTAAGAAAACTGAATCTCATCCTTTCCTTAAGAAATTTCTTCATTATGAACAAAGCCAGTTTTACACAAAATGCTGTTTTCAGTGCCAAGTCCTTGTTTCTCACTCTCCCAGCACTCAGAATGAGTGTTTAAGAAAACTGAATCTGATCCTTTCCTTAAGAAAGTTTTTCATTATGCAAGAACCCAGTTTAAAACAAAATGCTGTTTTCAGTGCCAAGTCCTTGTTTCTCACTCTCCCAGCACTCAGAATGAGTGTTTAAGAAAACTGAATCTGATCCTTTCCTTAAGAAACTTTTTCATTATGCAAGAACCCAGTTTTACACAAAATGATGTTTTCAGTGCCAAGTCCTTGTTTCTCACTCTCCCAGCACTCAGAATGAGTGTTTAAGAAAACTGAATCTCATCCTTTCCTTAAGAAATTTCTTCATTATGAACAAAGCCAGTTTTACACAAAATGCTGTTTTCAGTGCCAAGTCCTTGTTTCTCACTCTCCCAGCACTCAGAATGAGTGTTTAAGAAAACTGAATCTCATCCTTTCCTTAAGAAATTTCTTCATTATGAACAAAGCCAGTTTTACACAAAATGCTGTTTTCAGTGCCAAGTCCTTGTTTCTCACTCTCCCAGCACTCAGAATGAGTGTTTAAGAAAACTGAATCTGATCCTTTCCTTAAGAAACTTTTTCATTATGCAAGAACCAGTTTAACACAAAATGCTGTTTTCAGTGCCAAGTCCTTGTTTCTGAAGGGTTTTATAAGTCTTTAACAGTGTTGTGTTATTTTCATTACCATGTTTTAATTGCATATGTTTAAACAAGTTATTTGTTATCAATATAATCATGCTGTAGTGTCATAATTACTGTGGTGTGAAGAATAAGGGAGAATATTAGAGTGCAAAGAAAGAGAAGTAAGAACCAGCTCAGGTATGTGCAAGAGTGATTAACTGTTATGCCTGAACCAAGCAGAGCATGCAAACACATACCACAGATCTTGTGTTTAGATAAGTGTTGGGTGAACTAGTTGGGGGAAGTTTGGTGTTTTACAGATGCTAAGAGAACAAAGAAGAAGGGTGTGGTTGTCCATATCTCCATTGGCTAAAGACTAAACGGCGGGATGTCTCAAGAGCCGTGAGATTGGACACTAACTACTGAAGCAAGCTTGAAGATACACCCACACATACACATATAAAAATGTAAAACACTGTTTTAGGCGGGGCTGATTCTCCGGGACTCTCTGTTGAGTGAGTTGTGTGTGAGACAGCCCAGCGCTGATTCTGTTTAATAAACTTCAACATCTATTTGAGCCGCCTTTCTCCAATTTTTGAACACGCAGGACTTTAGAGTCCTTCAAATGGTGACCCCGAGTATCGTGATTGGAGAAGAAGGCGTTTAGGACTTTTGTAACAATCGGTCATTGACCGAATTACGGACGGAACGATTTTGGGTTCAACATACGGTCGACCAAAATAAAAAGGTAAGCAGAAACCTGTTTAAACGAACTTCTGCATATTGGACACTCTAAATTTCATGTGTTGAATTTGATATGTATTCCGTTCCATTTAATAGATAGTGTTGATATCTGTTGATCAGAATAAATAAAAGGTTAAGACCGTGGGTTAGATTCCCACGGCAGTTAAGACGTTGGGTTAAAGTCCCAACGCAAATTAGAAGACTGTGGATGAAAGGCCCACAGCTGACCGTAATATATAAGTGCGGCACATTAAATTAGAAGACTGTGGATGAAAGGCCCACAGCTGACCGTAATATATAAGTGCGGCACATTAAATTAGAAGACTGTGGATGAAAGGCCCACAGCTGACCGTAATATATAAGTGCGGCACATTAAATTAGAAGACTGTGGATGAAAGGCCCACAGCTGACCGTAATATATAAGTGCGGCACATTAAATTAGAAGACTGTGGATGAAAGGCCCACAGCTGACCGTAATATATAAGTGCGGCACATTAAATTAGAAGACTGTGGATGAAAGGCCCACAGCTGACCGTAAATTAAAAGTACGGCACATTAAAATAGAAGACTGTTGGTTAAAGGCCAACAGCAGTTAAGTCCGCAGGTGTGTTAAGACAATAGGTGTGATAAGACCATAGGTGTGATAAGACCGTAGGTGTGAGAACAGTTTTTTTTTTTTTTTTTTTTTTTTTTTAATCCTACGGCAGATCAATTTAGGATGCGAGTCTGTAATATTTCGGAAATCCTATGGCATTCATTTTAGTATAATCATTTCGTGAAAATCCTATGGCATTCATTTTAGTATAATAATTTCGTGAAAATCCTGCGGCAGAGTATTTTAGGAGTATTGAAATTGTGACTTTGTAATTTTGTAAGTATCATTGTATTCTGTGGTAATTTTGTGTGTATTTGTATATAAAGTATGTCTGAATTTGAAAGAAAGTGCGAGGAATACGGGGGCCCCCCGTTAGTATGAAATGGGGAAATATTGTAGATATGTTAATGGCGCAATCAGAGCTAAAAAAGAAATCATTATAAAGAAAAGAAAATTTGGGAGGAGAAATGGAGTCAGATATGTATTGAAAATGGTTGGGAGAATCCCGAGAGAATGCTGAATAAGTTGGCACCAAAAGTTAGGGACATGGAGAAAAGAGCGCATGTAAGACTGAAAAGACATGTTAAAGAAGAAATAAAATATATATAAAGTGGTTAGAAAAGAATAAACATAAAAAT